>JAQPPZ010000469.1:0-4805000 GCA_028583015.1 Wollemia nobilis
AAGCCACGCATGGTTGTTCTATCGGCACCTGTTCACAACAGAACACCAGAGTTTAAAAACTTAACAAATCCATTTTCGACATAAATGCATTTCTGAAAAACAAAATTACTTCAATATGATGTTACTTACGAAGTGCCCTGCTAAGAGAACCCACACGAACTGGAGGTTCTTATATGACTTTACAAACCCTTTTGTTTCTGAGCCGTTACAATAAATAGCGTTTCGAGGGGCAGAATTGAACTGTTGTAATCCGGTCCACCTGAGATTTTTGTATGGCTTTAGAAGTTTGTTACTTGTATCTGGTTTTCAATGGAATTCCGATCTAAAAAATGAAGTTCATGTCTGATACTTACTTTAATTTTTGTACCCATGCTTCTGTTCCAGGAGTTGCGCAGATGACATCCACCTGCAAATTGCATCAGATAGTCACCATGAAGCCCTCATGAATATTTCATCGCCATATTACTGAGACATTAGTGTAGTTTTAATTTTTACCTGACCGTTGTAAACTGTGACCTTTTCGCCACGAGATAATAGCTCATCCACCTACACAAATCACAAGATATCAGTAAATTTCTAAGGTGGTGTCAACATTAATGAACCATCCATTCCTCTATCGTATTCGATCTCGAATGCTCCAACCTCCATGTTGGGAAATCATGACATTGACATATCTTCCAGAGATAGCAATTACAAATGGGAGGCCCTCAAGAACTTAGGCTGGTATTTTTGCCGAATTTTGCAACCTGTTATTTCCCTCTCGCAATGTATTTCTTAAAAAATGGATTCCGAATTAATTTGCCATGAAGAAAAACTTACCGTGGACACTGCACTCTTCATGAAATCATTCCCTAATGCTGGGAAAACAAGACCTGATTGTCCACTCCACCTGTGAGATAAAACAAGTATCGATGATGTTGGTGCCAGGAAATCATATAACAGAAGTCAATTTTATTCGTAAGGTTCAAACCCCTTATAAAGATTGTTTGGGAAATGTTTTTTGAATGGTACTAAAACATTTAAACTTGAACATAAGTTATTCTCCTTGAGATAGTAATAATTGTTTTTTTGGCGTCTGTTAATAATCATCTTACTCTACATTGGACGGAATGATCTTCAACTTATCGCGAATGACCCCATTCATTAAACTGGGGAGACCTACTTCTCCCTTCTCCTTCTTGGAGTTCCGATATTGTGCGATCAGATGTTGTGTGTATTTTTTAGCAGTGTTTCTAGCCATTCCTTTCTCTGAAGAAGAAGAGGAAAAGGGACTATATGATTCGCCATGTAGAAAATTGTAGAAGTCCTGCATAAGATGAGAAATAATTTGTGCTCAGAACACGGCAATTCAACACAAAAAGAACCCTAGGAATGTAGAAATTTAGAATGTGATCGACACATTTTTAAATAGTGAATGATGTTTGATTATTTGTTAGTGAAATATGAACTTATCAGTTTCTTTTACAAGTGATCTAATCAGAAGGCTGACATGAGTTTCATTTCAAGTTTTTCAAACTCGTTTTCAAAATTACTGTTACCAACATAGTATTTATATAATAATAATTGTTTTTTCCTCCATGTCCAATTCACATGAGCAGATATTTTTGTTTTCTTCCAAGTGATAGAGTCGTCTGGGTGCACATACCACTTCATTGCTGCCTTCTAATATTACATCCTCCAAATCTCCCCACGACTGCAGGGCGTCACCGTAATTACCATTCTCAACTTGTCGATTTATTTGCAGAGCAATCCTGATACAAAAAGATTTTACTGAAAATTAACATAAAAGATTACCAGGGATCATATGTGAAGCTAAAAGAAAAATGATTTTGCATTTAACTTAATGGAATACGAAAAGAAAGGGGAAAATAGAGAGAGAGAGCATCCAACCGTGACACAGCTTTAAGTAAAGGTCCCCATGAAAGCTTGTTTTCCAAAACTTCTAATTAGATAAATACTTCTAGCCACAGAAGGAAAATAATAATATGAAGGAATGTGTAGAGTCAAGGTCTACACTGGAATCTTACCACATAGTCTACTGAAGAAATCCAACTGTCACCCAACAAAACACCTACGTAACAAGAAAAAACACTAATAAATTAAGATGCAAAATGTATTATGTAATCTTCGAACGGTACTGATAGCTGTGATGTGGTAGAAATTTCATATATTAAACACTTTGCAATAATTCATAGTTAGAAGCACTCAATGTAGTCTCTAGCTATTAGGCATATGATATATTACAGTGATATATGATATATTCCTATTGTACTAAGATTATTCTTAGATATATTACTATTGTAGTAAGATTATTCTTTAGGCCAGCTTATTCTCTTTATATATGGACTTACCTCCAAGTATAGCTTTTAAGTCACCGGCAGCAAGTGCTTTGCTGACGGCAAGGCCTAACATACTGGCAGGCTTTCCTCCATATGATTCACCAACAATAAATAGAGGGCTTTCTTGGAAAGTATTATTAGTACCAAAGAACTCTTTCAAAAAGGTTAAGAGATCCGCTGCTACTTCTTCATCTGTTGTAGCCACCAATGAATTGTTTTCTACGTAGCTGAAACCTGCACAACAGCCAAAAGTATAAAGTTATAAACCAACTGCTAATTAACTACATACCTAAATCCTAAGAACAACCAAAGTTAGAAAATCACGAAAAATAATAAACTAACTCTATTTGATGCATCAATGATGTAATCTGTTAAAAGTGGTTTGAACGAGAGATTAAGTACCTGTAGCAACAGGGCTATCCTGAGTGACGTCCAGTAAGAATATTTGCATGGCAAAGAGAATGAGTATGAGCATCAAATAAATATACAAATAAATAAATTCTCGTCATGTGCTTAAGGTCTAATTAAGCCAAAGCTTAATTTAGATAGTAACAACATTGTTATCCTTTTTCCAGTTTTCAAACACGAATATGAAATTTCAAACTCACAAAGCAAGTTGATCCGAAGAATTACCACAAAGAGTAGATCTCCCTTTTGCAACCAAGTTGTGTTTCGAGGCTTCAATCCATCGTCCAATGGACCAATCTCCAAAAAGTTTCCAAATCCAACCCCCGACCCTCCCTACAAAATATTCAAACTTTGGTATTTTCCACTGGGTATTAAGGACACCAGAGAGTAAGGTGACCACATAAATTAAATTTTAATTTAAAAAAAAAAAACAAATTATCATGACAAGGACCAACCGGTCCTCCTTGCAACCACATAATAAGAGGCCAGCCATTTCCTGTACGTTGAGGACTATGGTAGAGCCACCAGAACAAGTGTGCCTCTGAAGTGCATATTCACAGCAATATTGAATAAATCAATCCTTTCACAACAGTAATCAAGTTGAAAGTTCTAAGGCAATAATTAAGAAAATAAACAAATGAAACCTTACTGGGTCTGACTTCAATATAACCCCATTCTTCAGATCCATCGGGAGTGCCTGATCTCACATCCACTCCACATGCTACATTGATTATTCCCATACACAATAGCAAACCCAATATAAACCCAAGCCTGACAGAGATAGACATGGCTGAAACTGGTACAAATGCTTACTTCAAAATCTATGCAATATCAAAACAATTCCAACTTAACAGGCTATCCTTGCTCGGAATTTATAGCCCATTCCAGACACATTTTTATGTATGTGCTCGCGCCTCGATAATCACGTTACTATCCTTCTTTCTGTCTATAATGCTTCTTGCTTTTCGAAAGTTTTACTGGAATTTATATAAATATCTTTCGTCCCTGTATATCATCCAACTCGCCTCGTTCGTGGCGGATTTAGTTAAGTAGTTCCAAAAGAGTCATTGTTTCGTTAGAGCCAATGCGATTAGAGGTAAGGTTGCATTATTCGATATTATCAAGTGAGCGGAAACTGTAGGTTTCTCTGTTATCTGTCGACACCCACCACCATATATTTGAAGATTCGTGGAGTTGAATCATGATAAAGAAATCGTGGCTATAGAGAACTAAAAACAAAAGGATCAGGGAATATTATTTGTATATAAATACAAAACTTAAAAGTTTAGAACCAAGCTTTTCTGTGTGATTGACCATATATGTTTTATGGACAAATTTGGTTAGTTTTGTGACCCTGTATTAAGAATTTGTCCCCTCTGGAATTGTTTGGCTTCCTCTTCATCTGTAGAAACATTTTCCTTGCTTCCATCTCATGATTTTTATATAAGAAACTTTATATTATTCTCTAAAACATGAATACATTGATTTGATTTTATGCTCATCACAATATTTGTTCACACAGTATGCTCAAAAACATATATATATTAATGATTCATTTTAAGAATACTATTAAGCTAGGTAAGGGAGGAAGCTACAATATTGGTATGCCTTCACTTCTAATTCTAATGTTGGACACAGCTTTTTGATCTAATTCTAAAATTTTATTGCCTTTTTAACCTAAATAATGATTAATTTTAATTTAAAAAACATTAAATTGCATTCACAACAGAATTTATGTATGATATAAAACCAGCTGACATATTGAAATATTTAATTATAATTGGTTAGCCTTTTTTCAAGATTAGCTTTATAAAGAGTGTTGGAAAATATTTGCAATCTTCACATCAGATAGATTTAAGATAATTGGATTTTTTTTGGTCTTCCACAAGCAAAACAAGGTAATGGATGTTATGGTAAACTCGATCCTAAACTAATGAAATCTAATTTGATATAAAAAACTTCCAAGATGGTGGACACACTAAATCAAGGAAGACTTCTTCTGTATATTATGTCTTGATGCTAGTAATATAAAGTACTCTCAATATGGTGGACACTATAATGGTCCTCCCAAAAACTTGATTTATGATATTGTTATTTTTATGAGCATTTTTTAAATTATTATGCTTTATTATTATTGGGATATGGTACTGCTCATGGTATTTATTTTGTAGGTAGAGGTCCTCAAGAAATAAATAAGGAAATGATGGCACTATGAAATATCACTATGGTGTGATATTGGCATCCATTGATAGGGATGAAAAAAGCTCTATAGATGAAACACTCACCAGTGGCTCATGAGTACATGGTATTATAAATTTAAAATTAATATTATAAAAATTTACTTTATGAAATAAAATATTATTAATAAAATACAAACATTTATTTATTGCTTATACAAGCGAAATGTTATTAAAATTAAATTAATAAACTAAATAGGATAGGAAATTATCTTTTAATATATAAGAGAATATATGCTTTGGTTTTATGCGGTAAAGTTTTCCTCCATCGTCAAATGAAACTTGGATTAGAAATTGCATTTCCATATGGTAAAATGAGACCTTGATGAGTTGGCCACCTACATGTATTTTCATCGCCTATAAATTGGTCAGTTAGGGAAGATTGTGGGTGCTTTTGTGTGTTTAATTTGTTTATCTAAGGAAAGCAAAGAAGAAAGAAAGGAAAGAGAGGTTTTGGGAAGGGAAATGTGTGTGGTAATCAGTCAACTTATGGTAAGTTAATTCCTTTCCATTAGCAACAATGATGTTGTGCTATATTTTTCTATTAAATTTCTTTCTCTTACTGAATTTACCTTGGAAGATTAATAGGAAACTTTAAGAGTATCTCTATTAACTAATACAGAAAGGAAGCACTGTAAGGTCTCTCTAATAAGTTTCTCATTATTATATTACCAAGCTATGCAATAGGAATGAATGGTAGCAATTTTTGGTTATTGCAAAACTTTTAGAAAGTATCATTCTTAATATCTAATCTGTGATATTGTTATTCGCTTGAAAGGAGTTTCTTCCTTATACGTTGGTCTTCATGAGTTTCTTACTTATACATTGGTCGTCATGAGTTTCTTACTTATACATTGGTCGTCATACTACCAAGCCTTACATTAGATTTGATTAAGAGTGATTAAGATCTTTAATAGCGTGATAGTCATAACTATGGAGTATCCTTAGGTTAGTGGAAGTCCTCCAATAGATGTTTGCTACCATTCCATGATTATAGATGATAGCAATCCTATAGTTGGTTAAAATCTAATAAAAAATGACTTTACTTCTCACAAACCCATTCCTAGATAGCCCAAATCCACCAAACAAAGCCAACCCGATGCAGTGCACTTGAGACATAAAAATTAATGATAGATTAATATTTAAGCAACCTAAGTGAAAACCTTTTTAATAACATAAATAAGTGTGTTGTATAATATCTAATATAAATCTTTTCAGTGAGTGGAAAATTTATTTAGTCTTTCCATGTTTGATTGAGTATGTGGTATTATAAAGTGATAAATGAGTAACGTGAAAAGAATTTTATATGTCAAGCTTGAATTTGTGTGCCAAATGATTTTAGTGCATCATATGACAAAATTATAAGTGTTTGTTACATGTGAACACCTCAAAAATATAAAAGTGATAATATTTATATAAATTCTCAAGCTCATATTGAAATTATGTGGTATGTTGTGAAATCATATGCATTTATTGTGTGTTAAAGTTTACATGAGCTAGCTTAGTAAAATTTACTCATTGTATTATAACATAAATAGAAGCATATCATATCCATGTTAATAAAGAGCCACTCTAATCCCATAAAAAAAATACCCAAAAATTTAGTGAAGAATCTATGTTGCAGTCTTGAAGTTCGGGTTGTGTAGTCTTCTACAAGGACTTGGTAACAAAGGGAGAAATTATCTCTTGGGACTGTGTTTTCATTAATATATTCAATGAATTATTTTTCATGTTTAATACATGTTGGGTAACTCCTTTTAAAGGATTAAATGTATAATTCCATGGAGATAATAAGCTTTTAAATTAGATTACATTTAATTTGCTTCAAATCCATCAGATATTGTTGTATTAAACTAAACTAAATCAAGTGGATATTCAAAATTATTATTTGATTTGGTTCTATCTTGATTAATCGTATTTGAAAATAAATAAAATATTTAATTCGGTTAATTAGACCTTCCTTGGAAGAGTTCTCCTCAAGTCTCTTATGATGGTGGCAAAGAGGTTATAGTGAAGAAGAAGGAATATGAATGTTCTTTGTTTTATTTTTAATTAAAAGGAATAGTTAGAGTATACAATTCTAAAAAGCACATATTATTAGAGGCCACATTAGTTCACATAGATGGATTTTCTACTGTGATCTTAGAGAAATAAACCTTTAAATTAAGTATGTAAACTTAAACTAGATTAAACCATGTATGTCATCCTTTTAAATAGATTTTCCTTTAGAAAGTTTTGTATGCTTTTTTTTGTTTTTTTTTTTAATTTACATGGTGGAATCGGTAGTCACCACAAGTTCAGGTAGGTTGTCCAAATTTTATGGCCGCCACAGTATTATGCGTTGTCTTCCTTGAAAACAGCCACATAATTCTTCATGCAGTGGATTTTTTTAACATCATTACATAATTTAAGGAATTGCTACTTTACTTAATAAAATAGGTTATTTTAAACATTTCTTCTAGAATTTTTTATTATCAATTAGTTTAAAGAATATGATTTTACTTATTGATTTATGTTATTGAGTTAAGTTAGTTTTATTTGAATTAAAAAGCAAAGAAAATTATCTTCCTAAATTTAAAAGGGTTGGTTAAAATGAGTAAAATTAGGTAAACCTTCCTAGAGAGAAACTTTAAACTTAAATCTACCTTAAACCAAATTCATCTGTGAGGATGGATAAGAAAATCAAGATGTCCAATTCCATTGGATTGCATGTATGTAACCAACGAAGATTCATGAATGACCTCTAAGGATGGGTTGAATGGGACGTCCATCTAGGTCATTGTACAAGCAGTATGATGGTGGACCTTGTGTGAGATTATCAAATAAGGGGTCTTGATGGGATAACTATATCTTCAAGATAAGATTACCTAGTGAGGGGGAATCTTGGTGGGAGATATGGAACTCCAATATAATATTTTATAGTGATTCAGAATGGGATGTATCATTGCATTATTTGCAATGTTATCAAGAAATTCATGATCAGATCCAGGTGAATGACATGACCTTAATTGCCCATGATGCTAGAAAATAAATCTAGGTGCATGGTCTCTAGTTAAGCACCATAGAATTTATGCTATAATCCTTACATATTTGGTAATAAATGAGTTAAGCTATACTTGAGGTTCTAGTTAAAATGTAAGGAAAGGAGTTATGTGTCCCCCACTATGTGTTATGGGCCCTAGAGGATAACCCATGTTGTGATTTTGGATTCATCGATAAAAATAGGTGAGAGGTAGGATCACTAAGGGCACCTTCTATGGGACCCAACTAATCTCATCCACTTGGAAGGCCAACTATAGTGGTAAAATCTCAAACATGGTACTTAATGCTATGTACTAATTACTAATGGGTGCAAAACAAAGAACTAAAAACTAAAAAATATACCCCTACCAAACCATCTCCCTTGTCTATTAGACCTATAAGTGAGTTTGGATCACTACAACCAATGTGTGTTTGATTGGGTTATCATAGTTTCTATCAAGGTCTAGGTTGTAAGATCCCTAGGTCATAGGACCCAAGAGCTTCTATAGATAAAATCTAACTCTACCTTCTTAGAACAAACTACAAATCTAAAAATTGATATAGCTCTTATGTACCCAAATAAAATGGCTCTAATGCTTTGGGGTGGATCCTCTAAGAAGCCCATATATTCCAGTCAAGAGGAAGCTCCCATTTGATGTGAAAGGAGAGGATATTAAATGAATTAGATGAACTATTCATGAAAAGGAAAAGCTTAGCCACAAGGATTCAACAGATGTAAGAAAAAATGAGACAACAAAAAGAAAAAATAGAACTACAGTGAGTAATAATAAATAAACAACATAAGATGATAGAAACTTTGACAAGATAAGTTAAGGGTAAAAGTATTGAAACTAGGCCTAAGAGGAGTCTTGAGAGGAGCCTTTATAGACAAACAGAGTTTGGTAAGACTTTAGTTGGGGTGGAGTTGGATCAAGATATAAAAAAAAAAAGTAATATCAAAATTTTATGGAAAATAAGATGGGGATGCTATGAAAAGATGGCTAAGTGAAATAGAGATCTATTTTTCTATGAAGGATCTATCATCTAAATCCCAGATATCTTGGGCTACCTTACACTTAGTTGATATAGGTTTAGAGTGGTGGAACACCTATAGTCAGGGAAATAGAATCAAATATTTTGATGTTAAGTGGGATAAGTTTGTAGAAGAATTTAAAAAGAGATTCCTAACTAAACAATTTTATGTTAAAATTTTTGAAGAATTTTCCACTCTACAATAGGAAACTATGACTATCAAAAAATATTACCAAATGTTTGCCAAGTTACTCAAATATATTCTAGAGTACGAAAACAATGAGGAACTAAAGGTACAAAATTTTATTTTAGGGGTGCATCCTAGAATCAGAACCATCATAAACCTACTCAATCCAAAAAATTTACAAAAATCTTATGATCTAGCACACCAAGATAAAACAAAACAAAAAACAAAGAGGTCCTATTTTAACTATCAAAAAATGTTTGAGAAAGAGGAGGAACTCAGGAAAAGGAAGAGTCATGGATTTTTAAGGTGGAATCAATACAAAAATTTCAGAGGAGGTGATAAAGAAAGGCCTAAATTTGAAAGTAAAAACAAGGATAAAACTTATACAAACAAGAACAAGAGAGGACATATAGAAAATAATAGTTAGAAAACCACATTTCAAAATTCAAAAGTCAAACATACACTAATAAATAGGGATGCTAAAAATAAGTCAAAAACTAAGGCTCCCAAGCTAGGGTGTTTTGCATGTGGAGGACCACATTATGCAAACAAGTGTCCTCAAAGAGTCAATCAAAAGCAAGCCCCTAATGAATAACCTCAATGAATCTATGCTACAATAGGTAATCCCAACCTAGATGTCCAAGCTATGCCATTACTTCTAAAAGGTAAATTATTTGATAAAAATATAAATATTTTGGTTGATAGTGGTGGAACGAACAATTTTATTTCTTTAAAATTAGCCAAGGATATACCAGTACGACCTAGATTTTTTTTAAAAATGTGGAAGGTTGATTATGGGTCAGGGTAAACCTTTTATGTCAATAAATTTTTATTTGACGCCCGTATATCTCTCCTTAATGGTAGAACATATTTGTATTTATTTGTAGCTCCTTTACATTCATTTAATATCATCCTTGGAATAGATTGGTTAAAAGCTCATAAAGCCCTTGTTGATTTTCAAGAAAGGTGGGTTGAATTCATTGAAGAACCTAATCAATGGATAAGGATCCATTGTGATCGAGGTACCTTTAGACCGCATCTACTATATGCATTACAAATTAAGAAAGAATTTAAAAGACATGGGGTAATATATGTAGTCAAAATAATTAAGCATGATGAGAATGAATCCAATAGGGAACTTTACAAGAAATTCCCGATATTGGAATATTTTAAGGATGTATTTCTCGAAGACTTACCTAGACTTCCTCCACAATGAGAATTTGATTTCACCATTGAACTCATACTAGGAGCTAAACCTATTTCTAGGTACCCCGATCGAATGACTCTGATTGAGTTGCAAGAATTAAAAATACAACTCTAGGATTTACTGGAAAAGGGTTTGATCAAACCAAGTGTATCACCTTGGGGATCTTCGATATTATTTATGAAAAATAAATATGGATCCCTAAGGCTATGCATCAACTACAAAATACTTAATAAGGTAACCATTAAAATAGATACTCCTTACCAAGAATTGATTATTTGTTTGATCAATTAAAAGGATCTTCTATCTTCTTAAAAATTGATCTTAGATCTAATTACCATTAGTTGAGGATCAGGGAAGGAGGCACTCATAATATAACTTTTAGAACAAGATATGAGCATTACGAATTCATAGTTTTACCCTTTGGGTTAACTAATGCCCTAACAATATTTACGAACCTCATGAACAGTGTCTTTTGTGAACAACTTGATCATTTTGTACTCATATTTCTAGATGAAATTCTGATTTACTCACAAAGTAAAGAAGAGCATGATCAACATATGAGAATTGTACTAGAAATATTGAGAAAAAATCAACTTTATGGGAAGCTTTCTAAATGTGAATTTTACACCCCACAATTCCAGTACCTAGGACATGTCATATTTGTTGGTGGGATTGTTTTTTATCATAATAAAGTTGAAGATATAATCAATTGGCCTGCACCCACTAATGTGATAGAAGTACACAATTTTATAGGAATGGTCGGATACTATAGATGTTTTGTAAAGTATTTTTCAAATATTGCTTGCCCAATTAGTAATTTGGAATTAAAATGAAAATATTTCATATGGACGGAGTAATGTGAAGAAGATTTTAAAATTCTCAAGGAAAGGTTGACAACCTTCCTAGTTCTAAAAATACCAAATCCCTCTAAAAAATTTATAGTTTGCATGGATGTCTCTACTAAAGGTTTGGGTGGGATTCTAACTCAGATTAAAGCAATCATAGCTTACTAGTCTTGAAAGCTTAAAATTCATGAGCTCAACTATGCTACTCATTATTTGGAGTTAGCAATTGTGGTACATACACTCAAGATCTAGAGGTATTATTTTTTGGGAAAACCCTTTGACCTAAATATAGATCATTCGAGACTGAAATATATTTTCACTCAACCCTTTCTAAATGCAAGGTAATATTAGTGGATGGAATTTCTAGTTGAGTATGACTTTAGGATTGAATACATTAAGGGTAAATAGAATAATATAGTTGATGCCTTAAGTCATAGAAAGCATATAGCTACTCTATCTAGATGTCATAAAGACTTGTTTGACAAGGTTAGGGACCAACAATTGAATGACAGTTATTGTGGTGAATATTAGATATGGGTTGAGGTAGAAACTAAAAAAGGTAGGGATTTTAGTATTAAAAATGATCTAGTATTCTTTAAATATAGACTTTTTGTTTCTGAGATAGGAGGGTTAAGGAACCTTATTTTATAGAAAGCCCATCATAGTCCTTATTATGCATATCTTGGAGGGGCTAAGATGAGGGAAAATATGAAGAAAACTTATTATTGGCTAGGAATGAAATGATATATCAATAATTTTATGGCCAAATGCCTCAAATGCAAAAATATAAATGCTAAAAATCATTACCTATCAGGGAAATTATTCCCTCATGATATTCTAGGGCATAAGTGGTAATTCATATCCATGGATTTTATTGTGGGACTATCCAAGAACAAGTTTCAACATAATATAATTTTGGTTGTGGTTGATAAGTTGACTAAGATAACTCACTTTATACCAGGAAATATCAGGGATGATGCACCTGCCATAGCTAGCATATTTGCTAGGGATATTGTATGGCTGCATTGATTCCCTAATGTTATTATTTCATATAGAGATCCTAAATTCACCTCAAAATTTTGGCAAACCTTGCATCAAGCCTTGGATATAAAATTAAATATCAGTTCTACATATCATCCGAAGATGAATGGCCAAACTAAACAAGTAAATTAGGTCCTTAAGGATATGCTATGTATGTATTGCATGGACCACAAAACTAAATGGGAATAATATCTCTACCTAGTGGAATTTGCATATAATAATAGCCATCATGCTTCTCTAGGGATGGCACATTTTGAGGCCCTATATGGGAGATGATGTAGAACTCCTCTATCTTGGGATAATTTGGAGGATCAAATTGTGATCAGATCAAACATTGTTAGGGATATGGAGAAACAATTGAAAATGATCTTTCAATGGCTCAAAGAATCCATGGATCGATAAAAGAGTTATGCTAACTTGAAAATATCTTTGAGAGAATTCTCTATAGAATATAGAGTCTTTCTCTGAATGAAACATAATAAGAGCTTCATAAAATAAAAAAAATTGATCCCAGATTTATTAGTCCTTTTGAAATTATAGGGAATATCAATATGGTGGCCAATAAATTTACCCTTCCACCCAATCTATCGAAGATCCATGATATCATATCCCTGCTCTATAAGTATGTTGCTAACCCTTCACATATTTGGAATGTGTCAAATTTGTAGATGGTAGATCCCCTTGCTATTGAAGTTCACCTAGTCTAGATATCGTACCAAACACTTGATAGAAAGAGATATAAGCCAATGTAAGGTCTAATGGAACCAATTTTTAGAAAGGAATGCTACATGGAAAAATATAGTTTCTATGAAAAATATTTTTCTTATTTTTTATTTGAATGTAATTAAAACACATAGGACTATGTTTGAAACTAGGGAGGATAATGTAATAGTCCTCCAAAAACTTGATTTTTGATATTGTTATTTTGATGAGCATCTCTTTTAAAATATAATGCTTTATTATTCTTGGGATATGGTACTAGTGATGGTCTTTGTTTTGCAGATATAGGTCCTCAAGAAAAACAAAGGAAATAATGGTTGTGTGAAATATCACTTTGGTGGGGTATTTGCATTAATAGGGATGAAAAAGGCTCTATCAATAAAACACTCACCAATGGCTCATGAGTACATGGAAGCTCAAATAACTACATTCATATAGGTGCATTATGAATATGTGATTTGTATTATGAGTGTGTGCTTTGAATTTTGAATATAATCTTTACCTTTATCTCTAAATTTATTGAATGATTATCTTCTAAACATCCAATGGCAAGGAAAGTCCCATAAGCATTGGAGTTGTTCCTATTAGGTGGACGATAACTTTTGTTATCATCAAATTGCCTATGGGAATCAAATTGGAGGTATAAATGCGATAAGATAATTTTTTTGTATGATTGTATGTTTTCCATTTGCCTTATTTCTTTAAAAATAAATTATTATAAATTTAAAAGAAATGTTATAGCAATTTACTTTATGAAATAAAATGTTATTAATAAAATACAAATATTTATTGCTTATACAAGCGAATGTTATTAAAAATAAATTAATAAACTAAATAGGATAGAAAATCATCTTTTAATATATAAGAGTATATATGCTTTGGTTTTATGCGGTAAAGTTTTCCTCCATCATCAAATGAAACCTAGATTTAAAATTGCATGTCCATCTAGCGAAATGAGACCTTGATGAGTTGGCCACCAACATGCTCTTTTATTAACTATAAATTGGTCAGTTGGGGAAGACTGTGGGTGCTTTTGTATGTTTAATTTGTTTTCATAAGGAAATCAGAGAAGAAAGAAAGGAAAGAGAGGTCGTGGGAAGGGAAAGGTGTGTGGTAATCAATCAACTTGTCACAGGTTATTTTCTTTCCATTAACAACAATGATGTTGTGTTATATTTTGTTGTTAAATTTCTTTCTCTTACTGAATTTACCTTGGAATATTAATAGGAAACTTTAAGAGTATCTCTATTATTTAATACATAAAGGAAGCACTGTAAGGTCTCTCCAATAAGTTTCTAATTATTATATTACCAAGCTATGCAATAGGAATGACTGATAGTAATTTTTTGGTTATTACAAAACTTTTAGAAAGTATCATTATTAATATTTAATCTGTGATATTGTCATATGATATTGTTCTTGTAGACACCAAAACAGCACCAATCTGATTATGTGACAACAAGCACTAATCGCATTGACACACATAGCCCCTAGGGCAGCCCCCAGAGGTTAAACAGTGGTCCTAACCACTTCCAAAAGCAGTTTTAGAGTTCAGAGGTCAATTTGGCACCTTTTTGGCATTTTGCTCTCTACTCGTCCCACCCCGGGATGAATACAAACTGTCATTCGTCCCACCCAGGGATGAATAGTAGCATTCGCCCCAGGGTGAGGCGAATAGAAAGTTTGACTGGCAAAAAAGTCAAACCTCGGTAACTCTGCTAGTTAATTGATGCTTTAGGTCATGCAATTGCAAGAAATAGCTTTTATTCAAGAAGAGAGACTTTAGTTATGCATGTCTTTATTTTAGAGACCTCATGCAAGGAGATTCTAAATCAGGGAACTAGCTTTTTCTCTGAAAATAGGACAGTTAACTCAAGTAGCGCCCTCGCATGCTCAATTCAAACAGAGAGACCCTAAGGTCTATAAATTGGGGAGTTATACCTTGTTCAAAAGTCTTGCGAGATAAATATAGTCTTGGCTAGTTAGTTAAAATATCTAAATCTCAGAAAAGATTAACTACCTTTTCAAACAACTGGTACATTTTATTCCATACATCACCATAAAAAAAATATGCAAAATACAAAAAATAAAGTTTTCACATGCAAAGTTATTTCACACAATCATCCCATTAGTACAACCAGTCAGTCAAGTCTTGTACAGTCTATGGTGCATCGACAAGTTATCAACAAATCATTTCATTCATTCCATATGCATACATCATATAATTAGACACATCGCATTCATCATACCACATGCATACATCATCCTAAATAACAATGTATAAACACAAAGACAGTCATCTGTCTATATCAAAAATACCCGCAAAACTTTTAAAAACATCAAAAAACTGCACAAAATGCACCAAAAACAAGCAATAAAACTGTCCAATGAGAGTGCTTTTGCACTTGACATTTTGGGCATGCAAAACAGATGTCGGGGTCACAAATCCTCATTATCCTACTTCCTAAGAAGGCTACCATAGTTGGACCGCTCCATGGGAAGATGGATTTTCAAGAATTTCATCCCCAAATGACATCGCAAAATGGGTCAAAACCCATCCAAAAATAGCAATAACATTGCCGAACGAATGCGCTTTTGTGCTTGATATTCTTGGCATCCCAAACAGACGTTGGGGTTACAAATTATCATTATCCTAATCCCTAAGAAGGCTACCATATCCATAACACTCCACGGGAAGACGGATTTTTGTCAATTTTAGCTCCAAATTGCATCACAAAAAGGGTTAAACCCCACCAAAAACAAGTCAAAATGTTCAAAAATTGCTTTCACATTCAATGGTAAACAACTGAAGGCACACTTACCTAAGTCATCTTGGGTCAAGTGACTCGTTGATTTTCTCATGTCGGTCATTCCCTCATCGATTCGTCGCTTGAGGGGGTAGTCACACTTAGTCGCCAATCAACAACAACATACCCAATCATGGAGATAACACGCATTCAAAGGATCATTGAAAAATACAATCATGCCCTTGCTTGGGGCAGCAAACAAGCAATAATCACAAGCTGATCAAACACTTGGCATTCATGAATCATGAACTCAAGGTTCCCATAGACAAAAGGTTGCGCCCTTTGCCTATTCATGACTGATCAATGTCCAAGTTCAAATAACACCTCATCGAACAAGGTTAACACTTGAATGAAGTTCCTTAGCTTGTCAGAAGCAAGGATTCAAGAATGCGTGCCCTTTGCATACTTGGGGCATCAAAATTTGGTTAGGTTACTAAGAAACCCTAATAATTAGTGCTTTGGTTATCTATTTTTGCTTGACGATGCGCCTTACACAACGCTTCCCAAAAAGGGGCATCTGTAGACACCAAAATAGCACCAATCTGATTATGTGACAACAAGCGTTGATCGCATTGACACACATAGCCCCTAGGGCAGCCCCCAGAGGTTAAACAGTGGTCCTAACCACTTCCAAAAGTAGTTTTAGAGGTCAAAGGTCAATTTGGCACATTTTTGGCACTTTGCTCTCTACTCGTCCCACCTCGGGATGAATACAAACTGTCATTCGTCCCTCCCAGGGACGAATAGCAGCATTCACCCCAGGGTGAGGCGAATAGAAAGTTTGACTGGCAAAAAATTCAAACCTCGGTAACTCTGCCAGTTAACTGAGGCTTCAGGTCATGCAATTGCGAGGAATAGATTTTATTCAAGAAGAGAGACTTCAGTCATGCATGTCTTTATTTTAGAGACCTCATGCAAGGAGATTCTAAATCAGGGAACTAGCTTTTTCTTTGAAAATAGGACAGTTAACTCAAGTAGCGCCCTCGCATGCGCAATTCAAACAGAGAGACCCTAAGGTCTATAAATTGGAGAGTTTTCCCACCCAAAATATATACAGAGAAGGAGAATTTTGAGAAATGAAGTGCTGCCAATTTACATACCTACTTGTGATATGTGCTTTTACATCCTTAATCTCTCATTCGAAAGGGAGGTTATTGGGCGACTATTAGAAGCACAAATCCAGACCCAAAACCTAATTTTTGGCCACAAAAATTCCCAAAATTTGTCGAAAACACCCCATAACAATTTTTGGACCCATCCCAAGTAGATTGGTGCCAAAATAGTGCCTCAAACGGTGGGCGTCCTGCCCCCGGGCGCTCCCCAATTTGTCACAGTGAAATTCGCCCCACCACAGGACGAATAGAAATCTGTGATATATTTCTCTATTTTTTCTTTTTCATTTTATTCTAGATAGGCTAAATAGGTTACAGTTCAAATTTCATTTCATTCTGAGCAATATTGACCAGGTTTTTGTCATTTCTCGTATTTACTAACTTGCAGATGGCACTAGCAAAATCTAGATCCTAGAGGAAAAATTGGAGAAATATGACCATCTGGGTCTTCCCAAAACACCCCCAATTAGCTAACCCCAAGTTTTCAGGTCTTTTGGAGCTTCCTAAGCAGGACATTGAAGAGGGTGCTTTCTGACAGGTTATTGTAGGTGAATTCATCCCACCCTGGAGCGAATACAAATCTGTAAGGAATTTCCAGACTGTTCTTTTTGCAGTGGTATTTTGTTGATATATTTATGCTACTATAAAATTTTCAGGTCAATCAGAGTTTATTTGGTAGTCATTTTACTATTTTCATGCATTTATTGACAATAGGCCTTGGGAAATACATGCTTTATTCGGTCCGCAGGTGCTACTAATATTTTCTGTTTCTTTGAATGCAGGTTTTTGATAGCAGAGGATCAATAAAGAGCAAATAATCACATACATAAGCGGTGGCAATGTTTTGGTCCACCCATATTACATGTGGGCATGCGGAAGAAGGATTGTGATCCATGGATGTTGTGACAAGAAACACATTTGACGCTCCTATCCCCTAAAAAGGAAGGAGACATATTGTAACACATTTTGAAAAGTGTATCAATAAATAGATTATGATATTTCATATTGCTTTTATCTTGTGTCAATTTGCATATGTCCTTTCTTGTTCTTTCTTGTGGCATATTCCTTTTTGTTTCCGTATCGTCGTGCTTTCAGTGGCGATCACGGTGGGACCTCTGTCCCTTGATTTTTAAGATTAAAATTCTGATTAAATTATCTGGTTTTGTTGCTTACAGGTACCATGTTTCAAATTCTGGACTATTTCAGAGCATAAATTCAGAGACATTCGATTTAGGCAGAGAAGAGGTAGGGGTTTTAAACACCCTCTGTCAATTTTTTGTTTTCTATTTTTTTGTTCTCTGATTTTTGCTTGCATAGGAGAGTTTAGAGGCTTGCTTGTTTCAATTTTTCAACTTAAAAATAACCCCACACACCACATGGTATTTTAAACACAAGGAGTTGGTCGTAAAACCCCAACCCTTGAGCAAGACCAATGGTGGATTTCATCATCGCCTTGGCTTCTGATATTGCATCTATAAACCCGATCACGACTATTGCTAGACGTAAATCCTGACGAAAGTTGACCAAGTGTAGTTTGGGGTGATTCCCAATGCATGAGGATAAGTCTTCTATGGTAGGTGTCATAAACAAAGTGATTCCCCTTCCGTATCGCCTATGTTCCACGTATCATCTACTCTCACGTACCTATAGTCTCCCTCACATAAGGGCGGGTATATAGAGAGGTTGGTATATCGGTCCGACAATGGTATATTGAAGGGGCGACCATTTTGGGAGTCATAAGAGCCTTCATAATTGCATTTAAACATTCGAAAATATTTCAAAACAACATCAAAATACAATAAACCAGATTTTAGGGCACACTTTTAAATCTTTAAACGAGATAATCATTGCATTGATTGTGTGTTTTCTTTATATTTAAGTGTAGCATAAAAAATCCTAAAAAAGATAAAATATATTCATCTTTAGGAGCACATCACCATGGTTTTCACTCGTAGCCAAGCCCAATCACGGGCAAGCATTGCAAAAAGTGCACCAAGGGGGACAAGTCGCCTCCGATATAGTCCTGAGGACTTAGCCATCTTGCCTTGGCAGCAAGGCACCCAAGAGAGTCCCCATCATGCCATAACAGAATAGTACTATAGAGGCACCTCTTTGAGGGGCACCCCCACTCAGCATAGGTCCTTTCAAGAGGAGAACCTACACGTAGATCTTAACATAGACAGGAGACCTCCCTTAGACACTCGTTATGAGTGGCCTAGTGATGAATTTTTAGAGCAATGGAGGGTCCACAAGGAGGGTCCACGTGATTTCTTCATCCCTCCTTTACCTCGTATTACTATTAGAGACACTAGGCAATATCCAGAGTATCAGTCTCTCCAAGCGAGGCAAGACAATTCTACCCGCACCTTTTACCCATACAAAAGAGAGTACGAGGAAGATCACTACGTTCCTCAAGAGTAGTACACAGCATGGGAACGATGCACATCCGCACCCACAATGTATCAGGATCATTCATTAAGGCCAGAGCCTCAAGTGAATGTCGCTAACCTCAACAGAGGGAAGCAGCCCATAGGGATCTCGGATCACCATGATCGAGACAGACATGTAGGGGAGGCATCTAGGCTTCCTAAACAAGAGACGACAGAACAAATTGACTTGGCGATTGCCAAACATGCCGCCCACCAAGCATAAATTGCATAGCTTAGGCAAGATCAAGAACAGTTAGAGCATCTTTGTCGTCTTAACAAAGAGCGCATTCAGTTTCAGACGACCGAATTGCTTCATAACAAGGTGCCTGCGAAGGGTCCAATCCCTCGCATGCATAAAGAAGAAGTGTATGAGGGGCAGGACCTCTTGGTACAAGAGAGATCCATGTGACCTTATCGAGCACTGCCTCCGAGACCTCCTAGACCTGAGCGGGAGGCCACTCCCAAAAACCATGATGGGCACCCTCCGCAAGCACCCACCTATGCTTATAGAACTCGACCAGCCACTCCTCAGGAAGCCTATAAGGAGTATGAACAAGAAGAAGAGCATGCTGAAACTCCCTATCAAGGCAGAGGGGGTGCTAGCTAGCTACCTCTCAATAGGCCTCAAGTTCCCCATCATCCACAATGGAAGCAAACTAAGGATGAAGAAATTAAATCCTCTGATGCATATAAAGTGTTGTTAGAGCACTTAGAATCTATGGATATCAAGACTTCTGGGCCCAAAAATCCCACTTTACGCCAACTCCATAGTCATCCTGTGCATCCATTAGTGTCGGCACCTCCATACCCCAAACACTTTAAGTTGCCCTAGTTGGCACTCTTTAGAGGGGAGGAAGATGCCCAAGAGCATGTGACTCGATTCCTGAGCCAATGCTTTGGCATTCAGGACAATGATGCTTTGCTATTAAGAACATTTATAACCACATTCGTAGGCCCTACCTTGGATTGGTTTACTCAATTACCAAAGCATAGCATCTGTAACTTAGATCAGCTAGTGGACGCGTTCCTAGAACATTTCGCTTTCAACACAAAGAAAAGGCGTCACTAAGTGATCTAGCTAGCCTCAAGCAGTATGAGGAGGAATCAATGGCGGCATATGGGAACTGGTAGAGGACGTTGCTTTCAAAGCTACCCTACCTCCCTCCTATGTCTGACTTGACCCAAATGTTCTCCAAAAGCTGTTTGAGATCAATCTCCGTGCTATTGCAGCTACAACAATATGCTAGTTTAGAAGAAGCACTGGCACAAGCCAAAATCATCGAGGAGATTAAGATACAGGATGGTGAGATCACCAAACCTAAGAAAAAAGAATGGACAAAGAACACTAAACCAGGGACCACGCAACCGAAACCTGCTGCAGTTAATCAGGTTGCCATCAATGTCCCTAAGCCGGTACAAGCAACACAACCTCAAAAAGCTAACTATCAAGCAGTGCCTCCCAACAACTATGAGAGAGAAAACCAAACGTAGGAGCAAAATCAGCAGCGTCACCCTAGGCGACAATTTACTCCTTACACAGAGTACATGGATTCTCTGTTTGACCACTTGTTAGCGGTGAACTTGATCAACCTTCTATAGATTCAAACTATAGATCCCAATGCACCAAAGCCTAAGGGATACCGAGAGGATTTGTACTATAGGTTCCACAGGTGTAAGGGACATGATCTTAACGCATGTTGGAAGTTCAAATGTTTGGTACAAGATCTCATTGATGATAAGACATTGGTGGTGGACAACCCCGTAGCACCAAACAACCAACATATGGGAGTATTCAAAGACCCCTTGCCTACCCATGAGGCACCGACAAAACCTCTTCAAGTTAATGAGGTGCAACAAAATTGTCCTATGCAGGGATATGTAGGGATGATAAGCATAGTGACTAGGAACAAGAGATACCCAGGAGCTGCCCCTACGATAGCCACAAGAGAGGTTCCATCAATGTCACAACCGCAACAACCCCCTACGTAGCTTCCCTCGCTTAGACTAGTGGCCACGATTCGGACTAGACTTACCCAAAGTCTAAGGACCACGTCGGCTAGGCTCTCCATATATGAGCTAATTCAACAATCAGTGCCCCATCGGGAGGCTCTAATGGAGATTTTAAAATCTATCGAGCTGTAGACCCATGAAGCGAACTCTTTAAACAATTTTGTGGGGCATGTCAAACAATGTATAGAACCAGTCATCACCTTTAGAGAGGATGAATTGAAAATAGTTACTGGTGATGTGGCAGATCCACCCCTGCATGTTATCGCACGGGTCAACGGGATTCTGTATAAGAGAGTGTTGGTGGACACTGGCTTGTCCAGTAAAATCATCACTACAGTAGCATTGAAACATTTGAAGTTGCCAGCATCTCACATTGTGGCCTCTACTTACACACTGTAAGCATTCAATGATGCAATCTTCTCGACAGTCGGCACAATTGTCCTACCCATCCAAGTGGGACAAAATACCATTCATACATTGTGCCACATTTTAGAAGGTGATATGGCTTATAATATTTTACTGGGCCGACCTTGGATCAAGGACATGAAGTGTGTCCCTTCCATAGCTCATCAATGCCTGAAATATACATTTGAAGGACAGGTGCATGTAGTCCCGACGGACTTGGAGCCCTTCAAATACTGCAATACAGTGCAATTCATGCTGCAATCGAACCTTCCCTCAACACATGTGGATTTTCAATTGAATCCATCTCAATAGGGTCCGATTTCACAAGCATATCCAGTGATTAATCCGTCGAGCCCTCAGCCATGTCCCTCTTCTTCTGCTAGTCCTTCAACAACGATGCCACCTATGGTGGCCACATCCAAGGACAAGGGAAAGAAACTCATAGAAGAGGAGCCACCTCTAGTCTCAACTATCTCGACAAAAGAGATGCCTAGCATAATGGAAGTCGAGATGCCTAGTTTGCCCCACATGGAGTGGACTCAGGAATGACTCCCATTCGCTCCCCCTCAACCATCAATGGTCACCATTGAAATGGCCAACATAGGCTTGGGGGAGTATCTAGTGAGGAACATTGTAGCAATGAGTCCATGTAGGATATGGGGCGACCTCGACTCCCCATTGGCTCTATGGTTCCTCTAGGCTACCCACCCAATCAGACAAACTTTGTTTATGGGGGCCTAGATAATGGCGTTGAGATTTGTATGCAAGAATACGAATATGAAGAACCCTTTGTAGAGGATGTCAACTATCTGTCCAACCTAAACTTTTATTTGAGGTATCTTGGCCAATGCAATTGGCATGAATATGGGTTGGGCTGGTATGAGCAAGGAGTGCATGTTCTTTGCCAACCAAGATATCAAATGCCATATAACAAGTCAGGAGTAGGGTTCAACCACCCCTTTCCCCTAGACATCTTGGTGGAGAACATGCAAGGCCTAGGGATAGGCAACAAGGATAGGTTGGCATTAGATCCATATGCCAATCCTCACACAACATATACATTGGGGTATTATCACCCATTGTTAAAAACCAACCTGTTGACCATAACAACCCTTTCCCTTCAGTCGAACAAGGAGAAAATTCATGGACTCCCCTACAAGAGGGATATGGACAAGGCCAAGAAGGGTCTTCAAAAGATGATTCAGAATACGAGGTAGCACCTTGGGATAATTTTGAGTCTGACATCAATCATTCACAAGTACATCCCATGGATGATTATCAGGAAAGCTTCATGACAATGGTCCCTTTAGGTGCTCCAATTGAGCATATGCCCTTTCAAGAGATTTAGGTCCCCCTGTAGAGAGCGGAACAACCTCTATGGGACCACATTAATTTTCTCGAGCAAGATGAGACTCCTATGTCGCAAGTAGCTATTGGAGCCAATGAAGGCCTTTGGATCTCTGACAGTGATTACAAATATGAAACTAAGATGGCTTATCTCAATCATATGCGATAGATGCAACAACGATACCCTTTGGACATAGACGACATGTTTGAACATTTACACATAGGTCCAAGACATAGGTGGCACCTCAACCCGACGCAGTTATAGCAATTACTGCACCTGCCACTCTAGGCACACAGAGAGCATCTCCTGTCTGGAGACCCTATCAAACCATCGGTACCTAGGGTGGACCCTGTCTTCATCTCCGTGCATAGGGCTGACCCATTTGTGCCAGTGCCCACAGAGCCAGATCCAAAGCACCAAGAACATCCAAAATGTCATAGTCATCACACCTATGGTAATGGAGGTTACAATCATTTCATCAACATGATCTCCATTGACTTAATCGCTCCCATCCATGATCCAGACAACCCGACACGATCATTATATCTAGATATAGATGCTATCGATTGGGATCATGCTGACACACCAACATCCCCATTAGAGTACTGGCCCTACGGTGGGATGTTCCATTTTACTCTAGGACAGACTCAAGATGTCTTTCATGTTGAAGAGGAACCTGATGTTCCAAACGATGATCTAAATTCAGCAAATGATATCCACCTGATCCCAACTCCACACCAATTGGAGGACGGATCCCACATGTCGATCGAGGAGACGACTGACATAGACATCGGCTCAGATCTAGTGAATTTGTAAATCATCAAGCTGGGGATAATTCTATCCCCCGAAGAGCAAGCCGACTACATTGCCCTTCTCAAATAGAAGAAGGATGTTTTTGCATGGTCATACAAATACATGCCGGGACTAGACCCGCATGATGAGTAGTCGTTATACCATCATTAAATCTCAAAGATCTTATCAATCCGGGGTGGTGTCCAAGGCTATTTACGATAGAAAGTTCAAACAGAGTTGCATTTCAGCTCATTTAGGAGCAGCAGGTCTTTATTGGTAGGATTGATTGTGTGGGGGATTTGTGTCACTTCTATCCCTAAATTGCATAAATTTAACTTTAATCTATTTGCAAGAATGAAAAACTAATTGTTGTCTGCAAAAATAAAGTCCTAATTACAATTGCTAAATTGAGACTTAATTGATTTGCAGAAGGAAAATCCTAATTACAATTGCTAAATGAGAAACCTATTTACTTTTGCAATGATGAGATAAAACAAGTAATCAACTTCTATCAATACTCTGAAACAGAAGGTCGTCAATCTTCTATGTAGTGTTTGACAGCAAAAACAAGAATGCAGGAAATTATAGAAAACTTGTAAATTGCTGGAAATGTAAAGTGCAAGGAATTGGAAAATTACTGAAAAATAAAGAAACTGATTATATCTATTGCTGATTACATCACAAATGTAAAATAGATGGATAAAAACTAAAACATAAATCAATTACCACAAAATGCTGAAATTGACAAGTTCCACTACTTATTCTGCTGCAGCAAAATCAGGACTGAAAACCTGTCTGTTAGTCCTTCTCCTAGATCTGAAAGTGGCCGGCCTCCTTTTCTAGAAGAAGGTATAATTTCTTCTCTAAGTCTTACTCACACTCAAACATAAGATAGATAGAATAAAACTGCACTTTTATTGCCTTAGAATCATAATTACAGAATTTGCTGCTAACTATTACAGATCTGAAAAACTGCTATCTCATCTATCCTATTTCTGATCTCCTCTCTAATATCTCTAATATGTCTAATCTAATATTATTAATAATAGCTCAACCTGTATGGGAGCTATCTTTTATAGATGCCTAAAATCTAATTACAAACATAAAATATGTTGTCCTAATATCCTGCAAAATTTCTTGGCTTTATCCTAGAAGAAGATCAAATTTGATATTTTCCATAAATGGTGGCTTTGGACGGCAAAGTTAGATGGGAGATATTTCCCTTAACTTTCTCAACCTTCTTATCCCCTTTTTCACCGCCAAAATTCAGTCAACAAGTCAAAAAGTACATTATGTTTTCATTCCGAAGATAAGTGGCTCATTTCGAAGATACTGCAATTCTCATTCCGAAGATCCGCTCATTCCGAAGATACTGCAATTCTCATTCCGAAGATCCGCTCATTCCGAAGATACTGCAATTCTCATTCTGAAGATCCGCTCATTCTAAAGATACTGCAATTCTCATTTCGAAGATCTGCTCATTCCGAAGACACTATGTTTTCTCATTTCGAAGATATCTGTTCATTCCGAAGACACTGTGTTCATTCCGAAGATCTTTAGAATGACCAACTATGTTGACTCCAAATGGTTTTGGCTGCATTTCTCAAGTGTATTAGACCTCAGGATCAGATTGCAATAGTCTTCATTCTTCCTTGGATGTGAATTCCATGCCTTGCCATTCATTGGTAGCTTGTTGGAATTTATATGGAAAAACCAGTTTTCTGCTGCATAGTAATAAGTCTTTGTACTATTTGCTGAATTTAGAGAAACTAATGCTTAATGATCATCAAAATAAGACTACTGAAATGCTGTTGTCAACCTAAGCATGAAAATATAACATAAAACTATACAAAAACTGTTAAAAATCAGAATATAATGTCCTTAACACTGCAATCATGCAAACAATTAATACAGAGCATATTAAATCAACTTAACTAGCATATAAGATAATTCACAAGAGTTTTAGGTAGTTTTAGGCAGTTTTAACTATTTAAAACATGCTATAAATGAGGCTTATCTAGGCCTCATCATCCCCCCCAACTTATATTAATGCATGCCCTCATGCATTGCAGTGGGATATGGAGTCACAGATGTCCATACTCATATTCCATGTTTCATAGAACAATTTAATGCCTGTGTAATTTCTCATGAAGATTTCTGATTCATTATTCAAACTGATCATTTGGTTGGGAATCCTCTTCAAAAGTCAACTTGTGACGGACTGCTTTTTAGTTTCTCCACTTTTTGCTATAATTCTCAAATTTTCTTTTCATGTTTTTCAATAACATCTTTTCTTTCCTCAATCCATCTCATTTGTATTTTTATAACACTCTTGGCTGCTCTCAGTTGTTTTGTGATGTCCACATCCTCTTCTTCATTTGAATCAAAACCTAATACTGACAAATCAACTACAGTTTGCTGCTCAACAATGATTTCATCCTCTGCTTCAGACCCCTACTCATGTACAGGAGGTTCCATGAAATTATTTATGATTACATCCAAATTCGTAGTGGCTTGTTGCACTTCTATGACATTAGGGCTATCCTGTCTGGTCTTCTCTTCAATAATTTGTTCTTTTTTTTGGAGTCTTGCAGACCTCCTAGTCCTTAATGTATATTTTCTCTTCTTGACCCGTTTTCTTGTGGTAACAGGGGCTGTAGGGATAACATATTTAGAAAAATGAACCCTCTTCTATTTTATTTTTCTAATTTCAGTTTCAGCTCTTCTCTTCTTAGTCTGTGAGTTTGATGGTTCTGTTGCTGCTACTGGGTGTGTCTCTACAACATTTCCTATTTCTTCTTCTACAACAGCCTCTAAAGCAGCTATTTCTTCTTCTGCAACAGCATTTGTAGCAGTTTTTTCTTCTTCTGGAACAACATCTACATCATCTGTTAGGTCACTGATTTCTTGGTTGCTACAGAATTATAGGGTTTGCTCTTGTTCTTCTTCAGAAAGAACTTTTAATTTTTTTGTATTTTTCCTTGTAATCATTAGCAAATATGTCTTTGGAAATAAAATATGGCACACTTCCTTATTCTATGCTCTGAACACCTAGCCATCAATCATTGGACATCCTTGCCATCAAATTTTCTTTACTATTTTTAGCTCATCCATTCTGCATGCAAATTTTCCCACATGAGTGGTTATTAGCAATGAATAGTGGTGGCATGTTTGTTAAATCTTCATTCTGAAGACTAATCTGGGCATTTAATTTGAAGATAACCTCATTCCGAAGATAAACCTTCATTCTGAAGACACACCTTCATTTCGAAGACAAACCTTCATTCTGAAGACACCTTCATTCTGAAGATACAACGGTTATTTGAAGATACAGTAGTCAATCTGAAGACATAGCAGAAACCAACATTTTTCTCTTTCTCCAAGCATGTTTTGTGTATGCCAACTCTTATGAACACTTTTATACTAATGGTTAATTGTCATATACTATATATCAAATATTTACAATGAGAAAAGTGCAAGAAACATATATACCTGGTTAAAACAAGTTAATGCAAGTTTTGAAAGATGACCGCTTCTGTTGATATTCTGTTGAGGCTTCCTGCAACACTTCAAAAACAAGTGCAATTGGTGAATTTGTACAATGATGACTCAGAACTTTCAAGGTTATGCATGTCAGAAAACTGGTTTTCATGCATACCAACTCAGTAGCGCCTTAGAAAAGGTTTTCACTGCTGAGCTATTCATTTTTCTCTTCTTTTTTTTTTTTCTCTTTAACCTCTCCTTTTCTCTTTTTTTTTTTTTTTTTGTCTTTTTGATTCTGATTGTGCCCGTGAAGGAATTCATGACTTCCCTGAAATCATGCCCATGAAGGAATTCACAGCCAAAATTTATTCATCTTTTTGTTTTCTATTTTTTTCTAATTTTTTTTCTTTTTATTTTTAAGATTCAAAGATATGATTATTTGGAATCTTCATCAGAAGAAGAAGCCTCTTCTATCAAATGTAACTGTGTGAGATACCGAGCAAATTCCACTTTTGTTAGTGGTTTATGGTACAACTGTAAAAGATGTCCATTCACCACTAATATCCTCCTTAAATCATCAACTAAAGAAAGTTGAACAACTTCATTCTCAAACTCCCCTGGTTCATCCTTGCTGCTCTTAATGTGATCATCATGCCACATTTTCCATTTTTGTTGAGTGAATTCTATTTGGTGAAGTGCTTCCAACCAAATTTCATCAAATGCATTCAACTACAAAATTTGTTTTTTCTGTACCTGCAACAACTCAATGCCAGCTGCTAAAGATGCATAAAATGTTAGTAAAGCATTAGGATGTTGCACCAATATATCAAACAAATTTGCTTCCTAGTTTTTAGTCAACCAACTATTGTTGTTCAAAGGTTGTTTTGGCTGTAGTTCAGTTTGTTTTGTACCAGGCTTATTTGAATTGGTTCTTGGAGAAACATTTTTATTTACACCAATGGAGGCCAAAACTAAAGTATTATTTTCATTTTCCTTATGTGTTCTAAGAAACTATGGGTTTTCTGTACAATCATACTTAGGTGTAATAAGTTTACCTGAAAGCAAGTTAACTAATTTTCCACCTTTTTGTATGGTTTTAGGATATACTTTCTTCTTTTTTCTTGGTTTTCTAAAACACATTTCTTGAACAATCCTCTTAATGATTGGTACAAATTGAGGTAAAGGGATTGTAACAGTTAAATGTTCTAATTCCTTCATCAAATCTAATTGTGAAGATGTTACTTTTGATATCTCAGACTGTTCAAAATATGGTACTTTATTTGATGAGGTATCTTGTTCTTCTTGATGTTTTTTTAGTGTGGATTTGTTTTCATGTTCATTCTTTTTAACTTCACTTTCTACATTGATAAGTGGAATAGGTTCAAGCAGTGGTTCACTTGAACACAACTGAGTTTTAACACAGTCACTAACATTTATTAGGGCTGTATTTTTTGATTCAACCACAGAGATAGGGGTTACCTGTTTAACATGATTTGTACTGACCACAGGTTGAGTTGAAAACAGAGGTTGTTTTAATTTTTGTTGTTGTTGTCCATGATAGAAATTATGGATATGATTAGGCAATAAATTTGATTTTTGTTTTTGGCAATGTTGTTGCCCTTTGTACAGATTTTGATGTTGTACCCATTGATATCCCTATGTTTTTGGCTGTAACCATGGTGGATGTTGTTGATTCCATTGTTGTTGCATCCAGCCATGTTGATACCATGCTTGGGAGTATGCCCATGGTGGTTGACTCCAACATTGTTGGGAGTATGCCCATGGTGGTTGACTCCAACATTGTTGAAGTGGACCTGAAGCAGACCATGGCATATACCAAGGATTATTTCCCCGATGTGCAGGAAATTGAGAAGCATTCTGATATGGAAATTTATGAAAATTATTCCCTTGTCCTTGTCCTACAAAATTTATTTTTTTCATAGGTTGAGACTATTTTTCAAAGACACTTTTAAGTTCTGGAAATAAACTACACTGATCTGTGGGGTGTCCTAATTGACAAATGCTACATGTAGCAGGTATAAATATTTTGTTCAAAGGACAATCATGAAGAGAGTGTTGCTTTTTACATTTTGAACAATAGATGGCTGAAGATTCAGTAGATTTATTTTTTTCATCTAATGTTCTATCATGTACTAAAACATCAGCCTCTTTTATGTATTCTTTCAAATCATGTTTTTCATTACCAATTCTGTGTTTTCTATGTCTTGAATGAGAGTAATTTTTATAGAGTTTAATAATTTCCTCAAATTTAAGTGCATTTGTATCTCCTCTTCCCAAGATATCCAATGCATCCCTAGATTCACCTTGTAGTCCCCTTAAGAATAAGACTTTGCAAATTTCAGGTTCAACACTTCCACATCTCTTATGAACAAAAGAAAATATGTCTATATAATCTTCTAAGATTTCATTTTCCTCTTGTTTCATTGTAATAATTTCATCATTTTGATTCTTGTCTTGACAATATTCTTGGTATCTTTCCAAGAATATGTTTTCCATCTCATCCCAAGTTCTAATTGAGTCAGGTGCTAAGGTAATAAACCATCGTAGAGCTAACTCTTTAAGAGTGGAAGGAAATAGTTTGAGCTTTTGATTGTCATTAGTGTAATCATGAGCTTGACATACAATTTTAAACTCAAACAAAAACATATCAGGATCTTCAGATGTAATTCCCTTGAAAGTTGGTAATACTGTAGGTGAAATGACCTTCATGGGAGCATTTTGATTAAGATCTAGTTGGATGGGATTTTGAAAAGTTCGGCAAGTGCACTAGTTGCAGTAGGGTGGAGCACATTGTTGGCTCTACCTTGATTCTCTTGTGAGCCTTCCATTGTAGGTTCCAAAAAACAATTATAAATCTTGTCAAATTTTCCTGATTGTATGGATTTGTCAAGAGAAAATGGTGTTGAACTACTTAATTTTCCTCCTTGTAATGATTTCTCAAAGGATCTTGCAAGGTCTTGGAAGTGGATGATTGGGATTCTTTGAAAATTCCAACATTTTTGGAAATAAAAAATTTAGACATTTTTGACATAATTTCAACCTCTTGTGAAATTTTTCTTCTTGTGGTTTCTTGCTTATTTCCTAAATGGACTGAAATACAATTTACCAATAACAATTACTTATACCAGTCATTACATTCAGATTTTACTCTAAAATTCACAACTTAGCATATTTAATAATTATTGGACTGCTTTTCACCTTCTAACAACACCGTGTTCCACGACAACGGTGCCAAAATGATGGGTAGTCGTTATACCATCATTAAATCTCAAAGATCTTATCAATCCGGGGTGGTGTCCAAGGCTATTTACGATAGAAAGTTCAAACAGAGTTGCATTTCAGCTCATTTAGGAGCAACAGGTCTTTATTGGTAGGATTGATTGTGTGGGGGATTTGTGTCACTTCTATCCCTAAATTGCATAAATTTAACTTTAATCTATTTGCAAGAATGAAAAACTAATTGTTGTCTGGAGAAATAAAGTCCTAATTACAATTGCTAAATTGAGACTTAATTGATTTGCAGAAGAAAAATCCTAATTACAATTGCTAAATGAGAAACCTATTTACTTTTGCAATGATGAGATAAAACAAGTAATCAACTTCTATCAATACTCTGAAATAGAAGGTCGTCAATCTTACGTACAGTGTTTGACAGCAAAAACAAGAATGCAGGAAATTATAGAAAACTTGTAAATTATTGGAAATGTAAAGTGCAAGGAATTGGAAAATTACTGAAAAATAAAGAAACTGATTATATCTATTGCTGATTACATCACAAATGTAAAATAGATGGATAAAAACTAAAACATAAATCAATTACCACAAAATGCTGAAATTGACAAGTTCCACTACTTATTCTCACTGCAGCAAAATCAGGACTGAAAACCTGTCTATTAGTCCTTCTCCTAGATCTGAAAGTGGCCGGCCTCCTTTTCTAGAAGAAGGTATAATTTCTTCTCTAAGTCTTACTCACACTCAAACATAAGATAGATAGAATAAAACTGCACTTTATTGCCTTAGAATCATAATTACAGAATTTGCTGCTAACTGTTACAGATCTGAAAAACTGCTATCTCATCTATCCTATTTCTGATCTCCTCTCTAATATCTCTAATATGTCTAATCTAATATTATTAATAATAGCTCAACCTGTACGGGAGCTATCTTTTATAGATGCCTAAAATCTAATTACAAACATAAAATATGTTGTCCTAATATCCTGCAAAATTTCTTGGCTTTATCCTAGAAGAAGATCAAATTTGATCTTTTCCATAAATGGTGGCTTTGGATGGCAAAGTTAGATGGGAGATATTTCCCTTAACTTTCTCAACCTTCTTATCCCATTTTTCACCGCCAAAATTCAGTCAACAAGTCAAAAAGTACATTATGTTTTCATTTCGAAGATAAGTGGCTCATTTCGAAGATACTGCAATTCTCATTTCGAAGATCCGCTCATTTCGAAGATACTGCAATTCTCATTCCGAAGATCTACTCATTCCGAAGATACTGCAATTCTCATTTCGAAGATCCGCTCATTTCGAAGATACTGCAATTCTCATTCCGAAGATCTGCTCATTTCGAAGACACTATGTTTTCTCATTTCGAAGATATCTGTTCATTTCGAAGACACTATGTTCATTTCGAAGATCTTTAGAATGACCAACTATGTTGACTCCAAATGGTTTTGGCTGCATTTCTCAAGTGTATTAGACCTCAGGATCAGATTGCAATAGTCTTCATTCTTCCTTGGATGTGAATTCCATGCCTTGTCATTCATTGGTAGCTTGCTGGAATTTATATGGAAAAACCAGTTTTCTGCTGCATAGTAATAAGTCTTTGTACTATTTGCTGAATTTAGAGAAACTAATGCTTAATGATCATCAAAATAAGACTACTAAAATGCTGCTATCAACCTAAGCATGAAAATATAACATAAAACTATACAAAACTGTTAAAAATCATAATATAATGTCCTTAACACTGCAATCATGCAAACAGTTAATACAGAGCATATTAAATCAACTTAACTAGCATATAAGATAATTCACAAGAGTTTTAGGCAGTTTTAGGCAGTTTTAACTATTTAAAACATGCTATAAATGAGGCTTATCCAGGCCTCATCACCACATCTAGTCATGCATAATCTGACGCTTGATCCGACATTCAAGCCAGTGAAGCAAAAATTGTGTAAGATGCACCCAACAATGGCCTTAATGGTCAAATATGAGCTACAAAATCTGTTGGATGCATAGTTTGTCATCTTTGTGGATTACCCGCCATGGTTGTCTAACATGGTTCCTATCAAAAATCTCGACGGGAGGATTCGCATATGCACTAATTTTTGAGATCTAAACAAAGCAAGTCCTAAGGATGATTTTCCCTTGCCAAGCATTGATGCATTGGTAGACGCTATAGTGGGCCATGAAATGCTTTCCCTCATGGATGGTTTCTTAGGATACAATCAGATTCGTATCAATCTTGAGGACCAACTAAAAATGGCGTTCACAATGCCTTAGGGGACATTTTGTTATAAGGTCATGCCTTTTGGCCTTAAAAATACTGGTGCCACCTACCAACGTGCCATGACGTACATCTTTCATGATTACATGCACAAAACTTTGGAAGATTACATGGATGATTTGTTGGCCAAATCTCTTTTGCACCCAGATCACCTCGATGACTTAAGCAAGATCCTCAATCGCCTCATGGAACATAAAGTCAGACTAAACCCCAAGAAGTGCGTCTTTGGCATCACATCTGGAAAGCTCTTGGTTTACATAGTATCCAAATGAGGAATCTAGGTAGACCCAAAGAAAGTCAAGGCAATCCTTGAAATGCTTCCCCTGACTACCATCAAGCAGCTCAGGAGTCTACAGGGAAAGGTCACATCGATTAAGTGCTTCATAGCGCAGTTATCTGACAAGTGCCAACCCATGAATAAATTATTGCACAAGGGGGTAGTATTTCACTGGGATGACAAGTGCGAGTCCACCTTTGATGACATTAAACAATACTTGGCTTTTCCACTAGTATTGGCACCACCTAGACCAGGAGTGTCATTCTACTTATATATCTTAGCCATTGAGGTGGCACTGGGCGCCATGTTGTCCCAGAAAAATGAACTACACAAAGAACAGGCTACATACTATCTTAGCCGCACCCTGGTTAGTTATGAACTTAACTATGCATATGTTGAAAAGCTCTTCTTGGCCGTGGTGTTTGCTACCAAAAAGCTACGCCATTACATGCTCAGCAATATGACATATGTTGTGTCTAAGGAGAATCCATTACGATACATGATGAGTCATACTTATCATAGTAGCCGCACGACAAAATGGATCATGTTGTTGATGTAGTTTGACATAGTATTCATTGGACAAAAATCCATAAAATCTCAAGTCATCGCCGATCAACTAGCAGAGGCTCCTCTTGAAGATGATCAGCCTCTAATCGTAAAATTACTAGATGATGGGGTTTTTCATGTTTTAGAAGCGCTAGATTTTGATGAGCCTGAGTCACAGGCTGACATGACCCTATTCTTCGATGGTTCTAAGTGTTAGCAAGGAGGTGGCACGAGAATTGTTTTCTTCACTCCACAAGGGTCTCCCATGCCTCTATCATTTAAATTAGACTTCTCGTGCACCAACAAAAATGTAGAATACAAAGCCTTGCTCATAGGTCTTCAGACAACAATCACCATGAATATTAAACGTTTAAACATCTTTGGTGATTCGTTGTTAATTATCAATCAAGTAAATGGGATATTCCAATGTAGATGTCTAGTTTTGCAGGCCTACAAAGCCCTTGTGGACAAATTCCTAGCACAACTTGAATGGTATGATATCGAGGCACTCCCTGGATCATCAAATCGTTTTACGGATACTATAGCCTCTTTGGGGTCACTAATCCTGCAAGACCCTTCTGGTGAAATGACAACCATTTAGGTTAAAACATTATCACAATCCGTGATGGAGTGTGTAAGCTCTGATCTAATTCTAGGAATCCACCTGATCCAGATTGAACCATCTTCGGATAAGTTCTCTCGAATCCATGATTTTTTGACTCGAGCCAACTAGGGGTCCTTGTTCTCTCCGACTCCTCTTAATAGCAACACAACGCTTTTTTTACAAGTTCTTTCTCGCTCAGCTTTTGTTATGAATGAACTTCAAGAGGGATTGGTCGTTCATACCATCGAGGTTTCTAATCAACAGGATTGGTACACACCCATTAGGGATTACCTCAAGCTAGGTAACCTCCCACTTGGATTGACACAAGCTGCAAAAAAATCATTTAAATAGAAAGTGGCAAAGCATGTCTTGTTAGGAGACATTTTGTATCGTTGGAGCTATGAAGGAATCCTCCTTCGTTGCTTAGACCAACAAGAGTCCGCTTGGGCAATCACCCAAGCACACGATGGTACATGTGGTGGCCACTTCAGCGGTATGGCCATCACAAAGCACATTATTTGCATAGGCTATTATTGGCCATCTTTAGAGTGATATTGTTGTGCATAAGTGAAGAAGTGCGTGAAGTTTCAACATCATGCCAATTTGACACATGTACCTTCTCAGGCCTTGCAACCGATCCAATCAGCTTGGCCTTTTTCATAGTGGGGCTTCGATCTAATCAAAAAGATCTTCCCTGCATCATCGAGTCATCACACATTCATCATCACAGCCACAGAGTACTTCACCAAGTGGGTGGAAGCAATTTCGCTAACCTCTACGACTAGATCATGCATTGATAACATCATATGTCGTTTTGGTATTCCATCCAAGATCCTGTCATATAATGGGATGCCATTCAAGAATAAATATGTGTGTGCTTTGACCACAAAGTACAAAATTTAGCATAGTTTTTCAACACCCTATTATCTGCAGACAAATGGGCAAGCAGAGGCGTCAAACAAAATGCTAGTCGCCATCCTCAAAAATACCGTCGCAGATAATCATAAGGATTGGCACATTCAGATCTCGCTTGCCCTATGGTCTTATCGCACTAGCATTCGGATGCCCACTGGGGCAACTCTATTTTCACTGGTGTATGGCTCTGAGGCAGTCATGCCTCTTGAGTTGGAAATCCCTTCCCTATGCATTTCAATGCAAGATTTCATCTATGATGACACTGCGTGGAAGGCCCGGTTAGACCAACTTACGTTGCTTGACGAATGATGCATTAATTCTCTTGAGAATTTGCGTATCTATCAAGAGCGACTTAAGAAAGCATACAACATGAAGGTCCACTTGAGGGAATTTCAGGTTGGTGACTTGGTCTTGAAAGAGAACCATGTCGTCCCATCTGAGGGACAAGTTTGCAACAAACTGGTTAGGTCCTGTTGGCATTTTTGCCACATTGTTTTGATTGTTGATTATTCATGCATAAATGTAAAATGCTCACTTCTCTGTGTTTCTACGAGTTTTGGTCCCAAAATAGCTAAGTCCGAAGACTGTCGCGATATCGCGACCAAAAACAACATGGAGAGCACGGGTTAAAAATTGTCGCGATATCGCGACATGTCGCATTATCGCGGGTCTTTTGAGGAGAGAGAAGCCAAAGTCGAAGAATGTCGCGATATTGCGACGTGTTCCAAAATCATGGTCAAAATGGTCAACGGAGGTAGAGCAGTGAAACTGTCGTGATATCGCGACATGTCACGTTTTCACGACTTGCGATGGCCATGGAGCAGAGTGACAAACAATGTTGCAATTTCGCGACATAATTGAGCAAAGGGCAATGACAATGAATCATGTCGCGATTTCGCGACATTTTTGAAGATGAGACCAAGCAAGAGCAAGACGTCGCGATTTCGCGACAGAAAGCGGCACCAGTAGAGAAAGCAAGGAAACGTCACGATTTCACGACATATTGTGGAGAAAAGCTAAATAGACAAGAAATGTCATGATTTCGTGACATGTCTTGTTTTCGTGATGTGAAAGCTCAGAAAGAACAAAATGGTACGGAACATCATGATTTCGTGACATGTTCCATTTTCGCTACCTGCAAGAGGATGAAGGCCAAGGAAGAGAAAACTGTCACGATTTCGCGACATGGTGCAGTTTCGCAGGTGGACAGAAGGACACAGAAGTAGAAGAATTGTCGCGATTTCGTGACATGGTGAAGTTTTCGTGACTTGGAGGAGTGAAGAAGGCAAATGAAAGAACATGTTGCAATTTCGCTACATGTTGAGGAAAGAAGTCCCAACAAAGGAGAATGTCATGATTTCGCGATGTATCAGGAAGATAAAGCCAAAGAGAGAAAGATGTAGCAAAATCGTGACTTGTCATGTTTTCACGGTTTGAAACAGCGCAAGGACAATATGAGGAAAGAACATCACGATTTCGCGACAGGTCATAGTTTCATGAGAACAAGGCAGAGAAGGAGCAGAATAGTACGGAACATCACGATTTTGCGAAGCGTCACATTTTCATAACCTCAGGTGAAAAAAGAGAACAAAGAGCCGAATACATCACGATTTCATGACATGGTTGATTTTCACAATCCAAAATGGCAAAAGCGTACGGAAGAGAAATACGTCACGATTTCGTGACATGTCACGTTTTCGTGACCTGTCACAGTTTCGCGCCAGAAAGTAGTTCAAACGGCCCGATGAAGTATTGTGATTTCCAAGGATTAAAAGCACTCCAAAATTGAATGTTTTGTTGCTTTCCAATGCGTGCAAGGTAGAAGAACGTGCTCAAGCCTATAGTTTTCGAAGCTACCAGAATTGAAGACGCCTCCATTATTAAAAGCTTCTGTTTGTGATTTTCTAATGGTCCAAGCATGCTTCGAGGATGACCATTTAATGAAGATGACCGGTTCCTTGTTTCATTTAATTTCTGGTTTCTTTGAGGCTGGTTTAAGGGGATCATTTCCTTATTGCTGCTACACATTTTGTAGATCTCGAGGAAGTCCGTTTCATGTTTTAAATGCTACAAAGAGGCAAGACCTCTATAAATATCAATGTATATCTCAAGAAGAGACATCGAGAGAGAGACTTTTGCTTAAAAGCTTTCAAGTTCTTTGCATGAATGAAAGATATTTGGCCTCTGGTTTTGCAAGCAATTTTTTGTGTGTTTTCCCTTCTATCTTATGCATTCCTCATTTATGCTCGTATTTCTTATCTGCTTCTTAATTTGAATTCTGCATCTGAGTTTAAATATTGCTAGTGAGGAAGTGAGTTCCGGAATGTGATTTTGGAGGTTATCTGCACAAGGTTGTAAGTGAATTACATCACTGTCTTCTGTTATATGTTGTTAGTGTGCTTAAAGTTCATCTCATTGTTAATATTTCTTTCCCCGATCAGATAAATTTGGCCTGTGGCTATATTTCCCATCTCTTTCCATAATTTCCCATTTCTTTCTACATATTTCCAATTCCTTTCTTGCAACTTTAGTCTAAAATCAAGCTTAGATTTAGTAAGGGAACCAACCCTCTCTGGAGATTGGTCTGGGAGACATTTCTTTCTCCTAGCATTTCAATGTTGGCCGGGTCTAGGGTGCATTTCATATAAAATCCTTTCCTGTGGCAGATTCGTGACCAATAGTTTTTGGCACGCCCGGTGGGATAGACTATTTTTGTCTCTCAAAGATCCACAATCGATGGAACAAGTATTATTTCAAATCGATACCCGGAGGAATCAAGATCTTGATGAACTGTCTTGACCTCATAGCGGAGATTGTAAGTTCATCTGGTGACTCTGTTGAAGGTGATTGTACCTGGAAAGTTCTAATTGTGAAGCTGGTGAAAATCTTTGCTTCATGATCACGAGATCAAGTGCCAAAGAATCTGAAGATCCAGTCGAATTCTTCGAGATTGATGTTCAAAACTGGAGGGAGCGCCCAAGATTGGTAAGCCTTGTGAATCCATCATTTGCTATTTCATCGTAGGCTGTAGGTCAGTTTGTACCATCCTCGACTCCTCCCAGTACTGCTACAAGCTTCTTAAATCCAGATCCAGCATCCCAAATGGCTCAGCATCCTCCAAGGAAGTTCTCGGCATGGAATAGTTCAGGAGCTTTGAACTTATTGACACAAAATCCAGTTCCTCAAGCTGCTTTGAAAGATTTTGCCGACCTATGATGGTACTGGTAAGACTGCTTATGAGCATATTAATGATGTAGCCTCTTTGGCGGCCATCCATGACATAACCGATGAAGATGTGATGATAAAGTTGTTGGTGTTATCACTGAGAGGTAAATTGTTGTATTGGTACCGAACGTTGCAACCAGGCACTATTACATCATGGGATCAATTAGGAGAATTGTTAGTAAAAAAATTTCATGAACAAGCTGATCCATTCTCTTTATTGCATCAATTTAATGTAATTCAAAGGCACCCGTAGGAAGAGATAGCTGATTTCAATGTCAGATTTACCAGAACCTGGCAGAGAATTCTTGATGGTCTTCGGCCTGTTGATGAGCTAGCTGCATTTTATTACCTCAGAGCATTTAACATAGACATTGGTTGGGTTGTCCGGTAGTCCAACGTGACTACATTTCTAGAGTTGTTCGAACAAGCGTTAAAGGCGAAAGCTGATTTGATTGCTATAGGTAAACTTCCTCCAAAGGTAACAATGCCTATCATACCCGATCTTCCTAAGTATTTGTACTCTGGTTCGCTTTCATAGCCCATGCCTTCCATGTATCCTACCCCATCATGGAGTTCAAGTGTGCCTCAGATCGCACCCATTCCAGCTCCCCAGCTTCCTGCTCCAACTATTCCTCAGTTGCCTGCACCGAGCATTCCACGGTTAGCCCCTCCACTTCCAACTCCTGCATTACCTTCCCCATAGGTTCCATTACCTCTACCGGCACCGCCTGTATCCTCAAGCCCAGATCCTCAATTGGCTATTTTACAAGAAATTCAGTCGGCTATGAGATCTCTCACTGACAAGGTGACATCTATGGAACGGAGAGAGGCAAAAAGGAACTATCAGCCATGAAGATTTATGTCGGCAGTAACTAGAGAACAAACTCCTCCTAGCAAGGCTATGGAGAAAGTACCTGAAAGGAACTCAACAATTCTGGTAAGCGAAGAGGTTGGCCCTTCTGAAGTTTCACATGAGCCATCTTACTGGTGTTCTTCCTGCAATGACCCCAATGATGAGTCCACTTGCATGGTACACCAAAATTATTTGCAAGTTCTTACAGGGAGTCGTGTAAACATGATTCGAGAGGTGGATCTTACTTCTGTGGAGTCTCTGGAGGAACATATAGCAATACTGACATGCAACGACAAGAAACCAATGTTGGTAGATCCGGCTAAGATGGAACCATTGAAAGTGCCTCCTGTACAAGCAACAAAGTAGCAAATGCCAACAAAGGCTCATGATCCCCCAACGCAATGACAATCACCTATTTTGTCAAAGGATCCACTTCCACCACCAGCAAAAGAGAAGGAAAAAGCTTCTATTGCCTAGCCGCAAGCAGAAACAAAGGAACAAGCCAAAGAGACATTGCGGTATCCATCATTGACCAAATGACAACGAGTGGAGGCTACCCAGCAATATAAGAGCAAATTTGAATCTGCTAGTGGAGGGAAAGAACAGATCTCCATGGAGTACAACATTGTTGAAGAACTCAAATGGATACCAGCTAAGGTAAGTCTGTATGACACCTTGCAGTTGCCTGGACAGGTAAATCTCTTACAGGAATCCCTGAAGACCATACAAAGTAAGGGGAAAGCTCCAACCCAGGTGGTTATGTCTCAAACGTTAACTTCTTCAGCCACTGGAAAGAATAGACCACCCCCATTTTATCTGTCACTCAAGATGGAGGGTTGGATTGTGCACAATTGCCTGGTTGATTCTGGTGCTGCGACAACTGTCATGCCAAAGGCAATTTGTGAAGCGATGGGAATGGAATATACAAGAAGTAGCCCTAGTGTCTTGTAGTTGGACGGGACTCCAGTGAAAATAGTGGGTGTAATCAAGGATGTTCCTATTGCTCTGCATAATATGCCTCAGATTACAGTAATTCAAGAGATAGTTGTGGTTGATCTAGAACCATTTTTTAGTATATGTTTATCAAGAGAATTCACTGCTAAACTGGGAGGCTACCTTGCTTTGGATTATTCTCACTTGGAGATTCCTTACAAAGGAAGAAGAGTCCGGATCTTTAATCAGAAGCCTTCTACTTTTCATATTGAGAAGATAGAAGGAGAAGAAAAGTCCAAACATGCTGTCAATATGATAACTGAAGAATGGGAGGATCCTGATTTGGAGGATGAGTTTTCAATGCTCAATTTTAATGCCATGATCAAAACTGAGATTGGTTGTTACTCCATTATGAAGCCTGAAGAGGTTGAGGTCAAGTTGCCCCCTGGTCAAGTTGGTCCAGACTCTCTGCCAGATCAGCTCTATTTTGATGGAGCACAATACAAAAATGGCGCTAACATTGGGACTGAACGATCATGCTTGGGTTTCAAGACGGCTGGGACACTTGGAGTGCAGTAGTTTCAAATCTTTGGTGACTTCGAGCTGATTATCAATCAGGAGTCTACTGCGTGTCTATCAAAGGTCTGGGATCTAGGAGACAGAACTGTGTTTGGGTCTTTCCCGAGAGTTCACAGCTAATTCGGGAGTGATTCTATAAAAAAAAAAAAAAAATGTTGTTTTTACTTCGGCTCTTTTTGCATGCGAGCCCGCAGGTATGTGTCTTCCTTTTTTTTTTTCTTCCTTCCCAGCAGTTAGTGGCTTCCTCTCTACTTCTTCCTTCCCCTCTTCATTCCCTTCTTCTCTTACTCCTTCTTTTGCAAGTAATCAAGCCACTGCTGTTGTTTCTACTTCCCCCTCTGATGTTCCCATTTCTACTTTCCTTTTCTTCTAGTCCTTTGTCGTGTGAGTACTTCATCACAGCTACAGATTCTATTACCATCTCCATTTCATCCCCTTTCATTTCATTCTCTATTTCATAGCATCTCCACAGTAGGTAACACAGTAGCTCCTCTTCAGCTGTTGTATCTACTACTTCACTCCTTCCATTCCCACCATTCCATCATTTACTATTTTCATTCCATAGTCCTCACTCCCCTCATTCTATTCATTTTCGTTTTGCAACCCTGGTGCTTTCATAACTGTCATGGAGATCCTTTTACAGCACCTGGTGAGCTAAGCCAAATATAGATTTCAATAAGTCAGCAAGAGTTGTTGCAGCAGTCTACAGAGATGTTTTCCATCAGTCAACACTTCCTTTCCTGCTTCTCATGTTTTTCTTGACTCTGTTGCCCAATGGATTCAGGCCTGGGATTCGTGCATACAGCAGAACTGTATACCCCGTGAGCCACCAAGAATGTTGGCATTTTTGCCACATTGTTTTGATTGTTGATTATTCATGCATAAATTGTAAAATGCTCACTTCTCTATGTTTCTCTATGAGTTTTGATCCCAAAATAGCTAAGTCCGAAGACTGTCGCGATATCACGACCAAAAACAGCATGGAGAGCACGGGTTAAAAATTGTCGCGATATCGCGACATGTCGCGTTATCACGGGTCTTTTGAGGAGAGAGAAGCCAAAGTCGGAGAATTTCACGATATCGTGACGTGTTCCAAAATCATGGTCAAAATGGTCAACGGAGGCAGAGCAGTGAAACTATCGCGATATCGCGACATGTCGCATTTTCGCGACTTGCGATGGCCATGGAGCAGAGTGACAAACAATGTCATGATTTCATGACATAATTGAGCAAAGGGCAATGACAATGAATCATGTCACGATTTTGCGACATTTTTGAAGATGAGACCAAGCAAGAGCAAGACGTCGCGATTTCACGACAGAAAGCGGCACCAGTAGAGAAAGCAAGGAAACGTCACGATTTCGTGACATATTGTGGAGAAAAGCTAAATAGACAAGAAATGTCACGATTTCGTGACATGTCTTGTTTTCACGATGTGAAAGCTCAGAAAGAACAAAATGGTACGAAACGTCACGATTTCATGACATGTTCCATTTTTGCTACCTGCAAGAGGATGAAGGCCAAGGAAGAGAAAACTATCGTGATTTCGTGACATGGTGCAGTTTCGCAGGTGGACAGAAGGACACAGAAGTAGAAGAATTGTCGAGATTTTGCGACATGGTGAAGTTTTCATGACTTGGAGGAATGAAGAAGGTAGATGAAAGAACATGTGCAATTTCGCTACATGTTGAGGAAAGAAGTCCCAACAAAGGAGAATGTCACGATTTCGTGACGTATCAGGAAGATAAAGCCGAAGAGAGAAAGATGTAGCAAAATCGTGACTTGTCACATTTTTATGGTTTGAAACAGCGCAAGGACAATATGAGGAAAGAACATCATGATTTCGTGACAGGTCATAGTTTCACGAGAACAAGGCAGAGAAGGAGCAGAATAGTATGGAACGTCACGATTTCGTGACGCGTCACGTTTTCGCGACCTAAGGTGAAAAAGGAGAACAAAGAGCCGAATACGTCACGATTTCGTGACATGGTTGATTTTCACAATCCAAAATGGCAAAAGCGTACGGAAGAGAAATACGTCATGATTTCACGACATGTCACGTTTTCGTGACCTATCACAGTTTCATGCCAGAAAGCAGTTCAAACGGCCCAATGAAGTATTGCGATTTCCAAGGATTAAAAGCACTCCAGAATTGAATGTTTTGCTGCTTTCCAATGTGTGCAAGGTAGAACAACATGCTCAGGCCTATAGTTTTTGAAGCTACCAGAATTGAAGACGCCTCCATTATTAAAAGCTTCTGTTCATGATTTTCTAACGGTCCAAGCATGCTCCGAGGATGACCATTTAATGAAGACGACCGGTTCCTTGTTTCATTTAATTTTTGGTTTCTCCGAGGCTGGTTTAAGGGGATCATTTCCTTATTGTTGCTGCACATTTTGTAGATCTCGAGGAAGTCCATTTCATGTTTTAAATGCTACAAAGAGGCAAGACCTCTATAAATATCAATGTATATCTCAGAAAGAGACATCGAGAGAGAGACTTTTGCTGAAAAGCTTTCAAGTTCTTTGCATGAATGAAAGATATTTGGCCTCTGGTTTTGCAAGCAATTTTTTGTGTGTTTTTCCTTCTATCTTATGCATTCCTCATTTACGCTCGCATTTCTTATCTGCTGCTTAATTTGAATTCTGCATCTGAGTTTAAATATTGCTAGTGAGGAAGTGAGTTCTGGAATGTGATTTTGAAGGTTATCTACGCAAGGTTGTAAGTGAATTACGTCGATGTCTTCTATTATATGTTGTTAGTGTGCTTAAAGTTATCTACTGTTAATCTTTCCCCGATCAGATAAATTTGGCCTGTGGCCATATTTCCCATCTCTTTCCATAATTTCCCATTTCTTTCTGCATATTTCCAATTCCTTTCCTGCAACTTTAGTCTAAAATCAAGCTTAGATTTAGTAAGGGAACCAGCCCTCTCTGGAGATTGGTCCGGGAGACATTTCTTTCTCCCGACCTTTCAATGTTGGCCGGGTCTAGGGCGCATTTCGTATAAAATCCTTTCCTATGGCAGATTTGTGACCAACAGGTCCTTATGTCATTGACAATAGAATAGGACCTAGAACATACTGGCTTTCCTCTCTTGAAGGAATCAAGGAAGCAGAACCCTTGAAAATAATTCATTTGAGGCCATTCAACATTTAGAGAGCCATAGTCCACCCAAAAGCTCCAAGGATTCTGACAATCACTTGGTCAACCCCAAAATGCCCCAAAGGTATCTATCAACCCTTTGGTCAAACCAAAAGCTCCAAGGATTCCCACAATCGCTTGGTCAACCCCAAAAATGCCCCAAAGGTATGCATAAACCCTTTGGTCAAAACCAAAATCCCCAAGGGTTACCATAACCGCTTGGTCAAAATAAAATCATCAAAAACAAACAAAAACAATAAAATCATCAAAAATTACAAAAAAAAAAAAAAATGCATTTCAATTCCATGCATACTCATACAATCATCACAAATTACAAAAAAAAAAAAATTGCATTTCAATTCCATGCATACTCATAACATCATCAAAAATTACAAAAAAAATGCATTTTGATTTCATGCATCCTCGTAAAAATAAAAAATACAAAAATATAAGTGCATTAGGCATCACATCCATACATTGCATATTTACTAGGTCATACAAGTCACAAGCACCATAGACTGTCATTACTTGGCAAATGCCATCATTTTTCCAATTTAATCCCTTTTACAAATGCATACATCTAGAATCACACCATCGTCATCTTTAGCATAGTCAGTTGTCTCCTAATGTATATAGGGTTTTCGTCATTCAAATGTCTTTAAATTTCTAGTTAAAAACTGTACAAAGTTAAACAAATTTTACACGGGAAAGTTTTACTTGGATCACACCTTGTTACGTAGCATCCCAACACAATTAAAACACATAAAATAATTCCTAAGTTGTGTGAATGCGAGAGAAACCTACAACGCAGTCTAGGGTACCATAGGTGAAAGATTAGCCTATTCATCCCCCTGTGTGAATGGTTCAAGAGTGCTGAGAACTGACAATAGGACAAGTTATTTCCCATCAATTCCACCCAATAAATAGTGGTTTTCACCACTACCAAAACACCATCACTATTGGTCCCTAAGGTTGTAAGGATTCGTACTACATGTCCCTACCAAGGATGGGTAGTCATCCCCAAGACCTGAAAGGATCGATGCCATTCAACAACACAATTTCCACAAGCCATCATTACACTCACCTTTAATCTCAAAGTTGTAAGGATTCGTACTACATGTCCCTGCCAAGGATGGGTAGTCATCCCCAAGGCCCAAAAGATCAATGTCCTTACTTCATAATCTCCATCATCCACTTTGGTTTCGAAAGTCATAAGGATTTGTACTACACGTCCTTGCTAAGGATGGGTAGTCATCCCCAAGGCCTAAAATAATCAATGCCCTTCACAAGCTCAACCTTACAAAGCTCAAAATATAAAATAAACTAACAATGGTTCTCACCACTAGTCAAAATCCTTGCTCAAAAAAAAAAACAAAGAGACAAATAAACAGTGATTTTCATCACTATATATCCGAGCAAGTATCCTGAACCATTGAGCCAACAAACAACCTGAACTTGAATCCCTGGAATTCTCAGCATTCAAAAACCATCTAGGTGATCCTCATTATAGGTTTGGTGGACAACCTACCTGGAAATGGCGGTATCCTACCCGCATGATGATATGTCTATCACATTAACTTTACGTGTGATCAGACCAATGTTTGCATGTGGATGAGCTAGCTGATGGTATCTTAGATTGTCTCGTGGATTAATCTTGTTGAATACAACAATGGAGTTAGTGGAGCTAATTAGGTGATCCTTAGTACAGGTTTGGTTGATAGCCTATCTGGCACTGGCGGTATCCTGACAAATCCCACATAAACAAACTCAATTGCACACACAGGGATGTGAAATAACTTGGTTAAATTCAAGTCGGATTTATACCTTGTTCAAAAGTCTTGCGAGATAAATATACAGTCTTGGCTAGTTAGTTAAAATATCTTAATCTCAAAAAAGCTTAACTACCTTTTCAAACAACTGGTACATTTTATTCCATACATCACCATCAAAAAATATGCAAAATACAAAAAATAAAGTTTTCACATGCAAAGTTATTTCACACAGTCATCCCATTAGTACAGCCAGTCAGTCAAGTCTTGTACAGTCTATGGTGCATGGACAAGTTATCAACAAATCATTTCATTCATTCCATATGCATACATCATACAAATTAGACACATAGCATTCATCATACCACATGCATACATCATCCTATATAACAATGTATAAACACAAATACAGTCATCTGTCTATATCAAAAATACCCGCAAAACTTTTAAAAACATCAAAAACTGCACAAAATGCACCAAAAACAAGCAATAAAACTGTCCAATGAGAGTGCTTTTGCACTTGACATTTCGGGCATGCAAAAAAGATGTCGGGGTCACAAATCCTTGCTATCCTACTCCCTAAGAAGGCTACCATAGCCGGACCGCTCCATGGGAAGACGGATTTTCAAGAATTTCATCCCCAAACGACATCACAAAACGGGTCAAAACCCATCCAAAAATAGCAATAACATTGCCGAACGAAGGCGCTTTTGCGCCTGATATTCTTGGCATCCCAAACAGACATTGGGGTTACAAATTGTCATTATCCTACTCCCTAATAAGTCTACCATATCCAGAACACTCCACGGGAAGACGGATTTTTGTCAATTTTAGCTCCAAATTACGTCACAAAAAGGGTTAAACCCCACCAAAAACAAGTCAAAATGTTCAGAAACTACTTTCACATTCAATGGTAAACAACTGAAGGCACACTTACCTAAGTCATCTTGAGTCAAGCGACTCGTCACTTTTCTCATGTCGATTATTCCCTCATCAATTTGTCACTTGAGGGGGTAGTCACACTTAGTCGCCAATCAACAACAACATACCCAATCATGGAGATAACATGCATTCAAAGGATCATTGACAAATACAATCGTGCCCTTGCTTGGGGTAGCAAAAAAGCAATAATCACAAGTTGATCAAACACTTGGCATTCATGAATCATGAACTCAAGGTTCCCATAGACAAAAGGTTGCGCCCTTTGCCTATTCATGACTGATCAATGTCCAAGTTCAAATAACACCTCACTGAACAAGGTTAACACTTGAATGAAGTTCCTTAGCTTGTCAAAAGCAAGGATTCAAGATGCATGCCCTTTCCATACTTGGGGCATCAAAATTTGGTTAGGTTACTAAGAAACCCTAATCATTAGTGCTTTGGTTATCTATTTTTGCTTGACGATGTGCCTTGCATAGCGCTTCCCAAAAAGGGGCATCTGTAGAAACCAAAACAGCACCAATCCGATTATGTGACAATAAGCGTTGATCGCATTGACACACATAGCCCTAAGGCAGCCCCCGAAGGTTAAAAAATGGTCCTAACCACTTCCAAAAGCATTTTTAGAGGTCAAAATTCAATTTGGCACATTTTTGGCACTTTGCTCTCTGCTCGTCCCACCGCGGGATGAATACAAACTGTCATTCGTCCCACCCAGGGACGAATAGCAGCATTCGCCCCAGGGTGATGCAAATAGAAAGTTTTACTGGCAAAAAATTCAAACCTCGATAACTCCACCAGTTAACTGAGGCTTCAGGTCATGCAATTGTGAGGAATAGATTTTATTCAAGAAGAGAGACTTCAGTCATGCATGTCTTTATTTTAGAGACCTCATGCAAGGAGATTCTAAATCAAGGAACTAGCTTTTTCTCTGAAAATAGGACAGTTAACTCAAGGAGCGCCCTCGCATGCGCAATTCAAATAGAGAGACCCTAAAGTATATAAATTAGGGAGTTTTCCCACCCAAAATATATACAAAGAAGGATAATTTTTAGCAATGAAGTGCTACCAATTTACATACCTACTTGCGATTTGTGCTTTTACATCCTTAATCTCTCATTCGAAAGGGAGGTTATTGGGTGACTATTAGAAGCGCATATCCAGACCCAAAACCTGATTTTTGGCCACAATAATTCCCAAAAAATTTCGACAACACCCCATAACCATTTTTGCACCCATCCCAAGTGGATTGGTGCCGAAATAGTGCCTCAAACGGTGGGCGTCCTGCCCCCGGGATCTCCCCAATCTGTCACAGTGAAATTCGCCCCACCCTGGGATGAATAGAAATATGTGATATATTTCTCTATTTTTTCTTTTGCATTTGATTCTAGATAGGTTAAATAGGTTACAATTCAAATTTCATTTCATTCTGAGCAATATTGACCAGGTTTTTGTCATTTCTCGTATTTACTAACTTGCATATGGCACTAGCAAAATCTAGATCCTAGAGGAAAAATTGGAGAAATATGACCATCTGGATCTTCCCAAAACACCCCCAATTAGCTAACCCCAAGTTTGCAGGTCTTTTGGAACTTCCTAATTAGGACATTAAAGAGGGTGCTTTCTGACAGGTTATTGTAGGTGAATTCATCCCACCCTGGAGCGAATACAAATATGTAAGGAATTTCTAGACTGTTCTTTTTGTAGTGGTCTTCTATTGACATATTTATGCTACTATCAAATTTTTAGGTCAATCAGAGTTTATTTGGTAGTCGTTTTATTATTTTCATGCATTTATTGATAGTAGGCCTTGGGAAATACATGCTTTATTCCGTCTGCAGGTGCTACTAATATTTTCTATTTCTTTGAATGCATGTTTTCGACAATAAAGGAGTAGGAAAGAGCAAAGAATCACATACACAAGCGATGGCAACATTTTGGTCCGCCCATCTTACATGTGGGCACACAGAAGAAGGATTGTGATCCATGGATGTTGTGACAAGAAACACATTTGACGCTCCTATCCCCTAAAAAGGAAGGAGACGTATTGTAACACATTTTGAAAATCGTATCAATAAAGAGATATGATATTTCTATTTTCATATGTCCTTTCTTGTTCTTTCTTGTGGCGTATTCCTTTTTGTTTTCGTATCCTCGCTCTTTCAATTCTTCACTTGGGAGGAGTTTCTTCCTTATACGTTAGTCGTCATACTACCAAGCCTTGCATTGGATTTGATTAAGAGTGATTAAGATCTATAATAGAGTGATAGTCATAACTGTGGAGTGTCCTCAACTTAGCGGAAGTCCTCCAATAGATGTTTGCTACCATTCTATGATTATAGCTGATAGTAATTCTATAGTTTCTTAATTTCTAATAAATAATGGCTTTATTTCTCATAGGCTCATTTCTAGATAACCCAAGGTTTTCTTTTAGATGTCTACCAAACAAAGCCAACCTATGCATTGCACTTGAGAAATCAAAATTAAGCATACCTTAATATTTAAGCAACCTATGTGAAAGTCTTTTTAATAACATAAATAAGTGTTTCTTAGAAGATCTAATATAACTCTTTTTGGTGAATGGAAAATGTATCTAGTCTTTCCATGTTTGATTGAGTATGTGGTATTATAAAGTGATAAAAAAGTAACATGAAAAGCATTGAGTATGTGGTATTATAAAGTGATAAATGAGTAACATGAAAAGCATTATATATGTCAAGCTTGAATTCGTGTGCCAAATTATTGTAGTGCATCATATGATAAAATTATACGCTTTTGTTGTATGTGAACACTTGGAAAATATAAAAGTGGTAATATTTATATAAATTCTCAAGCTCGTATTGAAATTGTGTGGTATGTTGTGAAATCATATGCATTTTTTGTGTATGAAAGTCTGCATGAGCTAACTTAGTAAAATTTACTCGTTGCATTATAACTTGAATAGAAGCATATCATATCCATGTTAATAAAGAGCCACTCTGATCCCATAAAAGAAATACCCAAAAATTTAGTGAAGAATCCATGTTGTAATCTCGGATTTCGGGTTGTGTAGTCTTCTATAGGGACTTGGAAATAAAGGGAAAAATTATCTCTTGGTACTTTGTTTTCATTAATATATTTAATGCATTGTTTTTTGTGTTTAATACATGTTGGGTAACTCATTTTGAAGGATTAAATGTATAATTCCATGGAGACAATAAGCTTTTAAATTAGATTACATTTCATTAGCTTCAAATCCATCGGATATTGTTGTATAAAACTAAATTAAATCAAGTGGCTATTCAAAATTATTATTTGATTTAGTTCTATCTTGGTTAATCAGATATGAAAATAAATGAAAGACTTAACTCGATTAATTAGACCTTCCCTAGAAGAGTTCTCTTCAAAACTCTTATGATGGTGGTAAAGAGGTTACAGTGAAGAAAAAGGAATTTGAATGTTCTTTGTTTTATTTTTAATTAAAAGGAATAGTTAGAGTATACAATTATAAAAAGCACATATTATTAGAGGTCATATTAGTTCACATGGATGGATTTTCTACTATGATCTTAGAGAAAGAAACCTTTAAATTAAGTACGTAGACTTAAACTAGATTAAACCATGTATGTTTCCCTTTGAATCGAAGTATGATTGAAGTTGATTTTCTTTTAGAAATTTTTCTATGCTTTGAACTTTAAAAATGAATAATTTAGAGGTAGAGTATTTAATTTAAAATAAATTAAAAATGTATATATTTACTTTCTAGATAGATAATCATCTCTTCAGTACCAAGGTGCTTGAATAATACTAGTCACATTGATCAAGACTGAGGTTTATCATATAATTGTTAGTTAAATTCGTAAATGTCTATCCATTTACCAAGTATATTAGCTTTTTAGAATGCACAATTCAATGAGTTCTTCTAATTATTGCTTTGCTAAATATTTTAAATGAAAGATTTTATTTGGTATTTAAGATTATTTAAATTGTCTTCTATGTAACTACTTCTTTACATGTATATATGTCTAATATTTAAAAAGGAATATTAGACATCTCCTTTGCTAAGTAAGTCTAATAGTGGATTTTTTTAACTTAAGGAATTTCTACTTTACTTAATGAAATAGGTTATTTTAAATATTTCTTCTAGAATTGTTTATTATCAATTAGTTTAAGAAATATGATTTTACTTATTGAATTATGTTATTGAGTTAAGTTAGTTTTATTTGAATTAAAAAGCAAAGAAACGTATCTTCATAAATTTAAAAGGGTTGGTTAAAATGAGTAAAATTAGGTAAACCCTCATAGAGAGAAATTTTAAACTTAAATCTACCTTAAACCAAGTTTATTGGTGAGGATGGATAAGAAACCAAGACGTCCAATTCCAATGGATTGCGTGTATGTAAATAATGAATATTCATGAATGACCACTAAGGATGGGTGAAATGGGACGTCCATCTAGGTCATTGTACGAGTAGTATGGTGGTGGACCTTGTGTGAGATTTTCAAATAAGGGGTCTTGATGGGAGAACTATATCTTCAATATAAGATTACCCAGTGAGAGGGAATCTTGGTGGGAGATATGGAACTCCAACATAAGATTTCATAGTGATTAGGAATGAGACATATCATTGCATTATTTGCAATGTCATCAAGGAATCCATGATTAGAGCTAGGTGAATAGCATGACCTTAATTACCCATGATGCTAGAAAATTAATTTAGGTGCATGGTCTCCAATTAAGCACCATAGCATTTATGCTATAGTCCTTACATGTTTGGTAATAAATGAGTTAATATATACTCAGGGTTCCAGTTAACATGTAAGGAAGGGAGTTATGTGTTCCCCCTCTAGGTTTTATTGGCCCTAGAGGATAATAACCTATGCTAGGATTTGGGATTTATCGATGAAAATGGGTGAGAGGTAGGATCACTAAGAGCACCTTCTATAGGACCCGACCAATCTTGTCCACTTGGGAGGTCAACTATAGTGGTCAAAATCCCAAATGTGGTGCTTAATACTATGTACTAATTACTAATGGGTGTAAAACAAATAACCAAAAATAAATAAAAAATTACCCCTACCAAACCATCTTCCTTGTCTGTTAGGCCTATAAGTGAGTTTGGATCACCATAATCGATGTGTGTTTTATTATGTTATCACAGTTGGTATCAAAGCCTAGGTTGTAATATTTCTAGGTTATAGGACCCAAGAGATTATGTAGATAAACTCTAACCCTAAATTCTTAGAATAAACTACAACTCTTAAATTTGATATAGCTCTTATGTACCCAGATAAAATGGCTTCAATCCTTCAAGGTGGATCCTCTAAGAAGCCCACATATTCCAGTCAAAAGGAAGCTCTCATTCAATGTTAAGGGATAGGATATTAAATGAATTAGATGAACCAGTTAGTGAAGGGGAAATATTGGCCACAATGATTCAACAAATGAGACAATAGAAAGAAAAAATAGAACAATAGTGATAAATAGTGAATAAATAATAGAAGATGATAGAAACTTTAAAAAAATAAGTTAAGGGTAAAAGTCTTGAAACTGGGCCTAAGAAGAGTCTTGAGAGGAGCCCTGATAGATAAATAGAGTTTGGTAAGACTTGAGTTGGGGTGGAGTTGGCTCAAGATATGAAAAAAGTAATTTTCAAATTTGATGGAAAAGAATACAAAGATGCTACAGAAATATGGCTAAGTGAAATAAAGACCTATTTTTCTCTAAAGGATCTATCATCTAAATTCCATATAGCTTAAGCAATCTTACACTTAGTTGATGTAGGTTTAGAGTGGTGGAAAACCTATAGTCAGGAAAATAAAATTAAAGCTTCTGACTTAAAATGGGATAAGTTTGTAGAAGAATTTAAAAAGATATTCCTAACTAAATAATTTTATGTTAAAAAATTTGAAGAATTTTCCACTCTACAACAAGAATCTATGACTGTTGAAAAATATTAGCAAAGTTTCGTTAAGTTACTCAAATATATTCTAGATTATGAAAACAATGAGGAACTAAAGGTACAAAAATTCATTTTAGGGGTTCATCCCAAAATCAAAACCATCATAAACCTACTCAATCCAAAAAAAATTCAAAAAGCTTACGATCTGGCACAACAAGAGGAAAAAAAAAAGAGGGCCTATTTTAACTATTAGAAAATGTTTGAGAAAGAGAATGAGGAACTCGGGTTAAGGAAAAGTCATGAATTTTTAAGGTGGTATCAATACAAAAAGTTCAAAAGGGATGATAAAGAAAGGCCTAAGGTTGAAAGTAAAAATAATGATAAAACTTATACAGACAAGAATAATATAGGACATACAAAAAACAATAGTTAGAAAACCACATTTTAAAATGCTAATATCAAACATACACCAAGAAATAGGGAAGCTAAAAATAAGAGAAAAACTAAGGCTCCCAAGATAAGGTGTTTTGTATGTGGAGGACCATATTATGCAAACAAATGTTCTCAAAGAGCCAATCGAAAGAAAGCCCCTGATGAACAACCTCACCGAATTTATGCTACAATAGGTAATCCCAACCTAGATGGCCAAGCTACACCATTACTTCTAAAAGGTAAATTATTTGATAAAAATGTAAATATTTTGGTTGATAGTGGTGCAACAAATAGTTTTATTTCTTTAAATTTAGCTAGGGATATACCAGTAAGACCAAGATTTTTGGAAAATGGGTGGAAGGTTGAGTATGGGTCAGGGTAAACCTTTTTTGTCAATTAATATTTTTTGATGCCCAGATATCCCTACCTAATGGAAGAACATATTGATATTTGTATGTAGCCCCCTTACATTCATTTGATATTATCCTTGGGATGGATTGGTTAAAAGACCATAAAGCCCTTATTGATTTTCAAGAAAGGTGGGTAGAATTTATTGAAGAACCTAATCAATGGATAAGGATCCATTGTGATCGAGGTACCTTTCGACCACATCTACTATCTGCATTACAACTCAAGAAAGCAATTAAAATACATGGGGTAGTTTATATAGTCAAAATAAATAAGCATGATGAGAATGAAGCCAATAGGGAACTTTACAAGAAATTCCTAATATTGGAAGAGTTTAAGGATATTTTTCTTGAAGACTTACCTAGACTTCCTCCACAACGAGAATTTGGTTTCTCCATTGAACTCATACCAAGAGTTGAATCTATTGCTAGATCACCCTATCGAATGACTCCGATTGAGTTACAAGAATTAAAAGTACAGCTCTAGGATTTGCTGGAAAAGGGTTTGATTAAACCAAGTGTATCACCTTGGGGAGCTCGAGTGTTATTTGTGAAAAATAAATATGGATCCCTAAGGCTATGCATTGACTATAAAATGCTCAATAAGGTAACCATTAAAAATAGATACTCCTTGCCAAGAATTGATGATTTATTTGATCAGTTGAAAGGAGCTTCTATCTTCTCAAAAATTGATCTCAGATCTGGTTACCATTAGTTGAGGATCAGGGAAGAAGACACTCATAAGATAGCTTTTAGAACAAGATATGGGCATTACGAATTCATAGTTTTACCCTTTGGGTTAACTAATGCCCCGACAGCATTTATGAATCTCATGAATAGTGTCTTTCATGAACAACTTGATCATTTTGTACTCATATTTCTAGATGACATCCTAATCTACTCACAAAATAAATAAGAGCATGATCAGCATATGAGAATTGTACTGGAAATATTGAGAAAGAATCAACTTTATGGGAAGCTTTCTAAATGTGAATTCTACACCCCACAAGTCCAATACCTAGGACATGTCATATCTGTTGATGGGATTGTTGTCGATCCTAATAAAATTGAAGCTATAATCAATTGGCCTGCACCCACTAATGTGATAGAAGTATGCAGTTTTATGGGAATGGTAGGATATTATAGATATTTTATAAAGAATTTTTCAAAGATTGCTTGACCAATTACTAATTTGCAAATAAAAGGAAAAGCTTTCAAATGGATGGAGCAATGTGAAGAAGCTTTTAAATTATCAAGGAAAGGTTAACAAATGCCCCAGTTTTAAAAATACTTGATCCCTCTAAAAAGTTTACAATTTGCATTGATGCCTCTACTGAAGGTTTGGGTGGGATTTTAACTCAAAATGAAGCAATCATAGCTTATGAGTCTTGAAAGCTTAAAAAAACATGAGCTCAACTATGCTACTCATGATTTGGAGTTAGCAACAGTGGTACATGCACTTAAGATCTAGAGGTATTATTTGTTGGGAAAACCCTTTGACCTAAAGATAGATCATCAAAGTCTAAAATACATTTTCACTCAACCCCTTCTAAATGCAAGGCAATATCGGTGGATGGAATTTCTAGCCGAGTATGACTTTGGGATTGAATACATTAAGGGGAAAGAGAATAAGATAGTTGATGCCTTAAGTCATAGAAGGCATATAGTTGCTATATCCATATGTCATATAGACTTGTTTGACAAGGTTAGGGACCAGAAATTGAATGATAGTTATTGTGGTAAATGTCGGGCATGGGTTGAGGTAGAACCCAAAAAAGGTAAGGATTTTAGTATAAAAAATGATCTGTTATTCTTTAGAGATAGACTTGTTGTTCATTAGATAGGAGGATTAAGGAACCTTATCTTACAAGAAGCCCATTGTACTCCTTATTCTACACATCCTGGAGGGGCTAAGATGAGGGAAAACATGAAGAAAACCTTTTATTGGCTAGGAATGAAATGAGATATCAATAATTTTATGGCTAGATGTCTCAAATGCCAAAATATAAGTGCTGAACATTAGAACCTAGCAAGGAAATTATACCCTCATGATATTCTAGAATAGAAGTGGCAAGTCATATCAATGGATTTCATTGTGGGGCTACCCAAGACCAAGTTTTAGCATGATGTAATTCTAGTTGTGGTGGATAAGTTGACCAAGGTTACTCACTTTATACTAGGAAATGTCAAGGATGATGCACCCACCATAGCTAGCAAATTTTCTAGGGAGATTGTGTGGCTGCATGGATTCCCTGAAGTTATTATTTCAAATAGAGATCCTAAATTCACCTCAGAATTTTGGCAAACCTTGCATCGAGCCTTGGGTACGAAATTAAATATCAGTTCTACATATCATCCAGAGACAGATGGCCAAACTAAATGAGTAAATCAGGTCCTTGAGGATATGTTATGCATGTATTGCATGGACCACAAAACTAAATGGGAAGAATATCTCTACCTGGTGGAATTTACATATAACAATAGCCATCATGCTTCTCTAGGGATGGCACCTTTTGAGGCCTTATATGGGAGATGATGTAAAACTCCTCTATCTTAGGATAATCTAGAGGATCAAATTGTGATCATATCGGATATTGTCAGGGAGATGGAGGAACAATTAAAAATGATCTACCAATGGCTCAAAGAAGCCATGGATCAACAAAAGAGCTATGCTAACTTGAAAATATCTCTAAGAGAATTCTCTATGGGAGACAAAGTCTTTCTCTAAGTGAAACCTAATAAGAGCTCCATAAAATCAACAAAACTTGATCCCATATTTGTTGGCCCTTTTGAAATTATAGAGAAGATTAGTCTAGTGGCCTATAAACTTGCCCTTCCACCTAGTCTGTCAAATATCCATGATGTCTTCCACATATCCTTGCTCCATAAGTATGTTGTTGACCCTTCACATATTTGAAATGTGTCAAATTTGTAGATGGTAGATCCCCTTGCCATTGAAGTTCGTCTAGTCCAGATTCTGGCTTATCATACCAAAAACTTAAGAAAAAGAGATATAAATCAATGTAAGGTCCAATGGGACCAATTTTTAGAAAGGAATGCTACATGGGAGGATGTAGATTCCATGAAAGAATAATTTCCTTATATTTTTATTTAAAATATAATTAAAACACATGGGACTATGTTTGAAACTAGGGGGAGAGAATGTAATGGTCCTCCCAAAACATGCTTTATGATATTGTTATTTATATTTGATGAGCATATCTTTTAAATTATCATGTTTTATTATTCTTGGGATATGGTACTACTGATGGTCTTTGTTTTGTAGGTATAGGTCCTCAAGAAATAAAATGGGAAATGATGGTAGTGTGAAATATCACTGTGGTGAGGTATTCACATTGATAGGGATGAAAAAAAAGCTCTATCAATGAAACACTCACCAATGGCTCATGAGTACATGGAATCTCAAATAACTACATTCATATAGGTGCATTATGAATGTGTTCTTTGCATTATGAGTGTGTGCTTTGAATTTTGAATATAAGCTTTACCTTTCTCTCTAAATTGATCGAATGCTTATCTTTTAAACCTTCAATGGTAAACAAAGTTCCATAAGCATGGGATTTTTTCCTGCTAGGGGGGATGATAACTTCTATTATCATCAAATTTCTTGTGGGAATCAAAATGGAGGTATAAATGCCCATAAAATAATTTGGTTGTATGATTGTATGTTTGTTACCTTGTTTCTTTAAAAGAAAAATTATTATAAATTTAAAAGAAATGTTATAGCAATTTACTTTATGAAATAAAATTTTATGAATAAAATACAAACATTTATAGCTTATACAAGCAAATGTTGTTAAAAATAAATTAATAAACTAAATAGGATAGGAAATCATCTTTTAATATATAAGAGAATATATGCTTTGGTTTTATGTGGTAATTTTTTCCTCTATCATCAAATGAAACATGGATTAGAAATTGTATTTCCATATGACAGAATGAGGCCTTGATGAGTTGGCCACCTACATGCACTTTTATTACCTATAAATTGGTCAGTTGATGATGTGCTATATTTTGCTATTAAACTTTGTAGACACCAAAACAGCACCAATCCGATTATGTGACTGCAAACACTGATCACATTGGCACACACAGCCCCAAGGGCAGCCCCCAGAGGTTAAACAGTGGTCCTAACCACTCTCACAATAGTTTTGGAAGGTCAAAAATCATTTTGGCACCTTCAGGCACTTTGCTCAATATCCGTTCCACCCAGGGATGAATTCAAACTGGGATTCGCCCCACCCAGGGACGAATTCCAAATCCGCCCCAGGGTGGGGCGAATTGCAGGTTTGACGGGAAAAAAGTCAAATCTTGGCAAATGGCAGCTCGGATCCGCCACTTAACGCTTCCTTCATTGCATGGGAGTATAGGTGAGCATTTTCGAGCGTTAGAGGCTGTTACAAGGGCAGTCATGAAGTCCCTATTCAGGGAGGAATCTTCCCTCCCCTGGAAGGGCATGATTGCCAAGTGGTGCCTCTGCATGCTCATCCCAAGAGACCTCCAGGTCTATAAATTGGTGGGTTTCCTCACCCCAATATAAAGAGTAAGAGCAATTTGGAGCAACGAAGTGCTGCCGTTTTATTTCCCCATACATCCTTGTGCGATTTGTGCCTTTCACATCCGTGATCTCTTTTGGAGAAGAGGTCATTGGGTGATCATTGGAAGGTCGAATCTTGAGCCCAAAACCTAAAATTTGGCCATAGAATACCACCCCAATTTTTTGACAACACCTTACAAGAGATTTTGGACCCATCCCAAGTGGATTGGCACCGAAATCAGGTCCCAACGATGGGCGGCCTGCCCGGGCGCCCCCGCACTATCGCGAGTCTAATCGTCCCTTTTAGGAATGATTAGGAATCTATGGTAGATTGTTCTTTCTATCATTTTTATCTTGCATTTCATCTTATGCTGCTTAGGTAGTTTGCAATTTCGATTTCGTAATGTTTTGAGCAAATCTTATCATGTTCTATCACTTTTTGTCTTTACTAACTTGCAGGTAGCATCATCAAATTCCTGCTAATGGAGGCCAAATTGGGAAAATATGACCATCTGGGTCTTCCCAAAATACCCCCAATTAGCTAACCCCAAGTTTGTAGGTCTTTTGGAGCTCTCTAGGTAGGACATTTGGGACAGTACCTTTTCGGCATTTTGTTGCAGGTGAATTCATCCCGCCCCGGAGCGAATTCAAATCGGTGAGGAATTTCCCGACTGTTATTTTTGTAGTGCCCTCCTGGTGATGTCCTGATGCCCCTATCAAATTTTTAGAGCATTTGGATTCATTTTAGTTATAGTTTAATTCATTTTTCTCATTCACTTATCGTAGGCTTGGGGATTGCATGTTTTGTTTCATCCGCAGGTGCTACTAACTATTTCTTGTTCCTTTGAATGTAGGATCAGAACATCGGAGGAGTAGCAAGGAATCAACATTCATAGACACAAGCGGTGGTGACATTTTGGTCCGCCCATATTACATGTGGGCACGCGGAAGAAGGAAGGTTATCCATGGATGTGACCAAGAGATGAATTTAACGCTCCTCGCCCCTAAAAAGGGAGGATGTGGATTGTAACCGAAATGTGAAATACATCAATAAAATAGAAGGGCTGTTATTTCATTTGGGCTTCAATTCATGTTTTTCTCCATTTCATGCATTTTTAATTCGTAGGGTTTAGCGTTAAGTTCAGTTCCATTTTTGCATCGTGCTTGGAGCTTTTCCTTTTTTGTTTCCATATCCTCGTGCTTTTAGTGGTGATCACGGTGGGACCTTGTCCTCTATTTTTAAGATCAGAGATCTGATCCAAACTTGGTTGTTTTTTGCTTGCAGGTGCCGAGTTTCACATGCTGACTGTTGTTCGTTCCATCAGGAGGCGGATACAGAGCTGTAATTCATCTTACCCAGGGACGAATGGGAATTCGCCCCACCCTGTGATGAATACAGTCCTGTAATTCATTCCCCCCAGGAAGAATTTCTGTCTATGCAGTCTTCGGGTAGAAACTCAGAACCGAAAGATTTGGGCAGAGAAGAGGTAAGGATTCTGAACTTTTCTTGTCTATTTTTATCTTCAGTTTTTCTATTTTAGGGTACTTGCTTGCTTAGGGAAAGTAGTTTTCCTTTACCGCTTGCTTGTTTCCATTTTGAAAAATAAAAAGAACCCCACACACCACGTGGCAACTTAAAAACCAAGGCGCTGGTCGTAAAACCCCAGCCCTTGATCAAGACCAACGGTGGATTTCATCACCACCTTGGCTTGAATTTTGCATCCATTACCCCGATCGCAATTGTTGCTAGACGTAAATCCTGATGAAAGCTGATCGAGTGTAGTTGGGGTGATTCCCAGTGCACGAGGATAAGTCTTCTATGGTAGGTGTCATAAATAGGGTGATTCCCCTTTCGTACCGCCTACGTTCCACGTACCATCTGCTCTCACGTACCTATAGTTTCCCTCACGTAAGGGCGGGTATATAGAGAGGTTGGTATATCGGCCTGGCAATGGTATATCGAAGGGGCGACCATTTTTGGGAGCCATAAGAGCCATCATTTTGCATTTAAATGTTCTTTACAAAAACCTTCAAAAAAAAAAAAAACAAAAACAAAATAAAAACACACTAAACCAGGTCTAGGACACACTTTCAATCTTTAAATGAGATAATCACTGCTTGTGTGTGTGTATGATCTTTTTGTTTAGTGTAGCATAAAAAAATCATAAAAAGAGATAAAAATCTACATAGCTTGTAGGAAAGCACCACCATGGTGTACACACGTAGCCAAGCCCAATCAAGGGCGAAAGCTATGAAAAGTGTACAAGGGGGCACAAGTCGCCTCCGCTATAGCCCTAAGGACTTAGTCATACCGCCTTGGTGGCCTGACCCACAAGAGAGTCCGCATCATTCCATGTCAAGATGGAATTATAGGGACACCCCTTTGAGGGACATGCCCATTCATCATAGCCCCTTTCGGGAAGAGTCCTTACACGTGGCACTCAACATAGATAAAAAGGCTCCCTTAGAAGCTCGATATGAGTGGCCACCGTGCGATGAAGCGCTAGAGCGGCATAGTTTCCATGAGGAGAGGCCACATGATGATGGCATCCCTCCTTTGCCCCCCATCACTATTAGAACCAATAGACAAAATCCAGAGCGCAAGGCCCTTCAAGCAGGGCAAGCTAACTCTGCCCACCCCTTTCACACATATGAAAGGGAGCCCGAGGAAGATGATTACATTCCTCAAGAGCAATATACAATGTGGGGGCCATGCGCTTCCGCACCAGCTAGATACCATGATCACCCACTGAGGCCGGAGCCTCGGGTAAATGCCGCCAACCTCGACAGAGGGAAGCGACCTATTGAGATCTCGGATCATCGAGACCGGGGTAAGTGCATAGGAGAGGCATCCAGGCCTCCTAGGCTCAGGATGGTGGAACAAATTGACCTGGCAGTCGCCAGACATGCCGCCCGCCAAGCGTAGATCACGCGGCTTGAGCAAGACCAGCAGCAGCTAGAGCATCTATATCGCCTTAGCAAAGAGCGCATTCGGCGCCAAACAGATGAGCTGCTCCATAACCCAGTGCCTGAGAGGGTCCCAACCCCTCGCACCCAAAGAGCGGAACCATATGAGAGGCATAATCCCTTGGTGCGAGATAGGTCTCCGTGACCTTACCAAGTGCTGCCTCCGAGACCTCCTAGACCTGAGCGGGAGGCCACTCCCCGGAACAACGATGGGTACCCTCCGCGGGGACCCACCCAGGGTCATAGGTCTCATCCAGAGACTCCTCAGGAAGCTTACGAGGAATATGAGCAAGAAGAAGATCGGGCCGAAATGCCCTACCTAGGCGGAGGAGTTGCCATCCGGCCACCCCTTCAGAGGCCTCAAGTCTCCCACAACCCACAACGGGAGCAAACTAAAGAGGAAGAAATCAAATCCTCAGATGCATATAAAGCGCTGCTAGAGCGTTTGGAGTCTATGGAGACCAAAAATTTTGGGCCCCAAAAGCCCACTTTACGCCAACTCCGTAGTCATCCTATGCATCCGTCCGTGCCAGCACCCCCTTACCCTGAACACTTTAAGCTGCCTCAGTTGGCAACCTTTAGAGGGGAGGAGGATGCTCAAGAGCATGTGACAAGGTTCCTGAGCCAATGCTTCGGCATTCAGGACAATGATGCTTTGTTATTGAGAACATTTATAACCACATTCGTAGGCCCTACCTCGGATTGGTTTACTCAGTTACCAAAGCACAACATTAACAACTTAGATCAGTTAGTGGATGCGTTCCTCGAACGCTTCACCTTCAATACCAAGAAGAAGGTGTCACTGAGTGACTTAGCCAGCCTCAGGAAGTATGAGGAGGAGACCATGGCGGCCTATGGGAATCGATGGAGGACATTGCTTTCGAAGCTGCCCTACCTCCCTCCTATGTCCGACCTCACTCAGATGTTCTCCAAGAGTTGTTTGAGATCGATCTCTATGCTATTGCAGCTGCAGCAATATGCCACCTTAGAAGAAGCTCTGGCGCAAGCCAAGATCATTGAAGAGATCAAAATACAGGATGGCGAGATAGCCAAACCTAAGAAAAAGAGTGGACTAAAAACACTAAAGCTGGGACTATGCAACAAAAACCCGTTGCGGTTAACCAAGTTGCTATCAATGTCCCTAAGCCTGCACAAGCAACACAACCTCAAAAGGCTAACTATCAGGCAGTGCCTCCTAACAACTATGATAGAGAAAATTAGAGGCAAGAACAGAGTCAGCAACGTCGCCCTAGGCGACAATTCACACCCTACACAGAGTCCAGGGACTCCTTGTTTGACCGCTTGTTAGCGGCAAATTTGATCAACCTACCAGAGGTTCAGACTATAGATCCCAACGCGCCCAAGCCTAAGGGGTATAGAGAGGACTTGTACTACAGGTTCCATAGGCGGCAGGGACATGACCTAAATGCCTGTTGGAAATTTAAGGGCTTGGTGCAAGACCTAATTGATAACAAGACACTAGCGGTGGATAATCCCGTCGCACCAAGCAATCAACAAATGGAGGTCTTCAAAGACCCCTTGCCTGCTCATGCTCCGCAGGCAAAGACCCTACAAGTTAACGAGGTCACACAGAACTACCCCATGCAGGGATATGTAGGGATGATCAGTATAGTGACTCGGAATAGGAGGTATCCGAGCACGAATGCTCCTACGGCAGCGGTAGGAGAGGTGCCAACAACTTCGCAACCACAACAACACCTTGCACAACCTCCTCCGCCTAAGCCGGTGGCCACACTTCGGACCAAACTAACTCAGATTTTGAGGACCACCTCGGCTAGGCTCTCCATATACGAGCTTATACAACAATCTACGCCCCATCGAGAAGCTCTAATGGAGATTTTGAAAGCCATCGAGTTGCAGCCCCATGAGACAAATTCTTTCAACAACTTTGTGGGGCATGTAAAATGATGCACCGAGCCAGTCATCACATTTCGGGAAGATGAATTGAGATCAGTGATCGATGACATGGCAGATCCACCCCTGCACGTTATCGCGCGGGTCAACGGGATCCCATACAAGAGGGTGTTGATAGACACTGGCTCGTCCAACAACATCATCACAACTATGGCTCTCAAACATCTAAAGTTGCCCGCATCTCACATCACAACTTCCACCTACACTCTGCGAGCATTCAATGATGCAATCTGCTCGACAGTCGGCACAATAGTCCTACCAATCCAAGTGGGACAAAAGACCATACCCACATTGTGCCACGTATTGGAGGGTGAGATGGCCTACAACATCTTGCTGGGCCGGCCATGGATCAGGGACATGAAGTGTGTCCCTTCGATAGCTCACCAATGTTTAAAGTATACATTTGAAGGGGAGGTGCATGTAGTCCCGACGGACTTGGAACCCTTCAAGTATTGTAATGCGGTGCAGCTGATGCCGCAATCGACCCTGCCATCAACGCATTTGGATTTCTAGTTAAATCCATCTAAATAGGGTCCGATTCCATAGGCATCCCCGTTAACAAGTTCTTCAAAATCCCAGTTGGGTTCATCTTCATCGTCTGGTCCTCCACCAACGACACCATCTCTGGGGGCCAAACAGAAGGACAAAGGGAAGGAACCCCTGGAAGAGGCAAAACCTTTGGAAGAGACACTGCCATCTATGTCAACTATCTCTACTGAGGAGATGCCTAGCCGGATGGAAGTCGAGGCTCCTAGTCCACCCGACATGGAGTGGACTCAAGGAGAACTTCCATTCCCTCCCCCTCAACCGCCAATGATCACCATTGAAATGGCCAATACGGGCCTAGGGGAGTATCTGGTGTGGAATATTGTAGCAACACCCACACTAGAATCCATGCAGGACATGGGGAGACCTCGACTCCCCATTGGCACTATTGTTCCCCTAGGCTACCCGCCGAACCAGACAAACTTTGTGTATGGGGGCCTTGATCATGGCGTTGCACCATGCACGCAAGAGGACGAAGATGAAGAGCCTTTTGCTGAAAATGTCAACTATTTGTCTAACCCAGACTTTGCTCCGAGATACCTTGGCCAATGCAATTGGCACGGATATGGGTTAGGCCGATATGAGCAAGGGATACGTGTTCTTTGCCAACCAAGATACCAAATGCCATATGACAAGTCAGGAGTAGGGTTCAACCACCCCCTGCCCTTGGACATCTTGGTGGAGAACATGCAAGGCCTAGGGATAGGCAACAAGGGGGGATTGGCATCAGATCCATATGCCAACCCTAACACCACATATACATTGAGGGATTATCTCCCATTAACGGCAATCAACCTTGTTGGCTCTAGTAATCCCTTCCCTTCGCTCGAGAGAGGAGAAAGCTCGAGAGCTCATTTTCAAGGAGGGTCTAGACAATGTCAAGAAGGGTCCTCGAAGGATGAGTCGGAGTATGAACCAGCATCATATGACCCCTTCGAATCAGATAGCGATCACTCTCAGGTGATCCCCATGGATGATTATCAAGAAAGCCTCTTGACAATGTTCCCCCTGGATGCTCCCATCGAGCAAGCGCCGCTCCAAGGAAATCAAGTCCCCCCATAGAGAGCGGAACAACCTAGGTGGGACCAGATTAATTTGCTTGAGCAAGATGAGCCTGTCATACCTCAAACAGTTGTCAGAGCCAACGAGGGCTTTTGGATCTCCGATAGTGATTACGAAGATGAGACAGAAATGGCATATCTTAATCACATGCGATAGATGCAACATCGATACCCCTTGGAGATTAATGACATATTTGAATAGATGAACATAGTGCCAGGGCATGAGTGGTACGTAGACCCAGCATGGTGGGACCAAGTGTTGGATCCGCTACTCTAGGCATACGAAGCATACCTTCCACCCAGAGACCCTAGAGTGACATCAGTGCCGAGGGCAGACCCTATCCTCCTATCCGCACATAGGGCCGATCCATTCGTGCCAATCCCTCTAGAGCCAGATCCCGAGCACAGAGAACATCTAGAATGTCCGAGTCACCACACCCATGGTAATGGAGACCAAAATCATTTCATCAACATGATCTCCATTGACTTAACCGCCCCCATCCACAATCTGGCCGATCCAACATAGTCATTATCTCTAGACATAGATGCCATAGACTGGGATCACGTCAATTCCCCTCCATCCCCATCCGAGTACTGGCCTTTTGGTGAGATGCTCCATTTTACCCCAAGGCCAACTCAAGATATCTTCCATGCTGAAGAGGAACCCGAGGTTCCCAACGATGATCTAAACTCAACAAATGATATCCATTTGATCCCAACTCCACACCAGTTGGAAGACGGATCCCACATGTCGATCGAGGAGATGATTGACGTAGACATCGGCTCAGATCCAATGAATCCATAGATCATCAAGTCGGGGGTAAGTTTATCCCCGAAGAGCAAGCCGACTACATTGCCCTTCTCAAAGAGAAGAAGGAGGTTTTTGCATGGTCATACAGAGACATGTCGGGGCTAGACCCATAGCTAGTCACGCATAATCTAACGCTTGATCCGACAGTCAAGCCAGTTAAGCAGAAACTATGCAAGATGCACCCAATAGTGGCCTTAATGGTCAAAGACGAATTGCAAAAGTTGTTGGATGCATAGTTTGTCATCTGCGTGGATTATCCACCATGGTTGTCCAACATGGTGCCCGTCAAGAAGCCTGATGGGAGGATTCGCATATGCACTAATTTTTGAGATCTAAACAAAGCGAGTCCTAAAGATGATTTCCCCTTGTCGAGCATCGACGCATTGGTAGATGCTACAATGGGTCACGAAATGCTATCCCTCATGGATGGTTTCTCGGGATACAATCAGATTTGTATCAATCCCGAGGACCAACTAAAAATGGCGTTCACAATGCCTTGGGGGACATTTTGTTATAAGGTCATGCCTTTTGGCCTTAAAAATGTTGGCGCCACCTACCAACGTGCCATGACGTACATCTTCCATGATTACATGCACAAGACTTTGGAAGATTACATGGATGATTTGTTGGCCAAATCTCTTTTGTGCCCGGATCATCTCGATGACTTAAGCAAGATCCTCGATCGCCTCATGGAGCATAGAGTCAGACTGAATCCCAAGAAGTGCATTTTTGGTGTCACATCTAGAAAACTCTTGGGTTTCATAGTCTCAAAATGGGGCATCGAGGTGGACCCAAACAAAGTCAAGGCAATCCTTGAAATGCGTCCCCCAACTACCATCAAGCAGCTCAGAAGCCTACAGGGAAAGGTCGCATCGATCAAGCGCTTCATAGCGCAGCTATCTGACAAGTGCCGACCAATGAACAAGTTGTTGCACAAGGGGGTAGCATTTCACTGGGATGACGAGTGCCAGTCAACCTTCGATGACATTAAACAATACTTGGCTTCGTCACCAGTATTGGCACCACCTAGACCAGGAGTGTCATTCTACTTATACATCTCAGCTACTGAGGTGGCACTGGGAGCCATGTTAGCCCAGAAGAATGAACTTCACAAAGAGCAAGCTACTTACTATCTTAGCCGCACCCTGGTCAGTTATGAACTTAACTATGCATACGTTGAGAAACTCTGCTTGGCAGTGGTGTTTGCTACCAAAAAGCTGTGCCATTACATGCTGAGCAACAAGACGTATGTTGTGTCTAAGGAGAATCCATTGTGATACATGATGAGTCATACTTATCATAGTAGTCGCACGGTGAAATGGATCATGTTGTTGACGAAATTTGACATAGAGTTTATTGGACAAAAATCCATCAAAGGACAGGTCATAGCCGATCAACTAGCAGAGGCTCCTCTTGAAGATGATCAGCCTCTGGTCATAGAACTACCCGATGATGGGGTCTTCCATGTCTCAGAATCACCAGATTCTGATGAGCCTGAGTCACAGGCCGACATAACCCTATTTTTTGATGGTTCTAAATGTGAGCAAGGTGGTGGTGCGGGAATAGTATTCTTCACACCGTAGGGCGCTCCAATGCCCCTATCATTTAAATTAAATTTCCCATGCACCAACAACAATGCAGAGTATGAAGCCTTGCTCATAGGTCTTCAGACAACAATCACCATGAACATTAAACGATTGAACATCTTTGGTGATTCGTTGTTAATTGTCAACCAAGTCAAAGGGGTATTCCAATGTAAATGCCCAGTTCTGTAGGCCTACAAAGCCCTTGTGGACAAATTCCTGGCAAAACTTGAATGGTACGACATCGAGGCACTCCCTCGGTCATCGAATCATTTTGTGGACACTATGGCCTCCTTGGGGTCACTAATCCCGCAAGACATTTTTGGTGATATGACAACCATTCAAGTCAAAACACTATCGCAATCCGTGATGGAGCGAGCAAGCTCTGATTTAACGCTAGGAATCCACATGATCCAGATTGAACCACCTCAGGATAGGTTCTCTCGAATCCACGATCATCTGAAACATGCCAACTAGGGGTCCTTGTTCTCCCCTACTCCCCTTAATAGCAATACAATGCTATTCTTACAAGTTCTCTCCCGCTCAGCTTTTGCTAGGGATGAACTTCAAGAGGGATTGGTTGTTCATACCATCGAGGCTTCTGATCAGTAGGATTGGTATTCACCCATCAGGGACTACCTCAAGTTAGGTAACCTCCCACTTGGATTGACGCATGCCACAAAATGAGCATTCAAGCAGAAAGCGGCAAAGCATGTCTTGTTAGGAGACATTTTGTACCATCGTAGCTATGAAGGGATCCTCCTTCGGTGCTTGGACCAGCAAGAGTCCACTTGGGCGATCGCCCAAGCGCACGATGGTACATGCGGTGGCCACTTCAGCGGTATGGCCATCGCAAAGCGCATTCTTTGCATGGGCTATTATTGGCCATCTTTAGAGCGAGATTGTTGCGCATATGTCAGGAAGTGCATGAAATGTCAACACCATGCTAATTTGACACACGTACCTTCCTAGGCCTTGTAGCCGATCCAATCGGCTTGGCCATTTTTGTAGTGGGGCCTAGATCTAATCAGAAAGATCTCCCCTGCATCGTCAGGCCATCACACGTTCATCATAACGGCCATAGAGTACTTCACCAAGTGGGTGGAAGCAGTTTCGCTTACCTCTACGATAGGAACCCGCATTGCGGAGTTCATTTTGCATAACATCATATGTCATTTTGGTATTCCATCCAAGATAATCTTGGATAATGGGACGTCATTCAAGAACAAAGATGTGCATGCTTTGACCACAAAGTACAAAATTTAGCACAGTTTTTTGACCCCCTATTATCCGTAGGCAAATGGGCAAGCAGAGGCGTCAAACAAAATGCTAGTCGCCATCCTTAAAAAGATAGTCACAGATAATCATAAGGATTGGCACATTCAGATCCCACTTGCCCTGTGGGCCTATCGCACTAGCATTCGGACACCCACTGGGGCAACTCCATTTTCGCTCGTGTATGGCTCCGAGGCTGTCATGCCTCTCGAGTTGGAAATTCCTTCCCTACGCATATCAATGCAAGAGTTCATCGATGATGATACTGCATGGTAGGCCCGGTTAGACCAGCTTACGTTGCTTGATGAACGACGCGTTAATGCCCTCGAGCATTTACGTATCTATCAAGAGCGACTTAAGAAAGCATACAACATGAAAGTTCACTTGAGGGACTTTCAGGTCGGTGACTTGGTCTTGAAAGAAAACCAACAGAACTCTAGTCTGCCATCCCATTTAAGGGACAAATTCATGGCAAACTGGTTAGGTCCCTATGTAATTGATAGCAAAATAGGACCTAGAACATACCGGCTAGCCTCTCTTGACGGAATCAAGGAACTAGAACCCTTGAACATCAGTCATTTGCGGCCATTCCATGTTTAGAAGAGCCATAGCCCAAACAAAATGCTCCAAGGATTCCCATAATCGCTTGGTCAATCCCCAAAATGCTCCAAGGATTCCCATAATCGCTTGGTCAATCCCCAAAATGCTCCAAGGATTTCCATAATCGCTTGGTCAATCCCCAAAATGCTCCAAGGATTTTCATAATCGCTTGGTCAATCCCCAAAATGCTCCAAGGATTCCCATAATCGCTTGGTCAAATCCCCAAAATGCTCCAAGGATTTTCGTGGTCAATCCTTGGTATACCCAAAATGCTCAAAGTTTTGATTTCCATAATCGCTTGGTCAATCCCCAAAATGCTCCAAGGATTTTCGTAATCACTTGGTCAATCCCCAAAATGCCCCAAGGACTCCTCAATCGCTTGGTCAAAAACAAGAAAATTCAAAAACAATAAAATCATCAAAAATAACAAAAATTTGCATCTCATTTCCATGCATACGCAAAATCATCATAACACTACAGAGCTCTTTTGCATCTCATCTGCATATTCACAAAAATCAATCCCTCAAAAATACAAAAATATATAGCTGCATTAAGCATCACATCCATACAGTGCATATTTGTGGTCATAAAGGTCAAAGCACCATAGACTGTCATTACTTGGCAAAACCATCATTTTTCTACATTTTTCCACTTTATCAATAACTCATCGCCTATAACCGCCATTCATGTTATTTTCCCCTATCATAGTCAATTGTTTCCTAATGTATCGAGAGATTTTCATCATTCAGTCATCATTAGCTTTCTAGCCACGTACTATACCAAGTCAGACAGATTTTACGCAGGTAGAGTTCTACTTGGATCACACCTTGTTACGTAGCATCCCGACACAAGTTAAAACATATAACAAAGTTCCCAAGTTGTGTGAATGAAAGATGAACCCTGCAAAGCAATCCAGGTCACCATAAGCGAAACGGTTATCTTGCTCATCCCCTGTGTGAATGACCCCAAGAATGCTGAGAGTTGGCAAAAGGACAAGCATCCTCCCTACCCAATTCCCCAAGAATCCCAAGTTCTCAAAAGTTGCAAAACATCAACAATTTGCAAACGTCAAAAATCCAAATTTTGACATCACAACCAAAGTGCATACATCAAGAAAAGCACATAAAATAGTGATTCTCATCACTCCATATCCAAATCCCTTGCTCAAAAGAAAATAATACAAAAATAAATAGTGATTTTTATCACTACAAAAGAGCAAGTATCCCAATACAATTGAAGAAAAGAAGGGAGTCGAACTTGAATCCCTGGAACTCTCAGCATTCAGAAAGGTCATGAGGTAAACCTCAGTACCGATTTGGTTGATAGCCTATCGGTCACTGGTGGCAAACCTCCCGCATGACGATATATCTATCACATTAACTTGTGTGCAGATCAATGTTTGCATGTGGATGAGCTAGCTTATGGTATCCTACGATAGCACCGCAGATTAATCTGACTAAACACAACAAAGGAGTTAGTGGAGCTAATCAGGTGATCCTCAGTACAGGTTTGGTTGACAACCTATCTAGCACTGGCGGTATCCTGACCAACACCACACAAATGAACTCAATTGCACACATAGGGATGTGAAATAACTTGGTCCAAAACAAGTCCGATTCATACCTTGTTCAAAAGTCTAGTGAGATAAAATACAGTCATGGCTAGTTAGTTAAAACATCTGAGTCTCAGAAAACCTTAACTACATTCGAGACCAACTTGCTATATTCTCACCATACCAAAAAAAAAAACACATGTATACATGAAAAGGCATTTACCACAGCCATCGCCTAGGACAAAAAGCCATAAAGTTCTACACAGTCTATGGTGCGACTACCAAACATCACAAATTCAATTCATCCATTCCATTTGCATATCATATAAATTAGAAACATTTGCACTCATCAACACATATGCATTCATCACTATAACTTAACATGCATACATCCATATTCATCAATCATCGTGCATAAAATCAAATCATCACATGCGCATAAACAAAATAAAGTCTATATATATATATCATCAAAAATGCCCGTAGGCTACAAAGAACCGGTCATGTGACCCCACAACAAAATCCAAAAAATCAAAAACCCCCAAGCCTAGGGCGTCGGCCACCATGATCACGCAGGATCGGTGCGACGGGAACTACCCCCCATGTGGTGGGTCCTATGGGACCCCTCAAGGCAGCTACTGCTAGCCCCCGCATCACGCCTACTACCACCTCCCTCATCCAATCGCCTATGACGAGATGATGCTGACTGCTCAGTATCACTGTCCCTCATCCGACATGAAGAGCCACCTCCAGGGGGCTTAGGTAACCGCCCATCGAGGTGGATAATCTCTCCCTCCATATCCATCCGATGTCGAGACCAATCTGCCTCCGACACCACTCTGCCTCCCGTCGATGGTAGTAAGCTACTGCATCATCATGTTGCACCAGCTGCATCCGTAGGAGATCCCTCTCCTATGCAGCACTGGTGTCCCCATCCCCCGATGGTGTGCAACAAATGCGCTATCCCGCTCTACCATCTGAGTCCGTAGGAGATCCCTCTCCTACAAAGCTTCCCCCAACTCCTCATCTCGCCTCCATAGTAGCTCCACCAATCATGCATTCTCAGCATGCACCCCTACCTCCATGTCCTCCACCATGGCCTGATGCATAGGCACCTCTGGAACAGCAGCCTGCTCTAGCTCCCACTGCTCTGGGACGTCCTGCATCTCCGGCTGATCCGAAGCCCCAAAATCCATGCCCAAGTCCTCCACCTCCACCATGTCCGCCTCCTCGAGCGGAGCTCCCCAATCATCTCCTAGTGCCTCGGCACCCTCCTCGCCCACTGCTACTGCCTCCGCGCCTCCCAGTGGCCCCTCTCCCCACCATCACCGTAGAGTCCACCACTGATCATACTCTGTAGTAGTCCCGACATCATCCACGTCCGGGACGTCGATCACCACATCTGAATCCTCGCCCAATGGCACGATGACCGATCGATCCAGAGTCCTCTCGTCCCCCCGACGTCGATAGACCACGGGCTCACCAGGCAACCCCTAGCGCACCCCAAACTATCATGTCACCCGGCTATATGGGAAGAACTCCTGCTCGGTCCCATGCCACCCAATCAGCCACCGCTCCCTACGTACCCATCGAAGCCACTCTCCAGCCTCAGGCCAAGCTGGACAATCCCGATAGGGGTGCCAAAACACCCCCCCCTGGAGCAAGCCGAGCAAAGGCATCGACATAGTGCCCTACGACACCTGCCCACCACCGACTTTGTCCCTGCTCCTCAGACCGCCGCCATAGAGCCGCGTAACCTATATCCTTATCTGCCATCTCCACCCACATCATCCATGGTAACCCCCCTAGTCTCTCCACCGCTATGTGCTGCCAACCCCAGCTCTACAGTAGATAGCTACAACTGATCCCCTTCCACCTCGCGAGCGGACCTCATATAGCTCCCCATAGAGCTATGCCAATAGCGTCTATCCCCATCTCATGACCAAAGGCTCCTACGTCGAACACTCCACCAACCGACAGACCACATCTAGCAGGTTCCATGGGAACCTCACACCTGACGAGTCAGGTAGCAGCATGTTGGAAATGAGGCCCATAAGCAATGTGTGCCTCACTCCCAACACCCCTCTCTCAAACCACCATCGAACCAAAATCCCACCCATCTGGTAGTCAATCTCTGCCCTCTCCACTGGACCATCCACCCCCAACTCCTCCCCGTGCCTGAAGCAGCATGTCAGCACCACTATCCACTGATCCCACGACGTCGTCCTGATCGACAGTCCATCTATTGGAATCCTAAGAATCCGATAGACATCCTCCAAAGTGACTGTCATCTCCCCTATTGGGAGATGGAAAGTATTAGTCCGAGGATCCCACAAGTTGATCAGGGCCATCAGGTAGGCCCGATCCCCAATCACTAGCTCCAGCCGAGTCACCTGCTTGAGCCCTAGGGCATCAAGCCACTCCCAATCAGCCATAGCTAGCGCCTCCCATGCTTCAGCAAAAATAGTCGGCACGCGATACCGGCTCTTCACAACCTGCAATAGACAACAAAATAAGCACATTAGAATCATGAAAAATAGTGTACAGATACAAACAACATAAACGCAAAACAAAATTTAATTTGTCAACCTAGGGTTTTATACTCTCGCTAAAATAAATTAAAAAAAAAAAAATATCACCAGTATACTCTAATTGAAAATTAAAAAAAAAAATAACAAAACTTAATTTGTCAACCTAGGGTTTTATACTCTCAAATTGATAAATTCGAACAAAAAAACTATAATACAAGAAAATAATAAAGAGGGAGTTCACTTACTGGTCTTGCTTCGGCTCTACCGCTCGATCCGGTTCGTGCACTCATGGTGGCGAAAAAATTCAGAAGTGCTTCGCTTCGCAGAATTGACCTCCTCCTCCTCAGAGCTCCAAATCGCCAGAAAAAACAAGTGCAAATGAGCCCAAACCCTAGTTTTGGCCTTTAAATAGGCTTTTTGAGCCTGTAATCATTCCTCCCTGGGATGAGCGCTCTGGTTAGCGCTCGTCCCACCCTAGAATGAATGCTCAATAGGAATTCGTCCCACCCAGGGACGAATACAGAGCAAACATTTCACAAAATAGCAAAAATGCACAAAAATGCACCAAAAACAGCAATAAACTTGCCCGATGAGAGTGCTTTTGCACTTGACATTCTAGGCATGCAAAATAGATGTCGGGGTCACAAATCCTCACTATCCTACTCCCTAAGAAGGCTACCATAGCCGGACCACTCCACGGGAGGACGGATCTTCGAGAATTTCATCCCCAAACGACGTCGCCAAAAGGGTCAAAACCCACCCAAAAATAACAATAGAGTTGCCGAACGAAGGCGCCTTCGCGCCTGACATTCTTGGCATCCAAAATAGACGTCGGGGTTATAAATCGTCACCATCCTACTCCCTAAGAAGGCCACCATGGCCGGACCGCCCCACGGGAAGACGAATTTTTGAAAATTTCCGCCCCAAAAGGGCTCCCCAAAAGGGTTAACACCCACCAAAAATAGGTCTAAATGTCAGAAAATTGCACACACATTCAAAGATAAATCTCTGAAGGCACCCTTACCTAAGTCATCTTGGGTCAAGCGACTCGTCGCTTTTCTCATGAAGGTCATTCCCTCATCGATTCGTCGCTTGAGGGGGTAGTCACACTTAGTCACCAATCAACAAATACACACCCAATCATGGAAATGGCATGCATTCGAAGAATCATTGGCAAAGACAAATCACGCCCTTGCTTGGGGCAATAAACAAGCAATAATCACAAGCTGATCAATCACTTGGCATTCATGAATCATGAACTCAAGGTTCCCATAGACAAAAGGTTGCGCCCTTTGCCTATTCATGACTGATCAATGTCCAAGCTCAAGTAACACCTCACCAAAAAAGGTTAACACTTGAACTGAGTTCCTTCGCTCGTTAGAAGCAAGGATTCAAGAATGCATGCCCTTTTCATACTTGGGGCATCAAAAGTTGGTTAGGTTACTAAGAAACCCTAATCATTAGTGCTTTGGTTATCTATTTTTGCTCGACGTTGTGCCTTGCACAACGCATCCCAAAAAGGGGCATCTGTAGACACCAAAACAACACCAATCCGATTATGTGACTGCAAACACTGATCACATTGGCACACACAGCCCCAAGGGCAGCCCCTAGAGGTTAAACAGTGGTCCTAACCACTCTCACAATAGTTTTGGAAGGTCAAAAATCAATTTGGCACCTTCAGGCACTTTGCTCAATATCCGTTCCACCCAGGGACGAATTCAAACTGGGATTCGCCCCACCTCAGGACGAATTCCAAATCCGCCCCAGGGTGGGGCGAATTGCAGGTTTGATGGGCAAAAAGTCAAATCTTGGCAAATGGCAGCTCGGATCCACCACTTAACGCTTCCTTCATTGCATGGGAGTATAGGTGAGCATTTTTGAGCGTTAGAGGTTGTTACAAGGGCAGTCATGAAGTCCCTATTCAGGGAGGAATCTCCTTCCCCCTAGGAAGGCATGATTGCCAAGTGGCGCCTCTGCATGCCCATTTCAAGAGACCTCCAGGTCTATAAATTGGTGGGTTTTCTCACCCCAATAGACACACAAAGTAAGAGCAATTTGGAGCAACGAAGTGCTGCCATTTTATTTCCCCATACATCCTTGTGCGATTTGTGCCTTTCACATCCGTGATCTCTTTTAGAGAAGAGGTCATTGGGTGATCATTGGAAGGTCGAATATTGAGCCCAAAACCCGACATTTGGCCATAGAATACCACCCCAATTTTTCGACAACACCTTACAAGAGATTTTGGACCCATCCCAAGTGGATTGGCACCGAAATCAGGTCCCAACGGTGGGCGGCCTGCCCAGGTGCCCCCGCACTGCCACGAGTCTAATCGTCCCTTTTAGGAATGGTTAGGAATCTATGGCAGATCATTCTTTCTATCATTTTTATCTTGCATTTCATCTTATGCTGCTTAGGTAGTTTGCAATTTTGATTTCGTAATGTTTTGAGCAAATCTTATCATGTTCTATCACTTTTTGTCTTTACTAACTTGCAGGTAGCATCATCAAATTCCTACTAATGGAGGCCAAATTGGGAAAATCTGACCATCTGGGTCTTCCCAAAATACCCCCAATTAGCTAACCCCAAGTTTGTAGGTCTTTTGGAGCTCTCTAGATAGGACATTTGGGACAGTACCTTTTCGGCATTTTGTTGCAGGTAAATTCGTCCCGCCCCGGAGCGAATTCAAATCGGTGAGGAATTTCCTAACTGTTCTTTTTGCAGTGCCCTCCTGGTGATGTCCTGATGCCCCTGTCAAATTTTTAGAGCATTTGGATTCATTTTAGTTATAGTTTAATTCATTTTCTCATTCACTTATCGTAGGCTTGGGGATTGCATGTTTTGTTTCATCCGTAGGTGCTACTAACTATTTCTTGTTCCTTTGAACGCAGGATCGGAACATCGGAGGAGCAGCAAGGAATCAACATTCGTAGACACAAGCGGTGGCGACGTTTTGGTCCGCCCATCTTACATGTGGGCACGCGGAAGAAGGAAGGCTATCCATGGATGTAACCAAGAGATGAATTTAACGCTCCTCGCCCCTGAAAAGGGAGGATGTGGATTGTAACCGAAATGTGAAATACATCAATAAAAGAGAAGGGTTGTTATTTCATTTGGGCTTCAATTCATGTTTTTCTCCATTTCATGCATTTTTAATTCGTAGGGTTTAGCGTTAAGTTTAGTTTCATTTTTGCATCGTGCTTGGAGCTTTTCCTTTTTTGTTTTCGTATCCTCGTGCTTTCAAATTTATTTCTTACTGAATTTAACTTGGAATATTAATAGGAAAATTTAAGAGTATCTCTATTATTTAATATAGAAAGGAAGCACTATAAGGTCTCTCCAATAAGTTTCTCATTATTATATTGCCAAGCTATGCAATAGGAATGACTAATAGCAATGTTTGGGTTATTGAAAACCTTTTAGACAATATCAATATTAATATCTAATTTGTGATAGTGTTCTTTTCTTGGAAGGAGTTTCTTCCTTATATGTTGGTCATCATACTACCAAGCCTTGCATTGGATTTGATTAAGAGTGATTAAGGTCTATAATAGAGTTATAGCCATAATTGTAGTGTCCTTAGCTTAGCGAAAGTCTTTTAGTAGATGTTTTTTGCCATGTTGTGATTATAGTCGATAACAATTCTATAGTTGCTTAAAATATAATAAATAATGGCCTTACTTCCCATATACCCATTCTCAGATAGCCTAGGGGTTTCTTTTAGATGTCCGCAAAACAAATCCAACATGTGCATTGCACTTGAGACATTAAAATTAAGGATACCTTAATATATAAGCAACCTATATGAAAGCATTTTTAATAACGTAAGCAAGTATATCATAGAATATCAAATAAAATATTTTTTTTGAATGGAAAATTTATTCAGTCTTTCCATGTTTGATTGAGTATGTGAAAACTAATAAACAAGTAACATGAAAAGCATTATATATGTCAATATTGAATTCGTGTGCCAAATGATTGTAGTGCATCATATGATAAAATTATATTCTTTTGTTGTATGTGAACACCTGGAAAATATAAAAGTAGTAATATCTATATAAATTTGAAATTGTGTGGTATGTTGTGAAATCATATGCATTTTTTGTGTGTGAAAGTATGCATGAGCTATCTTTGTAAAATTTACTCATTGTATTATAACCTGAATAGAAGCATATCATATCCATTTTAATAAAGAGCCACTTTGATCCCATAAAAGAAATACCCAAAATTTTAGTGAAGAATCCATGTTGTAGTCTCAGAGTTTGGGTTGTGTAATCTTCTACAAGGACTTGGCAACAAAGGGAGAAATTATCTCTTGGGACTGGGTTTTCATTAATATATTTAATGCATTATTTTTCATATATAATACATGTTGGGTAACTTGTTTTAAAGGATTAAAAGTATAATTCCATGGATACAATAATATTTTAAATTAGATTACATTTTATTAGCTTCAAATCCATCAGATATTTTTATATTAAACTAAACTAAATCAAGTGAATATTTAGAATCATTATTTGATTTAGTTCTATCTCAATTAATCGTAGTTAAAAATAAATTAAATATTTAACTTGGTTAATTAGACCTCCCTTATAAGATTTCTCCTCAAATATCTTATGATGGCGATAAAGAGGTTACACTGAAGAAAAAGGAATATGAATTTTTTTTTTTTTTTAATTAAAAAGAATAGTTAGAGTATACAATTCTAAAAAGTGCATATTATTAGAGGCCACATTAGTTCACATGGATGGATTTTCTACTGTGATCTTAGAGAAAGAAACCTTTAAATTAAGTAAGTAGACTTAAACCAGATTAAACCATGTATGTCAGCCTTTAAATCAAAGTATGATTGAAGTTGATTTTCTTTTAGAAAATTTTATATGCTTTAAACTTTAATAAGTGAATAATTTAGAGGTAGAGTATTTAATTTAAAATAAAGCAAAAAGTTATATATTTACTTTCTAGAAAGATAATCATCTCTTCATTAGCGGGACACCTAATTAGCTTTTTAGAATGCACAATTCAATGATTTCTTATCAATATTATTTTTCTAAATATTTCAAATGAAGGCTTTTTTTTGGTATTTAAGATTATTTAAATTGTCTTATATATAACTACTTCTTTACATGTATATATGTCTAATATTTAAAAAGGAATATTAGACATCTCCTTCTTTCTAAGTAAATCTAATAGTGGAATTTTTTTTAATAGCATACATAATTTAAGGAATTGCTACTTTACTTAATAAAATGGGTTATTTTAAATATTTCTTCTAGAATTGTTTATTATCAATTAGTTTAAAGAATATGATATTATTTATTGAATTATGTTATTATGTTAAGTTAGTTTTTTTTTTACTTAAAAAGTAAAGAAAAGTGTCTTTATAAATTTAAAAGGGTTTGTTAAAATAAGTAAAATTAGGTAAACCCTCATATAGGGAAACTTTAACTTAAATCTACCTTAAACCAAATTCATCAGTGAGGATGGATAAGAAAACCAAGATGTCCAATTCTATTGGATTGTGTGTATGTAACGAATGAATATTCATGAATGGCCGCTAAGGATGGGTGGAATGGGACATCCATATAGGTCATTGTATGAGCAATAAAATGGTGGAACTTGTGTGAGACTGTTAATAAGAGGTCTTGATGGGAGAACTATATCTTCAAGATAATATTACCCGATGAGGGGAAATCTTGGTGGGAGATATGGAACTCCAAGATAATATTCCAAAGTAATTTGAAATGGGATGTATCATTGCATTATTTGAAATTTCATTAAGGAATCCATGATCAAAGGTAAGTGAATGGCATGACCTTAATTACCCATGATGCTAGAAAATCAATCTAGGTGCATGGTCTTCAATTAAGCACCATAGAATTTATGTTATAATCCTTACATGTTTGGCAATAGATGAGTTAAGCTATACTCGAGGTTCTAGTTAACATGTACGTAAGGGATTTATGTGTCCCCCCTCTATCTTTTATGTACCCTAGAAGATAACCCACACCATGATTCTAGATTCATAAATGAAAATGGGTGAGAGGTAGGATCACTAAGGGCACCTTCTATGAGACTCGGCTAGTCTCATCCACTTGGGAGGTAGACTACAACAGTTACAATCCCAAATATGGTACTTAATGCTATGTACTAATTACTAATGGGTTTAAAAACAAATAATCAAAAATGAAAAAACTTTACCCCTACCAAACCATCTCCCTCATCTATTAGGTCTATAAGTGAGTTTGGATCACCACAACCAATGTGTGTTTTACTGAATTGTCATAGACACACTAAATTAGGGAAGACCTCTACCATATATTATGTCTTGATGCTAGTAACACTTTTTAATGTGTCTAATAACTTTAAAAATATTATTGGTTTTATTTTTCTTTGTTTGTTTGTAAGGGGGTGGATGTAACCTCCTTGCTCACTTTTAATGAATAGAAAAAAAATTACCCCCAAAAAAATGGGTCATGTTTTTCATTGAATGGATGTGTAGATTTAGTTTAAATTATCTGGTGACCATTATTTCAAAAGGATTTTTTATCATCTCTAGTTCAAAAGTCAAGAATAAAATAATAGGGATGGCCCATACAGGGTATGACTTGTATTTAAGACCATGGAGTGAACTTTGTTGTGGAGATAATTTATCTTTAAAAAATTTAGTATGATTTAAGATTTTTGGGCTACCATATAAATTTAACAATAATTATGTTCTAAACAATATTGGTAATATTCAAGTGAATTCATGTGGAGGGACCAAGGAGAAGTGAAAATACACTATGTGTATCAAGTTATGTGTTACCATGGATGTTTCAAAACCTTTACCAAAACCCATTAAAATTTTCAATCAAGAAATTGAGATTAACAAGCGGATTATAAAAAGATTACATATTTATAAGGTAAAAGTGATCAAGAAGTAGATGAAAAATTTTATTCATGATACAAACTCAAATATAAACTAAGATAATCATATTAGTATAGTATGACTTAATTTCAAACATTTCCTAGTCCAAAAAAAATGGAAAATAAATCCCTTGTTTCATTATATACAAAAGGTCATCATTATCCATTTAGATCAAACATTTGAGGAAACTAAGAAGGATACACAAATTTACAATTTCAAATATAAAAGTTAAGTGTTGTGGCCAATGCACAACTAGCCCCAAAATTGGGGACCTACCTTAAAATTTTATTTTTTGGGGACTTCGGTTGTCTTTGAGCAATCATGTTTGATAGGACCCTAGCCATGAGCTCGCCATGTGGACTCCGAGGTTCCTCAGTTTGTGGTGTCTTCTTGTCTTTGTTTGGAAGTATCCGATGTGTTGGTTGGTTTTTGTTTCATGGTTTTGATTTGGTGTTGTTTTGATTAATTTTAATGTTTTGACATTAAATTAATTAAAACATTTAAATTCAATTAAATTAAAATAAATTGAAATTTTTTTTTGAAATAATAAAAAATTAAAAAAAAAAAAAATATATATATATATATATATAGATATGAGTATTCTTTTGAAAGTAAAGCCTAAGACTTCATGTTAGTCTTAGGGGTGTTACCTTTTTATTTATTTTACTCTTTTTAGATTTTTTTAGTATAAGTTATGATTTTATAGTATTAGAGCCTTATTTTTAATTCTATTTTCAATGTTTTTTGGAATGATTGATTTAAAAGGCTCTAATGAAGATTTTTTTTAGTGTTCGTAGGGAAGCAATGATCGATGCAGGGACTAGCATACACATATGACAAGGGCCCTAGAACTTGACGAAAATCCTACACAAGTAGATAACAAGGACCAATTGGGACCCCTTTTACTAGATTACATGGCAAATCATGGTTGACAAAAGTTTTATGTGGTGTTTATCTATAGGTAGTGACGCAACATTGGATAGTGGACAGAGCCATGAAGGCTGGGGGAAATGTGGATGGGAAATCTTGGTGTGGACAATCTCGGTAAACAAGGATGATGACAACACCCAATAATAGAGAGTTTTTAGTTTTATGAGGGTTGTATTCACCTTGAAACCTTTATTACAATTAATTTGAAGATAAATATATAGTCATAAGAAGATAGGGCATACAATTTTTATCATTTTACATAAACTCTAGATAATGTAACAAGTCACCATGTTTAGAAAGAGAGAACCTCAAAACTTTCAAGCTCTGAAAGTAGGATGGTGGACGACTTTCATGTGAAGGTTGGATTTACCCATGGAAAAAGGAGGTATCCGACGATGAGTGAGGACAAAAAACAGAGAGTACAATGGGGGTAGATCACCACATAGATGCAGACTGTTCTTGGGTGCTATTGAATGGATGAATCACGATCAGGTGATGATGTGACATGGAAAATATTTGATTAAGAGGTGGTATGATATGTAAGGGTAATTCAAATAACTGATATGCAAACTATAAATGTCCTCTTTGATGAAACAAAAATATTTGAACACAAGCTTATATTGAGAGGGGGGTGAACAATATAAGACCACTTTTTACTTTTCTTTCCCAAATCAATATTATGCAATGTAATCAATAGCAATATCAATAGCAATAACCAAAGCAATGCACAAATCACCACACACAATAGAGACACCAAATTTAATGTGGTTCACCCAATGTGGGCTACTCCACGGAGAAAATATTTCACTAAAACTTTCTCAATAAATCTCTTGGGAATCCTTTCCCTATTACAATGTTTATGGACCTCTGTCCAAAGGAGACACCAATCCCCTAATCAAGTTCATGGATCTCTATCCATAGGATAACTCCTTTCTCCTCTTGCTCTAGCTGGTGATCTTCTAGAAGAACTATTACCCCCATTGCTCTGGCTAATGGATCTCTATCCATTGAAGACACCTATCCTCACTACCCTAGCTAATGGATCTCTATCCATTAGAGACTATCATCCTCTGTACTTTGTCACCTCCAAATATCTGTCTCAAATCTTACTCAATATCTATCTCTGGTCTAGCACAAATATATCCTTAAATATGCACCAAACATTGTCCTCTAATATACACTAAACACAGTCCTTCGATCTAGCACAAATTTGTCCTCAATATGTGTCCTCTAATATGCACTAAACACAGTCCTTCGGTCTAGCACAAATCTATCCTTAATCTCTATCCTCAAGCCTTAACTCAAAGCTTGACTCAATCTCAAATCAACTCTGTTGGATCTACCCCAAACCTTAACTCAAGGTTTGAACAAATAAATCAATCAAATCTGCTCTCAAGTCTTCTCAAAGACTTGTCTCAAATCTACCTTGCAAGCTTCCACAAAAGCTCATACTAATCTGTCCACAAGTCCTCTCTAGAACTTATCCAAATCTGCTCTCAATAAGTCCTCACAAGAACTTATCCAAATCTTCTCTCAATCTGTATTGTAATCTTCCACAAAAGCTTACCCAAATCTATCCACAAGTCTTCTCAAAGACTTACCTCAAATCTGCTCAACAAGTCCACACTAGAACTTGTCCAATCTCATAGAAATATAAAGAGAATTGTTAGAGACTCAATATGCTCTATACTCATCACAATGCTCAATCAATTTCAATCACTCTTTCAAAAACATACAAAGAATTGTTAGAGACTCAATATGCTTCACATTCACCTCAATGCTCAATCACTTTCTCAAATCAATTTAGAATATAGAATAGTTTGTTTTATAGAACTTGAACAATCACTTCACACATCCACTTGACTAGGCTCAACCAACTCTACTCAACCAATCACTCAATGAAACAATCCTTGCTTACAAACCCTAGTCCAAGCATATGAACACTCACTCAAAATGTTTCCAACAATGCTTATCAACCAATCTCACATAACAATGATACTCATGTTCTTTTCAAACCCTAGTTCAAGTTCTTCACTTAACCAATGGCTTCAACAACAATGCTTATCAAACAAGGTTTTAACAACAACTCTTTATTCCAGAAAACCTTGAAGCATTAACTCAACACACTCAATAAGGAAACCTAATTAAGTCCTTTTCACTCCAAACTTGTTTTCTAGAAAACAATCAATCAAATCAATTATGGAAGAATGTGCCCATACCTTTTTCTTGATGATGAAGGAACCTCAAAAATCTACCACAACCACAAACACTTCTTTTCCAAGCTCAAGGAAGTTATAAGATGATAAACTCTCTCAAAAATACAATGTAAATATCAAAACATACATACACCTTATTACTCCATATTGAAGAAAGCATCCATCAACATATACAAAAATAATTGACCAAATACACCTTATAATATCCCAATTAAAATAATATCCAATACCAGAAATAATGTCAATAAAATCACCTTCTCAAAATAACTCAATGGCAAGAAGTCCTCTCAAAATTTAACCAACACTTTAATCTCCAATAAACCAATATGTCATAAATACTTTATTTAAAAATAAAGCTAACTCCTTATTCCTCCAATTAACCAAAATAATGATTAATTAAAATACTTTTTATCTACCCCTTTTAACTCCCTAGGACCTTATATCAAAACCTTAGGCATCACAAAATATATTAAAAATTTATTACCTTTGCCTTGGTGAGATTCGACCTCACGACGCTACCTCTACCAGCGCCCTAGCCATGGCTCCAACCGTCGCATGAGCTAGGTGCTCACCTTGGGAGGGAAGAGCACCACGTGCTCTATCTTCTTCCTCTTGGCGCCTCACCCAAAAAGGATTTGCGTTGCTTCCTTTGGTGCCTAACCAAGTCCACTCAAAACGCTGACCAAGTCCACTCAAAACGTTGCCTATCGAGATTCGAACGTAGGTCCTCCCACTCACAAGCACCCTAGCTCACTCCAACTTGCCACTAAACCACCACGTTGGATGGTTATGAGGGTTAGGGTGTCTTTCATCTTATTTCTTCATCGACGCACTTAAGACAAAACTTTGTCTTCTTCCTTGCACGAAATCGTATGAAACACACAACTCACAGACCTTTTATAAATCAAGCAAGGGATAAATCATTTACCACTTTGGCATATGGTTTTTATACCAATATGCCACCAACCTTTCAAACGTCGGTGGATTCCTTTTTCTCTTAGACGTCGACTTAAATAATTAATTTATAAATTATTTAAATTCTTTAGAATTTAAATATTATAAATTAATATTTAAATCCTTTTGGATTTATTAAGGATTAAAGCCTTCTTAGGTTTTACCACTTTGTATAAATAATATTTATTTATAAAATTTAAATTCAATTTGAATTTAAATATTTTATAAAATAAATATTAAAAATTCCTTGGGCTTTTTAACATGAATTTAAAATCTTCCTTGGGTTTTTATGAAAAACCTTTTATTTTTGCTCATCCATGGTTTTAATAAAAACCCTTCTACTTATGCTTCCACATAATATTAAAAATATTATGAAGCTCTTTTGCCATTAACCTTTGCATTGTTCCTTTTGACCTTTTGACATCAACGGTAGCTTATTCCTTGACATCAATGACAACTTTGACTCAAAATGTCCAACAATATTTGTGCCAAATTTAATATCCTATGGTGGGAATTTTCATTCACATATGGTATATAGTGGTACGCATCCAATGCTATCAAGGATTGATATTGTCGCTAACATACTATGAAGATGGGTGGATGTAAGCGGTAGCGCATTGTTTTCATTTGATAAGTAAGGGAAAAAAAGTCTTGCAATTAATGTGGTATAGGATATTTTCTATGTAGGCAAGTCTGCATGACAATAGCATCAACATGGAAGGGAATCTAGAGACACTAGGGGTAGCCATAATAGAAATATCCATAACTTTGTTCTAGAAATCTACAATAGCATGAGTAACACATGGATGAAAACCCAGGATATCCAACACATACAGCAGCAAGAGATATTGGAATATATCCTAGAATGGGATGATTTGAGCTGACAAGGTGCTCGATGGTCGTTAGCATAGCATGACACATACAACATAAATAACATAAGAAATGGAGCAATGATCTACATTTTTTAGTGGATATAATCATGCAGCCTTGGTCATGAAATTTTTTTTGATGTTCACAGTGAGCAACTAAATAGAGTCATCGAACTGGATGTGAAGAACATGTGCTTATACTGAGAGGGGGGTGAACAGTATAAGATAAAACTTTTTTCTTTTCAATCCATATGATAACATCAATAATATTAAAGTAGTAAACATCACACAAAGCATCACACACATGAGAGACATGATTTAACGTGGTTCACCCAATGTGGGCTACTCCACGGAGAAAATATTCCTTATAAACTTTTCTCAAATAAATTCTCTTGGGAATCCTTTCCCTATTACAATGTTTATGGACCTCTATCCAAAGGAGACACCAATCCCCTAATCAAGTTCATGGATCTCTATCCATAGGAGACACCTTCTCCTCTACTCTAGTTGGTGATCCTCTAGAAGAACTACTACCTCCACTACACTGGCTTATGGATCTCTCTCCACTGAAGACTCCTACCCTCACTTAGAAGACCTATCCTCACTACCCTGGCTAATGGATCTCTATCCACTAGAGACTACTGTCCTCTATACTCTATCACCTCCAAAGCTTGCTCTCAACCCTATCTCAAATCTGCACTAAACATGGTCCTTCGGTCTAGCACAAATCTACTCAATATCTATCTCAGATATGCACTAAACACAATCCTTTAGTCTAGCAAAAATCTGCTCAATATCTATCTCTAGTCTGGCACAAACCTATCCTCAAATCTGCACCAAACTCTATCCTCAAATCTATCCTCAAGCCTTAACACAAAGCTTGACTCAATCACAAATCAACTCTACTAGATCTTCCCCAAACCTTAACTCAAGGTTTGAACAAATCAATCAATCAACTCTACTCACAAGTCTTCTCAAAGACTTATCTCAAATCTATCCATCAAGTCCTCAACAAGACTTACCTCAAATCTACTCAACAAGTCCTCACTAGAACTTGTCCAATCTACTCAACAAGTCTTCACCAAGACTTATCTAAAATCTATATTGTAAGCTTCCACAAAAGCTTACTCCACTCAACCAATCACTCAATGAAATTTTAGTCAACAATGCTTATCAAACAAGCCTCACATAACAATGATACTCATTATCTTTCACAAACCCTAGTTCAAGATAGTTCACAACTTCACATAACAATGATACTCATGATATTTGCACAAACCCTAATCATGCATATGAAGGCTCATTCAATATTTCCAACAATGCTTATCAAACAAGGTTTTTATCATCAACTTTCACTCAAAAACCTTTAACAAATAAACTCAACAATGCTTATCAAACAATCCTTTTCACTCCAAATTAGCATTCACAACATCCAACAATCACTCACAAGGAAGATGTGCCCATACCTTTTGTTTGATGAAGAATTGACCTTAAAAACCTGTCTCAATCACAATTACTCTTTTTGCCAATCTCAAGGGTTAGGTAGCAAAAACCTTCTCAAAATTTCATTCAATAATTCCCTCACAAATTATTCTCACCATACAAAACATTAGATCTCAATTACACCTTATTACTCCTCTCAAATATTTAAACACAATAAGACTTTATTTTAAAATAACATTTAAACTCCTCTAAAGCCTTATTACTCCATTCAACACTTAATCACCAAAATCACAATATAAAATTTAATTTTCATAAACCTTATATCTCCCTAAAAGCTCATGCCAAACAAACCATAGGAAAAAAATTAAATTTTAAAAATTAAATACCTTTTGCCCTTGGTGGGAATCGAACCCATGCTGCACTACCACCAACGCCCTAGCCATGACTTCAACTACCATGTGAGCTAGGTGCTCACCTTAGAAGAAAGAAGTGCCTCATGTGCTTTATTTCTTCCTCTTGGTACATAAACCAAAAATGTTGCTTCCCTTTGGCACCTAAACCAAAAATGTTCACCAAAAATTTCCATCGAGATTCGATCATGGGTCCTCCTACCTTGCCAAAGCCTTAAGTCACAGCTGCTTGCCACTAGCCCAACCAGTCGGTTGGTTATGAGGCTTAGAGCCTCTCTTATCTTATCCCTTCATTGGCGCTAATAAAACAAAAACTTTGTCTTCTTCCTTGCATGAAAATCATGGAAATCGTAGGCTTGATTAATGTTATTCGAACGAAGGTACTTCCTTTGCAACCAAGGCACATGGTATTTATACCATTGTGCCATCACCATTTTAGACGTCGATGGAGGAAATAATGTATGACATCGACGCATTATTTTTGCCCTTATAACCCTAACCTTAGGGTTAATTAAATTAGATTATAATTTAATTAATAATAAAATTATTATAATTAATTTAATAACTATAAAGTTAATCAAATTAAATTATAAATTAATTTATAATGAAATTATTATAATTAATTTATAATTAATTTAATTACTTTAGGTCTTACCATTAGACCTTTAATATTATAATATTATTTTTCTTGGGCCTTCTTATTTCTCCTGTAGACCTTATCTGACCACCTTGAATATTATAATGGGAGATATTATAATATTATTTCCCTTAGGTCTAGAAGTAATCTTTCACTTGTATTGATGATTGAAACTGACTCTTGACATCCTTCCTCTTGCACTGCTCACTAAAACTTATTCTTGACATCAATGACAACAAATCTTGCTCATATTTCCAACAATATCCCCCTTTGTCATTGATGGCAACCCATTTACCTTTTACCATTTCTTTTACCTTTTCCTATTCTTCTCCCCCTGAGAAACTACTCCCCTTGACTAAATGCTCTTCCCCTAACTCAAATCTCTCCCCCTTTGTCATCAATGGCAAAGGGTCACCTTTGGGGCTTGGGGCTAAGAATGAGACTCTTAGCTTAGCCCCTCCCCCACCTCCTCTTGAGGTGGTTAATTCTGGGGTGGGAGTATAACTACTCCCAAATTTTCTTGAAGGTACTCAAAAGTCTCTTTCGAAAGTGGCTTAGTGAAAATATCTGCAATCTGCTCCTTTGTAGTAACATATTCCAACCTGACCTATTTATCCATCACCTGCTCTCTCAGAAAATGATACTTAATCAGAATGTGCTTTGTCCTAGAGTGCATCACTGGATTCTTTGAGATATTTATAGCACTTGTATTATCACACAATATGGGAATAGGATGATCATGTTTTATCTTGAAATCCTCTAGAGTTCACTTCATCCATAATACCTATGTACAACTAGCAACTACTGCAATATACTATGCCTCTACTGTAGATAAGGATATTGATGCCTGTTTCTTACTTAACCAAGAGACCAAACAGTCTCCAAGAAAGAATGCTCCTCCACTTGTACTTTTTATATCATCAATACTGCTAGCCCAATCTGCATCTGTATAAGTTGTGAGAGTGAAACTATCACTTTTGGGATACCAGAGCCCAAAATCCATAGTCCCTTTTAGATACCTGAGAATCCTTTTTACTACTGCTACATGTGTTTCCTTGGGTGCTACCTAAAACCTTACCACTAATCCCACTACCTGCATGATATCTGGTCTAGTAGTTGTGACATACAATAAGCTACCAATCATAGATCTGTATAATTTCTGATTTACCTCTAGAGATTCATCATATTTACTTAACTTACATCCTATGACCATGGGAGTACTTATTGGTTTGCAATCTTCTAACTTGAATTTCTTTAGCATCTCTTTTATATACTTGGTTTGTGAAAGGAACACCCCTTTCTCTGATTGTGAAATCTGAAGTCCAAGAAAGAAGGACAACTCACCAAGCATAGACATCTCAAATTCATTATGCATGCTCTTTGCAAATTTTTAACACATCTTATCATTGTTTCCTCCAAAAATGATATCATCAACATAAACAACCACAATTAGTAAGTCATTCCCTTCATTTTTTATGTATAAGTTACTATCCACTATTCCTTTCCTAAAACCCTATTCCTGTAGGTACTTATCCAATCTTGAATACCAAGCTCTAGGAGCTTGCTTTAGTCCATAAAGTGCTTTCTTTAATCTGCATACATAGTCTGATTTATCAGTCAAGTTGAAACCTTTTGGCTGCTCAATGTAAACCTCTTCTTCTAAAACACCATTTAGAAAGGTTGATTTAACATCCATATGATATACTTTGAAGTTTTTGAAGCTTGAAAAGGCTAAGAACATTCTGATAGCTTCAAGTCATGCAACTGGAGCAAATGTCTCATCAAATTCAATTCCCTCTACCTGTGCATAACCTTTGCATACTAATCTTGCTTTATTTCTGACCACCTGACCATCTTCATTTAACTTGTTTCTGAATACCCATTTAGTGCCAATCACATTTTTATCTTTTGGTCATGGAACAAGTTCCCAAGTCTTACTTTTCTCTATCTGATCTAATTCCTCATCCATTGCCTTAATCCAAAACTTATCTTCACTTGCCTCATTGAAGTCTTTTGGCTCAATTTTAGATAATAAAGAAAAATTTGCTTGTTGAGATGGTGTTATTATCCTTCTCCTTGTCTGTCTCTCATATGGATTCCCAATGATTAGATCTTTTGGATGATGTTTCTATACATACCTGGATGGAGTCTTAGGAAGAAGTCTTTGTGTTTCTTCCTCTTCTTCATTTGATTCCTCATGAAACTCTTCTTGACAACTTCCATCTTCCTGATACACAATTTGTTGAACTGGTTCTCTTGAATCCTATCTTCTCATCAACTATTACATTTATACTTTCTACAATAGTGTGTGTCCTTTTTTTGTAGCATCTATAGGCTTTACTCTTAGTAGAATAACCAAGAAAAATACCCTCATCACATCTTGGGTCAAACTTGCCCAAGTTTTGCTCTTCTCATCTTATGTAACACTTGCTTCCAAAAATCTTGAAGTGTTTTACAATGGTTAGTCTTCCTTTCCAAAGCTCATATGGAGTCTTGTGATGGTTTACCCTCATTTGAGCCCTAGTGATTATATACACTGTTGTGTTGATTGCTTCCCTCCAAAATCCATCTGAAATCTTAGATTCATTTAACATAGCTCTAGCCATATTCTCAATAGTCCTATTTTTCCTTTCAACTACTCCATTTTGTTGAGGAGTTCTTGTAGTTGAGTATTCTCTCTTGATTCCATGTTGTTCACAGAAATCTACAAATTCATTTGAGGTAAAATCTCCTCCTCTGTCAGATCTCAAACACTTAATCCTTTTACTGGTTTCATTTTTGACCCGTTCTTTAAATACCTTGAATTTATCAAATGCTTCTGACTTATCTTTTAGGAAAGCTACCCAAGTCATTCTGGAGTAATCATCTATAAACAATATGAAGTAACTTTCACCTTGAATACTCTATGTTCTGGTAGGACCACATAGATCAGTATGTATTAGTTTTAATGGCTCAGATGACATATATCCCTTTGATTTGAAACTTGTTCTAGTTTGCTTTCCATGTTGACAAGGTGCACAAATTGTGTTTTGTGGCCTTTTTAGCTTGGGTAAATCTCTGATAGCATGTTTATTGCTTATGTTGACTATGTTGTCAAAATTCAAATGACCCATTCTTCTATGCCACAACCAACTCTCATCTTCTTGTGATAGAAAACACTTTTCTCCTTTAATATCACTAAGCATATAGAGGTTGTTTGGAGTTCTACTTGCATTTGCAATGACCTTTCCAGTTTTCGATTTTCTTATCTCACATCTATCTGGGTGAAATGTAACCATATGACCTTGATCACAAAGTTGGCTTACACTTAGAAGATTATGTCTTAACCCTTTGACATATAGTACATTTTATGTTCTTGTTTTCCCATTATCTAAACTTAGAGTTCCTTTTCCACAAATATTTGTTGATCCATTATCACCAAAACTTATTGATCCTCTATTAGTTTCTTTGAGTACAAGAAATTTGTCTTTGTCTCCTGTCATGTGTCTAGAGCAACCACTATCAAGAAACCATTGTTCTTCTTTATCCTGAGCATGAAGAGTTATTTGAACTAACATTGATCTAGCCTTTTCATCCCCTTTTCTTTCTTTCCTAATTGTTGAAGTTGTATTCTTTTTACTTGACTTAGGAAATACCATTTTGCACCATCTAGCCTTGTGCCCAAGATTATTGTACTTATAACATATAACATCACTATCCATAAGAGGTGCAAAAGAATTGAAATTTCTATTTACATCATTTTTAACATAACCAGTGCAATGTACAACTCTATGACCATATTTGTTACAAGAAAAGCAATAGCCATGGAAGAGAGTATGTAACTTGTTTGAATGCCTTTGAAAATATGGTTGAGTGCTCCTCCTTTTGTTGTAATTAACCTTTGTCCATGGTTCTTATTTGCTTTCTTCTTTCCTGATATCTTTTCCTTCTGGAGTATACATCACTTGCTTATCTTTGTTTGAAGTCTCTACTTCTTGAAGACTTGACTCCTCTTTCTATTTCCCAAACTTTATATCTAGTAGTACCTTGGTCTTTTCAACTTCATTCCTTAGATAAACAATTTCTGCTTCCAATATTTCACATTCTGTTTCTCTTGCTCTTAATAGATCTGTCATATCCTATTCAATTTTCTTTCCCTCTTCTACCTTTATCTTGAGTTATGTGAGACTCTATAGAAGTTCTATCCTTGCTTCTTCATCTTCTTGAATTTGATCCTTCAAACTTGAGTTCTTATTTCTAACCTTTTCAAGGTTCCTGAGAGCAACAAAGAATTCCTCTTTTATGTCAAACATGGTCTCTTCTTCACTCTCTGAAGTCATGTGTGTTTCTGATGGATCTTCCTCCAAGATGTTAGTCTTTTCACGGAGAGACCCACTCTGATACCAATTGAAGAACATGTGCTTATACTGAGAGGGGGTGAACAGTATAAGATAAAATTTTTTCTTTTCAATCCATATGATAACATCAACAATATTAAAGTAGTAAACATCACACAAAGCATCACACACATGAGAGACATGATTTAACGTGGTTCACCCAATGTGGGCTACTCCATGGAGAAAATATTTCTTATAAACTTTTCTCAAATAAATTCTCTTGGGAATCCTTTCCCTATTACAATGTTTATGGACCTCTATCCAAAGGAGACACCAATCCCCTAATCAAGTTCGTGGATCTCTATCCACAGGAGAACTCCTTCTCCTCTGCTCTGGTTGGTGATCCTCTAGAAGACTACTACCTCCACTACACTAGCTTGTGGATCTCTCTCCACTAAAGACTCCTATCCTCACTTAGAAGACCTATTCTTACTACCCTAGCTAATGGATCTCTATCCACTGGAGACTACTATCCTCTACTCTATCACCTCCAAATCTTACTCTCAGCTCTATCTCAAATATATACTAAACATAATCCTTCATCTAGCACAAATATGCTCAATCTCTATCCTCAAATCTACACTAAACATAGTCCTTCGATCTAGCACAAATATACTCAATATCTATCTCTAATCTAGCACAAACCTATCCTCAAATCTGCACCAAAATCTATCCTCAAATCTATCCTCAAGCCTTAACACAAAGCTTGACTCAATCACAAATCAAATCTACTAGATCTGCCCCAAACCTTAACTCAAGGTTTGAACAAATCAATCAATCAACTCTGCTCACAAGTCTTCTCAAAGACTTATCTCAAATATATCCATCAAGTCCTCAACAAGACTTACCTCAAATATGCTCAACAAGTCCTCACTAGAACTTGTCCAATATACTCAAAAAGTCTTCACCAAGACTTATCTAAAATCTATATTGTAAGCTTCCACAAAAGCTTACTCCACTCAACCAATCACTCAATGAAAGCTTAGTCAACAATGCTTATCAAACAAACCTCACATAACAATGATACTCATGATCTTTCACAAACCCTAGTTCAAGATAGTTCTCAACTTCACATAACAATGATACTCATGATCTTTCACAAACCCTAATCATGCATATGAAGGCTCATTCAATATTTCCAACAATGCTTATCAAACAAGGTTTTTAGCATCAAACTTTCACTCAAAAAAAACTCAACAATGCTTATCAAACAATCCTTTTCACTCCAACTTAGCATTCACAACATCCAACAATCACTCACAAGGAAGATGTGCCCATACCTTTTGTTTGATGAAGAATTGACCTTAAAAACCTGTCTCAATCACAATTACTCTTTTTGCCAATCTCAAGGGTTAGGTAGCAAAAACCTTCTCAAAAATTCATTCAATAATTCCCTCACAAATTATTCTCACCATACAAAACATTAGATCTCAATTACACCTTATTACTCCTCTCAAATATTAAACACAATAAGACTTTATTTTAAAATAACATTTAAACTCCTCTAAAGCCTTATTACTCCATTCAACACTTAATCACAAAAATCACAATATAAAATTTAATTTTCATAAACCTTATATCTCCCTAAAAGCTCATGCCAAACAAACCTTAGGACAAAAATTAAATTTTAAAAATTAAATACCTTTTGCCCTTGGTGGGAATCGATCCCACGTTGTGCTTCCACCAGTGCCCTAGCCATGGCTTCAACTGACATGTGAGCTAGGCGCTCACCTTAGAAGCAAGAAGTGCCTCATGCACTTTATTGCTTCCCTTTGGTGCCTAAACCAAAAAATGTTGCTTCCCTTTGGCACCTAAACCAAAAATTTTCACCAAAACTGCCACTGAGATTCGATCGCAGGTCCTCCCACCTTGCCAAAGCCTTAAGTCACATCCACTTGCCACTAGCCCAACCAACTAGTTGGTTATGAGGCTTAGAGCCTCTCTTATCTTATCCCTTCGTTGGCACTAATAAAACAAAAACTTTATCTTCTTCCTTGCACGAAAATCATGGAAATCATGGGCTTGATTAATGTTATTTGAACAAAGGTATTTCATTTACAACCAAGGCGCATGGTATTTATACCATTGTGCCATCACCATTTTAGACGTCGACAGAGGAAATAATGTATGACGTTGACGCATTATTTTTGCCCTTATAACCCTAACCTTAGGGTTAATTAAATTATATTATAATTTAATTAATAATAAAATTATTATAATTAATTTATAATTAATTTAATAACTATAAAGTTAATCAAATTAAATTATAAATTAATTTATAATGAAATTATTATAATTAATTTATAATTAGTTTAATTACTTTAGGTCTTACCATTAGATCTTTAATATTATAATAAAATATTATAATATTATTTTTCTTGGGCCTTCTTATTTCTCCTGTAGACCTTATCTGACCACCTTGAATATTATAATGGGAGATATTATAATATTATTTCCCTTAGGTCTAGAAGCAATCTTTCACTTGTACTGATGACTGAAACTGACTCTTGACATCCTTCCTCTTGCACTGCTCACTGAAACTTATTCTTGACATCAATGACAACAAATATTGCTCATATTTCCAATAGGGTAAGTGACATGTTTATTAGTTTGCAACATACAGGTAGTGGGTGTTAAACATTGGTCAGGTTCATTCCTAACATAGTGAAAGGTACACAACACTTCAGGAAAAGTACGGGATGCCCTATTGCATAATAGTGATGAAGTTAGAAGGCACAAAGACAGTAATGAGAATGTCCAAAATGAATGATGGACCACGGTAGTTGTTTTGAAACAAAGTACAAGTATGGCAGGGAAATATTTCATCGAGGCCGGATAAGGTTGATCAATGGAGTAAATAGGCAGGTTAATTTAGCACATCAAAGATTCATAAGGTTGTGGAGAGCAACATAGTTTGATGTAGATTTTCTATGCTTCTCCTTGGGTTTGATTTGAATATTCCCTTGTACATTAGCATAAATGTATTTATGTTACGTTACTTAAAGTGAATTTAAATAACAAATACATGGCCCACAAAGCAAAAGACGTTATCCCATAAGATTATATTTGGTGGAATTTATGATACGTTGTTATAAGGAATAATGAAACATGTTATTACTCGTGAGGGCGTTATGAAATATTACTATCCAGGTCCAACGACAAGATGAAACAGATGATATTTTCTAAATAAAATCCAAGAGGGAAAATAAAATTAATGGGGGCATGGTTGGAAATGAAGCAAGGCAGAGGAAATGAAAAGGTTTTTTAGAAAACTATAAATACCCCACCAAAAGACAAAAAATGGGTTGGACGTTTTAGGACTGGCTGGACCTTTTTGGAGGCCAAGGTTGGATCTGTTGGGAGGAAAGCCATACCGTTGGACTATTTTTCACCACATGATATCAATTTAGGGCATGGTTTTCTGCACTTATATTTTATGTTGAATATCTTTTTCTACAATATATTGGAGATACATCAATTTTATGCATGTTAATGGTTTACTTGTGTGTCATTTTTGATATATTGCACTATTTCCTTAGAAGCTTGCACCACATTAGATGCTTGATTGTGGGAATTCAGGTCACACTAATGTTGATAGGGTCTGTGGGAAGCTTCTAGGTTGCAGCAATTCATTTTACTTCTTTTATTTCATTTTTATTTTTCTAACCCTTCCTTTTGCATTTTTTTTTAAACTTCAGAAATTAAAATAAAAATAAAAAAAATTAAAATCCCAAAAATAAATGCACGTATGTGTAGAATAAGCTTTAACATTTCATCTTATGCAATTTCAATTTCATTTGGAAGTCATTTCAGAATTATAAAAATTATTCAAATTTGCTATTTTTACAGGCATTTTGTAATTTCAAATTTTATATAATTTTGCATTTCAAAGGTAAATCAGATTTCAAGCTTTGCATATTTCTTTTGCAAGCAATGTTAACTTTCCTTTATTAAAATCATAATTTCATTAAAGGGGAGTGATTTATATGGCATTTCAAAGGCCATTGTTTTTAGAGCAATAAATTGACATCTCTTTATGAAAATTAATTTCATCAAAGAGGGGTAATTTATTTATTATATCAAAGGCTATTTTTACTTTCATATTCAAAGCAACATTAAATGAATCCAATCATCATTAAAACTTTGCATTTCGAAAGATAGATTTTAGTCTTCTCTTTTATGCTCAAAGTAGGGTTTAATAATGCAAGATAAAACTTGTCTAAAATTTGCTTAATCAAAATAAGATAAAATCTACCTAGAATACTTCTAGATAAAATGAACTAAGGCTTTACATCGTGGTCATATAAAGGCCAATCACATTTTTTTTCCTTTAAGTTTCATAAACAATAATTAGTATAGCAATAAAATAAAACCAACACAATACTTGCAAATTAGGTCCGAGGTGTAGACCAATTGGTTCATCCAAACCCCATAAGCGGGGCAGAGGTCCAAAGTTCAAATCTCGGGCCTCGTCGGACTGAATGCTTGTCCCTTTCCTGGTGCTTTCAGCGACGTAAAAGGTTTAAAATGATTGTGGCATGGTGGTTATAGGGGCGGACTGCGTGAAGATCTGTGTGGTGGCTTTTGGGGCGGACAACGGAGAATACTGTGGCAGCCATAAAAGCTAGATAGCCTGCCTGGATTCGTGGCAGCTACCGATTCCACCATGTAAATACAAAAACAAAACAAAAAATAGTTACTTGCAAATTACTAAGGTAATCCTACCACTTATTTGATACATCTTCACAATATTACAAGCACACTTTAAGTAAAAGGAACCTTGGATAAATTTCTATTTCTTTCCAAGATAGGGTTTTCTAATCAAAATCCTAAATGTGATGGTGATTTTGCAATTGGACAAAATTTCCACTCAACAAAATTGGCACTATAATAAGGGCTTGAATTGGATTACTTTATTGCTATTTAGATGCTAAATTGTTCATGTTTACTTGAAAGGTTTATTTGAAAGCATTAGTCTTGGCTAACAAGGTTTTGTTGATCACATCCCTTGATTTGAAAGTTCTATAATTGATGATGCATTGATACTAACCTTTTGCAAATTGGAGAATGTTATTTATTGCTATGGTTTAATTCATGTATTATAATTGATGAATGTGTATAAGTCGATCAATTTTTTTTGAATAAAATTTTTATCTTTTACTCAAAAAAATTATGAATGTGATGATTTATTCATTTGAAGTTTGTTAGTCATTTCATGTTTTTTTGCAAGATATTTCTTTGACTAAAAATTTGGTATTAAATTTATATTCTTTAAGCTTCACTAATGGCCATGTTTGCACCATGGATTATAGGCAACCCATTGAACATACTTGGAGTTCAATATAATTTACCCTTTGGTTTTGAGAGATATCTTCCTTGATTTGTGTCTAATATGACAAGGCCTATAGAAGAATATATTCAAGCATTCAAAATCTATGTAAATCATTTAATAGTTTGATATGATGATGTTACTTGTAAAATGTTCCCTTACACCTTGGAAAAAGTTGCATACGATTGATTTACTAATCTACCTTTAGGGTCGATCACCTCTTGGACTCAACTAGAGGTAATGTTTCTCAATCAATTCAACAAAAATCTAGTTGACCTAATCCTCATGTACAATCAATTTGTCACTATTCGTAGAGGACCAAGTGAAAATTTGAGGTCATTCATCGAAATATTCCATGGACTATACACTCAACTGGTGGTACCTTATGTCATTCCAGGGGAACAACTATCCAAGTATATCTCAATGCTCTTGACCCATTCACTTCCACATTTGCGAGGGATACCTCAAATCACATCTTTATCCTAAGTTATACTCAAGCAATGGTAATTGAACAACAATTGAGTTATCAAAATTATGGTGTGGGTTTTGGATCATATAATTTATAATCATTTGATACCTCCCTTACACTTCTAATTATTGGTGCACCTCAAGGTACCATTCAAAATCAACCATCATTCGTAAGTGTGAATCAATTTCAAGATACTCATCTTGATCATCTTTTGAATGATGGTCCTAAGATAATTTTTAATGATTTTCAAAATAATATGATTTCAAGTAATGGAGGAGTCTTATATCTAACAAGTATTAAATATATGATAGGAGAGGACCTTCCATAGAAGTGAATGAAGTAGTTGAAATAAATGATCAAGAATGTCAATACGTCCCAAATGATAACCCTTTTATTTGGGGAAGAAAGGGTTTAGAACCATTATTCACAAAGGAGGATTGGGATGATCATAGAAATAAGAATATAAAAATTAATCCCATTATAGAAATCCCTAAGCCATAAAAAGTGGTTGAAAGTGAGGTTGGAAGAGAATCAATAAATGAATTCGAAAATATAATAGAATTTCACCACTTGTTCTTGGAATACACTTTGGATGAGATTGTTGAAACTGATGGTCAAGAAAACCCACACCTTCCAAATTGTGATAAAATTTAATAATGGGTTACAAATGTATATTGTGATCTTGAAAGCTTTAATACAAAGAATAGACCACTTTTGAAAGTAATTGAACCATCTAAGGAAGGTGAAGGTGAATTTAATGAGAAACATATTGATAAACTAGAATATGGTGAAGAAGTAGTTGAGCATCACAACTTGATTTTGGAAGATGATTACTATGATTCTTTGGAGAAATGGGAAGAATATGCTCACTCCAAACCTTCTATTGAAATTTTTGTGTCAATTGATATGCGGGATAATACAATCACTTTCTCGCATGAGGATATTACAAGTCTTGTACAATATGAAAATGTTTTGGAAGAAGGGTTGGAATCTCATCAAGTGTTGGAAAATGATAGTGATTCTACTATCATGGATAAATAAGGAGAATCACTTGCTTTGATTCCATTTGAAGTGCAAGAAATAAAAAATATTGAACCACCTACTGTCTCTACAATGTTTATGCTATCTTAGACAGAGAACATTCCAAGATCTGAATGGTTTGGGTTTGATGGCATTGACGATCCAAATGAAAATGTTCCTTTAGTTGAAACAACTCAAATGGTTGATCAGGAAGATGTGTTATTTAACACATCCCTTGACCAACAAGATTCATGGTTTGAAAAGTATGGACATATTTTTAATTGGGTGCCTAATTTTGGTGTCTTTGATAAATAGGTCATGGATGAAGAAGAAGCGCTACATCATGATAATGATGAAAATCATTAGGAAAAATAAGTTACGAATCCTCTCCAAGTATTGGTAAATGGAAACGTTTCATAGGTAAAATATCACCTTTTGTATTCCACCATTCGAACTATAGGTGAAGGTTTGTCTAATTGGTTGTTGGATTCAAATGCTATCAATGATGAAATGCCATTTGTGGTTGATAAATAATTTGAGTTAATTTCTCCTCACACCACTAATGATATTGCTTTGTTGAATGAAATAGAGGTTGATGTGCTTGAATTGTTGAATCAAGTTAATCAATAATTAACAATTAAGTCTAGGATAAAATATTTTAATGATTCTCATTTAGTAAATATCCTAGATGCTTGCAAATTGTTGTATAAATTTGATTGGCCTAAAAACATGGAAAATGAATTGGCTTTGAAATTTCTAGAAATAGGTTCCTACTTCCAAATATCATATTTGAAAAGGAAACCGTAATTCTCCATCATGATTTGAATTATGAAATCTACATGTTTTTTTTTTTTTTGAAAAAATGAAAACTTGTATTAATACAAGAACCAGAAACAAGCGGGAGAGAACACATCCCGAGCCAGAGCCACAAGCAAAACAGCGAGGAAAGCGCACAAAGGCAACGCTAGGTTCCTCAAGGCACAGAGAACGAACGGCGCGAAACAACGACATGTCGCGAAAACGCGACATGTCGCGAAATCGCGACAGGAAAACCCGTCACGGCCACTTCGGCACCAACAGGCGCGATAACGCGACATGTCGCGAAATCGCGACAGGAAGGGCCCTCGACAGCCACCCGCAGAAAGCGTCGCGAAAGCGCGACAGAAACAGAAAACAGCAGTCAAGCCTCATGAAGGTCGCGATATCGCGACGGAAAACCACCCAGTCGCAAAGGAGCCAAACATGCCGCGAAATCGTGCAAGAAATACGCCAGAGGCCAGGAAGGCACAACCTGTCGCGAAATCGCGACAAAAACCAGCTCGTTGTCGCATCATCGCTACAGGTCGCGATATCGCGACAATTATCCACCCAGCCGCCTAAGTGCCAAAAGTGTCGCGAAATCGCGACAGAAGAACCATGCAGCTTCCAAAACTCAAACTTGTCACGAAAACGCGACGAAATATTTACATTGCTATTCAACTTCAAGAAGGGAATGAGAGCGCGGTAAAAACACCAATCGAACCTAGAAAGCGGGACCTGTCGCGATATCGCAACATGTCGCGGAATCGCGAGTCGCGAAAACGTGACATGTCGCGATATCGCGACATGTCGGAATCGCGTCACGCGATAACGCGACATGTCGCGATATCGCAACATGTCGCGGAATCGCGACCCGCGATAACGCGACATGTCGCGATATCGCGACAGAAACCAGCCGGAGACTGCAGAGGCTCAACCTGTCGCGATATCGCGACAGTAACCAGCCAACGGCCGCGACAGGACAACATGTCGCGATATCGCGACAAAAAGGACCCTTAGCAAAAAAAACTTTGCACATTATTTCAGAAATTGTTCAAGGCCTTGTCTGATCTCGGCATTCTCCACGAGCAAATTGCTATGCAGATGAATCCCAACCTCTCTCTCAGCACCCAACTTAGCAAGGAAATCGGCCGCTTTATTGAGAGATCTACTAGCATAAACAGGAATCACATCCTCAATTTCCTTCCAAAGCTCTAAAATTTGGGAAACCAAAATCCGGAGCCTCCAAGCTTTTAAGGCAAAGTTCCTCAGGCAATCAAGAGCACCAACCAAGATTTGGGAATCAGACTCAATGATTATCTTTCTGTGACCATGTTTGACGGCCCAGATGGAGGCAGATTTAATAGCAAAGGCCTCAGCTTCATTGTTTGTGGCATATCCCAGACCTTGCAATTCCCAATATAGCACAGTCCCAGCATGATCACGGCAGATAACACCACTACCAGCATTGCCCGGATTACCTTTAGCAGCTCCATCAGTATTGATTTTGACCCAGCCTTCGGGGAGGTTTCCAACAACTTCTTACCTGTCTCTCAAGATCAGCACCTCTCCCACTCAAAGGCTTAGAAGCTGACTGGTTTTCCTTCTCAGCATAGATGGCAACGGTTTCCACAACTTTGCTCCAGATGACCTGCCAAATCCCATCCATCGAAGAGAAGGTTTCACGAAAAATACGAGCATTTCTTTCCAACCAAACCTGCCACCAAATAAAAAGGAAACCGAGCTCCCAGCCAGTACGAAGAGCTTTAGATATAAATCTACCTCTCTTCCAGCTTTCCCATAAATTGGTCCGGGACAAATCTCCAAGCACCTGAAGTTTAAAGTGGGAGAACCAACGGTGCCAAATCTGCTGTGTGAAAGAGCAATCAAACAGAAGATGATCCACAGTTTCCTCATTCCTATAACATAAAACACACTGGGAAGGGCCAATGATGCCTCTAATTCTGAGGTTGTCAAAGGTCAAGATACCATTATGCATCAGTTGCCAAGCAAAGAAGTTCACTTTCGGCCAGCCCTTGGGATGCCATATCTTCCTCCATTCATGAACAGGAAAAGAGTGTGGGGGGGGCTCAGGTAGGATCGAAGCATAGCCCTCCTTCACAGAATAAACCCCAAGGTTCCCAAAGCCCCAAGCAAGCTCATCCTCCTCATCTCTCCCAGATAGAAACCTTTCTGCCAAAAGTTTTTCCAGAGTTGGGGCCTGCTCCGGAGGGATTGGAATAGGCCATTCACCCAGCCGCTTAAATTTTTTAACCTTATACTCCCCCAATTGGCTGGTAGTGAAGTAGCTCTGAATATTAATCCAACCTTTATCTTCAAGAGCTATTTTTAACGGAAGCAAATCAGGAAACACAGCAAGGATAGGAGGATGCTGATCCCAAGAGTCAGTCCAAAACCGGGCCTTCTCCCCTCTCCCAACTTTCCAGAACAATTGATCTTTGATAATGCAAGATCCAAGCTTGAGCGCCTGCCACACAAGAGAACCATTACCTTCCAGAGGATAGCGGCCCAAGTCGTTGGGAGGAACAAGACCCAAGTATTTGCTAGAAAGGATTCTGCTGCAGAGGGACGAAGGCTGGGAAATCCACCTCCAATACGGTTTTCCGACCAGGGCCCGATTGTTAAACTTGGAACTTCTTAAGCCTAGCCCACCTTTTTCCTTGGGGTGGGTGACCTTATCCCAACCAACCAAGGCCCATTTCCTCTCTCCATTGGCACCTTCCCGGATAAAACTTCTAGCCGCTTTGTCCAACTCTTTCCAGTTGAGGGAGGGGCGGCGGAAGTGAGAATTTGTAAATAGGCATGGCACTGAATAACGAGACTTCAGAAAAGTTAGTCGGCCCCCATAGCTTAACCATCTATGAGACCGGTGATTCATTCTCTCTTTGATGCCATCTAGCGGGTCCTTCCAGAAATCAGGTTGTCGGTTTTTTGTAATGCAGAGGAACCCCCAAATAAACAACAGGAAGGGAGGTCCGAGTGAAACCCAGAATCTCCATAACTCTCTCTTGCGACCTTTGATCAAGGTTGAAGAAGACCACTTTTGATTTTGAATCATTGATGACTTGATTAGAAGCCCGAAGGTAGACGTTAAGAGTATCTTTGATTCCTCTTGCTTCTCTGAGGCTGGCAACTCCCACCAAGCCTGTATCATCCACAAGCCGTAAATGAGTCAAAACTTCGGCTCCGATTTTAATTCCTGTAGTCTGTCCTTGACGTCTTCTTCTCGGGGAGGAGTCCGCCTAAACCTTCAACCAAGATAAGAAAGAGATATGGAGAGCGAGGGATCTCCTTGACGGAGACCCCGAGAGGCTCCAAAAGGTGGCGAGGGAAGCCCCTTAATTAAAACAGAGTATGAAGGCGTAGAGATACAGCTCATGACCCAGGCAATCCAGTCCTGAGAAAAACCAAAGGCTGCCAACATCTTGACCAAGAAACCCCACTCTACTCTGTCATAAGCCTTAGACATATCCAATTTGATGAACATTCCCTTGTTACCTGAATTATGCATAGAATGGATAGCCTCCTGAGCCAAGATCACTCCATCCAAGATCTGTCTTCCTTCAACAAAACCCCCTTGCTCAGGGGAAATTAAATTTTGAAGAAGGGGTTTTAGTCTTTCAGCCATAAGTTTAGTGATAATTTTGTAGATCACATTACATAAAGCAATAGGTCTGAAATCAGAAATGTGAGCCCCCCCCTCTCCTTTAGGAATTAAAGTGATAAAGGTGTGATTTAGAGCCTTGAGCATTCTTTTGTTAATTCGGGATTCCTCAATGACAACCAACACGTCCTCCTCCAAGATATCCCAGAAGGCCTGAAAGAACTCAATAGGGAAACCGTCCGGACCAGGCGACTTTCCTGTGCACATCCCAAAGACCACCTTCTTGAGTTCATCACGATCAATGGGCTTAAGAAGGGACTGATTCTCTTCATGAGAAATAATAGAGGGAATTCCCTCAATGACTTCATTTTGAGCTTCCACATCATGCTGCATACTTTCCTTGAAGAGGTTTGAGAAGTACTCCATAGATAGGGAATGCATATCAGGAAGAGTGTCAAAAGAGTTTCCAAACTCATCTTGAAGGAACTCCATGTTATTCAATTGCCTTCTAGCACAGGCAGAGCGATGGAAAAATTTAGTATTTTTGTCTCCTTCTAATAGCCAAGTATTTCTAGCTCTCTGTCTCCAGTAGATCTCTTCTTGATTATCAATGTCCTCAACTGCTTTGCGCAAAGCATCATCCTCAAATTTAAGATGCTCAGAAATAATTCCTTCTCTGAATTGTTTTTGCACCTCATTCCATCTGTCCAGCAAGGGAGCCCGTTGGAGCTGGAAATCAGATTTGTTAGTTTGCTTCCACTGTTTCAGTTTACTCTTAACATAGAGAAGTTGTTTATGAAATTTGAACATAGCTGTTCCAAAAGGGGGACGGCCTTCTTCCCACCACTGTGGAATTTTCCTTCGTAGGTCCTCTTTTTGCAACCAAAAATTTTCAAATTTAAAAGGTTTGTAATACTTTCTTGACATAGTCCCTCCCTCCAGCAAAATGGGAGAGTGATCGAAGACTGGGCCCTCCAAGATCTGGAATTTGATATTCCATCTAACATAAGCTTCCTCCGAGACCAAAAACCTGTCAAGCTTAACCCTCCTCCTGTATGGCTCTCTTCTCTTATTAGTCCAGGTAAAGTTTGTACCAGGGCCTTTGATGTCAACAAGGTTAAAGGCCTGGACGTGGGCAATAAACAGCCGATCCCCGGTATCCAGAACAGGGATGCCACCTTCCTGATCTCTAGCGGATAATTTAGCATTGAAGTCCCCAGCTAAAATCCAATCAAGATCTTCCCGGGAGGACCTCATGTTTTGAACAGCTTTCCATTGAAACCGCTGACCTTCGGTATTCTGAGCCCCATAGAAATTTGTAATTAAGACTTGTTCAGCTGTAACTATATTCTTGAAAAGAGATGTTAGGACCCCTCTCCAGGCTATATGATCTATTGCTATCCACGCCAAAGGATTCCAAAGAGTAGCAATCCCTCCCGAGGCACCAAGAGCAGCCACTGCCATATGGCCAGCACCCCTCCAGATTCGGCCGACAGTTTTACTCATGAGGTCTAATGACATTTTTGTTTCCTGAATGAGCAGAAAGTCTGTTTTACTTCTTTCTAAAAGTCTTTGAACAGCAGATTGATGGGTTCTACTGTTTAAACCCCTCACATTCCAAGATTGTATAATCATTGGAAACCTTGGGAGCAATACGAATCAATTGTTCTTGCCAATCCTCCATTGATTAGCTTATCCCCTTGCACTGCAATTAGATCCTTATTGGATTTCCTGCCCACCCCTTGGGAATTACTATTTTTCGACCTCTTCTCCACCTGGGAAATTCCAAGAACTGGTCTTTCTCTGAGCTTTTCTGCAATTCCCATGGAAACATCTTTAATAACGGGCTGGGCTGGGGAGTGGATTACCAGAGTCCCGGGGTTTTCATGATGCAAAGTCTCAGAGGAGTCAATCGCCTGTTCAAGGGCAGGGGTTGAGGAAGGAGGAGCATGAGTAAGGATGATATTATCCTCAAGGATCCCATCTGCTCCTTCCATAGGTTGGTCTTCTTGATCCACAAGAGATTTGAAGATTTCATACCGATTTGTTGGCTTGGGGAGAGCTTGCTCCTTACCATTTCTCTTTTTGTTTCTTCTCCTCTTCTGTTGTTCAAAGCCATCATTCTGGCCCTCAGACCCAGTGGGAATGACAGGTGGTTCCTTGGCCGAAGTGGACTTACCTCCTCGGGAGCGATTTGACATTCCCTGTGTAGCATCCGCATTGGTGCTCAAGATATTTGGACAGAACCTTGCCAAATGGCCATGCAAATGACAGACTCTACAACGGAAAGGTAGGGCTTCATAGTCTAACTGCTGTACCCAAGATTGTCCTGCTAGCTCCAATTCCATCTCAGCTGGTAGCGGTTGACTAATATCCAATTCTACACAGATTCTTGCATAAACGGCAGTATTTCCTTCAATGGTATCCTTAGAAACTCCCAAAAATCTACCTAGAGAGTTGCCTATCAATTCAAGAATCCGCTCACCCCAAAACTCCATCGGGAGAGCATACAGCCGGATCCAAACCGGGACAGCCGTGGGTTCAATGCGAGGGTCGAAACCCGCTCTCCACGGCTGGACAAATAACCCTGCCGGGCCATGGCTCCTCTTCTCTGATTCAAATGCTCTGTTTCTATCCATTAGGGAAGAAAAACTAATAATGAAATACCCATTGCTAATGGGCCATAAGGAGTACTCACCGATTGGCTCCCAGTTTTGTCTCACCCGGGGAATGCAAAAAGTGCGGGGGTGGGTCGAATGCCCATGAACTTGCAGATCAGATCATGAGTGGCCCGGTAGTTTATCGTGTCTTCAACCAGCTCTGGTTCGATGACTATTTTCGGTCTTGATGCAGATTGCGGGAGACATCCATTGATTCTGTGCCCAGGAGAGCCCTTGCCCGCATTCTTGGCTAGCAAGATGGAAGGCCTTTGCGTTGAGCATCGGCGAGAGGAAGACGCAGGATTTTCTCGAAGAATCTCCGCATAAGAGGTCTTTTTTCCCTCGCGAGAACCAGGAAGAGACCCCATTGGGCCCTCCCGGGACACCGAAAGATCCTAGACCAGAAGCCTGCAACAAACCCCAAACACGCAGGAGGAGGTTTCCGAACTGAAACCCTAGAGCCTCGGCCGTCGGCAGTGCAGAAGGATTCCCGCCAAATCGCCAGAGCTCAAAAAGCCAGAAGAAACCAATATTCCTGAAATCTACATGTTAAGTAATAGACAAGAAGTAATTGAAAATCAGTTATTGTCTTATAAGTGTGATGAATGGAAGCTCCACTATGGGATTGCTAATGGAATTAGAACAAATTGGTGGGGTGAGAGAACTAAAATCATGGTTGTTGCATTTCATGGCTTAATTGCGTTATGGCTAGATTCCTATAAAGGTTGGCATGCATATTATGATATATATCTTTTAAAGTGTGCTAATTATGTTTGGGATCCAAGGAAGTGGTAGCCTATATTGTGCATCATCTTGTATATTGTTATATATTATTGTATATAGTTTGGTTTTATTCCTTTTGTTGGTTGGTTTGATGAGTTTTATGTTTTTTACATTCTTTTTAGTTTTCTTTTGGTTTGGTTTATGAGTTTTACATTTTGAGGTTGGTCCCTCTATTTGAGGTGATGTTTCGTGCTCGCTATTAATGGCCTTTTGACCATTTTTTGTGCTCCTTTGTCATGAAGGGTGAATTGTCTATCATGTGGATAAAGGAAAAGGGGATGAATTTGTTTAGTAATCTCTCCTAGATTCTAGGACTAAGATAGTAAATTTTGAAATACTGGTCATTTTACTAAAGCTACACACGAACACATCATATTAAATGGCATGCTTTGAAATATTGAAGGATGAAGTCATATTGGTTTGCAAATTAAGGTGAAAATATAATATGCTCCACTTCAAATACTCTAACCCATGTCGTGTATAAATTTTTGCAAGGACTTATAAAATAGAAAATAAAATAAAACAAGTAATGGGAAACATGCTAAAATCAGTCACTAGGTCTAGATAAACTCTACCAAGGCTATGGATGCCTGATTGGTAGTAGAGCTTTGTCTAGACAAAGCTTGTTCAAAAAAAAGGTATTGCAAAATATCAATTAAACCATGGGTAATGTAGATAAACTCTATCGGGGCTATAGACGCCTGACTGATAGTAGGGATCTATCTATAAATTTCTTGTTGGGAGCAATATTTATATTGCTGAAATGATAATTAGGTGGTGGAGTCTGGATGTTGTTCAAAGTATGCAAAATGAACTCACATTTTCACACACATTGAGCAAATACAAATGATTCATGTGTTTCTATATAATTTTGTCTCCCCCCATATTCTTTGGAAGTCGCTAGATGATGTATATATTTTTGATATTTGGTTTTTTTGTTTGTAGAACTGGGTTCTTCACCCAAAATGCTCAGGAGCATTTCCCAGTAGAGTCATCATTTGTTGTGGCCATTATACAACTAGCCCCAAAATTGGGGACCCACCTTAAAATTTTGTTTTTTGGGGACTTTGGTTGTCTTTGAGCAATCATGTTTGATAGGACCCTAACCATGATATCACCATGCAAATTCAAGGTTCCTCAATTTGTGGTGTCTTCTTGTCTTCGTTTGGAAGTATTTGGTGTGTTGGTTGGTTTTTGTTTCATGATTTTAATTTGGTGTTGTTTTGATTAATTTTAATGTTTTGACATTAAATTAATTAAAATATTTAAATTCAATTAAATTAAAATGAATTGAGATTTTTGTTTCAAATAATAAAAAATTAAAATATATATGTATGTATGTATTTAAAATTAAAAATAAAAAATAAAAAAATAAAGAAAACAATAAAAAAATAATAATGAAAAATACTTTTTTTTTTTTTGAAAAAATTTGAAAAAACTTGTATTAAAACAAAGATCATTTACAAGATGGGAAGAGACTTTTCCCAGCCATAGTCAGAGAGAACACATGCTTACAACAGTAAAAGAAGATTTGCAATGGAGCCAAATCTCTTAAACCATTAACTAGCTAACAGGGGAGACGACGAATCTGACATTCAAGAGTGGAGAAACTCCTTCCCCAATGGCCTAAGGCACGATCCAACAGGATTCAATGTTCACACAATGTGAGATGTTGCCAGGGGGATCGGTTTGGACTGTTGATGCAACTTGTCGCGATATCGCGACACTTTTTCCTTCTTCTCTTTTGGCCGCGAAAATGCAACATGTCGCGATATCGCGACACTTTTCTCCTTTGGCCGCGAAAATGCAACATGTCGCGATATCGCGACACTTTTTCCTCTTCTGGCCGTGACGTTGCAACATGTCGCGATATCGCGACACTATTTCCTCCTTTGGCCATGACGAAGCAACATGTCGCGATATCGTGACACTTTTTCTCTTTTGGCCGCGATGATGCAACATGTCACGATATCGCGACACTTTTTCTCCTTTGGCCGTGACGATGCAACATGTCGCGATATCGTGACACTTTTTCCTCCATTGGCCGCGACAATGCAACATGTCGCGATATCGTGACACTTTTTCTCCTTGGGCCGCGGTGTTGCAACATGTCACGATATCGTGACACCTTTTCCTCCTTTGGCCGCGACGAAGCAACATGTCGTGATATCATGACACTTTTTCTCTTTTGGCCGTGATGTTGCAACATGTCACGATATCGTGACACCTTTTCCTCCTTTGGCCATGACGAAGCAACATGTCGCGATATCGCGACACTTTTTCTCTTTTGGCCGTGACGATGCAACATGTCATGAAATCGTGACACTTTTTCTCCTTTGGCCGCGACGATGCAACATGTCGCGATATCGTGACACTTTTTCTCCTTTGGCCGCGATGATGCAACATGTCGCGATATCGCGACACTTTTTCTCCTTTGGCCGCGACGATGCAACATGTCGCGATATCGTGACACTTTTTCTCCTTTGGCCGCGATGATGCAACATGTCGCGATATCGCGACACTTTTTCTCCTTTGGCGGCGATGCAACATGTCACGATATCGTGACACTTTTCTCCTTTGGCCACGACGATGCAACATGTCACGATATCGTGACACTTTTTCTCCTTTGCCCAATGCAACATGTCACATATCTGACACTTTCCTACCTTGGCCGCGACGAAGCAACATGTCGCGATATCGTGACACCTTTCCTCCTTGGCCACGATGATGCAACATGTCACGATATCCGTGACACCTTTCTCAACCTTGGCCGAAGCAACATGTCATGATATCGTGACACCTTTCCAACCTTGGCCGATGAAGCAACATGTCGCGATATCGCGACACCTTTCCAACCTTGGCCGCGATGAAGCAACATGTCGCGATATCGTGACACCTTTCCAACCTTGGCCGCGACGAAGCAACATGTCACGATATCGTGACACCTTTCCAACCTTGGCCGCGATGAAGCAACATGTCGCGATATCGTGACACCTTTCCAACCTTGGCCACGATGAAGCAACATGTCACGATATCGTGACACCTTTCCAACCTTGGCCGCGATGAAGCAACATGTCGCGATATCACGACACCTTTCCTCCCTTGGCCGCGATGAAGCAACATGTCGCGATATCATGACACCTTTCCTCCCTTTGCTTTTTCTTTGATCATTAGCTCAAGGACCTTTCAAGACCCTGCCTAATCACCTCATCCTCAATAGCCATGTCACTGTGCAACTGAACCCCTACCTCCTTCTCAAGCACCCATCTTAGCCAGGAAGTCAACCACTTTATTTAAATCTCTACTCACATAAACTGGAATCACATCATCTAATTCCCTCCATAATTCCTTAATTTGAGTGACAAGAATCCTCAACCTCCATGCTTTCAAAGCAAAGTTCCTCATGCAATCTAGAGCTCCAACCATTATTTGAGAATCTGATTCAAGTATTATCCTCCTGTGGCCCTATTTTACTGCCCAAATAGAAGCAGATTTGATAGCTATGGCTTCTGCTTCATTGTTTGTGGCTCTTCCCAAGCCTTGCAGTTCCCAATAGAGCACTGTTCCAACATGATTCCGGCAAACCACTCCAATTCTGGCTCTACCCGGATTGCCTTTTGCAGCTCCATCAGTATTAATTTTAATCCAACCTTCTAGGGGTGGTTTCCAACTAGCTCTGTCCTGTCCCTCTTGCACTTCAACTTCCTCTTCCATTGCCCCAATAACAACCTGAGTTTCCTCTTTAGCATAGACGGCCATAGTTTCTGTGACTTTGCTCCAAATGACCTCGCCAAACTCCATCTAAAGAAGAAAAAGTTTCTCTAAAAATTCTAGCATTTCTCTCCAACCACACTTGCCACCAAATAAAGTTTAATCCAAGCTCCCAACCAATACAAAGAGCTTTAGATTTAAATCTACCCCTCTTCCATCTTTCCCAGATATTAATCCGATTCAAGTCACCATTAACTTGAATTTTATAATATAAAAACCATCTCTCCCAAATCGGCGCGTGAATGGGCACTCAAACATCAAGTGATCAGTTGTTTCCTCGCTCTTGTAGCATAAGACACATTGAGATGGACCGATGATTCCTTTACATCTGAGATTATCAAAAGTGAGAATTCCATTATGCATGAACTGCCAGGCAAAAAAGTTTACTTTCGGCCAACCCTTGGACTCGCCAAATCTTTCTCCAATCCTCAACCCGATATGTATGAGGGGGAGGCTCTGGAAGGATCTTATCATATCCGTCCTTCACCGTGTAGACACCAAGGCTCCCATAGCCCCAAGCTAATTCATCCTCCTCGTCTCTACCTGTGAGAAATATTTCTGTCAAGATTTTAGTCATGATGGGTGCCAAATCCGGAGGGATTGAAATTGGCCACTCATCCAACTTCTTAAACTGCTTAAACTTATAATCCCCCAACTGACTAGTGGTGAAATAACTTTCAATTTGGACCCATCCCTTGGTTTCTATGGCTATTTTTATTGGTTGCAATTCAAGAAATTCAACAATGATAGGTGGGTATTGATCCCATGAATCTGTCCAAAATCGTGCCTTCTCCCCTCTCCCCACTTTCCAAAATAATCGATCTTTTACTACCTGAGATCCTAACTTGAGAGCCTGCCACACTAAGGATCCATTACCATCCAAAGGGAAATGACCCACCTCATTTGGGTTAACATGTCCCAAATATTTACTAGTTAGGATTCTACTGAATAAGGAAGTTGGTTGGGAAATCCACCTCCAGTAAAGCTTTCCAGCCAAAGCTTTATTATTTAACTTTGATCTTCTCAGTCCCAAACCTCCTTTTACCTTGGGCTGGGTAACTTTGTCCCAACCTACTAAGGCCCATTTCCTCTCTCCTTTTACTCCTTCCCATAAAAATTTTCTAGCCATCTTGTCCAACTCTTTCCATATAGTATGTGGGGCAGCCAGGATAGAGAATTTATAAATTGGCATGGCCTGAATGACTGACTGTAAAAAAGTTAATCTACCCCCATAGCTTAACCATTTGTGAGACCAATGATTAATTCTATCCTTGATACAATCCAAAAGATTCCTCCAGATATCTATTTTTAGTTTTTTAAAATGCAAAGGGACCCCCAAGTAAACCACTGGGAGAGAAGTCCTTGTGAATCCCAAGATCTCTAAAACTCTGTCCTGAAGCCTTTGATCAAGATTGAAAAAGACCACTTTGGATTTTTTATCATTGATGACTTGGTTTGTAGCCCTAAGGTAGACATTAAGAGTATCTCTAATCATTCTTGCTTCCCTGAAGCTGGCCACTCCCACCAATCCTGTGTCATCCACAAACTGTAGGTGAGTCAAAACTTCCTCACCCACCTTGATACCTGTTAGCAAACCTTGTTGTCTTCTCCTCAAGAAAAGTCTACCCAATCCTTCAGCCAATATGAGAAAAAGATAGGGAGAGCAAGGATCTCCTTGACGAAGGCCTCGAGTGGCTCCAAACGGTTGCGAGGGAAGACCCTTGATTAACACCGAGTATGTCGGAGTAGAAACACAACTCATGACCCATTCTATCCAATCCTGAGAGAAACCAAAGGCTGCCATCATCTTTGACAAGAAGCTCCACTCCACCCTATCATAAGCCTTTGACATATCTAATTTTATGAACATTCCTCTATTACCAGATGTTTGCATTGAATGGATTGCCTCCTGAGCTAGAACCACACCATCCAAGATCTGCCTACCCTCTACAAAACCCCCTTGCTCTGAGGAGATAATGTTATGTAGAAGAGGTTTTAGCCGCTCAACCATTACCTTTGTGATTATTTTATATATGACATTGCATAAGGCAATAGGTCTATAATCTGAAATATGTACCCCCTCCTCCCCTTTTGGAATTAAGGTAATGAAAGTATGATTTAATGCTTTAAGCATTCTTTTACTACCTTTGGACTCCTCTATAACAACCATTACATCCTCCTCCAAGTTATCCCAAAAGGCCTAAAAAACTCAATTGGAAAGCCATCTGGACCTGGGGTTTTTTCGGTGCTCATTCCAAAGACTACATTCTTCAGTTCCTCTCTATCAATGGGTTTAAGAAGGGTCTGATTTTCTTCTTTCGAGATAACAGAGGGTATGACAACAATAACGTCTTTTTGAGCCTCTTCATCTTGCACCATACTTTCCTTAAATAGTTTAGAAAAATAATCCATTGAATGGAAATGCATACCTGGAAGTGTATCAAAGGAGTGTCCATTCTCATCTTGAAGAGCTTCCATGTTGTTCATCTCGTCTCCTAGCACAAGCAATCCGATGGAAAAATTTGGTATTTTTATCACCTTCTAATAACCAAGTGGTTCTTGCTCTCTGTTTCCAGTAGGTCTCCTCTTGGTTGTCAATGTCCTCAACCGCTTTACGCAAGGCATCATCCTCTTCTTTGAGCTGCTCTGTAATTGTTCCTTCCCTAAAGTGTTTTTGAACCTCATCCCATCTGGCCACCAATGGAGCTCTTTGGACCTGGAAGTCTGTCTTGTTAGCTCGCCTCCATTGTTTCAGTTGATCTTTGACATAATGAAGTTGTTTGTGGAATCTAAACATTGTCGTCCCATATGTTGGGCGACCTTCTTCCCACCACTGTGGAATTTTCTTTCGAAGTTCCTCTTTTTGTAACCAAAAGTTTTCAAATTTAAATGGTTTGTGATGTTGCACTGTCTTGATCCCTCCTTCCAACAAAATGGGAAAGTGATCTGAAACTGGACCCTCCAAAATCTGAAATTTTATATTCCATTTTACAAATGCCTCCTCTGAAACCAAAAAATGGTCTAACTTCACCTTCCTGGTATGTGGCTCCCTCCTCTTATTAGTCCAAGTAAAGTTGGTTCCAGGGCATTTAATATCCACCAAGTGTAATGCCTGGACTTGGGCAATCATAAGTCGATCCCCTGGGTCCAAAATTGGGGTTCCCCCTTCCTGATCTCTAGAGGATAATTTAGCATTAAAATCCCCAACAATAATCCAGTCTAAATCTTCCCTTGAGACCCTCATGTTATGCACAACTTTCCATTGATGCATCTGACCATCTAGGTTTTGAGCCCCATAAAAATTGGTGATTAAAACATGTTCAGCTGTGACATTATTTCTAAAATGTGATGTGAGAACACCCCTCCAAGCTATATGTTCTATTGCAGTCCATTCAAGAGAGTTCCAAAGAGTAACTATCCCCCCTGAGGCACCTTGGGCAGCCACTTCCATATGACCAAGCACCCCTCCAAAGTCTGTTAACTATTTTACACATAAGATCTAACGACATTTTTGTCTCCTGGATAAGCAAAAAATCTGTTTTACAATTTTCTAAGAGTCTTCGAACAACAGATTGATGGGTTCTACTGTTTAAACCCCTAACATTCCATGATTGTATAATCATTGGTTACCTTGAGAGCAGTAAGAATCTATTGTCCTCACCGATCCTCCAGTGATCAGTTTGTCTCCTTGAACTGCTAGCAATTCCTTATTTGATTTTCTACCCACTCCTTGAGAGTTGCTATTTTTTGATCTCTTTTCCACCTGAGTTATCCCTAAAGTTGGCCTTTCTCTGTTCTTTTCTGCTATTCCCATGCTGACATCCTTAATTATTGGCTGCTCTTGGTTATGCACTATCAATGCCCCTGCACTCTCTGACTGCGGTAACTCACTGTACTCAATTACCTGCTCTATGACGGGGGGAGATGAAAGAGGAGCTTGAACATGGATGTTATTATTTTCATTATTCCCATCTACTCCTTCCATGAATTGTTCTTCTTGGTCCATTAGTGTCTTAAATATCTCATACCTATTGGAGGGCTTGAGTTGGGTTTGCTCTTTACCATATTTTTTCTTTTGCCTTCTCCTTCTTTTGGGTTGTTCAAAACCATCTCTCTTGTGCTTCTTTACCCTGAGAAATATTGGTTGGTTCTTTGTTTATTGTTGACTTACCCTCCTTAGGAAGATTTGACATTCCTAGAGGAGCCTCCATTTTTGTATTCATATTATTTGGGCAAGATCGGGCCAAATGCCCATATTTGTGGCAAACTCTGCATCTGAAGGGCAATGCCTCATAATCCAACTGTTGAATCCAAGATAGTCCTGCAAGTTCAAGTTCCACCTCTCTCGGTAGAGGCTGGCTAAGATCCATCTCCACACATAATCTTGCATAAACAGCTGTGTTTCCTTCTATTGTGTCTTTGGAGACACCCAAATGTCTTCCAAGGGAATTACCGATAATTTCCAAAACCTGCTCACTCCAAAACTCCATTGGAAGTGCATACAACCGGATCCAAACCGGGACAGCAGTGGGTTCAATTCGAGGATCAAATCCCACTCTCCAGGGTTGAACAAATAATCCTGTCGGACCATGATTCCTCTTTTCTGATTCGAAAGCCCTATTTCTATCGGCCAGTGAAGAAAAACTAACAATAAAATATCCATTGCTAATAAACCATAAAGAGTACTCACCAAGAGGCTCCCAGTTTTGTCGGACCCAAGAATGCAAAAAACTCAGGGTAGGGCGAATACCCATGAATTTACAGATCAAATCATGATTGGCTCTATATAAAACTATTTCTTCAACCATCCTTTGCTCAATGACAATCTTTGGCCTTGATTCTGACTGTGGCAAGCATCCATTAACTCGTTGAGATGTTGATCTATTTCCAACAGCCGTAAAGAGCATTTTTAATGCAGTTTTTTGTGCCTCTTCCATCGTTGATGGAGATTTATCCTTTAACAAATCTGCATAAGAACTATGTCTCTCTAGAAGAGGATCCGGAGGTGTCCCCATTGGACCCTCCTGGGGCAGCAATCTTGTCTTCAAATCCATAGTAACCAGAAATCTCTTCGGCTACCCAACTGATGCCCTAGTTTTTCCTTAGCTCCAGAAACCCTAGTTCGCCAATCGCTCATTCTAAAATCGCATCAATATTATTTCCTTTTTAGTAATGAAAATACTTATATGTGTGTATATATATATGTGTGTGAGTATTCTTTTGGAAGTAAAGCCTAAGACTTCATGTTAGTCTTAGGGGTGTTACATTTTTATTTATTTTACTCTTTTCAGATTTTGTTAGTATAAGTTATGATTTTATAGTATTAGAGCCTTAGTTTTAATTATATTTTCACTGTTTTTTTGAATGATTGATTTAAAAGGCTCTAATGAAGATGTTTTCAATGTCCCTAGGGAAGTAGCGGGCAATCCAGGGATTAGCATATGCATATCATGAGGATCCTAGAACTCGACGAAAACCCTACACAAGCAGACAACAGGACCAATTGGGACCCCCTTTGACTGGCTTACATGGAAAATCATGATGGAAAATAATTTGATGTGGCATTTTTCTACGGGTAGTGATGCAGCATTAAACAGTGAATAGAGCAATGAAGGCTAGGTGAAATGCAGTATCGATTTGATTCCTCCAGGAATTTGGTGATCGTGATGTAGATAGGAAATCTCGGTGTGGATGATCCCAGTAAACAAGGATGATGATAGTGCCTAATAGCATAGATTTGTTGGTTTTATGAGGGCTGGATTCATCCCAAAACCTTGATTACAATTAATTTGAAGATAAATATATAGTAATAAGAAGCTAGGGCATACAATTTTGATCAGTTTACACAGACTATGAATAATATAACAATTCACCATGTTTAGAGAGAGAACCCCAAAAATTACAAGCTCCAAAAGCAGGTTGGTGGACAACATCCATGTGAAGGTTGGATTTACCCATGGAAATAGGAGGTATCCGATGACGAGTGAACACAATGAACAAAGAGTATAATGGGGCAGACTGCCACATATACATAGACTGTTCTTGAGTGCTATTGAATGGATGAATCATGACCAAATGGAAATGTAACATCAAAAATCTCTAGTAAAGAGGTGGTATGATGTGTAAGGGTCATTCAAATAAGGGAGATGCAAACTATAAGGGTCCTCTTCAGTTAAAAAAAAATATTTATGCCAAATTTAATATCCTATGGTGGGAGTTTTCATTCACATATGGTATATAGCGGTATGCATCCAATGCTTTCAAGGATGGATGGTGTCGCTAACATATTGTGAAGATGGGTGGATGTAAGCAGTAGTGCATTTTTTTCATTTGGCAAGTAAGGGTAAAAAGTCTTGCAATTAACGTGGTGTAGAAGATTTTCTACGTAGGCGGGTTCGTGTGACAATAGCATCAATATAGAAGGGAATCTAGAGATGTTGGGGGTAGCCATAATCAAAACAGCCATAACTTTATTTTAGAAATATGTAGTAACATGAGTAACGTACAGATGAAAACATAGGATATCCAAAAAATACAACAACAAGAGATAATGGCGGATATCTTGGAATGGGATGATTCAGACTGACAAGGTGCTCGGTGGTCGATAGCATAGCATGACATAGATAGTATCAATAACATGAGAAATGGAATAAAGGTCTACGTTGTTTAATGGATATAATCATGCAGCCTTGGTCATGGAGTGTTTTTCAATGTTGGCAGTGAGCAACTGAACAGAGTCATCGAATTGGGCAAGTGACATGCTCCTTAGTTTAAAGTATACAGGGAGTGGATGTTAAAAATTGGTTGAGTTCATCCTTAATGTAGTGAAAGGTACACAACACATAAATAAAATTATGGGATGCCCTACTGCGTAATAGCAATGAATCTAGAAGGTAAAAATATAGTAATGAGAACATCCAAAATGAACGACAAACTGCAGTAGTTGTTTTGAAGTAGAGTACAGGTATGGTGGGGAAAGATGTCATTGAGGCCGGATAGGGTCGATCAATGGAGTAAATAGGAAAGTTGATTTAGTATATCAAATATTCATGAGGTTGTGGAGAGCAACATAGTTTGATGTAGATTTTGTATGCTTCTCCTCGGGTTTGATTTGAATATTCCCTCGTACATCAGGATAAATGTATTTATGTTATGTTACTTAAAGTGAAATGAAATAAAAAATACATGGCCCACAAATTAAAATACATTATCCATATAATATTATATTTTGTGGTATTTATGATACATTGTCATAAGGAATAATGAAACCTATTATTACGCACGAAGGCATTATGAAATATTACTAGCCAGGTCCAATGACAAGATGAAACAGATAATATTTTCTAAATAAAATCCAAGAGAGAAATAAAATGAATGGGGGAATGGTTGGAAATGAAGCAAGGCAGAGGAAATAAAAAGGTTTTTCAAAAAACTATAAATACCCCATCGAAATATAAAAAAGGGCTAGACATTTTGGGACTAGTTTGACCTTTTTGGAGGCCAAGGTTGGATCTGTTGGGAGGAAAGCCACATCACTGGACTATTTTTCACCACATGATACCAATTTAGGGTATGTTTTTTTGCACTTATGTTTGATGTTGAATATATTTTTTGCAATATATTTGAGATACATCAAGTTTATGTATGTTAATGGTTTACTTGTGTGTCATTTTTGATATGTTGCACTATTTCCTTAGAAGCTTGCATCGCATTAGATGTTTGATTGTATGAATTTGGATCACACTAATTCTAGTTTCTAATGCTTGTAGGGTCTGTGGGAAGCTTCTGGGTTGCAGCAATTCATTTAATTCTTTTATTTCATTTTTATTTTTCTAACCCTTCCTTTTGTATTTTTTTTTAACTTCGGAAATTAAAATAAAAATAAAAATAAATTAAAATCCCAAAAATAAATGCATGTATATGTAGAATAAGCTTTAACATTTCATATTATGCAATTTTAATTTCAGTTGGAAGCCATTTTGGAATTATAAAAATTATTCAAATTTACTATTTTTACAGGCATTTTGTAATTTTGAATTTTATATAATTTCGCATTTTGAAGGTAAATCAAATTTCAAGCTTTGCATATTTTTTTTGCAAGCAATAAATTAACTTTCCTTTATGAAAATCATAATTTCATTAAAGGGGAGTGATTTATATGGCATTTCAAAGGCCATTGTTTTTAGAGCAATAAATTGATGTCTCTTTATGAAAATTAATTTCATCAAAGAGGGGTAATTTATTTATTATATCAAAGGCTATTTTTACTTTCATATTCAAAGTAACATTAAATGAATCCAATAATTATTAAAACTTTGTATTTCAAAAGATAGATTTTAGTATTCACTTTTACACTCAAAGCAGGGTTTAATAATGCAAGATAAAACTTGTCTAAAATCTACTTAATAAAAAGGAGATAAAATCTACATAAAATACTTCTATATAAAATGAACTAAGGCTTTACATGTGGTCATATGAAGGCCAATAACATTTTTGTTTTATCTTTAATTTTCATGAACAATCACTAGTAAAGCAATAAAATAAAACCAACATAGGCCCCTTGCTAACAGTTACTTGCAAATCACTAAGGTATTCCTAGCACTTATTTTATACATATTCACAAGATTACAAGCACACATTAAGTAAAAGGAACATTGGAGAAATTTATATTTCTTTGCAAGAGAGGGTTTTCTAATCAAAATCCTGATTGTGATGGTGATTTTGCAATTGGGTAAAATTTCCACTCAACCAAAAGGTGTAAATTCAATTTTCAAAGTGGATAAGAAAGAGGTAAATGATTTTATATTTCCTCAAATAGATGAAAATCATCTACTTGCAATAATAATGAAAGTAGTTTAGAGGTTGTACCTTAACCTTTAGGATTTTTAGAGAAGAATAATAAAGAAAGTAAGATGGAAAATATGCATTGTACTTTAGGGTTTTTAGGGTGGCATAAGAAAATAAGTACTATGGAGGTTATCCCATGAACTTTAGGATTTTAAATCATTATAAAATTTGTATATATGAGTATACTTTACATCCTTTAGGAAAATATAAACCTATAGATGATATCTAATATCATGTATAGTAAGTGTAAATAAATTGATTAGTATGAAAGCATTTATGGGAATGATAAAAGAAGAGAGATTCTAGAAGTAGGAATGAAGAAAAAAAAATAAACTCAACGGCATGTTGATATGTAGACTACATATAAATATTACAACTACTAATATGAAATAAAGTCAATCCCATAAATAAGAATAAAAATGATGATACATATGGGTATCTTTAAATATTTGAGTTATGAATATATCCCTAAAAAGTTTTTTAAATATTTAGTAGCTAGTTATAATTCTTTTTGATGTAGGAAACCAAAAATAGTTTGTGAGGAATATAAGAAAATATTTAAGAAGATTTGAAAAATGAGATAGCATCTAGTAGTTTTTGAGATGTTAGGACCCCATCCTAACATTATCTTTGTGATTCTTATTTGATTATGTAATGACCCACTTCCAATGTGGGGACATCCTTATAATGTTATTTTATAATTATTTTATAATGGTATGTGGCAATTAAGGTGCCTAGACAAGTGGGGCCATTTCATGTAACCGTTATCAATAATGTAACTAATTTTTGGTAGAATATTCTAGCTCAAGTGGCATTTTGCATGTAAGCCAAATCTTGAGCTTAGGGTTAGGGTTGCATGAATATTTTCTTTAAAATACATGGATCCATGTACAAATGTATCTTTTTACAAATCAATGAAATATTGAAGGAGGTTTCCCCCTCAAAGAGGCCTACGATTCTATGTCTATTGTAAGAGTGTTTAATTTTAAATTTACTTTTCGCATTATGATATTTTGTTATTGTATGAATCTCAACTTATTTTTAGTATTGTGTAGGTGATTTTATTTTTAATAGTAGGTTTCTAAAAAGTGTTATTACAGTGCTTTCTAGGTTACTGCAACAATTCTTGTCCATCCATTCTAACTATTAGGTATAAATTTCCTATGTTTTTATTTTTTGTTTGTCTTTTATTTTTTTAAATATAAAAAATATAGTCCTTTTTTTTACAATAGTTGTGTAGGTTAGAAACCCTATTCCAGGGGTTTTAAAATATTATAGAGGAACTATCATTATTGGCTAAGCTAGATAGCCCATAAAGTGTCTAGTGAAGTGAAGGGTAATCATTCTCCAATACCTAGGCCTCAAACATCACTTGTGCATGAAATCAGACTCCCATGTATCTTTGGGTATTTAGGGAGACCATATAGGATTAAAAAAATATTTAGCTTTAGGAATATTTTTTAGCCTACATTATCCATAGTAGACATGACACAATATCTCGAAATATTACCCTCCCAAATTGTTAGAAAGGTAGGTAGTGTGCTCAAGGGTATGTGTGGAATACTCCTTGAGTAGTGCCTTGAAATATTGGTCCGAGCACTATTGTTCATCACTACGATCTAATAGAGGGCCTATGGGTATTACATACACCTTTGCCTAGCATACCCTAGTTCTATCAAAAATTTAACCTACATAAAAAACAAATCTTTCCTATTCCACTGAATGTGTAACTTGCAACCAAAACTTTACCCCATAAAAGTGAGCATGCAAAGGAGACTTCCCTATCATAAAAAAAAAAATGCACGTAAAAATAATCAAGAAAATTTTTGCAAGTGTCCATAATAGTCAGGTATTCATTTAGTAACAGTTAATAAATTATCAGGTTGTCAATAGCGCAGGGAATCCTAGAGTCAAAAACTACATAGTTAGGCTTGTCAATTGGAGTAGAAGTCATCTATAATAGTCAGTCATTATTTTTAGAGTTAGAGTCTATTACATCATTTGTATCATGTAAATTTACCTTCCTAGGTACATACTAAGGACATTATATTACTTTAGGGTGAATTTATCTAATTACTTCATGCAATGTAATAAATGTACAAGTGTCAATGTGCAAGGTGTTCTTTGTATAGCTAGGTAGAGTGTTGGCCAAGGAATCTATATTCCATTATAAAAGGGCCTCATTGTAATATTTTGACAAGTAATTTAGTAGGTAGTAGTAGTAGTACGGTGTGACTCGATTAGTGATGGAGTACATTATAGTCCTATAGCATATTGCATGGAGTTTCAATTTCCTCCATAGCAATATTGTATTCATTTCCATAATTTATATTTATAGCATATTTCTATAATCTCATAAATTTATTTTCTCTTATATTTTTGCATCCTATGATTTCCATATACCATTGCAATATACCTCAAAATCTAGCAGTGGTATCAGAGCCATGGTAGGTCTAGTCACAATAGAACTAGCTAATATAGATTGAGAGGAGAACCACCATTATTATTGAGCCTAAATTTTTTGTGAACTTGATTTGACATAGTGCACAAGCTCTTGTAAAAATATTTAGAAGAATCAAGGTGGTAGGAAGAGATTTGAGAAATTGCTATTGCTAAAATAGGGCCAGTCACCATAGCTTCATTTTTTGCAAATTGGATGTTCATTGAACCCATTGCATGTGAATTTCATTAATATTTTCTAGTAGAACAAACTAAAAAAAAATTATGAAATTCATTTGTCTTATAGTCTTCCCATAGAGTTACAGAAAAAACTCGTGAATATAAGGACCCAGCAATTGATCCACTAGTTTGATGAATCAACTAGTGAAGCTCATCTAAGAGAACTGAAATGTTTACTATTACCTAAAGTTTATGTTATTGTAGGGAACTAACCCTCAAACTGATTGGTTCACCCCCTACAAAAAAAATCTAGGATATTTCAACTTCATTAATTGAAGGTTAGAGTGCCTTCATAGTGTAGATATTATTTGTTGTAAAATAAGAATACTACACTAGAGACTCTAGGAGAAGGAATCATAGTTAAGTCTAGAGATTCAAGATCTATATTGGTGAAGTTAACTTCATAGTAGAAAATACCATAGAAGCCTTGATCCTAAAAAGTCCACAGAAGTATTGATCCACCATAGAAGGCTTAATCCTAAAAATTCCACAGAATCCTTGATCTAAGAAAAGGCCACAAAAGCCTTGATCTGAAAAAAGGCCATAGAAGACTTGATCTTAAAGAATACTCCATAAGAGTACCTATTTCAAATTAATATTCAGATTTTAGTACTAATAATTTTTTGGAGGGAAATAAGATTCAGTAAGTTGGGAAACTTCCTACATGAAATTTAGGAAGAGTACTTTTCTTCAGAATCAATACAACACCTAAAGAAAACTTGAAGGTGAAGATATCAGGTGAAGATATCATTAAAGAAACTTCCAATCTTGGAAGGACGAGAAGGACTAGGAGAAAAATTTTCAAATCCGTAAGAAATAGAATCAAGAGATCCAATAAGGATATCTCAATTCCAAAAGTTGAAGAAGATCTCAAGGAAGACTAAAGTAGTTGTAAAATTGAAGACCTAGGAGAGGTCTCAAGGAAAAAGGCTTGGAGAGCCTTGATTGAAGCAATATCATCAAAAGAGTTCCTAGAAGAACTCATTTGATAAATTATTCATCAAGGAGAAAATTTATGATAAGTGAAATATTTGGGATACTTTTCACCATCTGACAACAAGCCCAATCAAGAGAAGAAGAAGAATTGGAAAGGAGTGCCAAAGAATATACAGAAGACCTCAAGATATTTAGAGTCTCGAGAAGAAGATCCTGGTTGAAGATATAATTCAACAAGAAGACTTGAAGACAAAATAATCTTGTCAAAGCTGATAGATTTGAAGATTACCTTTAAAGAAGGCTTAAATATTCCTCTGAATACATAGCAAAAAGAATAATATTACTAGAGAAGATCAAACCACCAAACCCTAGGCTCGTGAAAGAAGACCTCTTTTTGGTTAATGAGGAGCTATTTGGAAAATCTAAGAAAAGTTGCAAAAATATAAAGCAATAAGCTTGATCTACATTCTCTAAAAAAGCTATCAAAAAGATAAGCAACTATTGGTGCAACTAAATTCATTAATCAGATTACTCGACAGATTTTTTAAAGCACCTTATGTTAGATCAAAAGTTACAAAGAGGGAAATTGAATTACATATTCAATAGTACAAAAGAGAAAAAATCCTTTTAAGGTTTATTTGCACTATTAGGAGCTAATTTCTGAAGTTAAAATCAACTACCTATCTTATATATTAAAAAATAAGACTAGATCCTACAACTATGTTTGTAGTGAAATTCAAAAGAATTTATTCCACATTATGTTTGAAAGGTTGCAATGGAATTTTTAAGAGCATTTTTGATAAATTAATGGGGCAATAAGGTGAATTTAGTGTTACCATTTAAAGTGCATCTATTAAGCACCATTCTAGTTGATTTTTTAACTAGTTTATCTCAATTATTTTATGTTGTTACGAAGCACAAAAATAAAAAAAATATATAGCCCTTTCATGGCCAAAAGAAGCCACAAATACAAGCAAAAAGGTGGAGTAGAAAACCACCATTGAAATCCTTGAAGGAAACCTCAAATCGAGACCTTGGAAGTCTCAATATTCAAGGAGAATATAAGGATTTGTTTTTTAGCATGGAGTGCAAGAATCCTCATTTCATTATCTTGGATTAACTGTAATCCAAAAGAAGCAATAAGGATTATATAAATTCTTTATTTTGGCATAATATTTATATATTACAAAAGGGACCTCTTTTGTTCCTTGGAAGAACAAAAGTATTACTATTTATAGGGGGCATAAGGACATCCTTATCCAATAGACTTACGGCCAAGGGAAGGGGCTATAAAAAAGCTCACATGAATAGTAGATTTACAACCAGATGAAGAGCCACTGAAGAGGTCACATATCCTTATCCAGTAAATTTGTAGCCAAAGAAATATCCACTGAAGAGCTCACACATCCAAGAGTTTAGATGTTTAAAAACATCATTTTCCTCCATCAAATTTTACCCTATAAGAAGTATATCACCTACAAAAGTAGAGCCATTGAAATAAGGCATTATCACTCATGCTTACGTAGAAAGAAGAGCAGAATTTAGTGATAGGTTATCAATGTAAAAGATAAAGCAAAAGGATACTCATTGGTTGTTATAACCAGCATTGAAGAAAATCGACAATAAAAACTTACAAATAAATGCAGAGATAAGAGCTATAGTTAAAGCATTCATTGAAGCGAGTTTCCACCAAAAGAAGAGATCAAAAGTGTACCATAACATCATGAAGCAATCCAACTATAACCATCCATAATCCTCACCAAGCTAGTGTGCAAAAGAAATCTTGCATATCAAGAAACATAGCAAGCTCATGTAGGGTGCAAATATAAATGAAAAATTAGGGTTGAAATATCATATTTGGAGTGCTAGAAATAAGGCTTGCATGCACAATCCACTTGGCACAAAATCTCTATATCTCCCAACATTCAAGTGCTCACCTAAAGGGAGTTAAATTCATTTGGAGGGAGTTAATATTCTTTGGAGGTTACCACCAACCTCATCATTATCAAAGGAAAGTTAAAGATGTCTACCTTGTAACACTTCATGTGAAACTTTTCATGAAGCCCATATTAATTAAGACACGAATCTTGGAGAATGAAATATACAATAGTGTGAAGAAAAAAATAGTAAAGAAAATCAAGGGAGTAGTCAAATGGAGTTAAAGCATTGAGGAGAAAATAGCTATTTCAAGCCATACACCATTCAAATATGTAAGAAAGACATTAAGATGTTGTCATAAAACCAGCGAACAACACTTGCATTTGGATAAGCCCTGCAAGGCATATCCCAAGGTATCTATTGATGCCAGTTGCAGAGGAGAAGGATCGCTAATCAAGGAATGAATCAGTTTCGGTAAAAGAGGGCTTTGACTGCCCATGAGTGCTACGCAGCACGTAGCAACAAATCTGTCGATGCATAGTATTAAAGTACTATTGAGGTAAAGGTTGATTTTTCAAGCTTAATTTTAACATAAGGTTTTTGGAGTTATAAGGCAAAATTTAATATTCTATTACAATATTCAGCATTAGAGATTTATTAAGCAAGCATACTTCAAATTTGTTAATATTTACAAAAAGTTATCGAGGAGAAATAAAGGTTATTATTGAAATTTAAATTACTTGCAAATAGTATTTTCTAATTTTTTCCAAATTTGGGAGTTATAAAGAATACAACATCAAACTTAGGAATTGGAAATTAGAAAACATTAAAATCAACCAAAAAGGGGTATCTAAAGAGGTTTATTAAAGTTTTCAAAGGTTGGGATTTTTATAATAGTGTTGCCTCAAAACACTTAAAGGAAGAAAATAAATTCAACTTTTAAAACCTCTTCAAAGAACTAAAAATAGTGCTTAGTTCAATAGAAGTAATAAGGAGCTAGAAAAGTTATTTTTTTTTATTTACAAAATTTTACAAAATCAACTTAAAATTAAATTACAATTTACAAAAGCACTATATTGATCATATATCCTATCCAAAACATCCTAGCGAGTCATAAGGTATTCTACAAAACTTGGTAATATTAGGATCCATCAAAAAATATCAAGTTCTAAATTCATTGGATAGATGTAAGCTTGCTACAAAACCTAAAAACTTACTAGGTTTTGGAACTCTCATCATTAAGGAGATATAAGGAAGTCTACATAACCTAAGGGTTAACAAATTTTTTATCAAATCAATATTTTATATATTCTAAGGGTTACATTTACCTTAATATTGGAAGCTATAAGGTATACTACCAAAATTCTCACTCTTTTACTTCTTCAAATGTAAAAGGAACATCATGCAATAAGTGCAAAATTTCTCTAACAAGTGCTCCAGAAAGCATGATAACACTTGGTACATTGACTCAGGATCAATTCATCATATGACAGGAAATCTACAATGGTTTGACTACCTTGAAATCATAAAAGGTTATAGACTAAGAATTGCATATAGTCAAACCTATCCTATTTGTGGATATGGATGTGTAACACCAAGCAAATCAATTCCAAATATTCTTCTACAAAAAGTATTGTATATTTATGGATTAACATTCAATCTCATTTTAGTAAGCAAGTTGGTGGAAACAACTCTATGGTCAATTTTAGATATATGAATAGCATCAATACATGTCTTATCTTTAATCAAGGTGATATAGAAGCAACAGGATCAATCTATGGGAACACATATCCTCGACTCAATGGAAATCTCACAAGACATTGTTAAATTTCAAAATGATGCTAACACATTTCTAAAAGAATAGGTTGAATAAAATAAAGAACCAATACATAATTGTGACCATATTTTCAAGATTATAATTTTGGTATATAACACCCAAGCACTTTTTTGGACTCCTTACTAAAAATAGTAACTCTTGCAATCACACATCTATTTTTAGTAATTTAGTGAAAGAGGTTTAAAACTTCCCAAAATGGTTGGTGGTATTTTTGGACATAAAAAAGAGTTGGATCAAGCCACTTCAATTTTTGAAAAAATGTAAAACACCCTTGATAGCCTTCACCATGACAATAACACCATAAAAGAAGATATTCAACACTTTAGAGGTGAATGCCTCAACTCCAAAACTAGCTTGGAAGAAAAACTTATTGAGGTTGAGTCTAAACTTCAAGGTGTCCCAAAATGATTTTATTACCATACTAAACAGTCATTTTGGGGAAAATAAAATGAAGGAGTAAACTCTCACCCTTTCTTTGACCATGATCCTACCTTTAAGATGCCTAAGTTGGACTTTCCTAAGTTCAATGGGAAGGATACATATGGGTGGTTATGTCATGTTAATCATTTTTTTAAACTTCAAAATGTCCCTAGATATTACTAGGTCTAGATGACTTCCTTCAATTTTAAATTTAAAGGTTTACAGTGGTACCAATGGTTGCAACACACCATTCCTAATCCTTCTTGGGAATATTTTAAGTTCTAATAACTCACTCAATTTGGCCCTAGTGAGTATGACAAGTTTGTAGGAGCATTGAAAATTTTGAGACAAATCTCTACAATTTGGGATTACCAAATCTAATTTAAGAAATTTTCTAACAAAACTAAAGGGTTGAATGAGATATTCTTATGAGTTTTTCATCAATGGCTTGAAGAACGATCTCTAGGCCTAGGTCAAGATGTTCAAACCACAAACAATGATGCAATCTATAAGCTTAGCACAATTGACCAAATTCAAATTCTCAGCTCAAAGGAGGACGTCTAAATTCACACAAACTAAACCATCATTTCCTTCCAAGTTCTTCACTCAAGGAAAATAAAATCATTCCCCATAAATGCTTGACTACATAAGAAATATATTCTCGATGCACTCAAGGTGTGTGCTATAATTATGATGAAAAATATGTTCAAGGTGCAACAACCCAATCCTGCTCACCTGGTTGTACCACTTAATTTAATTAGCCAAACTCATAAGATCAAAAATTTTGTTTGGTTTAACTGACTAGACCCAAACTAAGGGAGATTTTTTGAAGTAATTGGTTTAATTATCACCCAACATTTTACTAGTATGAGGTATATAATATCGCTTTTGGAAATTAGGACAATTGCAGATAGTCTCCCAAGTGGATGAGACTGATCAAATTCCATAGAATGTGTCATTTTGTGGATTTATCGTTCTCATTTAACATTCTCTTATTATGTCCATGAGTGTAGATCCAATCTAGGATTATCCTCTAGGGCCCACAACACTTAGAGGGTGGATTCATAATCTCCTCATCCCTTATCATTTAGAATGCTTGAGTGTATTTTTACTCATCTATTATGTATAATATATATAGTTTCATGCAAGGGGTTAGTGTATATTCCTAGTGCCTAGTTGATGATCCACTTTGTTGGAGTTAACTAGGGCTCGCCATTACCCAAGTTCAGGTCCTAGTCTAACTTTCCATGTTGTGAATAATTACAAGTTATCCTATACCAACTATCGTAAAATAGTATAGCTCATTTTATTCTGATAGATTATTCTATTCATAAAATGTGCAACTATCCATCACCGTACTGCTCATACAATGACCTAGAGGTGATGTCTCATATTGTCCCTTGTTACTAGTTCTGACATAATCACTTGTTCTAACCTGGTCATTTATTCCAACCTATTCTATCAAAAAATGGTCGTCCTCAAATCACGTTGTAAGCTTACCCACATCTCAACAGTATTGGGTATATTTAGATCATTCCCAAATCATGTTGCATGCTTACCCGCATCTCAATGGTATTGGGTATTTTTACATCATTCATTCTTCATGATGATTTAAAGACTAAGTTTTCATGAGAGGTTTACTAAGAGAGTTCTCAGACTTCTGCTTATATTATTTTATTCATAATTCCTAAGATATTCCCTCACTAGAATTGAGGTTTTTATTTCACAATAACTTTTAATTTATAAACTATCCAACTTAATAAGGATGACATTACTTTTTAAGCAATCAAATTAAAAACCATCACACATCTATTCTAAGTTAAAACATGGTATTCATATCTTAGTCTAACTTGAAAGGATGTAGTTGTTGGAAATATTGAGCATATTGTGTTGTGATTGATTTCAAAAGGTTGATGTCAAAGAGAGCTTGGTATGGCAGAAATATTCTTCTATGGTTGGATAATATTGCAAGGTAAGGTTTATCTCAGAGCAAGGAAAAAGAAAAGGTTTGCAAGGTTTAAAGGCAAACAAAAGGTTTATAATATTTATTTTTTAAATATTATACAAAGGTTTAAAGTTTCATAAAAGGAGAGAAGCCCAAGGTTCAAAAGGAAATAATTATAATATTTTTAATATTATAATATACAACATATTTCATTGGCACCAACGGTTATGAAGCAAGGTTTAAAAAATATATATAATATTTCTCTCATGGAGCGTTGACATCATTCGAAGAAGGAGGTAAACATTTATGAGTTTAAAAGAAATTTTTGAAGCACCGACATCATTCAAAGGAGGTAAACATTTATAAATACCTTATCAAATTCATTTGGATAAAAATGTTTTTGGAGATGCGAAATATTATTGTGATGTCCATGCTTTCAGAGTGAAATCATTTTCTCTTGTGCATTGGTTCTACGAAGCTCATTGAGAAGAGAGGACACATTTTTTTAGGATAACAATTTGTGAACAAGAGGAAGTGCCACTGGTTTGAATCCCAACCAGGTGGCTGGTCCAGCTGGACGCCTAGCTAGAGCTAAGGTGTTGTTGAACCAGAGTGCACTGGGTCAAATCTCATGGAGTTATTTTTACTAGGTAGAAGACGTGGTTCATTTGGTAGGCACAATGAAGAGGGTTTTTATTGGGTGTGTGCACTGTGTATCTCACCTATTGGGGTAGCCCAACTGGTAGCCTAGTCATGGCTAGGGCGCTATGTGGGTAGAGATTGTAAGTTCAATTCTCATGCGGTTCACAGGCATGTGGTGTTGAGGTTCATGCCAAAATTTTTGAAATATATTTCGTTGGCCTATGTTGTGAGGTATGCACAAAATTTTTGAATAATCAATGCTTTCATGAGAAAAATATTTCGCTAGTTATTTGATATTGTAAAAGGCAGAAAGTTGGTTTAATTAAGTAGTGGAGGAATAAGGTGTATAAAGAAATAATTTTTATTGTAATGTGTGTATAAATTTAATTCTTAGAGGGAGATTTGTGTATGGTTTAAAAGGCATATATCTTGTATTTTGAAAGGGGAAATAAAGTGTCTTAGGGCTTTATTGAAGTTATAATTTTTGCTTGCTTAAGAAAGGAGAAATAAGGTGTAAGTTAAGTCTATTGATATTTGTATTTTGGCACACCTTAGAAAAGAGAAGTTTGAGGTTTTTAGTCTTAAAAATTCAAAGCTTTATCTTTGCAAGACTAAAGAGAAATTATAGAGTATCTTTGAGCACATCTTTGAGGAAAGGTTTTTGTGATTGTGTTGAAAAGAAGATTTGCTAACCTCTTGAAGTGGAAAAAAGGAAATTATTTTGAAACAGGTTTTGAGGGCACATCTTCTTCAAAGCATTTTTGAGGTATGGTACTTTGAATCCTTCTTAAGGTGATTGTGCTTTGAGGAAATTATTTCTATGACATAAGGTGGAGAAATAAGGATTAGACTTGTGTGCATTGTTGTAAATATATGAGCTAGAGTTTGAGAGTTATTTGAGCTTCATTGTTGAATGAGTTTTGAAACACATGTGCTATGGTTTGAGAACAAGTTGTGCTTCATCTTTGAAAGAAATTGGAAATACTTGTGATAGGGTAGGAAACAAATGTGTGCATATTTGTGAAGTAATTTGTGCATTGGCTTTGAGTGATATTTGGAAAGAACATATTGTGAAATTGTATTGCATATCATTTTCTATGTGTTCTTGAAAGAATTTTGGGTAGAATATGTCTAAATTACCTAGTTGAAGAAAGCATTTCTGAAAGAGATACAAGCATTATTTTGAATATCATTTATGTGCAAGATTTGGGATTGGTTGAGATACAAGCATTTTCTATTGTTATAAGCAGTTTTGAGCATATATTATGAGTATTTTTGAGCATGTGTTAGAGCAGAGTTGAGTAGAGACAATGAGCATATTAGAGCAAGATTGTGAGTTATTTTGAGTAGGCCTTTTGAGAAGGCTTGTGAGTAGTTCTAAGTAGGGTGTGTGAGCAGGCTTGAGGTAGACTTGTGTAGGATTTGTGAGTAGGTTTGAGGTAGACTTGTGAGTAGGTGTGAGATAGATCAATATAGGTAGTTGAGAAGATTTGATCAGAGTTGTGAGCATATTTTATTAGAGTTGAGAAGATTTGAGAGTAGGCTTTGGAGCTAACTAACACAAAGGGGATAGAGGTATCCTGTGGATAGAGGTCCACAAACCAAATGGGGAAGAGGTCTCCTATGGATAGAGGTCCACAAACCAGAGCAGTGGGGACAAAGGTCTCCTATGGACAGAGATCCATGAACTTGAGCATAGGGGATTGGAGTCTCCTTTGGGTGGGTACCCATAAATATTGTAATAGGGAATTGGTTCCCAAGATATTTGTTGAGAAAATTTATAAGAAATATTTTCTTCGTGGATGTAGCCCACATTGGGTGAACCACGTTAAATCTATGTCTCTCATGTGTGTGATGATTTATGCATTATTTACTTCCTTGATATTATTTTTGTTATTATTTGGATTGAAAAGTGAAAAGTTTTATCTTATATTGTTCACCCCCCCTCTCAGTATAAGCTTGTGTTCTTCAATTGGTATCAGAGTGGGTTCCTTCATGAAAATCCTAATAGTTTGAAGGAAGATCTTACAAGAACACACATGACCACTAAAATGAAAGAAGATGCCCCTATGGTTGAAATCAAAGAGAGAGATCCAAAAAATGGAGAAGAATCCATGGTTGACATGAAAGAGGAACTTATTTTTGCTCTTGGAAATTTGGAAAGAGTTAGATAGAAGAATTCAATTTTGAAGGCTCAAATTCAAGAGGATGAGGAAACAAAGACAAATCTTCTACAAAATCTCATAGACTTAAAGGTGAAGGTTGAAGAGGCAAAGAAAATTGAAAAAGATATGGCTGAACAGTTAAATGCAAAAGAGTTAGAATGTGAAATATTGGAACTTGAAATTATCTCTCTAAGAAAGGGAGTTGAAAAGTCTAAGGATAAGTTACAATAAAATATAAGGTTAGGGAAATAGAAAGAGGAGTCAATCTCCAAAGGAATAAATATATCAAAGAAAGAAGAGCCCATGACCTATGCTGATATATTGAAAGGAAAAAGTATCAAGGAGGAAGAAAACAAAGAAACATCATGGACAAAAGTCAATTACAGAAACAACAAAGGAAGAATCATGTGACCATATCATTCAAGGCAATCTAACAGGTTACAAAATTTCTTCCATGGTTATTATTTTTCATGTAACAAATATGGTCATAAAGTTATACATTGCATGGTCTGTGTGAGAAATAATGTTGATAGAAATTTCAATTCATTTGCACCTCTCATGGATAATAATATTATTTGTTACAAATGTAATAATTTTGAGCACAAGGCCAAATGGTGTAAAACAGTGTTTCCTGAATCAAGCAAAAAGGAGGATCAGAAGGTTCAAAAGAATACAACCTCAAAAGTTTGGAAAAGAAAAGAGGAACAAGAAAAGGAGAAGTCAATGTTGGTACAAACAACTCTTCATGCACAAGATAAGGGAAATCAGTGGTATGTTGATAGTGGTTGTTCAATTCATATGACAAGTGATAAAAGTAAATTTCTTTCACTTAAAGAAATCAATGGAGGATCAGTAAAATTTGGTGATAATGCTTCAAAAAAAATTGTTGGAAAAGGGACTTTGAGTTTAGATAATGGAAAATCAAAGATAGAAAATGTATTGTATGTTAAGGGATTGAAGCACAATTTACTAAGTTTAAGTCAACTTTGTGATCAAGGGCACACAGTCACCTTTCACCCAAATAGATGTGAGATCGAAAAATCCAAGACATGAAAGCTTATTGCAGATGCTAGTAGAACTACAAACAATCTCTACATGTAGAGTGAAATTAAAGGAGAAAAATATTTTTTATCTCAAGAGGATGAGAGTTGGTTATGGCATAGAAGAATGGGTCATCTGAACTTTGAAAACATAGTGAAAATAAGCAACAAATAGGCAATCAGAGATTTACCCAGGATAAAAATACCCCAAAGCACAATTTGTGCACAATGTCAGCATGGTAAGCAAACAAGAACAAGTTTCAAGTCAAAAGAATTTTCTTCATCCAAACCATTGAAACTAGTTCACACTGATTTATGTGGTCCTAAAAGGACAAAGAGTTTACAAGGTGAAAGTTACTTCATGCTATTTATAGATGATTTCTCCATAATGACTTGGGTGGCATTCTTAAAAGAAAATTCAAAAGCTTTTGAGAAGTTCCAGGCATTCAAGGTTTTAGTAGAAAATGAAATAGGTAGAAAGATCAAGTGTCTAATATCATATAGAGGAGGAGAATTCACTTCAGGTGAATTCATAGAATTCTATGAACATGGAATCAAAAGAGAATACTCAACAACAAGGACTCCACAACAAAATGGAGTAGTTGAAAGAAAAAACAGAACTATTGAGAATATGACCAGAGCTATGCTAAGTGAGTCTAATATTTCAGATGGTTTTTGGAGAGAGGCAGTTCATACAACTGTCTATATCATCAATAGAGCTCAAGTATTGTAAATCATCACAAAATCCCATATGATATTTGGAAGGGAAGACCAGCTACTATAAAGTATTTCAAAGTTTTTGGAAGAAAATGCTACATTATATGAGAAGAGAAAAATTTGGGTAAGTTTGATTCAAGGTGCGATGAGGGTATCTTCCTTGGCTATTCCACTAAGAGCAAAGCCTATAAATGCTATAATAAAAGGACACATACAATTATGGAAAGTACAAATGTAACAATTTATGAACAAATAGGGTCAAGAGAACCAACTCAAGAAATTGTATATCAAGAAGAAGAAAGTTGCCAAGAAGAAGTAGGTGAAGAATTAGAAGAAGATGAAACACAAAGAACACCACCTAAGACACCATCCAGGTATGTGCAAAATAATCATCCAAGAGACTTGATTATTGGGAATCCAGATGAAAGACAAACAAGGAGGAAGATAATAGGAACAAGTGAACATGTAAATATTTCTTTTCTATCTAAAATCGAGCCCAAGGATTTCAATGAGGCAAGAGAAGATAAATATTGGGTCAAGGCAATGGATGAAGAGTTGGATCAAATAGAAAAAAGTGAGACTTGGGAACTTGTCCCACGACCAAAAGACAAGAATATAATTGGCACTAAATGGGTTTATAGAAATAAGTTAAATGAATATGGTCAGGTAGTAAAAAACAAAGCAAGGCTGGTATGCAAAGGCTATGCATAGGTTGAAGGGATTGATTTTGATGAAACATTTGCTCTTGTTGCACGTCTTGAGGCCATAAGAATGTTTTTAGCATTCTCAAGTTTCAAAAACTTCAAAGTATATCAAATGGATGTAAAATCAGCTTTTCTCAATGGTTTCTTAGAAGAAGAGGTCTACATTGAGCAACCTGAGGGGTTCAACCTGATTGATAAGCCATATTATATATGTAAATTAAATAAGGCTCTTTATGGACTAAAGCAAGCTCCTAGGGCTTGGTATTCAATATTGGATAAGTATCTTCAAGAATAGGGTTTCAAAAAAGGAATAGCTGACATTAATTTATACATCATAAATGAAGGAAATGACTTGTTTATTGTGGTGGTCTATGTGGATGATATCATTTTTGGAGGTAGTAATGATAAGATGTGTTAGAAATTTGCAAAGTGTATGCAAAATTAATTTGAAATGTCAATGCTTGGTGAGTTGTCCTTCTTCCTTGGATTGCAGATTTCACAATTAGAAAAAGGTATATTTCTCTCACAAACCAAGTATATAAAAGAAATGTTAAAAAAAATTAGACTGGAGGATTGCAAACTAGTGAGTACCCCCATGGTTACATGATGCAATTTGAGTAAATATGATGAATCTCCTGAGGTAAATCAGACATTTTATAGATCCATGATTGGAAGTTTACTATATGTCACAACTACAAGACCAGATATAATGCAGGTAGTGGGACTAGTGGCAATATTTCAAGTAACACCAAAGGAAACACATGTACAGGTAGTAAAGAGAATCCTCAGGTATTTAAAAGGAACTATGGAATTTGGACTTTGGTATCCCAAAAGTAACAACTTCACTCTCACAACATATACAAATGTAGATTGGGCAGGTAGTATTGATGACAGGAAGAGCACAAGTGGAGGAGTATTCTTTCTTGGAGATTGTTTAGTCTCTTGGCTAAGAAATAAATAAGCATCGGTATCCCTATCCATGGTAGAGGTAGAGCACATTGCAGTAGTTGCTTGTTGTACACAAGTTTTGTGGATGAAGCAAACTTTAAAAGATTTTAAAATAGAGCATGATCATCCCATCTCCATATTATGTGATAATACAAGTGCCATAAACATTTCAAAGAATCTAGTGATGCATTCAAGTACTGAAGAACACAAGCTTATACTGAGAGGGGGGTGAACAGTATAAGACCACTTTTTACTTTTCTTTCCCAATCAATATTATGCAATGTATAGATAGCAATATCAATAGCAATAATCAAAGCAATGCACAAATCACCACACACAATAGAGACACCAATTTTACGTGGTTCACCCAATGTGGGCTACTCCACGGAGAAAATATTTCACTAAAATTTTCTCAATCAATCTCTTGGGAATCCTTTCCCTATTACAATGTTTATGGACCTCTGTCCAAAGGAGACACCAATCCCCTAATCAAGTTCGTGGATCTCTATCCACTAGGAGAACTCCTTTCTCCTTAGCTCTGATTGGTGATCTTCTAGAAGAACTGTTGCCCCCACTACTCTGGCTAATGGATCTCTATCCACTGAAGACACCTGTCCTCACTACCCTGGCTAATGGATCTCTATCCACTAGAGACTATCATCCTCTATACTCTATCACCTCCAAAGCTCTATCTCAAATATGCACTAAACATAGTCCTTCGATCTAGCACAAATCTGCTCAATATCTATCTCTAGTCTGGCACAAACCTATCCTCAAATCTGCACCAAACTCTATCCTCAAATCTGCACTAAACATAGTCCTTCGGTCTAGCACAAATCTATCCTCAATATCTATCCTCTGATCTACACTAAACACAGTCCTTCGGTCTAGCACAAATCTATCCTCAATCTCTATCCTCAAGCCTTAACACAAAGCTTGACTCAATCTCAAATCAACTCTGCTAGATCTGCCCCAAACCTTAACTCAAGGTTTGAACAAATCAATCAATCAACTCTGCTCACAAGTCTTCTCAAAGACTTGTCTCAAATATGCCTTGTAAGCTTCCACAAAATCTCACACTAATCTATCCACAAGTCCTCTCTAGAACTTACCTCAAATCTGCTCAACAAGTCCTCACTAGAACTTGTCCAATCTCATAGAAACATAAAGAGAATTGTTAGAGACTCAATATGCTTCACATTCATCACAATGCTCAATCAATTTCAATCACTCTCTTAGAAACATATAGAGAATTTTTAGAGACTCAATATGCTTCACATTCATCCTCAATACTCAATCACTTTCAATCACTCTCTTAGAAACATACAAGAATTTAGAGACTCAATATCTTCACACCCAAAATTTTAGAGACTCAATATGCTTCACACTCAAACCTCAATCACTTTCAATCTCTCTAAAAACATATAGAGAATTGTTAGAGACTCAATATGTTTCACACTCATCAACACTCAACCACTTTCTCAAATCAATTCAGAATATAGAATAATTTATTTTATAGAACTTGAACAATCACTTCAACACATCCACTTGACTAGGCTCAACCAACTCTACTCAACCAATCACTCAATGAAATAATCCTTGCTCACAAACCCTAGTCCAAGCATATGAACACTCACTCAAAATATTTCCAACAATGCTTATCAACCAATCTCACATAACAATGATACTCATGTTCTTTCCAAACCCTAGTTCAAGTTCTTCACTCAATTACTCACTTCAACAACAATGCTTATAAAACAATCTTCACATAACAATGATACTCATGTTCTTTGCAAACCCTAGTTCAAGTTCTTCACTCAACCATTCACTTCAACAACAATGCTTATAAACCAAGGTGCATAGCATTCATTTCACAATAGCTCAACAACTCAATAAGGAAATCCTAACCAAGTCCTTTTCACTCCAAATCTTGTTTTCAGAAAAACAACCAATCAACTCAACCATGGAAGAATGTGCCCATACCTTTTTCTTGAAGAAGAAGGAATATCAAAATCTGTCTCAATCATAAATAATACTTTTCCAAGTATCAAGGAGGTTAGATAACAAAATACAAAGCATAGAATAACTCTCAAATACACCTTATTACTCCATTCTTAAAATAATATCCAACACCACAATATTTAATTAATCACTTCTTCAAAATCCTAACTCATCACAAGATCATCTCAACCATTCAGATTTAACATAACTCACTTCAGAAAATTATCTTCAAAGAATAAACCAATCTCTACTTATGACTCCCTACTTTAATATTGCATTTATTAAATAACTCACTTGTAAAACAATGCAATAAAATAATTTTCCCTTTTTCTAAGATAAAAATATTTTTACCCTCAAATCTATCTCAAGCAAAATAACCTTTCAAAAACTTAATAATATTTCCCTTATGAACTTTGGCTAAACCTCCAAAACAAAACTATCACCTTATTTCTCCTAACTTTAACTTTAGCCCATGCAAAAATTAAATCATAAACCAAAATGTTTACCACTTTAGCATGCGTAGGAGTCAAACTTGGCACTTCTCTCCAATGAGCGCCTTGGTCGTGGCTTCCACGCCGTGTGAGCCACGTGCTCCTCTTGGAGCCACCAAGTGCCTACCACGCTTTGACCTCCTTAGCGCCCATGAGCCAAAAGGCTCCTTCACCCTCACTTTTTAGAAACCACACGTTGCATGAACTGTCACTACGAAATATGTGCACGAGTCTTAGGCATTAATTTTTGGAAATGAGGATGGATACCTTTGCCTTTGGAAAGGCTATGGTTTAAATACCATTTACCTTCCAATAATCTCCCACGTCGATGGAGGGAGTACATCATCTTCATATGCAAAAATGTCGGTGCCAAACTTAGACTTTGGCCTTATAATTATTAAATATAATAATTTAAATTCTTTTAGAATTTAAATATTATAATTTAATAATTAAATAAACTTTGGGCCTTTTAAACCAAACTAAAAGCCTCCTTGGTTTTTAGAAAAACCTTATAACTTGTCCACCATTGGTTTTAAAGAAAAACCTTTTATTTTTGCCACCATTGGTTTTAAAGAAAACCTTTAAAATCATGCTCCACATAATATTTAAAAATAAACATTATGGAGCTCATCTATCATCAACCTCTTGCATTGCTCCTTTTGACCTTTTGACATCAAGGTCATTCCTTGACATCAATGACAACTTCATTCCTTGGACATCACATGACAACTTCTGGACTCAAAATGTCCAACAATCTCCCCCTTTGTCATTGATGGCAACCCAAATTATTTTTACCAAACACTTGACCTTTTTCTTGTTCTTCTCCCCCTGGGACATTGCTCCCCCTATCTCAATGCTCTCTCCTTAAACCAAATCTCTCCCCCTTACTCAAATATCTCCCCCTTTGACATCAATGGCAAAGGGTCACCTTTGGGGCTCGGGGCTAAGAATGAGTCTCTTAGCTTAGCCCCTCCCCCACCTCCTCTTGAGGTGGTTAATTCTAGGGTGGGAGTATTTCTACTCCCAGCAAGCACTGGTCTTTACCTTTGTCCTCTTTCCTTCTTATCTGATCCTTCTGATTCCTTTGACTATTCCTCTCCATGTCCATGTTCATGTTCCTGTTCATGTCCATATTCTTCTATTCTATTCATCTTTCTTTCTTTCCTATTCATATTCATATCCATATTCCTATTCATGTTCCTATTCATGTTCATGCTTGGTTCTAGAATGTCTGCTCTACACCACTTTGTTGTATGTCCATCATTATTGCACTTATAACACTTAATGTTATTATTCCTTGGAGGTGCAAATGTCTTAGGATTTCTCCTAGTGAAGCCATATCCTGTTCCTATCATGAACCCTACAATTCATTGCCTTGTGACCAAACTGATTACATGAGTAGCAATACCCATGGAAAAGTTATATGTTCCTGAAATTCCCATATTCCTATCTTTCATGTGTCCTACACTGTGAAGCCATGTGCCCAAATCTATGACATGAGAAACATCTTCCATTGAAATTTCCTTGTCTTGACCTCATTGGTCTCTTAGTCTCTCTTAACCTATTCTGATTGTTGTTCCATATATTTCTTCTTTGTGCATTGTTCCTTTCCTTGTTGAACTTTTTATTGTCCAACTCATCCTCAGAAGTCTCACTTTCTCTTACACTGTCTTCTTCTGAAGTTTCTTCTTCTTTAGAACTTGAGGTTGACTCTTCTTCTTATTTCTTTTGAGCTTGTTCAAAACCAAGACCTATTTTGTTTGTTGACCTTCTTTGTACCTTGATCATCTTATCCACAATCTTTGAACTCTTTCCAAACTTGTGTAGCTTATCCTTGGATTTTTCTAAATCTTCCCTTAGTAGAGCTACTTCTTGTTCTAACCTTTCACATTCTAAGACCTTTGCTTCTAACTTATCCTTGAACTTCTTTGTCTTAGCCATTGACTTGTTTAGATCCTCTATAAGCTTTCCTCTCTCTTCATCACATTCTTGAAACTGAAATTCAAGTTGAGAGTTTTGCTTTCTTACCTTCTTTAAATTTTAAGAGCATAAATAAGCTCTCCCTAAGATCAACTCCTTTTTCTGATTCTTCCTCTATTTTTTTACCTTTGTCAACATCTTCATTTTATTTTGACTTATCTTCTATAGGATCACCTTCTTCTTCTTCTAGTGCCATTAGAATATTCTCTTCTAGTCCTTCAAGTGCATCCTCATATTCATCATCACTAAAACTAAAACCATTCCTTGTACAACTATCTTCAAGATGTCCAAAATTACCACATCTAAAACACTTGAGAATTATTGGTGACCTTTTCTTAACTTCTTTTTTTCTTCAATCAGAAATAGGACTTCATCTTTATCATTATCTGAAGAACTAGTATCACTATCACTTGAGTACTTACTTGCCTTGTCTGCATAGTAGCTCCTCTTTTGTCTTTGAAAGAACTTCTTTCCTTGTCTGCTTTGTCCATCCTTGCCTTTCTTTTGGTACCTATATCTTTTTGATTCCCTGTTCCTGTGATCCTATTTTTCTTCATCATTGTTATTTTTAGCTTCTTGAAAATCAGTTGCATAGTGACCATACTTTCCACAATTGAAACATCTAACAGATTTTGCATCTTTAAATCTTCTTGAATCCTTATTCCTTCTGCCATAATTTGCTTCTTCATCACTGGATGACTCATTGCTTGATTCTGACTTCTTACCCTTTGTCTTCTTAATTGCTTTGAAGGTTGCTTCCTTCAGGAGATTAGGTTCCTCTTTTGTTCTTAACTCAAATGCTGTAAGAATACCAAGTAACATATCTCTTGTCAAAGAATCACCATCCTTTGCTTCTTCTATAGCTGAAATATTTTCACTAAACATTTTTGGAAGAGATCTTAAGATCTTATCACAAACATCTGATTCTTCAACATTAAGTCCAAGTCCTTGCATAGCATTAACAACCTCATCTACTCGAAGTAGATAAGTACTAATATTTTCCTCATCCTTCATTCTTAATTCTTCAAATTGTCCTTTGAGATTTTGTATCTTTGCCTTCTTGACACTTTTATCTCCTTCATATATGCTTTGCAACTTATCCCAAATTCCTTTTGCATCTTTACAATGCATAACTTTTATTGATTCTATTCTATGCAAACCTCTCAAAATTGCATTCATTGCTTTTGAATTGTAATGTTGTAGAAGCTTACCTTCCTTATCTATAGGTGGATCAACTGGTGGTATGTATCCATTTTCAACTGCTTCCCAAATTTCATTGCCAAGTGCCATCAGGTGAACCTTCATTCTCATACTCCAATATATATAATCACTTCCATAAAATATTGGTGTTGAATTATCTGAGGACACATTCTTAGAATCCATTGTGTTCTTGAAAGATTTTCCTTCAAGTTGTTAAACTCTTTCGAAGGAACCCGCTCTGATACCAATTGAAGAACACAAGCTTATACTGAGAGGGGGGTGAACAAGTATAAGACCACTTTTTACTTTTCTTTCCCAATCAATATTATGCAATGTATAGATAGCAATATCAATAGCAGTAATCAAAGCAATGCATAAATCACCACACACAATAGAGACACCAATTTTACGTGGTTCACCCAATGTGGGCTACTCCACGGAGAAAATATTTCACTAAAATTTTCTCAATCAATCTCTTGGGAATCCTTTCCCTATTACAATGTTTATGGACCTCTATCCAAAGGAGACACCAATCCCCTAATCAAGTTCATGGATCTCTATCCATAGGAGAACTCCTTTCTCCTCTAGCTCTGACTGGTGATCTTCTAGAAGAACTGTTACCCCCACTACTCTAGCTAATGGATCTCTATCCACTAAAGACACCTATCCTCACTACCCTAGCTAATGGATCTCTATCCACTAGAGACTATCATCCTCTATAATCTATCACCTTCAAAGCTCTATCTCAAATATATACTAAACATAGTCCTTCGGTCTAGCACAAATCTGCTCAATATCTATCTCTAGTCTAGCACAAACCTATCCTCAAATATGCACCAAAATCTATCCTCAAATATGCACTAAACATAGTCCTTTAGTCTAGCACAAATCTATCCTCAATATTTATCCTCTGATCTACACTAAACATAGTCCTTTGGTCTAGCACAAATCTATCCTCAATATCTATCTTCAAGCCTTAACACAAAGCTTGACTCAATCTCAAATCAACTCTGCTAGATCTACCCCAAACCTTAACTCAAGGTTTGAACAAATCAATCAATCAACTCTGCTCACAAGTCTACTCAAAGACTTATCTCAAATATACCTTGTAAGCTTCCACAAAATCTCACACTAATCTATCCACAAGTCCTCTCTAAGAACTTCTCAAATCTGCTCAACAAGTCCTCACTAGAACTTGTCTCAATCTCATAAAAGTCCTCAAAGAGAATTGTTAGAGACTCAATATGCTTCACATTCATCACAATGCTTAATCACTTTCAATCACTCTTAAAAACATATAGAGAATTGTTAGAGACTCAATATGCTTCACATTTACCTCAATGCTCAATCACTTTCAATCACTCTTAAAAAATTTTCTCAATACATCCTTAGAAACATATAGAGAATTTTAGAGACTCAATATGCTTCACATTCACCTCAATGCTCAAATCACTTTCAATCACTCTTTTAGAAACATATAGAGAATTGTTAGAGACTCAATATGCTTCACATTCACCTCAATACTCAATCACTTTCAATCACTCTTTTATCACAGAAACATATAGAGAATTGTTAGAGACTCAATATGTTTCACACTCATCAACACTCAACCACTTTCTCAAATCAATTCAGAATATAGAATAATTTGTTTCATAGAACTTGAACAATCACTTCACACATCCACTTGACTAGGCTCAACCAACTCTACTCAACCAATCACTCAATGAAATAATCCTTGCTCACAAACCCTAGTCCAAGCATATGAACACTCACTCAAAATATTTCCAACAATGCTTATCAACCAATCTCACATAACAATGATACTCATGTTCTTTGCAAACCCTAGTTCAAGTTCTTCACTCAATTACTCACTTCAACAACAATGCTTATAAAACAATCTTCACATAACAATGATACTCATTTATTTCAACCCTAGTTCAAGTTCTTCACTCAATCAATCACTTCAACAACAATGCTTATAAAACAATTTTCACAATAGCTCAACAACTCAATAAGGAAATCCTAACCAAGTCCTTTTCACTCCAAATCTTATTTTCCAAAAAACCAACCAATCAACTCAACCAAGGAAGAATGTGCCCATACCTTTTTTCTTGAAGAAGAAGGAGACCATCAAAATCTGTCTCAATCATAAATAATACTTTGCCAAGTACAAAGAGTTAGATAACAATATTTTACAAAGCATATATTAACTCTCAAATACACCTTATTACTCCATTCTTAAAATAATATCCAACACCACAATATTTAATTAATCACTTCTTCAAAACCCTAACTCATCACAAGATCATCTCAACCATTCAGATTTAACATAACTCACTTCAAAAAATTATCTTCAAAGAATAAACCAATCTCTACTTATGACTCCCTACTTTAATATTGCATTTATTAAATAACTCACTTGTAAAACAATGCAATAAAATAATTTTCCCTTTTTCTAAGATAAAAATATTTTTACCCTCAAATCTATCTCAGCAAAATAACCTTTCAAAAACTTAATAATATTTCCCTTATGAACTTTGGCTAATCCTCCAAAATAAAACTATCACCTTATTTCTCCTAACTTTAACTTTAGCCCATGCAAAAATTAAATCATAAACCAAAATGTTTACCACTTTAGCATGCGCAGGAGTCGAACTTGGCACTTCTCTCCAATGAGCGCCTTGGTCGTGGCTTCCACGTCGTGTGAGCCACGTGCTCCTCTTGGAGCCACCAAGCGCCTACCGTGCTTTGACCTCCTTAGCACCCACGAGCCAAAAGGCTCCTTCACCCTCACTTTTTGGAAACCACACGTTGCATGAACTGTCGCTATGAAATATGCGCATGAGTCTTAGGCATTAACATTAGCAAATGAGGATGGATACTTTGGCCTTTGGAAAGGCTATGGTTTAAATACCATATGCCTTCCAATAATCTCCTACATCGACGGAGGGAGTACGTCGTCTTCACATGCAAAAATGTCGGTGCCAAACTTAGACTTTGGCCTTATAATTATTAAATATAATAATTTAAATTCTTTTAGAATTTAAATATTATAATTTAATAATTAAATAAACTTTGGGCCTTTTAAACCAAACTAAAAGCCTCCTTGGTTTTTAGAAAAACCTTATAACTTGCCCACCATTGGTTTTAAAGAAAAACCTTTTATTTTTGCCACCATTGGTTTTAAAAAAACCTTTTATTTTTGCCACCCTTGGTTTTAAAGAAAAACCTTTAAAATCATGCTCCACATAATATTTAAAAATAAACATTATGGAGCTCATCTATCATCAACCTCTTGCATTGCTCCTTTTGATCTTTTGACATCAACTGTAGCTCATTCCTTGACATCAATGACAACTTCATTCCTTGACATCAATGACAACTTCATGGACTCAAAATGTCCAATAAGGACCAAGCACATTCTAATCAAATATCATTTTTTGAGAGAGTATATTATGGATCAACAAGTCAAATTGGAATATGTTACGACAAATGAAAAAATTACAAACATATTTACTAAGCCACTTCCAAAGGAAACTTTAGAGTATCTTAGAGGAAATTTGGGAGTAGTCTTACTCCCACACAAAAATTTATCACCTCAAGGAGAGGAGGTGGTGAGGGGGTTGAGTTGAGAATCTTATTTTTATCCCCAAAGGAGTCCCTTTGCCATTGATTTCAAAGGGAGAGAGATTTCAATAAGGGGGAGTAGCTTCTTAGGGTGAGTAGTTTTGGAATCCAGTTGCAAAAAAAGAAATATTGTTAGTAAGGGTTGCCATTAATGACAAAGGGAGGATTGTTGGAAATATTGAGCATACTGTGTTGTCATTGATGTCAAAGGATTGATGTCAAAATGTTGATGTCAAAGAGATATTGATATGATAGAAATATTCTTCTATGGTTGGATAATATTGCAAGGCAAGGTTTATATTAGAGCAAGAAAAAGAAAAGGTTTACAAGGTTTAAAGGCAGACAAAAGGTTTATAATATTTATTTTGTAAATATTATACAAAGATCTAAATTTTCATAAAAGGAGAGAAGCCCAAGGTTCAAAAGGAAATAATTATAATATTTTTATATTAAATATACAACATATTTCATTGGTGCCAATGGTTATGAAGCAAGGTTTAAAAAATATATATAATATTTCTCTCATGAAGCATCAACATCATTCAAAGAAGGAGGCAAATGTTTATGAGTTTAAAAGAAATTTTTGAAGCATTGACGTCATTCAAAGAAGGAGGTAAACGTTTATAAATACCTTATCAAATTCATTTGGATAAAAATGTTGTTGGAGATGCGAAATATTATTGTGATATCCATGATTTTAGAGTGAAATCTTATTATCTCATGTGCTAGTTCTACGAAGCTCATTGAGAATAGAGGACACATTTTTTTTAGGATAGCAATTTGTGAACAAGAGGAAGTACCACTAGTTTGAATCCCAACTAGGTGGTTGGTCCAGCTGGATGCCTAACTGGAGCTAAGATGCTGTCGAACCAGAGTGCATCGGGTCGAATCTTGCAGAGTTGATTTTTCTAGGTAGAATACGTGGTTCGTTTGGCAGGCACAGTGAAGATATTTTTATTGGGTGCACACACTATGTATATTACCTATTGGGATAGCCCAGTTGGTAGCCTAGTTGTGTCTAGGGCACTACATGGGTAGAGGTTGTAAGTTTGATTCTCGTGTGGTTTGTAGGCATGTGGTGTTGAGGTTTGTGCCAAAATTTTTGAAATATATTTCATTGGTCTATATTGTAAGCTACATGCAATTTTTTGAATAATCAATGCTTTCGTGAGAAAATTATTTCACTAGTTATTTGATATTGTAAAAGGTAGAAATTTGGTTTAATTAAGTAGTGGAGGAATAAGGTGTATAAAGAAATAATTTTGGTTGTAATGTGTGTATAAATTTAATTCTTAGAGGGAGATTTGTGTATGGTTTAAAAGGCATATATCTTGTATTTTGAAAGGGGAAATAAAGTGTCTCAGGGCTTTATTGAAATAATATTTTTTTCTTGCTTAAGAAAGGAGAAATAAGGTGTAATTTAAGTCTATTAATATTTGTATTTTGGCACACCTTAGAAAAGAGAAGTTTGAGGTTTTTAGTCTTAAATTTCAAAGCTTTATCTTTGAAAGACTAAAAAGAAATTATAGAGTATCTTTGAGCACATCTTTGAGGAAAGGTTTTTGTGATTGTTTTGAAAAGAATATTTGCTAACCTCTTGAAATAGCATAAAGAAAGTTATTTTGAAATAGGTTTTGAGGGCACATATTCTTCAAAGTATTTTTGAGGTATGGTACTTTGAATCCTTCTTAAGGTGATTGTGCTTTGAGGAAATTATTTCTATGATATAAGGTGGATAAATAAGGATTAAACTTGTGTGCATTGTTATAAATATATAAGCTAGAGTTTGAGAGTTATTTGAGCTTCATTGTTGAATGAGTTTTGAAACACATGTGCTATGGTTTGAGAACAATTTGTGGTTCATCTTTGAAAGAAATTGGAAATACTTGTGCTAGGGTAGGAAACAAATGTATGCATCTTTGTGAAGTAATTTGTGCATTGGCTTTGAGTGATATTTGGAAAGAACATATTGTAAAATTGTATTGCATAACATTTTTTGTGTTCTTGAAAGAATTTTGGGTAGAATATGTCTAAATTACCTAGTTGAAGAAATCATTTTTGAAAGAGATACAAGCATTATTTTAAACATAATTTATGTGCAATATTTGGTATTGGTTGAGCATGTGTTATGAGCAATTTTTAGCATGCGTTATGAGTAGTTTTGAGCATGTGTTAGAGTAGAGTTAAACAAAGATAGTGAGCATATTAGAGCAGGATTGTGAGATATTTTGAGTAGGCCTTTTGAGAAGGCTTGTAATAAGTTCTAAGTAGAGTGTGTGATCAGGATTGAGGTAGAATTGTGTATGATTTAAGAGCATGTTTGAGGTAGACTTGTGAGAAGGTGTGAGATATATCAATACATGCAGTTGAGTATATTTTATGAGATTTGTGAGGATATTATATCTGATTTGAGAGCAATCTTTGGAGCTAACCAGCACAAAGGGGATAGAGTTCTCCTGTGGTTAATGCTTTAGAAAAAATGATTGGAAAATGGACTTTGATTTTAGGTAATGGAAAATCAAAGATAGAAAATGTATTGTATGTTAAGGGATTGAAGCATAATTTACTCAGTGTAATTCAGCTTTGTGATCAGGGGTACACAGTCATATTTCATCCAAATAGATGTGAGATCAAGAAATCAAAGATAGGAAAGCTTATTGTAGATACCAGTAGAACTACAAATAATCTCTACATATTGAGTGAAATTAATGGAGAAAAATATTTTTTATCACAAGAGGATGAGAGTTGGTTATGGCATAGAAGAATGGGTCATATAAAATTTGACAACATAGTGAAAATAAGGAAAAAATAGGTAGTCAAAGATTTACCCAGGATAAAAATACCCCAAAGCACAATTTGTGCACAATTTTAGCATGGTAAGCAAACAAGAACAAGTTTCAAGTCAAAGAATTATCTTCATCCAAACCATTGAAACTAGTTCACACTGATTTATGTGGTCCTACAAGGACAAAGAGTTTACAAGATAAAATTTACTTCATGTTATTTATAGATGATTTCTCCATAATGACTTGGGTGGCATTCTTAAAATAAAATTTAAGCTTTTGAGAAGTTCTAGGCATTCAAGGTTTTAGTAGAAAATATAAAAAGATAAAGTATATAAGATCAGATAGAGGAGGAGAATTCACTTTAGGTGAATTCATAGAATTCTATGAACAACATGGAATCAAAAGATAATACTCAATAGCAAGGGCTCCACAACAAAATGGAGTAGTTGAAATAAAAATAGAACTATTGAGAATATGACTATAGATATGTTAAGTGAGTCTAAGATTTTAGATGGTTTTTGGAGAGAGGAAGTTCCTACAACTATCTATATCATCAATAGAGGTCAAGTAAGAGTAAATCATCATAAAACCCGATATGAGATTTGGAAGAGAAGACCAACTACATTAAAATTATTTCACAATTTTTGGAAGCAAATGCTACATTATACGATAAGGAAAAAAATTGTCAAGTTTGATTCAAGGTGCGATGAGGGTATCTTCCTTGGCTATTCCACTAAGAGAAAATCCTATAAATTCTATAATAAAAGGACACATACAATTGTGGAAAGTACAAATGTAATAGTTTATGAACAAATAGGGTCAAGAGAACCAACTCAAGAAATTGTATATCAAGAAGAAGTTGCCAAGAAGAAATAGGCAAAGAATCATAAGAAGATGAAACACAAAGAACGCCACCTAAGACACCATCCAATTATGTGCAAAAGAATCATCCAAGAGACTTGATCATTGGGAATCCAGAAGAAATACAAACAAGAAGGAAGATAAAAGAAACAAGTAAACATGTAAATCTTTCTTTGCTATCTAAAATTGAGCCCAAGGATTTCAATGAGGTAAGAGAAGATAAATATTGGGTCAAGGCAATAGATGAAGAGTGTAGCATAGTGGTGGAGTATTCCTGATAGGGAGGTGTTTTCTAGAGGTCAGAATTATTATTAGGCTAAACCCAACTCACTTGCCAAATCGTACGGTCTCATGCTCACTCAAACTACCCTTGTACGAACTGTAATCACCTTGTACGACCCTTAATTACCTACACTGTACGATCTCAAATCATACAGTGTCAAATATGGTATGATATTGTACTCATAAAAACTGACAGATGTTGTTTTGGAGGCTGTCGTACACAGTTTTGTAATCGATCAAGTCGATCTCCCAAAACTGCCAAATCGGGTAAGTTTCTATCAATCGCCTGTTTTACCAAATCGGGTAAAAGTGCTTTGTACGATTTGTACGGAAGTCGATGTACGATATGTATGAAATAATGGTACAACATGGTGTTATTTGAGATGCTCTACTACTCCAATCTCTCTCTGGGATGTTTTGTAAAGGTTTAATAGTCCAAACAATGCAATCTCCTTCATAGGCAAAACATCCTAACTAGGGTTGGTGAGAGATTCCATGCGCTTGACTACGCCCAAAAATCATACAATGCTCTTTAATACATCTTTATCAATGCCCTCATGCTTCTAAATCATTCTCCATGATTCACCAGTGCCAATTTCCCTAACCAAGTTGCAACAATGCATAAAACTAACATATAACAGTAAGATAGAAAACACAATCACACAATATTCATCCACAATTCATTATCCATCATTTATCAGGATCGTACACAGTCGTCCACAACATCCTTATGCTCATTAATGTCTATAGATTCGATTACAATGTGGAAAACTATCTCAATGTAATTGCAATAACTCAGGAATCACAACTATAAGTACTTAACTCTCTATTCTAGCAACCAATAACCAGTAAACTAGTAGCGAGACCTATAAATTTGAAAATGGGGCCTTATATAACGTTGTCCAGGCCGTTCCAAAGTGGTTCCTGAGACAATCCATTATTCACAACTGCCCATGTACAACTGAATACATTATTTTGGCTTTTTCCTAAGTCTAATACCTTAATTAGCAAATCCATGCGCCATTTCATCTTGAAATTACATTTCCTTTGCATTTGAGTGAATTTCGGTGTGCCCTGTATGATTTTCTAGTGCCCTGTATGATTTTCCAATCTAGTTGTATGATTTTTCCCTTCACTGTATGATTTTCTCCCCATTGTACGGTTTACAAAACTTGAGCAAATTGTCACAAAACTATCAAAATTGAGCAAATCACTTCTTCTTCTTCTGGGAGGTGGATTTGCTGCCTACATCTGCCCTCCCCTTTACTTTGGTTGGTGTCCTCACCGACTCATTCTATTTCTTCCTCGCTGCTTCATATTCTGCTATGACAGTCGTTAAGTCCTTAACCTGTGACTTGTACATCTCTCGTTCATTCTTCAGCTTGGTTGCATAGCTCCCCATTTCGACGGCTTTGGCTCCATGAAGGTTAGCCTTCTCCTCGGTAGCTTTCACGAAGTCCATCATTTGCTTTTCCCATTTGGAGGTACTCTTCTTCAACTTCTCCTTCCAATGAGCTTCTGCTCGGGCAGCCGCCTGGAGTTCTTCATTCTTTTCATCAATGGTCTCCAAGTGGTGTTTGATATCTGCTTCCAAAGCTCGAACCTGGTCTTCTTTAAGCTTCATCTGAGCTTGCTTCTCTAAGACCATCTCATTCAACTTCTTGTTGTCCCTTGTCAGCTCCTCTATCTGCTTGGCCTGGTTAGTCATTTGCTCATTCTTTTTGGCCAACTGAGTTGTCATCTGCTCATATTTTGCTCTGAGTTGTGCCTCCAACTCCTTGATTCTATCCTCTACCATCTATGAGATCTATCACTTTTCCTCTTCAAGTGTGCTAATCCTGGCTTCAGACTCAGTTCTGAGGCCTGACAGATCCTCCTCCAACTTCTTGATTTTCTCTTCCATCATAGTTCTACTCTTCTATAGTTCCTCTTCCATTGCGGCCAATTCCTTTTGAGTGGTTGTAGTCTCTTCCTTCTGCTCCTCCTTGAGCTGATGAATTCATTCTAATCCAATGCTCAGCCACTCTATCCAATGAGTTAGGAAGTTCAACTTCCTGAGGGTGATGGCCACTCCCATCGCAACTCTCTTATACTCCAACTTTGTCGTATTAGCAGGACAAGTTGGGTGGCTGATTCTATCCAAGTACACCCTTGGATCTTTCCTGTAGTTGGTGACCACCCCTTCTGGCAAGTCTTCCCTTCCCAACATTGTTGTTACCTCTTCCCTGGGTAACCTCCATGGATGTTGTGTGTGGATATCTGCTATCTTCTTTGTATGCTCCACACTATTCACCCATTCTGTAATCTTCTCTAATTCGAGAGACACTTGTTCCTCCCACAACTTTAGTTCTCCCACATGGCCAATGCAAAATTCCAATTTGGCACTATTAATCACATGGCCTAACTGAGAAAAGAAGTGTTCCACCTTATCTTCGACTCCACGTGCCTCCTCCTCAGTTGTGATTCTTTGAAACCATGGTATTTCTAGAAGATAACTGGATTGCATTCCTCATAGTTCTTCTTCAGTAGGAGTCCTCACATCTTCTTCCTCCATAAGGTGGCTAGAGCTCCCTCGAGCTCCTGTAGTGCTCTCACTGTATCTATTTTCTCCCGAGGTGGAGATTGTTTTACTATTTTCTCCTCCTCACTATCCATGATGTTCACAATCTCCTCCTGAGATTGTTGCTGCTCAACTTGCTCTTGGGCTTTTTCAGATTCCACTGTGCCCACCTGTTGCTCTTCAATATTTTCTTAGGCTATTTCTTGTTCATTATTTCCCGTATGTTGTTCCTCCATTATTTCTTCTTCTTGAATTTGTTGTGTGTCCTATTGAGCAACAAATTCTTCTTTTTCTTGAGATGTCTCTGTATTTCCTAGCTCATCTCCCTTACTTGAACTTCCTGTTACAAACTTGTAACGAGGCTTTTTCTTGGGTTTTTCCTCTATGGTATTCATTCCTGTTACCACTTCATCTTGGGTAGTGGCTATTCCATCATGCCCTACCTCAATTCCCTTAAAGAAATCAGAGGCATCCATCTTCTCAAAATGTGCAAATATTTCCAAAGATTTCATTATTTTCTTCGCCTCTATCCAATACAACTCATCCAGTTTCATCGCTTCTGAATCCGATTGTTCCTTCTCCTGTATTTTCAAAACTAGTTTGCTTACCCTTTTCTCCCACTACCTCCTCGTCATTATTTGTATGGGACTTCTCTCCATTTCCTGAATGAGAGGTTGCTCCTACTGCCTTTGTGTTGGTATTTGTTGTTCTAGTTTCGGCTCCAGCCATCTAGAACGTTTCCTCCGATGGTGTACATCGGCATCCTCCTCCGAAGATGTATCTCCTTGAGCTTCACTCCGATGTCGCTCGCTCCTTGTTCATGGTTTCTCGGAGTCCCTTTTGCTATTGGTACAACCTTCACCCACTTCAATATCATTGATTGGTCTAGCCTGATTTCTCTAGGTGGCGTCAACCCTAGGAATTGCATTCCCGCTTCTGTGACTGCATTTAGTAGCAATCCAATTGCATGGAAGGCCATCCCAAAATTCTTTAGTCTCTTGGTCAGTGCCTCATGCATTCTTCTTTCCAGATAGGTACCCCAATCATATTGAATTCCCTTTGTGATACCTTCTACATATTGTGCCATCCACATTGGCATCTCCATCACCCTTATATCCCCTAACAGTCGAGCCATGATTGTATTCATTGCACATGCCCAATGTTCTCCTCATAACTAGCTCTATTTGATTCCATGCATCCCTACACCTAAAATATTTGCCTCTATCAATGATTTGACAGTGGTCATAGTGGTGACAAGACGGTATGCCTCTATCGGGTCTACCAGTTTTTCACTATCTCCATACCGTCCTCTGGCAACCCAAATATTTTCTGAAAGGTTTCTACCGAGATATCCACCTTGACGGACCTCTTGCCCACATTGACGTAGGCAACTCGGGTTGCTGCATTATATGCCTAAACTATCTATAAAAGATAGTTCTAAAAAAATGTCCGATGGAATGGTGGAATCTGTGCAATGACCGCCACATGCGCATCTGTGAATGTCTTCCTCCAAGGGTGATCTCTATTTTTCTCATCATTCCACCATTTCCTGCATGCATCTGCTCCATGTTGTACAAATGTGATTTTTGATACTTCCACCTAGCATTCCTCCTGTCCACTGCTCAGGTGGTCTTCCTATTCTGGCACATGCACCTCACTCCTCAATTCCCTCCGTGAGGTTCTTTCTTGGGCCATTCTTCCCTCTCTGTGCCTTGGTGGTGTTCTATCCAGGTGTGCCTGCCAATGTCATTGTCCCCTCCATGACCTATATCCTCCTCTCCTCCAAGGATGATTACCATGCCTCCCGTGGGACTGAAACTGATGCCCTTGATGTTACCATGGGTATGCCTCCCTCTCGTGCAGTGGACCTGGTGATCTCTCCACCCTATGAGCTGCAATCCACCTTAATCGACGTCCAAATTCTTTCATTGAGATCATTCCTTCAACATCTCGTCGATTAGCTCAACCTCCTCTTCTGCAATCAGAAGCGTACCAAAAATCATACAACCTCCTTGTAAAATCGTACAGTGTACAATTTTATGTTCCTTGTACGATTTTACCCTCCTTCATCCACTCCTGGATCGTACAATGTTCTTCTCTCTTCTGCAATTCTTTTCCCACTCTGTCAGTCTTCAAATCATCCCAACTTCTCCAAATCGTACAATTGCAACCTAAAATCGTACAGCATGATAGTGTTCCATACGATGTTATTTTATGGCTGCCCTCCCCTTTTCAATTCGTATGATTCCGTACAATTTCATATGGTCTTCTTGAAAAACTATTAAAAATGGAAAAAATCACTCCAAACTGCACTATATTTTCCAAAAATCGTACAAGCTACCCCAAATCATATAGTACGACTTCTCCAACCCTAAAAGATAAAAAAATTTAGGGTTTCTACCTCCTTTGTCAAATCCTCCACCGACCCAGTTGTCGGAATGCCTCGATCTACTTTTTCAATGCTTATCTTCAACAATTCTTCAATTCTTCCAACCCTGGCATAATTTTCTTCAATTTGCCAATTTTCTGGCTATACTGTATGACTATACGGACTTCTATTTCTTTCCTCACATTTCATAGCTCGATTTTTTCCAGATTGTTCTGATTTTAGGGTTCTAATCTCCAATTCCACTGTAATTCCAACACTCCAATCTACTTCCTCAGGCTCCAATCAGCAATTTCATGCTCCTCAATCCGTACAATGATGTATTTTGCCATCTTTGCTACTATTGCTCTAAAAAATTTGAATTCCTCCTTCTTTTATGGAGTAAACCCTAGTTTTCTCCCTCTTGGGTCAAATATTTGAAGCTGAAAAGACTCCTTGGTGCAAATTTTTAAATGAGTCTATAAAAATCAGGCTATTGGTGAAATTTTATTGCTCATATGGTCATCTCCCATCGGTTTGCATGCTTTCCACCTTCATGCTCCTAAAAAATTCAAATTTTTACTTGTACGGTTTGATAAAATTGGTAACTGGCTTCCTTATTTAAAGTGCTTCGAAACCCTAAGAAAACCCTAATTTTGATCACTCAAAATCATGCCATTTTGCATGTTTTCCCTCCATAATGCATGGATGATCGACAACTCAACAAAATTTTAAATTTCATCTTTTTCCCCTACTTTTTCCTCCAACTACTGCTTTCTCCCATGCATGCCGCATTTATTGAGGTGGTTGGAAAATCGTACATCCACCTAAATCATACACTGTATGATCTAAATCATACAATATATAAGTTTGTATGATTTCCATGTCATTCTTGCTTTGTACGATCCCTCATTTGTACGATTTCATCTTGTACTCTTTCTATGTACGATCTTTATACTTAGAAAAAAATTGCTTTCTTTTTCTCTGGAGAGGCCGTCGTTTCCGATTTTCAACCTCGCCCTTCCTAATTGCATCCCGAGGGATTTTCACAACTAAGGCACACTTTTTTTCAATTTTTTTTTTTTTCATCCTAGTCTATTTACACTTACCATCTTGGTAATCGTACAATGACATTCACTTGTACGATCCCATATAAATCTTGACCTCGAGGTTCGACCATCACATTTCGATTAGTGGTATCCTCTTGTACCTCTTGTTCTCTTGCTTGGCTTACCTCTCTGTGATGTTGCTTTTGCTCTTCCCCTACAATGTGTACAATTTGGAATTGTACAATGGCAAGTTGGAGTCTTCTCACCTGGTGGTCCTTCCTCTTTGTACGGTGATTGATCCCAAGGTAGTGGTGTCCTCACCACTCTACTATCATTTGAGCGACTTCTTCACCTATCTCCCTAGATCAATTCTTGCTCCAAACTTGGCGATCGAACTCGTTGATGGCCTAGGTTTCTTTCCTCTACAAAATGTACCCTTCCTCTTTCAGCTAAGTTTCTACCATGTGGGTATCTACCCCTTCCATTTCCTCTTGGCCTCAAACTTCTCTATACTATTGGTGGTTCCTCCCTTTCTTGGAGTAATTGCCTATTACCCAATGGTTGTTGAGGTCTTTGCCTAATTACGGGTGGATGTCCCCTTGCCTATCGTAACATGCCTCTTACTCTTGGTACACCTCATTGATTCCTTACCCAATTCATGTATGCTAGAGGATTATCTCCTGGCCATCTAGGAGTAGGGGGTCAAAATCTTCCTCGTCCTCTACCTCCTCTATTTGCAACATCATCATGGTCTCGATTATTCTCTGGTCGCCTACCTCCTCCTCATCCATAATGGAGTCTTAGAGGTCTTCGTCCGATTCCTCCTCTTGTTCTTTGGTTATCAGGAGTAATTTCTACCAACTCAATATTGGCTAGTGGACTTCGATTAGGTGATAGTTGTTGTAAGGTTCAGATTCTTCTATCAACATGGACTAAGCGATGCCTCCATCTTCTTTCTTCAAAGGATCTCTAGGGAAGTGATGCTGCCAATACTTCTCTATATGCATCCGAGAAGTCTATCTCAGAACTAGAGTCAGTTCGACCGTCTTCCCTCTGTTCTACCCAATCGGTTGGCAAATTCATCACTCTCTCTAATCTCCTTACTTCCCTTCTTTGTCTTCTCAGTTGTCGATGGGCTATTGCATAAGCTTGCCTATCAATACAAGGTCTTTCCTCCTGAATTCTCTATGCTTCTCTTTGTCTGGATGCGCCATTTGGAGGATCATGATTTCTCTATAGATTATGAGGGTTCTCTGGCTCCTCCTCATCACTACTATCTATACTAAGCTCTCTTACCAACCATGACATTCCTTCTTCATTAGAATTTATCATGTCCACCAATATATTCCCTTGCAACTGAGGTGTTGTGGTAGCCTCCTCTATGTTGCAATAAGGAGCTTTTGTGCCTCCATTGGTACTTCATTGTACACTTGGTGAGGTTAGTGGACTTGAGTGGGTGCCTTCATTTCCTCCACCATCTCTTGGAGTTAATCCTTCTGCTTCCTCAGATTCACTTTCATCCTCCCATAGGCTAACTTCCTGCTACTCATCCAATCGTCGTATGGTTTCATCCAACTCCTCGATGAGTTGTTCCCTCAACCTCGCATTGTGACTCTACAATGTTTGATACTCTTCTTGCAATTGTTGCATTTGTGTTCACATCCTCTACTGAAATAGCCCAATTTGAGCCAATGGAGAAAGTCTAGCTAGTTCCTCATCTACAGCTTCATTCCTACCATCTTCTAGAATTTCCATTTCGGTCATGCCCACTCCATCCTCATCAGGTACTATTAACCCTGTCCTTCTTCTAGTTCTAGGTAATAGTGCTACCTCCTGATAGCCTCTTGGTTTGAGAGAGACTCTTCCCTCTTCTTCTTGTGTGGTTCCATCAGTTCTTCTGACATGTACCTGTATCCTTCTTCTCTCACCAGTTCGGGGTGTCAATTCTTGTTGCATGATTATTAATTGTGTCTCCTCCCCTTTCTGCAAATAGGTGTGTGAGTCCCATATCAGGTTCTTCTTGTGATGGACCTAGCTCACGATGAGCTTCTTCTTGAGATTTCGCTCATCTTCATCATTCAATTTCTTCTGAAGCAATGAATAAACATTGTACTTTATAAGGCTTCAACTTTGAGCCATTTACAGTGTTGGGTACCTCTATCCCATCCAAGTTCTGTAACTTGACTGCTCCATTACTCATTACTTCAATAACTTTATAAGGTCCAAGCCATAGCATCTTCAGCTTACCTAGCTTGATTTCCCTTTTTCCATTAAACTTTAGAACTAAGTCATCGGGACTAAGTTCCAACTTTCTCAAGTGCTTGTCATGCCACGCCTTGCATCTTTTCTGAGCTATCTCAATTGCCCATTGTGCCATGACTCTTATTTCATCTAACTTGGTCAGTGTCATCAGTCATTCCTCCAAACTTTCTTGATCCCCCAAGCGATGCTCTACTATGACTCTCAAACTTGGTATCAAGAACTCGACTAGCACCACTGCTTCTTGACCATACATCAATTGGAAAGGTGTATGTTCCATTGTTGGTTTAAAAGTTGTTATGTATGCCCACAAAATGGATGGTAACCTTTCCTCCTAGTCTGCTCCCTCTATTCCATAGGTTTTATACAGAGTAGATACTAAGACTTTATTGGTTACTTCTTCCTGCCCATTTGCTCTAGGGTAGTACGGACTAGACAATGAGTGTAAAATCTTAAACTCTATCATCAACATCTTGATAATCTCATTAACAAAGTGTCCTCCATGGTCACTCGTTATTCATAGTGGAATACCAAATCTTATGATTACCTGCTCATACAAAAATCTCATTGTACTTTTGGCTGAATTATCAGGTAATGCTCTTGCTTCTACCCATTTTGTTAGGTATTCTATTGCCACTATGATATATCTACACTTCCACCTCTGAGATGTCTTTAATGGTCCTACGAAGTCCAAGCCCCAACGTTCGAACAACTCCTATGGTTGCGATGGGTGTAAGGGCATAAAGTCCCTCTTTACCGGTTTACCTGCTCTTTGGCAAGTATCACAAGCTTTCACATGTTCCTTTGCATCATTATACAGTGTGGGCCACCATAGACCTGCTAACAATATTTTCCATGTAGTCGCATCTAGTCCCATATGTCCCCCTGCTAAGCCTACGTGGGCTTCTTTCAATGCCGCCTTGACTTCTTCCTCCATTACACATCTATGCAAGATACCATCACTTCCCATATTGTATAGTAATCCTACTATTATCTGGAAGGGTGCTGACTTCATGATTATTTTCTTCTTTTTGGTTGTCATCATCTCTTGTGGCAACTCACCTATGGATAGATATTGGCCAACCAACTTGTACCATGATGGAACAACATTGATGGCGAATAATTATGCATCTGGAAATTCATCAGGAACTCTTGTTCCTATCGGCTCCCCTGATCGTATCCAAGACAACTGGTCTGCAATCACGTGCTTCTTACCAAGTCTCACCACTACTCAGAATACGAACTCTTGGAGGGTGACGAGCCACCTACTAACTCATCCTTGTATTACTAGTTTGTTTATTAAGTACAACAAAGCTTGATGATCAACATAGAATGCAAAGGGGTTTTCTAGTAGGTAATGCCTAAAATTTTGGACTACATATACCATCCCCAAGGCTTCCCTTTCTATTGTACTATAGTTTCTTTCTAGCCTTGACAAAAGGTGACTAGCAAATAAAATAGGTTGATCTAGCTTAAACTGTCCTTCTTGTGCTAAAGCACATCCGATTGCAAAATTTGAGGTATCAACATGGACATGGAATTCCTTATCCCAACTAGGAAACACCAAAATTGGACTACTCACCAACTTAGCCTTTAACTCCTCAAAGGCTCCTTGGTGCTCCTCTATCCATCTGAAAGGAATATTCTTTTTCATCAAAGAATCTAATGGGTAGGATACATGGGCATAATTTTTGATAAATCTTTGGTAATATCCTGTCGAACCAAGGAAGGTTTTGAGTGAACTCACATCAAAGGGTTCTTCCATGTGTAATATCACATGAATTTTATCAAGATCTGTCTTCAATCCTTCACTGCACACAATGTGTCCTAACAATTTCCCATATGGTACCATCAAAAAATATTTTCTTAGGTTTAATGATATCTGTGCATTTTTGCACCTACTCATACATTCACTAAGGGCAGGAAGATGCTCCTTGATCTTCCCATAGATGGACCAATCATCCAAAAATGCTTTGAAGTTCCCCATTGCTAGTTGATCAAATATATACAGTATGATGCATTGAAATGTAGTTGGGGCATTACAGAGCCCAAATGGCATTCGATTATATGCGTAGATGCCATTCTCCACAATAAATGTGGTCTTCAACTTATCCTCCTCGATGATGCTGATTTGATTGTATCCTGAGAATCCATCCAAAAATGAATAGATCTCATGTCCTGCAACTTCTTCCAAGATAGAATCTATGAAGGGAATGGGGAAGGGATCCTTAATGGTCACTGCATTTAGACTCCTAAAGTCTACGCATATTCTGATCTTATCTACTTCCTTCTTCAAGGTGATCACTATAGGTGAAACCCATTCACTATTTGTCACCCTGAATATGATTCCTGCTTCCAACATCTTTTCTATCTCCGTGTTTACTAATGTTGCATACTTTGGGTTCATTCTATATGGCCTTCTCCTTACAGGTTGAGCACCAAGCATTAGTGTGATCTTATGGACACATAATTTTGGTGGGATTCCTTTCAGGTCCTTATATGTCCATGCGAAGACATCCTTGTACTCCAAGAATATCTTGAAAGTTGTTGCCTTCAATACCGGATTCCAATCATCACCACAATGGACCATCCTAGGTTCCTCCTCCATTCCTAGATTGATGTCCACTATCTTAGGTCCTTCATACTTGATATTTTTTGGCTCACTCATAGCTTTCATTACATTCTCAGGGTGTGTCGGTCTTGTATCAATCTCTGCATCTCCTACTGTATACTCTACAAAGATTTTTGGAAATGTCCACTTCTCTTCTATTTCCTTCTTAGTTTCTTTACTGACTTTTGGTTTGTCTTGTTTTTCCTTGATCTCCTCTGACTCAATACAGAGGCAGTTGGGCTGAAACATTTTGTACTCCTCCATTTTCCAATGAAGAAGTCCACTATCATATCGAGCTTCATCTTCACTACATTCATCTAGGTACAACATTCCCTCTCCATCAGGTTCATGCCCTTCATCCCCTGAGGAATTTTTTGATTCATCGGTTGTAGCTACATCTTCACTAACTCTTTGATTAGCTAGATTAATCATGTATTTATGTTGTCCTTTCTTAAAAGTGATCTGATTCTTTCCCCAATTATGATTAACTTTGGCTACTCATAGCCAACCTCTCCCCAAGAGAGCATCGTATGCAAGTTTCTGCATTGTAATCACAACAAAATCCAAGACAAATTCTTGTTCAGCTATCATTACTTGTTGTGTTGTTAAGACTCCCTTTATCTCAATACCATTCTAGTCAGCACCATATAATTAGAAGCTCGGTGCCCATAGGGATGGAGCACCTAGTTCTAACCAAGTTCTCTCAAGTAACACATTGACATTGGATCCTCCATCCATGATAACTTGTGTCAATTTGTGTCCTAAGATCTCCATATGTACTAATGCAGGTTTCTTTCCCACATCAATCATTAATACAATAGGATCCATAAATTGATCTTTTCATTCTTCTTCCTAGATTGGTTGGCTCTCTACCTCCATCACCTCTTGTGGTTGTAATTCTTCCACAATTGCCTTCTGCAATTCTAGGATAGCTTCTAGCAAGTCGGATACTTTAAGTTCCACTATGGTATCCAAAACTTGTGCTACCAGATTTTGCACAACTATCTCCTGATCTGATGGTTTTCTTAATTCCTTTCCTATTCTCGCTTCTACTGGTTTAGCTTTCTCAACTTCTTCTTGCAATATTTTCTTTGTTGCTTGCCAGTGTTGCTTTTCTTTTGTTGGCTCAGGATACTTATCCTTTTTAGCCTGATTCCTCATCATGGCTAAAACTTCCTGAGTTTCCTCCTTAACTTGAGGAACTTTGATGTCCAAATAACTAACATTCTATGGGTTACTCGAACTCGCCTACTTTGGACAATTCTCTTCTTTGTGGTTCCTCGGACCACACCATCTACACATGTGTGTAGTGCTTGTTTGTGGTGTCCCTTGCATCGGAGGTGCAGGACAATTTTTTCACAAAATGCCCCCACTCTTGGCAATTGCGACATTGTATGACCGGCCTACCTTCTGAGTCATACTATAAATGACTTTGTCCTCCTTGTCGATTACCTTGGTTTTATCTCCCACCTCATCTGCTATTTATGTAACCGCCACTTGTTGCTTGTTGCCCGCCTCCTTGGGCCTTCGATTTCTCTTCCTACTCCTGGATTGATAGTACCTATGGGCGTACTCTTGCATTATAGGGATAGATCATTACCTCATGCCCCATCACATTACAAATATGGCAATAGTCATTCTTTGAACATTTCATATTTGTATGTCCCTCTATTTTGCATTTTGTGCACCACAGCTCATTCCTATCCGGCTTGATCTTTTGTTCTTTTACCATCTTATCAAACTCTTTGTGGAATGATGCTACCATCCTCTGTATAGTGTCATCTTCTTCACTATCTGAATCCTTCGACTTGGGATGAGACAAGATTCTTGTATACATCTATTTTGATTCACTCTCAAAGTTCTTTGCATGTTTAAGTACTTCCTCATATGTTTTGGATGGTACTACCTTCATATTTTTCTTATATTTTGGTAGTAACCCATCTACGAACCACCATTTTACTAGAACATCTACCAATGGCATCTGCATCTTATCGACTAATTGCTTCAGTCGACGGTTGTAGGATTTCACATCCTCATCAACTTTCTATTTTGTCATGCAAAGCTCGGTAACAATGTCTCCATCATCCTTTAAAGGTCAAAATTCTTCAATGAACTTCTCCTTTATCTGATTCCAAGTCTAAAAATCAATATTATTTTCTCTCTTCAGGTACCAATCTATTGCCAATCCTCTCAAGGTAGCAGGAAATAGGATTACCCAATCCTTCGGTCTGTCTACACCATTTTCTCTCCAAATGGTTATGCAAGTCCCTATATGTCATGTGGGGTCTTCCTTACCCTCACCTAAGAATGGTGGACATCTTTGTTTGGTTGCTCTATTAGCCATCTTAGGAGAGTCATCGCTCTCACTTGAGGTATCTCATGGAATCTCTATCGGATTCCTCCTTGGAGGTGTCTTACTCCCATTATCATCAGAAGTGTCAATTTGAGGTATCTTGTTTTGTCCCACCACTCGATGACCAAATTCTCGTGCATCTTCACTTTGTGACCTCCTTCGCTGGTGTGATGGAGATGGTCTTGGTCTGTCCTCCTGAGTCCTCGTGTCCTGTTGCTCTGGTGCCTGACTCCCATCCTCTGCACCCCCTTGCAACCCTTCTATCACTTTCTCAGGTCTTACCATCCACTCTCCATCATCTTGCACTTTTTCTTTGTCAACCTTCTCCTCTACGCTTGGTGGTTCTATATCCTCGTCTTCTGTCTCAATCAACAATGCCTCAAGGTCTCCTTCTTTGGATGTCCAAACTTGCTCTATTTCTGGTTCGTGCATACTCTGATCTGAGTTACTCATGTTTCCTCTTTGAGAAATCCTCGTGCTCCTTCTTACTGGAATGTTATCTCGTGGTTCCCATCTCCCACGGCTTCGTGTACTGGTGTCCGTCATAAAAATCACCTCTAGTATTTAGTCAAATTCGACCCGTTTTAACAAGAATGCCAGATTCGATAAGGCAACGATGCCAAATGTAGCACAACGGTGGAGTATTCCTAGTAGGGAGGTGTTTTCTAGAGGTCAAAATTATTATTAGGCTAAACCCAACTCACTTTCCAAATCGTACGGTCTCATGCTCACTCAAACTACCCTTGTACGAACTATAATCACCTTGTACGACCCTTAATTACCTACACTATACGATCTCAAATCATACAGTGTCAAATATGGTATGATATTGTACTCAAAAAAACTGACAGATGCTTTTTTGGAGGCTGCCATACATAGTTTTGTAATCGATCAAGTCGATCTCCCAAAACTGCCAAATCGGGTAAGTTTCTATCAATCGCCTATTTTACCAAATCGGGTAAAAGTGCTTTGTACGATTTGTACGGAAGTCGATGTACGATATGTATGAAATAATGGTATAGCATGGTGTTATTTGAGATGCTCTACTACTCCAATCTCTCTCCGGGATGTTTTGTAAAGGTTTAATAGTCCAAACAATGCAATCTCCTTCATAGGCAAAACATCCTAATCGGGTTGGTGAGAGATTCCATGCGCTTGACTACGCCCAAAAATCATACAATGCTCTTTAATACATCTTTATCAATGCCCTCATGCTTCTAAATCATTCTCCATGATTCACCAGTGCCAATTTCCCTAACCAAGTTGCAACAATGCATAAAACTAACATATAACAATAAGATAGAAAACACAATCACACAATATTCATCCATAATTCATTATCCATAATTATCAGGATCGTACACAATCATCCACAACATCATTATGCTCATTAATATCTATATATTCGATTACAATGTGGAAAAACTATCTCAATGTAATTGCAATAACTCAGGAATCACAACTATAAGTACTTAACTCTCTATTCTAGCAACCAGTAACCAGTAAACTAGTAGCCAGACCTATAAATTTGAAAATGGGGCCTTATATAACATTGTCTAGGCCATTCCAAAGTGGTTCCTGAGACAATCCATTATTCACAACTGCCCATGTACAACTGAATACATTATTTTGGCTTTTTCCTAAGTCTAATACCTTAATTAGCAAATCCATGCGCCATTTCATCTTGAAATTACATTTCCTTTGCATTTGAGTGAATTTCGGTGTGCCCTGTATGATTTTCTAATGCCCTGTATGATTTTCCAATCTAGTTGTATGATTTTTCCCTTCACTGTACGATTTTCTCCCCATTGTACGATTTACAAAACTTGAGCAAATTGTCACAAAACTATCAAAATTGAGCAAATCACTTCTTCTTCTGGGAGGTGGATTTGCTGCCTATAAATATTTGGATAAAATAGAAAAAAAAGAGACTTTGGAACTTTTTCCACAACCAAAAACAATAATATAATTAGCAGTAAATGGTTTTACAAAAATAAGTTAAATGAAGATGGTCAGGTGGTCAGAAACAAAGCAAGACTAGTATGCAAAGGCTATGCACAGGTTGAAGGGATTGATTTTGATGAAACAATTGATCTTGTTGCACATCTTGAGGCCATAAGAATGTTTTTATAATTCTTAATTTTCTAAAACTTCAAACTATATAAAATGGATGTAAAATCAACTTTTCTCAATAGTTTCTTAGAAGAAAAGGTCTATATTGAACAACTTGAGGGGTTCAACCTGACTGATAAGCTAGATTATGAATGCAAATTATAGAAGGATCTTTATGGACTAAAGAAAGCTCCTAGGGGTTGGTATTCAATATTGGATAAGTATATTCAAGAATAGGGTTTCATAAAAGGAATAGTTGACAATAATTTATACATCAGAAATGAAGGAAATGACTTGTTGATTTTGGTGGTCTATGTGGATGATATCATTATTGGAGGTAGTAATGATAATATGTATCAGAAATTTTCAAAGTGTATGCAAAATAAATTTGAAATTTCAATGCTTGGTGAGTTGTCCTTCTTCCTTGGATTGCATATTTCACAATTATAAAAAGGTATATTTCTATCACAAACCAAGTATATAAAAGAAATGTTGAAATAAAATCATACTAGAGGATTGCAAACTAGTGAGTGCCCCCATGGTTACAGGATGCAAATTGAGTAAATATGATGAATATCCTGAGTCAAATCAAACATTATATAGATCCATGATTGGAAGTTTACTATATGTCATAGCTACAAGACCAGATATAATGCAGGCAGTGGTACTAGTGGTAAGATTTCAAGCAATGCTAAAGGAAACACATGTACAAGCAGTAAAAAGAAACCTTGGGTATTTAAAAGAAACTATGGAATTTGGACTTTCGTATCCCAGAAGTAACAAATTCACTTGCACAACATATACAAATGTAGATTGGGCAGGTAGTATTGATGATAGAAAGAGCACAAGTGGAAGAGCATTCTTTCTTAGAGATTGTTTAGTCTCTTGGCTAAGTAAGAAACGAGCATTGATATTTTTATCCATGGCAGAGGAAAAGTACATTACGGTAGTTTCTTATTGTACACAAGTGTTATGGATGAAGTAAACTTTAAAATATTTTAAAATAGAGAATGACCATTCCATATCCATACTATGTGATAATAAAAGTGCCATAACATTTCAAAGAATCTAGTGATGCATTCAAGGACTGAAGAACACAAGCTTATACTAAGAGGGGGGTGAATAGTATAAGACCACATTTTACTTTTCTTTCCTAATAAATATTATGCAATGTAAAGATAGAAATATCAATAGAAGTAATCAAATCAATGCATAAATCACCACACACAATAGAGACACCAATTTAATGTGGTTCACCCAATGTGGGCTACTCCACAGAGAAAATATTTCACTAAAATTTTCTCAATCAATCTCTTGGAAATATTTCCCTATTACAATATCTATGGATCTCTATACAAAGGATACACCAATCCCCTAATCAATTTTATGGATCTTTATCCATAATATAACTCCTATCTCCTTATATCTAACTAGTGATCTTCTAGAAGAACTGTTGCCCCCACTACTCTGGCTAATGGATCTCTATCCACTGAAGACATATGTACTCACTACCATGGATAATAGATATATATCCACTACAACCTGTCATACTCTATACTTTGTCACCTTCAAATATCTATCTTAAATATACACTAAACACAGTCCTTTGATTTAGCACAAATCTTCTTAATCTCTGTCTCTGGTCTAGCACAAAACTATCCTCAAATATACAACAAAAGTTTTCCTCTAAAATGCACTAAACATAGTCCTTCGGTCTAACACAAATTTATCCTAAATCTTTGTTCTATGATCTACACTAAACACAGTCCTTTGGTCTAGCACAATTCTATCCTGAATCTTTATCTTTAAGTCTTAACACAAAGCTTGACTTAATATCAAATCACATATGCTAGATCTGCCCCAAACTTTAACCCAAGGTTTGAATAAATCAATAAATCAACTCTGCTCACAAGTCTACTCAAACACTTGTCTCAAATATGCCTTGTAAGCTTCCACAAAAGCTCACACTAATATTTCCACAAGTCCTCTCAAAGACTTACCTCAAATCTTCTCAATAAGTCCACACTAGAACTTGTCCAATCTCATAGAAACATAAAGAGAATTTTTAGAGACTCAATATGCTTCACATTCATCACAATTCTCAATCACTTTCAATCACTCTTTTAGAAATATATAGAGAATTGTTATAGACTCAATATGCTTCACATTTACCTCAATGCTAAATCACTTTCAATCACTCTTTTAGAAACATACATAGAATTATTAGAGACTCAATATGCTTCACATTCACCTCAATGCTCAAACACTTTCACTCACTCTTTTAGAAACATATAGAGAATTTTTAGAGACTTGATATGCTTCACACTCACAAATTCTTAATCACTTTCAATCTCACTTTTATCATAGAAATATATAGAGAATTGTTAGAGACTCAATATGTTTCACACTCATCAACACTCAACCTTTTTCTCAAATCAATTTAGAATATAGAACAATATGTTTCATACAACTTGAGCTATCACTTCACACATCCACTTGACTAGGATCAACCAACTTTACTCAACCAATCACTCAATCAAATAATCCTTGCTCACAAAACCTAGTCCAAGCATATGAACACTCACTCAAAATATTTCCAACAAAGTTTATCATACAATATCACATAACAATGATACTCATGTTCTTTCCAAACCCTAATTCAAGTTCTTCACTTAATTACTCACTTCAAAAATAATGCTTATAAAACAATATTCATATAAAAATGATACTCATGTTCTTTGCAAATCCTAGTTCAAGTTCTTCACTCAATTACTCACTTCAACAACAATGCTTATCAAACAATGTGCATAGCATTCACTTCACAATAGCTCAACAACTCAATAAGGAAACCTAATCAAGTCCTTTTCACTCCAATGTTGTTTTCCAAAAAACCAACCAATCAACTCAATCAAGGAATAATGTGCCCATACCTTTTTGCTTGATGAGAAGTAGACCATACAAATCTGCTACAATCATAAATACTTATTTTCCAAGTACAAAGAGTTAGATGAAAAGAATTATCACTCTAACACTTTTCACAATTTACCTTAATCACAAAGATAAATTAAATATCAAATACACCTTATTACTCCATTCTTAAAATAATATCCAACATCACAATATTTAATTAATCACTTCTTCAAAACCCTAACTCATCACAAGATCATCTCAACCATTCAGATTTAACATAACTCACTTCAAAAAATTATCTTCAAATAATAAACCAACCTCTACTTATGACTCCCTACTTTAATATTGCATTTATTAAATAACTCACTTGTAAAACAATGCAATAAAATAATTTTCCCTTTTTCTAAGATAAAAATATTTTTACCCTCAAATCTATCTCAGCAAAATAACCTTTCAAAAACTTAATAATATTTCCCTTATGAATTTTTACTAATCCTCCAAAATAAAACTATCACCTTATTTCTCCTAACTTTAACTTTATCCCATGCAAAAATTAAATCATAAACCAAAATGTTACCACTTTAGCATGCACAAGAGTTGAACTTGGAACTTCTCTCCAATGAGTGCCTTGGCCGTAAATTCCACATTGTGTGAGCCATGTGCTCCTCTTGGAGCCATCAAGCACCTATCGCGTTTTGACCTCCTTAGCACCCACGAGCCAAAGGGCTCCTTCACCCTCGCTTTTTGGAAACCATGCGTTGCATGAACTATCATTGCGAAATATGTGCACGAGTATTACGCATTAACATTAGTGAATTAGGATGGATGCTTAGGCCTTTGGAGAGGATATGGTTAAAATACCATACACCTTCCAATAATATCCTACGTCGGTGGAGGGAGTACGTCATATTCACATGCAAAAATGTTGGTGCCAAACTTAGAATTTGGCCTTATAATTATTAAATATAATAATTTAAATTCTTTTAGAATTTAAATATTATAATTTAATAATTAAATAAACTTCGGGCATTTTAAACCAAACTGAAAGCCTCCTTTGATTTTAGAAAAAACTTATAACTTGCCCACCATTGGTTTTAAAGAAAAACCTTTTATTTTTGCCACCATTGGTTTTAAAGGAAAACCTTTTATTTTTGCCACCCTTGGTTTCAAAGAAAAACCTTTAAAATCATGCTCCACATAATATTTAAAAATAAAAATTATGGAGCTCATCTATCATCAACCTCTTGCATTGCTCCTTTTGACCTTTTGACATCAATGGTAGCTCATTCCTTGACATCAATGACAAATCCATTCCTTGACATCAATGACAACTTCATGGACTCAAAATGTCGAACAATCCCCCCCCTCCTCTTTGGTGGCCCCCCATTTTTTTTTTCCCCCACCCCCCCCTCTTTTTTTTTTTCTCCCCCCCTGCCCCCCCCCCCCCCCCCCCCCCCCCCCCCCCCCCACCCCCCCCCCCCCCCCCCCCCCTCCCCCCCCCCCCCCCGCCCCCTTTGGGGCTTGGGGCTAAGAATGAGTCTCTTAGCTTAGCCCCTCTCCCACCTCCTCTTAAGGTGGTTAATTCTGGGGTGGAAGTATTTCTACTCCCAACAAGCACTGGTCTTTACCTTTTTCCTCTTTTCTTCTTATCTAATCCTTCTGATTCCTTGAATATTCCTCTCCGTTTCCATTTTCATGTTCCTGTTCTTGTTCCTGTTCAAGTAAATACCCATATTTATGTTTTTTTCTGTTCCTGTTCATGTCCATACCCATATTTATGTTTTTTTTTCATTTTCCTATTTCTGTTCATGTCTATATTCCTATTCCTATTCTTGCTTCTATTCATGTTCATGTTCATATTCATATTCTCGTTCCTGTTTCTATTCTTATTCCTATTCATGTTCATGCTTGGTTCTAGAATGTCTGCTCTACACCACTTTGTTGTATGTCCATCATTATTGCACTTATAATACTTAATGTTATTAATCCTTGGAGATGAAAATGTCTTGGTATTTCTCCTAGTGAAGCCATATTTGTTCTTGTCATGTACCTTACATGAGTAACAATACCCATGGAAAAGTCGTTTGTTCTTGAAATTTCCATATTCATGTATTTCATGTGTCCTAAATTCTAAAGCCTTGTACCCAAATCTGTGACATGAGAAACATCTTCCATTGAAGTTTCCTTGTCTTTACCCCATTGGTTTCTTAGTCTCTCTTAACCTATTATGATTGTTGTTCCATTTGTTTCTTCTTTGTACATTGTTCCTTTCCTTGTTGAATTTTTTGTTGTCTAACTCATCCTCAGAAGTCTCACTTTCTCTTACATTGTATTCTTCTGAAGTTTCTTCTTCTTCAGAACTTGAGGTTGACTCTTCTTCTTGTTTCTTTTGAGCCTATTCAAAACCAAGACCTATTTTGTTTGTTGACCTTCTTTTTATCTTGATCATATTATTTACAATCTTTGAACTCTTCCTAAACTTGTGTAGCTTATCCTTGTATTTTTCTAAATATTCCCTTAGTAGATCTACTTCTTGTTCTAACCTTTCACATTCTAAGACCTTTTCTTCTAACTTATCCTTGAACTTCTTTGTCTTAGCCATTGACTTGTTTAGATCCTCTATAAGCTTTCCTCTCTCTTCATCACATTCTTGAAACTAAAACTCAAGTTGAGAGTTTTGCTTTCTTACCTTATTTAAAGTTTTAAGAGCATAGATAAGCTCTCCCTCAAGATCAACTCCTCATTTTTCTTATTCTTCCTCAATTTGTTATCCTTTATCTATATCTTCATTTTCTTTTGACTTGTCTTCTATAGGATCATCTTCTTTTTATTCTAGTGCCATTAGAAGATTATCTTCTGGTCCTTCAAGTGCATCCTCATAGTCATCATCACTAAAACTAAAACCATTCCTTATACAACTATATTTAAGATGTTCAAAATTACCACATCTAAAACACTTGAGAATTATTGGTGACCTTTTCTTAACTTCTTTTTCTTCAATCAAAAATAGGACTTCATCTTTATCATTATCTAAAAAACTATTATCACTATCACTTGATTACTTACTTGCCTTGTCTACATAGTAGCTCCTCTTTTGTATTTGAAAGAACTTCTTTCCTTGTTTGCTTTGTCCATCCTTGCATTTATTTTGGTACTTGTATTTTTTTAATTCCCTATTCTTGTGATCTTTTTTTTCTTCATCATTGTTATTTTTAGCTTCTTGACAATCAGTTGCATAGTTACCATACTTTTCACAATTGAAACATCTAATATATTTTGCATATTTAACTCTTCTTGAATATTTATTCCTTCTGCCATAATTTGCTTCTTCATCATCGGATGACTCATTGTTTGATTCTAACTTCTTATCCTTTGTCTTCTTAATTTCTTTGAAGGTTGCTTCCTTCAGGATATTAGGTTTCTCTTTTGTTATTAACTCAAAAGTTGTAAGAATACCAAGTAACATATCTCTTGTCAAATAATCACCATCATTTTCTTATTCTATAGCTAAAATATTTTCACTAAACCTTGTTGGAGAGACCTTAAGATCTTATCACAAACATCTGATTCTTCAACATTAAGTCCAAGTCCCTGCATAGCATTAACAACCTCATCTACCTGAAGTAGATAAGTACTAATATTTTCCTCATTCTTCATTCTTAATTCTTCAAATTTTCCTTTGAGATTTCATATCTTTACCTTTTTGACACTTTTATCTCCTTCATATATAGTTTGTAACTTATCCCAAATTCCTTTTGCATATTTACAATGCATAACTTTTATTGATTATGTTCTATGAAAACCTCTCAAAATTGCATTGATTACTTTTGAATTGTAATGTTGTAGAATATTACCTTCCTTATATGTAGATGGATCAGTTGGTGGTATGTATCCATTTTCAATTGCTTCCCAAATTTCATTGCCAAGTTCCATCAGGTGAACCTTCATTATCATATTACAATATATAATCACTTCCATCAAATATTGGTGTTGAATTATCTAAGGACACATTATTAGGACACATTCTTAGAATCCATTACGTTCTTGAAAGATTTTCCTTCAAGATATTAAAATCTTCCAAAGGAACCCACTCTGATACCAATTGAAAAACACAAGCTTATAATAAGAGGTGGGTGAACAATATAAGACCTCTTTTTACTTTTCTTTTTCAATCAATATTATGCAATATAAATATAGCAAGATAAATATAAGTAATCAAAGAAATGCACAAATCACCACACACAATAGAGACACCAATTTAACGTGGTTCACCCAATGTGGGCTACTCCACAAAGAAAATATTTCATGAAAATTTTCTAAATCAATCTCTTGGGAATCCTTTCCCTATACAATTTTTATGGACCTTTGTCCAAAGGAGACATCAATCCCCTAATCAAGTTCATGGATCTCTATCCACAGGAGAACACCTTTCTCTTTAGCTTTGACTTATGATCTTCTAGAAGAACTATTGCCCCCACTAGTCTGGCTAATGGATCTCTATCCACTGAAGACAACTATCCTCACTACCTTGGCTAATTGATATCTATCCACTAGATACTATCATTATCTATACTCTATCACATTTAAAGCTCTGTCTCAAATCTTCACTAAACACAGTCCTTTAGTTTAGCATAAATTTGCTCAATCTCTATCTTTGGTCTAGCACAAACCTATCCTTAAATCTGCACCAAATTATATCCTCTAATCTGCACTAAACATAGTCCTTCGATATAGCACAAATCTATCCTCAATATCTATTCTCTGATCTACACTAAACATAGTCCTTCGGTCTAGCACAAGTATGTCCTCAATCTCTATCTTTAAGCCTTAACACAAAGCTTGACTTAATCTCAAATCAACTCTACTAGATTTTCCCCAAACCTTAACCCAAGGTTTGAACAAATCAATCAATCAACTCTACTCACAAGTCTACTCAAACACTTGTCTCAAATATTCCTTGTAAGCTTCCACAAAATCTCACACTAATATTTCCACAAGTCCTCTCAAATACTTACCTCAAATATGCTCAACAAGTCCACACTAGAACTTGTCCAATTTCATAGAAACATAAAGAGAATTTTTAGAGACTCAATATTATTCAAATTCATCACAATAATCAATCACTTTCAATCACTCTTTTATAAACATATATAGAGAATTATTAGAGACTCAATATGCTTCACATTTACCTCAATGCTCAATCACTTTCAATCACTCTTTTAGAAACATACAGAGAATTGTTAGAGACTCAATATGCTTCACATTCACCTCAATGCTCAAACACTTTCACTCACTCTTTTAGAAACATATAGAGAATTTTTAGAGACACAATATGCTTCACACTCACAAACTTTTAATCACTTTCAATATCTCCTTTATCACAAAAAAATATAGAGAATTGTTAGACTCAATATGTTTCACACTCATCAACACTTAGCCTTTTTATCAAATCAATTTAGAATATAGAACAATTTATTTCATAGAACCTGAGCTATCACTTCACACATCAACTTGACTAGGCTCAACCAACTCTACTCAACCAATCACTCAATGAAACAATCCTTGCTCACAAACCTAGTTCAAGCATATGAAAACTCACCCAAAATTTTTCCAACAAAGCTTATCAACAAATATTACATAACAATGATACTCATGTTCTTTCCAAACCCTAGTTCAAGTTCTTCACTTAATTACTCACTTCAACAACAATTCTTATAAAACAATCTTCACATAACAATGATACTCATATTCTTTGCAAACCCTAGTTCAAGTTCTTCACTCAATTACTCACTTCAACAATAATGCTTATTAAAAAAGGTGCATAGCATTCACTTCACAATAGCTCAACAAATCAATAAGGAAACCTAATCAAGTTCTTTTAAATCCAAAGTTGTTTTCCAGAAAACCAACCAATCAACTCAATCAAGGAATAATGTGCCCATACCTTTTTGCTTGATGAGAAGTATACCATACAAATCTGCCACAATCATAAACACTTCTTTGCCAAGTACAAAGATTTAGATGACAAGAATTATAACTCTAACACTTTTCACAAATTACCTTAATCACAAAGATAAATTAAATCTCAAATACACCTTACTACTCCATTCTTAAAATAATATCCAACACCACAATATTTAATTAATCACTTATTCAAAACCATAAATCATCACATTATCATATCAACCATTCACATTTAACATAACTCACTTCAAAAAAGTATCTTCAAAGAATAAACCAATCTCTACTTATGACTCCCTACTTTAATATTGAATTTATTAAATAACTCACTTGTAAAACAATGCAATAAAATAATTTTCCCTTTTTCTAAGATAAAAATATTTTTACCCTCAAATCTATCTCAACAAAATAACCTTTCAAAAAATTAATAATTATTTCCCTTATGAATTTTGGCTAATCCTCCAAAATAAAACTATCACTTTATTTCTCCTAACTTTAACTTTAGCCTATGCAAAAATTAAATCATAAACCAAAATGTTACCACTTTAGCATGCGCAGGAATCGAACTTGGCACTTCTCTTCAATGAGCACCTTGACCGTGACTTCCACGTCGTGTGAGACATGTGCTCGTCTTGGATCCACCAAGCACCTATCATGCTTTGATCTCCTTAGCGCCCACGAGCCAAAAGGCTCCTTCACCCTTGCTTTTCGGAAACCATGCATTGCACGAACTATCATTGCGAAATATGTGCACGATTCTTAGGCATTAACATTAGAAAATGAGGATGGATTCTTTGACCTTTGTAAATGCTATGGTTTAAATACCATACACCTTCCAATGATCTCCTACATCGGCAGAGGGAATACGTCGTCTTCACCTATGAAAATATCGGTGCTAAACTTAGACTTTGACCTCATAATTATTAAATATAATAATTTTAATTCTTTTAAAATTTATATATTATAATTTAATAATTAAATAAAATTTGGGCATTTTAAACCAAACTAAAAGCTTCCTTGGTTTTTAGAAAAACCTTATAACTTACCCACCATTGGTTTTAAAGAAAAACCTTTTATTTTTGCCACCATTGGTTTTAAAGGAATACCTTTTATTTTTTCCACCCATGGTTTCAAAGAAAAACCTTTAAAATCATGCTCCATATAATATTTAAAAATAAACATTATGGAGCTCATCTATCATCAAACTCTTTCATTGCTCCTTTTGATCTTTTGACATCAACGATAGCTCATTCCTTGACATCAATGACAACTTCATGGACTCAAACAAGGACCAAGCACATTCCAATAAAATATCATTTTTTGATAGAGTAGGTGATGGATCAGCAAGTCAAATTGGAATATGTTACCACAAATGAATAGATTGTGAACATATTTACTAAGCCACTTCCAAAGGAAAATTTTGAGTATCTTAGAGGAAATTTGGGAGTAGTATTACTCCCGCACCAAAATTGATCACCTCAAGGAAATGATGTGGAGAGGGGGTTGAGCTAAGAATCTTATTTTTATCCCCAAAGGAGTCCCATTGCCATTGATGTCAAAGGGAGAGATATTTCAATAAGGGGGAGCAACTTCTCAGGGTGAGCAGTTTTGGAATCCAGTTGCAAAAAAAGGAATATTGTTAGTAAGGGTTTCCATCAATGACAAAGGGGGGATTGTTGGAAATATTGATCATACTATGTTGTCATTTATGTCAAAGGATTTATGTCAAAAGTTTAATGTCAAAGAGAGCTTGGTATGGCAGAAATATTCTTCTATGGTTGGATAATATTGCAAGGTAAGGTTTATCTTAGAGCAAGGAAAAGAAAAGGTTTGCAAGGTTTAAAGGCAAACAAAAGGTTTATAATATTTATTTTTTAAATATTATACAAATATTTAAAGTTTCATAAAAGGAGAGAAGCCCAAGGTTCAAAAGGAAATAATTATAATATTTTTAATATTATAATATACAACATATTTCATTGGTGCCAATGGTTATGAAGCAAGGTTTAAAAAATATATATAATATTTCTCTCATGAAGCACCGACATCATTCAAAGAAGGAGGCAAATGTTTATGAGTTTAAAATAAAATTTTGAATCATTGAAATCATTCAAAGGAGGTAAATGTTTATAAATATCTTATCAAATTCATTTGGATAAATATGTTGTTGGAGATCCACAATATTATTGTGATATCCATGATTTTAGAGTGAAATCAATTTCTCTCATGCGTTGGTTCTACGAAGCTCATTGAGAAGAGAGGACACATTTTTTTTAGGATAGCAATTTGTGAACAAGAGGAATTACCACTAGTTTGAATCCCAACTAGGTGGTTGGTCCAGTTGGATGCCTAGCTAGAGGTAAGGCGCTGTCAAACCAGAGTGCATCGGGTCGAATCTTGCAGAGTTGATTTTTTCCAGGTAGAAGACGTGGTTCATTTGGCAAGCACAGCGAAGAGATTTTTTTGGGTGCACGCACTATGTATCTCACCTATTGGGATAGCCTAGCTAGTAGCCTAGTTGTGTATAGGGCACTACATGGGTAGAGGTTGTAAGTACGATTCTCGTGCGGTTCGTAGGCATGTGGTATTGAGGTTCATGCCAAAAATTTTGAAATACATTTCGTTGGTCTATGTTGTAAGCTATACGTAAAATTTTTGAATAATCAATTCTTTCATGAGAAAAATATTTCGTTGGTTATTTGATATTGTAAAAGGTAGAAAGTTGGTTTAATTAAGTAGTGGAGGAATAAGGTGTGGTGTATAAAGAAATAATTTTTTTTGTAATGTGTGTATAAATTTAATTCTTAGAGGGAGATTTATGTATTGTTTAAAAGGCATATATCTTGTATTTTGAAAGGGGAAATAAAGTGTCTAAGGGCTTTATTGAAGTTATAATTTTTGCTTGCTTAAGAAAGGAGAAATAAGGTGTAATTTAAGTCTATTGATATTTGTATTTTGGCACACCTTAGAAAAGAGAAGTTTGAGGTTTTTAGTCTTAAGGTTCAAAGCTTTACATTTGCAAGACTAAAAAGAAATTATAGAGTATATTTGAGCACATATTTGAGGAAAGGTTTTTGTGATTATTTTGAAAAGAAGATTTGCTAACCTCTTGAAGTGGCAAAAAGGAAATTATTTTGAAGCAAGTTTTGAGGGCACATCTTCTTCAAAGTATTTTTGAGGTATGGTACTTTGAATCCTTCTTAAGGTGATTGTGCTTTGAGGAAATTATTTCTATGATATAAGGTGGAGAAATAAGGATTAAACTTGTGTGCATTTTTGGAAATATATGAGCTAGAGTTTGAGATTTATTTGAGCTTCATTTTTGAATGAGTTTTGAAACACATGTGCTATGGTTTGAGAACAAGTTGTGCTTCATCTTTGAAAGAAATTGGAAATACTTGTGCTAGGGTAGGAAACAAATGTGTGCATATTTGTGAAGTGATTTGTGCATTGGCTTTGAGTGATATTTGGAAAGAACATATTGTGAAATTGTATTGCATACTATTTTTTTTTTCTTGAAATAATTTTGGGTAGAATATGTCTAAATTACCTAGTTGAAGAAATCATTTTTGAAAGAGATACAAGCATTATTTTGAACATCATTTATGTGAAAAATTTGGGATTGGTTGAGCATGTGTTATGAGCAGTTTTGAGCATGTGTTATGAGTAGTTTTGAGCATGTGTTAGAGTAGAGTTAAGCAGAGATAGTGAGCATATTAGAGCAGGATTGTGAGCTATTTTGAGTAGACCTTTTGAGAAGGCTTGTAAGCAGTTCTAAGCAGGGTGTGTAAGCAGAATTGAGGTAGAATTTTGTAGGATTTATGAGCAGGTTTGAGACAAACTTGTGAGAAGGTGTGAGATAGATTAGTACAGGCAGTTAAATAGATTTGATGAGAGTTGTGAGTAGATTGGATCTGATTTGAGAGCAGGCTTTGGAGCTAACCAACACAAAGGGGATAGAGGTCTACAAACCAGAGCATTTGGGATAGAGGTATCCTATGAATAGAGGTCCATAAACCAAAGTAGTGGGGATAGAGGTCTCTTATGGATAGAGATCCATGAACTTGAGCATAGGGGATTGGAGTCTCCTTTGGGTGGGTACCCATAAATATTGTAATAGGGAATTGGTTCCCAAGATATTTGTTGAGAAAATTTATAAGAAATATTTTCTCTATGGACGTAGCCCACATTGGGTGAACCACGTTAAATCTATGTCTCTCATGTGTGTGATGATTTATGCATTATTTACTGCCTTGATATTATTGTTGTTATCATTTGGATTGAAAAGTGAAATTTTTTATCTTATACTTTTCACCCCCCCTCCCAGTATAATCTTGTGTTCTATAGCAGTAACTCATAGTAGCCTTTAATTTCAACAAGAGCAGTAAATAAAGTACATTTCATTCTTGTGAGGCACTTTATAAGACATACTTATTTTATGTACAAATGCATTCTCATTTGCTTGTAAGGAGTCTAAACTTAATATTATCATTAAAGTATACATTTCATGACCCTATCCTTTTAATATAATAAAACACATATTATGATAATATTCTTTAATTAAATAAATATCTCTACTCAGATAAAGTACCTTTTGACTAAAATATAGAATAACACGTTAAAAACAATAATTAAGTTGACTATTATCCTTCTATTGATAGTGACTAATGAACTCTCATAAGTGAATCTATAAAATATACTATTTCAATATAATTTTCCATAAAAAAATAGACATTACTTATTGAAGTCAGATAACATCATCAAAATATTAGAATTAAAGTAATTCATATGTCGATACTTCAAATATCTAATATAAATAAATATAATTTAATTTAATTTAAACATGGGCATATATCCACTTTATGTATTAAAGGTAATAGCCTTCATATTACATTTACTACCTAAGATATTATTCATCAACTATGTTTTCCCATTTTGACTTTGCTACGGTCACACTAAGCTTCAATTGTATCCAAAAGGGGTTCCCACATTTAAACAATATTTTCCTTCCAAAATTCAAAGATAAAATCAAAATTATATTAGGTGGTCTTTTTTTGCATTCAAAATTCTATTTGGTGGTTTTCTAGAGTATACTACCAGCAGTTTTCATTACATGGTAAGCTTTATTTTTAATCATACTTAGCATATGGAACACCTATAATAGAAAAATTTAGAGTTTAAAATTAAGTCCAAATCATAATCTAAATGATTGTACTTATCACAAAAAAAAATAAAGCTATGGTGTGGTAATTTTGTTTACCTCAATCACACACTCATATCTAAAGCTTATTGCAAAATAATTTATATGTATATTAGCAACAATGGTGCTGAAATTCTACTCTAATTCATTGCATAACGTAAGCAACTCAAAACATATACTAAATCAACACATTCGATTGCTTTTCCAAGAATTTTTATAAACATAGTTGCACCAAAACCTATCTATCTCCCTACGTAGTTTGGGTGAAGGCTAATGGATAGTAACCAAGAATCTTACAACTTTGGGTATTCAAAATTCTGAATTTTACAATTTTTTTAGAAGAAGATAAACCATATTTCACTAGAGTCAACTGTACATAAATTATTATAGAGAGAGAGAAATACCAATGCACATCTACAACAAAGCATGGTCATATTTACAAGTAGTTATTTATAACATCAAATGGGCAAGGTCTTGATTCAAAAAATGCAACAAGCTCAAGATAAAACATGCGTATCATTCCTTCTCAAGCCATTGTGAAGGATTCTTGACGCAACCAACTTGCTTTTCCTCTAGGTCCACTCTCATAACTTGACCATTGCAATGCTCCTTTGACTCCCAAGGCTTCTTGTGTTATAATGGGATCAGATACGGCTCACAATAAATCAAATATGTCTAATTCTATAATTTATACATGCAATATTTTAACATGCATAAATATACACCCCATCCAAGATGTATATATATGTATCACATAGGGTAAGCACAATTATCAATTTATTCACTCGTAGTTAAACCAAACTTTGCATTAAGTCACAAATTGAGTTATCATAATAGCATCTAATTTTACACAAACAATATCATCAATCTAGGTTTGACATTATCCCAGTCTTCTCAGATGTGTAATTTGTTTAGGTTCATACATCTAACTCATAATATGTATAAGAAATGGTTTAACTAATAATAGGCCATTTCTAGTCACTTTCAAACAACAAATAATTTCCAGTTCCAAGCTTTTATCTTTATCTAATCACCAAGAAAAAAAGGTGTTTTTTTCATTAACACCAAAGCATACATTGGCCACATTGTCATAATCTGAGCAATATAATAATTAACTATGTTCACGGTATCTACAAGCACTCTACAATAATTTCAAAGTAGTAATCTTTAATTTACAATAGTCAAGCTCATATGTTTTAAATCAAACATTTCATTTTTACTGCAACATTTAATCAAACCATTTTCAACATTCATTAATACATTGTAAAATATAGTAAACACACCTATACCAATTATTTGAAGTCAAAATCAAATTGAAACTCCTACCAGATATATGTGAACTCCCAAAATATGAAAAACCCAACATAAAACTTTGAATGCCAGATCCCTCTCTTTACATGCAAAATACAAAAATGAATAGCCATTTTTCCTCAACCAACTTCCCTCACTTTCACTTGGGATAACATGGGAGTAGTTTCAAAATGCAATCATTACAACTACCAACTATTATTTGGATCACTCCGTCATCACACTTCCACTAGATCTATTATTTAGTGGGTAGTGGAGATTATTTCATTTACATTTCATTTATTTTCTTTTTATTATTGTTTATAATACATGTATATATTATACATGTATATAATAATAATGCATGCATATTTCTTTTATTATACATATATATATATATATATATATATATATATATATATATATATATATATATATATATATATATATATATATATATATATATATATATTTCTCTACTTTTCAAACTTTATTTATAAGCATACAAACAATCTCCATTTCACTAAATTTTTAATAAAGGAAGGCTCGGCACTTTCATTGCCCTCAAAAAAATCATGAATGCATCATATTTCATCAACCAACAAATATATTTTCAAAACAAAGCACACACACTATACAAGTCATTCATGAAATCTACATGATATGCATATGTGTGAGCTTCCATGTACTCACAAGCTGATCATCATTTTCCACTTACCTTTTTTTTTTAAACCTTCTCCCAACTATCAAAGGAATGTACCTAGTCTTGCATGTACAATGACGATCAGCAGTACCACATTCTAGAAGAACAAGGTAAGTATAATCCAGAAATTCATATACAATAAATGTTTGTGTGAGGTAGGTTGTTACACAAGGGCATAGGTGCACCCAAAAGGAGTTGTTCCTTGTAGATGTCAAAGATCCAATCAACAGTGACCAAAGTGATGATGAAACAAAACTGGTAGCAGACCCACCCCAAAATTAGGAAGAAATACATGAAGAACCACAGGTAAAAAAATTTATCCATGCTCTTGCCAAGATTACACACCCCAAATCATGAAAGTTGTGGGTTTTTCAAAGGCCAATGTCTAAAAATCCTTGTTAATTTTGGAAGTACACAACTTTATTTATCCTCAAATCACCAAGTAGGCCAATTGTTACATACACACATGTAATTCCTTTGAGTTTATGGTGGTCAATGGAGGGAATTTGCCTTGCAAAGGTAAGTGTCACAATGTTAAAGTGAAAATAAGGGATTATGAGCTTAAAACTAATATGTTCACTCTAAAATTAGGGGGATGTGATATTGTAATGGAATATTAGTGGTTAGGTATATTGGTAACTATATCATGGAAGTTTGTAGAGCTATGGATGCATTTTTCACAGAATGGATAATATTACACTCTTTGGGATTCACAAGTAGGGCCTCCTTAGATTATAAGCTTAAATTGTATGAGAAGTTAGAAAATCTTCTCATGGGATCATCATGCAGATATTTGGAATCCAACCATATACTTTAGAGGTGGATCAAATTCTTGAATATTTACAAATTATTTTGACAAAACACAAGGTAGTTTTTACCAAACCATCTGACTTGGTACCACATCGCTTCCATGACCATGTCATTCCATTGGTACTTGGAAGTGTACCACCTAACATCAGGTCATACCGATACCCTCATACCCTTAAGTTAGAGAAAGATAAGTTAGTACAAGAGTTCTTAAAATTTGAAGTCATTCACCTAAGTAACAACCCTTACTCTTCTCTTGTCTTATTAGTGCAAAATAAATATGGGTCCTAGCAATTATGTATCAATTTTTGTGAGCTCAATAAGCTCACTATTAAGGATAAGTTTCATATTCCTATGGTGGATGCATTACTATATGAGTTGCATGGGACTATATTTTTATCCATATTAGATCTTTGCTTTGGTACCATCAGATCAAGCTCAAGGATGAAGATATTTCCAAAATTGTATTCTATACTCATGGGGGTCATTATGAATTCTCGGTGATGCCATTTGGATTGATCAATACACCTTCCACATTTCAAAGCCTCATGAACAATTTTTTTTATTAATTCCTTCATAAATTCATTCTGGTTTTCTTTGATGTCATTTTGGTTTATAGTTGCTCTTGGGAAGAGCACCTCTACCATGTAGATTGGACTTACAAATATTGGTACAACATCAAATTTATGCTAAGCGGTCCAAGTGTTCTTTTGGGTTGATAAAAGTAGAGTATTTGGGGCACATTGTGTTACAACACTAATAGCATAGTCGGCTATAATAGGTGCATATCACTATTTGTTCACTATTTAGTATAAGGAATAGATTAGGTTTAGAAATTATTATATTTTCATCTGAATTTACATTTGCAGTATCCGCCCGGACTGATACCTCCTAGAGGTGAGGACATAGCCCTTCTAAAGTGGTGATTAACTTTGATTTCATTCATTTTGTATTTTTTGGTTATTGCAAATTGTTCTTTCTGATAGTTGTATTAAATCATGCATGAAATTTTTAAGGTAGAAATACCTTAACAAGTGGTATCAAATTTCTAGGTTTTGAGCATGGCATAGTGGGTGCTCTCCTACCATTTACAAAAATTGCATTCGTCTAGTGAAATCCACAACAATAATTGATCAGATAGCATTCTAAGCAATATTAATTAAGTACATTTATTTTTTGTGTGATATTCAGTGTAAACATTAGTGCATGTTAATTATATTATACTAAGTACCAAAAGTTGCTAACCTTTAGCACCACATGACCTAACAAGTTAACCAGTCCAACGAAGGCTATATTTCATTACCGTTAGCTAGGCGGTTTACATTACAAAGAAATAGATGCCATCTTTGACAAGGGATTACAATAGGTGAACATTTTCATATATATAACTTCCTCACTGATTGTGTATCAATATACAACAAGTGAGCTCATGGACAAAGAACAGTAGAAGGAACGTCGCACCAGTAGATGTATCACACAAACAAATAGCAAATGCTCTATATTTCACCCTTTGGAAGGTATCTGGCATGATAGGAATTTGAAACATTGTGATTTGTATGCAAATACAAAAGAAAAAATGCTACATATCACTCGTAAGTGGACGACCAATTAGAAGTGGCAAAAAATTGGATTATTGACATATAAACTAAGGTACCAAACTTTTAATTTTTTTTGGGCTCAATCATTTATCCCACACATATTGTGTGGTGGTCATTGTGAGGTCTAAATATAACTAGGTGCTCCTATTTGGGTGTGACTTCGATCACATAGTTCATCTCCTTGCTCATGTGAGTTGCTTCTAACGTGTCCTTTGACCAATTGTGGTTGGTTTATGTTATTTTATTGTATCTTCATTATCATTTGTACTCCCTATTTGGTCTCCCTCACATCACGTGTATGCTATGTCACCTTGTGTCCTCACGGTCGGTATCCAATTGTCCCTCCCTCTCGCATTGCATGTCCATGTTGTTGTGTCACCTTATGTTCTCATGGTCGGTATCCAAGGACCCTCCCTCTCACATCGTGTGTCCACCATGTCACCTTATATCCTCATTGTTGGTGTCCAATTTTCCTTCCTCTCACTTGTCTTATCCAGTGTCCACTTTTTGTCGAGTCATGTTATCACATGTCGAACTATGTGTTGTCACCTTGTCGCATGTCGAATCATGTGTTGTATAGTCAAAATAGTGATCGAATTAGTCTTAATTTTACATGTTTAATCATGTGTGGTATATTCAAAGTAGTTGTAAAGCATAAAATTAAGTGGGTACTATTGTTTTTTATAACCGTTAAAAGTTAAATAAATAGTCGTTTGAAGGGTCACAGTCAAAACTAGCCATTGGAAGATTCAAATTCAAAAGTAGTCATTGGAGCTTCAAATTCAATTGAAATATAGTCATTGGGAGATCTAGCCATTGAAAAATCAAATTCAATTCCTCATCGTAGTTGGAGCAATAGTTGAAGCGGAAAATCACACCAAATTTTTGCCAAAACTAACCAATTTTTTTGTAAAAATTGAAGATAATTTTTTTTAAGTAGGACTTATTGACAAGTGCATGAGCGGAAGGTGGATCAAAGAACCAAATAGTTGATTATCAAGCTCAGAGAATCCAAATGAAGGGCTCCTAAGATCACCAAGAAGACCTTATCGAAACAAAGGTACATAATAGTTTTAACCTATAAATGGAGGAAGGAAAGCTAGTAATACTGGATGAAATGGCAAAAATGGGTGTTACACAAGGGGATCTTTGTTTAGTGGGGAAATTTTTGGCCATAATATCAAATATAGATATTTAAAAATAGACCAATGAAAAGTGGAATCCCTTAGGGCATATGGAAATTGTAGCCATACCCAAAAAACATTATTGGTAAGATTGAATTATGCAAAGGATATTGATCGAATCTTGCAAAGAGGACCTTGGTTTTTTGGGAGGATTTTGTTTCTAAAGCATTGGACTCTAAAATTTAATCCTTATATTTAACCTATTCTACAAGCATTGATGTGGTTTAGGTTACTAAGACTACCATTGCAATTTTGGTAGGAGAAGGGTTTTGAAGGAATTGCAAGAGATTTTGTTCAATTCTATATGGTAGATCCAACAATAGTAGCAAGATCAAGGCTAGTTTATGCTAGGTTTTGTGTTAATACTAATTTGAAAGAGGATCTTCCAAATTTATGTGAGCTTATTTCAAAATTTGTCAAACGGATGCAAACAATAAAATATGAAAATGTGCCAACCAAGTGTAACATCTATAACAAATTTGGACATATTGGAAGATTTCACCCAAATCAACTTGGGAGAAAGCATTATCAGAAGATTTTGCAAAAGAAACAAAGTAAGGAAGAAAGGAATGATGAATATTATGATGTAAAGGAACAAAGTACCATTGATCTAAAGAATATTCAAGGAAAAAAATCTTTGGAAAATACCACATATTAAGAAGGTGATATTGTTGAAGACCTGGATAATGTAAGTCAACCTGCTTCTGATTTTAGTAATACTAGGAATAAAATTTTAACTAAGAATTATTTTTATTCTTTAGAATTTTTAAATTTTTATGAATATAATGTAGAGAAAGGTGGAAAAGGGGTATATGAAAATAATGAATTTATTGAAAAGCAACCAAATATACCTAGTGAAATGGAAGGAAAAGCGAATTTTAAACTAGATAATATGAGAATTGGCCCAAAGAATACTTAAATAAAAGGAAGTAAAAGACCTAATACAAAAGTAATAACTAAGAATAGCAAAAAGTTTGGGATTTATTTTGGAGTGGATTCAAAGATAAGAAGACCTTTGAAGTTAAAAATAATGCAGAGAGAAATAGCAATTGATGTAGCTAATGGAACCCAAATAGTTCTTAATCTAAGTGGAAAAAGACAACTTTCTAGATCTAAGAAATAAGGTTATTTCTTGGAATGTGAGGGGTCTTAATGACCCTTCAAAACATAAGTCAGTGTTTTCATTGAAAAAAGAGACAAAACCATGCATTTTAGCTCTATAGGAAACTAAGATCTCATAACATAGTTATGAAAGTATAAAGCAAAGGATTTAGAAAGAAGAAAATTGTATAGCCGATCATACTAATGGGGATTTAGGAGGTCTAATGTGTTTATAGGATCCAAATAAAGTGGAAGAAACAATGATAAAAATAATAGAAATATTTATTTCAATTTTTTTCTATTTTATTGATACAAAATAAAGCTAGATTTTAACTACAGTTTATGAACCAAATACAGTTTTAGGAAGAATACAATTATGGCAAGAGTTAATTTATGTCAAGAAATATTTTGAAAATACTCCTTGGGTTTTAGTTGTGGACTTTAATTCTCCATTTTTCCTTCTAAAAAAATGGAAGGTAATTCTTCAATTTTTGATGGCATGATAGATTTTGAAACCCTTATGAATAGCAATGAATTCATGGATGTGGAATTAAGAGGTATCATATTTACATGGAGTAAAAGAATAATTGGTGATCAACTTATAAAATTAAGGTTGAATCATTTTTTTATTTTAAAGGAAGGGTTCTTTACATTTGGGGATTCTATACTTTCAGCTCTACCAAACATTGGATCTATTCATAATCCTTTAGTTTGAAAAATAGAAACAAGAACAAGTATATTTAAAATTCCACTTATATTTGAATTGATGTGGCTAAGACATGATGATCTAGAAAAAATAATTTAAGAATGATGGAAAAATGACTTTTCAGGGTTCATAATCTCACAGATTGCAAAGAAACTAAGGTACATAAAACAGTACTTCAAAATATGGAATAGGAATATTTTTGTAATTTTTTTTTTTAAGAAGAATGAATTAAAACAACAGTTGATGGATATTGATGTATCTCTTAACAATGAGAATCTATTGGATGATATTCAAGGAAAAGAAAAACAATTGCTATTAGATTATTATAACATACTAGCTAGTGAGGAGGTTTTTTGGAAACATAAATCTAGAGTTCTGTTGCTTAAAGAAGGTGATTGAAACATGAAGGTTTTCATATTTTAGCTCTTAAGCATAGAAGTTATAATAATATTAAGGAAATTATTAGAGATGACGATAGATATTGATAATATCTTTAAAGTTAGAGATAAGGTAGTTAAATTCTTCACAAATTTGATTGGAAGAGAGGAGATGATAGATGAAGAAGTAATGAATTTACTACTCCAAAATATTCCTTCTCTTATTAAAGGTCAGCATAATGATTACTTGATTAGTCCATTCAAATAAGAGATTAAAATAGTAGTGTTTGATATGTATGGGAAAAGGTTGCAGGTCCAGATGGTTTTCAAGTTGCATTTTTTAGATATTTTGGAGGATTGTTGGGACTGATGTAATAAGAGCAGTTATGGAGGTTCATAAATCTAATTTTATACCAAGGGATATCAACTCTACTTTTCTTGTTCTAATTCCAAAAATTGCAAGTGCTAAATCTTTCAAATATTATAGACCGATAATCCTTTGTAATACATTATACAAGATTATTATAAAAGTTATTGCTAATAGACTCAAGTATGTGCTACCTATTATTACCATTCCACAATTAGCCTCAAAACATGGGGACCAACCTGTAATTTTTAAATTTTATTCAATTTTAGTTTCTTTGCGTGATAATTTTGATATGCTGGTGTGTTGACTAATGTTTCCTTTTGGTTTCTTTTAAGTTATGTAGTGCGTTGGTTAGGTTCTTTATTTTTTATTATTATTTTGGTTAGTTTTAATATTTTGAATTAAACCAAATCAAACATTTGAAATTAATTAAATTAAAATTTTAAAAAATAAATAAATAAGAGAAAACAAGTAAAATTTAAATAAAGAAAGAAAAGAAAATAAAAATAGAAGAACTAAAAAATAAAAAATAAAAAAGCAAATAAGTATGTGTATATATAATGAATAAAATAAAACAAAAGAATAACATTTATTTGTCTCATGGCACGCTAATATTTCTTTACATATTTGTTTGGTATTAATTTCTATGTTGAATTTATGATTTTATTAAAGTTAGTTTGAATCAATGCTTTTTATATTGATGTTGGAAGGTTTCTAAATAAAAGAAAAGCATTATTTAATTCATTGTTAGCCAAAAAGCATTATGGAAGGAGGTAAGCATTATCCAATTTATTGTTGGTAAAAATTATTATGAAAGAAGCATTTCATTTGGAAGATATTTAACAATTTATTGTTGGAAAAAAAGCGTTATGGAAGAAGCATTTCATTTGGAAGACATTATGATTACAAAGAAGAAGTTGCATAGCTAATCCAAATGAAGGAGGGAAAAGAAATGAAGGTGAATAGCCAGGAGTTGGAAAGGAAATGAAAGGGCTTGCTTCAAAATTTTAAATAGCCATGCAAATGCAGGAATAAAGGGATTGGAATTTTTGAGAACAGAAACACGCGAAGAGGATTGGAAGATTTTTTAAAGCTACGATTCCTCACCTTGTAAACAAAGACACAAGATTTTGAATGAATTTTTTTATTGAAATTTTTTCTTCTTCATATGTTGATTTCATTAGATGGTATTTATGCATGTTAATGGTTGCATCATTTAAGGCGATTAATGTATGGTTTATTTCCTTAGACTCTCGCACTTAACCCAATTTATATTATGTGGATGCAGGTCTAATCAGGTTTTATTTTTAATGTTCATAATCTTCTCTTTTCTATAAGACAACGAGGAACAAAAATTTACAGTAGCCCACCTTCATTTATTTTCCGTAATTTCTTTTGTTTTTGTTTCCATTTCATTTCAAAAAAAAATTATTTCTTTTCTCTAACCCAAGCTTTCGTTATTTTTTATCTATTATTTTATTTTTGTTTAAGTTCCAATCAAACACTCAAAGCCCTAAAATGTTATTTTGTTTTGCATAAAAAAATCATTAATGAGGGTTTTGAAGTAATGAGAATATCCAAATAATTTTGTTCTTAAGGTAAACTAATTAAATTATTTGGGTGCATTTTAATTAAGGCATTTTGTTTAGGGTTCCAAAGTAGATTGTTGCACTCCACATATTTTATCATTTTCAAATTTAACAATGTCCACATTTTTTTAAGGAACTTTGCAACTTTCAAATTCTCACACAAGTTCACACTATTAAGAGGAAACTTGCAATCTAAGTTCTGTATAAATTCACTTAAAAAGGGAATACAAAATCCAAACTTTGCATTATTAAAAACAAGCAAATTAATTTCATTTAATGTGAAAGAGGAAATATTATTTTATAACTTCCAAACTTTCATTAAAATGAATCATTAAGGTGCTATTCTAAAGCTACTACTACATTGCAAAGTTAGATTTTAGTTTTCTTTTTCTTTTATGCTCAAATAGAGCTTAACTAAGGGCCAAGATAAAATTAATTTTGCATTCATGGGAGGGATTTACTAACTCCAATCTCGCACTAAGACAAAAGTAAAATGAAATGGTGTTCCACAACACTTGCTAATAGCAATATTTTAATTTTAAGATAAAAATAATCTTCTAACAACAAGTAGTGACTCCAATTTCACATTAAATCCAAGATAAAATGAAGTGGTTTTCCATAGCACTTGTTTTTTTTTTTGGTAAGTAAGAGAATATTTATGATTAACACCGGGTTTTAACTGGTTGACCCAAAACCATTTTACAAAATAGGGTCCACTGACCAACTGGACAAAGGCCAAGCCCTAAAAGTTTAAACTGACAACAAAAAGGGCCAAGACCTACTCTTCCAACAGAATACAACCAAACTAAACTATGGAAGCCTAATATTATGGCCATCTTAAAAGAAAGACGCAAAATAGAACTAACAAAGACAAAATCCACTTTGAGCCTTCCAATCTAAAATTTTTCATTATCTATCACCATTGAGACTGCATGAGGAAGATTTTCAGTCCACGTGATCAAATTTGCCGCTACAATGCCTTCATTTGCCAACCTATCACCGCCATGTTTGCTTCCCGGAAGGTATGCAAAATTATGGCCTCATGTCGATCATGAATTAGAGCCCTTGCTTCGTGGATGTAGTCATCAAATCTCCAAGGAGCTCTCTTAGTGTTCTTTAGAAGATTTATAATAATAAGAGAATCACCTTCCAAACTGCCCTCGCTTCAGCCACATTGTTAGTTTGAGCTCCAAGATGTTCAACAAAAGCTACAAGCACCTCACCCTTGTGGTCTCTAAGTAAGCCACCAGCCTCTACTTCACCTCGGGTTGCCCCTAGATGCCCCATCAAAATTTAACTTAATCCACCCTAGGGGGGGTGGGGTCCATGTGATCATGGTTCTAGGACAGACTTGAGGATGATTGAGGCCATCAAGGGAGAGGTAAGTTTAATGACCGGCCTAATGAAGCTTCAAAAGGATTTGGAGGTCTAGATGCCGCAGGCACTAAACAAGCATTCTCATTAGCATATACTAAAATTTTTGACAGACAGAGGATGACCGAGAAACCTTATCCAAGAAGGCCCGACGATTCCTTTCCAACCATATCTCCCACAAGTAGTGATGAAGGCAGATCTTCCACATATACCTAAGACGCCTATTCAAAAAGGGAGAAGGCCACCGGACAAATAAGTCAAAAATGGACCGAGGATGGACCCAATAAATATGAAACACTTGTAACAGACCTAACAAGATTGAGACAGAAAAATTACAATACGAAAACAAATGATCAATAGACTCCCACTCATACATACAAAGATAACACCTATTAACAACAATCACACCTCTTTTTATTAAGTTATCCATGGTGAGGATCTTATTTTGGATGGCCAACCATGCAAAAAACCCAACCTTCGGAACAATGCTTTTGGGCCAAACTTCCAAGTGAGGGAAAGTAGGTTCATCATTATCAATAAGCATCAGATAAGCAGTCTTGATAGAAAATTACCCATTGTCTGAAGCTTCCCATATAAGCTGGTCCTCAAGAATGCCGTAAGGGAGTAAAGACTGCCTTAATTCATTCTCCAAGATTATTGATGCCCCCGGTAGATCATTGTTCATTATTGGCTTCCAAACCCTTCTATTGTTTGACAAAGTAATAAAATCTGCAACTTTGGTACCAAAAACTTCAATTGTCCAAGCTCTAAGGGTTGAAAGGATGGGGTCCTGCAGAGAGGGGATAGTCCTTTAACCATTTGTGGTCCCGGAAATCAATGTTTCTTCCATTTCCCGGTTTCCAACGTAGCCCTTTGCTTAGCAAGTTTTTAGTTTGAAGGATTGATTTCCAAAAAATTGATCCCCTGGGAGGAAAGGAATAACTTAAAAATTTAGTTTCTTGCAAATACTTTCTTCTGATTATAGTAATCCATTCTGCATTTGCATTTGTCAGAAGACGCCATGCTTGTTTGGCCAGGAGGGCCATGTTTAAATGTTGTATTCTCCTTAGCCCAATACCTCCAAACTCCCTTGGTTTGCAAACCCTATCCCAGGACACCAAGTGAAAGCGCTGCTTAGATTCAGTAACCACCCATAGGAACCTCTTCTCGGACTCTGCTCAATTTTAGTGTAGACAGTTGTAGGAGCTTTAAAAATAGAGAGAAAGTAGACAGGGATGCTTTGAATGGAAAACCTGGTGAGAACTGCCTTGCTAGCTTGAGATAACAAATTCCCTTTCCATCCAGCCAGCTTCCTCTGAATTCTTTCAATTACATTAGTCCACATGGAATCGGTAGCTCTGCCTGTAAATAAAGGAAGGCCTAAGTATGTGGATGGAAGAGTAGACACCGAGCATCCAAGAATCCTAGCAATCTTAATCGCCTCCGAATGGGAGTGTTAAAGAAATAAATTTTACTCTTTGAAAAATTTACCTTTTGCCCCAGAAGATCCTCATATAGCTCTAGAATATGTTTTATGACCTTAGCCTCAAAAACCGATGCAAGAGTTAACAACAAAGTATCATCCACAAACTGCTCATGTGTAACTGCGCCGTGTTTGTGATGATGCTTTAATTCCTGAAATAAGACCAATATTACAGTAGACTTTGATTGTCCTCCCAAGGGCTTCAGCCACAATGATAAACAACATGGGAGAGATAGGGTCACCTTGCCTTAGGCCCCTTTTACTTTGAAAGTATCCAAACAGGAGCACCATTAACAAGGACCGAAAACCAAGGTTTCATAAAACATCCTTCCAAAAGCTTGATCCATTCATGATGAAAACCAAATTTCTGAAGAATGGCAGAGACAAAACTCCAGTTTATGCGGTCATAAGCCTTGTTCATATCCATCTTGAGAGCAAAAGCAAGTTTTTTAGTCTGGACTACCGAATGGAGGGCTTCATGAACTGTTATGACACCATCAAGGATGGACCTTCCAGGGACTCGAACTCGCCTTGACAAACATCAATAAACATAGGAAGGATCTTCCTCATTCTATTTGCAATCGCCTTGGTCAAAATTTTATAAACAACATTACAAAGGCTAATAGGTCTAAAATCCATCATAGATCTAGGAGTAGGAATCTTTGGGATTAAAGCAATAAAAGTGGAGTTAAAACTTCTCGGAATATGCTTTGTGGACTGAAATTCCTTGATAGTAGCACATACATCAAAACCTACAATATCCCAAAAAGCCTAAAAAAATGAGGTGAAAACCCGTCTGGACCCGGGAGCTTTATCGTGGTTCATTGAGAAGAGGGCCTCTTTGATTTCTTCATCCGTGAAAGGCTTAATTAACTCCCCATTCAAGTCATTAAAAATTAAATGAGGAATATGGTAAAGCATTGATTCTAAAGCTAAGGCAGAACTGAAATGTTCTTCTCCTAAAAGATTCAGAAAATAGGAAACTGCTTCATTTCTGATCTCATTAGGACTAGAAAGGGATGATCCATCATCTCTAACAAGTTCTTTAATTCTATTGTGGCTTCTGTTCCTTAAGGTAGATGCATGAAAAAATCTTGTGTTGGCATCACCTTCTTTTAGCCAGGTAGCTCTAGACTTTTGCCGCCAAAAAGTCTCCTCGCAGGCTAAAACATTATGGTACTCAGCAAGGGCTTTCTTTTCATCTGCCTGTAGGGAAGGGTCTGGCAATCCCTCTTCAAGTTTTTTCTCAATGGTTGATAACCTTTCAGAGATGACTTTCTTGTTTTCAAAAATATTTCCAAAAATTTCTTTATTCCGCATCCTTAGATTTTCTTTCACCACTTTAAGTTTTCGTGCTAATCCGAATGAAGGCCTCGCCTCGACAAGAATGCCGCCACCACCGAGAAATTTTGTCTCCGAGATCGTGGTGGTGCATCCACATAGATTCAAACCTAAAAGGCCTTTTGAATTTTGGAGTCTCTTCAACTTCAAGTAAAATCGGGTTGTGGTCGACCCAATGCGAGGCAAGGACAACAGATTTGCATCCCCAAAAGATTGTATTGCTTCTTGTGACAAAAAAAACCTATCAAGCTTTTCCATTATAAGTTGATTTCCAGACCTCCTATTGCTCCAAGTAAATTTAGAATTTTTTAATTTGACATCCAATAAATTGTTGTTGTTGATGAAATCTTGAAAGTCCTCCATACTTCTTGCTGGAATTCCTACTCCCCTTTTTTATCGTAGGGGTAAAGAGGGGTATTAAAGTCCCCCGCCACTATCCATGGGATATCCCGAAAAGCTTCCTTGAAATGACTGAGTAAATTCCATAGATCAGCTCTCCCATATATAGAATTAGGGGCGTACACATTTGTTAATATCCAAGAAAGGTCACTAACCTTATCCTTAAAAATAATGCTCATTACCCTTTCCCCTAATTGAATAACCTTGCCTTCCACCTTCCCCAGATTCCAGATACAAAGAAGACCACCCGAGGTTCCATTGGCTTTGCAAAAAATTGCTTCTCCCTTTTTCCGTATATTGAGGGCAATTTTTCTAGACAAAACTTCATCGACTTTAGTTTCTTGCAAAATAAGAATAGTGGGATCAAAATCTCTTCTTAAATATTTGACTAACCGCTGTTTAGGAAGGCCATTGAGCCCCCTTACATTCCAGGATATGATCTTCATTTGGAACTTTTAAAGTTTTTTCCTCTTCCCCTGCCTTGGACTTGAGGGGGCTTAAGAATTTTGTTCTCTTCAAAGGGAAGATTTCCAATTGATGGAAACAGAGTAGTCTGAATTCCATTAGCTATCTCATCTTGGACCTCTTCTTTCCATTGCTGGGCATTTGACTTTCTTCCCTTTTTTTTCTCACCTCCACAGTCAATCAAGGGGGACTTCATTGAGCTTCTAGTCTTGCTTTCGGGCTAAATTTGGTTTGGGTAACCCGTTGGATAACAAGGTCGGAAACCCCTTCTCCCGGATTGGGACAAAGACAAAGGTGAAAAATGTCGCTTGGAAGGGCTGATTAACTCTGAAAGCACTTTTTCTCTTTTTGGGGCGTAAAAAGACTCATCATTAGGGCATTCTTTATGACCAACAGGAGGAGGATTGGAAGGTCCAGATTTGGTTGGGGAGTCAAGGTAAGCAGGGAGACCAAGAATTATATCCTCAACATTAGACCCTTCATTCTGATTTTCCTCTGTAATTATTTGGTTTTCAGCCAAAATGTTAAATTTATTTAGATTTTCGAAAGGAGAGCATACCTTTTGTTGGTCAGTTTGTGATGTAGCAATTTGCTTGTCCTTACCATTGTCCATGTGAAGCTCAGCCTCATTCTCCATTTGCCCCAAACCAGAGGCCTTTGCCTTTTCAACATTTGGATCTTTAACCCTGTACATCCCTGTGTATTTGCCATTATTTCTGAAAGACTGCCGCTTGGAATCATTATTCCTAGGAAGGGTTTGTTGGCTTCTCAAAAAAGAGCATTGTCCTTTGAGATGGCCTTGAATATTACAATAAGAGCAAAATGTCGGTCTATTTTCATATTCGATGACCCCGTAATCTTGTTTTATTTCCATATTCTAACTCCACATGAGTAGGAAGCTCGGATTCTAGGTTTGCATTTACACAAATCCTAGCATGCGTCATTCTGGTGCGTGCAAGGGTTGGATTGTCAATGGCCACCAAATCCCCTATGGTCTTGGCAATACCTGAAGAAAATACTCATGCCACCAATGAAACGGGAGATTTTGGAGACGGACCCAAATGGGGGCAAAGTTTATGCTCTCGCTTTTCTCGGGTCAAAATCCTCACCCCATCTCCTAAGAAAAAGACTTCTTCGGCCCAAGAACCAAGGTCCTCCCCGTTAGAATACGACTAGCATCTTCACTATTGTTAAGGCGTACCGCAAAAACCCCCTTGATAATGCAATAATCTCCATGTGTCCATAAGTCTTCCACTTCAAGGATGCCCATCGTCGAATCGTTTCAATATCCGGCCTGCCCCCTATGAATTTTCCTACCAGAGAAAAATTTTCCATCGATATAAAGTCTGCCATTACGCTTTCAGGCACGGATACCTTCTGCCCATTGGGAGTGAGAGGTGGTAAGGAATGTAAGGAAACCCTATTGCCACCTTTAAGGGCCTGTGCAAAAGACTTATTGCCCTCAGAATTCTTGATGTGGGCCTTCTTATCAAAAATAATATCAGGGGGTTCGTGTCCCTCTAATTTTTTAAAACCCTCAGTGTCCTTGTCACTGTCCACTTGCTCTTCCTCAGTTGCTTCATAACCTTGCTTGTTCCCTCCTTGAGCCTCACAGCTTCCAGGGGTTTGGAAACCCTGTTTCCCACCTCCAGCAGAATGAGAATCATGTTTGCAGAAATTGCACCTGCCTCCGCTCCCGCTTTGCTCCATTCCTGCCTCCGCTCCCGCTTCTAATATTTCCATAGCACTTGTTAACACAACATTTTTAATTTAAGATAAAATAAATCTACTAACAGGGATTCATGGGTAATTTAAGATAAAATAAATCTACTAACAAGGATTCATGGGTAAATCACTCTGATAAATCAGAGATAAAATGAATTAGGGTCAATTTCAAGCATTCATTCATCATTTTATTTTTACAGATAAGGGAAATCAAGCCCTTTAATGAACAAAACATATTACAAAATAATTTGTCATAGGCCCCTTGTTAATAGTTATGTGCAAAGCACTAAGGTATTCTAAGCACTTATTTTGACATATTTTCACATGCATACAAGCACATATTAAGTAAAAGGAACCTTGGAGAAATTTCAATTTCTTTGCAAGAGAGGGTTTTGCTAACAAAATCCTAACTGTGAGTGTGATTTTACAATAGGGTAAAATTATCACTCAACACTACTCTTTATAATTGATATGCAACAAGGGGATCTTGTGATGCATAGATAGATCTAGGATGGTATTATAACCATTTATGAAGTCATTAATTCAATTGAAAGGAGTAAAGAAGCAAGGATGTTGTTGAAAATAGATATAAATAAAGTATATGATAGAGTGTCATGGGTTTTTTTAGTCAAAGTTTTAGAAAATTTTGGTTTTCATGTTGATTAGATTATTTTAATCAAGAAGTGTATCACAACAATAATATTCTCTGTAATGATTAATGGGGCTACAACTGGTTATTTTAAGAGTATGATGGGGTTGAGACAAGAAGACCCACTATCTCCTAATTTGTTTATAATTATGGTTGAATCCTTGGGAAGAGCAATTTCAATTGCTACTAGAGAAGGTAAATTTTATGGAATTAAGCTAGCTTAAAATTTTATTCTAGTTTCACATCAACATAACATAGATGATATGATTATTGTCACAAAATCCTCCATTCCTTGAGCAAAGTTTTTAAGGAACATATTGGGTATTAATGAGAATGTTGTTGGACAAAGGGTGGATGTTCTCAAAAGTAAGGTTTTATTTATCAATACTCCCATTTAATATAGAACAACATTGCAAGGATATTTGGTTGTAATATTGGGAATTTTTCTACTACCTACCTTGGAATACCTTTTTTCAATGGAAGAATGAAAGAGGAAATGTGAATTAGGTAGTTGAAATATTTTCTAAAACAACTTACAGTTTAGAAGGGTACACTTCTTAGCTAGGAAGGTAAGGCTCAATTGGTCAAATCTACTCTCCAAAGCATTTTGATATACTTTATGTCCCTTTTTAAAATGCCTAGGAAAATTTGGAAAATAATTGAACAAATTCAAAAGAACTTCCCATGGACTAGAATGTAGGAGAAGAAAAGAATAGCTCTTGTTTCTTGGGATAAGGTAAGTTTTAGAAAGGAGGTGGGAGGCCTAGGTTTTAGGAAATTGAAACAAATAAACAAAGCTCTCATGGGAAAGCAGGGGTGGAAAATAGTTATAAACAAAAAAATAGGATGGATTCAAATCTTGAAATCAAGTATATGAGAAATAAAAATATTTTTTTGATAGAAGAGAATGTAATAAAAGTATCTTTCTTTTGGAATAATCTTAAAAAAAAAATAAACCTCTTCTTCAAGAGGGGTTAATATGGCAAATTGAAAATGAAATAAAAGTAAAGTTTTGGAGAGATAGATGGATCAAAAATATCCCTTTGTATGAAGACCCTAAATTTTTGAAACTAGAACAAGAAATTTCGATTGAAAATGGAAGAAAAGTAAATTTTTGGAGAGATAGATGGATCAAAAATATCCCTTTATGTGAAGACCCTAAATTTGTGAAACTAGAACAAGAAATTTCTTGTCAGTATGTACAATGGGTTCACAATTTTATCATTGAAGAGATTAATGAAAAATTATGAAAACATATATATGTTAAAGGTATGAATGATAGGAAAAGACAAGTAGTAAAGAAACTAAATAGAATGTTGCAGGTATATTTTCTAAATCAAGGTAGACTAGAGGATTCTCCAATTTGGAAATGTAGGAAATATGGAAAGTACTCTATAAAATCTAGGTACTTTCTCTTAGAATATGTAGGATTGGGATGGCTATCCGTAAGAAAGATCTAGCTAAAACATATAACTCCAAAAGTGGCCTTCTTCTCTTGGCTCATAGTTCAAAAAAAGTTCTCACCATGGACAATTTTCTTAAGAGAGGTCTACAGATCTAAATGCCTATTATGTAAAAGGGATTGGGAGGAGGTATGACATTTGTTTTTTGGATGATCATTTTTATATGAGGTGTTTAACAACATCCTTGACAAATTTTGTGTGACATAGGTCGTGCCAAATTCTATTGTTGATCTATACTTAAGTTGGGAATCACCTTTTAGGAGAAAAATACTGAGTGCTTTATGGAACTTTTATTTACCTCACTTTATGTGGGGTATTTGAAAATAACAAAATAATATATTCTTTAAATGATGCAAGAAATATGTGATGTCTACAGTGATTAGGATCTACAATGTTGTGAAGGAGAATATTTTGATAATCAATTTCAAGGACTCATGGAAATATGATGATAAAAAAAATGTTGCAAATAGTTAGGTGTTGGATTCTTGCAGTAATCAACCATTAATTTCTTCCAAACTTAAAAGAATTAAAACAAAATGGGAGCCTCCATCGCAAGTTTGGTTAAAATTGAATTTTTATGGTGCTTCAAAAGGGAATTCAAGTATAGCATATGCTAGTGGTATTTTCTAGAATAAAAGAGAAGTGGTATTATTTTAAGCTGATAATATTGAAATTAAATATAATCATTTTGCTAAAACTAGAGCTCTATTCCTAGGCATTAGGCTAATTGAAATAATTGGAGCTAAAAATCTTATCATAGAATGATATTCATTAAACATCATCAATCAGATCAAGGGTAATCAAAATTCAAGTCAGGATATTAATGATATGATTCAAGAGGTTAGCCTATAAATTAGGAATTTGGAAAATGTGCAAATTGTACATATCTACCAAGAAGGAAATAGGGCTATAGATTGAGTAGCCAATTGGGGAATTTAGAATGAAGGATATGTAATCTTGGAAGATAATTTTCCACAAGACTATAGAAATTAACAATAATTAATTTCAAAAATACAATTTTTTGATATAAGGATTAGAGAAAGGGATTCACAAATGTAGGATATTAGAGAATGTAAAAGAAAGTGTTGTTAAGTATTTATCTCAATGTTGTGTTTTAGTTGTTAAGTATTTGACTAAATTGATTTTCTATAGTAAAGTTAATATAGGTAATGTGGGTTGTATTTTTAAGTTGGTGACTCACTTTATGTCACATTTTGAGCTTTGTGTTGAAGTATTATGTTTTTTGTTTTTGATAATGTAAAAGGTTTGGAGCCCTCCAAAAACCTCTTCCTCCAACATAATAAAAAATAATAATAGAGAAATACCTAACAATGAGATATGATCATAAATGATTGATAGCATGGAGGATGGCCATCATTTTTTCATAAGTAGACTTCCCCAAATTTTTCCCAATATTTCCTTACTAGTGAAAGATAGGAGTCACCTTTCTTGCATTAATACTGCACCAATGTCATGGCCCAACGTATCACTTTCAATTATAAATAGTTTGGAAAAATCAAGAGTGGTTAATAGTAGTGTCAAAATCATGGCTTCCTCGAGATCTGCAAAATCTTGTTTTGCTAGAGTTGTCCACATAAATGAGTTTTTTAACATGGCAATTAGTAGGGCTACTATTTTTTCATAACCTTGGACAAATCATTAGTAGTAGCAAATGAGACCCAAAAATCCTTGAAGTGGATTGAGATTTTGTGGATTAGGCTAATTTTGCATGGTTTCAATTTTGTTCAAGTCAACCTTAACTCCCTCCTACAAAATAATATGTCCCAAGTATTCAACCTCTGGCATTCCTGTTGAGTGTTAATTTCACCCAGTTGTGAAAGTACACTCTCCCTTAGAGTTTTGATCTCAAAACCCTCTCTTGAAAATAAGTTAAACAAACAACTTCTCCAAGGTCTCCGCTATATTAGCATTTGCATATGTGTATTAGTAATCTCAATAAAAATATATCAATTCAATGCTAAGAATACCTTAGTGATTGCAAATAATTGTAAACAAGGGGCATGTGTTGGCTTATTTTATCATGTTACTTTAATGATTTTTCATGAAACCAAATAAAAGCAAATGTTAATTGGCCCTCATATGACCACGATGTAACCTTAATTCCTTTTATCTTGAATGATTTTAAGGTAGATTTTATCTTCCTTGATTAAGTGGATTTTAAACAGGTTTTATCTTGCATTAAATCCTACTTTAAAGCATGAAATAGAAGATTAAATCTATCTATGAATGTGAATTTAAAATAATGAAAAGATCCATTAAATTTAGCTTTTATCATGAAGATGAAGAAAGCCTTTGATGTGATTGATAAATTGTTCCTCTTTGATGAGATTAATTTTCATAAAGAGATACCAATTTATTGTTTGAAAATAATAGCCTCATAATGTCATGATAAATTATCCCTCTTTAATGAAATTAATTTTCATTAATAAGAAATAATTTCAATGAAAATAGAATTTTCATGAAGAAAGGTGCATTTATTGCTTTGAAAATGAAGGCTCATTAAATACCACAAAATTAACCCCCTTTCAATGAAATTAAAATTTTCATGGAAGGAAGATCATCTCATGCTTAAAAATGAAAATCCAAAATTTAGAAATCTAATTTGCCTTCAAAACTAAAAAAAACGAATTTCCGAAATTATAAAAAACCCTTAAAAATAGCAGATTTCAAAAATAATTATAAAATTGGAACGACATTGGAATGAGTCCAAATCTATCACATATGGAAGATTGATATTCATTCTAGGGCTCCATGTAATTATTTTTATCATTTTATTTATTATTTATTTTTATTTTAATGCTTGAAAAAAAAAAACTCTGTGAAATAAAAATTGGAAAGCTGAAAAATAAAAATCTGCAATAAATCAAATGCTAAAAATGCAGACATGCAAAGCTTTGTCAGTTTGATAGCACCCCGTCCTACAAAACTGAAGATGTGAGAAACTCTTATATGCAACCTAGTCTATTCAAACCTGCATTTGCAAAATCGAAATAAACAGGTGCTAGTTCCTAAGGTACGAAATGAATTTCAGATCTCGAACATTCTCATGAAGTAACCAAAATGATGCATTAACTTCATTTATAAATTTGAAAAACTAAAAGAAGTAATTAAAACAGAGCATGTAGAAAAATCTCCTTTTTTCTTGCTAACAGGGCCTCAATTTTTTGAAAAAAACGCATTTGCATTAAAAGTATTTTATTTTTTTACAGTGATACTCCGACAGCATTCTGGTTCTTTTCCAAAAAAAAAACCAGCCCCCTTTCCTCCATTTGATGTGGTATTTAAAATTTTACAATCTACCCTTTCAGTTCTCTATTCATTTCATTTCTGGTTTCAACAAGCAACCCTTCGTTTCTGTCTTCCAATGTCTCTGTGAATATGCAAGTCCTCTTTCATTTGGTTTACCATTGGTTTGAATCCATAACATTTTTTTAACGTTATATTTTTTTTTATTACTTGGAAACGTCTTTTTTATTTCTACTCTTTCGAAGGTAAAATTAATCCTTGTCTTAGTAAGGGTAAAACTTATTACAGTGGTCCCCTTTCAATAAATATTTGATTTACTTAAAATGGTCATGCATCTGTTTCCTTTTTGCTTTTCCCCTTAAGGAGAAAATGATGGTAGCCTATCCTTTTTACATTTGGCATGAATGGTATGATTGTTCCTTCGTAACGTCTTATGAGGGTAACGTCTTATGAGGTAACGCTCTTTCAACGAGCATTCATTTCCATTGATAGGATTCAAACCATTTTATTGGCTTTTATTTAATAAAATCCACACATCTTGATGCTCCCTTTTGTCTCTTATTTTTACCACATAATCCTCCTTGCTTAGGATGGACATTGGTGACAAACCATGTGTGCACCTCATTGATCCTCGAACAACCATGGTAAGAGAACCCTCATGGGACAAGGAGGTGTGGTCACCGTTCATTTCTCTATCAACCAATCCCATGGTGATTTATATATCCACGTGGCAATGATCATTCTCATTGAATACCTCCACTGAATCAGCATTCGAGCACTCTCTGGTAATGGATCCCCTATGCTAATTAGTCTATTTGTCATTAACGAATGATGGCATCCTATTCTATATCCACGTAGCTTACCCTGACTTCATTGTACGCTACTTTTGAGCTCCTCTGTAAATCGGTGGTAACCAAAAATCTTTGTTGATGATGTCAGGCTAACATACCCAAATTTTGGTTTACATCCCTTCCACCGACACTCTAATACACTATGTTCCCTAGTGCATGCCTTGGCTCCACGTTGTTCCAATGATAATTTCTCTATCTGAATATCATCGATCACTCATCTGGATTCTGTGTTGTATTACTCATCCGCTGCAGCCAAACCATCCATCGAGTGTGTTATTCCTTATTTACAATGATCACATCTACGGGGTCCGCTATGCATGGAACTCTCTTCTGTGACATCATCCAATTTCTTGGCAGCAATCATGTCTTCGAATATCATTAGAGAGGATGGATCTGGATTTATCTGCGTTGGTCTGAGTGCCTTCGTCAGAGTCACTTTGTCACTATGATTGGGGTCGAAACCTCCACAATGCTCTTATTGCATATATCTCATTTGCATAATGGTCGTCACTCATATTCTGGTTTCAATGGACACAATGGTTGCAATATCATTATCACCTTCGATATGGTGTTGTCCTAATCCTATAAAACCAGACTCTAAATTTGTTGTTCACGTAATCCTCGCCTCCATCTACTACCTGCATTGCACTTGCCATATATTTATTTTCTAATATTTTATCGTCAGGAGAATTCTCCATCTACTTGAATGCATCGAGTCACCTCAACACTACATCAACATTGTTCGGGATTTCATAGTCATCAAAATTTACCTGTGTCAAACTAGTCGATGTGCCTCTTTCACTGATGACATTGAATTTCCCACTGCTATTATGGGCATTCCCTCTCCGTCCACCCCTGTCAAAAACTTCACCTCTACCATTCGAACTCATCTACCAAGTTGTACAAAACTTGTAGACAACGAGGCCCCTTTTCATTGATTATCTCTGTCAAATTTGAATCATGACCATCCTCATTTGTGCATATCATTCTATCTTTGGGATAGCCCACTGTTCGGTAATGATTGCCTTTGAGACACTGCTCCATCCCTAGCCCTGTGCATATTTTCCACCCCTATCTGCTATCATGGTTTGTTCACCATCCAATTTTAGTCTTGGTCCACACCTGCGCAAATTAAAACAAATTTTTAATTAAGAACATAAAGCTTAGCATGTAAATCATAATATAAGATGGAAAGGGCATTAGATTTTTGTTTAGCCTTTAGAATTAATTAATTTAAAACTAAGACTAATACCCTTACAATCCTAATAAATAAACTGCTTCATGACCTTGAAATGACAAGGAAAGGCCCATGCATGCATCACGTGGCACACTTTGCTTCTTCTTTTTTTTGTTATTATTATTATTTATTTTATAATGTGCATAATACATATATGTATTATGTTTATATATATAAATATAATACATGTATGAAATATATATGTATTAATGTTTTATCATATTTTATTTGCTTATATTCTTTTTTTTATTGATTATTCGCTTTATTTTGGAATTTCCATTTATTTTATTTCCATTGAATCTAAATCATCGGAACTAACAATTATATTCAATAAAAATAAAAATAAAAATAAAAAAGTTATTTTATTTATATCATATTTATCATAATGAGGAATTTGAACACAAAGCCCCCACACACAAAAATTAAACCAAAAAACAAAAATTGCAAACAACAAACTTGACGAAAAACTTGACGACACAAAAGTGACGACAAAAAGTAAACTTGACGAAAAATTTGACGACACAAAAGTGACGACAAAAAGTCATCAACAGAAAAAAAAATCATTGACAAGAAAAATTCATTGACAATAAAAGTCATCGACAAGAAAAATCATCAACAATAAAAAGTCATCGACAAGAAAAAATCATCGACAAGAAAAAATTGTCGACAATAAAATATCGTCGACAAGAAAAAGCCATCGACAAGAAAAAATCATCGACAATTAAAATCATCGATAATAAAAAGTCATCGACAATAAAATATCGTCGACAAGAAAAAGTTATCGACATTAAAATATCATCGACAATAAAATATTGTTGATAAGAACTGACGATAATCACAAACCTACAACAAAACGAAAGCAATAGACACTTAAAACAAACCACAAACATCCAAATACCAAAACGAAAAGGTGGGTCCCCAATTTTGGGGCAAGTTGTGGAGCAACCACAAAAAATGGCGACTCTACTAGGAAATGCTCCTAAGCATTTCGGTAAGAACCCAACCTAAAATGAGAATACACAAGATCAACGAGATATAATAATTTAGCAACGTCCTAAGAAGATGGGGGTAAATAGCTTCAACATGAAAATAACTAATCCATATGCCTTTGCTTAGTGTGTGCAAAAGTGATTCATTCATGTATTTATGAAAATCCTCCAGATTCCATCATCCCTTTCTACATTAGGCTATTGAGGTATCACTTATAACGAAATGGCTATAGACAAAGCCCCACTACCAATCAGGCGTCTATAGCCCCGATGGAGTTTATCTAACTCACCCTTATTTTGTTCAATGCTTTGCAAAGCCTTTCTTTTTACCCGAGTTATATCTAGACAGAGCCCTACTACCGGTCAGGCGTCCATAGCCCCGATAGAGTTTATCTATATCTTGTGACTGATATGATCAAGCTTTTCAATGCTCGTTCTCTCTCTCTTTTATTTTTTTTCTCCTTTTTTTCTCTTTTTTTCTTTTTTTCTCTTTTTTTTCTCTTTTTTTCTTTTTTTTTCATATATAATTTTTTTCCTTTTCAAAAGAATAACCTTGCAAAGCTTCAAGCATCACTGGGGTAAGGTAGCCTACAAGTGAAGCATTTTAGTTTTTGCCTAGGATTGCAAATCAAGATTACTTCATCCTTCCTAATTCTAGAAACACCATTTAACATGTGTGAGTTCCATGTGGAGCTTTGGCTATTCTTTCATTGTTCCACTTTCCACCATTCTAGTCCCAAAATATGAGCATGATCACCAAATACCTCATCCCCCTTTTCTTGGGTTCACAAACATTTAGACCAAGTGCTCAAACCTACTAAGCAAAGAAACATCAACAATAGGGTCAGAGTCCCGGTTTTATTTTTTATTTTTTATTTTTTTGAGTTCATCGGTTTTCATCTCAGGTACTCCAACATACTAAATAAATAAGATTCAAAAGTGAGCCAGAGACCACAAATTAGCAACCATGACACATAACCTCAAAACAAGGAAACAATCCAAAACACGAAACTCACAAAACAAACCAAAACTATATACAAATGTACAATATGGTACAAGATGATGCAAAGCTTGAACTATCACTTCCCTGGATTCCAAACCTGACTAGCACATTTCAAAATACAAATAATATGATACGCAAGCCAAGTTTTATAGAAATCCAAGCAAAACAAGATTAAGCCAAACAATACAACAATCTTCAACTTGCCTCTCTCACCCCACCAATTTGATTTAGTTCTATTAACAATCCCATAGGTGAGATTCAAATCATTAAATTTATTAGACAACATTTGATTTACAATTGATTCTTGTCTATTCTTTAAAATTTCAATTTCACAACTCAATTCCAAATTTAGAGCTAGGGTTTCTTTTTTGAATATGAAATCTTACAAAACAGAGCCTATTTTAAAAAATTTCAAAGCCAAATCATTATTCATGTTTTTAGGCCGATTAAATTTATGCAAAAAATTACAAGCATCTAGGATATTTACTAAATGGAAATCATTTCAAGTTTTTATCCTAGATTCAATAATTAATTGTTGATGAATTTGATTTAACAATTCAAGTGCATCAACCTCTTTTTCATTCAACAAATCAATCTTATTAAAGGTGTGAGTAGAAATCAATCATTTTTCTTCGTTCACCTTTAGTGGCATTTCATCATACACATCATTTGAATTCAATGAGTAATTATACAAATCTTCATGTGAAGCTTGGATGTTTGAACACAAAAGGTTAGATTTTACCTTTTGCACATTTGCATATACCAAAGCTAGGTGAGGATTTGTGACTTCCTCTTTTACCTCATGGTCTTTATCTTATTCATTGATTACAAGTTCATCAAACATACCAAAATTGGGCACCCAATTGAAAACATGTCCATCATTTTCAAACATTACATATTTTTTGTCAAAGCGTTTATCAAATAACCCATATTCATGATCAAACCCTTGAGTTGCTTCACATAAATCAATTTATTTGTCATTTCGTTCTAATTTCTTGTTGACCATCCATGGTATCTCTTCATTTGAATCTTCAAAACAATCATGTGAATGTGTATCCAAATTTTTAGAATCCCAAAATGAAATAGAAGGTTTTACCTCTTCCTCATCCAAAATAGATGAGTCATAATAAACATTTACCATTTCTTCCCTTTCTATTTCAACAAGATCTTCAATAAATTCATATTCACCATGGTCTAATTTGGGAACTTCCTCTATTTTTGCCAATGCAATATCTTCATGTGAAGTAGAAGTTTCAAAATCCTACATATCAAGAGGAATAGAAGTTTCATCGATGGGGTTGTGAGAGAATAACACATCTTCATATCTTCCCCAACCATTGTAAAAATTCTCATCCAAATTTGTGGGATGAAACTCTATGGTATCTGTGACATAATATTTTGATTCATCCATAAAATATTTTTCTTCTTGGTCCTTGGTAGTAGGATCTTTATTATCTTCCAAAATTTGATGAGATTCCAACCCTTCTTCCAAAATATTCTCAAATTGTGCAGGAGTTGTAATATCTTCCTGTGATAAAGGTATTGTGTTATCTTGCATATCAATTGACACAAAGGGTTCATTAGAAGGTTTAGAGTGAGCATATTCATCCAATTTATTCCAAGGATCATGGTGATCATCTTTAAAAATCAAGTTGTGATGCTCAACTATTTCTTCAACATATTCCAACTCATCAATATGTTTCTCATCAAATTCATCTTCACCTTCCTTAGATGGTTCAATGATTTCTAAAAGTGGGCTATTTTTTGTATCCAAGTTTGCAAGATCAATATCTACATTTGTAACCCATGATTCAATTTCATCATAATTTGGAGGGTGAGGATTTTCTTGATCATTAGTTTCAAGCATCTCCTTCAGATTATCTTCCAAGAACAAGTGGTGAAATTCTATTATGTCTTCAAATTCATTTATTGATTCTCTTCCAATTTCACTTTCAACCACTTCATTCAATTCGATGGTAGATTTTGTCCTATCACATATTTCCAAACTAGTTAGATTTAGGACACCATTGTTTTAATACTCATGCACTTCTATAAATGAACCCATATCTACACAATCCTCATTGGTGGATGTTGGTTTGACAACTTGCACCTTCTCTTGGACAATATCTAAGGTGGTTATAAAATTTGAACATTCCAATTCATCCCCTTATTCATTCACCTTGGGCATCATTGGAGTAGAGGGTGCTATCTTAGATGGTTGGTGTAGGTTGGCATCAATACCTCTAGAAGAACAAACCCTCATGGTAACATGTTGTGCCTCCACTTGCCATTGTTCTACCACCTCACAGATTGTATCTAAAGATGGATCATCAAAATTTTCCCTCAAGAATGTAGCAAGTACAGGAGGTATGGCTCCCATGTACACTTGAATAGCTTCCTCTTCTGTTATGTCAGAATATTCCCACACTTGAGCGTACAACTCATAGAACCTATCATTAAATTGACTCATGGATTCATTAGGTTCTTTGTAGGTAGAGTCAAACTGATTTTTTAGGTCAATTTATTTTCCAACATGGTCAAGAAATGTTGCTTCTAATTGAGCCCAAGAAACCTTAACCTCAAAAGGTAATTGGCCATACCAACCCATTGCTTTGTCCTCCAATATGTAAGAGAATAACCTACAAGCAACATCCTCATGGTAAATTTACCATTGAAATAATGTGCTCTTGTAGATATGCAATTTTTGTATGTATCCTAAAGTCTTATTTTGACTAAACTGTCATAGGACCTCCAATACAGTTTTAGGAATTTGATGGGGTACTTCAGGTATTTTTAAAAAACCATAATAGTCCCCTAATGAGGATACCATTGCTACTTTTAGAGATACCATTTTTACTCTTAGTTTATCAATTGTCGTCATTAGCATAACTCAAAGAATAAATTTAGAACCAAATTTGTTAGTCGAATAAAAATATCTTGCAATGAAGCATAAAATGACTAACAATTTTCAAATGAATAAACCACAAATATCATCATGTTAGTGTCATCCAAAAGATATGCATCAATTAAAACATGACATGAAAGAACATTCTCAAATTTGCCAAAAGGTTAGCATTAACACATCATCAAATAGAGAATGTTAGAATCAATAAAAGTGATCAACAAAATTTCATTAGTCAAGACCAATATCTTTGAATAAATCTTTCAAGTAACATGAACAATCTAGCATCTAAATAGTAATTAAAATAAATCAATTCAAACCCTCTTAGCTCCCAAAGTGTTGAGTGCTAAAGAGGCCAAAGATGCTAATCAAATGAACTTGAAATATTTAGCAATTCAAAACTCTCAAAGCTAAACCAAATCACATCATTCATGCATGAACAATCCAAAAGTGTTAGATCAATGAATACCAATTCATGAATTTCTTAGCATAAATAACATAAAGTAAACCAATTCAGGCCCTCCTTCTAGCGCCAAAATGTTGAGTTTTAATTTCACCCAATTGTGAAATTGCACTCTCCCTTAGAGTTTTGATATCAAAACCCTCTCTTGCAAAGAAATTAAACAAACAACTTCTCCAAGGTCTCCACTAAATTAACATTTGCTTTTATTTGGTTTCATGAACAATAATTAAAGTAACATGATAAAATAAATCAACACATACCCCTTGTTTACAGTTACTTGCAATCACTAAGGTATTCTTAGCATTGAATTGATATATTTTTATTGAGATTACTAATACACATATGCAAATGCTAATATAGCGAAGACCTTGGAGAAGTTTTTTTTACTTCTTTGCAAGATAGGGTTTTGAGATCAAAACTCTAAGGGAGAGTGTAGTTTCACAATTGGGTGAAATTAAAACTCAACAATTCCAAAGGAACATTTGGATCATTTGGAAAACAGTTGATGTTCTTACAATAGTTGCAAATTTTGGTCTAGATGTTGCAAGTGCTCTATCCAAATGATATTGTAGATCATAAATTCATTGAAGAAAACAAAAATAAATTTTTAAAGAAATGGGTGAAAGACATTGTTCATGGTGTAATAGTTAGGCCAAAAGGCATGACCAAAAATTCATAATGACCCTCATGAGTCCTAAATGTTATTTTTGGAATGTCTTTATCCTTGATCCTTATATGATGATACCCAAAGTAGAGATCCAACTTGGAAAAATATTGTTAGATTTTGATGCTAAATACTTAATGTAAATAACCACAAGATCTCAAATAAATTTGCAATATAAAATATATGATAATGACAATATATTGATCATATAAAAATCATATATAACTTCAATAACAACTTATAAAATTAACACTAAAAAATTCTCACAAAAATAGTAACATGATATAGAATAAAGGTCATATACACCATACTCCAACTCTCACTCTATCTTCATCCTTTCACCACACACACACACACACAATCACATATATAATAGAGTGTGACTCTTCATATGGAATACTCTTGGTCTTCACTCTCCTTTGAGACTCTTCACTTTCCTATTCTAAAGACAAGTGCATGTAATGGATACTTGTGCACATCTACATTCACTACACTTGCACACTTAACTACATGACACTTTTGCATTTCCTGCACATTATTACATTACATAAAATATTTACTCACACTCTAATCTAAGACACACTCCTAATCTAAATATGTACCCAAGGTGGTACATTGCCATGTACCAAATAATATAATATACTCCAACAAATATTTGGTGCCATGTGAATCATCTAACAACTCATCAATCATAGGAATAGGAAATTTATACTTAATGGTGAGTTTATTGAGTTTATGAAAGTCTACACTCAGCCACTATGACCCATTTTTTTCCTGACCAATAGTACTAATGAAGAATTAAGGACTGATATTGGGTCAAATTACTCTTATTTTTAATAACTCTTGGACCAACTTCTCAAATTCTATTTTTTGTGCATATGGGTATTTGTAGGGTTAGATGTTAAGTGGAAAGCTCCCTAGTACCAAGTATTGTATTTCATAATTATAATAATGGCATGAAGGTAATCCCTTGGGCTCCATAAAGATAGAATCATATTAATTCAAAAGGAATTTCAAATCCCTTGGTTGTTCTACTTCAGTGTATTATGGCTGAATAGCAAACAGTTAGCTTACAACCCCATATAAGGCTTTTTTAATAGTTTATGTATTTAATTTGAACTAAGGACTTGAGTGGATCCTGTGAGTTAGCCAAGAGAGTGTGTTTCCTCTAATTCTAAGTGAATTACATCCAAATTTTAGAAAATTTCTAAGCTACTATTCCCAAGGTACAAATCCATTATACTCCTAAAACAACATCGCATCCTCCTAACAAAAGGGTGAACATATCAATTTTAAGTTCATAATCCCCTAACTTTAGCTTAACATTTCAGAAAAATAATTTACAATGTAATGTTCCTTCATTTTCCACCATGATTTCAAAAGAATTATAGAATGTACATATTAATTTTAATTAATTAGCTATTTAGGGATCAATAAAATTATGCATACTACCCAAATCAACAATATTTACAATTATATACCCCTTAAAATATCCTACTACCTTCATAGGGGTCGGACATATTCATGCAAGTCCATGAAATCAAATATTTGTCTATGGTTCTTCTTGTGCGTCACCCTCATCCCAATGTTCTTCTTCATGTTCTATTTTTCATGTACTTCATTTATCACAAAATCATCGACATCTAACAAATACAATTTTTGTTGTACACATGTATGCCCTAGAGAATATTTCTCATCATAATTATAATATAATCCTTGTGCCCTACAATCATCCATTTTCTTTGTAGTAAATCACTTAATTGTTGAAGTTTTATTTTTTGGATTTGATATGATCTTGGATGGAAATGGGGGCTTGGCCTATGGAAATTTATATGAATGTCTCTAAGAAGTAAATTTTTCCTCTGCTAGCTTGGACAACCCTATTTCTTACATCATGGATTATGGTTAAAACATTTTTACCTCAACCTTGATGTCATCCTTCAACCCACTAATAAAAAAACTCTAAAAAAAAAAAAAAATTTAAATCCCTTGTCATATTAGACGACTTCTCAAATTGAATCTGATAGTCACCAATAGTAGAGGTCTACTTCAATTTCGTTAAAGCTTCTATAGATTCTTCATACTCACTAGGTGCAAAACAAGTGATTAATTATGTTTCAAATTCTTCCTAAGAATGGTTATGAATCATATGTTGCACCCACTAATAACATTAGAGGGCTTTAAACTCAAAATTAAAGGATGCCATGATGATCTATAAGTATTGGGGTATGTTGTAAAGTTAGAAAAAATGATTCATCCAACACAACCACAAATTGAGGTCCTTTCTATTAAACTTGAGGAATTTTAACTTAGGTATTTTATATGGGGTATTATTATTAAAAAGTGCATTGTGTGCCTCCTCTTTTATATTTTCAAACTGTTAGACTTTCCTTCAATTTCACCATGTTAAAACATTGGTGTGCATAAGTGGATCCTTTTAAATGTCCTTCCTCATAGAATTTATCCTCAATTCCCATTTTTACTTGATCTATTTGAAGTTCAAAATATGCATAGAATCTTTGAAATGTTTAATTTTATGTCCAAATTGGTTTTTTAGGTTGGTAATTTGTTGTCTCAATAGCCCTATCTATTTTTTAAAAAATTATAATCAGACCATTCCAAGCTACAAGGATCTCAGGTGTTAACAGAACACCACATTCAACCAAAACAAGAATCTGAAAGCAAAATGATATCATAAGCTTAAAAATAGATATCCAAAACAAAGAGCAAAAATAGCATATATTATATCTAAAAAATGAACACAAAGTACAATGAAGTTGCCTTGCTTATATAGGTAAGGATGATCAACCATACTCGTAGGATCAAGCTAAGCATAAATATCCATCGTACAAAAAGAATATGTGATATAGTCCATATATCTATAACCGCTATGGGAGAAAAAATCTCAACCCTACAAATATACCTAAAATATCCCCATAACCCCTAGGAATAGTCAAACCTAAAAATATCCCCATAATATCTAAGAAATAAATATGTAACATATCATAACATCTAAATAAGATAAATTAAATATCCACACATAAGTGGGTGGGGAAAATACATGAAATAATTAAATAAAAAGGAAATAAATTACCTAGGTGAACATGAGTTAATATAAACAACCTACTGTAACACCCCCCCTCAAGTGAAGCTAGGACCAATGAAGAACATAAACTTATACTAAGAGGGGGGTGAACAGTATAAGATCACCTTTTACTTTCTTTCCAAACCAATATCAATTAATGTCCTTAATTGCAATAACCAAATATAGCAGTGTGCATTAATAACTCAGATAAAAATAGTAAGCAAGAGCACAAGTCACCATACACAATTGAGACACAAGATTTAATGTTGTTCCCCCAATATGGGGTACTCCACAAGATAATATCCTTATAATATTTCACACATAAATAAGGATCCTTATCCAATACAATGATTTCTTTGATCTACTCAAAGCTAGGCAATAACAAGCTCACACAGAACTTATCCAAATTTCTTTGATCTGCTCAAAGCTAGGCAATAACAAGCTCACATAGAACTTGTCCAAATATGCATAACAAGCTCACACAGAACTTGTCCAAAACTGCTCAACAATCTCACATAGAACTTGTCCAAATCTTCTCAACAAGCTCACTAAGAACTTGTCCAAATATGCTCTAGCAAGCTCACCAAGAACTTGCTCAAATTTGCTCCAACAAGCTCACTAAGAACTTTTCCAAATCTGCTCTAGCAAGATCACCAAGAACTTTCTCAAATCTGCTCCAACAAGCTCACTAAGAACTTGTCCAAATCTGCTCTAGCAAGCTCACCAAGAACTTGCTCAACTCTGCTCAATAGGCTCACTTAGAACCTCATAAAAATCTGTCCCAAATCTATCCACAAATTTATCTAAAGCTATCCACAAATATATCCCAAAAAATGTCCACAAAGCCTTCTCAAAGGCTCAATCAATCATACACAAACTACCACAAATCTATCCATAAATCTATCCCAAGGGCCTTCTCAAAGGCTCAATCAATCATGCTCAAGTAGTACTCAAATATCATCCACAAATCTATGAAGGCAAGGCTCAAATTTGAACTCAAAAATGAATGGCAATGCACTCTACAATGGATGACAACAATGATCCACAATGATCTCAACTCAATTCAACTCAAATCAATCTCAACTCAAGTCAACTCATAGAAGCATAAAGAGAATTGTTAGAGACTCAATATGTTCTAAGCTCAATCTCAACTCAAATCATAATTATAGAATAGTTTATTTCATGGGACTTGAAAAAACACCTCACACAATCACTTGACTAGGCTCAATCAACTCAAATCAACCAATCACCACAAGGGGTAACTCTTTCTCACAAAAACCTAGTCCAAGCATGTATCAACCAACTCAAATGTTTCCAACAATGCTCAATCACAAATCTCACATCAAATGATACTCATATTCTTTTCAAGTTCTTTACATAACCAATGGGCTTCAATAACTATGCTTATAAAACAAGGTTTAAACACAACTCTCAAACCATAAAACCTTGAAGCATTCAACCAACCACTTTCGAAAAGGAAACCACAATTAATCATTTTCACTTCAATGATATTTCAGAAATCAACCACCATAAACAATCAATAGGAGAATGTGCCCATACCTTTTTTATGCCAAGAAGTTCTCCATAAAATCTTCCACACTAAACACAACTTTCCTTTCCAATCTTAATAAGGGTTAGTGGACTTCAAATAATAATCACAAGATAAAGCATAACTCAATTTACACCTTTTTACTCCAACTTAATAAACACATCCACCAAAGTCCTTTTAATAAAAACCCTTATAAAAAATAATAATCAATAAACCTCTCAAAATTTATTTTATAAAAACTCTTTATTTCTCCTAAATCTTAATTCTTAATTTCATGAACATCAAATTAAATCAAAAACTCATCCACCTTTGAAATAATAATCACAACCCTTATAAAACAAATTTTAATTAAAAACTTTAATTATTCCTAACCACCTTATAACTCCAACTTAGGGCTTAACAAATTTAATTAGAGCAAAAATGTATTTACCTCCTCAAGGGGATTCGAACTCCCGACTTGCCCACATCATGAGCACCTTAGCCGCGGCTAAGGTTACCACACAAGCTAGCCACTCATTCGAAATGGACAGACACAATGTGCCTTAAAACCTTTCCTCCCTTTCCACAAATCAAAAATGTTTTGAACACTTTTCTTCCAACACCTTTCGAACGCAGTCAAGGGGATTCAAAACCTTGACGCTTGTGCTGCCACACACCTTAGCCAAAATCCAACTGCCAATGCACCACTCCACCTACGATGACTTTGGACTTTGACCAACCTTCATTTATTCGTTGCTTCTACTTTCTAAAAGATTTTTGCACGAGCTCAATTAGGATGCTTAGCCAATGATTATTAACCACAAGAAAGGATTAGTTTATGAACCTTAGGTATCCCCTTTATATAGCCTCCTTATTATTTTTGATGACGTCAGCAAAAATCTTGCATATTTAATTTTAAATTTTAATTTTAATTTTAAATAATTAAAATTTAAACTAAATATTAAAAATTAAATATCTCCATCACCGGGGCACCTTTTTTGATGAAACAAAAGGCCAACTTGGGTTTTAAGAAAAACCCAGTTCAAATCTACCATCCATAGTTTTAAATAAAACCTTTTATTTTGCCTACCTTGGTTTTCACAAAAACCCTATATTTATCCATGCTTTCCAAAATATCATTTGGTAACCAAAACTCAATGTGATCCATGTGACATCAATGAAAACATAAAATAAATCAAATTGTCAACAATCTATCCCTTTTTCATTGGTGTTAACACCTCTAATGCAAAAACCATAATCACTGCAAAAACCATCTCTGAGAATCAAAGTTGCTCTCCCTGACTCAATACTCTCTATGGAGGTTGCTCCCCCTAACTCAATGCTCTCTTTGGAGGCTGCTCATCCTAACTCAATGCTCTCCCCCTTACTCAAATCTCTCCCCTTTGACATCAATGGCAATAGGGACACCTATGGGGCTAAAATATATGACTCTTAAGCATAGCCCCCTCACCACCTTCTCTCTTGAGATGATTAATTTTGGGGTGGGAGTACTTTTACTCCCATCTTACATTATTTATTTCCTTTATCAACTTCCTTCCATATTTTTTTGATATCCTTCTCTTGATATTCTTGCCTTGAACCAGTATGACCTTCTTGCCTTGAACATGTTTGACCTTCTTCCCTGGAACTTGTTTGGAATTGAGTCCTACACCATTTTGCAATATGTCCAAAGTTATTGTAATTAAAACACTTGATATTGTAGCCTTTGGATGGTGCCCATATCCTAAAATATTTCTTGAAATAATTTCCATATCCATTCCTTTCTTGAACCCTTGTATTGTGAAGTTCTATTTTCATGACCATTATGACCATGACTTTTGAATTGTGTAGCTCTAAAAACAAAACCATGTTGCTCATTTCCTTTGCACTGAGAATCTCTATGACCAATCTTGTTACATGAGAAGAAATGTCCCTGAAAACCATACCTTCTTCCTTTGATGTTCCTTCTAGAAAAATCAAACTTCTTTGATCCATAGACCCTGCAGTGTATAACCCTGTGTCCAAATCCATTATAAGAAAAACAATGTCCTTGAAAAGCCCTTTGTTCATGCCTTGGTTCCTCATACCTTTCTTGACCATTATTCCTATGATCATCTTCAACTTGTGCATTGCATTATTGAACTTTCTTTGTAGTATCTAAATCCTCTTCCTTAGTTTCTTCCTTGCTTTTCTCTTCAAGTATTTATTTTCCTTTTGAACTTGATTCACCTATCTCAAAACAATAACCAAACTAAATTTTTGGAGCCATAGGAACTTTTGAACTTTCTTCATAACACTTAGGTGCTTCCTTGCTTTCATATTTTAGAACTTCTTTTTCATCATCTGATTTGTCTCTATCACTATGATCTGAGCTATCACTTGCTTCTACAATGTAGTAAGATTTCTTTGCCTTACAAAAAATTTTCTTCTTCTCATACATGTTTTTCTTGTATCTGTCATCTTTGTCATGCTTATGCTTTCCATTTTCTTTTCTTCTGTGACCCTATTTTTCATCATCACTATTTTCTTTTTGTGGAAACTTGTATGCATAGTGACCAAGATCACCACACTTGTAGCATCTGAATTTCCTTATATCCTTAAAATTCCTTGAGTCCTTATTCCTTTTGATGAAGTTAGCTTCCTCATCATTATCTACAACTCTATCTATTTCTGGAACTTTCCCTTTCTCTTTTTCTAAAGCCTTGAATGCAAACTCTTTTATTGGAACTTGATGCTTTCTTACCCTCATCTCATAAGTTGTGAGAGTTCCTTGCAATTCTTCCATTGTTAGCTTGTTGATATCCATTGTTTCTTCTATTGCTAAAACCTTAGCATCATATTTCATGGGAAGTGATCTCAAAACCTTTTGAGTAACTTTTGATTCTTTCATCTCAAATCCTAGACCTCTCATGGTGTTAGTAATCTCATCAACTCGAAGTAAAAACCTTGCAATATCTTCAAAATATTCTATTTTCAATTCCTCAAATATTTTTCTATGAGTTTGTAGTTTTGCCAACTTTACCTTGGAATATCCTTCATAAGTATTCTGCAACTTGGTCCACATCTCATTAGCTGAATTACATACCATAACATTTGCAAAATCTATCTCTCATAGCCCACTCAAAATATAATTCATTGCTCTTGCATTGATCTCAACCAATTTTTTGATAGTCTTATCTCCCTCGGGATCACCTTCAACCCTATACTATTTTTCAACCATTTGCCATACCTCATATCCTTGTGATATCAAGTAGTTCTTCATCCTCATGCTCTAGAAAGAATAATTGTTACCATAAAATAATGGAGCCTAATTTTTAGATGATCCATTTTGTGAAGCCATCTATGTTCTTGTATAATCTACCCTCAAGTTGTTAGATTTTCTGAAGGAACCTACTCTGATACCAATTGAAGAACACAAGCTTATACTAAGAGGGGGTGAATAATATAAGACCACTTTTTCCTTTCTTTCCAAACCAATATCAATTAATATCCTTAATTTTAATAATAAAATATAGCAGTGTACATTAATAACTCAGATAGCAATAGTAAGAAAGAGCACGTCACCATACACAATTGAGACATAATATTTAACGTGGTTCCCCCAATGTGGGGTACTTCACAAGATAATATCCTTATAATATTTCACATAGAAATAAGTATCCTTATCCAATACAATGATTTCTTTGATCTTCTCAAAGCTAGGCAATAAAAAGCTCACACAGAACTTGTCCAAATTTCTTTGATTTGCTCAAAGCTAGGCAATAACAAGCTCACACAAAACTTGTCCAAATATGCATAACAAGCTCACATAGAACTTGTCCAAAACTGCTCAACAAACTCACATAGAACTTGTCCAAATATGCTCAAAAAGCTCACTAAGAACTTGTCTAAATCTGCTCTAGCAAGCTCACCAAGAACTTGCTCAAATTTTCTCCAACAAGCTCACTAAGAACTTGTCCAAATCTGCTCTAGCAATCTCACCAAGAACTTGCTCAAATCTGCTCCAACAAGCTCACTAAGAACTTGTCCAAATCTACTCTAGAAAGCTCACCAAGAACTTGCTCAACTCTGCTCAATAGGCTCACTTAAAACCTCATCAAAATCTATCCCAAATCTATCTAAAATTGTCCACAAATCTGTCCCAAAAACTCTCCACAAAGCCTTCTCAAAGGCTCAATCAATCATACACAAACTACCACAAATCTATCCATAAATCTATCCCAAGGGCCTTCTCAAAGGCTCAATCAATCATGCTCAAGTAGTACTCAAATCTCATCCACAAATCTATGAAGGCAAGGCTCAAAGTTGAACTCAAAAATGAATGGCAATGCACTCTATAATGGATGACAACAATGATCCACAATGATCTCAACTCAACTCAACTCAAATCAATCTCAACTCAAGTCAACTCATAAAAGCATAAAGAGAATTATTAGAGACTCAATATGTTCTAAGCTCAATCTCAACTCAAATCAAAATTATAGAATATTTTGTTTCATGGGACTTGAACAATCACCTCACACAATCACTTGACTAGGCTCAATCAACTCAACTCAACCAATCACCACAAGGGGTAACTCTTTCTCACAAAACCCTAGTCCAAGCATGTATCAACCAACTCAAATGTTTCCAACAATGCTCAATCACAAATCTCACATAACAATGATACTCATGTTCTTTTCAAGTTCTTTACATAACCAATGGGCTTCAAAAACTATGCTTATAAAACAAGGTTTAAACACAACTCTCAAGCTAGAAAACCTTGAATCATTCAACCAACCACTTTCAAAAAGGAAACCACAATTAATCATTTTCACTCCAATGATATTTCAGAAATCAACCACCATAAAAAATCAATAGGAGAATGTGTCCATACCTTTTTGATGCCAAGAAGTTATCCACAAAATATTCTGCACTAAACACAACTTTCTTTTCCAATATCACTAAGGGTTAGTGGACTTCAAATAATAATCACAAGATAAAGCATAACTCAATTTACACCTTTTTACTCCAACTTAATAAACACTTCCACCAAAGTCCTTTTAATAAAAACCCTTATTAAAAATAATAATCAATAAACCTCTCAAAAATTATTTTATAACAACTCCTTATTTCTCCTAAATCTTAATTCTTAATTTCATGAACATCAAATTAAATCAACAACTCATCCACCTTTGAAATAATAATCATAGCCCTTATAAAACAAAGTTTAATTAAAAACTTTAATTATTCCTAACCACCTTATAACTCCAACTTAGGGCTTAACAAAATTAATTAGAGCAAAAATGTATTTACCTCCTCAAGGGGATTCCAACCCCGACTTGCCCACACCACGAGCATCTTAGCCGCAGCTAAGGTTGCCACACGAGCTAGTTGCTTGTTCGAAAGGGAAAGGCACAACGTGCCTTAAAACCTTTCCTCCCTTTTTGCAAATCAAAAACATTTCGAGCGCTTTTCTTCCAACACCTTCCAAATGCAGTCAAGGGGATTTGAAACCTTGAGGTTTGTGCTACCACACACCTTAGCCAAAATTCAACTGCCAATGCGCCACTCTGCCCATGATGACTTTGGACTTTGACCAACCTTCATTTATTCATTGCTTCTGCTTTCTAAAATATTTTCGCACAAGCTCAATTCGGATTCTTAGCCAACGATTATTAACCATGAGAAAGGATTAGTTTATGAAACTTAGGTATCCCCTTTATATAGCCTCCTTATTATTTTTGATGATGTCAACGAAAATCTTGCATATTTAATTTTAAATTTTAATTTTAATTTTAAATAATTAAAATTTAAACTAAATATTAAAAATTAAATATCTCCATCATCGGGGCACCTTTTTTGACGAAATGAAAGGCCAACTTGGGTTTTAAGAAAAACCTAGTTCAAATTTACCATCCATGGTTTTAAATAAAACCTTTTATTTTTCCTGCCTTGGTTTTCACAAAAACCCTATATTTATCCATGCTTCCCAAAATATCATTTGGCCACCAAAACTCAATGTGATCCATGTGACATCAATGGCAACATAAAATAACTCAAATTGTCAACAACCAAAAAATAAAGTGGCATATCCACAGTATGAGTCTCGGCAACAAGGCCTAATCAGGCACTCATGTATAATATATCCATGAAGAAATCTCAAACTAGAAGAAGGAAAAAACATGGGGAAAATACCATCTTGCTAGAAAGAGAGAGAAATAAGAAGGAATATGTCCTCACAAACACCCCTAAGGACAACCCTTGAAACACCAAGCATGTCACACAACTCAAGGTAGCGAGATAATGTAAAAGGCTTCCTGGAGATGTTGGCAACATGTTGCTGATTTGGAATGTACTCCAAGAAAATAAATCCATCTTGAATGTGTTGGTGAATGAAGTGCATATGAATCTTAATATGCTTGGTCCACTCATGCTCAACAGGGTTGTGAGAAATATGAATTACACCTTGGTTGTCACACTAAAGTATAGTTGGTGATTTCTATGGGAAGACAAACTCTATCAATAACTATTGTAGCCAAAGAACCTCCTAACTTGTTGTGACTACTACCCTATACTCTATCTCTATAGATGAAAGTGTAATAGCCTACTACTTCTTACATACGCAAGCAACTGGTGAAGAGACAAGACAAAAAATGTAGCTAGAAGAAGAATGCCTATCATCAATAGAACCTATCCAATCTAAATTAATATAGCCATGAAACTAAGAAGAACCTCAAGTGTAGTATAATCCAAAGTGTGAAGTGCCCTACAAATATCACAAAATCCTCTTGGCAGCTTGCTTAGTGACTATTATGAGGGGCATGTGCAAATTGAGACACAAGCCCAACTACAAAAGAAATATTGGGATGAGTATGGATCAAGTACATCAAACTTCAAACCAACTACCTATACAAGGTAGGATCACAAAGAGGAGTGATGCAGGTGGAAGTAAGAGAGACTCCAAATTGGAAAGGAGAGGGACATGGCTTGCAATCAGCCATACCAAAGTGTTAAAGAAGATCATGGGTGTACTTTTTTTGACTCAAATGAATCCCTAAATCTGATTGAGAAATATGTAAACTAAGAAAAAGTGCAAAAGACCAAGATTTGTCATATCAAATTGTGCTAAGAGAGCCCTTTGAATAGTCTAAATGTGGGAAGAAGAGTTGTTAGTGAGAAGCAAATCATCAACATACAAGACAAGTATAACAATATCCTCTCCAACATGTTGTATATACATTGTAGAATCTGAGTGGTAGTAAACAAAACTAGTAGATAGAAGAAAAGAATTTATCTTCTCATACCAAGCTTGAGGACCTATTTGAGACCATAGAGAGACCTTTGTAGTCTACAAACAAGAGATGAGTCATGAATAAATCCATCAGGTTGCTCCATTTAGATTTCCTCCTACAAATCATCATGCAAGAAGGTACTCTTTATGTCCATTTGGTACACTGGTCAACCCTATGATGCAGTAATAGAAATTAAAAGGTGCATAGAATCCATCTTGGTAATGGGTGCAAAAGTCTCATAGTAATCAATACGTTCAACTTGCAAGAAACCCTTTATGACAAGATGGGTCTTCTACTTGGACCCATCAACTATAGATTTGGTTAGGTATACCCACTTACACCTAATCAACTTTCTTCCCTTAGGAAGAGAGACCAAATTCCAAGTATGATTCTTCATCAAAGAAGAATACTCATTGGTTATTGCATCATCCCACTCCTATATCCCATGAGCCTATGAGAAATATTGTGGATCCCTAGAAACCACTTGACACAAAATTCTAGAACCTGTAGAATGTGCATGATGATGTCTAGTGGGTGGAAGATCATGTATGAAAGATGTCACCTTAGAAACTATGGTACTATTGCGACCAAATCACAACTAACAACAAGGTTGGGGATCCACCTGAAAATTTAAGAATTGGTTGTTATGTTGTGCAAGTGCGTTACTGCTTTGCCTTCTTCTGATAGTTTTGGGATAATCTCATTGAAATCTCTTCTGTCATTTTATCTAATTTAAATATTTGGTCCTTATTTGGGGTTATAATTTTGACCCATCACACGCAAGCCTTATCTATTCTTGAGAAGGCACATTTTCAAGCTGATTTTGGGTTTTTTGTTCATTTAGGAGTGCATTTGTGTCTACTTTGTCTTCTAGAATTGCTTTATAAATAAGAACATTTTGTCTTAGTAGCCCTTTAATATTTTTGTGTTATTGTCCATTAGTTATTTTTTTAGGGCTTGTTTTAATAGGATTGTTCTTAGTTAAAAAAATATATAAAAAAAATTTAGAAAAAAAATTTAAAATTTTTTTTAAAAAAAAAAAAAAAAAAAAATAAAAAAAAAATTTTTTAAAAAAAAAAAAAAAAAAAAAAAAAAAAAAAAAAAAAAAAAAAAATTTTTGTCTTAGTAGCCCTTTAAGATTTTTGTGTTATTTTCCATTAGTTATTTTAATAGGATTGTTATTGCATGGATATATTAAAAATAGCAACGAGCCAGCATGGAAGATACCTATGATAGTGTGGTAGGCTATTGCTACTGCCGTTGGGAAGTAATGTGGATTTGGATATCTATCACAACGATAATAATGCAGATGAAAATTTCGCACACCTTGAAGGAGATAAATATTGGTGGGTTGTGTTGAAGGTTTGCAGAACTATTTTTGACATGTTATTTGTTCTTGTCAGGATGCAGAATAACCAAGATTAAAGTGACAGATACTAATAGCCGGTTAGCTTGCAGTGAAAGAAACGAGGCCGTGAAGATAGGTGTTCAACTGACATGAGTTGGCTTTATCCTCTTAAATATCCTAAAGGACAAACTTGAAACATGTGGATGTTAGTTCTGTTCGAGGCTCAGGTTACATTGAAATGATAGTCCAAATATTGGACATGTCGGAGTCATAAATGGTGGAAGTGAAATGATACCCTGTGTGGTTTGGTTGATGGAGGTTTGGAAAATGAGTCAAGAATTTAATGCATTGAAAAAATTACCCAACTTGCATTAAAACACAAAAGGACAAACAAAACAAACAGAGAAAAAGAATCAGCCCACAAAACAAAAACAAAACACATCGAAGAAAAAGAAAAAAAAAAAAAGCGGAAAAAAAAAAAAAAAACAAAAAGAAAAAAAAAAAAAAAAAAAAAAGAAAAGGGGGGGCCGCCCCCCGAAACGAAAATCCAAAAATATAATGTGATAAATAGTTTGTCAAAGAATAAAAAAGGGAACCTTTTGTAGTCAAAGCGCTACAACTTTTTGTAAGGCAAAATCTTTTTTTTTATTTGAAGTTTGGGAGGCAGAATGCCATGAAAATATATTTTAGCTGCTCAAAATTGTTGCTTTTGATTTTCTACACCTTGTAAGCACGAAAAGAGGAGTATGATTTTGAACAAAGATTTTAAGTTTATCTTTCCCATATGTGTTGAGTACATTTAACAGAGTTTATTAATAGAAATTTTATCTTTCCCATATGTGTTGATTACATTTAACAGAGTTTTATGAATAGATATGGTAGCATGAGTTGATTTTTTCAATACGTATCTTATTTTTATTGCATATATCTTCCCATGTTATGTCTTCAAATCATTAGATGGTGTTTAAAATAGGCTATTGATTGCATCATCGACTGTTTGAATGCATGGCTCATTATTTTCCTTAGAGGCTCGCACTTAGTCTAGTTCAGATCATGTGGATACAAATATAGCTAGATTGTATTTATATTCAAAAAAAATTCTCACATCTCTATTTGTGCATGACAGGGTAGTATGGAAGCACGAAGTATTTTACCTTTTTTTTATTTTTGCATTTCTGTCCATTCCAACATTTTAGTTTATTCATCAATTTTCTTTTGCTTTCTTTTCTGCAAATTTCATTTTCTGTTCCGCAACAATAAAACACTCAGAATCCAAGGTTTCATTTTTGCTATAAATTTAACATGGATTCTACAGTAATTAGTTTTCCAAATAGTTGGCTTTGCAAGAAATAAAGTTAAACTATTTTGGATATTTTCATTTTTAGGTTTAAAAGGAATCAACACTGTAATATTTCAGCATTTATGTTTCTTCACTTAAGGAAAACCAGGAATTTTAATTGATATAAACATTGTAATTCACTTTAATTGCAGGCCCCTTGTTAACAGTTTATCTTGCAATCATTGACGATTTTATAGAATTGATATTAAATCATTTTAATACATTTTCCTACATTCAATCACACATCTAATTAATGCTAAAAATAACCTTGGAGAAAATTATGTTTTCTTTGCAAGAGAGGAATTTTTGTTCAATTCCCTGATTGTGAATATGATTTTGCACAAATGATTTTGCAATGGTGCAAAATTATCACTCAACAGGTATGAGTCCACTTAATCATAGTGATAGCATCTACAAGAATGGGATCCTCATCTAAATTTATATTCATAACCTCCTCAACTACCTCCTAAACTTGCTCCTCAAAGAAGAGATCCTCGAGATAAAGTGAAGAATCGTCAATGGATGGAAGTAAAGAAGAAGAGGAGGAAGATGAATAATCATGAGAATATAAGAGCTAATACATGAGTTTTAAAAGAACTTCATGAGTATTAGGATCCAAAAGTCGATAAGCTCTCATGTCCTCACAATATCTAGTAAAGATCAAGGGTTTGCTCTTCTTATCCAAGGATTTCCTTTGCTTCTTTAGAACAAAGGCCCAATCATGGCTTCTAAAAAATTTGAAACATAATACATTGGGCTTAGTCCTAGACCAAGCCTCCTCTAGAGTCAAATGATCAAGTGCTCTATGTGGTGTGCAATTCTAAATGTAGTTCACACAATTAACTTCTTCTACATAGTATATAGGAGATAAATCCTTGGAATGCATCATGCAATTAGCCATCTCCTTCAAATTTTGGTTCTTCCTTTCTGCTAATCCATTCTACTATGGAGTATGAGGAATAGAATATTGGTGAAAAATACCATGATCTACCAAAAAATAAAAAAACTCTCAGTTGAAGTACCCCCCTCCATTATCAGTGTGAAGCTTCTTTATGCAACTAGAAGATTGATTTTCCACAAAAGCCTTAAACACTTTGAAGTGTGAAAATATATCACTCTTACACTTGAGAAATCCAAGTACACCTTAATAAATCATTATTAAATGCAAGTGCATACTTAGCTCCTTTGAAAGAAGTAGGAAAAATCATCAAGTCACTATGCACAAGCTCAAGTGGTGAAGAAGCTCTCTTTGAATTACCCTTAGAAAATGAATCTTGGTATTTTTTCACTAATGCACATCTAGGGAAAACTCCATCAAGACAAGAAACTCTAGGTAAACCATCAACCATACCATGAGTGCAAAACTCCTTTAAATATCTATAATTAAGATATACAAATCTCTCATGCCAAAGCTTACTCTAAGAATTTGCATGAGAAACCAAGCATGCCCCTATAGAAGAAGTGTCATAAAAACCCTCAAAGTGATACACTAAAAAAACACCTTGTGTAACAAGTGAATGAGGATCCAACAAAGTTCTAACTTCAGCTCCTTTTTGTGTGAAAGTCAATATTTTGCATTTGATAAACATAAAGTAAATTTGTAGTGATGTCAAGAACATATAGTGCATCATTGATGTGCCCACCATCAAGTTGTATGTTATTTTTTCCCTTAAAAAAAATAAAGAAATAATATCCATCCTCAATGTTGGAAGTAGAACTCAAACCAAGAGATACAAACAACTCCTTAGAAGAAGTCATGTGGTGAGAAGCACCAGAATCTATAACCCAACTATGTGTAATAGCTGACTAAGTTTCCCCAATAATATTAAGTGCTTTTCCATGCTCACTGGAAGGAGGTGGAGTGGACATAGATATCTTATGTTTTTTACTACATCCTCCAAGACTTGCATTCTCTTCCAACACTTGGTTTCTACATGACTAGTTCCCCCACAAAATGAGAATGAAAGGCTAGATTTATTCTTGGATTTAGAAGACTCTTTGGGTTAAGAGTTATATTCATTGGCTTTAGGGGCACTTTGATATGGAGGGGTATACTTAGGTTTACCTTTTGATTTCCCTTACCCTTAGGACTAAATGCTATTAATACCTTTTGAGAGGTGGAAGACTCGAGGTTAGACAATTTGGATTCTTCCATAGTAAGTCTTTCACAAAACAACTCCAAATCGGGTATTTTTAATGTGGTACCTAAGGCATACATGCTAGAGAAAAATGTAGAGGTAAATATTTGGAATGGACCTTTCAACTTGGATAGAATCAGGTAAACACACTCTTCATTTTTCTTATCTCTCCTACTCCCCTTTAACTGTGTCATTAAGTGTTTGAACTTAGTAAGATAGTCTACAATAGATGGAAAATATTTAGTATTGAGAGAAGTGATATCAACTTCAAGTTGCATGGCTCTTATGTGATCCACCTTACAAAATAATCCTTTCAATTTCTCCCAAATTATAAAAGGAGAGTCACATCCTTCCAAATAAAATAAAACACTATCACTTACATAACTTCCCATCAAACCCATACATTCATCTAATTTGCATTGGTGTTAAAATTTCTCATATTCTCTAGTGAACCCTGGTTGTAGTTCAAGCATTAAAGCCCATAATCCTTTTTATTTAATTATTTTTTTCCATTCTTGGTCTCCATGTGTGGTAATTATGTGTTGTTAATGGCTCACATTGATCTAATGTAGAAGAAGATAAAGAAGCAATTCTACAAAAATCACCAAAGAGCAAAATAATGCATATAGGATGCACAAATCAGCACCGAGACAACCCCCCAAAATATTATTTTATTAGCTTCACAAGAATAGAAGATGAGACTTTATAACAATAGTCCATAGACAAGGTTCAAGTGCAAAAACCTTTTCACAATGCAATATTGAGAGTGCATCATAAAATTATCATAAATATCTAAATACAAATACAAACAATCTAAAACTTTAGATATGTCCTAGAAACATGATTTTATAGATCCAAACAGTCTATAAACTTTAGATATGTCCTAGCAAAAAATTTGTTGAGCAAATCCAAATATTTTACCTAAAAGAACGAATTTACTAAAAATAGTAAAATCATTGTAACGGTCTGAATACTTCTCCAAATACACTAAAATTTTATGGGCATGTCCATATGCTGGTCTTACAGATTTTGTAAAATAATCTACAAAAATTCAAAGCTTTGATGAAGATATATGCATATTACTAAATTTGGATAGGTTTTGTAAAATCATGATAACTTGAAGAATATTTATCCAAATGAGCAAAAATTTTTGGCATGAATCATATAAATTCATATAAAGACCTCTACAAAATTTCATGGAAAAATTCACATTCTATCAAAAGATATATGCAAAATACAAAAATAAGTTGTATTGGTGACCCTATCAAAAAAGGGAAATGCTAAAACAAATGCTTAGGATAGATCCAAGGGGATGAAGTTGTTGTTGTATGGGAAGAAGATATTTCAGGAGGTTGATGACGATCTAAAAATAGGAGACACAAAACTGGCCAAAATCTCCACTAAGGGCCCAATCACAAAAACTTGAAGCTTTCAAACCAATCTTTGAACCTACAAGAGAAATAGTTTCACAACACTCGCAAATGGATGATTACAACACCTATTGCTCTGATTCCATTAAAGGAATGATAATTAGATAATTCCAAGATACAAGGATCTCAGGTGTTAACAAAACACCATATTCAACCAAAACAAGAATCTAAAAGCAAATTGATAGCATAAGGTTACAAATAGATATGCAAAAAAAAGAGCAATGATATCATATATTATATCTAAAAATAAACACAAAGTACAATGAATGTGCCTTTCTTATATAGGTAACGATGATCAACCATAGCTATAGGATCAAGCTAAGGATAAATATCCACCATATAAAAGGAATATGTGATATGGTCCATAGATCTCTAACCGCTATGGGAGAAAGAATCTCAACCCTCCAAATATACCTAAAATTATCCCCATAACCCCTAGGAATAGTGAAACCTAAAAATATCCCCATAATATCTAAGAAATAAATATGTAAAATCTCATAATATCTAAATAAGATAAATGAAATATCCACACATAAGTGGGTGGGGAAAATACATGGAATAACTAAATAAAAATGAAATAAATTACCTAAGTGAACATGAGCTAAGGTAAACAACCTACTCTAACATATTCACTCCATTGGTTTTTCTCCATCTCCCTCATGGATCCTCTAGTTACTTTAGCCATGGAATTATGATTTGGACAACCAAAAACTATCTTACTAAAAACATAAGTGTTGTTTTAGCAATTACTATTTTTAGTAATGGTCCCAAAAAAGTATTTGGGTTTTATATATCAAAATGGTAAGGTCAAAAATATGATTACAATGGATTATATCTCAAAATGAATTTTTTTGGCACCCCAAACTTTTTTTTAGTGAAGTGTCATTTATTTTTATCCTAAAGCTTTTTTCATTAGAAAATTAGCTTTCTTCTCTATTCCCCAACAACTGCCTTATCTATGATTGTTCGTTCTATTATGAATAATTGTCTTGTTAGACTCTGTATTATAATTTATTGATAACTACCCTATCTAACACTATTCTTAACTATTACTGACAACTATGCTAGCAGACTCTATTTTAATTATTACTAACAACTTCCTTGTCTAACATTGTTGCTGACAACTGCCCTAGTAAACTCTATTTTGAATATTACTGATAATTATCTTGAATGACAATGTCCCCAACCATTATTTAGCCCCAAAATATATATGTTTCAATCAATAATAGCTATAGTATAGTCAGTTATATGATAGGTATAGTCTCCTTAGTATACTCAAACATGTGGTTAGTGTTCTTGAGGTTTGATGGATTTTATTAGGATTTGACATATGGATGAAGGGTAAATCTGGGCCAAGGTGTGTGTACTATCCATATCCCTTTGTTATACCACAATTATGGATGATAATTCTTGGACCAATATTTCAATCCACTACTCAAGGAGGATTCCACACATACCCTTGAGTGCACTATCCACCTCTCTAACAATACAGGAGGGTAATCTTCCCAAGTGTTGTGCCTAGTACACTATGGATAGATACATGGTTGAAAATATTCTTATGGCTAAAGGTCTCTCCTAAACCTAGTGGTATCCCTATAGACCTTAAGATACATGGGAGCTCAAGTTCATAGATAAGTGTTGTTTAAGGTCTGGGTAATATAATCTAATCACCCCTCACTTCACTAGATGTTTTATGGTCAATGAAGCTTATCCAATAATGATAACTCCTCCATGATATTTTTAAAACCCATGACACATGGTTTCTAACCTATTAAACTAAAATAAAAAAAAATGACTCAATTTTTCTTTGTAGGGTAATAAGCAGGAAAATAAAAACAAAGAAAATTTATACTTAATAGGTTGGAATGGCACAATAGAATTTTTTTGCACTACAATAGAATGTGGCTCATGAAATAATTATGATGCCACTTGTTAGGAACCTTACAATAAAACAAAAGCACATACACTCAATATTGCAATAATAATATAAAATAAGCTTAAAATTAACAATATTGAAATATAAATTTGCAAGAATACTATAGTGGTAAGGGATTTATCCTCTCTTTGAGAGGTCCAAGGTTCAAACCCCACTCGATATGAGGGGACCGAGACCCTCATAAAAACCCTATGTAAACTCATTAAAAAAATAATATTGAAATATAAAATAGAAATACAATAGATTATATTATAAAAAACAAGAACACAAAATTATAAGCCTCTTCAAGAAGACAACCTCCTTAGAAGTACAACTTCAATACAACAAAGTATGAGATGTCTCTTCTCTTTCCCCCTTGGTTCTTTTAAATACTATGGCTACCCTTACCCTAATGGTCAAGGGTTTCCATCCACATGCAAGTGGGGGCCCAAGCTGGTAACTCCTAAATAATAGTTGATACATCTTTAAATAATAATTTTTATAATATATAATGATTGCATCATATGGATTCATAAGCCTAGGTGCTCAATGTACCACATGACTATACAATTATTTAATAATATTATAATGGGATCTTAACAATAGGAGAAACCTTCCAAAGAGCTATTGACATAGCATTTATTATACTTCTAGGTGAGACAATTCTTGTATACCTTGATAACCTAATTGTATACTTTGAAGATAGAAGCAATCACATTGAATATCTTCAATCAGTCATCTAAAGTCTTAGAGAGTTTGGTATCTCACTTTACTCCAAGAAAACTATTCTTATGGTTGAAGAAGAAAAAGTGCTAGGCTAGTATCAAAAGAAATTGTAACCACCAGAAAGGGTCACACCCGATAGCGGCTCCTATTGTGATAAATGGTAAAGATATAGCATTCATACAAGAAAATAAAATTGACAAAAAATGAAACAAGAAAGAAAATACTTTATTCCATTGTATTCAAAGCCAAAATCTAATTACAAGTACATCCCTCTTAGGGATATTCATTTTGATACAATATTACAATAGAAGTGCACAATTATTTTCCCTTTTAAGGGTAGGTGTGATTTCCAAATGCCTTTTAAAATGGCACGAACTGCTCTAGGGTGGAGGTGCCCTCTTCTTCATGATGGGGAAGGAACTTGATGGTTTGCTCTCCTTTGAAACTGTTCCCTACGGTCAAGAAACAATAAGAATGTTAAAAATATAGGCAGCCTCTCATGATGAGGCCCTTTTAGGTAAATTGCATAATGACACCATTAACATGCATAATCAAGAAAACATAAAGAATACTTCTAAGCTATATAAAGTGAATCAAGATTCATGTAATAGCATAAAGGAAAGTAGCAGCTACACTATGCATGGATCAAATATGAAAAGTGAAGCATAGACATGCATAAAGAAATAATTTAAGCCCTATTTGAAGCATAAGCATAAAATGTAAATCTAATGTAGTTCTACGATCAAAAGTCTTCCAAAATGCTATTAAACCATAAAACCATCTAATATAACCTAATTAGGTAGACATAAATAAAAATAATAAGGTGGTTATACCTCTACTGCAAATCATAGCTCTGGTGCGCGGTCTGCATTGTAAACCTTGGCTGACAGCTGTGGTTAGCACTCTGATAGGATTGCCCTCAATTCCAAGGTTAGTGGGCTTAACCTCCTTATCCAATTGATGTTCAAGGGTCGCCTTCGATGTCCTTCTGATAGGTTTTGTGGTCAAATCACTGTGATGGGCCTTCATTTATCCATATTTGTGTTTCTTGGCTCTCTTATACTCCTAGGGCACCCATAATGCAATTCATCATGAATCTTGGAAAGTAGGTAGGGGATAATTGTAATAGCTCTCTCTTAGTGTACTCGATTGAGTGTACAATTCAACAGGGCTTCGCTGCTCAAATATCCAATTCTCTCTTTGATAGTTTGTCCTAATTCTGATGGGTACTTATAGGACTACCCAAGGGCTAGGGGTGGATTCCTAGAGAAGCCAAGACAAAGAAGGGATGGTTAGGATAGTTGGAATGGAAGCTTCCACCCTCTAACTACCTTCTTCTAGATCCAATGGTCGTTTCAACCGATTTGGCTCGGATTGAAGTCCAACTAAACTTTAGTTAATACCGTAGGTTACTGTGGTCTAGACTACAAACCGTAGGTCTCAATTGTGGTTCAGCTATAAACCATAGGTCTGGGCTGCGATTTATACTGATTAGGCTAAGGAGACCAAATTGAGTGGTTAGAACCACTGCTCTATCTTGGAGTTTGTCCAAGATCTTCCATATGGTCTTGTAGCATGTCCATATGAGTAGTCTCCTCGACATAACACATTTTAGGTGTCTATAGATACCCCTTTTGAGATGCATTGTGAGATTGAACAATACTAAGCAAAAATAGACCTCCTAAAATGATGTCGAAGATTCTATTATGATCATTAGTCAGATCAACATTAGATGCCCCAGGTCCAGCAAAAAGGACACACATCCTGGAATCATTGCTTCCAACTCTTTGGAGGCTTAAACTTGAAAATCTTGTACTTGCCATCAATCATTCGAGTAGCGTTTGATGCTACAATAGGAGTGGCCTATATAACCGAAAGGAGATGAGATACAAACAAATTATCATATTTGCTATTTACCCCAAGCAAATGGGTAAGCTTATGATAGTTGTTGACAATGATTCACAAGGATGAACACAATTTTGATAAGATCAAGGGATCTACGATCTTCGAGATATTCTATTGATTTTGATTATGATTTGATATTATGACTACCCCCTCAAGAGAAAATTCAATGAGGGTAATAACAATGTATAAAGCAACGATGTCACTTGACCACCATGGATGATCTGAACAAATTTAGATTTGAGCATACTAAATGCCTTGGCTAGGCCTAGTTCAACTTTTGATTCCAAGTGTTACTAGTATTTGTACGCTTCTATCCCATGGAGTAGTCAGGCTACAATAGCCATCTTGGGAATTGAATTAATACAAATCCAATCAGATTTATGTTGAATCAAATTATCGATGATTTATTGAAAAAGAGGTCATAGAATAAATGGCATGAAACGCCTCATTCCCGTGGAGCAGTTCGGCTACGAAGGCCTTCTTAGGGATTGAAAAAATATATCAAATAGACGATGATAATTTTTTGCCCCAAATGTCCTTATGGTAATTTACACATCCTGTCGGATTACATGGATCACAAGTCGCTGCAGCCGCCAAGTGTATAGGGTAAATTACTGATTACGAGGCACATTTGGTGTTTTAATTTATTTGATTTTTTTTTAATGTTTTGAATTATGCATTGAGCTTATTTATTTGGATGAGAGGTATGTCACTCCATGAAAGGATTATCATAGCGATGACCTCAATTGTACTTTATAATCTCAGCCAGATTTTTAATTTTTTATTGGATCCTGATGCTTGTTTTTTAATAGTCGGTTAGCTTGTAGTGAAAGAAACGAGGCTGTGAAGATAGGTGTTCAACTGACATGAGTTGGATTTATCCTCTTAAAAGTCCTAAAGGACAAACTTGAAACATGTGGATGTTAGTTCTGTTCGAAGCTCAGCTTACATTGAAATGATAGTCCAAATATTGGCCACATCGAAGTCATAAATGGTGGAAGTGAAATGATTTCTGGTGTGGTTTGTTTGATGGAGGTTTGGAAAATGAGTCAAGAATTCAATGCATTGAACAAATTGCCCTTGCATTTAAATTACACTAAAAGGTACATGTTTAACATAAAAAACAGTGAAAAGGATATTGTTCATGCCTTACCAATCAATAACAAAATTGTCTTGAAGATAAAGAATCGAATGTAAAGTTGTAGTAAAATGAAAATCCAAAAGGAAGTTTAGTCAGAAAAAAATGTTACGAGACTGTTGGTGTGCCTGACCCGTAAGCTACTCATAGGGTGATAATCTAAAAATATAATGTGAAAATTAGTCTATCAAAGAATAAAAAAGGAACCTTTTGTAGTCGAAGGGCTGCAACTTTTTGTAAGGCAAAACTTTTTTATTTATTTATTTGAAGTTTGGGAGGCAGAATGCCATAAAAACATTTTTTAGCTGCTCCAAATTGCTGCTTTTGATTTTCTACACCTTGTAAGCATGAAAAGAGGAGTATGATTTTGAACAAAGATTTAAAGTTTATCTTTCCCATATGTGATGAGTGCATTTAATAGAGTTTTATGTGTAGAAATTTTATCTTTCCCACATGTGTTGAGTACATTTAACAGAGTTTTATGCATAGATATGGTAGTAGGAGTTGATGTTTTCAATACATATCTTATTTTTATTGCATATATCTTCCCCTATTATGTCTTTAGATCAGTATATGGTGTTTAAAGTAGGCTATTGATTGCATCATCGACTGTTTGAATGCATGGCTCATTATTTTCCTTAGAGGATCGCACTTAGTCTAGTTCAGATCATGTGGATACAGATCTAGCTAGATTGAGTTTCTATTCAAAAAAACTTCTCGCATCTCTAGTTGTGCATGACAGGGTAGTATGGAAGCAGGCAGTAGTTTACCTTTTTTTATTTTTGCATTTTTTGTCCATTCCAGCATTTTAGTTTATTCATCTATTTTCTTTTGCTTTCTTTTCTGCAAATTTCATTTTCTGTTCCACAACAATCAAAGACCTCAAAATCCAAGGTTTCATTTCTGCTATAAATTTAACACAGATTGTACAGTAATCAGTTTTCCAAATAGTTGGCTTTGCAAGCAATAAAGTTAAACTATTTTGGATATTTTCATTTTTAGGTTTAAAAGGAATCAACACTGTAATATTTCAGCATTTATGTTTCTTCACTTAAGGAAAACCAGGAATTTTAATTGATATAAACATTGTAATTCACTTTAATTGCAGCCCCTTGTTAATATTTTATCTTGCAATCATTGATGAGTTTCTAGCATTGATATTAAATCATATTAATACATTTTCCTACATTCAAGCACACATCTAATTAATGCTAAAAATAACCTTGGAGAAAATTATGTTTTCTTTGCAAGAGAGGAATTTTTGTTCAATTCCCTGATTGTGAGTATGATTTTGCAATTGTGCAAAATTATCACTCAACAGGTATGAGTCCACTTAATCATAGTGATAGCATCTACAAGAATGGGATTCTCATCTAAATTTATATCAATAACCTCCTCAGCTACCTCCTAAACTTGCTCCTCAAAGAAGAGATCCTCGAGATAAAGTGAAGAATCGTCAATGGATGGAAGTAAAGAAGAAGAGGAGGAAGATGAATAATCATGAGAAGATAAGAGCTCATACATGAGTTTTGAAAGAACTTCATGAGTATTAGGATCCAAAATTTGATAAGCTCTCATGTCCTCACAATATCCAATAAATATCAAGGGTTTGCTCTTCTTATCCAAGGATTTCCTTTGCTTCTTTGGAACAAAGGTCCAATCATGGCTTCTAAAAACATTGAAACATAAGACATTGGGCTTAGTCCTAGACCAAGCCTCCTCTAGAGTCAATTTCTCAAGTGCTCTATGTGGTGTGCAATTCTAAATGTAGTTCACACAATTAACTACTTTTGCCTAGTATATAGGAGGTAAATCCTTGGAATGCATCATGCAGTTAGCCATCTCCTTCAAATTTTGGTTCTTCCTTTCTACTAAGCCATTCTACTTTGGAGTATGAGGAATATAATATTGGTGAACAATACGATGAGCCACCAAAAAATCAAAAAATTCTCAGTTGAAGTACCCCCCTCCATTATCAGTGTGAAGCTTCTTTATGCAACTAGAATATTGATTTTTGAAAAAAGCCTTAAACACTTTGAAGTGTGAAAATATATCACTCTTACACTTGAGAAATCCAAGTACACCTTGATAAATCATCATTAAATGTAAGTGCATACTTAGCTCCTTTGAAAGGAGTAGGAAAAATCATCAAGTCACTATGCACAAGCTCAAGTGGTGAAGAAGCTCTCTTTGACTTACCCTTAGAAAATGAATCTTGGTATTTTTTCACTAATGCACATCTAGGGAAAACTCCATCAAGAAAAGAAACTCTAGGTAAGCCATCAACCATACCATGAGTGCAAAAATCCTTCAAATATCTATAATTAAGATATACAAATCTCTCATGCCAAAGCTTACTCTAAGAATTTGCATGAGAAACCAAGCATGTCCCTATAGAAGAAGTGTCATAAAAACCCTCAAAGTGATATAGTCTAGAACTATGATAAAAAACACCTTGTGTAATAAGTGAATGAGGCTCCAACAAAGTTCTAGTTTCAGCTCCTTTTGGTGTGAAAGTTGCTATTTTGCATTTGATAAACATAAAGTAAATTTGTAGTGATGTCAAGAACATATAGTGCATCATTGATGTGCCCACCATCAAGTTGTATGTCATTTTTTCCCTTAAAAAAATAAAGAAATAATATCCATCCTCAATGTTGGAAGTAGAACTCAAACCAAGAGATACAAACAACTCCTTAGAAGAAGTCATTTGGTGAGAAGCACCAGAATCTATAACCCAACTATGTGTAATAGCTGACTAAGTTTCCCCAACAATATTAAGTGCTTTTCCATGCTCACTGGAAGGAGGTGGAGTGGACATAGATATCTTATGTTTTTTACTACATCCTCCAAGACTTGCATTCTCTTCCAACACTTGGTTTCTACATGACTAGTTCCCCCACAAAATGAGAATGAAAGGCTAGATTTATTCTTGGATTTAAAAGACTCTTTGGGTTTAGAGTTATATTCATTGGCTTTAGGGGCACTTTGATATGGAGGAGTATACTTAGTTTTACCTTTTGATTTTCCATTACCCTTAGGACTAAATGCTATTAATGCCTTTTGAGAGGTGGAAGACTCGAGGTTAGACAATTTGGATTATTCCCTAATAACTCTTTCACAAAACAACTCCAAATCGGGTATTTTTAATGTGGTACCTAAGGCATACATGCTAGAGAAAAATGTAGAGGTAAAGATTTGGAATGGAACTTTCAACTTGGATAGAATCAGGTAAACACACTCTTCATTTTTCTTATCTCTCCTACTCCCATTTAACTGTGTCATTAAGTGTTTGAACTTAGTAAGATAGTCTACAATAGATGGAAAATCTTTAGTATTGAGAGAAGTGATATCAACTTCAAGTTGCATGGCTCTTATGTGATCCACCTTACCAAATAATCCTTTCAATTTCTCCCAAATTATAAAAGGAGAGTCACATCCTTCCAAATGAAATAAAACACTATCACTTACATAACTTCCCATCAAACCCATTCATCTAATTTGCATTGGTGTTAAAATTTCTCATATTCTCTTGTGAACCCTGGTTGTATTTCAAGCATTAAAGCCCATAATCCTTTTTATTTAATTATTTTTTTCCATTCTTGGTCTCCATGTGTGGTAATTATGTGTTGTTAATGGCTCACATTGATCTAATGTAGAAGAAGATAAAGAAGCAATTCTACAAAAATCACCAAAGAAAAAAATAATGCATATAGGATGCACAAATCAGCACCGAGACAACACCCCAAAATATTATTTTATTAGCTTCACAAGAATACAGAAGATGATATTTTATAACAATAGTCCATATACAAGGTTCAAGTGCAAAAACCTTTTCACAATGCAATATTGAGAGTGCATCATAAAATTATCATAAATATCTAAATACAAATCCAAACAATCTAAAACTTTAGATATGTCCTAGAAATATGATTTTACAGATCCAAACAGTCTATAAACTTTAGATATGTCCTAGAAAAAAAAAAATTGAGTAACTCCAAATATTTTGCCTAAAAGAACGAATTTACTAAAAATAGTAAAATCATTGTAACGGTCTGAAATACACTAAAATTTTATGGGCATGTCCATATGCTGGTCTTACATATTTTGTAAAATAATCTACAAAAATTCAAAGCTTTGATGAAGATATATACATATTACTAAATTTGGATAGGTTTTGTAAAATCATGATAACTTGAAGAATACTTATCCAAATGAGCAAAAATTTTGGGCACGAATCATATAAATTCATATAAAGACCTCTACAAAATTTCATGGAAAAATTCACACTCTATCAAAGGATATATGCAAAATACAAAAATAAGTTGTATTGGTGACCCTATCAAAAAAGGGAAATGTTAAAACAAATGCTTAGGATAGATCCAAGGGGATGAAGTTGTTGTTGTTAGTCTTACAATGGCTCTAAGAGGGGGGGGTGAATCAGTGTAGTTCTTTAAACTTAAATTCACATCTCTTAAAACTGAAATAATGAAACCTTAAAACTAGATAAAGCAAGTATCACAAGAGAACATCACACAAGAATGACTACTTGGACTACCATCCAAATCCAGTGTTTGCAAAGCACCAACTTTACAATCAATTTACTAGCACCCACTGGAAGGAGCACCAACCCCTTATTTATTTGAACCAACAGAAAGGAGCACCAACCCATGATTTACCAGCACCTACTAGAAGGAGCACCAACCCTTGATGCCAAGCTACAACCTGGACTTCAATTTTGAATCTAGAATTTTAACAAAAAAATACCTTCACTTTTACAAGACCCTGACTGGTATATTGCTTACCCAATCTCTCTCACTGTTTACAAAACAAACACATCTTCTGCAATCTAAGGCCGCACTTCGCCTTCTTTGAGTCGCTTCTCTACGTACCCTCTACACACTGTTTTCGTACACTCTGCGCCCTTACAGCTGCACTTTGCATTTGTCTTTACCCTTTGCACTCTCTGTGCCTTCTGCTTTCTCTATGTAATCATAGCCGTACTTGGTCGAACTTCAACCTTTTCGCTCTCTGTGCACTTTGCTCTATCTACGCACTCACAGATGCACTTAGGAAAATTCGACATGACTCTTCGCTCACTTTGCATACTTTGCCATCATCTCATTACTTCTACGCTTTTTGCGCTCTTTCGACCGCATTTCACACTTCAACATGCATTCGACGACATATGCAACCACTCAACAATTCTCCAAATAGCCCTCCTTTTATAACAATATTTTCATGATGAAAACCCTAATCTTAGTCGACTTTCATAACAACTGTAAACCCTAATCTTAGTCGGTTGTCATCGGTCTTAGTCGGCTTCAACTCATGAAGATATTCGGTAATTCCATCGCTCGAAGATTTCATTCGGTAACAGTCCCTGTAGCCGTCGCACTGACTTTTGTTCACTCTTCATATTTTAGCTGCATGAATTCACTTTGTATATGCCCCTATAAATGTTGTAGAGATGTTGGTCAACTATCATACTTATCATTTTAGTTGGGTTCTTCTTCTTGTCTTGCGCACATACGACCTATTGTGAAATCGAGATATTTCTGCCTCTGTAGCTTCTTTTGTTGTTGTTGCCATGAAAATACATGTTGTGATATCGCGACACTTTCACCTCCGTACGCTTTCTCTATTCTTTTGTCACGATATCACGACACTTTTGCCTCCATAGACTTCATATTTTCTTTTATCACGATATTGTGACATTTTTGCCTCCGTAGACTTCGTCTTTGCTTTTGTCGCGATATCACGACACTTCTGCTTTCGTAGACTTTGACTTTGCTTTTGTTGCGATATCGTGACACTTCTACTTTCATAGACTTCAACTTTGCTTTTGTCATGATATCGCGACACTTCTTCCTCCGTAGTCTTCCATTTAGCTTTTATCGCAAAATCGTGACACTTCTTCTGTACTTAACTTCTTTGCTATTGTCATGAAATCACGACACTTCTGCCTTCGAAGTCTTCTTCTCTGCTTTTGTCGTGAAATCATGACACTTCTACTTCCATACGCTTCCTCTATTTCTTTTGTCATGAAAATATGACATGTCGTGATATCACGACACTTTTCAAACTTACTTTCTCTCTCCTATTTTAGTCGAAAAATGTGATATGTCGTGAAATCGTGACACTTTTCCAACTTACTTTCTCTCTCCTATTTTAGTCGCGAAAATGTGACATGTCACAAAATCGTGACACTTTTCAAACTTACTTTCTCTCTCCTATTTTAGTCGTGAAAATACATGTGAAATCGTGACACTTTTCTTACTTGTTCTCTTTCTTCGAACTTATCACGAAATTGTGACACTTTTTCCTGCTTTCTCTTTCTCTTCCAACATGTCGCGAAATCGTGACACTTTTTCTTGCTTGCTCTTTCTCTTCCAACATGTCATGAAATCGTGACACTTTTTCCTGCTTGCCCTTTCTCTTCCAACATGTCATGAAATCGTGACACTTTTTCTTCCTTGCTCTTTTTCTTCCAGCATGTTGCGAAATCGTGATAGTTTTTCTTCCTTGCTCTCCATGTCGCGAAATTGTGATAGTTTTACTTCCTTGTCCTTTTTCTTCAAACATGTCGCAAAATCATGACAGTTTTTCTTCCTTACTCTGCATGTCGTGAAATCGTGACAGTTTTTCTTCCTTGCCATTTTTCTCTTCCAACATGTCACGAAATCGTGATAGTTTTTCCTGCTTTTTCTCTCTCTTCCAACATGTCATGAAATCGCGACAGTTTTTCCACTTGCCTTTTTCTCTTCCAACATGTCGCGAAATAGCGATGGTTTTTCTTGCTTTTTCTCTCTCTTCCAACATGTCATGAAATTGTGATAGTTTTTCCTGCTTTTTCTCTCTCTTCCAACATGTCGCGAAATCATGACAATTTTTCCTGCTTTTTCTCTCTCTTCCAACATGTGAAATCGTGACAGTTTTTCTTGCTTTTTCTCTTTCTTCCAACATGTCACGAAATCGTGACAGTTTTTCTTGCCTGCTGTATCTGTCACGATATCGCGACACTTTTTTTACTTGTCTTTTTCTTTGATCTTTTGCATATGGGCCACTTCGGTCTTCTTGGAAAATCATTGTACATACTCTGAATAACCTTTGAACTCTTGTCTTCTGCATCTAAATAGCTTTTGAACTTCCTATCCACTGCATCACCAGATCTATCTGACTGTGTTGACAACAATGACAATACTGTTGTTGCACCTTGCTCAACGATCTCCCCCTTTGGAATTGTTGGCAACACACATGCAATTTCCTGTAACTCTTCTCCCCATTTAACAATAATACCAAAGGGCTACTACAGACTCCCCCTGAGTCCATGCACAACATTCTAAGGCAAAATTTAATACACTTAGCAAAAATCATGAACATGAGCAAAAAGATAATCAAATACTTAAATGCTCCCCCTGAGAATGTGATCCCTGTAGCTAGTCAATTCTTGGGAAGAGTGACCACTCCCAATTTATTATGAAGGTACTCAAATACTTCCTTGGGCAATTTTTTTATGAAGATATCTGCTACTTGCTCTGTAGTTGGAACAAAATCCAACTTAACCTCACCTCCCACAACTTTCTCCTTCCCATTCAAAAATGCTGATTTCACATCTGTCAAAAAAATTGTCAAGTGACTCACACTTGTAACAACTTTTGTCCAACACTGTACCGACACTACAATTTTACTTCCAACTTTGTGAAAGCATCAAACACTATCCTATAACACCAACAAAATCCATTTTTACATTTTCAACTTGGTCTATGTTTTCTACAGTCACTGCTGGTCACACCTTACTTTCAATTGTTTGAATCAGGAGACAACATTTTGTCAAACACTTCACGGCCAACTATAGTGCACCTTACTCAAACTCATACTTCGGACCTCGGATAGGTATGATTCACAAAGCAAAGTTGCTCATCTTGATGAGCTAAACATGAATCAATAATCGGACTTCAATATTTTTCACCACAAACATCATAATAGATCTAACAATCTTCACGTCAATGTGTAGTTCAAATACACACTGCTTTTATCGAAACACATATATGCGACTAGGGCAACATTCTTTCACTAACCAAATTATCTGAACTATTATAATCCTTAACTTTGGACAGTGGCAGTAAGAACCATCAACAGTACAAAAATTACATATAGCAATACTACCAATAATGATAACTCTCAATTTAATCACCACCCTTCACGACACTTCCACAAACAACTACATGAACTGAAAACACACTTCGACAACTATACAACAACTTCCCTGACTACTTGCCTTTCATCCTTAGGTAATCAAACAAATACATAGGATCATTAAAATGAAACTTCAAGATTGCTCCCCTTGAGGATGTGCTACCTGGAGTTGCTTAGTGCAATAGTAGAGTAGTCTCCTTCAGTCCAAGGAGACATGATTTCCTTTCTTCTATCTTTCTCCAAACTTTTTTGAACTCGGGCTTGGATTTTTCAACTACATCCCTGTTTTGCACCTTTTCATGAACTCGAACATTTCTCTTGTGTGGTTGTCTCTTGTGCATCCTTGATGAATGATTATTTTCCTTTATTTTATGTACATGATTTATTCCCTGTCTGTGTTGTGTTCTTTGTGTCTGATGAAATCTACTGTTTTTCTTTAGATTAGATACAAAAGTGCTTGGAAAAAACCTTGCTATGTGCCCATGACCATTACATTGAAAACATTTTACATAGTGTTCACTCAGAAACGCAGATGTATTTCTACCAAGATAACTCTTTGATTTATTATTCAATCCACAATAAATTGCCTTATGACCATACTGGTTGCATCTGAAACAATAGTCATTAAAAGTATTATTATGAATAGAGTGAGAGTGATAGAACCTATTTTGTTGTGGTTGCTTTGTTGTAGATCTCCTTTGATATTTTCTTCCTTTTGAAGATTTAGCTTCAAAATTTTCTTGCTTCGATCCTTCAACAGTGAACTTCTTCTTCTTTGCAGATTTGGAAGATGAAGGTTGTTCAGTTTCATATCCAAGACCACGCTTATCCATGGAGCTTCTTTTTTGGCTTATCATTTTATCTAGCAACTCTGTGCTTTTCTCAAATTTGAGATTTGTATTGGCCTCTTCTAGTTGTTTCTTCAATAAAACAATATCTTCCTCTTGTTTGTAGCAACCAATATCTTTCTCATTGATCTGTGACCTGAGAGTTTCTTCAATCAATTTTGAATTCTTCTGCCTATACTTTCAAACTGGTTATTATTTCATTTGCATCCTCAAGATTTCTTGAGATTTCCTTATTCCTTTTTCTTTCTATCTTCAATTCATACAGAGCTGCAATTAGTTCCTCTTTCAAATTTATTTCTGCATCAATTTCTTCTTCATCACATTCTTGTTCTTTTTTTGTTTCTTCTTCGAGTTTCATGAAAATACCTCCACCTATTTCCTTTTTAGAATCATCCTCTAGGACTTCATTAACTCTCAACATATATGCCTCTATGTTCTCATCGTCATTCAACTTTAATGCTTCAAACTAAGCTTGATGTGTTTGTAACTTGGCCTCCTTGATCTCATCGTCTCCTTCATGAATACTCCTTAGTTTGTCCTATATTTCTTTTGTCGTTTTACAACTCATGATCTTTACCAATTCACTATCTACTAATTTGCACCTGATAGCATTCTTTGCTTTTGAGCCATTCTCAAACATATTCTTACCGATAGCATCGGTTGGAGGAGTGATGGGTATTGTGTATTCACTGTCTACTAAATCCCAGATGTCATATCCCAAAGTACAAAGATATGTTTGCATCCTGATTCTCCAGATCGTGTAATTAGTTTTGTCAAACAAAGGTGCTTTGTTTGATGAGAAGTCTTCAACCTTTTCTGGTTCAATTTTCTCTTCCATAGGAATTGAAACTGACTAAGATGCCCTTTTGGAGGAGGATCTATTCTTCTTACCCATTGCGTACTAATCCAAGATCAACCCTGATTGATTTAGCCTGAGAAGGGAACTTTTCTCTGATACCAATTGTTAGTCTTACAATGGCACTGAGAGGGGGGGTGAATCAGTGTAGTTCTTTAAACTTAAATTCATAGCTCTTAAAACTAAAATAATGAAACCTTAAAACTAGATAAAGCAATTATCACAAAAGAACATCAAACAACATAAGATTTAACGAGGTTCACCAATTTGGCTACTCCTCAAGAATGACTGCTTAGACTACCATCCAAATCCATCCTTTGCAAAGCACCAACTTTACAATCAATTTACCAGCACCCACTAGAATGAGCACTAACCCCTTATTTATCTGCACCAATAGAAAGGAGCACCAACCCCTGATTTACTAGCACCTACTAGAAGGAGCACCAACCCCTGATGCCAAGCTGTAACCTGGACTTCAATTTTGAATCTAGAATTTTAACAAAAAATACCTTTGCTTTTACAAGACCCTGACTAGTCTATTGCTTACCCAATCTCTCTCACTATTTACAAAATAGACACATCTTCTATGATCTATAGTCGCACTTCACCTTCTTTGAGTCACTTCTCTACGTACCCTCTATGCACTGTATTCGTACACTCTACACCCTTACAACTACACTTTGCATTCATCTTTGCCCTTTGCACTCTCTGTGCCTTCTGCTTTCTCTACGCAATCATAGTTGTACTTGGTCGAACTTCAACCTTTTTGCTCTCTACGCACTTTGCTCTCTCTGTGCACTCACAGACGCACTTAGGACAATTTGACACGACTCTTCACTCACTTTGTGCACTTTGCCATCATCTCATCGCTTCTGCACTTTCTGTGCTCTTACGGCTACATTTCACACTTTGACATGCATTCGACGATATATGCAACCACTCAACAATTCTCCAAACAACCCTCCTTTTATAACAATATTTTTCATGATGAAAACCCTAATCTTAGTCGGCTTTCATAACAATTGTAAACCCTAATATTAGTCGGCTGTCATCGGTCTTAGTCGGCTTCAACTCATGAAGATATTCGGTAATTCCATCGCTTGAAGATTTCATTCGATAACAGTCCTTGTAGTCGTCGCATTGACTTTTGTTTACTCTTCATATTTTAGCTACATGAATTCACTCTATATCTGCCCCTGTAAATGTTGTAGAGATGTCGGTCCACTATCTTACTTCTCATTTTAGTTGGGTTCTTCTTCTTATCTTGTGCACATATGACCTGTCATGAAATTGAGAAATTTTTGCCTCTGTAGCTTCTTTTGTTGTTGTTACCCCGAAAATACATGTCGTGATATCACGACACTTTCGCCTTTGTATGCTTTCTCTATTCTTTTATCGTGATATCGTGACACTTCTACCTTTGTAGAATTTATCTTTTCTTTTGTCATGATATCGTGACATTTTTGCCTCCGTATACTTTGTCTTTGCTTTTATCACGATATCATGACACTTCTGCTTTCGTAGACTTCGACTTTGCTTTTTTCGTGATATCACGACACTTCTACTTTTGTAGACTTCAAATTTGCCTTTGTTGCAATATCGCGACACTTCTTCCTCCGTAGTCTTCCATTTAGCGACACTTCTTCCTTCTTGCCCTTTCTCTTCCAACATGTCACGAAATCGCAACACTTTTTCTTCTAGCATGTCACGAAATCATGATAGTTTTTCTTCCTTGGTCTGCATGTTGTGAAATCGTGACAGTTTTACTTCCTTGTCCTTTTTCTTCCAACATGTCGCGAAATCACAACAGTTTTTCTTCCTTACTCAGCATGTCGCAAAATCATGACAGTTTTTCTTCCTTGCCCTTTTTCTCTTCCAACATGTCACGAAATCGTGATAGTTTTTCCTACTTTTTCTCTCTCTTCCAAAATTTCATGAAATCATGACAGTTTTTCCACTTGCCTTTTTCTCTTCCAACATGTCACGAAATCGTGACAGTTTTTCCTACTTTTTCTCTCTCTTCCAACATGTCGCGAAATCGCGACAGTTTTTCCTGTTTTTTCTTTCTCTTCCAACATGTCACGAATTCATGATAGTTTTTCTTGCTTTTTTCTCTCTTTTCCAACATGTCACGAAATTGTGACAGTTTTTATTGCTTGTTGTATATGTCGCGATATCATGACACTTTTCTTGTCTTTTTTTTTGATCTTTTGCATATGGGCCACTTTGGTCTTCTTGGAAAATCATTGTACATAATTTGAATAACCTTTGAACTCCTGTATTCTGCATCTGAATAGCTTTTGAACTTCCTGTCCACTGTATCACTAGATGTATCTAACTGTGTTGAAAATAATGACAATACTGTTGCTACACCTTGCTCAACAGTTGTTGTATGGGAAGAAGAGATTTCAGGAGGTTGATGACAATCTAAAAATAGGAGACACAAAACTAGCCAAAATCTCCACTAAGGGCCTAATCACAAAAATTGAAGCTTTCAAACCAATATTTGAACCTACAAGAGAAATAGTTGCACAACACTTGAAAATGGATGATTACAACACCTATTGCTATGATTCCATTAAAGTAATTATAATTAGATAATTCCAAGATACAAGGATCTCAGGTGTTAACAAAACACCATATTCAACCAAAACAAGAATCTGAAAGCAAATTGATAGCATAAAGTTACAAATAGATATGCAAAAAAAAGAGCAATGATATCATATATTATATCTAAAAATAAACACAAAGTACAATGAAGATGACTTTCTTATATAGGTAAGGATGATCAATCATAGCTATAGGATCAAGCTAAGGATAAATATCCACCATATAAAAGGAATATGTGATATGGTCCATAGATCTCTAACCGCTATGGGAGAAAGAATCTCAACCCTCCAAATATACCTAAAATTATCCCCATAACCCCTAGGAATAGTGAAACATAAAAATATCCCCATAATATCTAAGAAAAAATATGTAAAATCTCATAATATCTAAATAAGATAAATGAAATATCCACACATAAGTGGGTGGGGAAAATACATGGAATAACTAAATAAAAAGGAAATAAATTACCTAAGTGAACATGAGCTAAGGTAAACAATCTACTCTAACATATTCACTCCATTGGTTTTTCTCCATCTCCCTCATTGATCCTCTAGTTACTTTAGCCATGGAATTATGATTTGGACAACCAGAAACTATCTTACTAAAAACATAAGTGTTGTTTTAGCAATTACTATTTTTAGTAATGGTCCCAAAAAAGTATTTGGGTTTTATATATCAAAATGGTAAGGTCAAAAATATGATTACAATGGATTATATCTCAAAATGAATTTTCTTGGCACCCCAAATTTTTTTTTAGTCAAGTGTCATTTATTTTTCTCCTAAAGTTTTTTTCATTAGAAAATTAGCTTTCTTCTCTATTCCCCAACAACTGCCTTATCTATGATTGTTCGTTCTATTATGAATAATTGTCTTGTTAGACTCTGTATTATAATTTATTGATAACTACCCTATCTAACACTATTCTTAACTATTACTGACAACTGTGCTGGCAGACTCTATTGTAATTGTTATTAACAACTTCCTTGTCTAACATTATTGCTGAAAACTGCCCTAGTAAACTCTATTTTGAATATTACTGATAATTATCTTGAATGACATTGTCCCCAACTATTATTGAGCCCCAAAAGATATATTTTTCAATCAATAATAGCTATAGTATAGTCAATTATATGATATGTATAGTCTCCTTAGTATACTCAAACATGTGGTTAGTGTTCTTGAGGTTTGATGGTTTTTATTAGGATTTGACATATGGATGAAGGATAAATCTATGCCAATGTGTGTGTACTATCCATATCCCTTTGTTATACCATAATTATGGATGATAATTCTTGGACCAATATTTCAATCCACTACTCAAGGAGGATTCCACACATACCCTTGAGTGCACTATCCACCTCTCTAACAATACAGGAGGGTAATCTTCCCAAGTGTTGTGCCTAGTACACTATGGATAGATACATGGTTGAAAATATTCTTATGGCTAAAGGTCTCTCCTAAACCTAGGGGTATCCCTATAGACCTTAAGGTACATGGGAGCTCAATTTCATAGATAAGTGTTTTTTAAGGTCTGGGTAATAAAATCTAATCACCCCTCACTTCACTAGATGTTTTATGGTCAATGAAGCTTATCCAATAATGATAGCTCCTCCATGATATTTTTAAAACCCATGACACATGGTTTCTAACCTATTAAACTAAAATAAAAAAAAAGACTCAATTTTTCTTTGTAGGGTAATAAGTGGGAAAATAAAAACAAATAAAATGTATACTTAATAGGTTGGAATGGCACAATAGAAATTTTTTGCACTACAATAGAATGTGGCTCATGAAAGAATTATGATGCCACTTGTTAGGAACCTTGCAATAAAACAAAAGCACATACTCTCATTATTGCAATAATAATATAAAATAAGCTTTAAATTAACAATATTGAAATATAAATTTGCAAGAATACAATAGTGGTAAGGGTTTTATCCTCTCTTTGATAGGTCTAAGGTTCAAACCACACTCGGTATGAGGGGACCGAGAACCCTCATAAAAACCCTATGTAAACTCATTAAAAAAATAATATTGAAATATAAAATAGAAATACAATAGATTATATTATAAAAAAACAAGAACACATAAAATTATAAGCCTTTTCAAGAAGACAACCTCCTTAGAAGTACAGCTTCAATACAACAAATTATGAGATGTCTCTTCTCTTGCCCCCTTGGTTCTTTTAAATACTTTGGCTACCCTTACCCTAATGGTCAAGGGTTTCCATCCACATGCAAGTGGGGGCCCAAGCTGGTAACTCCTAAATAATAGTTGATACATTTTTAAATAATAATTTTTATAATACATAATGATTACATCATATGGATTCATAATCCTAGGTGCTCAATGTACCACATGACTAGACAATTATTTAATAATATTAGAATGGGATCTTAACAATAGGAGAAACCTTCCAAATAGCTATTGACATAGCATTTATTATACTTCTAGGTGAGACAATTCTTGTATACCTTGATAACCTAATTGTATACTTTGAAGATAGAAGCAATCACATTGAACATCTTCAATCAGTCATCTAAAGGCTTAGAGAGTTTGGTATCTCACTTAACCCCAAGAAAACTATTCTTATGGTTGAAGAAGAAAAAGTGCTAGGCTAGTATAAAAATAAATTGTAACCACCATAAAGGGTCACACCCGTTAGCGGCTCCTATTGTGATAAATGGTAAAGATATAGCATGCATACAAGAAAACAAAATTGACAAAAAATGAAACAAGAAAGAAAATACTTTATTCCATTGTATTCAAAGCCAAAATCCAATTACAAGTACGTCCCTCTTAGGGATATTCATTTTGATACAATATTACAATAGAAGTGCACAATTGTTTTCCCTTTTAAGGGTAGGTGTGATTTCCAAATGCCTTTCAAAATGGCACGAACTGCTCTAGGGTGGAGGTGCCCTCTTCTTCGTGATGGGGAAGGAACTTGATGGTTTGCTCTCCTTTGAAACTATTCCCTGTAGTCAAGAAACAACAAGAATGTTAAAAATATAGGTAGCCTCTCACGATGAGTCCCTTTTAGGTAAATTACATAATGACACCATTAACATTCATAATCAAGAAAACGTAAAGAATACTTTGAAGCTATATAAAGTGAATCAAGATTCATGTAATATCGTAAAGGAAAGTAGCAACTACACTATGCATGGATCAGATATGAAAAGTGAAGCATAGACATGCATAAAGAAATAATTTAAGCCCTATTTGAAGCATAAGCATAAAATGTAAATCTAACCTAGTTCTATGATCAGAAGTCTTCTAAAATGCCATTAAACCATAAAACCATCTAATCTAACCTAATTAGCTAGAAAGAAATAAAAATAAGGTGGTTATACCTCTGCTACAAATCGTAGCTCTGGTGTGTTTGCATTGTAAACCTTGGCTGACAACTATGGTTAGCACTCTGATAGGCTTACCCTCAATTCCAAGGATAGTGGGCTTAACCTCCTTATCTAATTGATGTTCAAGGGTCGCCTTTGATGTCTTTCTAATAGGTTTGGTGGTCAAATCACTGTGATGGGCCTTAATTTATCCGAATTTGCATTTATTGGCTCTCCTATACTCCTAGGGCATCCATAATGCAATTTATCATGAATCTTGGCAAGTAGGTAGGGGATAGGTGTAATAGCTCTCTATTAGTGTACTCGATTGAGTGTAAAATTCAATAGGGCTCCGCTGCTCAAATATCCAATGCTCTCTCTGATAGTTTACCCTAATTATGAGGGGTACTTATAGGACTACCCAAGGGCTAGGGGTGGCTTCCTAGAGAAGCCAAGATCAAGAAGGGGTGGTTAGGATAGTTGGAATGGAAGCTTCCACCCTCTAACCACCTTCTTCTAGATCCAATGGTCGTTTCAACCGATTTGGCTTGGATTGAAGGCCAACTAAACTTTACTTAATACTACAAGTCACAGCTTGTGGTCTAGACTGCAAACTGCATGTCTCAGTCATGGTTCAGATGTAAACCATAGGTCTGGGCTACGGTTCAGACTGATTAGGCTAAGGAGACCAAATTGAGTGGTTAGAACCACTAATCTATCTTGGAGTCTATCCAAGATCTTCCATATGGTCTTGTAGCATGTCCACATGAGTAGTCACCCTCGATATAATGCATTTTAGGTGTCTACAGATACCCCTTTTGAGATGCGTTGTGAGATTGAAAAATACTGAGCAAAAATAGACCTCCTAAAATGATGTCAAAGGTTCTATGATGATCATTAGTCAGATCAACATTCAATGCCCCAGGTCCAGCAAAAGGACACACATCCTAGAATCATTACTTCCAACTCTTTGGAGGCTTAAACTTGAAAAGCTTGTACTTTCCCTCAATCATTCGGGTAGCATTTTATGCTACAATAGGAGTGGACTATACAACCGAAAGGAGATGAGATACAAACAAATTATCATATTTGCTATTTACCCCACACAAAGGGGTAAGCTTATGATATTTGTTGACAATGATTTGCAAAGATGAACACAATTTTGACAAGATCAAGGGATCTACAATCTCTGGGATCTTCTATTGATTTTGATTATGATTTGATATTATGACTACCCCCTCAAGCGACGAGTCGATGAGGGTAATGACAATGTATAAAGCAACGATGTCGCTTGACCACCATGGATGATCTGAACAAATTTAGATTTGAGCATACTAAATGCCTTGGCTAGGCCTAGTTCAGCTTTTGATTCCAACTGTTAATAGTATTTGCATGCTTCTATCCCATGGAGTAGTTGGGCTACAATAGCCATCTTAGGGAATCAAATTGATACAAATCCAATCAGATTTATGTTGAATCAATCGATGATTTACTGAAAAAGAGGTCATAGAAGAAATGGCATGCAACGCCTCATTCCCGTGGAGTAGTTCGACTACGAAGGCCTTCTTAGGGATTGAAAAGATATATATCAAATCGACGATGACAATTTTTTACTCCAAATTTCCTTATGGTAATTTACACATCCTATCAGATTGCATGGATCGCAAGTCGCTGCAACCGCCAAGTGTATAGGGTAAATTACTGAATATGAGGCGCATTTGGTGTTTTAATTTATTTGATTTTTTTAATGTTTTGAATTATGTATTGAGCTTATGTATTTTTCTGGGAGGTATGTCACTCCATGAAAGGATTATCATAATGATGACCTCGATTGTACTTTATAATCTCAGCCAAATTTTTAATTTTTTATTGGATCCCAATGTTTGATTATCACCAAATTTCCAAATTTGCTTGCTTTTATTGAGTTCTGACCCAATGGGAGACATTAATTGATCATTTTAGCCCTTCCCATTATTACCTGTTAGTTGCAAACCATAGCTAGAGTCTACAGTTCCCATTTGCAAATTTGGGAACCACAGCTAGGGCCTGCAGTCCGCGCTGAATATGAGAAGTCTATAAAAATCTAAATTTCAAATATCTCTCATTATTCCTTGATAGTGACCTACAAACTGGAGATCGAACAGTGACAGCTAATAAAACTAACCTACAACCTACCACACCTTACCTGCACACTAACTTACAGCACGATGGCAGGGCGTGGGCAAGCATCTTCTAGCCATGGGGGATGAGGCGAGGGTAAGGTAACTCAAAAAACAAGACCTCACATCCATTACTAATTAAAATAAACCCAATTAAGAAATTGTTAAATCAATTACACTAAACTGTTGGTAATGAACCTCATCTTAGGCTAGGGTGGCTTAGATTTAATTTTTTGCATTTTTGGTCGTGGTATCGCACTTGATCGAACTTCAATCGAAGACCACATGTACAAGTTGCAGTTCCCAATTGGTCAATTGGAGACTGCAGCTGCCAGCTACGGTCAGCATTCAAAATCCCAACGGTAAATTTTTGACCGCATGTGGACCGCAGGGTTGACCCGCGATTCGCCAACTTTAGAAAAAATTTATAGAATTTTTAATTTTTCTAAATTTTTAAAGGTAATTAATATCATTTAATGCATTTGTGACCTGTCTGATTGATAAATTTGATTTGTAGGTCTGCATGATGATATGTTTTTGCAATTTTATCAGTTTTTAACTATTTTTGATGATTTTTAGATCAATTTTTAAATGTTTTTGCTTGTTTTAGTTAGATTTTTTCTTATATTATGCTATTTATTTTAGATATTGACCTCTAGAGTGTGAGAGCCTAACATTCTAAAGACTCTCTATGGAGATCTCACTAATGGTGAGCGATAGTGGTTTGGAGTTGTTGGCTTTGACTATGTTATGGATCTACCCACCATTAGGGTATATCAATCCTATCTGACTATTTTGGTCTGACGTTGGAATATGCAGACCAACACATTTCACCTACAATGACAGTTACACTAGAGTACATATACAAGATCTTAAGGATCCCCATTGATGGCAAGGCCATCGTATGCTCTACTTCTAGGGCTAAGGAGTATATCTTTGATGTTATCTTCGATGCTTAGAGTGAGGAGGTTCAAGGTGCCATTGACCATAGAGGGGTCCAAATTGGGTATTAACAGGGGAAGAACATCTTCTTCATGTGTGAGATCATTTTTATGCACCTAGTGGTGCAATATGTGCTTCCAAACTCCTTGGGTGAGATGATTCCCTAGAACCTTCTAGCTACTATGCATGGAGTTATCTATAGCTCTATCTGCCAACCACTACTCCTATCCTTGAGGAGCACTCTATTGGCTTATATGTATCAAGAGCTATATCATATCACTAAGAATAGCCATAAAGGTATCAGTTGTAGTCTACTTTTATAGATCTGGGGTTGGCATCATATCAGGGTAGAGCATCCTAGGGAATTGTCCCTACACATTACAAACATTGATGATGAGCATCAGTGTTATGCTGCCTACTGGCCTTGGTAGGAGGGATTCTGGAGCAGGACTCATGTTGGTGAGACCCAACATTACATTATCTAATTTGTAGCACTTGGGTCAAATGATATCCAGTGGTGGCCCTACATGGATTGTCCTGACTGGCTTGAGGTCAGTGAGAGGCTTTGAAGAGATCATCGAGATAGATGGCTACTCGATCGAAAGGTTGATATTAGAGAGTTTCAATTTTTCTCTTACATCCTACAGTAGTTTGGCATGGTGCAGGACATCCCAGAGATCCCATTCACTTATAGGTGCCTGTCTTTGGATAGGAATCTATCGTGGATCCAACCTCTAGATTTAGGTGATGCTCCACATGACTTCTAGGAGACTGGGGTTGACATAGCGGTGACCACTCCAAAGTACAAAGTATGGTGGTCTTTATTCTGTTGGTATGGGACAGGGCCTCTTGGCTGAGCAGTAGATCAGGCCAGAGCAGAGGTGGATCCTAATGGGCGTAGGGTGCACCAACGGATAGAGGGAGATTAGGGTGTAGAGGCTACTACTAATGATGCTCCCAATATTTATCCCTATGAGGAGGCTCCAGATGATGGTGAGGTCCCTCTTGATAGTGTATAGGGGCTACTCTTAGAATAGGTGGCTAAATTTTAGAGTCAGCTTGATCGATTCCAAACGTAGTAGAGGGAGCATGACACTACTATCGCTACTTTGTAGGCATAATTGATAGATAGATCACTAATTAACATAGATGGAGTAGGATATTTCTATCCTAATAGCATGGGTGACCATAGTAGAGACACATATTAGCAAGCTCACTCATGCTCGTGACTTGGTAGAGGCACAGAGGGATGCAACCATAGTAGAGCAGGATCTGCTCAAGGTACAGAGGGGGAGTCCATCCTCTCAGGTGATTATGGGGCCTTTGATTTATGCTAGTAGTAGTACTACCAGGTGACCAGGATCCTATGGTAGAGATTCAACACCTATAGGGTTTACTTATGAGTACCAATGAGAGGCATGCATCTAGGGTTACTCGGGTAGACCAGCTGGTTGGCTACATTCAAAGGCTGGGTGTAGAGGTTCTTGAGGATCCATATGCTACGAAGTACCAGTAGACTAGATATCAAACTATAGGATAGTCCACTACTAGCTCTAGCCATCACACCCATCAGAGTGAGAGGACACACAGGTCCTCTGGTACGCATGGTGATAGCAGTCATACCAGGACTAGGGAGGTAGTGCAGTATTCTACAACATCCAGTCATAGGTCCTAGTGCACAAAGGTGCCCATATCATAAGGGGTAGTTGGACGAGTGCTATGCCTCTTCAGGCTAGGTTGGACTCAGGGCTCACAGTAGGATCCATAGTAGTTAGTAGGGTAGTAGGCAGAGCAGTCTCTTGAGCATAGCACTGAGGGAGGCAGTGAGAGCTTTGGTACAGGGGGAGCAGATCATAGCTAGAGATTTACTGTTATAGGATACATCTTTGATATATCTTATTTTGGTGTAAGGTCGAGGACCTATACATTTGTAGCCTACGGGTATTTTTGTACTCTCAATGTACTCTGAGACACACATTATATATATATATATATATATATATATATATATATATATATATATATATTATGATCATTATTATGGCTCATTATTGTGTACTTATTTATTTTTAATTTTATGTTTATGTGATGCACATGGATGCAATGCTTATGTTTTATTGATGCTATATGATGTGATGTATGAATGGCATGCACTAGATAGCTATTTTATTTATGATGATGATATGCAGTGATCTTAGATGCTTAGATATGATTTTTGAGGGATGCATATGGATGCAATGTTTTTCTCTTAATGCATATTTGATATTGCTTTTTTTTCATGCATTAATGTATGTAATGCTTTATTTACATGATTCTAATCTAATGTAAATGAACCTGTATGCTTTAATCACTTAAAACATAAGGAATGAATACCAATATATTTATCAATCTAATGGATGATGCCACAGAATGTATAAAAATCATGAATGTAATTGAAAATCCTTAAGATAAGAATTTAATCAATTAATCACCCATATATGAAATGCAATGGTATGCAATGTTTATAATATTAATGATATAATGTGTCATTCAATTTTCTTTTGCACTTTAAAAAATGTGCACGATATAGTCAGTGGATGTCTAAATATTATTGCTAATATCCATCCAATATCTATCCTATATGTTGATTGTGCTTTATATAATGATGTATCATGGGTTTGATACTTTGCAAATTGATGATTTATATGGTTGCAATTTTTGACGCTTTGTTGCTATGGGAGAAATTTTTGAGGTTTTCCATGAAACTCAAACACCCTAATAGACTTAATAAAATTTGCATACTAACCACACTAGACTTCTGAGATAAAAGGTTTTTACTAGGATAGACCCTAACTTTTCATTATCCTTGTGTGTGCAAATTAATATTTTAATATAAGACACAAGCGTTCCCCAATGTCAGGCAGGATTATTTCAGCCCATTTCTAAGATAGGGGTTCCACAAATGTCTTATCCAATCTCAAGTTTAGATTTTAGTTGGACTAAGCCACTAGGAAATGCAGGACACCTGAATCTAGCTCTTCCACATTCAAACATTGGTCTTTTTCACAAGTGAGATGCTAATGTATCATACATATCATCATGCGTAAGGTACAATAGTGTTGAAAATTCTAAGGATTTAGTATCATTCCTTTCTATCCTTCAATTTTCGAGATACTTGCGCATATGTAGTTAAGCAAGGGAGTCGATTCCATCTTCTTTTTTGAACTGTCTTTGGATCTTCATTTGATCTCTCTTTGAACTAGATTTTGGATCTTCATTTGATCTCCACTCAAACTTTTGATTTATGATCTTCATTTGATCTTCACTTTTGAACTTCACTTTGAACTTTGATTTAAGAATGTTTTTTCTGATCTTCACTTTTCAGCATTTACATTTGATAATTTTCTTCAAAAAATTTCCTTTGGGGAGATTTACTTGGAAAAATTGTTTCTAGTATATCGATTGAGAATATCGATCTTATGATATCAATATGGGATATCACTATAGGGAGTTGATCCATGATATCGATCTAGGATATCAATCATGAGGATTTATGTGGGATATCTCTTTGAGATATGCTCATTTTATCATAAGAAAGGGATTCTAAATAGGGAACTAACCTATCCTTTTGCCAACTGCCAACATTTCCCATACCGTTCACATGAGGGATAAGCAAGAATAACTCTTTTCACTTTAGGATACCCAGTCCTGCTTCATGGTTTTCATATTTCCCTAGTTCTTGTTAGGATTGTTTAATTTGTTGATTAGTGATAGGCTTCTGATATGCTAAGGGCTATACTAGCTGGACCTTAGCTACAAAAGCAAAGCAAGATTTCTACCAACTCTTGAAAAGACTACTAGGTATGACTGAGTGACCTAAAAACCCTAGTATATATCCATAACAACAATATAGGTTGTGTTTGAAAAACACAATTACTCACATGAATGATGGATCATGATAAATGCAAAGATGCATGATTTAAACACAAACGTGGCATCATTTGTAAGACTGAAAAACACAATACCTTATATTACTGAATACAACAGATGGTGAATGCCTATATGCAATGTAGCAATGTAGCGAATCCATGAGTGAATGCAAAATTCAAATGCAAATGCAAATTTGTTTTGGATTTTATGCTTTACCAATTTTTTGGATTTTATTGATTTTATAATTTTTATGGGTTTTGAGCCTCATAATTGACCAAATGGTGAGTACATGCCTTCGGAGCCTTTATATTGACCAAGTGATTTTTAGGAATATTTGGAGCTTTTGGGATTGACCAAAGGTATTATGGGTACCTTTGGGGCGTTTTGGGATGACCAAGTGATTTTGAGAATCCTTGGAGCCTTTGGGATTGACTAAGTAGTTTTTTAGAAACTCTTGGTACCTTTTGCATTTGACCAAAGAGCTAACAGGTGCCTTTTGAGATTTTTAGGATGACCAAGTGATTATATGCAAATCCTCAAGGATTTTAACTGACATGACTAAACGGTTTCAGGGACCCTTGGAGCATTTTGGGATGATCGAGTGGTTTTGACCAAACCCTCAGAGTTTTTGAGGTTGACCAAAGGGTTTACAGATGCCTTTGTAGATTTTTTACTTTGACCAAACCACTAATGAAAGTTTTTGGAGCTTTTTAGGATGATCGAGCAGTTACAAGCAACTCTCGAAGCCTTTTACTAACATGACCAAGCGGTTTTAGGAACCCTTGGAGCCTTTGGGTTGACCAAGCAGTTTTTCAAAAACTCTTGGTGCCTTTTGGGAAGGGCATGCTGCCCTATATACCCCTAGTGAGTTTTCCATATGATGATGGTGAGGGAGGTTCAATACCTCTATATTCCCCATTTTTCCTTATTGAATGTGGTGTGGCTGGTGGAAAAGGTATGCTACCTTGAAGACCCCCAGCGTGCATGCTATTTACTAAAAAATAATCAGCTTGTTTAGGAAGAGTGATAGAGTTTGACTCCCTAAGTGAATATTGGACCTCACCAATGTTCTTATGCTTTGGCATGGGTGAACAAGAGATCCATCCTCATGGATCTCATCCTGTTCAACTAGGTCTTTAATGACCCTCTTAAATGACTAGAAACTCCAAATGTTGTGTCCATGCGCTCGATGATACACACAAAAGGGACCTCTATCAGGTGATCCAATTTCAAATGCCCTACGCGTAACTTCAGGTAATATGAATGATTGTGCCTTGTGTAACTTTTGAAACAAAGTTAAAGTAGTCATCTAAAATGAAACTACTCGTTGCACTGGCCTATTGGGTCTATGAGGTGACTGATGACTTTGAGGTCGCTCTTGAGGAGGCATGACCTCCACTTCATCATATTGGGGCACTCTAAGAGAACCATCTGCATGATAAACCCCTTTATATATCAAATTTTGCACCACACTCTTAAATTCATGACAATATTGAATGCCATGACCCTCTATTCGGTGGTAGAGACAGTAGTGATGCTCCCTATAACCCATAGGTTTAACTCTATTTGGGTTCAAAGGGATGACATTAGTCAAGTTTATGACCTTAGCCTCTTGCAGCTTTTGAAAGATATCATACATAGACTCTTGTAACAGAGTTCCACTATGCTATGACTATTTTGGGTTCTTGCCCCACATTGTTTTGCTTTGATAATCCAATTGTTGGGTTGGCTGCATGGGCTTTTGCTTCCGTTGAGGCTTTTCTTGTACTTGCATGAGAAGCAATTCGTCCTCAGGCAAGGGTTACTTTTGTAATTCTAGATTTTCAATACGATTCTTGATAAAATGCAATGACTTATCTTGCTCATCCATTCGATGCTCCATCCATTCTAGACGACTTAAAATGGATCGCAATACTGACAAATAATTCATGTGTATTTCCATCGACTGATCCAAAATACCTTGTTATTTGAAGGAAACAAAAAAGTGGATGCTATGGATCCATTAGGTAATTGCAAATCACCTATTTCCTTCACTTGAGTTGATGTGGATGCTTCTTTATAACACACTTCATCAATATTATCCACATGCTCATGCATATGACTCAGCTCAAGCTCTTGCTTCACTTTGTTGTGTCAAAATGTGTCACTTTTAGTACCCCTAATATTATTTTAGGAACCTACTTGTTTGTGCTCTCGAGATGGTGCCTTGAGAAATGAATCGAGAGTGACTAATCTCAAAAGTCCTAGCCCTGGAAGTGTAAAAACATCATTGGATTCTCCCATATCCTACTTTATGTGATTAAGAATCACTTGATCATCTGGCCTAATGTCGACCATCCCCACAAACTCATGAGAAAACTCCACAATTGCATGTGTTGTAGGTAATTCGTCCACATACTGAGGTTGTTATATTTTAGTTGTGATAACTAAACCTTCCTCATGCTCACATGATGTCTCCTAGATAGGATCTGTAGGTGGAGACTCGATGAAAAGTTGACCTAAATCTTCATTGGATTCTATGGTGGGTAGCATCGTAATACTAGCCTCCATAAGCTCTTCATATTCATCGTAGTCCTCATAAGAACTATCTGGTTTCATGATGGATGAAGAGGGTGTGATACACTTGGGTGCATCCATGACCATGATAGGTTCTTCCTTCTTGATAGGAGTGTGAATATCCTCTAATGATACCTCTAAAGTGGTTGTGAGCAACTCTGTAAGAGCATTCATTAATCCTTCCTTGCTAAGTGGTGTTGAGAGTGCAAGGGTTGTAGGTGGCTCCACATGTGATAGCAATAGGGATGGCAATTCCAACACCATCTATGAAGCTACATCCACACTTTGAATAGGCTCATCCAATTGGGCTTGCAGATGCATAGGCACCTCACCTAGTTCTTGCAGATTATCCTCAGGCTTATAATACTTGAAGGGATTTGGGTCTACTTCAACTACATGAACTTCACCTCCATGGGTGTACTTAAGGCACTGATGCACTATCTATGGTACGCACTCCATGGCTCTTATCCATGATCTTCCAAGCAGTAGATTATATTGTCTTGACCCCTCTAAAATGTAGCATAATGTAGGAATTATTTTTTGTCCCACCTCAAGGGGAAGGACTATTGTGCCTACTATAGGGGATTCCACATCATTAAAGGCTTGCAATATGAAATTTGTTTCCTTGATGTGAGAAAGTGGAATTTTGAGATGTTTGAACGCTGAGGTGGTAATGATATTAATCGATGATCTTGTATCCACCAACACTCGCTTATATATAATTTGTTGTATCCTCGCTATGATGTGTAATGGAGGATCATATTCCCTAATATGGATAGGTTTGAATTCCTATTTATGGAAAGTAATCATAGGTTCCTTATATGGTGGAATAGACTGTATATGCCCCAAGGATTGTGATGACCTTTGAGATTTGACACTACTCACCTGTCAAACTTGACTACTCTTGACCTCACACTTACGCATGGGATCCCTGGATTTCTCTTTCGGTTGCTCTTCGATAACCCTAGGTATGTCTACCTATCTATAATAATGGTTATCTACTTGCTTAAGTTGCAACTCTTGATGATGCACTGGGTGCATCGCGTTGACTTGTTACTTGAACACTCTAGGTATGAGCTTCTTTTCAAAAATTACCTCACATGATTGCTCTTCACATGATTTTTGTTGGTAAATCCTCTCCTCATGCCGTTGGAGCTCATCCAACCTTTGTTGATGTGCTCTCTTTCTCTCTGTGGACTCACACTCTAGACACTTACGTTGATGGTGCACCTCCTCCAATTGGTCTTGGAGTAGTCGCCTCTCATGGGCTGCATGAGAATCAGACTCCCTATAGGACTGACTCATGGAGTGTGATCCACAACTCATTATTTTCTTAGACAAAGACGTAGGGACTTGGGTTCTCACCAAATGTGAAGAAACTCCATGATCTATATGGGTGAACTCCCTGTGTGATGAAGGGAGCTCGCAATGACTCTTAGAAGGTCACGCTTGGAGGATTGGATCCTTAGGTGCACAATGAGTGTGATGCCTAGAAAGGAGGTGTACAAGGTTCAAAATATCCTCAAGAGAACATCGGGAGCATTCAGAGCCCCTCCATGAACTCTCCAACTTATTAGCTCATGATTGAGCTCTATCATGCCTAGTCGTCATGATGAACTGACTAAACAAGACTCGATAGGTTTCCTCTCTTACTAAAAATTGTGGCCTCAAGGAGGGCCTTATCTTGATGAATTAAGAAATAAAGAAGCATACAAAGTAAATAATGTGATTATCTCCTTTATATTTTAAAATTTGAGCCCTAAATTGTTTGATGTGTTTTCAATATGTGTTGTATTAGTGTAGAAACTCTCATCGTATTTTGCAAAACTTGTTGGATTTTATTCTTGGTTTAATGGATTTCACCTGTACGCTCGCAACTCAACAACTTGGCTATGAACTCCAAGTCACGTAAATCCCCCATGTGTGGTAATGAAGCCCACACCCGGACAAGGAGCACAAGTCCTGCCAGATCCTCACCCAATCTCACCCAGTCAGTGTTATACCCTCTAAAGAGGAGTACATGCAAATTTTTTGGGCTACGAATGGTTCTTGGATCCGGTATTGGTCTATATATCAAGGGTTCATAGGATTTGGGCCAATGGATGGAAGTTACGCCCACCATCGTTGAACCCTACTAGTGGTTGGATGTCAAGCCCAACTCACTATTTTTTAAGTGTTTTGTGGTGTGTGTGGTTCCTTTTAATGTACATAAAATAAATGCATCATATAGCATACATGCTCATTTTCTAAATGCTATGCATATGAAAAATGTTTCAAATTTAGAAAATGCAAGCTACTCTAGATGCTCTTTAAGACAATGCACGTTACGATGCTAAATGGCCACTAATTGGGCCTCATGCATGCAAACCATCCACACATATCTATCAAGCATGTTGTAGCCTATGGTGGACTACAATCAGAGGTCCGTTGTTCCTAGTAGCGCCTTTCTATGGAAAGCAAAGTACGAAAGTAAACTAGGATAGTTGATTTACCATTTGTTTTAAGTTCTTTTCCTAATTTGCATTTGAATTTGACCTACTATAAAAATACAAAGAACAAAAAAGTGACAAAGGTCTGGAAAAGGACCTACCTCATGTCTTGCACTGTCTGGAATTCTAAAATTATCTGTCTGTGTTGTCAGTAGGAAACTGCAGGTCTGACCTATGATTCTGATTGTGAACCGTGTCTTGTACCTATGGTTAATTTGTTGGGCCACAGCTGATAGTTGTGGTTTGTACCTACAAATACAAAAGCCAAAAAAGTATAGCTAGATGGGCGAAGGGAAAGAGGAAAGAGGGGGGGAAGGAAGGGAAAAAAAAAAAAAAAAAAAAAAAAAAAAAAAAAAAAAAAAAAAAAAAAAAAAAAGGGGGGGGGGGGGGGGGGGGGGGGGGGGGGGGGGGGGGGGGGGGGGGGGGGGAGAGAAGAGAGGGAAGGGAAGGGGGGGGGGGGGGGGGGGGGGGGGGGGGGGGGGGGGGGGGGTCTAAAAATATGGGGTGCCATCGTGATCGCCTCTATAACCACCAAAAAGGGTCACACCCGATAGCGGCTCTTATTGCGATAAATGGTAAATATGTAGCATTCATACAAGAAAACAAAATTGACAACAAATGAAACAAGAAATAAAACACTTTATTCCATTGTATTCAAATCAAAAATCCAATTACAAGTATGTCCCTCTTAGGGATATTCATTTTGATACAATATTACAATAGGAGTGCACAATTGTTTTCCCTCTTAAGGGTATTTGTGATTTCCAAATACCTTTCAGAATGGCATGAATTTCTCTAGGGTGGAGGTGCCCTCTTCTTCGCGATGGGGAAGGAACTTGATGGTTTGCTCTCCTTTGAAATTTTTCCCTACGATCAAGAAACAACAAGAATGTCAAAAATATAGGCAACCTCTCATGATGAGGCCCTTTTAGGTAAATTGCATAATGACACCATTAACATGCATAATCAAGAAAATGTAAAGAATGCTTCTAATCTATGCAAAGTGAATCAATATTCATGTAATAGCATAAAAGAAATTAGCAGCTACACTATGCATGGATCATATATGAAAAGTGAAGCATAGACATGAATAAAGAAAGCATTTAAGCCCTATTTGAAGCATAAGTATAAAATGTAAATCTAACCTAGTTCTAAGGTCAGAAGTCTTCTAAAATGCTATTAAACCATAAAACATCTAATCTAACCTAATTAGCCAAACAAAAATAAAAATAGGAAGGCAATTATACCTCTGTTGAAAATTGCAACTCTGGTGTGCGGTCTGCACTGTAAACCATGGTTGACAACTATGATTAGCACTCTTATAGGCTTACCCTCAATTCCAAGGGTAGTGGGCTTAACCTCCTTATCCAATTGATGTTCAAGGGTCACCTCTGATGTCCTTCTGACAGGTTTGGCGGTCAAATCACTGTGATGGGCCTTCATTTGCCCAAATTTATGTTTCTTGGCTCTCCTAGACTCCTGGGGCATCCATAATGCAATTCATCATGAATCTTGGTAAGTAGGTAGAGGATAAGTGCAATAGCTCTATTTTAGTATACTCGATTGAGTGTACAATTTGACAAGGCTCTGCTGCTCAAATCTCCAATGCTCTCTCTAATAGTTTACCCTAATTCTGAGGGGTACTTATAGGACTACCGGAGAGCCAAGATCAAGAACGGGTGGTTAGGATAGTTGGAATGGAAGCTTCCACCCTCTAACCACCTTCCTCTAGATCCAATGGTCATTTCAACTGATTTGGCTTGGATTGAAGTCCAACTGAAGTTCAGTTAAGACCACAGGTCACAACTGTAGTTTAGACTACAAACTGGAGGTCTCAACCGTGATTCAATTGTAAACCATAGGTATGGGCTATGGTTCAGACTGATTAGGCCAAGGAGCCCAAATTGAGTGGTTAGAACCATTACTCTATCTTGGAGTCTATCCAATATCTTCCATATGGTCTTGTAGCATGTCCATATGAGTAGTCACCCTCGACATGATGTGTTTTAGGTGTCTACAAATGCCCTAACCATATAAAAGTCATCCAAGACCTCCCATTGCCATATTCCTTCAAGGAAATCAAGTTGTTTCTAGGTCAAATCCATTGTAGTGCTAAATTCACCATACATTTTTCCCATATGGTTAGACCTATTACCAAAATGTTAAAAAATGATACCATCTTAAAATGGACTACTGGATGAAAGAATAGTTTTCAATATGTTCAATATGCCATCACTAGAGCTCCAATTTTAAGCAACCCATATTTTTCCAAAGAATTCAAGCTATATGTATTTGGTATAAAAAACACATAATTACTATCTTAACCCAAATTAATTATAAAATTAAGAAGAATTTCATCTCATTCATGATCCAGGCCCTCCATAACTATGAAGAAAGATACACCCTTATTGAGAATTAGTTGTTTGTTATCATAAAATCTCTTAAGAAGTTTAGGTACTATCTATCATAGAGAAAAACCACTATCTTTATAGTGTGCCTTAATATCTAATATATTATACTTGTGAGTTAGGAGAGAAGATGGATGGATGGATTAATAAAATTCAAGAATTTAACTTTGAGATTGAATACACCCTCCTCATCAAGGGAAACACATTATGTGAAATCCTAGTAATGGTAGTCCCTAAATATCATATTTATCTAGTAGAAGAAATACATGTGGATGACAGAATGGGTTTAATGGCCAACATATGCAGATATGGCCTCAAAGTAGGTACTAGAAGGGTTGATGGTCACAAAGAGAGCTCAATTTAGCCAAAAAATAGCATACTATTACTAGCTTGATGACATATTCTTTACAAAAGGATATGATGGTGTCTTATTATGTTACATTGAAGAAGAAAGGATGGATCCCCTAATCAAATAATCTCATTATAAAGAATGGCATTATTCTACACCCATTATAGCTCACAAAATCTTGAGAGCTAGATATTATTGGTCTACCATCTTTGTACACTACTACAAATGGGTCAAAAATTATAGGTCATGTTGCATGTTTAGAGAAATAATGAAGAGCACAAATTCCCCTAAATACCATCATAATTATGGAACCATTTCAACAATGTGGCCTAGAATTCATATGCAAAATCAATATGTTGTCAAGTGAAGTGCATGGTTGAATTATCGTTATTATAGATCATTTCACTAAATGGGTTAAAATGGTCCTAATCAAATCAACTAATCAAATATAGTGTTCTAATTGGTAGAATATATCATCACCATATTTAGGTCTTTATTAGTCATAATGATATATGATGCTACCTAAAGAGAGCCAATATGATGAAGTTTTCCTTGGAATACAAGTTCTTGCTTAAGACATTCCAATTACTATCCCCAAGATAATGGATTGGATAAATCAACTAACAAGAATATCATGAGGATTTTTAAGAGAACCATTTTTTAATAACAAAGAGACTGGAACATAAAGCTATATAGATCACTATGGTTAGATCAAGTGATGTCAAAAACTTCCACTATATCATCCCCTACAAGTTATTCTCCAATCAATTTGGAGCTCCCTTTGCTTCAAATATCACAATAATTTCAATTGGAAGACATTGATATTGATCCTATGCAACCAAGGTTGATCACACTATTGGCCCTAGAGGAAGAAAGATAAAATTCTTTCAAAATAATAGTGTAGCAACAAGAGGCTATGAAAATATGGTTTAACAAGTGAGCTCAAGATATGGACTACAAATAAGGATACCTTATACTCAAGTGGGATGAAGACCAAGTTAAACCAAGAGAACACCAAAATATTGACTTGCTTTGTATCAGGCCCTATCAAATTCTAAAGAACATATCCTCAAATGCCTATAAACTTGCTACCATGAATACAAGGATGTTACCAAATTTTGTGAACAAGTAGCACCTCCACCCAATCTAACAAAAAAAAATTTGACCAAAAAAATATGTAAATAAGTATATAAATTTCTTTTTAGTGGCTATTATTTTGGCAATTATTTTTCCCTTTTTCTATGAATTTTTGCTTCAATTTTTCCTCTTCTAAAGGTTTTTTGTAACCATGCCTTATTTTTTCTCTCTCTTCCCTCCATTATCACAAAGTTAGTTTATTATTCCAATTTAAATAAATGACCAAGTGTCAAGAGGAAGAATATTGTTTATTTTTGTGAGTGAATCATTAACAAAAGTGAGTAACCTACTTACCAAGGCACCCCCATCATGGAAAAACTATATAAGAGAGAAAATTGTCCCCTTTCAAATTGAATGCCCTACCTAAATTGGTTTGTATGCAGTGCGGCAATAGTTGATGACATCCCTCACACCATAAGGGCTATAAAATCCTCATATTCCATATAGGCTATCCATTTTTGGAAGCACACTCTACTAAAGATTAGGAAATCTATAACAAACAATAACTTGTCCACATTAGTGATCCATTCCTTCATTTTAAATAAGTAGTTGATAAAATCAAGCTCCATTATATATCCTCCTTGAGTTGACCAAATGGATCATTTGGTAAAACCATATGAGGCTCACCACATATTTTTATCAACACAAAAACTGTCAATTCCTTGGACTAGCGGTTGGCTTTAAAAAAAAGCAAATTTCTTAGTACCTTCCAAATGAACCAAACCAAGTGCATAAATTATTCAAATTATTTTATTCGGTATTAAACCAGTCAAATTAGCACTTAAATCACTTTTTTTGCATAAAAATCCTCCAAGTGCCTCAAAGTGAGATAATTGCTTGCTTTAGCATGCAAATTGCCTACAATAGTGAGTGAATTGCTCCAATAGTTAAACTTTTCCAAGCACCCTAAAACCAATATAATTGCTTTGGTTGCCTAGACATGAAAATTTTTCATATTTCTTCCCAATTTGTATTGTTGTCTCCATTTGTATCCATATTCTATCCCCAACCATTTTGGATACCACTTCCACCTCTAAAAATTCAACCTTACCCAAGCCATACCCCATTTCACCCACTTCCACTACTATTGCTCCATCCACATCTACTTCATCTTCCCTCATACCCATATTCCAAGAAAGGTGGGCCAAATAAGAAGAGGGATAAGATAAAGAGATTAGTTTATCCTCTCCCTAAGAGGCCTAGATTATTTGATGGCATCTATTAAAGGACCGAAAAGGGAAATTACATACATACCATCAAGTAGGTTAGGAAGGAAGCTCTAAGGAGGTTCAACTTGGGGCCTCATATTGACTCATGAAGCATATGTCACATATGGACATCAGACTTGAAAATAAACCTACTTCCACAAGTATGGATCTACCATGAACTAGTGGAGGTGTGTGTTAAAACAAATGACCCTTCAGGAAGAAGCTTTAGTCCCTCAATGGAAGAGTCCTATAGTAGATATGAAGAGATAAGGAAGATACTCAAGGAAGTAGATGGCATGGTTATGTGGGCATTTTGTAACCATAAAATCCAAAAGGAATTCTACTACCAACATATGAACACCAACTAGCATAATTTCTCAATCCCATATCTAAAAAAGCTAAACTTGCTAGTGGACTTTGGTATTCCATTGTGGTTATATTTGTTCAAAAATGATATATGGATGGTGTTGTCTAGTATATTCATGGTCTTGTAGGAGACAAGTAACCTGAAGCTCTATAAAGAGCATATTTCCTACTTCACATTGTGTATTCTTATCCTAGGCCTGTGTGCTCTCTATTTTCCATTTAAAAGGAGATGAAAGCCTCTCCATTTTAAAATAAATTAGGGCTGAAGGTTCAAAATAATTTTGGGCACTATCATTTTTGGTATGAATGATTGGTTATGTCTAGTACATAATATATTATATGTACATCTAGCTAAAGTTCTTTAGGGATGAAATAAATTTTAACTACACATATGACTTGGTCTGGTTCATTGTATACTAGAAGAAACTTTGGTTTTCTACCCTTCAATTGGACAAAGTAGGGGTAAGTGGAAAACCCCTCTCAATATTTTACTACATAGATGTGCCTTGTTGAGAACTAGAAAATGCTTCCTATTGATTCTATAATGATTATAAAAAGTTATCATGGTGAAGATCAGGGGTAAGGCACTAAATATTTCAAATGAGGTATGATAGCTAATAAAATTGGAGGTATGAACAAGTGAGAATTTCTACTTGGGGAGGACCAAATACTTCATCTACCTTTATAGCTTTGCATCCATATCTTTTGAGTTTCTTGCACACATCCTAAACTACATATTCAACCTTGAACAAGTGGGGCACAATTATTAGGATCTAAAAATTTTCAAGGATCAAAATAAAACCACCATCTACTCCTTCAAGTAGTCAATAATGAAAATCACACCTGAGCTACATGGGTTCCACCAAGTGGTAGAGGCAAGGATGAAAGTAATAGAAGTAGACCAACTAAAATATCATTGGTCCTATGACCCATAAGGATTCTTCAAAAAAACCCTAATAAGCAAGAAGTTGAATACCTACTTCTTGCATGAGAAAGATGTAGCATTTAGGAGACAAACCCTAGCAAGGAATTAGCCCTTGCAAATCTAATAAGCAATAGAAGGTATGAAGATGAGATCCAAAATTGTTATATTAACCCACCAAAGTGGCATACCTTCTACACCAAGGAGATGGATGATATTGACCCTAAAATGAAAATGAACCATCAAAATTTTGGGTCACTAATAAAATTGGTATCTACATATAGAAAGATCCTAGCATGTCAAAGGATGAGATATAAAATATGTACTCTTACAAGGCCTGCTAGAGATAGCCCATTTGATGATAAATCCTCCATAATATAGGATATAAGACACCCCAAAAGTGTAAAAATTATCAAGAGCATCCCAAGAAATATTTGGTCCATCAAGATTTTATTTATGAGGTAGATTATAATTGAGGGGAAAAGGGGATTCAAGAAATATGGATTAATATTCTGTAAGGTTGTGATGATACAGAAACAAAATAGTAGACAACACAACTTTAAGAGAGAAATACTTCAAGCAGGATCCCCTTCAAATTTGGGAATGGCTCGCATCATAGCCACTAATAAAATAACCTTCACTTCCATACCACCTTCAACCACTAATTTCTCTACTTGTTATTCTATTACCATTTCTTCTCTCCCTCTCCATTATCTTTCTACACTTCTCTCACCCTCCACCAATGCATCTCATTATTCTCCAAGGGGAACCCTATCTCCAATATTTTTTGTTAGGGTTAGGATCGTGTCTATCACTTTATTTCAATCACCTACCCTCTAGTTTTCCACTATACAATAATTGGTCCCATACATCATGTCACCACCAATAGTTATGCCCTCACCAAAAATATCACCACTACTTGATACACTAGTATAGCTATAATCACAACCCACTCCTATTGTTTCCATTGAATTTATCTCTATTATTATGTAATTCACTACACTTGGTCCATATTCCACTATCACAATTCCATATCATCCACCATCTCAAGCTATACATCTCCTCCTTTAGGCAACAATTCCCACCTCCCCATCTTAAATGGTTGAGTCTACAGGAGCACCCCCTCAAACTAGCATAGTTTTTAATTCCAATCATAACCTTCATATGTAAAAACATTATGTGAGCTTAAGGATACAAACATCATAAAGACATTTGATGTCCTTGCTTTTAAATAAAATAAATGGAAGAGGAATATAAGCAACTCAAGGATATTTAAGGCATCAATCTTGATCTATCATAATTTTCAATAAGGGAAGATAAAATCTATATAATTGAGGCTACAAATTTTGACCCTTCCAAAGTGGTTATAGTTCCTACTAACTTAATTTTCAAGATGCCCAAGATTGATCTAAATAGAAATGATGCATATCAAATGGTCAAATTTGCAAATCAACTCACACTTAGAATGGCCTTAAATTTTGTCCCCCCAGTAGTTGAGGATGAAATAATCCAAAGGTAAAATAGGGAGCACAAAGAAGAAGTGGCACAGTTGAAGAAGCAAAGAGTCCAACTCCAACAAGATAATGAGACACCAAGAGGATATGCTTTGAAAAATACCATCTAAAGAAGAAATTCAAGGACCTTAAATCCTAGCTAACTGATCCTAAAAAGAACCAAAATCAAATAGAAAACCTCGTAGAATAACTCTTGCAAGGGCAAAGTTAAATAGAAAAACTCTAAGAGGATCTAAAATCAAAATATCAAAATATTGCATAGTTTAAAACCTCAAGATACATGGATATAACTATAGACCCCAAGATGACACATACATCTATGAAAAATCAAGAGGGGAATAAAGAATACGTATGAATACTTCTAGTTGACCTCCTTCATATAATAAATATTGAAAATATAGCAAAAATAATTGAACAAGTGGAAGAATGACTATCCATATAGGGTGAATACCATGAGGTCCTTAAGCTTCTCTCCTCCATGATAATATCACAAGCATAACTTAGGATGGACTAAAATGACCTAGTTATGAATTTAAGGAATATCTCATATGTTTAGAGAAACCTATAAGCTTGGAAAGACAACTTGACATCTCTAAAGTCCCACATACAAAAAATAAGCAAAGAAATTCTAGGGTTAGTCATTGTTGAAATGCTTAACATATTTGATCCACAAATGACGATCCTATATTTTTGCTGGCCAAACAAAGGTTAATTTTATTCCTATTTTGTCACTACCTGTGCATTTAAATTTTCAACCCAGGGAGCTTCGTAAACTTTAGAAGTGTCTCATACAAGATCACTACAATACCCACTTTGAGATGAGTCCAACTAATTCTATCATTGGGGGGTTTAAAATATCGACAATCATTCATCCACACCACAATAATTTATGTATGAATAATTAAATCCTTGGAAATCAAATATTCATACGTGCATAATTAACTAGACATGAAAGTAAGTTCACTATAGCAATGAAAATAATAGTACATAAACCTATGAAAGCAAGAAATTAATCTAAGAAAACACAAGTAAAAGGGAAGGAATACTGGCTTGGAGTGGGTCCAGGCTCTAGCAGCTCCCTTCCAACTGAACATGCAATTAGGAACTCTCAAATTTTATTATGATTGCAAAATAATTATTACAATACTTCTATCTCCTCAAAATGATAAATGTATTCTCAATCTGGATATCTATCAGAGAGGTCTGTGTGTGTTTATATAGCACACACACAGATCTTTTATTACAAGGAAGTTACAATAGCAGTTCAATCCAGACTAAACTAGGACAGTCTGGTAAACGCAATCAATATCTACTAAAAATATGCATTGTTCCTAATGGTGGTGTGTTCGCTGATTAGTTCGAGTTACTTGAGATGGATCATGCTTCACCTTGTGTAGGTAAGACGTTCTCATCCGTTGGTACAATTTCCAAAATTATCTTGCATGACATGGAACTACATCGGTCAACACTTCCTACATTGCATTATTTGGTCAACTAGCAAAAAATGGAGGTGCCTTCTCTATGAGGAAGGTGCCTTCCTCATGTGCTTTGGCAGGCGTCTTCCTTATGCGAAAGGTGCATATTGATGTTGAGCACCTTCCTCACGCAGAAGGTGCCTACTAAGATTGGGTGCCTTCTTCATGGGGAAGGTGCCTACTAATGTTGGGCACCTTCTTTATGTGAAAGGTGCCTTGCCTTTCATTGGGTGCCTTCCTTATGTGGAATGCGCCTAAGTATGTCAGGCACCTTATTTATATGAAAGGAACCTACCTTCTGTTGGCACCTTCCTTAAAGAGGAAGGTGCCTACCTTCTCCTAGTGCCTTCCTTGAAGAGGAAGTCGCCTACTCACCATGCCTTGATCCCAAAATAAATAGAGTTCCAGGTCCATGAAGGACCTCGACTGATCCAAATCTGTCAAAACCAACTACATTTCTACAAAAATACACTAAAACACACAAATTAGATAACACACACAATTCTATTAAATAATTACATAATAATTCATAAAAGTACACAGTTCCTATTATATTGCCACATAATAATTAATGAAACTCATACAAAATATGAGCATTTCTAAGGCTCATCATATATGATGACATTATTGTTGTTATATTTGAAGAAAAAAATACTAATATAGTCAAGGGGATGTAGTTGAGATACATAAAATAGTAGAGCCCATATATTCTGAGCTATAGAATCTAACTAGTAAATAGGAAGAGCTATTAGAGAATTCATTTGAATATATAATAGTGGGAAAATAAAAGACCTCATATTATTCCAATTATTTTTTTTTTAGAATTTAAAAATTTTATATTAAAACAAGATCATTTACAAGTTGGGATGAGACTCCTCCCAGCCTTAGCTGACAAGAACACATGTTTACAATAGTAAAATAAGATCTACATTGGATCCAAATCTCCTAAACCATATTTCTACAATGGCTATCCAAATTAGCTAAACACTATATTTGCTCACCAACCTACCTAATCCTCTCATCCTCAATAGCCATGTCACTGTGCCACTGAACCCCTACCTCCTTCTCAATACCCATCTTAGCCAGTAATTCTACCACTTTATTTAGATATCTGCTCACATAGACTGGAATCACATCATCTAATTCCCTCTACAATTCCTTTAATTTGAGTCACAAGAATCCTCAACCTCCATGTCTTCAAAGCAAAGTTTCTCATGCAATCTAGAGCTCCCACCAATATTTGAGAGTTTGATTCTAGGATTATCCTCCTGTAACCTTGTCTTACCACCTAGAGAGAAACATATTTGATAGCTAAGGCTTCTTCTGCATTTTTCATGGCCCTTTCTAGACCTTGTAGTTCCCAATAGAGCACTATCCCAACATGATTCCTACAGATGACTCCAAGTCTTGTGCTACCCGGATTGCCTTTTGCAGCTCCATTAGTATTAATTTTAATCTAACCTTCTGGGGGTGGTTTCTAAATAGCTCTATCCTAGATCTCTTGCACTTTAGATTCCTTATCCATAATCCCTATATTAGCCTGAGTTTCCTCTTTGGCATACACTGCCACCATTTTTGTGACTTTTCTCCAAATGTCTTGCCAAACGCCATCTAAGGATGAAAATGTTTCTCTAAATTTCTACTATTTCTCTCTAACTACACTTGCCACCAAATGAATTTTAATCCAATATTTCAATTGATACAAAGAAATTTAGATTTAAATCTACCCCTCTTCCATATTTCCCAAATATTAATCCAATTCAAATCACCATTGGCTTGAATTTTATAAGATAAAAACCATCACTCCCAGATTTGGAGCATAAATGGGCACTCAAACATCAAGTGGTTAGATGTTTTCTCACTCTTGTAGCATAAAACACATTGAGATGGACCAACAATTCCCCTACATCTCAAATTATCAAAATTAAGAATTCCATTGTGCATGAACTACTAGGCAAAGAAGTTTACTTTTGGCCAACCCTTGGACTACCAAATATTATTCTAATTTTTAGTTGCTACCTTAGAATATTGCATGAGGAGAATCAAAATTTCAATAATTTTATCATGGAGGTCCCAATTTTATAGACTTAATGCCTAAAGATAAAGGTGAAATCTAGGATCTCATGCCAATTGAGCTTGGCACCCCATGAAGTCGCCAAATATGTAGTACCTTAGCACTACCTTGGGATTCATAAATTTTGGAGCATAAAATAGGTAAATCAGATAGCAAATACCTCATAAAACCCCCTAAAATTTGACTAAGTCTAGCATAAGTTTTGATTTTCTTGTAAAGGTATCCATTGGATCTAGTAAGTAATTCACTAAAAAAATGGTTCGATTGGCTCTAGGAAGTGAACTGTTCAAGAACATATAATGATTTGCTTGTAAAATAAAGCAATTCAATTGCTAATTGGAGCAATTGCTTGGCATGTTACGATGAGGTAAAACTAAAGGTATAGATCTTAAGGTTAATCTTTTGAGAGCAATATTTTAACATATATCATTTTGGAAGCCTTATAAGCCTACTAGATGCATAGTTATAGGCATATAGCATTTAGTGGTGCAACATTTTTCTAAATATATCCCCAAATATTTTCTTTTATGAGGAGTAATTAATTCTTATCCTAGGTAACTCAGGGTTAAACTCTTACTATAAATAGGAGCCTAGGGATCCATTGTATTCATATTTTAGCCATGATAATTTAGAGCTACACTCTATGAAATCTATATTGTGCTTTGACCTCATGAGATTGTAATAAATTTGCAAGTCCTTATGCATTCCATCAGTGGCATCGCCCTCTTGGTTTACTAAGTATACATTGATTGTGGCATTGCCATTTGATCCATTTTGGCATCCACTTATCAATTGCATATCTAATGAATGGGTGGACATTGATGTTATTTTAATTTTAATGTGTTGAATGATTATACACTTTCCTTACTATAATTTAAACTCGTATTTGTTTTGAATCACTCACACCCTTAATATTTCATGCATGTTTATTTTTGCACTTTAATTTTTCATGCAAGTAATGTAGGTTAGTGTAGGATTATTCCATGAGGTTAGTGGGGATCTAACCTAAATCTAGAGCTTAGTAGGAGCCATTGGGACTTCCAACTTTATGGAAACTAGAATTTGGGTGCAAAAATTAAATTAGAAGTCAAGAAAATTCCCTGGTTCAACAATATGGAACCAATTCACTACACTGTAATGAGTATTTTGATCCATTGTCTAGATTTGGGGTCATTACGTCCATATACCTTACTTTCTTCAAAATAACCAATAAAAATGTATGTGTGACTCTTTACACCTATACTTCTTCCATTTATTATCTTTAACATGAACATAATCCAAACAACCAAACACTCTCAAATGACATATCAAAGACTTCTTTCCACACCATACCTCATGAGGAGCTATATCAAAGGCCCCCAAGTGATTGTCAAAACATTTTGCTAGTACCATTGATGCAGGAGCATCCGAGGGCAGCAGAGCAATCTAGCATCAACCAAATTTTTCTAAGTATTTTGCAAAGAAAAAAATATGTGTCACGATATCGTGACCAAAACAGGAGATAGAGAAGCGACGGACAGAATGTCGCGAAATCGTGACCAAAGTAGGGAAGCAAAGGCGCGGAGGACACAAGGTCGCAAAATTGTGACATGTCATGATTTCATGACATGTCATGAAATCACGACCAAAGCAGGGAAGAAAAGGCGTGGAAGACACAAGGTCGCGAAATTGTGACGTGTCGCAATTTCATGACATGTCGCGAAAACGTGACCAAAGCAGGGAAGCAAAGGCGTGGAGGACCAAAGGTCGCGAAATCGTGACCAACACAGGGAGCAAAGGCATGGAGGAAAAAAGGTCATTAAATCATGACCAGAGTAGGGAGAAAAAGCACGGAGGACAGAAGGTCACGAAATCACGACATGTCACGATTTCGTGACCAAAATTGAAGAACAGAGGCACGATAGAAAAACAGCGTGATATCACGACAGGTCGCGATATTGCGGCCAAAGCAAAAGTGAGAAGGCATGAAGGAAGGAATGTCGCGATAGCGTGACATGTCACGATATCATGACTGAAATAGGAGAGAGAAAGCATAGAAAGGAATTGTCGCGATATCATGACATGTCGCGATATCGTGACCAAAAGAAAAACATGCACTCTAGGTTTTCATAAATGCATCCCTTCATGCATGGCAAGCTAGCGGTAGTGAAGCAGCAGTCTAAGAGGAAGATTCCAACAAGCATGTCGGCCACTCATGCAGGATATCTAGAGATGCATTTATAGCAACTAGCAACGAAGCAGCAGTTCGAGAAGAAGATCCCGGTGGGTATGGCAGCCAGTCATGCACCTCACCTAGAGTCTCATCAATGCAACTTTCTAGTATTGTTCCAGGTGGCAATTGCAGATCATGGGAAGTTTGAAAACATAGAGGATCGGGACCTCGATAAAAACCCAAGGATTGTAATGAGAGGGGGTTGGCAAAATGGTAGATTGTTGTATATTCTTTGTAAATTCTTTTGAAGCTATTGGATAAGAAATTTGGCTCTTGTTATTCTTGTTTCCTGTCTTGTGCTTAGATCTGTTCTCCACCAAGTGGTATCAGAGCCGAAAGTTCCTGAGTGTGTAACATATCACCGGATGTGAGGCAGTTACACTAGGATCTATGGAAGGGCTTGTGAGAGAGTGAACAGAATGCCTCCAAGAAGAAACCCTATTGGTGGGAGAGGCATGGTGGCAACGAAAGATGTCCGAGCTTTGCAGAGGCAAATGCAAGCCATGCAAGAAGAGATGCATAGAATATTGGGGCCAAGAAGAGATGAAGGTAGTGAAGAGGAAGATGACAAAGAAGAAGGCCAGCCTAAGGAAGAAGAAGCAGTAGATCCTACTCAAGCCAGACTATACAAATCCATATCCCAGATTGGGAAGAGGTCGAAGATGGAGGTTTCCACATATTATGGGAACCTTGATCTAGAGGAATTGATCGACTGGATCAACGATCTAGAAGAGTACTTTGAGTACGAGGAGGTTGAGGATCTTGATAGGGTCAGATTCGCTAAGACCAAACTGAAAGGTCATGCCAGCATTTGGTGGAAGGGAGTGCAGTTGGAGTGAAATAAAAGAGGAAAAGAGAGAATAACAAAATGGGAACGAATGGCAAAAAATCTGAAGAGGCATTTCATCCTTGGTGATTATGAGTTAGACCTGCTAAAGAAAATGCAAGGGTTGAGGCAATCAAGTAAGTCTATAAAAGAATACACAAAAGAGTTTCATAAAATTATGATCAGAATAGGCCACTCAGAGGCCAACAAGGAGAAGGTAGCTTATTACATTAATGGGTTATGAGCAAGTATTTAGGAAGAATTAAGTCTGGTCTAGATTACCACCATAGAGGATGCTTACCAATTTGCCCTAAAGGTTGAAGAAAAACTCAATAGGAGGTTTGAGAACAAGCAAAGAGGAAGAGGTCATGGCAAAAGAACTAGCGGAAGGACCAGTGGAAGAAGGAATGAAGATTCTTAGAATAATGGAGAAGGTAGTTGTAATCAGGAACAAAGGAGATAAAATACCTACCACCCTCGTAATCAGAATAATGATTACCAAGGGGGAAGGGGTAGAGCTAGACGTGGCCAAGGAAGAGGAATATTCCATGGAACTTGCTTCCAGTGTGGAGAAGAGGGACATCACCAATACGAGTGCCCACAGCAATGAGAAAGGAATAATAGGAGGTCAAAAGGAAATGCCAAAGCCACGATCGCTGATGAAGATGTTGGATCTGAGCATTCTGAAGAAGCAAAGAAAGGAGAAGTAATGATTGCGAGGAGAGTCCTGTTGAATGAAGAGGGGGCCACAGATCAGAGGAAAAGCTTATTTTGCACAAGGTGTAAATGCATAGGTAAGATTTGCAATATTATTATTGACAACGGTAGCACGGATAACCTAGTTTCATAGGGAATGGTTACAAAGCTACAACTAGAGAGGAAGAGACACCCACATCCATATTGGATTGTGTGGTTGCAGAAAGACCATAAGGTGTTGGTCAGTGAACAATGCCTGGTAAAATTCAATATTGGGAATTATCATGATGAGGTCTTGTGCGATATCCTACCCATGGATGCGTGCCATTTGCTATTGGGAAGGCCATGGCAGTTTGACAGGTGTGCGATTCATGATGGTCATGCCAACACCTACTCCGTAACAAAGAATGGAATGTGTCATAAGCTAAAACCCCTGAAGGAGGTGGAAGAAAAGGTATGTGGCAGTGCCAAAATTTGCTTAGTTGATGGAAGAAAATTTTTAGATGATTTGAAGCATGAACATATGTGTTATGCATTAATTCCTAGAGTTGGGGAGAGAGAATGCAAAGATACCCCAGCAGAAGTCCTAGATCTATTGGAGGAATTTCTAGATATTATATCTGATAATGTGCCTGAGGGTTTACCCCCAGTAAGGAAGATCAGTCACCATATCGATTTGGTGCTAGGATCAAGCTTGCCCAATAAAGCTGCACATAGAATGATGCCTATAGAAACTAAAGAGCTAAACAGGCAGGTCTAGGAGTTGCTGGAGAAGGGACTGATTCAAGAAATCTTAAGTCCATGTGCAGTACCTACAGTGCTAGCACCAAAGAAATATGGAGAGTGGAGAATGTGTACAGACTCTCAAGCCATCAACAAGATCACAATAAAATACAGATTTCCATTGCCAAGAATGGATGACATAATGGACTATTTGAGTGGAGCCAAATACTTCACCAAGATTGACCTCAAGAGTGGTTACCATCAGATCCGTGTCAGAGAAGGAGATGAGTGGAAGACAGCCTTCAAGACCAGAGAGGGTTTGTATGAATGGTTGGTCATGCCATTTGGGCTATCCAATGCACCAACTACCTTCATGCAGCTGATGAATGAGGTATTGAAAGAGTTCTTAAGAAAATTTGTCATTATCTATTTAGATGATATATTAATATTTAGCAGAACCCTGGAGGAGCACCTGGTGCACATCAGAAGGGTTTTTGAGAAGCTACGGGAGGAGCAGTTATTAATTAATCTAAAAAAGTGTAATTTTGTAAAGGAGTTAGTGTACCTGGGATTTGTCATCTCAAGCAAAAGGTCTAAAAATGGACCCAAAAAAGGTGAGAGCTATCATCGAATGGCCTACTCCGAGAAGCACAATAGAGGTAAGATCATTTCATTGTCTAGCCAGCTTTTACAGAAAATTCATTAGAAATTTCAACAGCATTTGTGCACCCCTCACAGAAACAATGAGAGGGGATAAGAAGGAATTTAAGTGGACCTTAGGAGCAGATAGGATCTTTGATCTGTTGAAGAAGAAGGTCACAGAACAACCTATTTTGGCACTCCCAGACTTTAACAAGGTATTTCAAGTAGATTGTGATGCCAGTGGTAGTGCAATAGGAGCTGTACTAAGTCAGGAAGGCAGGCCTGTTGCTTACTTTAGTGAGAAACTCAATGATGCCAAAAAAAGTATTCAGTTTATGATCAGGAGTTTTATGCAATAGTTCAGGCTCTAAAGAAGTGGAGGCATTATTTTTTGCCAAAAGAGTTTGTTCTATTCACTGATCTTCAAGCCTTACAGTACATTAACAGCCAAACAAAACTGAATCAGAGGCACTTGAAGTGGGTTGAGTTTCTCCAAAGTTATACCTTTGTGTTGAAACACAAAAGCAGAAAATCAAACATAGTTGTAGATGCCTTAAGTAGAAGGCAGAATTTGCTAATTGAAATGACAGTGGAAGTGGTAGGATTCGAAGAACTGAAGGGTCTGTACCCTAAAGATCCTAATTTTGCAGAAGCCTGGACGGCTTGCTTGGCACCTGTTACTTTGGACAGGACAAAATGGTTGGATTTTCTAATCCAAGATGGAATGTTGTTCAGAGGAAGTAAGTTATGCATTCCAAGGAGTTCCATGTGGGAAAACTTAGTCAAGGAGAAACATAGCGGAGGACTGGCTGGACATTTTGGCCGAGATAAGACCATTGCCTTGGTGAGTGAGAACTACTACTGGCCGCAACTGCAGCAAGATGTGAAAATGTTTGTGCAAAGTTACAGAATATGCCAGATGGCAAAATGCATGAGGCAGAACACAGGATTATATCAGTCGTTACCTATACCTGAGAGGCCATGGGAGGACATCAGCATGGATTTCATTCTTGGGTTGCCGAGAACACATAGGGGAAATGACTCCGTATTTGTGGTGGTTGACAAATTCTCCAAGATGGCACATTTTATTCCCTGCCAGAAAACAAGTGACATGGTTCACATTGTAGGGTTATTTTTCAAGGAAGTGGTACGACTTCACGGTCTACCAAAAAGCATAGTTTCTGACAGAGATACAAAGTTTGTTGGGTATTTCTGGAGAACATTGTGGAAGAAGTTGAAGACAGATCTAAATTTTAGTTCTACGTACCACCCACAGACTGATGGACAGACAGAGGTGGTAAATAGAAGTCTGGGTAATTTATTAAGATGCTTGATAGCAGATAAACCCAAGGGATGGGATTTGGTTTTGTCGCAAGCGGAATTTGCATACAACAATTTTGTCAACAAGAGTACAAACAAATATCCATTCCAAGTCATATATGGAAACAGCCCAAGAAATGTTTTTGAGCTGAGGAAATTAGATAAAAGAGAAAATTACAGTGTCGAGGCTGAGGAATTTGTGAAACAGATAAAAATCCTGCATGAAGAAGTGAAGAAACAAATTACAAAAATGAATACTCAGTATAAGACAAGAGCAGACCAAAAGCGATGGTTCAAAGAGTTCAAAGTGGGAGATGAAGTCATGGTCCATCTTAGAAAAGAAAGATTTTCTACCAAAACTTATAACAAGTTGAAGATGAAGAAGTTTGGGCCATGCAGAATACTGGAAAAATGGGACTTAGGCAATGCATATGAAGTGGAATTTCCAAGTGGGCTTGACATTTCACCTATTTTTAACATATCAAATTTAGTGGAATACCATGAAGGAAATAGTACAGAGGCACCAAGTATAGAATTGTGGAGCATTCCAGCGTCTAACCCAACCACAGAAGAGATCGAGGAAATATTAGATACTTGTGAAGGCAGAAGCACAAGGAACAAATAGTATTCTGAATATTTGATCAAGTGGAAGGGCAAACCTGTAGAAGATTCAACTTGGCTATCAAAAATAGAGGTTGATCGCCTAGGTCTTCCTCTCAAAGATCAAAAGTGAGGATCACTTCTCAATCCACCCCGGGTGTCTGATGCAGGAGCATCCGAGGGCAGCAGAGCAATCTAGCATCAACCAAATTTTTCTAAGTATTTTGCAAAAAAAAAAAAAAAATGTATCCAATAGCTTCGAAAGAATTTACAAAGAATATACAGAAATTTGTCGTTTTTCCAACCCCATCTCATTACAATCCTTGGGTTTTTATCGAGGTCCCGATCCTCTGTGTTTTCAAACTTCCCACGATCTGCAATTGCCACCTGGAACAATACTGGAAAGTTGCATTGATGAGACTCTGTGTGAGGTGCACGACTGGCTGCCATACCCACCAGGATCTTCTTCTCAAACTGCTGCTTCATTGCTAGTTGCTATAAATGCGTCTCTAGATATCCTGCACGAGCAGCCAACATGCTTGTTGGAATATTCCTCTTAGACTGTTGCTTCACTACCACTAGCTTGTCGTACACGAAGGGATGCATTTATGAAAACCTAGAGTGCATGTTTTTCTTTTGGTCGTGATATCACGACATGTCGCGATATTGCGACAATTCCTTTCTATGCTTTCTCTCTCCTATTCTGGTCGTGATATCATGACATTCCTTCCTTCATGCCTTCTCACTTTTGCTTTGGCCACGATATCGTGACCTATTGCGATATCATGCCATTTTTCTATCGCACCTTCGTTCTTCAGTTTCGGTCGTGAAATCGTGACATGTCACAATTTCGTGACCTTCCATCCTCTGCACCTTTGTTCCATGCTCTGGTCACGATTTCATGACATGTCATGATTTCACGACCTTTTGTCCTTTGCGCATTTGCTCCCTGCATTGGTTGCGATTTCACGACATGTCACGATTTCGTGACCTTCGGTCCTTCGCACCTTTGCTTCCTTGCTTTGGTCGCGATTTCGTGACCTTGTGTCTTTCACGCCTTCGCTTCCCTGCTTTGGTCGCGATTTTACGACATGTCATGATTTTGTGACCTTGTGTCCTCCATGCCTTTGCTTCCCTGCTTTGGTCGCCTCGCAACATGTCACAAAATCGTGACATGTCGCGATTTCATGACATTCTGTCCACCGCTTCTCTATCTCCTATTTTGGTCACGATATCGTGACACTTTTTGTGTCGCGATATCGTGACACATATTTTTTTTCTTTGCAAAATACTTAGAAAATTTTGGTTGATGCTAGATTGCTCTGCTGCCCTCGGATGCTCCTACATCAACCATGCTTCTTGTCATCTCTATCATTGTCCTATTATTCCTTTTTTTTTATCCGTTTTGCTAAGGTGTATAGGTTGTTGTCAATTGTCTTCTTATTGTACACTTATCACAAATTGATTGAATTTCTTAGAACAATACTTATTGCCATAGTCATTCTATAATTCTTTGATTCTATGTCCATTTTTATTATCTACTATAGCATTGAAGGTCTTGAATAATTTTAAATTATAGCTCTTATTATTTAAAAAATATACCCATGTTTTTTTAGTATGATCATCAATAAAAGTGATAAAGTAGGAGGATTTACCAACAGTTAGAGTATGCATTGGACCACAAATATTTGAAAGGATTTTCTACAATATATATGATGCTCTCCATGCTCTTCCTTTTGGAAATCTCTCTATGATGTTTTTCCATTATGCAACATTCATACACATTACTTATTGCTTCTATACAAAGTAGTGTTTTGTAGATCATTTGTTTAGGATTCAATAAATTCAAGCTTTAGAAATTGAGATGATCATACCCTTATTTCCATAATCAATTGTTGTCTTCAAAGGTTGTATTACACAAATTGCTTTTTACTCCTCTATGTTTCAAAGAAAAAATTATTGTCCTTATCATAGGTACAACAACCATTGTTTAGTTCCCATTTGATTTATCATAGATGATGCACTTCTTATTTTCAAATATTACTTTGTAGTTTTTCTCTAAAAGTTGTCCACACTCAACAAATTATGCTTTGAGCTTGGTGTGAAGTAAGCATTTTGGATATTTTCTTTCCATATTTTGTGTCCATTTATTAATTTCCTTTTTATTAACTTCTAATGCTTTGTTTTCTCCAACCTCATCTTGCTCTTGTGTGAGTCATCCAACTCCACAAAGAACTCCTTATTACCAGCCATGATTTGAAAAGCCTAAATCTTAATACTAATATCATTTAGTTGAGACTTCTAGCATATTGCATAACAAGAATATAATTATTAAGCTCTCACCTTCTTCATGTGAAACATTTTCCTTTTTTCCTCCTCCATTGCTTTATCTTTATTCTACTTCTCTTTCATTGTACCCATACCTTTTGTAATGGTGATATTGAACGTTCCTCTTATCCACAAATTTGTCTCTACCCCTTCAAATTTAGCCTCCTCTTCTACCATGGTATCGTCCCTATCAAATTTCACACATGTTTTCAAAAATGAATAGAAGCAATAAATCCATTCAAATTTTATATAAAAAGCATAAAAAATTGTTAATGGTAAAGTAGTTTGTATCGCTTGAGGTATTAGGCAATATGAGAATGATATTGTTACCCGATATATGGTTATCCCTAACCATACTCTGATTACCAAAGCATGGTATACAACCCTACCCCCACAAGATTCAAACTTTGGACCTTTATTTAAAGTTTTAAAGTCCCCATCGTTAGCCTACCCAGGCTATACAAAAGAGAGAAATATGTAGTGGGCACACGTAGGCACCATAAATAATCACTATATTATTTGTAGATAATAATCACAAAACTCCCATACAATGGATGGATTGGGAGGGTGATAATACCAATACCAAAACCTCAATTACATAATCAAGTTAACCTAAGCCAAAATAACAAGGAGGATTTTGGGTTAATTACAAGTTATAAGGTGGGTTTAACCACCACAAGGTTAATCACGTTATGGCTTTTGAAGCCTTAATATTAATAAGAAACTCAAGATAAATTCCACAAGATAAAATATATGTGATAGCTGCAATATAGTAAGAAATAAATGAAACTTACAAATTTATAAGAGAATGTGATCTGTAGAATTCAATTACATAAAGAACTAGTACAAATATATGATGAAGCTTTATGTCCATAATATAACTTTACAAAATAACTTTTGGTATTCTTATCTTGACACATGTCTAAGAGACTCTTGAACTTCTCATATATTAAATAATATAATATACTCTAACACCCCCCTATATTACATTATTTGATGTGAATTTCTCTTGATTTGCATAGATGATCTCTAAATATCTGAAACTTGTTTTGACCCAGAGCCTTTGTGAAAATATATGCAATCTATTCTTCCATAGGAATATGTTTCAACTTGATATGATGACTCTGAAAATTATTTCTGATAAAATGACATTGAGCTTCAATATGTTTGGTCCATTCATGTATGATTGGATTTTTGATCAAATTTAATAAACCTTGATTATCATAATTTATTATTGTTGGAGTTCTTTAGATTCCCATGTCTAATAGTATGTATTGTAAATATAATGCTTCACAGACTACATCCTTTGTTGCTCGATACTCTTCTTCGATAGACAAAAGAACCTATGGCCCTGCAAGCAATGAAACAACAACACATGCTTAGATGTCCGAGATTGCCTCCCGGATGAGGTTGTTAGTAATAAAATAATTTAACAGAAATATGATGAAACTATGCCATGAAATCATGTAAATCTATGCTAATGATATGAAAACATGAAGAAACAGAATAAAAGAAGCTATGTCTAAAACCTAAGCTAAGCCTACGTAGGCCACTGTCCAAGACAACGGTCGCTAAGGTAAACCTTGCTCTCTTTGCCCCAAAGCTATGGGTCAAAGCCTGTATCTGATGTTGAAATAATAGGTGTTATGCTCTTCAATCCGTCAGGGCTTCGTCGTACACGTGATCTCCAAGGGAACTCTCCAAGTCTCGAAAGCTCTCCTCAATAAAAGATATCTCGATGATAGATGTATCTTAGGCTTGCACCTTTTATAGTGTGAAACCCTAGGTCTATGTCCAAGCCCTAGGAATGAATTTCTCATGCGTAGTGTAAGTTAGCATGAGAAGCTTTTGTCCTTTGTCTATGTTTGAAGGCCAGTTAACTGAAATATAACTACCCACTTGAGTCTCCTATGCGAATTGGTCATTAGCATGAGAAGATTTTGTCCTTTTTTTATGCTTGGAGGTCAGTTAACTAAATTTTAAATGCAAACTCAAGTCTCCTATGTGAACTGGTCATGAAAAGGAATGCAAAGTTACTCCCGCTCACCTTTATTGCATGCAGACTACCACTTCCACCTATGATTAGGCCTGTTTGTCGGCAAAACTACTTCTTATGGCTTAGCCATTGTCGTCTGTAGTGGCTAAGATCTGGCCGCTATCATCTACAGTGGCTAAGGTTTGGCCGCTCTAGGCTTGAGTGGCTAGGATCTGGCCGCTCTTGGCTTGAGCGGCTAGGCTTGGATGGCTTGAAAAGGCCCCAAATGAGTGGTGAGAACCACTGTTGATGCTTGGAAAGTCCAATATTATGTCTTATGATCTTATGAATGTGTCTATGTGAGTAGCTCCCCTAAGCATGACATGATTTAGGTGTCTATAGATGCCCCTTTTTGTGATGCATTGTGTGGAAAACACAACGTTGAGCAAAAATGTAGACTGATCTATTTGTAGGGTGTATGGTGATCAATGGTCTGATCAATGTCGGATGGCCCAATCATGCAAGATGGCATGCATCCCTTGAATCATTGCCTCAATGTTCGGAGGACTTAGCTCAGTGGCTTGGGCATGTTAAATTGCACTCATTCCTCAAACTCAATCGGGTAGCTTCAGCTGCTACAACAATTTCGATCGGTAGGAGAGCTACAATTGAAGATGTCATGTCTGCTTACATTCCCAGAAAACAAGGGAAATTTGTGATTGTTGTATGCAATGATTCATAGGATGAACATGATTTTGCTATGATCGAGTGATATTTTGTTGATTTTGATTATGATTATGTTGAAGTTTTGAACTACTTCCTCACACAATGAATTGGTGAAGAAATGACAATGAATGAAGCGACAAGTCGCTTGACCAATATGACTAATCTGGTTCCTTTCTAGCATTTGTTGCTTTTAATGGGCAATCCCACATCCAAGTGTGATTCCAATTGTTTATGATAATCATCCATCCTTATCCCGAGGAGCGGTCCAACTATCAATAGCCTTCTTAGGGAGTTAGGATGAGTGATTCTATTTATGTTTAGATTGTATCACTTTGACTTAATGTTTTTGATGTCATAGGGGAATTAGGATGATCCTTTCACACCCATGGAGCAGTTCGACCATCTTGGTCTTCTTCGGGATTGAAGGGTGGCACATCGTAATTCCAAAATGAGTGGTTTTTTCCCCAAGTGGCCTTATGGTTATCTACTCATCTCACCGAAATACATGGAGTGTGAATCGCTGCAATCGTCGAGTTGATAGAGTAAGTAACTAGGTACGAGGCCTACCTGAGATTGTGCTCTTATGTGATTTTTTTGTTATTTTGAACATTCTGATGATCTTAAACCATCAAAGTGTGTTTATTTGTTATTTTTGTGGGATCCCTCAAGGAGGAAGTCCCTTATTTTGATATGTGGATCTCAGTCAGGTCCAGCGGCCTCTGAGTTCCTGCCTATGGCCGCTGTCGCCTTGAGCGGCCAAGAAGTTCGGGTCACTGACATCAGCAGCGGCCAAGGTGTAATTAAAGAAATATAAAATTTATGCTTTCTAGGGTTTGACCTTTCATTTTCACTATTGAAGATTCACTTTGGGAGCTCTGGTGTGATAGCGACGGTTGCGACTTTGGAGTTTGCTAGCATTGAGGACATGGCTGCGTAGGGTGAGACATCAGCTATTGGAGGAGCCGGAGCTTCTCAGGTATTTCTCTTTTCTAAACCCTAACCCTCTTTTCTCTTGTTTGAGTAAAACTGAACCTCACTAAGTAATGGGTAAAATGAACCTCACTAAACCTGTTGGTAATGAATAAACTCCGTAGTTAGGCTTAGCTTACCTTTTGCTATGGTGGGTTAGTCCCCCTTTTTGTTCTCATTGCTTTGCCTTGGTAGTTTCTAGCCTAGGGTTCCCAAGTTTTTTGTTGTTCACCTACTGCTGCCATGTTAACCATTTTTGAACTTAGCTTAGTTTTTGATGCCTGAGTGGGAATTTGCTTTCTATTTTTTTTGTTTTTCCCTCCCTTTTGTGTTTTTTATGTCATTTTGCAAATTTTTTGATTTTTTGGTTTTTTTTGGCCAAGGGTTCATGGGTTTGCCATGTCGCCCCTTGGCCGTTATCACTCAGAGCGGTCGGTTATGAGCCATTGTCGCTCAGAGCGGCCAGGTTTGAACCCCAATGGTCAAAAATTTGACCATTGGGTCTTGGTCATTATTGTCTCCAACGGCCAGGTTTCGGCCATTGTAGGTGACAGCGGCTAAACCCTTAGCCATATTTTTTTGCATTTTTTTGCTAGTTGTTGGATTTTTATGACATATTTGATTTTTTTTTAATTTTTGAATTTTTGATTTGTTTTATTAGGTGCAATCTTGTCCTTTTGCTTAGACTTAGAATAGCCCATACTCTTTTGCATCATTTTCATGTTTATTGTGAATTATGCCTTAGATGCATTGTAGTTATATTTTATCTTTCTTCTACTTTTCTTAGATCCTTACTGCTTGGGCTCGGGACCCGAAGCTCCTGCTTGACCTACTTCCTAGCTTTGATGATACAGACTGGGCATGGTTCAAAGCCCATGGGTTACAGTATGTCATTAGGCTACCTTACATCATGGCATATCAGGCTTACCTTATGGCTCTAGCCCATCATTGGGACCCATGGACTAATACCTTCCACCTCTCGACTGATGAGATGACCATTACATTGAAGGATGTATATAGGATCTTTTAGATTCCATTTGATGGGGTGGCCATTGTCTCTTCGACCACTAATGATCAGGTGGTTATCTTCACTCGGGTGTTTAGAGGGCACTCTATGGATGCTCTCAAGGACACCAAGTCTGGAGGAGTGTCCATCAGCCATTGGCATGGGGAGGGTGTCTTTACGATGAGGCATGTCGTATTGCTGATGGTTATCAACAATGTTCTTATCTCAGACTACTCGGGTTTGAGGTTCCCATGGAACCTTTTGGTGATGGTGCAGGATCTATTGGATAGCGAGGAGCCTATCATCTATGCATGGGGTAGATCGCTATTGGCTCAGTGCTATGATGAGTTGTACCACATCCATAGGTGAGGATGTGTCAGCATTACCTACAGCTTGCTCCTACAGGTTTGGGGATGGGAGCATATTAGGGTAGATCACCCTAAGGGGCTCCCAGCCGAGATTACAGTGATCGATGCTCGGACACAGTGCTATGTTGCTAGATGGGCTCGAGAGCATGAGGAGTGCAAGAGCCACACTTTCATAGGGGAGCTGTCCCATTACACTGATGCTTTTACTAGAATTTTGGTCGGAGATGTCATATGGCACCCTTACCATGAGTGTCCTGCTTGGGATGATCCAGCTAGCTTTACTACCAGGACACGATGTGAGTGATGGCTCATTGGTCATAAGATTACCATCCGAGAGTATTTCTTCTACTCTCGGGTTCTTCATCAGTATGGGTTGCAGCAGGATGTGCCCTTGGTACCATTCTTGTATAGGTGCCTCACAGTAGAGAAGGACCTACCTCCATGGTAGATTACAGAGCTTTCAGATGAGGAGGATGCCCTAAATATTGACCCTAGAGTGGTTGGGGGAGTTATAGAGGCATACACTCAGTGGTGGGGTGATCGGATGTGGCATGGTGTCGGTAGCCTAGGGCATGAGGATGATGGTGGGGGTGATGGTGTAGATCCGATAGGATGCAAAGTCCGAGCCAGGATCGAGGTATGGGGCCAGCCAGTAGAGTAGGTGGTAGTGGAGGATCCTGATGTTCCTGAGGAGGAGGAGGAGTTAGAGCCCGAGGAGAGAGACTCTCCTCTGAGAGCACAACTACATGAGGTCGAGGCTGAGCTTCAGGAAACTAAGATCTAGGTACAATGGTGAGATGCTACCATTGAGTAGCTCACAACATAGATACAGGCTCTATAGGCTACTATTGGGGGTGGCGATGCTAGGATGCAATTTGTTGTTCCTCCTTCTACACCATAGGAGGTTCCAGTGGTAGGTTTAGGAGCAGATGTGGGACAACTTTAGTATTTGTTGGATGAGTATGAGGAGTGGATCTAGGGACATGTGGATCACATCACCATTCTTTAGATGTAGCTCAAGAGGCATGGGATTGTCCCTAAGGAGCCACCCGGTGTGGGTGGTTCGTAGGTCAGTGGGTGCTCCACCTCGGGGTAGTCTTCCACCCATCCTAGCCAGAGGACCCAAACTCGGACAGAGAGACCGATAGGTTCACATCATTCGACTCATGACACCACCATAGGGGGAGGTGGCACTAGAGGAGGTGATGCAGGGGGCTCAAGCTCGGTACTTGATTGATGCTTTATTTGGTCCTTGATTCATTTTTGAGGTCGACTGACCTATATGACTATAGCCCATAGGCATTTTTGTACATCCATTGGACTTGACACACATACTTTTATGATATCTTTGCATTATGACTTATTATGTGTATCATTTATTGCTCATGTTTTTGTTGTTATTTTATTTTATGATATGATGCGATGATGGTATTATGATGATTTGATGAATATGTTAGATGATAGATGATATTGAAGATGCTTAGATGGATGTGTAGATGCTTATATGATTTGATGATATGATGTGATGTATTTTGATGATGAATGATGAATTCATGATTGTATGCAAATGGATATTGCCTATATGTTTTATGATGTGCTTTATGATGTGATGATGAATGATTAATGAATTGTGTTTGTGGATATGATGTTATTGTTAAATGCATGTTTTAACTTTGCTTTAATTGTATGCATCTAACTTATGTGATGGGATGGTATAAATGAACCTGTATGCTCTAATCACTTAAAACATAAGGAATGCATATGACATTGACAATCTTAATGGGTGATACCACAGAAAGTAAAAAAATAATCATGAATTTAAATAATCACTCTTATCATAAGAATTGATTAAGTATTCATATATGAGATGTAATGGTGTGTAATGTATTTTCTTAATAAGTTTCTATAAATTAAAATATATAAAGTAGTCAGTGGTCATCTATATACTATTTCTAATATATATGTGGTATCTGTCCTACTATGTTGATACCCCCTAATTTATAGAATCTTATAAAGAAAGTGATGGTGTGAATGATGTTATGATTTGTTGCTATGTAAGAATTTTTGGGGCTTTTTGGAGATTCAAACACTCTAGTTACCCTATCAACAATTGTCTACTGACCACTTAGAATTTTGAAAAGTAAGGCTTTTACCATGGACCTAGTTTTTCATGATCTCTGTGTGTGCAAGTGATTGTATATTTTGAGATAGAACTCAAGCATTTCCTTCGATGTCAGGCGGGATTCTTTCAGCCCATTGCTAAGATCAGGGATCCTCAAGTGTTCATCTCATCCTTATGTTGGACTTAGTTGGACTATACCACTAGGCAATATTGGGTTACCTAAGCTAGCTCATCCACATTCAAACATTGGTCTACACAAATGCATGAAGCAATTGTGATAGACATATCATCATGCGTAAGGATTTCTCCTTCCAATTTTGTACAATGTTGAGAATTCCAGGGATTCAAGCTTTATTCCCTTTTGGCTTCTTTTTGGCTTTGGATATTTGCTCATATGTAGTGATGAAAATCACTATTTATTTTTGATTGATTTTTTCTTTGAGCTAGGATTTTTGTAGTGATGATAATCACTATTTATTTTGCTCATATGTAGTGATGAAAATCATTGTTTATTTTTTATTGATTTTTTTTGAGCTATGATTTTTTTTGAATTTATGATTTGTGTATCGGATTATTGCTTTGAAATCTGGATTGTATGCTTGGCCTTTTGAATATGTACTTTGCTTTGGGATTTTGCTTATTTTGATTTAAGCAAGGGATTTGGATAGGGTAAAGCTTGTCCTTTTGCCAATTCTCAACACCTTTAAACCGGTTGCATAGGGGGATAAGCAAGGAAAATCCTTTTCGCTTAAGGTAACCTAGACCGCTTTTGTAGCTTTCATCTTTTCCTTGTACCAGCTAGGATTTTAGTGTTTCAATTAGTGACGGGATCTTGAATATCCAAGGCATTATCATAGCTAGACCTTACCTTCTACTAATCAAAGTTGTTTTCCTCAAAAGTTGATAAGATCACTAGGTGTGGTTGATTAACCAAAAAACCTTAGTATATTATGTATAGCAACAAATAATGGTTGTGTTGAAAAACACAATTACACACATGTGTTGATGGAGGTATGGATTTGAATGATTTGTGTGACAAACTGTGGTATCACTTTTAAGGCTCTCATGACATATGCAATTGTAGTGGATATGAAAATGCAATGCAATGATGTGGATGCAAGATGTGAAATGCAATTGTTTTTGTATTTTTGATTTTTATGTTGTTTTTGTATTTTTGTTTAATTTGACCAAAGGGCTTATTATGCCTTTGGGGCTTTTTGATTTTTGACCAAGTAGCATGAAGTACCCTTGGAGATTTTTGATTTTATTAATAACCTTGGACATTTTATTGATTTTGACCAAGCCTTTCCCTTGAGCCATTTATTTAATTTTTACTATACCTTGATTTTTTTTTGAACTTACCCTTGGAGCATTTTGAATTGATTTTGACCAAGCGCTTGAATACCCTTGGAGCCTTTTAATTGATGTTTGACCAAGCAGTTTGAATTACCCTTGGAGCATTTTGAATTGATGTTTGACCAAGTGGTTTGAATTACCCTTGGAGAATTTTGAATTGATTTTGACCAAGCGGTATGAATTACCCTTGGAGCCTTTGATTGTATTTTTGAAATTTTATGTTTTTATGATTTGTTTTGTGTTTTTGACATATTTGAATGTTTTTGAATTTTTGACATATTTGAATGTTTTTGAATTTTATGAAATATTTGAATGTTTTTGAATTTTATGAAATATTTGAATGTTTTTTAATTTTATGAAATATTTGAATTTTTTTGTATTTTATGTGTAGAATGCCTTTAAGTGAATGATATTGAGAGGTTCAGGCTCCTCAACACCATCTAATGATATAAGGTGATATGCTCCAGGCCCAACTCTTTGTGAAATCATGTATGGGCCTATCCAATTTACCATGAACTTATCTCGCAGATGCGATGACAGATTCAAATTCTATTAGTTTTCTTTGAGCACTAGATCTCCAACCTTGAATTCCCTTAGGTGGACTTTACTATTGTAAGCTCATGCAAGGTGATCTTAGTAAATGTGAAGATGCTCTAAAGCATTGACTCGACATTCATCAAGAAGCATCAACTGATCAAGGTGGCCTTGTCGTACGACATCATCATCTATGAAGTCCTTTAATGCTATGCGTAGAGTCAGAATTTCCAACTCTAGTGGCATGATGGCCTCAGTGCCATATACTAGTGAAAATGGTGTTGCCCTAGTGGGCGTCCATATACTAGTCCTGTATGCCCATAGTGCAAGAGGCAACTGCATGTGCCAATCCTTGTGATTGTCTTGCATCATCTTCCTCAAAATGGAGACTATTGTTTTGTTTGAGGCTTCTGCTTGCCCGTTTGCTTGTGGATAATAAGGCATTGAAAAACTATGTTGAATATGGTATTTTTTCATTAAAGCATGCACATTTTTGTTCTTGAAATATGGCCCATTATCCGATATTATCTTAGAAGGGACCCCAAAATGACTTATGATATTGTGGAGTATAAACTCCGTAATCCTTGGTCCAATTGTTGATGTTAAGGGGATCACTTCTACCCATTTAGTGAAGTATTCTATGGCTATTATGATGAATGTGTGTCGGCCTGAGGATGGGGGTGAGATCTTCCCAATCAAGTCTAGTCCCCACTATGAGAATGGCCATGCTGCTTGGATGGGTTGCAAGGCTTGCGATGGTAAGTGCGTTAGATTTGCATGATGTTGGCACTTACTACATTTCTTGACATACTCACAGTAGTCCCTTTCCATGGTGGGCCAATAGTAACCCATTCTCAAGATGCGCTTAATGATGGCCATGCCACTGAAATGGCCTCCACATGTGTCATCGTGAGCTTGCAAAATTGCCCAGGATGCTTCCTAGGGCTCAAGACAATGGAGTAATACTCCATCATATCCTCGTCTGTAGAGGATTTCTCCTAGCAAGATGTATCTTGTTGCTCTCTATTTGAACATTCACCTTTCAGTATGCGACAAACCTTGAGGTACTATTCCAAGCTTTAGGAAGTCCCGTAGTTGGGAAAGCCAATCCTGATAAGCCATGACTTCTATAGAAAATATGGCTTGCTTTTCTTATATTTTTGAGCTAGTGAACATGGATTGAGGAACAACTCTATGGTGTATGGTTGCACCACACTCCATAGGTCCTTGGGAGATCAAAGACCCCCAAGGTGTTATTTGTAAGAAATATCTGGCTATGAAGGACCAATCCTGATTTGGCTCGATGTTGATCATGTTGACTGATTCTTGATTGTCAAAAGCTTCACGATGTATTGCTGAGTGTGAAAGCACTTTCACATGAATGGTTGTAAAATTAGCAGATGGATTCTAAGGGATTAAGGATCCCAAAGAGGCCATAGTGTCTACAAATCTATTCAATGTACGAGGGATTGCCTCGATGTCATACCATTCCAGTTAGGCTAGGTAAGTGTCAACAAGTTCCTTGTAAGTCTTTAGGAGTGGGCACCTACATTGGAATAGTCCTTTGACCTAGTTTACTATGAGCAAGGAGTCACCAAAGATATTCAATCTTTTAATGCCCATTGCTATGGTTATTTGGAGTCCCAGGATCAATGCTTCATATTATATATTGTTGTTTGTGCATGAGAAGTCTAGTTTGAATGATAAGGGCAATGGAGCACCCTATGGTGTGATAAAGACAATCCTTGCTCCACCCCCTTGTTCACACTTTGAACCATCGAAGAACAATGACATGTCTCTTTCTTTCTTAGGTTCTTTGAGTTCTGGTAGATCTGATAATGCAAAGACCGCATCATCAAGCAATTCTATGGTGAGAGGCTTGTTATCCTGAAGAGGTGCCTCTGCTAATTGATCTGCTATGACTTATCCCTTGATGGAATTTTGGCTTATGAACTCTAGATCAAATTCTATCAATAGCATGATCCACTTTGTGGTACGTGTATTGTGATATGTCTTGCTCATCATGTACTACAAAGGATTTTGTTTTGATATGACGTAGGTCGTATGGCTCAACATGTAGTGTCACAACTTTTGAGTTGCAAAGACCACTTCTAAACACAACTTTTTGACATACGCATATCCTAGCTCATAACTCACCAAGGTGCGACTAATGTAATATATGGCTTGCTCTTTATCTTGTGCATTATTTTGGGCTAACATGGTGCCCAATGCAAAATTAGTAGCTGATATATATAGTAAAAATGGTATGTCTGGCCTTGGTGGAGCCAATACTGGTGGTGTTGCTAGATAAGTTTTGATCTCTACAAAGGCTTGATGGCATTCTTCATCCCAATGAAAGGGGACCTCCTTGCATAGCAACCGATTCATAGGTCGACATTTGTCTGATAATTGCATGATGAATCTTTTGATGGATGCTATCTTGCCTTGTAGGCTCCTCAACTCCCTAATGTTGGTAGGGGTGGCCATTTCTAGTATAGCCTTTACCTTTGTAGGATCGAATTCAATGCCTCTCTTGGATACGATGAATCCCAAAAGCTTGCCAGAAGTTACGCCAAATACGCACTTCTTAGGATTCAATCGGACATTGTGTTCTATGAGGTGATCAAAGACTTGTCTAAGGACTTCGACATGCTCTTGCCGCAATAGGGACTTGGCCAGTAAGTCATCCATGTAATCTTCTAAGATCTTATGCATATAGTCATGGAATATGTATGTCATGGCCCATTGATATGTGGCACCAACATTTTTGAGACCGAATGGCATCACTTTGTAACAGAATGTTCCCCATGGAGTAATGAAAGTAGTTTTATGTTGATCTTCGAGCTTAATCCAGATCTGGTTGTATCCAAAAAAACCATCCATTAGGGAGAGCATCTCATGACCTACGGTTGCATCTACAAGAGCATCTATGTTTGGCAATGAGAATGAATCCTTTGGTGTTGCCCTATTTAAATCTCTGAAATCTATGCAGATACGGACTCTTCCATCGGGTTTCCCCATGGGTACCATGTTTGACACCCACTCAGGGTAGTCAATAGGAACTATGAATACTGCATCCAGTAGTTTTTGCAATTCATTCTTCACCATCAAAGCGATGGTTGGATGCATTTTCCTCAGATTTTGCTTGATTGGCTTCTTCATGGGATCCAATGAAAGGTTGTGAATGACTAACTTTGGATCTATCCCTGGCATGTCTTTGTAAGTCCAAGAAAAAATATTTGGCCTCTCTTTGAGGAGAGGAATTAGGATGGCTTGTTCCTCTAGAGATAGACTTTCTCTGAACTTGACTTTCCTTGGTTGGGTAGGATCATCGCTGATGTCCACCTCGAAAGTCGCTTCTATAGCCATATGTGACCCATCCTCTAGCTGATGAGGCATGGGTATCAAATGAATGTCATCGATGGGATTTATAGGACCTAGTGACTCAGGTTCCAAACCAACATGGAAGATGTCATATGCACAACCTGATGCAAAATGGAATGGTCTGTAACATCTCTTCATTGGGGAAGAGGTCTTCGGGCTCTATGGGTGAATTAGCATGATCCCAATCAATAGCCTCTACATCAAGATGCAATGATTTGGTAGGATCTCCTGGATTATGAAGTGGAGTGGTCAAATCAATGGAGATCATGTTGATGGATGGAATGAAGTCTCCAGGACCACATGGGTGCAATCTTGTCTCAGGGGTTTCCCTTCCATACTCACGATGAGGTTCTAGAGGAATGGGAATTTTTGGATCTGGCCCATGAGCAGGGTGGACAATAGGATCATTGGGCTCTAATCACTCTCTGAATGTAGGCGGAGGGGGATTGACCATCCGATGAATGGCAGCTAGGTCAATAGGTCTCCCCAAAAATCATAGATGAGGGTCTATGGCACGGAGTGCCACCTCTCTCTCTACTAGCTCATTGACTTGCCACAAGTGGTGAGGTCCAAGATAAGCCATCTCGGTCTCATCCTCAAAGTCATCATCACTTATCCAAAAACCATTAGCATTGGTATGTGGCCCTAAGACAAGGGGCTCATGTCTTGGCCCTAAGTAGGCCATCTCTATTTCATCTTCATATTCTTCATCACTTATGAAGAATCCATTTGCATTTGTCTCTTGCCCCAAAGTCAGGGGTTGATGGCTTAGGCCTAAGTAGGCTCTTTCTATTGAGTCTTCTGATTCATAGTCACTTTCATCTGATGTATACCCACTCTCATCATGGATGGACCATGTGAATCTTTGTAAATAGTGAGGCCCCTGGTAGGCTAAGCCAAGTTGTGCCTCATCATCACTTGCTTCATATCCATTCTCCTCATCCCATGAGTTGTACCCTATTGGGGTGGAATCAATTGAGATGTTTGGATGATAAATTTTTGGTGGTGGTATGTTTACCATGGCCACTTGTCTGTTGCTCAAATTTCTTATTCTTAGGGGATGATAAGGAATGAAATCAATGTCTTCTCCTAACCCTAAGCTTAATCTATCCAATGCTACTACAAGAGAGTCATCTCGACCTTCGATATAATAGCCTAAGCCAAATCTATCGGAGGGAAGCTGATATTGTGGCTCGTATGGCCGCCTACGCCCTTGCTCATATATGCCAAGGCCATAGCCATGCCAATGGCAATGCTCAAAGTAGCTTAGAGAAAACTCGAGGTTAGAGAGGTAACGAACATTGACCATGAATAATTCATCACTATCCTCTTCTATATCTGAAGACTTATGGGCACAGTCCAGGCTAGCATAGACAAAATTGGTTTGGTTGGGAGGGATTCCAAGTGGAACCACTATTCCTACTGGTGGCCTCAAGTCCTTAGGCCTTCCCATGTCTTATGCAGACTCAATGATAGGTGTAAAGGTGATGTTCTACACAAGGTACTCCCCTATGCCTGTGCTTGCCAAGTGTATTGATGCATGCGATGTGGATGACCCTACGGATGACACTGGCGAAGTAGGGTGATAATCACTATCTTCATCTTGATCTTGAAGATCTTCCTCTTCCATAGGACTTGGCATTTTAGCAATGGCTATAGTTGGCACTTCCTTGGGCCTTTCTTCCTTAACTAAGGGTACCTTTAGCTTCTGATTGTCTTTTGGTTTTGATGTTGATGGTACTTTAGAAGCATTGACTACTTTGAGTGCACCAGGAGGTGTTGAAGTGCATGGGTCTTTTCTTACCCCTTTGTCTTCATTATCCACTTGTGTGGTTGGGGATGAAGGTGCTACATATAGGTGGGTAGAAGGGATTACAAATTCTCCTAGAATGTCCACCTGATTGATGTATTTAAAAGGCTCTTCATCGGCCAGAACCACATAGACTTTGTTCTCGTGCACATACTTGACACATTGGTGCAAGATCAAAGGCACACACTTCATGGCCCTTATCCAAGGATGCCCTAAGAGGATGTTGTACTACATAGCTCCTTCCAAGACATGACACATCACGGGGATGGTCTTGTGCCCCACCTTGATGGGTAGGACTATCATTCCCATAGTATTGCATAAAGCATCATTAAAAGCTCTCAATGTGTAAGCTCCTGGAATGATATTGGACTTGGGGATCTTGAGGTGCTCTATTGTAGTTGTTGTAATGATGTTTATTGATGAACCTGTATCGACCAAGACCCTCTTGAAAGGTAAGTTGTTGATTGCCACTACAATGTTTAGTGGAGGGTCTGGTAAGGCAGTAGGAACTGTCTTAATCTCATGGTCATAGAATCGAATTATAGGTTCTTGGCATTCTTGTACTTGTCCCACAAAGTGAGTGAATGCATTTGCATCTTGTGGTTGGAGCTCAATTGTCCTTAAAATCTCCATTAGAGTCTCCCTATGCTTTGGGGACTATTGTATGAGCTCATAGATGGATAACTTAGCTGGAGTCATCTGTAGGTTTTGCTCCAATCTACTCTGAATAGTCACCACAGGTCGCGTTGGTGGACCTGGAAGGTTGTCTTGCCTTTGCCTAGGAGTGGTTGGGATGTTCATGGGAGCTGCAGGCAGTTGTGGTTGACCATACCACCTAGTCCTTGTTGCTATGTTAACAATCTCAACCATCCCAATGCATCCATGGGTAGGTATATCAGCTCAAACCTGATTGACTTGGGCCCCTTGCTCTCTAGGGGCCTCATGATTGGGCAATGGGTTTCTATATATGCCCATGTCTCTATTATTAGGAGCCAGTGGGTTGTCAACTTTGAGTTCTCCCGCCTCAATCATATTTTGCACTTGATGCTTAAAACCAATGCAAGCCTCAATGTCATGCCCCGATATCCTGTGATAAGGGCAAAATTGATCTTCCCTATATCCTTTTGGCTTAGGATGGTTGGGATCTATAAGAGGTATATCAAGAAATCTGATCCTCCTAGCCTCGCTCAATTGATTAAAGATTGATTGCATTGATTCTGTTAGAGGCGTGAAATAACGAGGTGGCTTGCATTCTTGGTTTCTTCCCTGATTGTTCTTTTGGTCATAATTGGATGGCAGGGGATGTGCTTGATAGTTCTAGGGTTGTTGTGCACCCCCATCCTTGGGTGTAGCCAATACGACTTGATTTACTAGAGCAGGGTTGGCCTACTTCTATTTGTACTTGTCATTCTTACCATTCTTGTTCCACTCATTTTTGTTTCAGATTTTAATGGTTCCCTCATCTACTTTTATTTCTTCGATGAGCTTGGCTTGTGCCAAAGCTTCCTCAAATGAAGGATATTGTTGAAGTTGTAGCAAGAGGGAGATGTTTTTAGAGCAACTTTTGGTGAACATGCAAATGATCTCTTCTATGGGAATAGAGAATGATAATTTTACCATGACTTTTCTCCATCTATTCCCATAATCCATTACTGGCTCATCATCATACTGTTTCAAGTTGGCCAGGTCTGAAAGGTTCACCTTCTTCTTAGCACCAAAGGAGAAACGCTTTAGGAATGTGTTTACTAGTTGTTCAAAGTTGGTTATGCTATGCTTAGGTAGTTGGTTGAACCATTGAGTGGTAGCACCTATGTAGCACCCTAAAATTGGCACAGTTAAACCTTAGTAAAAATATAAAAATTTGAATTTTAACCCCAAACCGCCCGTTACCCGCTCCCCTTGTTTTTCATGCCATTTTTAGGATTTGTTTTGACCGTTGGACGATATCATCGCAGATTAGACGAAATCATCCCAGATCTGATGAATTCATCTGGAACAGAATGTCCAAACGATTTCGTCCCAAAACCAAATTTTCATAATTAGCTTCTGTTTCAATAGCTTCTCTAACCTAGGTAGAAAGCGTGTCTACGTAGTTAGAGTCTCCCCCATTGGAGATCTCCCAAATTGGGATGATCTCCAACCTCCTAACCTCTCCCTAATCCTATATAAACTGGGATTTTCTCAGTTTATCCCCCTGAACCCCCTAGCTGATGGATTTCCCTACAAATTTAGTTCCTTGTGCCTTAGAACACCTTCATACCTTTGTTTGCATTGCATATTTCAAGTTTTCTTGTAGGAATCTTACTGTTCTTCAGTCGGAGCAAGCTTGGATCGTCGTAGGCGATTCCAGATGATTTCAGACGATCCTATCGTAGATCGACGATGATCTCGTACGATTGGAGGCGATCTCGACTGTAATCCAGATTGGGGGAAATCAGAGCCCAGAGTTTGCATTTCCTTATTGTTTTTTTGCATTTCTTTATGCATTATCTTAGTTATTATATTTATGCATCTTGGAGTTCACCTCATTTAATATAAATGCATGATAAAGTCAAAATAAATTGTCAAATTGATGCATTTCCTTTTAATTGCTATCTGGATTCATCATTTAGGCAAGTTTACTGTTATTTCCATCATTTCCCCTTGCTTTTGCAATTGCATTTTTGGTATTTTGTATCTGTTTTTGTGATTGCAGGTTTTTGATGAATTCGTCTGACAAATTCATTAGATCGACGATGATCTCGTCTGATCTCAGATGATCGACTGAGATCTGAGATGATTCTATGTAATTCCAGATGATTACGTATGATTTGAGATGATTTGGACTACTACAAGACTCAGAATCTTCATCGTACATCCGGAATCAGGTATGTTCTATCCCATTCGGCATATTCTCTATGTTTAGCATTTATTCATGTTTTTTGTATCCATAAAAATCAGCATTGGCATATAGAATAGTTTAGATTCATCTTGGTCAAACCTAGGAATTGAATGATCAAAGCACAAAATGAACACATCAAACCTATTATCAACCTAGGCATGGAAACTGCCACTCAAAATTTTCCTGGTGAACCCACCATCCATCGAAAATTCACCCTTATACCCCTCCCCCGAGAGGCGGGACCTTCAAAGGGCCTCTCAGTCCGAGGTATTGTCCCATCCTTCTCGCATCCCCCTTCCGGGCGTGGATCCTATAGCCTGAAGGTAAGGATGCAAAAAATTTGGAGCGATACATTTTGGTGAACCCGACGTGAAAACTAAAAACCTTTTGAAAACAATCCAAAAAAAAAACAAAAAAACATAAATGCATTTAGAATCAAAGATTACATATCATATTTAGATGGTAGATTATAATAAAATACGAGTTGTCACCATTAATGTTGAGAACCAATTAGCAGCTATAGAGATTACTTCTGTACTTAGAGTACCTCAAACAAATAGGGTTCAACCTTTATGGGACGAACTTAATAGGAGATTGAATATCATTGAATCTAGATCAACCGAACTTAGGCAAATCAAGAGGTTTGTCCTAGATAGAATCCTGGATCCTGATCAAGTGACCTTGTATCATGAGCTTCAGAGAGCTTGCCATAGGTGGTTAGCAGATAAAAGAGCCCTTGTGTCTTCCGAGTTGTACACCTTTGAGGAATACCTCGACAATGCAGTTGTAGTACATAAATTTCTATCTCGTATAGAGGATCAAGAGGTCATCCTTACGGATAGAAAGAGATGGAATAGAGTTCCTAGAGTTGTGTTATATCGAGAGTATTGCCATGAGCTCTATTTTTACAAGACAGAGTCAGAAGTAGATAACATCACCATAGCACACTTTGTCAAGTTCCTGAAAAACCATTTCCAATTTGAAGAGGAGCATTTCATGACTCTCGATGAACTTGATCCTATCAATGACATCTATAAACTATTTATAGAAAACTAAGCCATTCTTTTATTATTATTATTTCTTGCATTTAGTGTGTTGTTTGTTGTCTTTATAATCATAAAAACAAAAAAATAAAAAAAATAAAAACAAAACAAAATCATAACAAAAATCAAAACATTTTCTTTTAAGTATTATAGTAGGTATATAATTAAAATATATACCTCCCAAATTTGTTGCAAATATATTAATATATATTTGCTAAAATCTAAATTTAAACATAATGACTAGACTTAGGAATGGAAAACAGACTGAAGTAGAAGAAGATTGGTTAGGAAGAACAGTAAATAAACCAGATGTCCTTCCTGAAGACCCAATTCAGGAAGAAGGAACACTAGACCAACAAGAAGAAGAGTTTGTTGAAGCAAATGAACAAAGAGAAATTGTTAGAGAGGAAGGATCCTCATCTCCTAAAATATCTCCGAAGGGAGCTGTTACTTTTGAGAACATGGAACATTTCTGGAAGTTCCTCAATACTAATATTGGCACTCTTAATAGAGTAGTCCATATGGACAAGGATCAAATTAGTGACACTCAAGCAACCCTAGAAGACATATATCACACACGCACTAATCCCTTGTCCTTCGTTGATCAAGAAAGTGATCAAGCTGGACCATCCAATTTGGATATGGCCGCTATAATCTAGAACATGCAACAACAATAGGTTACCCAACCACCTAGAGTGCCTGTTACCAAGCCTAGGGTTATTCCCACACAAAAGAAACCTTCATTCACTGCTCTATTTTGCCAAGTTATTGATCAACATACCTCAAATCAACAAAAGCCTAAAGCAAAACCTAACACCAATTTCCAACAATCTGGGATACAACATAATGCTACAACAAATCCTCTTCATAATACTCTTCCTACCAACCATTTGCATAATAGCAATATAGCATCCAATCCTTACGTCACGCCATCATATGCTCAAATACCACCGAACCAATATGGTGGACAAACTGGTAATCTGGAAGCCATGGTGAAACAGTTAGTCTCCCGCATGGACCAGATAGATCCCTACCGTCCCTTGTACAATTATCGAGAGATGTGTAGTCAGCCTCTAGATCCTATAGTTGTAGCACAACCATATCCTAAACACTTTCCTATGCCTGTCCTACCTATATACAAAGGAACCGAAGATCCCATAGAGCATCTTCGTATGTTTAGGATAGCGTGTCATGATATATCCCATGATGATTTGTTATTACTAAAAATATTCCCAAAAATTTTAGGAGGGATGGCATTGGAATGGTATTATCAACTACCCACTCATTCTTTGAGAAATTTCGAAGAGACCATCGAGTCTTTTGTGCATCAATTTAGTGCCTACATTGAAAGGCATGTAACCATTAAAGATTTGTACAACCTAAAACAAGACAAAGATGAATGTTTTGCTGATTTCCTAGCTCGATGGAGACAGTTGATAGGAAAATTGCACTTTGTGTTACCTTATCGAGAAATGTTGGATATCTTTATCAATAATTTACAAGAACAACTATCCTATGAGTTATCAATCGCTACCTTGACCACCTTCGATCAAGCTATAGATTTAGCCCGAAGAGTGGAAGATGCTCTTGTTAGGAGAGGTCAACTTAAAAAGAAAGATGATGAGAAAACATCCAAAAATCAATATAAAAATAAACAAGTTGTGGGCGATGGAGTCACTGATAGTAGAAATATCGCTACTATTAATGTTGCAAAAACAACAGAGAAATTTATACTGAAACCTCCTAATAAACCACCCCAAGAATTTACTAGGTTAAATCAACCTTTATCAACCATTCTCCCGCAATTACTAGCACGAGGTTTGATCCAATTACCAAATATCTGGGAACCTGATCCAACTATACCCGGATACAGAGCTGATTTACACTGTGATTTCCATAGAGGACCTGGACACGCTACCAACTCTTGTAAAATATTAAAACATAAAATACAAGACCTGATTGATAACAATGAGATGGAGGTGCAAGCCTTTCAACCTAAACAAAATCCTCCTAATAATGCTCAAAAGAACATCCCCCAAAATCAGAATCGGAATGCCAATCAATCATTGGACATATTTCAACATCCTTTACCAAAGCATGGTAAAGAGGTGGCTAATCAAATTGAGCATCATAATGTTCCCCCTCCTACTCGATATGTAGGAACTATTAGTGGACATTTACCTACTCATGATCCGCAAATCATTGACACAACTTTATCCATGGTTATGGCTAGACCTCTACATAATATTCGGACACCTGATCTTAGTGATACCGAATATGAGACTAAAAGTGACATGGAAATCACCTCAAATCAATCAAATAGTTTTGAAGATGAATCAGATCCTATTCAACCTATCACAAGTTCTATGATTCCAGAAGAACCATTTCCTAGAAGAGTCACTACTCGACCATCTTCTCACCAATTACTTTCTAATGAACAAGCCATAAACGCTAGACCAAGACCCATTCATCATCCGCAAAATAATATTGTAGGTACCATCGGAGTTGTTACTCGACAACAAGCTCAAAATTCTCAACAAGATCAAACTCAGAATGATGGATCAGCTCCATTTGTTTTGAAACTTCCTAATAAATGGAATCATGCGCCTAATGTTCAACCTAAGCCTCCTTATAATATTAAGGAACAATTATCAAATACTACAGCTAGAATTTCCCTTTTGGACCTTTTAAGATCTTCTCCTACCCATAGGGATGAATTAATGCTCACATTAAGCCAAATGATGGTACCACAAAATATTCAACCTGAAGCCATGTCCAATACTATCATAACTCATGAAGTCGATTGTATTGACTTTCGGGATAGAGATATACCACAACATAGCTTACATAAGGATAACCCCTTATATATTACTACCCTAATTGGAGATGTAGCAGTTAAACGAGTCTTGATTGATAATGGTTCATCTTTAAACATTTGCACTTTTGACTTCTACCAAATATTTGGGTTTAGAAGTGACGAAATGAAAAGAACTGATATGATCATAAAAGCCTTCAATGACGAAACACAAGAAACATGTGGAGTTATCACTATCCCATTGCAAGTTGGTCCAAGAACCTTAGACACGATCGTGTTTATTGTACATTGCCCTGCATCATATAATATACTTTTGGGTCACCCTTGGATCAACGCAATGTGAGCTATTCCCTCAACTTTACACCAATGTGTTAAATTCGAATTTAAAAATTAGTTGGTTACCATTCATGGTGATCCTAGACCCTTTGATATGTGTGCTTTGGCAGAACCTGTTGGAGTTCAATTTTGCCCTGCTCTGTCATCCACACATCCTAATTCTAGTCATCCATCTAAACGTGTGAAACACACACTCATAACATCATCTACTCCATCAACTACACCTCTACATATAGTTCAACCGTCTTCCAAACAAACCACATTAGGACCCCAAAAGGATCCTAAACCCACAACCAATGCTTCTTGTCTTACTCCTATCACTTCTATACCTATAGATCCATCCATCGACATCTCTATAACATCTACATCCACTAAAGGCATACTTTCCACATCCGACAATGTAGGAAATGTTCCTTCTACCTCTTATGCTCTTACTGATGAGCTCTTACCCGATTTATCTAAAATTCTTGTATCCGAAAAAACAAACGTTGCTATGCAATATTCCCTTCTTTTAAATAAATTGCCACCCTCTCCTCGTACCTTGGGCCTCCCACAACCTATGGGAAGTATCTACCAAGTCGGGAGCTGTGCTTTTATTTATAAGGGATATGACTGGGGAAGAATACCTAGAAACATCAAGACTCATTATGATGGGTATGCTTGCTGTTATTTTACTAATGAGTATGTTAAAGCTAAGCCTATAATGCTTAAATTGGGATATAAAGGGAAAGGTTTGGGACCTTCCCAAAATGGTATGAAAGAACCTTTTGAGGTAGAACCATGGCCTGCCCGATGTGGCGTGGGCCTATTTCCTAGTAAAGGTCAGCCCTTCCCATTCGAGGATGATGACCATCTCATATCTTACCAAGATTATTTGGATGAACGCGATGCTTTGCATTTAAGGAATAACCCATTTACATGTAATATGCTATCCATAGCTTACCCCGAGATGATTGCTGAATCCGACGATGAGTTGGAAGGGGATATCTTCCATGACGTCTCCATTGAGGAATTGTTATATAACGACTTTTATTTTGATGGCTCTATACCTAGTATAGCCCAGCTTGAGGCCACGACTCCTCAAGACAAATTATCCAAGCTAACCTTGGAAGAACTACAAGAATTGGGCGTTTCACCCACCCCATCTAATTTTGAGAGAGATCTACACATGGAAGTAGAAAACGTCATAAAAGTTAACATTGGAACCGAAGATAACCCTCACATCATCAACATTGGATCAGAATTGAGCCAAGAAAAACAAGATAAATACATTTCATTCCTTAAAAAATATGAAGACATTTTTGCTTGGACATATGAAGATATGCCAGGATTAGACCCTTCTGTAGTTATGCATCACCTAGTAGTCCATCCGGATGCTAAACCTGTTAAACAAAAACTTAGAAAAATGCATCCTAAAGTGGCCTTACTAGTCAAAGGAGAATTAGAAAAACTCTTGAAGGTTATTTTTATACAAGCCATTGATTATGCTGAATGGATCTCAAATGTAGTTCCAATAACTAAGAAAGAAGCTACCAAAGTTAGGGTTTGCACAGACTTTAGAGATATTAATGTTGCATGCCCTAAAGATGATTTTCCTCTTCCCAACATGGATCAGATCATTGATTTTACTACTGGGAGTGGAATGATATCCCTAATGGATGGATTCTTTGGTTATAATCAGATCAGGATAGCTCTTGAAGATCAGGCTAAAACAACCTTTATTACCCCTTGGGGAACCTTTTGTTGGAAAGTGATGCCATTCGGTTTGAAGAATGCAGGTGCAACCTATCAACGAGCCATGACTTATATCTTTCATGATATGATGCATGATATTCTACATGATTATGTAGATGATATTATAGCTCATTCCATCAAAGAAGATGATCATTTAGATGACTTGAGAAAAGTCTTTGATCGGTTAAGGGAATATCTTATCCGACTAAATCCAGCCAAATGTATATTCGGAGTTAAGTCCGGTAAATTATTGGGGGTTATAGTTTCTTTACGTGGCATTGAAATTGACCCTCTCAAGATCGTGGCTATCACTGATATGCCCACACCCACAAATATATCTGAATTACGAAGTTTACAAGGTAAGCTTCAAGCTATTCGTCGCTTCATTGATAAGTTGGCGGACAAAACCAGACTCTTTCTTAAGCTTCTTAAGAAAGATGTCTCTTTTCATTGGGACGACGAATGTCAGGAAGCATTTGAACTCCTCAAACAATATCTCCTTAAACCACCGATGCTTTCACCACCTAGATCTGATCGCCCATTTATCTTGTACATTTTTGCTTCATATTTTGCCTTAGGAGCTATGTTAGCTCAACTTGACGATGAGAAGAAAGAACGTGCTAATTATTACATTAGCAAAACCTTAATCAGTTATGAAACTCGCTATACAGTATTAGAGAAGTTATGTCTTGCAGTCATATTTTCTACATAGAAATTATGCCATTATATGCTCAGTAAGAAAACCTATGTTATTGCTAAATTCGATCCTTTGCGATATCTCATGAGTCGACCATACTTATCTGGTCGCACAGCAAAGTGGGTTCTTGCGCTAAGCGAGTTTGAACTCACGTTTATAGGACAAAAGTTTGTTAAGGGTCAAATCATAGCAGATCAATTAGCTGCTGCACCCTTAGAGTCTACCCATCCCCTCATCATTGAGTTTCCTGATGAATGCCTTAAATTAGAGGTAGACCATCCTGAGCAATGGTCCCTATACTTTGACGGAGCCCGATGCATGAGTGGGGCTGGTGCAGGTATTATTTTAATATCTCCATAGAAACATCTTATCCCTCTGTCCTTCAAATTAACATTTGCTTGCACTAATAATACTGCTGAATATGAAGCTCTAATCCTTGGATTACGAGCTGCCTTGGCACTAAAAATTAAAAATTTATTGGTTTTCGATGATTCTCAACTTGTCATAAATCAAATCAATGATGTTTATCAGACCAGAGATGATAAATTACGCCCATATAAAACATATGTCTTACAATTATTATCTTTATTTGATCAAGTTACCTTGGAAGCTATTCCTCGAACTAGCAATCGTGCGGTCGACGCTATGGCTGCAGTTGCATCTCTTTTGCCCTTGGAGTTAGATGATGAATATGCTACCATCATTATTCGTCGACTCCAGGAACCCGCTTCAAGAAAATCATGCTTAGAACCTTTGGATGTGTTTCTAATCAATGAAACTACTCCTGAACCATGGTACACTGATATACTTAATTTTTTGCAAAATGCGACCTTTCTTGAAGGTTGTAATAGCAACCAACGTCGGTTATTACGTAGACGAGCAAGTCGCTTCATGATTATTGGTAATACCTTGTATAAGAGATATTTTGAAGGCATCTTATTGAGATGTTTGAATCTAGAAGAATCTAGATCAGCTTTGAGTGAAGCCCACAATGGATCTTGTGGGGGACATTTTAGTGGTAGCGCCATTGCTAAGAAACTCCTTAGGATAGGATATTTTTGGCCTACCATGGAGAATGATGCACATGATTATGTGCGCCATTGCGACAAGTGCCAGAAACACGCTGATCTTGTCCATGCCCCTGCACAAGAACTGTAGGCTATTTCATCTCCTTGGCCCTTTTCAAAATGGGGCTTAGACATCATTGGAAAAATCAACCTCGTGTCATCTGATGGACACAAATTTATCATAACCGCCACTGAGTATTTCATGAAGTGGGTTGAAGCTATGCCCTTAGCTTCTTGCACTGGAACCCAAGTTTCCAAATTTATTTTTAATCAAATTATTTGTAGGTTCGAAATTCCTGCAAATCTCATCTCAGATAATGGAACTTGTTTCAAAAATAAAGATGTCAAGAAATTATGTCAAAAATATAAAATTCAACATCGTTGGTCCACCCCCTATTATCCTCAGGGTAATGGCCAAGCAGAAGCATCCAATAAAACATTAATCAAAATCCTCAAAATACTGGTCAATAAATCTGGTCGAGATTGGCACATCCAATTATATCCTGCTTTGTGGGCTTATCGAACTAGTGTTCGCACCCCCACAGGTACTTCACCTTTTGTTTTGGTTTATGGCGCTGAAGCTGTTTTTCCCTTTGAATTAGAAGTTCCTTCTTTGGCTTTGCTACTTCAAGATACTGAAGTAGGAGATGAATATCATGCTGGCAGACTTAGTCAACTGGAACTCCTAGATGAGAAGCGCATCAATGCTTTGGAGCATCTTCGTGCCTACCAAAACAAGCTTAAACGAGCATACCTCAAGAAAGTTCATCATCGATCCTTTGAGATCGATGACCTTGTCTTAAAAGAAAATCAAAAAAATACTAATGCAACTAAAGACCTTAAAGGTAAATTTGAGCCCAACTGGCTTGGACCATATGTCATCACTGCTAAATTTGGCTCGGGAGCATATCGATTAGCTACCTTAGATGGTAAAGATCTTAAAGAACCTATGAACATTATGCATCTCAAGCGTTATTATGCGTAACATTTGGTCATTTTCATCATTTGTATATATTGTGTATTTTGCATATTGTTTCCTTTTAGTCATTTATATAAAAATTTCAAAAAATAGTAATAGTATTTATTCTCTCAATTCATAAATTAAAATCAAAATATAAAAAAATCAAAATCATCAAAATCTTCAAAAACATCTTTTATTTTTGTACTTGTCAATTATTGAAGTATTGCAGTCATATTTTCAATTATTTTGGATAAATTAACATTTATTTGGAATCCCGCACTTTCACACTCACATGCATAAATATCTTGATTCTATTTGGTATGATTATTAATCTCTCTTATATCAAAGTCCACATTTGAATTAAATAAAGTTTTGAGCATAGAGAACTGATCTTGTTATTTACTTGAACCAAGCATATCTTTTCACATTAAAATGATTTCATTGCAAATTCAATATGATGCTACATAGTAGAAGTGGTTTCTTGAGCGAAAAGTTTCCCCTTGCTATCCTATCATGCACATGGTCTAGAATCTTTGAGAATTGACAAAAGGACAAGCTCACCCCTACCCAGAATAAAAATCCCTTGCTCTATAGCCAATCCGAGCAAGTATCCCTAGCATAGGAAGAAAAAGAAAAGTCAAAGAAAATGAGAAAAAGAAAAATATCATTTTGTACCATCGCAGCAATATTTCAGCATTATCTCAGTCCCACGCAAAAATACAAAAAAAAAAAAGAAAGAAAGCAAAAGAGAAAAGAAAAAAGGCAAAAAGCAATAAAATCCCTTTCCCTACCCCTTGAAAAGAAAAGAAGGGTGAATGAGCTTGAATCCCTGGAATTCTCAATTATTCAAAAACTGTGAGGTAAGCCCCATAACAAGTGGTTTGTGCCCAACCCGCTTGGCCTTGGGTAATTCCTAGCGTGGTGATATGTCTGTCACATTAGCGACCTTCTTTTGTATAGACCTATGTCGGCTTATGGATTAGCTAGCTCTTGATAACCCGACTTACATAGTAGTCTGGTATGGTTACATGCATATAAATCATGGTCAATGAACACTCATTTGGTTAATTCAAATTACTTGTATCAAATTTTCTTGCTCAAAATTGGTAAATGAACAATACAATTGCACACACATTTGTATTTGAGAGATTTTTGTATCATTATGATAAATCGAGATCGGCAATAAACTCACATATGCACATGAGGGTTCCTTATAAATCTATATTTGTCTTTGAGATAATTTAAAATATTTCTACAACTCTTTTGGAATAGTTTTTTCTTCTTATTTCAGAACATCTGTTTAATATAAAAACAATTACATACATTGTTTTCAAAAATCCCAAAATGCTTTCAAACAACATATTACAAAATCTAGTAAATAAAGTCCAGCTTATATATTATTATTTTCTGTTTATCTCAAAATCAAAAATCAATCATGCAATAAAACTAAAATATCAATTTCTTCTTTGGATTTCGCGATGATGGTATAAGTCTATACCTATAATTCTATGCCTAGCGCAAACCATTGTTCTAATTTTATTTTCCCATTCATTTTAATTTATAAAAACATATGGCTTACATCATTATATTACACAATTGTGCTTTAACAAGAACGAACACATTTTTTTCATTTCATTATGTCAACATTCAATTTTGCAACGATGGTATAGTTCCTAGGGACTTATTCAAAAAATTTATCACACTTAGGAATGTATGCCTAGCAAAAAATCATATTTCTTTAATATGTCATGCATAATATTTTTTATGAAAATCTGCAAACAAATCATCACCATCATCATTTTTCATCATCACAACCCAAAGCCTTAAGACAGTCTCTTAAGCACTCTTTTACTTTTAACAATATTTCTATACTGGGATTAGCTTGACGACCTAGCGAGCGGCGACTCCATGAAATGGTCTATAACAACGACAATGTCCTTTGAAATTATTGTTAAAAGTCCCTTTTATTTTTCATCAAATCACCTCAACAAAACAACCAATTTATTCACATCAGATCATCTCATTTACAATTTTATGCCATGACATAAAAATTATAATTTATTTCCAAACGACATAATTACATGAATCATCAATCAACATATCCAAAATTAAAGCATCATACACCATTTACACAAGTCATATCATAAAAAAACAAGACCATATATATATATATATATATATATCAATCAAATTATGTACATCATCTAGATTGGTATGCCATAATCAATACCCTGGCATACTCAATCCTCTCAAAAATCTATACAATCTCTGTGTAGTGAGCGGCTAGCCTCGAGAAGCCCTTGAGCTCTTTGCCTCATCTCCTCCCCCACCTTGGCATGGAGGAGGTGGTCCCATAGAGGTCCGTGCTATGTCCCGGGTCCTCGTCATTGATCGTGAGGATGTCCTCGATGATCCCATCCTGATTGGCTCTACAATGGGGGCTGGAAATGGTATCCTCTGTCCCTCTGGGACCATGTGATAGTATAACCCTTGGTAGAATGTGGTCTAAGCAATAGACCATGCCATATCCTCCATGCTCGCCCCTCCACTCTGAGCCCTGAGCCGTGTAGCCTCATCCTGTAGTGTCTGCACCTGAGCCTGAAGGCGGGCAACCTCAGCCTGGAGAGTCGTCGTCTCGTTGCTCTCCCCTACCTCGACACCCTTGCCCTTATCGGGTGATGGTGGTCTCTCCCCCTACTGAGAAGGGAATCTCTCCTCCCTCCTCCTTATCCCTTATCTGCATCCTGTGATCTCTCCTATGGAGCCTACGCTCTCTCACCGTCCCCATTGCCTCAATAGCTCGGCACCTCCCATCCCACAGCATGCATCGGACCCTGTGCCCTCATCATTCAAGGAGGGCGGATGCCTACCTACCAAGAATCATACCCATCTGTGACCCCAGCGTCATCACCATCCACTGGCTATATGGGGGCATCGTCTGCATCCTAACTCCATAACCGTTGCATGTCTAGAGCCCCGCTCAGCGTGGTACTATCCCAAATAGTTCGGGAGTACTCGTAATCCCTAAGAGAAGGGATCCCCTACTATAGACCGAACTATCGTAGAACCCGGTCGTAGCGATGGAGCTCTACCTCTCCCCACTCCATCCATAGACAGCAGACTCACCTGAGACGAGATAGGTCTTGCCCATCCTCTGCCCACCTTGGGTGCTCTCACCATGGCCTCCAGGTGATCTGGTCCGGGATGAGGTCGTCTAGAAACCTCCGTGACATCGATAGATCTATCCGCCGCTGTGACCCCCTCTATAACCACTAGTAGAAAACCCGGGGCCTCTCTCGGTCAACCCCTGTCAGTGGGAGCCCTATCGGCCTTCGCACCGTGATGTGCTCCCAGCACCAAACCTGCAGTAGCGATGTCAAGACCAGACATCGGCCTCCCTTGTATACGACCCCATGTAGGATCCTATACAAGTGGCATAGCACAAAGCTGCCCCATGAGTATCTATAGCCGTGGTCTCTCATATCGTAGACCACATCTAAGAGGAGCCACGATAGTCTGCACCCGCTCTGGTGGCATAGCAGTAAGCCACCTACTACCCCGACAAAAACCCGAGTCAGCCTAGATGCCCCAGGCATCTGCCTTAGAGACTCGATGTTCACTCCGCCCTTCTCCAGGGTGAAGCTCGGGTCCCCGATCAACCTCATCATAGCCTAGCCTTGATTGGCCACAGGAGTCATCAACCGTCCCTGTATGGGGATCCTCATGATCCTCCATACATCCTCTAGTGTGGGAGCCATCTCCCCTATTGGTAACTAGAAGCAGGACGACCCTGGATACCACCTCTCTGCTAGGGCTATCAGTAGCCCCATGTCTGTTGGTACTTGTGGCATCTCTGCCACATGCTGCAAACCGACTTGAGCCAGTTAGTCACGCTCCGCCTGATCGAGCATGGCTATGTCGTCTCGCATCCCATCGTATTTCCACTCCCGACTCTTTAGTAATCCCCTCTGTAAAACAAACAATAAAACAATAAAATTCATTAATAAACCAATCATTAAAATCAAATTAAAAACATTTTAAACAAGCTTAATTTCATAAAAATGATGATATCGTCCACTATTGGACGATATCGTCCTAAATTGGGCAAATTCATCCTTTGTAGGATGAAATCATCTCCTATTTCACAACTTGGAGATCGCCCCTTGTTGGACGAGATCGCCCCTAGTTCATCGATTTCGCCTTTAGATGAAATCGACGATCTAGAGACGATTTCGTCCCGATGTCGTCGACGGCCTAAAAACGGCCACGATGCCCCAAACAATCAAAATTTCAAACAAAAAATTGCACAAATTAAATCCAAACATAATTCACTAGGATTAGATCCTTACCCGTAGCCCGCACCGGACCTTTGTCGATCGGTGTGTTGTCTCCACCATTTTTTTTTCTTTGCAAAGCTCTAAAACTAGTAAAAATGAATTAGGGTTTTATCCTATTTTTTTAAAATCAACAACATTTTTTTTTAATTTTGCTTTTCCGTGCTTTTACCTCAAACGTTCGATTTGGGTAAAAACACGGAGGGGGCACCATAGTAAGCAGTCGTACGATTCGACCTAGAATCGTTGTCTAAAAAATTGAGTACATTTTTGCTTTCTCGTAAAACGGGAAAAACTCGTCTTTAACGCATTTTCTTCAGAAAATTCGCTAAAGAGGGGGCAAAATGTAGCACCCTAAAATTGGCACAGTTAAACCTTAGTAAAAAGATAAAAATTTGAATTTTAACCCCAAATTGCCTGTTACCCGCTTCCCTTGTTTTTCGTGCCATTTTTAGGATTTGTTTTGACCGTTGGACGATATCATCGTAGATTAGACGAAATCATCCTAGATCTGATGAATTCATCTAGAACAGAATGTCCAGACGATTTCGTCCCAAAACTAAATTTTCATAATTAGCTTCTGTTTCAACAGCTTCTCTAACTTAGGCAAAAAGCGTGTCTATGCAGTTAGAGTCTCCCCCATTGGAGATCTCCCAAATTGGGATGATCTCCAACCTCCTAACCTCTCCCTAATCCTATATAAACTGGGATTTTCTCAGTTTATCCCCTTGAACCCCCTAGCTGATGGATTTCCCTACAAATTTAGTTCCTTGTGCCTTAGAACACCTTCATACCTTTGTTTGCATTGCATATTTCAAGTTTTCTTGCAGGAATCTTACTGTTCTTCAATTGGAGCAAGCTTGGATCATTGCAGGCGATTCCAAACGATTTTGGATGATCCTATCGTAGATCGAAGATGATCTCGTATGATTGGATGTGATCTCGACTATAATCCAGATTGGGGGCAATCAGAGCCTAGATTTTGCATTTCCTTATTATTTTTCTGCATTTCTTTATGCATTATCTTAGTTATTATATTTATGCATCTTGGAGTTCACCTCATTTAATATAAATGCATGATAAAGTTGAAATAAATTGTCAAATTGATGCATTTCCTTTTAATTGCTATCTGGATTCATAATTTAGGTAAGTTTACTGTTATTTCCATCATTTCCCCTTGCTTTTGCAATTGCATTTTTGGTATTTTGTATCTGTTTCTGTGATTGCAGGTTTTTGACGAATTCGTCAGATCGACGATGATCTCGTCTGATCTCAGATGACCAACTGAGATCTGAGATGATTCTGTGTAATTCCAGATGATTACATATGATTTGAGATGATTTGGACTACTACAAGACTCAGAATCTTCATCAGACATCCAAAATCAGGTATGTTCTATCCCATTCGGCATATTCTCTATGTTTAGCATTTATTCATGTTTTTTGTATCCATAAAAATCAGCATTGGCATATAGAATAGTTTAGATTCATCTTGGCCAAACCTAGGAATTGAATGATCAAAGCACAAAATGAACACATCAAACCTATTATCAACCTAGGCATGGAAACTGCCACTCAAAATTTTCCTGGTGAACCCACCATCCATCAAAAATTCACCCTTATACCCCTCCCCCGAGAGGCGGGACCTTCAAAGGGCCTCTCAGTCCGAGGTATTGTCCCATCCTTCTCGCATCCCCCTTTCGGGCATGGATCCTATAGCCTAAAGGTAAGGATGCAAAAAATTTGGAGCGATACAACCTAAAAATGTCATTATGAATGTTCTTAGCATGAGAGCATCATTGTCTTCAAGATGAAAATAGGTGTTGATAAAATTAGTGACATGCTCTTGTGCATCCTCTTCACCCTTAAAATTTTCTAACCTAGGCATCTTAAAGTGCTTAGGATATGGAGGTCTATGGATCGATGGGCACAATGGTTGGTTGTGTATTTTGCTCAATTTTGGTGAGTTCCCAGCTACCTCTTGTTTCTCAAAGGTTTTTATATTTTCAGCCAGCTCTTGAAATACCTTTGATGCACGGATTTCCTCATCTTGTAAGCCTATTTGCATTGGCAATGGAGGTAACTCTCTATCCATTTTATTTTTTTTGTTTTCCTCCCTCCTACGAGGGGACTCAAGATTGTGATCCTGGTTTGTTGTGTTTGCCCTTCCCCCATTAGTTGGATTTCGTTCATGGTTTGGTGGGGAATTTCATTATGGGCTATCTTATCTAGTGCGCCTCTCCTTAGGTGAGTCAGTATGTCTAGTTCTTTTGTGGTCACCACCATTTATCTATAAATTGTTAAGAGCTAGCCGCTCATCCTACTCTCTCAAGCATTGCTCATGTTGGCACAAGAGTCTTCCTATTTGTTTATCCTGTTTGAGAGATTCCACTAGCTCTCACTGTGTACATAATGCATTTTCTAACCACCTCATTCAGTCAGTTTGCACTATTACAGAATACTCATGTTTATCTGACTCAGTTCTTGTTCTCTTGACTCACATATTCCTCGAGGAGGTTTCTATTGTATCTGTACTCTTGCTAGCTAATGTGACTTGTTTAGTGTACTATTGAGTATCCCTATGATCAAACTTTGTGCATCTACTACGGGGTCACTTTGAGGTACCCCCATATTGGGAGATGTATTTAGAAGTTACAGTTTGTGAGCTTCCATATGTAGAGTTCTCAGTAGCTACAGTTCTTTGAGTTGGTCATGTAGGAAACCGATCCAACCCATCTAGTTGTCTTGTTTTCCATGGCTAGTCTTGTGGGGTGCCATTCACTCCTATGAGGTCATAGTCTATGGGAATCTTTCATTTTATGTAAATTTTTTCTTCTATTTGGTTCCCATGACTAGATGTAGCTCTAGTTTCTTGCCCTTCAATGGGCAGACCTATTTCATATGTTTCTTGTGAGTCCTGAGGTATTGTAATTCTTGTTTGCCTTCTTTATGAAGAGGGTTTTGTGGTAACATGTTTTGTCCATGTGTATGGAGATGTAGCAGTATCGTCATCCCTATGTGAAGAATGCTTTTTAGAACCTTCTTTATGTCCATGTGAGGAGGAAGCCCTTGGAGCTTCCTCATGTCATTGAGATGTTTTTGTGTGTTTAGAGGAGGCCCTTGAGGTCTCCTCATGTCTCCTTTATGAGGATGGCTATGAAGCCTCTTTTTTTTTATGTGACTTAGTTCCATGATGTGGTTCCTTGCTTGGGGTTTCTCAAGGATATCCCCCAAGGGTTGAGTTATCACCCCTTAGGCTCACGAAGCTATGTCTCACGATCTTACGGGTGGGTCATTCAATGTTACTACGACTCTGCCTATGGGTATGAGTTGCTTCTATCTCTCCCTTGATATCAGACCGAGGGTGCTTACTTCTTGTTTTGACCATGTTATATATGAATTGATATTTGCAATTTAGGAATAGCCACACAATACCAAACAAATGCTTATCTTGATTACCAATTTAAGTGTGCCCTAAACTATTTGATGTGTTGTTCTTTCGATTTATTTGCTTTTGTTCTTGGATTAAGAATGAGAAGACTCATCCATAGTGATAATCAAGTACACCCATGCCAAACATGATTTTCTCAAAAGAAGCTAGGGTACACCACTGAAGACCCAGTGTGGGGTTCGCCTAGCTCTTCTACTCTAAACCAATGATTGTTCCAACAGTGGGAGATAGTTTGAGCACAAGTAACTTAGTGTCACTATAAGTAAGTTTATCAATCCGTTTCTAGGAAGCTCTAGGGGTTAAACTAGTGGAAGGAGATGAATGCCAATGTCACTGGACTAAATTGAAGGTTGGTGATGAAATCTAACTCCCCAATGTTTAAATGAGACGTGTGTGTGGTGTTCAAGCTTGCATAACAAAAAGTGCATCATATAGCAGCAATGAATTTTTCTTATATGCCTAAGTGCAAAAATACGTTCAATATTCAGAAATATGCATGAATTGCTATGATTTGTATGAGCACACTTTATTTTGTACAGCTATGGCCTCTGCAGGGCCTCAAAGTAAGCAAACAACATACAATGTCTAGCACATTGTATTCTAGGGCAAAATTTTTAGGCATAAGCTCCTGTTCCTAGCAATGCGTAGTGGAAAATTTAAAAGAAGATCTAAGATATGCAAAATGCTTAATTATTTCTCCTTTTATTCTTTCAATTTCCAAACATAAATGTGTATTAAGTTCTCTATTTTAGACACACATAAGTAGATAGAAATCTATAAAATATCAAAAAAGCTATACCAACCTTTGATCTAGCTTAGAGAGTCGATGTTTTGACCTCTGTTGCACTTTAGTTCTGGCCATTGTTGACCAAAGCGGCTGGTTCTTGGTCATTGTAGCTCAAAGTGGCTAAAGCTCTATTGGCCACTGTAGCTCAGAGCGGTTAATTTTTGGTTGTTGTAGCTCATAGCGGCTAGACCTGCACATAAAATTAAGTTAGTATTCTGATAGCAAATGAAAAATTAGTGGAGGTCCCACCGTGATCGCCATCTGTAGTGACCTCGGGACACATGCACCGCCATTTTACTCTACTTGCAATGTTATTAAAAATCCAAGATAAAATGGAAGACAATAAAAAAGCATATAACACGTAAATAACAAATATGGATCTCTTTATTTGTATTGAAACTTGGTTACATGTTGGTCCCTCTTAGGGATACCTATTTTGATACAATAAGGTTACAAATAGGTAAAGAGTGCCCCTTTCAATAAGAGGTGGTGCGCTTAAGAAGGCTTCCTGGTTTCGCACATGGAAATGTATGAGGGCTTATAGATGCCTCCTTCTCCAGGTCTATTTCCTATAGGGATCCCTTTTGCTCTCGTATGTTGCAAACTTCGTCCGATGAACCTATGGCCCTGTAAGCAATGAAACAACAACACACGCTTAGATGTTCGAGATTGCCTCCCCATATGAGGTTGTTAGTAATAAAAGAATTTAATAAAAATATGATGAAACTATGCCATGAAATCATGTAAATATATGCTAATGATATGAAAATATGAAGAAACAGAATAAAAGAAGCTATGTCTAAAACCTAAGCTAAGCCTACGGGCCACTGTCCAAGACATCGGCCGCTAAGGTAAACCTTGCTCTCTTTGCCCCAAAGCTATGGGTCAAAGCCTATATCTTCTCTTCAATTTGTTAAGGCTTTGTCATACACATGATATCCAAGGGAACTCTCCAAGTCTCAAAAGCTCTCCTCAATAAAATATGTCTTGATGATGGATGTCTCTTAGGCTTGCACCTTTTATAGTGTGAAACCCTAGGTCTATGTCCAAGCCCTAGGAATTAATTTCTCATGTGTAGTGCAAGTTAGCATGAGAAGCTTTTGTCCTTTGTCTATGTTTGAAGGTCAGTTAACTAAAATCTAACTGCCCACTTGAGTCTTCTATGCGAATTGGTTGTTAGCATGAGAAGATTTTGTCCTTTGTTTATGCTTGGAGGTCAGTTAACTAAATTTTAAATGAAAACTCAAGCCTCCTATGTGAACTGGTCATGAAAAGGAATGCAAAGTTACTCCCGATCACCTTTATTGCATGCATACTGCCACTTTTGCCTATTATTAGTCCTGTTTGTCGATAAAATTGCTTATGATGGCTTAGCCACTGTCATTTGTAGTGGCTAAGATCTGGTCAATGTCGTCTACAGTGGCTAAGGTCTTGCCACTCTAGGCTTGAGTGGCTAGGATCTGGCCACTCTTGTCTTGAGTGGCTAGGCTTGGATGGCTTGAAAAGGCCCCAAATGAGTGGTGAGAACCACTGTTGATGCTTGGAAAGTCCAAGATTATGTCATTTGATCTTATGAATGTGTCTATGTGAGTAGCTCCCCTAAGCATGACATGATTTAGGTGTCTACAAGTAGTACTATATCATTTCCAACCTATTTTGTATAAATATTTGGATCTGACAAGCTTCTCTTAAATTTATGCTATAATAAATTATTATTGATTCTTATATACCATGCTCTCGGAGCTTTCTTGAGACCATACAAGATTTTTTTTAGTTTGTAAACTTTGTGTTCTTGTCCCTTAATTACAAATCCTTTTGGTTATGACATAGAAAATTCTTCAAGATCACCATTAAGAAATACACTTTTAACATCCATTTTATGAAGTTTTCATCCATGATTGGCTACCAAAGCACAAATTGTTCTGATAGTAATCATCCTTTTTGGTGCAAAAATTTCTTCATAATCAATTTCTTATATTTGTGTATATCCTTTTGCTAGTAATCGATTCTTATATTTGTCAAGTGAACCATTCACTTCATATTTGATCTTTTAAACCCATTTGCAATCAACTATTTTCTTTCCTAAAGGTATCTCCACCAGATTCCATATTTTATTTGTTGGAAATTTTGAGTAGTTTTGTTGGCATTGATGTCAAGAGAGTATTGTTTCAATTTCATCATCATTAAGGACATCAAGTGGTTTTTCCAAAAGTAAGAAGGTATTAAAAAGGAATAGGATATAATATTTACTTTTAACGTTATATGCCTAAAGAGGACCAAAGGATGAAGACCTAAGGAAGGAGAAAAAAGTTTAAATTAAATAATAATATTATATTATTATAATATTTTGGGCCAAATAACAAGGTGAAGAAAAAAAGGTTCAAGTTGAAAAAACCCATGAGCAGTTTGCAAAAGATTTAATTTAAATTAAAATCTTTTAATCCTTGATTAAAATTTTAATTTAAATTAATAAGGAGTGCCAAAGGTTTTTAAATTTAATATTTAAAATCTAATTCAAATTTTAAAATTTGAAATTGGCCAACGTGTAAAAGACAAGAAGCATGTGTATTTATAAAGGAAATAATTCTCATTTCCTAAGATCTAAAAGATATAACTTTGAATGCAATAATCATGCATTGCATTACCTAGGAAGAAGAGAAATTTGCATTTCAAAGTATTGGAGGTAGACAAGTGTGTAAGGATAGCAATGTTGAGAGAAAGGTTCATCGATAATGGTAGCATAGGTGGCAGTAGAGAAAAAGCTAGGTCACCAAGGTGGTAGTTCGATCCACGCGATTGACGTTTTGCTAAAGGGAAGAGGCCTTCATTTCGTTTGATGTTTTTGTGAGGCAAAATATAGAGGAGATCGTGTGCCTATGGTTTCATGTGGGACGTAGCCCACTTGGTGACCTAGCTTTGGGCTAGGGTGTTGGAAAGGCTACGTCATGTGATAGAATTTTGTCGAATATATGTTTGGTGGGTAGAATAAATTAAAGGTTTTCTATGCACATTTTTATTTCTTCAAAGGTTTTGAAATTTAGAAATTGCTTAAAGGGTTTCATGAGTTCTAAAAGATAGCTATGAGTTTTTGAGGGAGTTATAAGGTAAAGTAAATTAAAATATTTTATTTTAATTTTTTGGTGATTGAAATTTATTTTATAAAGTTGGAGTGATAAGGTATGCAAAGAAAATAATATTTTGCATCTTGAAATAAAAGCTACATTGTGATACTTACGTTTTGTGAGTTTGGAGATTATAAGGTGTATAAAGGAAATTGTTGTGTATTTTGTTATAATGAAATTGTTGACTTATATTGTGTAAATTTGGAGATTATAAGGTGTACTAAGAGATTTGATATTTTTGTATGGTAAAATATTAATGGAAAATTTATTTTTTGGAGATCTTGAGATAGGTTGTGGCTACCTAATCTTAGTATTGGCAAAGATAATTTGATTATGTTTAAGATAGGTTTTGAATACATATATCTATCAAAACAAAAGGTATGGGCACATCTTCCTATGAGTGAAATATTATTGGATTGAATATTGTGAAATGCAAGGTTGGAGTGAAAAGGATTGTTTGATAAGCATTGTTGGAAATATTTGAGTGAGTATTCATATGCATGATTAGGGTTTGTGAAAGATCATGAGTATCATTGTTATGTGAAGTTGAGTATAATATTGAACTAGGGTTTGTGAAAGAACTTGAGTATCATTGTTATGTGAAAATTAGAATTATCTTGAGTCAAGGTTTGTAGTGTGAATTTTTGGAAGTATTGTGAAACACTTGGTTAGGGTTTGGATGCAAGTTGTGTTTCATTGAGTGGATGGTTGAGTAAATTTGATTGATCATTATTGATTGAGATCATTGGTGTGATAGTTCAATATTTGTGAAACAAATTATTCTTTATTTTTAAATTGATTTGAAAAGGGTTTTGAAAGCGATAGAGTGATTTGTGAGTGTGAAACATATTGAGTCTCTAACCATTCTCTATATGTTTCTAAGGTCAAACAAAATTCTATGTGAAATTTGTTTGAGTGATTGAAGAGGTTTTCTAGAAGTGATTAAGTTGAGTTTTGTGAGTGTTTTGTGAGTGTGAAATTTATTGAATCTCTAACAATTCTCTATATGTTTCTAAGGTCAAACAAGATTATGTGTGAAACTTGTTTATGTGATCGAAGAGGTTTTTTGTGATAGATTGAGTTGATTTGAATAAGCTTTTGTGAAAGCTAGTGGATATATTTGAATAAGTCCTAGAGTGGACTTCAGGACAGAGTTAAGCAAGCTTTTGTGAAAGCTTGTGAGCAGATTTGAAGTAAGTCCTAGAGTGGACTACAGAGTTGAGGAAGCTTTTGTGAAAGCTTAAGGACATATTTGTGTGAGCTTTTGTGGAAGTTTACAATAATATTTGAGGTAAGTCTTGGTGAAGACTTTTTGAGAAAATTATACAAGTTCTAGTGAGGACTTGTTGAGCATATTTGAGGTAAGTCTTGGTGAAGACTTATTCAGCAGATTGGACAAGTTCAAGTAAGGACTTGTTGAGAATATTTGAGGTAAGTCTTTGAGAAGACTTGTAAACAGAGTTGATTGATTTATTTTTTCAATCTTGAATCAAGGTTTGGGATAGATCTAGTAGAGTTGATTTATGATTATATCAAGCTTTGTGTTAAGTCTTGAGGATAAATTTAAGCATAGAGTTTGGTGCCGATTTGAGGACAAGTTTGTGCCAGACCGAAGACAGAGATTGAGCAGATTTGTGCTAGATCGAAGGACTGTGTTTAGTGCATATTTGAGATAGAGATTAAGAAAATTTGTGCTAGATCGAAGGACTATGTTTAGTGCATATTTGAGACAGATATTGAGTAGATTTGTGCTAGACCAAAGTACTATGTTTAGTACAAATTTGAGATAGATATTGAGTAGATTTGTGCTAGACCGAAGGAATGTGTTTAGTATAGATTTGAGATAGAGCTTATATCAAGCTTTGGATGTGATAGAGTAGAGGACAGTAGTCTCCAATAGATAGATATCCATTAGCCATGGTAGTGAGGATAGTAGTATCTAATATATAGATATCCATTAGCCATGGTAGTGAGTACAGAGGTCTTTTGAGTGAGGATAAGAGTCTTCTATGGAGTGAGATCCACAAGCCAGTGTAGTGGAGGTAGTAGTCTTCTAAGATATCTCCAACTAGGATAAGGAGTTCTCCTATGGATAGAGATCCACAAAATTTATTAGGGATTGGTGTCTCCTTTGGATAGAGGTCCATAAACATTATAATAGAGAAGGATTTCCAAGAGATTTATTGAGGAAATATTAGTGAAAGATTTTCTTCATGGATGTAGCCCACATTGGGTGAACCACGTTAAATTGGTGTCTCTATTGTGTGTGATTATTTATATTGCAATTGATATCTTGGATAATATTGTTTGAGAAAAGAAAAGTAAAAAGTGGTCTTATATTGTTCACCCCCTATCAGTATAAGCTTGTGTTCTTCAATTGGTATCAAAGCGGGTTTCTTTGAAAGAGTTTAATAGCTTGAAGAAAAATCTGTCAAGAACACATATGGATTCTCATAATGGATCTTCAAGGAATTCAACACTATTGTTTAATGGGAACAATTATACACTTTGGAGTATGATAATGAACATTCACCTAATGGCACTAGGGAATGAAATATAACAAGCAGTTGAGGATGGATACATACCACCAGCTACTCCACCTATAGATAAATATGGTAAGCTCCTACAACTAAATAATTCAAAGTAAATGAATGCAATTTTAAAGGGCTTGTGTGAAACAAGGTTTATAAAGGTTATGCATTGCACATCATCAAAGGAAATTTGGGATAAGTTGAAAGGTATATATGAGGGAGACAAAAAGGTCAAAAGAGCAAAGATGCAAAATTACAAGAGAATTTTTGAAGACCTAAAGATGAAGGATGAGGAAAAAATGGTTGCATACCTACTTTGTGTAGATGAGGTTGTTAAATCCATGCAAGGACTTGGGCTTAAGGTTGAATAAATAGATGTTTGTGATAATATTTTAAGGTCACTCCCAAAAAGGTATAGTGAAAATATTTTAGCTATAGAAGAGTCAAAATATATTTAACTTTTGAAAAGGGATGAGTTACATGGAATTCTCATAGCTTTTGAGATGATTATAAAAGAGGAACCTATTCCCCAGAAGAAAGCAGCTTTCAAAGTTAAAAGAAGACAAAGGATAAGAAATCAGATTCAAGCAATGAGTTATCCAGTGATGAAGAAGAAAATTATGGCAGAAGGAACAAGGACTCAAGAAATTATAAAAGTATAAAATTAGTTAGATGTTTCAATTAAGGTAAATATGGTCACTATGCAACTGATTTTCTAGAAGCTATAAATAGTAGTAAATATGAGAAACAAGATCATAAGAACAGGGAAGTAGGAAAACACTGGTACCAAAAGAAAAATAGGAATGCACAAGGCAAACAAGGAAAGAAATTTTTCCAAAGACATAAGAAGAGTTTTTATGCAGACAAAGCAGGTAAGAGTTCAAGTGATAGTGATGAAAAATCCTCAAATAATGAAGAAGAATAAATTCTATTTATGGCAGAAGAAAAAGAAGTGGTTAGAAACAATTTGTCAATAATTCTCAAGTGTTTTAGGTGTGGTAACTATTGTCATCTTGAATATAGTTGTACAAGGAATGGATTCTATTTCAATGAAGATGAATATGAATATGCTAGTGAAGGTCCAAAAGAAGAAAGTCTTCTTATGGCAATAGAAGAAGAAGAAAGTGCTTATAGTGGAAATAAATCAGAAAGGAATAAAGAAAATTTTGAAAACAAAATAATAGAGGAAGAATCAAAAAAATAAGAGGAAGGAGAAGTTGATCTTGAGGGTGAGCTTATTTATTTTCTTAAGGAATTAATAAAGTTAATAAAGTAAAACTCAAGCTTCAATTCCAATAATGTGATGAAGAGAAAGGAAAGCTTATAGAATATCTAACCAACTCAATAGCTAAGACAAGGATATTTAAAGAGAATTTAGAGGCAAAGGTTTTAGAATGTGAAATATTAGAGCATGAAGCATCTTCACTAAGGAAGAAATTAAAAGAGTCTAAATACAAGTTACATAGGTTTAGGAGAAGCTCAAATAACTTGGATAAGATTACCAAGGTACAAAGATCTTCGTCAAACAAAATAGGACTTGGTTTTCAATAGGAACATAGAGAACGAGGAGAGGATTCAATCTCAAGATCCATTAAAGAAGAAGCTTCATAAGAATAAAGTGTAAGAGAGAGTGAGACTTTTGAGGATAAGTTGGAAAATAGAAAGTTCAACAAGTAACAATGCACAATGGAGGAACAGATGGGATAGGAAATATAATAGGGAAGAAGAGACTAAGAGACAAATGGGGTCAAGGCAAGGTAGTTTTAATGGATGTTTCTTATCATATCATAGGTTTGGGCACAAGGCTATACAGTGTTGTACACATGAAAGACAAGAATATAGGAATTTCAAAAACAAGCATCTCTTTCAAGGGTATTTTCACTCTTGTAATCAGTTTGGTCATAAGGTAGTTAACTAGAGGGTTCATAAAAGGAATGGATATGGCTTCACCAGGAGGAACTACAAGATATTTGCACCTTAAATTAATCACAACATTAAGTACTATAAGTGCAATAATATTGGGCATATAGCCAAGTTGTGTAGAGAAAAACTTCCAGAGACAATCAAGAATAGGAACAGTAGAGGAATCAGAAGGATAATTTGAGGAAGAAGATCGACAAAGGTAAATATCAATGTATGTTGGGAGTAGAGATACACCCACCCCAAAATTAATCACCTCAAGACAAGAGGTGGGGGAGGGGCTACGCTAAGAGTCTCATCATTAGCCCAAATTCCCAAAGGTGGCATTTTGCCATTGATGACAAATGGGGAGATATTTTAGTTAGGGGGAGAGCATTCAATCAAGGGAAGTAGTTTCTCAAGGGTAGTAACTTTTGAAAAAAAAAGGAATGGTTAAAAAAAAGGGGTTGCCATCAATGACAAAGGGGGATATTGTTGGAAATTTTGAGTTGTTTTGTTTTCATTGATGTCAAGAGAGTATTGTTTCAATTTCATCATCATTAAGGACATCAAGTAGTTTTTCCAAAAGCAAGAAGGTCTTGAAAAGGAATATTATATAATATTTATTTTTATGTAGACACCTAAAAGTTGTACAAAGCTACCTCTACGTACTTGTAGATCCTTTTGGACACTTGTAGATTTACATATGCCATCCTAGACACTTCTAGGCTATTGTAGACCAACGTAGACTATTGTGCTGGCAATTTTGGGTACTTTGGCTACATTGCCTTTGTTCAAATGTATAAGTTGTCATTGATGTCAAGAAGCTCTTGAAGGAATTTGATTTAATGTCAAATAATTTGTTTTGATGAAGGTTACGGCATGACAAGTTCAAAGGTTATTCAGAGCATGGACAGTGAGTTTCCAAGAATACCATAGTAGCCCTTTTGCAAAATATCAAAGAAAATGACAAGTAAGAAAAGTGTCGTGATATCTCAACATATACAGCAGGAAATCAAAATAGTCATGATTTCGTGACATGTCAGAGGAGAGAGAAAGAGCTGGAAAAACTGTCGCGATTTCATGACATGTTAGAAGAGAGAGAAGAAACAGGGAAAAACTGTCACGATTTCATGACATGTTGGTAGAGAAAAAGGCAAGTGGAAAAACTGTCACAATTTCACAACATGTTGGCAAAGAAAGAGAGCAAGGTGGAAAGTGTCACGATTTTGCGACATGTCGCATTTTCGTGACTTGAAAAGAGTAGGAAAGCAGAGAAGGAAAAGTGTCACGATTTTGTGATATATTGCAAGGAAGGTTGTACGGACAAAAAAGTGTCATGATTTTGTGACATATTGTAGGAGAGAGATTCCAAAAGAAAAAGTGTCATGATTTCGTGATATAATGCAAAAGAGAGAGTCTACAGTGTGAACTGTTGTGATTTCGCAACAAGTTCGAAGGGAGAGAAAGTAACACAAAAAGTGTCATGATTTCATGACATGCTGCAGAGTTTGAAGTGAGAACTGTCACGATTTCATGACATGCTACAGAGTTCAAAGTGAGAATCATCACGATTTCGTGACATGTTGCAAATGAAAATGTTCCAAGTAATAACTATCATGATTTCACGACATGCAGCAAATGAAAGGTTTCAAAGGAAGAAATGTCATGATTTCATGATAGGTTGAAGAGAAAGCAAATAGATGTAGAAAGTGTCACAATTTCATGACAGATTGAGATGGCAGCGTTCGATTGGAGAAAGTTTCATGATTTCACGACAAAAACAAAATGCAGGTCTTCTATAGGAGAAGTGTCATGATATCATGACAAAAGCAAAAAAAAAGTGTACAGTTGCAAATGTGTCATGATATCGCGACATGTTGTATTTTCACGGTAGAAGCTACAGAAGAGTTACAGAGGCAGTGAAGCCAACAAAGTAAAATTTTATCCAACGAAGATTAGGGCTTGCAGCCAACGAAGATTAGGGTTTGCATTTGGTATAACAGTCGACTAAGATTAAAGTTTTCATCATGAAAATTCTATTATAAAAGGAGGGTTGTTTGGAGAGTTGAAGTGTGAATGGATGTGTTGTTGATGTGCGACGTTCGTAGATAGTGCGTAGAGCAAGAATTTTGATCGTCAAGAGTAGAGTGCAAAATTCAATCATAGTGTGCAGAGTGCATTTCATCGAATCATTCTAAGTGTGAAAGATCACAAAAGAAAGTAGAGTGTGCGAAGACGGTGCTGCTATGATTGCATAAAGGTGCAGAGGTTAAATTTCAATCAGGTGCCGCTGTGATTACGCAGAGGTTCAAAGGTTGAAGTTTGATCAAGTGCGACTGTGATTGTGCAAAGATAACAGAGGGCGTAGAGAGAACAAAGGGCAAATATGAATGCGAAGTGCTGCTGCTTAAGGACAGAGGTGCATTGGTTATTTAAGAAGAACCTAAGAATAGATTTGGTTGCTAATCTACTGTGGACATTATCATAGAAGTCAGAGGTCTCTTAGGCTAAGCATTGAGGATAGGAGGTCTTCGGTGGAAAGGAGTTCCACATGCTGGCAAGAGGTAGAGGCAGTTGATCTTCTAAGGGATCATTTCTAGAGAAGAGGGGAAGGTATCTCCTTTGAGCAGAGGCTCATAAATTATGATTAGGGGAAGGTATCTCCTTCGAGTAGAGGCTCATAAATTCTAATTGGGAGAAGGTATCTCCTTTGAGCCGAGGCTCATAAACATTGTAATTGGGAAGGATTCCCAAATAACTTTGAGATAACTTTTAGAGAAAAGTTTTGTGGACGTAGCCCAACCATTCTGGGTGAACCACGTTAAAATTGATGTCACTTTGTGGATGATTTTGTGCATTGCTTTGATATTGCTTTGGGTATATTGCTTTACAATTTTTAAATATAAAGGAAAAAGTAAAAAGAGGTCTTATACTGTTCACCCCCCTCTCAGTGTAATCTTGTGTTCTTCAATTGGTATCAGAGCGGGTGCCTTCGAAAAGTTTAACAGCTTGAAGGAAAAGCTAGTAAAGAACACAATGGATTATTCAAGTGGCAATGCAGCACCTATTCTTGATGGGTCAGATTTTGGTCTTTGGAGTGCAAGGATGAAGGTTCATCTAATGGCTATGGGAAGTAATTGAGGATGAGTACACTATTCATGTACATGGTCCAAATACTAAAGAAGAAAGGCTCCTACATCACAACAATTCAAAAGCAATTAATGCAATCCTGAAAGGCTTACAGAAAGCATATCTCACCAAAGTGATTCACTACAAGATAGCTAGTGAAATGTGGAAACAGTTTTAGGTGGTTCATACAGGTGATACAAATGTCAGAAAGGCCAAGTTGAGACACTTCAAAGGTATGTTTAAACAACTCAAGATGAATGATGATGAAAATATTAGTGACTACATGCTTCGTATGGATGAGGTTGTTAACTCCATGAAAGACTTAGGTCTTTAGCTTGCTGAAAATGATGTTTGTGATAAGATTTTAATATCTCTTCCGAATAGATTTAGTGAAAATATTTCTACTATTGAGGAAGCTAAAGATTTGGATAAGTTGAAAAAGGATGAGCTCCATAGTATACTTGCAGCATTTGAGTTGAGAACTCAAGTGAAGGTTGATGTCAAGAAAGAGGCATCTTTCAAGGCTACCAAGAAATCCAAGGGTAAACAACTTCAAGAGAGTGACGAGTCTTCTAGTGATGAAGAGGCATATTACAACAAGAAAGGCAAGTTCTCTAGAAAGCACAAAAGCGTGAAAAATATAAGATGTTTCAATTGTGGAAAGTTTGGTCATTATGCTACTGACTGTATTGTTCCCAAGAATGAAAGTGATGAAGATAAACAGGATTCTAAGAGCAAGGATTTTGAAAAGCACAAGCATCACAGGAAGAACAAATATGAGCACAAGAATCAAGGAAAGAGGTATTCTCACAAGCACAAGAAGAGTTTCTACCTAGACAAAGCAAGTAAGTGTTCTAGTAGTGATAGTGAAAGTTCTTCAAGTGATGATGAAAATGAGATGTTGTTCATATCAAAAAAAGAGAAAGAACCAAAACATAGATTCATTATCATGAAATATCTTCGATGTGGAAATTTTGGTCACCTTGAGGATGATTGTACAAATAATGATTTGATTTCTAGTATGTATGAGGATGCTTCAAAAAACTATAAGGAAGATGCTTGTATGGTTTTTGAAAAAGGTAGCACCTCTAGTGATAAGAAATCCGAAAAAGGCTTTGATGATTCAGAAAGAAAACAAATAAAGGATCTTGAAAGTGAACTTACTAACGCTCTTAGTGCTTTGAAAAAGGAAAGAAAGAAGAATGCTATACTCAAGGATAAGTTAGATGAATGTTGTATGGAGAGAGATGATCTTATAGAAAATCTTGACTTCTCTATGGCTAAGACACAAGAACTCAAGGATGAGTTAGAGTCTAAGGTTCTTGAGTATAGTGAGTTAGAACATAAAATGGCTTCTTTGAAAGAGGAAACTAAAGAGTACAAGGATAAGCTTTACGAGGTTTCAAGATAGCTCCAAAAAGGTTAAGTCACTCATCAAAGGTCAAAGAAAGACAACAGATAAAATAGGCCTTGGTTTTGTTAAGCCACACAAGGAACAAGTTGGAGAGTCTAGTAAGAGACTCCAAAAGGAAGAGAGTTCTGATGAGGAAAGTATTTCAGATCATGATTTCTTGAATGATAGATGCACAAAAATAGAAAACAGAATTCAGGATGAGAAGAAGTTTTCAGGTCCCAAGAGGTCAAATAAAAGAAAATTTCAAGACAGATGTTTTGCGTGTCATAGGTTTGGTCACATGGCTTCGCATTGCATGACTCAAGTAAGGAAGGTAAATGATAGTTCAGAGTTGATAATTTCTTTCAAGGGTATTGCTACTCTTGTAAATAGTTTGGGCATAAGGCAATTTTTTGCAAGACTAATAACAGGAATAGGGTTAGTCAGAACAGGCGGATTTAAAAAATAGGTATGCCTAAAATAAATAACATTGTTACTTGTTATAAGTGCAACAATGAATGTCACACAGCTAGACAGTGTAGAGCTAAACTTCCAAGGTATAGAAATAGGAATAGTGGTATGAACAAGTCCAAGGATCAAGGCATGGATAAGAACAGTGACAGGAATAGGAACAGGAATATGGACAAAGAGTTCAAGAGAAGGCCCGACAAGGAAGTGATAGACATTGATGATGATCAGTGCCTAATGGGAGTTTTACTCCCACCCAAGAATTAATCACCTCATTAGGAGGTGGGGGATGGACTAAGATAAGAGGCTCATTCTTAGTCCCGAGCCCCAAAGGTGACCCTTTGCCATTGATGACAAAGGGGGAGAGATATGAGTAAGGGGGAGAGCTTCAAAGTGAAGAGGAGAGCTTCAAGTCAGGGGGAGAAAAACTTCAAAGGAATATTCTCAGTTGTTAGCATAGTTGGTTTCAGTTTTGGCTCTTGACAAGTGTTTTCAGTAAAGTTTTGCCATCAACGACAAAGGGGGAGATTGTTAGCAATTTTGGGTACTTTGGGTACATTGCCTTTGCTCAAATGTATAAGTTGTCATTGATGTCAAGAAGCTCTTGAAGGAATTTGATTTAATGTCAAATAATTTGTTTTGATGAAGGTTACGGCATGACAAGTTCAAAGGTTATTCAGAGCATGGACAATGAGTTTTCAAGAAGACCATAGTAGCCCTTTTGCAAAAGATCAAAGAAAACAACAAGTAAGAAAAGTGTCACGATATCGCGACATATACAGTAGGCAAGAAAAACAGTCACAATTTCATGACATGTTAGAGGAGAGAGAAAGATCTGGAAAAACTGTCACGATTTCATGACATGTTAGAAGAGAGAGAAGAAGCATGGAAAAACTGTCACGATTTTGCGACATGTTGGCAGAGAAAAAGGCAAGTGGAAAAACTGTCATGATTTCGCGACATGTTGGAAGAGAAAGAGAGCAAGGTGGAAAGTGTCATAATTTTGTGACATGTCATATTTTCCCGACTTGAAAAGAGCAGGAAAGCAAAGAAGGAAAAGTGTCATGATTTCACGACATATTGCAAGGAAGGTTGTACGAATGAAAAAGTGTCATGATTTCATGACATATTGTAGGAGAGAGAGTCCAAAAGAAAAAGTGTCATGATTTCATGACATAATACAGAAGAGAGAGTCCGTAGTGTGAACTGTAGTGATTTTGTGACAAGTTCGAAGAGATAGAAAGTAACATGAAAAGTATCTTGATTTCGTGACATGCTGCAGAGTTCAAAGTGAGAACTGTCACAATTTCATGACATGCTATAGAGTTCAAAGTGAGAACTGTCATGATTTTGCGACATGCTGCAAATGAAAATGTTCCAAGTAAGAACTGTCATGATTTCATGACATGTAGCAAAGGAAAGGTTTCAAAGTAAGAAATGTCACGATTTCGTGATAGGTTGAAGAGAAAGCAAACAGATGCAGAAAGTGTCACGATTTCACGATAGATTGAGATGGCAGCGTTTGGTTGGAGAAAGTGTCATGATTTCATGATAGAAACAAAATGCAGGTCTTCTATAGGAGAAGTGTCGTGATATCATGAAAAAAGCCAAAAGAAAGTGTACGGTTGCAAAGATGTCACAATATCGTGACATGTATTTTTGTGGCAGAAGCTACAGAAGAGTTACAAATGCAGTGAAGCCGACAAAGTCAAATTTTAGCCGATGAAGATTAGGGATTGTAGCCGATGAAGATTAGGGTTTGCATCTGGTATAACAGTTGACTAATATTAAAGTTTTCATCATGAAAATTTTGTTATAGAAGGAGGGTTGTTTGGAGAGTTGAAGTGTGAATGGATGTGTTGTTGATGTGCGATGTTCGTAGATAGTGCGCAGAGCAAGAAGTTTGATCGTCGAGAGTAGAGTGCAAAATTTTATCGTAGTGTGCAGAGTGTATTTTGTTGAATCATTCTAAGTGTTAAAGATCATAAAAGGAAGTAGAGTGTGTGAATACGGTGCTGCTGTGATTGTGCAGAGGTGTAAAGGTTGAAGTTCGATCAGGTGCCACTATGATTATGCAGAGATGAAAAGGTTGAAGTTCGATCAAGTGCGGCTGTGATTGTGCAAAGATAACAGAGGGCGTAGAGAGCACAAAGGGCAAATACGAATGTGGAGTGCTACTGCTTGAGGACAGAGGTGCATTGGTTCTTTAAGAAGAACCTAAGAACATATTTGGTTGCTGAGCTATTGTGGACATGATCATAGAAGGCAGAGGTCTCTTAGGCTAAGCATTGAGGACAAGAGGTCTTCGGTGGAAAGGAGTTCCATGTGCTGGCAAGAGGTAGAGGCAGTTGATCTTCTAAGGGATCATTTCCGGAAGCGAGAGGGGAAGGTATCTCCTTTGAGCAGAGGCTCATAAATTCTGATTGGGGGAAGGTATCTCCTTTGAGCCGAGGCTCATAAACATTGTAATTGGGAAGGATTCCCAAATAACTTTGAGATAACTTTTAGAGAAAATTTTTGTGGACATAGCCCAGCCATTTTGGGTGAACCACGTTAAAATTGATGTCACTTTGTGGATGATTTTGTGCATTGCTTTGATATTGCTTTGGGTATATTGCTTTACTATTTAGAAATATAAAGGAAAAAGTAAAAAGAGGTCTTATACTGTTCACCCCCCTCTCAGTATAAGCTTGTGTTCTTCATATTGTAGATCCCTCTAGACCTACGTAGACTATGCATAGACATGCATAGACTATTATAGACATGCGTAGACTAGCGTAGATCACTCTATATTAGCGTAGCATATCGTAGACTTACATAGGCTACTTCACTAGTTTATAGGTACAAAATACTATTAAACTACTCAATCCACATCATAACCACCTTGCATCCACCAAAGGATCACCCATCAATCACCTAAGGCCACTTAAGCCCTTCCTAGACTTAATTAGGACCCCACAGGATTATTAGTCCCCAAAAAGTCTTTATTAAAGTTAATCCAAATTTGAATTTTAAAGTGACTTCACTTAAAGTACACTTTTTTGGGTTAAAAAGGTTAAATAGGTTCCTAAACCCTAATTAGTCCTAATTATTCCCTCCCACATGTTTGTGCACTAGGTTAGTTAGGATATTTTTTGGAAAACCCTAACCTAACCCCAAATCTAACCTAGAGTTGACTAATCCTAGTTAACCCTAATCTCTCCTCACACATGTGTGAGGATGAGATATTTCCTAAGGGAATGTGAGGATGACACCTCACAAACCCTATCCTAACCATCCTAGAACCTGACCTTAGGTTTTAGTTCTCCTAACCACACCCCCTACCCCTTAGGTTTATCTATAAATAGTGGATCTAAACCCTCATTCTACCTCTCTCTCTCTCTCTCCTTTTAACCAAAGCATAGAATCTCTATCAAAATACATACAAAAGTATAGAAACTACAATCTAAACCTGATTAGAAATAGTACAGCACCTAAGGATCCCATCCATGTAAGTATTTCCTTCATAAGGTACTTACAGTTGAATTCAGCCCTCGACCTGCAAATCCGGCATCAATTAACCCCTAGCCTACGAATTGGGTCTACAGGTCCTAAATCACTCCAATTTTGTTAGGTAAGATTTATTTGACAATATTATGATGTTTCCCATAGTTTTTATAGCATTTTAGTTCAATTTCATTTACAATTTTATTGTCTCTCATCAATACAGGGCATGACCAAGGCAAGCCCCTAAACCAACTAACCCCCTTTTTTAGGTCATACAATAGGTGAAAAAGAAGCAAAATCAGCATCAAAAACACCAGCGATGGCCCCCACACACTAAATCCCACCTACATCGAGGAACCCAAGAGCAACTATCAATCTATTTGATGTTCATTATGAAAAGGATTCCTTACAATCCTTATTGTAACCTATAAATTCCATTTCAAATGAATAAAGAGCAATTTTTTGGACATGTGTATTTACTTTGTATTTATGTTTGAGAAAATAGCAGTTTTTATCTATTTTATTCTCACACACCCGATGGGACCCCCACACAGGATTGTGTTGGAATAATTTTTAAAACAAATCTAACACAATCTCCATTTTCTATGTTGTTGCAGGTACAAATCCAAACTTCCTAGATATCCCTTAAGCCCTAAAAGCCTCTTCAAACCTTTAGAATGGGTATTTCAGGCCTCCAGATCTTATTTTCTCCTCAGCCTATGAATTCAGATCCAGTTCACCCCCCAGCCTGTAAATTGACCCTAGAAGCCTCAAAACCCCCCAAATTTACAGGGGTGAGTAGCAGAGAAGTAAAGAAGAATCCAGGTATTCTCCAAAAATTTCTTTGTTCTGATATTTATGTGCCAAGAAATATTTACTAATAAATGCATCGTTACATTTAGTAAATTGCCTTTTCTTACACATCCATCATGCTTTGAATGTTGACTTTAGTTGCAAAAACCTGCACAAAACCAGAAAGTTCAACTTCCTTTATTTTCAAGAAATGTTTGATTTCTTTTTGCAAATCGCATGTTGCATAAGTTGTGCATTTCTTTCTTGTTCCATTACATCAATTTCCTTTCAATTGGATTTTAGATTTTAATTCTAAAAATCAAATTTAAAATTAGGATTTCTTGCAAATCCCTTTTGCACATTTCCTTTGAAGAAATTTTGAATTCCTTGTTTGTACAAAAATCAAAGTCAAATTCCTTTCATGCATCTAAGAATTAGGAGTTTTCAAATTTCTTTTTGCATATTTCATTAAAGAAAATTTCAGATTCCTTTTTGTAAATACAAATTTCAGATTCCTTTTATGATCATTAAATTAGGATTTCCCCATTTCTTTCGTAAATCCCCCAGGTAAATCACAATTGTTACATTTCTTTCTACATATTTTGGATAAGATTACCTTTTTATCTTTGTATAAATCCTTCTTACATTTCTTTCATGCTTTAAAACTAGGGTTCCATAAACCCTTTTTTTACATGTGTTACATTTCTTGCTTACATGCTTTCATAGAATAGATTCTAGTTTTTCTTCCCAAAGGCACTTAGGACTATATTTCTTTTTCGAAACGCATCTTTCTTTAGCCTTTGCTTCCAAAAACGTACCTAGGGCTAGTTTTTATTTCAAAAGAGCATCTAGTTAGATTTATTGCTTTACATATCATTGTTAGCAAACTCAAACCCACACACACATGTGGTTCAAAAAAATAAGTGGTGAGATTGGACTTCATCCCCAATCCATTGCTCAAGATTGGTGTGGCAGGAGTAGTACCCTCCACCATATCACCTCCTTAGACACTTAGTAGCCATACGAGAGGTTTTTTGGATTTCATAACTGAAAAACCCCTCACTTTTGATACTGGGCTCTTGGATTTCATCACCAAAAGTTACCTTCAGAGTGGGATAGGATTAGACACCTTCGTCCACAAGGCTAACATAATTTGTGGACACGGTAACTGTCGTTCTTAACTAAGCCTGATCGAGGGTGAAGTGAAAGCATGTTGTTGTTGACCATGCCTAACACATCTTAGATAGTGTCACCTCTTCTCGTGAGAGGACATAGAAAGCTCATTCTAGCATATTATTTCTCTCCCTTTAGGCTATCATTTTATCGTGTCTTCCATATAGGTCACCATTTGCACATCGTGATATTGTTCTATCATGTGCATCTTTGGGTGTTGCAAGAGTTTCAATACCGATGACACTCCTGATCTTCTAGAGAATTCACTCCACTACCTGTGATTCTACCTAGGAAGTATCAACAAAAATATATACCAAAATTAACAATGATGAGTGTCGTTGAGTCTCATCATTTAATCTCAATGATTTATCAATCCGGGGTGGTGTCCAAGGCTGTCTACGATAGAAGGTTAGGGTAGAGTACAATTTAGGCATTCATATTTCAAGCATTTATTAGTGAAGCAAATTTTGGTTTAGCCTTTTGGTGTCACACTAAACCTAGTCTGAAGAATGGAAACTAAAATAAATTATAGGAATTGAAAACTAAATCTAAATTGCAGAATTTAACAATTAACTACAATTGCATGAATTGAAATTGCTAAATTGAAATCTAATCTACTTTTCCAAAATTGAAATCTAGTTAATCTTGCATAATTGAAATGATGCTTGTAAATGAAACTTATTCTAAAAACACCTGTCAATGCCCTGCCACAAAAGGTTGTCAAGCTTCTACTACAGGAATTGACAGCAAAATGAAATATGCTGAAAATGAAAAGTTGCTAAAATAGAAAGTAGGGAAAACATGGAAAGCAAAGGAAAAATGCTTAATATAATTTGTTAGCTGACATACACACAAATTTTATACACAAACATAATAGAAAACATAAATCACATAATACAAAATAAAAACAAGAAAATGAAATCTGGCAAACAATCTATTAATTCTGCTGCAGCAAAATTATAGATTAAAACCTGCCATAAAATCCCTCCTTCTAGATCTAAAATGGAGCCCATACTTCCTGATCTAGAAGGATGTTAAAAACACTCTTTAACTAATTAACACTTAGAACATAAAATTATAAAATAGCTGCACTTTTATTGATGACAAAACATGCTGAAAACAGTTACAGAAAATTACTATACAGTCCTAATTACTGCAATTGAAAACTCTCCTCTATTCTAATTCCTAACTTGCTCAACCAAGGAGGGAGCTATGTTATTTATATAAATATTTACAACATATCCCATGCTCAAATCAACCTATGTGCTGCTTTATAGTGATTTGTCAATAATTTTGGATCTAAAATAAATGCAAATCTGGACAGTTTGTGTTGCAGTAGTAGTCATTGGCCCTTAGAAAGCATCTTCAATGGTGGGAGTACATAGGAGAAGTATATAAATATCTCACACATCTTTATTCACTTCAGAATATGTCATTTCTATCTTGCAAACAACTTCCTATTATGCTGCAATTATTTCTGTGTTTATCCTAGAAGAGGATCAAAATTGATCTTTTCCATGAATGGTGGCTTTGGATGGCAAGGATGGCAAAATCATATGGGAGATATTTTCCCTTAACCTTCTCAACATTATTTCCCTTTTTCCATCGTCAAAAATAGTCAAAAAGTCAAAAAACACTTTTCTGTTCTCATCCCGAAGATAAGTGGCTCATTTCGAAGAGACTGTATTTCTCATTCCGAAGATGTCTTGTTCATTTCGAAGATATTTGAAATGAAAAACTGTGTGCTATTCAAATGATTTTAGCTGCATTTCTCAAGTGGATTAGCCCTCAGTATCATATTGCAATAGCCTTCATTCCTCTCCATGTGTGAATTCCATGTCTTGCCATTCATTGGTAGCTTGCTGGAATTTACATGGTAAATTACTGCATTTTCCAGTTCTGCTGCACAGTTGTAAAATATTGGCATTTCTTGCAAATTCAAACAAATTATAACATGGAAAAATTATTCAAATATCAACATGAAGGAGTACATCAAGTTGCTACTGAATTTATACACTTCATTCACCAATTAACCATGCTGAAATAGTGCAACAGTGCTGCACAATTGCCCCTGCTCTGTTATACCCTGTTGCTACCTATTTAGACCATGTGGGAATGCTTATAAATAGGTCATATTTCTTATATAGTCCTTATTAACTCATTCCATCCATATCCTCATGCTTTTCTTGACAACTTCAAGGTGTTCCTATAAAGTAACAGCTTGCTAATTTTTATATGGCTGTTTTTTCAAATTTTCATATTTATGACAGTCCTAAAATTTTGGCTTCAATGTGGATTTGAAACAAGTTGAAGGGTAGGAAAACATTCAAAAACCATTTATAAGTTAATGGATATCAGCATACCACATTTTTTTAATTGAAATGCATGTTCTTACTTGCTACTTAATCAAGAAAAATTAGTCACAAAATGCTGAAAATAGTCAAAAACAGAGATATAGTATTCCTAACATAAAATCATGTAAACACTTAACAAATAGTATATTTTAGTCAAATATTTGAAAATTAACTTATCATATGGTAGTCAAAAATTGTGCAATAATGAGGCACTTTTGGGCCTCATCAAACAAAACACTTTATTTCTTGCATTTAGAACTGATTCCAATTTAGCATTGTTTGCATGATCACAAATTGATTTTAGCACATCACACCATGCAACACATTGTATTTTAGCTCCACGTAGCTTATCACCTTATTTTGAGTCCATACCTCATAAGGTTACCACTAACCCCCTTCACACATCATCATGTCAGTTGTTACCCATAGTCGTGCACGCGAGCAAGCGCACCCTATAGAGGAGGTACCTAGCACCCCTTCTAGTAAGGTCACCCCTCCTCCTTCGATCATAAAGGGGAAGACCGCATACACACATGATTCACTCATATATTTTTATCCACACTATCCACACATGATGACTCATGGTGAGACATCCACTTTGAGTGAAACCCTCTCTACTTCACTCATAGAAGACTATCCACTCCTTTTTTCTATATTGTCGCCTAATCCACCTGCCACATTTTGTGATCATATGATCTACACTGCTCCAATACAACCTAATCCATTCTTTACCATATATGAGGATACTCCTCCTACATCCCCTACATTTGTACATCCCTTATTCTAGAGCTTATCTCAATCCCTCTTTGATAATGACTCTTCCCTATTGAACTGCACTTGACCTGAGGTTGCATAAATTTTCCCTACTATAGGGATGGTCTCAGACCCTTCCTCCTCTACCACAGGTACCCAGATGCCATCCTTACAAACCGTGCAACAACAACCCCCTTGTAGGAATATCAAGTCTCCACTCAAACATTACATCCATACTCTTCTCAAGAGTCCCAACCATCACCATCCCAACAACCATTATTTACAATTTTTGAGGACCTATCATAGCCACCTCCCCAAACCCAAAACATGCAATACCAACAACAACAACTAGAAATTCCCACCCAATCAGGAGTGGATGCATTCCCCTCTTTAGCTTCCCAAGCTCCTACCCTAGAGACTTACCCTCCTTCCTCCTCATCATTCCCACCTTTATCTTAGGTGTTTGGAATGTACCCTACCCAATCCTTTGCTCAACCTTTGTCTACATCGACATTTAGGTTACCTCCTCCTCCTCATTTTTAAGCACTAACTGCTAGTCTTCCTCCCACTTATGGATAAAGACCAATAGCTTATAATCCTACCCCTCTAGGCTACTCTACATATTTTAGCTATGCCACCTCCCATCCTTCGATAAAAATATAGGTTCCATCCTTTGACACCTCATCTTGACCACCCCTAGCACTGGTAGCCTCGATACATCCATCATTACCTATTGGACCTACTTTCTTTATGCTCCCATTCATGGTCATCTCCACCTATGATCCAGCCATTATAGCAGGCCCCTATGTAGCAGGTACCCATACCACAACAATACATCCCACAATCACAATACTACTATCCTCAAAAAATATCCATTCCACATCCTAGTGTCCCTCTAGCCATGACATCATACGTCGCTCAATACCCATGCTACCAGGACCAGTTACAACAATTCCCCATGCAGTACTGGGAATAACAACAACTACAATACCCACCATATTACCAAGCTCAACCCACTAGTAGAATAGTCCACACCCTTAAAACCTAAGGTTCAACTCTTATAAGATGAGGTTAAGATGTTAAACCTTTGCACGGCCAACTATGGACCATAAAAACTAACATATGATGAACTCTATAGCGAGCCATTTCATCCATCAGTATCTATCCCACCTTACTCCTATCACTTTGATATCCCAAAGTTTGACAAGTATAGAGGTAAGGAATATTCTAGAAAATATGTCAGTAACTATCACTCAGCTTGCTACTAGATTCATAGTAGCAATCCCCTTATGCTACGTACCTTCTCCCTCTCCCTTGCAGGGCAAGCCTTAGACTGGTATAACATGCTTCCATGCCACAACTTGTATACCTTCAAACAACTAGCCAACTCCTTCCTGTAACACTTTTCCATAAACATTAAGAAGAAGACTAACTTCTTGGATGTCTATGCCTTACAATTGGATGACAACGAACCCATCATCAAATTTGTGTCAAGATGGTGATTGATCATCCATGATATAACCCATAGTCTCCTTACCACTGAGCTAGTGACACTCTTATCCAAGAGTTACCACAAACATATTTCCACCCCCCTATAGCTTCACCAAGGTCATACCTTTGAAGAAGTTATTGCCCAAGCCAAAGTAATTGAGGACATCAAGGTCCAGTCAGGAAAAATCAAGTTAATATAGAAGTCCAACTACAATCCTAACTTCCTTTTTAATAGAAATATGCCCAACCAACCTTTCCCTCAACCACCACAAGCCAATAATGTGGTAGTCGCTACCTTAGCACCCACACTAGTTTCACAACCTCTTCTTCCCCAACGTCAAATATTTCAAACCAATGCACCTCCACCTCCTATGCGTAAGAAACCTTACGGCATGTGCCCATAGGCCCAATAGTGAAACCTCACAACACTTTTTGAATCATTTCTAGCCCTCTTCCAGAGGTTGTATGAAGGAGATCACATCTTATTACCTGAGATCTAACCATTGGATCCAAACCTACCTAAGCCTCGTGGATACATTGAGCAAGCTTTCTACCAATACCACCGATAGCGCGGGCATGATATCAATTCATGTCACTCTTTTTGTGCTCAATTCCAAGACCTAATTGATAGGGGTACCATTTAGGTTTCAAACCCTCTTGTCCCATATAACCAAAACCTAGGGATCTTTTAAAATCCCTTACCTAACCATAGAGGAGCTAACCCCAAAATACCACCAATCAATCCACTAGGGCCACCTAGGCAAGTAAATAGTGTCTAGTGCAATCCCCCATCATGCGGCATAGTGGGTATGATCAACCTTACTACGCATAATCAATGATACCCATCATGTCAAAAAACACCTATTTTTTTCCTATCGATCCAACTCACATCCCTGCAACATTTTATGATTCCTAACACCATACCACATCTACCACAAAATATTATTACAATCCATGGTAGCCTTACCCACCAATTACAAAATACCCCTACTTAGCTATCCATTTCGACCTCCTATAATAATCTCAACCCCAGTGTGAGGCATTGAATGATATCCTACTCTCCATTGATCTGGATACACATGACATGAATACCTTTGTAAACTTTGTAGGTAAAATCTTGTGATGCCTTCAACCCTCCATTAGTTTCCATGATCATGAGATTATAGAATTGGTAGGAGAAGGAGTAGATTCTCCTCTCTATATCCAAGCAACCATCAACGACATCACCTACAAGTGTGTTCTCATTGATACTAGTTCTTCCATTAGAATTATCTCTACAGTGGCATTACATCACTTGCATATCCCACCAGCCCATTTTGCCACTCCATATCTTGACCTTCATGCCTTCGATGGTTCCATGAGACCCATGGTAGGATCCATCATCTTACCTATCTGAGTAGGCATTTGTACCATCTCCATATTTTTTCACATCATCCAAGGGGAGATGCAGTATAACATCCTTCTTAGTTGCCCATGGATTAGGGACATGTAGTGTGTCTCTTCCATACTACATCATTGGCTTAAGTATGTCCATGATGGACTAGTTCATTGTATCCCTATCGATGAATATCCCTTTAAGTTCTGCAACATAGTAGACCTCCCACCAACACCTTCTTTTTTATCCACACAAATCTTTCTGATCTCTTCTCATAAATATTTTGGAGCATCGACATCTTCCCCAACATCTACCTCACTACCTCAAATCTCATCAAGGACACATGCCTTGATTTCGACACCTTTAATACCATCTTTAGTAGAACCCAACCCTACTACCATACCTTTTTCACCACTATCCTTGTGGCCACCACCACCATTGCAACCCTCATCATCCAAAATTCCACCCCTGATCCTGCAACCTTCATCACCTTCTTCCTCATACCCTGCCACTTCACCTATCCCATCGTCCCCTATGGAAACCCTTATCCTAACTATGTCACAAATACATCCCCTTCCATTTTATCCATGACCTAGGTCATTCACTTCCTAGCATAGTCCAACGTTGACACCCTCTACTTCTCCTTTACAGTTCCCACAAGCAAACCACCCTATCCCAACTATCGCAAATTAATGCCATGAGTGGGAATGGTGAGATTCTCACCTTAATGACCAGCTATTAGACCCCTCCTCCACCACCATAAGAGAGTCTCATATTGCACCATCATCCTCTAATTCAGACTTGCCACCTCAACTGCCATCGCGTAAATCATCATATATTACTATTTTTATGACAAACACAGTCTTAAGGGATTACAATGCGTACAATGTCTGCGTATGTCCACCTGTTGTCCAATCCATGCAAGACTTCGGCCATTCCTCAACCTCGGTGTTTACCATTGGAATCATTATACAACTAGGATCCCCCGATAATCATTAAAACTTTTTCTATGCAGGAATTGATTCCTCGCTCCCACCTGTAGTACCTCCACCACTACAATCTAGCTTTTGTGGTATAATTTATCACCTAGCTAATCCCTATTTTGTCTTATGCTACCTTCAGTATTTCCACTGGCATGTATTTGGATTAGGTCTCTATGAGCAAGTGTTGCATACACGCATTAATCCTCATGTCCAATCACTTATCAACAAATTTGGCTTAGGTTATTGCCCAACCATTGTCCACACACTTGAGGACAAGTTACAAGATCTCACCCTACATCCTTATCCTCTCTCAACACACACCTTGGAAGAATACATTGACATGGATATCCTACAAGACACTCTATCACCTCATTCTACCATTACAGTTTCATGTGATTTCTTCCAAGAATCACCTTGTTTCGACACCACATCTTCATGTTGTGTCAATGAATTGATGAGCCAATTTGTGGCCCTATCTTTAAATTCTCATCACCTGGAGTAGAACATGACATCTCCACCACCATCACCAACATATTCAGCCCTTTTTCCACCTATACATCAACAACTTCAATGAGTTTTATCAAACCACATTCTCCATCAGTTATCTTGCACCCTCCTTTAAGCCTTTTAGGACACTCGCAGGTTGTCGAGTCATCATCACTAGAATCTTCACCACCAGCATCCCCCATAGCATCAATTAATATGTTCAAGGTGGATCTATTCTCTCCACTTTTATACACACACCATCCAACATGAGATGACACACCAAACCCTAATTTCATAGATCTTGTACACATCTCACCCATACCAGTACCCTAAGATTTCCTACTCTCACCACATGTCTTGTGCACTATGAACACCCCTTCATCATCTATGCCACCTCACATACCATAGGTGCACCACACATATATCTATCTAGATGACAAGTATGACATTACCAAGGCCATCAATGACCTCCACCTCATTCCAATTCCTAAACAATTGCATGATGGTTCTCACATGTTCATCAAATAAACCATCGATCTCAATATCGATGATGATCTTGAGAATCCCATATTGTCAAGCTAGTTGCTAGCCTTTCCACTGAAGAGTGCACCATGTTCACTACTTTCCTTAGGAAGTATATTAGTCTTCACGTGGTCCTATAAAGATATGCCAACCCTCGATCCAACCCCTATAGTACATAACCTCATGCTAGACAAAGATGCTAAACCCATAAGGAAAAAAATACGATGCATGCACCCAATAGTTGCATTATTCATAAAAATAAGCTACAAAAGCTCCTCAACATCAATTTTATAGTACCCATAGATTACCCCGAATGGATTTCCAACATGGTTGTAGTACCAAAACCATTCAGTGAGGTTCGTTTTTGCATCGACTTTCATGATTGAACAAAGCTTATACCAAAGACAACTTCCCACTACCTAACATCGACTCACTTATTGATTCTATGGCAGGCCATGAGATGATCTCCCTCAATGATGGGTTCTCTAGTTACAACCAAATCAAGATCAACCTCACTGATCAACACAAGATATCATTCACAATCCCCTAGGGGACCTTTTGCTATAAGGTTATGCGTTTTGACCTAAAAATGTTGGGGCAACCTATCGGCATGCCATGACTTATATATTTCATGATTACATGCATAAAACTATGGAATATTGTGTATACAACCTCATCATAAAGTCCAATAAACTCTCGCAACACCTAGACGATCTTCGCTAGATACTTGACCACCTATTAGAACATAATATTCACCTTAATTTAAAGAAGTGTGTCTTTGGAGTTACCTCATGTAAAATATTAGGGTTCATTATCACTCAACGTGGCATTGAGATAGACCTTAACAAATTAAAGGCCATCATTGAGATACCCCTACCTACTACCTTAAAACAATTGCACAGCCTCCAGGGCAAGATAACCTCCATTCACCGCTTCATTGCACAACTGTCAAACAAGTGCAAACCCTTCAACCATATCTTGCAAAAGGAATTAAATTTTAAATGGGATGATAACTACCCATAGGCCTTTGATGCTATCAAATATTACCTCACTTCCCCACCATTTATGTCTCTTCCAAACCTGTAGCTACCGCTAATTTTGTATATCTCAGCTACAAATTTTGTTCTAGGTACATTGTTGGCTCAAAAGAACACACTCGATAAAGAGTAATCCATATACTACATAAGTCATATGCTAGTCAACTACGAAGTTAGATACAGGTACATGGAAAAGCTATGCCTATTTGTAGTCTTTACCACCCATAAACTTATCCACTATATGTTAAACCAAACAACCTTTGTCATCGCTCGATACAACCCCCTTTGGTACATGATGAACAAAAGCTATCACAACTCTCAAAAAGTGAAATGGATCATGCTTCTAACTAAATTTGACATAGAATTCATTTCACAAAAATTTATTAAAGGATAGGTCATAGAAGACTAGCTTGTAGAAGCTCCCTTGCTTGATGATCAACCTCTCCTCATTCAGCTTCTCGATGATTCTATATTCCACATCACAGAAGTTGAAGAATATGTAGAGCCTAAATCATCAGCCAATTTAACCCTATACTTTGATGGCTTCCAATGCCCTCATACTGGGGATGCAGGTATTGTTTTCTTCAAACCCAAAGGGGAACCGCTCCCTTTCTCATTCAAATTGGACTTCCTTTATACAAACAATAATGCGGAATATGAAGCCTTGATCCTAGGATTAAAATAGGTCTGTACCATAAATATCAAATTCCACCACATCATAGGTGATTCCCTCCTGATAGTGAACCAAGTGAAAGAGACCTAGCAATGCCATTGTCCAGTTCTCCAAAAATACAAGCAGATCGCACAATAACTCCTTTCCTGACTCGAGTGGTATCACATCAAAGCTGCTCCATGATCATCAAACCATTTTGTAGATACAATGGCATCATTAGGAACATTAATACCATAAAATCCATTATCAAATACCACATCAGTATCCATTCATACACTCATCCAATCTTCCATATCTCCTATGTCTCCTATAGATTATGGTGGCATTCACATGGTCGATATCGAACCTTATGACCCTTGGTTTACGTAGATAAAATATCATATCAAATTATGATTCCTACCATGCAAATTATCACATGCTCATCATTGAGCATTCAAGCAAAGAGTGATCTGCTATACATTGCTGGGAGACATCCTTTATCATCGTAGCTATAATGGCATCCTCTTGCATTGCCTATAACCCCAGGAATCTCAATGGGTTGTACAAGAAACTTATGATGGTACTTGTGATGGTCACTTTAGTGGCATGGCAATAACAAAATGCATCATTTGGATGGGATATTACTGTCCAAATATGGAGCATGACTGTTGTGAATATGTGAGGTGTTGTATCAAGTACCAACAACATGCAAACCTCACACACCTTCCATCTCAAGAGCTCTAGGTAATCTAGTCCATGTGGAATTTTTTCACAATGGGACCTCAAACTTATTGGATAAATCACACCTACTTCATCAAGCAACCACAAATTCATCATTACAGCCATAGAATATTTTACAAAGTGGGTCAAAGCCATCCCACTTGTCTAAATCACAAGAGCCATGATTGTAGTATTTATAATAGACCATATCATATGCCGCTTTAGAATTCATTTCCATATCATCTTTGATAATGGTAAATTCTTCAAGAATAAAATAATTCATGCCCTCTACACCAAATTCAATATCCATTGTATTTTATCTAACCTATACTACCCACAAGGTAATTTCTAGATAGAAGCTACAAATAAAACAATTTGTTCAATACTTTACAAAATAGTAGTATAATCTCACCAGGATTGGCATAACCAAATATCCTTAGCTTTTTGGTCTTACTGTACGAGCATATGTACTCCCACTAGGGCAACCCCTTCCTCACTGGTATATGGTACCGAAGACATCATGCCCCTTGAACTCAAGATACCTTCCTTGAGAGTATCTATGAAGGAATTCATTGATGATGACACTACTTGTCAAGCTCATCTTGATCAACTTACACTCCTCAATGAGAGTCACATCCATGCCATAGAGCACACACATGTCTACCAATATCGTCTTTGCTGTACCTACAATAGTAAGGTACATCAACACAAATTCCAAATTGGTGATCTAGTTCTCAAAGAGAACCAGCAGATCACAAGTTAGCCTTGCCAATAGGGAGACAAGTTACCTTGAACTAGTTAGACCCCTTCATTATCACCCACAAGTTTGTTTCAAGTGCATATCATTTGGCTACTCTCGAGGGTCTCGCTGAGTCCAAACTGATCAATATCCCTTACCTTCGTGCATTCAATTCCTAATCCACATAGGCATTTACTATCACAAATAACACACACTTATGTTCACACATACACCATCCTACATGCACACCACGTTATGTGTATGCCTTTACTTTACAATTGCATTATACATGTATTTTTGCTTTTTATGTCATTTATATGTTGTTGGTATCTATTTCTTTTTTTAGGATTCACATCATCTACCGCTATGCCATCAGCAACGATACATGATGGTACACGCTTGCTACCAGCATCATAGCATCCCACCATGCAAGACCATCTAGCACCACCTCTAGTATCAATTACACCAATTGATCTGGCCAGATCACCCATTGCTCTTCAGACCAGACAATATTCATCTTCCTCCTATTCAGACCATCACACTCCACCTCGATGCCTCTCACCTCACCGTAGAGGGTCATCCTACTCACCTCATTCAGGAGACAACCAAGTTTCCCTATTCTCCTTTGATGAAAAGGAGGAAATATCCGATATCCATAACCAAGAGTCTCCTCCATATCCACCTGAGAATGCAAGGAAACCCTATTCATTGACATCTCCACCTCACCATCTGTTAGGAACCTACCACCCTCCCAATAAAGGATACACACCTCATCTGGCATATCCATCATGCCTAACTCCCAAAATCCTGAGTGGAATGTCTCCCTATGCTCAAGTCTTACAGTCACATTCTTTCTAAGCCACTTCTACGTGCATACCTCCATCCCACACATGCCATTATTGTTGAGCAAGGTGCAGCAAAAGTATTGTCATTGTTGTCAACACAGTCAGATAGATCGATTGATGCAGTGGATAGGAGTTCAAAAGCTATAGAAGACAGGAGTTCAGAGGTTATTCAGAGTATGTACAGTGATTTTCCAAGAAGACCGAAGTGGCCCATATGCAAAAGATCAAAGAAAAAGACAAGTAAGAAAAGTGTCGCGATATCGCGACATGTAGAGCAAGAAAGAAAAACTGTCGCGATTTCGTGACATGCAGAGCAAGGAAGAAAAATTGTCGCAATTTCGTGACATGCAGAGCAAAGAAGAAAAACTGTCGTGATTTCATGACATGTTGGAAGAAAAAGGGCAAGGAAGAAAAACTGTCACGATTTCGTGACATGCAGAGTAAGGAAGAAAAACTGTCACGATTTCGTGACATGTTGGAAGAAAAAGGACAAGGAAGTAAAATTGTCACGATTTCATGACATGCAGAGCAAGGAAGAAAAACTGTCATGATTTCGCGACATGTTGGAAGAAAAAGAGCAAGGAAGAAAAAGTGTCATGATTTCGTGACATGTTGGAAGAGAAAGGGCAAGCAGGAAAAAGTGTCGCGATTTCGCGACATGTTCAAAGAGAAAATGCAAGGAGGAAAAAGTGTCGCGATATCGCGACATGTTGCATTTTCACGGCCAAAGCAAAGAGAAAATGCAAGGAGGAAAAAGTGTCGCGATATCATGACATGTTGCATTTTCGTGGCTAGAAGAGAAGAGAAAATGCAAGGAGAAAAAGTGTCGCGATATCGCGACATGTTGCATTTTCGCGGTCCAAAGCAAAGAGAAAATGCAAGGAGAAAAAGTGTCGCGATATCGTGACATGTTGTATTTTTGTGGGCCGAAGCAAAGAGAAAGAGCAAGGAGAAAAAGTGTCGCGATATCGTGACATGTTGTATTTTCGTGGGCCGAAGCAAAGAGAAAAAGCAAGGAGAAAAAGTGTCGCGATATCGCGACATGTTGTATTTTCACGGGTCGAAGCAAAGAGAAAAAGCAAGGAGAAAAAGTGTCGCGATATCGCGACATGTATTTTCGGGGGCCAAAGCAAAGAGAAAGAGAGAGAAAGAAAAAGTGTCATGATATCGTGACATGTCGCATTATCATGACTTAAAAAGGGTAGCCAGGCAGAGAAAGAAAAAGTGTCGCGATATCGCGACATGTCGCATTATCGTGACTTAAAAAGGGCAGCCAGGCAGAGAAAGAAAAAGTGTCACGATATCGTGACATGTCGCATTTTTGTGACTCAAAAAGGGCAGCTAGGTAGAGAAAGAAAAAGTGTCACGATATCGCGACATGTCGCATTTTCACGACTCGAAAAGGCCAGGCAAGCAGAGAAAGAAAAAGTGTCGCGATATCGTGACATGTCACATTTTTGCGACTCAAAAAGGCTAGGCAGGAAGAGAAACAAAAGTGTCATGATATCGTGACATGTCGCATTTTCATGACTCAAAAAGGCCAGGAAGGAAGAGAAACAAAAGTGTCATGATATCACGACATGTCACATTTTTATGACTCAAGAAGGGCAGACAGGCAGAGTAACAAAAGTGTCGCGATATCGTGACATGTCGCATTTTCGTGACTCAAGAAAGACAGGTCGTATGTGCGCAAGACAAGAAGAAGAACCCAACTAAAATGAGAAGTATGACAGTGGACCGACATCTCTACAGCATTTACAGGGGCAGATACAGAGTGAATTCATGCAGCTAAAATATGAAGAGTGAACAAAAGTCAGTGCAATGGCTATAGGGACTGTTATCGAATGAAATCTTCGAGTGGTGGAATTACCGAATATCTTCATGAGTTGAAGCCGACTAAGACCGATGACAACCGACTAAGATTAGGGTTTACAGTTGTTATGAAAGCCGACTAAGATTAGGGTTTACATTTGTTATGCAAGCCGACTAAGATTAGGGTTTTCATCATGAAAATATTGTTATAAAAGGAGGGTTTTTTGGAGAATTGTGGTGTTGTTGCATAAGTCGTCGAATGTGTGTCGAAGTGTGAAATGCGGCCGTAAGAGCACAGAAAGCGCAGAAGTGGTGAGATGATGGTGAAGTGTGCAAAGTGAGCGAAGAGTCATGTCGAATTGTCCTAAGTGCGTCTGTGAGTGCGCAGAGAAAGCAGAAGGCATAGAGAGTGCAAAGGGCGAAGACGAATGCAAAGTGTAGCTGTAAGGGTGTAGAGTGTACGAAGACAGTGCGTAGAGGGTGCATAGAGAAGCGACTCAAAGAAGGTGAAGTGCAGTTGTAGATCACAGAAGATGTGTCTGTTCCATAAATAGTGAGAGAGATTGGGTAAGCAATAGACCAATCAGGGTCTTGTAAAAGCGAAGGTATCTTACTGTCAAACTTATAGATTCAAAATTGAAGTCCAAGTTGGTGCTTGGCATCAGGGTTTGGTGCTCCTTCCAGTGGGTGCTAGTAAATTGATTGTAAAGTTGGTGCTTTGCAAAGGCTGGATTTGGATGGTAGTCCAAGCAGTCATTCTTGAGGAGTAGCCAAATTGGTGAACCTCATTAAATCTTGTGTTGTGTGATGTTCTCTTGTGATACTTGCTTTATCTGGTTTTAAGGTTTCATTATTTCAGTTTTAAGAGCTGTGAATTTAAGTTTAAAGGACTACACTGATTCACCCCCCTCTCAGTGCCATTGTAAGACTAACAATTGGTATCAGAGCCAAGTTCCCTTCTCAGGCTAAATCAATCAGGGTTGATCTTGGATTAGTACGCAATGGGTAAGAAGAATAGATCCTCCTCCAAAAGGGCATCTCAGTCAGTTTCAGTTCCTGTGGAAGAGAAAATTGAACCAAAAAAGGTTGAAGACTTCTCATCAAACAAAGCACCTTTGTTTGACGAAACTAATTACGCGATCTAGAGAATCAGGATGTAGACATATCTTTGTGCTTTGGGATACGACATCTGGGATTTAGTAGATAGTGAATACACAATACCCATCACTCCTCCAACCGATGCTTTCGGTAAGAATCTGTTTGAGAATGACTCAAAAGCAAAGAATGCTATCAGGTGCGGATTAGTAGACAGTGAACTGGTAAAGATCATGAGTTGTAAAATGGCAAAAGAAATATGGGACAAACCGAGGAGTATTCATGAAGGAGACGATGAGATCAAGGAGGCCAAGTTACAAACACATCAAGCTCAGTTAAAAGCATTAAAGTTGAATGACGATGAGAACATAGAGGCATATATGCTGAGAGTTAATGAAGTCCTAGAGGATGATTCTAAAAAGGAAACAGGTGGAGGTCTTTTCATGACACTCGAAGAAGAAACAGAAAAAGAATAGGAATGTGATGAAGAAGAAATTGATGCAGAAATAAATTTGAAAGAGGAACTAATTGCAGCTCTGGATGAATTGAAGATAGAAAGAAAAAGGAATAAGGAAATCTCAAGAAAGCTTGAGGATGCAAATGAAATAATAACCAGTTTGAAAGTACAGGTAGAAGAATTCAAAAGGATTGAAGAAACTCTTAGGTCACAGATCAATGAGAAAGAGATTGGTTGCTGCAAACAAGAGGAAGAGATTGTTTTATTGAAGAAACAACTAGAAGAGGCCAATACAAATCTCAAATTCGAGAAGAGCATAGAGTTGCTAGATAAAATGATAAGCCAACAAAGAAGCTCCACGGATAAGCGTGGTCTTGGATATGAAGCTGAACAACCTTCATCTTCCAACTCTGCAGAGAAGAAGAAGTTCACTGTTGAAGGATCGAAGCAAGAAAAGTTTGAAGCTGAATCTTCAAAAGGAAGAAAATATCAAAGGAGATCTACAGCAAAGCAACCACAACAAAAGAGGTTCTATCACTCTCACTCTATTCATAATAATACTTTTAATGGCTATTGTTTCAGATGCAACCAGTATGGTCACAAGGCAATTTATTGTGGATTGAATAATAAATCAAAGAGTTATGCTGGTAGAAATACATCTGCATTTCTGAGTGAACACTATGTACAATGTTTTCAATGTAATGGTCATGGGCACATAGCAAGGTTTTGTCCAAGCACTTTTGTATCTAATCTAAGGCAAAACAGTAGATTTCATCAGACACAAAGAACGCAACACAGACAGGGAATAAATCATGTACATAAAAGAAAGGAAAATAATCATTCATCAAGGATGCACAAGAGACAACCACACAAGAGAAATGTTCGAGTTCACAAAAAGGTGCAAAACAGGGATGTAGTTGAAAAATCCAAGCCCGAGTTCAAGAAAGTTTGGAGAAAGATAGAAGAAAGGAAATCGTGTCTCCTTGGACTGAAGGAGACTACTCCGCTATTGCACTAAGCAACTCCAGGTAGCACATCCTCAGGGGGAGCAATCTTGAAGTTTCATTTTAATGCTCCTATGTATTTGTTTGATTACCCGAGGATGAAAGGCAAGTAGTCAGGGAAGTTGTCGTATAGTTGTCGAAGTGTGTTTTCAGTTCATGTAGTTGTTTGTGGAAGTGTCGTGAAGGGTGGTGATTAAATTGAGAGTTGTCATTATTGGTAGTATTGCTATATGTCATTGTTGTACTATTGATGGTTCTTACTACCACTGTCCAAAGTTAAGGATTATAACAGTTCAGATAATTTGGTTAGTGAAAGAATGTTGCCCTAGCCGCATATATGTGTTTCGATAAAAGCAGTGTGTATTTGAACTACACATTGACGTGAAGATTGTTAGATCTATTATGATGCTGTGGTGAAAAATATTGAAGTCTGATTATTGATTCATGTTTAGCTCATCAAGATGAGCAACTTTGCTTTGTGAATCATACCTATCCGAGGTCCGAAAGTATGAGTTTGAGTAAGGTGCACTATAGTTGGCCGTGAAGTGTTTGACAAAATGTTGTCTCCTGATTCGAACAGTTGAAAGTAAGGTGTGACCAGCGGTGACTATAGAAAACATAGACCAAGTTGAAAATGTAAAAAGGGATTTGGTTGGTGTTGTGGTACAGTGTTTGATGCTTGCACAGAGTTGGCAGTAAAATTGCAGTGTCGGTATGGTGTTGGACAAAAGTTGGTACAAGTGTGAGTCACTTGACAATTTTTTTGACAGATGTGAAATCAGCGTTTTTGAATGGGAAGCTTGAAGAAGAGGTTTATATTGAGCAGCCAGATGGTTTCCAGCTTGGTGATGATCCCAACTTGGTTTGTAAGTTGAAGATATATGGCTTGAAACAGGCACCCCGAGCATGGTATGCAAGGCTAGACAACTATCTCACTCAACAAGGGTTTAAGAAAGATGATATCATATTTGGCAGCAGCAAAGATGAGTCGTGTAAAGATTTAGCAAATAAGATGCAGAAAGAATTTGAAATGTCAATGATTGGTGAACTTTCGTATTTCCTCGGGTTGCAAGTTAATCAAAATAAGAAGGGCATATTTATTTCTCAAGTTAAATATGTGAAAGAGATGTTAAAAAGTTCACAATGGAGGATTGTAAGCCAGCTTAGCACTCCCATGATGACAGGTTGCAAGTTGAGCAAGGATGACAAATCTCCACCTATTGATCAAACCATGTACAGATCTATGATTGGGAGCTTACTGTACCTAACAGCTACCAGACCAGATATTTTGTAGGCAGTATGCATGGTAGCACGATTTTAGGCTAATCCCAAGGAGACTCATGTGACAGCAGTGAAGAGGATTCTTCGGTACCTCAAGGGTACTATGGAGTATGGGTTATGGTATCCGAAAGGTAAAGACTTCACCCTTATTTCGTATTTAGATGCAGATTGGGCAGGATGTGTCGATGACAGAAAGAGTACCGGTGGAGGTGCATTCTATCTTGGAGACAGGTTGGCCGCGTGGCACAGTAAGAAATAAGAGTCGGTTTCTTTATCGAAGTAGAGGCAGAATATATTGCAGCGACAACATGTTGTACGCAGGTATTATGGATGAAAAAACCTTGAAAGATCTTGGTATTAGCTTCAGTGAGCCAATATCAGTTAAGTGTGATAACACCAGTGCCATTAACATCTCCAAGAATCCGGTTATGCATTCACGCACAAAACACATTGCTATCCGGTATCACTTTTTGAAGGAGAAAGTTGCGGAAGGTGAGGTTAAGTTGGATTTTGTTCCAACTACAGAGCAAGTAGGAGATATCTTCACAAAACCATTGCCCAAGGAAGTATTTGAGTACCTTCGCAATAAATTGGGAGTGGTCACACTTCCCAAGAATTGACTAGCTACAGGGATCACATTCTCAGGGGGAGCATTTAAGTATTTGATTATCTTTTTGCTCATGTTCATGATTTTTGCTAAGTGTAATAAATTTTTCCTGAGAATGTTGTGCATGGACTTAGGGGGAGTCTGCAGTAGCCCTTTGGTATTATTGTCAAAGGGGGAGAAGAGTTATAGGAAATTGCACATGTGTTGCCAACAATTCCAAAGGGGAGATTGTTGAGCAAGGTGCAGCAAAAGTATTGTCATTGTTGTCAACACAGTCAGATAGATCGGTTGATGCAGTGGATAGAAGACAGGAGTTCAGAGGTTATTCAGAGTATGTACAATGATTTTCCAAGAAGACCGAAGTGGCCCATATGCAAAAGATCAAAGAAAAAGACAAGTAAGAAAAGTGTCGCGATATCACGACATGTAGAGCAAGAAAGAAAAATTGTCATGATTTCATGACATGCAGAGCAAAGAAGAAAAATTGTCGTGATTTCATGACATGTTGGAAGAAAAAGGGCAAGGAAGAAAAACTATCATGATTTCATGACATGCAGAGTAAGGAAGAAAAACTATCACGATTTCGCGACATGTTGGAAGAAAAAGGACAAGGAAGTAAAACTGTCACGATTTCATGACATGCAGAGCAAGGAAGAAAAATTGTCACGATTTCATGACATGTTGGAAGAAAAAGAGCAAGGAAGAAAAAGTGTCACGATTTCATGACATGTTGGAAGAGAAAGGGCAAGCAGGAAAAAGTGTCACGATTTCGTGACATGTTCAAAGAGAAAATGCAAGGAGGAAAAAGTGTCACGATATCGCGACATGTTGCATTTTCGTGGCCAAAGCAAAGAGAAAATGCAAGGAGGAAAAAGTGTCGCGATATCGCGACATGTTGCATTTTCACGGCCAGAAGAGAAGAGAAAATGCAAGGAGAAAAAGTGTCGCGATATCGCGACATGTTGCATTTTCGCGGTCCAAAGCAAAGAGAAAATGCAAGGAGAAAAAGTGTCGCGATATCGCGACATGTATTTTCATGGGCCGAAGCAAAGAGAAAGAGCAAGGAGAAAAAGTGTCGTGATATCGTGACATGTTGTATTTTTGTGGGCTGAAGCAAAGAGAAAGAGCAAGGAGAAAAAGTGTCGCGATATCGCGACATGTATTTTCGCGGGCCGAAGCAAAGAGAAAAAGCAAGGAGAAAAAGTGTCGCGATATCGTGACATGTTGTATTTTCGGGGCCAAAGCAAAGAGAAAGAGAGAGAAAGAAAAAGTGTCATGATATCATGACATGTCGCATTATCATGACTTAAAAAGGGCAGCCAGGCAGAGAAAGAAAAAGTGTCACGATATCGTGACATGTCGCATTATCGCAACTTAAAAAGGGCAGCCAGGTAGAGAAAGAAAAAGTGTCACGATATCGCAACATGTCACATTATCATGACTCAAAAAGGGCAGCCAGGTAGAGAAATAAAAAGTGTCATGATATCATGACATGTCACATTTTTGCGACTTGAAAAGGCCAGGCAGGCAGAGAAAGAAAAAGTGTCGCGATATCGCAACATGTCACATTTTACGACTCGAAAGGCCAGGCAGGAAGAGAAACAAAAGTGTCACGATATCACGACATGTCGCATTTTCATGACTCAAAAAGGCCAGGCAGGAAGAGAAACAAAAGTGTGGCATGATATCTTGACATGTCGCATTTTCATGACTCAAGAAGGGCAGGCAGGCAGAGTAACAAAAGTGTCACGATATCGTGACATGTCGCATTTTTGCGACTCAAGAAAGACAGGTCGTATGTGCGCAAGACAAGAAGAAGAACCCAACTAAAATGAGAAGTATGACAGTGGACCGACATCTCTACAACATTTACAAGGGTAGCTATAGAGTGAATTCATGCAGCTAAAATATGAAGAGTGAACAAAAGTCAGTGTAACGGCTACAAGGACTATTATCGAATGAAATCTTCGAGCGGTGGAATTACCGAATATCTTCATGAGTTGAAGCCAACTAAGATCGATGACAACCGACTAAGATTAGGGTTTACAGTTGTTATGAAAGCCGACTAAGATTAGGGTTTACATTTGTTATGCAAGCCGACTAAGATTAGGGTTTTCATCATGAAAATATTGTTATAAAAGGAGGGTTGTTTGGAGAATTGTGGTGTTGTTGAATAAGTCGTCGAATGCGTGTCGAAGTGTGAAATGCGGCCGTAAGAGCGTAGAAAGTGTAGAAGTGGTGAGATGATGGCGAAGTATGCAAAGTGAGCAAAGAGTCATGTCGAATTGTCCTAAGTGCGTCTGTGAGTGTGCGAGAAAGCAGAAGGCGCAGAGAGTGCAAAGGGTGAAGATGAACGCAAAGTGTAGTTGTATGGGTGCAGAGTGTTTGAAGATAGTGTACAGAGGGTGCATAGAGAAGTGACTCAAAGAAGGCGAAGTGCGGTTGTAGATCACAGAAGATGTGTATATTCCATAAACAGTGAGAGAGATTGGGTAAGCAATAGACCTATCAAGGTCTTGTAAAAGCAAAGGTATCTTATTGTCAAACTTATAGATTCAAAATTGAAGTCCAAGTTGGTGCTTGGCATCAGGGGTTGGTGCTCCTTCTAGTGGGTGCTGGTAAATTGATTGTAAATTTGGTGCTTTGCAAAGGCTGGATTTGGATGGTAGTCCAAGCAGTCATTCTTGAGGAGTAGCCAAATTGGTGAACCTCATTAAATCTTGTGTTGTGTGATGTTCTCTTGTGATACTTGCTTTATCTGGTTTTAAGGTTTCATTATTTCAGTTTTAAGAGCTATGAATTTAAGTTTAAAGAACTACACTGATTCACCCCCCCTCTCAGTGCCATTGTAAGACTAACAATTGGTATCAATGCAACTAGTTCCTGTGCCAACCATCCTCTAGATGCCACCCTCACCACTTCGTGGCCTACCATTCCAGCCAACCTCACACTCTGCAAATGTATTCCACTCACCCCCATTATCACCTCATGCTAGTTCCTCTTCCCATGCATACCACACTACTCCCTACACATTGGAGTCTCGCTCTCCACCTTCTCCGACCCTATCACCTCCGCATCCTGATATCTAGCACATCCTAGCTCGACTCGATGCCCTCAAGTTACATTTGAGCCATTATCATTGCCTCACATCTACTCGCCAGTCCATTGTACCTCGTACATCCTCACCTCCACCCAGGTCTATTCCTCATCCCAAGGTTCATCCCACATCTGAATCTCAACCCACTACCTCCACCATTTGACCTCACTCCATCTGCTTCATGCACACCTCCAATGGATCCCTACATCTACCCCATACCTATCCCATCCTCACCATTATCCAAAATATTTCACCATATCCTTCACCAAGGCCTCCTGGTATTACCTAAAATCAGGCCTATTGACCCATCACATCCCAAACCGTGAAATTACCATGAACATCAATTTTGTATATACCATCGACAACCAGGTCATGACATTGATGCTTGTCATACATTCGAAACCCTGGTAGACAACATGTTGATTGGTGATCACGTCCCATCATCTGAGCATTCCTATTCATCCACCTAACTTCAGAGTCCCCCATATCGCATTGTCCCTTAAACTTTGCCATCACGTGAATCCTTGATAGTGCCATCCTACTACATTCACCATATGTCCAACTACACAAATCACCAAAGCCCAAGCAACATCATCGCTTCACCTCCCTGCTCATGACCTGACCCACGTCACTTCACTCATCAGTAGTTTCTCTTCATCTTTCCTCCTTCACTCTTCTTCTACTTCTTCTTACTTCCTCACGTAGTTGTATGGTCACGCTTCGAGTGGCTACATACCTACGTTGATCTATTTTCTTTCCTCTATCCTCATTAGTCTTTGGTAATCCCCTCATCTCATTGGTTACCAATACCTATTTCTTCTCATTTCTTCTAGTTGTAAATCCCATCTTCACATTCTTCCTCTTTTTATCATTATCGCATGCATTCCCATAGGTCACAGTTTACTCACCTATCATCACACACACCCCACATGCTGGGGCAACCATTATCATAACATCGCACTTTTGTCATGATGATACACCATACTCATCTGTAGATAAGTTTCCCAAACTTCTCCCTCTACACTTCATGAGCTTCCTCTTGTAAATATTGCATTCCCTCACTTGCATCATTTACATTACATCCATTGCATATATCCATATGTTTTTCATTATAATTTCTTTCATAGTTTGTATATTCTTCCCCAAAATGCACCTTCAATAGGAGTAACACATGCACTTGTTAGCATCACCACCTGGATGTCCATTCCCCCTTTTTAGGATTAGGGTATACATAGGTGTCATGTTAAGCTTTGACCACTCACTAGTTCAGTCAATCAAATGTCACCTCTAGCTGATAGGTTTTACACACTCCTTATAGTTCTTTAGGCTAGTTCAACTTCTCTCATGGACCATTCACACAGGTTACACATTAAACAAGTTTTGAGTCTAGGGAAGATAACACCTTGAGTAGATATCACCATCTAGTGAACATGTTTCCCCTACTCATCCTATCACTTGCATGGTCAACATATGACCTGGGGATAAACAAAGGGATAAGCATAAGCAAAAGTAAGACAACCGGGCAGAAAACAAAAGACAATGCCCATACAAAAAAAAAGAAAAAAAGAAAGAAAAAGAGCACCACAAAAACATATAAGAATAATAAATGAGGGGTAGAAAACAAAAGGAAATACCTCTAGATATCACCAGTGTTATGCTTCATTACCTTTGGTCCTTAGGTTCAACATAACATCATGGGATGATTTCCATCGCTAGCAATAGGCTCTAAGAGCCTACCTACCAGTGGAATAGTCTTACAAGTGGTGACATATCTGTCACATTAGTGACCTTATTTTGTATAGATCACTATTCACTTATGGATGAGCTAGCTAGTTTGGCCATGTCTACAATGGGTTAATCCTACCTCCCTCAAAATGGATAAATGAACCTCACTCATTTACACACACAAGTCCATGACAGACTCTGAACCAGTCAGATTAGTTATGAGTTGCCACAAAAACTTGCATAGTTTTGGGTCTAAGATTTGATTATCAAAACTACATTGGTCAAAGTCATTACATATACCTTATACCATCCTACATCCCTGAGATTATGGAATGGATCACATTCACATAGGTACATGCAATGATACAAGTGCTTCCTTTGCGCATTTCAGTCTTCTCATACATGCATCATCGCATCTATGTTACATGCATTTACTAAAAATTGCATCACATCACATCATATTGCATTGCATTAAACATACAATCCTTCACATCATTCTATAATATATCTACACTATAGTTTGATCATACATCTACACCCTACCACATATGTATATCCATGCATTATACATTTACTTACACATTACATTATGCTATCTATGCAAACACAATTCAAACACATTAAAATTAACATCAAACACACATGTATATATAAAATCCGACACCAAAAAGGTATATATATATCATCCATCAAAAATACCCATAGGCTACAACCTGGGACCATGCCCATCATACAAAATACAAAACTACCCATAGGCTACAATGGTAATCGACCTAACTACCACCAAGAGCCTCTCCACTCCCCTCATGGCTCGCCATCCCTGGTGCTATCCCACATGTCATTGCAGCCCTACTGGACTCCACTTGCTCTCCTGATCTCCAAGCCCCTATAGGAGATAACACCACTACTGAGCTCACAGCCACATCTCTACCTACTACCACATCCTACATCCCAGCTCTCATACCTCTTTGACCAACTGAAGAGGCACTCTGATGACTCCACTAAGAAGGCACCCGTACACATGTCTGTGTCCCTAACTATGACACCACCTGATCATAGTTTGGGAGTGGGATCCTATTAATCCCCAAAGAGTACTCACAAGCTACCTACCTTGCTACCTCCATAGCCAACATCCCTCTCCCAAACTTGATACTCTCCTACAGCTACTCTATCTCAGCTCTCAGAGTAGCCACATCAGTTGGAGCCTCCACGTGTGCTCCCTCAACCCCCTCTCATCCCTACCACTACCTCACCAACTCAGCTCATAGCTCTGTAATCTTGGCATCCCGAGCAGCCAATGCAGATCGGTCCCTCTCCATATCCACTACCATCTGAGCACACCTATCCTCAAGAGCCTTTCAAGAAGCATCACTAGAGGTCTCCAAAGATATCAACCTCTCCTCCAAGTCCATCATCTCTACCTACCTATACCTCTCACTCTCATGGAGATCTCCCTCCAACTATCGTACTCAAGCACGTAACAATAATACCTCCTCCTCGACCTCCTACCTCTCCTACTGCTCGATGGGAATCTCCTCCAACCCATCAGAGAAACCCATATCTAAGGTATCATCCAAGCCACCCATAGCCATACCTCCACCTAACTCCTCCATAACCGAAATCTCCTCCATAACTAAAATCTCCCCCAAAGGCTACTCTCCACCACTCATAGGAACCTCCTCTACCCTCTCTATAGATGAACTCGAGGTGCCACCCAACCATCACCTAGAGCATCATAGAGGTACCTCTATCTCACCACCAGGTCTATCCTATGACCTCGCCCAAGTGCCTCTCGCTGCCCTCCTCCCTACTGTAGGTACCCCACCACCAGGCGGTACCCATCGATCTACCACACCTACACCTAGCTCCTAACTCTACATAGCCCACCAAGCATCAAACTCAGGTGTAGTCCTAGCATCACTCACATCTAGGATCACAATCAATGGGTCCCTCTCAGCGATCCATGGCAACACTACAGGTGGTTACCCCCTATCACCCCATCACCTATAATATACAATAGGAGCCTCTAGAATATCCTATTGTAAGCCAAAATATCGCCTAACTCGATCAAACTAAAAGTACTTAACCTACCAAGTATATCGCCCCACCAACCACCTCCCTCGATGAATGGCTCCCAACTGCTCACCATCCTTCTCCCATGTCACCCCACCCATCCAAGGCCTCCACTCAATGACACTAGGTATCAACTCCCCAAACTTGACCCTCCAAAATAGAGGATCACCCTCATGTGGCCTCTTAACCCCCTTCTCCTCATCAGTCCTCCATCTGAGAGCATAAGGTAAATACTCCTATCCCTCCACATGCACCTTACAAGGCAACAATGATGGCCTCTCAATAGAAATATGCTCCCATGCCCACACCTACAGCAAGGGAGTCCAACTCAAACCCTTCTACCCAACATGCACCACATCATGCAACTCCCTATAAACCTAGGCCAACAATGCAGGTGCCCATGCAAACATAGTATTACGCTCTACCATATCACTGACAATATCCAACATATTCTAGGTAAACAATACCTCAAAAGTGTCAAGAAGAGCATATGTCGAGATCATCATCATAGCTGCACACTGATGCTTAGATATCTTCTCATTATTCCATAATAGCTCATAATCCATCTTCTTGATATCTATCTCCCTCCACTCCTCACCAAAGAAGCACTCCATCATAGCCTCCTTTGTATTATCTGGTGCTGCCCTCACTGGCACACCCTCAATCGATAATTTATAAATCTTGTACACATCTTCCAGGGTGATAGTCATCTCACCCATCGAAAAGTGGAAGGTGTTGCGATCCGCATCCCATCGCTCACATAATGTGGATATGTATGCCTTGTTGGCATGAATGCTCTTGCATTCCCACATGCCTCTAAACCATATGACATCCAACCACTTTTGATCATCTTCATTGTCCATAAGCTTATCAAAATCATGCTTCATCGTACGGACACGATGATGTGGCTCGATCATTTTCACCTGTTCATACACAAACAACAACAAAATTCACATCATTCTAATGCACAATCATCCAATTAAATAAAATTCAATTTTATTTAAACACATCACACACACAAATTAATTTATTTTAATTTGACACGCACTTTGAGACATAAAACAGTGCACAATTCACATTTCAAAACAAATAAAAAACACAGTCGCATATTTGGATACCCATTTTGCCATTTCATGGTAAAATTTCAAACAGATGCGAAAAATAGTACATATTTGGCTCCCAATAGTCAAATTTACAATTATCCACATACTTACTGTGGCACGAAATTCAAAATCATGTCAATCCATCAGACATACAAAAACAAAATACATTTTTGAACACCCATTTGCCCACTTCACGGTGAAAGTGTCGACAAATTTCAAAAATAGTATACAAATCTACACGAAGTTTGAGGTCAAAGTTACCACAACCTCCCCAAAATGGTAAGCATGCCAAATCACATAACATCACAAACACAGTCACATTTTTGAATACCCATTTGCCCACTTCACGGTGAAAGTTCAAACAAAAATTGAAAACAGTGCAAATCGGGCTCCCAACAACCAATTTTAAATTCAACATTATCTACACCTTGGCATGTAAATCAAACACACGCCAAATGCAATCATATACCAAAACAAACAACATTTTTGGATACCCATTTCGCCCTTCTACGGTGAAAGTGTCAACGATTTCTAAAAATAGTGTACCTACAGTGGAAAACTTAACAGTCAAAGTTTTCTAATTTACATCCTAATGGCCCACATTCAGATAACACACCAAATGAGGATAAATTAAAAACACAGTCACACAATCACATACCCATTTCCTACTTTTACAGAGGAAATTCAACCACATTGCAAAAACAGTGCACCATCGCTCCAAAAATGGAAAGTCAAACTGAAAGACTACTCTACCCATCACCCGATCAAACTACAGTGAAAAAGGGTCAAACCTAAAAACCGATCACACTTTTGGGTACCCATTAAGCCCGTTTAACACTTTGTGTTCCAATTTTAATAAAAATTTACCTAAATTTTTAAAATAACATGAAAACCTCCCCCTATTTCATGCTTTTTGAGAAACAAAATAAAAAAATAAATAAGAAATAGAGCACTTACCGGTGGATCGCCACATCGAGCTCTAGTGCCAGTACATCCTCTCATCATCCTGCACCTCGATCCGATCAACTGCAAGTGCTCTGCATCGCCAAACGTCACTCCCTCCTCACTCTCCAACTCCGTCGACGTCAAAATGACCACCCCACGCTTCCAAAAAAGCTTAAATACACCTAAAAAATCCTAATTAGGTCAAATTCACCCCCAACCTATGAATTTGACCCAATTCACCCCCTGACCTATGAATTAGCCCAATTCACCCCTCGACCTATGAATCCAGATCCAATTCACCCCTCGACCTACGAATTGAGCCTAGAAGCCCCAAATTGACCCAAATTTGATTCCAAACCCTACCAAACCTGCCCCTCTTCCTATCCATCTAATTTTTCATCAATTTCATCATGCATTTTTCTTCTATCAACTGATTCATCACCATATCATCACATTCCATTCACCTCATTGTTGATTCCTCATTTGAGGGGGTATTCATATCCAACATCTAGCTTTGCATGCAACCAAACAACCAAACATCCAAACCATGGATATCACATCTGTCTACAAAATTTTTTGCTAAATATTATCTTATGATTATAATCTCAATCCCAACTAGATATTTGTTAGATCAGGAGAGTTGTGTGTAACAATGGAGAGGTCACTTTGGCATTCATGGTACACAATGAATGACATGGTTGACTAATTCAACGCAACATTTGGAGAAGGATTTCACTCTGGCATTCATGATACATAATGAATGACACATTTGAATAATCCAAATGTTAACTAGCTCAAATGGTTTGACACTTGTCACCATGTACTCATCAATCAATCAACAACAAATATTTGAATAGGCATTTGTTCTATTCATATTTTGGACCATCCTGCATTGGTCGCAAAAGCAAAGCAATCAAAATTTGCCACCCCAAGCAACTAGTATGACATCAAAAAATGTCATACAGACTCAACAAAACCATCGCGTTGCATCCGCAATCATCCATTTCCATTCACCGACATTGTTTTTCATTTTCTCTCTTTCTTCGTTCCCCTCTTCTTCTTCTTCACTTCTTCTCTTCTCTCCCTGGATCCCTGATCAATGTTGTATGGTCATGCTTCGAGCGGCTACATACCTTTGGTTGGATTCCATTCCTTTCCCCTCTTGGCTATCGGTCAATGTTGTATGGTCATGCTTCGAGTGGCTACATACCTTTGATTGGATCCCATTCTCTTCTCTTCTTCATCTTCTACTTTCTCCCATCATATTTTTGTATTAAACTATGTGCCACACAATATAGTACAAAAAGGGGTAAAATGTAGACACCTAAAAGTCGCACATAGCTACCTCTACGTACTTGTAGATCCTTTTGGACACTTGTAGGTTTACATAGGCCATCCTAGACACCTCTAGGCTATTGTAGACCGGCGTAGACTATTGTAGATGGCTCTAGACCTATGTAGACTATTGTAGACATGCGTAGACTACTGTAGACATGCGTAGACTAGCGTAGATCACTCTAGATTAGCGTAGCATATCGTAGACTTACATAGGCTACATCACTAGTTTATAGGTACAAAACCCTATTAAACTACTCAATTCACATCATAACCACTTTGCATCCATCAAAGGATCACTCATCAATCACCCAAGGCCACTTAAGCCCTTCCTAGACTTAATTAGGACCCCACGGGACTATTAGTTCCCAAAAAGTCTTAATTAAAGTTAATCCAAATTCTAATTTTAAAGTGACTTCACTTAAAGTGCACTTTTTGGATTATAAAGGTTAATTAGGTTCCTAAACCCTAATTAGTCCTAATTATTCCCTCCCACATGTGTGTGCACTAGGTTAGTTAGGATATTTTCTAGGAAACCCTAACCTAACCCCAAATCTAACCTAGAGTTGACTAATCCTAGTTAACCCTAATCTCTCCTCACACATGTGTGAGGATGAGATATTTCCTAAGGGAATGTGAGGATGACACCTCACAAACCCTAACCTAACCATCCTAGAACCTGACCTTAGGGTTTAGTTCTCCTAACCACACCCCCTACCCCTTAGGTTTATCTATAAATAGTGGACCTAAACCCTCATTCTACCTCTCTCTCCTTTTAGCCAAAGCATAGAAACTCTACCAAAATGCATACAAAAGCACAGAAACTAGCAATCTGAACCTGAACAACAATAGTACAGCACCTGAGGAGCCCATCCATGCAAGGATTTCCTTTAGAAGGCACTTACAGCTAAATTCACCCCCCGACCTACGAATCCAGCACCAATTCGCCCCCGACCTATGAATTGGGTCTACAGGTCCCAAATCACCCCAATTTTGTTAGGTAAGCTTTATTTGACAATATTATGATGTTTCCCATAGTTTTTATAGCATTTTAGTTCAATTTCATTTACTATTTTCATTGTCTTTCATCAATATGGGGCCTGACCAAGGCAAGCCCCTAAACCAACTAACCCCCTTTTTTAGGTCATACAACAGGTGGAAAAGGAGCAAAATCAGCATCAACAACACTAGTGGTGGCCCCCATGCACTAAAGCCCACCTACATCGAGGAACCCAAGAGTAGCTATCAGTCTATTTGATGTTCATTATGAAAAGGATTCCTTACAATCCTTATTGTAACCTATGAATTCCATTTCAAATGAATAAAGAGCAATTTTTTGGACATGTGCATTTACTTTGTATTTATGTTTGAGAAAATAGTAGCTTTTGCCCATTTCATTTTAATATTATATGCCTAAAAATTCCCAAAGGATGAAGACCCAAGGAAGGAGAAGCAAGTTTAAATTAAATAATAATATTATATCATTATAATATTTCAAGCCAAATAGCAAGGTGAAGAAAAACAAGGTTTAGGTTAAAAGGACCCATGAGCAGTTTACAAAAGATTTAATTTAAATTAAAATATTTTAATAATTGATTAAAAATTTTATTTAAATTAATAAGGAGTGCCAAAGATTTTTAAATTTAATATTTAAAATCTAATTCGAATTTTAAAATTTGAAATTGGTCGACGTGTAAAAGACAAGAAGCATGTGTATTTATAAAGGAAATAATTCTCATTTTCTAAGATCTAAAAATATAACTTCGAATGCAATGCTAAGGATAAAAATCATGCGCTGCATTACCTAGGAAGAAGAGAAATTCACATTTTTAAGTATTGGTGGCAGAGAAGTGTGTAAGGGCAGCGATGTGGATAGAAAGGTTCACCGACAATGGTAGTGCAGGTGGCAGTTGAGAAAGATTTAGGGCTTTGCAAGGAAGAGATCACAAGTTTGATCCATGCAATTGATGTTTTTCTAGAAGAAAAAGAGGCATTTGTTTCATTTGACATTTTCATGAGGTGGCATATAGAGAGAATCGTGCACCTATGGTTTCATGTGGGCACGTAGCCCACTTGGTGACCTAGATTTGGACAAGGGTGTTGGAAAGGCCACGTCGTGTGATCGAATTTCATTGAAGATATTTTTGGTGGGCAGAATAAATTAAAGGTTTGCTATGCACATTTTTATTTCTTCAAATATTTTGAAATTCAAAAATTGCTTAGAGGGTTTTGTGAGTTTTGAAAGGTAGTTATGATTTTTTGGGAGAGTTATAAGGTAAAGTAAATTAAAATATTTTATTTTGATTTTTTGGTGATTGAAATTTATTTTATAAAGTTGGAGTGATAAGGTATGCAAAGAAAATAATATTTTGCATCTTGAAATAAAAGTTGCATTGTGATACTTACATTTTGTGAGTTTGGAGATTATAACGTGTATAAATAAAATTGTTGTGTATTTTGTTATAATGAAATCCTTGACTTATATTGTGTAAATTTGGATATTATAAGGTGTACTAAGAGATTTGATATTTTTGTAGGGTAAAATAATTATTGGGAAAATTATTTTGTGGAGATATTGAGATAGGTTGTGGCTACCTAATCTTAGTATTGGTAAAGAGAATTTAATTATGTTTAAGACAGGTTTTGAAGATATATCTCCATCAAAACAAAACGTATGGGCACATCTTCCTATGATTGAAATATTATTGGATAGAATATTGTGAAATGCAAGGTTGGAGTGAAAAGGATTTTTTGAAAAGCATTGTTGGAAATATTTGAATGAGTGTTCATATGCATGATTAGGGTTTGCAAAAGATTATAAGTATCATTGTTATGTGAATTTGAGAACAATATTGAACTAGGGTTTGTGAAAGAACTTGAGTATCATTGTTATGTGAAAATTTGTATTATCTTGAGTCAAGGTTTGTAGTGTGAATTATTGGAAGTATTGTGAAACACTTGGTTAGGGTTTGAATGCAAGTTGTGTTTCATTGAGTGGATGGTTGATCAAATTTGATTGATCATTATTGATTGAGAGCATTGGTGTGATAGTTCAAAATTTGTGAAACAAATATTTCATTATTTTTGAATTGATTTAAAAAGGGTTTTGAAAGCGATAGAGTGACTTATGAGTGTGAAACATATTTTTTTTTTTGTAGATAAGATACTATAGCATTAATACCGGGTTTTATAGGTTGAACCAAAACCTTTTATAAAAATTAGCCCAGGGCTATTGATGAACATATCCTTACTAAGGATCCTATATATGTAAAATATACATGCTGTCAAAGCCATTACATCCGATAAGGCACATAGCCTATTATCAAAAAGAAACTTCCCATACAAAATTTTTGGTATACCCCGAGAAAACACACATGCATCATAATTACAAAAAAGAAACATAGACGGATCCCTTCCTTGTGATAGTGGAGAAACAAAAAGTTGCAGACACACATAGCATAGTACTGAAAAAAACTCCCACAAGCTCTGTATTGATAGTTACTCTTAATAATTCTTTGGTAATTGCTTTCTTCCATATATGACATGCTTTGGTACCACATACTATCTTGGCCAATCAACCTTGGAGAAGTGAACCTGCTAGATAGATTTATGGTGGTGGCTATCTGGTGGTCCATGTGGCTTTGGTTTGAAGTCTTATATTGTCATTTCCCCTATGATTATCAGCCAACCTCAAATTACTAATATGACTAGGAGCCATGTTATCTGACATGTGATTGTCCCCATCAGTATTTTTGGTATTTCCAAGCAGTATCCACAAATACTGACAGCTCAGATAATTTTTATTGTGAGTCCAATTCCAAAAAGAGACGGGAATACTCCTAGCCTTTGAACTTACAATGCCTTCCTTGTTGGTAAATTTTACTATCATTCTTGGCATTCTTGTTGAATAAGCTCCTCTACTTCACTTGGGACACCGTGTTCCCATTTGAAAAGTTTGTCACCATCGACACCCAAATTAGCCAGCTTATCAGCAATTTTGTTAGCTTCCTGAAAGACATGTTGGGCTTTTCTATCCTATATTCCCTGGAAAAGGATCCTAGACTCTTTAACAATTGTATTAATCCTCCAAGGAGGTGTTTTCCAATTATTGAGGAGATTTATAACATGTATAGAGTCTCCTTCTACGATCAAATTGCCTTCTAAATATTGAGTCATTTGAAGGCCTCTCCACATAGCTCTAGCTTCAGCTTCATTGTTCGTCTTGGTTCCCAAATATTCAAAAAATGCAAGCATCATATTCCCATTATGATCTCACACAATGCCACCAGTGCCTGCTCTTCTAGGATTTTCCTTAGTTGCTCCATCAAAATTAAGCTTAAACCAACCTATAGGAGGTGGATACCACTTAATATTGGCTCTAGGGTTGACTACCCTAGGCACAGACTCATCTAACAAGGTTAAGCTTAAATATTGAGCAATCGTGATCTCCTGTAGATGAGGTTTACGGTTATCAAAAGGGATAAGGTTCACATTCTCATTGGCAAAGGATAGGATCTTGGGAATGATAGTTTGATGATCATGGATAGACTCATTAAATACTCTATGGTTCCTTTCTAACCACACCTACCAAATATAGTGATTGAGACAAATTTTCCACATGTATCTAAGTCTTTGGCTTGAAAATGGGCAAGGCCACTGGATGAAAAAATCAAGTACGGTGGTTGGTTTAACCCATGAAATATTGAAGGCCTGAAAAACCCCACTTAGGACAGTCAAGGAAAAAGGGCACTCAAGGAAAATATGATAAATGGTCTCCCAATTATCCCTACATAGATAACAACGATTAGTGATACAAATACCTTTACACATCATATTATCAATGGTTAGAATTCTTCCTTGGATAACTAGCCATGAAAAGACTGTAATTTTTGGAATTAAATTTTTTATCCAAACTAAGTCCTTTTGGAGGACAAAATCCTCGTCATCAAGTAGAAGCTTGTAAGCTGATTTAATAATGAACTGCATGTTTTTCGTAGGATCCCAGATCACTTGATCTTCCTTTGGTCTCATGGGGGTAAATTGTTACCCGAGAATGTTACAAAGATCATTTGATTCTACTTGAAATCCCTAAATTTTTATTTGTTTCCACTTCATTCTACCTCTGTCGTCAACCATATAATCGGAGACTTTTCTACCAATGAGTTCTTCTATGATATCTCCGATTCGGGCTAAGATAGGATATTGCATCAGTGGTTTGTCCTTACAACACCTGTCATTCTAGAAATTTATCCTCTCACCATTGCCTAAAACCCATCTTAAACCTTTTTTTATGATTTCCATACAATTAAGAATTGCTTTCCAAAAAGCAGAACCTCTGATTGGAACTAAGTCACTTAGAAATTCCATATTTTGAAGATACTTTTGTTTGATGATAGTTGTCCATTCATTTTCTTCACCAGAAATGAGACACCACGCCTACTTAACTAGTAAAGCTAAATTTATATGAGCAATTCTCCTCAGACCTAAGCCCCAATTTTCCCTGGGTCTGCACACTTTGGTCCATCCTACAAGGTGTATCCTTTTTTTCTCCTCTGATCCAATCCATAAAAATTCTTTTTGGAGTTTCTCAATTTTCTAGAAAACCTTCATAGGGGCTTTGAAAACGAAGAGGAAATAGACTGGAATTCTCTGAAGAGAGGCCTTAGTGAGGGTCATCTTTCCTGCTTGAGATAGAAGATGACCTTTCCATCTAGCAAGTTTTTTTGAATTCTTTCAATAACCCTATCCCACATTGACTCTCTCGGAGAACCAATGAAAAGAGAGAGACAAAGATACAAAGTGGGGAGGTTTGCTATATCACACCCTAAATTTTTTACAATCCTTTCTTACCTCTGAATGGGGGTGTTCAATAAATTTAACTTGCTTTTACTGAAATTAACTTTCTGACCAGCAGCGTCCTCATAGAGTTGCAAGATGTATTTAATTATTTTGGCCTCAACCACTAATGCCTTAGTCAATATAAGGGTATCATCGATGAATTGTTGGTGAGAAATAGCCCTAGTGAGAGATGTTACCTTGATTCTTGATATTAGCCTTGAAATGCAAACATTTTTTATGGTTCTGACTAAACCTTCTTCCACAATGATGAATAACATGGGGCTGATAGGGTCCCCATGCCGAATTCCTCTGACTTTGAAAGTAACCAGTAGTTGTTCCATTAACTAGAATTGAGAACCATGCTTTAGAAATACATTCTTTGATCAAATTAACCCATTGGTGGTGAAAACCAAACTTAAGGAGGACAGCAATCAGAAAGTCCCAATTTAGCCTATCAAATGTTTTGTTCATATCAAGCTTGAGGGCAAAAAGAGACCTATTAGTCTTATGAGCAGAGTAACTCCATCCAAGATTGACCTACCCTAGACAGAGCTTCCCTGGCATGGATCTATGATGCAGGGCAGAATATCTTTCATTCTATTTGCAATGGCTTTAGTTAGGATCTTGTAAGAAACATTGCACAGGCCGATTGGCCTGAAGTCGACCATAGATTCGGGGGTTTGCTTCTTAGGAATTAGAGAAATAAAATTAGAGTTGATACCTTTTGGGATATGATTGCTTTCTTGGAATTCTCTGACAGTAAAAATTACATCCTCACTTACGATGTCCCAAAAATCCTGATAGAAACGAGGGGAAAAGTCATCGGGTCCCAGGGCTTTGTCTGGCTCCATTCTAAACAAGGCTTCCTTAATTTCCTCATCAAAAAATGGAGCTAGAAGCTTAAGGTTTATATCCTCATTTATTATGCTAGGAATGGATTGCAAGATATAATCTTTGGCCTCCTCATTGCACTACAATTCCTTACCAAGGATAGAATTGAAATAAGTTACTGCTTCCTTTCTGATTTCTGTTAAGTCTTGAGTAATAGAACCATCTGCTTTTTTTTTTAATTTTATCTTGTTATTGCTTCTATTTCTAAGCGTGGTGACATGAAAAAACTTGGAATTTGAATCTTCATATTTCAACCAAATATCCCTTGATTTTTGCCTCCAATAGATTTCCTCACAGGACAAAATGTTATGAAACTCTGCTAGTTTTGTTCGTTCCTCTTGCCTAGTAGTTTCATCAGCATCACCATGTTTGATCCTCTGATCAATTATCTTCAAAATTTCAACAACCTATTTTTTATTTTCAAAGAGGTTACCAAATACCTATTTGTTCTAAGTTTGAATCTTTTCCTTGACAAACTTTAATTTGCCAGCAAGTTTAAAAGCTGCACTACCCCTGATAGGCTGCTGCCACCACTGACTTAAGTTATCTCTGAAACTGGAATGTTTGATCCACATAGATTGAAATATAAAAGGTTTCTTGAAGGACAAAGAGTTAGGGATCTCCAAAAAAATGGGATTATGATCAGAGGCAATTTTAGGAAGGGCTTGCAGGGTAGAATCACCGAACAAAGTTGTAGTCTCCTTTGATAGAAAAAATCTATCAAGCCTTTCTTGAATGAGATGACACCCTATTCGCTGATTTCTCAAGGTATAATTCGCTCCTCTAAGTTTTACATCCATCAACATGTTGGAGTTCACAAAGTCATTAAACTCATCCATGCTCCTGATAGGTGGTCCATTTCCACCCATTTTTTCTAAAGGGTAAAGAGGAGTGTTAAAATCCCTAGCCAAAATCTAGGGGACATTATGGAAGATTTCACTCAGATTACCTAAGTACTCCCACAGTAGAGCTCTCCCTTGAATTGAAATCGGGGCATAAATATTTGAAAGGATCCATGACCTATTACTATTTATTTCCTTAAATAAAACACTAATAACCCTGTCATATTTCTAAATAATGGTGCCTTCTACTATCCAAGGATCCCACAAAGTCATAAGACCTCCAGATGCTCCTCTAGCTGATTTGTAAACCATCTCCCCTTGATTCCATATTTTTTTTGCTATTTTTTTACTAAATCTCATCATTTTTTGTTTCTTGCAACATGAAAATAGTTGGATTCACTTTATTTCGTAATGCACTGACTTCCATGTGTTTGGGTAGGCCATTGAGGCCTCTCACGTTCCATGAGAGGAACTTCATTTATATTGTTTGGGATTTCTTCCTCTCTTCCTCCCTTGAGGGGGTTTTCCTAATTTGTTGTCTTCAGAACCCGAAATAACCTGTTGAAACAAGGTTCTTTGTTTTCCATTGGCAATGTCATTATCAGTTTTAATTTTTTGATGCTCGAGCATTTGATATTCTCCCTCTTCTTTTTCCTTGCCAAAATCTATAGGAGACTTCACAGTGCTCCTAGTTTGTTTAGGACTAAACTTAGGGGAGGTAATTTGTTGTAGAACCGGACTGCCATATTCCTCAGTCTGAAGAGTTTCACATATCTCCACCCCTACATCCAAATATTCTCCTTTTTTCCTATATTCCCCTAGTCTGCGGGACATCCCCTCAGTAGGATTCACTTGGCTCCTAGTGATGATGTTATGGAGATGAGATTTTTTATTTTTCAATGCCTCAAATTTCTTCCTAAGTGCTTCAAAATTAGTGTTTGGATTTGGGATGCCCACTGGGCTTGAAATATTTCCAGAATTGGGTTTTAAGGATCCTAACTTGGATGTGGATTCTAGAGATCGTGCATTAGGGTTTGGATTTATGATGCCCATGGGGCTTATAGTAATTTCAACATTAGGGTTTGAGGATCCTGACTTGGATGGGAATTCGAGAGAGTCATAAAGGTTAGCCTAAAGGTGTTGGGCTTCCATGTCTTCTGATAATCCTCCTACTCCCATATTGGATAGAATTGAAAATTTATTTGAAACTAGAGGATTGGAACTTACCTAAGTATTTTGGTTGCCAAAAATCTGTTGTTTTCCTTTGTCTTGTTATGACCCTGCACCCTCTCTTTTCTTTTTTTGGTAGACATAGTTTGCCTGATTGAAATCGCCTCTGCTAAGGAAACTCCTCAAATTTCCTCTGTCTAGCATTCCACTGTACGCTTTTCTCTATTCATTGCCAGGTTAGGGCACTGATTGCATAGATGTCCTTGATTTTTACATTCTACATAGAATATCGATCTATTCTCGTATTCTACCAGCTATTTTCTATAGTATTCTCCATACTCTATATCCACAAACCTTGGAAATTCATTATTCAAATTAGCATTTATGTAGATTCATGCATGAGTCATCCTTGTCCTAGCCAAGGTCGCATGGTCAATGGAGATCAGGTCCCCTATAGTTTTGGCTATGCCCTACAACCAATATTCATTGAAGAACTAGGTAGGTAGACTCGGGAGATGAACCCAAATAGGGTTAATGTTAATATTTTGCTTTTTAGGGTCGAAATATTCACCCCATCATCTGAGAAAAAGGCTCATTTTGCCTAGAAACCAAGGACCTCCTGTTAAAATGTGGTTAGCATCCTCCATATTGTTAAAACGGATAATGAAGAACCCTCGAGTTAGAGCTACCAACTCCAAGCTGCCTACCGGTCACCATTTACCCGTTGCCCAAGCCCTGATAGTCTCCATGTCCGACCTACCTCCCAAAAACATATTGAGTCTCTAACCATTCTCTATATGTTTCTGAGGTCAAACAAAATTCTATGTGAAATTTGTTTGAGTGATTGAAGAGGTTTTCTGGAAGAGATTAAGTTGAGTTTTGTGAGTGTGAAAGATATTGAATCTCTAACCATCATCTATATATTTCTAAGGTCAAACAAGACTCTGTGTGAAACTTGTTTATGTTATTGAAGAGGTTTTCTATGATATATTGAGTTGAGTTGAATAAGCTTTTGTGAAAGCTAGTGGATAGATTTGAATAAATCATAGAGTGGACTTCACTTTCTGGGTTCCTCTAAGGTTTTTCCTTTCTGATTCTTTGTTGTACAATGTGTTGGGGAACCTTTCAAATACCCCCCTTTAATAAAAAATTTAACTTACCAAAAACAATTCCTATAGTGGACTTCAGGGCAGAGTTAAGCAAGCTTTTGTGAAAGCTTGTAAGCATATTTAAAGTAAGTCCTAGAGTTGAATTAAGGATAGAGTTGAGGAAGCTTTCATGAAAGCTTAAGGATAGATTTGTATGAGCTTTTATTGAAGCTTACAATCAGATTTGAGGTAAGTCTTGGTGAAGACTTGTTGAGCAGATTAGACAAGTTCGAGTGAGGACTTTTTGAGAAAATTTGAGGTAAGTCTTGATGAAGACTTGTTGAGCATATTGGAAAAGTTCTAGGGAGGACTTTTTGAGTATATTTGAGGTAAGTCTTTGATAAGACTTGTGAGCAAAGTTGATTGATTGATTTGTTCAACCTTGAGTTAAGGTTTGGGATAGATCTAGCAGAGTTGATTTGTGATTAGATCAAGATTTGTGTTAAGGCTTGAGAACAGACTTGAGGATAGAGTTTGGTGCATATTTGAGGCTAGGTTTGTGCCAGAACAGAGACAAAGATTGAGTTGATTTGTGCTAGACCAAAGGACTATGTTTAGTGCATATTTGAGATAGATATTGAGCATATTTATGCTAGACTAAAATACTGTGTTTAGAACAATGATTTGCTAAGACAATATCTAAAAAATGCTCTGGCGATTTGGTGGGAAAATTTTTGAGAAGGCGTCTGGTGTTGCTCAAGGGATTCTGGCCCGAAGATCTTGCCAGGGGCTTTGGGGGGTTGATTTTGAATTCATCTGAAGGTACATTCGTGGTCCCGGGAGGGCCCGATGGGGTCTCCTCCAGTTTCTCCTGTTGGGAGAAAGACTTCATATCTTTGAGAAGTTGAAATATAACCCCTCGCCTTCCACCGATGGAGCTCGGTGAGAATGCTTTTCAAACGATACTCAAGAATGTTGGCAATGGCCCAAATGCTCACCGCGTTAATGGATGCCTCCCGCAATCCACTTCCAGGCCTAAGATTGTTATAGAACCAATGTTGGTCGAAGATACAATCGTCTACCGAGCTAATCATGACTTGATCTGCAAATTCATGGGCATCCGACCCACACTAAATTTTTTGCATACCTGGGTTCACCAGAACTGGGAGCCACACGGTGAGTACTCTTTATGGCCTATAAGCAATGGGTATTTCATCATTAGTTTCTCTTCTTTAGCAGATAGAAACAAAGCATTTGAATCAGAAAAGAGAAACCATGGACCAGCAGGGTTATTTGTCCAACCCTGGAGAGTGGGTTTCGATCCCCGCATTGAACCCACGGCTGTCCCGATCTGGATTCGGTTGTACGCTCTCCCGATGGAGTTTTGGGGTGAGCAGGTGTTGGAACTAATAGGTAATTCCCTAGGCAGATTTTTAGGAGTCTCCAAAGATACCATAGAGGGAAATACAGTTGTCTTTGCCAGAATCTGTGTAGAGATGGACATTAGTCAGCCTCTACCAGCTGAGGTGGAACTTGAGCTAGCAGGAGTACCTTGGATCCAACAGCTATACTATGAGGCCCTGCCTTTCAGGTGCCGAGTATGCCATAAGCATGGACATTTGGCAATGTTTTGCCCAAACATCTTGAGTACAAAAACGGAGGTTCCGAGTGGAATGTCAAATCACACTAGAGAGGGTAAGTCCAGTCCTGTCAATGAACCTTCTAGCAATTCTCTAGGTCCTGATGCTCAGAAGGATGGCTTTGAACAGGTGAAACAAAAGATAAACAAAAAGAAAAATGGCAAGGAGCAGGTGCAGCTCAAGCCAAACAATCGATATGAAATTTTTAAGCCATTAGTGGATCAGGAGGACCAAACCATGGAGGGAGTGGATGGGAATGGTGTGAATGACAACACTCCACCTCTTGTTTCTCCTTCTTTTACTCCTGTAGTAGAACAGGTGACTGTGCCAGCTGAGAATCTACAGTCAGAGAATCCAGGGGCATTGGTTATACACTCCCCAGCACAGCCGGCTATCAAAGATGTCACCATGGGAAATGCAGATAAGAACAGAGAAAGGCCTGCTTTAGGGATTACCCGAGTGGAGAAGAGATCTAGAAATAATAACTCTCAAGGAGAGGGAAGAAAATCCAATAACGAACTACTAACAGCGCAAGGAGATAAGCTAATCAATGGAGGATTGGTGAGGACCATTGATTCTTACTGCTCTCAAGGTTTTCAATGATTATTCAATCTTGGAATGTTAGGGGTTTAAACAGTAGAACCCATCAATCTGTTGTTCAAAGACTCTTAGAAAACCATAAAATAGACTTTTTTCTTCTTTATGAGACCAAAATGTCTTTAGATATTATGAGTAAAACTGCTACTAAAATCTGGCGGGGTGCTGGCCATATGGATGTGGCTGCCCAAGGAGCTTCAGGTGGAATTGTTACCATTTGGAACCCTCTGGATTGGACTGCTTTAGAACATATAGCTTGGAGGGGTGTTCTTACTTCTCTCTTCAAAAATAACTTCACTTCGAGCATGTCCTAATCACCAACTTTTACGGGGCCCAAGACCTAGATGGCCGAGGCTCCAATGGGAAGCTGTTCACAACATGAGGGCATACAGGGAGTGTTATGACTGGATTATTGCAGGGGATTTTAATGCAAAATTATCTGTTCATGACCAGGAAGGTGGTACCCATGTTTTGGATCCAGGGGACTGGATTCTGATTGCCCAAGTTCAGGCCTTTCATTTAGTGGACGTTCAAGGCCCTGGTGTTTTTTTTACTTGGAAAAACAAGATAAAGGAGCCACATAGCAGGAAGGTCAAGTTAGATCACTTTTTGGTCTTGGAGGAGGCTTTTTTTAAATGGACTTTTAAGTTCCAGATTTTGGAGGGCCCTATTTCGGATCATTTTCCCATTTTTCTAGAGGGAGGGACTTCGAGAGGGCAGCACCATAGGCCTTTTAAATTTGAGAATTTTTGGATACAAAAGGAGGACCTTCGACAGAAAATTACTCAATGGTGGACAAAATGTCGTCCACATTTTGGGACAGCAATGTTCAAATTTCATAAACAGCTTCAATTTGTCAAACTTCAATTGAAACAGTGGAGGAAAGAAAACAAGTCGGATTTCCAGGTCCCAAAGGGCCCCCTTGGTGGCTAGATGGGAGGAGGTTCAGAAACTTTTTAGGGAAGGATCAATTCTTGAGCAACTCAAATTTGAAGATGATGAGCTGCGTAAAGCGGTTGAGGCCATTGACAACCAAGAGGAGATATCTTGGAAACGAGAGGGCTAGAAATACTTAGTTATTAGAGGGGGATAGAAATACCAAATTTTTTCATCAGTCAGCTTGTGCTAGGAGACGGATGAACAATATGGAAGCTCTTAAATATGAACATGGACATGCCTTCGATACTCTTCCTGGTATGCATTCCCATGCAATCGATTACTTTTCTAAACTTTTTAAGGAAAGTATGGAGCAGGATGTTGAGGCTCAGAACGAAGTTCTTAATGTTATTCCTTCTATTATCTCTGAAGAAGACAATAAGGCCTTGCTTAGACCCATTGAAAGGGATGAATTGAGAAATGTGGTCTTTGGTATGAGTACTGGAAAATCTCCTGGTCCAGATGGCTTTCCTATTGAATTTTTTTAGGCTTTCTGGGACACCTTGGGGGAGGATGTTTTGGCTGTTACTGAGGAATCCAGATCCAATCGAAGAATGCTCATGGCGATCAATCACACCTTCATAGCTTTAATTCCAAAAGGGGAGGCGGGGACTCATATCTCTGATTTCAGGCCTATTGCTTTATGTAATGTGATTTACAAAATCATCACTAAGATAATGGCTGAGAGGCTTAAACCCCTACTTCATAACATCATTTCTCCTGAACAAGGGGGCTTTGTTGAGGGAAGACAAATCTTGGATGGGGTGGTTTTGGCCCAGGAGGCCATCCATTCAATGCAAACTTCGGGCAATAAAGGAATGTTCATTAAACTGGATATGTCCAAGGCTTATGACCGGGTGGAGTGGTGCTTCTTGTCGAAAATGATGGCTGCCTTTGGCTTTTCTCAGGAATGGATTGATTGGGTTATGAGTTGTGTTTCTACACCCTCTTATTCTGTTCTGATCAAGGGCCTTCCCTCGTATCCTTTTGGTGCCACTCGTGGTCTTCGCCAGGGAGACCCTTGTTCTCCCTATCTCTTCCTTCTCTTGGCTGAAGGTTTGGGCAGACTGTTTCTAAGGAGAAGGCAACAAGGTCTGCTATCTGGTATCAAGGTTGGGGAGGAAAATTTGAATCACTTGCAATTTGTGGACGATACTGGCCTGGTTGGTGTGGCCACTCTTCGGGAAGCTAGAGGAATCAGAGATACTCTGAATATCTACCTAAGGGCTTCAAATCAGGTTCTAAATGACAGGAAGTCCAAAGTGGTCTTTTTCAATCTTGACCAACGGCTACAGGAGCGTGTTATTGAGATCCTGGGCTTCACAAGGACTTCTCTTCCAATTGTTTACTTGGGTGTTCCCCTTCATTTCAAAAAGTTAAAAAATGACATCTAGAAGAATCTGTTGGCAGGCATCAAAGACAGAATGAATCATTGGGCTCATAAATGGTTAAGCTATGGGGGTAGATTAACCTTCCTGTATTCAGTTATACAGGCTTTGCCGATCTATAAATTCTCAATACTGGCTGCCCCTCATACCATCTGGAAAGAGCTGGACAAAATGGCTAGAAGATTTTTATGGGAAGGCGCAAAGGGAAGAAAATATGGGCTTTGGTTGGGTGGGATAAAGTTACCCACCCTAAGGACAAAGGAGAGGCTGGGCACGAGAAGTTCTAAGCTTAATAACGAGCCTTGGGTGGAAAAGCTGTATTGGAGGTGGATTTCTTAGCCAACCTCCCTCTTCGACGAGAATTCTTTCCGGTAAATATTTGGGGCATGTTCATCCCAATGAGGTGGGTCGCTTTCCCTTGGAAGGTGCTTGGATCCTTAGTGTGGCGAGACTCTCAAGCTTGGGTCCCAGATTATCAAAGATCAATTATTCGGAAAGTGGGGAGAGGAGACAAGGCTCATTTTTGGAGTCGACTCTTGGGACCAACATCCGCCCATTATTGTCATGTTCCACTGAGCTACAACCAATCATGACCACCTTAGAAGCCCGGGGCTGGATCCATATTGATAATTATCTACACACCAGTCAATTGGGGGGTATAAATTTAAAAAGTTTAAGCGGTGGGAGGAGTGGCCAATTCTTGTCTCTCCAGAGTTGGCACCCATCCTGCATAAAATCTTGTCAGAAAGGTTCCTCATGGGGAGGGATGAGGAAGATGAATTAGCTCGGGGCTATGGAAGCCTTGGGGTCTACTCAGTTAAGGTTGGATATGAAGAGATCCTCCCTGAGCCTCCCCCACACTCTTTTCTGGTTCAGCATTGGAGAAGGATTTGGCATTCAAATGGCTGGCCAAAAGTGAATTTCTTTGCTTGGCAACTTATGCATAATGGACTTCTCACCTTTGATAATCTCAGACGTAGGGGTTTCAATGGCCCCTATCAATGTGCTTTATGCCTCCAACATGAGGAAACTGTAGATCACTTGTTGTTTGAGTGCCCTTTTACTCATCAAATTTGGGAACGCTGGTTCTCTCAATTTAAACTCTAGGCTAATGGTGTTTTCAATCATATCAATATTTGGTAAAAATGGAAAAGGGGCAGGTTCAAATCCATAGCTCTCTGAACTGGCTAGCAGTTAGGCTTTCTCTTCATTTGGTGGCAAGTTTGGTTGGAGAGAAACGCTCGGATCTTTAGAGACACTTTCTCCTCGATTGACGGCGTTTGGCAGGTGATCTGGAGCAAAGTCACAGAAACTGTTGCTATTTATGTTGATGAAGAGAATCAGGTAGCTCTTGGGCATATTGAAGAGGGGGTTGAGGGACATGAGGGGCAAGGCAGAGCATTCTGGAAACCTCCCCCAGTTGGCTGGATAAAGATCAATACTGATGGGGCTGCAAAAGGCAACCCGGGCAGCATAGGAATTGGTGTTGTCTGTCGGGATCACTCGAGTGCGGTTCTTTACTGGGAATTGTAGGGATTGGGCAGAGCCACAAACAATGAAGCTGAAGCCTTTGCCATTAAGTCAGCGTCTATCTGGGGTGTTAAGCAGGGTTATCGAAGGATAATTCTTGAATCAGATTCTCAAGTCCTGATCGGCGCTCTTGATTGCTTGCAAAATTTATCATTAAAAGCTTGGAGACTACGGATTTTGATATCCCAAATCAAGGAGTTATGGAGGGAGTTAGATGATGTTATCCCTGTGTATGTGAGTAGAAATTTGAACATGGTAGCTGACTTCCTTGCGAAGATGGGTGCTGAGAAATAGGTAGGTGTTCGATTGCACGGTGATATGCCTATGATAGATGAAGAGATTCGGAGTGGTCTGGAACGATCCCTGCATCCATGAGCTCAAAAATGGCTAAGGTTAGTTTTTGTCGCGATATCGTGACATATTGCACCGTCGCGACCTTGTTTGGAAAGTTATCGCGATTTCGCGACATGCTGCTCTGTCACGACCTTTCCTGGACAATTTTCGTGATTTCGCTACCTATTTTGTTGCTACGGCCTTGGGAGGAAAATTGTCATGATTTCGTGACTTGTTGCATCGTCGCGGTCTTTGATGAGAAGGTGTCACGATTTCGTGACATTTTTTATTGGTTCTGTTGTTGGAGGAAAGTCGTCGTAATTTCACGACGCTTTGAGAAAAATTGCGTGAAGGGGAAAAACCGTCGCGATATCGTGACATTTTTTGTGAAAAGCTACTCAAAGGAAAATTTGTCGTGATTTCGTGCCATTTTTGAGGAAAGTACGCAAAGGGGCAAACTTGTAGCAATTTCGCGTCAGTTCTGGAGAACAAACTTCATGAAGGATAAACGTCGTGATTTCGCGACTAGTTTGAGAAAAGGGCACCACGGGGAGAACATGTCACGATTTCACGACCTTTTTTGTCGGTTCCGCTTCTGGAGGAAAGTCGTCGCGATTTCGCGACGCTTTAAGCAAAATTGCGTTAAGGGGAAAAACCGTCGCGATATCACGATATTTTTTGTGAAAAGCTTCTCAAAGGATAATTTGTCGCGATTTCGCGTCATTTTTGAGGAAAGGAAGCAAAGGGGCAAACTTGTAGCGATTTCACGACAATTTTGGAGAACAAACTTCATGAAGGATAAACGTCACGATTTTGTGACTAGTTTGAGAAAAGGGCACCACGGGGAGAACATGTCGCGATTTTGTGACACTTTTGCTGAAGGGGCGCCCAATGGAATTCTTGTCGCGATATCGCGACACTTCTGGCCAACTGGTGCTTTAAAGAAAAGTCATCGCGATATCGTGACACTTTCTCAAGGTTACTGTCAAAGGGAGAACTCGTCGCGATTTCGCGACAATTTTGGTGAGCAGGTGCCTTCTGGCTTTCTCGTCACGATTTCATGACATTTTTGGCGTTTGGGTGCTTTGGAGCTGTGTTGTCGCGATTTCGTGACACTTTTTGAGTTGTGTGGCCTCGGCGCAGTTTTGTCGCGATGTCGTGACATGTCGCGATTTTGTGACATGTCGCGTTTTTGCGACCGGTTGTCGTGGCGTGGCGGTTGTTAGGTTTGGTTTCGCGATTTCGTGACTTGTCACGTTTTCATGACTTGTCGCATTTTTGCGCCCTTTGTTCTTCTGGTTTCTTTGCTCTTGGTTGGGATGCCCATTCTCCCTCTTGTAACTGTAATTTGTTTTAATGCAAGCTTTTTTCAATTTTTTCAAAAAAAAAAAAAAACTGTGTTTAGTATATATTTGAGATAGATATTGAGCAGATTTGAGGTAGATTGAAGGACTGTGTTTAGTGCTAATTTGAGGCAGATATGAGCATATTTGTGCTAGAATTAAGGACTATGTTTAGTACAGATTTGAGATAGATCTGAGATCAATCTTTGGAGGTGATAGAGCTGAGGATAGTAGTATCCAGTGGATAGAGATCCATTAGCTAGGGCAGTGAGGATGGAGGTCTTTTGATTGAGGATAGGAGTCTTCTATAGAGAGATATCCACAAGCTAGTGTAGTGGAGGCAATAATCTTCTAAGATATCACCAACCAAAGTAGAGGAGGAGTTCTCCTGTGGATAGAGATCCATGAACTTGATTAGGGGATTCGTGTCTCCTTTGAATAAAGGTCCATAAATATAATAAGAGGGAAGGATTCCCAAGAGATTTGTTGAGGAAATTTTAGTGAAATATTTTCTTTGTGGACGTAGCCCACATTGGGTGAACCACGTTAAATTGGTGTCTCTATTGTGTGTTATGATTTGTTCATTACTTTGATTATTGTTGTTAATATTGCTATTGATATCTTGGATAATATTATTTGAGAAAAGAAAAGTAAAAAGTGGTCTTATATTGTTCATCCCCCCTCTCAATATAATCTTGTGTTCTTCAATTGGTATTAGAGTGAGTTCCTTCGAAATATTTTAACAGCTTGAAGGAAAATCTCTTAAGAACACATATGGATTCTCAAAATGGATCTTCAGGGAATTTGGCACCATTGTTCGATGGGAATAATTATGCACTTTGGAGTATGAGAATTAAGATTCACCTAATGGCACTAGGGAATGAAATATGGCAAGCAGTTGAGGATGGATACATACCACCATCTACTCCACCTATAGATAAATATGTTAAGCTCCTACAACTGAATAATTTAAAGGTAATTAATGGAATTTTAAAGGGTTTGCGTGAAACATAGTTTATAAAGGTTATGCATTGCACATCAGCAAAGGAAATTTGGGATAAGTTAAAAGGTATATATGAGGGAGACAAAAAGGTCAAAAGAGCAAAGCTACAAAATAAAATAGAATATTTGAAGACCTAAATATGAAGGATGAGGAAAAAATTATTGCATACCTACTTGCTACGGATGAGGTTGTTAACTCCATGCAAGGACTTGGGCTTAAGGTTGAAGAAATAGATGTTTGTGATAATATTTTAAGGTCACTCCCAAAAATACATAGTGAAAATATTTTAGCTATAGAATAGTCAAAAGATATTGAACTTTTTACAAGGGATGAGTTACATGGAATTCTCATAGCTTTTGAGATGAGAATAAAAGAGGAACCTATTCACCATAAGGAAGCAACTTTCAAAGTTACAAAGAAGATAAAGGGTAAGAAGTCAGATTCAATCAATGAGTTATCTAGTGTTGAAGAAGTAAATTATGGTAGAGGTAACAAGGACTCGAGAAAGTAAAAAGGTACAAAATCAGTTAGATGTTTCAATTATGTTAAATATGGTCACTATGCAACTGATTGTCCAAAAGCTAGAAATAGTAGTGAAGATGAGAAACAATATCATAAGAACAGGGAAGCAATAAAACAAGGATACCAAAAGAAAAATAGGGATGGACAAGGCAAATAAAAATATATATTTTTCCAAAGACATAAGAAGAGTTTTTATGCAGATAAAGTAGGTAAGAGTTCAAGTGATAGTGATGACAGATCCTCAGATAATGAAGAAGAAGAAATTCTATTTCTGGCAGAAGAAAAATAAGTGGTTAGAAACAAGTTACCAATAATTCTTAAGTGTTTTAGGTGTGGTAACTTTGGTCATATTTAATATAGTTTTACAAGGAATGGATTCTATTTCAATGAATATTAAGATGTTAGTGAAGGTCCAGAAGAAGAAAGTCTTCTTATGGCAATAGAAGAAGAAGGAAGTGCTTCTAGTGGAAATGAATAAGAAAGTAATAAATATGATTTTGAAAACAAAATAATAGAGGAAAAATCATAAAAAGAAGATGAAGGAGAACTTGATCTTAAGGGTGAGCTTATTTTTGCTCTTAAGGAATTAATAAAGGTAAGAAAGCAGAACTCAAACCTTAAGCTTCAATTTCAATAATGTGATGAAGAAAAAGGAAAGCTTATAGAAGATCTAACCAACTCAATAGCTAATACAAGGAGATTTAAAGAGAAGTTAGAGGCAAAGGTTTTAGAATGTGAAATATTAGAGCATGAAGTAGCTTCACTAAGGAAGGAATTAAAAGATTCTAAAGACAAGTTACAAATTTTTGGGAAAAGCTCAAAGAACTTGGATAAGATTAGCAAGGTACAAAGATCTTCGTCAAAAAAAATGGGACTTGGTTTTAAATAGGAATATAGAGAACATGGAGAGGAGTCAATATCAAGCTCCATTGAAGAAGAAGCTTCAGAATAAGAAAATGTAAGAGAGAGTGATACTTTTGAGGATAAGTTGGAAAATAGAAAGTTCAACAAGGAAAGGAACAATGCACAAATGAGGAACAGATGGAACAGGAAATATCACAGGGAAGAAGAGACTAAGAGACCAATGGGGTCAAAGCAAGGTATTTTTAATAGACATTGCTTCTTATATCATAGGTTTGGGCACAAGGCTATTTAGTGTAGGACACATGAAATATAAGAATATGGAAATTTCAAAAACATGCATCTCTTTCAAGGGTATTTTCACTCTTGTAATCAGTTTGGTCATAAGGTAGTTAATTGTAGGGTTCATAACAGGAATGGATATGGCTTCACTAGGAGAAACTACAAGACATTTGCACCTTCAAGGAATCACAATATTAAGTGCTATAAGTTCAATAATGTTGGGCATATAGCCAAGTGGTGTAGAGTAGAACTTCCAGAGACAAACAAGAACAGGAACAGTCAGAGGAATCAAAAGGATCAGTTGAGGAAGAAGGTGAACAAAGGTAAAGATCAGTGTATGTTGGTAGTAGAGATACTCCCACCCCAAAATTACCACCTCAAGAGAGGAGGTGGTGAAGTGGCTAAGCTAAGAGTCTCATATTTAGCCCCAAGCCCCAAAGGTGGCCCTTTGTCATTGATGATAAAGGGAGAGATATTTGAGTTAGGGGGAGAGCATTCAGTTAGGGGAGCAATTTCTCAAGGGGAGCAGCTTTTTAAAAAATAAAAATGAATGGTTAAAATAAATGGGTTGCCATCTGTATCGCTCCAAATTTTTTGCATCCTTACCTTCAGGCTAAAGGATCCGCGCCCGGAAGGAGGATGGGAAAAGGATGGGACAATACCTTAGACTGAGAGGCCCTTTGAAGGTCCCGCCTCTCGGGGGAGGGGTATTAAGGTGATTTTTCGACGGATGGTGGGGTTCACCGGGAAACGTTTAGTGGCAGTTTCCACGCCTAGGTTGGGAATGAGTTTAATGTGTTCAATTTTAGCTTTAAACATCCAAGTCCTAGGTTTGGCCAGATGAATCTAAGTTATTCTATATGAAAATGCAAATTAAATGAATACAAAAAATAGATTTGAACAGAAAATAGAGAGAATAAGCTAGATTAAAGAGACATACCTGATCCGGATGTCTGATGGAGGTTCTGATTTTTGAAGCAGTCAGGATCGTCTAGAATTTGACAGGATCGTCTCCGATCTGACAGGATCGTCTGAGATCTGACGAATTCGTCAGACGAATTCGTCAGAGACCTGCAATCAGAGAAGTAGATACAAAATACAGAAAATGCAGCAATACAAACAGAGGGCAATGATGCAGAATGACAACAATAATATTAGACGGATAATTATAAACAAAATATGAGTGTATTTCAATGATTTAATGACAAATTATGATTTTATCATGCATTAAAACTATATGGGTGAACTCCAAAATGCAGAGTAATAAGGAATAACCATAGAATTAACTAAATGCAGAATAATGCAACAAAAAAGAGTGGAGAAAATGCAAACTCTGGGCACCGATTGCCCCCAATGTTGACTGCAGTCGAAATCGTCTCGGATTGGTACGAAATCGTCTCGAATTGGACAGGATCGTCTGCGACGATCTGAGCTTGCTCCGGCTGAAGAATAACAAAGTTCCTGCAAGAAAACTCGAGAAGGGACAAAGGCAAACAATAGTCTAGGATATCCTAATGCATATGAAACTTGAAGTGCAGAAAAATTCAGCCAGGGGAATGTCAAGGGGAGGGCCTAAGATTAAATAGGCATAGGAAAGAGGTTGGGAGGTTGGAGATCATCCCATTTTGGGAGATCTCCAACGGGGGAGACTCTAACGGTGCAGACGCGTCTCTGCCCGAGTTAGAGAAGTTGTTGAAACAGAAGCTAATTATGAAAAATTAGTTTTGGGACGAAATCGTCTGGACGTTCTGCTCCAGACGAAATCGTTCGATCTGAGGCGATATCGTCTGATCGGCGACGATATCGTCAAACGGTCACAACAAACTCTAAAAATGGCACGAGAAACGAGGAAACGGGTAGCAGGCGGTTTGGGAGCGGTTTTGGGGTTGAAATTTGAATTTGAATTATTACTAAGGTAATTTTAATTATTTACTAAGTTTTACTGCGCCAATTTTAGGGTGCTACATTTTGCCCCCTCTTTAGCGAATTTTTCGAAGAAAATGCGTTAAAGATGAGTTCTTCTCGATTTACGAGAAAGCAAAAATTATTCCCATTTTTAGGCGACGATTCTTGGTCGAATCGTACGACAGCTTACTATGATGCCCCCTCCGTGTTTTTACCCAAATCGAACGTTTGAGGTAAAAACGCAGAAAAGCAAAAAATTAAAATGTTTTTAATTGTTTTTGAATAAAATTAAAAAAATAGGGAAAAACCCTAATTCATTGTTACTGTTCATTTTCATTTTCTGGTTTGTGGAGCTCTGCAAACAAAATGGTCGAGACAGCACACAGATCGACAGAGGTCCGACGTGGGCTACGGGTAAGGGTCTAAACTTAGTTTAGAATGCTTGAATTTTGATTTTCTATGCTTTTTAGATTAAATTTTGATGATTTTTGAGCATCGCGGCCATTTTTGGGCCGTCGACGTCGTCGGGATGAAATCGTCTCGATATCGTCGATTTCGTCCAGGGCGAAATCGACAAAATGGGGACGATTTCGTCAAAAAAGGGACGATTTCGGCTTGCAAAATCGGAGACGAATTTGCTCAAATTTTGGACGATATCGTCCAATAGTGGACGATATCATCATTGATGAAATTGAACTTGCTTTACTTGCATTTTTAATCACTATTTTATTAATGATTTTTATTGTTTTGTTGTTTATGTTGCAGAGAGGATTACTAAAGAGCAGAGAATGGAAATACGATGGGCTGAGGGATGACTTGGCCGCTCTATCTCAAGCAGAGCGAGATCGGTTGGCACAAGTCGGCTTGCAGCATGTGGCGAGAGATGCCACAAGTTTCTACAGATATGGGGCTATTGACGGCCCTAGCAGAGAGGTGGTATCCGGGTTCTTCCTATTTTTGGTTATCGACAGGGGAGATGACTCCCACACTAGAGGATGTATGGAGGATTTTGAGGATCCCCATACAAGGACGGTTGATAACTCCCATGGCCAATCAGGGCCACGCGATGATGCGACTATGCAGAGATCCGAGCTTCACCCTGGAGAAGGGCGGAGTGAACATCGAGTCGCTACGCCAGATGCCTGGGGCATCTAGACTGACACAGGTTTTGGTTGGGGTTGTAGGTGGTCTGCTGCTATGCCATCAGAGTGGATGCAGAGTACCATGGCTACTGATAGATGTGGTCTACGACATGAGAGACCACAGATACAGGTTTGCTTGGGGGAGTTATGTACTATGCCGATTGTATAGGATCCTGCATGGGGTCGTATACAAGGGCGGCCGATGTCTGGTCATGACATCACTACTACAGGTTTGGTGCTGGGAGCACATCACGATGCGAAGGCCGGTAGGGCTCCCACTGATAGGGATTGACGGGGAGAGGCCCCGAGCTTTCTACTGGTGGCTCCGAAGAGGGTCACAATGGCGGATAGATCTGCCAATGTCCCGGAGACTACTTGACGACCTTGTCTCCGACCAGATCACCTGGAGGCCTTGGAGAGATCATCCAGGGTGGGCCGAGGATGGACAGGAGTTGGCTCACGTTAGGCGAACCTGCTGGCTGAGGATGGAGAGGGGAGAGGTGGAGCTCCACCGCTACGACCGAGTTTTGAGGCAGTTCGGTCTACAGCAGGGGATCCCATCTCTCAGAGACTACGAGTTTTCCCGGACCGTCTGGGATAACACTACAGTTAGCGGGGCTCCAGATATGCAGCGCTTCTAGAGTCAGGACGTAGATGATGCCCCCATTCAGCCAGTGGATGGGGATGACGTAGGGGTAGCCGATGGCTACGATGCCTGGTACACAGGCATCCGCCCTCCTCGGATGACGAGGGCTCAGGGTCCGATTCATGTAGTTGTGCATCGGATGGGGAGGCGATACCAGGCGGCCATTGAGGCAACACAGGGTCACGAAGGGAGAGAGCAGAGGAGACCACAAGCTCAGCAGAGGCCGCAACAGTGAGAGAGGAGGGAGGAGAGACCCCCTTCTCCATGGAGAGAGAGGCCACCATCACCCGATAAGGGCAAGGGTGTGGACATAGGAGAGAGTAGTGAGATGGCTACTCTTCGGGTGGAGACTGTCCATCTCCAGGCATAGGTGCAGACTTTACAGGATGAGGCTGCATGCCATCGAGCGGAGGCTACACAGCTCAGAGATGAGGTTGCATGCCTCAGAGCATGGAGCGGAGGAGCGAGCACTCAAGAGCTGGCACGGTCGATTGCTTAGACCATGTTCTATCAGGGTATCTACTTCTAGATGGTGCCAGAGGGCCAGAGGGTATAGCTGCCAGTCGGCATTGTGGATCCGATCAGGGTTGGGTCATCGAGGACTTCATCCCGATCGATGACTAGGACTCGTAGTACCACACATACTACGATGGGGCCACCTCGTCCACCTCAGGGCGGGGGAGGAGATGAGGCTGAGAGCTCGAGGGGTTCTCGAGGCTAGGCTACTGCACTGTACATACTGATTATATGATTTGAGAGGATTGAGTATGCCAAGATGTAGATTGTGGCATACCAATCTAGTTTTGATATGATGTACATATATTGTTGAGTTTATATATATATATATATGATATTTTTGATCATATGACTTGTCTTATGTGTTTGTATGATGCTTTATTGTTGTGGTGTGATTGATTTGATGATTCATGTAATTATGTCGGTTGGAAATATTATGGTTTGAATGTCATGTTTTTAAAATTTAAATGAAATAATCTGATGTAAACAAATTGGTTGTTTGTGATGTGATTTGATAAAAAAGAAAAGGGACTTCTAACAATAATTTCAAAGGACATTGTCGCTATTATAGACCATTTCATGGAGTCGCTGCTCACTCGGTCGTCAAGCTAATCCCAGTATAGAAATATTGTTAAAAGTAAAAGAGTGCTTAAGAGACTATCTTAAGACTTTGTTGTGATGATGCAAATGATGATGATGATGATGATTTGTTTTCAGATTTCCATGAAAATATTATGCATGAAATATTTTAAAATGACTTTTGCTAGGCATAAATTCCTAAGTGTGATAAAATTTTTGGATAATTCCCTAGGAATTATACCATCATTGCAAAATTGAAGTTTGACATAATGACATGAAAATAGAGTAAGTGTTTGTTTTGTTTTAAAGCATAATTGTGTAACATAATGATTTAAGTCATATGTTTTTATGATTTTGAATAAATGGAAAATAAAATTGGTACAATGGTTTGCGCTAGGCATAGAATATTTAGGTATAGACTTATACCATCATCGCGAAATCCAAAGAAGAAAATAATATAATAGTTTTATTGCATGGTTGATTTTTAATTTTTGAAATAGTCAAAAAATATGAAGATGAGGACTTGCGCTAGGCATAAAATTCCAATTTTGGTTTTGGAACTATACCATCGTCGCGAAAGTCAAAAGTTATATATAAACGTAACTTTATTGCATGTTTTGAAAATGATTTTGATTTTTGATAATGCATATAGTTGTCTTTATACTAAACAACTGTTCTTTAAAGAGGAAAATGAATTTATTCCAAACAATTTGCAAAAATATTTCAAAGTATTTTAAAGACAAAAGTTAGATTTATAAGGAATCCCATGTGCGTAGGTGAGTTCATTACCAATCTTGATTTATCATAATGATACACAAAATCTCTCAAATACAAAATGTGTGTGCAATTGCATTGTTCATTTACCAGTTTTGAGCAAGATAATTTGATACAAGTGATTTGAATGAACCAAATAAGTGTTCGTTAACCATGATTTAGATGCATATAACCATACCAGACTACTATGTAGGTCGGGTTATCAAGAGCTAGCTAATCCATAAGCAGACATAGGTCTGTACAAAAGAAGGTCGCTAATGTGACAGACATATCACCACGCTAGGAGTTACCCAAGGCCAAGCGGGTTGGGCACAAACCACCTGTTATGGGGCTTACCTCACAGTTTTCGAATAATTGAGAATTCCGGGGATTCAAGCTCATCAACCCTTCTTTTCTTTTCAATGGGTAGGGAAAGGGATTTTATTGCTTTTGCTTTTGCTTGTTTCTTTTTCTTTGCTTTTGCTTTTCTTTTTCTCTTTTTTTTTTTTGTATTTTTGTATTTTGGCTTGATATTTGAGATAATGCTGAAATAACTTGTTTCTTTTTCTCTTTTTCTTGAACTTTGCTTTTCTTCCTATGCTAGGGATACTTGCTCGGATTAGCTGTAGAGCAAGGGATTTTTATTCCGGGTAGGGGTGAACTTGTCCTTTTGTCAATTCTCAAAAATTCTAGACCATGTGCATGATAGGATAGCAGGGGAAACTTTTCGCTCAGGAAACCACTTCTACTATGTAGCATAGCATGGAAATTACAAATGTAATCATTTTATTGTGAAAAGATATGCTTGGTTTAAGTAAATAACAAGATCAATTCTCTATGCTCAAACTTTATTTAATTAAATTTTGTGGACTTTGATATAAGAGAGATTAGTAATCATGCCAGATAAAATCAAGATATTTATTTTTGTGTTTGTGATAGTGGGGGATTCCAAATAAATGCTAATTTATCCAAAATAATTTGAAAATATAACTGCAATACTTGAAGAAGAAATATATACAACAAATATTTTTGAGGAGTTTGATAATTTTGACTCTCTCTTTCTTCTTTATTTTTTTGGGTTTCAAAAGAGTCAATAATATTGTTGTTTTGACTTTTTATTTTTTTCATTTGTTTTTGTGTAAATAGTTTTATATATATTTTTAAAATGAGACAACATGCAAAATATGTACAAATGATGAAATGACCAAATTTTATGCGTAATATCGCTTAAGATGCATAATATTCATAGGTTCTTTTAAATCTTTACCATCTAAGGTAGCTAATTTGTATGCTCCTGATTCAAATTTAGCAGTGATAATATATGGTCCAAGCCAGTTGGGCTCAAATTTACCTTTAAGGTCTTTAGTTGCATTAGTATTTTTTTTGATTTTCTTTTAAAACAAGGTCACCGACCTCAAAGGATCGATGACGAACTTTCTTGGCATATGATCTTTTAAGCTTGTTTTGGTAAGCACGAAGATGCTCCAAAGCATTGATGCGCTTTTCATCTAGGAGTTCCAGCTGATTGAGTCTGCCAGCTCGATATTCATCTCCTACTTCGGTATCTTGAAGTAGTAGAGCCAAAGAAGGAACTTCTAATTCAAAAGGAAAAATGGCTTCAGCGCCATAAACCAAGACAAAAGGTGAAGTTCCAAGTGGGAGTTCGAACACTAGTTCGATAGGCCCACAAAGCTGGATATAATTGAATGTGCCAATCGTGGCGGATTTATTGACCAATATTTTGAGAATTTTGATTAAGGTTTTGTTAGATGCTTCTGCTTGGCCATTACCCTGAGGATAATAGGGAGTGGACCAACGATGTTGAATCTTATATTTCTGGCATAATTTCTTGACATCTTTATTTTTGAAACAAGTTCCATTGTCTGAGATGAGATTTGCAGGAATTCCGAACCTACAAATGATTTGATTAAAAATAAATTTAGAGACTTGTGTTCCAGTGCAGGAAGCTAAAGGCATAGCTTCAACCCACTTCATGAAATACTCGGTGGCGGTTATGATGAATTTGTGTCCATCAGATGACACAGGATTAATTTTGCCAATAATGTCTAAGCCCCATTTTGAAAAGGGCCAAGGAGATGAAATAGCCTACAGCTCTTGTGCAAGCGCATGGACAAGGTCAGCATGTTTCTGGCACTTGTCGCAATGGCGCACATAATCATGTGCATCATTTTCCATGGTAGGCCAAAAGTAGCCTATCCTAAGGAGCTTTTTAGCAATGACACTACCACTGAAGTGTCCTCCACAAGATCCATCGTGGACTTCACTTAAAGCTGATTTGGATTCTTCTAGATTCAAACATCTCAATAGGATACCTTCAAAAGATCTCCTATATAAAGTATTGCCAATTATTACAAATCGACTTGCTCGTCTACGTAATAACCGACGTTGGTTTCTATTAGAATTGGCAGGGAAAGTCCCATTTTGAAGAAAATCAACTATATCTATATACCAAGGGTCAGGAGTAGTTTCATTGATTAGAAACACATCCAAAGGTTCTAAACATGACTTATTTGAAGCGGGTTCCTGGAGTCGACGAATAATGATGGTGGCATATTCGTCATCTAACTCCAAGGGCAGAAGAGATGCAATTGTGGCCATAGCGTCAGCCGCACGGTTGCTAGTTCATGGAATAGCTTCCAAAGTAACTTTATCAAACAAGGATAACAATTGCAAAACATATGCTTTATATGGGTGCAATTTATCATCTCTGGTCTGATAAACTTCATTAATTTGATTTATGACAAGTTGGGAGTCACCAAAAACTAGCAGATGTTTGATTTTTAATGCCAAGGCAGCTCGTAATCCAAGGATTAGAGCCTCATATTCGACAGTATTATTGGTGCAAGCAAATGTTAATTTAAAGGACAAAGGTATAAGATGTTTTTGCGGGGATATTAAAATAATACCCGCACTAGCCCCACTCATGCATCGGGCTCCATCAAAGTATAAGGACCATTGTTCAATATGGTCTGCCTCTAATTGAAGGCATTCATCAGGAAACTCAATGATGAGGGGATGGGTAGACTCTAAGGGTGCAGCAGCTAACTGATCTGCTATGATTTGACCCTTAACAGACTTTTGTCCTATGAATGTGAGTTCAAACTTGGTTAGAGCAAGAACCCACTTGGCTGTGCGACCCGATAAATAAGGTCGACTCATGAGATACCGCAAGGGATCATATTTAGCAATGACATATGTTTTTTGACTAAGCATATAATGGCATAATTTTTGCGTAGAAAATATGATTGCTAGACATAGTTTTTCTAATGAGGTATAACGAGTTTCATAACTGATTAAAGTTCGGCTAATGTAATAATTAGCACGTTCTTTCTTCTCATCATCAAGCTGAGCTAACATAGCTCCTAAAGCAAAATCTGAAGCTGAAATATACAGGAGAAACGGGCGATCAAGTCTAGGCGGTGAAAGCACAGGTGGGTTAAGGAGGTATTGTTTGAGAAGTTCAAAAGCTTCTTTACATTCGTCGTCCCAATTAAAAGGGACATCCTTCTTAAGGAGCTTAAGAAAGGGAGTGGTTTTGTCTGCCAGCTTATCGATGAAGCGACGGATGGCTTGAAGTTTACCTTGTAAACTTCGTAACTCAGATATATTGGTAGGTGTGGGCATATCAGTGATAGCCGCAATCTTGAGAGGGTCGATTTCGATACCACGTAAAGAAACTAAAACCCCTAATAGTTTATCGGACTTAACTCCGAATATGCATTTGGTTGGATTTAATCGAATAAGGTATTCTCTTAACCGATTAAATACTTTTCTCAAATCATCTAAATGATCATCTTCTTTAATAGAGCGAGCTATAATATCATCTACGTAATCATGTAGGATATCATGCATCATATCATGAAAGATATAAGTCATAGCTCGTTGATATGTTGCGCTTGCATTCTTTAAACCAAATGGCATCACTTTCCAACAAAAGGTACCCCAAGGGGTAATAAAGGTTGTTTTAGCCTGATCTTCAGGAGCTATCCTGATCTGATTATAGCCAGAAAATCCATCCATTAGGGACATCATTCCACTCCCGACGGTAAAGTCAATGATTTGGTCCATGTTTGGAAGAGGAAAATCATCTTTAGGGCATGCAACGTTAATATCTCTAAAGTCCGTGCAAACCCTAACTTTGGTAGCTTCTTTCTTGGTGACTGGAACTACATTCGAGATCCATTCAAGCATAATCAATAGCTTGTATGAAAATAACATTCAAGAGTTTTTCTAACTCCCCTTTGACTAGCAGGGCCACTTTGGGATGCATTTTTCTAAGTTTTTGTTTAACAGGTTTAGCATCCGGATGGACTACTAGATGATGCATGACTACAGAAGGGTCCAGACCTGGCATATCTTCATATGTCCAAGCGAAGACATCTTCATATTCTTTAAGGAATGCAATGTATTCATCTTGTTTTTCTTGACTTAATGCTGATCCAATATTGATTATGTGAGGATTATCCTCAGTTCCAATGTTAACTTTAAGGACGTTTTCTACTTCCATGTGTAGATCTCTTTCAAAATTAGGTGGGGCGGGTGAAACGCCCAATTCTTGTAATTCTTTTAAGGTTAAGTTGGATAATTCGTCTTGATGAGTGGTGGCCTCAAGTTGGGCTATAGTTGGTATAGAACCATCAAAATAAAAACCATTGTGTAACAACTCTTCAACGGAGACATCATGGAAAATATCTCCTTCCAACTCCTCATCGGATTCAACAATCAATTCGGGGTAAGCTATGGATAGCATATTGCAGGTAAAGGGATTATTCTTTGAACACAAAGAATCTTGTTTATCTAGATAATCTTGATAACATATGAGTTGATCATCATCTTCAAAAGGGAAGGGTTGACCCTTACTAGGAAATAGGCCCACACCACATCGGGCGGGCCATGGCTCTACCTCAATAGGTTCTTTCATACCATTTTGGAAAGGTCCCAAGCCTTTCCCTTTATAGCCCATTTTAAGCATTATGGGCTTAGCTTTAATATATTCATTAGTAAAATAACATCGGGCATATCCCTCATGATGAGTTTTGATATTCCGGGGTATTCTTCCCCAATCATATCCTTTATAAATAAAAGCACAACTCCCGACTTGGTAAGTACTTCCCATAGGTTGTGGGAGGCCCAAAGTACGAGGAGATGGTGGCAAGTTATTTAAAAGAATTGAATCTTGCATAAAAGCATTTGTTTTTTTTGATATTAAGATTGTGGATAAATCCGATAAAAGTTCATCAAAAAGAGCATAAGATGTAGAAGGATCATTCCCTATATCTTTAGATGTGGAAGGTATGATAGATGTTGATAATGTGGAGGTGTCAATAAATGGGTCTATAGGTTTTGAAATTATAGGGATAGAACATGAAGGATTGGTTGTGGATTGAAGACCTTTTTGAGGTTTTAGTGTGGTTTGTTCAGAAGATGGTTGAGTTAAATGTATAGGTGTAGTTGATGGAGTAGATGATGTTATGTGTGTGTTTTTCACACGTTTAGATGAAAAATAAGAATTAGGATGTGTGGATGACAGAGCGGGGCAAAATTGCACTCCAACAGGTTCTGCCAAAGCACACATATCAAAGGGTCTAGGGTCACCATGGATAGTGACCAACTGATTTTTAAATTCAAATTTAACACATTGATGTAAAGTGGAGGGAACCGCTCGCATCGCATTGATCCAAGGGCGACCCAAAAGTATATTGTACGATGTTGGGCAATGTACAATAAACACGGTTGTATCTAGGGTTCTAGGACCAACTTGCAAGGGTAAGGTAATGACTCCACACGTTTCTTGTGTCTCGTCATTGAAAGCTTTGATAATCATGTCAGTTTTCTTCATTTCATCACTTCTAAAGCCAAATATTTGGTAGAAGTCAAAAGTGCAAATGTTTAGAGATGAACCATTATCAATCAAGACTCTTTTAACAACTACATCTCCAATTAGAGCAGTAATATATAAGGGGTTATCCTTATGTAAACTATGTTGTGGGATATCTTTATCCCGAAAGTCAATACAATCAACTTCTCGAGTGATGATAGTATTGGACATGGCTTCGGGTTGAATATTTTGAGGTACCATCATTTGGCTTAATGTAAGCATTAACTCATCCCTATGGGTAGGAGAAGATCTTAACAAGTCCAAAAGGGAAATTCTGGCTGTAGTATTGGATAATTGTTCATTAATATTGTAAGGAGGTTTTGGTTGAACATTAGACATATGATTCCCTTTATTGGGATTTTTCAAAATAAATGGAGCTGATCCATCATTCCGAGTTTGATCTTGTTGAGAGTTTTGAGCCTGTTGTCTGGTAACAGCTCCGATGGTACCTACAATGTTATATTGAAGACGCTGAACTGGTCTTCGTTGAGCGTTTATGGCTTGTTCATTAGGAAGGAACTGATTAGAAGAGGGTCGAGTAGTAACTCTTCTAGGAAATGGTTCTTCTGGAACCATAGCATCTGTGATGGGTTGAATAGGATCTGATTCATTTTCAGAACTATTCGATTGGTTTGAGGTGATGTCTACTTCACTTTCAATATCTGATTCTACATCACTAGGATCGGGAGTTTGAATATTATGTAGGGGTCTAGTCGTGACCATGGATAAGGTTGTGCCAAATATTTGAGGATCCTGAATAGATAATTGTCCGCTAATAGTCCCTACATATCGGGTAGGAGGGGGAACATTATGATGTTCGATTTGATTGGCCACTTCTTTACCATGGTTTGGTAAAGGATGTTGAAATATATCCAATGATTGATTAGCATTTTGATTTTGATTTTGGGGAATGGTCTTTTGAGCATTATTAGGAGCATTTTGTTTAGGTTGGAAGGCTTGCACCTCCATTTCATTATTATCAATCAGATCTTGTATTTTATGTTTCAATATTTTACAAGAGTTTGTAGCATGTCCAGGTCCTCTATGAAAGTCACAATGTAAATCAGCTCTGTATCCGGGTATAGTTGGATCAGGTTCCCGGATAGCTGGTAATTGAATCAAGCCTCGTGCTAATAATTGAGGAAGAATGGTTGATAAAGGTTGATTCAATCTAGTAAATTCTCGAGGAGGTTTATCAGGAGGTTTTAATATAAATTTTTCTGTTGTCTTCGTTGTATTGATATTAGCAACGTTTCTACTATCGGTGACTCCGTCACCTACAACTTGTTTGTTTTTATACTGATTTCTAGATGTTTTCTCATCATCTTTCTTTTTGAGCTGACCTCTTCTAATGAGAGCATCTTCTACCCTTCGAGCTAAGTCTATAGCTTGATCGAAGGTGGTTAAGGTGGCAATTGATAACTCATAAGATATTTGTTCTTGTAAATTATTAATAAAAATGTCCAACATTTCCCTATAAGGTAGCACAAAGTGCAGTTTTCCTATCAACTGCCTCCATCTAGCTAAGAAATCAGCAAAACATTCATCTTTGTCTTGTTTTAAGTTGTACAAATCTTTAATGGTGACATGCCTCTCGATGTAGGCACTAAATTGATGGACAAAAGATTCAGTTGTTTCTTCAAAATTTCTCAAAGAATGAGTGGGCAATTGATAGTACCACTCTAATGCCATTCCTCCTAAGCTTTTCGGGAACATTTTTAGTAATAGCAAGTCATCATGTGATATATCATGACATGCTATCCTAAACATGCGAAGATGCTCTATGGGATCTTCAGTTCCTTTATATATAGGCAGGACGGGCATGGGGAAGTGTTTAGGGTATGGTTGTGCTACAACTATGGGATCCAGAGGTTGACTACATATCTCTCGATAATTGTACGAGGGACGGTAGGGATCTATCTCGGTCCATGCGCGAAGCTAACTGTTTCACCATGGCTTCCAGATTACTTGGTTTGCCCACCATATTGGTTCGGTAGGGCATTAATATGGGATTTGTGAGCATATGATGGAGGGACATGGAGATTAGATGCTATATTGCTATTGTGTAAATTGTTGGTAGGAAGGGTGTTATGAAGAAATTTTGAAGTTGTATTATGTTGTATGCCCGATTGTTGAAAATTGGTGTTTGGCTTCATTTTAGGTTTTTGTCTACTTGAAGCATATTGATCAATAGTTTGGCGAAGTAAAGCAGTGAAGGAAGGTTTCTTTTGTGTGGGAATGATTTTAGGCTCAATAACAGGTTCCTTAGGGGGTTGGGTAACCTGTTGTTTTGGCATGTTCTGAATCATAGTGACCATATCTCTATTGGATGGTCCAGCTTTATCACTTTCTTGATCAATGAAAGACAAGGGATTAGTGTGTATGTCAAACATATGTTCCATGGCTGCTTGAGTGTCACTAATTTGTCCTTTATCAATACGAACTGCCATATTAAGAGCACCAATGTTATTATTGAAAAATTTCCAGAAATGATCTAAGTTATCAAAAGCAATAGTTCCATCTGGAGCTATTCTAGGGGATGAGGATCCTTCCTCTTTAAGATTTTCTTGTTGTTCATTTTCTTCAACCAGGTCATCTTCTGGTTGTTCTAGAGTTTCTCCTTCCGGAATTGATTCCTCAGGAAGGACATTTGGGTTTTTTGTTTTGTCTCCTAACCAATCTTCTTCTTCTTGTTCAGTTTGTTTACCATTCCTAAGTTTAGGCATTGTGCTTAAATTTAGATTTCAGCAAATATATATACTTATATATATATATATATATATATATATATATATATATATATATATATATGCAACAAGCTTAAGAGGTATATATTTTAATTATATACCTACTATAGTATTTGAAATAAAATGTTTTTGGTTTTTGTTATGTTTTGGTTTTTCTTGTTTTTGTAACAATATTATAAAGATAACAAACAACACACTAAATGCAAGAAATAATAATAATGAAAGCAATGATCTAGTTTTCTATAAACAATTTATAAATATCATTAATGGGCTCAAGTTCTTCAAGAGTCATGAAGTGTTCTTCTTCAAATTGAAAATTTTCTTTCAAGAATTTGACAAAAAGTGCTATAGTGATATTATCTGTCTCAGATTCTGGTTGGTAGAAATAAAGTTCGTGGCAATACTCTCGATATAACACAACCCTAGGAACTCTATTCCATATTTCCCTATCCGTAAGAACGACCTCTTGATCTTCTACATGACCTAGGAATTGGTGTATAACAGCTGCGTTCTCGAGGTATTCCTCGAAGGTGAACAATTCTGAAGACACAAGAGCTCTCCTATAAGCTAACCACCTATGGCAGGCTCTCTGAAGTTCATGATAAACAATGAGTTGATGAGGATCCAGGATCCTATCTAGGGCAAACCTCTTGATTTGTCTAAGTTCGGTTGATCTAGATGAAATGATACCTAGCCTCCTATCAAGTTCTTTCCACAAAAGTTGGTTTCTATCTGTTTCAGGCACACTAAGCACAGAATTAACTTCTATGGCTGCTAATTGGTTTGCAACATTTATAGTAACAGCTAATATTTTCTTAGGAGCTACCATCTAGACATGATATGCAACTTAGTATTTTTCTAATGATTTGAAATGCATCTATATTTTTGTTTTGTTTTTTTTTTTTCAAAAGGTTTTAGTTTCACGTCGGGTTCACCAAAATGTATCGCTCCAAATTTTTTGCATCCTTACCTTCAGGCTAAAGGATCCGCACCCGGAAGGAGGATGGGAAAAGGATGGGACGGTACCTCGGATTGAGAGGCCCTTTGAAGGTCCCGCCTCTCAGGGGAGGGGTATTAAGGTGATTTTTCGACGGATGGTGGGGTTCACCAGGAAACGTTTAGTGGCAGTTTCCACGCCTAGGTTGGGAATGAGTTTAATGTGTTCAATTTTAGCTTTAAACATCCAAGTCCTAGGTTTGGCCAGATGAATCTAAGTTATTCTATATGAAAATGCAAATTAAATGAATACAAAAAATAGATTTGAACAGAAAATAGAGAGAATAAGCTAGATTAAAGAGACATACCTGATCCGGATGTCTGATGGAGGTTCTAATTTTTGAAGCAGTCAAGATCATCTAGAATTTGACAGGATCATCTCCGATCTGACAGGATCGTCTGAGATCTGACGAATTTGTCAGATGAATTCGTCAGAGACCTGCAATCAGAGAAGCAGATACAAAATACAGAAAATGCAGCAATACAAACAGAGGGCAATGATGCAGAATGACAACAATAATATTAGACGGATAATTATAAACAAAATATGAGTGTATTTCAATGATTTAATGACAAATTATGATTTTATCATGCATTAAAACTATATGGGTGAACTCCAAAATGCAGAGTAATAAGGAATAACCATAGAATTAACTAAATGCAGAATAATGCAGCAGAAAAGAGTGGAGAAAATGCAAACTCTGGGCACTGATTGCCCCCAATGTTGACTGCAGTCGAAATCATCTCGGATTGGTACGAAATCATCTCGAATTGGACAGGATCGTCTGCGACGATCTGAGCTTGCTCCGGCTGAAGAATAACAAAGTTCCTGCAAGAAAACTCGAGAAGGGACAAAGGCAAACAATAGTCTAGGATATCCTAATGCATGTGAAACTTGAAGTGCAGAAAAATTCAGCCAGGGGAATGTCAAGGGGAGGGCCTAAGATTAAATAGGCATAGGAAAGAGGTTGGGAGGTTGGAGATCATCCCATTTTGGGAGATCTCCAATGGGGGGAGACTCTAACGGTGCAGACGCGTCTCTGCCCGAGTTAGAGAAGTTGTTGAAACAGAAGCTAATTATGAAAAATTAGTTTTGGGACGAAATCGTCTAGACGTTCTGCTCCAGACGAAATCGTCCGATCTGAGGCGATATCGTCTGATCGGTGACGATATCGTCAAACGGTCACAACAAACTCTAAAAATGGCATGGGAAATGAGGAAACGGGTAGCAGGCGGTTTGGGAGCGGTTTTGGGGTTGAAATTTGAATTTGAATTATTACTAAGGTAATTTTAATTATTTACTAAGTTTTATTGCGCCAATTTTAGGGTGCTACACCATCAATGATAAAGTGGGGTATTTTTGGAAATTTTGAGTAGTTTTGTTTTCATTGATGTCAAGAGAGTATTGTTTCAATTTCGTCATGATTAAGAACATCAAGTTGTTTTTCCAAAAGCAAGAAGGTCTTGAAAATGAATAGGATATAATATTTATTTTTAATATTATATGCCTAAAAGGCCCAAAGGATGAATACCCAAGGAAGGAGAAGCATGTTTAAATTAAATAATAATATTATATTATTATAATATTTCAGGTCAAATAACAAGGTGAAGAAAAACAAGGTTCAAGTTGAAAAGACCCATAAGCAGTTTGCAAAATATTTAATTTAAATTAAAATATTTTAATCCTTGATTAAAATTTTTATTTAAATTAATAAGGAGTGCCAAAGGTTTTTAAATTTAATATTTTAAATCTAATTCAATTTTTAAATTTTGAAATTGTCCAACATGTAAAAGACAAGAAGCATGTGTATTTTATAAATGAAATAATTCTCATTTCCTAAGATCTAAAAAATATAACTTTGAATGCAATGCTAAGAAGAAAATTTGTGCACTGCATTACCTAGGAAGAAGAGAAATTTGCATTTTGAAGTATTGGAGGCTGACAAGTGTGTAAGGGCAGTGACGTGGATTTAAAGGTTCACCGATAGTGGTAGCATAAGCAGCAATTGAGAAAGAGCTAGAGCTTTTCAAGGAAGAGATCGCAGGTTCAATCCATGTGATTGGTGTTTTGCTAGAGGAAAGAGACCATTTCGTTTGACATTTTCATGAGGTAGCATATAGAGGGGATCGTACGCCTATGGTTTCATGTGGGCACATAGCGCACTTGGTGACCTAGCTTTGGGCTAGGGTGTTGGAAATGCTACGTCATGTGATCGAATTTCGTCGAAGACATTTTTGGTGGGCAAAATAAATTAAAGGTATGCTATGCACATTTTCATATTTTCAAAGGTTTTGAAATTCATAAATTTCTTAGAGGGTTTCGTGAGTTCTAAAAGGTAGCTATGAGTTTTTGAGGGAGTTATAAGGTAAAGTAAATTAAAATATTTTATTTTTATTTTTTGGTGATTGAAATTTATTTTATAAAGTTGGAGTGATAAGGTATGCAAAGAAAATAATATTTTGCATCTTGAAATAAAAGCTACATTGTGATACTTACGTTTTATGAGTTTGGAGATTATAAGGTGTATAAAGAAATTTTTTTGTATTTTGTTATAAAGAAATTTTTGACTTATATTGTGTAAATTTAGAGATTATAATGTGTACTAAGACATTTGATATTTTTGTATGGTAAAATAATTATTGGGAAAATTTATTTTGTGGACATCTTGAGATAGGTTTTGGCTACCTAACCTTAGTATTGGCAAAGAGAATTTGATTATGTTTAAGACAGGTTTTGAAGACATATCTCCATAAAAAAAAAAGGTATGGGCACATCTTCCTATGAGTGAAATATTGTTGGATTGAATATTGTGAAATGCAAGGTTGGAGTGAAAAGGATTGTTTGATAAGCATTATTGGAAATATTTGAGTGAGTGTTCATATGCATGATTAGATTTTTTGAAATATCATGAGTATCATTTTTATGTGAAGTTGAGTACAATATTGAACTAGGGTTTGTAAAAGAACTTGAGTATCATTGTTATGTGAAAATTGGTATTATATAGATTCAAGGTTTGTAGCGTGAATTTTTGAAAGTATTATGAAACACTTGGTTATGGTTTGGATGCCATTTGTGTTTCATTGAGTGGATGGTTGAGCAAAGTTGATTGATAATTATTGATTGAGATCATTGGTATGATAGTTCAATATTTGTGAAACAAATTATTCTTTATTTTTGAATTTATTTGAAAAGGGTTTTGAAAGTGATAGAGTGATTTGTGAGTGTGAAACATATTGAGTCTCTAACCATTCTCTATATGTTTTTGAGGTCAAACAAAATTCTATGTGAAATTTTTTTGAGTGATTGAAGAGGTTTTCTAGAAGAGATTAAGTTGAGTTTTTTGAGTGTTTTGTGAGTGTCAAATTTATTGAATCTCTAACCATTCTCTATATGTTTATGTTATTCTTACAATGGCACTGAGAGGGGGGGTGAATTAGTATAGTTCTTTTAAACTTAAATTCACAGCTCTTAAAACTGAAATAATGAAACCTTAAAACCAGATAAAGCAAGTATCACAAGAGAACATCACACAACACAAGATTTTAACAAGGTTCACCAAATTGGCTACTCCTCAATAATGACTGCTTGGACTACCATCCAAATCTAGCCTTTGCAAAACTCCAACTTTACAATCAATTTACCAGCACCCATTGGAAGGAGTACCAACCCCTTATTTATCTACACTAATAGAAATGAGCACCAACCCTTGATTTACCAGCACCTACTGGAAGGAGCACCAACACCTAAAGCCAAGCTGCAACCTGGACTTTAATTTTGAATCTAAAAGTTTAATAGAAAAATACCTTCACTTTTACAAGACCCTGACTGGTCTATTTCTTACCCAATTTCTCTCACTATTTATGAAACAGACACATCTTCTATGATCTATAGCTGCACTTCGCCTTCTACTTTCTCTATGCAATCACAGTCGCACTTGATCGAACTTCAACATTTTTGCTCTCTGCACACTTTGCTCTCTCTGCGCACTCATAGATGCACTTAGGATAATTCGACATGACTCTTCACTCACTGTGCACACTTCGCCATCATCTCGCTGCTTATGCGCTTTCTGTGCTCTTACAACCACATTTCACACTCTGACTCGCATTCAACAACATTTCCATCAATTCACCAAACAACCCTCATTTTATAACAACGTTTTCATGATGAAAACCCTAATCTTAGTCAGTTGTAAACCCTAATCTTAGTCGGCTATAAACCCTAATCTTAGTTGGTTGCAAACCCTAATCTTCATTGGCTTACATCGGTCTTTGTCGGCTTAAACTACCCCTATAACTCTTCTGTTGTTGTTGCCATGAAAACACAACACGTGATATCACGACACCTTTTCTTTCTCTTTCTCCTAGCTTTAGCCCACAAAAATACATGTCGCGATATCGCGACACTTTCTCTTTCTTTGTCTTTCTCCTTGCTTTGGCCCACGAAAATACAATATGTCACGATATCACGACACTTTTGCCTCCTTGCTTCTTTTCTTAGCTTGTACCCACGAAAACACATGTCGCGATATCGTGACACTTTTGCCTTCTTGCTTCTTTTCTTGGCTTGTACCCATGAAAACACAACATGTCACGATATCATGACACTTTTGCCTCCATACACTCTCTCTCCTCCTTTAGTCACGAGAATGCGACATGCCGCAATATCGTGACACTTTTACTCCTTGCGCTTTCATTTTGTCTCGGCCCTCGAAAATACATGTTGCGATATCACGACACTTTTTGTTATCCTACCTATCTGCCCTTATTGAGTCACGAAAATGCAACACGTCATGATATCGTGACACTTTTTCTCCTTAGCACTTTCTATTGCCTTTGGGTCATGAAAATGTGACATGTCACGATATCGTGACACTTTTTCTCCTTAGCACTTTCTCTTGCCTTCGGGTCGCGAAAACGTGACATGTCACGATATCTCGACACTTTTTCTCCTTATTGCTTTCTCTTGCCTTCGGGTCGTGAAAACGTGACATGTCGCAATATCGTGACACTTTTTCTCTCGGACTCTCTTTCTTGCAAAATGTAGCGAAATCGTGACACTTTTTCTACTTGCCTCTTTTTCTTTCAACATGTCACGAAATCGCGACACTTTTCGTACTTGCCTCTTTTTCTTTCAACATGTCACGAAATCATGACACTTTTTCTACTTGCCTCTTTTTCTTTCAACATGTCGCGAAATCGTGACACTTTTTCTACTTGCCTCTTTTTCTTTCAACATGTTGCGAAATCGCGACACTTTTTCTACTTGCCTCTTTTTCTTTCAACATGTCGCGAAATCGTGACAATTTTTCTACTTGCCTCTTTTTCTTTCAACATGTCTCGAAATCGTGACACTTTTTCTACTTGCCTCTTTTTCTTCCAACATGTCACGAAATCGTGACAGTTTTTCTTCCTTGCCCTTTTTCTTCCAACATGTCGTGAAATCATGACAATTTTTCTTTCTTCTTCTCTCTCTTCCAACATGTCATGATATCGCAACAATTTTTTTTTCTTCTCTCTCTTCCAACATGTTTCGATATCACGACAGTTTTCCTTGCTTGCTGTATATGTCACGATATCGCGACACTTTTCTTACTTGTCTTTTTCTTTGATCTTTTGCATGTGGTCCACTTCGGTCTTCTTGGAAAATCACTGTACATACTCTGAGTAACCTTTGAACTCCTATCCTCTACATCTGACTAGCTTTTGAACTTCCTGTCCACTGCATCAATAGATCTATCTGAATGTGTTGACAACAATGACAATACTGTTGCTGTATCTTGCTCAATAATCTCCCCCTTTGGAATTGTTGGCAACACATGTGCAATTTCCTGTAACTCTTCTCCCCCTTTGACAATAATACCAAAGGGCTATTGCAGACTCCCCTTGATTTGATGCACAACATTCTTAGGCACAATTTATTACACTTAGCAAAAATCAAGAACATGTGCAAAAAGATAATCAAATACTTAAATGCTCCCCCTGAGAATGTGATCCCTGTAGCTAGTCAATTTTTGGGCAACGTGACCACTCCACAATCTGTTGTTGAAATAAAAATCCAACTTAACTTCACTTTCTGCAACTTTCTCCTATGTACAACACATTGTCGCTACAAAATATTCTGTCTCTACTGTGGATAAGGAAACTAACTCTTGTTTCTTACTGTTCTACGTGACCAATCTATCTCCAAGATAGAATGCACCTCCACTTGTACTCTTTTTGTCATCTACACATCCTACCCAATTTGCATCTTTAGGATACCATAACCCATACTCCATAGTACCCTTATGATATTATATAAGACTCTGTCTCTCTACTGCACTCACTGGTGGACCTCTTATTCACTTGAAGAATCCTCACTCAGATCTATCTTCAACTGTGTTGGCTGCTATATTTCTATCCATTGATACTATGACCTATGTACTCTGTCACCTCCAAAGCTCAGTCAATAGGCTCACTAAGAACCTGCTCAATAGGCTCACACAGAACCTGTTTAACAAGCTCACATAGAACTTGTCCAATGCTGAATAATAAGCTCATAAAAAAAACCTGTCCAAATCTGCTCCACCAAGCTCACTAAGAACTTTTCCAAATCTTCTCTAGCAATCTCACCAAGAACTTGCCCAAATATGCTCTAGAAATATGTCCCAACATTGTCCTCAAATATTTCCCAAATGCCTTCTCAAAGTCTCAATCAATCATGCTCAAGTAGTACTCAAAATGAACTCAATAATGAATGGCGATCTCAAATCAAATCCACTTCATAGAACTTTAAAAATCACTTCACACATAACTTGAATAATTCCAACAATGCTCAACCACAAATATCACATAACAATGATACTCATGTTCTTTTCTAACTCAAGTTCTTTCACAACCAATGGGCTTAAACCACTATGCTTATAACACAAGGTTTAAACACAACTCTCAATTCAAAAGACATTGATGCATTCAACCAACCACTTTCGAAAAGGAAACCATAGTGGTTTAAGCCACTTTAGAAAAGGAAACCACAAACAATCATTTTCCCTCCAATGATATTTCAAAAATCAACCACCATAATGCTATCACATGAGTCTCCTTGGGATTAGCTTGAAATCATGCTACCATGCATACTTCCTGCACAATATCTGGTCTGGTAGCTATCAGGAACAGTAAGCTTCCAATTCAAAAATGCTGATTTCACATCTGTCAACAAAATTGACAAGTGACTCACACTTGTACCAACTTTTGTCCAACACTGTACCGACACTACAGTTTTACTGCCAACTCTGTGCAAGCATCAAACACTGTATCACAACGCCAACCAAATCCCTTTTTACATTTTCAACTTGGTCTATATTTTCTACAGTCACCACTGGTCACACCATACTTTCAACTGTTCGAATCAGGAGATAAAATTTTGTTAAACACTTCACGGCCAACTATAGTGCACCTTACTCAAACTCATACTTTTGGACCTCGGATAGGTATGATTCACAAAGCAAAGTCGCTCATCTTGATGAGCTAAACATGAATCAATAATCAGACTTCAATATTTTTCATCACAACATCATAAAATATAAACAATCTTCACGTCAATGTGTAGTTCAAATACACACTACCATTATCGAAACACATATATGCGGCTAGGGCAAAATTCTTTCACTAACCAAATTATTTGACCTGTTATAATCCTTAACTTTGGACAGTGGTAGTAAGAACCATCACCAGTACAATAATGACATATAGCAATACTACCAATAATGACAACTCTCAATTTAATCACCACCCTTCATGGCACTTCCACAAACAACTACATGAACTAAAAAACACACTTCGACAACTATACAACTTCCCTGACTACTTGCCTTTCATCCTCAGGTAATCAAATAAATACATAGGAGCATTAAAATTAAACTTCAAGATTGCTCCCCCTGAGGATGTGCTACCTGGAGTTGCTTAGTGCAATATCGGAGTAGTCTCCTTCATACCAAGGAGACATGATTTACTTTCTTCTATCTTTCTCCAAACTTTCTTGAACTCGGGCTTGGATTTTTCAACTGTATCCCTATTTTGCACCTTTTCATGAACTCGAACATTTCTCTTGTGTGGTTGTCTCTTGGGCATTTTTGATGAATAATTATTTTCCTTTTTATGTACCTGATTTATTCCCTGTCTGTGTTGCATTCTTTGCGTCTGATGAAATCTACTGTTTTGCCTTAGATTAGATACAAAAATGCTTGGACAAAACCTTGCTATGTGCCCATGACCATTACATTGAAAATATTGTACATAGTGTTTACTCAAAAATGCAAATGTATTTCTACCAAAATAACTATTTGATTTATTGTTCAATCCACAATAAATTTCCTTGTGACCATGGTTGCATTTGAAACAATAGCCATTAAAAGTATTATTATGAGCAGAGTGAGAGTGATAGAACCTCTTTTGTTATGGTTGTGTTGCTGTAGATATCCTTTGATATTTTCTTCCTTTTGAAGATTCAGCTTCAAGCTTTTCTTGCTTCGATCCTTCAACAGTGAACTTCTTCTTCTTTGTAGAGTTGGAATATGAAGGTTGTTCAGCTTCATATCCAAGACCACGCTTATTCATGGAGCTTCTTTGTTGGCTTATCATTTTATCTAGCAACTCTGTGCTCTTCTCGAATTTGAAATTTGTATTGGCCTCCTCTAGTTGTTTTTTCAATACAACAATCTCTTTCTCATTGATCTGTGACCTAAGAGTTTCTTCAATCCTTTTGGACTCTTCTACTTGTAGCTTTAGATCACTAATAACTTTGTTAGATTCCTCTTCATGTTTGCTGCATACATCGCCTTTATCATCTAGGCGTGACTTCAAGGTTTCTTCTATTTTCTTGGCTTTCTAAATTTGTAAGAAGAGATCTTCAATATTATCCCCATATTCTTCCAACTTCTTGGACAGTATTGTGTTCTTTTTCCTTTCTATATTCAACTCTTTAAGTGCAGCGATCAACTCACCTTCAAGATATACTTCAGCCTCAAGGTTTTCATCACATACTTTAGAATTCACTCCTTCAATATTTTCTAGTTCAATTTTCTCTTCCATAGGAACTGAAACTGACTGAGATGCCCTTTTGGATGAGGATCTATTCTTCTTACCCATTGCATACTAATTCAAGATCAACCCTTACTGATTTAGCTTGAGAAGGGAACTTCGCTCTTATACCAATTGTTAGTCTTACAATGGCACTTAGAGGGGGGTGAATTAGTGTAGTTCTTTTAAACTTAAATTCATAGCTCTTAAAACTAAAATAATAAAACCTTAAAATCAGATAAAGCAAGTATCATAAGAGAACATCACACAACACAATATTTTAATGAGGTTCACCAAATTGGCTACTCCTCAAGAATGACTGCTTGGACTACCATCCAAATCTAGCCTTTGCAAAGCTCCAAATTTACAATCAATTTACCAGCACCCACTGGAAGGAGTACCAACCCCTTATTTATTTGCACCAACAGAAAGGAGCACCAACCCCTGATTTACCAGCACCTACTGGAAGAAGCACCAACCCCTAATGCCAAGCTGCAACCTGGACTTCAATTTTGAATCTAGAAGTTTAATAGAAAAATACCTTCACTTTTACAAGACCCTAACTGGTCTATTGCTTACCCAATCTCTCTCACTATTTATGGAACAGACACATCTTCTATGATCTACAACTGCACTTCACCTTCTGCTTTCTCTACACAATCACAGCCGCACTTGATCGAACTTCAACCTTTTTGCTCTATGCACACTTTGCTCTCTCTATGCACTCATAGATGCACTTAGGATAATTCGACATGACTCTTCGCTCACTTTGCACACTTCGCCATCATCTCATTGCTTCTATGCTTTCTGCGCTCTTACAACCGCATTTCACACTTCGACTCGCATTCAACAACATGTCCATCAATTCACCAAATAGCCCTCCTTTTATAACAACATTTTCATGATGAAAACCCTAATCTCAGTCAGCTGTAAACCCTAATCTTAGTCGGTTGTAAACCCTAATCTTAGTCAACTGCAAACCCTAATCTTCATCGTCTTACATCGATCTTCATCGGCTTCAACTGCCCCTATAACTCTTTTGTTGCTGTTTCCGTGAAAACACAACACGTCGCGATATCGCGACACATTTTCTTTCTCTATCTTTCTCCTATATTTGGCCCTTGAAAATACATGTCGCGATATCGCGACACTTTCTCTTTCTCTGTCTTTCTCCTTTCTTTGGCCCGTGAAAATACAATATGTCACAATATTGTGACACTTTCGCCTCCTTGCTTCTTTTCTTGGCTTGTACCCGCAAAAACACATGTTGCGATATCGCGACACTTTTGCCTTCTTGCTTCTTTTCTTGGCTTGTACCTACAAAAACATAACATGTCATGATATCACGACACTTTTGCCTCCGTACACTCTCTCTCCTCCTTTAGTCGCGAGAATGCGACATGTCGCGATATCGTGACACTTTTTCTCCTTGCGCTTTCTTTTTGCTTCAGCCCCTGAAAATACAACATGTCGTGATATCGTGACACTTTTTGTTATCCTGCCTATCTACCCTTCTTGAGTCACAAAAACACGACATGTCATGATATCGTGACACTTTTTCTCCTTAGCGCTTTCTCTTGCCTTTGGGTCGTGAAAACGCGACATGTGATATTGCGACACTTTTTCTCCTCAACGCTTTCTCTTGCCTTCGGGTCACGAAAACACGACATGTCACGATATCGCAACACTTTTTCTCCTTAGCGCTTTCTCTTGTGTTCGGGTCACGAAAACGTGACATGTCGTGATATCGCGACACTTTTTCTCTCGGACTCTCTTTCTTGCAATATGTCGCGAAATCGTGACACTTTTTCTACTTGCCTCTTTTTCTTTCAACATGTCGTGAAATCGTGACACTTTTTCTACTTGCCTATTTTTCTTTCAACATGTCACGAAATCGCGACACTTTTTCTACTTGCCTATTTTTCTTTCAACATGTCACGAAAACGTGACACTTTTTCTACTTGCCTCTTTTTCTTTCAACATGTCGTGAAATCGTGACACTTTTTCTACTTGCCTCTTTTTCTTTCAACATGTCACGAAATCGTGACACTTTTTCTACTTGCCTCTTTTTCTTTCAACATGTCATGAAATCGTGACACTTTTTCTACTTGCCTCTTTTTTTTCCAACATGTCACGAAATCGTGATAGTTTTTCTTCCTTGCCCTTTTTCTTCCAACATGTCGTGAAATCATGACAGTTTTTCTTTCTTCTTCTCTCTCTTCCAACATGTCACGATATCATGATATTTTTTCTTTCTTCTTCTCTCTCTTCCAACATGTCGCGATATCGTGATAGTTTTCCTTATCTGCTGTATATGTTGCGATATCGTGACACTTTTCTTACTTGTCTTTTTCTTTGATCTTTTGCATGTGGTCCACTTCGGTCTTCTTGGAAAATCACTGTACATACTCTGAGTAACCTTTGAACTCCTGTCCTCTACATCTGACTAGCTTTTGAACTTCCTGTCCACTGCATCAACAGATCTATCTGACTGTGTTGACAACAATGACAATACTGTTGCTGCATCTTGCTCAACAGTTTCTAAGGTCAAACAAGATTCTGTGTGAAACTTGTTTGTGTGATTGAAGAGGTTTTTTATGATAGATTGAGTTGAGTTGAATTGAATAAGCTTTTGTGAAAGCTAGTGGATAGATTTGAATAAGTCCTAGAGTGGACTTCAAGACAGAGTTAAGCAAGCTTTTGTGAAAGCTTGTGAGCATATTTGAAGTAAGTCCTAGAGTGGACTTAAGAACAGAGTTGAGGAAACTTTTGTGAAAGCTTAAGGACATATTTTTGTGAGCTTTTGTGGAAGCTTACAATTAGATTTGAAGTCTTGGTGAAGACTTGTTTAGCATATTGGAAAATTTCTAGTGAGGACTTGTTGAGCATATTTGAGGTAAGTCTTGGTGAAGACTTGTTGAGCAGATTGGACAAGTTCTAGTGAGGACTTGTTAAGTAGATTTGAGGTAATTCTTTGAGAAGACTTGTGAGCAGAGTTGATTGATTGATTTTTTCAAACCTTGAGTTAATGTTTGAGACAGATCTAGCAGAGTTGATTTTGATTAGATCAAGCTTTGTGTTAAGGCTTGAGGATATATTTGAGAATAGAGTTTGGTGCATATTTGAGGACAGGTTTGTGCCAGACCAGAGATAGAGATTGAGCAAATTTGTGCTAGATCGAAGGACTGTGTTTAGTACAGATTTGAGATAGAGATTTAGAAAATTTGTGATATACTAAAGGACTATGTTTAGTGTAGATTTAAGATAGATATTGAGAAAATTTGTGCTAGACCGAAGGACTATGTTTAGTGTAGATTTGAGACAAATATTGAGCAGATTTGTGCTAGACCGAAGGACTGTGTTTAGTGTAGATTTGAGATAGAGTTGAGATCAAGCTTTAGAGGTGACAAAGCAGAGGATAGTAGTCTCCAGTGGATAGAGATCCATTAGCTAGGGTAGTGAGTATAGAGGTCTTCTGAGTGAGGACATGAGTCTTTTATGGAGAGAGATCCATAAGCCAGTGTAGTGGAGGCAGTAGTCTTCTAATAGATCACCAGCTAGAGCATAGGATAAGGAGTTCTCCTATGGATAGAAATCCATGAACTTGATTAGGAGATTGGTGTCTCCTTTGGATAGAGATCCATAAACATTGTAATAGGGAAGTATTCCCAAGATATTTGTTGAGAAAATTTTAGTGAAATATTTTCTCCGTGGACATAGCCCACATTGGGTGAACCACGTTAAATTGGTTTCTCTATTGTGTGTGATGATTTGTGCATTTATTTGATTACTATTGTTGATATTTCCATTTATATATTGGATAATATTGTTTGATAAATGAAAATTAAAAAGTGGTCTTATACTATTCACCTCCCTCTCAGTATAATCTTGTGTTCTTCATTATTTTTTAGCAATAATGTATATTTTGATTCCATTGCCTCCTTCCATTTTGGATGACTCAAATCCTGAAGTGTTGTAGGTTCTATCATGGTGATTAACAATCCTATGTTTGTTCTTATTAGATGGCAAGTTTGAGGTCTTGTAGTAGTAAGATATGGAATTTGCTCAAGATTTGAATCTCTAAGTGTATTTTAAGCCATGCAGGTTCCTTTTTTGTAGATTTGTAGAAGTTTTTGTACTTTCACTCTGTTTATCTTGAGATTTTGATTCGGTATCTTCATTTGATGAATCTTCTTCTAAAAAATTTAAAACTTCTAAATTGGATTTTTTTTCTTTAGTACCATATTAAACATTTTTATCAAAAACTACATCTTTTCTTATATATTTTTTCTTTGTGGTTGGATCAATTATTCTATACCATGCAGTTTCATCATCATAACCAAGAAATATACCGTAGACTTTTCATCTAATTTCATCCTTTTTTGTTTTGGAATATGCATATAGACCTTACATCCATAAATTCTCAATATTTCTACGTTTGGTTTTTTTCCTAACCATACTTCTTCTAGTGTAACATTCTTGAGTATTCTTGTAGGTAATCTATTCTACAAATATATAGTTGTTTTAACTACCTTTGCCCAATATTGATGATCAAGATGAGATTATTTTATCATACATCTAACCATTTCCATGATAGATCTGTTTCTTTTTTCTACAATACCATTTTTTTGTGGTGAATATGTTGTAGTAAGTTATATTTTTATTCCATTCTCTTCTAAAAATAAATTGAATTATTTTGACAAAAATTCACCTCCTCTATCAGAACACAGATTTCCCTGATTCTTTTTCAACAAAAATTTTGAATTGTTTAAAACAACCATAATCTTCAAATTTGTATTTCATAAAATATACCCACATTTGTTTGGAATATTCATCAACAAATAGTTTTTTGAAAAATAATTTGAAAAAACTTGTATTAAAACAAATATCAGTTACAAGTTGGGATGAGACTTCTCCTATCCATAGCCAAAGAGAACACATGTTTACAATAGTAAAAGAAGATTTGCATTAGATCCAAATATCTTAAACCATATTTCTACAATGGCTATTCACATGTTTACAACTATAAAATAAGATCTACATTGGAGCACAAATATCCTAAATCATATTTCTAGAATGGTTGTCTAAATTAGCTAAACACTAGATTTGCTCACCAACCTGCCTAATCATCTCATCCTTAATAGCCATATCACTGTGCCACTAACCCCCAACCTCTTTCTTAGTGCCCATCTTAGCCAGGAATTCTACCACTTTATTTAGATCTCTACTCACATAAAATGGAATCACATCATCTAATTCCCTTCATAATTCCTTAATTTGAGTGACAAGAATCCTCAACCTCCATGTCTTCAAAGCAAAGTTACTCATGCAATCTAGAGCTCCAACCATTATTTGAGAATCTTATTCTAGTATTATCCTCCTGTAACCTTGTTTTACTACCCAAATAGAAGTATATTTGATAGCTAAGGCTTTTGCTTCATTGGTGTGGCTCTTCCCAATCCTTGTAGCTCCCAATAGAGCACTATTCCAAAATGATTCCAAAAAACCACTCCAATTTTAGCTCTACCTAGATTGCTTTTTGCAGCTCCATTAGTATTAATTTTAATCCAACCTTCTAGGGGTGGTTTCCAACTAGCTCTATCCTACCCCTCTTGCACTTCAACTTCCTTATCCATTTCCCCTATAACAACCTGAGTTTCCTCTTTAGCATAGACTACCACAGTTTTTGTGACTTTGCTCTAAATGACCTGCCAAACTCCATCTAAAGAAGAAAAGGTTTCTCTAAAAATTTTGGAATTTCTCTCCAACCACACTTGCCACCAAATGAAGTTTAATCCAAGATCCCAACCAATACAAAGAGCTTTATATTTAAATCTATCCCTCTTCCATATTTTCCAAATATTAATCCAATTCAAATCACCATTAACTTGAATTTTATATTATAAAAACTATCTCTCTTAGATCTAGGGCGTGAATGGAAACTCAAACATCAAGTTATAAGTTGTTTCGTCACTCTTGTAGCATAAAACACATTAATATGGACCAATGATTCCCCTACATCTCATATTATCAAAAGTAAAAATTACATTATGCATGAACTACCAGGAAAAAAAGTTTACTTTCGAAAAACCCTTGGACTACCACATCTTTCTCCAATCCTTAACCTGATATGTATGAGGAGGAGTCTCTGGAAGGATCTTATAATATCCATCCTTCACTATATAGACACCAAGGCTCCCATAGTCCCAAGCTAATTCATCCTCATCATCTCTACCTGTGAGAAATATTTCTGCCAATATTTTAGTCATGATGGGTGTCAAATCCGAAGGGATTGAAATTGGCCACTCATCCTTCTTAAATTGCTTAAAATTATAATCCCCTAGCTAACTAGTGTTGAAATAACTTTAAATTTGAACCCAACCCTTGGTTTCCATGGTTTTTTTTATTGGTTGCAGTTCAAGAAATTCAACAATGATAGGTGGGTATCGATCTCATGAATCTATCCAAAATCGTAGCTTCTCCCATCTCCCCACTTTCCAAAATAATTCATCTTTTACTACTTGAGAGCCCACCACACTAAGGATCCATTACCATCCAAAGAGAAATAGCCCACCTCATTTGGATTAACCTGTCCCAAATATTTACTAGTTAAGATTCTACTAAATAAAGAAGTTGTTTGGGAAATCCACCTCCAATAAAGCTTTCCAGCCAAAGCTTTATTATTTAACTTTGATCTTCTTAGTCCCAAATATCCTTTTACATTGGGTTTTCTTACTTTCTCCCAACCTACTAAGGCCCATTTCCTCTCTCCTTTTACTCCTCCCCATAAACATTTTCTAGGTATCTTGTCCAACTCTTTCCATATGGTATGTGGGGCAGCAAGGATAGAAAATTTATAAATTGGCTGATCTAAATGACTGACTATAAAAAAGTTAATATACCCCCATATCTTAACCATTTGTGAGACCAATGATTAATTATTTCCTTGATACAGTCCAAACAATTCCTCTAGATATATAATTTTAGTTTTTTAAAATGCAAAGGGACCCCCAAGTATACCACTGGGATAGAAGTCCTTGTGAATCCCAAGATCTCTAAAATTTTGTCCTGAAGCCTTTGATCAAGATTGAAAAATACCACTTTGGATTTTTTATCATTGATGACTTGGTTTGTAGCCCTAAGGTAGAAATTAAGTGTATCTCTAATCATTCTTGCTTCCCTAAAGTTGGTCATTCCCACCAATCTTATGTCATCCACAAACTGTAGGTGAGTCAAAACTTTCTCACCCACCTTGATACCTATTAGCAAACCTTGTTTTCTTCTCCTTAATATGAGTCTACCCTAGCCTTCATCCAGTATGATAAAAATATAGGGGGGACAAGGATCTCCTTGAAAAAGGCCTTGAGTAGCTCCAAAAGGTTGTGAGGGAATACCCTTGATTAACACTAAGTATTTCAGAGTAGAAACACAGCTCATGACCCATCCTATCCAATCCTAAGAGAAACCAAAGGTTGTCATCATATTTGACAAGAATCTCTACTCCAACCTATCATAAGCCTTTGACATATCTAATTTTATGGGCATTCCTCTATTACCAGATGTTTGCATTGAATGGATTTTCTCCTGAGCTAGAACCACACCATCCAATATTTGCCTACCCTCTACAAAACCCCCTTGCTCTAAGGAGATAATGCTATGCAGAAGAGGTTTTATTAGCTCAGCCATTACCTTTGTGATTATTTTATATATGACATTGCATAAGGCAATAGGTCTATAATATGAAATATTTACCCCCTCCTCCCCTTTTGGAATTAAGGCAATGAAAGTATGATTTAATGCTTTAAGCATTCTTTTACTACCTTTGGACTCCTTTATAATAGCCATTACATCCTCCTCCAAGTTGTCCTAGAAGGCCTAAAACTCAATTGGAAAGATATATGGACCTGGTATTTTTTTGGTGCTCATTCCAAAGACTACATTCTTAAGTTCCTCTCTATCAATGGATTTAAGTAGGGCCTAATTTTCTTCTTTAGATATAACAGAGGGTATGATAGTAAGAACTTATTTTTGAGCCTCTTCATATTGCACCATACTTTCCTTAAATAGTTTAAAAAAATAATCCATTGAATGGAAATGTATACCTAGAATTATATCAAAGGAGTGTTCGTTCTCATCTTGAAGAGCTTCCATGTTGTTCATCTATCTCCTAGCATAGGCAACCTGATGGAAAATTTTGGTATTTTTATCACCTTCTAATAACCAAGTGGTTCTTACTCTCTCTTTACAGTATGTCTCCTCTTGGTTTTCAATGTCCTCAACCACTTTATGCAATACATCATCCTCTTCTTTGAGCTACTCTATAATTTTTCCTTCCCTAAAGTGTTTTTGAACCTCATCCCATCTGGCCACCAATGGAGCTCTTTGGACCTAGAATTTTATCTTGTTAGCTCACCTCCATTGTTTCAGTTGATCTTTGACATAATGAAGTTGTTTGTGGAATCTAAACATTGTTATCTCATATGTTGGGCAATCTTCTTCCCACCACTATATAATTTTCTTTCGAAATTCCTCTTTTTGTAACCAAAAGTTTTCAAATTTAAATGGTTTGTGATGCTACACTATCTTGATCCCCCCTTCCAAAAAAATGGGAAAGTGATCTAAAATTGGACCCTCCAAAATCTAAAATTTTATATTCCATTTTACAAATGCCTCCTCTGAAACCAAAAAAATTTCTAACTTCACCTTCCTACTAGGTGGCTCCCTCATCTTATTAGTCCACGTAAATTTGGTTCCAGGTCATTTAATATCCACCAAGTGTAATGCCTAGACTTGGGCAATCATAAGTCGATCCCTTGGGTCCAAAATTAGGATTTCCCCTTCCTGATATCTAGAGGATAATTTAGCACTAAAATCCCCAGTAATAATCCATTCTAACTCTTCCCTTGAGACTCTCATGTTATGTATAGCTTTCCATTGATGCATCTGACCATCTAGGTTTTGATCCCCATAAAAATTTATGATTAAAACATGTTTAGCTATGACATTTTTCCTAAAATGTGATGTGAGCACACCCCTCCAAGCTATATATTCTATTGCAGTCCATTAAAGAGAGTTACAAATAGTAATTATCCCCCCTGAGACCCCTTGGGAAGCTACTTCCATATGACCAACACCCCTCCAAAGTCTATTTACTATTTTACACATAAGATCCAATGATATTTTTGTCTCCTGGATAAGCAAAAAAACTATTTTACATTTTTCTAAGAGTCTTCGAATAGTAGATTGATCGGTTCTATTTTTTAAACCCCTAACATTCCATGATTGTATAATAATTGGTTACCTTGAGAGAAGTAAAAATCTATTGGCCTCATCGATCCTCCAGTGATCAATTTGTCTCCTTGAACTGCTATCAATTCCTTATTTTATTTTCTACCCACTCCTTGAGAGCTGCTATTTTTTTATCTCTTTTCCACCTGAGTTATCCCTAGAGTTGGCCTTTCTCTATTTTTTTCTTCTATTTCCATGATGACATCCTTAATTATCGATTGCACTTGGTTATACACTATCAATGCCCCTACACTCTCTGATTGCGGTAACTCGTTACACTCAATTTCTTTCTCTATGATGGGAGGATATGAAAGAGGGGCGTCAACATGGCTATTATTATTTTCATTATTCCCATCCACTCCTTCCATGAATTATTCTTATTCTTGGTCTATTAGTGTATTAAAGATATCATACCTATTGGAGGGCTTGAGTTGGGTTTGCTCTTTACCATATTTTTTCTTTTGCCTTCTCCTTCTTTTGGGTTGTTCAAAACCATCTCCCTATGCTTCTTTACCATGAGAAATATTGGTTGTTTCTTTATTGATTGTTGACTTACCCTCCTTAGGAATATTTGACATTCCTAGAGAAGCCTCCATTTATTAGAAATTTTGAGCCTATTTAGTTGTCATTGATGTCAAGGTGAAATGTCATCATTGATGTCAAAGTAAACATATGAAGACGTCATTAATACCATGGAGCACACCATCAATAGCACCAGGAACAATGCAAATATTTGAAGAGAAAGTTGGCAAAATAATATTTTATGAGGGTTTATGGTAAACCCATGGTGGAAGATTAAATGGTTTTATTAAAATCACTATAATGATATAAAAGTCTCCTCACACATTGATATGGCAGTTAATATTTTAAAAGACCCATGGTGGCAGATTAATTTACAAATTAAAGGTTTAAGTTTAAACCCAAGGAAGGCTTTAATCTCCTAAAGTTAAAGGTTATAAAAATAATTTATAAAATTTAAATTCCTTAGAATTTAAATAATTTATAAATTATAAAGGTTGGAAAGCACCGACATCATCAAAAAGGAGGGAGTGTCAACGTCTAAGAAACAAAGGGAATTCGTGTATAAATTAATCCCAAAGAGGCATTCAAAACTTAACCCTCAACATTTTTATTACATGCGACAAAGTGAATTGTTTTCGTGCAATCATTTTTTGTTGAGTAAGAAGACAAGGATTTTGCTTGTCTTTAGTTCCAGGTTAAATAGATAAGGGAAAGAGCATATTGGTTGATTTGCAAAGGACATGGTGGTCCATTGGTAGTGCACATTTTGTGAAGGCGTTGGAAGTTGAGGAGCCTACGATCGATTCACGTGGAGTGGTGTGTGTCTTGAGCTCCAAGGGAAGTCCTTTTTGCATGTACCTTTTGAGCGATAGCCAAGGACAAAGAGGATGAAGAGCCTTCAAGCTCCTAATTGTGTGTCTAGCACACACAGTAGTCTAAGTCATGGTTAGAGTGCTCGCAGAGGTAGAGATTGTGGGTTTGAAACCCACTAGAGGCAAAGGTAATTTTTGATAATTAATTTATTATTTGCCTAAGGTTTTTTTATAAAGGATGATGTGGAGTAATAAGGGTTTGTAAAAATTTGTGTGTTTGATTTATATTATTTTGGAGTTATAAGGGTTTGTGAAAGGTTGTTGATTTGATAATTGATTTATATTATTATGGAGTAATAAGGGATAATGAGGGGCTATTTTTTTATGAGTGATTTATATCATTGGAATTAATAAATAAAATTGATTTGATTTTTATCAAATTTTCTCTCGCCATTGAACTAAATTAAAGAGGTTTGAGTTAATTTTTGGTGGATGTTAAGTTTATTTTAGTTGGGAGTTTATAAGGTGTTATTGGATAAATATTTTATATATGTTGATGGTTGTTTTTGAAAGGTGGAGTGATAAGGTGTAATTGAGTATTTACATTATATTGTGAGAAATATTTATCTTCTAACCTCTTTGAGCTTTGCATAGAAGTGTTTGTGGTTGTGACAAATTTATGAGATCCCTTCATCATCAATAAAGAGGTATGAGCACATTCTTCCATAAGTTGAGTTGATTGATTTTTTTTTTGGAAAATAAGTTTGGAGTGAAAAGGAATTGATTAGGGTTTCCTTTTTTAGAGTGTTTGAGTAAGTGCTTCAAGGTTTTCTGGAATAAAGAGTTGTTAAAACCTTGTTTGATTAGCATTGTTGTTGAAGCCATTGGTTGTGTGAAGAACTTGAGTTAGGATTTTGCAAAGAATATGAGTATCATTGTTATGTGAAGAATGTTTTATAAGAATTTTTGTTGAAGTGAGTAGTGTGAAGAACTTGAACTAGGGTTTGAAAAGAACATGAGTATCATTGTTATGTGAATATTGTTTTATAAGCATTGTTGTTGAATTGAGTTGTTGTGTGAAGAACTTGAACTAGGATTTGAAAAGAACATGAGTATCATTGTTATGTGAGATTAGTTATTGAGCATTGTTGGAAATATTTTGAGTTGGTGTTTATATGCTTGGACTAGGGTGTGTGAGAAAGGAGTGTTTCAATTGAGTGATTGGTTGAATAGAGTTAGTTAAGCCTAGTCAAGTGGATATGTGAAGTGATTGTTCAAGTTCTATAAAACAAACTATTATATATTCTAACTTGAGTTGAGAAAGTGATTGAGCATTGAGTTGAAATTGAAGCATATTGAGTCTCTAACAATTCTCCTTATGTTTCTAAGAGAGTGATTGAAAGTAATTGAGAATTGTGATTAGTATAGAACATATTGAGTCTCTAAAAATTCTCTTTATGTTTCTATGAGATTGAGCAAGTTTTGAGTGGACTTGTTGAGCAGATTTGAGGAAGTTCTGAGTGGACTTATTGAGCAGATTTGAGTAAGTTCTGAGTGGACTTTTTGAGCATATTAAGGAAGTTCTAAGTGGATTTGTTGAGCATATTTGAGCAAGTTCTGAGTGGACTTGTTGAGAAAATTTGAGCAAGTTCTGAGTGGACTTGTTGAGCATATTTGAGCAAGTTCTGAGTGGACTTGTTGAGCATATTTGAGCAAGTTCTGAGTGGACTTGTTGAGAAGATTTGAGCAAGTTCTGAGTGGACTTTTTGAGCAAATTTGGGCAAGTTATGAGTGGACTTGTTGAGTAGATTTAAGCAAGTTCTATGTGGATTTGTGGAGCAGATTTTGGTGTATATTTGAGGATAGGTTTGTGCCAGACCAGAGATAGAGTTTGAACAGATTTGTGCTAGACTAAAGGATCGTGTTTAGTGCAGATTTGAGATAGATATTTGGAGATAACAAATCAAAGAGGGTATTTGTCTCCAGTGGATAGAGATCCATAAACCAGAGCAGTGAGGACAGGTCTTCTGAGTGGGGATAATAGTCTTTAGTGGAGAGATATCCACAAGCCAGTGTAGTGGAGGTAGTAGTCTTCTAGAGAATCACCTGCCAGAGTAGAGGAGAAGGATTTATCCTATGGATAGATATCCACGAACTTGATTTAGGGGATTGGTATCTTCTTTGGACAGAGGTCCATAAACATTGTAATAGGGAAAGGATTCCCAAGAAATTGATTGAGAAAATTTTAGTGAAATATTTTCTTCGTGGAGTAGCCCACATTGGGTGAACCACATAAATTGTGGTGTCTTTATTTTATGTGGTGATTTGTGCATGGCTTTTATTACTGCTAATTATATTACTATCTATACATTGCATAATATTTATTTGAAAGAAAATTAAAAAGTGGTCTTATACTATTCACTCCCCCTCTCATTATAATCTTGTGTTCTTCAATTGGTATCAGAATGGTTTCCTTCATAAGAGTTTAACAACTTGAAGGAAAATCTAACAAGAACACAATGGATTCTAAGGAGGTGTCCTCAAATAATTTAGCACCAATATTTTATGGAAGTGACTATATATTGGAGTATGATGATGAATATCTACCTGATGGTACTTGGCAATGAAGTTTGGGAAGCAGTTGAATTTGGATATGATCAGTTAATTAATCATCCTACAGATAAGGAAGGTAAGCTCCTACAACATTACAATTCAAAATCAATGAATGCATGTTTTAGAGGTTTGCATAGAACAGAGTCTATGAAAGTTATGCATTGTAAAACTATGAAAGAAATATGGGATAAATTGTAAAATATTTATGAAGGATATAAAAGTGTCAAGAAAGCAAATTTGCAAAATCTCAAAGTATAATTTGAATAATTAATAATGAATGATGAGTAAAAAATTAGTTATTACCTACTTTGAACTGATGAAGTTGTTAATGTTATGCAGGGACTTAGAATTAATATTGATGAATTAGATGTTTGTGATAAAGTCTTAAGAACTATTCCTAAGAGATTCATTGAAAATGTTTCTACTATAGAAGTGTCAATAGATGGTGATACTTTGATAAGATATATGTTGCTAGGTATGCTCATGGTATTTGAGATAATAACAAAAGATCCTATTATCCAGAAGGAAGCAGCCTTCAAAACAATCAATAAGACAAGGGGTAAGAAGTCATAATCAAGAAATGAGTCATCTAATGATGAAGAAGCTAATTATAGTAGAAGAGATAAAGACTCTAGAAGATCCAGAGATCTAAGATATGTTAAGTGTTTCAATTGTAGAAAGTTTAGACATTTTACAACAAATTGTCAAGAACCAAAGAATAATAATGGTGAAGCAAAATAGGATCACAAGAATAGGAAATCAGAAAGATATAGGCACCATAAGAAAAGCATGTATGGACAAAGAAGACAAGGAAATAAGTTCTTCCAAAGACAAAAGAGAAGCTACTATGTGGATAAGGCAAGTAAGTACTCAAGTGATAGTGATGCTAGTTTTTCAGATAATGATAGAGATGAATTTCTTTTTATGATTGAAGAAAAAGAGCAAGTTAAGAAAAGGACTCTAGTAATTCTCAAGTGCTTTAGATGTGGTAACTTTGGACATCTTGAAGATGATTGTACAAGGGATGATTATAGTTTCAATGATGATGAATATGAGAATACACTTGAAGTGCCAGATGAAAATTTTCTAATGGCATTAGAATAAGAAGTAAGTGATCCTATAGAAGACAAGCCCATAGAAAATTAATATGTGGACAAAGGCAAACAAATAGAGGAATATTTAAAAAAGGATGGTTATAATCTCAAGGGAGAATTTATTTATGTCCTTGACATGGTAAATAAGGTAAGAAAGCAATACTCTAAACTTAAAATTCAGTTTCAAGAATGTGATGAAGATAGAAGATTGCTTATAGAGGATTTAGATAAATCAAATGCTAAGACAAAAAGGTTCAAGGATAAGTTAGAAGCAAAGATCTTAGAATGTGATAAGTTAGCAAAAGAAGTGGCACTACTAATAGAATATTTAGAAGACTCCAAGGTCAAGATGAAAGGGTTTAAAAATAGCTCAAAGAACTTGGATAAGTTCATCAAGACACAAAAGACTACATCAAGCAAGACAGGTCTTGGATTTGAACAAAATCAAAAGAAATGGAAAGGAGAGTCAACCGCAAGTTTTGGAGATGAAGAAACTTCATATGAAGGTACTTCAAAAGAAGATAGTGTAAAATAAAGTGAGACATCTGAGGATGAGTTGGACAATAGAGAGTTCAATAAAAATAGGAACAATGCACAAAGAAGATACAGATGGAACAACAATCAAAATAGGTCAAAAGATACCAAGAGACAAATAAGGTCAAGACAAGGAAAATTCAATGGAAGATTATTTTCATGTCACAAGTTAGGGTACATGTCTTCACAATGCAAGACACATGAAATACAGGAATATGATAATAGACATCTTGTCCATGGGTATTGCTACTCGTGTAATTAGTTTGGTCACAAAGCAATGAATTGTAGGGTTCATGATAGAAGAGGATATGGCTTCACTAGGAGAAATCCTCTGACATTTGCACCTCCAAGGAATAATAACATTAAGTTTTATAAGTGTAATAATGATGGTCACACAGCAAAGTGGTGTAAAGTAGATATTACAAAAATAGGTATGAACAGGAACAAGAACAGGAATATGGCTATGAACAGGAACAAGAACATGGATATGAATAGGAACAGGAACAGGAATATGGATATGAACAAGAATAGGAATAGGAATAGGAACATGAGTATGAACAAGAAGATGGACATGGAAAGAAATATTCAAAGGAATTAGAAGGATCAAATAGGAAGGAAAGAGGATAAAGGTAAAGAACAATGTTTTTTGGGAGTAGAAATACTCCCACCCCAGAATTAACCACCTCAAGAGGAGGTGGGGGAGGGGCTAAGCTAAGACGCTCATTCTTAGCCCCAAGCCCCAAAGGTGACCCTTTGCCATTAATGACAAAGGGGGAGATATTTGAGTAAGGGGAAGATATTTGATATTTGAAAGAGCATTTATCCAGGGGTAGCAATGTCCCAAGGGGACTAGAACAAAGGAAAGGTCAAGTTTTCAATAAAAGGAAATTGGGTTGCCATCAATGACCAAGGGGGAGATTGTTGGAAATTTTGAGCTTATTTAGTTGTCATTGATTTCAAGGTGAAAATTCATCATTGATGCCAAAGTAAATATATGAATACATCATTAATACCATGGAGCACACCATCAATAGCACCAGAAACAATGTGAAGAGTTGAAGAGAAAGTTGGCAAAATAATGTTTTATGAGGTTTTATGGTAAACCCATGGTGGAAGATTAAATGGTTTTATTAAAATAATTATGAGGATATAAAATTCTCCTCACACATTAATATGGCAGTTAAGATTTTAAAAGACCCATGGTGGCAGATTAATTTACAAATTAAAGGTTTAAGTTTAAACCCAAGGAAGGCTTTAATCTCCTAAAGTTAAAGGTTATAAAAATAATTTATAAAATTTAAATGTTGGAAAATTGAGTTAATTTGAGATATTTTATGTTGTCATTGATGTCACATGGATCATTGATATCACATGGATCACATTTGGTTTTGGTGGCCAAAATATTTCATAAATAAGCATTTATGATATTTTGGAAAGCATGGCTATTTACAGGGTTTTTATGAAAACCAAGGCAGGCAAAATAAAAGGTTTTATTTAAAACCATGGTGGGCTTATGTGGAAAGGACTTTTCTTAAAAACCAAGGTGGAATTTTTTTTCATCAAAAAAGGACCTCCGGTGATGAAGATATTAAAGTTTAAAGTTTAAATTAATGGAGGGCCAACCTATGTGCAATTAATGGAGGTTGGCGTATATATATATGTAAAGGTTTCAATTTATTTTGGAAAGTGGGCATATTATATATCGTCGAAAAGCTTATTTAGAGGGCTATTTGACTAACTTATTTAGAAGGATAAATAAGGTGTGTGCAAAGATATATTTCTAATTTTGTAAAGGGGTTACAAAAGTGAAGTTTGCCTTGTTATTTTTCAAGGGGATTAATTCTTTCATGAGGTGACAAGGTATGCAACATTGTGATTTATTTTATTTTATGGTATAAGTGGTTTTGGGAGTGAAAAGGTTATGCAATATTTTTATTTATTTTATTTTATGGTACAAGTGGTTTTAGGAGAGATAAGGAAGTTGTGCAATTAAAGTCCTTGGTGATGATTATTGAAAAGTGGAGTAATGTTGATTATTTTATGATCTACTAACCCTTGTGAAGATTGGCAAAAGAATTTTGTGATTGTGGTAGATTTACAAAGAGGTTTTTTCATCTTCATAAAAGGTATGGGCATATTCTCCTATTGACTGTTTATGGTGGTTGATTTCTAAAATATCATTGGAGAGAAAAGGATTGATTGTGGTTTCCTTTTCGAAAGTGATTGGTTTAATGCTTCAAGGTTTTCTAGTTTGAGAGTTGAGGTTAAACCTTGTTTTATAAGCATTGTTATTGAAGCCCATTGGTTGTGAAAGAACTTGAGTTAGAAAATAATATGAGTATCATTGTTATGTGAGATTTTTTTTGAGCATTGTTGGAAACATTTGAGTTGGTTGATACATACTTGGAGTAGGGTTGTGTGAGAAAGAGTTGTCCCTTGTGATGATTGGTTGAGTTGAGTTGATTGAGCCTAGTCAAGTGATGTGTGAAGTGATTGTTCAAGTTCTATGAAATAAACTATTCCATAATTCTATGTTGATTTGAGATTAAGGTTAGAACATATTGAGTCTCTAACAATTCTCTTTATGGTTCTATAAGACTTGAGTTAAGTTGAGGTTGACTTGAATTGAGTTGAGGTTGATTTGAGTTGAGAGTGATATTAGAACATATTGAGTCTCTAACAATTCTCTTTATGCTTCTATGAGATTGAATTGAGTTGAGTTGAGATTGATTTGAGTTGAGTTGAGTTGAGATTGATATTAGAACATATTGAGTCTCTAACAATTCTCTTTATGCTTCTATGAGTTGATTTGAGTTGAGTTGAGTTGATATTGAGATTAGAAAATATTGAGTCTCTAACAATTATCTTTATGCTTTTATGAGTTGAGTTGAGTTGAGATCATTGTGGATCATTGTTGTCATCCATTGAAGAGTACATTGCCATTCATTGTTGAGTTCATCTTTGAGCTTTGCCTTGATATATTTGTGGATGATTTTTGAGTACTACTTGAGCATGATTGGTTGAGCCTTTGAGAAGGCTTTTGGGATAGATTTATAGACAAATTTGTGGAATTTTTGTGCATGATTTATTGAGCCTTTGAGAAGGCCTTTGGGACAAAGTTGAGGATAGTGTTGGGACAGATTTGTGGACAGTTTTGGGCAAGTTCTTGGTGAGCTTGCTAGAGCAAATTTGGGCAAGTTCTTGGTGAGCTTGCTAGAGCATATTTGGACAAGTTCTATGTGAGCTTGTTATTCAATTTTGGACAAGTTATGTGTGAGCTTGTTATTCAGTTTTGGACAAGTTCTGTGTGATCTTGTTATTCAATTTTGGACAAGTTCTATGTGAGCTTGTTAAGCAAGTTCTATGTGATCCTATTGAGCAAGTTCTGAGTGAGCCTATTGATAAATATTTGGAGGTGATAGAGTACAAAGGACAGAGTCTTAGTGGATAGAGATCCAGCAATAGTATAGTTGAAGACAAATCTGAGTGACGAGTCTTCAAGTGGAGAGAGGTCCACCAGTTAGTGCAGCAGAGAGACAGATTCTTCTAGAATATCACATAGCCAAAGTAGAATGGGAAATAGTTCTCCTATGGAAGAGATCCACGAACTTGATATTATGGAATCAGCATCTCCTTTGGATAGATATCCATAAACATTATAATTAGGAGTGATTCCAAAAGATATTGATTGAGAAAGTTTTAGTAAAATATTTTTTCCGTGGAGTAGCCCACATTGGGTGAACCACGTAAATTGTGGTGTCTCTATTGTGTATGGTTTCTGTGCATTGCTTTGATTACTTCTATTGATACTGCTATCTTTACACAACATAATATTGAATTGGAAGAAAAAGTAAAAAGTGATCTTATACTATTCACCCCCCCCCTCTCAGTATAAGCTTATTTTCTTCATTAAATTCCTTAGAATTTAAATAATTTATAAATTATAAAGGTTGGAAAGCACTGACATCATAAAAAAGGGAGTGTCGACATCTAAGCAACAAAGGGAATTCATGTATAAAGTAATGCCAAAGAGGCATTCAAAACTTAACTCTCAACATTTTTATTACATGTGACAAAGTGAAACGTTTTCGTGCAATCGTTGTTTGTTGAGGAAGAAGACAAGGATTTTGCTTGTCTTTAACACCAGGTGAGATAAGGGAAATAGCATATTGGTTGATTCGCAAAGGACATGGTGGTCCATTGGCAGTGCATATTTTGCAAAGGTGTTGGGATTTGAGGAGCCTACGATCAATTCACATGGAGTGGTGTGTGTCTTGAGCACCGAGGGAAATCCTTTTTGCATGTACCTTTTGAGCGGTAACTAAGGACAAAGAGGACGAAGAGCCTTCAAGCTCCTAACTGTATGTCTAGCACACACAGTGGTCTAAGCCACGACTAGATCTCTCATAGAGGTAGATATTGTGGGTTTGAAACCCACTAGAGGCAAAGGTAATTTTTTATAATTAATTCATTATTTGCCTAAGGTTTTTTTATAAAGGATGATGTGGAGTAATAAGGGTTTGTAAAAAGATGTGTTTTATTTATATTATTTTGGAGTTATAAGGGTTTGTGAAAGGTTGTTGATTTGATAATGGATTTATATTATTATGGAGTAATAAGGGTTAATGAGAGGTTGTTTTGTTGATGTGTGATTTATATCATTGGAATTAAAAAAGAAAGTTGATTTGATTTTTATCAAAATTTCTCTTGCCATTAAATTAAATTAAAGAGGTTTGAGTTAATTTTTGGTGGATGTTAAGTTTATTTTAGTTAGGATTTTATAAGGTGTTATTGGATAAATATTTTATGTATTTTGATTGTTGTTATTGAAAGGTGGAGTGATAAGGTTTAATTGAGTATTTACATTATATTGTGAGAAATATTTATCTTCTAATCTCTTTGAGCTTGGCATAGAAGTTTTTATGGTTGTGACAGATTTATGAGATCCCTTCATCATCAATAAAGAGGTATGAGCAAATACCTCCTCTAAATAAAGTGGTAGATTTCTGATAGAGGGTTGAGAGGGGAGGGCTATGGTCCCTCCCCTGCTCCCCCTCCCATGGATCCTGGTTTCTGCCCAGTCCCTGGCTCAACCCAGGTCATCCCTCTCGGGGAGTGGTTGTTTGCAGATGATCTCCGGGGGGAGATCCTTCTCCACTATCTGCGCCCCTCCCAGTCGGCTAGGGTTTCCTTGGTTGTTTTTTCGGACTGGTGCTTCCCAGGGATCCCTGTTTGGTTGGGGATCCCTTCCCTTTTTCCCTCAGGCTTCCCCCTAGGGTTTTTTGTAGGTGATTTGCGTGGATCTAGTCCCCTGCGTTTCTCAGTGTGGTGGAGGTGACGGTTTAGGGTTTGGACAGCTTCCCCCTTTTTCTTGTGAATCCTCGACAGGCTCTGTGCTTGGACGGGATTCTTGGTCCCTGCTGCTGGGATCCTCTTCTATTTTCCCGGGGCGGGTTCCTTGTGGTGCAACTCTCTGGTCACTTCCTGATGGACTGGATCCTCTCTGTGCTGGCTGTCGGCTTCCTACAGGATGGCTCTCGTTGAACTGAATGTTTTCCCGGTGGGCGGGATGGTTTCTCCATAGGGCGGGATCCGCCAAATCCGTCGGTTTTCTCGTGAGGCGGGATCCTTTCTTTTCTGCTGGTTTCCCGGATGGCGGGATTTCCCTGTTGCTTCCCGCTAGGTGGGACTGTTTGTGGTGGTTTTGACTGCTTCCCGCAAGGCGAGATTTTATTGTAATGGTTTTTCTTTGCTTCCTACTAGGCGGGATCTTCTCGATGGTGGTTTTTGGCTACTCCCCGCTGAGCGGGATCTCCAAAACTACTTTTTTTCTTATTTGTTTGTTTCCCGTCGAGAGGGATTGTTTCATGCTTACTGTTACCGCTGGGCGGGATTTCTATTTTGGTGTTCAGTTTCAAGGGATTGATGCCCTAGGCCCATTGCTTATGTAATCAGGTTTTGGGATCCTTGTTAAAACCCGCTATAAATACAAACACATAATTATCAAAAAAAAATAAAGAGGTATGAGCACATTCTTCCATAAGTTGATTTGATTGATTTTTTTTTGGGAAAATAAGTTTGGAGTGAAAAGGACTTGATTAAGGTTTCCTTTTCAAGAGTGTTTGAGTAAGTGCTTCAATATTTTATGGAATAAAGAGTTGTTGTTAAAACCTTGTTTGATTAACATTATTGTTGAAGCCATTGGTTGTGTGAATAACTTGAGTTAGGGTTTTGCAAATAACATGAGTATCATTGTTATGTGAAGATTTTTTATAAGCATTGTTGTTGAAGTGAGTTGTTGTGTGAAGAACTTAGACTAGGGTTTGAGCAAGTTCTGAGTGGACTTGTTGAGAAGATTTGAGTAAGTTATAAGTGGACTTGTTGAGCATATTTGAACAAGTTCTGAGTGGACTTGTTGAGCATATTTGAGCAAGTTCTAAGTGGACTTGTTGAGCATATTTGAGCAAGTTCTAAGTGGACTTGTTGATAATATTTGAGCAAGTTCTTAGTGGACTTGTTGAGCATATTTAAGCAAGTTCTACGTGGACTTGTGGAGTAGATTTTGGTGTAGATTTGAGAATAGGTTTGTGTCAGACCATAGATAGAGTTTGAATAGATTTGTGCTAGATCAAATGACTGTGTTTTGTGTATATTAGCTCATAGATCTTTGGAGGTGATAGAGAAAATAGTACAATGGTCTCCAGTGGATAGAGATCTATCATCCAGGGCAATGAGGATAGGTCTTTTGAGTGGGTACAAGATTCTTTAGTGGAGAGAGATCCACAAGACAGTGTAGTGGAGGAAATATTCTTCTAGATAATCACTAGCCAGAGCAGAGGAGAAGGAATTCTTCTATGGATAGAGATCCATGAACTTGATTTAGGGGATTGGTATCTCTTTTGTACGGAGGTCCATCAACATTGTAATAGAGAAATAATTTCCAAGAGATTGATTGAGAAAATTTTAGTGAAATATTTTCTCCGTGGAGTAGCCCACATTGGGTGAACCATGTAAATTGTGGTGTCTCTATTATGTGTGGTGATTTGTGCATTAATTTGATTACTAATAATGATATTGCTATATATACATTACATAATATTGATTTCAAAGAAAAGTAAAAAGTGATCTTATACTGTTCACACCCCCTCTTAGTATAGGCTTGTGTTCTTCACCATTTTTATGTTCATATTATTTGGGTAAGATTGGTCCAAATGCCCATATTTATGACAAAATCTACATTTAAAGGGCAATGCCTCATAATCCAGTTGTTGAATCCAAGATAGTCCTGTAAGCTCAAGTTCCACCTCTGCTGGCAAAGGCTGGCTAATATCCATTTCCACACATAATCTTGCATAAAAATTATGTTTCCTCCATTTTGTCTTTGGAAACACCCAAATGTCTTCCAAGGGAATTTTTGATAATTTCCAATATCTTCTCACTCCAAAAATCCATTGGAAGTGCATACAAATGGATACAAACTGGGACAACAGTGGGTTCCATTCAAGGATCAAATCCCATTCTCTAGGGTTTAACAAATAAACCTACCAGACCATGATTCATCTTTTCTGATTTGAAAGCCCTATTTCTATCGACAAGTGAAGAAAAACTAACAATAAAATATCCATTGCTAATAAACCACAAAGAATACTCACTAAGAGGCTTCGAGTTTTTCTGAACCCAGGAATGCAAAAACATTAGGGTAGGGCGAATACCCATGAATTTATCGATCAAATCATGATTGGCTCTTTATAAAATTGTTTCTTCGACCATCCTTTGCTCAATAACAATATTTGGCCTTGATTATGACTATGGAAAGCATCCATTAACTCATGTTGATCTATTTCTAGCAGCTGTAAAGAGCATTTTTAATGCATTTTTTTGTGCTTATTTTGTCTCTGATGGAGATTTATCCTTTAAAAAATATATAAAAGAACTATGTCTCTCTAAAATATGATCTGGAGGTGTTCCCATTGGGCCATCCTAGGACAAAAATCTTGTCTTCAAATCCATAGTAAGCAAAAATATTTTTCGACTATCCAATTGATGCCCTAGTTTTCTCTTCAAGAGCTCTCACCACTAAAATCTTCAGCCTATTATTTTCATCATCAATAAATAGTTGAAAATATTTATGTCCTCTAATATTGGTAACATTCATTGGACCACATAAATTTGTATATATTAATTCCAATGATTTTTGAGCTCTTTGTTGATGAAGTTCAAAAGGTATTCTATGTTGTTTCCTTGCTAAACATTCTAGACATATTGTAGATTCCCAAGAGAATTTTGGTAATCCTTATACCATTTGATATTTAACCATTTCATTCAATGATGATGCACTTTTATGTTCTAGTATTTTATGCCAAAGTTCTTTTGTTTTAGACACTTACTGAAAGACCCAAATTTTTTTACTATATCTAGAGTAAACAAACTATCTTTGTAAGATCCTAAAGCTATCAATTTTCCTTGTTTGAAAATATGACATTGTTTTCTTCCCTTGATAATTTTAAATTCTATCATCAGGTTTTGATCCATAAGTTGAGATATTGAAAGAATATTAGTAGTTAATCCTGGAATATTTAACACATTATTAATTACTAATTTTCCATATGTTAGATTAACTAGAACATATCATACTCCTTTGACTTCATAGGTCTTACTATTTGTTATAGCAATTGGTTTCTCATATTTTTCACAAAAATTATTAAACCATTGTTTGTTTCCAGTCATATGCCTACTAGCTCCAATGTCTATATACCAATAATCCATAATTATTTCTTATGTCTCCCTTCTTAAAGAATGAATTTTACAATTTACTTTCTCCCAAATTTGAAGTTGGATACCTTTTGACTCCTAAATTTGTAAAAAATCAGTAAACTTTAATTTCAAAAAACTTAGTAACTCAAACCAAATTCAAAAATATATAAGAACTTTAAAAACTATTAATTAAATCCTTATAACTCCAAGAATAGCATACTACTTATCTCTCCACTATGTAAATTATTTTTCTTTTCAACTACTTATCACTCCTAAACTTAATTAAACTTAAGCTTGCAACTTAATAACCTTAATAATCAAAAACCTTATTACTTATCTCTCCTAAGCTCTTAATAATTAAAAAACTTTTATTAAACCTTATTGCTCTAAAAATAAATTTGGACAATAAGGTTTAATAAAAGATTTAATAAGGTTTAATACTTACCAAATTTATTTTTAGAAAGAGTAGTTCAGTTTCATAAAGAGTTGCAGCGTGGGTCCCACATGCAACTCTTTCTGAAACTGAACTACGCTGGCCATAAGAAGACAAAAAAGGCTCTTTTGCCCCTCCTTGTTTCAAAATTGATTTGTGCTCTCACATAGGGGTGAAAAGGAAATAGGCCCCACACTGTTTAAATCAAAATTTATGCTGATTTTTAGAACAAAATGAAGACATTTTCACCCCAATTAGCCCCAAAAAAGGCATTGCGCTCTTTAGCTAGGGTGAAGACACTTGGGCCCCACTTAGCATCTTTTCCTTTGAAACTAAGTTTTGCCCATACAAGGTCTAAAACTGAGTTGCACTCTTAAATGGGGGTGAAAAGACATGGTCCCCACTTGGGTTTCATTATCTTTCAACCCGAAATGGGCTTGCACTTCAATCTTTGTCCAAAATTAATTTGTGCTTGCCAACTTGGTGCGAAACTACTCTCACCCATGTAAATACCATGAATTTACTTGGACTCTATCGTAATAATTCGAAGTAATACCCTGCATGATGAGTGCACAAGAAAAATTGCACGCTTTCTTGGGTGCAACCAACAAACTTTGATAGCAAAACATAGAAAATAAGGAACACATTTTGAAGAAAAAATAGAGTTTTAGGGAAGAATAGATTACTGCATAGCAAAATTTTACAAAGGAAATCAATGTGGCAGGGATACCAACATCTCTAGAGACTCACAGGGGGATTGAGCTCACCTTAATATGAAGATCCTAGGACTTATCTATTGGGCTCAGAGTCATCATCATTTTCCTTTTCTGAATGGTCACTGCTTGTAGTGGACTCTTCCTCCAACTTCTCCCTTTATCCTTATTCCTCTTCTCCTTTATGCTCATGGTCCCCTTCTTCTCTTTGGTGACCTTATTCTTGTGCTTAATATCCATGCTATTTAGGAGGCTCTGATTGCAGGAGATGCTCATAGATACGATCATAGGTTGTTTGAACCAGGGCCTAGGAATCTTCTTGGATCATGCCACGATATTGGAGTTCTCTTATCAAGTATTTGAAAGTCTCAATTTGGTCCACGTCAATGTAGTTAGACCTTTTTTTGAGGTCCACCAAAAAGGATTTGATCCACGTGAACCTGGTCATTAACTGCATTACCTGGGCTTCAATAATAGGCTCCTCCCAACTGTCAATCTCCGAAGTATCACTTTTAAATGTATCCCAAAATGGCTTCAAATCTTCCTTTGTTAAAATAGCTTCTTCCTTATCAGTGAATCCAGGGAAACCAAGTTGCACAAGGGCTTCGAAATACATTAGAGAGATGTATTTTTCCTTCTCAAACACCTCTAACAACCTTCTTGTCTCTCAGGTTCTTTCCACCTTTGCTAAGTAGGCCCGTAGTGTCACCTTTGTAGTTGCCCGTGACCGAGCAAGTGGGCTCATTAGAGTAATATGGAGGTCTATTTTTTCTAATATTTGAACCTTCATGGCCAATTCCAATCATCGATCAATTTCTTTTTTAGCATCCTCCATGATAGGTGCATCATGATTAATTGTTTGCTTGGCATCCCAAATGAATATGAGGTTGGTATTGCTTTGTGCGCTCTTTCTTTGAAGTTTTCCAAGAAGTGATGGTGAACCTCCTTGATATGGTCTTTTGTGAAGGCCTCTTCCTGCACCATATTCCCTATCAATTAAACCTGCATTTATTGAATCTAAGCATCCAAGGCCTACAACTAGCTTTGTACCTCTACGTGTGCCTTGAGGTAATTTTTAGTTTCCTTCTTGAAATTACTCACCTCTTACTCCAAACTGGCCACGTGCTACTGCAACTATTGTGATTTATACTGAGCCTCCTTGAGCTATTTCCTCATGTACACCAAGGTCTCCTTGAGCTCTATATTTTTGGCCTCAGTCTTGTAGAAGCGAGCTTTGTAGTGCTCCCCATAAAAGTATATGGAACCCATTTCAACCTGGATATTCTCTATCTTCTTTGTAGTATCGATTATCCTTAAGTTTTCAACTATATGATAGTAGGAATAATCCACAGGTGTCATCTCCTCTAGAGGCTTTTGAATTTTTGGCACCTTCTCCATCTTGTGGGGTTCCATCTTCTCTAGGCCGAACATAGCCCTCTTCTCCACCTTGGTTGGAGCCTATGCATTTTTTCTTTTTCGACCCTTAAGCCAACTTGATGAGCTCTAACATGCTTGACGTATACTCTCTACAATTAGGCCCTCCTACAAAACTTCTGGCTCTATTTACATCGATTATTGCACTCCAAAGAGTGGCATGAAGGGGAATAGAGCTTGTTGGAGGTTTTCCTCGATAGAATAATCAGGGACATATGGGGCAACAACTACGATGACTTTGGGAACATTGAGGTTTGGATAGCTATGACTAAAGTACTAGGATATGGGGTTTCAATATTAAGGGGCACCACTGCTGCAACTAAAGAGATACATGAGCGCAAAAATAGACATGGATTGACTGCAATGATAGACACATCGACTGGATTTACAAAAACTTGAGGAGGGGCAGGGGTGGACTTATTGAGTGAATATTTTACCCTATTGCAAAATAGTCACCACAATCAGATTATTAAATTAAAAACTCCCTCTTGGAAATAAATTAAGTGCAAACACAAATTTCTCCAAGGTTCTGATAGACAGACATTCTGTATACATACATGTAATTAATGATAATTAGAAGTAACATATGTTTGAATAGTCTCGTAGTATGCAAGTGACATTTAACAAGGGGCCTTGATATTTTAATTCATACAATGCTTAGTGATATTGAATCTTCAATACTCAAAGTGCATGTGAACTTTGCTTGTGTGAAAGTGGTTCCTTTTAAATGCTCTTAATATTAATCTGACCTACCCTGAACCCCAGTTAGCAAGTTTTATTTTATCTTAAAATTAAATATGAAATGTACAAGTGTGTGGAATAGTCCACTTAATTTTAAAGTCCATGCCTTTAATGTGAGGTTCATTTTACAGTTAGCAGATTTATTTTATCTTCATTAATGAGCATTCTACTAAAGCTAAATTAGAATTTGGTGTTAGTATCTGTTAGTAAGTTAGCATGTTATTGTTCATTTTCTTTATCTACCATTATATATTAAGTAGGTGTTAGTACCCTCCCTCCTAAGATTAATTTTATCTAAAAATTAGACTTATTGCAATTTGGAGGTGCAAAAATTCTGAATGAGGACCAGAATAGAAGCAAATGAAGTAGAAATATGAAAAGAAATTCTGGAAAATGGACCAGAATAAAAGCCTGAAACTAAATATAGAAATTTTAGAAATGACCAGAATAGAAATGAAATTAAGTACAGAAATTTTGGAAATGACCATAATGGAAAAGAAATGAAAAACTAAAATTTTGGAAATGACCAGAATCAAAGAAATGAAAAACAAAAATTCTGGAAATGACCAGAATCAAAGAAAATAGATTAACCAAATTACAGAAACTAAACTAAAAGAAATTATTTATAGTAAAGCTGGAAAACAATAAAAATGCCATTAAATCTTGGTATCACAATCCCCTTCCCTGCAAAACCCCAAGTTATGAGATGAATCTAAAGGTAACCTGATCTAAAAGAACCTGCAGAAAACACAATTGAATTAGACCAAGTGCAAGACTCAAAGAATAAAGAAAATTTGCATCTATTCCAATATTCACCTAGTGTAACCCCCTAAAGGCATAAATACATAGATATAAACCGAAATGAAATTTTATAAAAATGAAGCAGTAAGTTCAATAGCCTTATACATAATCTCCTTTTTATTTTCTCACAAGAGGTGTGTTTGCCAAAATGAATGCATTCGATTTCTTCAAAAGTGATCTTGATTTACAAAATTTTCTAACCCTTGTACAATGCGCTCCTTGGACATTTAAAGTTTCAAACCAGACCATCTCCAAAAACTCTTCATTTTACCTTCTTTGTAATTTTAAAAAAAACAAAACAAAAAGAAAAAAAAAAACTTATAATGTTTCATTTTCCCCTTATAATTGCTTTTTAACATTACAAAATTAAAACAACAAAAAATATAATAATATTCAACCTTGTCCTTTCCTTATAACTCCCAAAGTATATATCATAACATATAAACAAAAACCAACAACAAAACTTAATATCCGACATTACCTTATGGCTTCTATGGCCCAAGTAATCCAAGGGTTTTTTATCCTTATATCCCCTCATTCCTTTTATAATCTTATTTATGCATCTTGGGACTGCCATGACTCTTGACGAAGCCTTCGTCTTGACAGCGCAGAACGATCTGCCAACCATGCTTCCGTGCCTACTGCACAATGTCACCCGCATCCTCTTTGATTGTTGTTCAAAAAGCAACAGAGGTCACAATGCTTCCATCTACAGTGAACCTTTCCCTGGGTTCATTACGATCGACAACAGTAAGTGCTTGAAATGAAAATGATATTTCCTCTTCGACAAGGGTTAAAACAATCCATGATCACTATTAGGGTTTTCCTTGCATGCAGGAGAGAGGACTGAATTTATTGTGCTTATTAATCATGTGAATATCTGGGTCATTACTCTGTGTCTATTGCTATTTTGATGAATTTCACTATACGTTTATCGCCCACTCAACTTTACCCACTATTTTCCTCCCATTGTGAAAGCTAACCCCTGACACTGTTCTTGTGTACACTCTGTCAATCTATCGTGGCTTACCTATCCAATAGATATCCTCAAAACATTGTCCATATTTGCGCATCCAGCTCCAACTAGTCCACGCTAGATGCTTAGGTCTTAAACGATGTGATGAGGCCTGGAAATGCCTCCATAATAGCATATTTTGAACAACTAAAACTTACCTAAAACTTTGTGATTGACTTTATATACTAGTTAAGTTGATCTAATATGTTGTGTATTAATTGTTTGCATTATTGATGTGTTTGGAATATTATATGCTGATTTTTATAGTTTTTGTGTAGTTTTATGCCACTTTGAAATGACCTATTACATAAGGGATATGCTTAGGCTGATAACAACACTTTACTATTCTTACTTTGATGTTTCTCAAGCATTAATTTCTTTGAATTTATCAAATAGTGCAAATAATTGTTACTGTGCAGCAAAAATTGGTTTTCCTGTGTAAATTCCAGCCAACTACCAATGAATGGCAAGGCATGGAATTCACACATGAAGAGAAATTAAGGCTATTGCAATTTGATCCTAAGGACTAATCCACTTGAAAAATGCATCTAAAATCAATTGAAGAGTTCATAGTTGGCCATTCCGAAGATATTCGGATTGAGAAATACAATCTCTTCGAATTGAGCGAATATCTTTGGATTGAGCCACTTAGCTCCGGATTGAGAACAGAAAGCACTTTTTGACCTGTTGACTGATTTCTGATGGTGGAAAAATGGAAAGAAGGCTGAGGAGGTTAAATGAAAGTATCTCCCATCTAACTTTTTCATCCTTGCCATCCAAAGCCACAATTTATGAAAAATATCCTCTTCTAGGATAAACCCAGGGAATACTACAGAATAACAGGAATTGATTTGTAGAGTATATTACTCGTTGTAATTAGATTTTAGGCATCTATAAAATATAGCTCCCATCCAGGTTGAGCTAATGATAATAATAACAGTATAAATGGTAGTAGAGAAAATATAGATGGAGAATAAGTGAGAAAACTAAGACTGTTACAGTTTTGTAACAAGTTTTAGCAATAGATTCATAATCATGTTTTGAATCAATAAAGTACAAGTTTTTTCTATTCATTATGTTATGTTTGAGTGTGAGTAATATTTAGAGAAAGGAACTCATACCTTCTTCTAGAAAAGGAGGCTGGCCACTTCCAGACCTAGGAGGAGGACTAACAAACAAGTTCTGTTCTGATTTTACTACAGCATAATAAGCTGTGAAACTTGTCAATTTCATTCTTTTGTAGTAGTTAACATCCATTTCAATCCTAATAATTTATTTTTTGTTCAAGATATTTTTGTGATGTGATTAGCAGTAGATCTTATTAGTCTTTTTGCTTTCCAACAACTTTCCAATTTACTACAATTTCTATTTCCAGCAATTTACAGTTTTTTGCAATTTTCTTGCATTATTGTTTTTCTTGTCACCCCCTGCATAGAAGATTGACAACCTTCTATTACAGAGTATTGATAAGACTTAATTTTAGTTTTAATTATTGCAATATTAAATAGACTTTCATTTTGCAACTGTAATTAGGTTTCCAATTCTGCAACTGTAACTAGGGTTTTAATTCTGCAATTTAATCAGATTTCATTCTTGCAACTGTAACTAAAGTTTCATTTTTGTAATCAGCAATTAGTTTTCATTATTACAATTATATTAAATTTCAACTTATGTAATTTAGAGGTAGAAGAGACCTAAAAAACCTCCACATAATTAGTTCCACCGATAAGACTTACTGATCCCAATTGACCTTAAATTATAGCCCTGTTCACTCCTTTCACAGATAGCCTTGTACATTGCCTTGGATTGATAAATTCATTGATAATTAATGATGTGCTTAATGACAGCCTATTATTTTGGTGTTGTTGTTGGTGAGAGTGTTGTTAGAAGGTGTCAACAGTTCAATAGTTGTTAATTATACTAAGTTATGAAAATTTAGGGTAAAATCTGAATATAACAATTGGTTAAGTAACAATTATTGACTTATAATTTATGTCATTAAGGAGTAGGCATGAATGAGTAGGCCTAGGGATGAAGAAGGCAAAATTATCCAAAGATATCCATGGCTTATTCCATTAACATGGCTTATTCCATTAAGAAGATCTTCACATCTAAGGGGTGAATCACCTGTGTTTGAACTACCAAAAAAACTAAAACAAAAACCACAAGTTTCATCATCATCAGAATCTCCTGAGCAAGACAAATTACCAGACTCATTATCAACAAAAGGTTTTGGACCCCTTGAGAAATAAATTTGGATAGGTTTAACTATTTCTAAAGAACAGGAAATTATGGCAAAAAGAGGTAATCTAGATGGGGATGACCAGCATGGCCATGTCCATAATGAAAATGATCAAGATGTGCTCCAACCTCCTAGAACATTTGAATATCCTATTCTTATGAATCCCACATAGAACTCTCCCATGAAAAAAATCTCACCTTCAGTGCTTCCAACCTTCCGGGGTGTTGCATCTGAAGATCCTGATCGATTTCGTTTGAGTTCAAAGTAGTGTGTCAAACCTATGACTATATAAATGATAATCAGAAACTCAAGGTTTTTTCTTCAACACTCAAGGACTTAGCATTACGTTGGTTCATGAGCTTACAGCAATATTCCATCCAAACCTGGGATCAAATGGAGACTATGTTTTTAGACAAGTATCAAGAGTATTGTCGAGTAAGAAACAGGAAATATGAGTTGTTCAGAATTAAACAAGAATATGATGAAACATTAGAATATTACCTTGATATATTTGTGTTTGTTCAAAGAAGGTGTGGACTAGGAGAACCAAAATTGTGTAAAACCATTTTTTTAAGAGGATTACAAGATGAATCCAGAGAGGTATTAGATTTTATGGGAAATGGTGATGTAAGTACTCATAATAAGGATGAGATTTGTTAGGAAAGCGAACAACAATTGATTATTGAATCAATGATTAAATAATACACAACATTCCTGGATTAGCCCGAAGAGGACGCATCTCAACAGGATGCCGCTGCAACAGTACGCTAATAATAATCAACGTATAATTGAAATAACTAATCTCTCCTATAATGTAATATTTATTCTAACATCCCCCCTTATTACATTATTTGGATAATTGAATGACTTATAGCTATACTAACATCCCCCATTATTTTGAAATACATAGAGAATTACGAAACAATTCAAATTTGACACGTGCAAGTGCCTTAGTGAATATGTCTGCAACTTGAGCATTGGTGGAGATGTACTGAAGCTGGATTCGGTGCCTTGGAACTTCGTCTCGAATGAAGTGACATTGTGTGTCAATGTGCTTGGTTCTTTCATGATGTACTGGATTCTTGACAAGATTCAAAACACCCATGTTGTCGCAGAACAAGTGTATTGGAGATTTTGATGGAAGACCCATACTTGTTAGGATGCGACGCAACCATATCACTTCGCACACAACTTCACGTGCGGTGCGATATTCTACCTCTGTTGATGAAATAGCAACCACCTGTTGCTTCTTGTTGTGCCAAGAGACAGGACCAGATCCAAGATGAAACAAATATCCTGAAGTTGATTTACGATCATCATATGATCCGACATAGTCGGAGTCCGTGTATCCCTGTAAGAAGAATTTGTTGTTCCTCTTGTATTCTAGGCCATATTCCATTGTGCCACGGACATAGTGAAGAACTCGCTTTGCTACTTTCCAGTGTGTAGTCTTAGGCTCCTGCATGAACCTCGAAAGATAGTTGACAGCAAATACGATATCTGGCCTAGTGTTGGTCAGATATATGAGACTCCCAATCAACTGTCGATAGAGAGTACCATCTACCTGAGGTGAATCATCATATCACGATAACTGAATTCTTGTTTCCATCGGAGTTGACATTGGCTTGCAATCAGTCATGCGATATTTTTCCAATAGGGTCTTGGCATATTTTTTCTGAGACACTTTGATGTAGTGCTCCTTCTGGCTGACTTCCAGACCAAGACAATAATGGAGAAGTCCGAGATCTGACATCTCAAAATATTGACACAAGTCTCTTTTGACAATAGAAATCATAGTTTCTGAACTCCCCGTAATGAGCAGATCATCAACATAGAGTACAAGCAACACTATTTCAGAACCTTGTTTCTTAAAATAGAGGTTTGCATCTGATGGACATCTCTTAAATCCATGCTGCAGAAGGTGATTATCCATTTTTATATACCAAGCCCGAGGGGCCTATTTCAAACCATATAAGGATTTTACCAATTTGCAAACTTTTTGCTGTTGGCCTTCCACTTCAAATCCTTCCGGTTGAGTCATGTAGACTTCTTCTTGGAGATCACCATTTAGAAAAGCACTCTTGACATCCATTTGGTGTACTTTCCACCCATATTGTGCTGCCATAGCACAAAGAACTCGAATGGTTGTCATCCGAGCAAGAGGTGCAAAAGTTTCCTCGTAGTCAATGCCTTCTCTTTGAGCATAGCCCTTTGCAACAAGTCGGGCCTTATGCTTATCTATTGTCCCATCTGCCTTATACTTAACTTTATACACCCATTTGCAGCCTATGGGCTTCTTTTCGTATGGCAGATCGACAAGCTTCCAAGTTTTGTTTTTCATCAAAGACTTATACTCTGCATCCATAGCGGCCTTCCACCGAGGCTCACCAAGAGCATCTTGCACTGATGCGGGTTCAAGATCATCTATTGAAGACATAAACACCCTATCATTATCAATATCCATATCTTCTGTATCTCTCTCTGGATCTACAGAAAGTTCCTCAAAATATTGACATAGATCATCAACCCCAGTATTCTCTGTTGCAGCTTTCTCCTATCGAGCCATGCTGCGAGTACGAGGCCTATCCAATGTCAAATCTGGTGGAGTGGATAGCTTAGAATATTTGATTGTATTTGTATACCACTTTGGATTCTTCTTCTGAGGTGTTGAAGAAGATGAAGAAGAACCTCCAACCTTTGATGAAGGAGATTTATCAACCTTAGTTTCCACAAGGTCTAGGTATACATCTGATGTGTTTTTTGATGTGAAAGCTTCATCAAAAACTACATCTCTACTAATGTGTATCTTCTTGGTCAAGGGATCAATCAAATGATAACCCTTAGAGTGCTCATCATACCCAAGAAGAATACACTTCAATGTCTTCTCATCTAGCTTCTTCCTTTTCTCTTTTGGTATGTGCATGAAAGCTTTACATCCAAAAATGCGTAGATGAGAAATGGAGGGTTTCCTACCACTCCATGCTTCCTGTGGAGTCATTCCTTGTAGGGCCTTTGTGGGTGCCCTATTCAACAGATATACTACTGTGGTGACAGCTTCTGCCCAATATAGTTGCTCAAGACTAGCTCCTGTGAGCATGCAACGAACCATTTCCATGATGGAACGATTCCTCCTTTCAGCAACTCCATTTTGCTGAGGAGTATAAGTAGTAGTTAACTGTCGTGTGATCCCATTTTCTTTCAAGAACTCAAAGAATTCTTTAGAGGTGAACTCCCCCCCTCGATCTGAGCGGAGGGTCTTTATAGAAGTCCCTGACTCCTTTTCAACAGATTTCTTGAATTGCTGAAAGAAGCCAAATGCTTCAGATTTCAGTTGAAGAAAGAATACCCACATCTTTCGTGAGTAATCATCCATGAATAACTAAAAATACCTCTTACCCCCACAACTGTTGGGAGTTAAGGGACCGCACAGATCGGTGTGAATCAACTCCAGAGGTTTCTTTGCTCTTGTAGAGCTCCTTTCAAAAGGCACTCTATGCTGCTTTCCTGCCAAGCAATCAGAGCAAACTGGTAAAGTGGTAGAAAGGGAAGGAAGACCCTTTACCATTTCATACTTACTTAACTCAAGTAAGTAACCAGAACTCAAATGTCCATATCTCTTGTGCCATAGGGAAGTTGCCTCCTTTGTAGAAGCAATCATGGCTACATCTGGAGAAGAGATAGTATCTAGGGCAAATAAGTCGTGCTTATATGAAGCGGTTGCAATGTTCTTACCTCTCCTGGTGATAGAACAACACTTCTTGCCCCCCTCAACACTGAAATTTACAACCATATTTTTGTCCAAAATTTGTGTCACTGACAATAAGTTGTTTGCCAGTCCTGGAACATAGAGGACTTTCTCAATCTGGCACTTGCCATCAGGAAGAGTGACAGAGACTGTTCCTTCTCCCTGAACCTTGTAGGTTTTATCATCGACAATAGTGACCGGTTTGCCCTCTTTGGCCTCAAAAGACTCAAACCACGATTTGTCACCAGTCATGTGCTTACTGGCTCCAGAATCAACATACCATATAGGATCCGTCTGCTTGGACACTGTGGTAGTCATGAGAACTTTGTGGGCTCTCTCAGAATCCGTGTCAGATTCTTCAACAACAACATTCACTTGTTGTTTGTTCTTTTGTGGTTTGTTTTGGCCTTTCTTTTTTGATTGTTTATTCTTATGCCAACATTTGTTTGTATCATGACCTTCTTTGTCATAGATCTTGCAATATCTCTTTTTCGATTGAGGTTGTTGAGTTTGTTTCCCTTTTGAATCCTTTTGTGAATTCCCTCCCTTCTGAAAATTACCCTTCTTCTGGTTCTGCCCTTTCCTGTTGATGTAGAGGGCAGTGTTAGAAGAATCATCTCGCTGTAGTTGGCGTGCCTCCTCCTCTTGAAGCATATTAACCAACTCTACAAAAGTAACTTTCCATTGTGATACCTGAAGGGAAGTGATCAACACCCTATAAGAATCAGGTAAAGCTCTCAATACAATTGAGGTAAGGAGCTTGTCATCAACTGGTTCTCCCAAAGAATTCAACTTTGCTTTCAATTCGGACACTCTGCAAAGAAAAAATTCAACTGTCTCCCCTCGCTTCATGCTTAGACTGTGTAATTGAGATTGAAGAAATAGAATAGTGGAATCATTCTTTCCCTCATATATAGTATTAAGGGCATCCCATGCCTCTTTACTATGTTCACAGTCAACAATATGGGGTTGAACTTCATCGGACACAAGCAAGCAAAATGAGCACTTTTGCTTTGTTGTCTTTCTTGTCAAAGTCTTTTTGAGTAGTAGATGGAGTTGTAGCACCAACAGTAGATGAAGGTCTTGTTGTTGCTCCAGATACAACATCCCATAAGTCATCCATTGCTAGGATTGCCTTCATCTTGTTTTTCCATGGTGTGTAATTAGGACCTTTCAACAACTGATGAGAATCAGTCATTAATTTTGCAGACATGGTGAAGGTTCCTTATAACACCAATTAGTCCCCCTTTCGATATACCTTTTGCTAGGCCGTTATACCGTACAAAATACCCGCCCTTACGTGAGGGAAACTATAGGTATTTAGAAAGATCAAAAAAAATCACCCGCCCTTACGTGAGGGAAACTATAGGTAATTTTTAGAGATCATACGATACGTGGTACTTAAGCAGTATTGAAAGGGAATAGTCTTGTTGATGGCACCTACCATAGAAAGTCTGCAATCCTCATGCGTGGGGCGTAACTTCCCCTAAACACTTTGGATTTCGGAACTTTCGTCAGGATTTACGCCTAAACACAAGAACTATTAGGGTAATGGATGGAGTAAAAAAATGCAAAATGGCAAACTTATCTCTCCCCGACGATTTATAGAGAACAAGCTCAGACGTCGTTTTGGCAGCTATATTAGGTGGCGGATACAGTAGCGCAATCATGGCAGCTTTACCTGTAAGTGTTGGCCAGAGGTATCACAAATACCGAACGCTGTAGTGCAATAAATTGCACGGATGGGTTTTAATTATTCCGGGGACTTAGGGAGTGAATTTGATTTTTTTTTTTAAATTTTAATGAAGTAGTGCAAAACAAAAAAAAATGCAACCTACAACATAAAAGTGCCCACAGGAATGACCCACTAGGTGTCGGGCGCAGCCGAAAATGCACCTTTACAATAATGCCAAATTTGCTTTTCAAAAAAATTACTCACTTTCCCCCTTTGATTTTTGAAAAAAATACCCCCCTTAAAAAAAATCTCTCAACAAAGCATTTTTATAATTATTATATAGTTTTAAAGTTAAAAAAAATATAATTTTAATTTATATAGTTTAAAAACTATTAAAAAATAAATTAAAATCAAATTTTAATTTATATAGTTTAAAAACTATTTAAAATAAATTAAAATCAAAATTTTTAATTTAACTAAAAAATAATAATTAAAAAAAACTTTATAAAAAAATTTACTTTTTTTTTTCAAGAGGGGGGTCTGCGGGATTGGAACCCACGACCTGAGGGCTCCCTGAGCCCTACCGCACAGTCCACCACCAGGTGGACTAGCGGGCTGATCCGACAGGATCAGGGACCCCCTCCTATTTGAGGAGGGTCCTGTCGGGCCCGTCCGCCTCGCGGCCGCGTGGCCGCAAGTTCCTCCGCTGCTGGCGACGACAACGGGCCGCGGCTGCCTCTACTATAGGCGATGGTAGGGGTCGCGACTACCTCTGCTATAGCGGTGGTAGGGAGGGGGGGGTCGCGACTTCGTGCATGAGTGGTGCACGCGCGGGGGGGTGCCACGACGACACGGGAGGGCAAGGAGCAAGGATGTCAGGGTGGCACGGGCGGAGGAGCCCGCGGGTGGCGCCGGGGCGGCGCTCGGGCGGAGGAGCCCGCGGGTGGGAAATTTTTTTTTTTTTAATAAATTTCTAAGGATGAACCTTAGAAAAAAAAACTTTCTTCACGTAAAAAAATAGTGCTTCACGCGAAAAAAAAAAATCTTCTTCTGCTTATTGCTAGCCCTTCACGCAAAAAAAAATCTTCTTCTGCTATCGCCAGGCCTTCACGCGAGAAAAAAAACTCTTCTTCAGGCAAGCTTCCGCTCTTGTTTTTCCACAGACCAGCTCTGCAAAAAAAATATTTCCGCCTATTCTATTCAGACTTCTGGCTCTGATGCCATGTTATGAAAGCGAACAACAATTGATTATTGAATCAATGATTAAATAATACACAACATTCCTGGATTAGCCCGAAGAGGACGCATCTCAACAGGATGTCGCTGCAACAGTACGCTAATAATAATCAGCGTATAATTGAAATAACTAATCTCTCCTATAATGTAATATTTATTCTAACAAGATTTTGGATCTTTTTAGAAATTACTCTCGCACTAGGCAAAAAAGAAAGAAAAAGAGTACAAATGGTACTAATGTGAAGGACCTAATAGAGGAACTTGCAAATTTTAAGGTTGATATCCTGGTACAATTAAACATAGCTCTAGGAGAAATGTCTACTAAAGCAAAAAGCATAGAACCTTTAGCAATTTATTACCCAAGATGTAGGAATAAACATGCCTTACAGGAATTTCCTCTAAAAAAAACATCCATTTCAGCCATTTGTAGTATTTACTCAAAAGGATATTTGACTGACAAATGTCATCTGCTACCACAACTAAAAACTGTCCTATAAACTCAAACAGAAGAACTTAGTTATGTGGGACCAAGACAAGGGGGAAACTTTCAATAGTATCAAAATACCCCTTGTTTTCCTACAAATTGGGGAAACAACCATGGAAACATGTCTTGGGGATAGTCAGAACCACCCCAACGTCCTTGGAATTATTCTCAATGGAAAAATTCTCAAGAATAGCCACAGACATGTTTGAAGAATCCATACTGGAATCAAAACCATAATAACCCATCATGGAATCAAAATAACCCTCCATGGACTCATAATCAAAGTAATCCATCTTGGATGCAAAATCAACAGCAGTGGGGTCAACAATACCAGTCCTATCCAAGGCAGTAAAGAAATCAAGGTCAAACTCAGAATTTGTTGCCTGCACCAAGTCAAAATTTTCAAAGAAAACCAAATCAAATGCAATAGGTGAAACAACCTCAATTACCAACTCAACCTGTAATAAATCCAAATAACATAAGGTAGGTAGCTCCTGCCTATATGGTTGATTCTGAAGGAAATTCAGATATGCAAATTCTAGATTGTAGCAACATACAACTACGTTTAGGGAAAGTTTTACCTAAACCTGTTATAATTGAAGTGAAAGAAGATGAAATTCAAGAACCTATTGTCAAACCAACAATAGAAAAAGAAGAAGAACCACAGGTAGAATAGTTACCTTCATCAAGGATAATTCCATACCCTGAGAGACTTAACACTACAGCAAAAAATTTTGAATCAAAGTTAGTGAAAGAACTCAGAAAATTAACCATATCACTGCCCTTATTGCAAGCCATTAAGGATATACCTATGATTAAAATAATTATCTAATATTTTTGCAACAGAAGAGCAGGAAGAAAAAAGAAAGTATTTTCTAAAATTGTTCATGTTGAAGGAAATATAGTTGATCTCTTGTCAAGAAAACTAGTACCTCCAAAGTATAGTGACCCAGGAAGTCCAGTTATCACAGTGATCATAAGCTCAATACCAATATCAAATGTCTTAGTTGATCTAGGAGCTGTAAGAAATATCATGACCAAGGATACAATGGAACAATTACAACTCAAACATCTCAGTTCCACATTCACAGTTTTAGAAATGGTTGATTGGTCAGTTGCAAAACCTAAAGGTATCATTGAAGATCTACATTTTCCATTGTCATTTTGGTTATAGTGCCTAAGAAAAATAGAAAAATTATAGTATGTATACACTATAGAGAACTGAACAAAGTGACATACAAATATCATTTTCCATTGCCATTCATAGATCAGGTGTTAGATACTCTTGCTGAAAAGAAATGTTTTTGTTTTCTTGATGGATTTAGTGGATATAATCAAATTCAGGTTGCACCTGAAGATCAAAAGAAAACAACCTTTACCTATCCATGGGGAACATTTGTCTATAGGAATCTTACCTTTTGGTTTGTGTAATGCCCCAACAACATTTCAGCGAGCAGTGTTAGCCATCTTTTCTGATCTGACTACCAATAGTGTTGAAATAGACATGGATGATTTCATAGTCTATGGACAAAATTTTGACTTTACATTGGAACACCTTGATAAATTTTTAACTCGCTGTGAAACCTACCAGTTATCCTTAAATATAGACAAATATTTTATGATTATGGAGGAAGGAATAGTTCTTGGTCATCACATCTCTCCTCAAGGGATCCAGGTTGATCCAAAGAAGGTGGAAATTATCAAGAACCTTCTCCCTCCTAAAACTCATACTAATGTTAGAAGCTTCCTAGGACACATTGGTTTTTACCACAGGTTTATTCCCAGCTTTAGCACAATAGACCATCCCATGTTTGCCCTATTGACTAAAGATTCTGAATTCTCCTGGACTACAAAGTGTCAAGAATCATTTGAAGCTTTGAAATAAAAATTAGTAACTCCACCTGTGTTAAGAGGACCTAACTGGACATTACCATTCCACATACAAACTGATGCTTCCAATACTGCAATTGGATCAACATTGGGACAAATCGATAATGGTGAACACTATGTTATCTACTACATTAACAAGAACTTGACAGGAGCTAAAACAAATTGTACCACAATTGAGAAATAATTATTGGCAGTAATCTATGCCATCAATAAATTTAGGCATTACATCGCAGGTTATCAAATATTCATTCACACAGATCACACATCCATTAAATATTTGATGAATAAGCCTATGGTGAGTGCAAGGATTATCTATTGGTTACTGTTGCTATAGGAATTTGATATCACAATAATCAATAAACTAGGAAAAGCTAATATTGTAGCAAATTTTTTGTCCAGGTTGCAGAACACATAGGAAGGGGAATTAGTGAAGGACACTTTTCCTAATGAAAATATATTTGCTATATTTTTCCAATCACCTTGGTTTGTAGATATAGCCAACTATTTGGTCACAGGGAAAGTTCCCCCACATTTTACTTCCAAAAAAAGAAAATAATTGATCAAACAGAGCTCTTATTTTGAATGGATTCAAGGTATGCTTTTCAAGAGTAGTCCTAACCATGTGTTATGTAGGTGCATCCGAAAGGATGAGGTATATGATATCCTTAGGGCTTGTCATGATGAACCCTTCGGTGGACACTATTCTGTAAAAAGCACAATTAGGAAAATTTTAGGAACAAGATATTATTGGTCATCTCTTCACAAGGATGTGAAAAAGTACATCAGGCATTGTGATGCATGCCAAAGAATGGGGAAACCCACTCACACAAATGAAATGCCACTACAGCCTCAAGTGGTTTTAGAACCATTTGAGAGGTGGGGGCTTGATTTTATGGGACCTATTGATCCACCTTCTCAAGGAAAGGTGCATATTTTGTATGCATTGATTACCTGACAAAGTGGATAGAGGTGTGTGCTTTCAAACATGCTCATGAAGAGAAGGTCATTGATTTCTTGTATAACCAAATTTTTTAGAGATTTGGAGCTCCACAGTCTATCACCACAGACCAAGGACCCCAATTTGCATCTAAAGTTATTGAGGCTTTTACATAGTTGTATGAAATCAAACATAGGAAATCATCACCTTACCACCCACAAGAAAATGGCCAAGTTGAGGTAACAAATAGAGAATTGGAACGGATCTTGACAAAAATAGTAGTTGTTCATAGGAGAAACTGGCTAGATAAATTACCTGAAGCAGTTTGGGCTTACAATACTACTTGGAAATCCACTACTGGATTCACACCTTATGAACTAGTTTTTGGTAAAAATCCCCTCCTACCTATTGAATTTGAGCTACTAACATTGCGCACAACATTGGAAATTGGAATTGAATTGTCACAGGCATAGGCGGACAGGATTCTGTAGCTGAATGCATTGGATGAACTTCGGTTGGATGCTCTACACCAAACTGAAGTAATTCAGGAGCAGAGGAAGCTGTGGCATGATGGCCACCTACAACAGAGAAAATTTTAGCAAGGATATTGGGCTTTGCTGTTTTATTCTTGCTATGTGGACTTCCCTAGAAAACTAAGGACTAGATGGCTTGGACCATACCAGATTGAAGAAGTATTTGACAACGGAGCAGCTCGCCTCTCTCCCATTGATGATTCACGGAGAAAGTTGGTAGTGAATGGACATCGCCTTCGAGTGTACCATACACCTCTAACTAAGGAGGAGTTCTTGCAACAACTTGATAGCTTGGATGCACAACAGGTAGAAGAGATTCCCTCTTCCACCACAATTGCCATAGATTGAGCATAATCATGGATTTCAAGAAAACAGAAAAATATAAAAAAAATTTAAAAAATCAGAAAACAAAAAGATGAATAAATTTTAGTTGTGAATTCCTTCATGGGCATAATCAGAATTAAAAAAAAAAAGAAAAAGAAAAAAAAGAAAAAAAAAAAGAGAAAATGAATAACTCAGCAGTGAAAACCTTTTTCTAAGGCACTACTGAGTTGGTATGCATGAAAACCAGTTTTCTGGCATGCATAACCTTGAAAACTTTTGAGTCACCATTGTACAAATTCACCAACTACATTTGTTTTTGAAGTATTGCAGTAAGCCTCAGCAAAGCATCAACAAAAGCAGTCATCTTTCAAAAACTTGCATTAACTTGTTTTAACTAGGTATATGTTTCTTGCACTTTTCTCATTGTAAATATTTGATATATAGTATATGAAAATTAACCATTAGTATAAAAGTGTTCATAAGAGTTGGCATAAGCAAAACATGTTTTAAAAGAAGAATGTTGGTTTCTGTTGTATCTTCGGAATGACTGTTGCATTGTATCTTCGAAATGAAGCTTTGTCTTCGGATTAAAAATTGTCTTCGGAATGACAAGTCCAGCCTTGTCTTCGGATTGAAAATTGTCTTCGAAATGACAAGTCCAACCTTGTCTTCGGATTGAAAATTGTCTTCGAAATGACAAGTCCAGTCTTGTCTTCGGATTGAAAAATGTCTTCGGAATGACAAGTCATGCTTTGTCTTCGGAGTGAACCTTTATCTTCGAAATGAAATTTAATCTTCGAAATGAAATTTAATCTTCGGAATGAGCACTTAATGTTATGTTTCCACGTGGCATCCAAGGAGGGAGAAAAGACACGATCAATAAAATTTTTGACTCCATGTGATCATTGACACATGTCAGCTGGTTCACGGTGAGATTTGTCTCATCTCGAGGAAGTACGAAATCATGGGGAAAATAACTAATAACGTGCCACCACCATTCGTTGTTGATAACCACGCATGTGGGAAAATCATGCGCAGATCGGATGAGCTAAGGAGATTTGACGGCAAGGACATCTGTCCAATGATTGATGGATAGGTGTCCAAGTCAAAAATAGGGAAGTGTGCCACTCTTCATTCTGAAGAAGTAATCACTGATGCAACATGATTACAAGAATTTATTTTCGAAGAAGAACAGAACATTGCAAATCCAAAGAGAAAACCTTGTAATTCTGTAGAAACCAGAAACTAGTGACCTAGCGGACGACTGTAGCAGCAGAGGTGAGCAGTATTTTTAGCACAGTAAGAACAAAAAAATGGGATGAAAGATAAAAATGGAACCAACAGATACTACCATCCTTCGAGAGATTCCAGAAGTGTTGCAAATTTTTGAAGATGGAGGGTTTATGCCATTTTTAGACAAATTCGATGGAAGCTCTAAATATTTGGCTGTCGAATTTGCCCGCACATTCAGAAACAACAGGGTGCACATCAACGGCATGAGAATTGAGGTAACCCCTAAAGTTCTTAGTCAAATTACTGAACTTCCATTAGAGGGTCTTCAAATTTCTAGAACTGGCAAGAATACACTAGCAAACATAGTCAATTTCTGGAAGAAGATGATAAAGAACCAGAATACTTGATAAATAACATGTGTAAGGGTGTAAAGAGGACCAGCTTGCAAAAACCCTGGGATGAAGTAGCCACATGGGTAATCAAGTTTTTAACCTGTGAAGGGCAGTATGTAGTTTTATCAGGGCATCATTTTAAAATTTTGAACCACCTTAGACATGGTAGGCAACAACCTGAGGTTAGGGTAAATCTTCCCCTATATCTGCACCAGGAGCTGCAAAACATGGCAAAATGCTATCAGGAGGGAAAAGGGAGCCCTCGCCACCATGGTCTTATCAAATTGGTCTACAAGCATCATTTCAGAGGAAACCTAAGAAGCTTTGATAGGTTTTACTCTACTCTGACTGATGTAGTCTTCGAAAAAGAGGATGAGGAGGAAGAAGACACAGATGTTGCTGCAGAGGAGGAAACAAATGTTGTTGCAGAGGAGGAAATAGATGTTGCTACAGATATTGCTGCAAAAGCAATAGAGTACCTTTCCCCATAACCTTCAACCTCATAAACTAAGAGAGGGTCTGGAACTGGCAATAGAAAAGGAAAACAGAAGAGGGTCCATTTTTTTGAGAATATTGTTGATCTGATAGAATAGGGGAGTGAAGTTCCCAACAAAACTAGAGAAGAGACAGAAGTGGAAGCAGAGGAAATTCCACCAAAACTTGATACAATTCCTACAACCCCTATTGACACAAGAAAATAGAGTAAGAAGAGAAAGTATACACCAAGAACTAGGAGGTCTACAAGACTCCACCTAAAAGAAACAGAAAAATAGACGATTGAAGAGGAAAACAACCAAGGTAGTCCTGATGTCACAGAAATACAACCAACCACTATAAATACCACCTTGGAGGATTTTTTAGAATTTCCTAAACAGTTGGTTGAGGAAGAGTCTGGACAAGACAATTTTGAAATTGATGCAAACTTGGATGCAATCATAGATAACCTTATGGAACCTTCTGAACAGGACCGAACAGTTGAAAAAGAAAGTGAGATAATGGTTGAGCAACAAACTATAGATAATTTGTCTGCATCAGATTCTGAATCAGAAGAAGAGGAGGTGGACATTGTAGAACAGTTGAGAGCAGCCAAGAGTGTGATTAAAACACAAACCATATGGGTTGAGGAGAAGGAAAATATCATTGAAAAACATGAAAAAATAATTGTAGAGTTGTAGCAGGAAGTGGAGGAACTAAAGAGCAGACTGTTACAATTTGAAAAATAGTCAACTACAGTAGATAATGAGGAAGAGTTGGCTCAATTATTGCTTGGATTATCTAGGGCAGATAATTCTTCCCCCTTGATAGAGGCATATTTGGATGAAAACACAAGAGCTCATTCCAAAGCAGTGCCCTTCCATTCCTAAGCAACACCTTCTCAATCCGGAGATGCTCCAAAATCGATCAAGAGCCCAGAAAAGAATATCTATGGAGAGTCACAATAGTTATGTCTGCAAGAAACACCAGCATAGGAGCATTTTGAACAGCAAAATGTAAATAATCAAGTAAGTGCTCCTCTAAATAAGATTTCTGTAGAAGTAGGGATACAAGTAGAATTGTTGTCAGATGTCCAACCAATGGAAGTAGCAAAAAAAGGGATACAAGTAGAATTGCTATCAGATGTCCAACCAGTAGAAGTGGCAGAAAAAGGGGTACAGGTGGAACTGTTGCCTAAGTTTCAACCTGTAATTAGACCACCCAATACTGTATCCCTGGAGCAGTATAATACAGACATTGCTAACTAGATGATCAAATATGAAAAGCTTGCCACACAGGTTGAGAAATTGAAACTGGTAGGAAAACAGCTAGAGACAAAGGACACAAAAATTAGTGCATTGAATGAAAAAGTAACTGACCTGTGTCAAATTGCTGAATTTTTGGTTCAATTCAGAAGACCTGCCAGGTTTTACAGTCTCATTCTGAAGGAGAGATATCTGAGATGGCAGGTTATGAGAATTAGCTCAGGTCTCCCCTATAAACTGGAAAAAGCTAAAGAGTTTTTGGAAGCTTACTTCAATAGTCCTACAGAGCAGAAAAACTTGCTATGTGAGTTATTTCTGCACAACTTTTTCATTCCAGAGGATGTAGATTTCCACCCCTAGATTTGCATAGGAGATGTGCAATTGAGAGCTTTTATGTCTACCTTACAAAATCAGTTTTACTGGGACCAAGAAAAAAGGTAAAATAAGGAAATTGAATTAAGAGTTGAATTGTTAGTTAGAGCAATTCAGCCAAATCATCCGATTATCACCAGACAACATTTTCTCATGATGAACAGGGACGATATCAAAAGGATGTATTTGAGAAATTTGAGGGACTATGTAACTAAATTCCAAAATTTCTGTAATGACAATTTTGTTCCAACATTATCACATTGCAAAAACAGATGGGCAGAACTTTCCATGTCTTTACAAAAAAGGGAGCCTATCTCCCCCATTAATCTGGAATGGTCTAGAAGAAGAGCAGAAGGGGTGATACAACTTATTGAAATTATGCAACATAACTGGGTAGGTCTCAGATTTAGGCCTCCAACCATCATTACTCCAGTTCCCTACTATTTTGAAGAGGATCCTCAACCAGATGAGCAGTTTGAAAATTGGCTCAAAAACCTTCAGGAGAACAGAGGATACTATATAGGCAAAAAGTTGTTCTACAGATCATGGAACTTGAATATGGATATCTGTGATTCTATAGCCCAACAGAATGCATGAGGACATGCATTAATATAAGTTGGGGGAAAAATGATGAGGCCTGGAAATGCCTCCATCATAGCATGTTTTGAACAACTAAAACTTGCCTAAAACTCTATGATTTACTTTATATACTAGTTAAGTTGATCTAATATGTTGTGTATTAATTGTTTGCATGATTGATGTGTTTGGAATATTATATGCTGATTTTTATAGTTTTTGTGTAGTTTTATGTCACTTTGCCATGACCTGTTACATAAGGGATATGCTTAGGCTGATAGCAACACTTTACTATTCTTATTTTGATGTTTCTCAAGCATTAATTTCTTTGAATTTAGAAAATAGTGCAAAGAATTGTTACTATGCAGTAGAAACTAGTTTTCCTGTGTAAATTCCAGCCAACTACCAATGAATGGCAAGGCATGGAATTCACACATGAAGAGGAATGAAGGCTATTGCAATCTGATCCTAAGGACTAATCCACTTGAGAAATGCAGCTGAAATCAATTGAAGAGTACATAGTTGGTCATTCCAAAGATCTTCGGATTGAGAAATACAGTCTCTTCGGATTGAGCGAATATCTTCGGATTGAGCCACTTAGCTCCGGATTGAGAACAGAAAGCACTTTTTGACCTGTTGACTGATTTTTGACGGTGGAAAAATGGAAAGAAGGCTGAGGAGGTTAAAGGAAAATATCTCCCATCTAACTTTGTCATCCTTGCCATCCAAAGCCACAATTTATGGAAAATATCCTCTTCTAGGATAAACCCAAGGAATACTACAGAATAACAAGAATTGATTTGCAGAGTATATTTTTTGTTGTAATTAGATTTTAGGCATCTATAAAAGATAGCTCCCGTCCAGGTTGAGCTAATGATAATAATAATAGTAGAAATGGTAGTAGAGAAAATATAGATAGAGAATAAGTGAGAAAACTAAGACTGTTACAGTTCTGTAACAGGTTTTAGCAGCAGATTTGTAATCATGTTTTGAATCAATAAAGTACAAGTTTTTTCTATTCATTCTGTTATGTTTGAGTGTGAGTAAGATTTAGAGAGAGGAACTCATACCTTCTTCTAGAAAAGGAGGCTGGCCACTTCCAGACCTAGGAGGAGGACTAACAGACAGGTTTTGTTCTGATTTTGCTACAGTAGAATAAGTTGTGAAACTTGTCAATTTCATTCTTTTGTAGTAGTTAACATCCATTTCAGTCCTAATCATTTATTTTCTGTTCAAGATACTTTTGTGATGTGATTAGCAGTAGATCTTATTAGTCTTTTTGCTTTCCAACAACTTTCCAATTTACTGCAATTTCCATTTCCAGCAATTTATAGTTTTTTGCAATTTTCTTGCATTATTGTTTTTGTTGTCAACCCCTGCACAAAATATTGACAACCTTCTATTACAGAGTATTGATAGGACTTAATTTTAGTTTTCATTATTGCAAGAGTAAATAGACTTTCATTTTGCAACTATAATTAGGTTTCCAATTCTGCAACTGTAACTAGGGTTTTAATTTTGCAATTTAATCAAATTTCATTCTTGCAACTGTAACTAAGGTTTCATTTCTATAATCAATAATTAGTTTTCATTCTTGCAATTAGATTAAAGTTCAATTTATGCAATTTAGAGGTAGAAGAGACCTAAAAAACCCCCACATAATCAGTTCCACCAATAAGACTTGTTGCTCCCAATTGACCTTAAATTATAGCCCTGTTCACTCCTTTCGTAGATAGCCTTGTACACTGCCCTGGATTGATAAATTCATTGAGAATTAATGATGTGCTTAATGATAGCCCATCATGATGTATGGTAGCCACCCACTATATCGTCTACGGTCCATCACATCTATGAATGTAGTGATTGACGGTTGTGGGACTCCACTTGCCAACTTGGTGTATTGCCTATGTCTTTCACCCTTAATCTTCTATACAATCATCATTTGTGCAGCTACGTAGTCGATGTTGGTATCCTGTTTAAAGTTTGGAATCCATGCATTGGTGATGTTTGTCTTGATTCATCCACATTTGGTAGCATTTGGAAATTTTGTGAAACGTGTAGCCTCTCTGAAACCTACACTCATCCTGGCCTGAATAGCACTGCACTGTCTACCTGAATCAACGCATGTTTCTCCTCTTATGTCTGACAAAAAACTCGGTATAGCCTTATGGAAAATATCTTTGCCATGATGTATTTTCTCTATCTTCTACCATGTTGCAGCACTATTGAGGCTATGCACTACCATCCACATTTTTGGTGTTGTCACACATTGCCTAATTTGACTATTGAAAACTCATGATTTGTTGCTCAGTGATGCTTTATATTTCCACGTTAGACGTCATTTTACATCCATGCCACATGAGATGACCCGATAGCCCATGCTACATTGGTATCTACCAAAAAATTCCCCGCTCGTACACCTTGGATGTGGCTCTCTACTTTCTATCGAATATTGTGCACCATTTGTCGCTCGACATTGCTGACATCATGGCCTCATCATGGTTTCCCTAACCACTGGCCCAAATCATGTCTGAGTTTTTGGATTAGGATTTATGTTGGCATCATTAACTTCAACCAAGTGATCTTCCCATGGCTCCATCAAATCTATGGCCAGTGCTTCTATTCAACCTTGTTTCACCTATTCATCATCGCATCGAGCTAATCAATCCCAAAACCATCGACTTCGATTGCCCATGATAATCCGTCCGAGTGGTCTTCGTTTCAACCTATCCGCATGAGCGCCGCCACATCATGAACCTAGTGCTTTACAATTGCCATGTTGTCCCAATAATATCTAATTGCTACCTAAAACTCTCTTCACCAATCAATGCCCCGTAGACTATGCAATCGATGCATCCTCAATGTAGGCTCCATGTCGATGCTATACATGATCAACTTCATCTTTGATCCATGTAGTTTAGACATACCAATCATCCCCGGGTCATTGTATCCACGTTGGACGCTATTGACATGTGCTCTGTCCGAGATGGCAGTACTCGTTGTCTCCTTTCGCTTCACTATTGTGCCCAGGTCGTCGTGCCTTACTGCGGATAGAACACCAACAAAAAAAACCATTAGCTTCAACCTTAAAAATCAAACCATTTATAACATTTTATAAAAATAAAATTCCCATACTCTTGAAATGATGTCTCGCATTGAAATTTCATGAAACTTTATTTAAAATTTATTTCACTTTTATAGATATAAAAATGTAGCCATGTTTTGTTAGATTTCACTTCTTATTTATTTAATTGTATTTTATTTTATTAATATACAAAGTATATATAGATAATAATATATATTATTTTGTTTTTTTATTATTAATTCTATTTCAACATAAAATTTGCATTAATTAAATTCAAAAGTATGAATTTATTGAACTCCAAAATCATAAAACTAATGAACATGAGAAGAATTTAAAACAATCTCATCACTAATGACTTTCATGCAAATAGACGATGTACTAGAAAATCATGGAGACCTTGGCATACTCATTGCAAACTTAAGAAGGAAATTTTCAAGAGGATTGCTCCAAGCATACCAAAATACCTCGAAAGAATACCAAAGACCCTACACAACAAAGATCTTGGAGACTAAAGTGTAAACATCGAAGATGAGATCTCGCAAAATTATCGCTCCTAGACACCCAAAATAGTCAAAAGCACAAAATGAAAGGTGGGTCCCCAATTTTGGGGCTACGTTGTGGAGTAGCCACAACAAATGGTGACTCTTTTGGGAAATTCTCCTGAGCATTTCGGGTGAAGAACCCAACCTGAAATGAGAACACACAAGATCAACGAAACACAAATTATTTAGCAACGTCTCGAGAAGGTGGGGGTAAACAGATTTCAGAATGAAAACAACTAATCCATCTACCTTTGCTCAGTGTGTGCAAAAGTGATTCATTCCTGCATTTTTGAAAATCCTCCAGATTCCATCATCCCTTTTTGCATTAGGCTATGAAGTATCGCTCATAACAAAATGGCTAAAGATAGAGCCCCACTGCCAATCAGGCGTCTATAGCCCCGGTGAGGTTTATCTAACTCACCCTTGTGTTTGCTCAACGCTTTGCAAAGCCTTTCCTTTTACCCGAGCTATATCTAGACAGAGCCCTACTGTCGATCAGGCGTCCATAGCCCTGGTAGAGTTTATCTAGATCTTGTGACTGATTTGATCAAGCTTTTCGATGCTCGTTCTCTTTCTCTTTTTTTATATTTTTTATCTCTTTTTTTCATATATAAAATTTTTCTTTTTTCAAAAGACAAACCTTGCAAAGCTTCGAGCATCACTGGGGTAAGGCAGCCTACAAGTGAAGCATTTTAGATTTTTGCCTAGGGTTGCAGATCAAGATAACTTCATCCTTCCTAATTCCAGAAACACCATTTAATGTGTGTGAGTCCCATGTGGAGCTTTGGCTAATATTTCATTGTTCCACTTTCCACCATTTTAGTCCCAAAATCTGAGCATGATCACCAAATAACTCATCCCCCTTTTCTCGGGTTCACCAGTTTTCAGATCAGGTACTCCAACCTACTAAGCAAAGAAACACAAAAAACAATGCCAGAGTCTCGCTTTTTTTTCAGCTCATCGATTTTCAGCTCATGTACTCCAACCTACTAAACAAAGGAACACCAAAATGAGCCAGAGACCAAAAGTTAGCGACTATGAAACATTACCCCAAAACCAAGGACTAATCCACCACACCAAAATAGATAGACCCCACTCTAATCACAAACTAGCAATAAACAAAATGCTTGCGCACAAATGAAAACAACACACCCAATCAAAACCAAAACCAAAAGAACACCAAAACACAATAACGTATATACATATGATACAAGACTATACACCTTTCAGGCCTTGAAATAGTGCTTTAGATGCAGCCCGTTAATAGGCAAAGCCAAATCTTTTCCATCCAAGGTTTTTAGTCTAAAACTATTCTTACCTAGGATTTCAGAAACTTGGTATGGACCCAACCACAAACAATCAAACTTTTCATGATCCCCTTTCTTTTCATGCCCTTTATCCCACAACAAAACTAGATCTGAAATTTTGAAATTTTTGATTTTAGACCTCTTATCAAACCATATTTTTACTACATCTTGATGTTTGTTGAAATGAAGCATAGCCTCATCTCTCTTCTCATCAAGATGCATTAACTGCGTCAATCTAGTTTCAAGCTTATCATTGGTCCCAATGTATTCTTTCATGAAATGAAGCGTTTGTAATCTTAAATTTGTGGGAAAAATAGGATCTTGTCCATAAACTAAATGATACGGAGATGTTCCTATTGATTCTTTTGTTCTGATCCTATCAGCCCAAAGGGCAAATTTTAGCTTGCTATGCCAATCCCTAGGATTCTTTTCAAGTATTTTTTTTATTACACATAGCAAATTTTTATTAGAGGATTCCGCTAAACCGTTACCTTATGGGTAATAATTTGAGGCAAATTTCAAGCTTAACATGTTATCATATGCCCAAGTTGCAAATTACAAAGAAGAAAAAGTAGAGTCGTTATCACTTACAATTGAGTTGGGCATTCCGAAATGAGTCACAATATTATCCTCTAAAAATTTAATAACAACATCTGTGGTAGCATGCTTAGTGGGAATGGCTTCAGTCCACCTAGTGCAGTAATCCGTGGCAGTAAGGATATATTTATGAGAATCCGATGAGTTAGGATTAATAACCCCCACAAAATTGAGTCCCCATTGTGCAAAAGGTCTTGCCTCTACCACAGATTGTAATGGCATTGTTGCATTTCTTTCTCTATTGGTCACCACTTGACATGTGTGGCATGATCTCACATGAGCGTGTGCATCTTTGAATAGATGGGGCCAATAGTATCCGGCCCTAAGAATCTGATGTGTCATTGCATTGGCTGACCCATGTCCAGTTCCATACTTACCATGGAAATCCTTAAGTACTTGGGTCACCTCTTCTTGATTAACACAACGAAGGTAAATCCCTTCGTGGTTCCTCTTGTACAAAACACTAGACTTAATTAGAAAATTTGCAGATTTCAAATGCAAAGCTCTACATTGAGTGGAATTGAGATGCGATGGGCACTTACCATTCAGTAAGAAATACATAATATCAACATACCACTCATATTTGGTTATGTCTTCTACCTCGTAATGTTGGCATGATATCAACGGATCAATTTCTATGATTGACTTGACCAAACCTTGTCCATGAACTATTTTCATGGGTTGGATTTCTAGATCAAATTCTTGGAGGGTCGAAATCCATTTTCCTCATATTTCACCTAGTTCATTTTGCAAAAACATAGACTTAACAGCAAGGTCAGGGACTACAACAATGACCCTACTATGAACTATGTAATGTCTGAATTTCTTAATGGTCTTGAACAATGCATACATTTTTTTATCCAAAATAGAATATCTCTACTTTGCATCCTTCAAAGGAGCACTCAAGAAAGCTATGGGATTTTCGATGTTACTTTCACTCTTTTGAGTTAGGACACTCGCAAAGGAATGATCTGAAGCAAACGTATAGACATAAAAAGGCTTTGAATAATCTAGACTAATTAAAATAGGGGCCCTAGAGATAGCATCCTTGATGCTCTTGAAAGCATCCCTATTTTCATTTTTCCATTTGATCTGAACATCCTTTTTTAACATGTCATTCAAGGGCTTGGCAATCTCTGTGAATCCTGAAATGAACTTCCTTACAAAATTGATTTTACCGAAGAAGGATCTTAACTCTTTTTTGCTATTGGGTGGAGGGATGGCTAGTATAGTGGCTATTCTTTCTGGATCAATAGAAATCCCTTCCTTCAAAATAACATGTCCCAATAGCTTACCTTCTGTTACCCCAAAGATGCATTTTTTTGTATTAAGGGAGATCCCATGTTCCCTACATCTCTGGAGAACTTTCCTCAAATCCCTGACATGATTTTCCCTTTTCTTAGAAAAAATAGGAATGTCATCCACATAAACAATGATACACTTACCAATGAGCCCTTTGAATGCAAAATCCATAGCTCATTGGAAGGTGGCACCCGCATTCAATAATCCGAATGACATTCTTCTATATGCGAATGTTCCCCATTTAGTTGTGAAAGTTGTCTTCATTCTGTCATTTGGATGAATAAGAATCTGATTATATCCTGAATAACCATCCAAGAATGACATCATTTTTGACCCATTAACCTTTTGAAGAATCTCATCGATAGTAGGCAATGGGTAATTATCCTTTTGAGAAGCCTTGTTCAAGTTCCTGAAATCAATACACAACCTTATCTCTCCGCTCTTCTTTCTCACCGGGACAAGATTGGCAACCCATGTGGAATGCCTAACAGGAAAGATGATTTTTTCTTCTAGCAATCTCTTCACCTCTTTCTCTATTAGGGGCTCTAATAAAGGGTTGACAGGTCTTTATCTTTGTCTGAAAGGCTTGGATTCTGGTTTTAATGGAATCGTATGCATTATCACACTTTGATCATAGGTCTTCAAATCCTTGTAACTCCATGCTATGCAATCCACATATTCCTTTAATGCATGAGTGATAGACTCCTTTTCTTGTCTTGTACATGCCTTAGCAATGAATACCTCTCATGGATTTTCTGCACTCCCTAAATTGATTAGATCACATGCTTCTTTAGGGAGTGGTACCTTTTTACCTCTTTTGGTTTGATATCCGATATCAAATATATTTTCTAGTGAAACCATATCCTTTGGTATTTTATTCATCATTTGGGTTGTTTCACTATCCATGTATGTTTCCTCCTATCCTCTCTTATCTTCATCTATCACCTGATTTTCAAAAATACCAGAATTAGTGATAAAATTGAAAATGTGTCTGTCACTATCGAATACTTGCAAATTGGTAACATTATCGGGTATTGAGGGACAGGGCACCAACTCAATTGAATTTTTTTTGCATTTTTTATGGTCAACTGGTTTTAGCATACTTGCAAAAATGGCTAAAGAATCTGCCATTCGATTGCGTTTCCTAGAGATAAGGGTGATATTGAAAGCATCAAACTCATCTATCAAATCCCTGACTCTAGTTTTGTAAAGGCTTAATATTTTATCCTGACATGCATATTGCCCTTTCACTTGTTTAACCACTAACTCCGAATCTCCCAAAACTTTGAGACATTTAACCTTCTTCCTTAGGGCCAATTGAAGTCCGAAAATCAGTGCTTCATATTCTGCCACATTATTGGTGGCTGGAAACTATAATCTATAGGCAGCTAACATAGGCTTGCTACCAGGACATGTAAGTTTGATACCAGCTCCAACACCTTGATTTGACTTAGATCCATCAAATCTTAAAGTCCAAACCAAACTATCCTCTTCAGAAATGCCACAAGAAAGGCTTTCCTTTTGAGACTCTTCAGGAACTTCTTCTATGTCAAACATGTAGGCCCCTAACTCAGTTTTAGCAAATTGAATTTTGTTGGGCCTATTATACTTTGTTATCATCTCTTTGAGCCTTGGCTCACTATCCACCCGGATTTGGTTTGCTACTCCTCTCCAAGGTAACCACATATGGGAAGAATCTGTAACGATGTATCCATTCAGGTTCTTACTCCAATATCTTCCCAATACCATGTCATATTTGGTGGGAATATTAAGCACAAGTATGTCCACATGATGTTGAACTCTAGGTTCTAAATTGATCTGAATCAGGACATCATTTAAAGTTCCAACCACATCCACCATCGATCTATCCAATTATACCACTTTACTCTTAGAGGAAATTGGTGTGAATCCTAAATTTTGGTAAATCTCGAGGGGCATGATGTTACCCGAGGCACCCAAATCTATCAAACAATTATGTAGGTTTTTACCTACAATTCTAATGGTTATGAGAAAAGGAGGTACTTCTCATTTTTCTCTTCTCAACACTAATTGGGACTCGATGCCTTTGACTTCATGAATTCGACTAGGTGGATTCAACCCTTTCACAAAATATTCCTCTTGACCCAACAATTTAGCAACCTCAAACATCGAGATATTAGCCTTAGTCCTTTTCATATCCTCTTCTAAGTCGTAAGTGGATTTTTCAAAATTTGGCATCTTTTGCATTGGTTTGGACACTTCAAAAACTAGAGGAGGAGGTGGATTAATATCACCTTTTGCATCAGGAGGAAGTAAGGGGTTTTTTGGAGGAGTAGAGGAAGTTTTGGGATCCTTAGAACTTCTTGTGTAATACCCATGATTTCCTTTCCCAAAACGTCTAATGGCTTGGACTTCCAAAGTTTCATCATCTTCTTCTCCTAAGATTTTAGTGTCCTCCTCCCCTTCCTCACTTTCTTGATAGTGGACAACTTCAGTCACCAAAGCATCCTGCTTCCCTTGGCAACAATGGGGTAATTCCTCATCACAGGGCTCTAACTCACCATAATCTTCCAAAGTATCTACCTGATTGGCTACAGGGTTGGGTACGCATCCATTATTGGGGTGAGTATTGTATGGTCCCTTTCCTCTATGGTTATGATTTTGATTATATCCAGAGGATTGTATAGGGTTTTTATGTGTGGCCCATGTGGTTGGTCAGTTTGATAACCTGCTTCTCCAATTCATCGATCCTAGAATCAGATCCTTGTGATTGGGGCACTATAGTACCACATCCAAATGCATTTCCTACATTGGCCACCTCTGGAATGGGTATGATGGCTTGGTTCTGAGCATTTTGGTTCCACCCAAGATTCATGCTTTGAAGAGGTGTGACCAACGGATAGGTTGTCGGGCTTTGGGTATTGATCACACTAAATCCAGGTATGGTTATCTGATTGTTTCCAACATGGATGTGGTGGGTGGAATGGATGTGTTAGGATAGGTGGGAAAGGGTGAATATGTGGGCATGAATGGACTTTGTTGATTATATGGTATGGCATTCATCATTGGTACTTGTGGTGCCATAATCTGGTTCATCATGGCAAACTAACTGTAAGGACCATACTATCCCATCATGGACAATTGGGCCAACCCCACACCTTGCGATGTCATTTGTTGTTCAATGGTCATGGCCTCCGCATAAGCTAGGGCAAGGGTTGTAACCTGAGGGTTTCTCCTAGAAAACATGGCTGTCATAGTATCTAGAGCTCCAAAATATAATTGAAGGGCCACAATGGCATCTACCACAAAGTGGTGAGTTACATTCGAGTAAAGCTTCTGGAACCTAGCATTGAATGTCCTAATAGGCTCATTGGGTAACCTTTTACAGGACACAAACTGATTATAGATAATGGAAGGATCCAAAAACGATCGAAATTGGTTAATGAAGGTTGCTTCTAATTGGGTCCATGAAGTAATGGACCCTACAGGGAGATTCATGTACCACTCATGAGCCATATGGTCCAAACTTTTAGGAAAAAGTTGACAAGCGACGTCTTCGTGATTAACTCCTTGTCTAATCATATAGTCTTTGTAAATTTGGACATGCTCCTCAGCTGTAATGGGACCATCATGTATAAACTTGGGTAGCGACCTCTCAATATGCCTAGGTATGTCATGGACATCCCTAGGTATATTCAAGGGAATACTTTGCACACCATACCAAAGAGCGGGTTGTTGGGCCATGTTATTCAATGGTAGTGACCCTACGAGAATGATAGAAACCATTGAAGTGATGGGGATAGATACACTTGATGTAGCTATCGCAATGGAAATAGTGGGCATAGACCCACTAGATGTACTTGAATCTAAAGATGACCCTAGATCAAGTATGTTGGGTGGGATTTCGATCTCTTGAGTTTTGTTTCTTGGCCTCCTAGAATTGGGAGAAAGACTTTGAAAAATGGTTTCCCTAGTGGTTTTAGACCTAGTAGCAATGTACTTAGGTTGGGCCAGCTTGGAAACACTAATGTTCTACAAGGCTTCTCACAAATCACTCACAATAAAACCTAGATAAATATTGTACCTGCAAGCACAATAAGGTGGAAATAAAACTACCCACATTAATTGTTAGAAAATCAAAGATCTAAATCACAAAGCTATGAAAGAAGGCCCTCCTTCTAGCACCAAAATGTTGAGTGAATATTTTTCCCTATTGCAAAATAGTCACCACAATCAGAGTATTAAATTGAAAACTCCCTCTTGCAAAGAAATTAAGTGCAAACATAAATTTCTCCAAGGTTCTGATAGACAAACATTCCGCATACATACATGTAATTGATGATGATTAAAACAAAATATATGCTAGAATAGTCTCACAGTATGCAAGTGATAGTTAACAAGGGGCCTTGATGGTTCAATTCATACAATGCTTAGTGATCTTGAATCTTCAATCCTCAAAGTGCATGTGAACTTTGCTTGTGTGAAAGTGATTCCTTTTAATGCTCTTGATATTAATCTGATTTACCCTGAATCCCAATTAGTAAATCTCTTTTATCTTTAAATTAAAGGTGTAAAAATGCAAAAGTGTGTGGAATAGTCCACTTCATTTTAGACTCCATACCTTTAATGTGAGATTCATTTTACAGTTAGTAGATTCATTTTATCTTCATTATGAGCATTCTACTAAAGCTAAGTCAGAATTTGGTGTTAGTACTTGTTAGTAAGTTAGCATGTTAGTGTTCATTTGCTTTATCTGCCATTAATGTCAATTTGGCGTTAGTACCCTCCCTCCTAAGATTGATTTTATCTAAAAATTAAACTTAGTGCAATTTGGAGGTGCAAAAATTCTGGATGAGGACCAGAATGGAAGCAAATGAATAGAAATGTGAAATGAAATTCTGGAAAATGGACCAGAATAAAAGACTGAAACTAAATGCAAAAATTCTGGAAATGACCAGAATAGAAATGAAATTAAGTACAAAAATTCTGGAAATGACCAGAATGGAAAAGAAATTAAGTACAAAAATTCTGGAAATGACCAGAATGGAAAGAAATGAAAAATAGAAATTCTGGAAATGACCAGAATCAAAGAAAATAATGAGCAAAAATGAAAACGGATTAACCTAATTGTAGAAAATAAACTAAAAGAAATTATTTACAAAAAAGCTGGAAAACAAAAAAATGCCATTAGATTTTGGTATCACAATCCCCTTCCCTGCAAAACCCCAAGTTATGAGATGAATCTAAAGGCAACTTGATCTAAAAGAACCTGCAAAAAACACAATCCCATTAGACCAAGTGCAAGACTCAAAGGACAAAGAACATTTGCATCTTATTCCAATATTCACCTAGTATAACCCTTAACGGCATTAATACATAGATACAAATCGAAATAAAATGCAGTAAAGATAAAGCAATAAGTTCAATAGCCTTAGACACAATCTCCTTTTGGTTTTGCTCACAAGGTTTGTATTTGCCAAAATGAATGCATTTGATTTCTTCAAAAGTGATCTTGTTTACAAAATTTTCCAGCCCTTGTACAATGACCTCCTTGGGCATTTAAGGTTTCAAACTAGGCCATCTCCAAAAACTCTTCGTTTGCCCTTCTTTGTAATGTTAAAAAAACAAAACAAAAAGAAAAAAAAATTATAACGTTTCATTTTCCCCCTATAACTTCCTTTTAACATTACAATATTGAAACAACAACAAAAAAACAAAAAATATAACAATTTTCAACCTTGTCCTTTCCTTATAAATCCCAAAGTATATATCATAACATATAAATGAAAACCAACAAAAAAAACTTAATATCCGACATTACCTTATGGCTTCTATGGCCCAAGTAATCCAAGGGTTTTTTACCCTTATATGCTTTAATTCCTTTTATAATCTTATTTCTGCATTTTGGGACCGCAATGACCCCTGACGAAGCCTTCATCGTGGCAGCGCAGAACAACCTTCCAGCCACACTTTTGTGCCTACTATGCAATGTCGCCAGCATCCTCTCTGACCGTCGTTCAAAAAGCAACAGAGGTCACAGTGCTTCCATATACAGTGAACCTTTCCCATGGTTCATTATGATTGATAGTAGAAAGCACTCGAAACGTAAACGCTATCTCCTCTTCGATGCGAGTTAAAAACAATCTATGATCGTTGTTAGGGTTTTTCTTGCATGTCGGAGAGGACTAAATTTGTTGCGCTCATTAATCATGTGAATATATGGGCCGTTACTCTGTGCCTACTGCTATTTTGGTGAATTTCACTGTACGTTTACCGCCCGCTCAACTTTACCCACTATCTGCCTCCCGCTGTGATAGTTGACCCCTGACACTGTTCATGTGTACACTCTTTCAATCCGTCGTGGCTTATCCATCTAATAGATATCCTCAAAACATTGTTCATATTTATGTGTCCAGCTCCAACTTGTCCACGCTAGCTGCTTGGGTCTCAAACGATGTATGGTGACCACCCACTATGTCGTTTGTGGTCCATCACATCTATGAATGCAATGATTGATGATTGTGGGACTCCACTTGCCAACCTGGTGTATTATCTGTATCTTTCACCCTTAATCTTCTACAAAATCGTCATCTACGCAGCCATGTATTCGATGTTTGTATCCCGTTTAAAGTTTGGCATCCACGCATTGGTGATGTTTGTCTTAATTCGTCCACATCTGGTAGCATTCAACCATGTTGTGAAACGAGTAGCCTCTCTGAAACCTGCGCCCATCCCGTCCTGAACAGCATTGCACTGTCTACCTGAATCAACGCTTGTTCCGCCTGCTATATCTGACAAAAAACTCGGTATAGCCTTATGGGAAATATCTTTGTCATGATGTATTTTCTCTGTAGTCTGCCATGTCGCGACGTTGTCGAGGCTATGCACTACCATCCACGGTTCCAACGCTGTCACACATTGCCTGATTCGCCTACTGAATAACCCATGTTTTTTTGTTCGATGATGCTTTGAATTTCCACGTCAGACGTTTTACACCCATGCCACATGAGATGACCCGAAATCCCATGCTACGCTAGTATCTACCAGAAAATACCCCGCTCGTACACCTTGGATGTGGCTCTCCGCTTCCTATCGAATCTCATGCACCGTTTGTCGCTCGATGTTGCTAGCATCGTGGCCTCGTCATGGTTCCCCCTAACCATCGACCCAAATTGTGTCTGAGTTGCTGGTTTAGGGTTTATTTTGGCATCGTTAACTTCAACCAAGTGATCTTCCTGCGGCTCCATCAAATTTGGGGGCGGCGCTTCTAGTCAACCTCGTCGTTTCGCCTATTCTTCATCACGTCGAGCTAATCAATCCCAAAACCATCAACTCCGACTACCCATTATAATCCGTCCGAGTGGTTTTTGTGCCGACCTATCCGCGTGAGCGCTGCCACATCACGAACCTAGCATTTTACAATCGCCACGCTATCCTAGTCATATACGGTCACTGCCTGAAACTCTCTTCACCAATCAATGCCCCGTAGACTATGCAATCAACGCATCCTCAACGCGGGGTCCACGTCGATGTTGTACACGATCAACTCCATATTTGATCCACGCGGTTCGGACGTGCCGACCGTCCTCGGGTCACTGTATCCACGTTGGACATTGTTGACATGTGCTCCGTCCCAACTGGCAGCACTCGTCTCCTTTTGCTTCGCTACTGCGCCCAGGTCGTCATGCCTTACTACGGATAGAACAACAAAACAAACCATTAGCTTCAACCTTAAAAGTCAAAACATTTAAAACATTTTATAAAAATAAAATCCCCATACTCTTGAAATGATGTCTCGCATTGAAATGTCAGATATACAAATGTAGCCATGTTTTGTTATATTTCACTTCTTATTTATTTTATTTTATTTTATTTTATTAATATATATTATTATTAATATACAAAGTATATATAGATAATAATATATTTTATTTTATTTTATTTTATTTGATTAATTCTATTTTAACATAAAATTTGAATTAATTAAATTCAAAAGTATGAATTTATTGAACTCCAAAATCTTAAAACTAATAAACACCAGAAGCATTTAAAATAATCTCATCACTAATGACTTTCATGCAAATAGACGATGTACTAAACAATCATGGAGACCTTAGCATACTCATTGCAAACTTAAGAAAGAAATTATCAAGAGGATTGCTCCAAGAATACCAAAATACCCCGAAAGAATACCAAAGACCCTACACAACAAAGATCTTGGAGACCAAAGTGTAAACGTCGGAGATGAGATCTCGTAAAATTATCACTCCAAGACACCCAAAATAGTCAAAAGCACAAAACAAAAGGTGGGTCCCCAATTTTGGGGTACATTGTGGAGCAGCCACAACAGGACGATGCAAGGACCACAAATGCATTGGATATAGACGCAAAGTAACTAAATGTCTAAGAGACAGGAGGGAATGATGAGGGGAGAGCGATGTCAGGGATGCAGGCAAAGGCATGACAGACATGGGCACATCGAATGCAAGCTGGGTGGAAACGAGGGTTTCGGTGGTTGAAGGGATAGTTGCCAGAGTAACAAAAGTAAGAGAAGTAGAAAGGAATAACACACCTGCGGGCTTGGGTGTTACCAGAGCCGAAACTATGAACTATTGTGTGATTGGGCTTGCTCCTCCTTCTTCCTTGTCTAATGCTTCAGCTTCTAGGTCGATCAGCTCCACCTCTTGTCGCTCCTATTACGCGAGAACAGAGACTTAAGGGATGCTTGCTTCCATGGCTGCTGATGTTGCAAAAAATTTTATGCTAAGAGATCGGGTTGCACCAGTATGAGGCTTCTTTGCAACATGGGAGGAGTAAAGTGTTGCAGCAGTGCTCCTCTTCCTCAGAGTGACCTCTTATTTAAAGGGTAGTTGCTCGTCCTTTTTAGTGACAAATGGAACCTGCTCAGTGGGTTGTCCCTATATTTCTATCGTGTCTTCCACTCTGCTAGGGCTTTGAGTACTTCTAGGCACGATATTAGCAAATAAAAAAGGTTGGTAGGTGTCACAATTTGCATCATATACCTCGAAGAAGTTCTCATCTAGTACAAGAAACTGATCGGATATCTCCTTTTTATTGTGGACCCTCATGATCCACCAGTTAGCAATTTTTTTATCTTAGTAGTCGGGCACTTTGTCCTTCATCGCCTAAAACACTTGCTCATCAGACACATGCAATGGGTTGTGTGCGGGATCATATTTTGCCTCTATCATGTAGAAGTCATGCCACAGGGGAAGCGACATCATCCTCTCCACGTGCCATTCCAGATGGCACCATGAGGGATTGTTGCATTGTGCTTCGATATCTGGGCACGGACAGCTATGGAAGCTTTTTGCCCCAATCATCTACCTGAAAATATCCAGGGGTTCGTACTTCTAGTACTGGGGGAGGTCGATCAGGCCAAAATCATACAATGTTACTGCAAGAAAGGTGTTTTGTCCGGTGACTGCACCTTAATGTCGCTGAAGTGGAAAGGAAAAGCGCATATGTGCGGCTTCCTTCTCTCATGCCCGTATGTGTCATCAGCAAAATCGCTCTACTGGGAAACTTCGAGGGTGAATAAGTACTCTGTGGTGTAGTATGGCAAGAGGAAGATTTTTCCAGTAAACTCGTAAATTCGAATGACAAGACCTTGCGTCAATTGGAATACGTCGCCCAGTCTCTTATGTACTACTTTATCTCTCATTTACCTCGACACTCATTCACAAACATCATAAATGAGCTCCAAAGTCGGGTCGAGGAACATTCTATTGAAATTGTAGTAGGAATCACGCTTTGACAGACTTTGAGCCCACTGATAAACGGGGAGCGCTTTGTCTTCTTTATTTGTGTGGTTCTTGGCAATGAAAGCAAAACAACTATGCATGTGGTAGAAAAAGTACCACGCAAGGAAAGAGCAGACTCGAAATGACATGTCATTTTCTCTTTGTACATCACTCAAATGGATATGCATCTATCGCGCCGCCCATTCTACCCAATCAAAAAATATAGGCTTGGTCTCCAGCTTCATGGCGGTGGGAGAGTAGAACTCACCATGCGAAATGCACTCCGTGAGGGAAACTTGCCACTTATACACTTTTGCATCTGTGGAGAGTCCCATAACCATGCCAACATGGAGTATAGATCAGGATGCTTAAATATATTCAAGGGTTTGGGAAATTCTAGCAATACCCTGGGCGTTGGCTTCTCAAACAACTGTGTCTCTATGAACCACCGCGTTTGTTGTGTTGGCGTGTATCTTTCGTTCTGCTCGGTACTATTGATTTTTTTTATTATGTAGTTAGCAAGGGGATTTTCTCCACAAGCGAAAGCCTCCTGGACATCTTTGGCAAAAATGGTGAATAGGTTGTTCCCTTTGGCATCTCGAACCATCCTAGTCCTGGGTCATAGAACTTGGAGATGTCATACACCAGCTCCAGGCAGAGATGCACAGGTGTGCGCAGGTACCAGTAGAGGTGATAGTGATAGGCGATTGTTCGTATGCTTTTGGCAGACACTTTGGTCATCATAATTTCAACAGTTTGACGCAACTTCTCCACACTCGTGTTGGTGAGCACACAATCCCAGATTCTGCCCAGCCTGTCTTCGGGTGGTGGCGATGGTACTTGTTTCTTTTCCTTCTATTTCTTCACGTCTTCCACATTCGAGGTCTTCTCCTTCTTAGGATCAGTGCTCTTCTTATCCATTTTGACTAGGTATTTTTCCAAGCACTCACTCTGAAAAGGATAGTGTCTCACTACTTCTTAGAGCTCTATGTTTTATCAGTAACTCTCTCGCTCTGAACTTTGGCAAGGTAAATAGTGCTTAATGCAAAACCCTCAGCAATCTGATTGTGGCTTCCTTTGAAATGCATCGATGGCTCTCTTATAGCACTGCAATTTACCCACCATATTAATTATGCTTTGGGGTAGAGTAAATGCATGGAGGTATTATGGGCAAGGTGGAAAATATTCTGCGTGCTAACCAGTGGTCAAGTGCACCTCCCAATGTTGGCCAATTGCGTGGGCCGCAATATTTCTTTAGGGACGTGATGCACCGCCTTTTTAAAAATTACAGGCACGATTTTTGGCTCCAACAGCCTTCCTCGGGGTGTGTGCTTGCTAGGCTTTATTTCGGACTGTGTACCCATGACATTGGAGAAAGTGAGATCCTTTCGCTCTAGCAATGTTTTCATTATTTTCAAGGGTCGAAAATGGCTTTCGCTTGGAAAGTCAAGCGAAAAGCCCTTTCATGCATTTAAAGCCCAAAATAGGAAAAAGTGCCATGATTTAAAGCCTTGCTGATTATACACTCTTTCCTTGGAGCTAAAATAACTTCCTTTGATCCCTACCATGTGGCGCTTGCACTAAAAATAGATTGAAGGGCCACGATTTGAATTTCGTCCATAAAGGAGGGAAAAAATGCCTTTAGCTCAACACAACCCCATAAAGGGATTTGAATTTGACTTTTTGGTTCTGGCTTTTTGGTTTTGACTTGGCCCCACCTCAGTTTATAGCTTTCGCTCCTTAGGGAACCGAAACGTAGTTTTACCCCTATGCAAGAGCTAAACTCCTCCTTGCCAGATGATAGGGCACTTTTCATCCTGTTGTGGGGATTTCCAACTTATCTCCTTAAGCTTTGTCACGTCACAAGAATCCCAAAAATCACAATGAGTATTGTAGACTCTGGTGGATCTACCTCTTTGACCCAGGAATAGATTACCTACGGGGCTCTAGATAGACCAGGTCGGGTAAGGAAACCCTAGACAATGGGTGCAAATATCTACCATGATTACCCGTATTCTACCAGATTCGATGATATTATGTGTTCTTTGTTATTTTATGACCAAACCAAACATTATTAAAACACATTAAGACCATACCGGTGCCATGTCCATTGGGTAGTCGTAGCAAGTTTAAATTTTATGAACCGAGAAAATAGTAGTGAAGAGAAACTAGTTCGTCCACATTCATTCAAATAATGTAATAAATGGAAACGATTAAACTAGCTAAAGAAGGCATCATTTACACATTTAGATTATTGTAATACATAAATGAGCAAGACACATAAACCATACACACAAAGAAATCCAAGAACAGAGTTGGAGTTTATATTAATATGGAAATTATTTACATATGAGGAGACCGGTAGAATGCTCAGCTCTTATATGATAGTGATTACAATAAAACCCCAATTCGAATGTCATAACATGAGGTTACTTCTCTCCATCTTGATTGCAGTGATGTAAGAGCCTCCAACTCTAGCTCGTCCACAGGAAATGATCTCAATAGATAAAGCGTCCTGGGTAGTTCCTAGAGAAATGGCAGAAGAAAATATGGTGTAAGAGACACAGGGATCAACACAGAACAGAAAATACGACTAACGCTTAGAACATAGCTATACCTAGACTTAGGATTCTCTCTCAGGGGTTTGATAAAAAAACTCTGCTACTGCAATGGTCTCCCTTATATGGCGTTGGTTGCTCGAGCAGGGCTGTAACCATTTCTTCCAGCTGGACCGATCTCGCTTCCCCCAAAAGCAAGATATAATCAAAAATGGGCATGTAGCCCACGTCTTTCTATCTAAGTGGATGGTGGTTGAGGTTGTGTACTATCTCTCCCACTATCCTGGGTAGGCGGTTGTTCTGTGCTCGGCTCGTGTGCTCTCACTGGTGAGTTGGGCCCCACTTCTTCCCTTTTGAGGTCCTATAGACTTTGGTCAATGTAGCCCCATGCTTCATCATGGAATGTTAAGGTAAATATCAATAGGTTAAGATCTTGCATGGCTTTATTCACCCTTTCTCTGGACCACTCCATGGTATTCTCGGTGAAGACACATAAGCGATCTACCATTTGTACCAAAGTTGTGAATTGCTTTGATAATTTTACATCTGGACCAAAGTCAAAGTTTTGTATCTTGTTGAGCATGAACTCCTTGATGTCAGGAGTTTGGATGAACTTCTTCATTTTGAACCCAATCATTTAGTTCATCTTCAACCTCTTGTTTGGATTCGACAACTTCTCGGTCCCAGAAGAGCCAATTTTATCTATTCTGCAGGTAGATAAAAACCTTGGAATACTCTTCTGCAAATAAACAAATAGAACCATTCGCCAAGGTAGTCGTCATTCCGCTGACTTCTACGTAGTTCTCCCTAAACCTCTGATATACAGGAAATATTGTGTTTACTCTTTGATCTGCTTGTTGCAATCATTCACGCAGGAAGCGGACAGTGTGCCTGGCGGCGTAAATGTTATAAAATATGGATGCAAGATCCTCCATTTTTTCCATTATCTTCTCTTTCATCTCTTGTTCAAATTCTTCAACCGACCCAAAGCGGTCGCTGGCCTGTGCTACAATGGCCTAGGAGGGAGCTGGCATCTACTTCAATTGATCGACCTCGGCCTGAAGCTATTGCACTTTAAGTTGTAGTTGTCTCGCTTCCGTAGCCTTGGTCTTTAAAACTACCACCTCTTTTTCCACTGTTGCTGCCACCGACACTTGGGAGGCTACGTGGGACTTCATCATGTCTATTGGGTCGGCTACTGCCCTTATTACACCCTTACCGATATCAATGGTGGCTTCCTTCAGGCTCGGAGGTAGAGGTATGTCAAATGTAGCGATGGACACGTTACATGTTTCCTGCCCAGCTGTTCCTCGGGGTCTGCTTACTCCATTACTAGGGGACCTCTGCTCCATATATTGTATCTGATATTCTTCATCCGCGGTGAATTGGAGTGTGTCCCTTACTCTTGCCAGCGTGAGATTTTCAGTGTCCGTGGCAAAAGACTCAGTCTTGGCTTTCTTCTTGGTGGGGAACTATGAGGGACTTCTTTCTTGGACCTCATACTCCCTAAGCACGCTAGATAATCCTCCCGCCTCTTGTATTTTCTTTAGAGCCCTAGGGAGAATGGGACGTTCTTCTTGGTTGATCACCAAGGTGGCGGTGAACAATGAGGGTTGGTCCACTACCACATATGTCTGCTCGGATGGACACATCAAAATTTGAACCGATGAAGTGAAACTTTGCGATTGTTGCGAGGAGTAAGTGACTAGCTCCTTCCCCTTTGAAGTGGCAACAGGAGAACTGGAGGAAGAGGGAAGTTTGGCTTGATTTTGTTATGCTTCATCCACTATCCTCATCATGACCTCAAATAGGTAAGTATCTTGATGGACAACCTGAAAAGTGGGGTCCTGGATCTCATCTGGGGGAGCAGCTGGGACCAGTGGCACCACCTTGTCCACCAATAATTCCTTGTGTAATCTCAGCTCGAAGCCATAATCTCCAACTGCTTCTAGTTTGCTATAAGGCCTCCTATCCATTCTCCATACCAATTCTAATGATCGGTCTTCCCTGATGGCCTTTTGCATATTGTCTTCGAAGTTGTCCCCCCTATGAGTGACTTGCAAGAGAGCAAGCTTGTTAGCAACAACTCGCCTATGATGGCCATCGGGGTCATAGGGTCTCCACGTAACTTCAAGGAAGCAGTATGTATCCATGTTCCATATGGCCCACAACATTGAAAAATGGCCTAGATATGTATAAGGGCCCATCGAGCAAGGAATGGGTAGCCACGGCACACTCTCCTTCTTAAGGAATCTGATTTTACCTCCTCGATGATCTATCGGGTTATCTCCAGGATAGCTATGGAGGTCAGGCAATGCTTTGGTAATGCCTTTGGAGGTAATTTAGAACCATATATTCTGATATAAGAGAATTCCTCCATATAGAAGAAATCTCCTACTCTAGCTTCGTGCAAAAAGGTCCTCACCCCGACTCCAAATCTGTCAGGTCCTTTGCCGCACAAACGGGTTTGTACCACTGGGAGGACATTTTCGAAGAAGGCTTTGTAGCTCAAGCACCCTTCTTGTATATACAACAGCCCATCCTGAATCGCGATGATAGTTACTCCTACCAATTGAGCCACCAAGGATTTATCAAACTATCCTATAACCAAATGAATAAAAAATGAATAGTAGGAGAATGGGGGAAGCTCTTCTTTATCAACCAGTATGGTTGCCTACAATTTTACTAATTCTCTATCCATGTTGTCACTGATGATATATTCTCATCGGTAGAGAGGCGTTTTATTTGTCATGTTACATTGGATAATTAGGAACATAACCTCCTTCGTAATATGCTCCAGGTCTTTAGTGCCCACCACCAGGTTGATCATATCCACGTAATCTTGCGCCCAGGACCGAAGATGGAACTTATGTATTGGGAAACCAGAAGGCATGTGCCTACCTCTCTTCAAGAGCATCTCTGGAAATGTACTATTCAACATGAAATTGGCCTGGAGGGTCGGCGTATGGAAATTCAGAACCCGCGAGGCTGTGGCAATCCTGACCACCCGCCTAATTATATCGATCATCAATCTGACCATGACCTGATTTGAGTGATCCCGGATGGTTGTTTCTGGATTTGTAGGCCACTGCCAACCACGCTAGAAGGTCTGAGGAGTGGTCGACCTTCGGGCAAGTTAAGCGGCCCAGGTTGGTGTTCCATTTGTTACAAATTGGGCTCAGTTCACTGCTATCCCGTTGCGCCCTCATAAACAGACTCCTCAACAAGGTAGGGTGGCACTGGTTATCCTCCTCAGTGGGGTCAAAGTTGTAAATTGATATACCCTCAATTTCCCTCTGCTAGTCGGGCGTGATATATTTTCCTGTATCTAACGGATCGACCAATGCTTTTGGATCTTTTGCTCTCCATGCCCTCTTGGTAATCGGCCATGCCCCTGTTACCCTCCCAATTCGGGCTTTAACATCTGGTATCCCAGTCGTAATCGCGCTTATGGAAGCCATGGAGTGCATCTTTGCAGACAGAAATGGGGTTTTCAAATTTCTACGTTCAACCTCATCGAAAATGCACTCTGCATGCGCCTTTACATTAATGTCACGGGGGAGGTCCACCACCTTCCATTTAAAGAGCCTGCATTAATTTGATTAGGTGGGGTGCGTGCTTTCTCATTCACCAAAATATTCTAACTGGTCATGCCACGGAGCTGAGTGCACCACGTTACTCTCCTCGTCAGCTGCGGATTGGTTGCTTTTCTAGCCCACCTGGTTGAGTTATGGCGAGATGGGACCCTCGTCCACGTGGCAACTTTTAATTGGTTCGAGCGGGGCACGCTCGAGCGAGGCGCGCGACTTTTTGGAAGGGGCGCACGAAATTTCGTGCATCATTAATTCCTTCACGCACCTCGAACAAGACTGGACGTACGGATTCGTGCACCCACAAAAATTTCGTGCACTCCATTGGGGAGTGGAGCGCACGAACCCCGATTCAGCACACGACCAAAGGAGTGGAGCGCGCAAATGGAAATGGGGCGCACGAACTCGTGCGCTCTTAAGACCCTTGTGCGCTCCACTCTCTAGTTGAGCGCATGAACCCGGAGACGGGCGCACAACCCTGTCCACCCTTAGGAACTTCACACGATCCACTCCCAAGAGATCAGGATTGGAGCGCATGAACTTGTGCACCCGAAAAACTCTCTCACGCTCCATTGGAGTGGAGGGCACGGGCAGAACCGAGGCGCGCGAAATCGCATGCCCTTAAGACCTTCGTGCGCTTCACCCTCCAGTGGAGCGCACGGACTCTAATACGGGCGCACAGCCTTGTGCGCCCGAAAGGACCTTCGTGAGTGGAGCGCACGGACTCTAAGACGGGCGCACAACCTTGTGCACCCGAAAGGACCTTCACGCGCTCCAATGGAGTGGAGCGTGCGGACTCAATTTGGGGCGCACAGAGTCGTGCACCCTTAAAACTTCGCACACTCCACCCTCCAGTGGAGCGCGTAGACCCAAAGCGAGGTGCATGGAGTCGTGTGCCCTTTAGAAATTCTGGTGTGCTCCATTCCCCAATGGAGCGCATGGACTCGAAGTCAGGTGCACGACTTCCTGCACCCAAGGAAACCTTCGCGTGCTCCACTCGTGGAGCGCGCAAACCCAAATTGGGACACAGGCTTGTGCGCCCTTAGAATTACACGGGCTTGGGTTTGGGCTCACCACCTTGTGCGCCCTTAAAAAACAAAAAAGGAAAGGGGAGTTGTCTTCCGAGGCTAACACCCATTGTGAACTGCTTTTCTAGGCGACATTAAAAACGGCGAAACGAACTCCTTTGCTCAAAGGCAGAGCGAAAATACCTTAGCTAGCTCTAGGTGCCTAAACCTGCTCTTCTCTTTTCCTTGGCGCACTAAAAAACACACAAACTAAACTAAAAAACTTTTATTTAAGCTCTTCAGCACCATTTCCCTGCCAGCTCGATCCTCACCACAGCGAGGAGTCTGGCCAAAACTGCACCACTGAGAGCGCGAAGGGAAGCGAAGAGACTTATACTCCGAGAGAAAAGATATATACAAGCAAACAAAGGAATAAAAATATGTACATAGCTGAGAAATTTTTTCAACTACCCCTTACTGGTAGTACGCCTTCAGATGAAGGCCATTGACCGATATTGGAAGAGTAAACCCGTTTAAATCTTGGAGAATGAAAGAGTTAACCTGATTGACCCTAGAAATTCGAAATGGACCCTCCCAGAATGCATCAAATTTGTCGTGATTTCCTGGCTTGGATTTTTTCTCATTCCATTTCAGCACCAAGTCACCAATCTGGAAGGTCCGATCGGAGGTCCTCTTGCCGAACCAATTTTTCGTGGTCTCGGCGTGCTTCATGAAAGCTTCGTAGGCCTTTTCTCTTTCTTCTTCCAACTGCAGCAATTGGGCTATCCTGACACTTATGGGATCAAACTCTTCATCCTCGCCATCTAAAGACCGGAGAGACTGCAATGCGGGCAACTCAATATGCGTGGGGAGAACTGCTTCCTTCCCGTATACCAGGGAATATGGGGACGTCTTGATTGATTTCTTAATGGAAATGCGGTCAGCCCATAAGGCTAAGTCCAGAAGCAGATGCCAGCTCCGCTTGTTGCCTTCCAAGGTTCTCTTCAGGATCTTGAGTAAGTTTTTGTTTGTGGACTCCGCCAAACCATTGCCCTGCGGGTAATAATTAGATGAAGTCTTTAAGTAAATACCATACTTACTCGCGAATGCGCAGATTTTGGCACCGGTGAAATGGGTGCCATTGTCGGTTACTATTGCATCCGGTATCCCGAAACGGGTTATCAGTCCTTCCAAAAAGGCGATGACTACATCCTGGTTAGCTTGCTTGGTTGGCACTGCTTCGGCCCACCGGGTAAAATAATTTGTAGCCGTCAGGATGTACTTATGCCCCGCGGAGGAATTGGGATCTATCACCCCAATGAAGTCTAAGCCCCACTGCTGAAATGGAGCTTCGACCTGAATTGGGTGCAAAGGCAAAGAAGCATTCCTGCTCCGACCGACGTACCTCTGGCACTTATCACACTTCTGGCTAACCTCGAAGGTATCGGCAAAAATAGTAGGCCAGTAATAGCCTGCTTTTATGATCTTTAAGGCCATAGGCCTTCCTATGAAATGTCCTCCTGACATTCCAGAATGAAACTCATCCAGGATCCTCTATTTTTCTGTCCCCCTAACACATCTCAGGAGGACTCCGTCTATATTTTTATGAAACAAACCACTCGATAACAACACATATCTGCAGGCTTGGAGCCTGAACCTTCTCCTCTGTGAAGCATTGAGGTCAGAAGGGCACCTTCCGGTATTGAAGTATTCCACCAGGTCCTCTGTCCAATCCCTGTCGTCTACAGACCGATTCGCAAGATCGCTCTCCTATGCTGGATCATCCCACTGGCATGCTATTACCTCGGATGCGGTGCTCCTGGCGAGTTCTTGGCATAAGGCTCGGCCACGGACCAATTTAGTGGGCCGGACCTCTATGTCGAACTCTTGGATCTTGGAGACCCATCCTGCCCTTTTATTGCCAAGCTCACCTTGGATGATGAAGTTTTTGACGTCGGGGTGCACCACGTACACTATCGTCTTGCTCTGGGAGACGAAATGGCGAAACTTCTTCAATGACCGCATCACCGCATGCACTTGCCTCTCAATGAAGTTGTACTTCTCCTCGTGCGGGTGGATGACTTGGCTCAGGAATGCTATCGACCGTTCATCCCCGTCCTCGTTCTTCTGAGTAAGGACAATTGCATAGCTCTCCGGTTCACCGACGGCGTAAAGGATAAAGTCCTTGGAGTAGTCGGGGTTCACCAAAACAGGGGCTTGAGCGATTCTCTCTTTGATCTCTCTGAATGCCCGCTTCCTTTCCTCGGTCCACTGAAACTCAACATCCTTCTTGAGGAGTTCGGTCATCGGCTTTACCACCTGGGCGAAATCAGAGATGAACTTCCTAACAAAATTGATCTGCCCGAAGAAGGATTGGAGGCCCTTCTTGTTCGCTGGCAGAGGTAGCTTGAGGAGGGCTTCAGCCCTAGTAGGATCAACAGCTAGTCCCTTCTCCGATATTACATGGCCCAGGAGTTTGCCTTCTTTTACCGCGAAAATGGACTTTTTCGGGTTTATGGAGATTTCGAACTCTCGGCACTTCTCAAATACCTGACGCAAATGTAGACCATGTTCTCCCCTTTTGTGGGAGAAAACAGTCATGTCATCTAGATAAATCACAATGATGCGATTGAGTAACTCACCGAAGGCTAAGTCCATCGCTCTTTGGAAGGTCGCCCCGACATTTGAGAGGCCGAACGACATGCGCTGGTAGGCGAAAGTGCCCCACTTGGTGGTGAAGGCGGTCTTGTACTGATCTTCATCCTTTACCCAGATTTGATTGTACCCGGAGAAGCCATCCAGCAGAGAAAACCTTTGTGCTCCCGCCACTACGTGAAGAATTTGATCGATTTGGGGCAGCGGGTAGTGGTCCTTCAGAGATGCTTGGTTGAGGTTTCGGAAGTCAACGCACAAGCGGATGTCCCCATTATTTTTTTGCACCGGGACCAGGTTTGCCACCCAAGAAGAGTGCTTGATAGGATAGATAATCTTTGCCTCCAGCATCTTTAGGAGCTCGACCTTCATCAACACTTCTATCTTTGGGTTGACCGGCCTTTGCTTCTGCCTGAAAGGTTTGACCCCTTCCTGTAGCTCGATCGTGTGCTGGAAGACACTCTTATCGTACCCCTTCAGGTCTCGATAGCTCCAAGCGACAATATTCGGGTATTCTTTGCACAGGGTCCTGATTTGCTCAATCTCCAACGGCGTGCAATCGGTTCCCACCTTGATTACTTTCTCGGGTTCTAACTCTAGTTCCTTGTACTCTCTCACGTCCACTTTGATCTTGTGAGCGAGTGACCTATCATCTTGATCAAACAAACTTTCAAGGGTGATTAAGCCCTTCGGGACGTGGTTATTCTTCAACTGAATCAACCCCTCATACTCTTCTTCATTGAGGGTCCTATCTTCAATAGTGTTGGCTTCATTAATCAAAAAATTGACAATCTGCTCATCGTTGTCAAACACCTGCCAATGAATATTTTTATCCGGTACCGAAGGCCTGTAGATCACCCTCACTGTCTTTGGCTTTTGCATCATGTTTTCGGTGGGGGAGTATCTGGCTCCAATAGACGCTAAGACGTCAGCGTGCTTATTCCGCTCTCGCAAAATAGACCGGATATTCAGGGCCGAGAAAGACTCGAGCAAGTCCCATACCTTGTTACGGTATGCTTTCAGGTAGTGTTGCTTCGCAACACACTTATTGGTTACTTGGTTGCAGATCAACTCCGAGTCTCCGAAGATCTGCAACTGCTTAATTCCAAGTTTTTTTGCTTTTCGTAACCCCAAACACAGGGCTTCATACTCAACAACGTTATTCGTACAGCTCCATGCGAGTCTGTAAGAGTAGGTTTTCTGGTTTCCCGAAGGAGAGACAAGGACAACTCCTGCCCCGACGCCATTCTTACATCGGGCGCCGTCAAAGAAGAGCTTCCATAGTTGATCGGCGATGGGGTCTTCATCACTCGGTACCTTAGCCTTTTCGGGCTTGGTGATCGAGTAGCACCCTATCTCGGATTCGATCATGGCATTAAAGTCACGCATGGAAAATTCATCTTCTATGCGGAGCTCGTCCAGAGCTTCTTCCATCAGCTCTACTTTTCCTTCTTCCTCTACTTCCTCAATCATATTGACTGAGTCCAATTGTTTCTCCGCATCCTGGATCCTTTCAATGTGAAAGGTAGAGGGCTTTTCATTAAAAAATTTAATCCTCCTTCCTCTGAAGGGGATTTCCAGATGCGAATAGTCTAGAGACAAATAGCCTCCTAGTTTGGCGGTGAATTCCCTTGATAGGCACATACTAAAATAGGGCTCTAAATCCACCACCACAACTTCTTGTATCACGGTGATCTGCGACATCTTGTGCAATACGATCGGGATATCCTTGATCACCCCCACTGTCTTGACCGGAGTTCCGTCCAGTTGAAGCACTCCAGGACTACTCCTCGTGTACTCCATGCCCATAATCTCGCAAACAGCCTTGGGCATCACAGTAGTAGCAGCGCCAGAATCGATCATGCAATTATGCACAACCCACCCCTCCATCCTGAGGGACAGGTAGAATGGCGGCGGCCTGTTCTTTCCGGTGGCTGAGGTAGTCAACGTCTGAGTCAAGACAGTCTGAGTCGGCTTTCCCTTGCCTTTAGCAGACTTCAGCGATTCCTGCAATAGATCGACTTGACCGGGTAGTTGAAGTGCATCAAAGAGGCTTACCTTAGCTGGAGTCTTCTTTAGCTCTTCGACGATGTTGTACGCTCCTGTACCAGACTCACCTCCCTCCTTAGCAGTCTCGTATCTGGTCCGATATTGCTGCGTCGCTTCTACCCTTTGACGCTTGGTCAATGAGGGATACCTGAGCTTTTCTCTTGCCTGATCCCTCGCCTCGGTTTGGGGTTGAGAGGGCGAAGCCTGTGGTTGAGGAATTCTCCCTTTTGCTCTCGGAGGCAAGAAATCCTTTAATAAGACGGAATCCCCCGGTTTTGACACCTGGACAGGCTCTTTTTCTAGTGGCAGCGCCTTCTCGCTCGGCAGCTTGGAACTGGCAGGCACCTTCAATGGTTCCATTTGAACCGGATCAACTTCGATGGGTTTCTTACCCGTCCTCATAAGAACGGAGACCTGCTCGATAGGGGGAATCATAAAGTTGCGATCTACTTCCCTGATCATATTTACCTGCCCACCAGGAACGTTGTCCGCAAGGGTCTGAACGTAGTTCAAATGGACCATGCAAGTCTCCTCGCCGTGCGGGTCGTTGCAGGTGGAGCACCAATAAGCTCTGCTAGATGGACCAACTTCTTCATTTTCCAACATCGTCGCATTTCTCTCGGGAGCCCTACTAGTGGAAGCAACTTGTTCCCTAGTGATCGGGGGAGGAGGAGCGAATCTCCTTGGCTGGAAACTCTGATCAGCTTGCCTCCTCCTTAAGACGGTGATCTCATTCGCCATTGTCTTCATTGATGATCGCAGATCCTGCAATTCTTTGGCCTGATCCGGGTTTGCAGCTGTCGGAGGTGCGGGTAATGGCAATGGTGCCAATGGTGCAGGCAATGTCGGATATGGGATAGGAGTTGGAAGTTGAGGAACAACGGGTGCTTGAAACTGTGGGGTGGATACCGTCTGATTTTGAGAAGGATTGGGATTCCACGATTGATTAGGGTACATCGGGGATGTAGGTAGTGACTGAGAAGATGCACTAGGATACAAATTTTGAGGAAAGTCCGGATAAATTGGCATAGTCATTTTTAGAGGTAACTTACCGATAGCGACTAAGTCAGCCTCAGCTTTCTGTGCCTGTTCATACAAGGCAGGAAATGTATTGACATTAGCATGTCGGATGCTCATGCTGATGTCGGAATGGAAAGCCCTTAAGTAATAAAATGTCGCTTGCTCCGGAGTGGGCCGAAGGCCGACAGTAACTCTCTGCCAGGTTCGGGCGAACCTGACATTAAAATCTGCTACCTCTTCTTGAGGGTGTCTTTGGATGGTGGTGAACTAGTGCAACAAGGAGAAAGGGTCCGCATGTTCGTTGAAACCCTTTATCAATTGTTCCGCTAACTGGTCCCATGTAGTGATGGTGCTGGGCGGCAACGATCGGTACCAGTAGAGGAGCTTACCTCTGAGCGAGAGAACTAGCAATCTCACCATGATATCTTCTTCCGTGATGTGGTGGATGGTTGCCAGTGCAACGACATCTTGGACATGCTCATAGGTTGTCTTTCCCGTACCGTCATACGTGGGCAGAGCCTTCAACGCTGCGGTTGGGACCTGGTTCTGAGCCTGTAGATTGAGCGGTCCCGAATGATTCCAGGCTGGAAACTGCCTGGGCGGAGGTTGCGCCATCTGGACCGAAGGATTTGGTGGAGGGGGCAAGCTAGTTGCGGTGCTGGCAGGACTTGGAGTTTGTGAAACTACAATAGCTACTTGCGAGGATGTCCTGGAACCAACGGGATAGTCGAGGGGACTACTCTAGGATGTTCTCCCAAAGCGTCGATGTTGAGCTCGAAGAACTCAACTGTATCTTCTGGATTTTTAGCCTTCGATCTTGTGATCATGAAGGTGAGGGCTTTTAACCGGCTTCAAGATTCGGAGGCTTCTGAGTTCAGCTGAGTCGCCAGATGTTCTTATTTGATAGCAACAAGATGAACATCAACTCTTAATATTGCTTTGATGTGGAACGTTTGCGTCCCACCGAGCGTGCCAGAAACTGTTGGTCAAGAATCCGCCTTAGGTATGGAATGTTTCATCCATGCGCCCTAGACCCGACCAACATTGAAAGGCCGAAAGGAAGAAATGCCTCCCGTGCCAATCTCCAGAGAGGGTTGGTTCCCTTACTACTTTAACTTGGGGATTTGAGATTAAGGAAACAGGAAAGAAATTAGAAATGATTGAAAGGGATGGGAAATATGGCCTCAAGCCAGATGAACAGGGGTGATGAACAAACAACACGATAACTTAATTGCACTCTGAACCAATAGCACTTCACACAAAGAAAGTAACAGAAATTAAAACCAGATATCTTATATGTGCAATCTCCAGAATTATTCCAGTGTTCACCCTCTATCGGAAGCTAAATCCAGACATAGAATTATAGCCCACAGACAAAGAAGAGAATTTGATAGAAATATAGGATAGAAGACATACACATAAAGAGAAATCCAGAATTAGAGCCAAGGGTTCTTTGTATTCATAGCAGAATTCATGTACAACAAGTCTCTAGCAAAACGTCCATCATCTTACATTAGAATTGCTAGTTTTTATAGAGGATTCCGCCTCTGAAACATAAATGCTCACCCACAAAACATCGCGGTGGCAGCAAAGATTGGATTTCAGCACTCATCAAAAAGTAATGAGGCATGGCCTGAATCCGATGACTCATGGAGAAGTGGTTGCATGGCTTCAATGCGACGATATGATTCGCCTGTAGCGTCGCCTCCTCACTTGCTGGAACCGCCTCAACGGAAGATCGGATTCTGAGATCCGAGAAAATCAAATCTGGAAGCTTCTCTGACCGACTGCAATTAAACGGGTGAGGGCGCGCCTTCCTTCGTCGTTGAGAAGCATTTCTGGGGAATTCTGGCTGACGCAGGAGAGTTTGACTGGAAACAGGAGCTTCGTTGATGCAGGCCCCACTTGGTTTCGCCCATGCAAGCTCCGAAAAGGGCTTGCGCTCCCAAGTGGGAGCGAAAGCACTTGGGCCCCACTGAGTTTCGTTGTCTTTTGGGCCCGAAATGGGCTTGCGCTCCAAAACTGAGGTGAAAACGTTTGTTGTCTTGGGAGTGGCGCCGACGTGAGAAAAGTCAAAGGCGCTTTCTCCCTCACTAGGCCCGAAATTGACTTGCGCTGGAAAACTGGGGCGAAACACTTCAGGCCCCACCTAGCATCTTTCCCTTTGAAACTGAGCTGCGCCTTGGTGGAAAAGTCAAAGGCGCTTTCGCCTTGTCAAACTCCAAAAAGGGATTGCACTGACAAAGTGGGGCGAAATCACTTGGGCCCCACTTACGTTTCGCCCAGCCTCTAGCCCGAAATGGGCTTGCGCTCCAAGTTAAGGCGAAAACACTTTGGGCCCTACACTGCCTTTTAGCTTGAGACAGAATTGCGCTGACTTTGAGGAGAGGTCAAAGGTGCTTTCGTCCAAAAGAACTCCGAAACTGGGCTGCGCTCTTGATTTGGGGCGAAACGGAATTGGGCCCCACTTGCAACTCTTTCCGAAACTGAACTGCGCTGGCCATAGAAAAAGACAAAAAAGGCTCTTTCGCCCCTCCTTGTTCCGAAATTGATTTGCGCTCTCACATAGGGGCGAAAAGGAAATGGGCCCCACATTGTTTAAAGCAGATTTGCGCTGATTTTTAGAACAAAATGAAGGCATTTTCGCCCAAGTTAGCCCCGAAAAGGCATTGCGCTCTCCAGCTGGGGCGAAAACACTTGGGCCCCACTTAGCATCTTTTCCTTTGAAACTGAGTTTCGCCCAGACAAGGCCCGAAACTGAGTTGCACTCTCAAATGGGGGCGAAAAGGCCTGGGCCCCACTTGGGTTTCGCTATTTTTTAGCCCGAAATGGGCTTGCGCTTCACTCTTTGTCCGAAATCAATTTGCGCTTGCCAACTTGGCGCGAAACTACTCTCGCCCACGAAAAGACCATGAATTTACTTGGACTCTGCCGTAAGAATTCGGAGGAAGACCCTGCATGATGAGCGCACAGGAAGAATTGCACGCTTCCTTGGGCGCAGCCAACAAACTTTGACAGCAAAACGTAGAAAACAAGGAACACATTCTGAAGAAAAAGCAGAGTTTCAGGGAAGAAGAGATTACTGCATAGCAAAATTTTACAAAGGAAATCAATGTGGCAGGGATGCCAACAATGTCATTATATCAAAGGCAAATCCATAGTAGGAAAACATGCTGATTCTTACAAGTAAATGTGCTCAAACCCCCAAGCCTAGTAACTCACACTTTCTCTTCCTTAACATTAAACTCTCACAAGTTTTTTCGAACAATACTCAAAAGAATTAAAACAAGGACCACATAAAAGAACCTCATTTTCTCACTTTTTTCCTTCTTACTAACCAGTTCCTATTCAACACGTAGTTGACCCCACCAACCACATTTAACTAGGTTTTCATTAAATTTGATTATATTTATAATCAATTTCGTTATGTGAAAAAAAGATCGAGGGTTCAGTTTATGAATTTTTAATCAAATGCTTGTGTTTTACTTGTTCTGTTCTTTTCTTTTCTTAATGCCTCTAAATAATTTTTATTTGTTTTGGGTTGTAGAAGGGCTTTTACAATGTGGGTGTTGGTTTTCTTACTTCGAGTCCATTGGTTTTCTTACTTCGAGTCCAAGGAGAATGCAGCTTGGAATGATGGCACAAAAGGGACTCTTATCTCTCAAGTGGTATATAACTATTACAGCAAACATGTAAGGCAAGGCATCAATCACTTCAAATATCATTTTATTAGGATCCTTGGTCGTAATATATTGATATGTCCTACCTTGAATTTTGATGTCACATGTGAGATGAAATTCGTTTTGTTATTTACGAGGAGAAGATAGTAGGGAGATTGGACTAAGGCAAATAATTGGAGTGGGACTCCTGGACCTTGACTATGAAGATAATGCTAGTGAATATAAGTCTACTGTTAGCCCATATATTTGGCATTTTCAAAAGAGATCACAAGCAAACATGAAGGTTTCATCAATCCTCAACGTGAAGACCAGATTGCCTTCATAAATACTACTTAAGGGAAGGGTTAAACAAAATGAAGATTAAATCCTTGCAGTCAACTTTTGGTACTATTGCAATACTCTTCAATATCACAAATAGTGCATAAAGGAAGATGATGGTAAAGACATTTACCATAGCTGGTAGGGGGTTCAAGCCCCTTATTGCAAAGGATTTTAGAGGACCTATGTTGCACAAATGTATTAGAAACATGCAGGATGTCGTAGAAGAGCATAAATGGGTTTGGAACACCAATGACTACAGCATTTTGTCTAGTGGGTGGATAGATAGGAGGAATCAAACACTAATCAGCCTTTTAGTGGCATTCAGCATTCTTATGGCATGAGAAACTGCCGTAAGTAACATTATGCAATTGACTTGGAAGATCCAGTTTCAGACTGGATTGTCGAGGACATGAAGCCTGCATTCAATAAGCAGGAGATTGAAGAGTTGAGGAAAGCAGCCAAAGGTTAATCAATGAAGCTGAACATGTGTGAGGATCCTTCAACGTACAGTTCAATGTTGACGAGGACGTGAAAGTCAAAGGCAGTTTAAAACAGTTTAGTACGTTGTAATATGTATTTTTGTTACTTTACGTTGATCTGTCAGTTATACTCTCTATAATAGAAATCTACTAAAATATTGTTTTTATGCTCTCTAATTTCATTTTCGATAACTATATAGCTTTCGGCCAGGTTTTTGTTGAGGCAGATTTAGATTTCAACAGCAAGAAAAATATTTAACATACATTAAACAGTGCATCATCCAAGCATTTTCGACAGTGCACTATTTCCAGCTTAGACATACCTAATATAAATGACGTAGCTTGGGAAGCCAAAAATGTGGCACTGAACTAATAACTTGTTCACTAGTAACTGTTAAACAGAGGACTGCTATTCTGAAACAGTTGTGATGTGATCATGCATCAGATGAACCATGCAAATAACATCCAACAAATCAACATTGAGATTGTATCAAGCTCTGGCTGTAAAATCTCTATTGTGGCTTCATCACCAAAAGCAAAAAGGTGCACCTCAGCAACATACCAGTATAATAGCAATGTTATGAACACAAATTATTCTCTAAATGCAATCAGGTTTTGTGCAATTTAAGCCAACTTAAAACCCTTGAACATCATGATAAGCCTGAAATTAACCATCAACAAGTTGCCTAATCACCCTACTCGAAGTTCCAAGGATGCATTTTGTGTGAATGTGCATGCATTTTTGCCCCTTTTGTTGACAAAGCATGTCATATTTTGCATCAAAATGTATTTAAGAATAATTGGATGCATGATGTATTTTGATGACAAAACCCACCTTAGAAGTGTCCACACTATGGTGCACTTGGAACCTGTGGCATATTTATTTAAAGCAAAATTCTGGCACTGAACTAAGATTTGAACTTTTGAGAATGAAGCACCTGCGAACCACTCATCCTCTGCACAGCACTTACAGATGCACTCAATTACACAGTTCAAAGACATGAACACTGAAAAATTGGGCTGGTACACAAGCCAAGAACTCCATGTTTCACCTCAAAAATAAGACCAAATAAGTGTTATTGTTCAAGTGGACAGTAAACTGAGTATTTAATTGAGAACAATTCTCTGTATTTAAGGGAGATAATTAAGGACTGTTTTAATTTTGGGTGATAGGCATATGCGTAACACAAAAAAAGAGAACCAGAACCAAAAATATAAACAAAGTAGCAGCATTTAAACCCTTGCAAGAATTCTACAAAGGAAATATTAAAAAGGAAATTAGAGCTAGATAGCCCAAGCAAGGGAAACATTGTTGTTTCAAAGTTTAAATGGGTCAAATAAGCGAGCTTCTCATCAGATTTGCTGTTTAAAGTTTAATTGGGTCAAATAAACGGGCGTCTCATCAGACTTCCACATAAACCCAACACAGAAAAGTAATCCAGTTATCATGGCCTCTGCATAACTGTTTCATATTCCTTCCAATAATATTGCTGATGCTGGCAATTTCCATGGAAAAGGCCAACAGTCAAATCCAATTATGCAAATTTCAGCCAAAGTCTGTTTACGGGGAAACTACTGAACACCTGTCCATCGAGCCCAATCAACAAACTGCATTCCACCATAAACATTGTTGGCAAATCGTATCCCAACAGTAAAGGCAAGGGCAACTGGTGGGAGCCTTTTTGCCAAGGGTGAGCCTTCAACAACACACTCTAAACCATTGATAATTTGATAGCGAGTATTCGATGAGACGGCAAGAAAAACACCTACAGATAATAAAGTCACAATTCAGCATTAACATCTAAATGATGCAGAAACACAAAAGCACCCAAACATATTATCAACAATTACAAAGATGAGTATCTTTTTGAACCTGAGGAGAATGGATGTTGAAGGCAAATACCAGGAAAGAATACAGAACAGGTTAAAAAGCAGTAATTATTTGACAATTGGCATATAACTAGGTACAAGTAGATCAATTTGCAGAATAGAAACGAAAATTAAAACAAAATAAGTTCAAAAAGATAACAAAATTCCCAAACTACCACATGAATGTCAGATTAGTATGAAAGGAACACATACCCCACAAAGCTGCACTTTGTACAAGAGGTGGTACAGGTACATCATGCCCTTCTGATTTCTTTAGTTTTCTGCAGCATTATAGATAAAACAAAATATTAATGAACATTAATGGAAAAAACTGAATCTAGCGTCGGTTAGAAAATTATCCTTTGTTATTAACCATGAACTGACACTGACAAGGACCTCCTAATGTCAGAGCAGTCTATGCATGATAGAAATGGTATATTAACATTGACAGGCACATTACAGTTGTCAGATCTTCTACAGTAAGACTATGGTCCCTTGAAATTAGCTTTACTATGTATTTTCTACATTCCTTTAAGCTCAACCAAGAGGAACATTATACTATGATGTACTTAACTCATGGCAAGCGTTTAGAATACAAAACAGGGAGGGAACAAAGACAAGAAGTAAGTGTGAAAACAACCTGCAGGTACACAAATGGTGCCCCAGGTAAGAGCAAATTGAAGATTCATACCGTTTGAGAGTCATGATTGAGTTAGCAATTCCTTGACCAATAATCCCACAAACAAAGCCAACTGCTCCGTATTGGATACCCTGGTTACATATATAGAATGTCAGTAGTATAGAAACAATTACAGAGCATCACTTGCAAAACCAATATAAGTCACAACACGTTCTTTCACATGTTTTGTGGAGCCGCTACCCTTTGTGATATGTTGTTTCTGTTTGCATACACTGTTCTACCTCAGGCAATCTCAGATCAGCAACAAAAATCTTATAAATAACTAAGCAAGGTTGTTATAAAAATGCATAATATTGTAGTGACTAAACAATATACTCCCATAATTCATATTCATCCAGTTTCACAATAACCCCACCTCTATTGAGCAGAGTTACTGTATCCAGCACTCCTCCAGCTGGGATAACCATGTCCGCATATCAGATAGAGGCACAGATACAGATACCATACTTCTTGGATACCATATCCAAATATATGGATACCCTATCCACACATATCTAAATATACGCTCTACTTGGTTGACATGTAATACATCTGGATAAGGCCTAGGCACATCTAGTGTTGTATCCACAACATCAGATTAAAAGAAAAATACATAATTTATATATAAAGAAAGAGAGAGAGAAGAAACAATAACAATCCCCTTATCAAATGGCATTAGCTCAACCAGTTAAAATCCTCAACTTTCAAAGACGAGACCAAGGTTTGAAGCTTGCCAAACGATACATACATAATTGCCAAGTTGTTGTAGTACCACTATGTGGTCAATAATGTAATATGGGTGGGGCCCATTTCAATCCCATATAACCCATTAAAAAAACAATAACAATCCCCTTCTTCATTAATGAAAATACCATATTAAAAACTTTTACTTCTGTAAACATTTCTGTGTTTAGTGTCTTTCTTTAGTTATCTATAAGATATATGCTCTTTATAATGGCATATCCATGTTAGGCCGTCTTAAAAATTTGCCACATCCGTATCGGATACTATAGCCATATCATACTGTATCTGTTTCCATGCAACATAGACATTAAGCCATCTTGGACATCTTATGATCAGTGACAAAAAGAATATATATTACATTAACTAAGCAAATTTTATTTAATAAAAATTTATATAATGAGACCTTGGCCCATATCAAAAAACCTAAGGAATTTAAAATTTGCTGAATAAGACAAGACAAAAATACCTTTTATCTACAAAACAATCCTCCTAGAAATTAGGAAAACAATTTGATGACCATAACTAAATGTTTCATTCGAAAGGGCTATTAATAAGAACTTAAAGACTTTGAATACTGAAGAAAAAATTCAAACTCGCAGTTCACCTTGTAAAAGTAAGTGCCAATCCGCTGTTGAATAGAAAACCTCCGACCTGGCATCTCAGCTTCAAAAACACTGAATAGGAACAAAAGAAAATTTTCACTGAAAGCAATAATAAACACAAATACAAACATTTCCTTAAATTTAGCTGCATACGTATATATATAGTTTTTGCATATACGACTGTATATTATTAAGTGATTTATCACATGCACAATTAATGTGGCTTAGATATCCAAGCAGTCTGAACATATAAGATTGTTCACCCAACCATCCACGTAAAATTAGATATCAGTTAGATTTCCAAAAGAACTCAAATCCATGAACCAGTGTTAACTGGAAGGGGAATTACCCTCTTACATGTCGCAGCAAGCCTAGAAATCACCCCAACAGGTATCAATAACATATCTATTGACAAAATATTCCACCTATGATGCATTAAATGTGCATACAACCAACATATGTAATTAGTAATTGGTAGTTATAAAATACATGTGGTTCTGTTTTAAGAAGCTATATTTCAGCAAGTCCCCTTTTGAGGGGACAACGAAATGAGGGACACAAGATGAGGACACCAAGAAGTTACTCGTTAATCCTAGGAAAAAGGGGGCAACAAAGGAGATAATTGTACGGAAAATTTAATAAAAATAAAATTACAAATGATAAATTTTAAAAGCAAATAGTTCATTTCTATTACAAATTATGTATGACTGAGAAGTTTGATCAAAAACAATGATGTCTATGTCAATTCAATAAACTACAGCAACTACGTTTGAAATACATTGCCTAAGAAAAGCATTAATTGAATGGAAAACGAAGGAAATGCTTCACCATGGGAGGGGTCTGCATGATGAGTATCCACGGGTATCAGGTGTGAGAACATGTCCTCTTTGAACATAGAAAAAAGTAAGAAATATGTCTAGCGCTGGAACATATTTTACATGGATTTAAATTACAAAAATTTGTTCTCCAATTACATAACTACCATCAACAAGTCTATATGGATGTGAATAGCTGTCAAGTTCCACAAACTGGTCACTAACAACATAACTATCCTCAATGTATCCATCCACAATGCATATGTGTACAACCGATGTGTAAAAAGAAAATATACAAGAATGTGTTTTCATTTCCAAGATTGTTTGATAGATTAAAGGGATCAACTTTATTCCTTCAAACAGTTTGAGCACAGACAACATTTTAGTGTTGACAGCTGGCATGTTTGAATTTTGGAAGAAACGTGTCTTAGCTACTGTGGAGTAACAGCTGCTAAGCAGAAATCTGATCATAAACAGTAGATGCTAGATAACTGTGCATTGTTAGTGGGACGTATATTATGGATGCCACCACAACACTGTAGTCATTTTACTACACAATGACTAAGAATGAAGTGATTCTTACTTGAAAGTTGTTATCCCTGGTATTGACAGTTTTGACATCGAGGAAAAAGATTCAAAGCTTTAAGGATGTAAGCCTCTGAAAATGTTAGCAAAAGGGTGGTAAAAGTGTCATGCTCTCCTTGGCCCATTGGATATATGACGACATGTCAATACAATCATAAATTGTTTGTTATTCGCTAAGTTTCATTATGAAATTATCTAACTTGTGTTGCAAGTTCACAACATAAACTTGGCATATGATAATCAACAAGCTTGATCCATTCAGGTCAAGTGTTAAATACTTCTTGCAAAGCCTTAATTATGATTTCCCAAACTCAGGAAAACAGTTTGTCACAATGACCATGAGCCGCACTTCATGTGAACATTCAAAATGATTGTGTGGGTAATGCAATTAATAATTACATAACTTTGTGTTGGTAACAATTTGCCACAACATATTTTAGTGCTTGTTTGCTTGTTTACACTTACAGTAGTTGTGCCCCAATTCATACAAAGGTACAAGAAGTCCAACAAGTGTAACATGTAACCATAAGTCAAAATTAACACTCAGTGGACACTCAAAAGAACTAATGCAAACACAAACAAGACATCCTGTTTATGTTGGCATGCCCTCCAAGGAAATAAAACTCCACATACCAAGGTGGTAGAGATGTGAGAGTAACGAACAACTCAAATATATAGTATTACTGTACAGAGAAATGTTAGAGATGCATGCTTAGTACAACAGAGGTAGAAAAGTATATAAACCCATGATACATGACATACGGCACACGTCCCTTCATAGACAAATTAATAGTTAAGTTTTACCAAGTGTAGGCAGGCAAATTGATATGCCTGTGTTTAGTGAATAAGTTTTGTCCATTTCGTGCTAATTTGTAGTTCGTATGCAAAGTGTTTGACGAAATGACTTTCTGGGCTCATTCTGTCAAAGATTTGGCCTCAATGTTGATTGCCTTGATGTAATCAGTGAAGGGATGCACCAGATGATTGTTGACCTCAGGACTGCTTTTGATCTAGAAATTTCCTCAATAGTTTCAAATTCAGCTATATATGGACTTCCTTTTGTCCATAATTAAATAATGTAGAATTGAACACTTTTCTGTCAACTGTTTAAGTTGTACTGTTGGCCTCGTGGTCATTTTATTAATATAACACTTAATTCAATGACAAAAAAAACATACGTGTATGCAATTATTTTATCCAAGGGTTCTGTTTTTCTATTGTCTTATATTGGACTTAATGACCAAAAATACATAAAATACATTAGTGGGAAACAGATCAAGAAATAAAATGAGAATTTTGTGTTGGCACTTGCTTTTGCATTCAACCAAAAGTTTATACCTTATTAGTAAAAAGGTATTTATAAATCAAATAACTATCAAGGATATGGTGTCTGAAAAATGACTGTTCATTCACAAAGCATTAAAAAAAATGTTTTTTCTCATTTTGGACTCTTTGCTACTATGATATCAGGTCAATAACTCTAATATGCAAAAGTTCAATTTAAAAAACATGCATGGATTGATTTACAATAAACTGTGTTTGTATATCTCAATGGACTAACCAACAATATTCCAATCACAATAATGCTTTCCTCCAATCTTCAAAGTTTAGAGTAACATTATAGAGCATGAGCATATGCTTAAGTGATGAACTATTAGAATATTAAGCATGACAACAGGCTTAAGTGATGAACTACTAGTTTACAAAGCATGACTACACGCTTAAGTGATGATTATTAGGTTATACAGCATGATTACACGCTTTAAGTGATGAACTATTAGGTTATACAGCATGATAATATGCTTTAAGTGGTGAAGTATTAGGTTATAAAGCATAACTACATGCTTAAGCGATGAACTGTTTTCATAATGGTCAGAAAACATTTTGTTCATATTGTACTCAATTTAGTAAACTTAGCATTGAAGCAATCTGGGTCCTAAAGGAAAATAGTTTTCTCTTTACATGGGATTGAACAATATCTCAAGAGCGAGAGATCTCCCTTTTGGATTGGTTGTCATAAATGAAAGCTGTGAAGGTGGGAAAAAGTCAAAAACAATCATCGGCAGTGGCATACTTAACAATATGGCAATCCGCAACCATAACGCAATGAGATTTACATCACTATACCATAATCAAGCGAATGACATCATAGGCGGATCAAGAAAGATATTGATTTCTATATTTTTGCAAAATTCAAACAAGCCAAGACTAAAAGTGAAATAGATTATCATAGCATGCTAAAACATGAGAGTTTGCACCACAAAGAACTAACCTGCTAGGTAAGGCTCCAATAGCATGGTTGATCTTTCCACTCAATCCAGCAGTTTGAGTAGGCTGTCCAAAACGAACGAATGGTGCCAACATTCCAACTAAGGCAATATCAACAACAATGCCAACAAGAAGATCAGCAAGATAAAGCTCAAATTCTGACCAAAAGTCCTTTCCTCTCTTCTGAACTTCTGCAAATGTTGCACAGCAAGAATCGATCATTATCTGCATGCATGATGGAACAGCAAAGCAAACTATGTTCAAATGCCAATTGTATTTATACAGAGCACAGTATGTACAAATGCCAATGGTATTTATGCATGATATCTATCTATCTGTCTATATCTACATAAATACACACACACATATATAAACTGGTCTTTAAATAGAAGAACCTCCAAAGGAATAGAGTTAGACCTCTGTGACAACTTTAAATAGAAAATTTGGATCTGCCAGCATCCGATTACGTAAAAGAGGGCTTCCACGGATGGCTGCGCCAAGAGGCCATATAGCTTCCTACAAAATTATATTAAAATAGAACTGAAATAGAAAACATAGCATTATATGCATGTAATAGGGGCAAAAGAAACATAACACCAAATGCAAAATAATGAGGATATGTATAACATTCATACATACTTGTAATTCCAGGTATCTAGAAAGGAGGAGTTTGCGTAAACCTAAAGCCTTAGCAGCTTCAGCCATGTCCGATGGCAGAACAGCACCTCTAGACTTAGCCTCTTTGAAGACTTCCTCTGCACTTAAAATGGGCCCATATTCATCTTCGTCACCTTTTCCATCTTGATCATCTTCATTGTCCCCTCCTTCTCCTCCTCCTCCTCCTCCTCCGAATTTTCCATTGTCATCCCCTCCAAAATGGTCTCCACCTGCACCATTATCAGCATTTGGAACACTCTTCGAGTCTGACATAACATCTCCATCACTTCCTACACTTACCTTGGACAGGCTTGAATCTACTCCAGCCATCTCAGGAGAAGCAATTACAACTTTGGGATTTTCTGCAGATTTGGAATCAAAATTCATCTGGCATTTAGCCCTTTGCCTCCGGACTCTTCTGCTCCAATGGTGCCTACCTCTCTTAGATGAAATTACTTGATAACTAATACAAGAATCATAGCTTTTAGATCCCTCGATCCCAGCCATAAAGGGTCTTTCATTTTCAAGGCTGGGAGCTTTTGTCACTCCTTCCTTAGGCAAGCCTCGGAAACCACCTTTATTTGTAGAAACCAGAAAACATCTCACTCTCATGGGGGCTCCTTGACCAGCATTAAAAGGACAACTAGGAAAATTTGAAGATTTGGAAGACGAAATGACAGATGACTGATGGCAGAGTCCAGCTGAGATACTTGCCATTCTATATCCACTTGAACCTTTCCCAATATGTTGTTCCAATCACATCAACTGTTAGAATTATGGTATTTGTGCTATTATTTGACAGCCAATGATGACAGGAGTATATCTGAAAGAGCTAAACTAAATGCAAAAACGGAGCGTCTCCTGAAATGTCGACAAATATCACTAAACAATTCTACCTCTGCCGTATCAATTAAATGCCCAGATACCCCCAAACTCGATATTCTGCTTCAGATAATTATCTCCAGGCGCTTGTTCCTAAGACCACACAACAGCAGTATTTTACACATAGTTGACATAGAGGTTCTCAGACATTAACACAGCAAAACAATATCATATACACATAAAATGACAATAACTGAGCTTGAAGAGCACAAACAACGATTGCTCTGAATCCTCCAAACAAAATCCATACCCTCAAAGGCCTCTAACTATAAAATACTTCCTCCTAATTGATCAGACACCGCACATTACGAATAAAAATAAGCACTGTCACGAGCAGAAAGGCATCAAAATTGCTGAAACTATAAAAATGCGACCACTGATAACTCTGCAACAACAGCAAGATATCATTACTTGTTTCCTCCAAAACTGCAGAATTTAAATATTTTTCCTAAAACGGGAAGATCAAGCAATAATATGATCGCTTGTTCGACTTCTAAGGAAATAATGTGCGCCCATTAAAACCCTAAGTAAAATCAATAAAAATGGAGCCAAACAAATCTAGAAATCAAAGAGAAGTTCACGAGATTTACTGCTTCAAAACCGCAAGACAAGTTATTTTTCCTCGAAAACATTAGGAGGCAACTCCGACGCACTGAACAACACGAGAAGCTCAATCTTTGAATGACATGTAAAGCTTTCGCTCCGGTCCCTCTTAAACCCCTTCAAAACCCAATGAGACATCGTATTTCACCAGAAAGACAATAATGCAGAATCCACGCCCGGTTAAAGAAAATAAAAAGCGCAGATATCATTTGATCGTTTAGAGATTCCACCCCGGTTCCTCAAATACAATCAGATTGCATTTGCAAAAAGCAAAAAGTTAAACAGTCTAACCTTTAGAAAACTCGGTTGAGGAACAAAAAGCTGGACGGTAAAAAATAATAAAATAAAAACGGTTTGTTTGGCTCCCTGCCTTCGCTGTTGGTGTTGAAAACGCCTCTCTACCTTTGAAATATGCTCATCTTATGATATAAAAAATTTTGAAAAAATACAGAGAAGCGAAAAGAGTAAACCCTCCCTGCCAATTAGGCGGGTAAAGCTTTCATTGCAAATTGTAATGTTAATAAAAATTATCAGTAAACTCTTCTTTTGCAAATTGGGTTCTCTACCACAGGATCATTGCAGCCTTTTTGGAATATGGGCAAAGTTAGGTTTTCAGATTGTTACGAATTCCTCACGTTCTTGATGATGAAGGACAGAGTAATAAAAATGGAGATTCTGTGGGGCTTTCACTTGATTGTTATCGTTAGATAGATGTTAGATTTGATAAGTCTTACCTGAAAGGGATATGTCCGTTCTAGACATGAGATGTGAGATGTTTCAGTGAAAGGTTGGGTGGCTGCCTTTATTCGTTGGGTTCCATTACTTTTCTTTTATCCCCTAAATTAGGGTTTAGAAAGGTTTTTAATAAAATCAGGCAGGTTTTAAATCATACTTTCCTTACTTTGATTAAGATAAGTTATCAATCTTGAAGATTTTTGCTTGATTGTTCTTGCAATGTAACTTATAAGATAATCACTAAGTTGATGGGTGAAAGGCTTAAGAATATTATCTTCTACGAGTAAGAGGATTTGTAGAGAGGTATCAAATTAAGGATGATAATAGAGTCCCTTACCAGTTTTTAGATCAAATGCTTGAGAAATTTGGCTTCTCTTAGGAATGGAGAGAGTGGATCATGAGTTGTCTCGACGGTTTCCTTCTCTGTTCTCATCAGCGGCTCCCCCTTGACCCCTTTCATTGCTTCCAAGGGTATTCGTCAAGGAGATCCTATTTCCCCATTTCTTTTTATTATTCTAGCAGAAGGATTGGGTAGATTCCTTCGAAGAAATAAGCAACAAGGTCTTTTGGAAGGTGTGCAATTAGGTGAGGAGACGGTAACTCATCTTCAATTTGTGGATGATCCAGGTCTCTTTGGGGAGGCCAGCATTTGGAAACCTAGAACACTCAAAGCCATATTGAAAACCTACATGGATGCTACTAGTCAACAGGTGAATGCGGCCAAATCTAAGGTTGTTTTCTTCAATGCAGACAAAAGAATTCAAAATCAGATTCTATCCATTTTGAGCTTTGCCCAGGGTACCCTTCCACTTGATTACCTAGGAATTCCCCTCCACTTTAAGAGTCTAAGGGCGGCTGATTGGAAAGCTTTAATGGATAGAATAGTTGCTACAGTTAATCATTGGACTCATTGTTGGCTTACCTTTGGAGGAAGAATGGCTCTCATCCAATCGGTGATCCAAGCCATGCTTGTTTATAAATTATCCATCCTAGCTGCCCCTATGAGAGTCCTTAGAGAGTTGGATTCACTTATGAGAAAACTTTTATGGGATGGCCCAAGGATGGGTAAGAAGTGGGCTCTTGTTAGTTAGGATAAAATATGCCAACCTAAAGCTCGAGGGGGTCTTGGTTTTCGTAAAGCAACTTTAAACAATCAAGCTCTTGTTGGGAAGTTTTAGTGGAGATGGATCTCCAACAAGGAGGCTTTCTTCAGTAGAGTCATCACTAGTAAGTATTTGGGTTCTACCCCTCATAAAGAAGTTGGTCGCATTCCTCTAAGGGGCCTTGGCTCCATTATTTGGAAGATCTTAAAAGCTGGTGAACAATTAGTTAAATCTAGACTTTTCTAGAAAGTAGGTATAGGAGACAAAGCTAACTTTTGGAGTGATTCTTGGGACCAACATCCCCCCTTAATCTATGAGTTTCCAGAGTTACAACCCTTGCAACAAAGCCTCGAAGGTAGAGGATGGATAAAGATGGCTTCATACATTACTTCCAGGAAAATTGGAGATTTCTCTTTCTTTCAGTAGAAGAGGTTAGAAGAATGGCCTATTCCTATCACTTTTCATCAAAAGCTTCTTATTAATAAGATCCTCAAGCAAAGGTGCCTTACGGGGAAAGAGGAAGAGGATAGGATTGCCTGGGGCATTGGCACTCTAGGTTTCTTCATTGTTCGTGATGGTTATAATGCTTTGTTCCCTCCTTCGTTGATCTTGCAAGATGCCCCATGGGATAGAGTTTGGGTGGCTAAGGGTTGGCCTAAAATTAATTTCTTTGCTTGGGAAGTGATGCATAGGAGTTGTCTCATCTATGATAACCTTATGAAGAGAGGTTTTTATGGCCCTTCAAATTGCATAATGTGTAACTCTTAGGAGGAGACACTTGATCATCTACTTTTCCAGTGTGCATTTGCAAGAGATTTGTGGAAAAGGTGGTTAGATCTCTTTAAGGCTCACCTACAATTTCAGGTGACTCTTTCTAATATCCAGAAGATTTGAAAATATAGAAAATTGAACACCTCCATTCAACTAGGCTGGTCCCTAGGTCCGAGTTTCATCTGGTGGCACATTTGGCTAAAAATAAATTCCATAATTTTTAGAAAGGATTTCAATCCAATGGAGCTAGTTTGGCATAAAATTATTACCAAGGGTTTTGAAACTATCAAATCTCACCTTAGGGACAAGAAAACTCAAGATAATGAGGGGATTTCCAAACCATAGAAGTTGGGACCATGGTAGCCCCCTCCCCCAGGTTGGGAAAATATTAATTCTGATGGTGTAGCTAAGGATAACTCGAGGACTATAGGCATTGGTTTTCTCATAAGAGATTTCAAGGGGAATATCCTCCATAGGGAGCTAGAGGGTCTTGGAAGGGCTACGAACAATGAAGTTGAAGGATTGACTATCAGACAAGGTTCTTTCCATACTTGGGAGAATGGGCTTAGAAAGATCATAGTTGATTCTAACTCACAAATTATGATGGGGATTCTGGATGTTATTAGAAATTTCAGACCAAAAGCTTGGAGGATAAGGAACATTGTGAGCCAAATTAAGTCCATTTGGTAGTAGTTCGAGGATACCATCTCGATCTATGTTGACAAATAAAATAATATAGCAACTAACTTTTTGGTTAAACATGGTAGTGAAAGTCCGGTTGGATACATGCTAAATTCTAATCAGGATAGGAACACTTCTGAATGGTTGGAGGTCAACCAAATGGTTCTTATTTTGGCCAAAAAAGACTTAGGTAAGGACGAGGACAGGTCTAAAGTCCACTAAGCCTTATGGATCAATGGAGGATGAATAGTTATTTGTTGGGTTTTTTGCTACCTCTTGCAACACTCTTTGGTCCTTTTTGGGATAGCACTGGTAGTGTTTGCAGGACTATCAATCTTGCTAGGTTACTTAGGATCAACATAAAGGAAAAATGAGACTAGGTTAAAAAAATTGTTGTTTAGATGATACTCAATTTTTGTTATTTTTGGAGATGTTAATCTGAGTTTTATTTAGATTTTAGGGCTTGCCAAAAATGGCAAACCCATGATTGTAATTTGATTCTTGTTCTATCAATATTTTTTTACCTTTTAAAAAGAAAAATCATAGAAAAAATATTAATATGTATTATTCAATGGGTTGCTTGGTTTGAGTGTAGAAGGCCACCTAGTAAAATTTTGGATTCATTTAGCCTCCAAGGACTAGGTGGATTGGTAATTGTTTGTCTAGCTAGGCACTTACCAAGAAGATACAAACCTTGGGGGCATGCATGTTTGTTTGCAAAGATAGGAGTATGATTTGAATCCTCTAAGTGCGCGCTAGACCAACGATGACAGTACGAGTCCCGAGCAACCGATGGTCACCCTCATGTCAAGTCAACAATAATGATGTGGTATCGGCTTGTTGGGAGCAGTCCCTGCGGTTTGAACCCTGCACTTGGTAGTTACTAAAAATAGTGTGGATGTAACCAACTCCCCTATGTATCCCAAAACAAAATGGATTCATTATTATCAATAAATAATAAATTATTACATTCAAGCTAAAATTTAATATATAACTAAATATTATTAGTTCAATCGACCAATTAGATTTTTCAATGTTTAAGGAGAAGATTCAAGTTTGAATCTAAGCAAGCGATAATCTCATATACCTTATATGCTCGATAAAGACGAGATCAACCAGACCTCAACCCTGACCCCAACCACCCAAGGAATAGAACCAGGGCTAACCCATAGACAAACACTCAATCACAACCAACCAACCTTTCCTTTTATGTAGAACGAAGAAAAAAATATTTTAAAAAATAATATACCTAAAAATTCAATTTTTATCTTCAATATAATTATAGGAATTACATTTTGGAAATTCGTATACCTTTATATTTATTCAAAACTATATAAATGAATAGTCTCGAAGTATATAGATTATCTATTAATATGAATAATTTAATATACATTTTATTTTATTTTGACAAGGTGAAAAAAAATTATTGATAGAACAAGAATCAATTCAAGTTACAAGTTTGTCACTTTTAGCAAGCCCTAAAATCCGAATAAAACTCGGATTAACCTCTCCAAAAATTAAAAAAAAATTGAGTACCATCTAAAGAGCATAAACTCTTAATCTGGTCTCATTTCTGCTTTACGTTGATCCTAAGTAACCTAGCAAGCTTGATAGTCATGCAAACACTTCCAGTGCTATCCCAAAAAGGCCAGAGTATTGCAAGAGGTAGAAAAAATCCAACAAATAAGTGTTCACCCTCCATTGATCCACAAGGCTTAATAGACTCTAGACCTATCCTCGTACTCACCTAATCTTTGTTGGCCAAACTAAGAACCATTTGGTTCACCTCCAACCATTCATAAGTGTCCCTATCCTAATTAGAATTCAACATGTATCCAACTAGACTTTCACTACCATGTTTAGCCAAAAAGTTAGTTGCTGCATTATTTTGTCTGTCAACGTAGAGCAGGATGGCATCCTTGAACTGTTGCCAAATGGACTTAATTTGGATCACAATGTTTCTTATCCTCAAAGCCTTTGGTCTAAAATTTATAATAACATCCAGAAGCCCCACCATAATTTATGAGTTAAACTCAACTATGATATTTCTAACCCCATTCTCCCAAGCATTGAGAGAACCTTGTCTGATAGCCAATCCTTCAACTTCATTGTTAGTAGTCCTTCCAAGACCCGCTAGCTCCCAATGGAGGATCTTCCCTTTGAAATCTCTTCCAAGAAAACCAATGCCTTCAGCCCCCATGTTATCCTTGGTTGCACCATCAAAATTAATATTTTCCCAACCCGAGGGATGGGGTTGCCATGGTCCCAACTTTTGTGGCTTGGGAGTCCCCTCATTCTCCCGAGTTTTACTGTCCCTAAGGCGAACTTTGATAGTTTCAGTAACCTTCGTAACAATTTTATGCCAAACCAACTCCATTGGACTGAACTCCTCTCTAAAAATTCTAGAATTTCTTTTCAACCAAATGTGTCACCAGATGAAACTCGGGCGTAGGGACTAGCCTAGCTAAATGGAGGTATTCTTGAATTTTCTTCATTTCCAAATATCCTAGTTATTAGAAAGGGTCACCTGAAAGTTCAGGTGAGCCTTAAAGAGGTCTAACCACCTTTTCCACAACTCTCTTGCAAATGCACAATGGAAAAGCAGATTATCAACTATCTCCTCCTGGGAGTTACACATGATGTAGTTTGAAGGGCCATAAAACCTCTCTTCATAAGGTTATCATAGGTGAGACAACACATATGCGTCACTTCCCAAGCAAATAAATTATTTGTACGCTAGCCCTTAGCCACCCAAACTCTATCCCATGGGGCATCTTACAAGATCAATGAAGGAGGGAGCAAATCATTATAACCATCATGAACAATGAAGACACCTAGAGTGCCAAGGCCCCAGGCGATCCTATCCTCTTCCTCTTTCCTTGTAAGACACCTTTGCTTGATGACCTTATCAATAAGAAGCTTTTGATGAAGAGGGACAAGAATAGGCCATTCTTCTAACCTCTTCCACTAAAATAAAGGGAAATCTTCAATTTTCCTGGAAGTAATGTATGAAGCCATATTTATCCATCCTCTACCTTCGGGGATTTGTCGCAAGGACTGAAACTCTAAAAACTCATAGATTAAGGGGGGATGTTGGTCCCAAGAATCACTCAAAAAATTAGCTTTGTCTCTTGCACATACTTTTTAGAAAAATCTAGATTTAACCAATTGTTCACCAGCTTTCAAGACCTTCCAAATAACTAAGCCAAGATCCCTTAGAGGAATACAACCAACTTCTTGATGAGGGATAGAACCCAAATACTTACTAGTGATGACTCTATTGAAGAAAGCCTCCTTGTTGGAGATCCATCTCCAATAAAGCTTCTATGGATGCAATTTTGAATTTCCACATCCACTTGTCGGATGATGACTCCCTGAAGTAGTTCGCCAACTTTTGAGGACATTAATGGATGGGCGTAAGAAATCAAGGGTTGGCAGCAATTATGGGTGGACCAAAACATCAAGCGGATGGTGAAAGGGAGCAGGGTGGGTGATAGAGCGGGCGGATAATCCACCCTTTGCCTTGGGAAAAACCTTCCAAAAGACCCGCTCAACTTGCTGGGCAGGCCCTCCAAGTGGCTAGCAAGGGCAAAGAAATTGTTCGACCCCGCCCTTGGGGACAAGGAAAACCCCATTCGCCTTGGGTGAGGAAATGTGAGCAATAACCGAGCAGAACATGTGAGGGACACCAACCTTCTTCCTTGGGAGCCCCGTGGGTGGAAGGTAGAACTCGCCCGATACTAAAAGTTCCTGCCGTCTCCCAAAATCCAAAGGAAGACCCGCCTATTGCTACAGAAGCCTAAGTACCCGATATCGTACATAAAAGTGATTGATTTTCGATGTGGTGCTCTCAAGATATTGCATTATTTATCATGCACCGCCTACCCATGGGATCAAAAATTGAGGAGAAGGACAGAGCAGTTGAGCAATAATAAACTAGGTAAAATATCCAAAGGTCTAGATTGATCCTAAAGCACCTGCCACCTTCTAGAAGATCGATGCTTTCCAGAGGAGCAGTGTACTAGGGCAACGCTCATCAACTGTAGAAGTCGTCTTCCCACCTACCACCATTAATGTCCAAATTTTGATATTGATGTAAATATGACTATAAATAGTGGAATGTTGGTCATTCCTAAGGGTGTCTCTTTAGCCATTACAATTCTTATGTAAGGTTTCCCCTCTATAAATACAATTTTTGCACTATTCGACCTCTAACTGTGTCTGCTTGTTCTCCACTGAACGTATGAATATTCAATTCTTTATTTGCCTAAGTCATCATGTGTTATTCTGCTATCTGGATTTCGTGGGGTGTGCTTGAGCGACTACGGGGAGCGTGTTCATTATATGGGTTGGGGGTTTATTTTTGCTAACGTTGATCGAGCGGGAGTGCTTTGATTTTGCATCCTGGATCTTATGAATCTGCTTGTCGATACTGGAATTCACCTCTCACCCGCTACTGATAGAAATCTAGGACAAGGATGTCATTGGGCGATCAGGTGTAGGATTTGTGTTTTGAACGAGGTATCGCGCCTGCATAGATCTTGATGCGGCTATACCCATCCTTGTGAGTCTGGCTATGACGTTTTGTTTATTTTTTCCCCTTTTTTCTTTTTCCCTTTCCTTTTGCAACATAGAGTAGCTGGAATCACCCCGAGGAACATGTTGGACATTTTGATTAAATGAGTTGTCATTGATGTCAAGAGTTGAGTTGTCATTGATGTCAAGAGTCAGTTTCAGTGAGCAGTGCAAGAGGAAGAATGTATCAAGGCCAAAGGAAAAATATTATTATAATATTCCAGTTAAAGGTTGATTTGAAGAAAATTGAAGACCATGAAGTGATCATTCTCCAAGTTCTCTAAAAAACCCAGGAAGCAGATTTAAAAGGATAAGGTTTAAATTATTTAAATTTAAATATTTTAACTAAAGTTAAAATTTAAATTTAAATAATAGTTTTGGCGCCAAAGTAAAAGGTTGTATGTTTAAATCGAATTTTAAATTCGATATTATTGCCGACATTTGAAAGCGCATATGCAAGTGTGTATAAAAGGGGGGTTAAAATTTTAATTAACCCATCCATGCAAAATATTGCCCACATATGCTAAGTGTTCGAGCACCAAAGACGAAAGGATTTTCACATGTGCTAAATCCACATTGGGCGGTGAAGAGACAAGTTGAAGGGAGTGTCGAACTTAGTACCAAAGGTGTTGGTAGCATAGTTGGCAACAGAGGATAGCGCTAAGTGTTTTGGCAGGCAAGGAGTGTAGGGTTCAAACCCCATCGAGTTCGGTTTTGCAAGACAGTGAGGGCATTTTCATTTTTGAACAACGCTGAACGAAGGGATAAAGGGAGGCTTGTGCCTTCCCTTCCATGTGGAAGCACCTAGCCCACGTGGTGGGCTAGTGCCTCGATAAGGCGCTCGACTGGGAGTAGGTTTTGCGTTCGAAACCCACTGAGGCCTTTTGGCAAGAGTTAAAGGTATGTGTTGATGTCATTTGCTTGGTTGCTTGATTATTTCAGATGTGCTAAGGTGAGAAAAAATAAAATATTTTTGGTTATAAAGTTTAATTTTTGCCTGAATTAATTTGGATATTTAGTATTTGCGGGAGATAAAAGGGTAGGCAAATATTATTTTGAAAGGTTAATTTTTGGAGGTTGATTAATTAAAGTTGGAGATTATAAGGAGCAATTGAGTAATTATTTTTATGTGTGATTTGATGATTTCTAATTTCAAGGAGTAATAAGGTGTATTTGAGTTTGATTATTTTTGTAATTGAGAAATATTTTTGAGAGAGTGTTAGTGTGATATTTTGTCATCTAACCATTGAAATTGGCAAAGAGGAAAATTGTGATTGAGATCAGTTTTTAAGGGCACTTCTACATCAAACAAAAGGTATGGGCACATCTTCCTAGTGAGTGATTGTTGGATGTTGTGAATGCTAAGTTGGAGTGAAAAGGATTGTTTGACAAGCATTGTTTAGTTTGTTTGTTGAAGATATTTTTTGAGTGAGAGTTGATGATAAAAACCTGGTTTTATAAGCATTATTGGAAATATTGAGTAAAACTTTCATATGCTTGAGCTAGGGTTTGTGCAAAGAACATGAGTATCATTGTTATGTAGAGTTTGTGCAAAGAACATGAGTATCATTGTTATGTGAAGTTGTGAAAGAACATGAGTATCATTGTTATGTGAAGTAGTGAACTATTTTGAACTAGGGTTTGCAAAGATCATGAGTATCATTGTTATGTGAGGATTATTTGATAAGCATTATTGTTGAAGTGATTGGTTGAGTGAGGAACTTGAACTAGGGTTTGCAAAGATCATGAGTATCATTGTTATGTGAGGATTACTTGATAAGCATTGTTGTTGAAGTGATTGGTTGAGTAGAGTTGGTTGAGCCTAGTCAATGTTAGTCTTACAATGGCACTGAGAGGGGGGGTGAATCAGTGTAGCTCTTTTAATCTTGAATTTACAGCTCTTAAAACAGCAGCAATTAAAACTTATAAATAGATACAACAAGTATAGCAAAAGAACATCACACAACACAAGATTTAACGAGGTTCACCAATGTGGCTACTCCTCAAAAATGACTGCTTGGACTACCATCCAAATCCAGCCTTTGCAAAGCTACAACTTTACAAACAATTTACCAACACCCACTGGAAGGAGCACCAACCCCTGATTTATCTGCACCAACAGAAAGGAGCACCAACCCCCGATTTACCAAAGCACCTATTGGAAGGAGCACCAACCCCTGATGCCAAGCTGCAACTTGGACTTCAATTTTGAATCTAGAAGTTTTAACAGAAAATACCTTCGCTTTTACAAGACCCCGACTGGTCTACTTCACCTTTGCGTTCTCTGCACACTCTGCTCTCTCTACGCAATCACTTCGCACACTCTGCTTTGTCACAGTCGAACTTCACGATCATCTTCTCTCTTTTGTGCACTCTGCTTTCTTTGCGAATTTCACACTTAGCATGATTCGACACGACTTGCTCTCTATGCACTACGACCGAACTTCGCACATCTCAACACGCATTCGACGATGTGTTCAACACTATCAACTTCTCCAAATAGCCCTCCTTTTATAACAATATTTTCATGATGAAAACTCTAATCTCAGTCGGTTGTAAACCCTAATCTTAGTCGGCTGCAAACCCTAATCTTCGTCGGTTGCAAACCCTAATCTTCGTCGGCTTACATCGGTCTTCGTCGGCTTCAACTGCCCCTGTAACTCTTCTGTTGTTGTTGCCGCAAAAACAACATGTCGCGATATCGCGACACTTTCGCCTTCGTACGCTTACTCTTAGCTTTGGCCTACGAGAATACAACATGTAGCGATATCGTGACACTTTTTCCTTCGTACGCTTTCTCTTAGCTTTGGCCCGCGAGAATACAACATGTAGCGATATCGCGACACTTTCGCCTCCTTGCTACTTTTCTTGGCTTGCACCCATGAAAACATAACATGTCGCGATATCGCGACACTTTCGCCTTCGTACTCTCCTTCTTTACTTTTGTCACGAAATCGTGACACTTCTGCCTTCTTACTTTCTCTCTCCTCCTTTAGTCACGAAAATGTGACATGTCGCGATATCGCGACACTTTTTCTCCTTAGCGCTTTATCTTGCCTTCGGTCGCAAATGCGACATGTCGCGATATCGCGACACTTTTTCTCCTTAGCGCTTTCTCTTGCCTTCGGGTCATGAAAACGCGACATGTCGCGATATCGTGACACTTTTTCTCCTTAGCACTTTTTCTTGCCTTCGGGTCACGAAAACGTGACATGTCGCGATATCGTGACACTTTTTCTCCTTAGCGCTTTTTCTTGCCTTCGGGTCGCAAAAAAGCGACATGTCACGATATCGTGACACTTTTCCTCCTTAGCGCTTTTTCTTTCAACATGTCACGAAATCGTGACACTTTTTCTACTTGCCTCTTTTACTTTCAACATGTCACAAATCACGACACTTTTTCTACTTGCCTCTTTTTCTTTCAACATGTCGCGAAATCGTGACACTTTTTCTACTTGCCTCTTTTTCTTCTAGCATGTCGCGAAATCGCGACACTTTTTCTTTCGTACTATCTCTCTTGCAATATGTCGTGAAATCGTGACACTTTTTCTACTTGCCTTTTTCTTTGCCAACATGTCACGAAATCGTGATAGTTTTTCCTGCTTGCACTTTCTCTTCGAACATGTCGCGAAATCGCGACAGTTTTTCTTTCTTCTCAACATGTCGCGATATCATGACACTTTTTCCACTTGTCTTTTTTTCTTCCAACATGTCATGAAATCGTGACAGTTTTTCTTTCTTCTTCTCTCTCTTCCAACATGTCACGAAATCGTGATAGTTTTTCTTTCTTCTTCTCTCTCTTCCAACATGTCACGAAATCGTGACAGTTTTTTCTTGCTCGTTGTATATGTCGCGATATCGTGACACTTTTCTTACTTGTCTTTTTCTTTGATCTTTTGCAAGTGGTCCACTTTGGTCTTCTTGGAAAATCACTGTACATACTCTGAGTAACCTTTGAACTCCTGTCTTCTGCATCTGACTAGCTTTTGAACTTCCCGTCCACTCGCATCAACAGATCTATCCGACTGTGTTGACAACAATGACAATACTGTTGTTGTACCTTGCTCAACAATCTCCCCCTTTGGAATTGTTGGCAACACATGTGCAATTTCCTGTAACTCTTCTCCCCCTTTGACAATAATACCAAAGGGCTACTGCAGACTCCCCCGAGTCCATGCACAACATTCTCAGGCACAATTTATTACACTTAGCAAAAATCATGAACATGAGCAAAAAGATAATCAAATACTTAAATGCTCCCCCTGAGAATGTGATCTCTCGTAGCTAGTCAATTCTTGGGAAGTGTGACCACTCCCAATTTATTGCGAAGGTACTCAAAAACTTCCTTGGGCAATGGTTTTGTGAAGATATCTGCTACTTGCTCTGTAGTTGGAACAAAATCCAACTTAACCTCACCTTTCGCAACTTTGTCCTTCAAAAAATGATACCTGATAGCAATGTGTTTTGTGCGTGAATGCATCACCGGATTCTTGGAGATGTTAATGGCACTGGTGTTATCACACTTAACCGATATTGGCTCACTGAAGCTAATACCAAGATCTTTCAGGGTTTGTTTCATCCACAATACCTGCGTACAACATGTTGTTGCTGCAATATATTCTGCCTCTGCTATCGATAGAGAAACTGACTCTTGTTTCTTATTGTGCCATGCGACCAATCTGTCTCCAAGATAGAATGCACCTCCATTGGTACTCTTTCTGTCATCTACACATCCTGCCCAATCTGCATCTGAATACGAAATAAGGGTGAAGTCTTTACCTTTCGGATACCATAACCCATACTCCATAGTACCTTTGAGGTACCGAAGAATCCTCTTCACTGTTGTCACATGAGTCTCCTTGGGATTAGCCTCGAAATCGTGCTACCATGCATACCGCCTACAAAATATCTGGTCCGGTGGTCATCGGATACGATAAGCTTCCAATCATAGATCTGTACATGGTTTGATCAACAGCTTGGAGATTTTTCATCCTTGCTCAACTTGCAACCCGTTGTCATGGGAGTGCTAACTGGCTTACAATCCTCCATTGTGAACTTTTTTAACATCTCTTTCACATATTTAACTTGAGAAATAAATATGCCCTTCTTATTTTGATTAACTTGCAACCCGAGGAAATACGAAAGTTCACCAATCATTGACATTTCAAATTCTTTCTCCATCTTATTTGCCAAATCTTTACACGACTCATCTTTGTTGCTGCCAAATATGATATCATCTACGTATACAACAAGAACAATAAGATGCCCATTTTCTGTTTTGACATACAAATTACTATCCACCATACCTTTCTTAAACCTTTGTTGAGTGAGATAGTTGTCTAGCCTTGCATACCATGCTCGGGGTGCCTGTTTTAAACCATATAATGCTTTCTTCAATTTGCACACCAAGTTGGGATCATCACCAAGTTGGAAACCATCTGGTTGTTCAATATAAACCTCTTCTTCAAGTTTCCCATTCAAAAACGCTGATTTTACATCCATTTGATAAACCTTGAAATTCTTGTAGACTAGCTAAAGCCGAAAACATTCTAATTGCCTCTAGTCTAGCTACTGGTGCAAACGTTTCCTCAAAGTCAATGCCTTCAACTTGAGCATAACCCTTGCATACCAATCTTGCTTTGTTTCGACTACCTCGTCCATCTTCATTCAATTTGTTTCAAAAAATCCATTTGGTCCCGATTATATTTTTGTTTGCAGTTCTAGGTACTAACTCCCAAGTTTTGTTTTTCTCAATCTGATCTAATTCTTCATTTATTGCCTTCATCCAGACTCTCATATTTGCTTGCATCAACAACATTTTTGGGCTCAATGCTGGATAGCAAAGAGTAGTTACTTACGACTCTTCTTCTTTTCTGAACACCTACTTTGGGGTCTCTAATTATTTTCTCTCTAGGATGATTTTTCTACTAGTTGCCTGTTTTGAATTTCTTATTTTCTTCCACTTCGAATCAATCATCCAAGTCAATTTTTTGTATCTTTTCAATTTCGTTTTCCTCATCTCTTTCAATAACCTCTTCATAAATTGGGTAGTTCGTTTCATAGCTAATTACTCGTTCTCTACCTTCATCAAATTTAACATCGGCACTCGTCCACAATTTTCTTTAGCTTCTTATTGTAGCATTTGTAAGCTTTGCTTTTTGATGAATAACCAACAAAAATACCTTCATCCGCTCTATCTTCAAACTTACCAAGATTATCTTCAGTTCTTTTGATGTAGCACTTGCTGCCAAACACTTTGAGGTATTTTGTTGTTGCCCTTTTTCCGAACCATAACTCATAAGGAGTTTTGCTTTCATGTGTTCTCAGCATGTACCTGTTTTGGATATACACCGCAGTATGGACTGCTTCTTTCCAAAACCTGTCTCGCTAGATCGCTTCAGCCAGCATAGTCCGTGCCATTTCCTGCACTGTCTCTGTTCTTTCTTTCTACCACTCCATTCTGCTGAGGAGTCCTGGCTGCTGAAAACTGTCTCCTAATACCGTATTTTTCATAGTATTCTGTAAACTCCTCTGAAATGAATTCTCCTCCTCTATCTGATCTTAAACATTTGATCCTCTTACCTGTTTCATTCTCAACCTGGTTTTTGAAAATCTTGAACATATCAAAAGCTTCTGATTTATGCTTTAAGAAAAATATCCATGTCATTCTGGAATAGTCATCAATGCACAACATAAAATATTTGTCACCATTTATGCTTTGTGTTCTCATGGGTCCACATAAATCGGTGTGTATTAGTTCCAAAGGTTTGCTTGTGTAGTATTCTTTAGTTTTGAATGTGACTCTAGTTTGCTTCCCCTTTTGGCATGAAGCACAAATGTTGTTTGCAGGTTTGCTGATGGTGGGAATATCTCTTACAACCCTTTTTGAGGTGATTTTTACTAGATTATCAAAACTGATATGACCAAGTCTCTTGTGCCACAACCAATTTTCTTCTTCCTATCCAATAAAACAAGCTCCTTTTGAAGTCTCTGAGAGCGTGTACAAGTTGCCAGATGTCCTTAATCCAGTTGCTATCAATTTTCCACTGTTTGTTTTTCTGACTTCACAACCCTGCTTCATAAAAACTACTTCATGACCTTTATCACAAATCTGACTTACGCTTAATAAGTTATGTTTCAACCCATCTACAAATAGGACTTCTTCTGACTTAATTTTTCTGTCACTAATTTTGATAGAGCCTTTGCCAACTATCTTAGCTCCATCATTGTTTCCAAACTTTACTGAACCACCTTCATATTTCTGCAACTTCTCAAACTTCTGTTTGTCACCTGTCATATGACTGGAGCATCCACTATCAAGTATCCATGGTACATATTTATTCTATGCTCTAAATGTTGTTTGTACTATTAAGGATTCCTTTTCTTCCTTAAGTCGCTCCTTTTCTTTCCACTCCGTTTTGATAGTAGATTTGAGCTCTTGTTTAGCCTTTCCCTTATCAATAGCTTGTGCTTGTTTTTTCGAAAGTTTTCTATTTTGTCTCATCCTGTTTGGTTGAATTTTTCTTCCCTGAAATTGATTTGAAGCAAATGTACTTCTACGCTTTCTTGCAATGTGCCCAAAATTGTGACAGCTTATAACATTCTACTCGTATAATTCATCAAAGGAGAGAAAGCATTTCTACTGGTGAAATTCCTTGGTCTTACATTATATTTGCAGTCTGAGATTTTATGTCCATAGCCATTGCATTTAAAACAGAAACCAGAAAAGGGATAATTGAACCTGGGTGATGGTCTTTGCCATGTTGCCGTAGGAGCCCTAGGTCTTCTTCTTCTTTGATGAGTGACATTGGTGAATCCATCATTATCAATTTTCCTTTCGTGCCTGGCATTATTGCTTTTTGTTGCATGAGATGTTTTTTCTTGATCAACCTATTTCTTATCTTCATTCTTTATGGATTCTACATTTCTGGCCTTTGATCCATTAGATGATTCTCCTTCGACGAAACCCAGACCAAATTTGATGCCTGCAGGCCTTTGGTCATTTATGATCTTATCCAACTTCATAGAACTTTCTTCACGTTTGTGATAGCAACTGATTTTCTTATTCATCTCTTCTAGCTGCATTCTTAACCCAACAATCTCTTCTTCTAGCTTGCTGCAATGATCTATTTTCATGGTTATTTGCACTTCCAGATCTTCGAAGATTTTCTTGGATTCTTCCATCTGTACTTTCAAACAGGATATAATTTCATTTGCATCCTCAAGCCTTTTTGAAAGTTTCTTATTCTTTTTCTTCTCTATTTTCCACTCTTCAAGTGCAGAGATCAACTCACCTTCTAGATCTACTTCAGCCTCAGGGTTTTCACCACATACTTCAGAGTTCACTCCTTCTTCCTTTTCTTCTTCAAATGCCATGAAGAGAGCTTCACCTGTTTCTTCTTCAGAATTCTCACCGAGCTGTCTTCTAATGAATTGGCATTCCTTGCTTTTGAATTATTTTCAAACAGTTTCATTTCATCAGCCTCTTTTGGAGGAGTGATGGGTATTGTGTATCTCCTGACTACTGAATCCCAGATGTCGTATCCCAAAGCACAGAGATATGCCTGCATCCTGATTCTCCAGAACACGTAATTAGATCCGTCAATCAATGGTGCTTTGTTTGATGAGAAGCCTTCACCACCTGCCATTGTGTTACTTCCAAGATCACCCTAGCCGGTTAAGCTTGTACAAGAACTTAGCTCCGATACCAATTGTTAGTCTTACAATGGCACTGAGAGGGGGGTGAATCAGGTGTAGCTCTTTTAATCTTGAATTTACAGCTCTTAAAACAGCAACAATTAAAACTTATAAACAGATACAACAAGTATAGCAAAAGAACATCACACAACACAAGATTTAACGAGGTTCACCAATGTGGCTACTCCTCAAAAATGACTGCTTGGACTACCATCCAAATCCAGCCTTTGCAAAGCTACAACTTTACAAACAATTTACCAAGACCCACTGGAAGGAGCACCAACCCCTGATTTATCTACACCAATAGAAAGGAGCACCAACCCCTGATTTACCAGCACCAACTGGAAGGAGCACCAACCCCTGATGCCAAGCTGCAACCTGGACTTCAATTTTGAATCTAGAAGTTTTAACAGAAAATACCTTCACTTTTACAAGACCCTGACTGGTCTACTTCACCTTTGCATTCTCTATGCACTCTGCTCTCTCTACGCAATCACTTCGCACACTCTGCTTCGTCACAGTCAAACTTCACGATCATCTTCTTTCTTTTGCGCACTCTGCTTTCTTTACGAATTTCACACTTAGCACGATTCGACACGACTTGCTCTCTACGCACTACGACCGAACTTCGCACATCTCAACACGCATTCGACGAAGTGTTCAACACTTCAACTTCTCCAAACAACCCTCCTTTTATAACAATATTTTCATGATGAAAACTCTAATCTCAGTCGACTGTAAACCCTAATCTTAGTCAGCTGCAAACCCTAATCTTCGTCAATTACAAACCCTAATCTTCATCGACTTACATCGGTCTTCGTCGGCTTCAACTACCCTTATAACTCTTCTATTGTTGTTGCCGCAAAAACACATGTCACGATATCGCGACACTTTCACCTCCGTACGCTTACTCTTAGCTTTGCCCACGAGAATACAACATGTAGCGATATCGTGACACTTTTTCATCCGTACGCTTTCTCTTAGCTTTGGCCCACGAGAATACAACATGTAGCGATATCGTGACACTTTTGCCTCCTTACTACTTTTCTTAGCTTGCACCCATGAAAACATAACATGTCACGATATCGCGACACTTTCGCCTTCGTACTCTCCTTCTTTACTTTTGTCGCGAAATCGTGACACTTTTGCCTTCTTACTTTCTCTCTCCTCCTTTAGTCGTGAAAATGTGACATGTCGCGATATCATGACACTTTTTCTCCTTAGCGCTTTATCTTGCCTTCGGGTCATGAAAATCCACATGTCCGATATCGCGACACTTTTTCTCCTTAGCGCTTTCTCTCGACATGTCGCGATATCGCGACACTTTTTCTCCTTAGCACTTTCTCTTGCCTTCGGGTAACGCAGACATGTCGCGATATCGCGACACTTTTTCTCTTAGCTTTTTCTTCTTCGGTCGCGAAAACGTGACATGTCGCGATATCGCGACACTTTTTCCTCCTTAGCGCTTTTTCTTTCAACATGTCACGAAATCGTGACACTTTTCTCTTCCTTTCTTTCAACATTTCCAAATACCCCTTTCAACATGTCGCGAAATCGTGACACTTTTTCTACTTGCCTCTTTTTCTTCTAGCATGTCAAAATCGTGACACTTTTTCTTCGTACTATCTCTCTTGCAATATGTCGTGAAATCGTGACACTTTTTCTACTTGCCTTTTTCTTTGCCAACATGTCGTGAAATCGTGATAGTTTTTCCTACTTGCACTTTCTCTTCGAACATGTCGTGAAATCGCGACAGTTTTTCTTTCTTCTCAACATGTCGCGATATCGCGACACTTTTTCCACTTGTCTTTTTTCTTCCAACATGTCACGAAATCGCGACAGTTTTTCTTTCTTCTTCTCTCTCTTCCAACATGTCGCGAAATCGCGACAGTTTTTCTTTCTTCTTCTCTCTCTTCCAACATGTCGCGAAATCGTGACAATTTTTCTTGCCTGTTGTATATGTCGCGATATCGTGACACTTTTCTTACTTGTCTTTTTCTTTGATCTTTTGCAAGTGGTCCACTTCGGTCTTCTTGGAAAATCACTGTACATACTTTGAGTAACCTTTGAACTCCTGTCTTCTGCATCTGACTAGCTTTTGAACTTCCTGTCCACTGCATCAACAGATCTATCTGACTGTGTTGACAACAATGACAATACTGTTGTTGTACCTTGCTCAACAATGTGGATGTGTTGGAGTGATAGTTCAAGTTCTATGAAACAAATCGTTCCATATTCTAAATTGATTTGAGAAAGAGGTTGAGTTTTTGTGAGTGTGAAACATATTAAGTATCTAACAATTCTCTATATGTTTCTATGATAAAAAGAGAGATTGAAAGTGATTGAGCATTGTGATGAATGTGAAGCATATTGAGTCTCTAACAATTCTCTATATGTTTCTATGAGATTGAACAAGTTATAGTGAGAACTTGTTGAGCAGATTTGAGGTAAGTCTTTGAGAAGACTTGTGGACAGATTTGTGTGAGCTTTTGTGGAAGCTTACAATAAAAATTTGAGGACAGATATTGTTGAGCATATTGGACAAGTTCTAGAGAGGACTTGTGGACAGATTGGTGTGAGCTTTTGTGGAAGCTTACAATACAGATTTGAGGACAAATATTGTTGAGCAGATTGGACAAGTTCTAGAGAGGACTTGTGGACAGATTAGAGTGAGCTTTTGTGGAAGCTTACAAGATAAATTTGAGACAAGTCTTTGAGAAGACTTGTGAGCAGAGTTGATTGATTGATTTGTTCAAACTTTGAGTTAATATTTGGGGTAGATCTAGAAGAGTTGATTTGTGATTAAGTCAAGCTTTGTGTTAAGGCTTGAGGATAGATTTGTGCTAGACCGAAGGATTGTGTTTAGTGCAGATCATAGGATAGAGATTGAGGATAGATTTGTGCTAGACCGAAGGATTGTGTTTAGTGCAAATTTGAGGACAAAGTTTGGTGCAGATTTGAGGATAGGTTTGTGCTAGACCAGAGACAAAGATTGAGTAGATTTGTGCTAGACCAAAGGACTATGTTTAGTGTAGATTTGAGACAGAGCTAAGAGCAAGCTTTGGAGGTGACAGAGTATAGAGGACAACTAAAGAACACAAGCTTATACTGAGAGGGGGGTGAACAGTATAAGACCACTTTTTACTTTTCTTTCCCAATCAATATTATGCAATGTAAATATAACAATATCAATAGTAGTAATCAAAGCAATGTACAAATCACCACACACAATAGAGACGCCATAATTTGCGTGGTTCACCCAATGTGGGCTACTCCATGGAGAAAATATTTCACTAATTTTTTCTCAATCAATATCTTGGGAATCCTTTCCCTATTACAATGTTTATGAACCTCTGTCCAATGGAGATACCAATCCCTTGATCAAGTTTGTGGAACTCTATCCATAGGAGAACTCCTTTCCCCTATTGCTCTGGCTGGTGATCTTCTATAAGAACTGCTGCCTACACTACACTAGCTAATGGATCTCTATCCACTAAAGACTCTTGTCCTCACTGCCCTGGCTAATGGACCTCTATCCACTGGAGACTATTGTCCTCTATACTCTGTCACCTCCAAAGCTCTGTCTGAAATCTGCATTGAACACAGTCTGTCGGTCTAGCACAAATCTGCTTAATATCTATCCTCAAATCTGCACTAAACATAGTCCTTCGATCTAGCACAAATTTGCTCAATCTCTATCCTCAAATTTGCACTAAACACAGTATTTCGGTCTAGCAAAAATCTTCTCAATCTCTATCCTTAAGCCTTAACTCAGAGCTTGAATTAATCTCAAATCAACTCTACTGGATCTGCCCCAAACCTTAACTCAAGGTTTGAACAAATCAATCAACTCTGCTCACAAGCCTTCTCAAAGACCTGTCTCAAATCTGTCTTGTAAGCTTCTATAAAAGCTCACACCAATCTGTCCACAAGTCCTCTCTAGAAATTGTCCAATCTGCTCAATAAGTCCTCTTAAGAACTTAACCAAATCTGCTCAATAAGTCCTCACAAGAACTTAACCAAATTTGCTCAATAAGTCCTCACAAGAACTTAACCAAATCTGCTCTCAAACTGTATTGTAAGCTTCCATAAAAGCTTACTCAATTATGTCCACAAGTCTTCTCAAAGACTTGCCTCAAATATGCTCAACAAGTCCACACTAGAACTTGTCCAATCTCATAGAAACATAAAGAGAATTGTTAGATACTCAATATGCTCTATACTCATCATAATGCTCAATCACTTTCAATCACTCTTTCAAAAACATATAGAGAATTGTTAGAGATTCAATATGCTTCAACTCAATCAGTTTCTCAATTCAATTCAGAATATAGAATAGTTTGTTTTATGTAACTTGAACAATCACTTCACACACTCATTTGACTAGGCTCAATCAACTCTACTCAACCAATCACTCAATGAAATAATCCTTGCTCACAAACCCTAGTCCAAGAATATGATTATTCACTCAAAATGTTTCCAACAATGCTCAACAACAAATATCACATAACAATGATACTCATGTTCTTTTCAAACCCTAGTTCAAGTTCGTTTCTCAACAACTCACTTCAACAACAATGCTTATAAAACAACTCTCACATAACAATGATACTCATGTTCTTTTCAAACCCTAGTTCTTTTCTCAACCAATAGCTTCAACAACAATGCTTATAAAACAAGGTTCACATAACAATTATTTATTCCAGAAAACCTTGAAGCATTAACTCAAACACACTCAATAAGGAAGCCCTAACAAAATCCTTTTCACTTCAAACTTATTTTCAGAAAACCAAACAATCAACTCAACTATGGAAGAATGTGCTCATACCTTTTCTTTATGATGAAAGAACCTCAAATATTTGTCACAATCACAACCACTTCTATGCCAAACTCAAAGAGTTTAGAAGATAAATCTTTCTCATAATGTAATGCAAAAACTCAATTACACCTTATCACTCCATCTATAAAAACAACCATCAACATACATAAAATATTTTTCCAACAACACCTTATAATCTCCCAACTAAAATAAATTTAATATCCACCAAAATTTAACTCAAAAACCTCTTTAATTAAATTTTAATGGCAAGAAGAACTTTGGCAATAATCAAATCCACTTTCCTTATAACTCCAATAACATAAATCAATTGTACCAAAATTTAACTCAAAAACCTCTTTAATTAAATTTTGATGGCAAGAAATTTGGCAATAATCAAATCCACTTTCTTTATAACTCCAATAACATAAATCAATTACCAAACAAGCAACCTTTCATATACCCTTATAACTCCAAATAACACCTTATGAAAATATTAGGCAAATAAAATATTTAATAAAAATTATCTTTGCCACTAGTGGGATTCGAACCCCCAATCATTGCCTCCTCGTGCGCCCTAGCCGCGGGCTTGCCCACCGCGTGTGCTAGATGCATGCTTGGAAGGCTAAGAGCACCTCATGCTATTTATTCCAAGTCTAGCGCTCTAAATGAGTGCATGCCAAAAAAATTTCTCCTCAGTGCTCAAGACAAACATGCCAACAACCTCCACGTGAATCGATCATGGTCACTTCCACTCCCAACGCTCTTGCAAAATGTGTGCTTCCAATGGACCATACTGTCCAATGTGAGTGAGGCCTTAAGCCCTCTCTCTTCATCTTCTTCCTGACGCTAAAATATAAAATAAATTATTTGTCTTCTTCCTCAACGATTGCACAAAAATACTCTTTGCTCGATCGCATGAAAAATTAATCGAAGAAGGGTAAGTTTTGAATGCCCCTTTGGCATATTATTTATACACGAAATTCACCATATGGCTTAGACGTCGGCGCTCCATTAAATTTGATGATGTCGGCACTTTTATAACCTTTATAATTTATAAATTATTTAAATTCTAAAAGAATTTAAATTTTATAAATTATATTTATAAACCTTTGACTTTAATAAAAATTAAATCCTCCTTGAGATAAAATTTAAACCTTCATTTGTACTTCACTAATTTGATGAAAATTATTTTACCACCATGGTTTTAGTAAAAACCTTTATAAAATAATATTTTGACAACTTTTCAACTCTTCGCATTGCTCCTGGCATCAATAATGGTGTACTCCATGGTATTAATGACAACTTCATATGTTCACCTTGGCATCAATGACAACTTCTCACCTTGATATCAATGACAACTAAATGAGCTCAAAATGACCAATAACAATAGTCTCCAGTAAATAGAGATCCATTAGCCAAGGTAGTGAGGATAGGTATTCAGAGTAAGGACTCATTGGATAGAGATCCATTAGCCAGTGTAGTGGAGACAACAATTCTTCTAGAAGATCACTAGCTAGAGCAAAGGAGAAAGGAGTTCTCCTATGGATAGAGATCCATGAACCAATTGAGGATATTGGTGTCTCCTGTGGATAGAGATACACAAAATTGATCAGGTGATTGGTGTCTCCTTTGGACAGAGGTCCATAAATATTATAATAGGGAAAGGATTCCCAAGAGATTGATTGAGAAAATTTTAGTGAAATATTTTCTCCGTGGAGTAGCCCACATTGGGTGAACCATGTTAAATTGATGTCTCTACTGTATGTGATGATTTGTGCATTGCTTTGGTTACTACTCTTGATATTACCATTTATTATATTGGATAATATTATTTGGGAAAGAAAAGTAAAAAGTGATCTTATACTGTTCACCCCCCTCTCAGTATAAGCTTGTGTTCTTCGTAACTGACCTTCTTCGAAGATCATTCGGCTCGCACTTCCAATGCGATGGCCATTATATGCTGCTTAGCACTGATTCGTCCACCCCACCCTATGTGCGATGCCAGATTGGTGACCAATAGTTTTTGGCAACTTCATTGGGGATTGACTGAGTCCTATGTTTCAAAAAACTAGAGTTTGGTAACTCTCTGGTTTACCCAGATCTTCTCAAAGTCACATAGTGATACTTAAAGATAACGAGATCAATCATCCACTCATGCTAAAAATCCAAACATCCTAGAGGACTCAAGTATGATGAGCAACCTTGACCTCATTGGCAGAGATAATATGCCCACCTAGTGACTCTGACTCTGACTCCAACATCACAACTGTGACCTCTAAATACTGGTGCCTTAATGGCTTAGCTATCATTCCCCCAATGGAATGATCCTGATCCACTGAACCTCCATTGCTCGCTTGAGATTCCCAAGGGTACCCTGAAGGCCCTGACCAAATACAATGGCACCTTGGGAATGGCTCAGGAGCATGTTGAAGATGTTGTTGCATTGGCGTCCCTCCATGAAATTACTTATGAAGACGTCATGATCAGACTTCTGGTCATGTCTCTATGAGAGAGGGCATTATTATGGTACTGTATCCTTAGGAAAAAAATCATCTGCTCATGGGAAAACTTGGTGGGAGCTCTAATCAATACATTTTATGGCTCCATGGATCCCTTCCAACTCTTGATGCATCTCTCGTTCATCAAGAGGACACCTTTCAAATCCCTCATCGACTTCAACATTTGATTTGAGAGGAGTTGGAGGAGGATCCCTCCTCAGTACTAGCCATCACCTTCCTAGGCTCACTTGTACCTATGTCCAAGCCCTAAGCTGGAATGTAGGCCTCCTCTTGCTACAAACTAGGGAAAGGAGATTCCCTCAAGTCTTTCAAGAGGTTGTACGGGTAGAGCGACTCCTCGCTTTAGGCAAGAATAGCATCTTCAAGAGACTCTACCATCCCATCCCCATTTCCACCCATCATTTCTTCCCATATCACTGCACAATATCCACCATGGATCTCATCTCAAGCTGTGTAGGAGCCAAGGCTGTAGTCTGGCGAAACTCAAAGGGCAGACATCATCCTGAGATTAGGCGGGAGAAGTGTAAGAACCAGTCCTAAAAGTGACAACCTTAATGCTTGCACCTTTTCCCAAGAAATGGATGATCTCAACTAGGGCGGGAACATCACGTATAAGGAGGGCATATTTTTGCACCCTTTTTGTGTCCTAAAGTGCAATGAGCAAGGGCCAAGTCATCTCCACGATAGCTTAGTCAATTCGTACCTAGTTCTGGAGGAGGTCTCGTCAGCAATAGGCTCAATTAATGTATTATGTAGGAGAAAATGTGTGATGACAACATAGGTGTACCAAGCTGAGATTTCGTAGCAGGAAGATCCCAAAGACTGGTAATATCAAAGCTTATTTCTAGACAAAACAATACAAGAAAGCGACTCCCACGTGGAAAGGTTTATTGCCACACTGATCATCAATCACATAAGTATTGGTATGTGTAATGATCATCCAAGTCATGAAGGTTTCATAACTTGGAAGGAAGAGTGGTGTCGATCAGACAACTGAAGGTGCCTGAATTTTGGTATGATATGGTTTAGTCATTGCAGATTCATTGGATAAGCTCTAAAGTGAATCAATGGTTGTGGTGTGCCACTCACACCATAATTTTGTATACATAGGTCGGATGGTAAATAAATATGTTTGAGACACAAGTTGAAATAACATCATCATGTCCTTGGCAACTAAGGCAAAGGACCATTAGTGTGCCTCGTTATTGAAACACACTCGTGTTCTTAGTGTTTTTCCTCATGTGTTGTTGTGACCCCATGCCCAATGGATTTGAGGCTCACGATTCGGGCACACCTGAGTGCAACCTCATAAATGAATCCACTATTTTTTAAATAGTTCCCACTCATGTGATAGGAAAATTGACCTATAAAAGATACCCCAAGGGGTAGAAGCAGCACCAATTAAGAAACATGAAGCTGAGAATGGTGCTGCGACTAGGGGTTCCCTGGAAAAGTGGAAATAAATGAACAAGGTTCTTGTTGGAGCTAAATATGACTCAACATCAGATACCCCAAATTTTAAGTTTTTGGTTTCAATAAATTACCAAATTTTGTTGGTCTCTGTTGCTTTCCCCACTGAGAAATTAATTGTCAATGGTTTGATCCCTAATAAGCAGTTATAAAATATTAATCATGATCAAGTCTAAAGTTGTGACTTTGACCATTAATAAAAGTGCCTTTGTGACCGTTAATAGAGTAGATTATAATTTTTAAAATAATCAAACATTTGATAAAAATCTCCCTAGACCGTTAAAATTATCTGATTATTAGATAGTTTATAATTTGAAATATAATGCTAGCCAATGAGAACCCCAAAAAAGTCCTTTGGTCCATAATAAAATTGATCGAAATATTCATGCCAAAGAAAAATTAAAATAAACCCAAGGTTCAAAGTAAGTCATCATGGGAAAATAAGGGTATGTGCCCCCTTTGCGCTTAAATATCAAGCAAGTCCAAAGATCTTGATGATAGCATTTCACCCTCTGAAATCGTATGGACACGCTCGCGTAAGCAACCCAAGTCTTAAAAGTCAATAACATGCCATGGTAAAAAAGGTTAGCATAAGGTCTAAAGATATTAAATATTGAGGGTACATGCCCCCATTGGAAAAACATCGAACACCTTGGAAAGATCCAAGGGCAGCGCTTAGATCCTCTTTAATCGGATGAACACACTTTCATAAGCTGATTAAGGGTTAAATTAAGTAGGTCAAATAATAGCACATAGTCAAAAGTTTATAACCCAAAGTCTGAAAGATAACCAAATTAATTAAAGTTAAGGGTTATGCGCCCCTTTGATTAAATGTCATGTAAGTCAAAAAGATCCAAGGGCAGCGCTTCATTGGGATAAATTGGACGATCGCGCTCGATCTAAATATGAGAGGGTTAACATTAAAAAGTGTTAAGTGCCTTGGGATTAATTAAGTGCTAAAAGTGATTAACGAGGGTCTTAATATGTTGATAATAATTTCCTTTTTGTTAATCACATATTAATGAAGATTAAAAAGCCTATGTGCCTTATATTTTATTTTAGTTTTTACAGGTCAAAAGAAGATCTATGGTTGTGCTTTCTCCAAAGTTAATCTGATGGTAACACTCATAGAAATTTGATTGACCATTAAAATATCATGTCTAGGTTGAAGTCAAAATGCCCTCCATCTTTGACAGATCTAATGGTCACGTCGAATCCCTAGCAGATCCAATGGATGCGCACTCACCAAAGAAGTTAAATTTGGTCATGGACCCTTTTGACTAAGGCATCATGCAACTCTAGAAGATCCAACGACAACGATATCTCCACCCCAAATCGACGGTGCGTGCTCATTAAAAGTAATAAAAGTTATGTGGAATTTAAACTTTGTACATATTTGAATGAATCGATGACTGTGCACACTCCTATATGATCTAATGGCTGCACATGCAAAAAAATATCCAAAAGATAATAATATCCTTCCAAGCGGTAAAAGGGTTTGCACCTATGTAGGATCCGACGTCGGTGCACACCCTAAAGCTTGTTCCAACGGTCCGGCTCATGTGAGAAAGTTCATACTTTAAGAAGTCAAATAAAGGAAATTAAAAGCGTGCATCATAAAGTTGATACGATGGAAGCGCTTAAACCCGCCTAGATCCAATGACATCGCTCTTCCAGGACAATCATGAGCTAAAGAAAATTAATGACAACGCCTAACCTCGGTCGAATCTAATGGTTGCAATTTAATCAAGATGAGTTAAAGAATATAAACACACATCATGGGCTAATCTAATGGCAGTGCTCGTACCTGCTCTAATCTGATGACAACGCTTTACCAAAGGTGGTCAAAGTTTAAAGCAGTCATTAATAAAGTCATATCCCATGTAGATCGGACGGTCGTGCTTATCTCCGCCTAAATTTAATGGTTGTGCTTAATCAAAGCTATAAAAGGATAATTAAGTGGGATGAAATATGCACATCTCTATCCGATCCAATGATGGTACTTGACCCTGCTCAGATCTAAAGATAGTGCATAGACGAAGGATACGAAGGATAATATATATGAACTCTTTTTAGTAGGATTAAATGGGCACGTGTAGTTGATTCCTAATTGAACGGTGAATGCTAGGGGAGCTAATCAGAATATAAAGGCCAATGTTTTATTAAGAATTATTAATGATATAATTACCCCATTAACCTTAATAAAACAAAATTATTTGCAAGATTAAAACTTTGACTAATGAATACAATGGTTATTAATTTTGGACCTAAGTATTTTGATTCAATATTGCTTCTAACCAGAGTATTTCAAACTTGATACATATGACTAACCTTAGTATACATATATTATGTCGTATGGCTAACAATCATGCAGGATCATAGAGATCAACGATGACAAATTGAAATCAACAAGGTCTAACGGTAAGCTTGGCATGGGATACTCATAAAGGTAAGTGTTACGACTAAGGCTCCTTAAACTTTGGTTATTCTCTAAATAATTGTGATGATAAAACTTGGGTTAAGGTAATCCAGTTACACTGTCGACTAACCAAACATGTAGATTAGCAAATTTTGATGGGCACACGCTTCAATGAGCGGATCTAACAATCGATCCCCAGAATAATGACCACTTTTTAACGATATATCTTCTTTCAAAAATTGACCCCTATAAAGGGCCAAGGTGGCGGAATGCCTCGTAAAAATTCCCGTGAAAGCTATCACCACCACATTCATAATGCCACATCAGGAGAGGAAGCAACTCAGTGACCAATAGCAACACTGTAAATGATTAAAGGTACACAAATCAAAGACCATCATGGGGGTACGAGCCGAGGAAGATCATAGGTCATAACTACCCGATTTTAGAAACAACACAATGGCAAGTATCCATTGGCCAATTTCAAAAGGTAGTTGGTGACACTGCATTAATAACGCCTTGTGCGAAGACTGTGAAGCCACTCCTCCATAAATTACTTAAACCCCCACTCTCGAACGCATTACCACCCTAGTTATCTCAGAGCAAGAAATTGCTATAGATGAATAGAGAGTTGAAGAGTTGCCATAGACGAGTGAGAACTCAGAAAAGTGTGTTACTATGAGTTGAGCTACTATCTGTAAGAAAAATGACTACCTAGGGAAATGCTTTTGCACCGAAGGACACCTTGGAGGCTATGAAATTCATCATAGATCAGACCCCGTATGCTGAATTTTTTGAAAAATCTACGAACACAATGGGGATGTATGATTTCTCCAAACAATCTATGAAAGACAAGAAGCTCATGCCAGCTCAATAGTATGAAATCGAGAACACCTATATTCGGAGCTTTGAGTCCACCGAAGAGAATTTACAATGCTACCCTTGGTTGTTGGTAGATTTGTTTCACAAAGCAAGGAGATTACAGAACAAGAGACCCCCTAGAAGCAATAGATGGATGAGCAATGTTGGGAAATTAATATGTCCCAGAGTATACTACTCCATGGACCTCATAGCATGGCTAGCGGTGGCATACGATGAGAACACCAAAACTTTCAGGGATAACAAGGACCGACCAATGTTCAGTATTGTGCCCAAGCATATCAGGGAAGTTTTCAATCTTACGCCTTCGAACACGTCACTAATCCACCAGGTAATTCAGAGATAATCTAGTAGGTTAACTAAATTAGAGTCATTTAAAATACTTTTTGAAGCACATGAAGATGTTCAGTATGAATTCCCTATTAGAAAAACTGCATTTAAGCCCTGGGTCAGGGATTTCTATGATATGGTTAGCATCATCCTAGGAGTATCAAGACTCGATGTGGTTTGGATGGATGTATTGTATTTAGTAGCACAGAGTAATAGAAGTACAAACCCCCCATCTATGCTTGGGAAGAGGAGTTAAGAAAACAAATGCACAGAGAGTTGATAGAACTGAAAAGGGCTATTTTGGAGCAAAGGAGATAGATGCCCCATTTCTCCAACTACTCGATTCTCATGCATCTATTGGCTGGACAAATGGGAGAAGATAGTAAAAAGAGACTGAAGGTTATTGAGAGTCCATACGTTCAAACTAGATTTTGGAGGATACACGAGGGATGTACTCATCTAGGCTGGTTTTATGACAACTTCATGGTGGAAATTCACTGGATTTTAACGGGCGACATGCCTGAGAGATTAGGCCTTAGGATAAAAACATTTATCAAAGAAAAGGAAATAGGAGATTATTTCTTCTCAAAAGGTTTCACGTACATTAGGCTCTATGGGGCCAAAATTCCCCCTAAGGTGTTGCCTATGTACTACCCATTCTCCTTAGCCGCACTGGAAATAGTGAGACAGGTAACAGAAGAAGCCAAGATGAGATAAGCTAAGAAGCATGGTCGGGTCCCCTGGTTCAATGTGCCTTACAAATTTGGATATTACATATTCATAGGATATCCGACCATGTATAAAGGCATGTATGATCTAGAAAGCCTAGATTTCGAAGAAGTGACTTGGAGACCCTATGATCCTTTGAAAAAATACAAGGATATGATGAAACATGAATATGCCTAGGTCGAGCACAGAAAAGACCAATATGAAGAAGTGTTGTTAGAAGTAATAGAAAAGGGAGAAAATTTGCAAAAGGTATGGAATGATTTCCCATTCAATAAAAGGGGAAATTCACAAATCCACCCACCATATGAATACCCCACAGAGCTGAACTCAATAAGGAGGATTACTATAGAATCAGCAGCCCCAATCTTCTCCCCTCCTACTCAAACAATCCGAGAAGATCCTATACTAGAAATTATAGAAGAACAAGGCATTGAAAAAATAGAAGTTACAATGAATACAATAGATATAGTGGAACACCAGATTCAAGTCTCGAAAGGCCACCAACTCAGTATAGAAGTGACACCCAGTACTTCACAAGAAACTCCTACAAGGCTTCATACAGAGAAAGGAAAAGAGATTGTTACAGGACCATCCCAAGAATTGGTAATTCCAAAAAAACAAGCTATGGTCCCTATTCTTGATCAACTATTGGTCATTACCAGTGTAAAGAAGTTAGCCCTCAAGCCATTCCCACCTCGATGAAGATTAATGACAAAGAAATACCAATTCCATCTATAACACAAATGAAAGCTAGTGGTTTTGGAGAAATCTTGAGAGATCATAGAGTAGAAAAGCAAGAGGTTGTATCTACCCCTAAGGCAAAGAGGCCTAAGCTAGCTCTAACCTCGACAAAAGTTACATTAAAAAGGGTCGAAGAAGAAATGGTTTTTAGTGTTGCTAATGAAAGGGAACTACAGGTAGTAGCAAGGATGGGTGGCATGGCAGAAAGTTCTACTATAGAGGTGGATAAAGACAAGCACAGGTCATCTATAGTAGAAATATCCATACCTGCTCCATAAGAACCAATGGTTCTCACTATTGATGATCAAATAGGGAAGGTTTCAATGCGGGGGAAAGAAGATGACATGGTCAGAATGAACAAAGCTATGACTGCACAGACTTTAGACCATCTACATCAAACGAATAATGAATTGAGAAGTCAATTGGAAACCAGTGACAAGGAAAAGGTGGAGATGCAAGCCTTGATTGATAGTTTGAAAGAAGAGTTGGCAAAGAAAACCACCCCATCAGTACAACCCCCTTTGGTTGTGAAAATAACAAACTATGCAGACTATTTGTCTAAAATAAAAAAAGAAATGTCATTTAAAATTAAGGATAGGATCCATGGAATCACAGAGATGTTTAGACAGATCAGAGTGATCCAATTTACTACCAAGGAAATGGAGAGTCTACTATACCAGAAAGAAAAGGAACTAGAAGTCATCCATCCCACTCTCCACCTGATGGTAGAAAATTTTGAAGAAATGCAGAATAAAGAAGTGATCTTAAAAGATGGATCTAAAGTAAAAAATAATATTGAATTCATGAAAGCAACAATGTTTAAAGTAAACAGAGAAAGGTGGTATAATGATGTTATAGAAATGGTTGCCCTATTAAATGATATAAGAGAGAAGCTAGCAGAAATTGGGTTGTCATTGGAGGAATTCTTGGAAACTGCTAACATAGAAGACCTTCTCATGAATAAGATCGAAGGGTTTGACTGTGAACCGGATGATGGCGAAGCAATGGCCAGAGAGACTACCTTCTTGGTAAATACTATGGAGTCCCTTATTACCCAGTATGAAAATAATAAGGTTCTTATCAACATATAGAAGAATAGAATCCTCCAAGAAATGAATATATTGAAATTTTCTATGACTTTTAATATTTACGCTTGGAGGCTTATCGAAAAGCAAATCAAAGGGTTGCAGTAGAGCAAGAAAAATAAAGAAATCAAAATATGTAGTTTACAACTAGAAATGGATTCACCCCTAGAAGAAGAAATGAAAATTACTCAAGAGGGAGAAACTTCAAAAATAGGAAGTCAATCAGAGAGTGAAGAAGAGACAGAAGGAGAAGACTATTCAGGCACTGAGATTACCGGTTGAACAAGTAAAGACTAAAAGAGTCTTGGAAAAATATACAGAGTAAACAAAGAGGGGTAATGGAAGATAATTATACAAGTTTTAAAATAAGATCAAACCAAAAGGTGACAAGTGTAAGGCCAAGATCAAGCCAAAAATAATAGATTCAAGAACCTAGAGCTATAAATACACCAACTACGGTCAGAATCTGCATCAAGCATTTAGAGATAGCATTTTTGCTAAGAGGTATACTTGAGTGCCCTATAAATTGTGTTGTTGTATCCTTTGTGTCTATTTTTCTCTATCATCCCTCATTCTTCCCTTTGTTGTGCAGGTTTTGGTAGAATTGTGCTTGAGAAGCTGAGAATATTTCTAGTCTTTTTGAGCCTGAAACTCAGAGATTTTTCCTATTACCAAATTGGAGCAGGAAAAGTTGATGAAGTCTTGTTACATTATTTGAACAAATATTTCTCATTGTATTAAGAGATTTTAACAGAGTTTAATGGCATTCTGCCAACTCTGCATGTAATTCATTTGGAAAAATTAATACAATTCTAGGGTTCAGTTCTACCATTTTTATCTATAGTTCTGTGTGTTTCCTCATAGCAGATTACATTATTTGAATGTGTTATGAGTGTTTCTTTCATTGGTTAACTTTTAGATTCACTACGATATTCGACTGAGTCTAATAGCACCAATTTCTCTTTTCTCCATTCTTTTTATTCATATTTTAAAGCGTTGTTAAATTGCTATAACAGCCCAATGAATCTAGGCACCGGTCTACATAAGGCATAATAATAGTTGTTGTCTTTGCTTGGTCATTTTAATATAAGTAGTATATAACTAAAATATGGAGTGCTTAAACTTGTAATATCTGAAGTTTATCACTAGGGTTTCCTTACCCATTCTGGTTATTTTCTTTAGCAATATATCTTTTATCAGAATAAAGAGGCAGGTTGACCAGAGCCTGTAATAGCTCGTTGGTTCCAAATGATTTCTTGTAGCATGACAATCGAATCCTATGGATGCAAGAAATTATTCCAACAATTTTTTGGCGTCATTGTCGGGGAGGACTTTATAAATTTTAAACTGGTTTTCAACGACTATTTCTATCAAGGCGGCCAATTAGAATAAAGAACCCACATTTTGATTTTTATAACTTTTATGTTCTTTATTTTATTTTGCCCATAATTTTCAATTTTCTTTTGAAGTGTTCTTGATGTTTCTTGATTTTCCCCAAGAACCATCTCCTGTGAGGCTGAGAGTTAAAAATCAAGCAATCTTGATAATACATTATGTTCTTTCTACACTACCTATGTTGGTGACTCTGTCTAGATGAACCCAAAAATCAAAAATCAAGAAAGAAGGAGCAGAACGTGTTAGCGCACACCAAGAGAAGCGGTAAGGAGCTATTTCTAAATTTCAAGAACCCTGAGGTACTTACCTATAATAAAAGAATACCACTTCTTAAGAATACTATGCATGAAAGTAAATCTTGTCCTACAAGTAGAAAGTACATAAAGAAAAATAGAAATCAAAATATTACTACTACAAAAATAGTTGTTAATAGTGGGTTAAATTTTGTTGTAGATGATACATTTGATTATTCTCATTGCCCAACTAATAGTAATACTATAGTAGATAATTCAGCTAATTATATTAAGGTTACCCAACCCCATATTCCTGTAGGCAGTGTTTCTGTGAATCCAAATCCCATTACACCTACAATCACAATGGCTCAGCCAAATAAAAATAATATTCAATAGTGGAGAGCTAATAGGTATAGGCCTTTTACTTTACCTACAAATTTGAATGCCTTACCAAATAAAGCTCATAAGTATCTCCCCAAGTTTCAAGGAAATAATGCAGTAACTAGAGAAGATCATATTAAAAGTTTCTTATATGCTTTGGATAACTTAGAGGTAGAACATGAAGATGTAGTCCTAAGGCTATTCCTGCAAACCTTAGAAAAGGATGCTAGAGAGTGGTTCAATTCTCTCCTAGCCAATGACATTCTAGATTTTGTTAAAATGGAAACTATGTTTCTAAAGAAATTTGGAGAGAGGAAAAATGAACAATCCCTGTTAACTGAGTTAGCCACTATGAAGAAAAAGGAAAATGAAGTTGTCAGTGATTTTAACAGAAGATTTTCCAAAACTAGGAACAAAATCCCTATTAACCTCAGGCCTAGTGACATCCAATCAATTTGTTTCTATAAAAATGCTTTCCAAGGGGAATTCAATTATGAATTAAGGCAAGAACAAGCCACCACTATCGATGAATGCATGGATAAAGTGATTGAAATTGAAAGAAATATGCTAGATAGTGGTAAAATGAAACCTTATTCTCTAGAGATAAATCAACCTGATAAAAATCCCAAAAGAGTAGCTTTTGATTTACAAAGAAGAGTTGAAGTAGATCCAATGGAGAAATTGACTAATCAGATGGTTGAGATGTTTAATACCATGAACAATAGGTTAGCAAGAATAGAAAGAAATAATGGAAACAATGGGAACAATGGTGAGCCATCACAACTAGAGAGACCACATGTTGATAATTGCCCTCCTTTCAAGAAAAATTTCAATAGGAATTGGGGAAACAACAATAGCTCTAAAGAAGGAAATAGAAATAGGAACAACGGGAACAATAATTGGAAGAATAGAGAATCTGACAGAGATCAGAATAGTGTTCCAAACCCCATGCCATATGCTAACATAACAGAAGGTTTTCCTTACTTTCTTTTCAACCTGTGAGGCCCCCCATAACCTAGAAGGATGTGGTTTTTACTTAAGTAAACAACACAATATAGATCTTAATGATGATTCAGAAGAAGACATAAGGATTAATGTCTATTGGTCTCTAGAAGATGAGTCCAGAGAAAGGCTCTTTGAAGAAAACATGGACAAGTATGCTTCAAATCATCATCCTCAGATCTTAGTAGTTGAAGGTACTAAAATATTACAAAAACCACATGAGTCAAGATATGATAAAATGAAGCAGGGAAAATTAATCCCCACTACTAAAGAAGTGGAGGAATTAGAAGCTACCAATACTCTGAATTTAAGAAATAGAACAGTTCCTGATAGAATAGAGAAAGCTTCCACTAGTGAAACAAGAAAATAGTCCTTCACAAACAAAAATATTAGTAAAGAGAAAATTGATAGAATCCCCAAAAAGGTAATCCCTGAGCTAGTAGAGTTAGAAGAGGAAACATCTAAAGAAGAATGCAACAAACCATTGGATGTAAAAAAGATAGAATTTGATGTTGGGTCAGAACTCAGTAAACAAAAAGTTAATATCACATTTGGTGAGCTTATGAAAGTTCAGCAATACAGAGAACAGGTCTGTAGGGCATTTGGATTAATTGAACAAAAAGAAGATCCAACTTGCCATGCTGCTAGACAAAATCAACAAGATACAAGGTCACCATCCTCTATTAGACCCTTCTATGTGTCATTAAGATATAATTCAGATGAAGGAGAGAGGTATGTAATTCATAATTGTATGTTGGATAGTGGAGCTTCACATAATATCATGCCCAAAATGATAGCTGACCAAATGGGATTAATATGTACAAGAGATTCTACCCCTATTTTAGTAATGGATAGTAGGCAAGTACCTTGCATTGGAGTGATAACTGGATTATTGGTTTTCCTAGACCAACATCCCAAGAAAGGTATAGTGATGGATGTTGCAGTAGTGGATGTTGATCCTTTCTTCTCACTACTACTAAGCAGGCATTGGGCAGAACAATTAGGGGGTTCAATTCAATTGGATTGGTCTTATGCTACCATTCCAATGATAGATAAAGAAAATGTAACTCTACGAAGAGAACCTTTTAACAAATATTTTGTAGAGTTAATTAAAATAGATGAAACCATGATAAACTTGGTAAATTCAATGGAAGAAAAAGGAATGGGAGTTTATTCAATATGGCATAACCCATTCCTAGTAGAAGTACCAGAGGCCAAAAACATGGATCCAAAAGTCATGAAGATGGTTGATGCTGAATCAGATAGAGTATTAACACAAGAAATGTGGACCATGACTTTTGATGGAGCTAAATCCCAATCTGGAGTAGGTGCAGGAGTTAATTTGACTGACATAAAAGGAAACTACCTTGGTATTCCTTACAGACTAGAATTCCCTTGCACAAATAATGTAGCTGAGTATGAGGCTCTATTGCTAGGATTGAGGAAAGCCAAAGAATTGGGAATAAATTACCTGACTGTAATAGGAGATGCAAAATTAATTATCCAACAGATAAGAGGAAAGTATCAAACTAAGCATCCTAGGTTAAAACAATATAGAACTGCAGTATTGGAAGAGATTGATAAATTTTTAGCTTTCAATATTTCATATATTCCTAGAGAACAGAATCATGTTGTTGACCTCTTAGCTGTAAATGCATCAGGCCTAGATCATCCAAAAATTACTACAGAATATATGGATAGGTTCCCAACCATTTCAGTCTATAAGCCTTCTGTACCAGATAACATTGTTTACTTACAAGTCTTTCAAGATGATGTGGACATAAAAGACTTCATGACCTTACAAAATCAATATGCAGATATAATTTGTGATGAAAAGGATGAAGAAAAATTAAAAGATCAAATAGGAGAACTAGTAGAAGTAATCCAACTAAAAACAAATAGAATACCAAAAGGATTAGTTTCTCTAGAAATTTTATTTGATGATTTTGATAAAGCTTTCAAACCTCTCTTGAAAGAGACTATAGCTGAAGATGTTAATATTGGTACAATTAAAGAGCCCAAAATAGTGAAAATAGACACAACCTTACCAACAAAAGAAAAAGTTGGATATATAAGTTTCTTAAAGAAAAATAAAGAACATTTTTCTTGGACTTATGAAGATCTTAAAACCTTCAAAACAGATGTAATGTCACATATAATACCTCTGAAGGAAGATTCCAAGCCATTCAGACAAAAACAGAGGAAGTATAACCCTACCTTACACCCAATAATGCAAAAAGAGGTACAAAAATTGTTGGATTCCAAAATTATCAGAAAGGTAAGATTTTCATCTTGGATATCCAATTTAGTACCAATCAGAAAGAAAAATGGGGATATTAGACTCTATGTAGACTTTAGAAATTTAAATAAAAGCTCCTTAAAATACAATTATCCATTGCCTAATATGGAACAACTATTGCAAGTTATAGTTGGTTCATCTAGAATGTCCCTGTTAGATGGATTTTTTGGATATAACCAGATACAGATTAATCCAGAAGATAGACATAAGACAACATTCACCACACCCTGGGGTACCTTTGAATATTTGAGAATGCCTTTTGGTCTAATGAATGCAGGTGCTACCTTTCAGAGAGCAATGGATTTTACCTTCAAAGGGTTGATGTTCAAAATAGTAGTGGTATATTTGGATGATATAACAATATTTTCTAAAAATCCAAAGGACCATTTAGAACATCTTGCTGTAGTCTTTGCCCGATGCAAAGAGTTTGGAATTTCCCTAAATCCTAAAAAGTGCATATTTGGAACAACACAGGGGAAATTACTAGGACACATAGTGTCAGAAAAAGGGGTGAGTATAGATCCAGAAAGAATAGAAGCTATCTCAAAAATTCCCCCTCCTAGAAACATCAAAGGAGTCAGGTCATTCTTTGGAAAAATCAATTTTGTTAGAAGGTTTATTCCCAATTTTGTAGAGATGACCAAACCTATAAATGACATGGTTAAAAATACTGGAGAAATAAAATGGACAACAGAAAATATAGAAGCTTTTGAAAAGATAAAAGAAGCCATTTCTACTGCCCCAGCCTTAACCTACCCCAATTACTCAAAAGATTTCAACATCTATTCATACGCATCTGAACATTCCATTGTTGTAGTCCTTTCTCAGAAGGATGATGAAAATAATGAAAGGCCAATAGCCTTCATGAGTTCAGGATTGAAAGGAGCACATCTTAAATATACCCTATTAGAAAAATATGCTTATGTAGTGATTCAATATTTAGAACATTTCAAAGGTATATTCGGTTCAAATAAAGTTTACTATTGTATCCCTTTCATAACAATAAAAGATGTCTTCACCCAATCCGAACCACTAGGAAGGCCTGCAAGGTGGATGGTGAAACTATTACAGTATGATGCAGAATTCAAAGTAGTCAAAACTGTAAGAGGGTAAGGCTTAGCAAAATACCTAGCATATAAAGGAGAAGAACTCTATAATAATAGTTAGATGAGATGCATGACATCAGGAGAGTTAAAAATGTTGAATGTAAATGGTATGATGAAATATTAGCATACCTACAAACTTTGTCTTTCCCAAAGGACATGCCAATTAATAGAATGAGATCAATAAAACTACAAACACAGAAATATCATGTGCAGGATGGTGTGCTTTATTGGAGACACCCTGATGGTGTATTGCTAGTCTATCTGTATGAAAAGGAAGTCCTAGAAACAATTAAATAATTTCATGATGGTTTATATGGAGGACATTTTTCTCCCAAAGCTACAACTAATAAAATTATGAGAGCAGGTTATTATTGGCCTTCACTTTTTAAAGATGTATATCAGTATGTTAGAAATTGTCATAATTATTAGGTTTTTGTAGGTAAGAAACATTTGGCTGCTATGCCTCTCAAACCAATAATCATAGAAGCACCATTCACACAATGGGGCATTGATTTAATTGGAGAAATCAATCCAAACTCATCAAGAAGACATAAATGGATCATAACTGCAACATATTACTTCACAAAATGGGTAGAAGTTGCACCTCTAAGAAGTTCTACATCTCAAACTATCATAAATTTCTTAGAAGAAAGTATTCTAACCAGATTTGGGGTTCCTCAAAAGATAGTGACAGATAATGGACAATATTTTGTATCATTTGAGATGGTAGAATTTTGTGCTAAGTATGGAATAGAACTCTCTCACTCTACAAATTATTACCCACAAGGGAATGGTCTAGCCGAGTCATCAAATAAGAATTTAATTACCAGAATTAAGAGATCATTGGGTAAAAATAAGAAGAGTTGGGATAATGAATTAAAATTTGCTCTATGGGTAGATAGATTATCTCTTAAAAGAAATACAGGGAGAACTCCTTACGAATTAGTATATGGAGAAGAAGCATTGCTACCTCCCAGAATAGAGAAATTAGCCCTTTCCCTACTGTTACAAGATCATGAGAACCCTGATGCCTTGCAGAGAAGATTAGACAAAATTGTCCAAGTGCAAGAGCAAAGAAGAGAGACCTTAAATAGAATAATTGATCAAACTCAAAAAACTATAAAATCATTTAACAAAAAAGCAAAAGGTACTCCTTTTTGTGAAGGTGATATAGTAATCTACTGGGATCCCAAAAATGATAAACATGGTGAGAAAGGGAAACTTGAACCCAAGTGGATTGGCCCTTATCAAATAGCTCAAGTTGTTGGTCCAAACACTTACAAGTTGCAAACCTTAGAGGGTGAACTGATGAAAATCCCTATCAATGCTATACATCTCAAAATTTATAACCCTTGCCATGGGGTCAATAGGGAGTAAATGCCCTAAGAAAAAAGATAAAAAAAATAAAAAAAATGAAATAAAATAAATAAATAATGATAAAAACCCAAATAATAGAGTGTTGTTCTTGTCAGGATGTTATGTTGTTTGTTTTGGTCAGTGTTCTTCTTACTGTTGTGTCCTGTTTTGATTTGTGTAGTTATCCTTCATGACTATCATAGGAAAAAGAGTATTCTTTAAATGTTTATTTCTCTAAAAGATAAACAGAGAAGAGGAAATTTATTTTAGATTTTGATGATGCTTACAATTTTCAAAATTGAATGTTCATGCAATTGTCATACGGTATGAGATAAAACAGAGTAAAATCAGAGTTGTTGGTCCATCATGACAAAGTCTCACATTACAAATCATACTAAAAGGAATTTTAGGTCCAAGGGATAGAATTATCTTTGGTAAGATGGTTGAGCTAAAAATCATTACACTCTATCCTTTAGCCAAAAATTGGTCCTCAACTCAGGCACACTCATTGCACAATTTGCTTATATCCAAATATTTCTCAAAAGAGAAAGAAAATTTAAATAATGCAGATTGAGTTTGTATTTGAGATATCTTGGAAAACCTCTACCGGGGCTATAGACACTTGAATGGTAGTAGAGTAAAACCATATGGGATCAATAGCATCTCCACCGGGGCTATAGATGCTTGACTGGCAGTGGAGCCCTACAAATGGCGAAAATATTAAGGAGTGAAATTACTTATTAGGCTTGACTATTTTCCAAACATGATGAAGTTCTGGAAGACCCAAAAATCAAAATGAATGCACTAACACACACTCAGGCCAAGGCATGATGGAGCAAGTGACTTTGATGCATTATGTATAATCATATCTTAGGACTTTGTAGAACAATCATAACAATATTTCAAAAAGCTCATCTGAACTTAAAATTTTGATCCTTTGATCTAAATTTGACTGAGGAGAATAACAGTTTTTGGATACTCTATTGCTTTGATATCATTTTTGTTGCTTTGTATCTTTTCAGTTTTAAGTTTTCTTTGTTTATGTTTTTGATTTTCTAATCAAGCTTGATGGTTTATGATTCTGTCTAAGGCTAGAAATAAAACCAGGAGATTCTGGAATTCTCAAGTGCCTCATGTTTTCAGCACATTGTCCCAGTCAGAGCCTATGTTGGAGCCAAATTTGACTCAACATCAGATACCCCCAATTTTAAATTTTTGGCTTCAATAAATTTACCAAATGTTGTTGGTCTCTGTTGCTTTCCCCTCTGAGAAATTGATTTTCAATGGTTTAGTCCCTAATAAGCAGTTATAAAAATATTCATCTTAATCAAGTCTAAAGTCGTGACCTTAATCGTTAATAAAAGTGCCTTTGTGATCGTTAATCGAGTCTAAAAAGATTATAATTTTCAAAATAGTCAAACATTCGATAAAAATCTCCCTAGACCATTAACATTATCTAATTATTAGATAGTTTATAATTTGAAATATAATGCTAGCCAATGAGAACCTCAAAAAAGTCCTTTGGTCCATAATAAAATTGATCGAAATATTCAAGCCTAAGCAAAATTAAAATAAAAACAAGGTTCAAAGTAAATCATCATGGGAAAATAAGGGTATGTGCCCCCTTTGCACTTAAATATTGGGCAAATCCAAAGATCTTGATGATAGCGTTTCACCCTTCGAAATTGGACGGATGCGCTCGCGTAAGCAGCCCAAGTCTTAAAAGTCAATAACATGCCATGGTCAAAAATGTTAGCATAAGGTCTAAAGAGATTAAATATTGAGGATACGTTCTCCCATTGGATAAACATCGAACACCTTGGAAAGATCCAAGGGCAACGCTCAGTTCCCCTTTGATTGGACGAACATGCTTTCATAAGCTGATTAAGGGTTAAATTAAGTAGGTCAAATAATAGCGCATAGTCGAAAGTTTATAACCCAAAGTCTGAAAGGTAACAAAATTAATTAAATTTAAGGGTTACACGCCCCTTTGATTAAATGTCATGCAAGTCAAAAAGATCCAAGGGCAACGCTTCATTGGGATAAATTGGATGATCTCGCTCAATTTAAATATGAGAGGGTTAACATCAAAAAATGTTAAGTGCCTTGGGATTAATTAATTGCTAAAAGTGATTAATGAGGGTCTTAATACGTTGATAATCATTCTCTTTCCACTAATCACAGATTAATGAAGATTAAAAAGCATGTCCGCCTTATATTTTTTTAGTTTTTGCAGGTCAAAGGAAGATCTACGACTACGCTTTCTCCAAAGTTAATCTAACGGTAGTGCTCATAGCAATTTGATTGACCATTAAAATTTCATGTCTAGGTTGAAGTCAAAATACCCCCCATATTTGATAGATCTAATGATCGCACTGAATCCCTAGCAGATCCAACAAACGCGCACTCATCGAAGAAGTTAAATTTTGTCATGGACCCTTTTGACTAAGGCATCATGCAACTCTAGAAGATCCAACGACAACAGTATCTCTGCCTCGATCTGACGATGTGCGCTCATTAAAAGCAATAAAAGTTAAGTGGAATTTAAACTTTGTATAGATTTGAATTAATCAACGGCTGCACACAATCATAGATGATCTAATGGCTACGCATGCAAAAAAATATTCAAAAGATAATAGCATCCTTCCAAGCGGTAAAAGGGTTTGCACCTATGTAGGATCCGATGACGGCACATGCCCCAAAGCTTGATCTAATGGTGACACACCTATGAGAAAGTTCATACTTAAACAAGTAAAACAAAGGGAAATTAAAAGTGCACATCATAAAGTTGATCCAATGACAACGCTTAAACCCACGTGGATCCAACGACAATGCTCTTCCAAGGTAATCACAAGCTAAAGAAAATCAATGACAACGTCTAACCCCGCTCGATTCTGATGGATGCAATTTAATCAAGATGAGTTAAAGAATATAAATGCACATCATGCGCTAATCTAACGGTAGCGCTCATCCTTGCTCTAATTCGATGGTACACTTTACCAAAGGTGGTCAAAGTTTAAAGCGATCATTAATAAATCTGTGGCCCACGTAGATCGGACGGTCATGCTTATCTCTGCCCAAATTTAATGGTTGCACTTAATAGAAGATATCAAAGGATAATTAAGTGAGATGAAAGATGCACATCTCTATCTGATCCAACGATGATACTTGACCCTACTCATATCTGACGATAACGCATAGCCGAAGGATCCGAAGGATAATATAGATGAACTCTTTTCAATTGGATCGGACGGGCGTGCGTAGTTGATTCCTAATCGAATGGTGAATTCTATGGGAGCTAATAAGAATATAAAGACTAGTGTTTTATTAAGAATTATTAATGATATAATTATCCCATTAACCTTAATAAAACAAAATTATTTACAAGATTAAAACTTTGACTAATGAATACAATGATCATCAATTTCAGACCTAAGTATTTGGGTTCAACATTGCTTCTAATCATAGTGTTTTAAGCTTAACACAGGTGATTACCCTAGTATACATCTATTATATGACTAACAATTATGTAGGATCATAGAGATCAAAAACTATAAATTGAAATCAACAAGGTCTAAAGGTAAGCTTGGCATGGGATACTCATAAAGGTAAGTATTACGTTTAAGGCTCCTTAAACTTTGGTTATTCACTAAATAATTGTGATGATGAAAATTGGATCAAGATGATCAAATTACACTGTCAATTAACCAAACGTGCAGATTGGTGAATTTCTATAGGCACACGCTTCAATGAGCAGATCTAACAATCGATCCCCAGAATAATGACCACTTTTTAATGATATATCTTCTTTCAAAAATTGACTTATACAAAGGAACAAGGTGGTAGGATGCCTCATAAAGATTCCCGTGAAAGCTACCACTACCACATTCATAATGCCACGTAAGGGGAAGAATAATCGTAGCAACCAATAAAAAACACTATAAATGATTAAAGGTACACAAACCAGAGACCTCCATGGGGGTACGAGCCAAAGAAGATCGTAGGTCATAACTACCCAATTTTAGAAACAACACGATGGCAAGAATCCATTGGCCAATTTCAAATGGGAGTTGGTGAAACTGCATTAACAATGCCTTGTGCGAAGACTATGAAGCCACTCTCTGTAAATTACTTAAACCCGCACTATTGAATGCATTATCATCTTGGTTATCTCAAAGCAGGAAGTTACTGTAGATGAACAGAGACCTAAAGAGTTGCCATAAACAAGTGAAAAATTAGAAAAAATGTGTTACTAAAAGTTGAGCTACTATCTTTAAGCAAAATGGCCACCTGGGAAAATGCTTTTGCACCAAAGGACACCTTGGAGGCAGTAAAATTCATCATAAATTAGACCCCGTATGCTGAACTTTTTGAGAAAGCTGCTACTGCAATGGGGATGTATGATTTCTCCAAAAAATCTGTGAAAGACAAGAAGCTCATGCCAACTCAACAATATAAAATTGAGAACACCTATATTCGAAGCATCGAGTCCACTGAAGAGAATTTATAGTGCTACCCTTGGATGTTGGCAGATTTATTTCACAAAGCAAGGAGATTGTAGAAAAAGAGACCCCTAGAAGCAATAGATGAACGAGCAATGTTGAGAAATTATTATGTCCCAGAGTATACTACTCCACGGACCTCATATCATGGCTAGCGATGGCATATGATGAGAGGATCAAAACTTTTAGAGATAATAGGGATCGACCAATGTTTAATATCGTGCCCAGGTATATCAAGGAAGTTTTCAATATTACGCCTTCGAACACGCTGCTAATCCACCAGGTAATTCAGAGATATTCCATTAGGTTAACTAAATTAGAATATTTTAAAATGCTTTTTGAAGCACATAAATATGTTCAGTATGAATTCCCTATTAGAAAAACTATGTTTAAGCCTTGGGTCAGGGACTTTTGTGATATGGTTAGCATCGTCCTAGGAGTATCGAGACTCGATGTGGTTTGGATGTATGTATTGTATTTAGTATCATAGAGTAATAGGAGTACAAACCCCCCCATCTATGCCTCGAAAGAGGAGTTAAGCAAACAAATGCATGGAAAATTGGCAAAACTGAAAAGGGTTATTTTGGAACAAAGGAGACGGATGCCCCGTTTCTCCAACTACTCAATTCTCATGCATCTATTGGTTGGAAAAATGGGAGAAGATAGTAAAAAGATACTCAAGGCCATTGAGAGCCCATACGTCCAAACTAGATTTTGGATGATACATGAGGTATGCACTCATTTAGGCTAGTTTTGTGACAACTTCATGGTTAAAATTCACTAGATTGTAATGGGCAACATGTCTGAGAGATTAGGCCCTGGGATAAAAACATTTATCAAGGAAAATGAAATAGGAGGTTATTTATTCTCAAAAGTCTTCACGTACATTAGGCTCTATGAGGCCAAAATTTCCCCTAAGGTGTTGCCTATGTACTGCCCTTTCTCATTAGTCGCACTGGAAATAGTGAGGCAGGTAATAGAAGAAGCCAAGATGAGACAAGCTAAGAAGCATGGTCGGATCCCCTGGTTCAACGTGCCCTGTAAATTTAGATATTACATATTCATAGGATATCCAACCATGTACAAAGGCATGTATGATATAGAAAGCCTAAATTTCGAAGAAGTAACTTGGAGACCATATGATCCTTTGAAAAAATATAGGGATATGATGAAACACAAATATGCCTGGGTCGAGCACATAAAAGACCAATATGAAGAAGCATTGTTGGAGGCAATGGAAAAGGGAGAAAATTTACAAAAGGTATGGAATGCTTTCCCATTCAATCAAAGTAGAAATTCACAAATCCACCCACCATATGAATACCCCACAAAGCTTAACGTGATAAGGAGAATTACGATGGAATCAACGACTCCAATCTTCTCCCCTCCTACTCAAAAATCCAATAAGATCCTATACTAGAGATTATAGAAGAGTAAGGCATTGAACAAATGGAAGTTATAGTGAATACAACATATGTAGTGGAACACCAAATTCAAGTCTCAGAAGGCCACCAACTCAGTATAGAAGCAACATCCAGTACTTCACAAGAAACTCCTGCAAGGCTTCATACAGAGAAAGGAAAAGTGGCTATTACAGGACCATCCCAAGAATTGGTAGTCCTAGAAAAAAATATATGGTCCTTGTTCTTGATCAACTATTGATTGTTACCAGTGTAAAGAAGTTAGCCCCTCAGGCTATTCCCACCTCAATGAAGATTAATGACAAAGAAATACCAATTCCACTAGTAATACAAATGAAAGCCAGTGGTTTTGAAGAAATCTTGAGAGATCATAGAGTAGAAAAACAAGAAGTTGTATCTACCCCTGAAGCAAAGAGGCCTAAAATAGCTCTGACCTTGACAAAGGTTACATTAAAAAGGGTTGAGGAAGAAATTGTTTTCAGTGTTGCTAATAAAAGGGAACTACAGGTAGTAGTAGGGATGGGGGGCATGGTAGAAATTTCTACTACAAAGGTGGATAAAGACAAGCACAAGTCATCTATGGGAGAAATATCCATACCTGCTCCACAAGAATCAATGGTTCTCACTATTGATGATCAAACATGAAAGGTTTCCATGCGGGGGAAAGAAGCTGACATGGTCAGAATGAACAAAGCTATGACTACACAGACTTTAAACCTTCTACATCAAACGAATGATGAATTGAGAAGTCAATTGGAAACCAGTGACAATGAAAAGATAGAGATGCAAGCCTTAATTGATAATTTAAAATAAGAGTTGGTGAAGAAAACCACCCCATCAGTAAAACCCCCTTTGGCTGTAAAAATAACAAACTATGGAGACTATTTGTCTAAAATAAAAAAAGAAATATCATTTAAAATCAAGGATAGGATCCATGGAATCACAAAGATGTTTAGAAAGATCAGGGTTATCCAATTCACTATCAAGGAAATGGAGAGTCTGCTATACCAGAAAGAAAAGGAACTAGAAGTCATCTATCCCACTTTCCACCTGATGGTAGAAAATTTTGAAGAAATGCAGAATAAAGAAGTGATTTTACAAGACAGATCTAAAGTAAAAAAATAACATTGAATTCATGAAAGCAACAATGTTCGAAGTAAACAGAGGAAGGTGGTATAATGATGCTACAAAAATAGTTGTCCTATTAAATGCTATAAGAGAGAAGCTAGTAGAAATCGGGTTGACATTGAAGGAATTCTTAGAAATTGCTAACATAGAAGACCTTCTCGCGAATATGATCGATGGATTTGACTATGAACCGGATGACGACAAAGTAATGGCTAGAAAGACTACCTTCTTGGTAAATACTATGGAGTCCCTTATTAACCAATATGAAAAGAATAAGGTTATTATCAACAAACATAAGAATAGAATCCTCCAAGAAATGAATATATTGAAATTTTCTGTGACTTTTGATGTTTACGCTTGGAGGCTTATCGAAAAGCAAATCAAAGGGCTACAGTAGAGCAAGAAAAATAAAGAAATCAAAATATGCAGTTTACAGCTTGAAATGGGTTCACCCCAGAAGAAGAAATGAAAATTACTCAAGAGGGATAAACTTCACAAATAAGAAGTCAGTCAGAGAGTAAAGAAGAGATAGACGAAAAAGACGATTCACGCACCGAGATTACCTGTTGAACAAGTAAAGACTAAAAGAGTCATGGCAGAGTATATCGAGTAAAAAAAGAGGGGTAATGGAAGACAACTGTACAAGTTTTAAAAGAAGATCAAACCAAAAGGTGACAAGTGTAAGGCCAAGATCAGGCCAAAAATAACAGATTCAAGAACCTAGAGCTATAAATACACCAGCTTGTGGTCAAAATCTACATCAAGCATTTAGAGATAGCATTTTTGCTAAGAGGTATACTTGAGTGCCATGTAAATTGTGCTATTGTATCCTTTGTGTCTATTTTCTCTGTCATCCCTCATTATTCCCTTTGCTGTGTAGGTTTTGGTAGAATTGTGCCTGAGAAGCTGAGAATATTTCCAGTATTTTTGAGCCTGAAACTCAAAGATTTTTCCTGTTACCAAATTGGAGCAGGCAAAGTTGATGAAGTCTTGTTACATTATTTGAACAAAGACTTCTCATTGTATTAAGAGTTTTTAATAGAGTTTAATGGCATTCTGCCCACTCTGGGTGTAATTCATTTGGAAAAATTAATACAATTTTGGGGTTCAATTTTGCCATTTTGTCTACAGTTCTATGTGTTTCCTCATATTAGATTACATTATTTGAATGTGCTATGAGCATTTCTTTCATTGGTTAACTTTTAGATTCACTACGATATTCGACTGGGCCTAATAACACCAATTTATATTTTCTCCATTCTTTTTGTTCATATTTTAAAGCATTGTTAAATTTCTATAACAACCCAATGAATCTAGGCACCGGTCTACATAAGGCATAGTAATTGTTGTTGTCTTTGCTTGATAATTTTATATATAAGTAATATATTAATAAAATATGGAGTGTTTAAACTTGTAAAATCTAAAGTTTATCATTGGGGTTTCCTTACCCATTTTGGTTAATTTCTTTAGCAATATATCTTTTATCAGAATAAAGAGGCAGGTTGACCAGAGCCTATAATAACTTGTTGGTTTCAAACAATTTCTTGTAGCATGATAACTCAACCCTATGGATGCAAGAAATTGTTCTAACAGTTCTTATGGAATTGCATCAAAAAGAGGTGTTGCAACGGAATTGGCAAGTGCTCTTGGCATTCTTTCTCTTCTTGAATCCATCGTAATACTCAATGAGGTATGTTGATGGGAGTGTGATATGTGGGAGTGTCCCATGGATCACATTCCTTTTTTTCTTTTTACTTTTCTGTTTCTTCTCCTTTTTTCTCTTTCCTCATCTCTTCTTTATCGCTAGTTGAGATCCCTCCCCTTGCCTCTGTTGCTTACTATGTTTTCCTCTCCCCCTTATTTTCCTTTGTTCTCATTTCCTGGTTCTGCCTACTGCCTCCCTTATTCTCTTCTCTCCTACCCTATCCCTCATTGTTTTCCTTTTTTTATTTGGCCTTCTTTAAATTGCAGCCACCTCGACTACTTTTATTTTTGCCTTCTTAATTCCTCTTCTTCCTCATATTCTATGTGTTTCAAAATGTAGCACTTTGGATCCTCCTTTATCACAAGGGAAATCCCTTCTGAGTTGCCAAGAGTGTGGATGCAATTTTGAATTTCCACACCCAGTTGTAGGATGACGATTCCCTATAGGAGTTCACCAAGTTTTGAGGACATCAATGGATGGGCAAAATAAATTAAGGGTTGGCAGCAATCGCGGGTGGACCAAAATATCAGGTGGATGGCAAAAGGGAGCAGGGAGGGTGATAGAGTGGGTGGACAATCCACCCTTCGCCTTGGGAAAAACCTTCCAAAGGCTTGCCCAATTTGCTAGGTGGGTCCTCCAAGTGGCTATTGAGGGCAAAGAAATTATCTGACCTTGCCCTTGGGGACAAGGAAAACCCCACCCATATTAGGCAAGGAAATGTGAGCAAGAACTGGGTGAAACATGTGAGGGACACCCACCTTCTTCCCTGGGATACTTGTGGGTAGAAAGTAGAACCCAATAGATACTAAAAGTTCCTTTCATCTCCAAAAATACAAAGGAAGACCTGCTTGCTACTACAGAAGCCCAAGTACCCGACGTCCTACACAAAAGTGATAAATTTTTGGTGCAACGCTCTCAAGATACTGCATTATCTATCATGAACCACCTAACCAGGGGATCATAAATTGAGGAGAAAGATGGAGCAATTAAGCAATAATGAACTGGGAAAAATATCCAAAGGTCCAAATTGATCCTAAAGCACTCACCACCTTCTAGAAGATCAGTGCTTTCTAGAGGAGAAGTGTACTAGGGTGGTGCTCGTCAGTTGCAAAAGTCTTCCCACCTACCACCATTAATGTCCAAATTTTGATATTGATGTAAATATAACTATAAATAGTGGAATATTGGTCATTCATAAGGACAGATCTTTAGTCATTACAATTCTTATGTAAGATTTCCCCTATGTAAATACAAATTCTGCTCGACCTCTAACTGTGTCTACTTGTTCTCCACTGAATATATGAATATTCAATTATTTATTTGCCTAAGTCATCTTGTGTTATTATTCTATCTGGATTTCATGGGGTGTGTTTGAGTGACTAAGGGGGAGTGTGTTCATTATATGGGTTGGGGGTTTATTTCTGCTAACGATGACCAAGTGGGAGTGCTTTGATTCTGCATCTTGGATCTCATGCATTCTCTCATCGATACTGGATTTCACCTCCTACTCGTCATTGATAGAGAGCTAGGACAAGGATGTCATTGGGTGATCTGGTGTAGGGCTTGTATTTTGGATGGGGTATCATGCTTGCATAGGTCTTGATGTGGCTATACCCATCCTTGTGAGTTTGGCTATGACATTTTATTTATTTCTTTTCCCTTTTCTCTTTTTCCCTTTCCTTTTATGACATAAAGTAGCTAGAATCACCCCAAGGAACTGGTCTTATTCTAAGATCGTTCACCCTGCCCTTCTGATGTGGTGGTCGTTCTACGTTTCTTGGCATTGATCCATCTACCTTACCCTACGTGCGATACCAAATTGATAATCAATAGTTTTTGGCAACTTTTTTGGGGATTGACTGAGTCCCATGTTTTAGGAAACTAGTGTTTGGTGACTCTTTGGTTTACCCAGATCTTCTCAAAGTCACTTGGCGACTCTAACTGAGCAACACTTCTAGATCATGAGATTAGTCGCTAAATCGTGCTAAAAATACAAACATCCTAGAGGAATCAAGGTATGGTGAGTAGCCTTGACGACTCTGACTCTAATTCCAATATCACAACTACGACCTCTAAATACTGTTGCCTTAATGACTCAGTTATCGTTCCCCTAATGGAATGATATTGATCCACTGAACCTCCACTGCTAGCATGACATTCCCAAGGGTGCCCTAAAGGCCCTGACCAAATACAATGGCACCTTGGGAATGTCTCAAGAGCATGTTGAAGATGTTTCTGCATTGGTGCCCCTCCATGAAATTACTTACGAAGACATCATGATCAGACTTTTGGTTGCATATCTAGAAGGGAGGGTGCTATTGTGGTACCATACCCTTGGGTGAAAAACCATCTACTCATGGGCAGACTTGGCGAAAGTTCTAATAAATACATTTTATGTCTCCATGGATCCATTCTAACTCTTGATGCATATCTCATTCATCAAGAGGGCACATTTCGAATCCCTCATCGACTTCAACATTCAATTCGAGAGGAGCTATAGGAGGATCCCTCCTTAGTACCAACCGTAACTTGCTCAGGCTCACCTGTACTATGTTCGAGCCCTAAGCTCGAATGTAGACCTCCTCCTAATACAAACTAGGGAAAGGAGATTTCCTCAAGTCTTTCAAGAGGCTGTACAGGTAGAGCAACTCCTTCTTCAGGTAAGAATAACATCTTCATGATACTCTACCCTCCCATCCCCATTTCCAACCACCATCGCTACCCACCTCACTGCACAATATCCACCATTGATCTCATATCAAGCTGTGCAAGAGCCAAGGCTATAGTCTGGTGAAAATAAAAGGGCAAAAATCATCTCGAGCTCAGGCGGGGGAAGTGTAAGCACCAGTATTGAAAGTGAAAACCTCAATGCTTGCACCTTTTTCCAAGAAATGGAGGATCTCAACCAAAGTGGTAACATCACGCATGAGGAGGGTGCATTTTTACACCATTTTTGTGTCCCAAAGTGCAATGATCAAGGGCCAAGTCATATCCATGATAGATTAACCAATCCGCATCTAGTTCTAGAGGAGGTCCTATCAAAAATAGGCTCAATTAATGTAGTCTATGGGAGAAAATGTGCGATGACAATGGAGGCGTACCAAGCTAGGATTTTGTAGCAGGCATATCCCAAAGACTAGAAATATCAGAGCCTATTGCCAGATAAACCAATACAAGAAAGTGACCTCCATGTGGTAAGGTTTGTTGCGACACTTATCATCGATCACATAAGTATCGATATGTGTAATGATCATCCAAGTCATGAAGGTTTCATAACTTGGAAGAAAGGGTGGTGTCGATCAGACTACCAAAGGCACCTGAAGTTTGGTATGATATGGTCCAGTTACTACAGATTCATTGGATAAGCTCTAAAGTGAATCAATGGTTGTGGTGTGCCACTCACGCCACAATTTTGTGTACATATATCATATGGTAAATAAAGGTGCATGAGGCGCGTGTCAGAATAACATCATCAAGTCCTTGGCAACTAAGGGAAAGGACCATCAACGTGCCTCATTGTTGAAACACATTCATGTTCCTAGTGTTTTCCCTTTTGTGTTGTTATGATGTTGTACCCAATGGATCTGAGGCCCATGATTCGAGCACACCTGAGTGCAACCTTGTAAATGAATCCACTATTTTTTAAACAATGCCCACTCCTCACGTGATAAGAAAATTGACCTATAAAATATACCCCAAGGGGTATAAGCAACACCGATTAAGAAACATGAAGCTGAGAATGGTACTGTGACTAAGGGTTCCCTGGAAAAGTGGAAATAAGTGTGCAAGGTTCTTATAAAATTATGTCAAAAAGAGGTGTTATAGCAGAATTAGTAAGTGCTCTCAACATTATCTCTTCTTGAATCCATCATAATCCTCAACAGGGTATGTTGATAGAAGTGTGATCTATGGGAGTGTCCTATGGATTGCCTTCCTTTTCATTCCTTTTACGTTTCTATTTCTTCTCCATTTTTCTCTTTTCTCAGCTCTTCTTTCTCACTAGCTGAGATCCATCCCCTTGTCTCGGTTGCTTCCTGTGTTTCCCTCTCTCCCTTCTTTTCCTTTATTCTCCTTTCCTGGTTTCGCCTGATGCCTCCCTTCTTCTCTTCTCTCTCGCCATCTCCCTCCTTGTTTTCCTTTTTGCTTTGGCCTTCTTTGACTTGCAGTCACCTCGACTAATTTTTTTTACCTTCTTAATTCCTCTTCTTCCTCCTGTCCTATGTATTTCAAAATGTAGCACTTTGGGTCCTCCTTTCTCACAAGGGGAAATCCCCTGTGAGTCGCCAAGAGTGTGGATAAAATTTTGAATTTCCAAATCCACTTGTAGGATGATGAATCCCTAAAGGAGTTCACCAAGTTTTGAGGACATTAATGGATGGTCAGAAGAAATCAAGGGTTGGCAACAATCGTAGGCAGATCAAAATGTTGGGTGGATGGTGAAAAGTAGCAGGGTGGGTGATAGAGCGGGCAAAAAATCCACCCTTCACCTTAAGCAAAACCTTCCAAAGGCCTGCACAACTTGCTGGGAAGGTCCTCCAAGTGGCTAGCGAGGGTAGAGAAATTGTTCGACCTTACCCTTGGGGACAAGGAAAACCCCACCCATATTAGGTGGGGAAATGTGAGTAATAATAGGGTGAAACATGTGAGGAACATTCACCTTCTTCCCTAGGAGCCCTGTGGGTGGAAGGTAGAAACTGGCCCATACTAAAAGTTCCTACCATCTCCCAAAATCCAAAGGAAGACCTGCCTACTGCTGCAGAAGCCTAAGTACCCGACATCCTACACAAAAGTGATTGATTTTTGGTGCAACGCTCTCAAGATACTGCATTATCTATCATGCATCGCCTAACCAGAGGATCACCAATCAAGGAGAAGGACAGAGAAGTTGAGCAATAATGAACTGGGAAGAAGATCCAAAGGTCCACATTGATCCTAAGCACCTACGACCTTCTAGAAGATCGACGCTTCCTAGAGGAGCAGTGTACTAGGGTGGTGTTCGTCAGCTATAGAAGTTGTCTTCTCGCCTGCCACCATTAATGTCCAAATTTTGATATTGACATAAAAATAACTATAAATAGTGGAATATTGGTCATTCCTAAGGGTGGATCTTTAGCCATTATAATTCTTATGTAAGGTTTCTCCCATATAAATATAAACTATAAATATAAATTATGCACTATTCGACCTCTAACTATGTCTGCTTGTTCTCCAATGAATATATGAATATTCAATTCTTTATTTATCTAAGTCATCCTATGTTATTGTGCTATCTGGATTTCATGGGGTGTGCTTGAGCGACTAAGTGGGAGTGTGTTCATTATATGGGTTGGAGGTTTATTTTTGCTAACATCGATCGAGCGGGAGTGCTTTGATTTTGCATCCTGGATCTCATGCACTCACTTGTCGATACTGGAATTTACCTCTCGCACATCGCTGATAGAGAGCTAGGACAAGGAAACTATTGAGATATCGAGTGTAGGGCTTATGTTTTGGATGGGGTATCGTACGTACATAGGTCTTGATGCAGCTATACTCATTCTTGTGAGTTTGGCTATGACCTTTTGTTTATTTCTTTCCCCTTTTTCCTTTTTACCTTTTTTTTTGTGGCATAGAGTAACTAGAATCACCCTAAGGAATCGACCTTCTCTAGATATTGTCCTTCCTACCATTTTGATGCAATGACCATTCTACAATACTTGACACTGATCCATTTGCCTCACCCTGCGTACGATTCCAGATTGGTGACCAATAGCTTTCCAACAAGAGCTTGATTGTTTAAAGCTTATTTACAAAAACCAAGACCCCCTCGAGCTTTAGGTTGACATATTTTATCCCAACTAACAAGAGCCCATTTCTTACCCATCCTTAGGCCATCCCACAAATTTTTTTCTCATAAGAAAATCCAACTCTCTTAGGACTCTCATAGGGGCAACTAGGATGGATAATTTATAAATAGGCATGACTTGGATTGTTGATTGGATGATAGCCATTCTTCCCCCAAAGGTAAGCCAACGATGAATCCAATGATTAACTTTAGCAATGATTCTATCCATCAAAGCTTTCCAATCAACCATTCTTAGGCTCTTGAAATGAAGGGGAATCCCTAGGTAATCAAGCGGAAGGGTACCCTAGGCAAAGCTCAAAATGGATAGAATTTGATCTTTGGATTCTTTTGTTCATATTGAGGAAAATGACCTTGTATTTTCCCGCATTCACCTACTAACCAGTAGCATCCATGTAGGTTTTTAATATGGATTTGAGCATTATAGCCTCCTAAATGTTGGCCTCCCCAAAGAGACATGTATCATCCATAAATTGAAGATGAGTTAACATCTCCTCACCTAGTTTCACACTTGTCAAAAGACCTTGTTGCTTATTTATTTGAAGGAATCTACCCAATACTTTTTCTAGAATAATAAAAATAAATGGGGAACTAGGATCTCCTTGATGAATACCCCTCGAAGCAAGGAAAGGGATCCAAGGGGAGTTGTTTATGAGAATAGATAAGGAGATCATCGAGACACAACTCATGATCCACTCTCTCCACTCCTGAGAGAAGCCAAATTTCTCAAGCATTTGATCCAAAAACTACTAGGGGACTCTATCATAAGCCTTAGACATGTCTAGTTTAATAAACATACCTCTTCAACCAGAATGTTGCATTGAGTGGATAGCCTCTTGGGCTAGAATAACTCCATCCTAGATTTGATGCCCCTCCACAAATTCTCCTTCTTCCTGGGATATTATGTTGTCCATAATCTTCTCAAGCCTTTCAACCATCAACTTAGTGATTATCTTGTAGATCACATTGGAGAGAGCAATCAGGTGAAAATCTCCAAGATTGGAGGCTTTTCCCACTTTAGAAATCAAAGCGAGGAAAGTATGATTTAGATCCCAAAGCATAGTCATGTTCATACAAAAATCTTCAACAACCTTGGTTATATCCTCTCCTGTGACATTCCAAAAAGCCTTGAAGAACTCAATTGGAAAACCATTGAGCCCTGGATATTTCCTTGATTTCATGTTGAAAACTATTCTCCCCACCCCATATGTATCCATTGGACTAAAAAGGGCTTGGTTTTGCTCAACTAAAATAATCTAGGGATACAATTAAGTATCTCTTGTTGTGCTGCAAGATTAGGGATATTAGGGGCAGTAAAAATATTTTGAAAGAAATTATTTATTACATGTTGCATACCTAGTATGGTGTCCATCACCAGTCCATTGGAGTCTTGAAGGTAAGTCAAAGAATTCCTTTGTCTACTTGCCAATGCAGAGCGCTGAAAGAAACTCATGTTTCGATCCCCCTCCAATAGCCAAGAAGTTCTCGCTCTTTGTTTCCAATAAATTCCCTCCTGATTGTATATAGACTCTAATTATTTTTTGACCAATTCATCTTCATATTTCAAGTCCTCTATGATTGCTCCAGTCCTAAAGCAGGTGGCCAACTCCTCCATATTTGCCAAAAAAGGAGCCTTTGGAAATGAAAATCAGATTTGCTACATATTTTCCAGAATTTGAGATGATATTTGACATGTTGGATTTGTTCAAAAAAATATACATAGCTCTCACTCACATGGGAAGGACAACCCTCCTTCCACCATAAGGGATTTTTTCCTTCAGATCCCCCATTTTCAGCCAACAATTATTAAAATGAAAAGGTTTTAGGGGGAATTATGGCCTAGCTTCCACTCCAGAAGAATAAAAAAGTGATTAGAGTTAGTATGATTAAGAATATCCATCCTAAAATACCAACAACGAAAGGCCTCTTCAGAAACCAAAAATCTATCAAGCTTGACTTTCCTACTTGTCAACCTTGTTTGTTTGTCCACGTATACGAAGACCCCAAATGTTGAACATCAATAAAATTGAACTGATTAATTCTGGACATCATAAATCTATCCCCTTGGTCTAAAGAAGTATTTCCTTGTATTTATACCTAAGAGCAAGTTTAGCATTGAAATCCCCTACCACTATACAATTCACTTCCTCTTTTTCGGTTCTACTATCCTGTAAAATTGACCATTGGTGTTGTTGTTCCACAAAATTTGTAGCACCATAGAAATTGGAAACCAATAAAAGCTCCTTGAAGTTCTTGTTCTTGAAGAGAGAAGTGAGGATACCCCGACCAACAGAGTGACCTAAAGTCATATAGAGAAGAGGATTCCATAAAGTCACCACTCCTCTTAAAACCCCTTGGGATCCAACTGCCATGTACTCAACCTGTCTTTAATTTTCATAACAATGATATCAATATTTTTAATGGAAGCTTTAGTCTCTTGAAGGAGAATGAAGTCAAAATGATTAAAATCTGAACAACAATTTGATGAGGTTTGTTGTTTGGATCACTTATATTCCAATATTGGACAATCATTAGGAACCTAGATTCTAGTAAGTGTCAATCTGCTTGACCTTTCTTAGATGACTAGTTGGTCTCCCTAATTAGCCAACTTCTCTTGGTTCAATTTTCTTTCTACACTCTTGGTTTGATAAATTTTTAACCTTTTCTTCACTTTTTGGAACCCAAGATCATGTTTCCCTTTGTCCTTTTCTCTATATTTCATTGAAACATCACTATCCACCACAACCAATGCAAGGGTTTGGTTCCTTGGATCTACCAATGGTAAGTGATCAATCCCTAAATATCAATTCAAGAAACAAGATAGGAAATTTCCTCAACCCTTACAAGGGGAAGGTTATCCTTTTGAGGTTCATCTATTATGGTGGTCTCCTCCTCCATATCCAAGAGAGAGATAAGAATTTCATACCTATCAAAACTTATCTCTATCAACTAGTTGGAGTGTATTGTCTTGCTCTTTTTCTTCTTTTTCCTCTTTGGAGCTTCAAAACCCTTTTCATGGGATTAACATTTGAAGTTGTGGGTTGATCCTCTTCATTATTCTCAACAAACTTGCTATTGGTGATAGTTTACTTTAGAGATATGTGACTCTTTATGATGCCCTCCAGGAAGAAGCATACCATATGACCATGTTTATGGTAGATCTTGCACCGAATTGGGACTGCCTCATGATCCACTTTTTGGATCCATGCTAAGTCCCCCATGTTAATTTCTATTTCATTTGGGAGAGGTTGTTTGATATCCATATCCACACATATATGGGCATAAATAGCAAAATATCCCCTCATTGTGTCCCTAGAAACTCCTAAATAATGCCCCAAGAAGTTACCCAATTTTTCAAAAATTAGTTCACACTAGTATTCCATAGGCACGGTATAAAGATGAACCCAAAAAACCACCACAGAGGGCTCCATTTGAGGATCAAATCCTAGCTTCCATAGTTGAACAAAAAGGCTCAGAACACCATATGTTCTCCTTCGAGACTCAAATACTTTATCTCTATGTACTTGAGAAGAAAAAATCACAATATAATAGCCATTGCTAATAAGAGAAATTGAGGTATCCCCAAGGGGATCCCAATTGTTTTGGATCTAAGAGGATTGCTTTTGTAGAGAATATTATCTACCACCAGGGCTTGGTCTATTATCAATTTAGGACAAAGAGCTACATGGGGTAGAAAACCATTAACCCTTGCTTGGAAAGATTGTTTCTCTAACTTCTTGGCCATCGTAGAGAAAATAGAATGAAGGGCTAAGTCTCTAAACAATACATCTTCCATGTATAGTGTCCCTTTAACCATATTTGCAAATGATCTCTTAGGGGAATAGGGCCAAGGAGGAGGGCCAAAAGGGCCCTCATCAACATCCATAGGCCACTCCATAGCCTACACACAACACTTCGCTCGAAGGAGATACCTGCAAAAACTGAAAAACCCTCTTGTGTATAACACATGCATATGTTGGTTCTTCTCCACTCTAGACTCTTATATAAAGAAAATTAAATTGAATTCCAAAGAGAAAATATGATTGTTTGTGAATTAAGATATATTTTATTTATTGGAAACTATATGAAAGTATATTAAGATAAATAAAACTATATCAAATGGTATTAGTTCAACCGATTCCTCAAAATTTAAAGAGGAGACCAAGGTTCAAATATTGCCAAGTGATACATAGATAATACCCCAACTTTGTTGTAATACCACTATGTGGTGATGATGTAATACAGGTAGGGCCCATTTCAATCCCATATAATAAATAAAAAAAGAAGATTAAAAACTATTGTTTTTTTTTGGGGGTTATGAAAACTTTTACAATTTATAGTTTATTAGGTAAAAAATGAAATTTATGGGACACCTGACCATCAAGGGAATTGAATCGAGACAACCCATTGGTTGAGTACCAAGCATTCCATCACTACTAACCAACCTATCTCTTTTGGGTTAAAATTTTTTAGGTTAAAGCATGGGTTTTAAAAGGATTCTAATTCATTGTATTGGTTTTTAAACTTGGGTCTCCTAGATGAAACCCAAAGATATACTACTATGGTATTCTCACAGGATAAAAAAAATTAAGGTAAAACACGATTTTTTGAAAGGGTCTTGGTCCCTCTTACTAGGTTTAAACTTGGATCTCTTGAATGAAAACCCACATACCACTACAATATCCCTTGCAAGACAATAAACAAAACTATTGTTTTTTTCAATTAGTTATGGGGAATTGAAACATTATTCTCTAGGGGATAAAATTTCTACAATGAAACATAGGTTTTTGAAAGTGTCTTGGTCTCCTTGTATCAGGTTTTGAATTTGGACCTCTTCAATAAAAATCCAAAGACATACCACTACAATATCCCTTATGATACAAGAAATAAAATTATTGTTTTTTTTTCAATTAGTTTAATGGGATTGAAACATCATCACCATAGATTGGATATTATCTATGTATCATTTAGAAATATTTGAATATGGATCTTCACTTTGAATGTCAAGGAATCTAGCCAATTGAATAAATATCATATGATTAAACAAAAGTATTACTATTTTTTCAATTGGTTATATGGGATTGAAACGGGCCCCACTTGTATTACATCATCACCACATAGTGGTTTATAACAAAACTTGGATATTATTTATGTATCACTTGGCAATATTTGTACCTTGGTCCCCTCCTTAAATGTTGAGGAATCTAACTAGTTGAGCTAATGCCACTTGTATCACAAAAGTATTACTATTATAAATAATGTTTTTTTTTGCTTGATAAAAAGGGGTTGCACTCGGGTCCCCCACCCCTAAAAAATTACATCTCTCTTATTTAGAGCTTGAGATTTTACAAATAGATACACTTCTCATCTCAATTGAGATGCTATATTTAGAAACCTACATCATTTTACATAAAATATCTGAATTCTTGATTTTCATTTTTTGGATCTTTCAAATCTCTGTATGAATACAATTACTCTAGAAATTAGCATATTTCTTGACATTTTCCTCTAGCAACCTTCACAATGCCAAAAATTCACCTCTACTATTTATGCCTTGCATCTTAGTAGAGTAATATTTCCAAAACATCGCACAACATAGTTCGCTTTACCAAATCTGGATTGCTAGTTTCCTTCTTGAAACACAAGCGCAATGATAAAAATTATAATACATAGTCTAAATGAACACATATTATTGTTACAAAATAAAATAGATATTACCAATGGAAAACATTAAAGTAAATCTTAATCATTAATTGAATTAGGTAATCAACAATTTTTGTCAGCTTCAACTAAAATTTCTACTTTCTCTAACCATGTATAGGAGATGTTAACTTCACAATCCTCAATCAAAACCTCTCTATTGGCTAGCTTATCTGCACATTTGTTTCCTTCCCTTAAAATATGTGTAAACTCGATTTATTCAAACTCTTTAGTAAGATATTGAATTTATACAATTATCTCTTGTATGTTCCATGGAGCCTTTGCTTTCCTCAAAATTGCATTTATTACTATGAGAGAATAACTTTCCATCCAAACTCTATTCCATTTAATTTTTTTATATATTTTTAACCCTTCTAAAGTTGCCCAAGCTTTAGCTTAATTATTTGTCTAAAATCCACAGTTGAAAGCATAATAAGATAAAATCTCTCCTCTATTATATCTAATTATTCCTCCTCCTCCTGCAGGTCCTAGGTTTCCTTTAGATGCTCTATCAAAATTCAAATTAATCCACTCAACATATGGTGGTTTCCACTTTATATTCTTTACCTTATTTTTGCTTCTCTTGTACCTAACATCATAACTCCATTTAATGACTTAAATCCATCTATAAAGACTCTCTGATTCCAAATTAGGGACTGGGTGAATTGATAAGGTTGATTTAGACTCCTCTATGACTAAACATATCTTCTTTTTTATTACATCTAAACTGCTTTCCTTTTCTTTAAATATTCTTCTATTCCTTTCTAGCCATATAGTCCAAAGTATTGTATCTTTTGAAATATCCCATATTTTATGTAAAGCCTCACTTTCATAAGTGATCTACCATTGCTTTAACCAATCTTCAATTCTACTATTCATCACCATACATTTACAAAACATATTAAGAATCCACTGCCATAGATTCGAGACTATTGAGCAATGCCCCAAGAGATGGTCAATACTCTCCTCCTCCTTATTATAGAAAACACATTTAGAGGGGCCATGAAAACCCCTTTTCATAAGGTTATCCCAGGATAAAATTCATCTATGGCCTACTATCCAAACAAACATTTTGACTCTAGGAATGCATGGGTTATCCCAAATATCTCTTCAAATTCTAGTGATATTATTATTATGTTGGTGTTGAAAATTATATCCACTTCTTATTGTGTATTCTCCTGAGTTATTCAACTCCAAAATCAATTTATCCTTGGCACCCCTCAGAATAATTACAATTGTTATCTTTCTACTCAATTGCCTCCTAGCATCAATGTCTTGTATACTTGTAAAAAATCTTCTTTCCATTTGTATCTTCCTTCTCGATCCTTGTACAAAATGTTTGAAACCCTATCACCGTATTTGTCTTGAAGTAATCTCATCCAAGGTTTCAAAACTAGATCTAAATTGAGTGATTTTTTATCACACCAATTATCCATTCAAATAGAAAATTTTTCTCCAGTTCCCACCACCCATATTAAACCTTTAATCATAAGATCAATAGATTTTTTAAACCATTCCAAAGAGCAAAACCATTTGGAAGAGAGAATGCAATAAATATTAAACTTGGGTCATTGGGATCAACATACTTAGAAGAATTCTTGCCCATTATCTTTGACTCTCTTTGTGCAATATCTAGATAACTTTTCCCCTAAGAGCTAAGTTTGCATCTATAAGAGCTCTTAAACCAAGACCTCCCCTAGTTTTATCATCACACAACTTGCTCCATTTCACCAAAGAAATTTTCCTTTTATCATGTACACCTGACCATAAAAAGGATCGCATAATAAAGATTAAACTTTTTTCAACTGATTTAGGCATAAAATACAAAGACTTATAATATGTTGGAATGACTTGTAAGACTAACTTAATTCACTGCACTCTTCCTGCTAATGATAACCATCTACCTTTCCAAACTGGAATTTTATTTTAAACTTTACTAATAATTGGATTCCATAAATCTATCCTCATTCTCCCCTCAAAAAAAGGCATCCCCAGATAAGTTGGTAAATTTACCTCCATTTGAAGCAACCTATAAATTCTTGCTCTGATATTAGCATGAGTGTTAATAAAGTAAATTCTGGATATAGTCCTATTAATTTTTTGCCCTGAATCTCTTTCGTACTCTTTTAAAAAGTTATTCAAAGCTTTGGCCTCATTTATCCTTGCCCTTATAAAAAGGGTTGTATCATGTAAAAATAATTGATGGGTGATGTTATCGATGTTATCACTAACCTTAAGTCCACTTATAAACCCATATTTGTAAGCCTTATTTAAGTTCCTACTCAAAATTTATGTTGCAATAATAAGCAAATAAGGAGATAGAGGATCTCCTTGTCTAAGGCCTCTCTTGGCTTTAAAAGAATCTGTCACTAACCCATTGACCAAAACTGAATAAGAAACTATAGAGACACAAGATTTAATCCATATAACCCATTTCTTCCCAAAACTAAACTTATCTAAAACTGCAAAAAGAAAACTTCATTAATCCTATCATAGGATTTACTCATATCAAGTTTTAAGATCATAGCTTTCTCTTTTCTTGAAGTCGTTGAATGTATAACTTCATGAGCTACTATGATCCCATTCAAAATTTGTCTCCCTTTCACAAAACCTCCTTGCTATTATAAAATGATTTTTTCTAACAATGGCCTTAATCTATTCGCCATCACTTTGGAAATAATATTATAAGCCATATTACATAGGCTTACGGGTCTAAAAGAAACAAACAATTCAGTATCCTTCTATTTTGGAATTAGGGTAACATAAGTTGCATTTATTTTATAAGAAATGTATTGTTTAACCTTAGAATGTTCCACTACCACCAATAAATAATCCTTCACTATATCTCAATTATGTTGGTAAAAAGTTGTAGAGAGCCCATTTGGACCAAGGAATTTATCCTTATTAAATGAGAAAAGAGCTAAATGAACTTCTTCTAGAGTAATAGGCTCCATCAGTTTCCTATTTTCTTCATTTGTTATAACTGAAGGAACATCTTGAAGAAGTTTATCATTAAGAACTTCGTCTCCTCTAAACCTAGAATATTTTGATAAAATGACTTAGCCTCTTTTCTAATTTCACTCCGATATTCAATCCAAACCCCTTCTATTGATTTAATTCTACCAATTCTAGAAGAAGATCTCTATACTATAGCCATCCTATGAAAAAAAATTGTATTTTTATCCCTTTTTAACCAAATCTATCTTGATTTTAATCTCCAAAATTTCTCTTCCTTACTCAAAATATTATGATATTCACTAAGCAACTCCATTTCCTCCGAGCTTGTATTATTTTCATCACCTTTTTAGAATTTTGAAAGTTTATCTTTTAGTTCTTCTTTCTTCTCAAAAATATTTCCAAAGGTGTACTTGTTCCATTCTTTTAATCTAGATGTCATAGCTTTAATTTGGTTTGGAAGAGCATACAACCCACCATTACCTAAAGAATTCCATGTTTGAGCTATCATATCAACACATTGAGGATGGTCTTCCTACATCTGCTCATATTTAAAATATGATATTTTTTGAATTAACTAACCACCATTTTAACTCTTATTGGCCAGTGATCTGAACCAATCCTTGTTAAGGTATTAATTTTAGCACAAGTTCCTTCATCTAGCCAATGATATAATAGAATGCATATATATATATATATATATATTGCTATTAGATTTTGGCCTCTCCTGTTGTTGGTCCAAGTATAATTGTCTTATTCAAATTCAACTTACCATAGATTGTTGTTTTGAATAAAAGCTGATAAATATTTCATACTTTGGGTCAATTTCCTAATTCCCATAAATTTTTCATTTAGCTTGGTAATGGCATTAAAATTTCCAATGATCATGAAACAAGTTTCTTGGTCTTTACTTCTCATAAAGGTCTCAATCCCACTCCAAAATTCTAATCTACCTAATTGAGTTGTAGGACCATACACATTGATAAGGATGAAGCAAATATCAACAAAGTAGCAAGTGATTAAAGAGGCTATCCAATGTCTAGTTTTATGAATGGTTACACAAGAGGTTCTAGAAGGATTCCAACAAGTTAGAATTCCCCTTTCTTCTCCTTCAGAATCCATAGCATCCCATTCACATCTTTCCCAAACTGCTTTCATAGTTTTTAAACTTCTTCTTTTGTCATTTTAGTTTCCTGGACACAAAAAATATTAGGTTTATTACTTAAAAGTAGGTCCCTAATACATCTATGCTTTGAGGGGGCATTAACACCCCTTATATTCCATGATATGATAATCATGTCTCATTAGGGGATTTTGGCCCCTCTTGCATATTACCAATATCATTTTATTGTTTGGTAAAGAGAAGTTCAACCAACTTAGTTTGTGTTCCTTTCTCTATGTTAGCTCTTGCTTGATAATTTGAGGGTTTTCCTCTTTTTTCCTTGCCTATATCAGTAGGTCTTATTATTCTATTCCTTAATATTCTTTCACCATTTTTTTTTTCAACATATTTTTCCTCTCTTGGATCTATTATAGAAGTTTTTGACTTATCATGCTCATTTTATGGTATTTCATTATTTAATGGCAGAGGTATTACCTTCTAAAATTGTATTTTCTTTACCAATTTTTTCTCTTGAATGGTGCATGGTACTTCAAGAGAGTCTTCAAAATTTGATGAAACACATTCCTTGGGTTCATCAAGAATGTTCTTCCTTAAATTAGGATCATATTGAATAGACGGTTCCTTGCTAATATGTTGAAATTGTTGTCTTGTGTCCTCTAAGTTTTGATCTACTTTTTTTCATAGGATAAAGCCTCAAAAGAATTAGAATTTCTTTTAGTATCCTTTCTTATTAGTCTCCACTGTTTATTTTATTTTATTTTTCTAGATCTATTATTTGGAAGTTGAAAACCATATTTATCCATAACCATTTGTAAATTTCTCTTACAATTTTCTATAAATGATTATGCTAGGTTCTTCTTAGGGAATGATCTATCAATGTGCTCCACCTCATGAAATATTCTACATCTAAAAGATATGTTTTCATAATCTATAGTTTGAATCCACATATTATCCCCATGCTTAAGAATGATTGATTCTGGTAAAGCTTTACTTACATCAGTCATGACCAATATTCGAGCATAAATAGCCAAAAATCCATCTTTTGTTGTATCTAAAATCTCAAGGAATTCTCCTAGAGTGTTGCCTATTGCCTTGAAGGTATATATTTCCTAAATTCAATGGAGAATCCAAACATCCTAACCCATACTAGTACTAGGGATAGATTTATATTTTCAGGTGAAAAACCTTCATACCAGCGGGTAAGGAAGAGCCCTGCTCTTCCCATAAACCAAGGACTCCCTTTTAGAATTATTTATCTTTCTTCCCTAGAACAAAAAATGTCTAGAAAGAAACCTTTGGGAAGAAATGATAGAATCACTCCTCAAGACTTCCAACTCCTATCAATCCATTTTCTCAAGGTCGAAGCCCCTAGCCAGTACCCATTAAATTTACCAAAAATTGCCCTATCTTGGAGCAATGAGGATCTCTCTGAGGTGCACTCACTAACCTCTACCACTAGGGATGATTCTAAGGGTTTAACTATGAATTGATCCATGGAAAAGAAACTATGACTCAAAATCTAATGAAATTTATTTGAAAGTTCTATAACAAATATAATATATGATAAAAAATTTATAAAATTTTTATGCACAATTTCTAAGATAAAGAAAGGGAAAAAAAACTTAGCCAAAAAATTCTTTGTCTAGATAGAATCTTGCCTCGCTGAAGTCCTAGCCCTTCATTACTCTTCCTATTGTTCAAACCCTAGTTGGCAAATATTTGCAATTTTATTTTTCGTGACTTGAAAAATCGTCACTACCCTTGTTCCAAATGGTTGACTTCACAGGGTCGTATCTCCCTCAATATTGCTCGAATTTTTGCATATGACCACTCATTTTAAAGCTATTCAAATTTTTGCAATTTTATTTTTCATGACTTGAAAAATTGTCACTGCCCTTGTTTCGAATGGTTGACTTCACAGGATCATATCTCCCTCAATATTGATCGAGTTTTGCATATGACCACTCATTTTAAAGCTATTCAAATTCTGCACAAGTTAGTCAAAGAATAACCTAAATAGGATGACTCTTCATGAAGATATGGATCCTAAAATATGAGATGTTTTCCAGGAAAAACCCTAATCCTTTGCACTTTGTAATTTTATTTTTCATGATTTGAAAAATTGTCATTGCCCTTATTCCGAATGGTTGATTTCACAGGGTCGTATCTCCCTCAATATTGCTCAAAATTTTGCATATGACCTATCATTATAAAGCTATTCAAATTTTGCACAAGTTGGTCTAAGAATAAGCTGAATTAGATAACTCTTCGTGAAGATATAACTCCTCAATAAAGAAAGAAAAGGGTCCAACATCGAGACTTCTTAGTATGTCACCCATCCCAATACTACTCTCGCCCAAACATGCTTAACTATAGAGTTCTGATGGAATCTGGTTTATTAATGTTTTTAGTTTTCTTCTTTATTTATTTTTAACACTATGCTGCAGTGCAATGGTCTTTTGCAACATAAAAGCACCTTCAAAAAACTAAGATTTTCAAACAGATATTATATTTATTAAATATTTTTTTTAAATATTTTTATTTGTATCATCCTATTTATATTCAAAAGCTTTATAGATATGAAAATAAATCCATATATTTGTAGAGAGGGTAAAACTACCCTATCGCGTATGATTCTTAGCTAGATCCATTAGGAGCCGGGGTGACCATGGGGGTATATTATATCCTCTACACCCAAGGGCTTAGGGTATCAAAGGGTTCACCAATAATGGTTTAAGGACTCACTCCATGTTTGGGATGAAATGTTTGATGTGTTTATTGATCAAGCACCTATGTTTGACCTTTCTAAAAGCTAATCTATAAGAAATTAAAGAACAATGCATGGCAAACAATAATGCAATCAAACAAGGAGCTATCCCTAAAATGTTTTTTGATTTCAATGAGAAATAAAACCCCAGTTTTATAAATAAGTAAATATTTTTCTTTTCAACAAGGGTTCAAGATAATGCATAAAAAAATTTAACCTAAGATGCAAACTATATGCTTTTTTTATTTTAAATGACTAAAACAAAACTGAATGCTTTTCTTCACTTATGATTTAAATCTAGAATAGAAATGAGCAAACAACAAACAACCTAAGAAGTCTATTTAGAGCACTTACTTGATTTAGTGGTTGATCCTAGCTTTTAACTTTTATCTCGAATATCCAATAACTTCAAAACCTACAAAACAACTTCAAAACCCTTAGAAAATTGATCAGTGTTTAGGGGCCTACTTAGGCCACTATATGACTAAGTTTGGAGGCACAAAAATCAATCCCCCTTGGTACTTTTAGCTAACCATTTGAAAATAAAAGCTATTGTTGACCTTTGGAAGCAAACAAGACAAAATGCAATAACATGAAACAATGTAAAAATAAAGTGTAAATAGAGATATTATGACCTAAATGTAGCATGCAAGAGCAACCTAGGGTTTTGGAAGTGAAATCCTACCCCCAAGATCTAGAGAACCGAATTCACACCCCATAAGAGGTGACAACGAATTTGGTCCTACCAAATTTATGCCATGTATGAACAAGGCACAAATTTTTAATAGGGATTTTAATGGAGTTAATAAATACAAAAATGCAATGCAATTAAAAATTTAATGATCTAAGTAGACTAAAAATGCAAGAAGAAACTTGGTGGCAATGAAAGAACAATTGAAGGATGAAGGCCTCCATCAAAATGGTAGACCCCTCATCAAGGCTCCAACACTCATCCACCAAGATTAGTAAATCACATAGTAAAAGCAGCAACAAAATAATCCAAAGCATTAGAGCATTGGTTAGATCACACTTGGAAGAATAAACTTTGCAAGAACTTGTCATCATCAAAAATTGCTAGAAAACTTGTTAGGAAAAACTTGTTCGTTAGGGAAACACAATTCTCTTTTTATAGGATGTTTGGATGGGAAAAGGAGGGAAAACAAAAATGACTTTGTCCAAGCCGACACCACAAAGGTTAGCCTCAAAATTAGGGCTTTTAGATAAAAACCCTAATTTTATCTAATTCATACCCCATAATTACCAAGCACAAATTTGGTAAGCCAAGCATAAAGGCAAAACAAGAGGGAAAGAAAGGGTCCTAATTTCACCAAATTCATGCCCCATAATTTGGATTCCTTCCTTAGGGATCATAAGGAAAAGTGACTCATTTATATGGGTCAATTTTATATATCTACATTTTACCCCCTCTTTGATGCATTTATGGCCTAATAAACGTGTCAAAGAAAGATGTAGACACTTATGGATGAATAACAATGAACACAAAAATGGGTGGCTAGTTTAGAAGAAGGGGTATTGCAAAAATGGTATCATTTTAGACACTTTGAAATTTTACATGCATAATGAGTTATTAATGACTTTAATGCCTCTTAGGCCAAGGTGCCCCCTTGAGTTTTAGAGAGAATGCAAGATTCTTGAGGAAAATCGAAAAAGGTTGATGCAAAAGAAAAGAGAGCAGCTAATATGGAATTATGGAACGTGAATCTAATTATTCCATTATGTGCACTAAATATATAATACATGCAAGGAATCACGTAGGTTACAATGGTTGTAACAATTTTCCATGCAAGGCCAACCACTTGTAACTAAAAGATATGTAGGGAAAACCACCTGCCAAACATGGATGCCAACAAACAACTAACTGCTAGAAGACAAATATCTCTAACAACCTAACCATGCATCCTAACAACTAAAAAATCATATCCAATGTGGGTATACTATACCTCACGTATTACAATGCAAGAAATAAGAAATAATAATAACTTAGGCTTATAATTAAGCCTAAGATACAATAATATCCTCAACACTCCTCCCAACCATAGAAGCATTGGACCTTAATGCTCTCAGCAAAGGTGGAAAGTCATGATCCATCTGATGGTGAGGGATTTATGATACAGACCTTGTTCATAAAAACCTTAAGGTAGGGAAACACCAATAAATATTCCTTAAGGAAGGAATAACTCCACAAGATCTCTCATATGAGAGTGTAAGCCACTTTGTGGGCATAGACGATAATTATGATTATTTATCTTTGATGATATCTATTACAATGACAAATATCTTCTTTATATATCTAAATTCTAATTCTACTTTGAGGAGCCGACTATTAACATTATATTATAATCAAATCAATCTTGGCCTTTATACAATATAATAATATATCCCCAAGTATCTATTCCTAGGTACCCTATCATGCCACCCTTAACTTGATGTTCTACCTTCTTTGACTCCTCAACATTTGGCTCCATTGTTTTAAATTCTTCTACACATTGCTCTTTCATATTCCCTTCATTTGGTGTGTCCTTATGCTCTTCTATCAATTCTTCCTTGGACTCTGCTATTGTTATTTCCATGGATTCAACTATTTTTTCTTCTTTCATGGGCTCTATTGCTTCTACCATAAACTCAGTTGTTGCTACTGCCATCATGGATTCTACTTTAGGTTCTTTTGTTTATTCTGCAACCACTTCTTGTTTTTCCTTGGATCCTTGTTCCTTAAGCTGGAAAATATCCTGCAATGTTATCTTATTTTTCTTGTACCATAACTTCATAAACTTCTTTTGCACATTGATGTTAATAGTCCCCAAGGAATCTAACCAAGGATAACCAAGAACAATATCCCTATCATCCATCTCCATAGCATGAAAGTCTAAATGTAACACATATTTATCCATGGTAAGCTTCAAATATTCAAAAGTTTGAACATGCTCACCCTCTAGTTGTATGTCCTTAATTTTTGTTGCTTGAACTTGCAACTTCTTAGCCAAAGCAATATTAATAAAATTATATCTGCTACTAGGGTCAATGGATATAATAACCTGTTCCTTTTGAATGCTTCCATGAACCTGCAAAATGGAAATTTTAGCTAAATTTAAATATTTTTTCTTCTGCTCTTGCTTTTGTAGATCCAAATATGTGCCTTCTACATTCCTCTCATTATCTTTCTTGACATTTTTCTCTTTTTCATCCTTGAGTAATTTTATTTTGTTTTCATAGTCTTCATTTTGTTTCTTGAGAAATTCCTCCTCTTTTTTAATTTTCTTTTGTTTGTTTTGAAGAATGTTTATTTTTTCTTCATATCCTTTGATGGTGACCTTCAAAATAACTAGCTTTTTATATGGGTACCATCTACTCAAGAATGCATGCTCCATTGTTTCCCAAGTTAGTTCATCTTTATGGGCATGAGGAATTTTAGAATACCAAAAAAGAGCTTCACCTCTAAGAGAACAAGAAAGCATATATTTCCAAAGAGGATTACGATGATACAAGGATTTAAAATTTTACCACCAATCCCTAATATGAATATTATATTCTCCAAACTTTTTTTGGAGTGCCATTGTTCATGCCCTAATATTTTTTGTTGTTGGCGCTAAAATTCAAATTGCAATGGCCAAATCAATCAATAATTTTGTATTTTAACAATTAAAATTTGAATTGCGATGGTCAACTTGGTTGATTTTGAATTTTGAAATTTGTTTCTAGCAAGAAAAATAAAAATAAATGTGTTTTCAACGCAATGCTCACTATCCTATTCAGTTGCAACAAACACAATTGACTTAAACTACCAATGGTCAATGCGACTGACGGACTTAAGCTAATGTGGAGGACTGACAATGACAGACTAAAAAAATTGACTATGAGTACTGATCGACAAAGCTAATGCAGAGGACTAACATTGACTAATTGATGAACTGACTCGAAGGACTAACATGGAGTGAGCACAAAATGGATGCAGATTGTTGGCAATTTTGGGTACCTTGGGTACATTGCCCTTGCTCAAGTGTTGATTTTGTCATTGATGTCAAAGAGCGGAAGGGTTTTTGTGAAAACCAAGGCAGACTAAATTATAGGTTTTGTTTAAATCCATGGTCAGCAGTTTTGAAATGAGTTTTTCTTAAAACCCAAGTTAGCTCTTCGTTTTATTGAAAAAGGTGCTCCGATGATGAAGATATTTAATTTTAAATATCCAGTTTAAATTTTATTTATTTATTTAAAATTTAAATTAATATTTCAAAATTAAATTAAAGTTGTTCATCGGCTTGTTTTCAAAGCCGACGTTGCTAGGATTTTACAACGAATCAATTAGGGTTTCCTGCTGACAAAGCAAGGTTAAGCAACCAAAAAATTCTAGGGTTTCATGTTGACCTAATTAGGGTTGCAGCCGACGTGTTTGAGAATGTTTTGATGGGATATTCTATTCTATAAAAATGCGGGACTGTTGCAAGGTTAAAGAGGGGGCGTGATGCGATATATGCGAATGAAGTTTGTGTGCAGTAGAGTGTAAGTCGGTGATAGTTCTTTGGAGTTAAAGAAAAGAGATCGCAACGATGAGATAGTGAGTGAGTGCGTATCGACTGATCGAGAACAAAGAGAGCGATATGCAGACGGCGTGTTTAAAGTCCGAGGCAAAAATACGCAGATGGTAGAAGTGAGATTTAAATAAACTGTAGCAGATTAAAACATAAATAATAAAAGTACTAAGAGCATCACACATAACACGGCATTTTAACGAGGTTCACCGATGTGGCTACTCCTCAAAAAGACTGCTTGGACTACCATCCAAATCCAGTCAAATGCAAAGCTACAACTTTACATAATCATTCACCAGCACCAACTGGTAAGAGGCACCAACCTCTAAATTTTATCTGCTACAATAGAATGGAGCACCAAATCCAATTTTTCCAGCACCAACTGGAAAGAGGCACCAACCCATTTTTCAAGCTACAACTTGAAGATAATAATAAAAATTGCAGAATGTAAACTTTCACCTCAATTATCACGATCTGCTATTTTTTTGTGATCTACTCGCTTGTCGGCATTCGATCACTGCTCGTGAAAAATGATTCGCACTTTTTCAACCACTCCTCTATATCTCTCCGCATTCTCTGCTGCAACTTCACAGAAATTTTACTTCTACAGCCAGCACATTGTCATTTCACACTCGAAACATGACTTCTGCATACCGCGTTCTTATCTTCTCTTTGCACCACTTACTCTGCTGCACCTTCCATGAAATCTCACTTCTACCATCTGCATATTTTTGCCTCGGACTTTAAACACGCCGTCTGCATATCGCTCTCTTTGTTCTCGATCAGTCGATACGCATTCACTCACTATCTCATCGCTGCGATCTCTTTTCTTTAACTCCAAAGAACTATCACCGACTTACACTCTACTGCACACGAACTTCATTCGCATATATCGCATCACGCCCCCTCTTTAACCTTGCAACAGTCCCGCCTTTTTATAGAATAGAATATCCCATCAAAACATTCTCAAACACGTCGGCTGCAACCCTAATTAGGTCAACATGAAACCCTAGAATTTTTTGGTTGCTTAACCTTGCTTTGTCAGCAGGAAACCCTAATTGATCCGTTGCAAAATCCTAGCAACGTCGGCTTTGAAAACAAGTCGGTGAACAACTTTAATTTAATTTTGAAATATTAATTTAAATTTTAAATAAATAAATAAAATTTAAACTGGATATTTAAAATTAAATATCTTCATCATCGAAGCACCTTTTTCAACAAAACGAAGAGCTAACTTGGGTTTTAAGAAAAACCCATTTCAAAACTGTTGACCATGGATTTAAAAAAAACCTATAATTTAGTCTGCCTTGGTTTTCACAAAAACCCTTCCGCTCTTTGACATCAATGACAACATCAACACTCGAGCAAGGGCAATGTACCCAAGGTACCCAAAATTGCCAACAATCTCCCCCTTTGTCATTGATGGCAACCCTTTACTAAAAACACATCTTCAAGAGCCAAAACTGAAATCAATCTCTTTGAAGTTTTGCTCCCCCTGACTTGAAGCTTTCCTCTTCACTTGAAGCTCTCCCCCTTACTCATATCTCTCCCCCTTTGTCATCAATGGCAAAGGGCCACCTTTGGGGCTCGAAACTAAGAATGAGCCTCTTAGCTTAGTCCCTCCCCCACCTCCTGATGAGGTGATTAATTCTGGGGTGGGAGTAAAACTCCCATTAGGCACTGATCAACATCAACGTCTATAACTTCATTTCTAGGTCTTCTCTTGAACTCTTTGACCATATTCTTGTTCCTGTCATTGTTCTGATCCTTGGACCTGATCATGCCACTGTTCCTGTTCCTATATCCTGGAATTTCAACTCTGCACAGAGGAAAAATGTGTGGAAAGATAGACTTGGGTATGGATGCTGAGGAGATGTGAAGTACGAACATCGAGGATACACAAAAAGTGAGACCACAAGTGGGAAGATGGATTTGGTGCAGACACAAAGGAGACACTGAAAGCAATAAATATGGGTGAGAGTACATGTGGACAAGCAGTAGACTCAGACTAAGAGGACAAACAAGTGATAAAATTACAAGCGGCTTCGCGAGAGGGAGGACGTATTTGATCAACATAAGTTGGTCAAATATGTAAGTGCATTTGGGAGATTATATTATATCCTTGTCCCATCATAGAGATAATGTGGGATAATTACCTTATATATATTTTTTAACCTTAACAAAATCATGCACGATGAAAAACCACTAAACCACTAGGGAAACACGATGTCCGATTTGATCATCGATTTTGAACGCCTAAACATACCCCCTAGGGATTTGAGCACTTGAATGTGGATTTGGATTCCAAAAATTAACGTTGGATTTGAATGCTTGATCACATGAATTGATTAATATTTCTAATTTTGAATGCTTGAAAGTAGTTGCTTAGAGAACTGGTGGCTGCCAAGTGTTAACGATGAATTAGAAGACGATAGTTTTAGGGTTGACAACACGAGGTGATTTGATGATTTTTTCTAAAGGAAATTTAGGATACAATTTTATCTTCTATTCACTTGGTTGCTCAAATTAATTACCTTCTTGATTGCGAACGAGATGGTCTTCGAGCGCAAGAGGATGGCAATAAAACAAGCATGCCAACCTACTGTCATAGTCTCTAGAATAAAAAAATGTGTTAGAAAAGTTGAATTTATTCTTTCTTGCACCACAGATCACCTAGAAATGTCTAGATCTTCCTCATGAATCTTCAAGCCAAAAACAATTGGTTTACTAAATTTATTCCTCACAAAATATATTCTCCAACGTAGCAATTTTTTATTTTGTTTGTGGTAAACAATCAATAATTTCCAAATGGATAGTGTCCCAACATGATGCGTTATAAAATATTGATGTTAATTGAAATTACAATATTTCCAAAATGTATGTAAATGCCACATTTTATTTCTACATGAATTTCATTGTTCTTCTTATTTGCGGATGAATGAGCTTTTTGAATACACTACATATCCTAGATAATCCTTGAATTTTACCACAGTTTCAACTAGAGTGAATGATAGATTACTTAAGGAAAATCGACTGGTATCAAATAACCTCTCCTTGAAAAAAATTCTTCAAATTATTTTCGTAAAAAAAATAAAAAAATAAATTCCTTCGAACGGTCTTTATTCTGCTCATCAAATTTTTGGAAACCGTTTCACAATTCGCATAGGAAGTTATGCTGTCTCTGATACCACTTGATAATAAATATTCCTTAAGGAAGGAATAACTCCATAGGATCTCTTAGATGAGAGTGTAAGCCTCTTCGTGGGCACAAATGATGATTATGATTATTTATCTTCGATGATATCTATTACAATAACAAATATCTTCTTTATATATCTAATTTTTTATTCTACTTTGGGGAGCTGATTATTAATATAATATTATATTATAATATTATAATATAATCAATCTTGGCCTTTATACAATATAATAATATATCCCTGAGAGGGGAGGGCTCTGGTCCCTCCCCTGCTCCCCCTCCCATGGCTTCTGGTTTCTGCCCAGTCCCTGGCTCAACCCAGGTCTTCCCTCCCGGGGAGTGGTTGTTTGTAGATGATCTCCTGGGGGGAGATCCTTCTCCACTATCTACGCCCCTCCTGGCTAGCTAGGGTTTCCTTGGTTTTTCTTTTGGACTGGTGCTTCCCAGGGATCCCTGTTTGGTTGGGGATCCCTTCCCTTTTTCCCTCAGGCTTCCCCTTGGGGTTTTTTTGCAGGTTATTCGCGTGGATCTGGTCCCCTGCATTTCTCGGTGCGGTGGAGGTGACGGTTTAGGGTTTGGACAACTTCCCCCTTTTTCTTGTGAATCCTCGACAGGCTCTGTGCTTGGACGAGATTCTTGGTCCCTGCTGCTGGGATCCTCTTCTGTTTTCCCGGGGCGGGTTCCTTGTGGTGCAACTCTCTGGTCACTTCCTGATGGACTGGATCCTCTCTGTGCTGGCTGTCGGCTTCTTGCAGGATGGCTCTCGCTGAACTGAATGTTTTCCCGATGGGTGGGATGGTTTCTCCATAGGGCGGGATCCGCCAAATCCGTCGGTTTTCTCGCGAGGCGGGATCCTTTCTTTTCTACTGGTTTCTCGGATGGCGGGATTTCCCTGTTGCTTCCCGCTAGGTGGGACTGTTTGTGGTGGTTTTGACTGCTTCTCGTGAGGTAGGATTTTATTGTAATGGTTTTTCTTTGCTTCTTGTTGGGCGGGATCTTCTCGATGGTGGTTTTTGGCTACTCCTTGCTGAGCGGGATCTCCAAAACTACTTTTTTTCTTATTTGTTTGTTTCCCGCCTAGAGGGATTGTTTCATGCTTACTGTTACCGTTGGGCGGGATTTTTGTTTTGGTGTTCAGTTTCAAGGGATTGATGCCCTAGGCCCATTGCTTTTGTAATCAGGTTTTGGGATCCTTGTTAAAACCCGCTATAAATACAAACACATAATAATATATCCCCAAATATCTATTCCTATCATGCCACCCTCCATAAAAATATTTCATCCTCAAAACATAGGAAGAAGCTAGGTAATATGATTTGAAAACAATGTTAGCAACTAGTATCAATCTCGATCATTCAACCATCCAAGTGAAACATGTTGATGTTGGTATGCCATTTTGTTACTTGAGTATCCAAACCTGCTTTTTGGCTCCACGCTTTTGCTACTGGATTTTGATAACTTGAATGATGGTTCCCCTTGTTCCTTGATGCTGATGAACCAATCTTAAGATCAGGATTACTATGCTTTCTCTTCCAAATACTTCCTTAAGGAAACACCAATAAATACTCCATTTAATACAAAAATTGTCCATAAAACCCTCAAGGTAGGAAAACACCAATAAATATTTCTTAAGGAATAAGTCCACAAGATCTCTTAGATGAGAGTGTAAGCCACTTCATGGGCACATACGATGATTATTATTATTTATCTTCAATGATATCTATTACAATGACAAATATCTTCTTTATATATCTAATTTCTAATTCTACTTTGGGGAGCCGACTATTAATATAATATAATATTATATTATAATATAATATTATAATATAATCAACCTTGGCCTTTATACAATTTAATAATATATCCCCAAATATCTATTCCTAGGTACCCTATCAATCCAGTGAGCCATATGTGGAAAGTGATCATGACAAGTGATAAAGTAAGAAGTGGAAGAACCCTATCGAGTGTGATGAGTCTTCATGTCAAAAACTCAATATGTAATGAACAAAAGCTGAGGGTCAAGTACCACTACTACTGGATGGCTGAAGGCAGGTTCAGGTGCCAAAGGAGGGTCCTGATATGACTTCTCTAGAAAACATCACTTCTTTGAAATGGATGAGGACTGCGATGCTTGCCCATCACTCTCGACTGCTCCTACTGAGTCTTTTGCAAGTCTTGTGTTATCTTGGCTTGAAGGCTCTATTAGTGCTATATGAATAAAGTTACCTTATCTTGCTCCTTCTTCGTATGTGCAATGGTGGAAGAGGGCAATGCTAAAGGTAATTTCTATGGAGCAAGTGGTTGTGTGTTCATAGGTGTACTTGAAATGATGTCAATAGAATGATTGGTATCTTTCTCATGAGTGAGAGTGATGGGTTCCTTAACCATGAGATCTTGTGATTGTACAATTTTTGGAAGTGAAGCTTATTTGTCATGGATATTTGGAGGTGCTTGTTCTTTATCCTGTGTGGGTGTTATGCAAGTAGGGGCTAATACAAGTGCTTGACTTAATGGCTTATGAGCTTACCTAAAACTTAGCATTAAATTTAAGGTGGGTTTACTGTTTTGTATCAAATATATTTTATCATGCAAGTCCAAGGTGTATGTGTTATTTTTAGCATGATACATCGCATTCCTATCAAATTTATAGGGCTTACCAAGCAACAATCCACAATAATACATGTCAGTGACATTGCACCGTACCTTATCCATAAAATTATCATAAAAAACAAAAGACAAGGTGCAAGTGTGTGTGATGTTGGATGTAGAATCTACATCCTTCCACCCAAGTGCATAGGGTTGAGGATGTGGCTTTGTAGGAAGCTTCAACTTCTTGATAATGGTTCTCACAATGAGATTTTTTTGCGAGTCATTATCTATAATACAATCCACATAAAAATAATGAGAAATGTGGGCTCAAGTGACAAACAAATGGTCATGATCCCCTTGTGCTGCAACATTTGACATGAGGGTAACTTTGTTTAGTTTACCCTTCAAAGTAGGATATTCTTCTTCTATCCCTGTAGTCACAATGGGCCCATCTTGTAGGTCCTCATTTGCAGGTTGTCCAAGTAGGGACTTCTTATTCATTTTTTCAAATCTAAAACATTTAGATTTTGTATGACCATTATTTTTACAAAATTCATAATAAAATGGTGAAGAAGAAAAAAATTTAAAGTGAGAAGAAGAATGGGCTTTAGGTGAAGTGGGAGGAGAAGAAAAATTAGGAGAAGAAGAATGAGAAGAGTTATTCGCCTTTTGTTGATGCAGATTCATGCATTTGGAAGTGCTTTTCTATAAAGGTCAAGATCTATGAGAGGCACCAACATTCTCCTCTGCTAGAATGGCTTGTTTGAATTCCATATCCAATGTGAGGAAATCATTGGATTTGATTTCCCTAAAAATATGATCTTACAATCTATGAGTGAATTTGTTAATCAAATCCTCTTTTGAATATTATACACCAAGAAGAACCCTTAGCCTATTGAATTGGAAAATATAGTCTGCAACTGACATATTGTAGATTTAACTCAACCTAAACCACTTGGTTGTGAGGTCACTTTGGTAATTTGGTGGAAAAAATGTGTTCTTCAAAATTTGGATAAGTTATTTCCAAGTCATGGTAGAATTTTGGTTGTCTTTCTACAACCAAAACTTTTTCTAAACTTGTGATTTTGACTGTACCAAAAGCAACTTGTTCATCTGCAGGGACTTCTACATAGGTGAACCAAGTCTAAAAATCTATAACCTAAGTAGACAAGACATCCGGATCCCTTGATCCATCATTCAATTTGACCTCACATTTTGCCTTGTTGGTAAATTTGTTGTATATTTTGACACTAGAATGGGACAATTGTACAATAATGTCATTCACTTTATCCACCATAACATCTACTGTAATAATAAGATTTACAATATTTTTTGGAGGCCAGAAGCCATTTGATGATGTGTATATTCTAGACTAGGAGGATTATAATGTGGTTGCAAGAACTATCTAGGTAATTGCTTAGGACAATTTGTGAAATTCCTAATGCAAAAATTGACCTAGATTTACTAAAATTGTCTTCTAATTTACAAAAGGGGCTATTATAGTGTTTTTCAAATTACATCAATGGATGCAAATTACAAAAATTACCATTCAATTTGAAGTGGTAAAAATAAAAGTAGCACTAAAATTCAAGAAAATTTAGCCCTTAATGTTGCAAAAATATGATTTTTGGAGGCAAAATAACTGATAATTTTGTAAAAATTCTTGCTGAAATTGCAAAAATTTGAAAAAGAAATCACCTTTCATGCTGTTTTATTATCAAAATTGAATTTCGATGGGAAATTTTATTTTCGATGGCAAAATTTTGGTTCAACTCTCAATCAACGTGCAAATTGTAGGTTCAATTGCCAACGGGTGTAGGTCAATAATCAAAAGTCAACCGAAGTTGATAGGTCAACATCCAAAATTTTCAAGTACAATAGGTAGGATCCACCTCGGTAGTGGTACCAATCAACATTGGTGCAACACAGTTTCCATTGCCCTCTCTTGTGTGCAAGTGCTGCCTATCATGACCAATGGAAGCTGGTCACTCAACTCTATGCTCCTTAGGGCTTATATTCCCTCTTTGGCTCGTTGTAGGGACGATGTGGGATAAATATCCCCAAAATTTTTAAAAATGCTACAGTTTCTCATCAACCAAAAAATATGCAAATTACCAGTAAAAAATCGTTGAAAAACTGAAAACCTTCAAAAATGCAAAAAATTATCAGAATCGTGAAAATTCATTAAAAATAGTAGAAAATCGGTCGAAAACTCACCAAACATTGCTAGAAAGTGTTTTCATCACCGAAATAAGTATTTTTTACTGAAAATATGTATCAAGGTCATCAAAAAGGGAATTTCTCATCGAAAACGTGAAATTTTGATCAAAACCCATAATTTTCTCGTCGATAAATGATGTTTGATGTTGAAAATAGGCATAATCATTGGAATCATTGGAAAACTTAAAACAAGCTCAAATCTATCATGTGTCAGCGTTGTATTGCATGGCAAGATTCTCCTCGGATGTCAGGATTGCACCATGTATCGCGTTTAAATTGGATGATGTATTTAGGTTTGGAAGTTATATAGGGATTGGTCTATTTTTAGACCTTAGGGTTGATTTTACTTTTTTTGCAATTTATTTTTATCGCTACAAAAAAAATTTCTTCCACCTACGAATAAATTCTCCTTCACATGTGCTATATTTTATCTCTTGCGCCTGCGAACAAATTACACTTGATCGAGCTACAATGAGAAGAGGGGTAGTAAGGACTCTTGGGCTGCTACATGCTTATCGACGTCTAGTTTGCTATTATCAATGGTGATCGATGGTTGGCATCAGTGGTAGATCCACTATAGCGTTCGAGTGATTTGACTATGGTAGGATTAGAGAGGCATTGGAGGAATAAGGGGAGGGAGGTTGTAGGGGGGTAGGGGTTGCCCACACCTCTACTGATCGGTAGGAGGCTGATCGATTAGGGTGGTCGATCAATGAAAATGGCTAGTCAAAGGGGGGGCAAAAACAAGGAAAAAAGTGGGGGAAATGAGGGAATATAGGTATCTTATGCCTCTTCAAGAAAACCTCGTTGCCTCTTGTCTCCTCCAAAAAATTATGCACCAAGATTTTACCTATGCACCCTTTGGCAAGAAAAATCAAAACCTCATTTTGGCTTCAAATTGGCTTCAAAATTGGTGCAAATATTCCTCAATTAGCGACAATATGTCCTTCGTTCCTCTTATTTTAATCTCCAAACAACAACATAAATTTTTCTTGCCTTCACAAGGTAATTAAGTTACCCTCTGATGCTTCTGTTAGGGGTATTTGGTGCAAGGCTAATTTCCACCCTCTGCCATCTTAGGAGCTTCACAAAATGGATGTTACAACTAGATCAAGCCAATTTATTGCAACAACTAGCCTAGGATTTGATGTAGTGAAGTTGGCAAGTTGCCTCTCTTCTTGCTCAAACTATCCTGTGGCTTTGATTACCAATGATATGGAAATACCAAACATGAAGCTAATTATTCCATTATGTGCACTAAATATATAATACATGCAAGGAATCATGTAGGTTATAGTGGTTGTAACAATTTTCCATGCAAGGCCAACCACTTATAACTAAAATATATGCAAGGAAACCACCTACCAAACATGGATGCTAACAAACAACTAACTGCTAGAAGACATAATATATCTCTAATAGACTAAAGCATCCTAACAACTAATAAATCATATCCAAAGTGGGTATACTATACCTCACGTATTACAATGCAATAAATAAGAAATAATAATAACTTAGGCTTATAATTAAGCCTAAGGTACAATAATATACTCAACAATGACAAACAAAATAGAAGATAAGAAGAAAGAGGATAGAGAAAAAGAGGGATAAAATGGTAAGAATGGGGTGAAATTGAAAATCATTTTCACCATGTGAGAAAAAGAAAAGGAGCTCTAGAGAAAAAGGAGAAATGATGCTTCCCATACACCGTTCAACGATTACGAGAGGTAAGGTCAATGTAGAAAAAAAATGAGCATGGGTAAGCACCAAATCTAAATCCTAAGAAATCATATTTTTCAAATTTTCATTGAATTTTTTATTTTTTTAGGGTTTTGAGGTGAGAATCATCATGTAGGGCCCCAACGCAAATTTAGGGACCACCCACAAATTCATTATGGACCTGACGATGATTGAATTCATGTCACATCCATATAGGGCATAAATTCATGCATGAATTCAAAAAAGAGGAAGAATAAGAAAGATATGAAAGAAGAAAGAGAGGATAGAATAAAAAAGAAAAAAGGAAGAGATTACCCTTGTGCATGCATATCTATTATTTAACTAAACTGATAAAATTTTATTAATTTTTTGGTTGTAGTATGAGGTACTTGAGAGTAGAGAGTAGCGGTCGAGCTCCTTGGAGGAGGCATTACTGTAGCTCATAGGAGTGGAGTGAGGCACTCTATAGGCAATGGAGCTACTACATCTAGCAGAGATGCCTTGAGTTAAGGTGAGTAGAGCACTACTAATGATGCTGGTGGAGAGGTGGTACTTATGTTAGAGTATATTACATTATTGGGTACATGCTAATGTACCACCTTGGGTACATTACTAGAGTAGGATTTTACTTTAGAGTAAAGTTAAGTAGTTACTTCAAGCAATGTAATAAATGTACAAGTGTTAGAATGTGCAATGATGTAAATGTGTATGTAGTCCACATGTACATGAGTCATAGGATAGAGTGAAATGTAGAGTGAGGTCCAAGGAACTTATCTTCCTATATAAAGGCCTTATAGTGAGTGAAATTAGAGGGTATAGAATATAGAGAGTGCATAGTATGGATTGGTAGAGTATTAAAATGTAGTTCCTTTAAAAATAGTTTATGGAGTGTTCATGTCCTCCATTATATTGCATTGTACTATTTTTGTAAGCTTTCATTAATGGCATATTTATGAGTTATTGTAGAAGTTTATCTCTTTATTTTCCTGCATATTATAGTGTCATTATCATATAAATATCATAGATTGCTTATCTTACATCTTGTGGTTGCATTTCCTATATCATACACTCATCAAAAGCTAACAATGGTATAAGAGCACATGGTAGATCAATAGGAAATAGAGAGAGCTACAAGTGATATTGAAAGGAATCCATAAATCTCATTTTCAAGAATGTGAAAGGTTGTATTTCTCAAATTTGTAGAGGAGAGCAACAGTTTGAGGACTAGAAAGTCATGTATTGTATTATATTGGAGATAACTCTCCATTGTTGTATCATACCTTGAATATGGAAGCATAATATAATGAGATATCTCTTTTGTGCAATTTTTATCTCAATATTTTTGTGTACATTTCATGTGTGATCTCATCTTGATGTTATATTTCAATGCATAATATTATGACCATGGTTAATGATTTTTTAATATGAAATAGTATCATGTTCCAACATGGTATCAGAGCGAGGTTGAGAAAGTTGTTGATAAAACTAGAAAACCAGTGAGCCAGGTTGTTTGCATAGTTTTTAGGACAATCATCGCCATTCAACGACATGCCCATTTGAGGTATTGAAGGTAAGGATATTTCTATGAGATCATAGTGGTGCAACAAAAGTAGTAAAAACTATATTTGGAGACTAAAAGAGAGGTTGAAAGAAGATAAAGGGAACAAAAAAAAGAGTTAGAGGATAGCATATTTGAAGGAGGAAGTTGAAGAGTTTTTAGCTACAATTTCACCATTTTGGACAACATTTTGTGAAGGAGGACCTGCAAATATCAGATTTTGAAAAAAAAATTAGTTTGGAGGTCACCCATTCAATTTTTGACCATTCTCTCCACATTGTATGCAAACTCAGTTATCTTAGGGTTTTGTGAGGGTTTTCAATTAGACTTGCATGGTGCTTAAGACCTGCCATGTGTTTCTAATAAGATCGAAGGTTTCTAGACCCATTGTTGTATCCCTTCCATCCCTGATATTCGTGAGGGTTTCTAGAGCTACACAAAGAGAACATCGGTCCCATTGCTTGTGGCTAGAGATACCTGCAACACTAATTTTTTGAATTTCAAAATTGCCTAGATTTTGCTCACGATGTACTATTTTACTTATTGTTGAGAAGTAGAGGAGGTCTATTGTTCATCCCATTGAAAGTGGTCCTACTCATGGTCTGTAGCCCTATTGTCGACCCATGACAGAACATCCTAGATGCTGATGAAAAAGCCATGCTAGCCCTTGAGCTTTCTTCTTTGCAGTGATACCATCGTTAAGCGACTTAAAGGGGTCAACCACGTAGGTGTCAATCTATCTATGCATGATTTGGAAGGGAATAAGCTAGGCAGCAAGGAGGATAGCAATTTATAAAAGCCAAGAACTAAAATAAGGTATTGAAGTGCAGTGACATGAATGTCTATCGCATGAGTATTGAGCTAGACAAAGTGAAACATACATCCATGCATGATTTGCAAATAGTTGAGATTCATAGGAAATAGTAACAATCACCTAAAGCTTGTAATGCAAACATTTTTGCTCAAGATAAAATGGTGGAGAAATAAGCAATAAGGGAATTGTTTTTAGGGTTTGATCATGGATGTCAACAAGTGGAGCAACTAGCCATTACCTATCATCTAGAGTATGTGGTGCCATCTAGAGAGAGGACAGAGGAGAATCTCATTCTTACATTCAAAAAGGTCAAACCATTCGGAGTAGGAGCATATGTCATGAAAACATAGTCAACGTATTTGCAAATACGGGAGGTTTTATAGATGCTCAAGTCAATTTTAATGGTATCAAAGAATTTAGAGGAAGACAATGATCTATTATAGTTGACACTTCGCCCTAGACTGCTCAACCATCTTCCTATCAACATGTGGTGAGTGAGGTTGCCACTGTAGGTGCTACAAGTTATCTTGAGATCATGGAAGGATATAGAGTGTTTACAGACCATGTATGATCACCAAGGGAGTGTGAAGATTTAAGCCATTCGGTGAATCAAAGGTAAAGTTCTTAATTTAAATTTGAAATTTGGTAGAAAAAAAAGTTTAAGTTTTTTTCTTGAATTGCTTTTATTTTTTGATTTACTTAAGTGAAGAGGAGATATAAGGAGAGTTATATTAAATAATAATAAGAAGGAATAAGGTAAAAGTTTTAGGAAAAGAGGAATTATATTAAGTTTGTTTAATTGAAGGTTTTATTTGAAAATTTAATTTAATTTAATTTATTTATTTTATTTGTGGAAAACATCCCAAAAGGGATGCCACTTTCGGGTAAGACCCAAGGAGGCAGGGGTATCCATATTTGAAAATTTAATTAATATATATTATATGAGATTAATTAAAAAAAGGATTTTCAGTTTTTTTTGAATTGCTTTAATTTTTTGGGAGGTAAAAGGTTTTCTACCTCAAAGGATAAATTAAATTAAAGGGGGAAAGAACAAGAAAAAAATGACAAAAGGTAAAAAATAATTAAAAAAAAAAAATATTTGTTCAAGAAGCCAAAGAAGATGAAAAAGATGTGTTGGACAAAGTGTGGAAATATTTACATTCCATTATTGAAGAAGCCAAGAAAGGAGAATATTTATTACTTCAACAATGCATGCAAGGAATCCTTAATGATGCTAATGATAGTAATGAAAATTTTGTCACTATACCCGTTGTTTTATGGAAAGCAATATACAAAGGGATAATTACTCTTAATGTTTCCAAAATAAAATCACAAGGAAACAAGTCATTGATAAAGTATGTTGTTTGTGATACTAATTTGAAGCCCATAATGGTGGATAAATATTGTGATACTAATGATTTGAAGCCCATAATGGTGGATGAATGTTGTGATACTAATGATCTTTGTGAGCAGGAAAAATATGCATGTTGTGATCCCTTTCCAAATGAAAGTGACTTGCACATGGTTCGTGATTGTTCAGAGAGAGCCTATGCCATTGTAATTGATGAGGACATAGAATCAAATGATGACAGAAATAGTAATGCTTAAATTTGTGTTGAGTAATGTAATGATGGTTTTGGCCATTTTGAGAAGAACACTAAGGGAATTGGTTCCAAATTGCTACAAAAAATGGGCTATAAACAAAAAGGCTTTGGAAAGCATGAACAAGGCATGAAAGAACCATTTGTACCAATAATAAGACCAAAATGTGAAGGTCTTGGGTACACAGGATAGGTGAATCAAAATGATTCAAGAACAAAGTTTGTAATAGGAAAATGTGATAGCAAATTGGTGAGAGAAAATAAATGTGATCATTGTGGTAAATATGGTCATAGGATAGAGAAATATTGGAATCTCTATTCTTGTAAATTTTGTGGAGGACATAACCATTCACACATGTTTTATCTACAAAAATAAAGGAAATAATGTAGATTAAAAATGAATTATGGATGGATTGATATGAATGCTTGGGATAAGCTAAAAGACATGTTGTATGGTTTATTCAAAAGGAAACCAATTGTGATTACAAGTTACTAAGATATAGATATAGTGGCACATAAATAATGAAGACAATTTTGATTAAGGGGGAATGTGTAATCATCAAAAATTGTAAAAGGTTTTTTACCAAATAATTTACTAAAGGGGGGTGTTGTGAGTATTACATTATTTGGTCTAATGTATGTGTCACTTTGTGAAAGTGAAATGTGTCAAAAGAGAGAAGTGAGTGAAGAGTCACATTGACATGTGGCATGTTGAGAGCTTGTCTTAATGACAAGAATGTGAAAGGTTGCATTTTCTAGATTTGTAGAGGAGAGCAATAGTTTGAGGACTAAAAATTCATGTATTGTATTATATTGGAGATAACTCTCCATTGTTGTATCATACCTTGAATATGGAAGCATAATACAGTGAGATCTCTCTTTTGTGCAATTTCTATCTCAATATTTATATGTACATTTCATGTGTGATCTTATCTTGATGTTGTTATGTTTCAATGCATAATATTATGATCCTAGTTAATGATTTATTAATATGAAATAGTATCATGTTCCAACAATAGGAGCCTTGTTGTATATTTGAGGAAAAGATTCCAGCGAAGAGTCCAGGAGAATATTGGAGGTTGGTGATCTCCATTGAAGACTATAAATACCAGATTGAAAATACTCTAGAGAAGAGTCCCGATGAATATAGGAGATTGGTGATCTCCATTAAATATTGAAGAGTTCACCTTGAAAGAGTAGAAGAAATTAGCCTAAGAAGTTGAAGAGACCTACAAGAGATCTTGTTGAAGAACTTACAATTTTGGAAGAGATAGAGAAGGACTAGCAAAAGTCATGTTCCAAAAGTAGTAGATTTTAGAGATTCAAGAGGGAGATATCATTACCAAAATTCCACAGTAGAAGTTTGAAGAAAAGGTCTCATTGAGAAGACCAAAAATCTATGAGAGTGAACAACCCAGAAGAGGTCATAAGGAGAAATGAGAAGGTTTAGAGAGCCATATTGAGGGATATTCAGAGAAGGCCATTGAAGGAGTTCCTAAGAGAATTCATTGGATAAATTTACCACCAAGGAGAAGTTCATGATAAAGGAAGAACTTGGGATAATTATCACCATTCAACAACAAGACCAAAGGAGAAGGATTTTGCAAGAAGCTTACTAGATTTTGGAGGAGATTGGTGAAGACCTCAAGACCTTCATATTCTTGAGAAGAAGACCTATATTGAAGTTAAAATTTGACAATGAGGTTGAAGGAGAATAGAGCCAGATATTACTACCAAACCTAAGAGGTTTGAAGATTTTCTTTGAATGCTAGAAGTCTCATTCGGAGAAAGGAGATCTGCTGGTTTCTACAACAGAAAAATAAGGGGTTCTTGAAGGAAAATTTCAGCTGAAATTTGGAGGAGTTCCCTACCAAATTTTTGATATTCAAGGATAACATTTTAGTGGAGAGATTGACTGCTTTGCAATCTGAAATTTTCATATTTGAGGACAACAAGAAAGCAACAATTTGGGTAGCAAGTTAAAAGGGTTTCAAATTTGTAAATAGGTGATATAGAGAGATGTTTAAGTGAGACAAAAAGAGTTGCAAGTTCATATAGTAATAGGTAGTAATAAGGTGAATCTAATCACCTTGCAATAATTCATATAAAAAATTCGTTAAGGTAAGTAACTTTGGTACAATAGGTTCATCACTGAACATTAAGTTACTTAGTTTGTTATTAAGTTTCATTAAGCACCATATTAGAGTTAAAGTTGCAAGGAGAAGGTTGCATATTAAAGTATTCAAAGGGAGTGTAGAAGATAGTTTCTTTTAAGGTTAATACTTGCACATTAAAATAGGAGTTAGATATATTTCATCAAAAAGAAAAATATCATCTTCCTATTAACTAGTTGAAACAAAAAAGACATTACTACTAAGTGAAAGTTGCAAAGATTATAGTGCTTTTAAGAGTCCTTAAATTAGTGCATCTTACAAGTTACTTTGAAGGAGCAATAAGGTGAGATTATTAGTGCACTATACTAGTTACTCTTAGAAGATCATTAAGTGCATTGGTTTGTAAGTTAAGGTGAAAGACCAAAGTGCACAAATTAGCATAATATCAAAGTGTCTAAAGAAACTATTCAGTGCAAAAAACTTGTACCTTATTGTGGCATAGTAAATCCACTAAAATGGTGATATAACTCCAAGGAGTGGAGAAGAAAGCCGCTATATAAAACTAGAAAAAGAAGCTATAAAATAAGACTAGAAGAGTCTCAGATTTTAGGTGCAATCAAGTAGCATATTACAAGTATTACATATTATTTACAAGTATCTCATTTGTCTTCTATATTACACCAAAAGAAGATATTGGTTTAAGTGTCTCAAGGACATATTACATAGCCCATTATCTTATCTACAAGAAATCATCATTAGCAAGGTGAAAGCACAAACTCAAGGTGCTTAAGAGTAGAACCAGTCCAAAGGGCTCAATACCCACTTCACCAAGGTGTAACAAGACATCGACTCAGTGCCTACACAACAAGCAACCTACAGTATCAAAACTCCTATGTAAGAAGGCTATCTATTATTGTATATCAATGTAAAAGGGATAGTGAAAGGACAACACATTACAAGTCCAAAGAAGTAAGTTTCATGGTGAGGTAAAAGGTGTTATACCCAAGCTTTATCTTGGATGAATCACCAACTAAGCATAGACATATTTAAAGCATAAAATACACCATTGGAGCACCATAGAATCTTCATAGCAGCACCCTAAAATTGCCATAGCTAGAGCCAACCTCATAGCATCATCGATTGCTTGGAAAGAAAGTGTTAAAGAACAAGATACAAAGGGAATTCATTGATAAGAAATATACAAGGTATAAGAGATGTTGGAGGATCATTGCATGCATAAGAGTAAAGCACCACTTAAAACTTACAACCAAGGCATATTGTGCCACTTAGCATATTCAAACAATGTTACCATACATACATTCTAATGCCTACGTAGGAAGGAGATATTCAAAATTGAAATAACATTTATCTTGAAGCATTGAAAGGAATAATCATCATTGCTCACTATTCAAGGAGCACATGAGCATTGAAGGCACCTAATATAACACTTAGCAAGATCATAATTGCTGTTGGCCACTTGAATAATATCTGTGCCACTTGTCCACAATATCAAGAAGGGTCAAAGGGCCTATTAAAGCACCCAAGACTAAAGAGGAGTACATGAATAGAGTGAGAGAAATCAAGGCATGATTGCAGAGAGAAATAAAGGCACGTTCAAGAAAAATCAAGAGAATTTAGTAAGAGAGCACATTGAGAAGTCAAGTTGTAATAGAGAGGGAAGTGCATCTTGAGCTAGCTTTGAATGCGGAGAATTCAAGCAGTAATAGAGGAAAGTAAGACCATCATAAAGGATGCCCAAAAATATCACTACCATTAACCAGCAAGAAGATACAGTGCTCATTAAGGAGATTGAAGTCAAAGCAACGCCCATCGACCTCATGCTCTCAACCTTATAAAGGTATTATATCATATAATTTTATTATTTGCTTTTAGGAGTGATAAGAGATATTATATGAGGTTAAAGTTATTATCATTTGTATTGAAGATACATGCAAAATTAACCTTAGGAAACCAAAAAGCAAATAAGAGTTTATATCCTTAACAATATTTTAAATCACATTAGTTGAAATACAAGTTTATTAATATTTACAATTAATATCATAGGAGGTATAAGGCATTTTGATTGGAACAAGTTATTACAAATATTATCAATTTCTAAAATTCCAAATTAGGGAGTTATGAGGAGTGCTACGTCAAGCCTTATTTAATTAAAATTTAGAAAATTGAATCATTGAAATTTAAGGATAGAGAAGCAAAATTATTGATTGCTTTAAAAGAGTTGGAATTTGTTGCTTACACTTGTCTCGTAATCACATTAAAGGAAAAAAAGAAGAAATCCAACCATAGAGAACTTCATCAAATTGATAAGCGCATAGTTCAATAGGAGAAATAAGGTGAAAATAGGAGTTGATTATTATCATTCCCAAACATTACAAAATCAACTCAAAAGTTGAACTAATAGTTTCTAAGCACTTTATCAAGATTAGAACATATTATAATCACTAGAGAGACATAAGGATCCTAAAAAACCTAAGTCTTAGAAAGGTTTTATCAAAGTAGTTCACATACTCTAAACTAGGGAGTCATAAGGTAGACTACATCAAAGGTTCTATCAAGAGTATTCTCAAAAATACTGGAGAGCTAAAAGAAGTCTATTAAAGCTAAGGAGAAAGAAATATGTCAACCTCAAAGCTAAAAGAAGTCTATTAAAGCTAAGGATAAAGAAATATGTCAACCTCAAAGCTAAAAGAAGTCTATTAAAGCTAAGGAGAAAGAAATATGTCAACCTCAAAGACTACAATGAACAATGATATGAACAACACTATTAGAAAGGAAAGGACAAATATCATAAAAATTGGAATCAAGAATTTACTTATAAAGTTTGAAGGAGACTTAGATCTTACTTCAAAAGTAATTCATAGTGAAGCTTTAAAAGATAACTTTGAAACCTTGGAATATTATCTACATGCTTTACTCATTGAAGCAATTGATAATGGAAAGAGTTATATTCAAATTCCTTTAGACTTTGATAGTATATTATATATGGCATTATTGACATTCAAATGTTACAAGGATGAGTGTAGAACAAAAAGGATTGATAGAATCACTTAAAAAGAAAATAGAAATTAATGAATCTTACCTAGAGAAGATATTTTAATCCTCATGCAGTGTTGATACTTCAAGTTCTACTAACTCAAGATCTTATCATGATGCCTTAAGTGTTTGTTCAGAAGCTTCTATACAAAATCAAAATATTGATGAGAAGGACAAAGATAAAGAGAAAATACTTTTATAGGAATCATATGGTAGTACAACCACTTATGAAAGCACAAAAACTAGCTTCAAAGACAAGGATAAAGAAGAAGAAGAAGAGGTACCAGATCAAGGAGGCATACAGTGCAAAGTAAATTAAAGGACTTGATCAAACTGAAGATGAAGATCCATATTGAAGACTAAAGTCTTCAATACCTAAATAATGTAATACAGGGGGTGTTAGAATATATCACATTATTGGGTACATGCTAATGTACCACCTTGGGTACATTACTAGAGTAGGAGTTTACTTTAAAGTAAAGTTAAGCAGTTACGCCAAGCAATGTAATAAATGCACAAGTGTTAGAATGCACAATGATGTAAATGTGCATGTAGTCCACATGTACATGAGTCATAGGATAGAGTCAAAGGTAGAGTGATATCCAAGGAACTTATCTTCCTATATAAAGGTATTATAGTGAGTGAAATTAGGGGGTAGATAATATAGAGAGTGCATAGTATGGATTGATAGAGGAGTAAAATGTAGTTCCTTTAAAAATAGTTTGTGGAGTGTTCATGTCCTCCATTATACAACATTGTACTATTTTTGTGAGCTTCTATTAATGAGAAATTTATGAGTTATTACATAATTTTATCTCTTTGTTCTCCTACATATTATAGTGCCATTATCATATAGATATCATAGCTTTCTTATCTTGCATCTTGTGGTTGTATTTCCTATATCATATACTCATCAAAAGCTAACAACTTGGAGTCATCTACCTTTTTACTACCCACAAGGTAGATGAATGTCATATTGGAGGACATGTGGTGCATATTACACATCCCCATCAAGGGCACAATAGTTTATAGAGCATGGGTGTGGTAGGCAACACTGCAAATATTATCAAGGGATTGGACCCACGAGATCTAGCAGAGTGGTATTCATGTGGATGAGTTGCTATACCAATATGGTGTAGATGCCTTGATGAAAATACTCTATGGGACAGTGGTTGAGTTCCTACTATGCCATACTAGTAGGTGACACCTACCATGGGTGGTAGCAGGAGTCATAGCAAACATGTGAGATGTTCATGTGTGGTTCACATGCAGTTCATATATATTAGTCTGTTTGTACAAGATTTTGTACAATATCATGTACAAACACCATATAAGGCTAGTGTATACAACATTTCTCCAAGTGTGGTGTTGAGAGCACATAGTTGTATAAAGACCTCATGTGCTTTTAGAGCTATTACCCAACATAGATTAGCCAACAACATATAGGTGGGCCCATCACTTTTAACAAGTCCAAAGGACATACACAGGGGTGGATGATAGATGAGTTGTAGGACCATATTATCATATGGAGACCATGGCATCTACAACCTAGCTGGGTTGAGGATGAGGTGGAGCTAGCTAGGGTGAGGAGGATCAGGTGGATCTTTATAGAGAAGAGGGAGCTAGAGTTTTATTAGTTTGATTAAGTCCAATGATAGTTCAACATCCTAAAGGAGATATCAAACTTGAGAGACTACTGGTTTTGGTAGGTTTAGAGGGATCCATAAGGGTTTAGAGGGGACCTTGACATGGGTAGATGGATAAACGAGGACTTGGATGAACCACTATATGTTGATATATGGGTGGATGATATCGAAGTGGCATCGGGTTATAGAAGATGGTATAGGGGTGTTGTACCCCCAAGGATCTCCCTACTAGTGCTAGTGCAAAGATGCCCAGTCATAACTCGATAAGTATAGCTAGCCTTGCAAGAGGTTACTTGATGCACCATAAAGTGATGATAAAAGGATCTAAAACCACCTAGGCAAGTAAGGATACATGTCAGGATAGATATGGTGATGATGATGATGACCATCATCCTCTCAAGGGGAGGGGGGACAACATGAGTTAACCCCACAATAATAGAGGTCGATCCAAGCAGGATTATAGGAGGTGTCTCTACATCGATGATGATGGGACCTAGCAGGATCATGGGTTAGGACCCAACAAGGTAGATGGAGGTGCTACAAGCTCGGATAATAGCCATGGAGAGGGAGATGGACCTACTTTGAGAGGATAGGAACAAGAGGATAGAGGGGTTATAGATTACCTTGAGCATGGCACTCACAAAGCGAGACGCGACGAGGGTTGAGGCAAACTACCTTGGGAGAAGATGAGCTAGTTGGAGCAGAAGTGATAGTAGGCTCATGCTGAGGGGATGGTTGTCATAATCAATAACCAATAGGACAAGGGGATTCACCTATTGTAGGTGGATCTACAAAGGGTATGGGAGAGGCTAGAGGTATATGTATAGAGGGAGATCTTCTACCAAATCCTATACTTTTAGGCAGTTCTAGCAGAGTAGAGAGTGCCTTTTTGTCCTCCTTTTAGAAATAGGGTCGATCATAGTCTAGGTCACAAACTATTTCACGATTCGTGAATATACCCCCATAAGAACCTGTTGTTGCCATTGCACAACTTACCCCAAATTGGGGACCCACTTGAAATTTGGATTTTAGCATGAATTTTTGGTTGCATTGAATGATTTCTTGTTAAAAGTCAAGTATCAAAGTATGTCTAAGTTCAAAGTCTTGTAGGCTGGCCCTTCACAAATAATCAACTGGTTAAATTCATTAACATTTAAAAGAAGAGGCCAAAGTCTTTGCCTTGTCAAACCATGTGTGAATAATGACCAAGCTTTGTCATTTTATTATTTTATGATGATCTTGTACCATCAATGGCTTGTAATCTTTGGATAAAATATTGCATAAAATCTCAATTAAATAAGATTTTAATTTAAGGTCATATTTTGATATTGGCCTAAAATCCTCGGACCTAGTTGGAAAAATATGTGATAAAGTCCCCTAGGCTAAATTATAAATTATTAGGGCTTCGAAGTAAGAACATCAATTGATTAAATAAAGGAGGTAATTGACATCTATGTTAAAGTTAGATAGATGGAAATATTAATCCAAAGCCTTTCACCTTATAAAGGGGTACAAATACTTTGCTCCACTTTATGGATTTATATATTTTGACAATACTTTGTTCCACTTTATGGATTTATATATTTTGACATTATGAGTTTGTATAAAATAATTTTGAATCAGTTTTATTTTGTGTTTATGCATCTAGGTTATTTGGAAAATGGATAGCATAATTTTCAAGGCAAGAGATAAAACCAACATCAAAGAGAGATCAACACGGTCAACGGGATCAAAATTTGAGATGTTACCAAGTGGCATGAACTAAGGTATTCCCACGACCCATAGCTGAGTCATATTACATTATACGAATGGGCATTAATAAATCCTTCTCTACTTCACCTCCAGATGCATATGGGACTAAAGAGGGAGGATTCGAGCTGAATTCGATGTAAGCCTAGAGGAGTGAAGAATAGAAGTCGATGAATTTTGAAGAATATTAACATGTGTTGTGCTAAGAAAATGAAGGAGAAAGATTGAGTTTTCCACCTTGACTATAATAGATAATCTTCTCATAGTTTATTATGTTCGTAATATTTTATTAAAAAATCAAACATGTTGGAGTTTTCATATACATTCTACTCAAAAAATGTGATAAATATTCTAAAATCATTGAAGCATACATTGGATGACTTTGAGTGCAGGTTTGCAAGTCCAATGTACACAAGGAAATGATCAGAGTTTGAAATAAAGTGAATTGTATGGATGCCCACGGAGTATTGAACCATGAAAATTCCAAGCTGCAAAACAATCCTTCTGACGTGTGAGAAAGGTCATTGCAAAATATTGGAGGAGTTATTTCACAAGAAAAGGAAATTATCACCATCACAGGAGAGTCGTTCATTACAAATAAAAATCTTGTCCTTGCATGTGCCCACTAGGAGATAAATTCTTACAGCATTGGAAAATATCATCCAAGACAATGATGTATTGAAGCACACTATGAGGGGTGAGGGACAAGCAACTGTCTAAAAATAATAAAAGGTTGACTGACTATCAACTAATGTTATCAAAATTATCAAAGAATATTACCGTTGAGAAGTTGCTGACATAATAGCTCCCTTGGTTGCCATTGTAAACATGTCGACAATAATCGCTGCATCACCTAAGCACAACATATAGGGGTGTACTTTCAATGTGAGGTTAATGTTATAATTATGAATATAAAGGAAGAATAAACCATATAAGGTTGACGAAAGCATCATGGAAAAAAAATGTTACAGAAGGAATAGAGAGCATGGTAGTTACACGTCGAAGAGAAAGAAGATGAAAGGTGAATGCATGATTGGAAAAGAAAGTGTTAGGAAACCAAATGAGCGAAAAGCAAATGAAGAGTTATTTCAAAATTTTAAATGCCCATTGAAACTCACAAAAATTGGTCGAAGAATTTCTGGAGTGGGTGCATGTTGGAAGTTGATTTTTTTGTTTGAATAACATCTCCTCCCAAGTTTCTGGACTGCACCAAATTTCACCATTGTAATTTGTTGAAGCAAGGTATTCTGCAAGTGTATTCATTTAAAATATTTCATGTTGGCAATATATTGGAAATTTTTAATAAGTTTTATGCATGCGGATGGTAAAATTATTATTATTTTTAATATATTGTGTTTTTCCCCTTAGAATATTGCATCACATTAATATTGGACTACATGAAGACGGGTCGGATTAATGTTGGTTTAGTGCAGGGTATTTTATTATACCGATTTAGGTCAAAAATTTAAAAGTTTCAATGACTTGTTCCTTTATTTTATTTTCTCTAACCCTAGCCTTTTACATTTTCTTTAATTGCATCAAATACAAAATACAAAAAATAAAAAAATTAAAACCCCAAAAAGAAATATGGCAATTTCAAAATTAAAATTAAAATTCTCATTTTATGCAAGTTCACATTTTTAATGAAAGTTTGAGTTTTTAAACTTTGCACATTTTTCCAAATAATCAAATTAATTTCATTTTATGAAAGTTGAAATTTCAATAAATTCCAACTTTTCATTAAAGTGAATAATTAATATGACATTCCAAAGTTTTTACATTGCAAAGTTAGATTTAATGACTTCATTTTAATTTTCATGCAAATTTTAACAATCAAAGTTAAAATCGGTTAACAATCAAAGATAAAATCGGTTAACAATCAAAGACAAAATTGGTTAAAAAAAGAAGATAAAATTGGGTTAACAAACGAAGATAAAATTTGGTTAAAAATACAAGATAAAATATGGTTAACAAACGAAGATAAAATTGGTTTAACAATCGAAGATAAAATTTGGTTAAAGAAGATAAAATTTGGTTAACAAAAGAAGATAAAATTTGATCAACAATTTGAGATAAAATTAATCAAAATCAAATTTTCAAAGATTCAAATCAAATATTTATCAAATTTTGAAGGTTGTTAGTTGGTCAATAATTTCATTTTTTCACAAATTCCATGAACAACAAAATCATTGCAAATAAAATCAACACCAAAAGAGGCCCCTTGTTAATAGATATATGCAACACCGAGGTATCCAATTAGCCTTTAGCATTTCTCACTAAGCATTGCAAGCAGTATAACACATTAAACAGAACCCTGGGAAATTACAAGCGTTTCCTTGCAAGAGAGGATATCTAGGCAGAATCCTAACTATGGGTATATTTTTGTGATTGGACAAAAAATCACTCAATAGGACCATCTCTGGTAGGTGGAGTAGAGGAGACATGTTCACAGAGCTACGACTAGGATCAGGGTGACATGCTAATTTTGATTGTGGTATGCATCCTTGGGGATGGTTCAATATGTCAAGCTTAGACTTTGGTACATTGACCAAGCTGATGTGTACTATCTAACATTCAAGTTATACCATGTCGTATTTTGATGTATATGTGTTTGTTTACGTATGTTAATGATTTTTGATGTTTAGTGTTTTTATGTTCAATTATACATGACTGAGTAAAATGAAGTTAACTATTGAATGCATGAATGAACTAAACTAATGTAATGCATGATGTGATGAAGTTAACTAATGAATGAAATGCATGAGTAGATGAGGATATGGAAAGAAAAAAGGTGATGGAAGAAAGAAGAGAAGAAAATCTCTAGCTGAATTCATGCCCCATAAAAATGGACCATGAATTCATCACAAAGAAAATTTGTGCCCCATATGGATAGGGAAAAAATTCAAAAAAATAGAGGAAAAGATGAAAACAAAGAAGAAGAAGAAGAAATAAAGGAGAAGAAAAGGAGGTCAACAAAGAAAAAATAAAACAAAAATGTGCTTAGAGTATGGCATTTGAGTTAGCATAGATGACAAGGTATTAGTATGATGAAAGGAACATAAAATAAGTTAAAAGAGAAAAGAAAAGGGTGGAGCAAGATCCTGTAAGGATGTATGGTTGCAAAAGGCTGAATAGAGGATGCTCCTCATTGGTGACCATGAAGCTATCCCATAAGGGTGTAATTCTTGCTAAAAGAACAAGTGTGAGTAGTACTTGCTATGGATGTGATGCTCGATAATGGTTGTGGGTGGAGATATACCCACTAGGATGTATGCTCACAAATGGTTGAATGGAGGCTACCTCTCATCGTTGACCATGAAGCTATCTGGTATGGAGTGAAATTTTTTATTTATTTTCCAAAATGAGTGTAACCCAATAAAGGTGTGGTGTGTGCAAAATATATGTGAGCAAAGCAAAGCATATAAGAAGAATGTGTGTGTGTGTGTGCACGTGTTAGAGAGAAGGAAGATAGAAGGATGAGAGGAGTAAGAAGTAAGCAATAGTGTCTGTGTATGCCCTTATTAAAATTTCAATAGCTAAGAGATGTGCATAAGATAGTCAATAGTCGTATGAGAACCATAAATGATATTCATACGATATCTATCCTATCCCATGAGGATGCCTTGACAATCGAAAGATCAATAAGGAAAAAGTGTGAGCATAAAATAAAATGAGCAGATAGAAGAAGGAACATATATCCTTTGTCTTTGAGAAAAGAAGAAATTATTGCAAATTTTCAAAGGATAAAATATATATAAGAGATGAAAATATATATCCCTTGACTTGAAGAGATTAGAAACTATTGAAACTTTCAAGGTCAAGGAATATATGAGAAGAAAAAATGAGCAAATACAATGATGAAAAAATGCATGGAGATGTGCCCTAAGTTGGGGATTCACTAAGCATCAGTATGAGTGGAGTGCATGTGAGCTAGAACCTAACTTGGTTTAATCACTTGCCTCATCATGAAGTCCCTAAGAATCTATATGATCAAGCAATCATGCAAGTATGATCAAGCAAAAAAGTAGCTATATGACAACCAAAGATCCATATGGAATAAAATGTCAAGCAATTCATGCACAATATGATAGGCAATCATGTAGTATGGGCAAGCAAACCAAATGCAGGATGAAGAGTGAAGATGTAGAATCATGCATAATATCTTTTTAGGTGCATTATGTTCATTAGTTCTTTAAGTTCTTTACCATCTAACAACACTAAATGATAGGCTCCTGAGCCAAACTTGGTCGTTATGACAAAGAGGCCTACCAAATTGGGCTGAAGCTTACCTATTAGATCTGATCGAGCATTAGTGTTCTTCTAATTTTATTTAAGGAAAAAATCCCCAACCTCAATAGAATGATTGCAAACTTTCTTAGAGTAATATTGATTGAGCTTATTTTGAATATGCTCTATGGCATGGATGCACTTCTTATCCAGTAACTCCAATTGGTTTAAATTCTCTAAATGAAATTCGATGCACACTTTAATAGTATCATCTTTCTTAGCTACTAGAACGACAACACAAGGGACTAACTCCTCATAGAAAAGGCTATAACAGAGAAAATATTCATGAGCTACGTCACAAAGGGTATCCCCTTACCACATTATTTGGGAGTTTCTAAATGAAAGTTAATACATACCCCAAATGTGCCTTCCTTCTTAGAAATAATAAGGACAACTCTTAATTGCTCAAGGTCTACAGGAGACATAGGAACAAAATCCTCTTGAGAACTAGAAGACTCGACATGGGTGACACAAGGGACTGACCTATCAAAGAAGAAGTTATTTTGAAGGATAAATTCATGATCCATATCATAAAGAGTATCCCCTTCACTAATTTGGGATGCACCAAAATTATCACATTGCAAAAAAACTTGTTAGAGGGAGAAGATGGCCCCTCATCCTCATTACTCCACTCTAAGCCATGATGATCCAAAAATCCAATATAAGTGATAAATTAACCATCATCAGTTGGTAAGGACTAGTTTTTATTGGGATACCACATCTTCGAGGCCAAAGCTCAACCTCCAAAGGCTCTTGAATACCTTTTTGTTATGGCTCCAAATCCTTATCTACATATCCCATACTAGATAGGATCAGCTTATAAAGTGGGTAATCATTGGATAGATAACAATGGGCAAAGGCTCGCTCTACAGGAAATGGGTTGCTACTACAAATATTTTCTTTGAAGGATGTACCCATGTAGATAAAGGTACACATACTGATATGTACTACACATTTTTTATGGGGTAAACCCATAGTTTAGGATGACGGTGGTAGCTTTGCTAGATATATAAGTGGAATTTCATTGAGCATGTCGATTTGATCCCATGATGAAATTATGGTTGGTGGATCCTCATTTAATTTGAAAATTTCAAACTCCTTGATGATTTGAGGATGAAAGAGAAGAAGCAGAAGAAATTTTGTGGATAGAAACAAATTGATAAAAAATTGAGACTTGATTGAGCTTTCCCAACCATTGAACAATATTGGAATGGATGAGGGTCACCATAAATAGTGACAAGTTGATCTTTGAATTCATACTTTAAACATTGATGAAGAGTAAAAGGGTCAACCCTTATTGCATGAATCCAAGGGAATACAAGAAGAAGATTAAAAGATGTTGGTCAAGATACCACATAAAATAAGGTATCTAAAATCTTAGGTCCTACCTTAAGGGGAAGGGATAAAATGCCACAAGCCTCTTGGGACTCATTGCTGAAAGCTTTAATGATGACATCATATTTGGTTAGGTCTTCCTCCTTTAATCCAATATTTTGAAAAAAACTATAAGTGCATAGATTGAGGGAGGAACCATTGTCCATCAATATTCTCTTGATAAAATTATCCCCAATGTATATAGTTATGTAAAGGGGATAATCTCCTTGCAAATTCAAGGAAGGAAGATCATCATCATAAAAATATATTTATTCATTCCAAGGGAACACACAACATTGGCTAGGTTTCTAGAGGGGAGATCTTGTAGGATATATTTTTGGCTTAGAATCTTCAACAAGGCTTCCCTATGAATAGGAGATGTCTGTAAAATTTCTAAGAGGAAATATTGGTTGGCGTGTTACTTAACTATTATCGAATATCAAAGGATAATTTTGGTTGTGGCTTCAACACTAAGGTTGGTTTTTCTACACTTGTGCTCCTTTTTTGGGTACTCTTAAAAACTAAAGGGGGTCTAGAATGTTGGTTGGGTGTAGAACTTGTCCTCTACTAATATTGTTGAGCCAGTTGAGCTTGAGATTGTTGCATTATAGTAGCTGCTATCATTCCAACCATGTTGTAGTGTGGTGATGCATTATGATAAGACACTTGGTTGGTTGTCCATTGTTGATGATTGGATAGGGGATTTTGGAATATCCCTATATATTTATTAGTCATAAGTGCCTATTGAGTAGAATGTTGATTAGTTTGCGGTTTGTGGTTAGGATTGGGTTAGGAGTCTTCTATAACAAGACAACTTTCATATATTAAGTCCTGAACCACATGTTTCAACCTCTTACATGAATGCGTCATGTGCCCATCCACTCTATGATACTCATAATGTTGATCATGCTTATACCAATTTGTTATGGTATGGGGTTGCCTAATGGGAGGTAAATCAATTATGTTAGATTCCAAGAGTTGCTTAAGAATCATCATCATAGGCATGTTGAGTCTAGTGAAATTTCTTGGTGGGGATTTTGAGGCCCACCAAGTACCGTCTTCTGAAAGGTACTAGTAATATTAACATTATTGGTTTAACTGTTATCCGTTATCCCATCACCAACTACATGATTATTATTGTATTGAATTTTTTATGGTACTTTATTCTTCTTTTCTTGATTTAAGTTGACCTCTTCTAATTAGAGCCTTCTCTACTCTCCTTGCTAAATATATTGCTTATTCAAAAGAGGTAACAAGGGTTGTTTCTAACTCATATAAAATATGCTCTTGTAAATTTCCAATAAAGATATCTAACATGTCTCAAGGAGTTAAGGTGTATCTTAATTGTCCAAATAAACTTCTCCTTTGAGCCAAAAATCTAAAAAAATTTCAGATTTACCTTATTTCAAAAGATATAAATCTTGCATAGTCATATATTTCTCAATACAAGCTCCAAATTATTGAATGGATAACCCAACCGTCTCTTCAAAATTCCATAAAGAACAATGAGGTAGTTGATAATACCATTCCAATGCCATATAACCAAGGCTCTTAGGAAATGTTTTAGCAATAACATGTCATCATATATAATATCATGGCATGTTGTTCTAAACATCCTTAAATGTTCAATTGGGTCCTTTGTTACCTTATAAATAGGAAATATTGACATTGGGAGATGCTTAGGGTAGGGCCTAGTGGAAACCATAGGGTCTAGAGGTTGATTGCATATTTTATTATAGTCATAAATGAAACTTGGATGTTCAAGCATATCCATTCTTGACACCAATTGTTTCACTAGACTTGTTAAACTTTGCATATCAGGATTGTTGTTGTGTAATACCACTAGATTTCCTATAGGGTTATAGGTAGATTTTTGAAAAGGGATTTGGTTAATAAATTAACACTATTATGATATGGGATGTTTTGTGTGGTATCTTTATATGGAGGATAAATCACATTTGGTGGAACAGAAGAAATGTTATAAGGAGGAATATAATGAGGAGGAAATTGAACATGATTTTGAGATACACTACTAGTTGGAAGAACTTGCAAAATTTCTCCAACATTGGTGGTTGTAGTAGTGGCATATGCAAGTTTATGAAATGGATTAACATTATGAGAAGATTCAAACAATGGATTAATTCAAATATTTTAAGGAGAAATTGTTTAGATATCCCAACCTCTTCAAGTTGGACTTCTTCACCCATAGCCTTATTCAAAGCATCCCTGTGATGCTTAAATAAAATCTATAAATTATTAAATGATTTAAATGTGAGGTGTCCATTAGACCCCTCAGTAGGATAAAGGTCATTTCCAGTATCTATGTCCTATTTCACATATAGATTGAGATTCTCCCTATCAATTTGATCATCCTCTCGAGGATTCCCATAAAATTCCAAAAGCTTTCACTTACTCCTAAGGTTGGGAGTCATTAGGATTAAGGAAAGGATAGGAGAGACAAAGGGAGATCTAAAAATAGCGAAATAAACACAAAAGATTTTATTAATATTTTTTAATGTTTTTCTAATCTAAACAAATAAATTTTAATGGTCTTATTTTTGGTTTTACACAAAATCAAAGAAGAGAAGAAAGGAAAGTAATTTTAGATTACCACTAAGTATTTGTTTCATGTTAGGTTCACCAAATATTTAGAGGGGGAAAAACTACCCTACCACATAAAATTCTTGGATGGATCTACTAAGAGCCATGATGACCATAGGGGTATATTATATTCTCTACACTCTGGAGCTCAGGGGGATCAAAGGGTTCACCAAGAATGGTTTAAGGACTCGCTCCAAGTTCGAGATAGAATTTTTGATGTAATTATTGAACAAGCACCTATGTTTGGCCTTTCTAAAAGCTAAGCTATAAGAAATTAAAGAACAATTCAAGGCAAACAATGATGCAATCAAACAAGGATATATCCCTACTATTTTAATGAGAACTAAAACCCTAGTTTTAAAAATAAGTAAATATTATCCTTTTCAACAAGGGTTCAAGATAATGCACAAACAAATTTAACTTAAGATGTAAACTATATGTTTTTTCTCTTTTAAATGCCTAAAACAAAACTTAATGCTTTTCTTCACTTATGATTTAAATATGGAATAAAAATGAGTAGAAAGCAAACAAAAAACAACCTAAGAAGTCTATTTTGAGCACTTACTTGATCTGTTGGTTGATCCCAACTTTTAAATTTCATCTCGGATATCCAACAATTTCAAAACCTACAAAACAACTTCAAAAACCTTGGAAAATTGATCAGTATTTGAGGGCCTACTTAGGCTGCTATATTATTGAGCTTGGAGGCACAAAAATCAAGTCCCCTTGGTCCTTTTAGCTGACTATTTGAAAACAAAAGCAATTATTAACCTTTGGAAGCAAACAAGACAAAATGCAATAACACGAAACAACACAAAAAACATAGTGCAAACAAAGTTTTGACCTAAATGCAACATGCAAGAGCAACCTAGGGTTTTGGGAGTAAAATCCTACCCCAAATCTCTAGAGAATCAAATTAACACCCCCTAAGGTGTGATCACAAATTCATTCCTACTGAATTCATGCCTTGTATAGATGGGAAGTGACTTCGTGACAAGGACTTAATGGACCTAATAAATACAAAAATGTAATACAAGATAAAAATTTAATGATCTAAGCATATTAGAAATGCAATGCAAGATAAAAATTTAATTATCTAAGCACATTATAAATGCAATTCAAGATAAAAATATAATGATCTAAGTATATTAGAAATGCAAGAAGAAACTTGGTGGTAGCGAAAGAACAACCGAAGGATGAAGGCCTCCATAGAAATGGTAGATACTTCCTCAAGGCTTCAACACTCGTCCATACAAGAGTAGAAAATTACAAAGCAAAATCAGCAATAGAAGAATCCAAAGCACAAGAGCGCTGGTTAGATCACACTTAGAATAATGAACTTTGCAAGAACTTGTTGTCATCAAAACTTGCTAGAAAATTTGTTAGGAAAAGCTTGTTCGTTAGGGGAATACAATGCTCTTTTTATAGGAGGTTTGAAGGGGGAAAATGTGGGTAAACAAAAAATAACTTTGACCAAGAAGACGCCACATAGGTCAAACTCAAATTTTAGGTTTTTAGAGAAAAACCCTTATTTTTCCAAATTCATGCCCCATAATTACCGGGTGCGAATTTGGTAAAGCCAACCAAAAAGGCCAACCAAGAGGGAAAGAAAGGGTCCAATTTGTACTTGAAAATTTTGGATGCATTCCTTAGGGCTCCTAAGGAAAAGTGACTCATTTAGATGGGTCAATTTTCTGTCTACAATATTAATCTATAATTATAAAATTGTGGAAACAATATGCTTTTTCCTTGTAAATATACATCATCATTGTTAACTCGACGAGTATTGTTAACAACCATACTTGTAATTTATTACGCTCTTATGCTATTATCCACATATTTTCAAGAATATTGTACCTACTATGAGGATTAATAATATCACTATAAATGAAAACAAAGTGACCACCCTACATTACTATGGATTTTTTCACTTACATGTTAAGGTATTGAAGATCTTGAGAATATATGTATTTATTTAACATTTAAATTTTTAATATAAACATTGTTATAATCCAAAAAAATATTTTTATTTTTATAATAAGCCCTACATATTTGTATTAAAAACTTAATAGTAATTTTATTCTCCATATATATAAACATGTTGTCACCTACAATCACATATCATATAATGATAATCTAAAAACATCAAAAATCAATAATCTTAAGAAAGGAACAAATTATAAAAAGACATATTTTAAAGTTGCACATAAATATTAAGTGATATTAGTTCATCTAGTGAAATTCATTTACTTTCAATGAGGATACTATTAGATCTGAATGCTTTGAATAATTATATTATGGTAGTGAAGGGTATTTAAGTACATAAGATGACTAATTTAGGCATAACAAAATTTCAACTATCTTGTCCTATACTACATGCATGTACCTTGTGAGGGGTGGTTAAACCATTTGACTTCTCATATAGTCTATGATGTAATAACTCTTAACATGCCCCCTATTGCATTATGGTCAAAATCTCTATTTTGCTTGTGACTAAATAATAATGTCTAGGATGATGTTGGAATTTGAGAGAGAAATTTTATCCCTTAATGTAGACATGCTACTTAGATACTTAGGAGTGTCGAATTCTATCAATAATGCACTCCAAATACATTTATTACAAAATACATAGTCAATGTTTATAGACTTGAATGAATTATTTCTTCAATATCTTCAAGTGAAATATGTGTGATCATGCATCCATCGTCACTTATTGAATTGATTGTTTGTTGATTTTTTACTTTCATATGATGGAATGAAAGTTGTGTATGGATTATTTTATAGTTTTCCCTTTATTTCCTTTTCATTGTGATAAAGTCTTAGGTTATTTCCAAGTTATCCTTTTACCATAATTTCTATGATTTGTTAAACGAGATGTATATTTCAGATGCAATCTCAAGCAATTTTACATACTTGTTTTGATCCTTTAAATGATCCCATAGCTACCATAATTTTTCCTTCAACTATAATATAAAAAATTTTATTTTGCTCTATGGTCCTTACAATAGATCCATTAGGACCACTATTTGTTATTTCTATCTAGCAAATTTTCCTTGGTCACATATTATGTTGTCTATTTTGATGATATCACAATGCATCTTATCATTCAATATATTGATTTCTTGTAGTGTTGGTACACTTCTTGACAATAGTCTTATGAGATTTTGAGCTTTGATAATGGTGTAGGGATCTCTTACTTGAGTTGCAAATATAGATAATCTTCTTTCAACAAGATCCAAATTGCAAGCTATCCCATGCTTTGATTGTTTCTTCACAATAGGTCGTTCATCATGTAAATCTTTTTCTTTGTACTTGGTAAAGTGAGTAGAAAATAAATTGTCTTTGAATGTACCATCTTAATTCCAAAATATATTGAAATTCTTGCCCTTGGAGGTGTCTCATGTCTTATTATTGTAATGGTTCCATTTATATCTAGACAATATTACCTCCTATTGGTTCCTTGGCTTGAAGTGATCAATCGATGGAACTCTTCTTGTATGATGACTTGAATGTTTCCAAGTTTCTTGACCTATCATATGTTTGGGACTACAATAAATATTATTGTGTTGTCTCAAGTGTTTTTGTGTAACAAACACATGTTCTTCTTCATTTTATTGCAATTTTTCTTTTGATTCTTTGGCTTGATTCTATTTGGTTTTATTACTCTGATGTGCCTTTCTCCAATTTTTATTTTGTTGTTTAGAAGATGACTTATCATGTTGTTGGTTCATCTCTCGTGAAGGGGATCCATTTTTAATGGAATATGGAAACATTCCTTTAGAGTATGTTCATTTCTTCCACAAGTTTCACACATATTTTGCATGTGGAAAGCACTCTTTTGAAAATTATTTATTTGATTCTAATAAATTTGAAAATTATATCTTTCTTGGAAGCACTATGGAGGTCTCATGCCTCTTTTGAATGGTTGCTTCCCTCTTTGACTTATAACTAGTAATTTTTATTCTTCTTCTATAGTATGTGAGGCCTCTACTTTTTGAAGTAGGTTCACCAACTTCTCAAAACTTGGTGTTTGCTCAGTAATATTTAGTGTAGTCACAAAAACATTATACTTTTATGGGAGTGATCTCAAAATAATAGAAACTAACATTTCATTAGATACCTAAGTTCCTAGTGCTTGCAATGATGCTTGCAATTTTTCTATTCTCCTCATGAATAATTCTAGATTTTCTCCACTCTTCATCTTAAAACAATGGAGCTGGCTTTGGAGGAATATAACCTGATTTTGATTCTTGGCTTTAAATACTATTTTTAGCTTCTCCCATGTATCTTTGGTTGTGGTTGTATTTCTAGTGTATTCTTGGACCTCATATGCTACTTTGAACATGATGATTAGTTTTGCTTTTAGGTATGCCTTGTCAATATTTATTTGGTCTTCTCCTTTTATAGTAGGATGGGTGATGATTCCATATACTACTTTCCATACTTCTTGAAACTCAAGTTGTGTCATGAGTTTGATATTCTAGACAACATACTTGTTTTATTCAATGATTAGGAATTTGGTAACAAAAACTTTGGTGATCCACTAGCCATAGTAAATCTTTGCAAAATTTGAATATTTTTCTTTTATTGAGTTTGCCTCAAAAACTCTTTTTGATGAGTATATATATGCTTATACACAAATCTTGGTTGATGCTTCAAAGAACACGAGAAAGAATTGTCTTGTTGTGCAAAAAATAAAGGTAGAGGGAATAATTCTTCTTCTGTAGAATATTCCTTTATTTAAAATATTATATCCACTTTTTTTTTTAACTTGCAAATATATTTAACAAGAACAAATAATATATTTGTCCTAATGATTTTTCCATAGTTGAATGTGAATTTTTTGTCTTTTCCCTTTGAATATTTTAAGTTTATCTCATTTATTTTCTTCATATAATCTCCTTTGTCCACATGTTCAACTCAGATACATGCATTTATGGTGTGTTTCAAAAGTATTCTTTTGGTTTGAACCTTGTTTGAATTTTTAGGTGCTAATATGTTGATTTCTCCTGTTAATTGGTGATGCCTCTAGTAATTACAGTATGAGGCACACTTTATTTAGTTTCAAGTTGGTGTTTCTAGTTTAGATTATTTTCTTCTACTTAGAGCATTTTTTAATCTCTTGGGCATGATCCTTATTGTCCATGTTTTCAGATGATGTGTAAAAAATATTTTATACTTTCTTTGAGTGGGTTCCTTTTAGGGCCTATATGCTTCTTCCTTTTCAACCGATGTTAATATGCTTTTATTTATTTTTACTGTCTCTTGTTTTACCTTTTATTTTATTGTTCTTTTTGCTTTTGAACATCCCAAAGTGCTAAATAATTCCCTCTTATTCTCACTCTTAGACGTCTTATAGTTGCATTCATCCTTAATTTCATGGAGTCCCTATGAATGACCATTGTAATAGGTTCCTTCCTTTGTGAATATCCAACTTCATGAGGTATTGAATTACTTATTTTTACAAAAATAACTTTGCTTGTTGCAATTCACTAGGTTTTATCCCTTGGTCATTTCATACAATTCTTTGAGTTTCTTTTTCTTTTTTGGATTTTTCATGCTATGAAATGATCACTTGCTAATAGTGAGTGACTAGTTATCTTAATCACAAGCCTCTTACCTTTTGTTCATGTTATTAGTTCCAATAAACATTCTAGTTGTAGCATTTACTTTGATGCCTTGTGAAAACAAACTACTTGATTTTGTTCTTACTTCTCTTTTTTGTTCAAAATTGTTGATGCAACTTTAAAAAAATAATTTGTCAAGAGCTTTCCTTTTTGAGTTTATGATATGCAATCTAAAAATCTTGAGCTTATTTTTATACCTTAGCACACTCCTTTTGGAATGTTTATAATGTTGAAAATGGCTTCAATAATTTTATGAGAATTCTAAATTTCAAAATTTCTTCAATATTTTTAATGCCTTTCAAAATGGCTTCAATGGGCTATTTTGTGAGTCTTTTTAATATTCTTTAAACTTAGTTTCAAAACCTTTCAAATGGCTTAATGGGCTATATTTTTGTGAGCCTTTGTGGGCTATTTTTTAAACCTTCTATTATTTTCAATGCCTTTCAAAAGGCTTCTTTGTAATTTTTAAAATGAGCTTATATGGTTTCCTTTTCTTCTAACCTTAAGGAGCTTCAAAAGACTTCCTTATTTGCAATATTAAGGAGCTTCTATGGTTTCCTTCTTTGCAGTAATTGGCCTAGTTGTTTACTTTTACGATTTTACCTTTCACAAGGGTTTTCCACTTTAAAAATTTTAAATCTATCGTGGAATTTTGCTCACAATGATAATTTTATGCAAGGTAATATTACCCTTGAAGCTTCCTTTCTAAAACTTAAATTTTCTTTACTTAAATAGAGTGGTCTCTGGAATTCTCTATGTCAAAGCTAGAGGAGGATCAAAAGGAGAATTGTTTCTTCCTTCTACTTGCTCTGATACCACATGTTAGATCTTAATGCTTTGAATGATTATATTATGATAGCAAAGGGTATTTAAGTACATCAGATGCCTAATTTATGCCTAAAAAACCTTAAAAAAAACTTAAAACTATACTGTCATATACTACATGCATATTATTACAAACATAACATAGCTGACTATGTTAGGTTCCAATTGAAATAATCATTTTCACTATTTAGACTAGGTTGATTTAATTGATTATCTATCTTATCATATTTTCATCTGTGCTTGTTCTATAGCATTTTCCCATTGTGGTGGAGACTTTGCATTCCTAAAGTGTCGACTGATTTATTATAATATTTAACTTGCATTTCATTCTATCTCGGTTTGTTTCTATTAAATACTATCGTTATTCGCTTCGTATATGATCCATGAATTATTATTACATTCCACAAAAGCTAGAGAGAGGAAGAGGGAACCTAGTTCCCTCCAAGTGGTATCAGTAGTTTGGGTTTGAAGGTGGTAGGTGTGGAGTGACAGGTGGGATTCCACTACAACTTCCAAATGCCAATCGGTTGGCAGCCCGCATCACGAAGATGATGCCTTCGTTGAAACACTATTGAAAGATCGTTAAAATGCAATATTAGCATGAAGAAAACTCCTACGATAGAAATGCCATTAAAACGTAGTATTAGCACAGAGAATATGCCTACGGTAGAAACATAATTGAAACACTATTCAAATACAATATTAGCCATAGAATACACCCATAATAAACGTAGCATTCACTGCATAGCACAAAAACAACTGGATAGTCAGTTTTGTTCATTCAGGTGTCTGAATCACCAGTTGATCACAGGAAACCATTGGAGGAAGAAGCCAGCCAAATCGTGTTACAAAATGCTACGTAAAATGCTTCCCATCAGGAAAAAAACTCACTCTTCTACTCGAAGGGGGATGACCAATCAGAAGCCAGGAAATAAATTGATTTTCACATTAACCTAAGGTACCAAACTATAGCATAATTTTTTTAATTTTTTAGGATTCTTTTAATCCTACATGCACTGTGTTATCAACAGAAGGGTGTTTAAGTAGAATGAGGCTCTCATACTTAAATGTGACTTCGGTGACATAGTGATTCCTCACTCACGAAGGTTGTCGTAGGTCTGCCTAGTCAGGTAGGGCCTCTTGTGTCTCAATAATGTTAATATATTCCTTCTCACCTTGGGTATTTTGGGTCATATTTGGTCCTCGTGTCATTCACATATCACCATCCAGTCAGTCCAATTGTCTCTATCATGTGTGTTGTTCACATATTGCCTTCTAGTCAGTTTGGGTGTCTCTTTCATGTCGAGTCTACATTTATTTACATCCTCGTTCATGCGTTCTCTTTCTTAGTTACCATGCCACTCGTGTATCTCTTCCCATTCAGTCTAGTTCGAGTATCCTCGTAGTTAGTTAGTCTAGTTCAAGTGTCTTCATTGTCCTCATGGTCTCATACGTTGTGTTCATCGTGTCACGTTGCTGTGTACACCGTGTGTCAAATTGGTATCAACTATAGTCAAATTGATTTGGTGCTGTGTACACCATGTGTCAAACTGGTGTATCAAATTGGTGGCTTAAATTTGAAAGTAGCAAAGTGACCTGGGAATCCTCACGATGGGAGATACAAATTCAAATCTGCATCGCAGTTGGGGCAACATTAGGAGTGGAAAATAAACCAAAATTTTTACCAAATTCATCAAAATTTTGGTAGAGTTCAAAGGTGATATTGGTTCAAAGAGACTTCATGACTAGTGCATGAGCAGAAGGTGGATAAAAGGACCAAACGATCAATTAAAAAGCTTAGATAATTCAAATTAAGGGAGCCTAAAATCACCACGAAGACCTCCTAGAAACAAAGGTACACATAATTATTCTCCTTTACAAATTAATAGTTTTGATCCCTGTCATCCATTGCTTAACAATATGGCATCCAATCAGTCCCCAACTTCTTCCCATGATAACCTCACACATGAGGAAATAGGGAGCTCCAATACCACTGACAAAGCCATACAAACACTATTGGCTAGTATGAACAACTTGAATATCAATGTGACCCAACTTTTGGATAGACAAAGCCAACCAATCCCTCCTATTCCAAATCACTCCCATAGACACTGGAACAATGAGGATCAATATGGAGAAGAAGTTTATGCACAAAAAAGAGGTCATAATAGTAATTACCAAAATCGCTCCAATGAAAAGATGAATTATGAGGATATCTACAATGAAGAAGTCTATGAGCAACAACGAGGTCATAATGATAATACCCAAAACCGCTTTCATAGACATAGGTATAATGAGGACCAAGATAGAGATGCAGTTTACCAACAACCAAGAGGTCCTAATGGTGTTAGTTTTCCATGCATTGATATATCCACATTTGAGGGTCATGATCCACGTGGACGGATAGCTAAAATGGAAGGCATTTTAGACCTATACCAAATTTGAGATTAAGAAAAAGTTCCTTTTGCTACCTTCAAACTAGGTACTGAAGCTTATCAATGGTTTGTATGGCTCAAAATGAAAAGGAAAATACCATCTACTAGGATGATTTCACCAAATATTTTCTTAACAAATTTTATGAAGGATCCTCATCTTCTTACATGGTGTGATTGTTATCACTTAAGCAAACAAGATCGGTAATGGATTATATCTCAAAATTCACTAACCTACTTTCCTATGCAAAACTACAAATAGATGTGGTGATAGCTACTTTTAGAAATGGGTTGAAAGAGAATATTAAAGTCGAAGTGGACCTACAAGATCCATCCTCTTTAGATGCATGTATAAGAATTTCCAAGTTGGCTAAGAAGAAGGTGCAAATGGGAACATCCACATGACATGATTCATATGGTCAACCTCAATATCGCAACAAATATTTTCACAAAAATGATCAACCATAAAGATATTTTTGCTATAAATATTGCAATCACCATCCAAAATATCAGGCATGTGTACCATGATAGAACTTTTAAATTGAATATTATAATAAGGAAGATGAAGAAAAAGATGAAAACAACTCACCTGATGATCCCATAGACGAAGACCAAATTGAACATGAGGTTGTAGCTAAGGAAGATACTATGGAAATTTCATTACATGCTCTTATGGGGTTATCAGATCACCATACAATCAAAGTAGTAGGATTAATTTGACAAAGGAAGGTAACTATATTAATTTATTTAGGAAGTACTCACAACTTTATTGACACAAGGCTTGCCAAGGCATTAAAATTACACATCCACTCCTCCAATCAAGATAAATTTCAAGTTAGAATTGCAAGTGGGAGTAGTGCTCAATGTATAGGTAAAAAATCTTCAATTTCATTACAAATGGGAAGTTATACTTGGTAGGGTCCTCTTTTTGTTATGAATTTAGGAAATTCATAAGTTATCTTGGGAGTTGCATGGTTAGAACAAATGGAAACCACAGTTGGTTTTAATTACAAGCAGCGCTTTGTTGAATGAAAATAAAATGGGAAGACCATTCACCTCCAAGGAATTCCAACACCTCCATCAAAGATAGTAAGTTCGCACAACATGAAAAATATTAAGAAAATGTAGTTACAAATTCATTGCTCAAATTAATCATATGGAAATACAAGCACAAGATATGCCCGAGATCCAATTAGAAGATCTACAAAACATTATGGCCAACTATGATGAGGTCTTCCAAGAACCAAAGGGACTACCTCCCAAAATATCCCATGACCATGCCATACACCTTGTTCCAGGAAGTCTTCCTCCTAATGGCCGTCCTTATCGATATCCCCAACCTCAAAAAATAGAAATTGAGAAAATTGTCCAAGAACTATTAGAACATGGAGTCATCCGTCATAGTACTAGTCCCTATTCTTCACCAATAGTTTTGGCTCGTCGTAAAGACAATTCTTGGCGTATGTGTCCAGATTTTTGTCCTCTCAACAAAATCACCATCAAAGATAAATTCCCTATACCTGTCATTGATGATTTATTAGATGAACTACATGGTACAATTTTTTTTACCAAATTGGATTTACGTTCGGGGTTTCACCAAATTAGAGTTAGTGAGGAGGATATTCCTAAAATAGCTTTTTGCACTCATGAGGGTCATTATGAATTATTATTCATGCCCTTTGGTCTCACTAATGCCCCATCTACATTCCAAAGTCTCATGAACCATGTGTTTCGTCCATTCCTCCACAAATTTATCCTAGTCTTCTTTGATGACATACTCATATATAGTAAATCATGGAAGGATCATTTGTTGCATGTGGGAAGGGTTCTTCATATCCTACATAGGGAAAATTTGTTTGTAAAACGCTCTAAATGCTATTTTGGTGTTCAATAAGTTGAGTACCTAGGTCATATAGTTTCTCAGGAAGGTGTTAAAGTGGATCCCAATAAGATAAAGGTAATTAAGGATTGGCCCTTACCTAAAACTATCAAGTAACTTCATGGTTTTTTGGGTCTTACGGCTTACTATTGCAAATTTGTGCATAACTATGGTAAAATTATAGTTCCTCTCACAACCCTAACAAATAAGGATGCTTTTCATTGGTCAGAAGCAACCACTCAAGCCTTTGAGGCTATCAAAGAAGCAATGCATACTACTCCAGTTTTAGCAACTCTAGATTTTCACAAACCATTCGTAATCAAATGTGATGCTTCAGGAACATGTATTGGGGCAGTGTTAATGCAAGAAGATCATCCCTTAGCATTCAAAAGTAAACAACTTTTAGGAAAAAGTACGCCATTTTTGCATTTTTTACTCCATCCACTACCCTTTATCGCACTTGTGTTTAGGCGTAAATCCTGACGAAGTATTCTTCATAGTGTTTAGGGGAAGTTACGCCCCACGCATGAGAAGAATCTTCTATGGTAGGTGCCATCAACAAGGCGATTCCCTTTCAGCACCGCTTATGTTCCACGTATCGTATGATCTCTAAAATTCACCTATAGTCTCCCTCACGTAAGGGCGGGTGATTTTTGTTGATCTTTCTAAATACCTATAGTTTCCCTCACGTAAGGGCGGGTATTTTGTACGGTATATTGGCCTAGCAAAAGGTATATCGAAAGGGGGACCAATTTGGTGATATAAGGAACCTTCACTATGGCCGTTGTTGCAAAATTGATGACTGATCCGCATCGGTTATTGAAAGGTCCAAATTATACACCATGGAAACATAAGATGAAGGATATTCTCCAAATGGAAGATTTGTGGGATATTGTTACTTGAGTAGCAACAAGGCCTTCACCAACAAGCAGGATCCACGAGGTCCTTCGACAGATCAGATTGCTTTTGACAAGAAAGACAGGAGAGCAAAGGTGCTCATTTTGTTTGTCGTTTCAGATGAAGTGCAACCTCATATAGCCGATAAAGCAAGTGGTAAAGAGGCATGGGATGCCCTTAGAACCATCTATGAGGGGAAGAATGAATCCACCATTCTTCATCTTCAAAAACAACTTCATAACTCCGAGTTTGAGACAGGGGTGAAACAGGTTGAACTCTTTCCGTGCAGAGTGTCCGAGTTGAAAGAGAAATTGAGTTCTCTAGGAGATACTGTGGATGAAAAGCTTCTCATTTCACTTGTGATGAGAGATTTACCTTCTTCATTTGACATGTTGATAACCTCCATCTAGGTGTCCCAACGACAAATTACCTACATCGAGTTGGTCAATATGCTTCAACAACAGGAGGCACGCCAACTTCACAAGGATGATTCTTCCAATACAGCCCTATACACCAATAGGCAGGGTTCTAGGAAGAAAGGTAATGGGAAAAAAGGAGGCAACTTTCAGAAAGGAGGAAATTCTCAATAGGATACGAAAGGAAAAGGCAAGAAACCTCAACAGAAGAAGAGGTGGTGCAAGATCTGTGAGAAAGACAACCATGACACCAACAGGTGTTGGCATAAGAACAAGCAAAAAGGCCAAAACAAACCACAAAATCAGAACAAACAACCCCAGGTGAATGTTGCTGTTGAAGAATCTGACTCAGATTCTGAATGGGCACACAAGGTGCTCATGACTACCACAGATTCCACTCAGAGGGATCCTATTTGGTATGTCGATTCTGGAGCTAGTAAACATATGACTGGCGATAGATCGTGGTTTGAATCATTTGTGGCCAAGGAGGGCAAACCTGTCACCATTGCTGATGATAAAACCTATAGGGTTCAGGGAGAGGGTACAGTTTCAGTCACTCTTCCTGATGGCAAGTGTCAGATTGACAAGGTCCTCTATGTTCCGGGATTAGCCAACAATTTGTTGTCAGTGACACAAATCCTGGACAGAAATATGATTGTCAACTTTCGTGTTGAGAATGGAAAGAAGTGTTGTACAATTACCAGGAAGGGTAAGCAGATTGCAACAGCCTCATATAAGCATGGCTTATTTGCACTAGATGCTATCTCTACTCCACATGTTGCCATGACTGTCTCTACCAAGGAGGCAACTTCCCTATGGCACAAGAGATATGGGCATCTTAGTTCTGGCTACTTACTTGAGCTCAGCAAGTATGAGATGGTAAAGGGTCTTCCTTCCCTTTCGCCACATTGCCGGTGTGCTCGACCGCTGGCGGGAAAGCAAGATAGAGTACCATTTGAGAAGAGCTCTACAAGAGCATGAAAACCTCTGGAGTTAATTCACACTGATCTATGCGGTCCTTTCACACCCAACAGTTGTTGGAGGGAAGAGGTACTTTCAGTTATTCGTAGATGACTACTCACGAAAGATGTGGGTTTTCTTTCTCAAACCGAAATCGAAGCTTTTGCATTCTTCCGGCAGTTCAAGAAATCTGTTGAGAAGGAGTCAGGGGCTTCTATCAAAACCCTCCGCTCAGATCGAGGGGGAGAGTTTACCTCTACTAAATTTTCTGCATTCCTAGATAAACATGGGATCAAGAGACAGTTAACAACCGCCTATACTCCTCAACATAATGGAGTTGCTCGAGAGAAGGAACCGTTCTATCATGGAAATGGTTCGTTGTATGCTCACGGGTGCAACTCTTGGGCAACAATATTGGGCGGAAGCCGTCACCACCGCAGTGTATCTTTTGAATAGGGCACCCACAAAGGCCCTAAAAGGAATGACTCCACGGGAAGCATGGAGTGGTCGAAAACCCTCCATATCTCATCTACGTATTTTCGGGTGTCAAGCTTTCATGCACATACCGAAAGAAAAAAGGAAGAAGCTAGATGAGAAAACACTGAGATGTATTTTTCTTGGATATTATGAGCACTCTAAAGGATATCGGTTGATAGATCCTTTGACCAAGAAAATTCATATCAGCAGAGATGTTGTCTTTGATGAAGCTTTCACATCACAGAGCACATCTACAGTACACCAGGATATTGTGGAACCAAAGGAAGAGGAGATTCCTTCGTCAACACGAGCACGGGAGGTCCTTCTACATCTTCTTCACCACCACCGAAGCAGAATCCTAAATGGTGTACAAATACAATCAGAGATGCAAATTTATCCACTCCTCCCAATTTGAATTTGGATAGACCTCGTACACGCAGTATGGCTCAACAGGAAAGAGAAGCCAGAGAAACTGGTGAGGTTGATGATCTTTGTCAATCTTTTGAGGAACTTTCTATGACTCCAAGTAGAGAAGTTGAGGATATGGATTTTGATGATGACAGGGCATTCATGTCTACCATAGATAGTCTTGGACCTGCATCAGTGCAAGATGCTCTTAGTGAGCCTCAGTGGAAGGCCGCTATGGATACAGAGTATGAGTCTCTCGATGAAGAATAAAACTTGGAAGCTTGTTGATCTGCCTGATGGAAAGAAACCTATTGGCTGCAAATGGGTATACAAAGTCAAGTACAAGGCAGATGGAACAATTGATAAGCATAAAGCCCGTCTTGTTGCAAAGGGCTATGCTCAAAAGGAAGGCATCGACTATGAAGAAATTTTTGCACCTACTGCTCGGATGACCACAATTCGGGTTATGTGTGCTATGGCAGCACAATATGGGTGGAAAGTTCACCAAATGGATGTCAAAAGTGCCTTTCTTAATGGTGATCTCCAAGAAGAAGTCTATATGACTCAGCTCGAAGGATTTGAAGTGGAAGGCCAACAAGCAGAAAGTTTGCATATTGGTTAAATCCTTGTATGGTCTGAAACAAGCTCCTCGAGCTTGGTATATAAAAATGGACAATCACCTAATGCAGCATGGATTTAAGAGATGTCCGTCAGATGCAAACCTCTATTTCAAGAAACAGGGTTCTGAGATAGTGTTGCTTGTACTCTATGTGGATGATCTCGCTCATTACAGGGAGTTCAGAAGATATGATCTCTACTGTCAAAAGAAACTTGTGCAAATCTTTTGAGATGACAGATCTCGGACTTCTCCATTACTGTCTTGGTCTGGAATTCAGCCAGAAGGAGCACACCATCAAAGTGTCTCAAAAAAAGTATGCCAAGACATTGCTCGATAAATATCGCATGACTGACTGCAAGCCAATGGCAACTCCTATGGAGAATGGACTTCAGTTATCGCGATATGATGACTCACCTCAGGTAGATGGCACTCTCTATCGACAGTTGATTGGGAGTCTCATATATCTGACCAATACTAGGCCAGATCTCGTATTTGCTGTAAACTATCTTTCGAGGTTCATGCAGGAGCCTAAGATTACTCATTGGAAAGCAGAGAAACGTGTTCTTCACTATGTCCGTGGTACTATAGAATATGGCCTAGAATACAAGAGGAACAACAAATTCTTCTTGCAAGGATACACGGACTCCGACTATGCCGGATCATTTGATGATCGCAAGTCAACTTCGGATACATTTTTCATCCGGGATCCGGTCCTCGTCTCTTGGCACAAGCAAGAAGCAACAGGTGGTTGCTATTTCTTCAACAGAGGCAGAATATCGCGCCGCACGTGAAGCTGTGTGCGAAGTGATATGGTTACGTCGCATTCTAACAAGTATGGGCCATCCATCAAAATCTCCAATACACTTGTTTTGCGACAATCAGGGTGTTTTGAACCTCGTCAAGAATCCAGTCCATCATGAAAAAACAAAGCACATTGACACACAATGTCATTTCATTCGAGAGGAAGTTCCAAAGCACCGAATTCAGCTTCAACACATTCCCACCGATGCTCAAGTTGCAGACATTTTCACTAAGGCACTTGGACGTGTCAAATTTGAATTGTTTCGCAGCTCACTTTGTATTGCAAAATAATGTAAGGGGATGTTAGTATAGCTATTAATTATTACATTACCCAAATAATGTAATAAAGGGGGATGTTAGCGTACTTAACTCCTTTTATCTGTATTACGCTATTTAGCTATTAGTTAGCTATTAGTATAGCTATCTGTTGTACTGTTACAACTACGTAACAGAGTGCAGTTGCCTGTGTGCTATTCACGGCACTGTCACATGTATTTAAACTCTACAGCAATATACAATTTCTGTTCGTTGAATCTAACAGGAATGCCAAAAAAATATTGTAAGTGATCGAGATCCCATATTTACTAGCAATTTTGGAGGGAATTATTTTGACATAGTTGTACAAAATTAAATATATATTCTATATACCATCCAAAAAAAGATGGCCAAAAGGAGGTAGTTAACAAATGTTTGGGTACCTACCTAAGATGTTTTGTTTAGGATAAACAATATCAATGGAGTCAGTGGTTATCATTGGCAGAATGGTGGTACAACACTTCTCACCATTACTCCATCAAGATGTATCCTTTTGAAGCATTGTATGTAACTAAGCCACCCACAGTAGCAGATTATATTCCAGGATCCTCCAAAGTGGCCCAAGTAGATGATTGGTTTCAGCAATGATAGTCAATGCTCACCATTCTCAAAGACAATTTGGTCCAAGAACAAAATTGTATGAAGCAGCAACAAGACGCACATTATTCAGAAAGAGAATTCAATATTGGTGATATGGTGTTCTTGTGTTTGCAGCCCTACAAAAAATTGTCATTGAAGATCAAGTCCAGTTAGAATTTGGCTCCATAATTTTATGGTCCTTAAAAAATTGTGCGTCACATTGAAGAAGTGGCATATCAACTAGAGTTACCTTCCTCATCACGTATACATCCAGTATTTCATGTTTCCTGTCTCAAGAAGGTGATTGGCCAGAAAGTGCAATCTCAGTCGAAATTACCAGTACTCAATGAAGAAGTGTGTATATTCTCCAACCTAAAGCAATTCTACAAAGCAGAACATGCATACCGAGATCTCATCACATCCAAGAATTTCTCATCAAATGGTAGGACCTACCAGAATAATATGCTACATAGGAACCTGAAAGTACTTTCCAAACATTTCCATCTTTGAGGACAAAGCTTTTCGAGGAGGGGAGCCATGTTACAACCCTAACATAGCCGACGATGTTAGGTTCCAATTGAAATAATTATTTTCTAGGTTGATTTAATTAATTGATTATCTATTTCATCTGCGCTTGCGCTATTGCATTTGCCCATTATAGCAGGGACTTTGCCCTCCTAAAGTTATGACTAATTTATTATAAGATTTAACTTGCATTTCCTTCTATCTCGGTTGATTGCTATTAAATACTGTCATTATTCACTTCATATATGATCCATGAATTATTATTACATTTTTCAAAAGCTAGAGAGAGGAAGAGGGAACTTGGTTCCCTCCAAGTGGTATCAGTAGTTTAGGTTTGAAGGTGGTAGGTGTGGAGTGATAGGTGGGATTCCACTATAGCTTCCAAATGCCAATCTATTGGCAGCCCGTAGCACGAAGATGACACCTTCATTGAAACACTGTTGAAACACCGTTAAAACGTAGTATTAGCACGAAGAAAAATCCTTCGGTAGAAATGCCATTGAAACATAGTATTAGAACAAAGAATACACATATGGTAGAAACATCATTGAAACACTATTGAAAAACATTATTAGCCACATGATACACCCATAACAAATGCAACATTCACCGCATAGCACAAATTTTTTTTTCCCTTACAAGGTATAGCTTTCCCCTTGCCATAGGAAAGTTCTTAACATTGCATCTAACTTTTGCAAGATATATAAGGGTGCATGATACACCAACAATTGATATATGGGAAGACTTGCTAATACTGATTTGATTAAAATAACTCTTCCAGCCAAACTCAACCAACCATTGCTATACTGTTGTATTCTCCTTGACATCTTTTCTAGAATTACATTCCAAGTTTCCTATTTTTTTATGGAAGCCCATAGGAACACCTAGGTAGTTAAAGGTATCACTACCTTTGTGAAATCCCAAAATCTGAGAGAAACCTCTATCTTCTATTGTTGAAGTATTTATAGTGTAAAATCTGCTCTTTTGGGTGTTTATCTCTGCCCTTGTGGCTGAAGAGAAGCAATCTAAAACTTCTTTGATCAACCTGACATTCAGTTTTGTGGCTTCCCCTAGTAAAATAGTGTCATCTGCAAATTGAGCATGAGTGATTGTTCTATATCCTGTAGCTGCTCTAATTCCCAAGATTTCTTTCCTTCTTCTCAATTTGGTCAGGGTCCTCCCTAAAGTTTTAGCTAGAAGGATATAAAGGTAAGGGGAGAGAGGACACCCTTGCCTTAATCCTCTAGTGGCTTTAAAGAAGTTAGCAGGTTCCCCATTGATTAGAGGGGCTATCCAAGGTCCCTCTATGCAAGCTCTTATCCAGTCTATCATTTGAGCTGGAAATCCAAATTTGGCTAACACCTGTGTTAAAAAGCCAATGTCTACTCTGTCAAAGGCATTAGCCATATCAAGTTTAATGGCTATTCTTTTCTTTTTGGACTTGGCACTTGAGTGTAGGGCTTCATGAATCATTATAATGTTGTCATATATTTGTTTCCCTGGAATAAAACCCCCTTGTTCTGGCTCTATCAAATCATTAATCTTCCTTTTAATTCTATTTGCTATTATTTTAGTCATTATCTTATAAGAGCAATTGCACAAAGATATAGGTCTGAATCTATCAAAAGTAACTACATTTTTTTCTTTTGGAATTAAAGCTAAGAAAGTGGAGTTGATTGCCCTAGATAGCTTACCTCTTATCCTTGTCTCTTCTATCATTGCCAATAGGTCATCTCCTATAATTTCATAAAACTACTGATAAAAATTATTGGTGAAGCCATCTGGTCCTAGAGCTTTGTCCTTGGGCAGTGAATGTATAACTTCTTCCAACTCTTCTTTGGTTACTACTGAAGAGAGATCTTCTCTATCTCTATTTTTTAACAAAGGAGGAATGTTGTTCAAGAGAGTGGCCTGAGCCTACTGATTTACTATTGTCTTTGTGAGAAGGGTCGAGTAATGATCTCTTGCTAGTTCCTTTATGACTGCTTGATCAGAATAAATTTCTTCAGTTTTGTGAATTTCTCTGATTGTATTTTGTTGGTAGTGTTGCATTATTTTTAGATGAAAGTAATTTGTGTTTTTATCTCCTTTCTTGAGCCAGATCATTCTTGATCAAAGTCTCCAATGTGCCTCTTCTTCTCTGAAAGCTTGATCCATTTCTTGGTTCAACTGGAGTCTTCTCTCTTCCTATTGAGGGGTTGGAGGTTGATCACCTATCTCTTGCTCTACTTCCTCCATCTGTTGTAGCAATATGCTTGACCTATTTTGAACTTTAGTCTTATTGGCAATCCAGTCCCTAATGGCTTTCTTGAGATTGGAAATTTTCATTTTCCATACCTCTTGGGGACTGTTTGCATAGACATGTTGCTTCCAGATACTTTCTACTAAAGGTGCAAACTCCTCATGCTCCATCCATTCTAGATTGTATTTGAAAGGAATCTTCCTTTTTCCAAGAGCACTATCACCCGTATCCAAATAGATAGGCTTATGATCTGAGACCAAACTTTGAATTATGCCACTTGATACAAGTGGATACCTGAATAGTATATCTTCTTGTATCAAGAATCTATCTAATATTTCTGCAATGAATTTAACCCCAACTCTTCTGTTTGTCCATGTAAATTTTCCATTTTTGGGGATTATGTCCTGAAGTTTCTGCTCAGTTATAATTTGCATAACTAGGTCCTTAGAAGGGTCTTTTGAGGGAATGCCTCCTTTTTTCTCCCATTGGGCTAAAGTCACATTCAAGTCCCCTGATATAATTAAATTTGGGGGTCTTTCCTGATGAATCCAGTGCTGAAGACTTTTCCAAGCCTCTTGTTTTAAGACTAAGTTATTTGGTCCATAAAAATTGACTATGGTCCAAGTCTATCCCTATGGAGAGGAGAAAGAAGTTGCTATCCAATTTGAGTGTCTTGTTTTATTAATACATATCAAGGCCTATGGATCCCATGCAAGGAGAAGCCCCCTAAGGCACCTTACAAATCTATTGCTTCTAGGTCTAAGGATCTCCATATATTTTTCCATTCTATTCTTGCTAACTGCTCTATCAATTTAGTTTCTTGAATGCAGATAACCATTGGCTTCTATTGGGCTATTAATTGACTTAGGTAGTTTTTTTTAAGGGACTACCCAATCCCCTTCCATTCCATGATAGAACCTTCATTTCTTAAGTGGCTTCTTAGCCTTGCTGAAGTCTAAGGTTGTTTGTGCTTTCTTTTGAATCTCTATATTTGCTTGTTTTGTTCTTACCTCTTGATTAGATTTCCTCCCTCTAGTAGAAGATCTGGTGGTTGGGGTGCCTCCTGGAATCATTGTTGTTGCTAACTGAGTCTCTTCTATTTCTTCAATCTCCTCTTCCTGAAGGTTTTCTTTGGTAGCCTGAGTTTCCTCCACTTCATCTTCTGATTCAGGATCTGATGGATCTTCCCCTTTTTTAGATGTCCCTAGATGTTCCTCTTCCTCATTTTGTGATAAAATAGAGAACTTATTATTGTTTTGTCTTTTTGGTTGTGGTTGAGGCCTCCTTCTACTTCTAGATCTTCTCTATTGTTTTCTTCTTATTGTTTGGAATTCTTGATCTTCCTCCTTTGTCTCTTGTTGTACCTTAGTGGGATAGTTCCTTGAGAAATGACCATATTGATGATAGGTAATACATTTAAAGGGAATGTGCTCATAATCTAGTGGTTGGGTATGGATCCAATCCAAGACTTTGATACCTATGTTTTTAGGAAGCCTTTTTACATTGACTTGAACACACAACCTAGCACAAGTTGCATTATTGGCCTTTGGAGGAGCCCAGTCTACAAATGTGCCAATAGAGTTACCTATCATCTCAAGAGTCGGTTTATTCCATAAATGTAGGGGTAAAAATGGTAGTCTTACCCAAATTGAGACTTCTTCTGGTTCTTCCACTTGTGGGTCAAAACTGACTGACCAGGGTGTCATGTAGAGAGGGCTTGATCCAAGGAACCAGGGACCTCCTTGAAATATTGCATCTCTTTCCTCTGTGGAGGAGAAAATAACTATGAAATACCCTCTCCCTGCCATCATGAATTCATAGCTAGATATTTTAGATCCCCAAGAAGAGGTGATCCATATTTGAATGGTTGTTGGGCTAGGCCAAATACCCATAAATTTGCAAGCAAGAGCTCTCTCAGTTAGGGTGAGGATCAGGCTCTGAATATAGTCCAGAGGAATCTCCACCACTGGAGCATCATTCAACTTAGGAACAAAGGAGCCTTTGTTACTTGGTTGGGACTATTGTGGCCTCCTTGCCTTCAAAGCTTTGGTCATATTTTCTAGTTTTGATTGGTCGAACAGAGGAGGTAGTGAGAACAAGGAAAATGAGCCATGGTCAACGTTCTTGAGTATGGAGGCAGTCATCATGGTAACATCCCGGAAGGAGGGTTTGGGGTGGGGAGGGATATCCCCTGTCACCATTGCCATGATAGGGCTTTGGAGGTGACCAAACCCTAATCTGAGCCAAAAGAGAAAACCCTCACCAAAATCTCAGAGATTTTATTTCTTGGCTCACTTTCCTCTATTAAATTCATGGACAGACCATGAAAGCAAAAGCAAAAGTAGAGGAAACCAACAAAGGAAGAAGCAGAAGATCTTAAGATAAATAACTACAAAAAACTGCAAATAGTCACAATGCCTACCGGATCCGGGCATGCAAAGGATAATGCATCGGGTGGCATGAACCCTTGTCCAAAAACTAGGTCCAAGCATCAACAATGGACAACAGAATCAAAATCGGCATTGTTGCAACTCTTCCCCTTCCATCTACTCACTAATATTAATATTCTTTAAATAATTTGGATAAAAATAATATTATTTTTAATGTTCATCATCTATTATTGGCATCATATTACTATTAATATAAAGTTTATGCATGACATTTATGGTCAACTATATCCTTTGACCTTTGGATTTATGGATGAATAGTATTTGTGGCATCACCTCTCTTGATGAGATGTTAATATAAATGTAAAGTTAAATAGAAGTAAATACATCTATTTTAAGTAACCAAAATGAGAAAGGTTGTATGAAAAGTGCATGAATTAAATATTTTGATAAATCATCTTAGAGAGGACTAAAATATACATTAAACAAAGCGAGATACATGTTGGCACTAATCATTACAATATAAATATAATTTATATGTTTTTTAATGGTTTTGTGCATGTAAATGACTACAAATTTATATTTATTTGAAAAGATCTTTCTCTTTGAATTTTTAAATTCTTACATACTAAATACAAAAAAATATATTGATAAAAAAGGTAGGTCATTGAAATATATATTTTACGTAAAGGTAGAACTAGTAGGGATAGGATATGCTTCAATATGTATCACTCATTTGAGATTGGTGTAGTCCACTTCCCTATATTCTCATTAAATACAACATTTTCCAACTTTAAAAAGTCATTCTCAATATATCAACTTAAAAATAAAAAAGAAAAAACCTAAAAAAATGACATGGCTTTACAAATAACAATAGCTTCTAATTTTTCCTGGTTCTTTCAGTGGCATAAAAGGTTTAAAATTATTGTGTCATGGTGGTTATAGGGGTAGACTACACGAATATCTATGTGGCGACTTCCGGTGTGGACAACACAGAATACTGTGGCAGCCATACAAGCTGGACAGCCTGCCCAGATTCGTGGCGGCTACCGATTCCACCATGTAAATACCAAAAAAAAAAAAAAAACAATAGATTCTAATTAAAAATTATGTGTCAATCATACATGTATTTTTGAATGTTAGACTTTTTTTCCTTTAAATATTGATGCATTTACAAGACAACCTTCATGAATGTAGGAGACAATTAATTTTATCTCGTGCTGAAATTTATCAATAGGTAGATCAATGGAAACAATGTTGTCTTTTTTGGTGGATAAAAAGTATAGAATAAATCTTATGAGATATTGTGTAATCCTAATTGGATACCTAAGAATAGACATTCTCATGAATCAAAGAATGAGGTAACATCCTTGTCCTTGCATGTATTGCAATTAGAATGAAGAGAAAGGTCTCATGAGGGATATCGTAATGGTATGTCTTTGAGTTTTCATCCAAGACACCTAAGTTCAAACCCTGGTACAAGTGTATCAGGTCCAATTTCAATTACCCGTGCTTTAATCTCAAATTTTTTAGTTCCATGAGGGATAACATAGTGGTATGTATTTGGCTTTTCATTTAAGAGATCCAAGTTCAAACCTTGGTACAAGGGGATTGGGGCCCCTTTCAAAAAACCCATGCTTTACTCTAAATTTTTGTTCCATGAGGGATATTGTAGTGGTATGTCTTTGGATTTTCATCCAAAAGACCCAAGTTCAAACCTCAGTACAAGGGGACTAGGACCCCTTTCAAAAATCCATGCTTTTCCCTAAAATTTTAGTCCCATGAGGGATATCGTAGTGGTATGTCTTTGGGATTTCATCAAAGATATCGAAGTTCAAACCTTGATACAAGAGGATCAAAATCCATTTCAAAAACATGTGTTTCACCCTATTTTTTTAGTTCTATGAGGGATACCATAGTGGTATGTATTTGGATTTTTATCTAGGAGATCCAAGTTCAAACCTCGATACAAGAGCACTCAGACCCTTTCAAAACCTATGCTTTACCCTTAATTTTTTTCCCATGAGGGATATCGTAGTGATATCTTTGGATTTTCATCTAGGAGACCCAAGTTTAAAACCTAGCACAAGCATATTGGGACCCTTTTTGAAAACCTCTGCTAAAGTTCTATTGGATCCTATAAAATACATCACCCATATTTTAAACTTCAATCTATTAGTCTTTGAATAATTTAGCCCAATCTATTTAATGTTCTATCTACAAAAAAAAATTCCTTTCATAGTCTTATTGGTTCATCCAGACTCCCCTTTAATATTCCTATCCAATAGAAATGTCATGTCAAAAATCTCTAAATTCATTGGTCTACTAGATTCTCCATGTGCAATTATGAACCCATCCCTTTGTCTTATCTAGCATTTCCATACATAAAGATCAGTTAGATTCCCTAATCATCCATGAACCATGTACATCCTCGTGTCACAAGTCAAACTAAGTTTTCAAAAGTTTCCTTTCTAATATAACCCCTGTTTGAGCCATCAATAGCCAAGATTAGATGGAAAGTTTTAACAGATAAAATTTGTAGGTTGACTTTATTTCAAAGGTCCCTTTGCAAAAACATTGATATGGGTCTATGGGCTGAAACTCCATATTGATTTCTATTGATAAAATAAGCAATATATAGGAATCAAGTGCCTGTTACAATACCATGGTATGAGCCAAACCATGGGCTCATTACCATGTATGGGCAAGAGGACAAGGGTGCATTTAATATGCACCATATCTATCTTGCCATGTGAAATACTTACATACAAATGCATTTAAGGAATTATTTAATGTTATATGCCATATTGTATATGGGATGAAACTCCAGATTGATTTCTATTGATAAAATAAGCAATATATAGGCATAAAGTGTTGTTACAATACCATGGTATAAGCCAAAACATGGGCTCATTAACATGTATGGGCAAGAGGACAAGGGTGCATTTAATATGCACAATAATAATTAATATGCACCATATCTATATTACCATGTGAAATACTTACATACAAATGCATTATTTAATATTATATGCCATACCTTATCATTCCTCCCCACTATAGATGCATTGGTACCCAATCCATACAATAGGGAAGGAGAATCTGGAGAAGAAAAGATAAAGATAAATAGGAGCCGAAAGAGACTAAGGATCTAGTAAACCAATGTAGAAGCTAATGTTGAAGGATCTAATGCAGTGTTGCCTATTGTGTCCTGTTGGTGAAGAAATATGTTGAGCTAAAAAATTGATGTGTTGAAATCCATTAAGAGATGAGCCACTAGAGGGCTAAATAAACTCCAATTTGTAGGAGTACCAAATAGTGTAAGAGCTTAAAGATCCATGTGATGGTTGTGATCATAATGATAGGGTCATGGTCTTGTGAAGGAAGAGAGAATGATAACTTCATGATTAAGGAGTACCCATGTGATGGTAGGGTTCACATAAGAAGGGTCATGGTCATGGATATATCCGAGACTAATCTATTAGTGAGGAGTAATTGTATGCAAAGGCCATGGTTTGGAGGATAAATCTTCTTCTAAAATAGTCTCTATTGGGTGTGGAAAAGATTAAAATGCTCGAAAGAAGAGTTTGTAACAAATAATGCTAAGTGTCCTTATGGTGACCACCTCATCTTAACAGAATGCATGGATAACCAGGTGTGATAGAGGAGACCACTGAGTACTAGTTTCACTTACATTATGTGAAGAAGTGTAGGGTATGATAAAAAATGCACTCCGTTATACAACAAATATTTTCAAGGTAATTTTGGCAGCACACAATTTGGGGTGTCATAGGTCAAATAAAACCTTTACAAAAATAAAATTTGATGCTTCTACTGGATCCATCATAGAAAGAGCATTCCAATGACTATAAATAAGGCTATCTTTAGGGTGGAATGAGGTCTCCGTTTGTGAGAAAAATAACAAGGCTTCTAGAAGAAAAAATAAAAGGGGTTGGATGCCTTACATCAAAGAATATTCTATGGAATATTCTTTTGGATTTTCTTGTTGTTTTAAAAGTTTAATAATGGTGCTTGAGATTGTCTTACATGTAAATGTGGAACATCAAAGATCAATACACTATAAGGATAAGTATTTTACCTTCCCACAGTCAATGTGGGATTAATTTTGATGAGAAACATCATGCATGATAACAACAAAAAGAGCCATCATGTCCATAGCTTAGTGATGGATCTCGTGTTTAGTGCACAGGTGTGTGGAAAATTTGACATGGTAGCTTCCACATTTTACAAATGCTACGATGTGGATGATATTATTTGCATAGATTTCAAAAATAGGAAAGGGCTAGTATGTGGCAACAAAGTGAGGAAGCACAATTTTGATTAGCAATTTGCATCAAGCAGACATGAAAAATGGACAATCTACATGAGCAAGTAGGACAAGTTGTTGCATGTGTTAGGTGGCACATAGGGCATGCAAATGGGAAGCAGAGAAGTTAGAAAGGTTTTGCAAAGGGCCACATGCTTGGTGGTCAACAATATGGAGCAGGCATTCTCCACTTTTATACAAATATGGAAACACATAACCACAACAACATGTCTATAGCCTTTGTGCAAACCTCAATGTTCTATGAGAACATGACATGGCAAAAAAGAGTAAAATACTCCACATTCTAGCACTAATGCTCTTTCATTGTAGATAAAGATAAGATAATATGGAGGAGATTATCATGGTCCTTGCTTAGGTGCACAGGCAACAATAAGAATGGGGTTGAGGTGCCACTTACAAATGTAGAAAGTGTCCAAAAATTGATTGCGAGAAGTAACATAGAAACAACATATTTATTATAAACTTTTGTAGATGTTGGATTGGGGTACATCAACATGATTGTAAGAAACAATGAGTAGAGGAGGTGATGAGTGAATGAGGGGCTAAAAAACTTGCACCTCCTCTTCATAATCATCATGAGTTATGACCACAATTGTAGACTTGGATCCCCACATATTAAACCTATTTTACACCTTTAACTGCCATTCACACTACACGATGACTAAACTAAGCAATGCATGGGTGAAGAGAACATGACTTACCCCTTATGGACTCATCCTACCTAAAGTTGTGTGAGGTAGATGGGGCAAAGAAATTCAAGCACAATGAAAGGTGTGTTGGGCTCTACAATGGATACATAAGAAGCAACCCATTTTTTGGTGATAACATCAGCTTGGACTCGAACATGAAACTACATGGTGCTTTGATGAATTCAAAGAAAATTCTTCTTGTCAAATAGCTCAAACGTATCCTTTATTGAATTTGAAGACATCACGGAAGACATCATTTGCTATAAATTATCCATTACCAGGGTGTATGATAGGGACCCAAAATATGATAAACAAGGTTGAACTTGTGAAAGGAGAGGGAAAATATCCCTCGAGGGAAATCCCCCCTCATAGGAGCAGGATCACTACTATGATACCAAATTGATACATTTTTATGGGTTAAAACTCCAAATTGATTTCTATTGATAAAAAAAATAATATATAGGCACAAAGTACTTGTTATAATACCATGGTACGAGCCAAACCATGGGTTCATTACATGTGTAGGCAAGAGGAAAATGGTGCATTTAATATGTAAAATAATATTTAATATGCACCATCTCTATCTTACCACGTGAAATGCTTACAAACAAATTTATTTAAGGAATTATTTAATGTCATATGCCATACCATATAATTGACATTAAATAATGCCTTAAATGCATTTGTATGTAAGTATTTCACATGGCAAGATAGAGATGGTGCATATTAAATATTATTGTGCATATTAAATGCACCCTTGTCCTCTTGCCCACACATGGTAATGAGCCCATGGTTTGGCTCATACCATGGTATTGTAATAGGTACTTGATGTCTATAAATTGCTTGTTTTATCAGTAGAAATCAATATGGAGTTTCATACCATACACCTGTGTCAAACATCAACATCCCAAGATGATTAGTCCAGTCATATTGATGACATACAGTGAGTCAAGGTCAGGTCATGCATTGCAACAAAATCTATGGCCCACAAAAATCCACATGTCTTAATCCAATAAAACCACCAATAATTCATAGCAAGTGCGACCCATGAGATAGAATCAATGACCCATGCCAATTTTCAAACCTTCATCAACAATCCACATTAACTGGAGAGTGATCATTGCACATTTCAAAAATCAATTTAGACTATATCAATGGACTGCATTAATCAAGAATGTGAATTGATGATAGGGATTGAGTCAAAGTGAGAATAATTCAAGTACCCTCAAGTATAATGAGGAAGCTACTATCATGCAATAAGGTTTACTAATTTTTGTGATGAAGCCGAGAGCCAAATTGGCAAATTAATGGGAATAACTTAGGAGGAAGAAAAAAAATAAAAAAGAAAAGGAAGCTGAGAAGAGTAGTATTGAAGTGTAAACTAAGTACAAAGGAAAAACCTCTAAAGAGAACAAAAATAGAGGAAAAGGGTGAAGGAAAGATGATACATGAAATATAACAACTGAGAGACAACTAGGTGTGAGGTCTAGATCTAGAACAACTGTAACCCACTAAAAATCCCATAGTTGAAAAGCAGCTAGGTGTAAGGCTAAGGATGAGACAACTAAAAATAATTGTAAGCCATAAAAACACTAGTGGTGAAGATGCAACCAACTGTAGAGATTGAATGAAGGTAATCATAACCAAATTGGTCATCTTCAAGTTATAAATAGGAGCTGCATCAACTAGAGGATCATCAAGTTTTGCATAGCCAAATTTTCCAAAGATATTCTTGAGTACCCTTGTCCTATAATTTATATTTATTTTATGTCTTGTATCCATAACCATCTCTTATTCTTCCCTGTAATTGTACAAGTCACAAATAACTCAAGAAGCATTTAGTTTTGTTGAGATTATTTTCACTAGGTAAATCAAAATTTAGGATACTCTTTGTTACTAGATTAAAACCGATATTTTAAGGATTGTTGTTACATTCTTTGAATGAGAATTCAAATTGTATTCATTAAGAAGAGTTTTGGGCCATTTGAGCTAGACTCCCCATTGTAAAGTTTTTTTATCATTAATACAAATATTGCTTCCTCCTTTGGGTATCAACTTGTTCAATTATGTGTGTGTTTCACATTTACATATTACATCATTTGAATTTGTGAATGGCATATTATCTCATTGGTGAATTTCAGTAATGTCTATTATATTATTAGAATGGATATAATTGATTAAGTTCTTTCTTTAATTTTCTTTTTATCTCATTAATTTTTTTAAATCCTTGCTATAATTGATAATGGATAAGGTACTAGGATATTGATAGAAGTATAATTAATGGGTATTGTGAATATTTGGTCAAAGCTTGAATTAAGTACATTTTATTTTGATATTTAATTGAGCATAATTGATTAAATCATAGCTCTATTTAGGGTTTCCTTACCTACCTTATTAGTATAACAGTTTATATTAAATTTTGAGTTAAAGAGGTGGATCCACCAGAGTCCACAATACTAATTGGAATTAGGAAAATTCAATGGCGTGATAATCTATAAGGGATGTTAAAATTTTTATTCCAAGAGTTTTTGGCATCATTGCCAAGGACAACTATGTATTATTTTATCTTTAAATATTTTTGTGATTGTTCTTCCATTTAAAAATTTTAAATTAAAAAATCAACGATCATGGGTTTTGTCGATCATTAGGGTTTCCTGCCATTTCTTGTTAGCAACCATAATTACCTTAAATTCCTTGAGAGAAAATTTTGTGAGATTTAAATTCATCTCAACCAAGCAATCTTGGTCAAAGAATATTGAGTGTATCTTGTTCTTTCTTGCACACTTGTGCTGGTGAATCCATCCACAATCAAATCTAAAATTCAAATATTAAATAAGGAGAAAAAGCTTGGATCTGGTATCTACAAGAATATGTGATAAAGAACTATAACCTTCTGTGCCAAACCCAAAGGTATTTTTTAAATCTCTTAGTAATCTTGTAGTTCATGTCCATTCTATTTTTTTTCAATACCAATTCGAATTAAAATCAATTATCGACTTGTTGGACTCTAAAGCATACTTTAGAGTATCTTCCCTAAAGTATATAGGTTCTAAATATTTAAAATTCATTTAAATATAATTGCACCAACTTTACTATTTGAGAGGAAATCAGTTTTGTTGTGAGAGCATATAGGGAATTGTTTAGAGTGTTTCTAAACATAATAGAAGCAAGTAAGATCTTCATAATAGTGGAGATTTCAAACTTATTGGAGTGCTATAAAAACATTTTAATTTCTTATGATTATGAATCTAATGAACATATTTTCTCATTTTGATATTAGAGCAGGTTTTCTTAGACGGATCAAAACCTATGGAGAGTGGTGTGAAGAGATCTGAAGCACACACTTTGTCAAAGAAACTCAAGTGGCCAGCACTCAACAGAATTACAAGGAAGAGCTCAAGTAAATAATTAATATCTCACACATCCTGAGGTATTTTATTATGAAATTTTTAGGGTTGTTAGATAATTTTATAAAGAGGATTAAATTTCAGATGATTTGGAGCTAATTTGCTGATTTTATTAGCATTTTGAGTTTTTAAATAAAATGGTTTTATAATGTGGAATACATGGTATTTGCTTCTCAAAATTTGGGAGAAATATTATTTAGCTAAAATAATAATTCAAAAAAAAATTCAGGTCATTTGGATCTATATTGATCGATTTGTATGAATATTTATTTTTTCTTCAAAAATCCTAGATCCGAAATTGTGATAAAAAGGAGAAAAGTAAATGATCACATATTTTTCACCTTTGCAAATTTTCTTCTAAAATTTAGAGGGTTTTTATATTATTGTCTTAAGAATATAGAGTTTAATTTTCAGAAATTTTGGAGCTGTATGGATTGATGTATATGAAAAACATTGAGGTTGTCTCAAAAACACTCTAAGATCTAGAAAGGGTAAAAGTAAATTGATCACATATTTCTCATTTGTGTGAATTTGCTTTTGAAATTTAGTGGATTTTTAGATACGTATATCAGAAGTCTACAAGAAAAATTTTAGTTTGTTTCAATTAGTATTGGCTGATTTATGATAAATTTGGTGCTTGAGACTTTGGTAAATAAAAAGAAGCATGTATTTTTGCAATTAGAGGTTAATTCTGAGAGATTGAATTAACAGGTTGATTCAATTGAGTAAAAGAAGATCTTTTGTTGTTCTTTATTACAAAAAAATTGTATTAGAAGCTATCTATATTATTCCAAAGTTTTTTTTGATTAGCATCAATGGCTACCAATAATAATCTTCCCATTCCTAAATTTAATGGGTTATATTACGAGTATTGGTCCATCAAGATGAGGATCTTACTCATAGGCAAGGGGTTATGGGATATTGTAGAAGGCTACAATGAACCTGCAAATTGGACCACCTTGAGTGCAGCTGATAGAACCAATAAAAAGGATGCCCAAAAGAAAAACTCATTTGCTCTCTACCATCTCCAAGCAACTTTGGAGAAAAGCATCTTTCCAAGGATTGCTTCTTATTCAACAACCCTAGAAGCATGGACAACCTTGAGAGATATATATCAAGGGAGAAATCAAGTGAATCAAGTGAGGCTTCAAAACTTTAAGATATATTTTGAGAATCTCAAGATGCAAGATGATGAAAGAGTGGGAGATTATTGTGTGAGAGTGAAAGCCATTGTAAACAAAATGCAAACCCTTGGAGAAGACATCAAAACTGAAGTAGTGGTGAAGAAAGTGTTGATAAAACTTCTTCATAAATGTAACCATATTGCTATCATTATTGAAGAGTCTAAAGATTTGTCTACTTTATCTTTTGATGCTCTAATTGGTTCCTTGATGTCTCATGAAGAAATATTGCAGGGTGCTACATCTACAAGCTATGGAGGTGATGAGAAAGCATTCTCATCCAAAGAAGGTGATAATGCACAAGGAAGAGTACAAGGGCAAGGACAAGAAAGAGGCCAAATGAGAGGAAAAGGAAGAGGATGAGGTAGATCAAGAGGTGGCAATCAAGGAAGAGGAGGTAATAAATCAAAGAAATCTTGTTACAATTGTGGCAAGGTTGGTCACTTTGCTAGAGATTGTTGGTCCAAGACTTCTCAAGATGGGAGAGGTCAATATGGAAACTATGGAGAAGAGGAAGGAGCTTCTTCAAATCTATTCCTCACCTATGGAAAATCAGATCAAAATCTTAATGAAACTTGGATTTTGGATACTGGTTGTTCCAATCACATGAGTGGTAAAGAGGAGCTCTTTGCTACAATGGATTCCTCCTAAAAATCAAAGATCAAATTGGGAGATGACAAGGCACTACAAGTTGAAGGTATTGGAGCCATGGAGGTTCCAAAAAAGAAGGCACCAAGAAGGTAAATGACATCTATTACACCCCCAAACTCCAACATAATTTGCTTAGTGTTGGACAAATTATGGAGAAGAACTATAGGCTTGTTTTTGATGAAGGAAAATGTGTCATTTTTGATAAAAACAATTGTAATAGAGTTATTACACAAATACCTATGACAAAGAATAGGTTATTTCCTCTTAAATTTAGGGAACAAGGAGGTGCTCAACTTGATAGTGTAGCTATGTCTAATCCAAGTGTGCTTTGGAACTTGAGATTTGGTCATCTTAATTTTGCAAGCTTGAAGTTGTTGACTTCTCAAGCTATGGTAAGTGGACTTACAAGAGTTGAATAACACAAGGAGGTGTGTGAAGTATGTGCTTTGGAAAAGCACTCAAGATCAAATTTTTCGAAGGGACAAGCATGGAGAGCAAGCCATCCACTACAATTGGTGCATTCAAAAATTTATGGTCCAATGCAAACCAAAAGCATTGGTAACAACTCTTACTTTCTCACTTTAATTGATGATTTCTCTAGGATGTGTTGGATTTATTTTTTGAAAACTAAATATGATGCTTTTGATTGTTTCATAGAGTTCAAAAATAATGTAGATAATCAAAGTGAGTTTGTTGTAAAGAGTCTCAGGACTGATAGAGGAGGAGAGTATTATTCAAATGCATTTATAAAATATTGTAAATATTATGGAATAAAAAGGTAATTCACAACTGCCTACACCTATGGCTAAAAGAAAGAACCACACTATAGTAGAAATGACTAGATCAATGCTGCAAACTAAGCATCTAAGTAACATGTATTGGGCTGATTTTGTTAGAACTAGTGTTTACATTTTGAATAGGAGTCCTACTTCTAGTTTATATGGGATTACTCCTTATGAAGGATGGTATGAAAAAAATCCAAATGTAAAAAACTTTAAGGTTTTTGGTTGTCTTGCATATGCCCACATGCCCGATGAGCAAAGAAAGAAACTTAACACAAAAGTCAAGCATGTATTTTTATTGGATATTGCGAGTCTTCCAAATCATATAGGCTCTACAATCCCAAAAAACATAAAATTGTACTCTCCAGGGATGTAATTTTTGATGAAGGGGGAGAATGGGGTCATAAAAAACTTTTTGTTGATGATGGATCTCATGATGCAAGTTCCTCTCAAGTGTAGCAAGTGCAACAAGTGCAGCCCAAAAACAACAAAGGAAGTATTCCAAGCCCAAGTATGAGTACTACTTCAAGTAAAAAAAATGCTACTCCAAGTCCTTCTCCAAAAATATCAGTAAGTTCTTAACCTATGAATATTGATTCTCCATCTAGAGGTAAAAGAACACTTCAACACCATCAATATTTTCAAATGTTGGATAAGAATTTCCAGAAAAGATACACTAGAAGTCAAGCTAGTGAAATGAATGCAGTTTTGAAAAGACTTGAAAATATGCATATGTATGGTGATGATGACTCCCAAGAGCCTAAGGGAGATGTTGTAAATTATGCTTTAATGACTAGTGTAGAGCTAGAACCATCTAGTTATGAAAAAGCATGCACTCATGATGTATGGCAATAGGCAATAAAAGAGAAAATGACCTCTATAAAAAAGAATGATACTTGGGAGCTAGTGGAGCTTCCTAAAGGAAAAAAATGTGTTGGATGTAAATGGATCTACAAGACCAAATTCAATGCTGATGGAAGCATTGAAAGACACAAGGCAAGACTAGTGGAAAAAGGTTTACTCAGAAGTATGGGATTGACTATGAGGAGACCTTTGCTCCTGTTGCTAGATAGGAGACAATCAAACAAATACTTTCTTTGGCTGCCCACAAAGGGTGGAAAATTCAGCACATGGATGTAAAGAGTGCCTTTATCAATGGGTACTTGAATAAAGAGGTTTTAGTGCAACAACCTCAAGGATTTGAAGAACAAGGTAAGGAGCACCTTGTCTACAAACTAAAGAAAGCATTGTATAGCCTCAAGCAAGCACCAAGAGCATGGTACTCATGCATTGATGGCTACTTTCAAAGGTATGGATTCACTAGGAGAAAAAGTGAACCTACCCTCTACTACATGAAACAAGGTAAATACATTATCATTGTATGCTTATATGTGGATGATATAATATTCATGGGTAGTAGTGCTAAGATGAATGAGGAGTTCAAACACTCCATGATGAAAGAATTTGAAATGAAAGATCTAGGTTTAATGCATTACTTCCTAGGAATGGAGGTACATCAAATAGATAAAGGGATCTTCATATGTCAACACAAATATGCTCAAGATATGATCAAGAAATTTACTATGGATCAATGCAAGTCTGTTGCAACTCCAACGGGTCATGGGATCCAATTGAGCAAAGATGATGGAGCACCAAAAGTTGACATGACTACTTACAGGAGCATGGTTGGGAGTCTAATGTTCCTCACCAACACAAGGCCGGATATTCAGTATGCTATTTCTCTTATTTTAAGGTATATGACTAATCCATATGAACTTTATTTTCAAGCAACTATGAGAATTTTGAGATATGTAAAGGGTACATTGGATTTTGGGATCCATTACCACAAATGTAATTCTGTAAAATTAGTTGGCTTTAGTGATAGTGATTGGGTCAGCAATATAGATGATAGAAAATATACTTTAGGGAATTTTTTTAGTCTTGGGTCAGGACTAATTACTTGGAGTTCCAAAAAGTAAACTATTGTAGCATTATCATCTACTGAAGTTGAGTACATATCCATCACAAATTCTAGTACCCAAGCTTTATGGTTGAGAAAAGTTCTTGAAGAAATTAGAGAGAAACAAAGTGGTCCTACAAGATTGTATTGTGACAATATGAGTGTCATCCAATTGGCACATAATCCTATCCACCATAACAGGTCAAAGCACTTTGATATGAAGTATCACTTCATTCAAGACATGGTGGAGAAAAAGGTGATTGAGCTACAACATTGCAACACTTTGGACAACATAGCGGACATCTTCACCAAAGAAGTTGTGAAAGCTCAGTATATAAAGTTGAGAGACTGTCTAGTCAGTACTCTCAACTTTAAGGGGGAGAATATTGGACTCTAGAGCATACTTTAAAGTATCTTACCTAAAGTATATAGGTTATAAATATTTAAAATTCATTTAAATATAGTTGCACCAAATTTACTATTTGAGAGGAAATCAGTTTTGTTGTGAGAGCATATAGGAAATTGTTTAGAGTGTTTCTAAACATATTAGGAGCAAGTAAGATCTCCATAATAGTAGAGATTTCAAACTGATTGGAGTGCTATAAAAAAATTGTAATTTATTATGATTATAAATCTAATGAGCATATTTTCTCACAACTATTATTAATCAACCAGTAGTAAATATGGCAAACATAAATCCCAATGCCAATGCCAATCCCAATGTTAAATTATGGAGTAATAATAGATATAGGCCTTTTACTTTACCCCAAAGTCTATATCCTCATCCTCATAAGGCTAGTAAATTTTTGCTTAAATTTGAAGAAAATACTGTTGTCACTAGTGAAGATCACATCAGGGATTTTATGAATTTTATTGATAATATTGAAGTAGATGAAAATATGTAGTCCTTAGGTTATTCTTTTAGACCCTAGAGAAAGTTCCTTGTCAATGGTTTGATAGCCTTCAAGACAATTCTATCCCTAATTTCCAAACAATGGAACAACTCATTCTTAGAAAATATGTGGAGAGGAACAATGAAAATCCCTATTAACTGAGTTTACCACTATGAAGAAGAAATATAATGAGTCCATAGAAGACTTCAATAGAAATTTCACCAAGCTCATAAATAAAGTCCCTGTAGGATTAAGGTTGAATGATGAACAATCTATTTGTTTTTACAAGAATACCTTTCCTGGAGATTTCAATTATGAGTTAAGGCAAAGAACCACAATTACCATTGATGAATGCATGGATATGGTCATATAGATACAAATAAATATGATTGATATTGGTAGAATGAAGCTATATTCTTTAGATCCTAAATTTCTTGAAAGAAAACCCAAGAAAGTGGAGTTTTCTGTTCCCAAGAAAACAAAGCAAGATCCAATCAATAAAATAACTAACCAATTGAATGAAATGTTTACTATCCTAAATAATAGTTTGAATAGAATAGAGAGAGGGAAAGAGGGCAGATCCAAGTCTACAAAGTTTTATAATGAGAACAAACAACAAGGTGATACTAGACCTCAATTTAGGAGAATTTTTAACAAAAATTGGAATAACAATAATTCTAAAGAGTAGAGCAAGAACCAAAATAGAAACAATAATTGGAAGAAGAAAGAAGTAGAAAAATATTTAAATTATATTTCTAATCCTATCCCGTTGAATAATATTGTTTTAGATTATCCTTTCTATTGTTCTACCTGTGATGCCCTACATAATTCTGCTGATTGTGGCATGTATTTGAGTATGTATTCCAACATTGATCTAAATGATGAATTTAAAGAAGATATCAGGATTAATTTATGTTGGAATAAAGAAGATGAAAGAGAAGTAGAATTTAAAAAAGATCTTGATCTCTGTTTCACAAATCATCAACAAAGAGCTCAAGTCTTTGGGGAGGTATAAGCTTTAAATAAGCCTTATGACACTAGATTTAATAAAATGAAACAATACACCATATCTATCTTGCCATGTGAAATGCTTACATTCAAATGTTTTTAAGGCATTATTTAATGTTATATTCCATACTGTATATGGGATTAAACTCCAAATTGATTTCTATTGATAAAACAAGCAATATATATGCATAAAGTGTTGTTACAATACCATGGTATGACCCAAACCATGGGCTCATTAACATGTGTGAGCAAGAGGACAAGGGTGCATTTAATATGCACAATAATATTTAATATGCACGATATCTATCTTACCATGTGAAATGATTACATAATGCATTAAATACATTATTTAATGTTATATGCTATACTGTATCATTCCTCAATCCTAAGTTTACCATTTCAAAAAATTCATCAATTTTGCATCTTTAATTTCGTCAAAAAAACAATAAAAATTTGACATGGTTTACCTACGGTTTTACCTAAGTTTACCATTTCAACCAAAAAAAAATTCATCAATTTTGCATCTTTCATTTCATCAAAAATGATAAAAATTTGACATGGTTTACCTACGGTTTTACCTAAGTTTACCATTTCAAAACAAAAAATTCATCAATTGTGCATCTTTAATTTCATCAAAAACAATACAAATTTGACATGGTTTACCTACGGTTTTACCTAAGTTTACCATTTCAAAACAAAAAAATTCATCAATTTTGCATCTTTAATTTCATCAAAAAACAACAAAAATTTGACATGGTTTACCTACGGTTTTACCTAAGTTTACCATTTCACCCAAAAAATTCACCTTTCATTTCATCAAAAATGACAAAAATTTGACATGGTTTACCTACGATTTTACCTAAGTTTACCATTTCAACGAAAAAAATTCACCTTTCATTTCATCAAACAAATGACAAAAATTTGACATGGTTTACCTATGGTTTTACCTAAGTTTACCATTTCAACCAAAAAAATTCATTCATTTTCCATTTTTAATTCCATAAACATAACACAAAAATATGAGCATGGTTTACCTACGGTTTCGACCTAAGTTTTACCATTCACATAGAAAAACATTTTTAAATGGTTACCCTAAAAAGTGTTACTCTAAGTTTCATTTTGGGTTTATCCTATGGTTTTCCATCTAAGTTTCCATCGGTTTGCATCCATGTTCCATTCGGTGTCATTCATTTACCTTTTAATTTAATTAATTAGGGTTTCATGTTTAAACACAAGAAAAACACCATAAAAACAAATTTGCATTTTTCAAATTCACAGTCGAGGAGATAGTGCACTTACTGGTCTCACCTCGGCTCTGTCGCTCGACGACCCGGTCTGTGCACTCATGGTGGCTGGATGATTCGGCAGCGCTTCGCATCAGAAATCTACCTCCTCCTCCCAGAGCTCCAAATCGCAATTGCTAAACAATGCAAATGAATCAAAATCGTCATTTTTGCCTATTTATACTTTTTGTTGTTCGGTAATCGTCCTTGACCGGGACGAGCGCTCTTCGGCGTGCTCGTTCCACCCCAGGACGAGTACAGGCACGACGCACTCATCTTACCCCAGGACGAGTGCCAACACTGCAATCGTCCCCCCATGGGACGAGTACCAAAACAAAAACAAAAAAAAAAAAAAAAATTAAAAATGATAAATGCCAACAAAACCAAAAAAAAGGGTCAAAACAGTCGAGCATGCTTAGCAGTAAACCATCTAAAGGCACCCTTGCATAAGTCATCTTGGGTCAAGCGACTCGTCGCTTTTCTCATGTTGGTCATTCCCTCATTGATTCGTCGCTTGAGGGGGTAGTCACACTTAGTTGCCAATCAACACCATTATACCCGATGCGGGAAATGACACGCATTCAAAAGATCATTGCAAATGACAATCACACCCTCGCTGGGGCAGCAAACAAGCAATCATCACAAGCTGATCATATACTTGGCATTCGTGAATCATGAACTCAAGGTTCCCACAACAAAAGGTTGCGCCCTTTGCCTATTCATGACTGATCAATGTCTAAGTTCAAGTAATACCTCATCGAACCAGGTTAATGCTTGATTTAAGTTCCTTAGCTCGTCAGAAGCAAGGATTCAAGAATGCGTCCCCTTTCCATACTTGGGCAATCAAAAGTTGGTTAGGTTACTGAAAACCTGAATCATTAGTGCTTTGGTTATCTATTTTTGCTCAGCACTGCACCATGTGTAGCGCTTTCCAAAAAGGGGCATCTGTAGACACCAAAACAGCACCAATCCGATTATGTGACAAAAAGAACTGATCGCACTAACACACACAGCCCCCAGGGCAGCCCCCAGAGGTTAAACAGTGGTTCTAACCACTCACACAGTAGTTTTGCAAGTCAAGGATCAATTTGGCACCTTTTAGACACTTTATTGCTTATTCGTCCCACCCAAGGACGAGTGCGGATTTGTACTCGTCCTACCCAGGGATGAGTGCAAATTTATACTCGTCTCACCCAGAGATGATTATTAGCACTCGCTCTGGTGTGGGATGAACGCCAAGTTTGACCAGCAAAAATTCAGACCTCAGCGCATGACAACTCAGAACTGCCACTTAGCTTTTCTTGTATGGCATATGAGTGCGAGTGAGTTCTTTTGACAACTCATATCTGCTAATTGACTCTCCCTTCACTGCATGGGAATGAGAGTGAGATTTTTAGGATAACTCAGATTTGCCACTTAGCTATCCCTTCATTGCATAGGAGTGCAAGTGAGCTTTTCTAAAACATACAAAGACATGCACAGAGACAGTTAAGAATCCCTTGATCAAGAAGAAGTCTTATTTTTAGGCAAAAAACATTCATGCAAAGAAACACTTTTGCATGTTAATTCAAAGAGACCCCTTGGGTCTATAAAATGGTGAGTTTCCTCACCCAAAAGATATACTGAGCTGGAGCATTTTGAGCGACGAAGTGCTGCTAATTCATTTACTTGCGATTTGTGTTTTCAACATCCATAATCTCTTAATCGAAAGAGAGGTTATTGGGTGACTTTTGAAGGCACGAATCAAGAACCAACATCCCATTCTTTTGACCACAATATCCTACCAATTTGCCGACAACACATCACATTAGGTTTCGGACCCATCCTAAGCGGATTGGTGTCGAAGCAAAGTTTCAACCACGGGTGGTTTGCCTTCGGGCACCCCTCCCACTTTATTGCTTTTGTAGTTTTTTAGCTAGTTTCATGTTTATGCTTTTATCAAGTTTTCAGTTCATTTAGATTCATTTTAGCCATAGTTAGATTTATATTTTATTTTTCATACACAGTGCTACTGATTCTTTGTTTGTTTCTTTAAACGCAGATTTGCAGCATTGGAGGAGCAGCGAGGAATCGACCTGTACCAACGCAAGCGGCGACAACGTTTTGGTTCGCCCATTTTATATGTGGGCACGCGGAAGAAGGAATTCTGAAAACGAGTTGTAGAGATCAATATCTAACGCTCCTATTCCCTAAAAAGGAAGGAGACGCATTGTAACACGAATTGAAAAGAATATCAATAAAAAAAGGGCCATAGTTTATATTGCTTTTATATCTTGTGTTCATTCATTTGTGTTCTTTCCTTTTAATACAATTTTGTTTAGTCTTTCCTTTTTGTTTTCGGAATCTCGTGTTTTCAATTGTTTTTTTTGATGATTTTTTTTTTTGTTGAAATGGTAAACTTAGGTAAAACCGTAGGTAAACCATGTCAAATTTTTATTGTTTTTTTGATGAAATTAAAGATGCAAAATTGATGAATTTTTTGAAATGGAGCAACTGGAGATGCAGGATGCTCCAGAGCAGGCTGGCTTGGGGGAGATAGAGGCGGGGTTATGCGCGGAGGTAGCACATCTGACAGGGTTATTGCAAAGGCGGGATGGAGAGCTTGCCGAGATGACGCAGGAGAAAGATCTCTTGCAGACACAGTTGGCAGGGCGGGGGAGCGTAGGGGCTACGTCTCACAAACAGGCGGGGGATACGGATGCTGCACGAGAGAGGGATATCCTACAGGTGCAGCTAGCACAGCGTGATGACGCCATCTCATACTATCGTAGGTGGGAGGCAGAGTGGAGGCTACGAGAGGAAGATTGGAGGCGATGGGAGGCAGATTGGGGGCGATGAGAGGCCGCTTGGGGGTGGCATCGGTCGAAGATGGAGGGTGAGATTATCCACCTGGGTGGGCGAATACCAGAGCCTCCGGCCAGTGGCTCATTGTATAGTACGAGAGACAGCGGGACGGAGCAGTCGGCATCATCCCGTCATCGGCGGCGAGATGAGGGAGGCACGAGTGGGCGGGATGCAGGGGCGAGCAGTCACCCTGAGAGATCTCAGAGGACTGATACTGCAGGGGGTAGTTCACGTCGCACCGATCCTGCGTGATCATGGTGGCCGACGCCCTAGGCTGGGGGTTTTTGAGTTTTTGGATGATGGGAGCGAGGTCCGAGGACCAGCGCATTGTAGCCTGCGGGCAATTTTTTTTTGCTATGATATATATACAGATGATTCTTTTTGGTGTTTATACTTTTTCCATGATTTATGTTTTTGTGCATGTTTTTTCATTGATGTATGCATATGCGATTATGAATGCGATGATTCTAATTTGTGCAATGATTTGTTGATGATTTGTCGATGCACCATAGACTAGACAAAATCTGGATTGGATTTGCTAATAATTAGATAACTTTGTGGAATGCTTGTGCATGTGGAAACTTTGTTTTGGTATTTTGTTTATTTGTGGATGGTGATGTATGAAATGAAATATACCAGTTGTTTTAAAATGTAGTTAAGCTTTTCTGAGATTCAGATATTTTAACTAACTAGCCAAGACTGTACATTTATCTCACAAGACTTCTAAACAAGGTCTAAATCCGACTTGAATTTAACCAAGTTATTTCACATCCCTGTGTGTGCAATTGAGTTCATTTATGTGGTATTTGTCAGGATACCGCCAGTGCCAGATGGGCTTTCAACCGAACCTGTACTGAGGATCACCTAAGTAGCTCCACTAACTCCTTTATTGTATTTAGTTAGATTAATCTGCGATGCTATCTAGGATACCATAAGCTAGCTCATCCACATGCAAACATTGATCTACACACAAGTGAATGTGACAAATATATCGTCATGCGGGAGGTTTACCGCCAGTGACCGATAGGCTATCAACCAAACCGAAACTGAAGCTTGCCTCATGACCTGTCGAAATGCTGAGAATTCCAGGGATTCAAGTTCGACTCCCTTCTTTTCTTCAATTGTATTGGGATACTTGCTCTCTTGTAGTGATAAAATCACTGTTTATTTTTATGATAGTACTCGTATCTTTATTTATTTATTTTTTTTTGAGCAAGGGATTTGAATATGGAGTGACGAGAATCACTATTGTTTGTGCCTTTTGATGTGTGCACTGTAGGATGTCAAATTTTAGTGTGTTGACAATTTGCAAATTTTTGATGTTTTGCAACTTTTGAGAACTTGGGATTCATGGGGAATTGGGTAGGGAGGATGCTTGTCCTTTTGCCAACTCTCGAGCATTTCTAGGGTCAATTGCACAGGGGGATAAGCAAGATAGTCGTTTCGCTTATGGTAACCGGGATTACGGTGCAGGTTTCATCTTTCATCCACACAACTTAGGAATTATTTTATGTGTGTTAATTTGTGTTGGGATGCTACGTACCAAGGTGGGATCCAAGTAAAACTTTCCCGTGTAAAATCTGCTTAACTGTGTACAGTTATTGGCTAGAAATTTAAAGACATCTGAATGACGAAAACCCTATATACATTAGGCGACAAGCGACGATGCTAAAATAAAAGGGTGATATGTGGGATGTATGCGTTTATGAAAATGGGTTTGAGGTGGAAATGATGGAATTTCCAAATAATGACAGCCTATGGTGCTTTTGACTTGTATGACCTAGCGAAGTATGCAATGTATGGATGCAATGCTTAATGGAACCTATATTTTTGTATTTTGATTTTTATGAGAATGCATGGAATGGAAATGCAAATGTTTTTGTGATTTTGATTTTTATGAGAATGCATGGAATTGAAATGCAATTGTTTTTGTGATTTTGATTTTTTTGTGAGTATGCATGGAATTGAAATGCAATTGTTATTTATTTTTTTGATTTTGATTTTTGTGTTGTTTTTGTTGATTTTTGAATATTTATGTTGACCAAGCAATTATGGTAACGCTTGGAGCTTTTGGGTTGACCAAGCGTTTATAGAATCCTTGGAGCTTTTAGGGTTGACCAAGCGATTGTGATAATCCTTGGAGCTTTTGGGTTGACCAAGCGATTGTGGTAATCCTTGGAGCTTTTGGGTTGACCAAGCGATTGTGGTAATCCTTGGAGCTTTTGGGTTGACCAAGCGATTGTGGTAATCCTTGGAGCTTTTGGGTTGACCAAGCGATTGTGGTAATCCTTGGAGCTTTTGGGTTGACCAAGCGATTGTGGTAATCCTTGGAGCTTTTTGGGTTGACCAAGCGATTGTGGTAATCCTTGGAGCTTTTTGTTGGACTATGGCTCTCTAGCTGTGGAATGACCTCAAATGAATGATGTTCAAGGGTTCTGTGTCCTTGATTCCTTCAAGAGAGGCAAGCCGGTATGTTTCGGGTCCTATTTTATTGTCAATGATGTAAGGACCTAACCAGTTTGCTACAAACTTGTCCCGTAGATGGGACGGCAAATTAGAATTCTGTTGGTTCTCTTTTAAGACCAAGTCACCAACCTGAAATTCCCTAAGATGGACTTTCATGTTGTATGCTCTCTTAAGTCGCTCTTGATAGATACGTAAATGCTCGAGAGCATTAACGCGTCGTTCGTCGAGCAACATCAGTTGATCTAACCGGGCTTGTTGTGTAGTGTCATCATCGATGAACTCTTGCATTGAAATGCGCAGGGAAGGAATTTCCAACTCAAAAGGCATGATTGCCTCGGAGCCATACACCAATGAAAATGGAGTTGCCCCAGTGGGCGTCCGAATGCTGGTGCGATAAGCCCATAGGGCAAGCGGGATCTGAATGTGCCAGTATTTATGATTGTCTGCAACTGTCTTTTTAAGAATGGCGACTAGCATTTTGTTGGACGCCTCTGCTTGCCCATTTGCCTACGGATAATAGGGTGTCGAAAAGCTATGCTGAATCTTGTACTTTGTGGTCAAAGCACGCACATATTTATTCTTGAATGGCGTCCCATTATCCGAGACTATTTTGGATGGAATACCAAAATGACATATGATGTTATGCAAAATGAACTCCGCAATGCGGGCTCCAGTCGTAGTGGTCAGCGGAATTGCTTCCACCCATTTGGTAAAGTACTATGTGGCCGTTAAAATAAACGTGTGACGACCAGACGATGCAGGGGAGATCTTTCCAATTAGATCAAAGCCCCACTGCAAAAAAGGCCAAACCGATTGAATCGGTTGCAAGGCCTGAGAAGGTACGTGTGTCAAATTAGCATGGTGCTGACACTTCACGCACTTCTTCACATATGCGCAACAATCTCGCTCTAAAGATGGCCAATAATAACCCATGCGAAGAATGCGCTTTGCGATGGCCATACCGCTGAAGTGGCCACCACATGTACCATCGTGAGCTTGGGTGATCGCCCAAGCGGACTCTTGTTGGTCCAAACAACGAAGGAGGATTCCTTCATAATTTCGATGATACAAAATGTCTCCTAACAAGACATGCTTTGCCGCTTTCTGTTTGAATGATCTTTTCGCGGCTTGTGTCAATCCAAGTGGGAGATTACCTAGCTTGAGGTAATCCCGAATGGGTGTATACCAGTCTTGTTGATCAAAAACCTTGATAGTATGAACGGCCAATCCCTCTTGAAGTTTATCCCAAACAAAAGCTGAGCAGGAAAGAACTTGTAAAAACAACGTGGTGTTGCTAGTAAGAGGGGTCGGGGAGAACAAGGACCCCCAGTTGGCTTTAGTCAAACAATCTCGAATTCGAGAGAACTTATCCGGAGATGGTTCAATCTGAATCATGTGGATTCCTGGCGTCAGATCAGAGCTTGCACGCTCCATCGCAGATTGCGATAATGTTTTAACCTGAATGGTTGTCATTTCACCAGAAGGGTCTTGCGGGATAAGTGACCCCAAGGAGGCCATAGTATCCGCAAAATGATTTGATGATCGAGGGAGTGCCTCGATGTCATACCATTCAAGTTGTGCCAAGAATTTATCCACAAGGGCTTTATAAGACTTCAAAAGTGGACATTTACATTGGTATATCCCCTTTACTTGATTGACAATTAACAACGAATCACCAAAGATGTTCAATCGTTTAATGTTCATGGTGATGGCTATCTGAAGACCTATGAGCAAGGCTTCGTATTCTGCATTATTGTTGGTGCATGGGAAGTCTAATTTAAATGACAAGGGCATTGGAGCGCCTTGCGGAGTGAAGAATACAATTCCCGCACCACCCCCTTGCTCACATTTAGAACCATCGAAGAATAGGGTTATGTCAACTGTGACTCGGGCTCATCGAGAATCTGGCGACTACGAAACATGGAAGACCCCATCATCGGGTAGTTCAAAAGTCAGAGGCTGATCGTCTTCAAGAGGAGCCTCGGCTAGTTGATCGGCGATGACTTGACCTTTTATAGATTTTTGTCCAATGAACTCTATGTCAAACTCCGTCAACAACATGATCCATTTCGCCGTGCGGCTACTATGATAAGTACGACTCATCATGTATCGCAATGGATTCTCCTTAGACACAACATACGTCTTATTACTAAGCATGTAGTGGCGTAGCTTTTTGGTAGCAAACACCACCGCCAAGAGAGTTTTTCAACATATGCATAGTTAAGTTCATAACTGACCAGGGTGCGGCTAAGATAGTATGTAGCCTGTTCTCTGTGAAGTTCATTTTTTTGGGACAACATGGCACCCAGTGCCACCTCAGTGGCTGAGATGTATAAATAGAACGGCACTCCTGGTCTGGGTGGTGCCAATACTGGCGGCGAAGCCAAGTACTGTTTAATGTCGTCAAAGGCTGACTGGCACTCGTCATCCCAATGAAATGTGACCCCCTTATGCAATAATTTATTCATGGGTTGGCATTTGTCAGATAACTGCGCTATGAAGCGCTTGATCGATGCAACCTTTCCCTGCAGACTCTTGAGCTGCTTGATGGTGGTTGGGGGACGCATTTCAAGGATTGCCTTGACTTTGTTTGGATCAACCTCAATTCCTCGTTTGGAGACTATGAAACCCAAGAGCTTTCCAGAGGTGACGCCAAAGACGCACTTCTTGGGGTTTAGTCTGACTTTATGCTCAATGAGGCGATCAAGGACCTTACTCAAGTCACCGATGTGATCTGGGCGCAAAAGAGATTTGGCCAACAAATCATCCATGTAATCTTCCAAAGTTTTGTGCATGTAATCATGAAAGATGTACGTCATGGCACGTTGGTAGGTAGCTCCGGCATTTTTAAGGCCAAAAGGCATGACCTTATAGCAAAATGTCCCCCAAGGCGTTGTGAATGCCGTTTTTAGTTGGTCCTCAGGATTAATACGAATCTGATTGTATCCTGAGAAACCATCCATAAGGGAAAGCATTTCGTGGCCCGTTGTAGCGTCTACCAACGCGTCGATGCTCGGCAAGGGAAAATCATCCTTAGGACTCGCTTTGTTAAGATCTCAAAAATCGGTGCATATGCGAATCCTCCCATCGGGCTTCTTGACAGGAACCATGTTAGACAACCATGGCGGATAATCCACACGAGATGACAAACTGGGCATCCAACAACTTTTGTAACTCATATTTTACCATTAAGGCCACTTGTTGGATGCATCTTGCGTAGTTTTTGCTTTACCGGCTTGATTGTCGGATCAAGCGTTAAATTGTGCGTGACTAGTTGTGGGTCTAGTCCCGGCATATCCTTGTATGACCATGCAAAAACCTCCTTCTTTTCCTTAAGAAGGGCAACATAATCGGCTCGCTCTTCAGGGGAAAGACTTACCCCCAGCTTGAGAATCCGTGGATTCATTGGATCTATGCCGATGTCTACATCAGTCGTTGCTTCAACTGACATATGGGATCCGTCTTCCAACTGGTGTGGAATTGGGATTAGATGGATATCGTTTGCTGAATTAAGATCATCATTAGGAACGTCAAGTTCCTCTTCAAGCATGGAAGACATCCCGAGTCCGTCCCGGAGTGAAATGAAACATCCCATCGCAAGGCCAATACTCTGATGGAGATGGTGGTGTGTCGGCGCGATCCCAATCAATAGCTTCTATGTCTAGATGCAATAATCGTGTTGGATTGGCTGGATCATGGATGGGGGCGGTCAAGTCAATGGAGACCATGTTGATGAAATGATTGTAATCTCCATTACCGCAAATGTGACAACTCTGACATTCTGGATGTTCTTGGTGCTTTGGATCCGGCTCTGTAGGCACTGGCACAAAGGGATCAGCCCTATGCGCGGACCTGCAAATAGGGTCTGCCCTAGGCACTGATGGTTTGATAGGGTCTCCAGGCGAAAGATGCTCTATGTATTCCTGGAGTGGCGGGTGCAGTAATTGCTATAACTGCGCCAGGTTGAAATGCCTCCTAGGTCTTGGATCTATGTGTAAGTTTTCAAACATGTCATCTATGTCCAAAGGATTTTGTTGTTGTTGAGGTAACCTATGCTCACTGGGATCATTCAATGGGAACATCCTCAAGAAGTCCTCCTGATCGTCATTCATTTGATATTCATGCGAATGATCGTACTCCGACTCATCTTCAGAAGACCCTTCGTGGTCTTGTCCATCTTCCCCTTGTGGGTGAGTCCATGAGGTTTCTCCTTGTTCGGCCGTAGGGAAAGGGTTGTTGAGGTCAACAAGGTTATTTGTTTGCAATGGGAAATAATCCCCCAATGTATAAGTTGTATTTGGATTGGCATATGGATCTGATGCCAACCCATCCTTGTTGCCTATCCCTAGGCCTTGCATGTTTTTGACCAAGATGTCGAGGGGCAAAGGGTGATTAAACCCTACTCCTGACTTGTCATAAGGCATTTGGTATCTTGGTTGACACAAAACATGCATTCCTTGTTCATACCGGCCTAACCCGTATCCATGCCAATTGCATTGGCTAAGATATCGTAATGCGAAGTCTGGGTTAGCTAGATAGTTGACATCTTCCACAAAGGGATCTTCATCTTCTTCTTCTTTTCGAGAAGGTTCAACGCCATGATCTAGGCCCCCAAAAATAAAGTTTGTCTGATTAGGTGGGTAGCCTAAAGGAACCACGGAGCCTATGGGGAGTCGAGGTCTTCCCATGTCTTGCATAGACTGAAGTGTGGGCGTTGCAACAACATTGCGCACTATGTACTCCCCCATGCCTGTGTTAGACATCTCAACAGTAATCGTTGGCGATTGAGGGGAAGTGAATGGGAGTTCTCCTTGAGTCCACTCCATGTGGGGTGAACTAGGCGTCTCAACTTCCATTCTATTAGGCGTCTCTTCTGTAGAGATGTTGGAGACTAAAGGTGGTTCCGCTTCCGGGGGCTTCTTTCCTTTGTCCGTTGGAGTGGCCATCGTAGGTGGCATCGTTGTGGGAGGACCTGGATGAAGAAGATGATCCCGCTTGAGAATTTGATTGATTTGGTGATGGAAATTCTTGCTTAGTCGGACCCCGTTTAGATGGATTTAACTGGAAATCCACGTGCGTTGAAGGAAGGGTCGACTGCGGCATGATTTGCACTGAATTGCAGTACTTAAAAGGTTCCAAATCTACGGGGACCACATGTACTTGTCCTTCAAATGTATATTTCAAACATTGATGAGCAATTGAAGGGACACACTTCATATCCCGGATCCAAGGCCGCCCAAGCAAGATATTGTAAGCCATCTCACCTTCTAAAATGTGGCACAACGTATGAATGGTCTTTTGTCCCACTTGTATGGGCAGGACAATTGTGCCAACTATCGAGCATATCGTATCATTAAATGCTCGAAGGGTATAAGTGGAAGGTGCAATGTGAGAGGCTAGTAGTTTCAAATGTTTCAGTGCAGCGGTTGTAATAAGGTTACTGGACGAACCAGTGTCTATCAACACCCGTTTGTATGGAGTCCCGTTGACCCGTGCAATAACGTGTAGGGGTGGATCCGTTACATCTCCAGTCATAGTTTTTAGCTCATCTTCCCTGAAGGTAATGACTGGTTCAGTACACTGTTTGACATGCCCCACAAAATTGTTGAACGAATCCGCTTCGTGGGGTTGCAATTCAATTGCCTTTAATATCTCCATAAGAGCTTCCCGATGGGGCGCTGATTGTTGAATAAGCTCATAAATGGAGAGCCTAGCCGATGTGGTCCGTAGACTTTGAGTAAGTCTAGTTCGAATCATGGCCACTGGTCTAGGTGGGGGCAACTGTGTAGGATTTGGTTGATGTTGTGACGTGGATGAAGCTTCCCTAGTGGCTGTTGTGGGGACAACTCCTGGGTGTCTCTTGTTTCTTGTCACAATGCTAATCATTCCAACATATCCCTCCATGGGGTAACTCTGTTGCACTTCATTGACATGCAGAGGTTTTGTTTGTGCATCATGTGTGGGTAAAGGATCTTTGAAAACACCCATTTGTTGGTTGTTGGGTGCGATGGGGTTATCCACTACCAATGTGTGATTATCAATGAGATCTTGCACTAAACCTTTAAACGACCAACAGACATTAAGGTCATGCCCTTTCCTTCTATGGAATCTACAGAAAATATCCTCTCTATACCCTTTAGGCTTTGGCGCATTGGGATCAATTGTTGGAATATCTGGCAGATTAATCAAGTTTGCCGTTGACAAACGGTCAAACAAGGAATCCCTAGACTCAGTGTATGGTGTAAATTGTCGCTTAGGGCGACGCTGCTGATTTTGATCCTGCTTCTTGTTATCTTTCTCATAATTATTGTGAGGCACCGCCTGATAGTTAGCCTTTGAAGGCTGTGTTGCTTGGGCAGGCGTAGGGGCATTAATAGCAACTTGATTGACCGCGACGGGTTTCTGTTGCGTATTCCCTATTTTGGTGCTCTTGTTCCACTCTTTTTTCTTAGGCTTGGCAATTTTGCCATCCTGTATCTTGATCTCTTCAATACGTCTAGCTTGCGCCAGAGCTTCTTCCAAAGTGGCGTATTGCTGCAGCTGCAATAGCACAGAGATCGATCGCAAACAACTCTTTGCGAACATTTGAGTTAAGTCGGACATAGGAGGGAGGTAGGACAACTTTGAAAGCACTGTCCTCCATCGATTCCCATATGCTACCATAGATTCCTCTTCATACTTTTTGAGGCTAGCTAGATCACTGAGTGACGCCTTTTTCTTTGTATTGAAAGCAAAACGTTCTAGGAACGCGTCCACTAGTTGATCCAAGTTGTAGATGCTATGCTTTGGTAGATGGGTAAACCAATCCGAGGCAGACCCTGCGAATGTGGTTATGAATGTTCTCAATAATAATGCATCATTGTCTTGTATACCAAAGCACTGGCTCAAAAATCTCGTCACATGCTCTTGAGCATCCTCATCCCCTTTAAAGAGTGCCAACTGGGGCAGCTTGAAATGTTCGGGGTATGGAGGTGCTGGCACTGATGGATGTATCGGATGACTACGGAGTTGGCGTAAGGTAGGCTTTTGAGGCCCACTAGTCTTAAGTTCCATATTCTCCAAGCGTTCTAACAACACTTTGTAGGCATCGGAGGATATAATTTCCTCCTCCTTAGTTTGTTCCCGTTGTGGGTTGCGGGGAACTTGAGGCCTTTGAATGACTAAATGGGTAGCATCCCTTCTGCCTTGATAGGGCATTTCAGCCCGCTCTTCTTCTTGGTAATAATCCTCATAATCTTCTTGAGGAGTGTTTGGCCTAGGCCTGTAAACATGGATGGGTGCCCGCGGAGGATGCCCATCATGGTCATGGTGAATGGCCTCCCGCTCAGGTCTAAGAGGTCTTGGAGGCGGTGCTTGTTGTGGTCATGGAGACCTGTCTCGCACTAAGGGGTTGTGCCTCACATACATCTCAGATTGTTGTGCGCGAGGAACTGGGGCCCTCTCAGGTGCATGGTTGTGAAGCAATTCAGTTGTCTGACGCTGAATGCGCTCTTGATCAAGGCGACACAAATGTTCTAATTCCTGTTGTTCTTGCTTAAGCCGCGTGATGTGTGCTTGGCGGGTGGCTAGTTGTGCAAATGCCAAGTTACTTTGTTCTATTGTCTCTTGTTTAATAGGCCTAGATGTCTCTCCTACATATCTATTTCGATCATAATGCTCTGAGACTCCTATATGTTGCTTCCCTCTGTCGAGGTTGGCCGCATTGACTTGAAACTCTGGTCTCAATAAGCGATCTGGATATAATGCAGGTGCAGACGTGCATCATTTTGGCACTGGATACTGGCCTGGAGGAATGTAGTGATCCTCCTCTCTCTCTCTGTGATATGCATAAAAAGTGCGGGCATAATTGTCTTGCCCTGTCGGGAGAACTTGTTGTTCTGGATATGGTCTACTATGTCCGACATTAATTGGGGGTAAATTAGGAACCACAAAATCATATGGTTCTTCCTTTTGGACCCTTTGTTGTTCCATAGCAGTACACATTGCTTCATCACTAGGCCACCCAAAATGAACTTCCAAAGGAGGCCTCGTGCTTAGACCAGGTGGTATATATAAGTTATTTTCTTGAAAAGATTCTTGTTGCTCATGAGTTCCCCTTAGAGAGGGGGTTCTAAAGTCTCGTCTATTGAAGGCCTGACTTGGAGAGCCACTCCTTGAGGCACCTCTAGAACCATGTTCTATGACTGTATGGGTTGGAGTGCCCCTCACGGAGGGGCCTCTAGAGCCATGTTCTGCATGGTGTGAACTAACTGGTGTACCTCGCCGGTGAGGCGGGATGACTAAGTCTTCAAGGCTATATCGGAGACGATTTGTCTCTCTTGGTGCATGTTCTGCAGCTTTCGCCCGTGATTGGGCTTGGCTACGAGTATTCACCATGGTAATGCTAACCTAAAAATGCAAAAATTTTTTTATGATTTTCTTTTTATGATTTTTTTTTGTCTAAACAGAAAATAGCATACACACTCACAAGCAATGATTATCTCTTTTAAAGATTAATAGTGTGCCCTAAATCTGGTTTAGTGTGTTTTTGTTGTTTGTTTTGTTTTTGAAAATTTTTGTGAAACGTTTAAATGCAAGTATGAAGGCTCTTATGACTCCCAATATGGTCGCCCCTTCAATATACCATTGCCGGACCGATATACCAACCTCTCTATATACCCGCCCTTACGTGAGGGAGACTATAGGTACGTGAGAGCAGATGATACGTGGAACATAGGCGGTACGAAAGGGGAATCGCTCTATTTATGACACCTACCATAGAAGACTTATCCTCGCGTGTTGGGAATCACCCCAAGCTACACTCGGTCAGCTTTCGTCAGGATTTACGTCTAGCAACAGTCACGATCGAGGTAATGGATGCAATATCTCAAGCCAAAGTGATAATGGAATCCACCTTTGGTCTTGCTCAAGGGTTGGGGTTTTACGACCAACGCCTTGGTTTAAAATGCCACGTGATGTGTGGGGTTCGTTTTAATTTTGCAAAATTGAAATAGGCAAACGAAAAGAAATCTTTCCCTAAGCCATACAAACTAAAAACTAGAAAACAGAAAAACAAAAATTTGACAGAAGCTGTAAAAACCCCTACCTCTTCTCTGCCTAATCGGATGTTTCTGATTTGCTCTAAAAATTTGCACAGATCTATAATCATCCCTGGGTGAGGCGAATAACAGAACCGTAATCGTCACAGGGTGGAACGAATAGTTTATTCATCCCGGGGTGAGACGAGTACCAATTCTGTAATCGTCACTTACAGAGACGAATAACAGTCCGATGTTGAAAAATAGGTACCTGTAAAAAAAACAAGCAATTTTAGATCAGTAAGTTAACCTAAAAAAAATAGAGGACAGAGGTCCCACCGTGATCGCCATTGAAAACACGAGATTTCGGAAACAAAAAGGAAAGACTAAACAAAATTGTATTAAAAGGAAAGAACACAAATGAATGAACACAAGATATAAAAGCAATATAAACTATGGCCCTTTTTTTATTGATATTCTTTTCAATTCGTGTTACAATGCGTCTCCTTCCTTTTTAGGGGATAGGAGCGTTAGATATTGATCTCTACAACTCATTTCAGAATTCCTTCTTCCGCGTGCCCACATATAAAATGGGCGAACCAAAACGTTGTCGCCGCTTGCGTTGGTACAGGTCGATTCCTCGCTGCTCCTCCAATGCTGCAAATCTGCGTTCAAAGAAACAAACAAAGAATCGGTAGCACCTGTGTATGAAAAATAAAAGATAAATCTAACTATGGCTAAAATGAATCTAAATGAACTGAAAACTTGATAAAAGCATAAACATGAAACTAGCTAAAAAACTACAAAAGAAATAAAGCGGGAGGGGTGCCCGAAGGCAAACCACCCGCGGTTGAAACTTTGCTTCGACACCAATCCGCTTAGGATGGGTCCGAAACCTGATGTGATGTGTTGTCGGAAAATTGGTAGGATATTGTGGTCAAAATAATGGGATGTTGGTTCTTGATTCGTGCCTTCAAAAGTCACCCAATAACCTCTCTTTCGATTAAGAGATTATGGATGTTGAAAACACAAATCGCAAGTAAATGAATTAGCAGCACTTCGTCGCTCAAAATGCTCCTACTCGGTATATCTTTTGGGTGAGGAAACTCACCATTTTATAGACCCAAGGGGTCTCTTTGAATTAACATGCAAAAGTGTTTCTTTGCATGAATGCTTTTTGCCTAAAAAGAAGACTTCTTCTTGATCAAGGGATTCTTAACTGTCTCTGTGCATGTCTTTGTGTGTTTTAGAAAAGCTCACTTGCACTCCCATGCAATGAAGGGATAGCTAAGTGGCAAATCTGAGTTGTCCTAAAAAGCTCACTCTCATTCCCATGCAGTGAAGGGAAAGTCAATTGGCAGATATGAGTTGTCAAAAGAACTCACTCGCACTCCTATGTCATGCAGGAAAAGCTAAGTGGCAGTTCTGAGTTGTCATATGCCGAGATTTGACTTTTTGCCGGTCAAACCTGGCGTTCGTCCCACCCCGAAGCGAGTGCTAGTAATCGTCCCTGGGTGAGACGAGTATAAATTCGCACTCGTCCCTGGGTAGGACGAGTACAAATCCGCACTCGTCCCTAGGTGGGACGAATAAGCAATAAAGTGTCTAAAAGGTGCCAAATTGATTTTTGACTTGCAAAACTGTTGTGTGAGTGGTTAGAACCACTGTTTAACCTCTGGGGCCCTGGGGGCTGTGTGTGTTAGTGCGATCAGTGCTTGTTGTCACATAATCGGATTGGTGCTGTTTTGGTGTCTACAACACCATATCTATCTTACCATGTGAAATGATTACATAATGCATTTAATACATTATTTAATGTTATATGCTATACTGTATCATTCCTCCCCACTATAGATGCATTGGTATCCAATGCATACAAATAGGAAAGGAGAATATGGAGAAGAAAAGAGAAAGAGAAATAGGAGCCAAAAGAGACTAAGGATCCAGTAAACCAATATAGAAGCTAATGTTGAAGGAACTAATGTAGTGTTGCTTGTTGTGTCTTGTTGGTGAAGAAATGTGTTGAGCTAAAAAGTTGATGTGTTGAAATACACTAAGAGATGAGCTGCTAGAGGGCTAAAAAAACTCCAATTTTTAGGAGTACCAAATGGTGTGAGAGCTTAAAGATACATGTGATGGTTGTGATCATAATGACAAGGTCATGGTCTTGTGAAGGAAGAGAGAATGATAACTTCATGATTAAAAAATACCCATGTGATGGTAGGGTTCACATAAGAAGGGTCATGGTCATGGATATATCCAAGACTACTCTATTATTGAGGAGTACTTGTATGCAAAGGCCATGGTTTGGAGGAAAAATCTACTTCTAAAATAGAATCTATTGGGTGTGGACAAGATACAAATTCTTGAAAGAAGAGTTTGCAACAAATAATGCTAAGTGTCCTTATGGTGACCACCTCATCCTACCAAAATACATGGATAACCAGGTGTGATAGAGGAGACCACTGAGTACTAGTTTCACTTACATTATGTAAAGGAGTGTAGGGTATGATTGAAAAATGCACTCTGTTATACAACAAATATTTTCAAGGTAGTTTTGGCAACAAAAAATTTGGGGTGTCATAGGTCAAATCAAACTTTTGAAAAAATAAAATTTGATGCTTCTACTACATCCATCAAAGAAAGAGCTTTCCAACGACTATAAATAAGGTGATATTTAGGGTGGAATGAGGTCTCCATTTGTGAGAAAAATAACAAGGCTTCCAGAAGCAAAAATAAAAGGGGTTGGATGCCTTACATCAAAGAATATTCTATAGAATATTCTTTTGGAATTTCTTGTTGTTTTAAAAGTTTAACAATGGTGCTTGAGATTGTCTTACATGTAAACATGGAACATCAAAGATCAATAGAATATGAGGATAAGTATTTTACCTTCCCAAAATCAATGTGGGATTAGTTTCGATGAGAACATCATGTATGATAACAACGAAAAGAGTTATCATGTCCATAGCTCAGTGATGGATCCCATGTTTAGTGCACACATGTGTGGAAAATTTGACATGGTAGCTTCCATATTTTCCAAATGCTACGACATGGATGATATTATTTGCATAGAATTCAAAACCAGGGAAGGGCTAGTATGTGGCAAAAAAATGAGGGAGCACAATTTTAGTCAACAATCTACATTGGGAAGACATTAAAACTGGACAATCCACATGAGCAAGTAGGACAAGTTGTTGCATGTGTTAGGTGGCACGTAGGGCCACTTCGAGCATGCAAATGAGAAGCAGACAAGTTAGCAAGATTTTGTAGAGGGCCACATCCTTGGTGGTCAATAATATGGAGCAAAAATTCTCCACTCTTCTACAAATATGGAAACACATAACCAAAACAACATGTCTATAGCCTCTGTGCAAACCTCCATATTCTATGAGAACATGATATGGCAAACAAGAGTAAAATCCTCCACATTCTAGCATTGATGCTCTTTCATTGTAGAGAAAAATAAGATAATGTGGAAGAGATTATCATGGCCCTTGCTTAGGTGCACAGGAAACAACTAGAATGGGGTTGAGGAGCCACTTACAAAGGTATAAAGTGTCCAAAAATTGATTACTAGAAGCGACATAGAAACACCACTATTATTATAAACTATTGTAGATGTTGGATTGGGGTACATCAACATGATTTTAAGCAACAGTGAGTTGAGGATGTGATGAGGAAATGAGGGGCTAAATTCCTTGCACCTCCTCTTCATCATCATCGTGAGTGATGACCACAATCGTAGACTTGGATCCCCACATCTTAAGCCTATTTTATACCTTTAACTGCCAGTCACACTACACGATGGCTAAACTTAGCAATGCATGGATGAAGAGAACATGAGTCACCCATTATAGAATCATCCTACCTAAAGTTGTGTGAGGTATATGGGATGAAGTCCTTCAAGTGCAATGAAAGGTGTGTTGGGCTCTACGATGGATACATATGAAGCAACCCATTTTTTGGTAATGACATCAACTTGGACTCGAACATGAAACTGCATGGTGCTTTGATGAATTTAAAGTAAATCCTTCTTGTCAAATAGCTTGAAGGTATCCTTTATTGAATCTGAAGACATCATGGAAGACATCATTTGATCTAAATTCTCCATTACCAGGGTGTATGATAGTGACACAAAATATGATAAACAAGACTAGAATTGCGAAAGGGGAGGGGAAATTTCCCTCAAAGGAGATTCCCCCTCATAGGAGCAGGACCGTTAATCTGATACCAAACTGATATAGGTTTATGGGTTAAAACTCCAAATTGATTTTTATTGATAAAAAAAGAAATATATAGGCACCAAGTGCTTGTTATTATACCATGGTACGAGCCAAACCATGGGCTCATTACATGTGTAGGCAAGAGGACAATGGTGTATTCAATATTTAAAATAATATTTAATATGCACCATCTCTATATTGCCACGTGAAATGTTTACATACAAATACATTTAAGGCATTATTTAATGTCATATGCCATACCATATCATTAACGTTAAATAATGCCTTAAATACATTTGTATGTAGGTATTTCACGTAGCAAGAAAGAGATGGTGCATATTAAATACACCCTTGTTCTCTTGCCCACACATGGTAATGAGCCCATGTTTTGGCTCATACCATGGTGATGAGCCACAAAATTGCTCATTTTTTTGTACTCTTTTCCCTATAATGTGCGGCATATATTCTTGTAGATATAAATTTTTTATGGAAATTATATATAATTAATAATTTATTTTGCATGTTCTCTAATATTTGTATTTAAGTGTAATTTGTGTAGATTTAGTGGAAATTGTTGCATTTTGGCATGTTTTCATCAAGGTCCTACTCAGACTTGGCACTTACAATTTAATGAAGGAAAACATCTGCAGAATATCGATGAAGAGATACAAAGTTAGGCATCCAAATTCCTTTGAAGCGCCTAACTTCTGTTCAACACTTAACTGTTAGGCACCTGCTTCCCATTGTACGATGAAAGGCACATGCTTCTAATTGCACGGTAGAAGGCACCTGCTTCCCATTGTACAATAGAAGGTGCCTGCTTCCCATTATACGATATAAGGCACCTGCTTCCCAAATTCTATATACAATGCATCTACTTCCCAACTTCTTCAACTACGGTGCCTAATTTCCATTAACGCAAAACTTAAGCACAACTCTGTGGTTGGTAGAACAGAGCAAAACTTCAAAAACCAAAGTGAAAGGATTTCCAATATTGAAACTGGACATGGGATAATGTCAAAGGTGAATTGTCACCCATATTCTAGCTAATACGTAAATAATTTCTGTAAATCGGGCAAATAAATATCAACATATTCTAGAAATAGAATATGCTGAAATATCATGATATTTTTCTCGATTCCTCCAATTAAGCAAATAGTTGTAACAACAAATTATTTTCTGATTCATCATAAAAATTGTAACAGGTCTGACTGCATACCTTATAAATATGTAGGCCACCCCTAAAGAAAACCTCCTGGACTCTTATTGTAATTTTCTTCTTCTGCAACTGTTAATAAAATCTCTGCATATTTTCCTCTAAAATATCTTCTCAAGCATCCGATGATCATTTTACCATAGGAAGAACCTGTTGGAAGCGTGGGCCCACTTACAATAGAGTTCTTCCCTATTTTCCCTATTTTTTGTAATTTTTAATTAGGTAGTCATTTATATTTTAAACATTTTTAGTCCTGTTTTCTTAGACTTAGAATGGGATTATCAATTTAAACATAAACTCCAACGAATACTAAATACCCCCCAAACCATAATCCAAGGTACTCATATCTAAATGAGAAATTACAAGCATATATTTTGCACGGTTGCTCACAAGACTACGAGCTACCCCGGGTTGACAATTAAATGGAGGTAATTAATTGAACCATAGAAAAACTAACCAATATTTTGCCCAACATTTTGGCACCATTGCTGGGGGAGTAGCCATTGTAATTTCTTGTTCTGAAGGAAGCATAATTACAGTAGTTTAGAGTGTTTTATTTAGAAACCTTCATCTGAAACTTTGTATGAGTCCACCTAAGAACAGGGAACTAGACAATCATTTTATCAAAAACAAATAAGTTGTTTCTCAAAATCCTTCTACTTCAGTAGAACTTGAACTTGATACTAAAATCTCACTATCTCAATCTCCACCTGTGCATTGGTAGGAACACCCACTATTTACACAGGATCCTTATAAAACAATCTAGCAGAATATTAAAGCAGGATCAGAGATAAGTAGAGTTCAATTTGAGGAAGATCTATTGAATGCTAAAAATTGGCAAGTAGTATTAGATGAAACTATCTCAAATGCTAACTTATCCATCCTTTTGAATGATACAAGAAACGAACTAGAAGCATTGATAACTGCTTTGAATGAAGTAGGGGTAGAAACACCATTAGTAGGTAGAATGGCAAAAAATCTAGAGGAAACATCCACTAGTTTTAGTTTTCCAATAGGAGAGGTAGGGGGAGATCACAAGATGAAACACATCTCTCCTGCCCACCTTCCAACCTTTAGAGGACTACCAATAGAAGATCCAAACCTGTTTTTGTTTAAATTTGATGTTTTATTTAGATTTATGGATTACACCATAGATGCTCAAAAATTGAAATTATTCCCTTCCACCCTTGATGATTCAGCTTTGCGCTGGTTCATCAGCTTGGGGGATAAACAGATAACTACCTAGGATCAGTTAAAGAAACTTTTCCTAGATCGGTATCAATATTTTGGCAGAGTAAGAGATGCAAGAGAGGAAGTCCTAGATATGACCCAAAAGGAAGGGGAATCCATGGAAGAATACTTGGATAGGTTTAGCTTCAATTTGCAGAGATCACCCCATTCAAAACTAGGAGATAGGTCCCTAAGAAATATTTTTCTAAAAGGACTAACAAATGAATCCTTGGAACCTTTAAACATGATCTATGGGGGAGACATTTAACAACACCAAATGGATAATATTCAGAATTTGTATCAAAATTTCTTAAGAAGAAAATGTAAGTTAACCCCTAGAATGTTAAGCAGTCAACCACTATCACTAAAACAAAAATAGAAAACATGCTAGAAGACCTTAAGAGTAAGATGTTATCATCTCTGGCTCTTCAAATGGATACTCTTCTACTTTAGAGAAAGAAGCTGGAGAATGAGGTAGCATTGGCCTACTTATATCCTAAATGCAGAGGCAAACACCCCAGAAAAAGTATCCAAAAAACAAAGTTCATGTATGTGCTATTTTTAAGAAGGATCATGAAACAAAGATGTATCCACAATTAATGAAATCTAAAGATAAACCTGAAGTAGTAGAGGCATAATTCATGGGTAATAGGAGAAACTAGAAAAAGTATCCTATGGGTAATAATATGCAATCAAGAATATTATCCTATGGGGGTAGCAATTACCAAAACCAAGGTCAAGCCCAACCACCTAACATGGGTTGGTATGGTCAACAACCTTGGAATCCATTTCCCCAAGGAGAAAATCCTTATAACCCTTATCCTTGGAACCAATATCAGTAGCTTGGGTAGTAGTGGAGAAATCAAAATGCTTAGAATCAGTATCCACAACATACTACTCTAGATCCACTACAACCAAGTCTTCCAACTCTACCTGCTCCAAGGACTCCTCAGTTACCAACACAACCAACAACAAACCCAAAAAATAATCAGCCAGTCTATCGGATGGAAAACAAGATGTACCCTATGTATAATATTAAGATAGATTGTGATCCTATCCAATTAAGGTTAGGAAATCAAGTAGGTGTAGAAGTCACTCCTCTTGTAGAAGAAGAGGAATCGATAGAAATATATAAAGGGGAATCACCCCTTGTAGAAGAGGTATAAGAAGAATCAACACTTGTACATAACAAAGAGGAGGTTCCACATTTTCCACAAAGGTTGAAAGAACCCAAGAAACCAATACAAATAGAGTTTGATATCCTCTCCAGTTTAAAGAACTTAACAGTCACAATCCCTCTATTTCAGGCCATTAGAGACATACCTATTTATGGGAAGGCCATAAGAGAGTTTTGCCTCAAGAAACTAGGGAGGAAACCAACTAAATCAATAATTTTGGTAGGTCGGTTAGATAACCTTATATTAGGGAATACCTACAACCAGAAGTAGTCAGATCCAAGAAGCCCTATGCTAACTGTAAAAATAAAAGGTTATGTTTTACCCAATACACTAGTAGATTTGGGGGCTGCCATCAATGTCATGCCCTAGGAGACCATGCAAAAATTGAATTTGACTAATATGAAGCCCACTAAAACTGTGCTGTAGTTGGCAGACAGATCTACAGTACTTCTTGATGGAATACTAGAAGATATCACTATTACATTACATGCATGGGAGTATCCAGTAGATTTCTTAGTGTTGTAATCTAAGTCTGGACTAGGTGGATACCTATTAATCTTAGGTAGACTTTGGTTGGCAATAATTGATGCCTACATAAGCTATAGATATGGGAAAATGACCATTTCAAATGGTTAGAATATAAAGAAATTGATCATACATTCACCTGCATAGTATGCATATTTGTTGGGATAACCTAAGGAAGATAATCAAAATATTGGTGGTCTATCAATGATCCAACCTGTGATGATACTTGAGGAGTTTGAAGATGAAAATGAAGAGGATAAGATGATCTCTCACTTTTTTCAAGGAGAACCTTCTTGTTCTCCTCTTGAGTTGCCATTAGTAGGAGGAAAATACCACCATATTCAGGAAATAGAATTGCACCTAGAAGAATTCTAAATGTGGATAACAAGTTGACAACTGAACAACAAATCAAACTAAAACAAACATTGGAAAAATAGCAAGATGCCTTTTCTTGGGAGTATTATGACATGAGAGAAATAACTCCTGAGACCTGTACACATAGAATATATTCATAAGACCAAGTCAGACCGGTAAGCCAACCATATAGGAGAATGAATCCAACCATGAAAGAAATTGTCAAAATAAAGTTACAAAACTCCTTACAATTGGATTCATCTACCCTATTTCAGATAGTATCACCATTAGTGGTGCTGCCAAAGAAGAATGGAAAGTTGAGAATGTGTGTTGATTACAGGTTGCTAAATAAAGCAACTAAGAAGGACCACTTCCATTTACCATTTATAGATCAGGTCCTTGACACCTTAGCAAGAAATAAGTACTTTTATTTCTTGGATGGGTTCAATGGATATAATCATATCCAAATAGGGGAGGAAGATCAAGATAAAACCACCTTCACTTGTCCATGGGGGACATTTACTTATCGAGTTTTACCATTTGGCCTATGCAATGCACCTGCCACCTTTTAGAGGGCAGTTCTTAGCATTTTTTCAGATATGATTGGAGAGATTGTGGAGGTATACATGGATGATTTCACTTTATATGGTGAAACTTTTGAAACTACAATAGATAATCTAGAAAAGAAACTTAAACATTGTGAGGAAACTAACCTATCCTTAAGCAATAAGAAATGCTATATGCTGATGTAGGAAGGGATAGTTTTAGGACATCACCTTTCTACAAATGGGATCAAAGTAGATAGAAAGAAAATTGAAGTCATCCAAACCTTGCCTACTCCCAAAACACAAAAGGATATCCACAGTTTCCTAGGATGAGCTAGTTACTATAGGAGGTTTATATTAGACTTTAGAAAAATGCTAAAAATCTTACCACATTGTTAACTAAATATGCAAAGTTTGTCTGGACTGAAAAATATGAATAAGCATTCAACACCTTAAAGGAAAAACTAATTACTACTCTAGTACTGAGAGGTCCAAATTGGACCATACCTTTTCACATATATGCTGATGCATCTAACAATGCAATAGGCTCAGTACTAGGATAGAAATATGGTGATGATTTTTATGCCATATATTATGTTAGTAAAAACCTTATAGGTGCTAAAATAAATTATACTATCATAGAGAAAGAGTTTCTTGCAATAATACATGCTCTTAAAAAATTTCATCATTACATTACAGGTTATAAGGTATTTGTACACATTGACCACTCAAAAATTAGATACTTCAAAAACAAACCTGGGATTAGTGGTAGAATTATCATATGGTTGTTGCTCTTGTAGGAATTTGATGTGACAATAGTGGACAAGCCATGAAAGGACAACGTGGTAGCTGATTTCCTGTCCAGATTGACACCTCCTAAATTATGCAGCTATAGAGGACCAATTTCCAGATGAGCATTTGTTTGCTCTGAATGATCAGATACCTTGGTATGTATATATGGATAATTATTTAGCCATTGGTAAAGTATCCCCCACACTTTTACCCCATGAAAAATAGACTTTAATTGAGAACAGTGCATATTTATCATGGATTGATGGGTGCCTATTCAAAATAGGACCTGATCAAATTATGAGAAGATGTGTTGCTGGATATGAAATAATTGAAATACTGAAGGCTTGCCATGATGAACCTTGTGGTGCCCATTTTGTAGGAAAAAATACTGCATATAAAGTATTGCAGGTTGGTGTATCACTCCAATTTTTTTGCACCCTTACCTTCAGGCTATAGGATCCGTGCCCGGAAGGGGGATGTGAAAAGAATGGGACAATACCTCGGACTGAGAGGCCCTTTGAAGGTCTTGCCTCTCGGGGGAGGTGTATAAGGGTGAATTTTTGATGGATGGTGGGTTCACCAAGAAAATTTTGAATGGCAGTTTCCACGCCTAGGTTGATAGTGCGTTTGATGTGTTCATTTTTATGCTTGATCATTTAAGTCCTAGGTTTGGCCAATATGAATCTAAACTATTCTATATGCCAATGTAGATTTCAAAGAATACCAAAAACAGAAATAGATGCAAATTATAGAGAATATGCTAACCAGAAGAATTCATACCTGATTTCGGATGTCTGATGGAGATTTTGAGTCTTGTAGCAGTTCAGATCGTCTCAGTTTGCACATTATCATCTGATATTTCTCAGGATCATCTCAAATCATAGAAGGTCATCTGAAATAGGACAGAATCACTTGAAATCTGATGAATTCGTCAGACGAATCCTTCAAAAACCTACAATGACAAAAATAGACACAAAATACCAAATATGCAAATGCAGAAGTAAGGGATAATGATAGAAATAACAACAAACATGCCTAAATAATAGTGTCTAATAACAAATGAGGAAATGCAATAAATTTAATGATTGATTTTACCTTTATCATGTAATTATGCTAAATGAGGTGAACTCCAAGATGCATAAAACATAGTAACTTAAAACGATGCAGAAATATGTTATGGAAAATGCAGCAAAGCTTAAGAAAATACGAACTCTAAACTTGGACTACCCCCAATCTGGACTACAGTCAGGATCGCCTCCAATCGTACGAAATCGTTCGCAATCATCCGAGATAGTCTGCGATGATCCAAGCTAGCCTCGACTGAAAAACAGTAGAATTCCTACAATAAAAACAATGTGCAAGCAATAATGCAAGGGAATAAGGAGCTAACTCTGTAATGAAATCCTGTCAACAAAGGGGTTGGGGGTTCAGGGAGAATCAGCAAGAATTAGGCAGGGGGGCAGAGGGATAAACTAGAAAAATCCTAGTTTATATAGGATTAAAAAGAGGTTTGGGAGGTTGGGGATCATCCCAATTTGGGAGATCTCCAACAGGGAAATCTCCAACTGCACAGACACGCTTCTGCCCGAGTTGGAGAGGCTGTTGAAACAGAAGCTAATTATGAAAATTCAGTTTTGGGACGAAATCATCTGGACGTTCTATTCCAGATGAATTCATCATATCGGGGATGATTTCGTCTAATCTGTGACGATATCGTCCAACGGTCAAAACAAATCCTAAAAATGGCATGAAAAATGGGGAAAGCGGGTAAAAAGCGATTTAACGGGCAGTTTGGGGTTGAAATTCAAATTTTAATATTTTATATTTTTACTAAGGTTTTAACCGTGCCAATTTTAGGGTGCTATATTTTGCCCCATTTTTTGCAAATTTTCCGAAGAAAATGCGTTAAAGACAAGTTTTTCCTGTTTTATGAGAAAGCAAAAATGTACTCAATTTTTTAGACGACGATTCTTGGTCGAATAATATGAATACTGACTATGGTGCCCCCTCCGTGTTTTTACCCAAATCGAACGTTTGAGGTAAAAATGCGAAAAAGCAAAATTTAAAATGTTGAGTTTTTTAAATAAAATTAATAAAAAAGGGTAAAACCCTAATTCATTTTTACTATTCACTTTGACTGTTCCAGAGTTCTACAAAAAAATATGGTGGAGACAGCACACAGAGCGACAAAGGTCCAACACGGGCTACATGTAAGGATCTAATCCTAGTAGATTAGGTTTAATGTAACTTTATGCAAGTTGTTTTGATTTAAATTTGATTGTTTGGGGCATTGCGGCTATTTTTAGGCCATCGACATCGTCGGGACAAAATCGTCTCGATTTCATCGAAATCGTCCCTAGATCGTCGATTTTGTCTCACAGTGAAATCGACGAAGCAGGGGTGATTTTGTCCAACAAGGGGTGATTCCCAAGTTGCAAAATAGGAGATGATTTCATCCTCACAAAAGACAATTTTGCCCAATTGGGGACGATATCATCCAATGGTGGATGATATTATTTTAAACTTGATTTTAAGTTGTTTAATTTGATGTTAATGATTGGTTTATTAATTATTTTGTTGTTTTATTGTTTGTTTTGCAGAAGGGGTTACTAAAGAGCCGAGAATGAAAATACGGTGGGCTAAGAGATGACATAGCCACGCTTGACCAGGCAAAGCATGACCGACTTGGACTGGTCAGCCTACAGCATGTGGCAGAGATGCCACAAGTGCTGACTGACATGGGGCTATTGACAGCCCTAGCAGAGAGGTGGTATCCGGGGTTGTCTTGCTTTTGATTATCGACAAGGGAGATGGCTCCCACTCTAGAGGACGTATGGAGGATCATGAAGATCCCCATACAGGGATGGCTGATGACACCTACGGCCAATCAAGGCCAGGTGATGATGAGGCTCACTGGAGACCCTAGCTTTGCCCTGGAGAAGGGCAAAGTGAACATCGAGTCTCTACGACAGATGCCTGGGACATATAGGCTGACACAGGTTTTGGCAAGAGTTGTCGATGGCTTACTGCTGTGCCACCAGAGCGGATGCAGACTACCATGGGTGCTCTCAGACATAGTCTACGATATGAGAGACCACGGGTACATATTTTCATGGGGGAGCTTTGTACTCTGCCACTTGTATAGGATCCTACATGGGGTCATATACAAGGGAGGTCGATGTCTGGTTTTGACATCACTACTGCAGGTTTGGTGCTGGGAGCACATTGTGGTGCAGAGGCCGATAGGGCTCCCATTGACAGGTGTTGACCGGGAGAGACCTCGGGTTTTCTATTGGTGGCTACAAAGAGGGTCATAGTGGCGGATAGATCTGTCGATGTCACAGAGGTTGCTGGATGACCTCATCCCAGACCAGATCACCTCGAGGCCATGGTGAGAGCACCTCGAGTGGGCAGAGGATGGGTAGGAGCTAGCTCACATCAGGCAAGTCTGTTGGCTGAGGATGGAGCAAGGAGAGGTAGAGCTCCACCGCTATGATTGGGTACTATGATAGTTTGGTCTATAGCAGGGGATCCCATCTCTCAGGGATTACGAGTACTCCCAGATTATTTGAGATAGTATTACACTAAGCGGGGCTCCAGATATGCAGCGATTCTGGAGTCAGGATGTGAACGATGCCCTCATCCAGCCAGTGGATGGTGATGACACTAGGGTTGCATATGGGTATGATGCCTGGTACGCAAGCATTCGCCCTCCTTAGATGATGAGGGTGCAGGGTCCAGTGCATGTTGTGGTGCACCAGATGGGGAGGCGATGATAGGCTACTATTGAGGCAGCATAGGGTCACGGAGGGAGAGAGTAGCGATGGATCCCATAGGAGAGACGCCAAAGGATGGTACAGGCTCCATAGAGGCTATGGGAGATAGGGCGAAGGGAGGAGAGACTCCCTTCATAGCAAAGAGAGAGACCACCATCACCCAATAAGGGCAAGGGTGTGGATGTAGGGGAGAGCAGCGAGACGACGACTCTTCAGGCTGAGGCTACCCACATCTAAGCTCAGGTGCAATCACTATAGGACAAGGCCACTCAGCTAAGGATGTAGGTATGGACACTGCAAGATGAGACTACATGGCTCAGGGCACAGAGTAGAGGGGTGAGCAGGGATGAGCTGGTGTGGTCTATGATGCAGACCACATTCTACTAGGGGGTATACTTCCAGCTGGTTCCAGAGGGCCGGAGGAGTACGACTACCGACCAACATTGTAGAACCAATCAGGCTGGGATCGGTGAGGACATCCTTCTAATCGATGACGAGGACCAGAGATACAGCCCAGACCTCTATGGGACCACCTCCTCCACGTCAGGGTGGGGGATGAGATGAGGCTAAGAGTGAAGAACACAAGCTTATACTGAGAGGGGGGGGTGAACAGTATAAGACCACTTTTTAATTTGCTTTAAAACCAACTTTCTAAAACAATATAATGTAGTGAATAGATAGCAATAAAAATAGTAGTAATCAAATCAATGCACAACACACCATCCACAAAGTGACACAAAAATTTACGTGGTTCACCCAAGGTGGGCTACTCCACGGATAAAACTTTTCTCTAAAAGTTATATCACAGTTCTTTTGGAAACCTTCCCAATTACAAAGTTTATGGGCACCAACCCAAAGGAGACACCTTCCCCTAGCTATGCTCTTAGTGGTGATCCTCTAGAAGACCTCTACCTCCTCTGCCCTTAGCAAGTGAAATTCTATCCACAGAAGACACTTGTCTTCCCTGCTCTCGGCTAGAGATCTCTGTCCTCAACTCTATCAATGCAAAGCCGGTCCTTTTATTTGCACCAAAACATAGTACTTCGGTCTGGCACAAATCTATCCTCTTCCTCTTTTCTTTTCTGTTATAGTTGCACTTGGTCGAAACCAACTTTTCATAGTCTATGCAAACATAGCAACACTCAATTAACTTATGCTCTTTTGCAAAAATACAGCAGCACAGTCTTCGCACACCCAACGTAGACACAGCAACATAGTCTTTGCACTCTTTGCTAAAACATGATAGCACTGTCTTCACAACCTCTGCACAAACACAATAGCACAGTTGTTGCACACTTCGTGCAAACACAGTAGTCACTCTGACTTCCACTTATACACCTTTGCGATCGAACTTCTCCCTGCACTCTATCTATGCAAATCACACTTCGAACGCACACTTTATCGATGCACAAACTATTCAAACAACCCTCATTTTATAGAGTAAGATTCAAGATCATTACATTCAATCTTGGTTGGCTATTACTCTTCAATTGCGTCGGTTGCAAAACCCTGCGTCGGCCTAGATTTTAACTTTGTCGGCTCAAAGTTAACTCTGTACTTCAACTATCTTTGGTTCTGTAGCTGTCCCTACGAAACTACAATATGTCATGATATCATGACATTTTTACAGCCGTACACCTTCTATAGCCTGCTATCACGAAATTGTGACACTTTGGCCTTTGTCGACTTCCTTTGTGCTTCTGTCACAAAATCATGACACCTTTGCCTCTTGCTGACGTCATCTCACTTCTATCGTGAAATCATGACACTTTAGTCTTCATGGCCTTCCTCTCAACTTTTGTCATGAAATCGTGACACATCTGCCTCTTGCTAATGTCATCTTACTTCTGTCGTGAGATCATGACACTTTAGACTTCATGGCCTTCCTCTTAGCTTTTGTCATGAAATTGCGACACATCTGCCTCTTGCTGACGTCATTTCACTTCTATCATGAAATAATTACACTTTAGACTTCATGGCCTTCCTCTTAGATTTTTTTATGAAATCGTGACACATCTGCTTCTACTGATGTCATCTGCAACTCTGTCACGAAATTGTGACACTTTCGCTACCTTAAGCTCTTTTCTGCCAAATACCCACGAAACTGGAACATGTCACGAAACTATGACGCTTTCGCCTTCGAGCTCTTCCTTCTTCAATTCATTGTGAAATCATGACACTTCTTTTGTTTAAGTCTTGTTAACTGTTTCTGTCATGAAATCATAACACTTTCTCCAACTGCAAGCTGCCAACTCAACCTATCGCGAAATCGCGACGCTGCTCCTTTCAGACTCTTTCCTTTGCTGCATGTCGTGAAATCGTGACACTTCTCATTTCAAGATTTTTTAGCATGTCGCAAAATCATGATAGTCCTCACCTTGACCTCACGAAATCACGACAGTTCTTGAAAAATTTTCACTCTCTTCGATCTTGTCGCAAAATCGCGACAGCTTACACTGCGGACTCTTTATTCTACAACACGTTGCGAAATCATGACATTTTTTCGTTCGTACAACCTCTTTTATAGAATGTCATGAAATCACAACACTTTTATTTCTCTGCCTTCTTGCACTGTCTGAGTCATGAAAATGCGACATGTCACAAAATCGCGACACTTTCCATCTGCTCTTCTTCCCTGCCAACATGTCACGAAATTGTGACAGTTTTGCCTACGTTATCTCTGTCTTCCAGCATGTCGCGAAATCGTGACAGTTTTGCCCAAAATTTCTCTCTCCTAAAAAATGTCTTGAAATTGCGACAATTTTTCCAGCCGCCTGCATACTTTTTCTTACTTGTCTTTTTTTTGATCTTTTGCAACTGGGCTACTCTGATCTTCTTGGAAACTCATTGTCCAAGCTGAAACCTTCATCAAGACACATTATTTGACATCAAACCAAATTGGTTCAAGACCTTCTTGACATCAATGACAACATCTACACTTAGAGTAAAGGCAATGTACCCAATGTACCCAAAATTGCCAACAATCTCCCCCTTTGTCATTGATGGCAAAACCTTAACTGAAAACACAAGTCAAGAGCCAAAACTGAAAACAACTGATCCAAAAACTAAGAAACTACATTTGAAGTTATTGCTCCCCCTGACTTGAAGCTCTCTTCTTCACTATGAAGCTCTCCCCCTTACTCATATCTCTCCCCCTTTGTCATCAATGGCAAAGGGTCACCTTTGGGGCTCGGGACTAAGAATGAGCCTCTTAGCTTAGTCCCTCCCCCACCTCCTGATGAGGTGATTTAAAACAAGGGTGGGAGTGAAACTCCCATTAGGCACTCATCATCATCAGTGTCTAAAATTTCTTTTTCGGGCCTTCTCTTGAACTCTTTGTCAGTGTTTCTGTTCTTGTCACTTTTCTTGTTCTTGTTCTCATCTCTTTTCTTGTCCATACTTTGATCCTTGGACCTGTTTATACCACTGTTCCTATTCCTTTACCTTGGAAGATCAGCTCTGCACTATCTGGCTGTGTGACTTGCATTGTTGCACTTATAGCAAATAACAACATTATTTCTTTTGGGCATAGCTGTTCTTTGAATCCGCTTGTTTTGACTAACCTAGTTTCTGTTATTTGCCTTGCAAAAAATTGCTTTGTGCCCGAACTAATTACAAGAGTAGCAATACCCTTGAAATAATTTACGACCCCTGAAATTGTCATTTATCTTCCTTACTTGAGTCATGCACTGCGAAGCCATGTGGCCAAACCCATGACACGCAAAACATCTACCGTGAAATATTCTTCTGTTTGACCTCTTGGGTCCCAAAAACTTCTTTTTCGTATTCAGAATTTTGTTTTCTATTTTTGCGCATTTATCACTCACGGACTCTTTCTCTGAAATACTCTCTTCATCAAAACTCTCTTCTTTCTAAAATCTCTTACTTGATTCCCCAACCTGTTTTTTGTGTGGTTTAACAAAACCAAGACCTATTTTATCTGATGGATTTCTTTGACTTTGGATGAGAGACTTAACCCTTTTTGAGCTATCTTGAAACTTGTACAGCTTATCTTTGTATTCTTTATTTTCCTCTTTCATGGCAGCCATTTTCTGTTCTAATTCATTATACTCAAGCATCTTAGATTCTAACTCATTATTGAGTTCTTGTGTCTTAGCCATAGAGATGTCAAGACTTTCTATGAGTTCATATCTCTCCATACAACATTCATCTAACTTATCATTGAGTCTAGCATTCTTCTTCCTTTCCTTTTTCAAAACACTAAGAGCATTAGTAAGTTCACATTCAAGTTCTTCTATTTGATTGCATTTTGAAATATCAAGGCCTTTTTCAGATTTCTTATCACTAGAGGTGCTACCCTTTTCAAAAACCATACATGCATATTATTTCTCATTTTTTGAAGCATCCTCATACATACTAGCAACCAATTCATTATTTGTGCAATCATCCTCAAGGTGCCCAAAATTTCCACATCTAGGACATTTCATGACAATGAATTTATGTTTTGGTTCTTCCTCTTTTTTTGAAATGAACAACATCTCATTTTCATCATCACTAGAAGAACTTTCACTATCACTGCTAGAACACTTACTTGCTTTGTCTAGGTAGAAGCTCTTCTTATTCTTGTGTGAATGCCTCTTTCCTTGATTGTTGTGCTCATATTTGTTCTTTCTGTAATACCTATGCTTTTCAGAATCCTTGCTCTTAGCATCCTGTATGTTTTCATCACTTTCATTCTTGGAAACAGTACAGTCAGTAGCATAATGACCAAACTTTCCACAGTTGAAACATCTTATGTTTTTCTTGCTTTTGAGTTTTCTAGAGAACTTGCCTTTTTTTTTGTAATATGCCTCTTCATCACTAGAAGACTCATCACTCTCTTGAATCTGTTTGCCCTTTGATTTCTTGGTAGATTTGAAAGCTGCCTCTTTCTTGACATCAACTTTCACTTGAGTTCTCAGCTCAAATGCTGTAAGAATACTATGGAGCTCATCATTTTTAAATTTATCTAAATCTTTAGCTTTCTCAATAGAAGAAATCTTTTCACTAAATCTATTAGGAAGAGATCTTAAAATATTATCACACACATCATTTTCAGCAACTTCAAGACCTAGATCTTTCATGGAGTTAACAATTTCATCCATACGAAGCATGTAGTCACTAATATTTTCATAATAATTCATTTTGAGTTGTTCAAACATACCTTTAAAATGTCTCAATTTGGCCTTTCGAACATTTGCATCACCTGTATGAACCACCTGCAATTGTTTCCACATTTCACTAGTTGTCTTGTAGTGAATAACTTTGGTGAGATCTGCTTTCTATAAGCCTCTCAAGATTGCATTCATGGCTTTTGAATTGTTGTGAAGCATGAGCATGTCTTCTTTGGTATAAGGACCATGTTCAGGAATAGTGTATTCGTCTTAAATCACTTCCCATACCTCATTACCAAGTGCCATTAGATAAACTCTCATTCTTGCACTCCACAGACCGAAATTTGATCCATCAAGAATAGATGCTACATTGCTACCTGAATAATCCATTGTGTTCTTAACCAGTTCTTCCTTTCGGCTGTTAAACCTTTTCAAAGGAACCCGCTCTGATACCAATTGAAGAACACAAGCTTATACTGAGAGGGGGGGTGAACAGTATAAGACCACTTTTTAATTTGCTTTAAAACCAACTTTCTAAAACAGTATAATGTAGTGAATAGATAGCAATAAAAATAGTAGTAATCAAATCAATGCACAACACACCATCCACAAAGTGACACAAAAATTTACGTGGTTCACCCAAGGTGGGCTACTCCACGAATAAAACTTTTCTCTAAAAGTTATATCACAGTTCTTTGGGAAACCTTCCCAATTACAAAGTTTATGGGCACCAACCCAAAGGAGACACCTTCCCCTAGCTATGCTCTTAGTGGTGATCCTCTAGAAGACCTCTACCTCCTCTGCCCTTAGCAAGTGGAATTCTATCCACAGAAGACACTTGTCTTCCCTGCTCTGGCTAGAGATCTCTGTCCTCAACTCTATCACCGCAAAGCCGGTCCTTTTATTTGCACCAAAACATAGTACTTCGGTCTGGCACAAATCTATCCTCTTCCTCTTTTCTTTTCTGTTATAGTTGCACTTGGTCGAAACCAACTTTTCATAGTCTATGCAAACACAGCAACACTCAATTAACTTATGCTCTTTTGCAAAAATACAGCAGCACAGTCTTCGCACACCCAATGTAGACACAACAGCATAGTCTTCGCACTCTTTGCTAAAATATGATAGCACTGTCTTCGCAACCTCTATGCAAACACAATAGCACAGTCGTCGCACACTTTGCACAAACATAACAGTCACTCAGACTTCCACTTATACACCTTTGCGATCGAACTTCTCCCTACACTCTATCTGCGCAAATCACACTTCGAACGCACACTTTATCGATGCACAAACTATTCAAACAGCCCTCCTTTTATAGAGTAAGATTCAAGATCATTACATTCAATCTTGGTCGGCTGTTACTCTTCAACTACGTCGGCTACAAAACCCTATGCTGCGTCGGCCCAAATTTTAACTTTGTTGACTCAAAGTTAACTTTGTCCTTCAATCATCTCTGGTTTTGTAGCTATCCCTACAAAACTACAACATGTCATGATATCGTGACATTTTTACAGCCGTACACCTTCTATAGCCTGTTGTCATGAAATCGTGACACTTTGGCCTTTGTCGAATTCCTTTGTGCTTCTGTCATGAAATCGTGACACATTTACCTCTTGCTGACATCATCTCACTTCTGTCGTAAAATCATGACACTTTAGTCTTCATGGTCTTCCTCTCAGCTTTTGTCACGAAATCGTGACACATCTGCCTCTTGCTGACGTCATCTCACTTCTGTCATGAAATCGTGACACTTTAGACTTCATGGCCTTCCTCTTAGCTTTTGTCGTGAAATCACGACACATCTGCTTCTACTGACATCATCTGCAACTCTGTCATGAAATCATGACACTTTCGCTGCCTTAAACCCTTTTCTACCAAATGCCCGCAAAACTGGAACATGTCACGAAATCATGACGCTTTCACCTTCGAGCTCTTCTTCAATTCATTGCAAAATCATGATGCTTCTTCTATTTAAGTCTTGTTAACTATTTCTATCATGAAATTGTGACACTTTCTCTAGCTACAAGCTACCAACTCAACCTGTCAAGAAATCGTGACGCTGCTCCTTTTAGACTCTTTCCTTTGTTGCATGTCACAAAATCATGACACTTCTCATTTCAAGATTTTTCAGCATGTCGCGAAATCGTGACAGTCCTCACCTCGACCTTTGTAGCATGTCACGAAATCATGATAGTTCTTGAAAAACTTTCACTCTCTTCGATCTTGTCGCGAAATCGTGACAGCTTACACTACGTACTCTTTCTTCTGCAACACGTCACGAAATCATGACATTTTTTTGTTCGTACAACCTCTTTTGCAGAATGTCGCAAAATCGTGACACATTTCTTTCTCTGCCTTCCTGCACTGTTCGAGTCATGAAAATGCGACATTTCATGAAATCGTGACACTTTCCATCTGCTCTTCTTCCCTGCCAACATGTCACGAAATCATGACATTTTTGCCTGCGTTGTCTCTGTCTTCCAACATGTCGCAAAATCGTGACAGTTTTGCCAAAACTTTCTCTCTCCTCAAACATGTCGCGAAATCGTGATAGTTTTTCCAGCCACCTGCATACTTTTTCTTACTTGTCTTTTTCTTGATCTTTTGCAACTAGGCTACTCTGATCTTCTTGGAAACTCACTGTCCAAAATGAAACCTTCATCAAGACACATTATTTGACATCAAACCAAATTGCTTCAAGACCTTCTTGACATCAATGAAAACATCTACACTTAGAGTAAAGGCAATGTACCCAATGTACCCAAAATTGCCAACAGAGAGCTCGAGGGCTTCTCGAGACTAGGTGTCTATGGACTATAGATTTTTTAGAGATTGTTGAGAGGATTGAGTATGCCAGGGTATAGATTGTGGCATACCAATCTAGTTTTGATATGATGTAAATAATTTTTGGATATATATATATATATATATATATGATCTTGTTTATGATGATATGACTTGTTCATATGTTTTTATGATGCTTTAATGTTTGAATTATTTGCTTATTGGATTGAGGATTCATATAATTATGTCATTTTGAAATATTATAATTTTGATGTCATGCTGTAAGATTTTAAATAAAATAATCTGATGTAAACAATTGGTGGTTGTGGTGTGATTTGATAAAAATAAAAGGGACTTCTAATAATAATTTCAAAAGACATTGTCGCTATTATAGACCATTTCATGGAGTCGTTGCTCACTCGGTCGTCAAGCTAATCCCAGTATAGAAATATTTTTAAAAGTAAAAGAGTGCTTAAGAGAATGTCTTAAGACTTTGTGTTCTAATGATGGAGATAATGATGGTTTGATTATTTATTTTTAGATCTTCATAAAAATAGTATGCATGAAAATATGATGTTGCTAGGCATAAATTCCTAAGTGTGATAAAATTGTGAACAATTCCTTTAGAATTTATACCATGGGTGCAATATTGAATTTTGAACATAATGTCATGAAATAGAATAGGTGTTTGTTTGTTTGTAAAGCATAATTGTGTAACATAATGATGCAAGTCACATGTTTTGATGAATTTTGTTTTAAAATAAATGGAAAAGAAAATTAGAACGATGGTTTGCGCTAGGCATATAATTATAGGTATAAACTTATACCATCATCGCGAAATCCAAAGAAGAAAATAGATTGTTGGTTTTATTGCAAGATGTATTTTTGACTTTCGATAAACAAAAAAATAATATGAAAATTTTGTTTGAAATTATTTTTGAGATTTTATGAGAAGATGTATGTAATTGCTTTTATACGAAACAAAATTTTTGAAATAAAAGGATCAAATTATTCCGAAAAGAGTTACAGAGATATTTTAAATTATCTCAAAGAGAAATGTAGATTTATAAGGAATCCTCATGTGCAAATGTGAGTTCATTACCAATCTTGATTTATCATAATGATACAAAATATCTCAAATACAAATGTGTGTGCGATTGTATTGTTCATTCACCAATTTTGAGCAAGATAATTTGATACAAGTAATTTGAATTAACCAAATGAATGTTCGTTGACCATGATTTATATGCATGTAATCGTACCAGACTACTATGTAAGTTAGGTTATCAAGAGCTAGCTAATCCATAAGCTAACATAGGTCTGTACAAAAGAAGGTCTCTAATATGACAGACATAACACCACGCTAGGGATTACCCAAGGCCAAGCGGGTTGGGCACAAACCACCTGTTATGGGGCTTACCTCACAGTTTTTGAATAATTGAGAATTCCAGGGATTCAAGCTCATTCACCCTTCTTTTCTTTTCAAGGGGTAGGGAAAGGAGTTTATTGTATTTTGCTTTGGCTTTTCACTTTTGCTTCTCTTTTTTTTTTTGTACTTTTGTTTTTTGCTTGATATTTGAGATAATGCTAAAATATTGCTGTGATGATTCAAATAAACTTTTTCTTTTTCTTTGTTTCTTGAACTTTTCTTTTCTTCCTATGCTAGGGATACTTGCTCGGATTAGCTATAGAGAAAGGTATTTTTATTCTGGGTAGGGGTGAGCTTGTCCTTTTGTCAATTCTCAAAGATTCTAGACCATGTGCATGATAGGATAGCAGGGGAAAATTTTTGCTCAAGAAACCATTTCTACTATGTAGCATCATATCGAATGTGCAATGAAATCATTTTAATGTGAAAAGATATATTTGGTTCAAGTAAATAACAAGATCAGTTCTCTATGCTCAAAAATTTATTTAATTCAACTGTGGGCTTTGATATAAGAGAGATGAATAATCATAACAAATAAAATCAAGAGATTTATTCATGTGAATGTGAAAGTGCAGGATTCCAAATAAATACTAATTTATCCAAAATAACTGAAAATATAACTGTAATACTTCACAAATTGAGAGGTACAAAGATAAAAGACGGTTTTGAAGATTTTGATGATTTTGATGTTTTTGGTGTTTTTATATTTTAAGTTTATGAATTGAAAGAAATACAAGATAGTGGTTTTTTTGAAATGTTTTTAAACAAATATATACAATGATGAAATGACCAATTTTTACGCATAGTAATGTTTAAGATGCATAATGTTCATAGGTTATTTAAGTTCTTTACCATCTAAGGTAGATAATTTGTATGCTCCTGATCCAAACTTAGCATTGATGACATATGGTCCAAGCCAGTTGGGCTCAAATTTACCTTTAAGGTTTGTAGTTGCATTAGTATTTTTTTGATTTTCTTTTAAGATAAGGTCACCGATCTCAAAGGATCGAGGATGAACTTTCTTAAGATATGCTCTCTTAAGCTTGTTTTGGTAGGCGCAAAGATGCTCCAAAGCATTGATGCACTTTTCATATAGAAGTTCTAGATGACTAAATATGCCAGCATGATATTCATCCCCTACTTTAGTATCTTGAAGTAGTAGAGCTAAAGAAGGAACTTCTAATTCAAAGGGAAAAATGGCTTCAGCACCATAAACCAAGACAAAAGGTGAAGTTCCAGTGGGGGTTCGAACACTAGTTCGATAGGCCCACAAAGCGGGATGTAGCTGAATGTGCCGGTCTCAACCGGTTTTATTGACCAATTTTTTGAGAATTTTGATTAAGGTTTTATTAGATGCTTCGCTTGACAATTACCCCCGAGGATAATAGGGAGTGGACCAGTGATGTTGAATTTTATATTTTTGACATAATTTCTTGACATCTTTATTTTTGAAACAAGTTCCATTATCAGAAATGAGATTAGCAGGAATTCCAAACCTACAAATAATTTGATTAAAAACAAACTTGGAAACTTGTGTTCCAGTGCAAGAAGCTAATGGCATAGCTTCAACCCACTTCATGAAATACTCAGTGGCAGTTATGATGAATTTGTGTCCATCATATGACAGGGTTGATTTTTCCAATGATGTCTAGGCCCCATTTTGAAAAGGGCCAAGGAGATGAAATAGCCTGTAGCTCTTGTGTAGGTGCATGGACAAGGTCAGCGTGTTTCTGGCACTTGTCACAATGTTGCACATAATTATGTGCATCAGTTTCCATGGTAGGCCAAAAATATCCTTTTCAAAGGAGTTTCTTAGCAATGGCGCTACCACTAAAACGTCCCCCACAAGATCCATTGTGGGCTTCATTCAAAGCTACTTTGGATTATTCTAGATTCAAAAATCTAAATAAGATGCCTTAAAAAGATCTTCTATACAAGGTATTACCAATAATCACAAAGCAACTTGCTTGTCTACGTAATAACCTACGCTGGTTGCTAGTGCAACCATCAAGGAAGGTTCCTTTCTGCAAAAAAATAAATATATCAGTATACCATGGTTCAGAAGTTGTTTCATTGATGAGAAACACATACAAAGGTTCTAAACATGATTTTCTTGAAGCGGGTTTCTGGAGTCGACGAATAATGATGGTAGCATATTCATCGTCTAACTCCAAGGGTAAAAGAGATGCAGCTACAGCCATAGCATCAGCCGCACGATTGCTAGTTCGAGGAATAGCTTCCAAAGTAACTTTATCAAAAAAGGATAATAACTACAAAACATATGCTTTATATGGGCATAATTTATCATCTCTGGTTTGATAAACATCATTGATTTGGTTTATGACAAGTTGGGAGTCACCGAAAACCAATAAAATTTTAATTTTCAATGCCAAGGCAGCTCGTAATCCAAGGATAAGAGCTTCATATTCAGCAATGTTATTGGTGCAAGCAAATGTTAATTTGAAGGACAGAGGAATAAGATGTTTTTGTAGAGATATTAAAATAATACCCGCACCAACCCCACTCATGCATCGGGCTCCGTCAAAGTATAGGGACCATTGCTCTGAATGGTCTGCCTCTAGTTTAAGGCATTCATCAGGAAACTCAATGATGAGGGGATGGGTAGATTTTAAAGGTGCAACAACTAATTGATCTGCTATGATTTGACCTTTAACATAATTTTTTCCTATGAAGGTGAGTTCAAATTTGCTTAGCGCAAGAACCCACTTGGCTGTACGACCAGATAAATACGGTCGACTCATGAGATATCGCAAAGGGTCGAATTTGGCAATAACATACGTTTTCGGTCGAGCATATAATGTCATAGTTTCTGTGTAGAAAATACGACTGCTAGACATAACTTCTCTAATATGGTATAGCGAGTTTCATAACTAATTAAGGTTCTGCTAATGTAATAATTAGCACGTTATTTCTTCTCATCGTCAAGCTGAGCTAACATAGTCCCTAAGGCAAAATCAGAAGCAAAAATGTACAAGATAAAAGGATGATCAGATCTAGGTGGGGAAAGCACTAGAGGTTTGAGGAGATATTGCTTAAGGAGTTCAAATGCTTCTTGGCATTCGTCGTCCCAATGAAAAGAGACATCTTTCTTAAGAATCTTAAGAAAGGGTCCAGTTTTGTCTGCCAACTTGTCGATGAAGCGACGAATAGCTTGAAGCTTACCTTGTAAACTTCATAATTTTGATATATTTGTGGGTGCGGGAATATCTGTGATAGCCGTGATCTTGAGAGGATCAATTTCAATGCCACGTAAAGAAACTATAACCCCTAATAATTTACCGAAATTAACTCCAAATATGCATTTAGCAAGATTTAGTCGGATAAGATATTCCCTTAACCGATCAAATACTTTCCTTAAGTCATTTAAATGATCATCTTCTTTGATGGAACGAGCTATGATATCATCTACATAATCATGTAGGATATCATGCATCATGTCATGAAAAATATAAGTCATAGCTCGTTGATAGGTTGCACTTGCATTCTTTAAGCCAAATGGCATCACTTTCCAACAAAAAGTTCCCCAAGGGGTAATAAAGGCTGTTTTGGCATGATCTTCAGGAGCTATCCTGATCTGATTATAATCAGAAAATCCATCCATTAAGGATATAATTCCACTTCCAATAGTAAAGTCAATGATCTGATCCATGTTGGGAAGAGGAAAATCATCTTTAGGGCATGCAACATTAATGTCTCTGAAATCGGTGCAAACCCTAACTTTAGTGGCTTCTTTCTTAGTTTTTGGAACTACATTTGAGATCCATTCAGCATAGTCAATGGCTTGTATAAAAATGACTTTCAATAGTTTTTCTAGTTCTCCTTTGACTAGTAAGGCCACTTTGGGATGCATTTTTCTGAGTTTTTGCTTAACAGGTTTAGCATCTGGATGGACTACTAGATGATGCATAACTACAGAAGGGTCCAAACCTGGCATGTCTTCATATGTCCAAGCAAAGACATCTTCATAGTCTTTAAGAAATGAAATGTATTTATCTTGTTTTTCTTGACTCAATTCTGATACAATATTAATGATGTGAGGGTTATGTTCGATTCCAATGTTAATTTTTATAATGTTTTCAACTTCCATATGTAAATCTCTCTCAAAATTAGGTGGGGCAGGTGAAACACCCAATTATTGTAATTCTTCCAAGGTTAGCTTGGATAATTCGTCTTGAGGAGTCGAGGCCTCAAGCTGGGCTATACTAGGTATAGAGCCATCAAAATAAAATTCATTATATAACAATTCCTCAATGGAAATATCATGAAAGATATCTCCCTCAAACTCGTCGTCGGATTCGGCAATCATTTTAGGATAGGCTATGGATAACATATTGCAGGTAGAAGAATTATTCTTTGGATACAAAGAATCTTGTTTATCTAGATAATCTTGATAACATACGATATGGTTAGCATCCTCAAATGGAAAGGGCTGACCTTTACTAGAAAATAGGCCCACACCACAGCGGGCAGCCATGGTTCTACCTTGAAAGGTTCTTTCATACCATTTTGGAAAGGTCCCAAACCTTTCCCTTTATAGCCCAATTTAAGCATTATGGGCTTAGATTTAAGATAATCATTAGAAAAATAGCATCTAGCATACCCATCACAATGTGTATTAATGTTTCTGGGTATTCTTCCCCAATCATATCTTTTATAAATAAAAGCACAACTCCCGACTTGGTAGATACTTCCCATAGGCTGTGGGAGGCCCAAGGTACAAGGAGAGGGTGGGAGTTTATTTAAAATGAGGGAAGTATGCATGGCAGTGTTGATCTCTTCTGATATAAGAATTTTAGATAAATCGGGTAAGAGCTCATCAATGAGAGCATAAGAGGTAGAAGGAACATTTCCTTGATCTTCGGATGTGGAAAGAATGCCTGTAGTGGATGTAGATGTCATAGGGATATTGATGGGTGAATCTAGAGGTATGGAAGATATAGGAGTAAAATAGGAAGCATTGGGTGTAGGTTTAGGCTCTTTTCTAGGTCTTAATGTGGTTTGTTCAGAATATGGTTGAGCTAAATGTATAGGTGTAGTTGAAGGAGTAGATGAAGTTATGGGTGTGTGTTTCACACGTTTGGGTGGATGATAAGAATTAGGATGTGTGGATGACAGGGCGGGGAAAAATTACACTCCAAAAGGTTCTGCCAAAGCGCACATATCAAAGGGTCTAGGATCACCATGAATGGTAACCAACTGGTTTTTAAATTCAAATTTAACACACTAATGTAAAGTGGAGGGAACCGCTCGTATCACATTGATCCAAGGGCGACACAAAAGTATATTGTACAATGCAGGGCAATGTACAATAAACACGGTTGTATCTAGGGTTCTAGGACCAACTTGCAAGGGTATAGTAATGACTCCACATGTTTCTTATGTCTCATCATTGAAGGCTTTGATAATCATATCCATTCTTTTCATTTCGTCACTTCTAAACCCAAATCGTTGGTAGAAGTCAAAAGTGCAGATGTTTAAAGATGAACCATTATCAATCAAGACTCGTTTAACAACTACATCTCTAATTAGGGCAGTAATATATAAGGGATTATCCTTATGTAAACTATGTTGTGGTATATCTCTATCTCGAAAGTCAATACAATCGACTTCTCAAGTGATGATAGTATTGGTCATGGCTTTAGGCTAAATATTTTGTGGTACCATCATTTGGCTTAATGTGAGCATTAATTCATCCCTATGGGTAGGAGAAGATATTAAAAGATCCAAAAGGGAAATTCTAGCTGTAGTGTTGGATAATTGTTTATTAATATTATACGAAGGCTTAGGTTGAACATTAGACATGATTCCCTTTATTGGGATTTTTAAAAATAAATGGAGCTGATCCATCATTCTGAGTTTGATCCTGTTGAGAATTTTGAGCCTGTTGTCTGGTAACGACTCCAATGGTACCTACAATGTTATGTTGAGGATGATGAATTGGTCTCGATCTAGCATTTATGGCTTGTTCATTAGGAAGTAACTAATGAGAGGAGGGTCGAGTAGTAACTCTTCTTGGAAATGGTTCTTTCGGAACCATAGAATTTGTGATAGGTTGAATAGGATCTGATTCATTTTTAGAACTATTCAATTGATTGGAGGTGATTTCCATGCCACTTTCAATATCGGATTCTACATCACTAAAATCAAGTGTTTGCATATTATATAGGGGTCTGGACGTAACTATGGATAAAGTTGTGTCAAATATTTGAGGATCAAGAATAGGTAATTGTCCACTAATAGTCCCTACATATCGGGTAGGAGGGGGAACATTATGATGTTTGATTTGATTAGCCACCTATTTACCATGCGTTGGTAAAGGATGTTGAAATATGTCCAATGATTGATTGGCATTCTAATTCTGACTTTGAGGGGTGCTCTTTTGAGCGTTATTAGAAGCATTTTGTTTAGGTTGGAAGGCTTGCACCTCCATATCATTATTATCAATCAAATATTGTATTTTATGTTTTAATCTTTTGCAAGAGTTGGTAGCATGTCCAGGTCCTCTATGAAAATCACAATGTAAATCAGCTCTGTATCCGGGTATAGTTGGATCAGGTTCCCATATAGCTGGTAATTGGATCAAGCCTCATGCTAATAATTACGGGAGAATGGTTGATAAAGGTTGATTTAACCTAGTAAATTCTCGAGGTGGTTTATCAAGAGGTTTCAATATGAACTTCTTCGTTGTTTTCGTAGTATTAATATTAGCAATGTTTCTACTATCAGTGACTCCGTCACCCACAACTTGTTTATTTTTATACTAATTTCTGGATGTTTTCTCATCATCTTTCTTTTTGAGCTGACCTCTTCTAATGAGAGCATCTTCCACCCTTTGGTCTAAGTCTATGGCCTGATTGAAGGTGGTCAAGGTAGCAGTTGATAATTCGTAAGATAGTTGCTCTTGCAAATTATTGATAAAAATATCCAACATCTCCCGATAAGGTAACACAAAGTGTAGTTTTCCTATCAACTATCTCCATCGAGCTAAGAAGTCAGCAAAACACTCATATTTGTCTTGTTTTAGGTTGTACAAATATTTAATGGTTACATGCCTTTCGATATAGGCACTAAATTGATGCACAAAAGACTCAGCGGTCTCTTCAAAATTTCTCAAAGAATGAGTGGGCAGTTGATAATACCACTCCAATGCCATCCCCCCTAAGCTTTTCGAGAACATTTTTAGTAATAGCAAATCATCATGTGATATATCATGACATGCTATCCTAAAAATACGAAGATGCTCTATGGGATCTTCAGTTCCTTTATATATAGGTAGGACAGGCATGGGAAAGCATTTAGGATATGGCTGCGCTACAACTATAGGATCTAGAGGTTGACTACACATCTCTTGATAATTGTATGAGGGATGATAGGGATCTATTTGGTCCATACGGGAGGTTAACTATTTCACCATGGCTTCCAGATTGCCAGTTTGTCCACCATATTGGTTTGGTGGTACATGAGTATGGGATTTGTGAGCGTAAGAAGGCGAAACATAAGGATTCGATGCTATGTTACTATTATGCAAATGATTGGTAGGAAGAGTATTATGAAGAAGATTTGTGGTAGCATTATGTTGTATCCCAGATTTTTGGAAATTAACATTTGGTTTTGTTTTAGGCTTTAGTTGATTTGAGGTAAAGTGATCAATAGTTTGGAAAAATAAAATAGTGAATGAAGGTTTCTTTTGTGTAGGAATAACCCTTGGTTTGGTAACAGGCATTCTAGGTGGTTGGGTAACCTGTTGTTGTTGCATGTTCTAGATTATAGCAGCCATGTCCAAATTGGACGGTCCAAATTGATCACTTTCTTGATCAACAAAGGACAACGAATTAGTGCGTGTGTGATATATATATTTTAGGGTTGTTTGAGTATCACTAATTTGATATTTATCCATATGGACTGCTCTATTAAGAGTGCCAATATTATTATTGAGAAATTTCCAAAAATGGTCCATGTTCTCAAAAGTAACAGCTCCGTCTGGAGTTATTTTAGGATATGAGGATCCTTCCTCTCTATCATTTTCTTTTTGTTCATTTTCATCCACAAATTCTTCTTCTTGTTGGTTTAGGGTTACTTCTTCTTGAATTGGTTCTTCGAGAAGGGAATCTGGTTTATTGGTTTTTCCTAACCAATCTTCTTCTACTTCAATTTGTTTTCCATTCCTGAGTCTAGTCATTGTGTCTAAATTTAGGTTTTAGCAAATATATATTAATATATTTGCAACATATCTTGGGAGGTATATATTTTAATTATATACCTACTATAATACTTAAAAGAAAATGTTTTGATTTTTTTTTTTATTATTTTTTTATGATAATTTTATTTTGTTTTTGTTTTTGTTTTTGTTTTTATTTTTATTTTATTTTTATAAAGACAATAAACAACACACTAAATACAAGAAACAACAATAAAATAATAACTTAGTTTTCTATAAATAGTTTATAGATGTCATTGATAGGATCAAGTTCATCAGGAGTCATCAAATGCTCCTCTTCAAATTGGAAATGGTTTTTCAAGAACTTAATGAAGTGTGCTATAGTGATATTATCTACTTCCGACTCTGATTTGTAAAAATAGATTTCATGGCAATATTCTCGATATAACACAACTCTGGGAACTCTATACTATATTTGTCTATCCGTAAGAATGACCTCTTGATCTTCTATACGAGACATAAATTTATATACTACTGCTGCATTATCAAGGTATTCCTCAAAGGTATATAACTCAGAAGACACAAGGGCTCTTTTATCTACTAACCACCTATGGCAAGCTCTCTGAAGCTCATGATACAAAGTCACTTGATCGGGATCCAGGATTCTATCTAGGACAAACCTCTTGATTTGCCTAAGTTCAGTTGCTCTAGATGAAATGAGATCTAATCTCCTATTAAGTTCATCCCACAAAGGTTGAACCCTATTTGTTTGAGGTATGCTAAGTACTGAAGTAATCTCTATAGCTGCTAATTGATTTTCAACATTAATGGTGATAGCTCATCTTTTATTATAATCTACCATCTAAATATGACATGCAATCTTTGATTCTAAATGAATTTATGTTTTTTTTTTTTTTTTTGAATTGAATTATTTTCAAAAGGTTTTTAGTTTTCACATCGGGTTCACCAAAATGTATTGCTCCAATTTTTTTGCACCCTTACCTTCAGGCTATAGGATCCATGCCCGGAAGGGGGATGTGAAAAGGATGGGACAATACCTCGGACTGAGAGGCCCTTTGAAGGTCCCACCTCTCGGGGGAGGTGTATAAGGGTGAATTTTCGACGGATGGTGGGTTCACCAGGAAACTTTTGAATGGCAGTTTCCATGCCTAGGTTGATAGTGTGTTTGATGTGTTCATTTTTATGCTTGATCATTCAAGTCATAGGTTTGGCCGATATGAATCTAAACTATTCTATATGCCAATGTGGATTTCAAAGAATACATAACACAAAAATAGATGCAAATTACAGAGAATATGCTAACCAGAAGAATTCATACCTGATTCTGGATGTCTAATGGAGATTCTAAGTCTTGTAGTAGTTCAGATCGTCTCAGTTTGCACATTATCATCTGATATTTCTTGAGATCGTCTCAAATCACAAAAGGTCATCTGAAATAGGACATAATCAACTAAAATCTAACAAATTTGTCAGACGAATCCGTCAGAAACCTGCAATCACAGAAATAGACATAAAATACCAAATATGCAAATGCAGAAGCAAGGGATAATGATAGAAATAACATCAAACATGCCTAAATAATAGTGTCTAATAACAAATGAGGAAATGTAGTAAATTTAATGATTTATTTTACCTTTATCATGCAATTATGCTAAATGAGGGGAACTCCAAGATGCATAAAACATAGTAACTTAAAACAGTGTGGAAATATGTTATGGAAAATGCAGCAAAGCTTAAGAAAATACGAACTCTAAACTCGGACTGCCCCCAATCTGGACTGCAGTCAGGATCGCCAAAATCATACGAAATCATCTGCAATCATCTGAGATAGTCTGCGATGATCCAAGCTAGCCTCGAATGAAAAATAGTAGAATTCTTGCAATAAAAACAATGTGCAAGCAATAATGCGAGGGAATAAGGAGCTAACTCTGCAATGAAATCCTATCAACAAAGGGGTTGGGGGTTCAGGGAGAATCAACAAGAATTAGTCAGGGAGGCAGGGGGATAAAATAGAAAAATCCTAGTTTATATAGGATTAAAAAGAGGTTTGGGAGGTTTGGGATCATCCCAATCTGGGAGATCTCCAACAGGGAAATCTCCAACTGCATAGACACGCTTCTGCCCGAGTTGGAGAGGTTGTTGAAACAGAATCTAATTATGAAAATTCAATTTTAGGACAAAATCGTCTGGACATTCTATTCCAGACGAATTCATCAGATCAGGGACGATTTCGTCTAATCTGCGATGATATCATCCAACGGTAAAAAAAAATCCTAAAAATGGCACGAAAAATGGGGAAAGCGGGTAAAAGGCAGTTTAATGGGCAGTTTGGGGTTGAAATTCAAATTTTAATATTTAATATTTTTACTAAGGTTTTAACTGTGCCAATTTTAGGGTGCTACAGTTGGTTATTACTAACCTTCACTATTTAAATATGCAGCCAAAGCATGTGATCCAGTGTGATAAATGTCAGAGGATGGGAAGACCTGCTCTTAGAGATAAGATGCCACTCCAACCACATGTTCACATTGAACCATTTGGTAAATGGGGGATGGAATTCATAGGACCTATTAATCCACAATCGGGAGGTAAGAGGTATATCCTAGTTTATACTGACAAAGTGTGTTGAAGTATAGGCTTTGCGTGATTCAACGGAGAAAACTATAGAAAATTTCTTGTATTCATCAATTTTTACAATAGTTGGGGTTCCAAGGGAGATCACGATAGATCAAGGACCCCAGTTTAATTCAAGGATGATCCAAGAACTCATGCAATAATATAAAATTAGGCATAACAAAACCACTTGCTACCATCCTCAGGTGAATGGGCAAGTTGAGGTGACCAATAGAGAGTTGGAGAATATCCTGACAAAGATAGTGCAACAACATAGGAAGGACTGGGCTACTATATTACCATAAGCAGTGTGGGCCTACAGGACCACCTGGAATACTACTATTGGTTTCACACCATTCAGTTAGTCTATGGGAAAAGTGCCATGATGCCTATAGAGTTTGAAGTCAAAAAACTTAGGATTACTATAGAATTGAATATCAATATGGATGATGCACAAAAAGAAAGAATTTAGCAGCTTAATAAAATGGATGAATACTGCCTTGAGGCTTTGTAGAAAATAGATATCATTCATAAACAAAGGGTCAAGTGGCATGATCGCCACACCATACCAAAGCAACTTAAAGTGGGAGAATGGGCATTACTCTATGATTCTCGATTCCAAGAAAGGAAGGGCAAGCTCATGCAGTGTTGGATGGGGCCATATGAAGTGACTGAAGTCATTACTAATAGGGCTATAAGAGTTAGAATAATAGACGACAACAACATTACCTTAATAGTCAATGGCCACTACCTACGCCCATACCATGTATCTAAAGCATACATGATTGAGTCTAGATTAGGCATGGGGGAGACCCTAGTTGATTCTAATTTTATCTTGAGTCAGTGAGATGTGGACCTAGTCCACATAGTCCCAAAGACAATTATTCTTTCAAAGTTTTCTTTTTTTAGTTGTGTTTTTGTTTTGCAGGAACAATGCCCTTTGTGTAGTTGTTAGGAAGCTTGGGAAAACTCGGCCTAACAAGCACAGGATCCATGAACCTACACTTTGCAAGATTTATAGGAGAATTTTCTTGTAGTAGGAGTAGCTAGTCCCCATTCAGAGAGGGGAATACTAAACCTGAACCTGCACAAGAGTGTTTGGATTGGTCTTTTTGGATAATAAAACACTCAACTACTAGTTCAAGGGTGGATGCTGATTCTATTCCTATTTTTTAATCAGAAGCATTGAAGGGCATGATAAACCTGACAATGCATATACAAGGACAAGTCAAAACCCATTGAATAAAAGAAGAGTACCAATTTTGTATTTGATGGGGAGGCACCTACTTCCCATTATACGGAAGGTGCTTGCTTCTCATTGTATGGTGGAAGGCACCTGCTTCCTATTGTATAGTGGAAGGCACCTTCTTCCCATTATACGGTAGAAGGCATCTACTTCCCGTTATACACTTTATGACACCTAATTCCTAGTATGTTACGAAAATGGCGCCTGCATCTTGTTTTCTAGCAGATCAACTCCTGACTCCTAATTTTTTAGGAGGATGACCGACTTCCAATTTTTGGGAAACTAACACCAAATCTTCTTAGCATATATAAAATAAAATTGAAGTTTTTATAAAGTTTATTTAATAAGTACGACACCCGACAGTTAACAAAAAGACACCTGCTTCCCATGTTAGGCATATGTGCCTGATTACTACGGCACCTGATTCTCATGTTAAGTAGAGTGCCTAAATTCAATGCCACCTGATTCCAATGTTAAGCAAAGTGCCCAATTTCTATGGCACTTGTTTTTAGTTTCCAAGGCACCTACACACCTTCAAAAATGATCCTAATTTCCATACAAAAAAGGTGCCTGATTTTTATTTATTGCGGTCATTTTCTACCTTGATAGAATAACATGTCAGCATTGGGATGTGACCTAAGCCACATTAGCATCCCATGCATGTGCAAGTTCAAATCCACCATGACCAAAATTAAAATTTGACATCAACCAACTTCTGAGGAGGGGATGTTTGTCGTCCCAAGGTGATATATTTTTCTAATTTTTATTTTGAATTTTGCAAGATTTCTGGAATAAATAACATTGCAGCTACCAAGAACCAATCATGTCGAAGAAAATTTATTACATGGGAACCATGGCCATCGTTATCCATTGCTATTTTCCCAATCATCAAATGCCAGCCAATAATGATGCACCATAGATATATGTTCATATGCACCCATGAAACGAATTTAGGTGCATGTTTAATTTTTTGTTTCTTGTCTATATTGTTTTCATGAACATGTGTATCTATGGAAATGTGCCAGCACAACCCCCCATTATTACCTTAACCACTTGAAAAAATACACTTATGTTGCGTGGCATGCCTCTTATTGGTTGACAGTTTATGGTTATCATCTTCGCACAATCGGGCACATGCTTGAAGGAAATTTACTATGGATAACCATAATCACTGTTGATTATGGTAATTAACCGCCTGCATGCATGAACGTAGTTGTTTTAAAAAGTTTTTTACCAGCTACTATGAAGCCACATTCAAAGAGAAAAAAATAGAGCAGTGAAACATAGTAGTAATTCGAAGGAGAAGCAGTAGCATTGCTGAGTGAATTTTAAACTAAAGGCAAAGCATGGAGGGAAAATCAAAGAATCACGACATTAAGAAGAGTGAGTCGATCGATTTCTTGGGTATTTATAACAATTTCCAAACACATTTTGATGCTATAGAATGAATGGAATACATTTGACTGGTCAGTTAGGGCTAGGATGCGGTGGTGGCAAATAAATTTGTGGCATTGATAAGATATGGGATCATGCGCATGCGGGGGATGGAGATCCTAGTCACTAAGGACTATATCGACAGAGTTATAGACCTCCCTATGATAGGGGAGCACATGTACAAGGAGGATAACCTTACCCTCTATGCGTAGAGAATTTTTAGAGCACCAATTGAGTACCTGACGCGATCTATATTGCCAAAACAACACATTCCCAAGCTCTAGAGGGCAATTTTTGAGTAGATCGCCCATTTATTCACATGCTCTAGTAGGTACTCTCATATAAATGCCAACCACTTATGTTTTATCAATCAAATCTTACATGGAGAAAAATAAAATTTCCCCACTACCTTGCATACGCCCTAAAAGATGAGGCCAGACGATACCAGGTAGGCACCACCTCTGCCCTGGCTCACCATGGCCTGATTTTGGCCTTGGTGTGATATGTAGAGTCACATAGAAATGTGACAATTAAGGAAGCTGTGGGTACTAGTGTAGTGGTAGGGGCACAAGCAGAGGGGGGGTGCCAATAAAAAATGAACAGTTGGCCCAGGAGGTGATAAAATGAGAAAATACATCACCTGCATCCCAACCTATAGGAAATATAGGGTAAGTAGGACAGGCCCTATTCCATGATTTTCTCCAATTTGAGGAGGAAGCAGGACATGCTCTATCTCCTTCTGCACATCAATTCAAATATGAGGTAGAGCAAGATTTCATGCCTATCTCCACCAAGATGCGAAGTAGAAGAATGAAGGCATCGAGGGTGGTTTTGAGCTCATCCGACGAGGAGACACCAATCGATGAGCTCAACAGAGAGGAGTATATGGCCCAAATTTTACAAGACATTTCTAGTGGGCCAAATCCTCAACATGAGGTGGCCATGGAAGATGTACCACCAGAAGGCTAGACAAAGGATTTGTAGTAATAGGTACAGGTTTTAAAAGAATAAGATTCCACTTGGGAGGCCATATTTAAAGAAGAACGAGATCTATTTGAAGAGTTGATAAAGGAGGCTGCATTAAAATAGACAAATTGTATCAAAAAATTTGAAAACTATAAAGACAATTGTAGTTGCAGGACAAACTAGGAGGAGTCGAGAAGCCAACCAGAGTTGATGCAATAGTGCAGGCCTATGGGGAAATAGAAGTACCCCCTATTGATACAAAAGTAGAATAGGGAGATGCTACTATAATAGAAGTAGAGAAACCCTATTCTACGTCTCCCTCTATAGAGTAGATACTTTAGGAGGATGAAGTTGAGGTTGAGGAACATCAAAATGTAGAACAACCTGCAAAGGAGGGAGATGAGGGAGAAAAGGAGATGGAGGTTGAAGAGCCTCAAATTTTAGGCAAAGAGGAAGAGGCAGAGCACTCTCCAGTCGATGCAGGGGTCAGACAACCTTAGGAGGAAGAAGCAGTCCCTATTGTACAACAATTTTTTGTAGAGGAAAAAGAGGCTTAGCAACCTAAATCCCCTATACCACAAGAACCAACAGTTGCATCAACACACCCTAGGATACAACAAATCAAGTTGAGATAAAAAAAAAGAGCCATGAGGTCATATAAATGATGAACTAGAACCAGAGCAAGAGTTGTCGAGTTGAAGGCATTGGGCATTGAATATGATAAGGAGTCAGAGCTAGATTCTGATGAAGAATGAGAGGCAACAAAGAACCTATTTGCTACCCAGAAACAAAAATTTGAGGAGGAAATTAAGGCAAAAAATAAAATTTGGAAGAATACCTCCAAGAAATCCCTTAAGGAATTAGAAAAGGAGGCCAGGGAGCAATCTGAAAGGCCTCACAGGAAAATTCTAGTTGCCCAACCTGAGCAATCATGGTACTTGTATGGGTTGGAGGATGGAAAGCATTCTAGGATGCAAACATATTTTAAACGGAAGGGATTTTTATGCCCTATGCAGAAGGAAGATCTGGCATCAAGCAGTAGAACTCCCCTAGTGGCAAAGATAGAGGTCAAAGCTAAACCTGAGCTTGATCCAACATGGGCAGATTTTCCCATAGCCAAGGTTGCTAAGGAATCTAGCATCCCGTTTGGAGATAAAGAATCGATGTCTGTGGGTGAAAAATTGCCATCTCACCATGAGTACTAGAAAATGGCTAAGCCTGCATTCCAAAAGGATGCCACCAATTTATTTGGTTATTATCTGAACATTGATAAGGGAAAGGTGGCCTAGACTAGAGAACCACCTAAGAAGTGAGCAAGGCCAAGTGAACTAGTTCGGTGCAGCAAACACCAAAAGCAACAGGGTTAGGAGATAGCCGCTCTTAAGGAATCAAAGGGGTAAAAGCCCCAGGACAAAGAGAAAGCCAATGCCTCTAAGAAGAAGAGGACACATACCAATAGGGCTTATTGGAATGAAGTGAACAGAACTAGTAATTACCAGTTTAAAGCGGCATAAGGATGTGCCACCCCTTAAGCATGGGGGGATGATGAGCCACATAATTGCTCATTTTTTTGTACTCTTTTCCCCATAATGTGTGGCATATATTCTTGTAGATATAAATGTTTTATGGAAATTATATATATATAATTAACATTTTATTTTGCATGTTCTCTAATATTTGTCTTTAAGTGTAATATGTGTAGATTTAGTGGAAATTGTTGTATTTTGGCATGTTTTCATCAAGGTATTACTATGACCTGGAACTTACAATTTAATGAAGGAAAAAAATCTAAAAAATATCGATGTATAGGTACAAATTCAGGCACCAAAATTCCTTTGAAGTGTCTGACTTCCATTTGACACTTAACTGTTAGGCACCTACTTCCCATTAGGTGCTTGCTTCCCGTTGTACGGTGAAAGGTGCTTGCTTCCCATTGTATGGTAGAAGGTGCCTGCTTCCTGTTGTATGAAAAAAGGCACTTGCTTCCCATTATATGATGGAAGGTGCTTGCTTTATGACTTTTGCATACAAGGTGTATGCTTCCTGACTTCTTCAAATGCAACGCCTGATTTCCATTAATGCCAAACTTTAGAATGACTCTATGGTCGACAGAACATAGAAAAACTTCATCAACCAACATGAAAGGATTTCTAGCATTGAAACCAGATATGGGACAATGTCAAAGGTGACTCGTCACCCATATTTCAAGTTGATACGTAAATAAGTTTTGTAAATCAAAAAAATAAATATTAGCGTATTTTGGAAATAGAATACGTTGAAATATCACGATATTTTTCATGATTCCTCCAATAAAGCAAACAGTTGTAACAATGAATCATTTTTTGATTCATCCTAAAAATTGTATCAGGGCTAGCCGCATACCTTATAAATATGCATGCCACCCTTGAAGAAGACCCCCCAAAATTTTATTGTAATTTTATTCTACTACAATTGTTAATAAAATCTCTGCATATTTTCCTCTAAAATATCTTCTCAAGCGTACGGTGATAATTTTATCGTAGGCAGAACCTTCTGGAAGCGTGGTCCCACTTACAACAAAGTTCTTTCCTATTTCCCCTATTTTCTATATTTATTTTAATAGATTAATTTATTCCTATGTTATTTCCCCTATTTTTTGTAATTTCCACCAAGATAGTCATTTAAATTTTAAACATTTTCAGTCCTATTTTCTTAGACTTAGCATGAGATTATCGGTTAAACATAAAATCCAATGAATACCAAATACCCCCCAAACCATAATCCAAGGGAATCATATTCGAAGGAGAAATTACAAGCATATATTTTGCACGGCTGCTCACAAGAGTCCTAGCTACCCCGAGTTGACAATTAAATGGAGGCAATTAATTAAACCATAGAAAAACTAACCAATATTTTTCTCAACACATGGTATTGTAACAGGCACTTGATGCCTATATATTTCTTGTTTTATCAATAGAAATCAATATGTAGTTTCATCCCATAAATCCCTATCAAACGTCAACATCCCAAGATGATTAGGCCAGTCATATCGATGACTTACAATGAGTCAAGGTCAAGTCGTGCATTGCGACAACATCTATGGCCTGCAAAAATCCACATGTCTTAATCCAGTAAAGCCACCAATAATTCATAGCAAGTGCAGCCCATGATATAGAATCAATGACCCACGCCAATATGTAAATCTTCATCAAAAATCCATATTAGTTGGAGAGTGATCATTGCACATTTCAAAAATTAATTTGAGACTATATCAATGTATTACATTAATCAAGAATGTGAATTGATGATAGGGATTGAGTCAAAGTGAGAATAATTCAAGCACCCTCAAATCTAATGAGGAATCTACTGCCATGTAATAATATTTACTATTTTTTGTGATGAAGCCTAGAGCTAAATTGGCAAATTAATGGGAATAACTTAGGAGGAAGGAAAAAATAAAAAAGAAAAGGAAGTTGAGAAGATCAGTATTGAAGTGTCGAAGGGTCAGTTTAAACTAAGTACAAAGAAAAAAACCTCTAAAGAGAACAAAAATAGAGTAAAATGATGAAGGAAAGATGATACATGAAATCTAATGATTGAGAGATAGCTAGGTGTGAGGCCTAGATCTAGAACAAATGTAACCCGCTAAAAATGCCATGGTTGACAAACAACTAGGTGTAGGGCTAAGGATGAGACAACTAAAAACAATTGTAAGCCATAAGCACACTAGTGGTGAAGATGTAACCAAGTGTAGGGATCAAATGAAGGTAATCATAATCAAATTGGTCATCTTCAAGTTATGAATAGGAGTTGCATCAACTAGAGGATCATCAAGTTTTGCATAGCCAATTTTTCTAAAGATATCCTTGAGTGCCCTTGTCCTATCATTTATACTCATTTTGTGTCTTGCCTCCCATAACCATAAGTTATTCTTCCCTGTAATTATACAAGTCATAAATAACTCAAGAAGCATTCAGTTTGCTGAGATCATTTTCACTAGCTAAATCAAAATTTAGGAGAATCTTTGTTACCATATTGAAACTGAGATTTTAAGGATTCTTGTTACATTCTTTGAATGAGAATTCAAATTGTATTCATTAAGAATATTTTTGGACCATTTGATCTAGAATCCCCCTTGTAAAGACTTTTATCATTAATACAAATCTTTCTTCCTCCTTTGGGTATCAACTTGTTCAATTATGTGTGTGCTTCACATTTTCATATTACATCATTTGAATTTGTGAATGCCGTATTATCTCATTGGTGAACTTCAATAATGTTTGTTACATTATTAGAATGGATATAATTGATCCAGTTCTTTCTTTATTTTTCTTTTTGTCTCATTAAAGTTTTTAAATTTTTGCTATAAATGATAATGGATAAGGCACTAGTCTACTGATAGAAGTATAATTAATGGGTATTATGAATCTTTGGTCAAATCTTGAATGTACATTTTATTTTGATATTTGACTGAGCATAATTGATTAAAGCATAGCTCTATTTAGGGTTTCCTTACCTAACTTAGTAGTATAACAATTTATATTAAATTCTGAGTTAAAGAGGTGGATTCACTAGACTCCATAATACTGATTGGAATTAGGAAAATTCAATGGTGTGACAATCTATAAGGGATGCTAAATTTTTTTATTCCAACAATTTTTGGCATCGTTGCCAGGGACAACTATGTATTATTTTATATTTAAATATTTTTGTGATTGTTCCTCCATTTTAAAATTTTAAATTAAAAAATCAATGATCATGGGTCTTGTCAATCATTAGGGTTTCCTGCCAATTCTTGTCAGCAACCATAATTACCTTAAATTCCTTGAGAGAAAATTTTGTGAGATTGAAATTCATCTCAACCAAGCAATATTGGTCAAAGAATATTGAGTGTATCTTGTTCTTTCTTGCACACTTGTGCTGTTGAATCCATCCACAATAAAATCTAAAATTCAAATCTTAAAGAAGGAGAAAAATCTTGGATCTGGTATCTACAAGAAGATGCAATAAATAACTACAACCTTCTATGCCAAACCCAAAGGTATTTTTAAAATCTCGTAGTAATCCTATAATTCATGTCCATTATATTTTTTTCAATACCAATTCGAATTAAAATCAATTATTGGCTATTGTTAATCAACCAGTAGTAAATATGGAAAACATAAATACCAATCCAATGCCAATCCCAATTTTAATTGATGGAGGAATAATAGATATAGGCCTTTTACTTTAACCCAAAGTCTATATCCTCTTCCTCATAAGTCTAGTAATTTTTTGCTTAGTTTTGAAGAAAATATTGTTGTCACTAGTGAAGATCACATTAGAGTTATTATGAATTTTATTGATAATATTGAAGTATATGAAAATATGTAGTCCTTAGGTTATTATTTTAGACCCTAGAGAAATTTTCTCATCAATGGTTTAATAGCCTTCAAGACAATTCTATACCTAATTTTCAAACAATGGAACAACTCTTTCTTAGGAAATATGTGGAGAGGAAAAATGAAAAATCCCTATTAAATGAGTTTACCACTATGAAGAAGAAAGATAATGATTCTGTAGAAGATGTCAATAGGAAATTCACCAAACTCATAAATAAAGTCCCTATAGGATTAAGGTTGAATGATGAACAATCTATTTGTTTTTACAAGTTCCTTTCCTGGAGATTTCAATTATGAGTTAAGGTAAAGAACCACAATTACCATTGATGAATGCATGGATATGGTCATATAGATACAAATAAATATGATTGATATTGGTAGAATGAAGCTATATTCTTTAGAGCCTAACTTTCTTGAAACAAAAACCCAATAAAATGAAGTTTTCTATTCCCAAGAAAACAAAGCAAGATCCAATCAATAAAATAACTAGCCAATTGAATGAAATGTTTACTATCCTAAATAATAGTTTGAATAGAATAGAGAGAGGGAAAGAGAGCAAATCCAAGTCTACAAAGTTTTATAATTAGAACAAACAACAAGGTGATACTAGACCTCAATTTAGAAGAATTTTTAACAAAAATTGGAATAACAATAATTCTAAAGAGTAGAACAAGAACCAAAATAGAAACAATAATTGGAAGAAGAAAGAAGTAGAAAAATATTTAAATTATATTTTTAATCCTATCGCAACAAATAATATTGTTTTAGATAATCCTTTCTATTGTTCTACCTATGATGCCCTACCCAATTATGTTGATTTTAGCATATATTTGAGTATGTATTCCAAAATTGATCTAAATGATGAATTTAAAGAAGATATCAGGATTAATTTATGTTGGAGTCAAGAAGATGAAGTTAGAGAAGTAGAATTTGAAAAATATCTTGATCTATGTGCCAAAAATCATCAAAAAAGACTTCTAGTATTTGGGGAGGCATAAGCTTTGGATAAGCCTTTTGACACCATATTTAATAAAATGAAACAATACAAGAGTATCCCAATGACATAAGAGGTAGAATTTTTAAAAAGAATACACTTTATCAACCTTAGGAATAGAATTGTATAAGATAAGACTAACACAAGGCTTGTAGATAGAAATAATGGGTAGACTAGTCAAAATAAGTCTACTTCAAAGGAAAAAACTATGGGGATAATAACTTCAAAAAATTTCAAATATATGAAACATCAAGCTATCCTCGAAGAACCTGATACAAAAGAAATAATTCAGAAACAAAAAAATAAATTACTCAACCAAGAATATAGGAAGGTGATTGATACCAAGAAATATCAGTTGGATGATGGCTTTGAGATTGCCAAACAAAAGGTCAACATTACTTTTGGGGAAACGATGACAATTCCCAAATATAGATATTAGGTCTAAAAAGCCTTCAAGTTAGTTGCTTAGTCAAATAACCAACCAAATATCCCTATAGATCTATAATATAATGTTGTTAGAGCCCCATCCTCAGTAAAACCATTTTATATTTCTCTAAGGTATACATCAGACTATGGTGATCAATATGTTATTCATAATTGTATGCTTGATAGTGGTGCTTTGATAAATATAATGTTAAAATAATTAGCTGATCAATTAGGCTTGGCTTGTCAAAAATAACACCCTCCTATTTCTATAATGGATAATAGAAGAGTACCATGTGTTGGCATCATAACTAGATTGCTTTTATATCTAGAAAAATACCCAAAGAAAGGTGTGGTAATGGATGTTGCAGTAGTAGATGTAGATCCATTATTTTCTATCTTACTATCTAGGTATTAGGTTGAACAACTAGGTGACACAATTCACCCAGGCTGGTCATATGCCACTATCCCAATGCAAGGTAAAGAAAAGGTCATTCTAAAGAGAAACCTTTAACAAATATTTTTTTGAAATAAGGGATCCTAATGATAATATGGTGAATGATATAATTTTTTTTGAATAAAGAGAGTGGGGGGTATACTCTGTTTGGCATTCACCTTTATTGATTGAAGTACCTAATGCCAAAGATATAGATCCAAAATTAAAATCCAAAGCTGATGTAGAAGCTCATACGATTTTGACCACTAAATTATGGACTATGACTTTTGATGGTGCCAAATCATAGATTTGAGTAGGGGTTGGGGTTGTGTTGACTAGCATTAATGACTATTATTTGGGTATTCTATACATACTTGAGTTTTCTTGCAATAATAATGTTGTAGAATACAAAGCTTTGTTGTTAAGACTCATAAAAGCCAACGAATTAGGTATTAATTATCTAACAGTAAGTAGGGATGTATAACTAAGAATACAATAGATAAAATGGAATTATCAAACTAAACACATCAAATTGAAGTAATATAAGTAGGTCATACAAGATGAAATTGATAAATTCTTGGCTTTTAATCTGCAATATATTTCCAAAGCAAAAAATCAGAATGTAATTTTTTTGGCTATGAACGCTTTTGGAGCAGATAGTGCAAAAATAGATGTTTATGGATAGGTTACCCACTATATCTATCTATAAGCCATCTGTCCTAGATAATGTTGTATATCTACAGGTCTTTTAGGATGATATACGCATTAATGATTTCATGACTCTCCAAAATGAGTTCTCTAATATTATATGTGATGAAAAAGATGAGGAAAAATTGAAAGATATTATCGAAGAACCTACAAAAGTCATACAACTAAATACAAATAGAATCCCTAGAGGTTTTGTGTCTTTAGAGATCTTGTTTGATGATTTTTATAGGGTCTACAAACCACTCTTTCAAGAATTTGAAGTAGAATATGTCAATATTGGAATAGAGGAAGAGCCAAAATATGTAAAAATCAATAAGTGATAGATTTTGTAGCCTTAATACTTAAATAAAATAACCACAAGAAAGTAATAATAGGATCAAATAAAGTTGCAATGTAAAGAACACAATATAAATATGAATAACTCAAGAAATAACTCAGAAATAACTCATAGAATAATCACATAACAAAGCTCACAAAAATGGTGAAAATTATATAGAATAAAGGTCTACTAATGCATGCTATGTGCTATGCATTTTTTATACCAATTACAATGCTTAGTCACAAATATATAATAGTATCTGACTCCTCATATGGTGCACTCTTGACCTTCACTCTTCTTTGTAACTCTTCACTTTCCTATTCTAAGGACACATGTGCACTCTTACATAATGGACAATTGTGCACATTTACACTCACAACACTTGCACACATAATTACATGACACTTGTGCATTTCTTGCACATTATTACATTACATGAAATATAAACTCACACTCTAATCTAAGACACACACCTAATATAATATTGTACCAAGGTGGTACATTGACATGTACCAAATAATGTAATATTCTCTAACACCCCCTTATATTACATTATTTGGTTATTGAAGACTTTAGTCTTCAATACAATCTCCATCTTGATATGACTTTATAATGAACTAGATCTTGATATGGTTCTCCTTCCTCTTGAAAGTATTTATCTTGTTCTTATTTGATTTGTAAATGAATTTGGAATGTAACTTGTTGTTGACCTCGCATATTTTCATCATCTTGAATTTCAGATTGACCCAACGTTTTCGTTGATAGAAAGATCCTTGATTCTCATTTCTTGTAATCTATCTCTTAGAATGTTCAACAATGTTATTTTGAACTAAAACAAGATCTTGAGAGAAATTAATTGAGTCTAAAGCATATATTCCATTCTTGATTGATCTTGTAGCTTCTATCTCATTTTGATTTTTAATGAGACACTTATTAACTCCATTTATATATTTGAACTCAATCATTCTTTTGCTTTCTACTAGCTTGGTCACTAAAATGAGATTAGATGTCAATCCAAGAATATACATGACATCATGTAACACAAAATCAGAAAAATGATATACTAGGTGTTACATATCCACAACCATGAACAAGATAGGTTTTACCATCTACAATTTTTTGACTTCTAGACAATCAAACCATTGTAAATTGCTAGTCATATGATGGCTAGCACCAAAATCTATGTACCAAATATCTCTATATTTTTGAACCACATAATTATCTCTATTTGATGTTATCTTTCATTGTTGATAAGAATTATGAAGAGAGTTAAATGAATTGTGATCTTGAATCCTTCCATAATGTTTTTTTATGTTGATAAGTCCCTCTTGATAATTTCTCCATTAACTTCCTTTTGTGTAGTCAACCTTATGTCTCCCTAATTGAATAGAAACTATAAAATTGAGAATATAATTTTTCTATGTTTGATGTAGAATATATTATCTCTCCACAATTAAATTATTTGTAAAATATCTTTGAAAACTTTAAATAAATCAACTCTATTTTAACTTATCTCTCCAAAAACTTAAGAAAGTAAATAAAATAACTTCTAATTAGAACTTCAAAAGAAATTATATAAGAATGTAAGGTTTTAATACTTTATTAGTATCCTTATCTCTCCTTTTTGTTTCATTAAACCTTAGAGAGAAAAAAATAACTAAACTTATTTCTCCTTTAACTTTAGTAAAGAATATAAACCAAAAACCCTAAAAATACCTCCTTGAGGATGCAACTCTTTATGATGTCTTGGATGTTGTAAAATATGAAAATGGTTTCACTTTACTTATTCCTTCTAGCATGCGAGAATTAGTTGGAGGATATTTGCATGGACCTCTATTTGAATTCTCCTGAATGGAGGTTTCAAAACTATTGTCCTTCACCTTCTATTCTTCTACATGTCACCTTGAATCTATATATGGTGAATTTGGATTTCTTGGTGTGTGGAAATGGAATGTTTCATTGACCTTGGCATTAGAATTTCCAATGCTTGGCCTCTACCAAGTGGCTCTTCATCTAATATTCAACTTAGTAATGTTTTGACTTCCTGCTTCAAATGTGATGCATAATAATTTGAGGTGGATATTAATACTCTTTCAAAATACGTTACATTGTTGCAACACCTTAATATTCTTTCATAACGCTCAAATTGGTGCTTGATTCATAATTTCTTCTTACTGGCTACTCACACATTCAATGGTGCTTGGATATTTTGATAGTTGGTGCTCAATTTTCCAAACCCTAACATTTCAATTACACTTTTTGATTGCAACCAACAATGTTCCAATGTCCTTCGAACTGCAATGGGTGATGCTATTGTACTACGTTCAAACGCTCCTCAATGGATGCAATGGACAATATAATGGCACTAAGAAATGATGTTGTGCCTTCCTTGTTACATTTGACTCAAGTGGCTAAGCAACACTTGCATTCCTGATGCCTTTAGTGTGGCTCTAATGGAAACTATACCTTTATCCTTTTGTTGTCTCCCTTCTTGCACTCACTTATGCTTATTCTCTGTCTACGTTGCTAAATTTATTTTGTAGGTGTAGAATTCATTTACTGATGCTTGATTATTTCTATTACAAAACTAACTTGGTTTCCCTTCTATTCAATGTTTCTTGGCTTAGACTAGTGCAACTCAATGTTGACTATTGCACTCCTATTCTTCATTACCCAAATAGCTCTTGGGTTGATGCTTCGCATCCCTTGCTTGAGCAGACTTGGCTCTTGTGTTATGCCATCTACAATGGCACATCTTCTAGCTCTATCATGCTTACCACCTATGTTGTAGTAATACTTCCCTCAATGATAACTACCTATGTTGTCATAGCACTTCTCTCGGCTTTATTATGTTGTCTACCTATAATGGCACTTTATTTCCCTTTAGTAATAACAATCTCTTTCCTTCAACAATGAAGGTTTCTGTACTTTAGAAACCATGCTTTCTATTATTTAGCAATGATGTTCTCTGGTGATCTTTTTCATTCAGCAATGGTACTCTCTTTTATTCAGCAATGGTTCTCACTTTCTTTACTTAGCAATGTCACATTTTTGATATACATGGTTCTTACAATACTTTTTATTTTTGCAAGTGAAAATATATGTAGAGAAGACATTGAAGATCACTTCTCCAAAACATTGAATAGATGGGGACACTTTTTCTTTCACACCTTAGATTACACTCTGAAAAACACTTTATACATTCTCTTGGAATATTAACTTTGCTGTCCTAATTTTATGGCTTTATGTTGGCTAAAACCAAAACTTAAATATTCCCTTATGGACTTTAAGCAATGTGTTGTCTTGGATACCTTAAGCTGATTTCTTTTAGAAGCTTATTCTTAACCAATTCTATAGAGATATACTATATTTTATTTCTCTTACTTTGCACATTTTTGTAAATGCTCTTATGCCACTTATTATGGCATTTCATTTTGCTTGTAGGAGATGCTACCCTACCATTCAAAATTTGGCAAGATACTTGTCTTCCTTGTACTTTCACAACTTTTATTGAAACTTCCTTCAATCGAATTCCACTATACCTTATGGTATTGTCATCATATGGTGATGATTATCCTAAAATTGGTGTTAATACACTTTTTTGGAGATTTTATTTCTCTATTTTTTATCTCTCTTGAAAGTCTCTTGTCTTAAAGATTGTTTTAGTTTTCATATTTTTCTTGATTAGATATGTTTCCTTCTCTAGCTTCAATTCTTCTTGCTGTGATGCTATTGTGATACTTCACTTGTTTATAAAAATACTATGAATATTACCTTACATTCTCTAAACTTGTTGGTCCTTTAATGTTGTCCTTGTGGTTTTCAAACACTTTCAATATTTCCATTGTAGCATTCACTCACTTTTAATATTGCCCTTGTGGCCTACACTCTTTTATTTCCAAATGCTACCTTGCTCTTTTCCTATCCTAAATCTTCTAACTTTTTTATCCAAAGTGGACTACAAGTATGTTGTCTTCAATGTGCTATGTGTTGTCATTTATCTAGGACTATCCTCAAGACTCTTTGTTGTCTTGAAGTCTTCTTGCTACCTTCAAGGTTTCCTTAATGGTCTTTTTTCTTGCTAAGGACAAATAAACCTTTATCTAGGAAATTTTCTAATAGGTCTTCTTCTCTATTTAATCTTCAATAGGACCTTCTTCTTGGGTCTTTGAATATGCTTTTAATGGGACTTCTCTTTTGGAGTCTCCAAACTCTTATCAATCTCAATATCTAAAACTTAGCTATAACTCAAACCAATCCCTACATGAAGAAAGCTCACTGCCTTCTAGCAATCAAATATGAAAGTCTTCTCTATCCATTGTAGGAAGCTTCTCAAATTTTGAAGATTAATTTTCACTACAACAAAAACTTAGTTAACATTCTCTAGCATTAATATAAAACTTCTATAAAAATTTTCAATAATCTAAAGCAACAATAGCAATGACCAAATTTTCTTCTTGAGTTGATTCTCTAAAAACTACCTCTTTAAATATTCACTAGTTGTCCTTCAACCTAGTGGTATTAATTCTTGCCTTCACTGGTTTTTCCTCAACACAGTGGAAATATTGTCTTCATTGGTTTTTCTTATCCAGTGGTAATATCCTTATCTTCATTGGTCTTTCCTTAGCTAGTGGAAATTTCCTTGGACTGCTTGCAACTTTTGAAAACCTATGCAAGTAAACTTGTTGTGGCTCTGATACCACTGATAGCTTTTGTAGCCTTAATACTTAAATAAAATAGCCACAAGAAAGTAATAATAGGATCAAATAAAGTTGCAATGTAAAGAACACAATATAAATATGAATAAATCAAGAAATAACTCATAGAATAATCACATAACAAAGCTCACAAAAATGGTGAAAATGATATAGAATAAAGGTCTACTAATGCATGCTATGTGCTATGCATTTTTGATACCAATTACAATGCTTAGTCACAAATATATAATAGTATGTGACTCCTCATATGGTGCACTCTTGACCTTCACTCTTCTTTGTAACTCTTCACTTTCCTATTCTAAGGACACATGTGCACTCTTACATAATGGACACTTGTGCACATTTACACTCACAACACTTGCACACATGATTACATGACACTTGTGTATTTCTTGCACATTATTACATTACATGAAATATAAACTCACACTCTAATATAAGACACACACCTAATATAATATTGTACCAAAGTGGTACATTGGCATGCACCAAATAATGTAATATTCTCTAATAATAAGGCCTTATCAGAAGTTGAAAAGCAACAATATATTAGTTTCTTGAAGAAGAATAAAAATGTTTTTTCCTAGTGTTATGATGACTTGAGGACATTCAACACTGATTTTATCTCATATCATTCCTCTTAAATAAGGTGCTAAACCTTTTAGAAAAAAGCAAAGGAAATTCAACCCTACTCTACATCTACACATGTACAAATAAGTACAAAAACTACTAAATGCCAAAATAATAAGGAAAGTAAGTTTCTCTTCTTGGATTACCAATTTGGTTTTAGTTAGGAAGAAGAATGGAGACATCAGATTTTGTGTTATTTTAGAAATTTAAATAAGATTTTTCTCAAGGACAATTACCCACTCTCTAATATGGAGCAATTACATTAAGCAATTGTTGGAGCATCTAGAATGTCTTTCTTGGATGATTTTTTAGGCTATAATCAGATTTTAGTCAACCCAGAATATAGGTATAAGATAACTTTTACTATACATGGGAGAAATTTTGAATATCTCAAGATACCTTTTGGGATAATGAATGTTGGGGTAACTTTTCAGAGGGCCATGGATTTTTCTTTCAAAGGCTTGATGTTTGAAATAGTGGTTGTCTATCTTGATGACATTACAATCTACTTTGATTCCCTTAATGACCACTTCATGCATTTGATAAAAATGTTTGATAGGTGCAAAGAGTTTGGTATATCCCTAAACCCAAAGAAGTGAATATTTGGAGCCACTTAGGGCAAGTTGATCAGATAGTTATTTCTAAAGAAGGCGTAAGTACTAATCCCCAAAGAGTAGAAGCAATTTCTAAAATCCCACCTCCTAATAATCTATAAGGGGTACACTCATTCTTTGGTAAAATCAACATTGTTAGAATATTTATTCCAAATTTTACTAAGATTTCTAAGCCCATTAATGATATGATCAAGAAGTAGGGAGAAATAAAGTGGTCTAAAGAGAACACTAGAGCTTTTGAAAAAATAAAAAAATAATGACTCAATCTCTTGTATTGACTCATCCTAATTACTCTAGACCTTTCAATAAATTTTGCTTTGCTTCTAAACATACTATTACTTCAGTGTTATCTCAGAAGAATGAATTAAAGAATGAAATACCAATTGCCTTCATGAGTGTTGGTTTGAAAGGCATTAAGATAAAATACACAATGGTAGGAAAACAAGCTTATGCTCTCATTAGAGCACTAGACCATTTCAATTTTTTTTTTTCCCAAATAAGATCATGGTCTATATTCCTTATATTGCAATCAAAGATGTCTTCACCCAACCTGAACCATCAAGCAATTCTACCATATGGATGGTCAAATTATTGTAGTATGATGTTGAATTCAAATCAATTGAGATTGTGAGAGGATAGGGGTTAGCAAGGTATATGGTAAACAAAGAAGGAGATATTACAAAAACCAATGTGATATTTTATGAAGAGCATGAGGCTAGGATGACAAATAACTTTAACTACAAATGGTATGATGATATCACCTTCTACCCTCAGAATCTATCCTTTTCTAGTGACATGCCCAAGAGTAAGAAGAGGTCAATGAAATAGTTAGCTCAAAGGTACCATTTTCATATTGACATATTATATTAGAAACACCTAGATGGTGTACTTCTACTATGTGTCTTTGAAAGAGAAGTCCCACAAATTTTTTAAGAATATCACTTTGGATTTTATGGAGGCCATTTTTCACCTAAAGACACAACCCACAAAAATAATGAGAGTTGGTTAGCACTAGCCTTACTTGGTAAAAGATGTGTATTAATTCGTAAGAAGTCATAACTGCCTAATATTTGCTGAGAAGAAAAACTTGTCTACCATGCCTCTGAAGCCAGTAGTAGTTAATGCTTTATTTATTCAATGGGGGTTAGATATTATTGGAGAAATCAATATAAATTATTCAATGTCATAGGTGGATAATAACTATTATCATAGTTGAGAAAATTAGAATCGGATTAGAATCAACTTGAAAAAATTAGAATAGAAATCAAGAATCGATAAAAAATTGACAAATTTTTTTGAAGAAAATGCCATTTTAATTTTTTTTCATGCAAATCAGAATGAATTAACACTATGCAAATCAAATATTAATATTTTAAGTGATACAAGCTTAAAATACACTTGAAAATAGCAAGTGATACAAGTTTAAATCCAAAGTATTAAAGTTTTAAACTACTAAACATGAAAGTGACAATACACATATTGTATTGCTTATAATATATAATAGTACAAAATTACAAATTACAAAATGTGTCATAAGTCATGCCAAATTTTAAGTATAATACCTCAATCAATGTATTAGAATGCCTTTGCCCTTTGACCTAGTAGAAACTCTAGTCACTCTTTGTTGCTTTGGTTGTGCCTCTTCTTGTGCCTTTGTTGCCATCTCCTCCACTAGTTTTCTAAGTTTTAAAATTCATCCAAGTTGAAGAGAACATCTTGTTGTTGCTCCTTCTCATGTAACTTTGTGATCCAATCATTAGAAGGATCAATATCATCTAGGTCAAAGGCCTCAGTACTTGTTTCTATAATTTTCTTATGGTGGAGGTGAAGTTTGTAATGAAAAAATACAAGATCATTCAACTTTTCTTGTGTAAGATTATTGTGCTTCTTAGAGTGTATGCGCTCAAACGTACTAAAATTGCACTCAAAACCTAAAGTGCTACATAGTTGAGATACAAATATAATGGCAAAGCACTATCGATGGGGCTATATGCACCAAAGTCCTTCCACCATAAATCTATAAACAACCAAGAAGAAAACTTAATAATTCATATGTAAAATCCTAAATTGAGATTATTTTTTAAAACAAATTCAAAAGGTAAAATAAATAATAATTCAATGAGGGTTACTTGGTCTCATAGTTGACCTTGATCAAATGCACAATAGTGATAGGAAAATGATGCCCTCACATTTCTTATAAGAATGCATCCCAATATGTATCTTAGCACTTAGTTCTTCATCAGGGTATATACGGTCAACACATAATCGAAGGCCCACCATCACCTCATAGTCAACATGGAATGTGCTAGAGTAAAATTTTTTGAGGTTGAGGTGGTACTCCACTGCATGAAGAGGGCTATGGAGCATAGATATCCATCACCTGTCAATAATATCCCAAATGAGACTATATTTGGATTGGAAATATCTATAAAATGAAGTGATTGCCTCTTTTACCCTATCCATAGCCTCATATATATGCCATTGGTGATTCTTCTTCATCAAAAATATGGAGAACCTTAACCAAAGGATTTGTCACCTGAGAAAAAGAAAAAATAATTTAAATAAAACTTATAAAAATATTTTAAAATACAAGATTTGCAAAAAGAAAACATTTTAAGTTAGAAAAATTATAATAAAATATATTAAAAACATAGTATTGTACCTTGATGGCCTCATCCATGGCTTACCAGAAGGGCTCCTCAAACATTTTAATATATTTTCTCCCCTTCACTAGAGAATCAATATCTAACAGCTTGCTCAGAATTCCACTCATTGCTCACAAACATTTGCTTCAGTGACCCTCTTGCATTATAGATGCTTTGCAATATCATAAAGTTTGTTGTGAAGCATATAAATCCAGGTAAAAATACCTCTCTCCCACTAGTAAAATGCCTCATGAGGTTGAGGACCTAAGAATGGTTGTAGATAAATTTTGTAATTGCCCTAGACTTTTGTACAACCTCGAACACCCAAAGTAATTTCCTAATATATTTGAGGAGAAAATCAAGATAATGGGCTGCACATGAGGGCCAAAAAGGGTGGGAAAAATCTTCTCCAATAGCTTACCAACTGCTACATATGCTGTTGCATTTTTCGTGATGACTTAAACAATATTCTCCACCCTGACCTTAATCACAACCTCCCCCAACAATCCTGTGAGCATTTCAACACTCTTAACTTGCATCGATGCAGCCAATGACATGAGGAATTCCATTCCGCATATATAAGGAACCAAAAAATTAATTAAGGTACTTCACCTACCATTGGTCCACCCACCAGACATGATAGTGCAACTGTTAGTGCTTCACACCCTACACTGCTCATCAAGAATAACCTCAATATCATCCATGCTTTCATGAAGGAGAGGGTCCCTAATGTCATCATAAGTTGGTGGTATAAATCCTATGCCACAACCTGCGATGGCATACACCATGCCTCACTAGTATGGAGACATTGCCACATTGAAGGGAAGATAAAAAAAATACCAAAAATTGCCAATGACATTTCTAGCTGCCCTATTCCTATCCTAGTTCCATGAGGTCATACCATCAAGTGTGGCTTGTGTCACTGCCCTAAAATTGGACTCATCCATCCCACTCCTTGGTTGTACCTATGTCTGTGTAATTGATGGACTCAAAATTTCATGCTAAAATTGACTAAAGATATTGGTCCCACTTGTGGTTATATGAGGCTAAGAAGAGGGGGTTGAAATGGCTTCAAATATTCTTTTCTTTGTTTTTTTTTTTTCACTTTTCCAATGATAATTACCATGCATTCTATTTCAACGTCAATTAACACTTTTGGACATAATCTAACATTCTCACTTGCTTTCCTTGCCAAATAAAATTTGAAGTGATATAATCCTCCATATATAGAAGTATTATAAAAACTTAGTCTTGTACCTTGATGGCCTTATACATGGATTACAAGAAGGGCTCCTCAAACACATTAATATATCTTCTCCCCCTCACTAGATAATCGATATATAACAACTTGCTCAGAATTCCATTCATCGCTCACAAACATTTGCTTCACTGACTCTCTTACATTATAGATGCTTTGCAATATCATAAAGTTTGTTGCGAAGCATGTAACTCTAGGTAAAAATACCTCTCTCCCATTGGTAAAATGCCTCATGATGTTGAGGACCTAAGAATAGTTTAAATTTTGTAATTTCCCTAGACTTTTGTACAACCTCGAACACCCAAAGTAATTTCCTAATATATTTGAGGAGAAAATTGAGATAATGGGCTGCACATGAGGATAAAAAATGGTGGGAAAAATCTCCTCCAATAGCTTACCAACTTCTACATATGTTGTTGCATTGTTCATGATGACTTGAATAATATTCTCCACCCTGACCTTGATCACAACCTCCCCCAACAATCATGTGAGCATTTTAGCACTCTTAAATTGCACCGATGCATCCATTGACTTGAGGAATTTTATTCGTCCTATAGAAGGAACTAAAAAATTAAGTAAGATCCTTCCCCTACCATTGGTCCACCCATCAGACATGATAGTGCAACCGTTAGTGCTTCACACCCTATGCTGCTCCTCAAGAATAACCTCAATATCATCCATGATTTCATGAAGGATAGGGTCCCTAATGTCATCATGAGTTGGTGGTATAATTCCTATGCCACAACATGCGATGGCATACACCATGCCTCACCAGTATGGAGACCTTGCCACATTTAAGGGAAGATAAAAAAAATACCAAAAAATACCAATGGCATTCCTAGCTGCCCTATTCCTCTCCTGGTTCCATGAGGCCACACCATCAAGTGTGGCTTGTGTCACTGCCCTAAAATTAGACTCATCCATCCCACTCCTTGGTTGTATCTATGTCTGTGTAATTTATGGAATCAAAATTTCATGATAAAATTGACTAAAGATATTGGTCCCACTTATGGTTGTGTGAGGCTAAGAAGAGGGGGTTGAAATGGCTTCAAATATTCTTTTCTTTGTCTTTTTTTTTCCACTTTTCCAATGATAACTACCATGCATTCTATTTCAACGTCAATTAACACTTTTGGACATAATCTAACATTCTCACCTGCTTTCCTTGCCAAATAAAATTTGAAGTGATATACTCCTCCATATATAGAAGTATTACAAAAATTGTAAAGAATTTCTCCTTTCTTTTTTTGTTCTACTCCATACTTCTATGCTATATGTTTTTTTATCTTTTTTCCCTGAAATTTTCCTGTGGCTGCACATAATAACAAATAAGAACAAACAATTACTTAAAAAAAACCCTACACCCTAGTTTGAACTTTTAACTCGAGGTTTAAAATTGTAGTGCAATGCTGAAAATATGGACTTGCATACATATTTTCAGCAGCAAGTAACAATAAAAAATCTTAAAAAAAGAACCCTAAACCCTAGTTTGAAACTTTAAAATTTAAACTTTAAATATTGGCAGCCGAAAACATGCGTTTGCATACAAATTTTTGACAACAATTATCAAGCAAATAATTACTTAATTTAAAAAAAAATTAAAAAAACCTAAACCCTAGTTTGAAGTCTAAGAATCTAAACTTTAAACATTGAAAACTAAAAATATAGACTTGCATACATGTTTCCGGCAATAAATAACAACAAAAAATTACTTAAAAAAAAAAACCAAAACTGTAAACCCTAGTTTTTTGCATTTGGTTTTAGACTAAGAAAAAAATACTTGAAAAATTGGAATAAGATTCAATAGAATAAAATAAAAAGAAAAGAAATCAATTTGCTTACCTAAAATGAATCCTATGCATAGATTCCTAGATGTTGGTGGTTGTTGGTAGTTTTCGGGATCCTTCAAACTCCAAAAATCCACCATTTTGTGGTTGTTGGTGACTAATGGATTCCTTCAAATTTCCAAAAATTCATTGTTTGGATGTGTTTTAGGATTTAGTGATCCACAATTAGAATTGATTTTAACATTCATATCAATGGCTAGTATTTAGTGATACATGACTTAATGACTTTGTAGAAACTTCAAGGGCTGGGATTAAATATCATATCAACTTCAATGGATATGACCACTTGATTAGTTAAGTAATAAACTATAAGATTTTATTCAACTAGCTCTGACAACTTAGATTCATTCCCTTGAATAGCATCAACAACCAGGATTGAATAAAAAATAAACAATGATAGGACCTAATGATATCACAAGTGCTTCAATGAACAAGATATAATTTTGAAATGACTTGGATGCACTATATCAAAAGACAAAAAAGGTAGATCTCCCACTATGATCAAACAATGAAGAGTAATCTATGCTTATGATTTGTCCATCATATGACATCAATGACTAGGATTGATCCCAATGAATGGTATGCTAATCAGTAGATATGAATGTGTATTAATGCTCAAGATGGACTCTTACCTTGTAATAAATGGATAAGATTAAATCCATCAAAGCTCAATAAAAATTCATAAATAAACCAAACCAATGATAGATATTTGATCATAAATTGACATTGACGGTCTATAACTATTCTCACATAAAGTGATTTTTAAAGATCAAAAATTTAATCCATTTTGATAGGTAAGGTGGTGGCCTAAGGATGGTAAAATACATCAATGTAGTTGATGACATTTACAACTAAAGCATACAAAATTTCTAGCCCAATTGCTATAAATTCACACATAGTACATGAATTTCTTCCTATACCAACAATTTGTAGAGAGATTACTAGAATTAAACCGGTATCAAAATTACTATGTAAGTTGTAGAGTATAGTTCAATATTAAGAGGAGTTGACATGGCTTCATCAAGCACTATAGTAGATATCAAGAAGCTAACAGAGGCACAACCTTACAAAATAATGCTTGGGAAGTCAAATACTAGAGATGTCCAAATTGTAAAGAAGTCTAGTGCTGACAAAAAACTTACTATTAAGCAACAACTAGAGTTATAACAAACGAATATTTTTAGATTTGCAAGGACCGAAGAGAACTAGTGGTATACAACACCTTTCAAAAGACTATTCTACAAAGCTTAGAGTAGTCAAAATGATGATTTTCCATACAACCACCACTAGGGTTTAAACTTTGGAAAGATAGTTTGATCAAAGGTCTACTACTCCTTTGACTTAATATCCTAGTTTGCAGTTGCCTATGACCCCAAAAGCAGAGCATTCAGAGATAAAGAGGGAAGGGCAACTTTCAGGCCTACAATCGAAGATTTTAGGAAATTATTTCATCTCTGCATTGCTACAATGGCCCTTGATTTGAAGATAATTGCTAAGTAGATGCAAGACATCACATATGTTAGCTTTCACCAAAATATTTCGGTATGACTAGATTGTCTCCTATAAATTTCCTTTAAATAAATATATGTTGCAATCATGGGCAATGGACTTTGTAGATATGATAAATATTTCCCTAGGGGTAGAAGACTTGTCTTTGGTCAGTAGGTAAGTAGTGTACCTGCTACTATAAAATAATAGGAGAGGGATAATGCAACTTTATAAATGAGAAAAATTCATCTGTAATAAGATGCATGAGCAATTCATTATCTTGAAGATAACAACAATGGAGGATATAGATGAGATGATTGCCTTTTCCTATTACTCAATATTAATCTAATTCATGATAGGGAAACTCAACCCACAAAAAATTTAAGCCTAGGGAGTATATAGACCCCTGATGTGCAAGATAGACTGGCATGGACTTATAAGGGGGAGTTAAGCTATTCCCAATTTTTTAGCCAATTCTTGGTATCCATTCATCAACTTCTCTATGGATTTATTCCTGCTAGGTTAGGTCATGGGTTAATTAAATATAGGATACTATTTTATCATGGAGTAATTTACTTATATAAGAATGTATGGCTCTGTAACACACGAAAATCACCAATTTGTCCTAAATACTATTTTATTAATCTAAAATAGGGTTACAGAATGAGCTTTCTCTTGAGAAAGATTTTTATTCCCTTTTTCCACATGAATTTGGAAGTATTTTCTAGTGTCTTCCAATACCCTCAATGAAGGTGGGCTTATGTGTGTGTGTTCCATCGATAGTGATGTTTTATTCTATCCTTTTGTACCTTATTTGGGCCTACAAAAGAAAGTTAGTGTGTTTAGGGATTTACCTTGGTCAAATCCCATAGTTATGAAGACAAATTGACTTAAACATGATAAAAATTGATAGAAATACTATAGAAAGTATCTAAGACTGATATATACATGATTTTCTATTGTAAATCTATTGTAGGGTTGGTTTGCATGGTGACATGTGAACTGGATCCCAAATTTATAGGTTGGGGTGCAAACTAAGCTGCTGTTGACTGTTGGTCAGAGTTTGCTATCCTAATAGGTCCTAAATGATGTCTGTTGCTATTTTTTAGATGTAGAATTATCAAAAAATATTTTGGTACAATTTTGGTAGAGTCTGGGTATGTTGACCGAAAGGGAGAGAGAGACATTAATGAAGGAATTGGTCCTCTATTTATAGAGTAAACCAAGGTCAGGGGGAGAGTTAGGTGTACTAAACCCTAGGATCAAGTCCTATTGTGGTCAAGTTAGGGTTTGTGAAGTGGTAAGCTTAGTCATCCTTTCACATGCCCTAAGGAAAATATCCTATTCTCACACATGTGTGAGCTAGGATTAGGTTTAACTCTAGTTAGTTAGTCCCTAGGTTAGGTGAGGGTTGAGTTAGGTATCCTAGAAAATATCCTAACTAATTTTGGGGTGCACACATGTGTGAGGATATATTTAGGACTAATTTGATTCTTAACCCTAATTAAACCCAATTAAATGATAAAGTACACTTTAAGTGGAAAGTCACTTGCAAATTAGAATCCTAATTAGCATAATTATAATTTTTTTAGGGAATGGTCCCATGGGGGCCCTAATTAGGCATAGGAAAGGGATTAGGTGGCCTTAAGGGGCTTGTTGGTAGCTCTCCTATGAATATAAGGTATTTGGGACATATTTTGTATATTTTTATAGGGTTTTGCATCTACAAACAACTGTGAAGACCTACGATGGCCTACGATGGCTTATGCAAGCCTACAAGTGTCTATGTAAGTCTACAAGTATCTATGGGTGAGCATGTGTGACTTTTAGGTGTTTACATTTATCCCTTTTTGTACTATGTTGTGTAAAACCATAGATGAGTACAAAATATGATGGAAGAAGATGATGAAGCATTTGAGAAGATGAAGAATGTGGGGATGAATGCAGATGAAACATGATGGTAAAACAAGTGATTTACCAATTTAGTATAATATTTTACATAATTGTATTGGTTGTTTGTGAGGGCAATGTAATACTGCTTTGATTTTATGACCAACACAAGGTGGTCCAATTATGAATAGAACAACTATCTATTCAAATTTTTGGTTTTGATTGATTGATGAGTGCATGATGACATTTGTCAAATCATTTAAGCTAAGTGGCATGGAAAAATCAAGCATAACATTCAGTATGTGGTCGGCATCGATATACAGAATGAAATAAAGATGTGTTTGATAGTGCGTGTGGCTCTCTTGATCTAAAAAATGTCTAATTGGAATTGAATTTGTATCATGAGATAATATTTAGCAAAATTTTTTGTAGATAGATGCGATATCCATGATTTGGATGTTTGATTATTTGATCGTATGCAAAGCGGATCTATGTATGAATACCCCCTCAAGCGAGGAATCAACAATGATATTGATGGAGTGTGGTGATGTAGTGATGAATCGATTGATAGAGAAAAATGGTGATAAAATGTGGAAAAATTGGGCAAACAGTTTTGGGGAAGGAAGAAAAAGCTGCAAGAGTGAAGAAAATTAAAAAATGGTGTCATGTGATTTAGTTTGCATAGGACCATGTGAACCAGGTTTGCATAGTGGCATACAAACTAGATTTCACATGGCAACATGTAAACTGGCCTGGAGTTCACATGGCAACATGTGAACTAGGGTTTTTGGATGTATAAGACCGCTTTTCACATGTGTGAGGATCATTTGTGTTGTGAAGAGTTATGGAGAGAGAAGTGAGGAAGAGGTTACAAAGTGAAGTTCTATCAAAATCTTGAGTTGATGTCGATATGGTGAGAGGGCATGCAAGCACTAGTAGCCAATACACTGCCCCATCGGTAAGTACCCAAGACTCAAATTGTTTTTGATTTTGAATTGAGTGAATGTTTGAAAAGTACAATAATGGGGGTTTGAGTGTGTATGCATGTTTGCATGTGATGTATGATTGAAATGTGTGCACAAAGTATAAATGTGGCCAAATGGGTATCTAGAAATGTTGACTATTTTTCAGTTTGAAAAATAAATTGATATGTTTTATTGTGTGATATGTGGCACATGTGCGAGAGTTAATAGCACATGAATAGTGTACTATTTTGGAAATTTTCTTGAACTTTCATCATGAAAGGTCAAAATGGGTGTCCAAAAATATGATTTTTTTAATATTTTGTGATGTGTTGGTAAGTTTGGAATTGCATGCCATGAGATGCATGTTTGCAAAGTTTGAATTTATTATGTGATGTGAAATATGTATTGTTTTTGGAATTTGTTTGAGCTTTCACCATGAAAGGTCAAAATGGGTATCTACCAATGTGATTGTTTTGTTGTTTTATAATGCGTTGGTGTGTTTTGTGAATGTATGCTTTGAAATGTGTGCCTATGGGGTTGCATGTTGTCTTTCATGCCATGAAAGTGATGTTTTTGCATGGTAATGAGATATTTTTCATGAAAGGGCCTAATGGATGCCCAAAAATGCTCTTTTTGTAGAGTTCGCATGGCGGGGTGCAAATTGGAGTTCGCATGGTAGCATGCAAACTAGATTTTTTCTATTTGGCAAATGTGATGTATGAGAAGTGTTGTATGAAGTGTGTATGTGATGAATATGTGTATAAAATAAGGAAAATAAATTTATATACATGGGAAACTGATAAAAATTTGTGTGATGTTTTTGAATGAAAATAAGTGAAGAAGATTGAGCCATGGCATCGTGTGCAATCATTGAGAGTTATCTTGGGTAAGAAATGTTTCGAGGCGGATGTGGAGTGGATGGGTAGGGTGTGGATGAAGGGTGTATGGAAGGTTTTGAGTATTCACACCAAAAGTATATATATTTTAGAATTGTGTAAGAGGTGGTATCCAGACAGGAACATCTTTCACCTTCCCATAGGTAAGATGACCATTACATTGGAATATATATAGAATTTACAAATTATCGATAGAGGGCACTCCTGTGAGGATGGTAGTAGATAGTATGTAGAAGGAGGTATTGCAGTTGATATTTTATGCAAAGTGGATAGAGGTACAGTTCAAGAATGGGGTGGACTATGAGTACTATTGGTGTAAGAAGATGTTGTCTGATCGTCATTGTATGACGATGCTTATGATATCAACATATGATCTACCAAATACTTTAGGAGTAAAGTTATCCTGGAATATGATGGATATAGTATGTGATATGGTAGAGCATGAGGTAATGGTTACATGAGCACCCACATTATTGGCACAAGTGTACAAGGAGTTGCACGATGTGGTGTGAACAGGGTGATCGGGCTTGAGTTGGAGTCCATTACTATAGGTTTGGGCATGGAAGAACATTGCGATAGAGCAGTTACCATTGTTACCTTATAGGGTTCATGCATTGATGGGAGATTTTGTACCCTACACCTTGAAATGGTGTATAGATATAGATACGGAGATGAAGAAGGGACATGAGGGTGATTACTTGTTTTGGAGGAGATAGTTAGATGATGTGAAGCCTAAGCATATTCAGTGAAGGCCTTGGAAGGACAGGGTAGTTTGGGAGAAGGATGGGGAGTAGTTGGGCATGATCCAGTAAGGGTGGTGGGTGGTAGAACAGTATAGGTGATAGGCAAAGTTCTTCATTTTTAGCAGTCATCTGGTAGTTTGGGTTGTGACAGGGGAGACCATATCACCTATTGTGATAGAGAGGAGGTAGGGCGATACAATAATGTGACTTGTAGTGCTTCCATTGGATGTTGGTAGAGATCCACCAATGGTGATTTTGGATGTGGATGATGTAGTAATGACTCATAATTATGATGTATGGTGGGCTACATAGATGTGAGAGCCAAGAGTCAGAGTGATTGATGACTGGGTGTAGCTAGTGGTAGGATTTCCTACAACGGGTGGACAAGTACCAGGAGGATGTGGACCTGTGTTGAAGGTAGGATCAAAGGAGGAGGTAGAGGAGCCTCTTCGATGGTAGAGGTAACATCGAAATGATGGGGATAGTACTCATATTGTGGAATTTTTAGTGTGAGAGGTCAGTGGTGGGGGCAAACCCTTAGATGAGGTAGTGTTTATGGAGGAGGGAGGTGGCATGGCAAATGATGCATTAGTAAGGTATCCTCAAGGAGATATGGTAATGATGGAGGAGGAATATTATAGATATATGTTAGACATACCATTCGACATCCAGGATAGGATGGATGCTCAGGATGAGCTGGTGACACTAAGAGAGTATAGGATCTAGAGGGGAGATTACATGATAGTAAGACAAATTAGGCTCTGGATCTAGGGAGTTGGTGGGAGGAGCATTATGTGCTAGAGGAGAGGTTGGTGGTGAGTGATCGGGGGAGTTGCACAGAGAGGTATGAGTTGGAGAGGTGGTGTGAGGAGCTGCAAGGATAACTTAAGGTGAAGCAGGTAAGACATGCTGAGATTGTAGAGGATTTATGATGCTAGGAAGTGGAGACTATGAATACTAAGAAGAGATTGAGTGTATAGATTACCATTGTATAGAAGAGTGTGCAATAGGTGTAGGCTAACAAAGATGTGGTTTGAGTGGTGCATGAGGTAGAGGTGACAGGTTTGGGGACTAAGGTGATAACCTTGCAAGATAAGGTAGCTCGTTGTCAATGAGTACACATGGAGGTGTCAGAGTGATACTCGAGGGAGGGGTCAATGAGGATGTAGTGTGAGATCACCCTAAATTCATATTGGTATGCAATTCCAGATTACAAAGGGTTATAATCAAGATCGATATCCTAGTCATAAAATCATATGCACTCTTAGAAGAGTCATTAGAGTGTTTCATTGATAGTGTTGACAGAGCTGAGTATGGAAGAACCAGTGGTATCACAAATGGTAGGAATTACCCCAAGGTTGGATAGGGTGGTAGTGCCTATAGCGACGTAGGTGGTGGAGGCTTATCTAGAGTTGATTGGGCAGTGAAGGTGTGTTGGATATTTTGAGTCCCATAGCTAAAAGTTGTCGTTGATGTCAAAAGGACCTATGTAAGTAAGCACTATGATTTTTCTCCACAAAGAGCTTCATGAGAAGCAAATATTTTGATCAAAGGTTCTAGAAGAGATGCATGGAATTTGGTTCCAAAAGGAGCTTCAAGGCAACCTTAGCAAAATGTTTTTATGAAAACCAAAGAAGGCAAGGAAAGGTTTTATTTAAAACCAATGGATGGCATATTTGAAATGAATTTTTCTTAAAATCCAAGTTGGATTTTTGTTTCATCGAAAAAGGTGCCCCGATGATGGAGAAATTTAATTTTAAAGGTTTAGTTTAAATTTTAATTTATTTAAAATTAAAATTTAAATTTTAAAATTAAATAAAAGGTTTTTCCCTCCTTTCTTATTGGCGCCGTCGACGTCATGAGGGCAATGTTAAAAGGGCCACCGTATTTGCATTGAAGGATGGCTTATATAAATAAGCCAAAGGTTTTCCATTTAATAAACCCAAGGAGTGTCGCATGATTTTCAAAAACCCAAAGTATTTATGCATCCAAAAATTATGCAGTGAATTTTATAGAGTGTGACATGGGCAGTCAAGACGTGGACGATTAAGTTTTTGGTGCCTTGCGAGGAAAGCACACACAGTTTAAGGAAGAGAATGCCCAAGGCACTCACATGGGCAGTGTTAGCTCATGCGGCTTAGCTGCCACTTGGCATCACGATGGGTAGAGGTTCGAAATGCCAAAGTCCTTCGAGGGTTCCTTTGAGGTATGCACTCCGACTCTAATATTTTTAAGGGTAAATATTTTAATTAAAATATTTTCTTGCTAAGGTTTGATTATAATTTTTGTGGGAGATATAAGGTTGATCAAGCTTTAATATTTTAATAAACTTTGATATTTGATCAATGTGAGATATTGCCTAAGAAAGCTTAGTGATTATTTTTGAGTGCAAAAGTGTTGAAAGGAAGGATATAAAATATTTGATTTATTTTATGGTATAAGTGGTTTTTGGAGTGACAAGGTTATGCAATGTTTTGATTTATTTTATTTTATGGTACAAGTGGTTTTAGGATTGATAAGGAAGTTGTGCATTAATTCTTAAGAAGGTTTTCTAATTAAAAGCCTTGGTAAATATTATTGTGAAGTGGAGTAATGTTGATTATTTTGTGATCTTCTAACCCTTGTGAATATTGGAAAAAGAATATTGTGATTGTGGAAGATTTCCAAAGAGGCTTCTTCATCTTCATTAAAGGTATGAGCACATTCTCCTATTGATTGATTATGGTGGTTGATTTCTAAAAATATCTTTGGAGTGAAAAGGATTGATTGTGGTTTCCTTTTAGAAAGTGGTTGGTTTAATGCTTCAAGGTTTTTTGGATTGAGAGTTGTGATTAAACCTTGTTTTATAAGCATTGTTGTTGAAGCCCATTGGTTGTGCAAAGAAATTGAACTTGAGTTAGAAGAGAACACGAGTATCATTGTTATGTGAGATTTGTGGTTGAGCATTGTTGGAAACATTTTGAGTTGATTGATACATGCTTGGACTAGGATTTATAAGAAAGGGTTGTTCATTGAGGTGATTGGTTGAGTTGAGTTGATTGAGCCTAGTCAAGTGGATGCATGTGGTTGTTCAAGTTCCATAAAACAAACTATTCTATATTCTTGATTTGAGTTGAGATTGATATTTTAGAATAGAACATATAAAGTCTCTAACAATTCTCTTTATGCTTCTATGAGATTGATTTGAGTTGAGATTGAGATTTGAGTATAGAACATATAGAGTCTCTAACAATTTTATTTATGCTTCTATGTGATTGATTTGAGTTGAGATTGAGATTTGAGTATAGAACATATTGAGTCTTTAACAATTCTCTTTATGCTTCTATGAGATTGTGTTGATATATTGATTGGGCATTAAGTATAGAACATATTGAGTCTCTAACAATTCTATTTATGATTCTATGAGATTGGACAAGTTTTGTGTGAACTTATTAAGCAGATTTGAGACAAGTATTTGAGAAGGCTTGTGGACTAATTTTGAGTAAGCTTTTGTGGAAGCTTGCTATGCATATTTGAGCAAGTCCTAGAGAGGACTTATTGAGCAGATTTGAGCAAGTCCTAGAGAGGAATTATTGAGCAAATTTGGACAAGTCCTAGAGAGGACTTATTGAAAATATTTGAGCAAGTTTTGTGTGGACCTGTTGAGCAGATTTGGATAGGTTCTGTGTGGACCTATTGAGCATATTTGAACAGGTTCTATGTGGATCTATTGAACATATTTAGAAAGGTTCTGTGTGGACCTGTTGAGCATATTTGGACAGGTTCTGTGTGGACCTATTGAGCAGATTTAAGTAGGTTCTATGTGGACCTATTGAGCAGATTTGGACAAGTTCTGAGTGAGCTTATTGAGTAGATTTGAGAAGGTTCTAAGTGAACCTATTGAGACAGAGCTTTGGAGGTGACAGAGTATAGAGGAAATAGTCTCAGTGGATAGAGATCCAGTAGCCAGGATAATTGAAGATATATCTGAGTGAGGAGCCTTCAAATAGAGAGATATCCACCAGTCAATGCAATAGAGAGACAGAGTCTTCTAGAAGATCACTAGCCAAAGCATAAGGGGAAAGAGTTCTCCTGTGGAAGATATCCATGAAATTTAGATTAGGGGATCAACATATCCTTTGGACAGAGGTCCATAAACATTGTAATTGGGAAGGATTCCCAAAGAGATTGATTGAGAAAATTTTAGTAAAATATTTTCTTTGTGGAGTAGCCCACATTGGGTGAACCATGTAAATTATGGTGTCTCTATTGTGTATGGTGTTTTGTGCATTGCTTTGATTACTTATATTGATATTGCTATATATACACTACATAATATTGAATTGAAAGAAAAAGTAAAAAGGGGTCTTATATTGTTCACCCCTCCTCTTAATATAAGCTTGTGTTCTTCAATTGGTATCAGAGCGGGTTCCTTCAGAAGAGTTTGATAGCTTGAAGGAAAAGCGGTCTAAGAACACAATGGATCAAAAGGATCAAAGATATGGACCCTTTAATAATGCAGTACCAATATTTGATGGAAGTGACTTCTTATATTGGTGTATGTTGATGAGATTTTACTTGATGAAACTTGGCAATGAAGTTTGGGATGCAGTGGAACTTGGATATGATTCAAAAACCAATCCTCCTATAGATAAGGAAGGTAAGATTCTAATGCATGGAAATTCAAGAGCTATGAATGCAATTATAAAAGGGTTGCATAGATAAGAATCTATGAAGGTTATGGAATGTAAAATAACAAAATAAATATGGGAACTTCTACATGAAATATATGAAGGAGATAAAGGAGTCAGAATGGTTAAGATCAAAAATCTCAAAGGAGAATTTGAGAGCCTAAGAATGAGGGATGATGAAAACATTCATGACTATCTCAACAAGGTTGATGAACTTGTACATGAGATGAAAGGTCTTGGAATGAAGGTTGATGAATTTGATTCTTGTGATAAGATCTTGAGGACTCTTCCAAAAAGGTATAGTGAAAAGGTTTCTACTATAGAAACATCTATTGATAGTGATTCTTTGACAAGGAATTCTTTGCTTGGCATGCTTACTACTTTTGATATAAGAACAAAAGATCCTATTCCTCCGAAAGAAGTTGCTTTCAAAGTAGACAAAAAAAAAAGGGAAAGAAGATAGAATCAAGCAGTGAGTCATCCAATGATGAAGTAGCAAATTATGGTATAAGAGATAGAGGTTCCAGAAGACCCATAGATATAAGATCTATCAAATATTTCAATTGTGGACGGTATGGACACTATGCAACAAAATGCAAAGAGCCAAAGAACAACAATAATGAAGAAAAATAAGATCACATATACAGGGAATCAGAAAGACACAGGTACCGAAAGAAAAGCAAGGATGGATAAGTAGACAAAGAAAGAAGTTCTTCCAAAGATAAAAGAGAAGCTACTATGCGGAAAATGCAAGTAAGTACTCAATTGACAGTGATGCTAGTTTTTAAGACAATGATAGAGATGAAGTCCTATTTATGGTTAAAGAGAAAGATCCAGTTAAGAAAAGGACTCCAATTATTCTTAAGTGTTTTAGATGTGGTAAATTTGGACATCTTGAAGATGATTGCACTAGGGATGGTTATAGTTTCAGTGATGATGATTTTGAAGATGCACTTGAAATACCATATGAGAATCTTCTAATGGCTTTGGAAGATAAAGAAAGTGATCCTATAGAATACAAGTCAAAAGGAAGTAATGATAAGGACAAAGACAAAAAAATAGAATATTATTCAGTAGAGAATGGTTATGATGTCAAGGGAGAACTTATCTATGCCCTTGACACAGTAAAGAAGGTTAGAAAGCAACACTCCAAGCTTGAAAGTTAGTTTCAAGAATATGATGAAGAAAGGTTATTGCTCATAGAGGATTTAGAGAAGTCAAAGGCTAAGGCAATCAAGTTCAAGGATAAGTTAGAAGAAAATATTTTGGAATGTGAGAAGTTAGCACAAGAAGTGGCTACTCTAAAAGAAGACTTAAAGGACTCCAAGATCAAGATGAAGAGTTTCACAAATAGCTCTAAGAACTTGGATAAGTTCATCTATGGATAATAGTGAACATCATGTTCAACAAGTCTTGGCTTTGGAAAGGTTAAAAAAAATAGGAAAAATAATCTACTTCAAGTCTTGATGAAGAAGAAACTTCAGAAGAAGATACATTAGAAGAAGATAGTTTAAGTGAAAGTGGGACATCAAAGGATGATTTGGACAACAAAGAGTTCAACAAAGAGAGGAACAATACACAAAGAAGATATAGATGGAACAACAATAATAATAGGAGACCAATGAGGTCAAGATAAGGAGGCTTCAATGGAAGATGTTTTTCATGTCACGGGTTTGCACACATGGCTTCACAATGCAGGACTCATGAAATACAGGTATATGGAAAATAATAAATTTTCCAAGGTTATTGCTACTCATGTAATGAGTTTGATCACAAGGCAATGAATTGTAGGATTAATGACAAAAAAGGATATGACTTCATTAGAATAAATCCTAAGATAATTGAACATCCAAGGAATAATAACATTAAGTGTTATAAGTGCAATAATGATGGTCATATAACAAGATGGTGTAGAGAAAATATTCCAGAAACAGGCATGAATAGGAACAAGAACATGAACAGGAACAAGAATATGAACAGAAATAGAAATATGAATAGAAACAAGAAGATGAATAGGAATAGAGACTCAAAAAATAATAGAGACTCGAAAAAAATAAAAAATAGGAACAAAGATGAGAACTAGAACAGGAACATGGATGAGAACAAGAACAGGAACAGGAACATGAACATAAGTGACGATAGGAATAGAGATGATAACTTGGAAATAAACAGTGAGAGGATTCAAAAAACCCACAAAAGAAGAGAGAAATATAAAAGCATAGATCTATGCTTTCGAGGAGTAGAAATACTCCCACCCCAGAATTAACCACATCATGTGGAGGTGGGGGAGGGGCTAAGCTAAGAGGCTCATTCTTAGCCTCGAGCCCCAAAGGTGACCCTTTTCCATTGATGTCAAATGGGGAGAGATTTGATATGAGGAGATATTTGAGAGAGCATTGAGGTAGGGGGAGCAAAGTCCCAAGGGGAGAAAAAAAGAAGGTCAGGTTTCAGTAAAATGAATATGGATTACCATCAATGACGAAGTGGAAGATTGTTGGACATTTTGAGTCCCTAAGCTAAAAGTTGTCATTGATGTCAAAAGGACCTATGTAAGTAAGCACTATGATTTTTCTCCACAAAAAGCTTCATGAGAAACAAAGGTTTTGATAAAATGTTATAGAAGGGATGCATGGCATTTGGTTCCAAAAGGAGCTTCAAGGGAAGCTTAGCAAAAGGTTTTTATGAAAACCAAGGAAGGCAAGGAAAGGTTTTGTTTAAAACCAATGGATGATAAATTTGAAATGGGTTTTTCTTAAAACCCAAGTTGGCTTTTTGTTTCATCAAAAAATGTGCCCCGATGATGGAGAAATTTAATTTTAAAGGTTTAGTTTAAATTTTAATTTTAAAATTAAATAAAAGGTTTTTCCCTCCTTTCTTATTGGTGTTGTCAATGTCATGAGGGCAATGTTAAAATGGCCAACGTATTCACATTGAAGGATGACTTATATAAATAAGCCAAAGGTTTTCCATTTAATAAACCCAAGGAGTGTCGCATGATTTTCAAAAACCCAAAGTATTTATGCATCCGAATATTGCATAGTGAATTTCATGGAGTGTGATGTGGGAAGTCAAGTCGTGGATGGTCAAATTTTTGGTGCCTTGTGAGGAAAGCACACACAATTTAAGGAAGAGAGTGCCCAAGGCACTCACGTGGGCAGTGTTAGCTCACGCGGCTTAGCTGCCGCTTGCAACACAGTGGGCAGAGATTCGAAATGCCAAAGCCCTTAGAGGGTTCCTTTAAGGTATGTACTTCAACTCTGATATTTGTAGGGATAAATATTTTAATTAAAATATTTTCTTGCTAAGGTTTGATTATAATTTTTGTGGGAGATATAAGGTTGATCAAGCTTTAATATTTTAATAAGGTTTGATATTTGATCAATGTGAGATATTGCCTAAGAAAGCTTTGTGATTATTTTTGAGTGCAAAAGTGTTGAAAGGAAGGATATAAAATTTTTGATTTATTTTATGGTATAAGTGATTTTTGGAGTGACAAGGTTATGCAATGTTTTGATTTATTTTATTTTATGGTACAAGTGGTTTTAGGAGTGATAAGGAAGTTGTGCATTAATTCTTAAGAAGGTTTTCTAATTAAAAGCCTTGGTAAATATTATTGTGAAGTGGAGTAATGATTATTATTTTTGTGATATTCTAACCCTTGTGAAGATGGCAAAAGAATATTGTGATTATGGTAGATTTACAAAGAGGCTTCTTCATCTTCATTAAAGGTATGGGCACATTCTCCTATTGATTGATTATGGTGGTTGATTTCTGAAAATATCTTTGGAGTGAAATGGATTGATTGTGGTTTCCTTTTTGAAAGTGATTTTTTTAATGCTTCAAGGTTTTCTGGATTGAGAGTTGTGATTAAACTTTGTTTTATAAGCATTGTTGTTGAAGCCCATTGGTTGTGCAAAGAACTTGAACTTGAGTTAGAAGAGAACATGAGTATCATTGTTATGTGAGATTTGTGGTTGAGCATTATTGGAAACATTTTGAGTTGATTGATACATGCTTGGACTAGGGTTTGTAAGAAAGGGTTGTTCATTGAGGTGATTGGTTGAGTTGATTTGATTGAGCCTAGTCAAGTGGATGCATGTGGTTGTTCAAGTTCCATAAAACAAACTATTCTATATTCTTGATTTGAGTTGAGATTGAGATTTGAGAATAGAACATATAGAGTCTCTAACAATTATCTTTATGCTTCTATGAGATTGATTTGAGTTGAGATTGGGATTTGAGTATAGAACATATAGAGTCTCTAACAATTCTCTTTATGCTTCTATGAGATTGATTTGAGTTGATATTGGGATTTGAGTATAGAACATATTGAGTCTCTAACAATTATATTTATGCTTCTATGAGATTGAGTTGAGATATTGATTGAGCATTAAGTATAGAACATATTGAGTCTCTAACAATTCTCTTTATGATTCTATGAGATTGGATAAGTTCTGTGTGAACTTGTTAAGCAAATTTGAGACAAGTATTTGAGAAGGCTTGTGGACTGATTTTGAGTAAGCTTTTGTGGAAGCTTGCTATGCAGATTTGAGCAAGTCCTAGAGAGGACTTATTGAGCAGATTTGAGAAAGTCTTATAGAGGACTTATTGGACCAAGGTGTTGTAGGTGAGTTGGAGAGGAGAGGGCAATCCTCCAAGGGAGGTCCCAGGTTCAAATCTCCACCCTACCAAAAATTTGAATTGGGTACCCAAAATCCAATTGATAATGTTGGTGCGGGTAGGGTTGGGTGTGACCCCGGGTGAATTTGATGGTGTAGAACCCCCTGTTCATGGTCTCTTAGACCAAGGTGGCCCCGCAAGGGGTTTTTTGCTAAAAAAAAAATAGAGGACTTATTGAGAAAATTTGGACAAGTCCTAGAGAGGGCTTATTGAGCAGATTTGAGAAGAATCTGTGTGGACTTGTTGAGCAGATTTGAGAAGAATCTGTGTGGACTTATTGAGCAGATTTGGATAGGTTCTGTGTGGACCTGTTGAGTAGATTTGAGCAGGTTTTGTGTGGACCTATTGAGAAATTTTGGACAGGTTCTGTGTGGCCCTGTTGAGCAGATTTGGACAGGTTCTATGTGGAACTGTTGAGCATATTTGAGCAGGTTCTATGTGGACCTATTGAGCAGATTTGGACAAGTTCTGAGTGAGCTTGTTGAGCAGATTTGAGAAGGTTATGAGTGAACCTATTGAGATAGATCTTTGGAGGTGATAGAGTATAGAGGACAAAGTCTTAGTGGATAGAGATCCAATAGCCAGGACAACTGAAGACAAATCTAAGTGAGGAGTCTTCAAGTGGAGAGAGATCCACCAATCAGTACAATAGAGAGACAGAGTCTTCTAGAATATCACTAGCTAGAGCATAAGGGGAAAGAGTTCTCCTATGGAAGATATCCATGAACTTGAGATTAGGGGATCAACATCTCCTTTGGACAGATGTCCATAAACATTGTAATTGGGAAGGATTCCCAAAGAGATTGATTGAGAAAATTTTAGTAAAATATTTTCTCTGTGGAGTAGCCCACATTGGGTGAACCATGTAAATTATGGTGTCTCTATTATGTATGGTATTTTGTGCATTGCTTTAATTACTGCTATTGATACTACTATCTATACACTACATAATATTGAATTGAAAGAAAAAGTAAAAATGGGTCTTATACTGTTCACCCCCCCTCTCAGTATAAGCTTGTGTTCTTCAAGGTGCACAGGGTGGAGCAGATGATGGTGGCTCAGGAGGGGAGTGGTGAGACTCCTAGCAATCAACAAGACTGAGATGTATGGATGTACACTATTTTTGTAGCCTAAGGGTATTTTGATCATAATATATATATATATATATATATATATATATATATATATATATACATGATTTTTGTTGTGGCCTTATATACATGTGTCATGATTTGTGTGAATGAATATGTAGTTTAATATTATGTGTATGTGTAATGTAGAATAGTGGTAGGTGAATGTATGATGGATGAATATGTATGCATGTGGTAAAATGTAGGAGAATGATATCATTGTAGATTAGATGTAATGTGGAATGATGTAATGTAAATGAATGAATGTAATAGGGTATGTATGTGTATGATGAAATGCATATAGGAAGCACTTGTATCATAACAGAACTGATGGCAATGTGATCCATTCCATTATCTCAAGGATGTAGGATGGTATAGGGATTATGCAATAATCTTGACTATCATAGTTATAGCAATCAAACCTCATGAGAAACTGAGCAAGGTTCAACTACAACTCATAACTAACCTGACTGGATCAAAGTCTATCAGGGACCAGTGTGTGTGATGAGTGATGTTCATTTATCCATTTTGAGGGAGGTAGGACTAACCCATTGCAAATATAGCCAAAATAGCTAGCTCATCCACAAGCATGCAATGATCTATACAAAAGAAGGTCGCTAATGTGATAGATGTGTCACCACTTGTAAGACTATTCCACTAGTAGGCAGGCACTTAGAGCCTATTGTTGGTGATGGAAATCATCCCATGATGTTATGTTAAACCGAAGGACCAAAGGAGATCAAGCATAATAATAGTGCTCTTGGAGGCTTTTCCTTTTGTTTTCTGCCCCTCATTCTTTTGATTCTCTTTTTGTGGTACTATTTTTCACTTTTTTTTTTTTGGAATGTGGGCATTGGCTTTTGTTTTTTGCCCATTTTCTGATTTTGCTTATGCTTGTCCCTTTGTTTATCCCTAGGTCATATTTTGATCATGCAAATGATAGGATGAGTAGGGGAAACCATTCGCTAGATGGTGATATCTATGCAAGGTGTTGTCTTCCCTAGACTCAAAATTTGCTTAAAAATATGACATGTGTGAATGGTCCCTGAAAGAAGTTGAACCAACCAAAGAAAGTTGTAAGAAGCGTAAGAACTTGTCAACTAGAGGTGACGTTTGATTGACTTAACTGGTGAGTGATCAAAATCATGCTAAACACTATATAATCTATAATCCTAAGAAGAGGAGTGGACAGCCAAGTGGTGATGCTAACAAGTGCATGTTTTAATCCTATCATGATCACATTTCTATAGGGGGAATGTACAAACATGAATATAGATGTAAAAATAGGAGTGATGTGTATATGCAATGGATGCAGTATGAGAGATATAGCATGCAAGGAAAATATCTACAAGAGGAAATTTGTGAAACTCAATGAGATGAGATTGGAGGTTATTTCAGAAGAAATAGATATGTGAAGAAATGATGAGAGGAAGGAACAGTAGTTATGGTTGCCCCAGCATGTGGGGGGTGCAACAAGCTTGAGAGATGAATGTAAGTGGGAAAATGCACATGATTAATAAGAATGAGGAAAGTGGGAAGCTAAAAGAGATGGTGAAGAAAGTGAAAATGAGGAAAGGTAATGGAGGGGGATGAAGGAAACAAATAAGGGAGGAAGAAGGAAGAAGAAGAAGAGAAGATAGAATTAGCATAGGTATGTAGCCACTCGAAGCATGACCATACAATGATGCAGAACAGAAGGGAGAAGAAGAGAAGGAGAAGGGAAATCTAGCATAGGTATGTAGCCACTCAAAGCATGACCATACAACAATGCAAGATAACAAGAAGAAGGGGAGAAAGAAGAGAAATAAAGAAATAGGAAGGTAATCTAAGAATGTGTGAAGTGGTGAATATCAGGTCATGAGTGACTAGGTGATGTGGTGATGCAGCTAGGATTATGATAATTGGTGTAGCTAGATAGCTCCTAGAAATAGTGGGGTGTGGATGTGAAAGACTCACATGAAGGTGTGGGGTGAGGTATGGGAGGAGGTGCAGTGCTCAAAACTCTAGAAGAGGTGGTATGTTTGGATCATGGAGGAAGTGTGCCATCTACCATGTTATTAATGAGGCTTTCAAAGGTGTGGTAGTGGTCGATGTCATACCTCGATTGTTGATGGTAAATGTAGAATTGGTTTTCCTTGTAATTCCTTGGCTTGGGGTGAAGGGGGTCGATGGGATGGATTTTTGGTAACTCAAGGAGTCCTACATGCATCAGTTGGTGAAAAGTGTGGGAGAGTAGCTCTAAAAGTATAGGTGTGGGATAAATGTATGGCTCAGGTGGTGATGAGCATGAGGGATGTGGGGTAGGCATGAGTGGTTGGACCATGGACCTAGGATCTAATGGAGGAGATAGGAATGGAAGAAGGTGAGGGAATATAGGTCATAGCAGAATGACATGGAGGGGAATGACATCGACAATGACTCAAGTGTAACTCAAGGTTGTCGAGTTAAGAGAGAATGTGTTGGATATCGATGGGAGGGGGTGATGGAATCGAGGTAGGTGGGGAGTGAGATTCTAGTGTAATAATGGGGTTGGGATATGGGTATGAATATGAGAATGGATGAGGGGAAGGAGGAGGATATTGAAATTGGTGAGTTGGTGGTGGAGGAGGTTGAAGTGGAATACCACAAAATGGGGATGGGGGTATCTGGAGAATGGGTGGTGCATGGGATGGCTATAAGGAGTGACATGGCCGAGATGGGTGAACACATGAAGGGATGGCCTAAGAAATATGTTGGTGAAGGGATTGGTCATAAGGTGACATCCCACTCGGTAGGGGTGGAGGTAATCCTGAGGATTGTAAGTGAGTAGGTGAAATTCCCTATTAGGAGGAAAGTAGCCAAGTGGAGGTCATCGAGCTGAAGAAGTTGGTAGATAAGGATCTCTTTCATCAACTAATGGAGGAGGGGATGAGCCCCATGCATGAGGGTATGGGGGGTGGGAATGTTCCTCCTTATCCATAAATGAGGATAGGGAAATTTAACTATCATCAAAGTGAGGAGAATAGGAGGAATCCCTATGATCGGGTGAATGAGGTCAAGGTGATGTGTCATGAGCTGAATGTGATGATAAGGATGACTGATGAACATGAATAGGGTTAGGTGGTATTGCAATATCGGTCAAGGTGATCGGTACTAGAGGGAGCATCAAAAGGTCCTACATGATGGGAGGGTGGTATGCTGGAGGTATAGATCTAAAGCAATGTGTCTCTGCAAAGGTGTCATAGTTAGTGATGGGAAACCTGCAAGACAAAAGATACCAACAGCATAAAAATGATATATAAAGCAAAAGTGTTTCTATCATGTAACAGAAAGTGCAAAGTGTGTGTTGGGTGTAATGTGGATTGTGAATATTTGAGTGAGGTGATATATACAACATAATGATGATAGTATGTGCAACCACTGGTGATGTGTACCTAGGCTAGCTAGGCATTGAATGTGCGTAGGTGAATGATGTTAATAGGTTCAGGCTCTATAAGTCCTTCGAGGTTGGCCAATCGATAGGCACCAGAACCAAATTTATGTGTGATAATGTAAGGACCCAACCAATTTGGGGTGAATTTGTCTCACTATTGGTGGGGTTGACTAGTGATTTGTTGGTTCTCTTTGAGAACCAAGTCATCAATCTAAAATTCATGTTGGTGTACCTTACTATTATAGGCACAATGAATATGATCTTGATAAACATGTGTGTGCTCTATGGCATGGATGTGATGCTCATCTAAGAGTATTAATTGGTCTAGCCTAGCTTGATGAGTAGTGTCATCATCAATGAAGTCCTTCATAGAGATGCAAAGAGAAGGTATCTCAAGTTCTAGGGGTATAATGGCTTCGATGCCATAGACCAAAGAAAAGGGTGTTGCCCTAGTAGGAGTATGGATGCTTGTGTGGTAGGCCCACAAGGCCAATGGAATTTGATTATGCCAATCACGATGAGATTCTATGATAGTTTTTTGAAGGATAGCATAGATAGTTTTGTTAGTAGCTTTAGCTTGGCCATTACCCTATGGGTAGTATGGGGTAGAGAAGCTATGGTGAATGTTAAATTTGGTGCATAGGGCATGGATAATTTTATTTTTGAAAGGGGTGCCATTATCGAAGATGATTTGTGAGGGAATTCCAAAGTGACAAATGATATGATCAATGATGAATACCATGATTTTGGCTCTCATTGTCTGAACAAGTGGGATAGCTTCGACCCACTTTGTAAAATATTTAGTGGTAGTGATGATAAACTTATGATTGCTCGAGGAAGTAGGTGAGATTTTTCCAATAAGGTCTAGGTCCCATTGTGAGAAGGGCCACATGGATTGGATGGGTTGGAGTGCTTGTGAAGGTAAGTGTGTGAGGTTAGCATGTTGTTAACATTTGATGCATCATTTGATGTATTCACAACAATCATGTTCCATTTTGGGCCAATAGTAGCCCATGCATAAAATATGCTTAGTGATGGCCATGCCACTGAAGTGGCCACCGCAAGTTCCATCATGGGTCTCTTGGACCACTCGTTGAGCTTCATGTGGCTCTAGGCAATGTAAAAGGATGCCATCATGACTATGATGGTAAAGGATGTCCCCCAATAGTGTGTAATGAATTACCCTTTATTTGAATGCTTGGTGATGAGCATGTGGTAAATCACAAGGAAGAAAGCCTAATTTGATATAATCCTTAATCTGAGAAAACCAAGGATCATGTGGTTCGATGTGGATGACATGGATGCCATCATCATCGATGAGGAATGGAGGTGAAATAGCAGATTGTGTTAAGGTATGGATGGACACATGTGTCATGTCAGAGAGGGGGTTTTGTGGTATTAAAGACCCCAAGGAAGCCATTGTGTCGAAAAAATGATTTGATGAGTGGGGAGCGGCCTCGATATCATACCACTCAAGTTGGGTGAGTAGTTGTTGAGAAATTTGTTTATATTGTTGGAGTATTGGGCAATGACATTGCCAAATATCCTTGACTTGATTTATGATGAGAAGAGAATCACCAATGATTTGAAGGTATCTAATGTGCATAGAGAGTACCTATTTCAAATCGAGAATTAGAGCTTCATATTTAACATTGTTATTTGTGCAAGGAAACCCTAATTTGAAGGAAAATGGGAGAGGTTCCCCATCAGGTGTGAAAAATATGATTCTAGCACCCCCAACGTGAGTGCAATGGGAGCCATCGAAGAAGAGTGTTAGATCAACTAGTACTTTAGGTTTGACATATTCCTCAGCTTCAGTGATGTGAAAGATGGAATCATCGGAAAGTTGAATAAGGAGGGGATGGTTGTCAGGCAATGGAGCCTCAATTAGTTGGTCGATGATGACCTATCCCTTGATGGACTTCTGAGAAATGAATTCAAGGTCGAATTTAGTAAGAAGCATAATCCATTTAGCGATGTGAGAGTTATGATAACTCTTGTTCATCATGTAGCATAATGGATTATCATGAGCAATGACAAATGTGGTGTGGTTAAGCATGTAATGGCATAGTTTTTGTGTCAAAGACTACAATGAGGCATAACTTCTCCATGTAGGTGTATCAGGTTTCATAGCTGACTAGCATACGACTAATATAATAGATGGCTTGTTCATGATTGAGGGTATTATTTTGAGCTAATAACATTCCAATCATAAAATCTATAGCAAAAATGTATAAAAATAATGGCAATTGTGGATGTGGCAGAGATAGAACTGGTGGTGATGTGAGGTAGGCTTTGATTGAGTCAAAGGCTTGTTGATAGTTGGTATCCCATTTGAAGGCAACCTCTTTTTATAAAAGGTGATTAAATGGTTTACATTTATCAGATAATTGGGCAATGAAATGATGAATGGATTGAATTTTGCCCTGTAGACTGCGTAGTTGCTTGAGATTTATGGGTGGAGGTATCTCGATGATGGCTTTGAATTTTTTGGGGTCTACTTCAATGCCTTGATGAGAGATAATGAACCCCAATATCTTACCTGAAGTGACACCAAAGACACACTTCTTTGGGTTGAGACGTAAATTATGTTCAAGAAGGTGATCAAAGATCTTACGAAGATCGACAAGATATTGTGAGTATTCCTTTGATTTGGCTATGAGGTCATCAATGTAGTCCTCCATGATTTTATGCATGTAGTCATGGAAAATGTAAGTCATGGCACATTGATAAGTTGCCCCAATATTCTTAAGGCCAAAGGGCATGACCTTGTAATAGAAGGTCCCCTAGGGGGTTGTGAAAGATATCTTGTGTTGATCGACTAGATTGATCTTGATTTGATTGTAACCAAAAAATCCATCCATGAGGGATATCATTTCATGGCCTATGATGGAATCAACTAGTGAATCAATGTTTGGGAGGGGAAAGTTGTCCTTGGGATAAGCTTTGTTCAAATCTCTAAAATTGATGTAGATGCAAACTTCATCGAAGGGTTTGGGTACCAAAACCATGTTGGATACCCACTCTAGGTAATCAATGGGTTGTATGAACCCTACATCAAGGAGCTTTTGGAGCTCAGATTTTACCATTAAAGTGACTATGGGATGCATGCATCATAATTTTTGTTTAACGGGTTTGGCATCCCCATCAAGAGTGAGGTTGTGAACTACTAATGAGGGATCGAGTCTAGGCATGTCCATGTAGGACCAGAAAAAAATCTAATGTATTATTTAAGGAAAGTGGTGAAGGAGGTGTGCTCCTCTATGGAAAGGTTGGATATGAATGTGAGGATTGGTGGGATCATCACCAATATCAACATTGATAGTGTCCTCCACAAGCATGTGGGAACCATATTGGAGTTGAGTAAGGATAGGAATGAGATGGAGGTCATCGATAGCCTTAGGTAAATCAAATTCATCATATAAATATACATCTATATGATTAACCCATAGAATGTGAGGTGGAGTGGATGATGAAGGTGCATTAGCAATGCACAGGATGGGTGGTGATAGTAAGAAGTCTTATGAAGAAGGTGTAGGGGAGATGTGTGTGAAGTCGATGAAGTTTGAATTGGATACCTCGATGTGATCCATAGGAGATGTATACCGAAGTGGGGAGAATAAATCAATATCAACCATGTTAATGAAGGTGGTGGAGATGGTGTCAGATGATGAGTCTGAAGATGAAGACTTAGGAGTATGTGAATGATGTGGTAGATTTAATGATGGATGTAGCACCATGGGTGGAGAATGAGGTCAAGTTATAGAATGATGAGTTTGTCATTGATGAGGTAAATGTATGAATGAATGCATAGGTGATGGAGGGGAAGTGAAGAAGTGCACTCTGAGCAAGGAGCTATGAGGGAAAGGGTAGCAAATCTATCGACTAGCTCATCAATGTAGTAAGCAATGGTAGTGTCAGAAAATGGTGTTTCCTAGAAGAAGGTGCATGGAATGTTGATGGTAGAATGAGGAGAAGGACTCTCATCTAGGATGTCAATGTTGATATATTCTTCCAATGAGTGTGTAGGAATTGATGGAGGATTCAGGGAGAGATCTTGAATCTCATCTTCGAGCGTATGGATGGTTGTAGGGTGATATCCTAGCCTAGATTTATCGATGGGTAATTGAATGTGAGGGTTGATAGGCATTCATAAGCCTTGTTCATAATATCCTAGTCCAAATCCATGCCAATGGAAATATTGAAGGTAGCATAAGGTGAAGTGTGGGTTGGACATGTGGTCTAAGGTACCATAAAAACTAGATTGTGGTGGTGGGGGTACAGCTGTTGGGAGTGATGAGTCTAGACCTATGTAGATGAAGTTGGTATGATTATTTGGTGGACCAAGGGGGAAGATAGTACCAATGGTTAGCACTGAGGCTGAAGGGTGACCAAAATCATGGGTAGATTGGATCGTAGGAGGATGCACGTGAGCATCATGAACATTGTATTCACTCGGGTCAGAGTTCATCATAAAAATGGAGACTTGGGGTGATGTATGAGGTGGTGAGTCTAAATTAGAGGATGAAGATGAGAGTTGGGAATCATGGATAGTGGTAGTAGAGGAATGGAATAGTTGGTCATCGAGGTGAGAGGCTCATTGCTCCCAATCATGACATTTAGTTGTAGTGGAAGGGATTGGATGACCCGCATGTGGAAACTATGAGGTGGGGGGAGTAGGCCTAGGTGTTAGGCTATGAGAAGATGTGAAAGATCGAGGTCAAGGATGAAAGGGAAGTGGGGGTGTTTGAGGAGTAGGGAGAAGAGGAGGCTCTGTAGAGGAAGATGGATGAGATGAAGTAGGAGGCCACAAATATGGTGGCAAAAAGGTACAAACATGGGAGGTGGATTCATGGAAGAAGAAGGTTGGGAGGGAGGAGGAGACCATGAAGAAGGTGGTGAGAAAGGTATAGATGTGAGATGAGGATCCATAGAAGAGGATGAAGGTATGTGAGAAGAATATGTAGGGGACTATGTGTGTGTCCCTGATGAGAGATGTGGTGATGAGGTAGGTGTAGGAGAAGGTGTAGAAGTCTCTACTTGATGATGTAAAGGAATAGGGAGGACCTATGTAGAAGATGATGAAGGTCCTAGTGGGAGGTCAATGATGTTGCAAAACTTGAATGGGTCACCATCAGTTGGAACACAATGGATGAGTCCATCATACACATACTTGAGATAATGATGCAAGGTGGAAGGAATGCATTGCATGTCTTTGATCCATGGACATCCAAGTAAGATATTGTATTGCATCTCACCTTGAATAACATGGAATAAAATGGAGATGGTCCTAATGCCTACGTGGATAGGTAGGATGATAGAACCTACTATGGGTCACATGGAACCATCAAAAGTGTGAAGGTCGAGTGATGGTGTGGTGAAGTGGGTAGGTGGAATATGTAGGTGATGAAGAGTAATAGTGGAGATGATGCTAATGGAAGAACCGATATCAATGAGGACATGCTTGTAGGTGATGTCATTGATAGTTGCTTGGATATGGAGGGGAGGATCAACTCCCTCACCCATGAGTTTGGTAATCTCATGGTCATGAAAACTGATGGATGGTTGCATGCAATGGGGTATGTTCCCTACAAAATTCACAAAGGCATTGGTGTCATGAGTTTCAAGGTCAATGGATCGAAGAATGTCATTCAATGCCTCATGATGGGGTTGAGATTATTGTAATAGATCAAAAATGGATAGCCTAGTTGGGGTGTTGCATAATTGATGTGTGAGGCTACCATGAATAGTGATGATATTTTATGGTAGGGGTGGTGAAGCATGTGATGTTATAGGGGATTGGGGAGAAGTGAATGGTACTAGAGGTGAAGCGATGGGTGTATCCTAGTATGGTGGATAACATTAGGTATGAGTGGTGAGGTTAATCATGCCAACCACTCCATGTGAGGGAGGATCATATTGAACATTATTAACCTACCTAGATTGGCCTTGAGGATTAGATTGGGTTCCTTGGGGATTGGTCCCCCATGTTTAGGTAGTGGGTTCTGATAGATACCCAAGTTTTGGTTTTGTGGTGCAAGGGGGTTTGAAACCTGAATGGTACCCCAATCGATGAGGTCCTAGACTAGGCCATGGAAGGAGTGACAAGAGCCTATATCATGGTCATGCTATCGATGATATGCATAGAAGGCTTGCTCGATATACCCATGAGGCTTGGGTTGATTTGGATCAATAGGATAAATTTTGGGTAAGGTGATATGACCTACATCATACAATATCTAAAATAGAGTTGGCAAGGGCTCAGAGAGTGGAGTCAAATTATATTGTTGAAGTTGAGGACAAAGACTATGAGTTTATTGTGGTTTAGATGGAAGGGGTACATTAGTTTAAAATAATTACTATTGTGGAGGGGGAGGTCATGAGATTGATGAAGAAGTTGGAGAAGCTACTACCACTTGGTTGGTTTATGGTGGTTTTGAGTAGGGTTGATTTGGTGTATTTTGATTGAAGCAAAAATTAGAGTTGTAAGATGGTTTTTACCTAAGCTTGATCTTGCTAGATTGGACTTTGATGTCCTTGATGACCTTGGCTTGAGCAATGGCTTCATAAAATGTGTGACTTTGATGAAGTTGCAGAGGTGTGGAGATGTGTTTATGATAGCTCTTAGAAAAGAGTATGACTAGTTCGATGGATGGAAGGCTATGAGCTAGGTCATGGATGATTGATCTCCATCGAGAAACAAAATCTATGATAGGTTCATCATCAGCCTATCGTAAGGTGTAGACATTAAAAAAGTTTATCTTCTTTTTGATATTGATTGAGAAATGTTCTAGAAATGAATTGGCCAACTATTCAAAGGTGAATAGGCTATGGCACGAGAGCATGTTGTACCAATCAAGAGCTTGTCCCCCAAGGGAGAGGGCAAAGGTATGCAACATGAGGGGATCACTATTGTGGAGATGATAACATGTGAAGTGATAATTGCTGATGTGTTCTTGAGGGTCCTCTTTACCTTTGTACTTGTCAAATTTAGGAATCTCAAAGTGATACGGGTAAGGAGGAATAGGAACTGATGGGTGGATGGGTTCATTGCATAGCTCATTGTATGTGGGTTTTTGGGGCCCATAACCAGCTATGCGAAGATTTAGCATCTTAACTTCCTCTTGCAAGAGTTGAAGTTTGGGTGATGGAGGTGTGATGAACTATGATGAAGTAGTCAAAGATTGAGAGTGGGGAGGATACTGAAGTTGTTGTTCTTCCCATTATGAAGTAGGAATGTACTACAGGTGTTCCTATGGATTTGGTTGTTGAATAATGTAGGATGCCAAGGTGGATGGGATATTCTACTATGGAGTAGACATCTACTAGGGATAGAAATATTATGGTTGTGGGGTCTATGGTTATTGCACAGGGGTCTATTATAATGGTTGCATAGTGGGGGATGATGACCAAGAAGGAGGTGTCATGAAGAATGTAGGTGTAGTATATTATGGTGGAGGTAGTGGTGTCGAGATAGATGGTGAAGGTGGTGGTCGAGATGATGCACCAAAAGAGGGTACCTGCATGGGACTAGAGGAGTGATGAATGGAGAAGTCAGGTTGGGTAGAATAGGATGGGGGATTAGTGAGATAATATGGGTAGCATGGATCATAAGTAGAAAAGGGGATGGAAGGTGGAGCCTAAAATGGAGGAGGTGGAGGGAGTCAAAAGGTGGAAGTAGATGAAGGTGGAGGAGGAGTAGAAGATGGTATACCATACATTCTAGAAGAGGGGAATGTAGGTGGAGGTAATGATGAGGAAGGAGTGTAGGTCTCAAAGGTAGAAGCCTGAGAGGAAGGTATGGTGAATGTGTCCACAAAGGATTGTGGAGATGGGATTTATTGATGTTGTTGAGATTGGAATTGTTGTGATTGAGAGGGTGGTTGTGATGTGGTATCAAAATATAGAAAGAAGGATTATTGGGAAGGTGGTTGTTGTGATGCTTGGGAAGCATACTGATGTGATGATGTGGGTGGGGTATATTATTGCTACAATGAAGATTGTTGTAGAGGGAATTATGATGAGGGCACCTGAGTGCTTGGGGTGGAAGATGAGGGATCTGAGATCATCCCTATAGTAGGAGTAGATGATGCAACCTCAAGGTGAGGATGATTGAGTAAGGAAGAGTCATTCCGAAAAAGGAATGAGATAGATCCTAAAAGAAAGGATGTGCAAAGGTAGGTGAGGTAGGTGGAGTTTCCTCATCGATAGTGAAGAAGGGAGGTGGGTTTCTTAGAGTAGTATAGATGATATGGTCACAAAACATGGAAGGTGGATTAGGTGAGGGTGAGCGGGGAAGAAGTGGATGATCTTCATCGGATGAGGTGGCAAGCATGTTGCTAGAGATAGAAGTCTCACCATGAGACATAGTGCATATGTGAAGTGACTCAGAACCTATAAGGAGATCAGGTGTGAGTGTGGAAGCTTCCCTTGTGAAGGGAGGGGGAGGAGTAGACTGATTAGAGGTGGCATGAGAAGCCTCCTCCTCAAGATGTACTTGTTCGCATGCTTGGATATGAGTAATAATAGGCATGGTGTTGTGTAGTGCAATTAGGTGCTCAAATTATCCAAAAATGTAAATATGAAGTTGTGGGTGTGTTCTATGTAAGGTTTTTGGGCAACCCTATGAAATTTGGGAAGTTTTTATGTCTTAGAATAGAGTTTACATGCCGCTATGCGAACTAGGACTACAAAAATCTGGTTCACATAGTGCTATGTGAACTAGACCCAGATAGTGAATCTGATAGAAAACTAAAAGTGATAGGCTATAGACAGCTAGTAGATGGGCTACTAATAGGTGAATGTGTTGAAACCAATTTTGTGAGCATGCAAACAAAGCGTAACTAGAATCAATGCTAAATACAAAAAATAAATATTTGTTTGTTTTTGTGTGTTATGATGTTGATTTATGCTTCTAGAAAATATCACGAGAAGTGGGGTGAAACTCTAGAAATAATAGGAGTGTCATCGGCATAGAACCTCCTACAACACCCAAGGGTGCACAAAATAGAATGATGTCTCAATAGGCAAGTGGTGACCTAAATGGAAAGGTGTAGTAAAATGATAACCAAATGGGAGGAACTCAAAATGTGCTAATGAGTCCAAAAACCTCTCACGAGAAGAGGTGGCACTGTCTAAGACCTGCTACTAGCCCAGTTGGGTGGTCACTTCACTCTCGAGTGAGCTTAGTCAAGAATGATAGTTACCTATTCACTAATTATGTGAGCCTTGTGAACAAAGGTATCTAATCCTATCCTACTCTGAAGGTCCCTTTCGGTGATGAATTCTAGAAAACTAGTCTCAAGAGTAGGGGATTTTCTAGTGATGAAGTCCAGAAAACCACTCCTGGGGGCTACTATGGTGTCTAGGGGGTGAGCTAGTGGAAGGAGATGAATTCCAACATCACCAATCTTGAGCGATGGATTGGGGATGAAGTCCAATCTCACCACTATGTATGCCATATGAGTGTGTGATAGTGTGTTTGCTACCACTGAGGTGAAAGCAAAAACAACTAACTAGATGCCTTTTCAGAAATGAAACTAACCCTAGATGCATTTTCGAAATGAAACTAGATCTAAATGCCTTTTGGAAAAATAAATTTACTCTATAAAGCATGGAAACAAGCAAACTAAAGTGCATGAAAAATGAATTTGACAATTTATCTACGTGCGTTAGAAATAAATTGAAACCCTAATTTAAATGCTTGAAAGGGAAAATGCAATTTACCCAGGGGATTTGGAAAGAAATAGGAAATTTCTAAATCTAAGTGATGTAAAGAAATTGAAACCCTAATTTAAATGCTTGAAAGGGAAAATGCAATTTACCCAAGGGATTTGGAAAGAAATAGGAAATTTCTAAATCTAAGTGACGTAAAGAAATTGAAACCCTAATTTAAATGCTTGAAAGGGAAAATGCAATTTACCTAGGGGATTTGGAAAGAAATGGGAAATTTCTAAATCTAAGTGATGTAAAGAAATTGAAACCCTAATTTAAATGCTTGAAAAGGAAAATGCAATTTACCAAGGGATTTGGAAAGAAATAGGAAATTTCTAAATCTAAGTGATTTAAAGAAATTGAAACCCTAATTTAAATGCTTGAAAGGAAAATGCAATTTACCCAAGAGATTTGAAAAGAAATGGGAAATTTCTAAATCTAAAAAAAATAAACAAAATAAAATATTTTTGAAAAGAGATGAAATTTCTAATCTAAGAAAAATAAATAAAAACCCTAATTAAATCTTGAAAAAATGTAAATGACATGAAAGAAATTTGAAAATCTATGCTAAATGCTTTTTAAAAGAGATGTAAATGACATGAAAGAAATTTGAAAATCCTATGCTAAATGCTTTAAAAAGAAATTGAAAATTCTTAATCTAAATGTGATTTGAAAAGGGATTGAAAGTCCTATCTAGTGCATTAAAGGACAATTTGAAAGTGATTTTAAAGGCTTGAAATAAATGATAATGTACTCTAATGAATTGAAAAAGGAATGTAACTTTAATCTAAAGGACATAAAAGAGATTTGAAATGATTCAACTAAACTAATTTTGAAATGATTGAAAACCCTAATTTATGTGCTTTTGAAAAGGAAATTTTCCAAAATGACTTGATGCATTTGAGAGGGAAATTTATTTACAAAGAAATGATGAAAAAGTGGGGTCCTAAGAGAAATACCTGACTCCTATGGTGTCAGATGGACTTCTTGCTATCTTTGTTGTAGACCTCTACAATTTTAGGTTGTTCTAAAATAGTTTGGTAGAGTTCGCATGTCAGGGTGCAAACTAGACTATTGGTTCATATGTTGGGGTGTGAACTAAATTTGGAGGCCTGAAACTCTAAATATAAAGGCTTGAGGTGTATTTCAAGGCTTTTCTAGGCTCTATTTTGTATTCACAAGTACCTAAAAAAACAAAATAAAATCATAAAATTGAGTTAGATTAGCCAAAAACTATTCTAAAACAACTTTTGTGGGGGTCCCATTGGGCATGCTAGAATGTAACATGCAAAAATCACCAATTTGTGCTAAATGTTATTTTATTAATCTAAAATAGGGTTATAGAATGAGCTTTCTCTTGAGAAAGGTTTTTATCCCCTTTTCCACATGAATTTGAAAATATTTTCTAGTGTCTTTCGATGCCCTCAATGAAGGTGGGCTTTTGTGTGCATGTGCCATCGATAGTGATGTTTGATTCTATCCTTTTATACCTACTCTAGACCTGCAAAAAGGAGTTAGTGTATTTGGGGGTTTACCTTGGTCAAACCCCATAGTTATGAAGACAAATCGACATAAAAATGAAGGAAAACATGATGAAAATTGATAGAAATGCTATAGAAAGTATCTAAGACTAATATATACCTGATTTGATGTTATAAATATATTGTAGAGCTGGTTCACATGGTGGCATGTGAACTGGATCTCAGGTTCATAGGTCAGGGTGTGAACTGAGATGCTATTGACTATTGGTTAGAACTTGTTATCCGAATAGGTTCTAGATGATGTCTGTTGCTGTTTGTCGGGTGTAGAATTATCAGAAAGGATTTTGGTACAATTTTGGTAGAGTTTGGGTATGTTGACTGAAAGGGAGAGAGAGAGATTAATGAAGGAATTGGTCCTCTATTTATAGAGGAAACCAAGGTTAGGGGGGAGTTAGGTGTACTAGACCCTAGGGTCAAGTCCTATCATGGTCAAGTTAGGGTTTGTGAAGTGGCAAGCTTAGTCATCCTTTCACATGCCCTAAGGGAAATATCCTATCCTCACACATGTGTGAGCTAGGATTAGGGTTAACTCTGGTTAGTTAGTCCCTAGGTTAGGTGAGGGTTGAGTTAGGTATCCTAGAAAATATCCTAACTAATTTGGGGTGCACACATGTGTGAGGACATGTTTAGGGCTAATTTGACTCTTAACCCTAATTAAACCCAATTAAGTGATAAAGTGCACTTTAAGTGGAAAGTCACTTGCAAATTAGAATCCTAATTAGCATAATTAGGGTTTTTGTAGGGAATGGTCCCATGGGGGCCCTAATTAGGCATAGGAAAGGGCTTAGGTGGCCTTAAGGGGCTTGTAGGTAGCCCTCCTATGAATAGAAGGTGTTTTGGATGTATTTTGTATAGTTTTGTAGGGTTTTGCACCTACGGACAACTATGATGGCCTACGATGGCCTACGATGGCCTATGATGGCCTACGATGGCCTACGATGGCCTACGATGGCCTATGATGGCCTATGAAAGCCTACAAGTGTCTATGCAGGTCTACAAGTATCTATGGGTGAGCATGTGTGACTTTTAGGTGTCTATAGGATCAAAATTACCTCTTAAGGCCCTACCAAAGTTTTATTCGATGACAATAGCTACCCTGGAAATGGTTAGATAGATAGTAGAGGAAGGACAAATAAAAATTATAAAAAGGCAATGTATAATGTTTTAGTTGGATGTTCCTTGCAAAATAGGACATTATATTTATAAGGGATATCAGAGTATGTTAAAGGTAATCTGGAATATGGATGAATGACTTTGTAGAAGTCACATGGAGGTCCTACGATCCTAAAGGCTACTATCAATGATTGATGCAAAAAGTGGGGACACAGGTTTTGGTTCATCTTACAGTAGATACTTTTGAGGATGAAATTTGATAAGACTTGATAATGAGGCTACCATTTCATCCTATATGGGATAAGTACCCGGTGGATGCCAAGGTACATGCACAACTTGAATAGGTTGGGGACTATTCAATAGAGCTAGAATTGCTAAGAAGAGTTTTAGTGGAAGTTATCCCAAATGTTTCGATGATGCCTCTAGAAGAATTTGTACATCCTTTCTTAAAAATGTTGGACCAAGAACCATATCAAGTATTGATTAAAGGAGAGCATATACATTTAGTTTAGGTAGTAATAGAGACCTCCCAACCATAAAACATGATCCTAAAGGTGCTTTAGCCTTTGGCACATGTAAGGAAATTATACCAGTTTCTACTTCACAATCTCAACAAATGGTCACAACTTCTTCTCAAGTTGAGTTATGAGAATAGGATTCAATTGACCTTGCACTAGACAAAATTTATACCGAAATCCCTAGTGCTCAACAATAAAGAGATTGTATTATCCCCTTACATCCAAAGAAAAATTAAAGATTCTCTAGAACTTGCTAACTTGCTAAGAGATTATAAATCAGAGCTTGTAAGTCCTAAAAAATTCCCAGTACACAAAAATACCAAGCTTGGGGAATCCTCTATAGAAGGGCTAACTAGATATACTATGGTGAAGGTGGATGAAGTGAGATATTATGATCCACTTGATGATAAATTGCTTGAAACAATTGCTATGGGAGAATATTTACAATATATAGTAACAAAGCTAGACACTCAGGTTTCAGAAGTCCAACCTATAATTGTGTCAGTTACTATACCAACAAAAAAAGGGTTAGTTCAAGTAGACCAAAAAATAGGGGAAACACATATGGAAATCATGGAGGATCCATTATCCCTAATCAAAATGTTAGATCATACTCAAGTGTAGGCAATAGAATCCATGTATAAAGATAAACAAGATCTACTGGTAAACAAAAAAGAATTGCAGGTGCAAATTAAGAAGCCACTCCACAGTCACACATTCAAGTCATATTTTAGAAGGTAGAGCCCAAGAAAATGGTCAAAGAATTTTATTTCTCTACATTTATTAAAAAAATATAGAATGCAAGCATAGCAGAGACTAGAAAGTGAGTTGAAAGCATTGGCCCAAACATTCAAGAATACTAACACCATTGTTGTCTCAATAGAAGTCATGAAGATCCTCTTAAATTAAGAAGATAACATGGTAGCCTTGATACATTACCTTTTTTTAGATTTTTGAAGAGAACTATGAAGAGGTGCACGAGCAATGAGTCACCATTCAAGATGATACAACCTTTAATTGCTATTAAGAATTCATGAAAATCTCAATATTCCTAAAAAAGAGGCCAAGATAAGACAATTTTATTAAAGAGATGGAGGTTTAGGAAGAGGAAATAAATGAAAAATTAGGTCAAGTGGTATTTTTGTTAGAAGAGTGTAGGGATGTATCAAATTTTGACAACTTTATTTTTCATAGGATTCAAATTTTTGACTGCAATAAGGATAATGAGTTTGAATTAGCTAAACATATCAATAGTCTAACTAACATGGATGATTATTTGTACAAATTCTGTCAGGAGAATAAAATATTTTCAAATAATTATAAGAATAAGGCCCTAAAAGCTCTTCATGTAATAAGATATACTACTTCTTTCTATGATGAAGCCTGGAGCCAAATTAACAAATTAATGAGAATAACTCAAGAGGAAGAAAACAAAAATAAAAATAGAAAGAAGATGAGAAGAGTAGTATTGAATTTTCAAAGGGTCAAATGAAACCAAGCATAAAGAAAAGAACCTATAACGAGTAAAAAAAGAGAGATAAAGTGTTAGGGAAAGATGATACATAAAATATAATGGCTAAGAGATAGCCAAGTGTGGGGCCCAGATCTAGAACAATTCTAATCCACTAAAAATCCTATGTTTGAAAAGCAGCCAAGTGTAAGGCTTAGGATGAGACAACTAAAAATATTTTTAAGCCATAAGCACACTAGTGGTGAAGATACAACCAAGTGTAGGGACTAGATAAATATAATTACAACTAAATTGATCATCTTAAAGTTATAAATAGAACTTGTATCAACCAGAGGATCATCAAGTTTTGCATAATTTTTCCAAAGGTATGCTTGAGTTTCCTTGTCTTGTCATTTGTATTCCCTTTGTGTCTTGTCTCCCATAGTAGTATCTTATTCTTCCCTATAATTGTGCAGGTCATAAATAGGTCAAGAAGCATTCAGTCTGTTGAGATCATTTCTAGTAGCTGATTTGGAAGTTAGAAGACTCTTTGTTACCACATTGGAATGAAGAGTTTAAGGATTCTTGTTACATTCTTTGAATGAGAATTCAAATTGTATTCATTAAAAAGTATTTTGTACCATTTAAGCTAGAATCCCTTTTGTAAAGACTTTTATCATTAATATAAATATTGCTTCCTCCTTTGGGCATCAACTTGTTCAATTATGTGTGTGTTTCACATTTGTATGTTACATCATTTGAATGTGTGAATGGTGTATTATCTCACTAGTGAATTTTAATTATGTCTATTAATTTATTTGAATGGATATAATTGATCTTGTTCTTTTTTTATTTTTCCATCTCATTAAATTATTTAAATCCTTGCTACAATTGATAATGGATAAGGCACCGATCTATTGATAGGAGTATAATTAATGGGTATTGTGAATCTTGGTCAAATATTGAATGAATTACATTTCCTTTTGATATCTGGTTGAGCATAATTGATTAAAGCATATCTTTTTGTAAGGTTTCCTTACCTAAATTAGTATTATAATCATTTACATTAGTTTATGAGTTGAAGATGTGGATTCACCATAGTCCACAATATTGATTGGAATTAGGAAAATTCGATGGTGTGACAATATATAAGGGATGATAAAAGTTTCTCCAAAAATTTCTAAAAATAGAAGTCTTGTGAGGGATATCATAGTGGTATGTTATTGGGTTTTCATCCAAGAGACCCAAGTTCAAACCCCAAGACAAGGTTCTAGAACCATTTCCAAACTCGTGCTTTACCCTAAAAGTTTTTGTCACATTAGGTAGACCATAGCGGTGTATCTTTGGGTTTTCATCTAGGAGACCCAAGTTCAAACCTGGGTACAAGGTGATTGGGACCCCTTTCAAAAAATCATGCTTTACACTAAAATTTTCTTGTGATTGATACCATAATGGTATGTCTTGGGGTTTTCATCTAGGAGATCCAAGTTTAAACCCTAGTACAAGGGGAAAATTACCCCTTTCAAAAACCCATGCTTTACCCTAAGATTTTAAATAAAATGACATTAGCTCAACTGATTAGATTCCTCAACATTTAAGGAGACCAAAGTTTGAATCTTGTCAAGCAATACATGGATAATATTCAAGCTTTGTTGTAATACCACTAAGTGGTAATGATGTAATATGGGTGAGACTCGTTTCAATCATGTATAACCAATTAAAAATTTAGAATTAAGGGAAAGAACAAGCTTAACATATTAACAAGGAAATGTCTATTTAATATGATCCTAATTTAGGAATAAACATTCTCGATGAACCTAAGGAACGTGTTTCATCATATTTTGAAGACTCTCTTGAAGTAACATGCACCATTCAAGAAAAAAAATAGTAGATAAAATGTAATGTTAGATGTTAATACCTCTACCATTAATAAAGAAATTCTAAAAAATGATTAGGACAAGTCAAAAGCTTCTATAGTAGATCCAAGAGAGGATAAATCTAATAAAAAATAAAGTTGTGAAATAATATTGAGGAATAAAATAATATGACCTACTCCTAATATAGGCAAGGCAAAAAGAGGAAAACCATTAAATTATCAAACAAGATCCAGGGAAGCAAGAGCAAACATAGAGAAAGGAACACAAACTAAGTTGGTTGAACTTCTCTTTACCAAACAATAAAATGATATTAATAATTTGTAGGTGGGGCCAATAGCCCCTAATGAGATATGATTACCATATCATGGAATATAAGGGGTGCTAATGCTACCTCAAAGTAGAGGTGTATCAAGGACCTTTATTTAAGTAATAAGCTTTATATTCTTTGTATACATGAAACTAAATTGACAAAAGAAGTTTCAAAAACTATGAAAGCCATATGGGTGAGATGTGAATGGGATACTATGGATTCCAAAGGAGAAACAAGGGGAATTATAATTTATTGGAATCCTACTAGAACCTTCTGTGTAACCATTCATAAAACTAGGCATTGGATAGCCTCTTTAGTCACATGCTACTTTGCAGATATTCGTTTCATCCTTATCAATGTCTATGGACCTATAACTCAATCAGGTAGATCAGAAGTTTGGAGTGGGATTGAAGCCTTTATGAGAAGTAAAGACCAAGAAAATTGATTCATGATCATAGAATATTTTAATGCCATAACCAAGCTAGATGAGAAATTTAGGGGAATTAGGAAATTAACCCAAAGTATGAGATATTTCTCAGCTTTTATTCAAAACAATAATCTATGGGAGGTTGAGTTTGGAGAAGATAACTATACATGGACCAACAAAATGAGAGGCTAGGACCTAATAGTAGAGAAATTTAGATAGATGCATGCTCTTAGATCATTGTCTAGAAGAAGGGACTTGTGTTAAAATTAATACCTTAACAAGGATTGGTTCAGATCACTAGCCAATAAGATTTAAAATGGTGGTAAATAAATTAAAAAAAAAACATATTTTAAATATGAGTAGACGTAGGAAGACCATCCTCAATTTGTTGATATTGTAGCACAAACGTGGAATTCTTCAAGAAATGGTGGGTTGTATGCAATTCCAAAACAAATTAAATCAATGACATCTAGATTAAAATAATGGAACAAGAACACTTTTGGAAATATTTTTGAGAAGAAAGAAAAATTAAAAGATAAAATTTCAAAATTTTGAAAATGTGATCATAATAATCCAAGATTAAAGAAAATAAAGTTGCTTAGGGAATATCATAATATTTAGTGTACGAAAAAGAAATTTTGGAGATTAAAATCAAGATAGACTTGGTTAAAAGGAGATAAAAATACAATTTTTTTCATAAGATGGCTATAGTATAGAGATCAACATCCAAAATTAGTAGAATTAAATCAGTAGAAGAGGTTTGAATTGAAGACTAGAGTGAAATTAGAAAAGAGGTAAGGTCTTTTTATTGTAATATTCTAGGATCAGAGGAGTTTGAAGTTCTTAATGATAAACTTCTACAAGAAGTACCTTTAGTTATATCAGATGAAGACAATAGAAAATTGATGGAACCTACTACTCTAGAAGTTTATTTAGCTCTTTTCTCTTTTAATAAGGATAAATCCCCAAGTTCGGATGGGCTCTCTACAAAATTTTACCAATATAATTAGGATATAGTGAAGGATTCTTTATTGGTGGCAGTGGAATAGTCTAGGGTAAAATAATACATACTTTATAAAATAAATGCAACATATCTTACCTAGATTCCAAAAAATAAGGATGCTAAATTGTTTGATTCTTTTAGATCCATAAAACTATATAATATGACTTATAAGAATATCTCCAAAGTTATGGTAAATCGATTAATGCCATTGTTAGACAAAATTATTTTAGAAGAGCAAGAAGGATTTGTGAAAGGGAGATAAATTTTGGACGAGATCATAGTAGCTCATGAAGTTATACATTCAACAATTTCAAGAAAAGAGAAAAAAATAATCTTAAAACTTAATATGAGTAAAGCCTATGATAAGGTTAAAAGGGATTTTCTTTTTACAGCATTATAAAAGTTTGGATTTGGAAAGAAATGGGATAGATGGCTTAATGCTTGTGTATTTACAGTTTCATATTCAATATTGGTCAATGGGTTAGTAACATAATATTCTAAAGCCAAGAGAGAGGTCTTAGACAAGGATATCCTCTATCCACATATTTTTTCATTATTATGGCAAAGATTTTGGGTAGGAGCTTGAAGAAGGCTAACAAAATGGGTTTACAAGTGGATTCAAGGCTAGTAATAACATCAACATCACCCATCAATAATTTATAGATGATACAACCCTTTTTTGGAGGGCAAGGATAAACAAGGCTAGAGCATTGAATAACTTATTAAAGGAATACAAAAGAGCATCAGGGCAAACAATTAATAGAAAAAAATCCAAACTTTACTTCCTAAACACTCTAGCTAAAATTAAAGCAGGGATTGTAGGTTACTTCAAATGGAGGAGGCAAATTTTCTAGTAACTTATCTAAGAATATAAAGTGGAAAGAAAAAAATATAAAGGCAAAGAATATAAAGTGGAAACCACCAGATGTGGAGTTGGTCAAATTGAATTTTGATGGAGCATCTAAAGGAAATCCAAGACCAATAGGAGGAGGATGAATAATTAGAAATAATAGAGGAGAGATTTTGTCTCATTATGCTTTCAATAGTGGATTTAATACAAATAATGAAGTTGAAGTTTGGGTGTCTTTAGAAGGGTTAAAAATATGCAAAAATATGAAATGGAACAAAGTATGGATGGAAGGTTATTCTATCATAGTAATAAATGTAATTTTGAGGAAAGCAAAGGCTTCATGGAACATACAAGAGATAATTATGGAAATTCAATACCTTGCTAAAGAGTTTGAAGAAATCAAGTTTACACATACTTTAAGGGAAGGAAAAAATGTGCAGATAGGCTAGCCAATAGAGGTATTTTGCTTAAGGATAATGAAGTTAAATTTTCCTTTCCATTGTTAGAGGAAGTAGAAAGTTTAGCTGAAACTGACAAGAAAATATTGATTGCCTGATTCAAATAATGATAAAGATTTACTTTAGTGTTTTCCATTGGTAATATTTTATTTATTTTGTAACAATAATGTGTTTTCATATAAACTATTTGTTATAATTTTTTTGGTTGCAATTGTGTTTTAGGAAGGAAACTTGCAATCCAAATTTGGTAAAGTGGACTATGATAGAGCGATGTTTTGGAAATATTACTCTACTAATATGAAATGCATAGATAGTAGAGGTGAATTTTTGGTATTGTGAAGGCTACTAGAGGAAAATGTTAAGAAGGATGTTGAATTTTGGAATATTTGTATTCACACAAAATTGAAAAAAATCTAGAAACTGAAAATCAAGAATTCAAATATTTTATGTAAATGATTTAGATTTACAGCTATAGCATCTCAATTTATATGAGAAGTGAATCTATTTGTAAAATCTCAAAATCTAAAGAAGAGAGTTATTATTTTTCAAAGGTGAAGGACCTAAGTACAACCCCTTGTTATCCAGCAAAAAAGAGAGAGAAAGGACAAGCTTCAAGGCTAAATAAATAGACATATATAATGTATAAATACATTCATTTATGTCTTTAATTTAATAAAATTATAACAAATATTGTACCACATCTTAAAGAAAGGATATGTTACTATGTCATAGAGTTACTATGCATTTAGAGAAAGACTTGTAACCACAAGCAAAGAGTATGGTACAATCAATGCTTACATGTTATACATAAATAGACAGTAATACGACTGAGCATATGTAATTATGATTTTGATCCTATGTAGTGGACCCCAAAGTCATTTGTAACTATTTTTCATCACAATAAATATCATGAATATTTCTTCATACTTTTACTATAACAAATGACTTTGTTTTCTTAATGGTGGGGAAGTAGACAATTATATTTGAAGGCTTGAACCTAACTACCAATCACATTTATCCTAGCATTGAAATACATATATCCAAGATGCCATCCTTACCAAATTGAATTTAACACTATTATTACCTTTTAGCACATTGTTTGAACACAAATATATATCATTGCTAGTAATTTTGTTTTGAAATATAGTAGGTATATAATCAATGGCTTGCTTATTAAATTATCCTATTAAAATCATATATTATTCATAATAATAAAAGATTAAAATTCATGTAATGGTCATTTCACAATACACATAAGATGTCCATTATATGAACATAACTTTGTGAAAGCTTATATGCATAAAGGATTCCCTGTGGGATAATTAAGCATATCATTTTCTAAAACTATTAATAGTACTAGTATTGGCACCTAAATGTTGAAGAGGAATTTGTTAGACATTGACAATACAAAATAATAAAAATATGGCAGTTTTTAATACTTAATGTATAGAATAAGAAATAATCGTCAATAAAATTAAATGGTATACTTCCCAAGAGGTTTGGAGCAAGTGATAGGGATAAGAATTTTCACATTGTAGACCAAGGTTCCAATTCCACGGGTGAATCTTAACATTGCAATCAAATGACATAATCTCAAGTGGTTTAAAAATGGTGTATCCCAATTTAGATACCTAGCTTCAAGTCTTTCTAGATAATATAGTATTGCAATGTGGTTTGTTGAAATATCATGATAACCCAATCATGATGTTATATGAGTGGGTCCCATTACAATCCTTGTTGAAAGTGTAATATGATTCACGACCAAGGTCAACATTGTATGATGTAATTATGTTAGGCCTAAGGGCATTCATTGTATAATATATTAATATATTGTAATACTTTATAATGTATAATTTAACCTTATTATGGTTAAAACCATTTATAACTTATAATCAATCTTAATCTCTCTTATCATGTTGGATTATGTTAAACTTTATTATGTGATTGGGATTTTGGTATTGGTATGAATACCCCCAAGTCCACTTCTCATTTGATTATCAAAGTGTTGTGAATCTTATCTATGGATAATACAATTATTATTTATGGTGCCTACGAGCACCCCCAATATATTTGTTTATTTTTCTTCTTAATGGAGTTTTAAGCCTTAATACTACCACAAAATATCAGATTATATCTCACAGGATCAAATATAAAATAGCCACAATATAATTAGGTCAAGACAATGATATGAATAGAATAATATGAGTAAATTAATATGTATATCAAGGCTTATAATAAATCAAATAACATTCAATAATATGCATAAATATGAATGTAAATAGGTTGAATCATTCATGTACTATGCATGAAATATAACTTATAATATTAATTGCTCAAAATTTATACAAGCTTTATTACTCCTATTTCTCTTACAATTATATAATGAGATATATGAATATGATTCAATATATTTTCTTATGGAGAGTTACCTCCATAATATAGCCATAGTAATGTGACTCTTTAGCTACTTGACTATTGCTTTCCATATGCCAAGTCTCATGACTTGTGGCTTATCTACTTAACACTTGCATACTTGATGAACACTTGACTCTATAGCATATGCACACCTATACATAACTCTTACACTTCTATAACTTGCACACTTTAATCTAAGACACTTGTGCACAACTTTACATTACATATTTGTTCTCATACATAAAAGACACTTGTGCACATAGACACAACTTACACTTGCACTCTAACTCACATGACACTTGTGCATTTATTACACATTACAACTTTACATGATACTTATGCATTTTCTTCACATTCACACTTACATAAAAGAGGAAATATAATTCACACTCTAAACTATGACTCAACCCTAATCTATTATTTACAAATGTACCATGGGGGTACATTAGCATGTACCAAATAATGTAATATACTCCAACACTTTTGTATTTTTATGTTTTTTCTATAATATTTGAGTGGATGGATTGCTTCTGTTCTTTTTAGAAAATATTATGAATTTCAACTTGGTATCAAAGTGGGTTTGAAGCTACATCACTTGGTCATGCATAATTGTTCTTTAGAGCCTCTGATTTTCTTTAAAATTTTGGACAAAGAAGTAAAAAGGATGACACATTTTTTATTCCTTCATTTGTTAATCTAATAGAAATAAAGATTTTTTATCCATCTCTTTCCAAAGATAGAATTTAATTTTTTGATCCTCGATTGCTAAAGATTCAACACCTAATATTATTGTTTCAAAATTAAAAAGTGCATGCAAATTTTCAAATTCAAAGTTGACGTGTTTCCCATGTATAGGCTTTGGCTTGGTGCCTAAGCAAACTAAAGCATGTAAGAACTTTATTTATGGAGGAATGGTGCACCGGTTCTCTTTGTGAGGAGTGGACATGATGGATTACAAAGCCCTAATTACTCATGTTAATGGTCAAAAATATAATATTTTGTTAACCCAAATAATTGGCTTGCTAAGCAATAAGAGCTTGTGGTGCATATTTGAAGAGAATAAAGCAATTATTTTTGATGAGGAAACTTGACATCAAAGAGAAGAAGAGGATCTTGGCCTGTTTTCCTTGCTAATTTAACTAAAGTTACTTTTCCACATCAAAGAAAAGAGTGACCCTATCAAGGTATGGTCAAAATTGCATGACCTTTTTGGGAAAGTAAATATTATTGAAGCAAGTCACTTGAAATTAGAACTCTTTCCTCTTAAATTGGTTTAGTTTGATAACATTGAGGACTATATTACAAGAATGAGGGATCGAATCTATGAAAGGTGGTAGAATAACTGACATGCCACTTTTCCATAGATAATACGATCTTCTTACTATCTTGCTTATCATAATTTGGCATCATGATTCTAGTGCACTATGTAGGATCCATCAGTGAATTCAATGTATTACATTGTTCCACATATTCTATGTAATTTGATGAAGATGTATTTCCAACAATGGTCATCATCATTAGAAGACAAAGATTCTTCTTGTGATGCAAAAACTAGAAAAAAAAAAGAAATCCCATGAAATGCTTTCATCAGATGCGGGTCTCTCTTTCTCCTATGATAAAAAAAAATGGAATTTTTTCTCTACTAAATATTGTCACCTGTTTCCATGGGGAAATAAAACTTTATTAGTTCTATAAGCATTCTTAAATGATCTTACATCCTCCATGTTTATGGTGATATTCCCAATAGGCATATTCATATTGATTTCAATGAAAAGGCTAAATAATTAAAATCAATTCTTCTTTAATTTATAAGAAATAGCAAGGTAGGGGGGGAGTGAAGATGGTAAAAAATGAGATAATAAGGAGATATACATTGGAAACAAAGATGATGACACATGCTTATTTTATCCTTTTATAAATGTTGTTGGTAATCCTAATGGTTCAAGAAAAAGTCATTATAGAAAGAAAATTTAGTAAGCATAGGATGATTTCAATACAAATTGTTTCCACTTAAGAATATGTTCAAGGAAAATTAATCATCATAATGAAAATAAAGTTAAATATATTTAAGTAAAATAAATCTTCTTATGTAAGTTTTTTTTGAAAAAACTCTTCTTATGCAAGTTATTTATGATGTTTTACATTATTATTGATTGTGATATATCACAAACTTATATAACATTATAATTGGAATTAAAGTATTTTAAATAAAATATTAACATATTCTCTCTTTTCTATATTATTGTCATTTGAAATATGTATATATTTTAGGATTTTTTATAAATTATTATATTAACACAATTTAAAATAATACTTATATATCAGTTGGTATTAGCTCAACCCATATGTTCCTCAAATTTTTGAGGAGACTAGATTTGAATCTTACCAAATGATACATAAATAATTGATGATTGTTGTAATACCACTATGTGGTTATGATGTAATCTCAAATAGTCAATTTAAAAATAATACTTATGTTCCTTGTGAATCCTTATAAATTATAATATTTTTTTGGCTGAATAATAAAGGGTTGTACTTGGGTCCCCTACCCTTGAAAAATTACAACTCTCTTCTATAGAGCTTGAGATTTTACATATAGATACACTTCTCATCTCAATTGAGATGCTATAGCTAGAAACCTACATCATTTTACATAAACTGTCTGAATTCTTGATTTTCATTTTCTAGATCTTTTCAATTTTTTGTATGAATACAAATATTCTAGAATTCAACATCCTTCTTGAAATTTTTCTATAGCAACCTTCACAATACCAAAACTTCACCTCTACTATCTATGCATTGCATCTTAGTAGAGTAATATTTCCAAAACATCGCACTATCATAGTCCGATTTACCAAATTTGGATTTCTAGTTTCCTTCTGAAACACAAGTGCAACCACAAAAATTATAACAAATATTTTATATGAAAATACATTATTGTTACAAAATAAAGCAAATATTACCAATTGAAAACATTAAAGTAAATCTTAATCATTATTTGAATTAGGTAATCAATATTTTCTTGTTAGTTTCAGCTAAAATTACTACTTCCTCTAACCATGAAAAGGAGAATTTAACTTCATGATCCTCAATCAAAATTCCTCTATTGGATAGCCTATCTACACATTTATTTCCTTCTATTAAAGTATGTGTAAACTTGATTTCTTCAAACTCTTTAGCAAGATATTGAATTTCCATAATTATCTCTTGTATGTTCCATGGAGCCTTTGATTTCCTCAAAATTGCATTTATTACTATGAGAGAATCACCTTCCAGACATACTTTGTTCCATTTTATTTGCTTGCATATTTTTAACCCTTCTAAAGCCACCCAAGCTTCAATTTCATTATTTGTCTTAAATCCACTATTGAAAGAGTAATGAGATAAAATATCTCCTCTATTATTTCTAATTATTCCTCCTCCTCCTGTTGGTCCTGGATTTCTTTTAGATGCTCCATAAAAATTCAATTTAACCCACTCTACATCTGGTGGTTTCCACTTTATAGTCTATGCCTTCTTTTTGCTTATCTTGTGCCCAACATCATAATTCTATTTAATGACTTGACTCCATCTATCAAGGCTCTCTGCTTCCATATTAGAGATTGGGTGAGTTGATAGGGTTGGTTTAGACTCCTCTATGGCTAAACATATATTCCTTTTCATTACCTCTAAACTACTTTTCTTTCCTTTAAATATTATTTTATTTCTTTCTAGCCATACAATCCAAAGTATTTTATCTTTTGATGTATCCCATATTGTCTATAAAGCCTCAATATTATAAGTGCTCTGCCATTTCTTTAACCAATCTTCAATTCTGCTATTCATCACCATGCATTTACCAAACATATTAAGAATCCATTGCCATAGTTTCTAGACTATTGAGCAATGCCCCAAGAGATGGTCTATACTCTCCTCCTTTTTACAAAGAACACATTGAGAGGGGCCATGAAAACCCCTTTTCATAAGGTTACCCAAGATAAAATTCTTCTATGACCTACTAGCCAAACAAATATATTAACTTTAAGAATGCTTGGGCTATGCCAAATATCTCTCCATATTTTAGTGATATTACTAATTTGTTGGTGTTGTACATTATATCCAATTCTTGTTGTGTATTATCCTGAGCTATTCAACTCTCAAATCAATTTATATTTGGTTTCCCTTGGAATAATCACAGTTGTTATCTTTATACTCAATTGCCTTCTAACATCAATGTCTTATATACTTGTAAAAAAATCTTCTTTCCATTTGTATCTTCCTTCTTGTTCCTTTATACAAAATGTTTGAAACCCTATCACCATATTTGTCTTGGAGCAATCTCATCCAATTTTTAAAAATTGGATCTAAATTGAGTGGTTTTTTTATCACACCAAGTATACATCCAAATAGAATTTTTTTCTCCAGTTCCCACCACCCATCTTAAACCTTTAATCATTCGATCAATAGATTTTTTAAAACCATTCCAAAGAGCACAACCATTTGGTATAGAAAATGCAGTAAATATTTAACTTGGATCATTGGGCTCAACATACTTAGAAGAATTATAAATTATAATATTCAAATAAAGTAATAAAAATTTCATGAAGTACAAGGGACTTGGAGTAAGCATCGGGGATTAAAGACCTTACACACTAAATCAAGATTCCAATCTTATGAGTAAACCTTAATTTAATGTTCATTGGATTTGAAGCAAGGAACAAGAAAAGAAACTAAGAATTTTAAACTTTAAATCAAGATTCTAATGATAATTTATATAACAGTACAATATCATTATATAGTTTGTCGATATGCATATATGCATATGACAATTTAAGTGGGCTAATAACAAAGACTTTGTAACTCTAACTAAGAGATCCAAGGTTTAAATTTAATTTAAACAAGGGTAGGGTTACACTATGCTTCTATAATGTTATATGAATTGGTAAAACATGGTTTGATAAACATATCCTCCATGAGAATCATCTCATATGACCTTTGGCCTTGTGGACACGATGATCAAGGTTATACACTATACTCCAATAATAATATTTCAATTGAATGGAGAATGGTTTGAGAAACACATCCTCCGTGAAAATCATCCATATGAACTTGATCTCATGAACACGATACCCCTATGTAATTTTGACCCCTTGTTTTAATATCTATCCTATACAATTTCATTTACAACTATAAAATATGTTTGGTTTATTTTTAATCTCTTTGTAATGTGTAGTAATAAGGAGAGCAAAGCCTATGGAAATCAAGTTTCTATAAATTTAAAATGATTAGTAATATTAATCCATCTATGTATATTTTAATATGAATTATTGTTCGAAACTTTATAAAATTAAATTTTTAAACTATTTTCTAACTTTTAGAATGATCGTGATAAAGATAAAAACCCTTTCCATCTTTATATGTTATAAAACATTTTCTTGCAATTAACTATATTTTATAACTTAAATTTCCCCCACTGGTCTAGACCACTTTTCATCTCCCACAATAAGATCTCTTTTACTTTGATGAACTCTGATCTGGCTTCATTGACTTCCATTACTTTTTAATTCATTTATGTGATCCGGACGAATAATAAATAATAAGGTATATAATCCATGGTGACACGAAAGTTTAGATTCGATTCCATACACAATAATTGTAGCTATAGCTTTATCTTTTTAATAAAGTGTAAAATTATGGTATAAGTGAGCCATTAAAAGGCACACTAATACTATAAGAGATACTTTATGAGTGTCATGTTTTTTTATATTTTATAAATTAAAAATTAATTTTATAAACATAGATTATTATAATAAAGGTTATCTGTAAACTTATTGCAGTATTAAAGTTTTTGATACATTTTTGAGAGGTTCAAGGTTAAATCTCACTCAATATGAGGGGATTGGGACCCTCATAAAAACATGTGTAAACTCATTGAAATCAAGTAACATTAGCTCAATGGTTAAATTTCTCAACATTTTAAGGAGGGGATTTAGGTTCAAATCTTGTCAAACTATATATAAATAATATCCCAGCTTGGTTAAATTTCTCAACATTTTGAGGAAATCTAGGTTCAAATCTTGTCAAACTATATATAAATAATATCCCAGCTTTGTTGTAATACCTTGTCAAACTATATATAATTAATATCCAAGCTTTGTTGTAATACCATTACACGGTGATGATGAAATATTAGTCACACCTGTTTCAATCCATATAATCCATTGAAAAAAAAAGAATAAAAATGATTTTGAGTAACAACATTAAAGCTAAAAAAAAATTGAAAAATATATTAAAGAGGAAAGAAATGAAAAAGTTAGTATGATGCAACACATGGTATTTTGATGGGAGTGGCCTCAATAGAAGCCACATATAACTTATTAAAAATATATAGTAAATGATGATATTTATGTAATATATGTTACAAAAAAATTGAAGAATATATTGAAGAGGAAAAGAAATGAAAAATTAGTATGATGCAACAAATGCAATATTTTGGTATTTTGATGGGTGTGGCCTCCATAGAAGCCACACATAACTTATTAAAATATATATAATAAATGATGGTTTTTATTCAATATATGTTATAATTAACCAAAATTTGCTTATCTAATTAAAGTCTTAATTTTTTAATGTAATATTTTGGTATTTTTATGGGAGTGGCCTCAATAGAAGTCACATATAACTTATTAAAAATATATAATAAAGGATGATATTTATTTTATATATGTTATATTAAAGCTAAAAAAAATTGAAGAACATATATATATTTTTTGTTTGTGGAAAACATCCTAGAAGGATGCCATTTTTGGGTAAGACCCAAGGAGGTAGGGGTATCTTTTTCGCAAAAAACACCCAGGGCGCACCTGACCTACCACATTTGACACACGCAAGGAGCATGCTTGAAACAACACAAAACAAGAACATACAAACACAAACACAAACACACAAAAAACTAAAACAAAAAATATACTCCTTGAGTGTGTTGACAAAAAAAACACAACCAAACACACACACAAAATAAACACACAAAAAACATAGAAAAACACAATTAAAAAAAAACACATGAAAAAAATAAAATAAAATAAAACAACAAAAAAAAACCACCAAAATACGAAACACACAAAAAAACCACAAACACAACATAACAAAACACTATCAAAACAAAAACAACAAAAAGAAACAAATACACCACAAACAAAAAACCACAAAACATGAACACAAAAAAACCATAAAAACAACAAAACAAAACAAATCCAAAATAGAAACAACAAAAAGAATCAACAACACCACAAACACAATCAGGAAAAACAAATACAACAAAAACTAAGCCAACGGAGCTAATGACAAATCAAACAAAAAATGGTAACACTAAAAGTAAACCAAAGCTTAACAAATTACCAAAAATATCAAAAATTGCTTAGCAAAATAGCCAAAGCTTCCAACATTACCATAAAGAGACTGACTATAAACCTTAGGATTATGGCATCCTTATCCTTTTATTCATATCTTGCTTCATTCCAGTTGGGACTATAGGTTGGTTACTTGGAGCCACAACACTACTATTGGAATTTGTATGGTATTTTTGAGGATCCATTTTGTTTGTAGTTTGAATCTACCCTTTTGTTTTGCACTTGGGTTGGTTTTCTATATTGTACTTTTAATTGAAGAATATATTGAAGAGGAAAATAAATGAAAAATTAGTATGATGCAACAAATGCAATATTTTGGTATTTTGATGGGTGTGGCCTCAATAGATTCACTCTCATTCCATTTTACTGCTCCCCTGCTCCTCTCCCATGCTTCTAGGATTTATCTAGATCCTTCTAGGTTAGTTTTCTAGTGTTTGATTGTTTATACGTAACTATTTGGACTATTCTAGTGATCATGCCATAGTTTTCCCAGGTGTTTTGGTTTGATTGGTTTTTAGTTTGTCCAGTTGGGGGGTTGTGGCTTCTAGAAGAGGGTTTGGCATTTGATTCTTGTTTCTGGTGCTTGGGATACCAATCCATGTTTTTTTGTGGCTTGGAGGAGCCTTATTTTTATTGTCCATAGACAGTCATCCCATCCTACTCTAGATCAGGGTTTGTTGTGCCTTGGTGGTACGTTGCGCTTTTCTAATATGGATGATTATCTGGCTTGGCTCTATAGTTTTTTATGGTATTTGGGATGGGACCTCGTGTTTCATCATTGCTGTAGCTATCAATCCTTGTTGACAATCCCTGTATCCAGGATCGCTCCAGTCATGGGTCTTCTTGGTGGTTGGTATCTTTGGACTCTCTCTTTAGCTTACGTATTCAATCTCTTATGCAGAGAGATCTCGTGGCTTGTCGAGATCTCTAGTGTTTGTTGATCTGCTTTCTAGGCCATGTTTTCTCCTTCAAATATTCATAGGACTTTTCTTGTTGTAGTTGGGGTTTTAGATTTACCCATTTGGATGTGTTGTGGCTGCTCCACAACGTACCCCAAAATTGGGGACCCACCTTTTTTGCATGTTTTCCAAGAAGACCGAAGTGGCCCATATGCTAAAGATCAAAGAAAAAGCAAAACACCGCAAGGAGGAAAAAGTGTCGCGATATCGCGACATGTTGCATTTTCGCGGTCCAAAGCAAAGAGAGAGCAAGGAGGAAAAAGTGTCGCGATATCGCGACATGTTGCATTGTCGCGGCCAAAAGAGAAAAAGTGTCGCGATATCGTGACATGTTGCATTGTCGTGGCCAAAAGAGAAAAAGTGTCGCGATATCGCGACATGTTGCATTGTCGCGGCCAAAAGAGAAAAAGTGTCGCGATATCGCGACATGTTGCATTATCGCGGCCAAAAGAGAAAAAGTGTCGTGATATCGCGACATGTTGCATTGTCGCAAGCAAAGAGAAAGAGCAAAAGAGAAAAAGTGTCGCGATATCGCGACATGTTGCATTGTCGCGGCCAAAAGAGAAAAAGTGTCGCGATATCGCGACATGTTGCATTGTCGCGGCCAAAAGAGAAAAAGTGTCGCGATATCGCGACATGTTGCATTGTCGCGGCCAAAAGAGAAAAAGTGTCGCGATATCGCGACATGTTGCATTGTCGCGGCCAAAAGAGAAAAAGTGTCGCGATATCGCGACATGTTGCATTATCGCGGCCAAAAGAGAAAAAGTGTCGCGATATCGCGACATGTTGCATTATCGCGGCCAAAAGAGAAAAAGTGTCGCGATATCGTGACATGTTGCATTGTCATGGCCAAAAGAGAAAAAGTGTCGCGATATCGCGACATGTTGCATTATCACGGCCAAAAGAGAAAAAGTGTCGCGATATCGCGACATGTTGCATTGTCACGGCCAAAAGAGAAAAAGTGTCGCGATATCGCGACATGTTGCATTTTCACGGCCAAAAAAAGAGAAAAGTGTCGCGATATCGCGACATGTTGCATTTTCATGGCCAAAAGAAAAGAAAGAAAAAGTGTCGCGATATCGTGACATGTTGCATTTTCATGGCTAAAAGCAACAAAAGAGGAGAGAAAAAAAGTGTCGCGATATCGTGACATGTTACATTTTTGCGCTCAAAAGAAGAGAGAAAAAAGTGTCACGATATCGCGACATGTTGCATTTTCACAACAAAAGGAAGGAGAGAGAAAAAAGTGTCACGATATCCGACATGTTCATTTTCCAAGAAAAAAAGTAGTGACATCTATATTAGTGATGACACCAGATATGAACTGAAGACTGCATAGTGACGTGGACATAAGGACAAAATCCAATGAATAAGACAAAACGTTACATAAGGAATCTTTAATGATTTGAAATCATTTAAGATGGTCATTACACACGGAAGGAAACGGATGCAAGCCCATGTGGAGAAAATGAAATGAAGGGCCACAAAATAGAAATGAAAAGCCTTTTTGGAAACCAAAACACATGCATGCACAAGGGAAGGTGAAACGAACAACCATTGGAAAATGAAACGAAAAGCTTCCTAAAAATTTTAAATACGCCAGGCAAGGATGTTTTGAGGGGTTGGAAACTGCTGCGAGCAGAGTTGCAGATTTGAAGGCAAGAGGGCCATTCTGGACCTGTTTGAGCTCTTTTTCTTCCATGGACTGGTTTGGGAAAACCAAAAATTTCTGTTATTGTAAAATGACAAATTTTTAATACAGAAAATTTCAGAAAGTTGCATCTTATGGACAAGAAAGGAGTCATTTTCTGCATGCAATATTAAATGTCTATTTTTCCCTTTTTCAGATTTTAGGCTTGTAAATGGAGTTTATGCAAGTTTTCTTGGTTGCTTCATGCGAATGTTTAAATCTGAAAACCTCATTTAAAACCCTAGGAGCCAGCACTTAGCTTATCCGGATTGTGCTTGTTTTGCAAGTCCAATAGGTTAGGTTGCATGCATGGAAACCTCACATCTTCGGTTTTGTCGAAATAGGATAGCATCATACTGAATGCATTTTATTTCCATTTTCTGCATTTCATTTTCATTTTTCTGCATTTTATTTTTCCAGAAATTTTAACTTTTTTTTAATTTTCAGGCATTAAAATAAACATTTAAAAAATTTCAAAATCCAAAAATAATTTCACCATTGCGTAGGTTATACTTCATACTTCCAATACGCACTTTGAAATTTCATTTTCGGAGTTGTTTAGTATTTTTAAAAATTCATCGAAGTTGTTGTTTTATTACAGATTTTAAAAAATCCGAAAATAGAAAATTTCCATTTTGGGTCGAAATTTCATTTTTTTTAGTTTCATGTTTCATTCATGAGCCTATGATGACATTCCCTTCATGAAAATTCCAATTTCATTGAAGGAGTTATGTTTTATGGCATTTCACAAATTTCCATTTTTGGAGCCTAAAATTGCCCTCTTCATAAAAATTCTGATTTTATGAAAGAGGGGTAATTTGAGCATCACATTGAAGGTCATATGAGGGCCAACTCACATTTGCTTTATTTTGGTTCAATGAACAATCACTAAAGTTTCATGGTAAAATAAACCAACATTGCCCCTTGTTTACAGTTACTTGCAATCACTAAGGTGTTCCAAGCATTTAAATTGAATATCTTTATTTGAGATTACTAATACACATATGCAAATGCTAATATAGCGGAGACCTTGGAGAAGTTGTTTGTTTAACTTCTTTGCAAGAGGGGATTTGGAACCCAAATCCTAAGGGAGAGTGTACTTTCACAATTGGGTGAAAATACCACTCAACATTTTGGCGCTAGAAGGAGGGCCCGAATTGGTTTATTTCAGTGTGATTTAAATGCTATAGGGATTTAAATTTTGAATATTTCATGCCCTATTGATTATTATCTTTAGCCCTCTTTTAACAATACAACCTTGTAGTGTTAAAAGGAGGACATGAATTGCTATGCATTGTTCTAACGCTTTTGATTGTTCATACAGGAATAATGTGTTTTGATTTGATTTTGAAAATTTTTGGTCTTGACTAACGAGGTTGTCTCCATGCAATTACTTTCATTTGATTTTAATGGATACATCTCTTGGTTGATGCTAACATGATTATTCATACGTTACATGTTTGATATTTGTGAGTCATTTCATGCTTATTTGTAAGGAATTATTTTGTCTAAAATGTATTTGTTGTCGGTATTATGCTCTTCACTTGCGTGTAATGCGATCTTGTGAATCAGAAAGCCTACAACACTAGGAGTATGCTCTTCACTTGCGCATATGCGATCTGGTGAATCAGAAACTAATTTACATTTTTAGAATATTGCTTTGTCATGGTTCCTTCTTTTATTCATGACTAACAAATTGGTTTTGAAGTTATTCTTTGAGTTTCACTAATGGCAACATCTGAGGAGCAAATTGTATCCCTAAGAGAAGAAATGATGTCCCTAAGAGAAACGATGGTATCTGCATTAGGAAAGTATTATGAATGTCATTCTACCTTTGGAACACCTTATCAAATTCATGAAATGTTATTGGAGTTTCTACGACTTTTTAATCAAGAGGTGGCATCGGGATACCTACAAAATCTACATATCTATAAGTTCACATTATGTCAATTTCAAATATTTTGTGAGCCTATTGCTTGTAGGTTCTTCCCATACATTGTGGGTGATAGATCATTCTCGTGGTATTGCCATCTACCCATGGAGGTTAAGACTTCTTGGAGCCAATTAGAAGCAGCCTATCTTTATCACTTTGGTAATCAAGTTGACTTGGATAGGTTGCAAAATCAATTCACCTCTATGTGTAAAGAGCCTAATGAGTCCATGAGTCAATTCAGTGTGAGGTTTCGTGAATTGTACTCTCAAATGTGGGAAATTTTGGGTACATCGGAAGAGGAAGCTATTGAAGTATACCTGAGAGCCATACCCCCCACACTTGCTACACTCATTAAGGAAAACTTGGATGACCTGTCTCTAGAGACAATCTATGAGATCTTTGAAAAGGTAGAACAAGTTTTGGAAGAAGAAAAGGCACAACATGTTCACATGAGAGATTGTTCTTTTGGAGTTAGTGATGCCAACCTACACCAACCATTAAATATAGCACCCTCCACTCCAATGATACCTAAGGTAAATGATCAAGGGGATGAATTTGAAGGTCCAAATGTTACAACCACCTTAGATGTAGTCCAAGAGGAGGTGCAAATTGCTAAGCCAACATCCACCAAGTGAGGATTATGCAGAAATGATCTCATTCATAGAGATACATGATTATTCGGATAAAGGGGTCCTAAATTCAACAATGTTTGAAATATGTGATAGGACGGAACCTACCATAGAATTGGATGAAGTGGTTGAAAGTGAAATTGGAAGAAAACCAATAAATGAATTTGAAGATATGATAGAATTTCACCACTTGTTCTTGGAAGACACTCTCGATGAGAAGCTTGGAACTAATGATAAAAAAATTCTTCACCCTCCAAATTGTGATAAAATCGAATCATGGGTTACTAATTTGGACGATGATAGCCTTACAAATTTGAATTCAAGAAATAACCCACTTTTGAAAATTATTGAACCATCTAAAGAAGGTGAAGGTGAATTTGATGAGAAACACATTGATGAATTGGAAGATGTTGAAGAAGTAGTTGAACGTCACCACTTGACTTTGGAAGATGATTATTATGATGCTTGGAAGAAGTGGGAAGACTACACTCACTCCAAAACTGCTAATGAAACTTGTGTGCCAATTGATATACAGGACAACATAATCGCCTACTCAAAGGAAGATATTACAACTCCTGTACAATTTGAGGATGTTTTGGAAGAGGGTTTCAAATCTCATCAAATTTTGGAAGATTATAATGATCCTATGACCAAGGACAAAGAAGAAAAAGAATTGACAAATGAATCAAAAAATCATGTCACAAATACCATGGAGTTTCATCCCACAAATTTGGAAGATAATTTTTACAATGGTTGGGGAAGATCTGAAGATGTGTTATTTCCTCACACCCTTATTGATGAAGCCTCTATTCCAATTTATATGCAGGATGTTGAAACTTCTACTTCATAGGAAGATCTCACCTTCACAAGATTTGAGAAGGCTACAAAATTCAATCATGTTGAATATAAATTCATTGAAGATTTGGATACAAGTTTGCATGATTATTTTGAGGATTCAAATGAAGAGATACCATGGATACTGAACAAAGAATGGGAATTAAATGACAAAGTGATTGATCTATTAGAAGTAACGCAAGTGATTGATCATGAAGATAAGTTACTTGACATACACTTTGACCAAGAATATTCAAATGATATTTATGATGAAATGCCATTGAAGGTGAATGAAGAACAAGGATTAATTTCTAACCACACCTTTGATAACATTACTTTAATGAATGAAAAGGAGCTTGATGCACTTAAATTGCTAAATCAAATTCATCAACAATTAATTCTTGAACCTAGGATAAAAACTTCTAATGATCCCCATTTAGTAAATATCCTAGATGCTTGTAAATTGTTGCACAATTTTGATTGGCCTAAGAACATGGAAAATGAATTAGCTTTGAAATTTTTAGAAATAGGCTCTTGCTTACAAAATTTCATTTTGAATAAAGAAAGCCTAGTTCTAAATCATGAATGGAATTATGAAATTTACACCTTAAAGAATAGACAAGAAAGAATTGAAAATCAACCATTGTCTAATCAATTTGGTAATTTGAATCTCACCTATGAGAATACTAATGGAACTAAATCTAATTGGTGGGGTGAGAGGGGAAAGTTGAAGTTGGTTGCATTGTTTGGTCTAATCTTGTTTTTGTTTGATTCCTTCCACACTTGGTATGCGTATCACGTCATATGTCTTTTAAAGAATGCTCTAATCATGTTTGGGATCCGGGAAAATGATAATCCAAACTTTGCACCATCTTGTATTATATTGTACATTTGTATATACTTTTGGTTTTTGTGTTTTGGTTTTGGATTGGATCTCATTTTGGTTTTAAGTTTTGTGTGTTGGTCCTTTGGACACTTTTGGTTTGTCTTAAAAAAAAAAAAAGAAAACAAGATGTCAACTTATGTCCTTATGAATGTTGACTAAGACTAAGAGAATATGAAACATCGGAATTGTATTGCAGAAAGCTCCACGAGTATCGCAAACACATTAAAGAATATCATTTGGAACTTGTGATGCATGAAGTTGTCAGTTTTATAAATTATGGCAAAGTAGGTGGTATACTCCATCCGCATTTCAAAAAGAGCAATGCATTCATCCATATCTCATGTTACATTCCACATTGCATATACATTTCATCTCAGTTGCATCTACATTTCAAATACAATCATTGAAAAGGTGTCGAATCCTCTTAGGGTTATTATATAACATATATTAAAAGGATCCTAAGGTTGGGAACTGATGCCCGAACTATCTTGAACCAAGCACGTTCTACACATATTAAAGAGGATCTTGAGCAAAATGGTCAAAACCATACTTGGAAGAAAAGGTGAGGCGAAAGGAGTATTTCGTGTCTGTCCTATCATGCAACATAATCCTTAAAATAGTGGTTTTTACCACTCCCATAGTGCTTAAAGCCTAAAATCAGAGTAGTAAGGATAGGGTTTAATCCTCATCGAACTTAGGTTGAGGATCCAATTCCCCAAAGCTCTGATTTGACCTTCATGGAGTAGTAAGGATAGGGTCTAATTCTCATCTCGCTTAGGTTGAGAATCCGATTCCCCAAAGCTTCTATTTTGCCCACTCAAGAACTTGAAATTCCAAAGCAAATATTTTTCATTCTACTTTTATTGCATCATTGATATTGGATTGGAAGGATCGTACTACATGTCCCTTGCAAGGATGGGTAGTCATCCCCAAGGTTCAAGAAATCAAAAGTAAAGTCAAATCCTGGATTATGGGGTTGATCTCCATCGGGGCTATAGATGCCTGACTGGTAGTGGAGTATGCTCATGCATGGCAACATGTCTTGTCTAAAAGCAAGACCACTGACTGCTCAAACGGACAGGCTAGCCTGACAGTTTCATCCATAACAGGTTAAATCATTTTGTTCAAGATGAGGTAATGAACTCTAGATCAGAGTAGTAAGGATAGGGTTAAATTCCCATCTCGCTTAGGTTGGGAATCCTATTCCCCAAAGCTCTGATTTCACTTACACTTGCACATGGGTTCAAGATGGTAGTGACACATAACCAACTTTGGGATCTAGTAAATTAATTCAGTATACATATATTTGGTCCTAAGAGGGTTTGACAGTTTTAATATGTTTGTTCATGATACTAGAAAGTTTGAGCCTTTGCAAAGTAGGTTGTTATATCTCTAGCATAGTTGTCATACATCAAATCCTGCACAAATCATTCATAGCCTTGCATACGAATCATAAGTGAAACTGACAATGGAAAGTTGAACGAGTTTCAAATGATAGGGAATGAAGCACATTGCACACACCGAGCTGATGCTTAATAATTCTAATGCTTCATGTATTTCTCGTCTAGTTTCATTCTTGGGATATTTGCTGACGCTTGTATTTGAGTCGTGTAGGTTTTCAAGTTGAGTTCTCACCGAAATGCTCAGGAGCATTTCCCAGTAGAGTCGCCATTTGTTGTGGCTGCTCCACAACGTACCCCAAAATTGGGGACCCACCTTTTTGCATGTTTTCCAAGAAGACCGAAGTGGCCCATATGCTAAAGATCAAAGAAAAAGCAAAACACCACAAGGAGAAAAAGTGTCGCGATATCGCGACATGTTGCATTTTCGCAGTCCAAAGCAAAGAAAAACAAGGAGAAAAAGTGTCGCGATATCGCGACATGTTGCATTATCACGGCCAAAAGAGAAAAAGTGTCGCGATATCGTGACATGTTGCATTGTCATGGCCAAAAGAGAAAAAGTGTCACGATATCGCGACATGTTGCATTGTCACGGCCAAAAGAAAAAATCCGATATCGACATGTTGCATTCCAAAAGAGAAAAAGTGTCGCGATATCACGACATGTTGCATTATCACGGCCAAAAGAAGAAAAAGTGTCGCGATATCGCGACATGTTGCATTATCGCGGCCAAAAGAGAAAAAGTGTCACGATATCGCGACATGTTGCATTATCGCGGCCAAAAGAGAAAAAGTGTCGCGATATCGCGACATGTTGCATTGTCGCGACCAAAAGAGAAAAAGTGTCGCGATATCGTGACATGTTGCATTATCACGGCCAAAAGAGAAAAAGTGTCACGATATCGTGACATGTTGCATTGTCGCGGCCAAAAGAGAAAAAGTGTCGCGATATCGCGACATGTTGCATTGTCGCGGCCAAAGAGAAGAAAAAAAGTGTCGTGATATCGTGACATGTTGCATTTTCATGGCCAAAAAAGAGAAAAGTGTCGCGATATCACGACATGTTGCATTTTCACGGCCAAAAGAACAAGAAAGAAAAAGTGTCGTGATATCGTGACATGTTGCATTTTCATGGCTAAAAGCAACAAAAGAGAGCAGAGAAAAAAAGTGTCGCGATATCGCGACATGTTACATTTTCATGACTCAAAAAAAGAAAAAGTGTCGCGATATCGCGACATGTTGCATTTTCGCGATCTCAAAAGGAAGAGAACAAAAGTGTCCGATATCTGACATGTATTTTTCAAGAAATGTTTTTCCGATAAAACTAAAGACTGCATAATGACGTGGACATAAGGACAAAATCCAATGAATAAGACAAAACGTTACATAAGGAATCTTTAATGATTTGAAATCATTTAAGATGGTCGTTACACACGGAAGGAAACGAACGCAAGCCCATGTGGAGAAAATGAAACGAAGGGCCACAAAATAGAAATGAAAAGCCTTTTTGGAAACCAAAACACATGCATGCACAAGGGAAGGTGAAACGAACAGCCATTGGAAAATGAAATGAAAAGCTTCCTAAAAATTTTAAATACGCCAGGCAAGGATGTTTTGAGGGGTTGGAAACTGCTGTAAGCAGAGTTGCAGATTTGAAGGCAAGAGGGCCATTCTGGACCTGTTTGAGTCATTTTTCTTCCATGGACTGGTTTGGGAAAACCAAAAATTTCTGTTATTGTAAAATGACAAATTTTTAATACAGAAATTTTCAGAAATTTGCATCTTATGGGCAAGAAAGAAGGAGTCATTTTCTGCATGCAATGGATTTAATGTCTATTTTTCCCCTTTTCAGATTTTAGGCTTGTAAATGGAGTTTATGCAAGTTTTCTTGGTTGCTTCATGCGAATGTTTAAATCTGAAAACCTCATTTTAAACCCTAGGAGCCAACACTTAGCTTATCGGGATTGTGCTTGTTTTGCAAGTCCAATAGGTTAGGTTGCATGCATGGAAACCTCACATCTTCGGTTTTGTCGAAATAGGATAGCATCATACTGAATGCATTTTATTTTCAGTTTTTGCATTTCATTTTCATTTTTCTGCATTTTATTTTTCCAGAAATTTTAACTTATTTTTAATTTTCAGGCATTAAAATAAACATTTAAAAAATTTCAAAATCCAAAAATAATTTCACCATTGCGTAGGTTATACTTCAGACTTCCAATACGCACTTTGAAATTTCATTTTCGGAGTTGTTTAGTATTTTTAAAAATTCATCGAAGTTGTTGTTTTATTACAGATTTTAAAAAATCCGAAAATAGAAAATTTCCATTTTTGGCTCAAATTTCATTTTTTTTAGTTTCATGTTTCATTCATGAGCCTATGATGACATTCCCTTCATGAAAATTCCAATTTCATTGAAGGAGTTATGTTTTATGGCATTTCACAAATTTCCATTTTTTGAGCCTAAAATTACCCTCTCTTCATAAAAATTCTGATTTTACGAAAGAGGGGTAATTTGAGCATTACATTGAAGGTCATATGAGGGCCAACTCACATTTGCTTTATTTTGGTTCAATGAACAATCACTAAAGTTTCATGGTAAAATAAACCAACATTGCCCCTTGTTTACAGTTACTTGCAATCACTAAGGTGTTCCAAGCATTTAAATTGAATATCTTTATTTGAGATTACTAATACACATATGCAAATGCTAATATAGCGGAGACCTTGGAGAAGTTGTTTGTTTAACTTCTTTGCAAGAGGGGATTTGGAACCCAAATCCTAAGGGAGAGTGTACTTTCACAATTGGGTGAAAATACCACTCAATAGGATGGATTTTTGGTTTTCCCATGCCTTCTTGGATGGGTTTTCATTACTTTTCCAGTCTGTGATGGTCTTGTGGCCCTCTGGTCAGGATCCTCCTTGCTAAGATAGTTTTTGTTGGTCCCATGGCTTTCTGGTCAGGACCTTCCTTGCTGAGATAGTTTCTAGTGGTCCCATGGCTTACTGGTTGGGATCTTCTCTACTGAGACAGTTTTTGATGGTCCTGTGGATTTTTGGTTAGGATCTTCTCTACTGTGTCATTTTATGGTGGTCCTATGGCTTTATGGTCAGGATCTTCCTTGTTGATACAGTTTATGATGGTCCCCTAGCTTTTTGGTCAGGATCTTCTCTACTAGGGTAGTTTATGTTGTTCTTGTGCCCTCATGGATGGGTTTCTCCTTTGTTGTTACAAATTTTATTTTTACCTATTGGTTTTCTTTGGTCTAGCTACCTCTCCAAGGACAAACTTTCTTCCCAGGTATTTTTGGTTTCTCCTTGGTAGGTTTCAATTTCCTAGTTTGGGTGGGATTTCATTTTTTATTTTTAAAAACTTTTCCAACATGGGTGGTATTTTTCCAGAAGGTTTCAGATTCTTTGTTTGGGTGGGATTTTAATTTTTCAATTCTAAATTTTTTCCCAGCATGGGCGGGATTTTTAATTTCAAATTTTTCCAGCATAGCTGAGATTCTCCATTTTAATTTTTGGGCTCCTTTGGTGGGCATTTTATGAATTATTTCTATACAGACAGATCTCATATCCCTGTTTGATCCCATGTATGGGTTGATCCCATAACCTAGTCTAATCCCTCGTACGGGTTGATCTCATGTTCCAGTTTGTTAAGTTAGTTGGTGATGGTCCCTCTGGGATGATTCCCCTATGCTCCTTTTGTTCTTCTTAAGGTTTGCCCTTTGGCCCTCTGGATGGTCAAATTATATTTTATACAAAGGTTTTGGGGCCCCTCTCAAAACCTAATTTTAATAAAAAAAATTACTGACCAAAAAAAAGTTAGTGATGGAGAGCTCCATGGATCTGAAGAGGTAGTCAAGGACATTGACTTTCCTAATGTCATGAAGGTGGTTAAGAAAATAAATATAAAAACTACATAAAGGACTATCAATTTTATCAATAGTAATAAATTGCATTATGGGAATCATTACGTGGTACCAAGGATCAGGAAGGGATGTTCATTTAATACCACCATTCTCAATGACAAGGTCCTTACCTTTCTCAATGACAAGGTCCTTACCTTTCTCAATGAAGCTATCTGTCTCTAGGACCATTGAATGTATGTTGTGCCTAACCACATGACCATCGATAGGAAACCCTGTCACTTCTGCCATCATATGGACATTAATCTAGAAATCAAACCCATGAACAGTAACGTTGTCGTTGTCCCAGGTCTCCATGATCTCCTTAGTTATTTCTTCATTGCTACCAGTGAACATCTTCAAGAATGGTAGAAAATTATGACTATTTAATATTTCTTTGACCAAAGGGTCGATATTGAGGGAATCAGGCTCATACAAGGCCATGGTGGAGCAAAGACAAAAAGTGGGGGATCTACAATGAAGACCATGGGAAGGGTAGAAGTTGGGGAGACAAAGCACACCACAAATGAAATTGAACTTAAAGTTGTGATATTTCCATATGCTGATGAAAATGTGAATATGTTGTGAACTTTGGTATTTGGAAGAGTTTGGGATGTGAGCTTTGGAAAAAAGGACGATTCAGGTATGAGAAAGAGGTGAGTGGAAAATTTTGGTAATAACAAAACTTAGAAGAAAAATAATGATCAAACAGGTTGGCATGCAAAAAAACATCAGCAAACTTCAAGGAGGCAAGGAGGCCCAAGGAGGAAAATCCAACTCAATACTCCAATGGGAGGGAGGAGTCTAGCAGAACGCCAAATGGGTGATGGAAAGGGAAAAGGGCATGTTATTGGTGAGGGTGGCAGAGGGATGCAGAGGCACAAGACAAGAAGGTAGGGAGGTAATGATGATGTGGATGGAGGAGGTGGATGGGTGAATGACGGTAGATTGGGTAGGGTGGTGGGACCCAAGGAGGGGTAATTGGTGGGTGGATGGAGGGGGTTTGAGGTTTAAAGTAATGGAGAGAAGCATGAGCATTTTATTAGAAATGTGAATCAAACCATGCAAGGGTTGACTTAGGGATCCGTGCGAAAGGAAGAAATCAACAAGACATGGTCCAATCAGCATTAGAAGCATGAAAAAGAGGTTGTAGAAAATCATTGTACCACACTTGTAAGGATTGTTGATGGGACCACATATTGGCCATGGATTCAGCTACACAGTTGGCTTCCTGTAGATGTGTTGGATGATGGATGCGAGGCAGCCTTGAAGGATATGATGGGATTTAAGAATAATATTGCTGACTCTCTAGTTTAATGGTTTGTTGCTTTTGAAATAGTTGATAATGTTTAGTGAGTCACCATCCACAATGAATCTGGATTGAAGATCACTAACAATTGAAAGCCTACGAAAGAATATCTTGGCTTTAGCACTATGGTTGGTTTAGAAGCCCAAGTCTTTAGTAAATATAATGATGATCTTTCCATTATAGTATTTGACAACACCACCTAATCTTGCTCTTTTAGGGTTGCCTTTGGATAAACCGTCGAAGTTAAGCTTAAGTTAGCCTTCAAGGGGGATCCAACGAGCGTTGGATCAGGTATTGATGGGAATCAGGGTTAGAGTTAGCTCCATGGAAAAGTTAAGGGTGGAGGTAACGATGGATTCAAGTTTGGGATCATAGAGCCTGGAGCAAGGGAAGAGCTTGCTATTTTCACTCACAAAATAGAGCACTTTGTTGCTCACCGAGGTAAGGTCTCTGGAGTGATTGATGAAGGCATGATTGTTATGTTCAAACTAGACCTACAAAATAAAGTGGTGGAGGTAGAGGGACCACACATTTTTTATTCTTCTATTGGAAAAGGGGTTGGGCCACTATGAGAAAAGATCAAACAATGATGGGGGCCAAACCCAAGCAATGTTGAAGGAGCTTAAGATGAAACTAGGTACAAATTCAAAGAAGGAGCACTCTAAGAAAAGGTGGTATGAGGATTCCCAAGAATATTTATGAATATAACACCTATTGGGAATCATGACCCCCCTGATCAAGAGATTATCAATAGTCAAGATTTTATTTTGGGCAAGCAGCTAGGAAAATAAATCTACTTTGGGAGTAATGCACTTTATCCAGATGGCTTTGACTAAAATTGAGCATACGAGGGGTTGATATGGAGTAGGTAGGTGGACTTGATGGAGAAAAAACCATCCTCACAAAGTTTCCATAGAGGAACATCAGGGAGGTTGGTGAGGGGAATGATGCAATTGTTAAGGATGTAAGCAAGGGAGTTGGCAGTAGGGATGAGATCTCTAGGAAGGATGGCAGGGGGAATGGAATTCAAGGAGAGATGATTGTGAAAGAGCAAAAATATTTGGAAAAGTTTAGATCCAAAGGTCAGGTCAGTGATGGGTTTGAGGGTGGCAAGGGTGGTATTAGATATGAGGAGGTAGTCGCAAACCCAAGGGTCATAATAAAAATTGATAGAATTACCATTCTTGAGTTTCCATATGAAGTTATTTTTGATGATGTCCTTATTTTTGATTACATACTTCCAAAAAGTAGAGCTGAAATAAGGGATGTCGTCATCTAGGAGACTAAAACTTTGGAGGTACTTCCTTCTGATGATAGAAACCCATTCAGCATATGCATTGGTGAATATCTTCCAAGCTTGCTTAAAAATGAGGGCTAAATTCATCTTATCAATCCTTCTGAAGCCAAGACCTCCTTGAGCCTTGGGGATGTAGACTTTATCTCACACTATAATATGGAACTTATTTTTGTTGTGAGGGCCAGACCATAGGAACCTATTATGGATTTGCTTGATTTTGGCATATATTGAGGTAGGGGCTTTGAAAATGGATAAAAAATAGACAGGTATGCTTTGGAGGTAGGCATGAACCAGAGTAGCTTTGGTACATTGGATTAGGAGGGCTCCTTTCCATATGGCCATATTTTTTAGGAGTCTATCAATGAAATTATTCCACATGCTTTCAAAAATGGAATCGATGAACATAGAAAGACCTAGGTAAACAGATGGAATGTTGTTGATGGTGCATTGGAGGATTTTGTCTATTTTTAGTTGTTAGGCAATAAGTGTGTTGATAAATAAGATTTTTCTTTTGATGAAGTTGATAGATTTATCGTTGGCTTGTTCATAAAGGTTAAGTATTTTTTTGATGGAATGGGCTTCAACAACAGAAGCAATGGTGGCTAGGATAGTGTCATCAAAAAATTATTGCTGAGTAATGGGTCTTAAAAGGGAGGCTAGTTTAATGCATGAGATAGCCCCAAGAGAACAAACAACTTTGAGGGATCTTCCCAAGGACTCAGCCAATATGATGAACAAGCAGGTTCATAGGAGATCCCCTTGCCTAAGACCTTGTAATAACCCTAATTTCGAGACCAAACAACCTAAGGAATTTTTTTTTACATCTAGTCATTATTACGGTTACTAGCTCATGTGTGCATTGAAAGTATCTTTATGTGGTTCTCTTATAGATAAGTATCCAAGTAAGTTCAAGGTTGCACTTCATAGGAATACAACATGGCCAGTGTCTATCCTTGTGGGTAGGAGTGGCCAACCCCTACAATGACCTGCAGGTAAGGTTTCTTTACCTTACATTTGGGAATTCTCCTATCCTGAATAGGAACACCCTTTTTACCTACTATTTTAAATCATACATTAAACTAGCTTCTATGTTAGGTATATTTCAACCATACACCAGGTGTGTACCTTGAAGATTTGTTGGTTCTTCCTTATTGATAAAACCACAACTATTTTAATGCTTAGATTTCCTATATCAACCATAGGGGATAAGGGGGTTATCTCACAAACCCGCATAGACTTGTGAATTTCTACCATTTTCCTTACTTGTTTTAACCAACTATAATCTCCATGAAACAAATAAATTTTGAGGTTTTTCCCTTTACAAATACTTCCCATTTAATCTCTAAGTGTTATGCATGAAGCAATATTTATTTTAGTTTTCAGGTTACACTATATCAATAGATATGATCTTTGAGTCACTTTTTTGAGATTAAATCCTTATCATAAGGTAATGTTAATTCATCATGTAATTCTACATTCTCTATTACGATCACTTAAAGTCAAGTGTTACATTGTATTCACATCCTCTCAAGGAGTGATATATTAAAATTACAATTGATCTCAATAAATATATTTTTACAATAATAGAGGTTCTTCATTAAAGAGACAGTGTTTTACAACATGTATATATGATCAACAGAGTTTAGCTAGTGTCGATCCTTGCTTGACTCCATCCGAGCCACTGGTACTAGATAGTCGGTGTTTTCGGGATCAGGACAACCCATTACATGTATATGAAATGCAATTCTAGGAAAAAAATAGTATGTAATAACTTCTCATTGAATGCAACTAAATACAATAAATTCTCCACATTGTACTTGTCTAAAGCATTCCATTATTCAAAGGAAGGAAATCCCATACTTTCCTAACACTGAAAATCACACTTTCATCTCATATCCTTCTCCATAAGGATATGCCTTTGAAACAAGTATTATTACAAACAACTTTTGCTAGAATGCTATAAACTCATTCATCAATGAGGTCCTTTTTTTATACATGAAACATATCATACTCTCACAAGTATCTTAAAACAAATCATGCTTGAGCAAGTTTCTCATATTTCTCAAATAGAAATATCATTAAACAACTCATACTTTCACAAGTATATCCTATTTCTTAAATATAGAAATAGCATAAAAACACATCATACTTTCACAAGTATTTCATATTTCTCCAAACAAAAATAACATTAAAAACACATCATACTTTCACAAGTATTTCATATTTCTTCAAATAGAAATAGCATTAAAAACACATCATACTTTCACACGTATTTCTTATTTCTCCAAATAGAAATAGCATTAAAAACACATTATAATTTCACAAGTATCCCATCATATTTATTCAACAAGAAATAACATTAAAAACACAACATACTTTCACAAGTATCACATCATATTTCTTCAACCAGAAATAGCATTAAAAACACAACATACTTTCACAAGTATCACATCATATTTCTTCAACCAAAAATAGCATTAAAGTACAACATACTTTCACAAGTATCACATCATATTTCTTCAACTAGAAATAGCATTAAAACACAAGATACTTTCACAAGTATCACATCATATTTGTAGTCTATAGTCCTTCTATTAATTTGGTTACCAAGTTGTCTCAAGACCTATCACAAGATCATATTATAGTTCCGTGAGTTTGGATATAATCCCTCTTACAATCTTCCACCCATATTACTCAAGTTTATTCCACAAATTCATTTGTAATCTATCACACAATATTACACTATAGAATTATTCTCTTGGCCCTTAATTTGTTTCAGGAAGGTATTATAGGTACTCATATTTACCAATGCGTTTTTACATAACCCTTCTTTCATCAAGGTTGAACTACAATTCATGTTTAAGATGTCACATAGTCCATCAATGGATTATTACAAATCCTTTGAAAGTTTATCCTAAACTCCTTAAACAAGGATTCATGGTTTATATAAACTTTCCATAATAATATATTTGTTTCTCTATGAGATTCACACAAATTGTACAAATTTATTCATATAAAATTTCCACAATATTATCTTTGTTTCTCTATGAGATTCATACAAATTGTACAAATTTACTGTTATGACACTAGTTTTAGAATAACGATGATAATGCAAAAGAAGTAAAAGGAATAGCTTTTATTAAGGAATCACAATTGGAATGAAGGTAAAAACCCACAAATAAGTAAATTAATTATTTTTGGATGCCCTTTGGAACATCCTCAATGCCCTATTTATATCTAACTAAGAGTTGTGAATGGTGAAGGGATATGTCCCTTAATAACATAATATAATATAAAAGGATTAAAAGTTATGTTAGGAGGGTCCTAACATCTACTCATATAAACTTTCCATAATATTATATTTGTTTCTCTATGAGATTCACACAAATTGTACAAATTTACTCATATAAACTTTCCACAATAATATCTTTGTTTCTCTATGAGATTCACACAAATTGTACAAATTTACTCCATCAATGTTTTTCAAGATGCACAATTTTTGTTTCAAGGTGTACAAATTTTAATCCTAAAATTTGTTCCATAGCCAACAACATATTTAATGTTTTGCTTTTGTTATACAAGGTGCTTTACACAATTTATTATGAGAGAATACCAATTTTACCAATCGGTATTTCTCCACCAGCCTAAGTGATTTCCATACACTTGAAAAGTTACCTCACATAGTCTAACACTGATCATAGAATATGATTGACATGGGATTCATTTAACCTGATACTAATTTTTGGATAATGTGTATCATGTACAGATCCAAGAAACTTGTTTTTGTTCTACGAGTAGATTTATTACCATGCCAACTTCATCATGACGTTGTCATTCGATCATCATCTGGTCTGATACAACGTGTCCCATTTTCCAATGTACCCATGCTAATTTTAGGGTACCCAAAGTAGAGCATTACACCATTTTTTAGCTTTCATACTTACTAGGTGGAAATGCATGTAGAAGCAATGTCTTTTGCTCACAAACCTACGAGTTTAGTGTGAAATATGCTATCCCCAAACTGTGAGAACTCTCAAAATAGAGGGTATTAATCATATCTATGGGTTTAGCTAGAGATAACTTCTCAAAGACATTGATCGTGCCTCAATGGATCAGTCACATATTTTACTACGAATGTAATTTTCCACCAACTTATTTTTTGCTAAATCCCTCCTATGGGATACTGCACCATTGTCTATGTAACCTATCTCCTTGGTCTATGTGCTTCATAGTGGTATTCAAGACTAGGCCTGTCATCAGCACAACTCAACGTCTGGTAGTGTGCTTTGGTTGGTAATATGGCAATAGGGTGATATAGGAGATGGAACTCCATGGGTCCCTATACAACAAGTGATCACAACCAAAGTTTCGTGTATTGGAAGAGATATAACCAAACCTTAAGACTTATTCCAAAGCAAGACTACACATCAAGATTTTATTTACTGATAGGTGGATACACCATTTATGGTTTCATTTATTTGGGTTCATTTTTTGCTGGTAAGAGTGTCTTAGAATGCTCGCTATTAGAGGAGCATAGTCTGGGTGGAAATCCTCTATTACAGGAAAAAATCCCTTTGTCAAGTCAATTTTTTTGCACCGAGGTAGCGGTTCTCATTTATTTTAAAGAAAATAACTCAAATGGTAATATCCCACACCCAAGATGGTGTAAGTGATGGTATTCCTTAAAATCACTCGTACGCCATTTACTTGGTAACCACCAAGTGATGGTTCCCCTAGTGGTGTTGTTTCAACTATGCAGAGATGATTAGATTGCTAGGAGTAAGATTAAGTTTAGTATGGTTGAGATATTTCTCCGATCATGTTTAGCAACCATTTTAAAATATGTAGCTTTAATGGCCATTTATCCCAATATTAAAGGTCCAAACAAATTAATTAAAAGGATGCCCAATTATATAATTTACAAGGGTCCAAAATATTTAATTAATGAATGCAGTCGTGTACCATAAACCAATCGACCATGGTCATAAAAATGGTCCAAACAAATTAATTAAAGGAATACCCAACTATCAGATTAACAAGGGACCCAAACGTAATTAATTAAATGAATGTAATCATGGACCGTATATCTAAAATAAGTTAAATCATACAAAGCATACTAATAATAACTAGATGTGCATTCAATCACATCAATAATCAAATGCATATTTAGAGAAAATAGCATGGCTATGAGGTATTATATGACCTCAATATTTCTAGCTCCTTGAAGATTATATCAGTCTAGTCTTCCTTCCTTGCTTTCTCTTCTATGGATGACTTGACCAAAGTGAAGAACATGTGCTTATACTGAGAGGGGGGTGAAAAGTATAAGATAAAACTTTTTGCTTTTTAATCCAAATGATAACATCAACAATATTAAAGCAGTAAACATCACACAAAGCATCACACACATGAGAGACATGATTTAACGTGGTTCACCCAATGTGGGCTACTCCACGGAGAAAATATTCCTTATAAATTTTTCTCAAATAAATTCTCTTGGGAATCCTTTCCCTACAATGTTTATGGACCTCTGTCCAAAGGAGACACCAATCCCCTAATCAAAGTTCGTGGATCTCTATCCATAGGAGAACTCCTTTCTCCTCTGCTCTGGCTGATGATCTTCTAGAAGAACTATTGCCCCCATTGCTCTGGCTAATGGATCTCTATCCACTGAAGACACCTGTCCTCACTACCCTGGCTAATGGATCTCTATCCACTAGAGACTGTCATCCTCTATACTCTATCACCTCCAAAGCTCTATCTCAAATCTGCACTAAACATAGTCCTTCGGTCTAGCACAAATCTATCCTCATTCTCTGTCTCTGATCTGGCACAAACCTGTCCTCAAATATGTACCAAATTCTATCCTCAATATCTATCCTCAATATCTGTCCTCAAATCTATCCTCAATCTCCATCCTCAATCTCTATCCTCAAATTTATCCTCTGTTCTCAAATATGTATTGTAAGCTTCCTCAAAAGCTCACACAAATCAGTCCACAAATCTTCTCAAAGACTTACCTCAAATCTGCTCAACAAGTCCACAATAGAACTTGTCCAATATCATAGAAACATAAAGAGAATTGTTAGAGACTCAAATATGCTTCACATTCATCAAAATTCAACCTCAAATCAATTTAGGATATAGAACAATTTGTTTCATAGAACTATCACTTCACACATCCACTTGACTAGGCTCAACCAACTCTTACTCAACCAATCACTCAATGAAATAATCCTTGCTCACAAACCCTAGTCCAAGCATATGAAAACTCACTCAAAATATTTCCAACAATGCTCATCAACCAATCTCACATAACAATGATACTCATGATCTTTGCAAACCCTAGTTCAAGTTCCTCACTTAACCAATGGCTTCAACAACAATGCTTATCAAACAATCTTCACATATAGCTCAACAACTCAATAAGGCAACCTAATCAAGTCCTTTTCACTCCAAAGTTATTTTCTAGAAAACCAACCAATCAACTCAACCAAGGAAGAATTTGCTCATACCTTTTTGCTTGATAAGGAGTAGACCACACAAATCTGCCACACTCATAAACACTTCTTTGCCAATCTCAAGAAGGTTAGAAGATAATAAATTTTCTCTCAAGGAATCACAATACAAAATAATATCAAAAAAGAATACACCTTATCACTCCAACTTTAAAATAATATCCAAACACCTTAACAAGATTATACCAATTACTTTCACAATAATCTCTTTGGAAAAAGTCCTTTAAAATAAAATCAACACCCTAAAAGTCTTACTCCTCCAATATGCAAATATAACAATTAAGACTTTATTTTAAAAATAAAATCAAAATCCTTATAACTCCCTTCACAATTTTACCATGAAAAATCACCATAGAAACATTAACCTTAATTAATCCTTATGCCTCCCAACTATCTCACATCAAACCTTAGGGCAAATAAAAATTAAATTCAAAAATTGTACCTTTGCCCTTAGTGGGTTTTGAACCCATGTCGCTGCCTCCACAAGCGCCCTAGCCATAACCTTGGCTGCCACATGAGCTAGGCACTCACGTGGGAGCTAGAGTGCCCATACGCTCTAAATTCTCCCCTGCTGCCATCAAAACCAAAGTGCAAAAGACAAACTTCCAACCTTGCTACCATCGAGTTTCGAACCCGTAACCTCTCTACCACAAGCGCCAAGCCAATGCCACCTGAGCTAGCCACCGGATGGTGCTAGAAACCAAGCTCCTCAATATTTTTAACACACAAAAATTTGGGTTTACACACGCAAATTTTCTTTCTCACAAATCATGGATGCATTAATCGAGGCCTCCAAGCTAATGTTTGGCTAAGGTATAAATACCTTTTGCCCTAGTTCCCATGCACGTCGATGGAAATGAATTCGTTGGGGGTCGGTGCTTATACTTTGACTTCAAAATAATTAATTTATAATTATTTAAATTCACTAGAATTTAAATATTATAAATTAATATTTAAATATTTTGGCTTTGTTAAATATTGGAGCCACCTTAGGTTTTATCACTTCAAATAAATAATATTTATTTATAAAATTTAAATTCAATTTGAATTTAAATATTTATAAATTAAATATTAAAACTTCCTTGGGCTTTCTAATTTGAAATTAAAAGCCTCCTTGGGTTTTTATAAAAAACCTTTTATTTTTGCTCACCCATGGTTTTTAATAAAACCTTTTACTTATGCTTCACATAATATTAAAAATAAATATTATGAAGCTCTTTTACCATCAACCTTTTGCATTGCTCCTTTTGACCTTTGACATCAATAGTAGCTTATTCCTTGACATTAATGACAACTTCATTCCTTGACATCAATGACAACTTTGACTCAAAATGTCCAACAATCTCCCCCTTTGTCATTGATGGTAACCCAAATTATTTTTACTAAACACTTGACCTTTTCCTTGTTTTGCTCCCCCTGGGACATTGCTCCCCTAACTCAATGCTCTCTTCTTAAACCAAATCTCTCCTCCTTACTCAAATACCAAATCTCTCCCCCTTTGACATCAATGGCAAAGGGTCACCTTTGGGGCTTGGGGCTAAGAATGAGTCTCTTAGCTTAGCCCCTCCCCCACCTCCTCTTGAGGTGGTTAATTCTAGGGTGGGAGTCTTACTCCCAATTTTTCTTGAAGATACTCAAAGGTCTCCTTTGAAAGTGGCTTAGTGAAAATATCTGCTATCTGTTCCTTTGTAGTAACATATTCTAACCTGACTTGTTTATCTGTCACTTGTTCTCTCAAAAAATGATACTTGATCAGAATGTGCTTTGTCCTGGAGTGCATCACTGGATTCTTTGAGATACTTATAGCACTTGTATTATCACATAATATGGGAATAGGATGATCATGTTTTATCTTGAAGTCTTCTAGAGTTCGCTTCATCCATAATACCTGTGTACAACTGGCTACTACTGCAATATATTCTACTTCTACTGTAGATAAGGATACTAAAACCTGCTTCTTACTTAGCCAAGAGACTAAATAGTCTCCAAGAAAGAATGCTCCTCCACTTGTGCTTTTTATATCATCAATGTTGCTAGCCCAATCTGCATCTGTATATGTTATGAGTGTGAAACTATCACTTTTGGGATACCAGAGCCCAAAATCCATAGTCCCTTTTAGATACCTGAGAATTCTCTTTACTACTGCCACATGTGTTTCCTTAGGTGTTGCCTGAAACCTTGCCACTAATCCCACTGATTGTACTATGTCTGGTCTTGTAGTTGTAACATACAACAAGCTGCCAATCATAGATCTGTATAACCTCTGATCTACTTCTGGAGATTCATCATCCTTACTTAACTTACATCCTGTGACCATGGGGGTACTTACCAGTTTGCAATCCTCTAACCTGAATTTCTTTAGCATCTCTTTTATATACTTGGTTTGTGAGAGAAATACTCCTTTCCATGATTGTGAAATCTGGAGTCCAAGAAAGAAGGACAACTCACCAAGCATAGACATCTCAAATTCATTCTGCATGTTCTTAGCAAATTCTTTACACATCTTATCATTGTTTCCCCCAAAAATGATGTCATCAACATAAACAACCACAATTAGTAGATCATTCCCTTCATTTTTGATATATAAGTTGTTGTCTGCTATTCCTTTTCTGAATCCCTATTCCTGAAGATACTTATCCAATCTTGAGTACCATGCTCTAGGAGCCTGCTTTAGACCATACAATGCCTTTTTCAATCTGCATACATGATCTGGTTTATCTATTAATATGAATCCCTCTAGTTGTTCAATGTAGACTTCTTCTTCTAGAACACCATTTAGAAATGCTTGACTTAACATCCATCTGATATACCTTGAAGTTTTTAAAACTTGAGAAGGCTAAAAATATTCTTATGGCTTCAAGTCATGCAACTGGAGCAAATGTCTCATCAAAGTCAATTCCCTCTACTTGTGCATAACCTTTGCACACTAACCTTGCTTTATTCCTTACTACCTGTCCATCTTCATTTAGCTTATTTTTGAATACCCATTTTGTGTCGATCACATTCTTGTCCTTTGGTCATGGAACAAGTTCCCAAGTCTTGCTCTTCTCTATCTGATCTAATTCCTCATCCATTGCCTTGATCCAGAACTCATCTTCACTTGCCTGATTGAAGTATTTTGGCTCAATCTTAGATAGCAAAGAAAAATTTGCTTGTTGAGATGGTGTTATTATCCTTCTCCTTGTCTATCTTTCATCTGGATTCCCAATGATTAGATCTTTTGGATGATGCTTATGTACATACCTGGATGGAGTTTTAGGAAGAAGTCTTTGTGTTTCTTCTTCTTCTTCATCTGATTCCTCATGAAACTCTTCTTGACAACTTCCATCTTCCTGATACACAATTTGTTGAACTGGTTCTCTTGAATCTATCTTCTCATCAATTGTTACATTTATACTTTCTACAATAGTGTGAGTTCTCTTGTTGAAGCATCTATAAGCTTTACTCTTAGAGGAATAACCAAGGAAAATTCCCTCATCACATCTTGGATCAAACTTGCCTAAGTTTTGATCTTCTCATCTTATATAGCACTTGCTTCCAAAAACCTTGAAGTGTTTTACAGTGGTCGGTCTTCCTTTCCAAAGCTCATATGGAGTCTTGTGATGGTTTACCCTCATTTGAGCCCTAGTGATTATGTATACTGTTGTGTTGACTGCTTCTCTCCAAAATCCATCTGAGAGCTTAGACTCATTTAACATAGCTCTAGCCATATTCTCAATAATCCTATTTTTCCTTTCAACTACTCCATTTTGTTGAGGAGTTCTTGCTACTGAGTATTCTCTCTTGATCCCATGTTGTTCACAAAATTCTACAAATTCATTTGAGGTAAATTCTCCTCCTCTATCAGATCTCAAACACTTAATTCTCTTGTTGATTTCATTTTCAACTAGTTCCTTAAATACTTTGAATTTTTCAAAAGCATCTGACTTCTCTTTCAGGAAAGCTACCCAAACCATTCTGGAGTAATCATCTATAAATAATATAAAGTAACTCTCACCCTGAATACTTTGTGTTCTGGTAGGACCACATAGATCAGTATGTATTAGACTCAATGGCTCAGATGACATATATCCTTTTGACTTAAAGCTTGTTCTAGTTTGCTTTCCATGTTGACAAGGTGCACAAATTGTGTTTTATGGCCTTTTTATTTTGGGTAAATCTCTGACAACCTGCTTATTGCTTATGTTGACTATGTTGTCAAAATTCAAGTGACCCAATATTCTATGCCACAACCAACTCTCATCTTCTTGTGATAGAAAGCACTTTTCCCCTTTGATCTCACTAAGCATGTATAGATTGTTTGGAGTTCTTCTTGCATTGGCAATGACCTTTCTAGTTTCTGATTTTCTTATCTCACATCTATCTGGGTGGAATGTAACCATATGCCCTTGATCACAAAGTTGACTTACACTTAGCAGATTATGTTTTAACCCCTTAACATACAACACATTTTCTGTTCTTGTTTTCCCATTATCTAAACTCAGAGTTCCTCTTCCACCAATCCTTGCTGATCCATTATCACCAAAACTTACTGATCCTCTATTGGTTTCTTTTAGTACAATGAATTTGTCTTTGTCTCCTGTCATGTGACTAGAGCAACCACTATCAAGATACCATTGTTCTTCTTTATCCTGAGCATGAAGGGTTGTTTGAACTAACATTGATCTAGCCTTAACATTTTCCCTTTCATCTTTCCTAGTTGTTGAAATTGTTTTTCTAGACTCAGGAAGTATCATTTTACACCATCTAGCCTTGTGCCCAAAATTATTGCATTTGTAACATATAATATCATCATCCATAAGAGGTGCAAAAGAATTGAAATTTCTATTGACATTGTTTCTTGCATGACTAATACAGTGTACAACTCTATGACCATATTTATTACAAGAAAAGCAATGACCATGGAAGAAATTATGTAACCTGTTTGGATGCCTTTGAGATTGTGGTGGAGTGCTTCTCCTTTTGTGATTAACTCTCATCCAAGGTTCTTCTTTGCTTTCTTCCTTTCTGATATCCTTAGCTTGCCTATCTTTGTTTGAAGTTTTTGCTTCTTGAAGACTTGATTCCTTTTTCTATTTCTCATACTCTACATCTTGTAGTGCCTTGGTCCTTTCAACTTCATTCCTTAGATAAATAATTTTTGCTTCCAATATTTCACATTTTGTTTCTCTTGTTCTTAATAGATCTATCATATCCTGCTCAATTTTCTTTCCTTCTTCTACCCTTATCTTGAGTTCTATGAGATTTTGTAGAAGTTCCATCCTTGCTTCTTCATCCTCTTGAATTTGTTCCTTCAAGCTTGAATTCTTCTCTCTAATTCTTTCCAAATTTCTGAGAGTAGAAAAGAATTCCTCTTTTATATCAAACATAGTCTCTTCTTCATTTTTTGAAGTCATGTGTGTTTCTGATGGATCCTCCTCCAAGTTGTTAGTCTTTTCATGAAGAGACCCACTCTGATACCAATTGAAGAACATGTGCTTATACTGAGAGGGGGGTGAATAGTATAAGATAAAACTTTTTACTTTTTAATCCAAATGATAACATCAACAATATTAAAGTAGTAAACATCACACAAAGCATCACACACATGAGAGACATGATTTAACGTGGTTCACCCAATGTGGGCTACTCCACGGAGAAAATATTTCTTATAAATTTTTCTCAAATAAATTCTCTTGGGAATCCTTTCCCTACAATGTTTATGGACCTCTATCCAAAGGAGACACCAATCCCCTAATCAAAGTTCATGGATCTCTATCCATAGGAGAACTCCTTTCTCCTCTGCTCTAGTTGATGATCTTCTAGAAGAACTATTGCCCCCACTACTCTGGCTAATGGATCTCTATCCACTGAAGACACCTGTCCTCACTACCCTAGCTAATGGATCTCTATCCACTAGAGACTATCATCCTCTATACTCTATCACCTCCAAAGCTCTATCTCAAATCTACACTAAACATAGTCCTTCGATCTAGCACAAATCTATCCTCAATCTCTATCTCTGATCTGGCACAAACCTATCCTCAAATCTATACCAAATTCTATCCTCAAATCTATCCTCAATATCTATCCTCATCCTCCCAAATTCCTCAAATCTATATTGTAAGCTTCCTCAAAAGCTCACACAAATCAATCCACAAATCTTCTCAAAGACTTACCTCAAATATGCTCAACAAGTCCACACTAGAACTTGTCCAATCTCATAGAAACATAAAGAGAATTGTTAGAGACTCAATATGCTTCACATTCATCAACACTCAACTCCTCAAATCAATTTAGAATATAGAATAATTTATTTCATAGAACTAGGACTATCACTTCACACATCCACTTGACTAGGCTCAACCAACTCTTACTCAACCAATCACTCAATGAAATAATCCTTGCTCACAAACCCTAGTCCAAGCATATGAACACTCACTCAAATATTTCCAACAATGCTCATCAACCAATCTCACATAACAATGATACTCATGATCTTTGCAAACCCTAGTTCAAGTTCCTCACTTAACAAATCACTTCAACAACAATGCTTATCAAAAAATTTAAACTTTTACCTCATCTTATAAAACAATCTTCACATATAGCTCAACAACTCAATAAGGCAACCTAATCAAGTCCTTTTCACTCCAAAGTTGTTTTCTAGAAAACCAACCAATCAACTCAACCAAGGAAGAATTTGCCCATACCTTTTTGCTTGATAAGGAGTAGACCACACAAATCTGCCACACTCATAAACACTTCTTTGCCAATCTCAAGAAGGTTAGAAGATAATAATTTTTCTCTCAAGGAATCACAATACAAAATAATATCAAACAAAATACACCTTATCACTCCAACTTTAAAATAATATCCAACACCTTAACAAGATTAGAACAATTACTTTCACAATAATCTCTTTGGAAAAAGTCCTTTAAAATAAAATCAACACCCTAAAAGTCTTACTCCTCCAATATGCAAATATAACAATTAAGACTTTATTTTAAAAATAAAATCAAACTCCTTATAACTCCCTTCACAATTTTACCATGAAAAATCACCACAGAAACATTAACCTTAATTAATCCTTATGCCTCCCAACTATCTCACATCAAACCTTAGGGCAAATAAAAATTAAATTAAAAAATTGTACCTTTGCCCTTAGTGGGTTTTGAACCCACATCGCTGCCTCCACAAGCGCCCTAGCCGCAGCCTTGGCTACCGCGTGAGCTAGGCGCTCACGTGGGAGCTAGAGTGCCCACGCACTCTATATTCTCCCTGCTACCGCAAAACCAAAGCACAAAAGATAAACTTCCAACCTTGTTGCCATCGGGTTTCGAACCCGTAACCTCTCTACCACAAGCACCAAGCCAATGCCACCTGAGCTAGCCATCGGATGGTGCTAGAAACCAAGCTCCTCAATATTTTTAACACTAAAATTTGGGTTTACACAATGCACGAGTTTTCTTTCTCACAAATCGTGGATGCATTAATCGAGGCCTCCAAGCTAATGTTTGGCTAAGGTATAAATACCTTTTGCCCTTGTTCCCATGCACGTCGACGGAAATGAATTCGTTGGGGGTCGATGCTTATACTTTGACTTCAAAATAATTAATTTATAATTATTTAAATTCACTAGAATTTAAATATTATAAATTAATATTTAAATATTTTGGCTTTGTTAAATATTGGAGCCACCTTAGGTTTTATCACTTCGAATAAATAATATTTATTTATAAAATTTAAATTCAATTTGAATTTAAATATTTATAAATTAAATATTAAAACTTCCTTGGGCTTTCTAATTTGAAATTAAAAGCCTCCTTGGGTTTTTATAAAAAACCTTTTATTTTTGCTCACCCATGGTTTTTAATAAAACCTTTTACTTATGCTTCACATAATATTAAAAATAAATATTATGAAGCTCTTTTGCCATCAACCTTTTGCATTGCTCCTTTTGACCTTTTGGCATCAACGGTAGCTTATTCCTTGACATTAATGACAACTTCATTCCTTGACATCAATGACAACTTTGACTCAAAATGTCCAACACAAAGGTCTCTAAACTTAGGACTATATTTTTATGTTTCACCCAAGGGTGAAGAGCATAATCCCTAAGCCAAAGCTCTCTTATAAACTTCTTCAAATTCCTTCTTCAACATCCTCCCTAATTGTTAACCCATGGTGGCTATTTATAGCATTCAGGGGGGTGCCTTCCCAAAGGGTGAAGGGTAGCCTAGGTGATGACTTGTTGGAGAGGTCATGAGGATGATGATGTAGGCATTTTTGTGGCATAGTATTTTCTTCTGCATCTTGGAGGACATGATGCACATCAAAGGCAACCAATAGTGTTTTAGAGGACCTTTGAATAACTAATTCTATTTTTTAAATGCTCCCTAGAATATTGGGGTACAAATTCCTTTTTCTCATGGTCCTTAATGGCATTTTAGGATCCACATACCTTTCTCAAAGTATTTTATTAACATATTAGTTTGCAATCATAATAATAGTTAAGTTCACATGAGAACTCCAAATTTCTGTTTAAAATATATGTTTTTCTTTTCTTGGTTGTATTATTTTAAAAATTACCACTATTTCCAATGCTTAGACAATTTCAAAGTATTTTCTATCTGCATTGACTTTTATTTCTCTTTGTCATGCCCAAGGGTTCGGGTCAAGGTGATATGTGATAAACCTCTAGCACTCTTGAAGTAGCCCATTGTAGAACCATTGATAATGGCAGAGAACCAAGCAAAAGTAATACAAGATTTTATGAGGGTAATCCATTGGGGGTGAAATCTAAACTTGAGGAGGACAACAAAAATAAAATCCCATGACACAAAGTGCAAAATATCATGGACAATAATGACATCATTAGTGATGGATCTGCCCTGATAGGGGTCAATGATGAGTAGGAGAGCCTCCTTCATTATATTGGTCAAGACTTTGGTTAATATTTTGTAAAGAACATTGCAGAAGCTAATGGGGCAGTAGTCAGTGATCATTCTACAATCAAAACATTTAGGGATGAGGGCAAGGTGTTAGTCTTATAATGACACTGAGAGGGGGGGTGAATCAGTGTAGCTCTTTAAAACTTAAATCTTCAACTCTTAAAGCCAAAACAATGAAAACTTAAAACCAAATAAAGCAAATATAACAAGAGAGCATCACACAACACAAGATGTACCGAGGTTCACCGATTTGGCTACTCCTCAAAAATTGACTGTTTGGACTCCCATCCAAATCCAGCCTTTGCAAAGCAACAACTTTACAATCAATTTACCGGCACCCACTGGAAGGAGCACCAACCCCGATTTATCTCGCACCAACAGAAAGGAGCACCAACCCCTGATTTATCCAAGCACCAACTAGAAGGAGCACCAACCCCTGATTTATCTGCACCAACAAAAAGGAGCACCAACCCCTGATTTACCAGCACCAACTGGAAGGAGCACCAACCCCTAATTTATCGGCACCAACGGAAGGAGCACCAACCCCTGATTTACCAAGCACCAACTGGAAGGAGCACCAACCCCTGATGCCAAGCACCAACTTGGACTTCAATCTTGAAACTAGAAGATTGACATAGAAATGCCTTCACTTTTACAAGACCCTGACTGGTCTATTGCTTACTCAACATTACTCACGCAACACACACCCTTCTCGCTCACATATTGCTCTCCTCTTGCGCTCCTCTCGTGCACTTCACAAGATAAAATCCGCACTTAAATTCTCCAAGCAACACTCCTTTTATAACAATCCTTTCTCTTTGTAACTCCAGTTGTAACTCTCCCTTTCATTTCTCATACGCCACTTGTCAATTGTAACTCCTTCTTTATGTAACTCCTTTTGTATATATAGAGTAGGCATTTCGTCAAACACGTTACATGCAAAGAATTGACACCATATTCTCCTACCATGACTGTTCGTCTTCTCGGTCATGACTGTTCATTTTCTCCTTTGTGCATGCATGCATTTTGGTTTCCAAAAAAGCTTTTCGTTTCTATTTTGATGACTGTTCGTTTTCTCCTTCTTTTCTGTTCATTTTCTCCACATGGGCATGCATCCGCTTCTTTCCACGTGTAACGTCCATCTTAAATGATTTCAAATCATTAAAGATTCCTTATGGGTCCACGTCACTATGTAGTCTTCAGTTTCACCATCCTGGTGTTCATCTCACAATTTTGTTCCTTTTTGAGTCGACAAAATGCGACATGTCGCGATATCGTGACACTTTTGTTACTCTGCCTGCCTGGCCTTTTTGAGTCACGAAAATGTGACATGTCGCGATATCGCGACACTTTTGTTTCTCTCCTGCCTAGCCTTTTCGAGTCACGAAAATGCGACATGTCACGATATCGTGACACTTTTCTTTCTCTGCCTTCTGGCCCTTTTTGAGTCGCGAAAATGCGACATGTCGCGATATCGCGACACTTTTTCTTTCTCTCCTCCTGCCCTTTTCGAGTCGCGAAAATGCGACATGTCGCGATATCGCGACACTTTTCTTTCTCTCTCTTCCCTAAAATCACATGTCGCGATATCCGACACTTTTCTTCCTTCTCTAAAATGCGACATGTCGCGATATCGCGACACTTTTTCTCCTTGCTCTTTCTCTTTGCTTCCGAAAATGCGACATGTCGCGATATCGCGACACTTTTTCTCCTTGCTCTTTCTCTTTGCTTTGGCCCGCGAAAATGCAACATGTCGCGATATCGCGACACTTTTTCCTCCTTTCTCTTTTCTCTTCCTTTGGCTCTCGAAAATCACATGTCACGATATCCCACACTTTTTCTCCTTGCTCTTTCTCTTTGCTTTGGCCCGCGAAAATGCAACATGTCACGATATCGCGACACTTTTTCTCCTTGCATTTTCTCTTCTCTTTGGCCGCGAAAATGCAACATGTCGCGATATCGCGACACTTTTTCTCCTTGCATTTTCTCTTCTCTTTTGGCCGCGAAAATGCAACATGTCGCGATATCGCGACACTTTTTCTCCTTGCATTTTCTCTTCTCTTTGGCCCAGAAAATGCAACATGTCGCGATATCGCGACACTTTTTCTCCTTGCATTTTCTCTTCTCTTTTGGCCACGAAAATGCAACATGTCGCGATATCGCGACACTTTTTCCTCTTTGCTTTTTCGCTTCTCTTTTGCATATGGGCCACTTCGGTCTTCTTGGAAAACCTGTAACAACTTCACCCAAACATCAAAAACATCCTCATAAGCATTTAACTTCACTGTACATACTCTGAATAACCTCTGAACTCCTATCCACTGCATCAACCGATCTATCTGACTGTGTTGACAACAATGACAATACTGTCGTTGCACCTTGCTCAACAATCTCCCCCTTTGGAATTGTTGGCAACACACGTGCAATTTCCTGTAACTCTTGAGCAATTTCCTGTAACTCTTCTCCCCCTTTGACAACAATACCAAAAGGGCTGCTGTAAACTCCCCCTGAGTCCATGCACAACATTCTCAGACAAAAATTATTACACTTAGCAAAAATCACAAACATGAGCAAAAAGATAAACAAATACACAAATGCTCCCCCTGAGAATGTGATCCCGATAGCTAGTCAATTCTTGGGAAGCGTGACCACTCCCAATTTATTGCGAAGGTACTCAAAGACTTCCTTGGGCAACGATTTTGTGAAGATATCCGCTACTTGCTCTATTGTTGGAACAAAATCCAACTTAACCTCACCTTTCGCAACTTTCTCCTACGTACAACACGTTGTCGCTGCAATATATTCTGCCTCTGCTATGGATAAGGAGACTGACTCTTGTTTCTTACTGTGCCACGTGACCAACCTGTCTCCAAGATAGAATGCACCTCCACTGGTACTCTTTCTGTCATAAAGTCTTCTTGGATAAGCACTCTAATCTCTGCTCATCATATTATAATTCTTGTTGTACCTTGCTTTTACTTATTTAGTATAGTTTGATCAACACTCAACTCTCAACTACACAAAAGTTACTCCCAAATCAAAAGTGATCGACTCTCCAGGAAGCCTATGCGTAATTTCTTTAGCCTTTTGACTGCCACCTCCTCCGTGACTGACGACTTTGCCTCGCATCCGTTGTGCAGCTCAATGTCTCTGGTTTCTAACGGCTGCCATGAATGTTTTCATCGCCTACGTAGGTATTGACAGTGGACCGTTACATCTAGCGTTGGAACCTCAATCTATGCGTAGTCATCAACACTCGATATTCTGCTTCTTGCTAGGGCATATGTCAGGGCTACTCAATGTCTTAGGCGAACGTTCTTCACGTGATTCCAGGGAGCATTTCTCCTCACTGCGATCAAGGGATTCCTCGGGCAATATCTCGCATTTCTCAAATAATGCAAGACTTTCTTAGGTGCATAGGCATCTTGTCCTCCTTGGCGCTTCACCACCTGGGTGCTATTCTCTCAACGTCTCTGCCTTGCATGTGCCACTTGGCACTCTTGACCAACTGGGTGCTAGTGCCACTGTTTGCTTTGACTTTGGCATCTCTTTGATAATGGCTACTTCTTTAGAGAAAATTAATGCTCTCTTATACCAAACGATGTGTTGTATTTTTGGTTAAGAAACTCACGCCTTCCACCTACACGTTGGCAGTAATTTTCATAATGATCATGAAGAGCTTTACCATAGTCCTCCCTCGATATTGGTAGATGAATTGAGACGTACTCACAACACGGATTCTATTTTATCTGTAGATTGGGAATGTTACAGGCTTCAAAACCAGCACCTACCAGCTTATGCTTCCATGACACGTCGACCTGTGCTGCATGTTCTATCTCAGATAACGCCTATCATTTGTTGCATCGAAAACCTAGTTGTTCACCATGTTGTTCTACTGAAGCACATCAGTTTGACACTATCTCCTTTTTTTACCCCCCCCCCCCAAGACAAAAAAAAAAAAAAAAACCCCCCACCCCACCCCCCCCCCCCCCCCCCTCTTATCTCCACAAACATCTACATGAACTGAAACACATTTTGACAACTATACGACAACTCCCCCGACTACTTGCCTTTCATCCTCAGATAACCAAACAACATAGGAGCATTAAAATAAAACTTTAAGATTGCTCCCCCTGAGGATGTGCTACCTGGAGCTGCTTAGTGCAATAGAGGAGTAGTCTCCTTCAGTCCAAGGAGACACGATTTCCTCTCTTCTTTCTTTCTCCAACCTTTCTTGAACTTGGGCTTGAGTTTTTCAACTGCATCCCTATTTTGAACCTTTTCGTGAACTTGAACATTTCTCTTGGGTGGTTGTCTCTTGTGCATCCTTGATGGATGATTATTTTCCTTTCTTTGATGCACATGATTTCTTCCCTGTCTGTGTTGCATTCTTTGTGTCTGATGAAATCTATTGTCTTGCCTTAGATTAGATACAAAAGTTCTTGGACAAAACCTTGCTATGTGCCCATGACCATTACATTTAAAACATTGCACATGGTGTTCAACCGAAATAACAGATGTATTTCTACCAACATAACTCTTTGATCTATTATTCAATCCACAATAAATTGCCTTGTGACCATAATGGTTGCATCTAAAACAATAGCCATTAAAAGCATTATTATGAATAAAGTGAGAGTGATAGAACCTCTTTTGTTGTGGTTGCTTTGTTGTAGATCTCCTTTGAGATTTTCTTCCTTTTGAAGATTCAGCTTCAAGCTTTTCTTGCTTTGATCCTTCAATGAGTGGACTTCTTCTTCTCTGCATGATTTAGAAGATGAAGGTTGTTCAACTTTACATCCAAGACCAAGCTTAGACATGGGGCTTCTTTGTTGCCTTATCATTTTATCTAGCAACTCTGTGCTCTTCTCAAATTTGAGATTTGTATTGGCCTCTTCTAGTTGTTTCCTCAATAAAACAATCTCCTCTTCTTGTTTGCAGCAAACAATCTCTTTCTCATTGATCTGTGACCTGAGAGTTTCTTCAATCCTTTTGGACTCTTCTACTTGCAGCTTTAGATCACTAATAACTTTGTTAGATTCCTCTTCACGTTTGCTACATACATCGACTTTATCATCCAGGTGTGACTTCAAGGCTTCTTCTATTTTCTTGGCTTTATGAATTTGTAAGAAGAGATCTTCAATCTTATCCCCATATTCTTCCAACTTCTTGGACAGTCTTCTGTTCTTTTTCCTTTCTATATTCAACTCTTCAAGTGCAGCGATCAACTCACCTTCTAGATATACTTCAACCTCAAGGTTTTCATCACATACTTTAGAATTCACTTCTTCTATCTTTTCTAGTTCAATTTTCTCTTCCACAGGAACTGAAACTGACTGAGATGCCTTATTGGAGGAGGATCTATTCTTCTTACCCATTGCATACTAATCCAAGATCAACCCTAGCTGATTTAGCCTGACAAGGAAACTGGCTCTGATACCAATTGTTAGTCTCACAATGACACTGAGAGGGGGGGTGAATCAGTGTAGCTCTTTAAAACTTAAATCTTCAACTCTTAAAGCCGAAACAATGAAAACTTAAAACCAAATAAAGAAAATATAACAAGAGAGCATCACACAACACAAGATGTACCGAGGTTCACCGATTTGGCTACTCCTCAAAAATTGACTGTTTGGACTCCCATCCAAATCCAGCCTTTGCAAAGCAACAACTTTACAATCAATTTACCAACACCCACTAGAAGGAGCACCAACCCATGATTTATCTGCACCAACAGAAAGGAGCACCAACCCCCGATTTACCAACACCAACAGAAGGAGCACCAACCCCTGATTTACCTACACCAACAGAAAGGAGCACCAACCCCTAATTTATCTGCACCAACGAGAAAGGAGCACCAACCCCTGATTTACCAACACCAACTAGAAGGAGCACCAACCCCGATTTATCTGCACCAATAGAAAGGAGCACCAACCTGATTTAACAAAGAAGGAAAACAAAGGAGCACCAACCCCGATTTACCAACACCAACTGGAAGGAGCACCAACCCCTGATGCCAAGCACCAACTTGGACTTCAATCCTGAAACTAGAAGATTGACATAGAAATGCCTTCACTTTTACAAGACCCTGACTGGTCTATTGCTTACTCAACATCGCCCACACTTCACACAACACACACCCTTCTCGCTCGCCTCTCGCGCTCCTCTCGTGCACTTCGCAAGATAAAATCCACACTAAAATTCTCCAAGCAGCACTCCTTTTATAACCATCCTTTCTCTTTGTAACTCCAGTTGTAACTCCTCCTTTCAATTCTCATACGCCACTTGTCAATTGTAACGCCTTCTTTATGTAACTCCTTTTGTATATATAGAGTAGGCATTTCGTCAAACACGTTACATGCAAATAATTGACACCATATTCTCCTACCATGACTGTTCGTCTTCTCGGTCATGACTGTTCGTTTTCTCCTTTGTGCATGCATGCTTTTGGTTCTCGAAAAGCTTTTCATTTCTATTTTGATGACTGTTCGTTTTCTCCTTCTTACTATTTTTTTTCTCCACATGGGCATGCATCCGCTTCTTTCCACGTGTAACGTCCATCTTAAATGATTTCAAATCATTAAAGATTCCTTATGGGTCCACGTCACTATGCAGTCTTTAGTTTCACCATCCTGGTCTTCAGTCGCGAAAATGCGACATGTCGCGATATCGTGACACTTTTGTTTCTCTTCCTACCTAGCCTTTTCGAGTCGCGAAAATGCGACATGTCGCGATATCATGACACTTTTCTTTCTCGCTCCTGCCTTTTGAGTCACGAAAATGCGACATGTCGCGATATCGTGACACTTTTGTTCTCTATGCTTGCCTTTCTCAGTCGCAAAAATGTCGACATGTCATGATATCGCGACACTTTTATTTCTCTCCTCTGCCCTTTTCGAGTCACGAAAATGCGACATGTCGCGATATCGTGACACTTTTCCCTTGACATGTCCGTATCACGACACTTTTCTTGCTTTCTCTTTTAAAAGGACATGTCGTGATATACCGACAATTTTTCTCTCTTCTCTTTCTCTTTGCTTGGCCAAAATGCACATGTCGCGATATCGTGACACTTTTTCTCCTTGCTCTTTCTCTTTGCTTTGGCCCGCGAAAATGCGACATGTCGCGATATCGTGACACTTTTTCTCCTTGCTCTTTCTCTTTGCTTTGGCCCACGAAAATACAACATGTCGCGATATCGCGACACTTTTTCTCCTTGCTCTTTCTCTTCGCTTTGGCCCGCGAAAATACAACATGTCGCGATATCGTGACACTTTTTCTCCTTGCTCTTTCTCTTTGCTTTGGCCCGCGAAAATGCAACATGTCGCGATATCGCGACACTTTTTCTCCTTTCATTTTCTCTTCCGCGACACTTTTTCTCCTTTCATTTTCTCTTCTCTTTGGTCGCAAAAATGCAACATGTCGCGATATCACGACACTTTTTCTCCTTGCATTTTCTCTCTCTTTGGCCCGCAAAAATGCAACATGTCGCGATATCGTGACACTTTTTCTCCTTGCATTTTCTCTTCTCTTTGGCCCGTGAAAATGCAACATGTCGCGATATCGCGACACTTTTTCTCCTTGCATTTTCTCTTCTCTTTTGGCCGCGAAAATGCAACATGTCGCGATATCGCGACACTTTTTCCTCTTTGCTTTTTCGCTTCTCTTTTGCATATGGGCCACTTCGGTCTTCTTGGACAACCTGTAACAACTTCACCCAAACATCAAAAACATCCTCATAAGCATTTAACTTCATTGTACATACTCTGAATAACCTCTGAACTCCTGTCCACTGCATCAACCGATCTTTCTGACTGTGTTGACAACAATGACAATACTGTCGCTGCACCTTGCTCAACACAAGGAAGGTAGAATTTATGTCCATTAGGATGTAGTGAGATCTTTGAACATCTTGAATGACAGAGTAGACATCCCTTCCCATATTGTCCTAGAAGCATTGGAATAATTAGGGGGGAGAACCATTAGGGCTATGAGCCTTATCGAGTTGCATGGAAAATAGGGCTTCCTTGATTTCATAGAGAGAGAAGGGTTGGAGGAGGTGATGTTTAAGATCAGGGGGAATGAGTTTGGGAATGTGGTGGAGGAGGGGGTGGTGGTATTGGATGGGGCTTGGGTTGGTGAAGGACATGAATGATTAGAAGTGGTTAACTGCTTCATATCTTATCTCTTGGACATTAGAAGTAATAGTCCCATTGCTTCTTGCCATTTTTTAATTCTATTGGCACTTCGGTGCTTAAGGGTAGTAGCGTGAAAGAACTTGGTGTTAGCATCCCCTTATTTTAACCATATCACCTTATATTTTTATCTCCAGAAGGTCTCTTCTTTGGCGAAGATGTTGTGGTAGTCAGCTAAGAGTTTGCATTCCTCATCCCTTGTTCTAATTTTTTTATTTTTTAATCATTCAAATAAAAATCTATTATTTTATGTTTTTATTTTATTTTATCAAATTAATGATTAACATAATAAAAGTATAAATTTATTTAAAATTTTAATTGTTTATAATATATTTTTTTGATTGAGGTTAGTGTAAGAAACCCCTATGACCGAAACTTAGGGCTGGGCATACTCATCCCAACCATGATCTTTGATAAGGGTGAGAGCTAATATTATCAATAGGGGCCAAACACACAACCATACACACACACACCCCCTCACACATTTTCCCACATTGCGATTTGAACCTTAGACCTCCTAAAGAAAAGCTAAAGACTGAACCGTTGCGCTATCCTCCTAGGACATTGTTTATAACATATTTAGTATAAGGAAAGATGAAAAATAAATTTTAAATTAAAGAAAAAAAATGTTAAGGTTTTAAATCTAGGTAAATTATTTTTATTTTTTTCAAGTAGTGTAGAATATTTTCATTATGAAAAAGTTGAAAATAATGTATATCATATCTCCTACACTTTCAAAATTTTAAGAGCAACTTAAAGCAATAAGTATGGAGGATATATATATAAATTTAAGGTTTCCATAACAAAATAAGAAAGTAAATACTATGAAGGATCTTTCTTGCACTTGAAGTTTCTAGGGTAGTATTTAGGGTTTTCAAAGCAACATAAGGAAGTAACTACTATGGAGGATCATCCTTGCAGTTTAGGTTTTTTATGAAAATATAAAGATGAAAGTTTTGGTAATGCTATTCCTTCCACATTAGATTCTATAGGGTAGCTTAAACATTTAGAAGCAAATATCATTATGAACATGAAAAAATGGGAGATTGATGAAGACTAAAGTGTTGGTGAGAATGGAAAAAAAGAGGAAGACCCTCATAAAAAATACAAAAGAGAAAAGGAAACTCAAAGGGATATCGGTTTGGGAAACCAAAAAGTGGGGCTAAAGCCATAAATTAATAAAAAAGTGATGATGAAAATGGTATTGTGGAATATTAAGGGTCTGAATAAATTCCTAAACAAAGATTGTTTTTTTGTTAGGTAATAAGGGTTGTACTTGGGTCTCCCATCCTTGAAAAATTTCAACTCTCTTTTTTAGATCTTGAGAGTTTACAAATAGATACACTTCACATCTCAATTGAGATGTTATAGCTAGAAACCTACATCATTTAACATAAAATGTCTGAATTCTTAATTTTCATTTTTTGTATCTTTTCAATTTTTTGTATGAATACAAATATTCCAAAATTCAACATCCTTGACATTTTTCTATAGCATCCTTCACAATATTAAAACTTCACCTCTTTTATCTATGCAATGCATCTTAGTAGAGTAATATTTCTAAAATAGTGCACTATCATAGTCAGCTTTACCAAATTTGAATTGTTAGTTTCATTTCTGAAAAAAAATTGCAACCATAAAAATTATAATAAATAACTTATATGAGAATGCATTAATGTTATTAAATAAATTAAATATTACCAATGGAAAACATTAAAGTAAATCTTAATCATTATTGATTCAGGTAGTCAATATTTTCTTGTCAGCTTCAACTAAACTTACTACTTCCTCTAACCATGGAAAGAAGAATTTAACTTCATGATCCTCAATCAAAACCCCTCTATTGACTAGCCTATCTACACATTTGTTTCCTTATCTTAATGCATGTGTAAAGTTGATTTATTCAAACTCTCTAGCAAGATCTTGAATTTCCACAATTATCTCTTGTATGTTCCATGGAGCCTTTTCTTTTCTCAAAATTGCATTTATTACTATGAGAGAGTCACCTTCCATCCATACTTTGTTCCATTTCATTTGTTTGAATATTTTTAACCCTTATAAATCTGCCCAAGATTTAGCTTTATTATTTGTCTTAAATCCACTATTGAAATGTAATGAGACAAAATCTCTCCTCTATTATTTGTAATTATTCCTCCTCCTACAGGTCTTGGATTTCCTTTAGATGCTATATCAAAATTTAATTTAACCAACTCCACATCTGGTGGTTTCTAGTTTATATTATTTGCCTTCTTTTTTCTTATCTTGTACCTGTAGCCACCAGAAAGGGTCACACCCGATGGCGGGTCCTATTGTGATGAATAGTAAAGATATAACATACATACAAGAAAACAAAATTGACAACAAATGAAACAAGAAAGAAAACACTTTATTTCATTGTATTTAAAGCCAAAATCCAATTACAGGTATGTCCCTCTTAAGGATATTCATTTTGATACAATATTACAATAGGAGTGCACAATTGTTTTCCCTCTTAAGGGTAGGTGTGATTTCCAAATGCCTTTCAGAATGGCACGAACTACTCTAGGGTGGAGGTGCCCTCTTCTTCGTGATGGGGAAGGAACTTGATGGTTTGCTCTCCTTTGAAATTGTTCCCTGTGGTCAAGAAACAACACAAGAATGTCAAAAAGATAGGCAACCTCTCATGATGAGGCCCTTTTAGGTAAATTGCATAATGACACCATTGACATGCATAATCAAGAAAATGTAAAGAATGCTTCTAAGCTATGCAAAGTGAATCAAGATTCATGTAATAACATAAAGGAAAGTAGCAACTATACTATGCATGGATCAAATATAGAAAATGAAGCATAAACATGCATAAAGAAAGCATTTAAGTCCTAATTGAAGCATAAAAATAAGAAGTAAATCTAACCTAATTCTACGGTCAGAAGTTTGCTAAAATGCTATTAAACCAATAGAACAACTAATATAACCTAATTAGCTAGATATAAATAGAAATAGGAATGCGGTTATACCTCTGCTACAAACCGTAGCTCTGGTACGTGGTCTGCACTGTAAACCATGGTTGATAGCCATGATTAGCACTCTGATAGGCTTACCCTCAATTCCAAGGGTAGTGGGCTTAACCTCCTTGTCCAATTGATGTTCAAGGGTTGCCTTTAGTGTCCTTCTGATAGGTTTGGTGGTCGAATCACTGCGATGGGCATTTTTTTACTTGAATTTATGTTTCTTGATCCTCCTAGGCTCTTAGAACTTCCATGGCAAACTGATCATTGGATGAATAGCAAAGTGGCATTTGAATGCACAAATTTAGAATGCAATCCAACAAGGCTTCACTGCTCACTTGATCACTTCACACTCACTCAATAATCCATCAGTGCTTCGCTATACAAATCATCTCTCTATATTCCCATTTGGAGGGGGTATTTATAGGATGCCCTAGGACTTGGGGTGGCTTCCTAGAGAAGCCAAGATCAAGAAGGGGTGGTTAGGACAGTTGGAATGGAAGCTTTCGCCCTCTAACCACCTTCTTCTAGATCCAATGCCTGTTTCATCTGATTTAGCTTGAATTGAAGGCCAACTGAACTTCAGTTAAGACCGTAGGTCATAGCTATGGTCTAGACTACAAACTATAGGTCTTAGCCATGGTTCAGCTGTAAACCGTATGTCTGGGCTATGGTTCATATTGATTAGTCCAAGGAGCCAAAATTGAGTGGTTAGAACCACTACTCTATCTTGGAGTCTGTCCAAGATCTTCCATATGGTCTTGTAGCATGTCCATATGAGTAGTCGCCCTTGACATGACACGTTTTAGGTGTCTATAGATGCCCATTTTGAGATGCGTTGTGAGATCAAACAATGCTAAGCAAAAATATACCTCCTAAAACAATGCTTAAGGTTCTATGATGATCATTAGTTAGATCAACATTAGATGCCCCAGGTTCAGCAAAAGGATGCGCATCCTAGAATCATTGCTTCCAACTCGTTGGAGGCTTAAACTTGAAAGAGTTTGCACTCGTCATTAGAAATTCGAGTAGATTTGGTGCTACAATAGGATTTAGGCCTATATAACCGGAAGGATGAGAGTTACAAATAAATTATCATATTTACTATTTTACCCAAGCAAAGGGGTAAGCTTATGATAGTTGTTGACAATGATTCGTAAGGATGAACGTAATTTTGATAAGATCAAGGGATCTACGATCTCCAAGATCTTTTGTTGATTTTTATTATGATTTGATATTATGACTATCCCCTCAAGCGACGAGTTGATGAGGGTAATTACAATGTATGAAGTGATGATGTCGCTTGACCACCATGGATGATTTGAACAAACTTAGACTTGAGCATATTAATGCCTTAGCTAGGCCTAGTTCAGCTTTTGATTCTAACTGTTAGTAGTATTTGCACGCTTCTATCCCATGGAGAAGTCGGGCTACAATAGCCATATTAGGAAATCAAAATGATACAAATCCAATCAGATTTGTGTTGAATCAAATTATCGATGATTTGCTGAAAAAGAGGTCATAGAAGAAATGGCATGCAACGCATCGTTCCTGTGGAGCAGTCTGGTCATGAAGGCCTTCTTAGGAATTGAAAATAAGCATATCAGATCAACGGTGACAAATTTTTCCCCAAATGTCCTTATGGTAATTTACTCATCTTGCCGGATTGCATGGATCAGAAGTCGTTCAACTACCAAGTGTATAGGGTAAATTATTGAATACGAGGTGCATTTGGTGTTTTAATTTTTAATTTATTTGATTTTTTTGAATATTTTGAATTGTGCATTGAGCTTATTTATTTTACGGGGAGGTGCATCACTCCATGAAAGGATTGTCATAGCGATGACCTCGATTGTACTTTATAATCTCAGCTAGATTTTTAATTTTTAATTGGATCCCGATGCTTGATTATCACCAAATTTCCAAATTAGTTTTCTTTTATTGAGATTTGACCCAATGGGAGGTATTAATTTATATTTTTGGCTCTTCCCATGGTGGGATTTTCTAAACTGCCTGCCAGTTGCAAACTATAGCTGGGGTCTGTGATTTCCATTTGCAAATTTTAGAACCACAGCTAGGGCCTGCGGTCTGCGTGGAATATGAGAAGTCTATAAAAATTCCAAATTTCAAATATCTCTCATTATTCCTTAATAACGACTTACAAATTGGAGCTCTAATAATGACAACTAACAAAACTAACCTGCAATCTATCATACTTTACCCGCACACCGACTTACAGCATGATGGCAGGGCACGGGCAAGCATCTTCTAGCCACAGGGGACGAGGTGAGGGTAAGGTAAATAAAAAACTGAGACCTCGCATCCATTACCAATTAAATGAACCTAATTAAGAAATTGGAAAATCAATTACAATAAACTACTGGTAATGAACCTCATCTTAGGCTAGGGTAGCTTAGATTTAATTTTTTTTGCATTTCGACCGTGGTATTGCACTCGGTCAGACTTCAATTGAAGATCGTAGGTACCAACTGTGGTTCCTAATTGGTCAATTTGGGACCACAACTACCAGCTATGGTCATCATTCAAAATCCCAACGGTCAATTTTTGACCACATGCGAACCACAGGGTTGACCTGCGGTTCACCAACTTTAGGAAAAATTTGCAAAATTTTTAATTTTTCTAAATTTTTAAAGGTAATTAATATAATTTAATGCATTTCTGACCTGCCTAATTGAGAAATTTAATTTTTAGGCCTGCATTATGACTTTTTTTGCAATTTTATCAGTTTTTTACTATTTGTTTTAATTTTTAGGTCATTTTTAAATGTTTTTGCTTGTTTTAATTAGGTTTTTCCTTATATTATGCTATTTATTTTAGATATTGACCTCTAGAGTGCGAGAGCCTAACATTCTTAAGACTATCCATGGAGAGCTCACTGATAGTGAGTGAGAGTGGTTTAGAGCTGTCAACTTCGACTACGTTATGGATCTATCCACTATTCGGGTAGATCAATCCTATCTGACTGCATTGGCCCAACACTGGAATGTGTGGACCAACATGTTTAACCTGCCTACAGGTGAAATGATAATGAAACTAGAGGATGTATATAGGATTTTGAGGATCCCCATTGATGGCGAGGCCATCATCTCCTCAACCTCTAGTGTCAAGGAGTTTGTATTCGATGCTATCTTTGGCACTCGCACTGAGGAGGCTCAACGAGCTATTGACCATAGAGGGGTCCATATTGGCTATTGGTAGGGGAAGAACATCTTATCTATGTGTGAGGCTATTTTTATGCACCTGGTGGTGTAATATGTGCTTCCAGACTCCTCGGGCATGAGGATTCCCTGGAACCTCTTAGCTACTGTATGTAGAGTTGTACAGAGCTCTATCCAGTAGCCACTACTTCTAGCCTAGGGGAGCACTCTACTAGCTTAGCTATACCACAAGTTATACCATATCATTGATCAGAGCCACCAGGGAATCACCTGCAGTCTTCTATTATATATTTGGGGCTGGCAGCATATCAAGATGGAGCATCTTGGGAAGATACCCATTCATATCACAGAGATCAATGATGATCATCAGTGTTATGCATCCTGCTAGCCTCGAGAGGAGGAGGGCTTTCATAGTAGGACCCATGCTAGCAATATCTAGCATTACATCACATTATTTGTAGGACTCAAGCTAGATGATATCAAGTGGTAACCCTACATGGAGTGTCTTGACTAGCTTGAGGCTGGCGAGTGGCTTTGACAGGCTCATCGAGATAGATGGTTACTTGGCCGAAAGGCTGAGATCCAAGAGTGCCAATTTTTATCTTGCATCTTGTGGTAGTTCAGCATGGTGCAGGGCACCCCAGAGATTTTGTTTGCTTATAGGCACCTAGACTTGGAGAGGGATCTATCGTGGATTTAGCCTCCAGCTCTAGGGGATGCTCTTGATGACTTCCATGAGACTAGAGTTGATAAAGCGGTGACCACACCCGAGTACGACGAATGGTGGTCTCTATTCCATTGGTATGGGACAGGACCTCTAGGTCGAGCAACATATCAGGCCAAAGTAGAGGTAGATCATGATGGGCATAATGTGTACCAATGGATAGAGGGTATATTGGGCATAGAGGTTGCTGCTAGGGAGGCTCCTAAGGTTAACCTTGATGAGGATGCTTTTGAGGAGGGTGAGGTTCCTCCTAATAGTGTAGAGGGACTGCTCTTGGCATAGGTGGCTGACTTGTAGAGTCAGCTTGGGTGATTCCAAACTTAGCATATGGAACGAGACACTACTATCGCTACTATATAGGCACAACTAACATATAGAGATCACTGATTAACATAGGAAGACCAATAGATTGCTAGCCTGATATCTCGAGCTACTATAGACCAATAGATTGCTAGCCTGATATCTCGAGCTACTATAATAGAGATCCAGGTTGTCGATCTTACCCATGATCATGACTTGGCACTAGCATAAAGGGATGTAGTGATGGCAGAGTGGGATCTACTTAGGGCATAGAGGGGAGATCCCTCATCTTCTCAAGTGATCATGGGGCCTCCGAAAGCATCAGTAGTAGTACTACCACATGGCCGAGATCCCATGGTAGAGATTTAGCACTTGTAGGATTTGCTGATGAGTACCATTGATAGGTATGCATCCAGGGTTGCTTAGGTAGACCAGCTAGTTGGCTACATTCAGATGCCAGGTGTAGATGTTCTTGAGTATCTATATGCTGCAAAGTCCCAGTGGACTAGATCTCAGACTATAGGATAATCCATTGCTAGATATAGCCATTGCATCCACCAGAGTGAGAGGACACATAGGTCCTCTAGTACACATGGTGGTAGCAGTCATACGAGGACTAGGGAGGCAAGGCAATATTCTGGAGCATCCTAGTCATAGATCCCGATGGATAGAGATTTCCATAAGACAGGGGGTAGTTGGATGAGTGCTAGGTCTCTTCGGACTAGGCGGTACTCAAGATGCTTAGTAGTATTCGCAATAGTCAGCAGGGAAAAAAGTAGAGCAGGCTCCTAAGAATAGTACTGAGGGAGGCGACGAGAGCTTCGATACAGGGGGAGCGAATCAAAGCTAGAGCTCTACTACTGCAGGATATATTTTGATATATCTCATTTTTGGTGTAAGGTCGAGGACCTACACATTTGTAGCCTACGAGTATTTTTGTACTCCCCATGTACTCTGAGACACACATTATATATATATATATATATATATATATATATATATATATATATATATATATATATATATATATATATATATATATATATATATATATATATATATATATATATATGATATGATTATTATTATGGCTCATTATTGTGTACTCATTTGTTTTTGATTTTATGTTTATGTGATGCACATGGATGCAATATTTATGTTATGTTGATGCTATATGATGTGATGTATGGATGACATGCACTAGATAGCTATTTAATTTATGATGATGATATGCAGTGATCTAGATGCTTAGATGTGCTTTTTGATGTATGCATATGGATGCGATGTTTTTCTCTTAACGCATATTTGATATTGCTTTATTTTCATGCATTAATGTATGTAATGCTTTATTTACACGATGCTGATCTAATGTAAATAAACCTATATGCTTTAATCACTTAAAACATAAGGAATGAATGCAAATATGTTTATCAATCTAATGGATGACACCATAGAATGTATAAAAATCATGAATGTAATTGAAAATCCTTAAGATAATAATTTAATCAATTAATCACCCATATATGAAATGCAATGGTATGCAATGTTTATGATGTGAATGATATAATGTGTCATTCGATTTTCTTTCTTTTGCACTTTGGATGATATGCACGATATAGTCAGTGGCCATCTAAATATTATTGCTAATATCCATTTGATATCTATCCTATATGTTGATTGTGCTTTATATAATGATGTATCATGGATTCGATACTTTGCAAATTGATGATTTATATGGTTGTCATTTTTGACACTTTGTTGCTATGGGAGAAAATTTTGAGGTTTTCCATGAGACTCAAACACCCTAATAGACTTATCAAAAATTGCATACTAACCACACTAGGCTTTTGAGATAAAAGGCTTTTGCTTGGATAGACCCTAACTATTCATTATCCTTGTGTGTGCAAATAATTATTTTAAGATAAGAAACGAGTGTTCCCCGATGTCAAGCGAGATTCTTTCAGCCCATTGCTAAGATAGGGATTCCACAAATGTCTTATCCAATCTCAAGTTTAGATTTTAGTTGGACTAAGCCACTAGGCAATGCAAGACACCTAAAGCTAGCTCTTCCACATTCAAATATTGGTCTTGTTCATAAGCGATGTGCTAATGCATCAGATATATCATCATGTGTAAGGTACAATAGTGCTGATAATTCTAGGGATTCAGGCTCATTCCTTTCTATCCTTCAATTTTTGGGATACTTGCTCATATGTAGTGAAGCAAGGGAGTCGATTCCATATTATTTTTGAATTGTCTTTGGATATTCATTTGATCTCTCTTCGAACTAGATTTTGGATCTTCATTTGATCTCTGCTCAAACTTTTGATTTATGATCTTCATTTGATCATCACTTTTGAAATTCACTTTGAAATTTGATTTAAGCCTATTTTTTTGATCTTCACTTGATCTTCACTTTTCAACATTTACATTTGATAATTTTCTTCAAAAACTTTCCTTTGAAGGATTTACTTGGAAAAACTGTTTCTAGTATATCGATTGAGAATATTGATCCTATGGTATCAATATGGGATATCACTCTAGGGAGTCGATCTATGATATCGATCTAGGGTATAAATCAGGAGGATTGATGTGGGATATCTCTTTGGGATATGCTCATTTTATCATAAGCAAGGGATTCTGAATAGGGAACTAACCTATCCTTTTGCCAACTACCAAAATTTTCCATACCGTCCACATAGAGGGATAAGCAAGAATAACTCTTTTTGCTTTAGGATACACGGTCCTATTTCATGGCTTTCATCTTCCCCTAGTCCTTGTTAGGATTATTTTAATTTGTTGATTAGTGATAGGCTTCTGATATGCTAAGGGCTATACTAAATGAACCTTATCTAAAAAAGTAAAGTAAGCTTTCTACCAACTCTTGATGAGACCACTAGGTATGGTTGAGTGACCGAAAAATACTATTATATCTCCATAGAAATATTATAGGTTGTGTTGAAAAATACAATTACTCTCATGAATTATGGATTATGATAAATGCAGAGATGCATGATTTATATAAATATGTGGCATCATTTGTAAGACTGACAAACACAATGCCTTCTATTACAGAATGCAATGAATGACGAATGCCTATGTGCAATGCAGTAATGCAGCGAATGCATGTGTAAATGCAAAATAAAAATGCAAAATTCAAATGCAAATGCAAATGTTTTTGGATTTTATGCTTTACCAATTTTGTTTTTGGATTTTATTATTTTTATGGATTTTGAGCCTCATAATTGACCAAACGACAAGTTCATGCCTCTGGAGCCTTTAGATTGACCAAGAAAATTTTAGGAATCCTTGGAGCTTTTAGGATTGACCAAAGGGATTATGGGTACCTTTGGGGCATTTTGGGATGACCAAGCGATTTTGAGAATCCTTGGAGCCTTTGGGGTTGACCAAGCACTTTTTCATAAACTCTTGGTGCCTTTTGCATTTGACCAAAGGGATCCTTTGGAGCTTTTTAGTATGATCGAGCGATTATAATCGAATCCTCGAGGCTTTTAACTAACACGACCAAGTGGTTTTAGGGACCCTTGGAGCCTTTTGGGATGATCGAGAAGTTTTGACCAAACCCTTGGAGCTTTTGAGGTTGAACAAAGGGCTTACAGATGCCTTTGGAGCTTTTTAGGATGACAATGCAATTATAAGCGAATCCTCAAGGCTTTTAAATGACATGAACAAGCAGTTTTAGGCACCCTTGGAGCCTTTTGGGATGATCAAGAAATATTGACCAAACCCTCAAAGCTTTTGAGGTTGACCAAAGGGCTTACAAATGCCTTTGGAGCTTTTTAGGATGACCAAGAGATTATAAGTGAATCCTCAGGGCTTTTAATTGACATGACCAAGCGGTTTCAAGGACCCTTGGAGCCTTTTGGGATGATCGAGAGATTTTGACCAAACCCTCAGAGCTTTTGAGGTTGACCAAAGGGCTTATAGATGCCTTTGGATCTTTTTAGGATGACCAAACCATTGATGAAAGTGCTTGGGGATTTTTAGGATGACCGAGCAGTTACAAGCAACTCTCGAATCCTTTTACTCTGCTCTTCAAGCATAAAACACCTTAATATTGATGATGTTGAGAGGTTCAGGATCTTCAAAAACCCCTAGCGACATTAGGCAATAAGTACCCGGACCAATATTTTTAGATATGATGTAAGGTCATAGCTAATTAGCCATAAATTTGTCTCGCATATCTAGCGGTAAATTAGAGTTCTGTTGGTTTTCTTTCAAGACAAGATCCTCAACTTCAAAGTCTCTCTGGTGGACTTTGACATTGTAAGCTTGTTTTAGTTTCTCTTGATAAACATGGAGATGCTCCAAGGCATTTATGCAACATTCATCTAGTAGCATCAGTTAATCCAGTCGAGATTGTCATGCAGTGTCATCATCGATGAACTCTTTCAATGCAATGTGTAGTATTAGAATTTCTAATTCCAAGGGCATAATGGCCTCAGCATCATATACCAGTAAGAATGGTGTTGCCCCAGTGGGCATTCGAATACTAGTCTTGTAAGCCCATAACACAAGGGTTAGCTGGATGTTCTAGTCTTTGTGGTTTTCTTGTACCATCTTTTTCAAGATGGCCACCACTGTCTTATTTGAAGCCTCAGCTTTTCCATTTGCTTGCAGATAGTATGGAGTCAAAAAATTGTGTTTGATTCTATATTTAGATGTCAAAGCTCTCACAGTTTTGTTCTTGAAAGACGTTCTATTATTTGATATGATTTTGGATGGAATTCCAAAATAACTTATGATATTATCAAGTATAAACTCTACTATACGAGCTCTAGTTGTCATTGTTAAGGGTATTACTTCCACCCACTTTATAAAATACTCAGTAGCCATGATTATGAATGTTTGTTAGCCTGATGACGGAGGAGAGATCTTGCCTATAATATCAAATCCCCACTGAGAAAATGGCCAAGCTGGGTGAATGGGTTGTAAGGCCTACGATGGCAAGTGCATAAGATTAGCATGATGCTAGCATTTAACATATTTCTTGACATACGCATTGCACTCCTTTTTCATAGTGGACCAATAGTAACCCATTCAAAGGATGCACTTGATGATCTCCATGCCGTTGAAATGGCCACTGCACGTACCATCATGGGCTTGAAAAATGACCCATGATGCCTCTTGGGGCTCTAAGCAATGAAGGAGAACTCCATAATAGCTTATTCGGTATAATATGTCTCCTATTAAGACATATTTGGCCACTTTCTATTTAAATGTGCACTTCACGGCATGTGGAAATCCCTTTGGAATTATACTAAGCTTTAGGAAGTCTTTAATTTGCGACATCCAATTTTGATAAATCTTAGCTTCGATTGCTAAGACGACTTGCTCCCCCTACGTATTTACTTTTACAAATGCAAACTCAGAAACAACCCTGTGTTGAATGGTAGTACTACTCCCCATGGGACTCTAAGAGGTTAATGACCCCTAGGGTACTTTCTTTAGAAAGTCTTTAGCTCTATAGAACCATTCATATTGTGGTTCTACACTAATCATGTTGACTGATTCTCTGTTATCATAGGCTACACGCTCTGCTACTGGATGTGAGAGCATCTTGACATGGATGGTAGTGAAATCAGTAGATTAATTCTAAGGGATTAAAGATCCTAAATAAGCCATGGTATCTACAAACCTATTTGATGATTGAGGGATTACCTCAATCTCATACCATTCCAGTTTGGCCAAATATGTGTTAACTAGATATTTATAGGCTTTCAGTATGGGACACTGACACTGAAAAATCCCCTTGACTTGATTTACTATGAGCAAGGAATCACCAAAGATGTTTAATCTCTTAATATTCATGGCGATAGCTTTGTGGAGGCCTAACAACAGGGCTTCGTACTCAACATTGTTTTTGGTGCACAAAAAATTCAACTTGAATGACAAGGGTATTGGAGCTCCTTACATGATGAAGAACACTATTCTGGAACCAACCCCTTGTTCGCACTTTAAACCATCAAAGAACAGAGTCATATCAGCATTTTTATCTGGTTCTTTAGGTTTGGGAGCTTCAGATATGATGAAGACTGCATTATCCAAAAGCTCGATTGTTAGAGGTCTACTATTTGATAGTGGTACCTCAACTAATTGATCTACTATGACCTGTTCCTTAATGGACTTCTGGCTTATGAATTCTAGATCAAATTTTGTCAAAAGCATGATCCACTTTGTAGTACGTGTATTATGATAAGTCTTACTCATCATGTACTGCAAAGGATTCTATTTGGATATAACATACATCATATGACTTAACATATAGTATCACAATTTCTTTTTAGCGAACACTACTACTAAACACAATTTTTCCACATATGCATACCCGAGCTCATAGCTCACCAAAGTTCAACTAATGTAATATATGGTTTGTTCTTTGTCTTGCACGTTCTTTTGGGCCAACATGGTTCCCAGTGCAAATTCCATTGCCGATATACATAGTAGAAAAGGCACCTCTGGCCTTGGTGGAGCTAGCATTGGTGACGTCGCCAGGTATTTATTTATCTCAGTGAAGGCTGCCTTGCAGTCCTCATCCCAGTTGAATGGGACTCCCTTATGTAGCAGTTGATTCATGGGTCGACATTTATCCGATAATTGGGTGATAAATCACTTTATCGAGGCTACCTTGCCCTGAAGGCTCCTTAATTCCTTAATATTGGTGGGAGGAAACATTTCCAAAATGGCCTTGACCTTCATTGGGTCTACTTCGATGCCTCTCTTGGAGACGATGAACCCTAGTAATTTTCTAGAAGTTACACCAAATACACACTTCTTAGGATTCAACCTGACATTGTGCTCTATCAGATGATCAAAGACTTTCCTTAAGACCTCTACATGCTCTTCTTGTAGCAATGACTTGACTAACAAGTCATCGATATAATATTCAAGAATTTTATGCATATAGTCATGAAAAATGTATGTCATGGCCCACTGATATGTGGCACCAACATTTTTGAGGTCGAATGGCATAACTTTATAGCAAAATGTTCCCCATGGCGTTATAAACATGGTTTTGTACTAGTATTCGGGTTTAATCTGAATTTTATTGTAACCAAAAAAACCATCCATTAAGGAGAGCATTTCATGACCTATAGTTGCATCTATGAGAGCATCAATATTGGGCAACAAAAATGAATCTTTGGGTTTTACCTTATTTAGGTCTCTGAAATCTATGCAAATATAGATTCTTCCATCGAGTTTTCACACGGGTACCATATTGGACACCCATTCTAGATAATCGATGGAAATCATAAATTCCACATCCAATAGTTTTTGTAGCTCATATTTCACCATTAAGGCGACTTTTGGGTACATTTTTCTAAGCTTTTGCTTTATTGTCTTCTTCGTCAAGTCTAGCAAAAGGTTATGAGTAACCAATTTTAGGTCTAGACCTGGCATATCCTTATACAACCAAGAAAAAAAAAATGGTCTCTCTTTCAGTAGAGGTATGAGGGTGGCCTGCTCATATGGAGTGAAACTCTCTCCAAATTTAACCTTCTTTGCACTAGCGGGATTATCACTGATATCCACCTCAAAGGTTTCCTCTGTCGACATATGTGATCCCTCATCAAGCTGGTGAGGTGTAGGAATCAAATGAATGTCATCAACTGGGTTGAGTGGTTCTACATTGGAAGTATTCTCGACATGATAAACATCATATGCATAGCCTGGTGCAAAATGGAAAGGTTGCAAAATTTCTTCATTGGGGAAGAAATCTTCAGTCTCAACCGGTGAATCAACACGATCCCAGTCGATATCATCTTTGTTAAGATACAATGGTTTAGAAGAATCTATTGGATTATGGAGTGGAGTGGTCAAATCAATGGAGACCATGTTAATGGAATGGAATTGATCTCCAGGACCACACAGACTAAACTCTACGAAATTTGCATAGTCCTCATACCCACGATCTGGCTCTAATGGAACAGGCACAAAAGGGTCTTCTCTGTGAGGACTACGAATAACTAGATCCTCCCTATGCATTGAATGCAAAATAGGATCATTCAAATTATAGAGCTATATGTAGGTCGGTGGAAGGGGATTACCAAATGATGGATTTGATCCAAGTTTAACCGTCTTACTCTTAGACATGGACCAACATGTAGCTTCCTATAGACCTCATCAATGTCGATGGGTTGATGATGGTGACACAAATAAGGAGGACCAAGGTAGACCCTCTCTAACTCATCTTCTTCATCACTGTCATAGTAGGATCCTTCATTCACACCCACTCCTAGAGGGCGCTCCTCTAAATCAGGCCCCATGAATCTTACTTCTTGCATGTTGTCATCGCTATCCGAAAAGATCAGATAACTATACCTCATGGACGATGCTACCAAGAAAATTGGCTCAGTCTCTTCCATTGAATGATCAACATTGGAAAGGATCTCTTCGGTATCCTATATTGAATCCATATTCAATAGATGATGCACATATAAAGGCCTTACATAAGAGCCTTCGACTTCATCCTCATATTCATCATCGTTGGAGGAATCCTTGTCTACATCATAGCCTGGTCCACTCATATCGGAGGTGGACTCCACTCCATATTTATTACAAAGATCTCCTATTAAGATCACTTGCAGTAATGGGGTTGCACCCCTGCATGTCTTTGTCATTGAATGCACCATGGGTTTGGTGTGCCAGTTGAACTTTGGGGTTCATTTCTAACTCAATATTCTCAAGGAGCCCTTCACAATGATCTTCGAGTGTCTCAATGGTGATGGCAGATATCATAGGATGATTCCTATAGAATTTGGAAGTATTCGAATGATATGGATTAAAATCCACATCATCTGCCATGCTGAGGTACAGACGATCTAGGGATGCTACGAGAAAATTGTCCTACCCATGTATCTATAACCCTAGACCAAATATATCAGTGACTAACTGATAATGAGGTTCCAGCAGAGTCCTCCGTCCTTGTTAAAAGATGATCTAGCTCAAAAATACGCATGGTATATTCTAGATTAGACAAATAATAAATGTTTACTGTGAAAGGTTCCTTGTCATCTTCATCTATGGGCTCTTGCGTTGGAAGATGATCTAGTCCTGCATAGATGAAGTTAGTTTGGTTAGGTGACTCTCCCAATGGAACCACCGATCCAACCAGATAACGATGAGTGGATGGTCTACCCATCTCTTGTGCAGTCTTCAAGATTTGTCTGAATGTCACATTTTGCACAAAGTAATCACCTAATCTAGTATTAGCGAGATGTACCATCACCCGCGATGCGGATGACCCTATTGAAGATGCAGGTAAGGCAAGTTGAGGTGCCTCCTCGGCTTTGTCTTGGGGTTCCTCAAATTCCATGGGAATGGGAACGTCTTCGATGATTGGCTTAGGCTCTCTCTCTTTCTCTTTCTCGCCCATATTTACCTTTAATTTCTTGTCATCTCGATGCATGACTGATGTTGACAGTTTCAAGGAAGTTGCAGTGGTATGCTCCAATCTGTGTGACACATATGGCATTTGTTGAGCTTGCACTATTGGTTTACCTCCTGGTTTTCTTATTGGTGATGACGGCCGAACATCCAAGTACGTTGATGGAATTATGAAACCCCCAAGAAAATTTGCTAGGTTCACAAACTTAAATGGCTCCTCATCCGAAGCCACTACATGAACCAGTCCCTCATGAATATATTTCATGCACTGATGCAGTATCAAGGGGACACAACGCATTTCATGAATCCAAGGCCTACCGAGTAAAATACTGTACTACATAGCCTGTTCTATCACATGACACATTACTAAAATGGTATTCAAACCTACCTGTATGGGTAGGATAATTGTATCGACAGTCGAACATAGTGTGTCGTTAAACCCTCTCAATGTAAATGTAGTTAACACAATGTGTGATTTAGGTAGCTTCAAATGACTTAGTGCCTTGGTCATTATTATGTTGATTGATGAGCCAATATCTATCAAGACCCTTTTAAATGGCATGTGATTTACACATGCATTTATATGCAATGGTGGGTCAACCATAGTTGTAGAAACCGTCCTTATCTCATGATCATAAAATTGGATCATCAGTTCCTGACACTACTGTACATGTCCCACAAAATTTGTGAATGCCTGTGCATCCTAGGCCTATGCTTTGATGGACATCAAATGTCCATGAGAGTCTCCCTATGCCTTGAGGACTACTGAATTAATTCATATATTGACAACTTCATAGGAGTTATCTGTAGGTTTTGGACCAACCTGCTCCTTAGAGTCACCACCGGTCTTGTTGGTGGGCCTAGAATATTATATGTCGATCATTGATTTGGCATGGGTTGTATCTGAATAGGAGCACAAGGTTGATTTTGTTTTTCATATCTCCTATGCCTAGTAACAAAATTGACCATACCTACAAACACCTCGGTAGGTGATTCGACTCGCACCTGGTTAACTTGACCAACGTTGTTCTGAGGTGCCTCATGATTCGGTAAGGGGTTCTTGTAAATCCCCATATTTTTATTTTTTTGCACCTACAGGTTGTGAGGGACTACAAGCTCACCCTTTTGATCATATTTTGCACTAGGTGTTTGAGAGACCAACACACCTTGATGTCATGACCTTTCATTCTATGAAATATGTAAAATAGATCATCTTGAAACCCCTTTGGTTTGGGTTGATTAGGGTCTATCATCTTGACTTTGGGTAATCTAATTGCCTTGGCCTCACATAACTGATAGAAAATTGCCATCAATGATTTTTTCAATGGTGTGGACTAGTGAGGAAGATGTTGCTCATTGTTATTTTCCTTGTAGTTGTTATGCTTGTCATACTACACAGGGGAAGGTTGGGCCTGATAGTTCTGCTTCTGCTACCCCTTGTCCTCCCATTGGAGATTCAATACCACTTGATTTACGTGGGCCTGCTTGCCCTGTTGCTTTGTGGTACTCTTATTTTATCCCTCTCTCTTATTTTTGAGCTTCAAGTTGCCTTCTTGCAACTTGATATCCTCAATCACTTTGGCTTGCGCCAAAGCCTCTTTGAACATAGGATACTATTACAACTACAACAATAATGATATGTTCTTGGAACAACTCTTCATAAACATCCAAGTTAATTCTATGGCAAGAACGAGGAATGGAAACTTTGCCATTAATCTCCTCCATCTCTTTTCGTATTGTTCTATCGACTCGTCATTACACTGAGCTAGCATAGCCAGATCAAAAATATTGGCTTATTTCTTGATGCCAAAGGAATAGCATTCAAGAAAGGCATCAAGTAACTACTCTAAACTTGTTATACTATATTTCTTTATCTTATTAAACCACTCTTGGGCCAGCCCTAAAAGTGTCATGATGAGTGTGCGCAACAATAATGCATCGTTCCTCACTATCTAAAAACAAGCATCCAGCAAGCTCATTACATGTTCATGTGCATCTTCATCACCCTTGAAATTATCTAACCTGGGCATATTATAATGCTCAGGGTAATCCAGAGTAGGCACCGAAGGATCCAAAGGCTCATTATGGATTTTCCTCAATGTTAGCTTTTGAATAGTCACGCCTTATCTCTTAATGGCTTTAATTTTCTTGGCTAAGCCTTATAGGCCTCTGAAGATAGAAATTCCTCGTCCCTACGTTGAAGTGTAGGTGGCTTAGGAGGTACTATCTTCCTAGTGTGATATGGAGGTCTCTGCTCTTCCTCCTATTTAGCTCAAGAGCTTTCAAGATATTCTTGCTCATATCCATCTCCTATTGTTGCTTCATGCTATCTCTACCTTTGATTGTTGAGCGGTGGTAGTCGCTCCCTCTGTTCAGCACTAACATGAGTACGAGCATCTCTATGCTCTTGATGCATGTTAGCTTGTGAGAAAGCCTTCCTATGCATATGCTCTCTATGCTCATCTTGAGGATATAGGCCAGCCCTAGCTAGTCGATCCTCCTGCTCCACGTGTTCATTTTGGGCAAGGATACTCTCTTTGCGCATGCACTGCTGATATAACCTCTATCTTATGAGCCTTTGCACTTGAAGATTTTCATCTTCAATACACTACCTCTCTAGGTGAGCATCCTCCAATTGGTCTTCGAGGAGTTAGCATTTTTGCTCTGATGTCAATTGATGTGATCTATCGATCTAGTCGACCATGGGAGGCCTTTGATATCCTTGCTCTATACAAGTGACCTTGTGGGTTCTATACCCATTGGACTAATATCCTATGCCTTTGCCTCTATCTATAAATATGGTATTGGCCTCCTGCTATATCTTATATTGTGACCCACCATGCGTAGATAGTGGGTGTGTAATGTGAGGGTGCTTAGAAGCATCCCCATGTTATCTAGTAGTGCGGACAACACTCATGCTTTGCTCACTCGGGGCTCGAGTGGATGGATTGGAAGGCTTGTAGCCTAGCTGCTCTAGAATACTACCTAGACCTTCTATCTGCCTAGACCGCCATCACTCATGCAATGATGTACCATTATATCCCACCTTTGATATGTCAATGGCGATCTTGCATGGTGGACCACACTTGGGAGTATGGTTAGTTCTATGCTCGGTAGCGAGCCTACATGCCTGCCCATGAATGGGAGTCTCTAGTCCTTCTATACTTAGAAGGTGGAGCCATATATCCTCTAGTGGACTTAGTATGTAAGGGCACAAATCTGGTCCCATGCATAATAAACTCTTCGACCGATCTCGTGGATGCGCGTGCATTGCAGTCTCGGTAATGGCTCTCATGTGGAACACCCTTATGTTGGAAGGTTTCCTATTCTACTCTGTGCCTATAGGAGTGTACTGAAGCTCCTCTATTTGGGGTTTGATCTGTTGGCTCCCCTCTTGTCGAGTTATCTCCTCGAATGCTAGCCAAATGATGTTCGATTTGCTCATGTGGTTGAGGATTCAGCACGTATTATTGTGAACTGGTTAGGGGTTGGTCATCGATGTTGGATTTGGACCTTTATCAACCACCCCATGTGTCCACCATTGTGTACCTAGAGTATAAATGTATTATTATTAAGAAAACAAGGTATACAATAATTATTATCTCATTTTAAGTTTTAAAAGTGAGTCCTAAACTATTTGATGTGTTTTCAATATGTGTTGTATCAGTGTAGAAACTCTCATCATATTTTGCAAAAATTGTTGGATTTTATTCTTGGTTTAATGGATTTCACTTGTACGCTTGTAGCTCGACAACTTGGCTATGAACTCCAAGTCACATAAATCTCCTATGTGTGGTAATGAAGCCCACACCCAGACAAGGAGCACAGGTCCTCCTAGATCCTCACCCATTTTTCCCTAGTCAACGTTATACCCTTCAAAGAGAATACATGCATATTTTATAGGGTACAAAAGGTTCTTGGATCCGATATTGGTCTATATATCAAGGGTTCATAGGATTTGGGCCAACGGATGGAAGTTACACCCAACGTCATTGAACCCTACTAGTGGTTGGATGTCAAGCCCAAATCACTAGCGTTTAAGTGTTTCATGGTGTGTGTGGTTCCTTTTAATGTACATAAAAGAAATGCATCATATAGCACACATGCTCATTTTCTAAATGCTATGCATATGAAAGACATTTCAAATTCAAAAAATCTAAGCTACTCTAGATGCTCTTTAGGACTATGCACATTACGATGCTAAATGGCCACTAATCAGGCCTCACACATGCAAACCATCAACACATCTCTATTAAGCACACTGTAGCCTAAGGCGAACTGCAATCAGAGTTTTGTTGTTCCCAGAAGTGCCTTTCTATTGAAAGCAAAGTAAAAAAGAAAACTAGGACAATTGATTTACCATTTTTTAGTTCTTTTCCTAATTTACGTTCGAAATAGACCTACTGTAAAAACATAGAGAATAGAAAAGTTATAGAGGTCTGAAAATAAGACCTACCTTATGTCCTGCACTATCTAAAATTTTGAAATTAGCTGTTTGTGTTTTCAGTAGGAAACCGTAGGTCTGACCTACGGTTCTGATTGTAAACTATGCCTTGTACCTGTGGTTCAGTTGTTGGGCCACAACTGATAGCTACAGTCTATACCTACAAATACAAAATCCAACAAACCACAGTCAGATCCTAAAAATTTGGTGTGCCACCATGATCACCTCTGTAGCCACAAAAAAGGGTCACACCCGATGGTGGGTCCTATTGTGATGAATAGTAAAGATATAGCATGCATACAAGAAAACAAATTTGACAATAAATGAAACAAGAAATAAAACACTTTATTTCATTGTATTTAAAGCCAAAATACAATTACAAGTACGTCCCTCTTAGGGATATTCATTTTGATACAATATTACAGTAGGAGTGCATAATTGTTTTCCCTCTTAAGGGTAGGTGTGATTTCCAAATACCTTTCAGAATGACATGAACTGCTCTAGGGTGGAGGTGCCCTCTTCTTTGCGATGGGGAAGGAACTTGATGGTTTGCTCTCCTTTGAAATTGTTTCTTGCAATCAAGAAACAACACAAGAATGTCAAAAAGAAAGGCAACGTCTCATGATGAGGCCCTTTTAGGTAAATTGCATAATGACACCATTGACATGCATAATCAAGAAAATGTAAATAATGCTTCTAAGCTATGCAAAGTGAACCAAGATTCATGTAATAACATAAAGGAAAGTAGCAGCTATACTATGCATGGATCAAATTTAAAAAATGAAGCATAAACATGCATAAAGAAAGCATTTAAGTCCTAATTGAAGCATAAACATAAGAAGTAAATTTGTAGCACCCTAAAATTGGAATGGTTAAAACCTTAATAAAAGATAAAAGATAGAAATTTGAATTTTAACCCCAAAATCGCTCCAAAACCACCTGTTACCCGTTTTCTCGTTTTCTATGCCATTTTTAGGATTTGTTTTGACTGTTGGAAGATATCATCGTAGATTAGACGAGATCATCCCAGATTTGATGAAATCGTCATGGACAGAACGTCCAGACGATTTTGTCCCAAAACCAAATTTTCATAATTAGCTTTTGTTTCAACTACCTCTCCAACTTGGGCAGAAGCACGTCTGCGTAGTTGGAGATTTCCCTGTTGGAGATATCCCAGATTGGGATGATCCCCAACCTCTTAAACCTCTTCCTAAGCCTATATAAACTAGGATTTTCTAGTTTACCCCCCTGACTCCCCTTGATTCTGATTTCCCTGAACCCCTTAGCTAACAGATTTAACTCCTTATTCCCTCGTACTACTGTCTATATGCTGCATTTTGCATTTTATTGTAGGAACTCTACTATTTTTCAGTCGAAGATAGCTCGGATCATTGCAAATGATCTCAAACGATTACAGATGATTTTGTCGAGGAGCACAGATGATATTGTACAATTGGAGGTGATCCTGACTGTATTCCATATTGGGGGCAATCTGAGTCTAGAGTTTGCGTTTCCTTAGCTTTCTCTGCAGTTTTCATATTGTATTTCTGCATTGTCTTGAATTATTATGTTTATGCATCTTGGAGTTCACCTCATTTAGCATAATCACATTGTAAATTTAAAATCAATCATTAAATCTACTGCATTTCCTTATTTGTTATTGGAATCCATTATTTAGGCATGTTTGTTGTTATTTCTACCATTGTCCTTTTCTTCTACACTTGCATATTTGGTATTTTGCATCTATTTTTGTGATTGCAGGTTTTTGATGAATTTTTCTAACGAATTTGTCAGATTTTAGATGATTCTGTCTGATTTCAGATGACCTCCTATGATTTGGGACAATCCTATGAAATATCAGACGATTACGTACAAATTGAGATGATTTAAATTGCTACAAGCCTCAGAATCTTCATCAAACATCTGGAATCAGGTATGACACATTTTAATTAGCATATTCTTTGTTATTAGCACTCATTCCTATTTTTTGTATCCATTTAAATTATTATTGGTATATAGAATAGTTTAGATTCATCTTGGCCAAACCTAGGAGTTGAATGATTGAGTATAAAAATGAACACATCAAACCCACTATCAACATAGGTGTGGAAACTGCCACTCAAAATTTTCTTGGTGAACCCACCATCCATAAAAAATTCACCCTTATACTCCTCCCCTAAGATGCGGGACCTTCAAAGGGCCTCTCAGTTTGAGGTATTGTCCCATCCTTCTCGCATCCCCCTTCTAGGTGCGGATCCTATAGCCTGAGGGTAAGGATGCGAAAAATTTGGAGTGATACATTTTGGTGAACCCGACGTGAATAACATAGGCATATTTTTGATTCAAAAATATAAAAAAATAATATATATATATATATATATATATATATATATATATATATATATATATATATATATATATATATATATATATATATATATATATGTATGTATACAAAAAAAAAACAAACAAAATCATCATTTCAAGTTTGTATGTTTTAGATTCAATTCTAAATAGTAGATACTAAATATTACTTTTAGAAGTACTAAAGAAACCATGAGTTTTTACTCAAATCAATATGAGCCCATCAGTAATGTTGGAAGGATTCAGCCAAATACATTTGTTGATTATGACCAACCTCATCCCTATTCAACATCACCTCCATCACACTTTTTTCATTTTTCATCATTACCCCAACAGGACAACCCCTTTTCCAATCCTCTTCATAATGATATTATCTATTCTCCCATATATCCATATTATGTATATCAATCCACATACAATCCTCCTCCACCCCTTCAATATTCTTCTTTCAATACAATACATCCATTTCAACAAGAAAATACTTATTCTTCCAATCCTACCATGCACTCACATCATACTTCACAATTTTCCTATCATCATTCTACCCATAACAAAGAAAATAGATGTAAAAAACCATTAGGTCATTTTATGACTGAACTCCTAAGGTACTTATCAAAAACCTCTCAAAAATGTTCATCACGTAAATTTACTAAGCTCAATCAACCAATGGATATAAATCTCAAGCATTTACTTGATAGAAATAAAATTGAACTCCCTTCCATAAGACAACTTGATACCATAGCAGATTGTTTTAAACCTGAGCTACATTGTGAATATCATAGAGTAGATGGACATATGACATAAAATTGTAAATATTTAAGATGTGCAATTCAATATTTGATTGATGAGGATCTTTTTAATATAAAGGAATTACAATCTACAACTGATTATAAATCTCCAGTAAACTATCAAACTCCTACACAACAAATACCAATAATCAATCAAGACATGGGGATCTCCCAAGAACCCCTATTCAATTATCAACAATAGAAAACCAATCAAATATTGCATGTTAATGTGTCCCATCATGATGATATTACTAATATTGTAACAGAAACTACAAATGAGCAACCTCAAGTTCAATCAACTCAATCTGATATTCAAGATATGGATTGCTCATTTGACCAACCTTCAAAACTATCTTTAGCTCTAGAGAATGATCCAAAATGGAATGTAAGCATAGAAAGCTCATCTTTAGAATTAAAATCTCAATCTGAAATCCCCTTTGATAGCCAACAACAAGTGATTAATCCTCAAGAAAAGATATCCCTTTTAGAAGTATTACAAAGTTCTCATAAGGAAACTTTGTTCAAGATACCTAGCCAACAATTTGTTCCTCATGATATTTTCCCTAAGAACATAATTAATGGTGTAAGCCCTCTTGAGGTTAACCATATTTCATTCTATGACAAGGAGATTCCTTCCTCTACTCCACAAGAAGACTCCTATCTTTACATTACAGGATCTAGTAAAGAAACACCTGTTAAAACTATCATGGTAGATAATGGCTCCTCTCTTAATTTATGCACTTATCAATTATTCCACAAACTCAAATTAAAGGAAGAAGATCTTAATGAATCAAATGTTATTATAAAATATTTTAACAATGAAATTCAAGAAGCTCAAGGTACTATAATTCTTCCCCTTAATATTGGATCCAAGATCCTAGATACTTTGTTTTATGTAGCATATTGCCCTTCACCTTACAACCTACTTCTCAGAAGTCCTTGGATTCATACGATGAGGGTTGTCCCTTCCACTCTTCACCAATATTTGAAATTTGAACTTGCAAGTAAAATTGTTACCATACATAATGACCCAACACCATTTGAAGAATATTTAACGGTTGAAACATCAAGTTCTATACATTCTCTATGGTCACAATTATCTTCTATCCATCACTTTTCTTCATTCATATATGATCATCCTTGTTTACCAAATAACACCCATGCATATATTTCACATATACTCCCTCCATATTATCAAGACTTGGAAGATAGTGATAAGAATGAAGAACCTTCTTATCTTTCTGACATTTTATTTTGTAACATGATCAATTTTACACATATAAAAGTAAAATCTTTTACTACATTATTCTACATTATAACAAAGCTTTTGTTATCACTACCTTTTATTCATCACCTTTTGTTCTTACCTTCAACACAACCAAATTATCCTTCAAAACCTCCTTTGATTTTGAAGCAACCTTAGACATGCTATACTCAAATAACCTTGTATAGTGTATATCGATCATCTTGTATATACCACCAATTTCATAAATTAAAATCAAAATACAAAAACATCAAAATCATCAAAATCTTCAAAAACATATTTTATTTTGTACTTGTCCATTCTTGGAGTTTGCAGTTATATTTTCAATTATTTTGGATAAATGAGCATTTATTTGGAATCCCACACTTTCACACTCACATGAATAAATATCTTGATTTTATTTAGTATGATTATTAATCTCTCTTATATCAAAGTCCACATTGGCATTAAATAAAGTTTTGAGCATAGAGAACCGATCTTGTTATTTACTTGAACCAAGTATATCTTTTCACATTAAAATGATTTCATTGCACATTCAATATGATTCTACATAGTAGACGTGGTTTCTTGAGCGAAAAGTTTCCCCTGCTATCCTATCATGCACATGGTCTAGAATATTTGAGAATTGACAAAAGGACAAGTTCACCCCTACCCAAAATAAAAATCCCTTGCTCTATAGATAATCCGAGCAAGTATCCCTAGCATAGGAAGAAAAAGAAAAGTTCAAGAAAAAGATAAAAAGAAAAATGTTATTTTGTATCATCACAACAATGTTTTAGCATTATCTCAAATATCAAGCAAAAATACAAACAAGTAAAAAGAGCAAAAGAGAAAAGCAAAAGCAAAGTGCAATAAAATCCTTTCTCTACTCCTTGAAAAGAAAAGAAGGGTGAATGAGCTTGAATCCCTAGAATTCTCAATCATTCGAAAACTGTGAGGTAAGCCCCATAATAGGTGGTTTGTGCCCAACTCGCTTGGCCTTGGGTAATTCCTAGCATGGTGATATGTCTGTCACATTAGCGACCTTATTTTGTACAGACCTATGTCGGCTTATGGATTAGCTAGCTCTTGATAACCTAACTTGCACGATGAGTCCAGTGCATCGTTATATGCATATAAATCATATTTAACGAACATTCATTTGGTTAAGGCAAATTGCTTGTATCAAATTATCTTGCTCAAAATTGGTGAATGAACAATATAATTGCACACACATTTGTATTTGAGATATTTTGTATCATTATGATAAATCAAGATCGGTAATGAACTCACATTTGCACATGAGGATCCCTTATAAACCTACATTTGTTTTTGATAATTTAAAATATTTCTATAATTCTTTTCAGAACAATTTTATCCTCTTATTTCAGAATTTTGTTTTGTATAAAAATAATTATATACATTGTTTCACAAAATTGCAAAACGATTTCAAACAACATGTTCATCATATTATTATTTTATGTTTATCAAAAATCAAAAATCAAAAACTCAATCATGCAATAAAACTAAAATATCTATTTTATCTTTGGATTTCGCGATGATGGTATAAGTCCATACCTATAAATCCTATGCCTAGCACAAACCATTGTTCTAATTTTATTTTCCCATCCATTTAAAAAAAAACATATGGCTTACATCATTATGTTACACAATTGTGCTTCAAAATGAACGAACACTTATTCTATTTCATGTCATTATGTCAAACATTCCATCTTGCAACCATGGTATAATTTCTAAGGAATTATTCAAAAATTTATAACACTTAGGAATTTATGCCTAGCAAAAATCACTTTTAAACATATTTCATGCATAATTTTGTGAAAAATCTGAAAAAAAATCATCCCCTGTTAGCGTACTGTTTATTTGTCTGTATTACATTATTTAGGACTGCTGTTACAACTGCGTAACATATTCAGTTCCGCCGGTGTTCTATTACCGGCTATGTAATCGCTATTTAAATCTTGCAGCAATAATACAATTACTGTTCGCTGAGTTTAACATGGCATCAGAGCCAAGTTGCAGGGAGCTGTGAGAAGGGAAAGGCTGGAGGACTGCATTTTCAGCTGGGAGCAGGCTGCCGCATTTTTTTTGGGACTGCGAATTATTTTTTTTAATCACGCAATCGTGATTTAAAAAATAATAATAATAATTTCGTGCAAGACGCAGCATCCCCGCTGTCCCCACCCCAGCCCAACGGGCACAGCCGCGACAGAGCGCGGACGCAGACAGCGTCGTGCTCCGCAGCATGACATAGGGTCGCGATTGCAGCTACGACAGAGCGCGGACGTCGCGCTCTACAGCGCGACACAGGGTCATGACTGCAGCCACGACAGAGCACGGACGTCATGCTCTATAGTGCGACTGTATCCGCGACAGAGCGCGGACGTCGCGCTCTGCAGCACGACTGATGTCGTGCTCTACAGTGCAACAGACAGAGCGCCCGATGTCGCGCTCTGTAGCATGACAGTCAGAGTGCGGGTCGCGAGCGCCAAGAATTTAAAATTCCTCGGTGCCCCCCGGTCGACGGTGCGCGGGAATTCAAAATTCCCACCCGTCGCGCCACAGCAGGGGTATAAACCCCCCCCTGCGCGTAGCGCAAAACGCGCTGTTGCGCCCCCCCTCGGCTTAAAAAAAAAAAAAAATCGAGACCCAACACCAACCCCCCCTACGTGACGCAATCCGACGCGCTCCCAACCTGGAAAGGTGTGACGGACATCAGACGCGGGTGGGGACTGCATTTTTTTTTAAACGCGACAGTAGCAGAGGAGGCTCGGGAAGCAGCAGCGCGCGAGGCCGAGGAGGAGGACCATTCGGGGTTGAAAAGGGAGAAGGTCGACTGATCCTCTCGGATCAGCCCGCTGGCTCACGTGGTCGTGAGCCGTGCGGTAAGGCTCAGGGAGCCTGCAGGTCGGGGGTTCAAATCCCGCCGACCCCCCCCCAAGGTATAATTTTTTTTTTCAAAGTCATTTCTTTAATTATTATTTTTTAATTAAAATATTTAATTTTAATTTTTTTAATAGTTTTTTAACTTTATAAATTAAAATTTTAATTTTAATTTATTTTTTATAAGTTTTAAAACTATATAAATTAAAATTATTTATTTTAATTTTAAACATATAATAATTATTGAAAATGCTTTGTTAAAGGATTTTTTTTAAAGGGGGATATTTTTTCAAAAAATCAAAGGGGGATTGTGAGTAATTTTTTGAAAAAGGCAATTTGGCGAATTGTAATAGGTGCATTTTCGGCTGCGACCGACACCTAGTGGGTTATTCTTGTGGGCATTTTTTTTGTTGTATGTTGCATATTTCATTTTTGCACTATAACATTAAAAATTAAAATCAAACACTCCCTAAGTCCCCGGAATAATTAAAACCCATCCGTGTAATTTATTGCACTGCAACATTCAATATTTGTGATACCTCTGGCCAGCACTTATAGGTAAAGCTGTCGTGATTTGGCTACTGTATCCGCCGCCTAATATAGCTGCTACAACGACGTCTGAGCTTGTTCTCTATAAATCGTCGGGGAGAGATAAATTACAAATTACCACAGATTACCTACATCAAGTTGGTCAATCTGCTTCAACAACAGGAGGCACGCCACCTTCACAAGGATGATTCTTCCAATACAACCCTATACACCAACAGGCAGGGTTCTAGGAAGAAAGGTAATGGGCAAAAAGGAGGCAACTTTAAGAAAGGAGGAAATTCTCAACAGGATACGAAAGGAAAAGGCAAACAACCTCAACATAAGAAGAGGTGGTGCAAGATCTGTGAGAAAGGCAACCATGACACCAACAGGTGTTGGCATAAGAACAAGCAAAAAGGCCAAAACAAACCACAAAATAAAAACAAGCAACCCCGGGTGAATGTTGTTGTTGAAGAATCCGACTCGGATTCCGAATGGGCACACAAGGTGCTCATGACTACCACAGATTCCACACAGAGGGATCCTGTTTGGTATGTCGATTCTGGAGCTAGCAAACATATGATCGGCGACAGATCGTGGTTTGAATCATTTGTGGCCAAAGAGGGCAAACCTGTCACCATTGCTGATGATAAAACCTATAGGGTTCAGGGAGAGGGTACAATTTTAGTCACTCTTCCTGATGGCAAGTGTCAGATTGACAAAGTCCTCTATGTTTCGAGATTGGCCAACAATTTGTTGTCAGTGACACAAATCTTGGATAGAAATATGGTTGTCAACTTTCGTGTTGAGAATGGAAAGAAGTGTTGTACAATTACTAGGAAGGGTAAGCAGATTGCAACAACTTCATATAAGCACGACTTATTTGCACTAGATGCTATCTCTACTCCACATGTTGCCATGACTATCTCTACCAAGGAGGCAACTTCCCTATGGCACAAGAGATATGGGCATCTTAGTTCTGGCTACTTACTGGAGCTCAGTAAGTATGAGATGGTAAAGGGTCTTCCTTCCATTTTTGCCACATTTCCAGTGTGCTCTGACTGCTTGGTAGGAAAGCAGCATAGAGTACCATTTGAGATGAGCTCAATAAGAGCACAAAAACCTCTGGAGTTAATTCACACCGATTTGTGCGGTCCTTTCACACCCAACAGTTGTGGAGGGAAGAGGTACTTTCAGTTATTTGTAGATGACTACTCACGAAAGATGTGGGTTTTCTTTCTCCAACTGAAATCTGAAGCTTTCGCATTCTTCCAGCAGTTCAAGAAATCCGTTGAGGAGTCAGGAGCTTATATTAAAACCCTCTGCTCAGATCGAGGGGGAGAGTTTACCTCTAATGAATTTTATGCATTCTTAGATAAGCATGGAATCAAGAGACAGTTAACAACTGCCTATACTCCTCAGCAAAATGGAGTTGCTGAGAGAAGGAACCGTTCTATCATGGAAATGGTTCATTGTATGCTCACAGGAGCTACTCTTGGGCAAAAATATTGGGCAAAAGCTGTCACCACTGCAGTGTATCTGTTGAATAGGGCACCCACAAAGGCCCTAAAAGGAATGAATCCATAGGAAGCATGGAGTGGTCGAAAACCCTCCATATCTCATCTACGTATTTTCGGATGTCACGCTTTCATGCACATACCGAAAGAGAAAAGGAAGAAGCTAGATGAGAAAACACTGAGACGTATTTTTCTTGGTTATTCTGAGCACTCTAAAGGATATCGGTTGATAGATCCTTTGACCAAGAAAATTCATATCAGCAGAGATGTTGTCTTTGATGAAGCTTTCACATCACAGAGCACATCTAAAGTACACCAAGATATTGTGGAAACTAAGGAAGAGAAGATTCCTTCGTCAACACAGATAGGAGGTCCTTCTACATCTTCTTCAACTCCACCGAAGAAGAATCCTAAATGGTGTACAAATACAATTAGAGACGCAAATTTATCCACTCCTCCCAATTTGAATTTGGATAGACCTCGTACACGTAGTATGGCTCAAAAGGAGAAAGAAGCCAAAGAAACTAGTGAGGTTGATGATCTTTGTCAATATTTTGAGGAACTTTCTGTGACTCCAAGTACAGAAGTAGAGGATATGGATATTGATGATGACAGGGCATTCATGTCTACCATAGATAGTCTTGAACCTGCATCAGTGCAAGATGCTCTTAGTGAGCCTCAGTGGAATGCCGCTATGGATACAGAGTATGAGTCTTTGATGAGAAATAAAACTTGGAAGCTTGTTGATTTGCCGCATGGAAAGAAACCCATTGGCTGCAAATGGGTATATAAAGTCAAGTACAAGGCAGATGGAACAATTGATAAGCATAAGGCCCAACTTGTTGCAAAGGGCTATGCTAAAAAAGAAGGCATTGACTACGAGGAAACTTTTGCACCTACTGCTCGGATGACCACAATTCGGGTTATGTGTGCTATGGCAGCACAATATGGGGGGAAAGTTCACCAGATGAATGTCAAAAGTGCCTTTCTAAATGGTGATATCCAAGAAGAAGTCTATATGACTCAGCCTGAAGGATTTGAAGTGGAAGGCCAAGAGCAGAAAGTTTGCAAGTTGGTCAAATCCTTATATGGTCTGAAACAAGCTCCTCGAGCTTGGTATATAAAAATGGACAATCACCTTATGCAACATGGATTTAAGAGATGTCCGTCAGATGCAAACCTCTATTTCAAGAAACAGGGTTCTGAGATAGTGTTGCTTGTACTCTATGTGGATGATCTGCTCATTACAGGGAGTTCAGAAACTATGATCTCTACTGTCAAAAGAAACTTGTGCAAATATTTTGAGATGACAGATCTCGGACTTCTCCATTATTGTCTTGGTCTGGAATTCAGCCAGAAGGAGCACACCATCAAAGTGTCTCAGAAAAAATATGCCAAGACATTGCTGGAAAAATATCGCATGACTGATTGCAAGCCAATGGCAACTCCGATGGAGAATGGACTTCAGTTATCACGATATGATGATTCACCTTAGGTAGATGGTACTCTCTATCGACAGTTGATTGGGAGTCTCATATATCTGACCAATACTAGGCCAGATCTCGTATTTGCTATCAACTATCTTTCGAGGTTCATGCAGGAGCCTAAGACCACTCATTGGAAAGCAGCAAAACATGTTCTTCACTATGTCCGTGGTACTATGGAATATGGCCTAGAATTCAAGAGGAACAACAAATTCTTCCTGCAAGGATACACAGACTCCGACTATGCCGGATCATTTGATGATCGCAAGTCAACTTCTGGATACATTTTTCATCTGGGATCCGGTCCTGTCTCTTGGCATAGCAAGAAGCAACAGGTGGTTGCTATTTCATCAACAGAGGCAGAATATCATGCCGCACGTGAAGCTGTGTGCGAAGTGATATGGTTACGTCGCATTCTGACAAGTATGGGCCATCCATCAAAATATCCAATACACTTGTTTTGCGACAATCAGGGTGTTCTGAACCTCGTCAAGAATCCAGTCCATCATGAAAGAACAAAGCACATTGAAACACAATGTCATTTCATTCGAGATGAAGTTCCAAAGCACCGAATTCAGCTTCAACACATTCCCACCGATGCTCAAGTTGCAGACATTTTCACTAAGGCACTTGGACGTGTCAAATTTGAATTGTTTCGCAGCTCACTTTGTATTGCAAAATAATGTAAGGGGATGTTAGTATAGCTATTAGTTATTACATTACCCAAATAATGTAATAAAGGGGGATGTTAGCGTACTTTTTATTTGTCTGTATTACATTATTTAGGACTGCTGTTACAACTGCGTAACATATTCAGTTCCACCGGTGTTCTATTCTCGGCTATGTAATCGCTATTTAAATCTTACAGCAATAATACAATTACTGTTTACTGAGTTTAACATCCCCATCATAATTTTCATCATCACAACACCAAGTATTAAGACAGTCTCTTAAGCACTCTTTTACTTTTAGCAATATTTCTATAATAGGATTAGTTTGACGACCTAGCGAGCGGTGACTCCATAAAATGGTCTATAACAGCGACAATGTCCTTTGAAATTATTGCTAGAATTCCCTTTTATTTTTCATCAAATCACACCAAAAACAACCAATTTTTGCACATCAGATTATTTCATTTACAAATTTTATGGCATGACATAACATTATAATTCATTTCCAACGACATAATTACATGAATCAACAATTCAAGCATCATAATACAACATATACACAAGTCATATCATCAAAAAGATAATATATATATATATATATATATATATATATATATATATATATATATATATATATATATATATATATATATATATATATATCAATGAATTATATACATCATCTGGATTGGTATGCCACAATCAAAGCTCTGGCATACTCAATCCCCTCAAAAGTAATAATAATATCATCTGCACTCTGTAGTAGCTAGCCTCAATAAGCCCTTGAGCTCTCAACCTCATCTCCTCCCCCATCCTGACATGGAGGAGGTGGTCCCATAGAGGTTCGGGTCGTATCTCGGGTCCTCGTCGTCGATCATGAGGATGTCCTTGATGATCCCATCATGATCGGCTCTACAATGGGGGCTGGCAATGATATCATCTGTCCCTATAGGACCACCTGATAGTACAAACCCTGGTAGAATGCAGTCTGAGCAATGGACCATGCCAGATCCTAAGTGCTCACTCCTCTGCCCTGAGCTCTGAGTTGTGTAGCCTCATCTTGCAGTGTCTGCACCTGAGCCCAGAGGTAGGCAACCTCAGCCCAAAGAGCTGCTGTCTCGCTACTCTCCCCTGCCTCAACACCCTTGCCCTTATCAGGTGATGGTGGTCTCTCCCCTTGCTACGAAGGGAATCTCTCCTCCCTTCGCTCTGTCTCCTGTAGCCTCTATGGAGCCTAACCCATCCGCTGGTGTCTCTCCTATGGGAACCGCCGCTGCTCTCTCCTACCATAACCCCATGCTACCTCAATGGTAGCCTGGTGTCGCCTCCCCATATATCACACAACTATGTGCACTGAACCCTATGCAATCATCATTCAAGGAGGGCGAATGCCTGTGTACCAGGCATCATAGCCGTTTGTAACCCCAGCATCATCACCATCCACTGGCTGGATGGGGGCATCGTTCACATCCTGACTCTAGAATCGCTGCATGTCTGGAGCCCCAATCAGTGTAGTACTATCCTGAACAGTTCGAGAGTACTCATAATCCCTGAGAGAAGGGATCCCCTACTATAGACTGAACTACCGTAGTACCCGATCATAGCGGTCATGATCCAAATTTAAATCCAGCAATTACACAAAGTAAAATCAAACATAATCTACTAGGATTAGATCCTTACCCATAGCCCACGTCGGACCTCTGTCACTCTGTGCACTGTCTCCACCATTGTTTCTTTTTGCAGTGCTCTAGAATAGTAAAAATGAATTAGGGTTTTACCCTATTTTCTTAATTTTATTTTTTAAAAAATCAAATTTTTAATTTTTGTCTTTTCGCGTTTTTACCTCAAACGTTCGATTTGGGTAAAAACATGGAGGGGGCACCATAGTCAGCAGTTGTACGATTCGACCAAGAATCATCGTCTAAAAAATTGAGTACATTTTTGCTTTCTCGTAAAACGAGAAAAACTCGTATTTAACACATTTTCTTTAGAAAATTCGCTAAAGAGGGGGCAAAATGGAGCACCCTAAAATTGGCACGGTTAAAACCTTAATAAAAGATAAAAGATAGAAATTTGAATTTTAACCCCAAAATCGCTCCAAAATCGCCTGTTACCCGTTTCCTCGTTTTTCATGCCATTTTTAGGATTTGTTTTGACCTTTGGATGATATCGTCGCAGATTAGATGAGATCGTCCCAGATCTGACGAAATTGTCATGGACAGAATGTCTAGACGATTTTGTCCCAAAACTAAATTTTCATAATTAGCTTCTGTTTCAACAGCCTCTCCAACTTGGGTAGAAGCACGTCTGCGTAGTTGGAGATTTCCCTGTTGGAGATCTCCTAGATTGGGATGATCCCCAACCTCTTAAACCTCTTCCTAAGCCTATATAAACTAGGATTTTCTAGTTTACCCCCCTGACTCCCCTTGATTCTGATTTCCCTGAACCCCTTAGCTGATAGATTTAACTCCTTATTCCCTCGTACTACTGTCTATATGCTGCATTTTGCATTTTCTTGCAGGAACTCTACTGTTTTTCAGTCGAAGATAGCTCGGATCATTGCAAATTATCTTGAACAATTACGAACAATTTTGTCGAGGAGCGCAGATGATCTCGTACGATTGGAGGTGATCCTGACTGTAGTCTTGATTGGGGGCAATCCGAGTCCAGAGTTTGCGTTTCCTTAGCTTTCTTTGCATTTTTCATATTGTATTTCTGCACTATTTTGAATTATTATGTTTATGCATCTTGGAGTTCACCTCATTTAGCATAATCGCATTGTAAAGTTAAAATCAATCATTAAATATACTACATTTCCTTATTTGTTATTGGAATCCATTATTTTGGCATGTTTGCTGTTATTTCTACCATTGTCCTTTGCTTTTGCACTTGCATATTTGGTATTTTGCGTCTGTTTTTGTGATTGCAAGTTTTTGACGAATTCATCTGATGAATTTGTCAGATTTTAGATGATTCTATCTGATTTCAGATGACCTCCTATGATTTGGGATGATCCTATGAAATATCAGACGATTACGTACGAATTGAGGTGATCTAAACTGCTACAAGCCTCATAATATTCATCAAACATCTCGAATCAAGTATGACACATTCTAATTAGCATATTCTCTATTATTAGCACTCATTCTTGTTTTCTGTATCCATTTAAATTATTATTGGTAGATAGAATAGTTTAGATTCATCTTGGCCAAACCTAGGAGTTGAATGATTGAGTATAAAAATGAACACATCAAACCCACTATCAACCTAGGCATGGAAACCGCCACTCAAAATTTTCCTGGTGAACCCACCATCCGTCGAAAATTCACCCTTATACTCCTCACCCAAGAGGCGGGACCTTCAAAGGGCCTCTCAGTCTAAGGTATTATCCCATCCTTCTCGCATCCCCCTTCTGGGCGCGGATCCTATAGCCTGAGGGTAAGGATGCGGAAAATTTGGAGCAATACAAAATCTAACCTAATTCTATGGTCAAAAGTCTACTAAAATGCTATTAAACCAATAGAAAAACTAATCTAACCTAATTAGCTAGAAAAAAATAAAAATAGGAAGGTAGTTATACCTTTGCTGCAAACCGTAGCTCTGGTACACGGTTTGCACTGTAAACTATGGTTGACAGTCGTAGTTAGCACTCTGATAGGTTTGCCCTCAATTCCAAGGGTAGTGGGCTTAACCTCCTTGTCCAATTGATGTTCAAGGATCGCCTCCAATGTCCTTATGATAGGTTTTTTGGTCGAATCACTGTGATGGGCCTTTGTTTGCCTAGATTTGCATTTCTTGATCCTCCTAGGCTCCTAGAACTTCCATGGCAAACTGATCATTGGATTAATAGCAAAGTAACCTTCGAATGCACAAATTTGGTATACAATATGATAGGGCTTCACTTCTCACTTGATCACTTCACACCCACTCAATAATTTGTTAGTGCTTCGCTATACAAATTATCTCTCTATATTCCCATTTGGAGGGTGTATTTATAGGATGTCCTAGGACTTGGGTTGGCTTCCTAGAAAAACCACGATCAAGAAGGGGTGGTTAGGATAGTTTGAATGGAAGCTTATACCCTCTAACCACCTTATTCTAGATCCAATGGCTGTTTCAACCGATTTGGCTCAGATTGAAGGCCAACTAAACTTCAGTTAAGATCGAAGGTCACAGTTGCGGTCTATACTGCAAACCATAGGTGTCAGCCATGGTTCAGATGTAAACCATAGGTCTGGGCTACGGTTCAGAATGATTATGCCAAGGAGCCCAAATTGAGTGGTTAGAACCACTGCTCTATCTTGGAGTCTGTCCAAGATCTTCCATATGGTCTTGTAGCATGTCCATATGAGTTGTCACACTCGACATGACGTGTTTTAGGTGTCTAAAGTACCTAACATCATAATTCTATTTAATGACTTGACTCCATCTATCAAGGCTCTCTGCTTCCAAATTAGGAACTCGATGAGTTTATAGGGTTAGTTTAGACTCCTCTATGGCTAAACATATATTCATTTTCATTACCTCTAAATTGCTATCCTTTAATTTAAATATTATTCTATTACTTTCTAGCCATATAGTCCAAAGTATTGTATCTTTTGATATATCTCATATTGTCTATAAAACCTCCCTTTTATAAGTGCTCTGCCACTACTTTAACCATTCTTCAATTATGCTATTCATCACCATCAATTTACCAAACATATTAAGAATCCATTTTCATAGTTTCCTGACTATTGAGCAATGTTCCAAGAGATGGTCTATACTCTTCTCCTCATTTTTACAAAGAACACATTGAGAAGGGCCATGAAAACATTCTTCTATGACCTACCAACCAAACAAACATTTTGACTTTAGGAATGCTTGGGCTATCCCAAATATCTCTCCATATTCTAGTGATATTATTATTTTATTGGTGCTTTACATTATATCCACTTCTTGTTGTGTATTCTCTTGAGCTATTCAACTCCCAGATCAATTTATTCTTGGCTCCCCTTGGAATAATTGTAGTTGTTATATTTCTACTTTGTTGCCTCCTAGAATCAATATCTTGTATACTTGTAAAACAATCTTGTTTCCATTTGTATCTTCCTTCCTGATCCTTGTACAAAATATTTGAAACCCTATCACCATAGTTATCTGGAAGAAAATCTCATCCAAGGTTTCAAAATTGGATCTAAATTGAGTGGTTTTTTTTATCACACCAAGAATTCATCTAAATAGAAATATTTTATTCAGTTCCCACCATCCATATTAAACCTTTAATCATTAGACCAATATATTTTTTAAACCATTCTAAAGAGCAAAACCATTTGGTAGATAGATTACAATAAATATTACAATTGGGTCATTGGAGTCAACATCCTTAGAAGAATTCTTGCCCATTTCTTTGACTCTCTTTGTACAATATCTAGATTACTTTTTCCTTAAGAGAAAAGTTTGCATCTGTAATAACTCTTAAACCAAGACCTCTCCTCATTTTAATATCACACACCTTGTTCCATTTCACCAAATAAAATTTCATTTTATCATGTAAACCTGACCATAAAAAGGATCACATAATATAGATTAAACTTTTTTCAACTAATTTTGGCATAGTATACACTGACATAATATGTTGGAATGGCCTGTAATACTGAATTAATAAATTCTAACGATAACCATCTATATTTTCAAGTTGGTAGTTTATTCTGAACTTTACTAATAACTAGATTCCATAATTTTATCCTCATTATCCTCTCAAATAAAGGTATACCTAGATAAGGTGCTGACAAATTTGCCTCCATTTGAAGTAATCTATAAATTCTTGCTTTGAGAAATATATATTTTAGATACATAAATTCTTGCTTTGATATTAGCCAGAGTGTTAAGGAAGTAAATTTTAGATATTTTCCTATTAACTTCTTGCCTTGATGCTCTTTTGCATTCCTTTATAAAGTTATTTAAAGCTCTAGCCTCATTTATCCTTGCCCTTCCAGAAAGGGCCATATCATATACAAATTGTTAATGGGTTATGTTTTCGACGTTATTACTAACCTTAAGTCCACTTATAAGCCCATATTTGTAAGCCTTCTTTAAGTTCCTACTCAAAACCTCTACCATAATAATGAAAAAATACGAAGATAGAGGATATCATTTTCTAAAGCCTCTCTTGGATTTAAAATATTATGTAACTAACCCATTGACCAACACTAAATAAAAAAAAAATTAATCCATCTAACCTATTTCTTCCCAAATCTAAAATTTTCTAAAATTGCAAAAAGAAAATCTCATTTAACCCTATCCAGGCTTTACTCATAATCAAGTTTTAAGATCATTGATTTCTCTTTTCTTGAAGCTGTTGAATGTTTAACTTCATGAGCTACTATGATCCTGTCCAAAATTTGTCTCCCTTTCACAAATCCTCCTTGCTCTTCTAAAATAATTTTGTCTAACAATGGCCTTAATCAATTTGCCATCACTTTGAAGATAATATTATATGCCATATTACATAGGCTTATGGGTCTAAAATAATCAAATAATTCAACATACTTATGTTTTGGAATTAGGGTAAGATATGTTGCATTTATTTTATAAGGTATGTATTGTATTAACCTAGACTATTCCACTTCCACAAATAAATAATCCTTCACTATATCCCAATTATGTTGTTAAAAATCTATAGAGAGAGCATCTAGACCTAGGGATTTATCCTTATTTTTTTTTTGAAAAAAAATGAAAAACTTGTATTAATACAAAGAACAATTACAAGCGGGAGAGAACACATCCCAACCAAGAACAACAAGCAACACAACAAGAGGAGAGCACAAAGGCAACCCAGCACAACACAGAGCAAAGAAGTCAACTGGGCACGAAAAAATGACATGTCACGAAATCGCGACATGTCGCGATATCGCGACAGTCAACCCCGGCTCCCCCACTGCGGTGCCAACAGTCGCGAAAATGCGACATGTTGCGAAATCGTGACATGTCGCGATATCATGACATGTCACGAAATCGCGACATGTCGCAAAGTCGCGATGACAGCACCCACCTGCAGCCCTTCGACAACAATGTCGCGAAATCGCGACGAATTCACCAAATGGCAACCAGAACGCAAAAGCGTCGCGAAATCGCGACAGTTTTCGCCAACCCGCTGAAAAGCCAAAATTGTCACGATTTCGCGACGGGTTTTCCTTATGACCCCAGACCGCCAAAAGTGTCGCGATATCGCGACGGTTTTTCCTTTCGGCTCCCAGCTCTCAAAACTGTCGTGAAATCGTGACGAAATATCCTCTCGGCACCCAGTTCTCAAAACTGTCGCGATATCGCGACGGATTTTCCACTTAGCACTCCATCTGCAAAAGTGTCGCGATATCGCGACAATTTTACCAGTTAGCACCAAATTGCCAAAACTGTCGCAAAATCGCGACCACTTAACCAGGCGCCTTCCCCAAGGGCCGCGATGGCGCGACATGTCGCGATGGCATGACATGTCGTGAAATCCGGTCAAAAACCCGTCAAAGGCCGAGAAGGCGCAACCTGTCGCGATATCGCGACATGTCGCGATATCGCGACAAAAACCCGGAAGAGGCCGAAAGGGCGCAACCTGTCGCGATATCGCGACAGAAACCTTCCTTAGCAAAAAAACACTGCACATCATTTCAGAAAACGTTCAAGGCCTTGTCGAATCTCTGCATCCTCCACAGGCATGTCACTGTGCAGCTGCATCCCAACCTCCCTTTCAGCACCCATCTTAGCCAGGAAATCGGCCGCCTTATTGAGATCTCGATTCACATAGACAGGTATCACATCATCTAATTCTCTCCAGAGCTCTTTGATTTGGGAAACTAAGATCCGCAACCTCCAAGCTTTCGAGACAAAGTTTCTCATACAATCAAGAGCACCCACCAAAATTTGGGAGTCAGACTCAATAATAATCTTCCTGTGTCCTTTTTTGGCAGCCCAGAAGGAAGCAGATTTAATGGCAAAGGCCTCGGCTTCATTGTTTGTGGCACATCCCAGACCCTACAGTTCCCAATAGAGCAAAGACCCAGCATGGTCACGGCACATAACTCCAATTCCAGCACTTCCCGGATTGCCTTTAGCCGCTCCATCAGTATTGATTTTGATCCATCCTTCAGGAGGAGGTTTCCAACTACCACTCACCTGCCTTTGTTGAAAAACAACTCCCTCGTCCAAAGGCTCAGAAGCAGACTGAATTTCCCCCTCGGTATGAATGGCAACCGTTTCCGCCACTTTGCTCCAAATGACTTGCCATATTCCTTCTAGAGAGGAGAAGGTTTCACAAAAAATACGGGCATTTCTCTCCAACCAAACCTGCCACCAGATAAAAAATAAACCAAGCTCCCAGCCAATTCGAAGAGCATTGGATTTAAATCTACCTTTCTTCCAGCTTTCCCAAATGTTGTTTCGAGACAAGACCCCATTAGCCTGAAGTTTAAAGTGGGAGAACCAGCGCTTCCAGATCTGTCGTGTGAAAGAACATTCAAACATTAGATGATCCGCCGTTTCCTCCTGCTTATGGCATAACACACATTGAGAAGGGCCAATGATGCCTCTGAGTCTGAGATTGTCATAGGTGAGAATTCCATTATGCAAAAGCGCCGGGCGAAGAAGTTCACTTTCGGCCGGCCACAGGGATGCCATATCTTTCTCCGATCGGGGAACCAAAAAAAAGGGTGGAGGGGGCTGTGGGAGGATCTCACCATATCCTTCTTTCACAGTATAAACCCCAAGGCTTCCATAGCCCCAGGCCGATTCATCCTCCTCATCTCTCCCAGTAAGAAACCGTTCTGCAAAGATTTTTCCCAAAGTAGGTACCAACTCCGGAGGGATAGGTATTGGCCACTCATCCAGCCCCTTAAACTTTATGAGCTTGTAGTCCCCCAAATGACTAGTGTTAAAGTAGCTCTCAATTTGAATCCATCCCTTATCTTCTAAAGCAGATTTTATCGGTTGCAATTCAGGAAAAACAACAATAATGGGAGGATTCTGGTCCCAGGAATCAGTCCAGAACCGAGCCTTATCCCCTCGTCCCACTTTCCAAAAAAGTTGATCTTTGATGAGTTGAGCTCCAAGCTTAAGCGCCTGCCACACTGGTGATCCAAAACCTTCCAGTGGAAAGCGGCCCACATCATTAGGATGGACAGAACCCAGGTATTTGCTAGAGAGAATTCTGCTGAAGAGGGATGTTGGCTGAGAAATCCACCTCCAATCATGGTTTGCCGACCAAAGCCTTGTTGTTAAACTTGGAGCTTCTTAGTCCCAAACCCCCTTTTTCCTTGGGTTGGGTAACCTTGTCCCAGAAAACCAAGGCCCATTTCCTCTCTCCCTTGGCACCTTCCCATAGAAATCTTCTAGCCATTTTATCCAGCTCTTTCCAAATAGACTGGGGAGCAGCCAGGACGGAGAATTTATAAATTGGCATGGCCTGAATAATTGACTGCAGAAAAGTTAGACGACCCCCATAACTTAACCATCTATTAGACCAATGGTTCATTCTATCTTTGATGCCATCCAAAAGGTCCTTCCAAACATCAATTTTCAATTTTTTGAAATGGAGAGGGACCCCCAGATAGACTACTGGGAGAGAGGTCCGAGTGAAACCTAAAATCTCAATAACTATGTCCTGTAACCGTTGATCAATATTGAAGAAGATCACTTTGGATTTATTGTCATTGATGACTTGATTAGAGGCCCGGAGGTAGACATTTAGAGTATCTCTGATTCTTCTTGCTTCCCTAAGGCTGGCCACTCCCACCAATCCAGTATCATCTACAAACTGTAAATGTGTCAAAACTTCAACCCCGACCTTAAAACCTGTTATCTGACCCCGAAGTCTTCTTTTCAGAAAGAGTCTGCCCAATCCTTCAGCCAAGATGAGGAAGAGATAAGGAGAGCAAGGGTCTCCTTTCCGCAATCCTCGAGAGGCACTAAAAGGAGGCGAGGGAAGTCCCTTGATAAGAACAGAGTATGAAGGCATAGAAATACAACTCATGACCCAGTCTGTCCAGTCCTGAGAGAAACCAAAGGCAGTCAACATCTTTGCCAAGAAGCCCCACTCCACCCTGTCATAAGCCTTGGACATATCCAGTTTAATGAACATTCCTTTGTTCCCAGGTTGGTGCATTGTATGGATAGCCTCCTGAGCAAGAATCACTCCATCCAAAATTTGCCTCCCTTCAACAAAACCCCCTTGCTCAGAGGAAATTATATTATGCAGAATAGGTTTTAACCTTTCAGCCATAATCTTCGTAATTATTTTATAGATCACATTGCATAAAGCAATAGGTCTAAAATCAGATAAATGAACCCCCCCTGCTCCTTTTGGAATTAGAGTAATGAAAGTATGATTTAGAGCCTTGAGCATTCTTTTATTGGTTCTGGACTCTTCAGTGACAGCCAGAACATCTTCCTCCAGGGAATCCCAAAAGGCCTGGAAGAACTCAATAGGGAAGCCATCAGGACCAGGTGATTTACCAGAACTCATCCCAAAGACCACCTTCTTAAGTTCATCTTTATCTATAGGTCTAAGTAGAGCCTAGTTTTCTTCAGGAGAGATTAAAGAAGGAATGACAGCAATAACTTCATCTTGGGCTGCCCCATCTTGCTCCATACTTTCCTTAAAGAGTTTTGAGAAATACTCCATTGAGTGGAAGTGCATACCAGGAAGAGTGTCAAAAGAGTATCCATTCTCATCTTGAAGGAAATCCATAGTATTCATTTGTCTCCTAGCACGAGCAGAGCGCTGAAAAAATTTTGTATTTCTGTCTCCTTCTAATAACCAAGTATTTCTTGCTCTCTGTTTCCAGTAAATCTCTTCTTGGTTATCAATATCCTCAACCGCTTTGTGCAAGGCATCATCCTCGGATTTAAGGTGCTCGGAAATGTTTCCTTCCCTGAAATGTTTTTGCACCTCATCCCATCTAGCCAACAAGGGGGCCCGTTGGAGCTGGAAGTCTGATTTGTTAGTTTGCCTCCATTGTTTCAATTTACACTTGACAAATTGAAGCTGTTTGTGAAATTTGAACATTGCAGTCCCAAAAGGTGGGCGGCCATCTTCCCACCACTGAGGAATTTTTCTTCGGAGATCTTCTTTTTGCAACCAAAAATTTTCAAATTTAAAAGGTTTATGGTACTGCCCTGTCCTAGCCCCTCCCTCCAGAACAATGGGAAAGTGGTCTGAAACTGGGCCTTCCAAAATCTGAAATTTAATATTCCATTTCACAAATGCTTCCTCCGAGACCAGAAACCGGTCTAGTTTTACCTTCCTACTGTGTGGCTCTCTTCTCTTATTAGTCCACGTAAAATAAGTACCAGGACCTTTGATATCAACAAGGTGAAAGGCCCGGACTTGAGCAATCAGAAGCCTATCCCCTGGATCCAAAGCTGGGAAACCACCTTCCTGATCACTGGCAGATAATTTGGCATTAAAATCCCCAGCAACAATCCAATCGCAGTTTTCCCGGGAGGATCTCATTGAATGAACAGCATTCCATTGAAGCCGTTGGCCATCAATGCTTTGAGCCCCATAGAAGTTTGTAATTAAAACCTGTTCAGCTGTAACAATATTCTTAAAGAGAGATGTGAGAACCCCCTCCAAGCTGTATGTTCTATTGCTATCCACACCAGAGGATTCCATAGAGTAACAATTCCCCCCGAAGCTCCTTGGGCCGCCACATCCATATATCCAGCGCCCCTCCATATTCTACTAGCAATTTTACACATAAGATCTGAAGACATTTTTGTTTCCTGAAGGAGCAAAAAGTCTATTTTGTGTCTTCCTAAAAGTCTTTGAACAACAGATTGATGGGTTCTACTGTTTAAACCCCTTACATTCCAGGATTGTATAATCATTGGAAACCTTGGGAGCAATACGAGTCAATTGTTCTCACCGATCCTCCATTGATCGGCTTGTCCCCTTGCGCTACTATTAGATCCTTATTGGATTTTCTACCGGCTCCTTGGGAATTACTATTCTTAGACCTCTTTTCCACCAGGTGATCCCCAACGCTGGTCTTTCTCTGTTCTTTTTTGCACTTCCCATGAGGACATCCTTAATAACTGGTTGTGCAGGGGAATGAATTACCATAGCCCCTAGGTTCTCTGGCTGTAGAGTCTCAGGGGTTTCAATCACCTGTTCTAAGACAGGAGTAGATGATAGAGGATCGTGAGAGTGGGTGTTAGTATCCCCAGCATTCCCAACCACTCCTTCCATGACTTGGTCTTCTTGGTCTACAAGGGATTTGAAGATTTCATATCGATTGGTTGGCTTGGATTGGGTCTGTTCCTTGCCATTTCTCTTTTTGTTTTTCCTCCGCTTCTGCTGTTCAAAGCCATCTTTCTGGGCATCAGAACCCTGGGAGATATTGAGGGGATCTTTGACCGAAGTGAACTTACCCTCTCTGGGGCGATTTGACGCTCCCGACGGAGCTTCCGATTTTGTGGTCAGGCTATTTGGGCAGAACCTAGCCAAATGGCCATGCTTATGGCAGACTCTGCATCTGAAAGGTAAGGCTTCATAGTCTAGCTGCTGTATCCAGGTTAGTCCTGCCAACTCCAATTCCACCTCGGCAGGAAGTGGCTGGCTAATGTCCATTTCTACACATATTCTAGCAAAGACAGCAGTATTTCCTTCCATGGTATCTCTTGAAACTCCCAAAAATCTACCTAGAGAATTACCAATCAACTCTAGGATTTGCTCACCCCAAAACTCCATTGGGAGAGCATACAGCCGTATCCAGACCGGGACAGCCGTGGGCTCAATGCGAGGGTCAAAACCCACTCTCCACGGTTGGACAAATAATCCTGTCGGGCCGTGGCTCCTCTTCTATGATTCAAATGCTCTGTTTCTATCTGCTAGAGAAGAGAAACTAATAATAAAATACCCATTGCTTATAGGCCATAGAGAGTACTCACCAATGGGCTCCCAGTTCTGTCTCACCCAAGTGTGAAGGAAGTTTAGAGTGGGCCGAATACCCATGAATTTGCAGATCAGATCATGGGTAGCACGGTATATAATCGTATCCTCAACCAGTTCTGGCTCTATGACAATCTTTGGCCTGGACGCAGATTGTGGAAGGCAGCCGTTAACTCTGTTTGCAGGTAAACCCTTTCCAGCATTCTTAAATAGCATTTGATAAGCACTGCGTTGAGCTTCATCGGAAGAAGATGCAGGGTTTTCTTTTAATTTATCTGCATATGAGCTTTTCTGCCCATCGGAAGATCCTGGAGGAGACCCCATTGGGCCCTCCCAAGGCAACGAGCAATCCTTCAAAGAGGTGTAAAATCAATCCACAGGAGGATCTGGAAGAGACTTCCAACCAGAGACCCTGGAGCTTCGCCTGGTGCCTGCACAGAAAGTTTCCCGCCAAAATGCCAGAGCCGCCCGGTTTTCGCTCCTGTTTCGCTCCGTCAACTGGAAATATTTTAATGTTCCTAATTAGGGATTTATCCTTATTAAAAGAGAAAATAACTAAATTAACTTCTTCTAGAGTAATAGGCTCCATCACTTTCCTATTGTCTTCATTCGCTATAATTGAAGGTACATCTTGAAGAAGTTTATTGTTAAGAACTTTAGTCTCCCCTGATCCTAGAATATTCTAATAAAAATACTTTATCTCTTTTCTAATTTCACTCCGATCTTCAATCCAAACCCCTTCTATTGATTTAATTCTACTAATTCTGGATGTTGATCTCTGTACTATAGCCATCATATAAAAAAACTTTATATTTTTATCTCCTTTTAACCAATTTTGTCTTGATTTTAATCTCCAAAATTTCTCTTTCTTACGTAAAATATTATGATATTCACTAAGCAACTCCCTTTAATCTGAGCTTGGATTATTATGATCACCTTTTTTGAATTTAAAAAGTTTATCTTTTAGTTCTTCTTTCTTCTAAAAAATGCTTCCAAAAGTGTTCTTGTTCTATTCTTTTAATCTAGATGTCATAGGTTTAATTTGTTTTGGAAGAGCATACAATCTACCATGTCATAGGTTTAGATTATACCCTATCCTGTTGTTGGTCCATGTATAGTTTTCTTCTTCAAACTCAACCTCCTATAGATTATTGTTTTGAATAAAAGCTGATAAATCTCTCATACTTTGGGTTAATTTCCTAATTTCCCCAAAATTTTCATCCACCTTTATTATGGCATTAAAATATCCTATGATCATGAATTAGGTTTCTTGATCTTTACTTCTCATAAAGGCTTCAATACCACTCCAAACTTCTAATATACCAAGTTGAGTTGTAGATTCATAGACATTGATAATGATGAAACAAATATCTACAAAGTAGCAAGTGACTAAAGAGGCTATCCAATGCCTAGTTTTATGAACCTAAAAAAATACTTATGAAGAAATTAATAAGTTGTTATAGTCCTAATTTTATTTTAATATAAGAATTAAAATTAAGTAGCAAGGAATATAAGGATGCATTAAAAATCCTTGGAATATGGGGGATTATTTGATAATTTCTTTTATAGGATCTTGTAGAGGTATTGTAACAATATGAGACATATACAAATGGGATGGAAATTTGCTAGAAGAAAAAAGTAATTAAGTTGTGGGTCTATTTTTTAGGAAATAATAAAATATCAAAGTTTATGATATAAATGTATATGCTCCAACTATAATTAATCCTTGTGAAAGATGTTGGAAAGAGCTCAACATATTTTTGTCAAATACAATGATGATTCATAATTATACTCTATGGTTTCTTGGGGGGACTTCAAAATTGTTCTATCTCCTTATGAAATAAGGGCACTACTCTTGGATGGTCTAAATTAATGTAGGATTTTTGTTTGTTTATCAATTCAAATGGCCTTTGAGATTCTATTCCTTCAAGTTTTCAGTATATAGGGGATAATTGACTTATTGGGAAAACCCATATAGCATAAAGATTAGACATTTTTTTGTTATCCAATACATGGTTACAAACATAGTATATAATTTCTTCATATATTTTATTGCAAGAAGGATTAAACCATACACCCATTCTCTTGAGAATTGATTTAATCAATAATGGCCATCCAAAACCATTTCAATTTTAGTTTGTGCAACTTCAAGACCCTAATTTCTTCTATATGATTATGTTATGGTGGAATAAAATAAAAAATGAAGGATAATATATCTATAGGTTTTTTCATAAGTTAAAATATTTAAATGGGAAAATGAAAATTTGGAATGCCAAATATTTTGGTAGCATATTTAAAGCAAAGGAGGAAATTGAAGCCCAACTAAAACATTTACAAGAGGTTCAATGGATTGGACCAAAAGATTTATGTGCAAGAAAAATTAAATTTTAATTACCATATTATATGTAAAAATGAGTCATATTAGTCCTACAAACCTAAGGAGATATGGATTGAAGAAGGTTATTGAAAAACCAAATTCTTTCATGTTACAACCAACATAGATTTGTCTAATCATCACATCAAAAATATTTCAATTCCAAATAGAAGAAATATTGAGGAAGTTAGGAAGAAATAAAACAACTATTTCAAAGATATTAGGAGTGATTATGAACTAGGAGTAAGTAGGAAGTGTGATCAAGGAGTGAGCATCACTTATTCTTGTTGAAAATCTTAGGAGAAACTCAAAAACTAAAAGATTTACTAGAAAGCAAAGTCTTTTTTGAATATCCTTATTGGAAGTAAGGATGCCCTAGCTAGAAGTAAGGATGTCCTAGTTGGAAGTATGTATCCCTAGTTAGGAATAAGAGAAATAATGAATCTATGGAAAACCCTATCCAACTAGCAAATACATCAAAAGTTATTATCAAGGATGAGATGATTGAGTATGATATAATGGCTCTTAAAACTAGAGGATTAAATGTAAGTTCTATGGATACTGACCAGGTTTTTCTAAAATATAAAATTGGATCAAGTGGAAGTGGGGATTGAATTCAAATTACTTCATGAATTTTATTTTGAAAGGATTTTTAATTATTATCTTCTCCAATTTATAGATAAGGGATAAAACAATGGATGGAGGCCTTTTGTTTAAGGGTAAATATGCATTATATTTAATACCATGGAGTAAGAATTTTTCTATGGAGACAAAAACTATTAAAAGGCTTTTGATGTGGATAAGGCTTTTTAGACTTCCTTAACAATTTATCAATAATGAGGTTTTAATGAATATTGAAAATACTCTAGGTGAATTCATCCAAGAGGGAAAAACTACTAAGGAGAGAAGGCATGTTGTATGCACCCAAATATGTGTCGCTATTGATATATGAAAACCTTTACCATAGTCCATTAGGATTTAATATGAATCAAGAGTATGAGATAAATAAGTGGATTATGAAAACATTACATTCCAATGTCGTAAATATCATGAAACCAGATACGTGGCAAGATATTATATAATGAAAATTATGGAGAAAGAGATGGAAATTTTTGAGCATGAAACAAAATTCAATATAAAATAAAGAGATCATATCATAGGACAATCTAGGTGAAATAAAGGATTTTCCACTCCTAAAAAAATGGAAAGAATAACCCCTCTACATCATCAAATGGAATAGATAATTATACTTAATTCGAATTAACCATTAGAAGAAAAAATGACACAAGAAATTAGGAAATACAATGCATAAGTTCAAATATAGGAGTTAAAGGTGCAAAGGAATATAGGGGGGTAAATTTTAAAGAAAATAATATGGAGAGGCAAATTTTAAAGAAAGTGAGGTGAAGGAGGTCAAGGTAATCTAGGTAAATCATCATTTTCCTCAAGTAGCATAAAATATTATTCTTGCAATAAAAATGGAAGTAGTACAAAGTCTATTCATTGCACTTTAGGATTTCAAGAGAAACATCATAAAGAATAGTATATAGAGGATATCCAAGGAAATTTAGGGGTTCTAGGGCAGCATAAGAAATTAATGATTATGGAGGATCATCCATGCACTTTAGTGTTTTTGGTGTAACATAAAGAAGAAAGTTTTTATGAGGTTATTCCTTACATTTCAGATCCTTTAGGGCAATATAAATCTCTAGAAGATAAGTCTTTTTATGAACAATATGAAAAAAATAGAAGAGATTGACAAAGATGAGAGTGTTTATGGGAATGTAAAAAAGGAGAGGAAGGCCATCAAATCATGAACAAAGAGAAAAAAACTCAAGGGAATATCGATTTAAGAAGCCAAATAAAATTATCATAGGCATTAACAAGAAGTGGGCCTAAGCCCACTAATAAAATTAAAAATGTTATGATGATGAAAATTATATCATGGAGTATTAGGGGTATGAATAAGACCCATATAAAAGGATTTAATAAGGAATTAATAGGTTACTATAGTCTTGATTTTATTTTAATACAAGAAATAAAATTAAGTAGTGAGGAACGTAAGAATGCTTTTAAAATTATTGTATGTAGTATATATGGATGGACAAGAATTGTTGAATATTTTATCAACTCATAGGACAATTTTGATACAAAAGATAAATAATGCTATAATTAAAAATATGATAGTCTGCTTTAAAGCTAAGTAATATCAAAGTGCTATTTCTAGAACTGAGTTACACATCATCAAAAATGGAATTTTCAAGATCTAATTAGCACCTCTATTACCAAAAACCTAACTCCTCAATTGTGTTTTAGTTTTCCAACTCTATTTTTTTATGGGGCTTCAAAGTATAACTTTGGATTAACTACTATTAGATGATTTATATGGTTAGGACCACACTCTAGGATTCTTGAATTTTTCCTGAATTTAGGATAAACCACCAATAATGTAGCTGAGTTGATGGCCTACAAAGTTGGTCTCACTCTAGAGATAAGAGAAAATATCAAAACCCTTTCTATTTATGGGTACTCTAATCTGATAATATAATTTCTTTTTGGAAAACAATAGGTCAAGTCTATTCTACTTTGGTTGTTGAACCAAGTCTATAAGACTTTGGAAAATTTTGAATAGATTAATTGGCATCACATTCCTAGGAAGTGGAACCATTTGGAAGATAAAAATGCCAATGAAGGCTTTCATTTGCATCCTTATTTAGCTTAAATAAGAAAGTTTCAAATCAAGAATTTTGAGAATTAAGATATGACTACATAGACTAAGCATAGTGGCTTTGTTTATTTTACGTATTGTTTTGGAACAAGGACTTATTTGTTCTAGTTATTTTGGCTTTGTCTGAGAAGAGATTTTATTTTTTATAGGTATTCTTGCCCTTGTGGGATTCTAGATTTTGTTACACACATCCTTGGTTTTTATATGATGCTTGTAGTAGCTAGCCAACTTGTAATATTTATGTTATATTAAATAATATAAATATTTAAAAAAATAAATAATGCTTAAAAAATATTTGGAATATGGCTAATTGTCCAGTAGTTTCTTCTTTAGGAGATTCAAATATTATTTCAAAAATATGAGATAAATGCAAATGGGATGGATAATTGTTAGAAGCAAAAAGTAATCGTGTTGCTAGAATCCTTTGCAAGAAAGAGGAAACCATCAAAGTTGGGGTTATAAATGTATATGCTCCAACTATGGTTACTCATGAAAGATGTTGGAAGGACCTTAGCATATTTTTTCAAACACAATGGTGATTTATTATGATCTATGGATTCTTGGGGGATATTTCAACATTATTCTATTTCCTTTGAAAAATAAGGGTGGTACTCCAATATGGTCCAAATAAATGCAATATTTTAATTTATTTATTAATTCAAATGGCCTTTGGATGTCAATCCTTCAAGTTTTCAATATACACGGGATAATAGACACATTGGGAAAACTACTATAGCAGAAAGTTTGGATAGATTCTTGTTATTCAAAAAATGGTTGTAAACAAATTATATGATCTCTTCATATTTTTTATTGAAAGAAGGATAAAATCACAAAGCCATTATTTTGAATTATTATTTACCTAATAATGGTCATCCAAATCCATTTTGATTCCAGTCTATGTGGCTCTAAGATCTTGGTTTCTTCTAGATGGTTATGTTATAGTGGGATAAAGAAATTTTTTAAGGATCATATATATATATATATATATATATATATATATATATATATATATTTCAAAATATATAATATTTAGAGGAACAATTGAAGATTTGGAATACCAAATATTTTGGTAACATATTTGAATAAAATAAAGAAATTGAATCCAAGCTTAAAAATTTACAAGAGATAGTAGAAACCAATGGAATGGATTAGGATTCTTATGTGAAGGAGAATAATTACTTTTGATCATCATGTTGAAAAAGGAGTCATATTGGTTTTATATATCTAGGGAGAAATGGCTCAAGGAAGGAGATAGAAATACAATTTCTTTTTATGCTACAAAAAAAATATATTTTCATTACATAAAAAATATTTGAACTCTAGATGGAAGAAATATTGAGAAAGAAGATATAAGGAAGGAATCAATTCATTATTCTAAAAAAAAATTATCATATAGTAGGCAATATAAGGAGCACAAGATGAGATTTTACAAAATATTCCATTAATTATCACATAGGCACAAAATTAAAGCCTAATGAAGAATATATATATGGAGGAGCCACATGAAGTAGTTTTCTCTTTCCATCCTAACAAGTCTCCTAGCCTTGATGGATTTTCAGTATTTTTCTTTCAAAAATTTTAGGATTTATTAAAGATTGATATGTTAGTTATGGTTGAAAAGGCCAGGAAAATGAAGGGTATAATAAGTGATATCAATGCCACTTTTATTAATTTGGTTCCAAATAAATGCGAGACAAGATAATTTGATAATTTTTATTGAATAAGCCTTTATAATATGATTTATAAAATTATTTTAAAATTTTTGGCAAACAGGTTGAAAGGAAATCTAGATTGTGTTATCTTAGAAGAACAAGGTGGTTTTGTTCATGGTAAACAAATTCTTGATGGTATAATCATTGCACAAGAGGGCATACATTCTCTTCATTTCATGAAAAAATTAGGTATGCTTATGAAATTAGATATGAATAAAGCATATGATAGGATTTTTTGGATTTTTCTACATGATATTCTCAAAAATTTTGGTTTTGATTACAATTTGTGTGAATGGATTAAATATTGTTATAGCACTAAAAAATATTGTATTTTGATGAATGGTTCTCCTACTAGTTACTTCAAGTTATCTTGTGGACTTTGAAAAGGTATTTAGGTTGAAAAAATGGTCCCTTAAAAATCGCATCTCTAATTTGTTGATGATACTTATATTTTTGGTCATCCCTTAGCCAGTGAGACCATGGAGTTTAAGACAATACTATCATGCTATGAGAAGGCTACTGATCAGTTGGCTAATACTACACAATCTAAGATTTTTATTAACACTGCCCTAGATTTACAAAAAAATATTATGGATATTTTAGGGTTTAAAATTGAAAAATTTCCACCAACTTACTTAGGTATTCATTTATCTCATAAAGGAAATAAAAAGGAGCTTTGGATATCTTGTTTGGATACAATGAAAACTTGTTTGGTAGGTTGGAAAGGTAATTTCTTAACCATAGTGAGAAGGTTGCAACTCATAAATACTACATGTCAATCCATATCTATTTATATGATGCCACTTTCAAGATTGCTTGTAGGTATAACATCAAAAATCGATCAAATTCAAAGAGACTTTCTTTGGAAAGGGCACAAGGAAAAATTTAGGTTTTCTTTTTGTAAATGATATAGGATTTGCAAATAAAATAATATTGGAGGAGTAGGCTTGTGGAATTATAGACTTGTGAGATTGGCCTTAGGGACAAAGCTTGGATGGATATTATTTAGATATCAAGAAAATAATTGTGAGAATATTACTTCAAAAATATATAGGTTCTCTTAATGCAATGAAATTATTCATGAAAATAACACTACCCAAATGTTTGTCAACATGGAACTTCATATAATATAGTTTGAAATTAATAAAGAAACATATTAAATGGTCATTCAATAAGGAAAATTATGTAGGTTTTTAGTCTGATTCTTTGTTGAAGCCTTATCCTCTTATGTTTGACTCAAAATGACAACCATTGGCTCAGGTATGCCTAACTTATTGTTGGATTTTCATCCAAATTATCATAGGTTCCAATATTTAGGATCAAATATAAAATTCAATATTTGAGCATTCAATATAAATGGCCAATGTCAATGAACATAACATTCATGAAATAACAACAATAATATGAAATAAATGGCCAATATCATTCATGAAAATAACATAAATAAAATTACAATATTATTTCTCAAATTGTATACAAGCTTCTATCTTGTACTCATACATTCTTCGATACATATTCAGATATATTTCATGGAGCTTTATCTCCATAATATAACCTTAGAAAGGTGACTCTTGAACTCTTTGACTATTTCTCTCCTTACATATCTAGGAGATGCATCTTTTCCTATTCCACACATAAGATAAACCTCTCATGTCCCTTTTGGATTTACATATTACCACTTGCATACATGACTTGACATTCTATTTACTTGCTCACTTTACTATATGACACTTGCACACTCCTACTTTCACAATTTTTCACTCATGACACTTGTATACATCCTACACATAGATACTTAAGGTAAATATAAATCACACACCTAAACTATTAACTCACACTCTATTCTAATATTTACAATTGTACCAAAGGTACCATGGGGGTGAATTTTTTTATTAGATGGAAAAGAAGGGATTTTGAAAGGATCCTTGAATCTTTTACATATTTACAACACTACCCAATATAGCATAGAACATAAAACCAATAAGAGAGAAAAAATTCCTAGCCCACAAAGATAAACATGGGATAAGGCCTAGCCCAAAACAATACTTAAAGAGAAAACATCACAAAAATAGGAGCGTAACCCACATAAACAACCAAGAGAATCCACTGAAAACAATAACACAAAAGAGAAACAATAAAAAAAAATAGAGAACCAGAGGTACAACTAGTCTATTAAAGATCTTCCTTAGGAGAGACCTGAGTGTTCTTGAGGAATCTCATCATCTAGATAACCTCATCCACATAAATGATATTCAACTTCATTAATCTACTAAGGGAGGAGATAAGGTCAATTTACGTATTCTAGGCATTCACAACATTCATGAGGAGGTCACAACCCCATAAAATATCCTCACCTAAACTAGAGAAGTTTCTACCTTTCACCTCGACCTTCTTCCTAGGATCTAGATCAACATCTCCAAAAAAATTTAGAGTAAAAAATGACCTAATTGGACTTTCCTTCCTTGTCTATTTTGAATCTTAGGCACTTCAATATCCTAGCCTCCTACGTGTTGAAAATGGGGTTTGAATGTGCCTCTGTCTTCCCCACAGTACCTTTGGGGGTATTCACACCATCACCTTTCATCATTAGAATTTTGAGGGATCTCATGGCATCCTCATTTAAATCCAAACCTTGGGGAGGTTAAAACTTTTCCACATAAGAGTCTGAGTTCTTCTTAATAGACTTCTTAGAGGAAGTCAACAAGGTCGAAGAGGGCTCCTTGCTATCTAAATGATCTAAGGCACTCTCACCAATTGTTGCATTGGCTTGGAAAATATATCTTCCAAGGTTGAGCCTCCCCACCTTATCACTATACTTAGTGACATCATTAAAAATAATTTTTAGTAAACCTTGGTGGAAGGGGCTAGAGAATTTACCTCACTTAACTTGGCCCATCATATTTTCAATGGAGCTAAAAAAAAAATTGGGAATCATGGGGGTACATTAGCATGTCCCACATAATGTAATATTCTTCAACACCCCATGTATTACATTATTTGGTTATTGGAGACTTTAGTCTTCAATCTCTTATTCTTGTATTTGTTCTTTTGCTCTAGCTCTGGCACTACTTGAAGTTCAAATTTTGAATTTGTTCCTTTATGTTATTCCTTGTGCTTATTACACTTTAAAACAATTCATATCTTCATGAGAATTTTGAATCATCAATACACATTCCTTGTGTATATTCTTTGTTTTTATTCACATCCATTTCTTGAACGATGTTCAAATAATTGCACATGCAATTTTCCTTCAATTTTTTGAATAATTCTTTTCTTCAAGTAGGAATCCTTTAATATCAAAATTCAATTTCTTTAAATAATCGATTTATTCAAACTTTTCAAATTAATTCCTTTGTAGTAGAATTCATTTTTTCTCCAAAGTTTCAAAAATTATTCAATAAAAAAAATCAACCAAATTTGCAAATTTGCAGTTTATCAATAATTAAAATTTTCAACATTCAACATATTCAAATTCTATTGGAGTAGAAAACCTTATCTCTCTAAAATTTGAATTTTAATAATTTTTTCAAATTATATTTAATAATTAATAAAAAATTTCTTTTGGAAGTAGAATTCCTTATGACTCCCTAATTATTTTCAACTTTCAATATCAAATAATTTAATTTAGTTTATTTTATTCTTATATATCCCCTTTTAAAAAATATCCAAATTTCTCTAAGTCTAACTTCGAAATTAAAAAATCAAATAAATTTTTACTTAGTGCTTGGTTTAGGTGGATCTTGATTTTGATACCCAATATTGAACATAAACCTTTGAAGGATTCAAGGAATAATTCCTTACCTTATTTTTCTTCGCTCCTCAATTTTTGCTTCACATATTTCCACTGTGTCACTTTTAATTATTCTATCTAGGTTGTTATAACCTTCAATTGGTACTAATATCTCTGACCTCCAGGTAATAACATATGAGCATTCAATTATTCCTCGCTCAAAGTATTATATGATGATTTTGGATTGTTTGTTTTCTTAACTCATGGGTTTCTGCTTCACAGGCACTAGCAGCATAGTCAAACATCCTCAACACACTCCTGCTTCTCAATGTAGCAATGAATTATTCTAATTTTGTAGCAATGAACTCATATTACTTTTCCTAACACAATGGCATCAATGGTTTTCACATTTTTCCTTCTATTTTCTATTTGTATCAAAGGATTTTCACCTTGCTTGTTCTCAAGTTCTTCCTTGGATGACTCTTGGCCTCAAATTCTTTCCTAGATGTGCTCTCAACCTCTCTTATTCTTAGGTTCTTTCTTGAATGGCTCTCAAACTCTATTATTCTTAGGTTCTTGCACCGAATGGCTCTTAGCCTATCTTCTTCTTCATCAATTCAGGGACTATAATTTTCTCCTTATACTTATTTTTCAAATCTATGACAAAGGCTCTCAATTCTTCATTGGCTTTAGATGACTCCTATATATTTTTTGTTGGCTTTTGGTAGGTTCTAAAAATCCACTCTCAATTAGCAATCAAAGAATTTTCTTGACATATTCAACTCTACTTTGATCTTTGCTTCTTTCTCAAAATATAATATATTTAATGCTTGTCAACATTAATCTTCCAACTTAATTAATTGAGGGTGAAATCAACCTCAAAAAATATATGGCCAAGGTAATATTTTCTTCTCTTTAAACTTGGAGTCTGTAGCGACCCCGGGAATGCATGAACCAGTCCCTTTTCTAAACCCCACTTGCAATGCTAGTTAAAATACCCAAGATAAAATGGAAATACAAGAGTAAAAAACCTATAACACGAAATAACAAAATACGGATCTCTTTATTGATATTGAAGCTCGGTTACATGTCGGTCCCTCTTAGGGATACCCATTTTGATACTATAAATTACAAATAGGCAAGGAGTGCCCCTTCTACAAAGAGGTGGTGTGCTTATAAAAGCTTCTCGATTCTACACACGAAAATGTATGAGGGCTTACAGATGCCTCCTTATCCAAGTATGTTTCCTAGAGGGATCCCTTTTTTCTCTCGTATGTTGCAATCTTCGTCCGATGTACCTGTGGCCTTGCAATAAATGAAACAACAATGCACATTTAGGTGTCTGAGATTACCTCCTCGGATGAGGTTGTTAGTAATCAAAGAGTGTAATGGAAATATGATAAAACTATGCCATAATATCATGTAAATTTGTGCTAATGATATGAAAACATAAAGAAGCAAAATAAAAGAAGCTATGTCTATCCTAAGCTAAGCCTATGGGCCACTATCCAAGATAGTGGCCGTTAAAGTAAACCTCACCCTCTTTGCCCCAAAGCTATGGGTCAAATACTATAATCTGATGTTGAAATAGATGTTATGCTCTTCAATTCGTCAGATATTCGCCGTATACGTGATCTCAAATAGAACTCTCCAAGTCTCAAAAGCTCTCCTCAAAAAGATGTCTCTCTCTAATATGATAAAAGATCCCCCTTAGATAAAAGATTGATTCTTGGTGCTCTTAGGCTTGCACCTTTTATAGTGTGAAACCCTAGGTCTATGTCCAAGCCCTAGAAATGAATTTCTCATATGTAGTGCAAGTTAGCATGAGAAGCTTTTGTCCATTGTCTATATTCGAAGGCCAATTAACTAAAATCTAACTGCCCACTTGAGTTTTCTATGCAAACTGGTCGTTAGCATGAGAAGATTTTATCCTTTGTTAATTCTTGGAGGTTAGTTAACTTAATTTTAAATGCAAAATCAAACCTCCCATGTGAACTGGTCATGAAAAGGAATGCAAAGTCACTCCCACTCACCTTTATTGCATGCAGACTACCACTTCCACCCAAGATTGGGCCTGTTTGTCAGTAAACTGCTTCTTATGGCTTAGCCGCTGTCATCTACAATGGCTAAGATCTGGTCACTATCGTCTGTAGTGGCTAAGATCTAGACACTGTCATCTGTAGCGGCTAAGGTCTGGCCGCTCTAAGCTTGAGCGACTAGGATCTGTCCACTTTTGGTTTGAGCGGCCAAGCTTGGATGACTTGAAAAGGCCCCAAATGAGTGGTGAGAACCATTGTTGATGCGTGAAAAGTCCAAGATTATGTCTTATGAGTGTGTCTATGTGAGCAGCTCCCCTAATCATGACATAATTTAGGTGTCTATATATGCCCCTTTTTGTGACGCGTTGTGTGGAAAACACAACACTAAGAAAAAACATAGACTGATCTATTTGTAGGGTGTATGGTGATCAATGGTCTAATCAATGCTGGATGGCCCAATCATGCAAGATGGCACGCATCCCTTCAATCATTGCCTCAATGTTCGGAGGACTTAGCTCAATGGATTTTGCATGTTAAATTGCACTCGTTCCTCAAACTCAATTGGGTAGCTTTAGCTGCTACAATAATTCTAATCGGTAGGAGAGCTACAATTAAATATGTCATGTCTGCTTATGTTCCTAGCAAACAAGGGAAATTTGTGATTGTTGTATGCAATGATTCATAGGACGAACATGATTTTGTTATGATCGAGTGATATTTTATTGATTTTGATTATGATTATGTTGAAATTTTGAACTACCTCTTCACACAATGAGTTGGTGAAGAAATGATAATGAATGAAGCGACAAGTCACTTGACCAATATGACTAATCTAGTTCCTTTCTAACATTTGTTGCTTTTAATGGGCAATCCCACATCCAAGTGTGATTCCAATTGCTTATGATAATCATCCATCCCTATCCTGAGGAGCGGTTCGACTATCAATAGCCTTCTTAGGGATTTAGGATGGGTGATTCTATTTATGCCTAGATTGTATCACTTTGACTTAATATTTTTGATGTCATAGGGGTATTAGAATGACCCCTTCGCACCCGTGGAGCAGTTTGACCATCTTGGTCTTCTTCGGGATTGAAGGGTGGCGCATCGTAATTCCAAAATGAGTTGTTTTTACCCCAAGTGACCTTATGGTTATCTACTCATCTCACCAAAATACATGGAGTGCAAATCGCTGCAATCATCGAGTGGATAGAGTAGGTAACTAGATACAAGGACTGCTTGAGATTGTGATTTTTTTGTTATTTTGAACATTCTGATGATCTAAAACCACCAAAGTGTGTTTATTTACTATTTTTGTGGGATCCCTCAAGGAGAAAATCCCTTATTTTGACCTGTGGATCTGGCCGCTATCAGGTCCAGCGGCCTTTGAGTTCCTACCTGTGGTCATTGTCGCCTTGAGTGGCCAAGAATTTCGTGCCACTAACGTCAGCAACGATCAAGGCATAATTAAGGAAATATAAAATTTACTTTTATAGGGTTTGACCTGTCATTTTCACTATTGAATATTAATTTTTAGAGCTCTAGTGCGACAACGATGGTTGCGAATTTGAAAATTGCTGGTGCTGAGGATATGGCTGCACAGGGTGAGACATCAGCTGCTGGAGGAGCTAGAGCTTCTTGGGTATTTCTCTCTTCAAAACCCTAGCTCTCTTTTCTTTTGTCTGCATAAAATTGAACCTCACTAAGTAATGAGCAAAACAAACCTCACTAAACCTGCTGGCAACGAACAAACTTCGTAATTAGGCTTAGGTTCCCTTTTGCTATGGTGGGTTAGTCCCCAATTTTTACAATCTGCTAACGGCTTCAGCCTAAGATTTTTGAAATATTTCCATTATTCACCTACTGTCGCTATTTTGGGCGTTTTGAAATTAGCTTAGTTTTGATGCTTGGGTAGGGAATTTTACTTTCCATTTTGTTTGCTTTCCCCCCTATGTTATTTTTTTTTAATTATTTTGTCAGTTTGTAATTTTTTTTATTTTATGGCCAAGGGTTCATGGGTTTGTCATGCCATCCCTTGGCCGCTATTGCTCAGAGCAGTCGGATCTGAGCCGTTGTTGCTAAGAGCATCCATCTTGAATCCCAACGGTCAAAAAAATTGACCCTTGGGTCTTGGCCGCTATTGCCTCTAGAAACCAGGTTTCGGCCACTGTAGGTGACAATGGCTAAAGCTTGAGTCTTGTTTTTTTTATTTTTTGTTGAATTTACATGACATTTTTGACTATTTTTTGGAATTTTTGAATTTTGCTTTGTTTTATTAGGTGCAATTTATTCTTCTTTTGCTTAGATTTTGAGTAACTCATACTCTTTTGCATCGTATTCATGTTTATTGTGAATTATGCCTTAGATGCATTGTAGTTATATTTTGTCTTTCTTCTACTTTTTTTAGATCCTCACTGCTCTGGCCCGGGACCCAAAGCTCCTACTTGACTTTCTTCCTAGATTTAATGAAACTGATTGGGAGTGGGTTAAGGCCTGTGGGCTATAGTACATCATCAGGTTGCCCCATATTATGGTCGACCAGGCTTATCTTACGGCCTTAGCCCACCGTTGGGACCCACGGACCAACACCTTCCACCTTCCACCCGATGAGATGACTATCATGCCAGAGGATGTTTACAAGATCTTTCGGATCCCATTCGATGGGGTGCCCATTGTTTCGTTGGCCACTAATGATCAGGTGGTCATCTATGCTCGGGTGTTTGGAGCACTATTTGCACAGGCCCTCTAGGATACTGGGTCTGGGGGAGTATCTATCAAAGCTTGGTATGATGCTCATGTTTTCATAGTGAGGCATGCCATGTTGTTGATGGTGATCAACAATGTTCTTATCCTAGACTGCTTGGTCTTGAGGTTCCCTTGGAACCTCTTGGCGATGGTGCAAGACCTACTGGATAACGAGGAGCCTATCATCTATGCATGGGGTATATTGCTATTGGTTTAGTGCTATGATGATTTGTACCACATCCATCGGTGAGGACATGTCAGCATTGTCTGCATCTTGCTCCTATAGGTTTGGGGATGGGAGCACATTATAGTAGATCATCCTAAGGGGCTCCCGGTCATGATCACAATGGTCGATGCTTGAACATAATGCTATGCTAATAGATGGGCTCAAGAGCATGAGGAGAATAAGAGCCACACTTTTGTAGGGGAGTTGTCCCATTATACTAATACTTTCACTGGACTGTTTTCCGGAGATGTCGTGTGGCGGCCTTACTATGAGTGTCCTGCTTGGGATGATCCAGCTAGTTTTACTACTAGGACACGATGCGAGCAATGGCTTGTTGGTCATAATATTGCCATCCAAGGGTATTTCTTCTACTCTCGGGTTCTTCATAAGTATGTATTACAGTAGGATGTGCCCTTGATATCATTCTTGTATAGGCACCTCACAATAGAGAAGGACCTACCTCCACAATAGATCACAAAGCTTTTAGATGAGGAGGACACCCTAGACATAGACCCTATAGTGGCTGGGGGAGTTACAAAGGCCTACTCTCAGTGGTGGGGTGATCGGATGTGGCATGGAATCGATATCCTAGGGCGTGAGGATGATGATGGGGGTGATGGCGCAAATTTGATAGGACATAGGATTTGATCTAGGATCGAGGTATGGGGCCAGCTGGTAGAGCAGGTGGCAACAAAGGATCCTAACATTCCTGAGGAGGAGGAGTTAGAGCCTAAGGAGAGAGACTCTCCTCTGAGAGCACAATTGCATGAGGTCAATGCTGAGCTCCAAGCCACTAAGATCCAGGTACAATGGTGAGATGCTACCATTGATCAACTCTCAGTATAGATACAGGCTCTGTAGGCTATTATTGGGGGTGGTGATGTTAGGATGCAATTTGTTGGTTCTCATTCTACACCACAGGAGGCTCCAATGGTAGGTCCAGTGGTAGATGTGGGACATCTCTAGTCTCTATTGGATGAGCATGAGGGGCGGATCCGAGGACTTGTGGATCATGTTACCCTTATTTAGATGCAACTTAGGAGGCATGGGATTGTACCTAAGGATCCAATAGGTGTAGGTGGTTCGCAGGTCAGTGGGCACTCCACCTCGGGGTAGTATTCCATCCATCCTAGCCAGAGGATCCAAACTTGGACAGAGAGACCAACAGGCTTACATCATTCGACTCACGACACCACCATAAGAGGAGGTGACACTAGAGGAGGTGATGTAGGGGGCTCAGGCCCGATACTTGATTGATGCTTTACTTGGTCCTTGATCCATTTTTGATGTCGACTGACCTAGATGACTATAGCCTACGGGATTTTTATACATCGATTGGACTTGACACATACTTTTATGATAGCTTTGCTTTTTATGACTCATTATGTGTATCATTTATTGCTTTATGTTTTTGTTATTATTTTGTTTTATGATATGATGCGATGATGGTATTATGATGATTTTATGAATATGCTAGATGATAGATGATATTTGAAGATTCTTAGATGGATGTGTAGATGCTTATATGTTTTGATGATATGATGCAATGTATTTTGTTGATGAATGATGAATTTATGATTTGGTATGCAAATGGATATTGCCTATATGTTTTATGATGTGGTTTATGGATGATTAATGACTTGTTTTTGTGGATGCAAATGTTATTGTTAAATGCATGTTTAATTTTTGCTTTAATTATATGCATCTAACTTATGTGATGGAATGGTATAAATGAACCTGTATGCTCTAATCACTTAAAACATACGGAATGCATATGACATTGACAATATTAATGGGTGATACCACAAAAAGTAAAAAAATAATCATGAATTTAAATAATCACTCCTATCATAAGAATTGATTAAGTATTCATATATGAGATGTAATGGTGTGTAATGTATTTTCTTAATAAGTTTTTGTAAATTAAAAGATATAAATTAGTCAGTGGCCATCTATATACTATTTCTAATATATATGCGGTATCTATTCCTACTATGTTGATACCCCCTAATTTAGAGGATCTTATAAAGAATATGATAGTGTGAATGATGTTATGATTTATTGCTATGTAAGAATTTTTGGGGCTTTCGGAGATTCAATCACTCTAGTTCCCCTATCAACAACTATCTACTTATCACTTAGACTTTTGAAAAGTAAGGCTTTTACCATGGACCTGGTTTTTCATGATCTCTGTGTGTGCATGTGATTGTATATTTTGAGATAGAACTCAAGCATTTCCTTCGATGTCAGGCAGGATTCTTTCAGCCCATTGCTAATATCAAGGATCTTCAAGTGTTCATCTCATGCTTATGTTGGACTTAGTTGGACTATACCACTAGGCAATATTGGGTTACCTAAGCTAGCTCATCCACATGCAAACATTGGTCTACACAAATGCATGAAGCAGTTGTGGTAGACATATCGTCATGCATAAGGATTTCTCCTTCCAATTTTGTACAATGCTGAGAATTCCATAGATTCAAGCTTTATTCCCTTCTTTTTGGCTTTGGATTTAACCTCATATGTAGTGATGAAAATCACTGTTTATTTTGATTTAATTTTTTTTTTTAGCGGGGATTTTTTTTTTGTAGTGACGATAATCACTGTTTATTTTGCTCATACGTAGTGATGAAAATCACTGTTTATTTTTTATTGATTTTTTTGAGCTTGATTTTTTTTTTTGGATTTTGATTTGTGTATCGGATTTTTGCTTTGAAATCTGGACTGTATGCTTGGCCTTTTGAATATGTACTTTGCTTTGGGATTTTTGCTTATTTTGATGTAAGCAAGGGATTTTGTTAGGGTAAATCTTGTCCTTTTGCCAATTATTAGCACCTTTAAACCGGTTGCACAGGGGGATAAGCAAGGAAGATCCTTTTCGCCTAAGGTAACCTAGACCACTTTGTAGCTTTCATATTTTCCTTGTACCAGCTAGGATTTTAGTGTTTCAGTTAGTGATGGGATCTTGAATATCCAAGGCTTTATCACAACTAGGCCTTACCTTCTACTAATCAAAGTTTTTTTCCTCAAAAGTTGATAAGATTACTAGATGTTGTTGACTAACAAAAAATCCTTATTTTATTATGTATAGCAATAAATAATGGTTGTGTTGAAAAACACAATTACACACATGTGGATGGAGGTATGGATATGAATGACTTTTGAGATAAACTGTGGTATCACTTTTAAGGCTCTCATGACATATACAATTGCAATGGATGTGAAAATGCAATGCAATTATGTGGATGCAAAATGTGAAGTGCAATTGTTTTTGTTATTTTTGATTTATGTTGTTTTTGTATTTTTTGATTAATTTGACCAAAGGGCTTATTATACCTTTGGGGCTTTTGGTATTGATTCTAACCAATCGGTTTGAATACCCTTGGGGCTTTTGAATTTATGTTTGACCAAGCGATATGAATTACCCTTGGAGCCTTTGATTGATTGGATTTGACCAAGCGGTTTGAATTACCCTTGGAGCCTTTGAATTAATTTTTGACCAAGCGGATTGAATGCCCTTGGAGCGTTTTGAATTGATTTTGACCAAGTGGTATGAATTACCCTTGGAGCTTTTTTAATTGATGTTTGACCAAGCGGTATGAATTAACCCTGGAGCTTTTTATTAGATTTTTGACCAAGCGGCTTGAATGCCCTTGGAGCATTTTGAATTTATTGGATTTGACCAAGCGGTTTGAATTACCCTTGGAGCATTTGAATTGATTTTTGACCAAGCGGCTTGAATGCCCTTGGAGCATTTTGAATTGATTTTGACCAAGTGGTATGAATTACCCTTGGAGCCTTTTGAATTGATGTTTGACCAAGCGGTATTAATTACCCTTGGAGCCTTTGATTTGATTTTGACCAAGCGGTATGAATTACCCTTGGAGCCTTTGATTTGATTTTGACCAAGCGGTATGAATTACCCTTGGAGCCTTTGATTGTATTTTTGAAATTTTATGTTTTTATGATTTGTTTGTGTTTTTGACATATTTGAATGTTTTTGTGTTTTATGACATATTTGATTGTTTTTATGTTTTATGACATATTTGATTGTTTTTGTGTTTTATGACATATTTGAATGTTTTTGTGTTTTATGTGTAAAATGCCTTTAAGTGAATGATATTGAGAGGTTCAGGCTCTTCAACACCATCTAATGATATAAGGTGATATGCTCCAGGTCCAACTCTCATTGAAATCATATATGGACCTATCTAGTTTTCTATGAACTTATCTCGCAGATGCATCAACAAATTTGAATTCTGTTGGTTTTCTTTGAGCACTAGATATCCAACCTTGAATTCCCTTAGGTGGAATTTACTATTTTAAGCTCACGCAAGGCGATCTTGGTAAACATAGAGATGCTCTAAAGCATTGACTCGACATTCATCAATAAGCATCAACTAATCAAGGTGGCCTTGTCACGCAGCTTCATCATCTATGAAGTCCTTTAATGCTACACGTAGAGTCAGGATTTCCAACTCTAGAGGCATGATGGCTTCAATACCATATACTAATGAAAATGGTGTTGCCCTAGTGGGTGTCCATATACTAGTCCTGTATGTCCATAGTGCAAGTGTCAATTGAATGTGCCAATCCTTGTGATTTTCTTGCATTGTCTTTCTCAAAATCGAGACTATTATTTTTTTTGAGGCTTCTGCTTGCATGTTTGCTTGAGAATAATAAGGCGTTGGAAAACTGTGTTGAATATGGTATTTTTTCATTAAAGCATGCACATTTTTGTTCTTGAAAGATGACCCATTATCCGATATTATCTTAGAAGGGACCCCAAAACGACTTATGATATTGTGGAGTATAAAATCCGAAACCCTTGGTCCAGTTTTTGATGTTAAGGGGATCGCTTCTACCCATTTAGTGAAGTATTCTATGGCCATTATGATGAATGTGTGTTAGCCTAAGGATGGGGGTGATATTTTCCCAATCAAGTCTAATCCCCATTGTGATAATGGCCATGCTTCTTAGATGGATGCAAAGCTTGTGATGGTAAGTGCGTAAGGTTTGCATGATGTTGGCACTTACTGCATTTCTTGATATACTCATAGCAGTATTTTTCCATGGTGGGCCAATAGTAATCCATTCTCAATATGTACTTAACAATGGCCATGCCACTAAAATGGCCTCCACATGTTTCGTCGTGAGATTGCAAAACTATGCAAGATGTTTCTTGGGGTTCAAGACAACGGAGAAATACTCCATCATATCCTCGTCTGTAGAGGATTTCTCCTAGAAAAATGTATCTTGTTGCTCTCTACTTGAACGTTCACCTTTTAGTATGTGATAAACCTTAAGGCATTATTCTAAGCTTTAGGAAGTCCCGTAGTTGCGAAATCCAATCCTGATAGGCCATAACTTCTATAGAATAGACAACTTGATCTTCCTACATTTTTGAGGTAGTGAACACGAATTGAGGAACAGCTCTATGGTATATGGTTGCACCACACTCTACAGGTCCTTGGGAGATAAAAAACCCCAAGGTTTTGTTTGCAATAAATCTTTGGTTATGAAGGACCAATCCTGATTTGGTTCGATGTTGATCATGTTGACTGATTCTTGAATATCAAAAGCCTCATGGCGTATTGCTGAGTGTGAAAGCACTTTCACATGGATGGTTGTAAAATCAGAAAATATATTATGAGGGATTAAGAATCCCAAAGAGGCCATGGTTTTTGCAAATATATTCAACATATGAGGGATTGCATCGATGTTGTACCATTCCAGTCGGGCTAAGTAGGTGTCAACATGTTCCTTGTAATTCTTCAGGAGTGGGCACCTGCATTGGAATAGTCCTTTGACCTGGTTTAATATGAGAAAGGAGTCACCAAAGATATTCAATCTTTTAATGCCCATCACTACGGCTATTTGGAGTCCTAGGATCAATGCTTTATACTTTGTATTGTTATTTGTGCATGGGAAGTCTAGTTTGAATGATAAGGACAACGAAGCACCCTATGGTGTGATAAAGACAATCTTTGATCTGCCTCCTTGTTCACACTTTGAACCATAGAAGAATAATGACATGTATCTTTCTTTCTTAGGTTCTTTGAGTTTTGGCGTATCTGATAATGCAAATACCACATCATCAAGAAATTCTATGGTGAGAGGCTTATTATCTTGAAGAGGCAGCTCTACTAATTTATCTACTATGACTTGTCCCTTGATCGACTTTTGGCTTACGAACTCTAAATTAAGTTATGTCAATAGCATGATCCACTTTATGGTACATGTATTGTGATATGTCTTGCTCATCATGTACTGCAAAGGATTTTGTTTTGATATGACGTAGGTCGTATGGCTCAACATGTAGTGTTGCAACTTTTGAGTTGCAAAGACCATTGCTAAACACAACTTTTTGACATACGCATATCCTAGCTCATAACTCACCAAGGTGCGACTAATGTAATATATGGATTTCTCTTTATCTTGTGTATTCTTTTGGGCTAACATGGTGCCCAGTGCAAAATCAGTAGTCGATATATATAGTAAAAATGGTATTTTTGGCCATGGTGGAGCCAATACTAGCGGTGTTGCCAGATAAGTTTTGATCTTTGCAAAGGCTTGATGGCATTATTTGTCCCAATGAAATGGGACTTCCTTGCATAGCAACCTATTCATAGGTCTGCATTTATCTAATAATTGCACGATGAATCTTTTGATGGATGCTATCTTGCCTTGTAGGCTCCGCAATTCCCTAATGTTGGTAGGGGCGGCCATTTCCAGTATAGCCTTTACCTTTGCAGGATCGACCTTGATGCCTCTTTTGGATACGATGAATTCCAAAAGCTTGCTAGAAGTTATTCCAAATACGCACTTCTTAGGATTCAATTGGACATTATGTTCTATGAGGTGATCAAATATTTATCTATGGACTTCGGCATGCTCTTGCCACAACATGGACTTGGCTAGTAAGTCATCCATGTAATGTTCTAAGATCTTATGCATATAGTCATGGAGTATGTATGTCATGGCCCGCTGATATGTGGCACCAGCATTTTTGAGACCGAATAGCATCACTTTGTAACATAATGTTCCCCATGGAGTAATGAAAGCAGTTTTATGTTGATCTTTGAGCTTAATCCAGATTTGGTTGTATCCAAAAAACCATCCATTAGGGAGAGTATTTCATGACCTGCGGTTGCATCTACAAGAGCATCTATGTTTGGAAATGGGAATGAATTATTTGGTGTTGCCCTATTTAAATCTCTAAAATCCATGTAGATACGGACTCTTTCGTCAGGTTTCCCTACGGGTACCATGTTTGACACCCACTCAGGATAGTCAATAGGAACTATAAATACTTCATCCAATAGTTTTTGCAATTCATTCTTCACCATCAAAACGATGGTTGGATGCATTTTCCTCAAATTTTGTTTGACTAGCTTCTTCATGGGGTCCAATGAAAGATTGTGAATGACTAAATTTGGATCTATCCCTGGCATGTCTTTGTAAGTCCAAGCAAAAATATTTGGCCTCTCCTTGAGGAGAGGAATTAGGATGACTTGTTCCTATGGAGATAGAATTTCTCTAAACTTGAATTTCCTTGGTTGGGTAGGATCATCACTGATGTCCATCTTGAAATTCTCTTCTATAGCCATATGTGACCCATACTCTAGCTGATGAGGCATGGGTATCAAATGAATTTCATCGGTGGGATTTATAGGACCTAGTGACTCAAGTTCCAAACCAACATGGAAGACGTTATACGCACAACCTAATGCAAAATGGAATGGTTGTAACATATCTTCATTGGTGAAGAGGTCTTCTGGCTTTATGGGTAAATTAGCATGATCCCAATCAATAGCCTCTTCATAAATATGTAATGATTTGGTAGGATCTTATAGATTATGAAGTGGAGTGGTCAAATCAATGGAGATCATGTTGATGGATGGGATTAAATCTCCAAGACCACATGGGTGCTATCTTGTCTTAGGTATTTCCCTTCCATACTTGCAATGAGGCTCTAGAGGAATGGGAATTTTTGGATCTAGCCCATGAGCAGGACAAACAATAGGATCATTGGGCTCTAACTACTCTTTGAATGCAGGTGGAGGGGGTTTGACCATCTGATGAATGGTAGTTAGGTCAATAGGTCTCTCCAAAAATTGAAGATGAGGGTTGCCTCTCTTTCTACTAGCTTGTTTACTTACCGCAAGTGGTGAGGTCTGAGATAAGCCATATCGATCTCATCCTCAAAGTCATCATCACTTATCTAGAAATCGTTAGCATTGGTATGTGGCTCTAAGACAAGAGGATCATGTCTTGGCCCCAAGTAGGTTGTCTCTGTTTCATCTTCATATTCTTTGTCACTTATGAAGAATCCATTTGCATTTGTCTCTTGCCCCAAATTTAGGGGTTGATGGATTAGGCATAAGTAAGCTCTTTCTGTTGAGTCTTTCGATTCATAGTCACTTTCATATGATGTATATCCACTCTCTTTGTGGATGGACCATGTGAATCTTTGCAAATAGTGAGGCCCCTGATAGGCTAATCCAAGTTGCACCTCATCATCACTTGCCTCATATCCATTCTCCTCATCCCACGAGTTGTACCCTATTGGGGTGGAATCAATTGAGGTATTTGGATGATAAGTTTTTGGAGGCGGTATGTTTATCGTGGCCACTTTTTTGTTGCTCAAATTTGCTATTCTTTAGGGGTGATAAGGAATGAAATAAATATCTTCTCCAAACCCTATGCTTAATATTTCCAATGTTGTTGCAAGAGAGTCATCTTGACCTCTGCTATAATAACCTAAGCCAAATCTATCGGAGGGAAGCTGATATAGTGGCTCATAGGGCCACCTACGCCCCTGCTCATAAATGCCAAGGCCATAGTCATGCCAATGGTAATGCTCAAATTATCTTAGAGTAAACTCAGGATTAGAGAGGTAACGAACATTGAATGTGAATAATTCGTCACCATCCTCTTCTATATCTGAATACTTATGAGCATAGTCCATGCCGACATAGACAAAATTGGTTTGGTTGGAAGGGATTCCAAGTGGCACCATTGTTCCTACTGGCAGCCTCAAGTCCTTATGCCTCCCTATGTCTTGTGTAGACTCAATGATAGGTGTAAAGGTAATATTATACACAAGGTACTCCCCTATGCCTATACTTACCAAGTGTATTGATGCATGCGACATGGATGACCCATGGATGATACTGGAAAAGCAGGGTGATAATCACTATCTTCATCTTGATCTTGAGGATCTTCCTCTTCCATAGGACTTGGTATTTCAGCAATGGCTATAGTTGGCACTTCTTTGGGTCTTTATCCCTAAACTAAGGGCTCCTTTAGCTTTTGATTGTCTTTTGGTTTTGAAATTGATGGTACTTTAGAAGTATTGACTATTTTGAGTGCACCAGGAGGTGCTGATGTGCATGGGTCTTTTCTTACCCCTTTGTCTTTGTTATCCACTTGTGTGGTTGGGGATGAAGGTGCCACGTACAGGTGAGTAGATGAGATTAAAAATTCTCCTAGAATGTTCACCTGATTGATGTATTTATAAGGCTCTTCATCAGCCAGAACCACATAGAATTTGTTTTCATGCACATACTTGACACACTAGTGCAAGATCGAAGGCACACACTTCATTACCTTTATCGAAGGATGCCCTAAGAGAATATTATATTGCATAGCTCCTTCCAAGACATGACACATCATAGGGATGGTCTTGTGCCCCACATTTATGGGTAAGACTATCATTCCCATAGTATTGCATAAAGCATCATTAAAGGCTCTCAATGTGTAAGCTCTTGAAATGATATTGGTCTTGGGTATCTTGAGGTGCTCTATTGCAGTTGTTGTAATGATGTTAATCGATGAACCTATATCAACCAAAAACCTCTTGAAAGGTAAGTCATTGATGGCCACTATAATTTTTAGCAAAGGATCTGGTAAGGCAGCATAAACTATCTTAATCTCATGATCATAGAATCGGATTACAGGTTCCTGGCATTCTTGCACTTGTCCCACAAAGTGAGTGAATGCATTCGCATATTGCGGTTGAAGCTCAATTTTTCTTAAAATATCCATTAGAGTCTCCCTATGATTTGGATAATGTTGTATGAGCTCATATATGGATAACTTAGCTAGGGTTGTCTGTAGGTTTTGTTCCAATATACTCTGAATAGTTACCACAAGTTGCGTTGGTGGACCTGGAAGGTTGTATTGCCTTTGCCTAGGGGCAGCTAGGATGTTCATGGGAGTTGCAGGTGGTTTTGGTTGACCATACCGCCTAGTCCTTGTTTCTATGTTAACAATCTCAACCATCCCCACACATCCGTGGGTAGGTATGTTAGCTCAAACCTAATTGAATTGGTCCCCTTGCTCTCGAGGAGCCTCATGATTGGGCAATGGGTTTTTGTATATGTCCATGTCTCTATTATTAGGAGCTAATGGATGTCAACTTTGAGTTCTCCCACCTCAATCATGTTTTGCACTTCATGCTTAAACCCGACACAAGCCTTAATGTCATGCCCTAGTATCCTATGATAAGGGTAAAATTGATCTTCGCTATATCCTTTTGGCTTAGGATGGTTGGGATATATAAGAGGTATATCAAGAAATCTGATCCTTCTGGCCTCACTCAGCTGATTAAAGATTGATTGCATTGATTTTGTCAAAGGCATGAAATAACGAGGTGGCTTGTATTCTCGGTTTCTTCCCTAATTGTTCTTTTGGTCATTGGCTAGCGAGGGATGTGCTTGATAGTTTTGTGGTTGTTGTGCACCCCCATCCTTGGGTGTATCTAATATGGCTTGATTGACTGGAGCAGGGGTTGCCCTGCTTCTGCTTGTACTTTTCACTCTTACCATTCTTGTTCCACTCCTTTTTGTTTCAGAGTTCAATGGTTCCCTCATCTACTTTTATTTCTTCGATGAGCTTGGCCTGTGCCAGAGATTATTCAAATGAAGGATATTGTTGGAGTTGTAGCAAGAGGGAGATATGTTTAGAACAAATTTTGGTGAACATGCGAATGATCTCTTCTATGGGAATGGAGAATGATAATTTTACCATGACTTTTCTCCATCTATTTCTATAATCCATTATTGGCTCGTCATCATACTGTTTCAAGTTAGCCAGGTTTGAAAGGTTCACCTTCTTCTTAGCACCAAAGGAGAAATGCTTCAATAATATGTTTACTAGTTGTTCAAAGTTGATTATGCTATGCTTAGGTAGTTGGTTGAACCATTGAGTGGTAGCACCTAAAAATGTCATTATGAATGTTCTTAGCATGAGAGCGTCATTGTCTTCAATATGAAAATAGGCATTGATAAAATTGGTGACATGCTCTTGTGCATCCTCTTCACCTTTAAAATTTTCTAACCTAGGCATCTCAAAGTGCTTAGGATATGGAGGTCTAGGGATTGATGGCCACAATGGTTGATTGTGTATTTTGCTCAATGTTGGTGAGTTCTTAGCTACCTGTTGTTTCTCAAAGGTTTTCATCTTTTTAGCAATCTCTTAAAATGTCTTTGATGCACGGATTTCCTCCTCTTGTAAGCCTATTCACATTGGCAATGGAGGTAACTCTTTATCCATTTGATTTATTCCATTTTCTCCCTCCTATGAGGGGACCCATGATTATGATCCTAGTTTTCTATGTTTGCCCTTCCCCCATTAGTTGGATTTTGTTCATTATTTGGTGGGTGGTTTAATTGTGGGCTATCTTTTCTAGTGAGCCTCTCCTTAGGTGAGTCAGCGTGTCTTGTTCTTTGTTGGTCATCACCATTTACCTATAAATTGTTAAGAGATAGCCGTTCAAATTGCTCTCTTAAGCGCTACTTATGTTGGCGTAGGAGTCTTTCTCTTTTTTTCTCTTGTTTGAGAGCTTCTACTAGCTTTCACTCCTTACGTAATGCATTTTCTAACTACCTCATTCGGTCAATTTGTGTTGTCATAGAAGACTCATGTTTATCTGACTCTGCTCTTGTTGTCTTGACTCATAGATTTCTCGAGGAGGTTTCTGTTGTATCTATAATCTTGATAGTTAATATGACTTGTTAAGTGTACTATTGAGTATCCCTATGATTAAAATCCATGCATATTCTATGGGGTTGCTCTGAGGTACCTCTAGATTGGGAGGTATGTTTATAAGTCACAATTCATGAGCTTCCAGATGCAAAGTTCTCAGTAGCTATAGTTATTTGAGTTGGTTGAGTAGGAAATCGATCCAACCCATCTAGCTGTCTTGTTTTCCATGGCTAGTCCCGTGGGGTGTCATTTAATCCTATGAGATCATATTCTACGGGAATATTTCCTTTTGTGTGAAGGGTTTATTCTATACGATTTCCATGACTAGATGTAGCTCTAGTTTATTGCCCTTCAGTGGGAAAACCTGTTTCATATGTTTCTTGTGAGTCTTGAGGTGTTGCAATTCTTGTTTGCCTTCTTTATGAAGAGGGCTTGGTGGTAACATATTTTCTCCATGTTGATGGATATGTAGCAGTCTTGTCATCCCCATGTGAAGAATGGGTTTTAGAACCTTCTTTATGTCCATATGAGGAGGAAGCCCTTGAAGCTTCCTCACATATTTGAGATGTTTCTATGTGTTTAGAGGAGGCCCTTGAGGTCTCCTCATGTCTCCTTGATGAGGATGGTTGTGAAGAATCTTTTTGTTTATGTGAATTTGTTCCATGATGTGGCTCCTTACTTGGGATTTCTAGAAGAGATCCCCTAAGGGTTGAGTTATCACCCCTTAGGCTCATAGAGCTACGTCTCGTGGTCTTACGGGTAGGTCATTCAATTTTACTATGACTCTGCCTATGGGCATGAATTGCTTCTGTCTCTCCCTTGGTATCATACCGAAGGTACTTAATTCTTGTTTTGACCATGTTTTTTTGACTTGATCTTTTGAGTTGCAAATTAGGAATGACCACACAATACCAAACAAATTTTTATCTTGATTACCGATTTGAGTGTGCCCTAGACTATTTGATGTGTTTTGATGTGTTGCTCTTTTGATTTCTTTGCTCTTGTTCTTGTATTAAGAATGAGAAGACTCATCCATAGTAACAATCAAGTACACTCATGCCAAACATGATTTTCTCAAAAGAAGCTAGGGTACACCATTGAAGACCCAATGGATGGTTCGCCTAGCTCTTCCACTCCAAACCAAAGATCATTCCAACAGTGGGAGATAGTTTGAACACAAGTAACTTAGTTTCACTATAAGTAAGTTTCTCAATCCATTTCTAGGAAGATCTAGGGGTAAACCGGTGGAAGGAGATGAATTCCAACGTCATTGGACTGAATTGGAGGTTGGTGATGAAATCCAACTCTCCAATGTTTTAAATGAGATGTGCATGTGTGGTTTTCATTTTAAGCTTGCATATCATAAAGTGCATCATATAGCAGCAATGAATCTTTCCTATATGCCTAAGTGCAAAAATACATTTCAATATTTAGAAAGATGCATGAACTACTATGATTTGTATGAGCACACTTTATCTCGTGCAACTATGGCCTCTAGCAGGGCCTCAAAGCAAGCAAACAACATACAATGTCTAGCACGTTGGATTCTAGGGTGAAATTTTTAGGTATAAGCCACTGTTCCTAGCAATGCCTAGTGGAAAATTTAAAAGGAGATCTAGGATATGTGCAACACTTAATTCTTTCTTCTTTTATTCCTTCAATTTCCAAACATAAATGTGCTTTAAGTTCTATGTTTTAAACACATAAAAGCATATAGAAAGCTGTAAAATATCAGAGAAGCTATACCAACCTTTGATCCACCTCAGAGAGTCTATGTTTTGACCTCTTCTGCACTCCAGTCTTGGCCGCTATTGACCAAAATGACTAATTCTTGATCGTTGTAGCTCAGAGCGGCTAAGCTCTATTGGCCACTGTAGCTCAAAGCGGCTAGTTTCTAGCCACTGTAGCTCAGAGCGGCTAGACCTGCACACAAAATTAAGTTAATATTTTGACATAAAATGAAAAATTAGTGGTGGTCCCACTATGATCGCCATCTGTAGCGACCTCGAGAATGCACGCACCGGTCCTTTTTCTAAACCCCACTTACAATGCTATTTAAAATACCCAAGATAAAATGGAAAGACAAGAGGAAAAAGCATATAACACGAAATAACAAAATACAGATCTCTTTATTGATATTGAATCTTGATTACATGTCGGTACCTCTTAGGGATACCCATTTTGATACTATAAATTATAAATAGGCAAGGAGTACCCATTTTGCAAAGAGGTGGTGCACTTATAAAAGCTTCCCAGTTTTGCACACGGGAATGTATGAGGGTTTATAGATGCCTCCTTCTCCAGGTCTATTTCCTAGAGAGATCCCTTTTTGCTCTCATATGTTGCAATCTTTGTTTGATGTACCTGTGGCCCTGCAATCAATGAAACAACAATGCACATTTAGGTGTCCAAGATTTCCTCCTTGGATGAGGTTGTTAGTAATCAAATAGTGTAACAGAATTATGATAAAACTATGCCATAAGATCATGTAAATCTATGCTAATGATATGAAAACATAAAGAAGCAGAATAAAAGAAGCTATGTCTATCCTAAGCTAAGCCTATGGGCCACTGTCTAAGATAGTGGATGCTAAAGTAAACCTCGCCCTCTGTGCCCCAAATCTATGGGTCAAAGACTGTAATATGATGTTGAAATAGATGTTATGCTCTTCAATACATTAGAGCTTCACCGTATACGTGATCTCAAAGAGAACTCTCCAATTATCGAAAGATCTCCTCAAAAAAATGTCTCTCTCTAATATGATAAAATATCCTTCTTAGATAAAATATTGATTCTTGGTGCTCTTAGGCTTGTACCTTTTATAGTGTGAAACCCTAGGTCTATGTCCAAACCCTAGAAATGTATTTCTCATTCATAGTGCAAGTTAACATGATAAATTTTTGTCCATTATCTATATTCGAAGGTAAGTTAACTGAAATCTAACTACCCACTTGAGTCTTCTATGCAAACTGGTCATTAGCATGAGAAGATTTTGTCCTTTGTTTATGCTTGGAGGTTAGTTAACTTAAGTCTAAATGCAAACTCAAACCTCCCATGTGAACTGGTCATGAAAAGGAATGCAAAGTCACTTTCGCTCACCTTTATTGCATGCAGACTACCACTTCCACCTGAGATTGGGCCTGTTTGTCAGTAAACTACTTATTATGGCTTAGCCACTATCGTATGCAATGGCTAAGATCTAGCCGCTATCATCTACAATGGCTAAGGTTTGGCCGCTTTAGGCTTGAGCGGCTAGGATCTGACCACTTTTGGTTTGATCGGCCAAGCTTGGATGGCTTGAAAAGGCCCCAAATGAGTGGTGAGAACCACTGTTGATGCTTGGAAATTCTAATATTATGTCTTGTGATCTTATGAGTGTGTCTATGTGAGCATCTCCCCTAAGCATGACATGATTTAGGTGTCTATAGAGTCAACCTTATTTGGTGGCTTAGACCACTTCTTTCTTGTTCTCCTTTCTTAAGGATAATCTTGTTGGGTGCCACTTCAATTTGGATGACTTCTCTTATATCTTCTCTAAATATTACTTGACTTAGGTAGCTTTCTTATTTTTCCTTTCAATGGGTGGACTTGGATAGCTACAATGGCTCCCTTCTTATCCCCACTCTTTGGCTAGATATTTCTCAACTCAGAAAGATTTCAATGGCTCCTTGATTTTTTCTTGTTATTTTTTAACTCAAGAAACTTTAATGGCTCCCTCTCTTATGCTTATCTTTTTTCTTGACATATCTTAACTTGGGAAACTTCATTGGCTCTCATTCTATTATTGTCTTTCAAGAATACTTCTACTATTTCACAATAATATGAGCTTGATTTTCAAGCTCTCATTATTTTGCACTTTAGCCTCAATGGCTTTCACAAATACATCTCTCTTTTTTGGATGCTTGAACCTTTATTTTTCTTAGATTTTACCTTCAAAAACCAGTCTTGTTCTATTAGACAACGTTCTCTTGATGGCTTCAATGGGTGCACAATATTTCAATCTACAAATATCAACTTCACATGTTTTTCATAAAGTTAGGGTAATAAATAATCCAAAAATATAAATCTATCTTGACCTATGACCTATGTTTTCTTCACATGGCTCTTCCTCTAAATTTCTCCCTTCAAATTCACATGAGAGTTCTTCTTTGATGCTAGTTTTTAACCTACAAATTTTTGCCTTCAAATCAAATTCACACTAGATTTCTTCTTTGATGCTAGCTTTTAAATCTAAAACTTATCTCTCTAGATTATTCTTAAATATTCATATCAAAATTATTATCTTATGCTAGCTTTTAAATATAAAAATTATCTCTCCATATTTTTCTTAAATATTCATGCCATATTTTTTTGATGCTAGCTATAGAGTTTACTCAAAGTAGCTCTAATACAACTATTGGATTTTTATCCAGATTATCATAGGTCCCAATATTTAGAATCAAATTTAAAATTTAATATTTGAGCATTCAATATAAATTGCCAATGTAAATGAACATAACATTCATAAAATAACAACAATAATTTGAAATAAATGGCCAATATCATTCATGAAAATAACATGAAGAAACTTACAATATTATTGCTCAAATTGTATACAAGATTCTATCTTGTGCTCATACATTCTTCGATACATATTCAAATATATTTCATGGAGCTTCATCTCCATAATATAACCTTAGAAATATGAATCTTGAACTCTCTGACTATTGCTCTCCTCACAAATCTGGGAGATGCATCCTTTCCTATTCCACACATAAGACAAATCTTGCATGTCCCTTTTGGCTTTACATATTTCACTTGCATACATGACTCGATATTCTATTTGTTTGCACACTTTACTATATGACACTTGTATTCTCCTACTTGCACACTTTACTAGATGACACTTGCATACTTTCTCACTTCATGACACTTGTACACATCCTACACATAGACACTTACGTAAGAGAAATATAAATCACACACCTAAAATATTGACTCACACTCTTTTCTAATATTTACAATTATAGGTCCGAGGTATAGACGAATTGGTTCTTCCAAACCCCGTAAGGGGGAAAAAGGTCCAAGGTTCAAATATCGGGCCTTTTTAGACTAAACACTTGTCCCTTTCTTGGTGCTTTTAGCAACATAAAGGTTTAAAATAATTGCAACATGGTGGTTATAGGGGAATATTGCACGAGTACCATGTGGTGGCTTTCGAGGTGGATAATGCAAAATACTGTGGTGGACATAAAATACGGATAGCTTACCTGAATCATCATGGTGACTATCAATTCCACCATGTAAACTATATATGTATATATATATTTACAATTGCACCTTGTAGATGCAAATCGAACAACACCAAATAACTAAACTTAAATAAATGAACAATTAAAGCAACATAAACACATATGATTGCATAGAAATAAATTTGATTTTTTTTTGTTAGTTAAGGAACTTTCATTAAAAAAAGGGCATTTGAAAGATGCCCCAATACCTTGTACATCAGTAGAATCAAGAACAGAAAGAGGAAATAGAAAAGGAAACACCAGAGGATCAAAATGCAATTAGCCAATAGAAGCAAAAAGGACCCGAGTTACCACAAAAAGGAGTAAAATAAAAGTGAAAGCTGAGATTAAGCTTTCAATAGTAGAGACAACAGACACACTAGTTAGGAACATCCATCTGCATTGGAGATGCAACCACAATTTCTAGATCAACATCCTTAACCTCATCCTTTAACATATCCTTTGGGGCTTCCTTGCAAGCTTCCTTGGAGATCTCCACAACATCTTCATCCTTAGCACTATCTTTTATGTTAGAAAGTCCCTTGACAGTAGCAAAAGTAGCCTAGACATCCTCGAAATAGTCATAGAAAAATAACAGGCTGAGTGCTTGATGCTGCTCTTTAAGCTACATAATAGCTTTCCCAATCGCAACGTGAGTAGTTTCTAGGTGACTGATAGTAGCATATGTGGCTTGGATAGCAAGCTTATGAAGGTATTTTTCAACAATTTCAGGAGAACTACAGAGTTCTTTTTTAACCCTTTTAGAGGAAGGATTGGGTGTTTTAGAAATCTCTTTTTTTAAATTTAAGCCTCTCAACGAACGGACATTTTTCAATTTTGATTTTTTCTTGATACTAGACACAACTTGTGGCTTCTTAGCTTTGTTCTTTCTTTTGGACGTAGAACCCTCATATCTCAGCAAACATAGTAGTTGCCTCCCAATCGTCTCTAGAGAACATTTTGAAAAAATTGATGAGGCCTCCTTTACCTTTCAGAATATCTTCAGCTAAAGTCTCAATTTCATAAGTTTCAGGCTCAGTATACTCAAGTTTCCCTTATTTCATGTTTGAAAACCAAAGAGAAGCCAAAAGAAAAGAACTAAAAGGGGAAACAATAGACGAGAAAAAACACAAATTGTCTAGGGGATAATTGAAAGGATCATGCATGACACAGTTTAAAATGCAAGTGAGATTACAAATTTGAATCCAACAAGCTAACCAGTGAAAATGCCTCGAGAAGGAATGGGCTTGCTTATTGGAGGGAGATTGGCCTCTATTAATAATCCATATTAGGGTATGTTAGGGTTTTAGTGACATAAATTGTGTGGCTCATATTAAAACATATCGAAGGGTAGATATTAATTTTAGGTGCATGGCATGGATTGATGTGGATGGATGGCTTGGATTCAATCAAATCGGATGGTTGGGATTTATTTACATATATAATATTTATATTTATTAAATATATAATATAATATTAAAATATTAATATTAAACATATATTTAAAAAATATGCCTAAATATATATAAATAAATGGGTAAAAATGGTGAGAAGACTTGGATGGATGACAAGTGGCTAGATTTTGGTGTCTATAGATGCCCCTTTTTGTACTACATTGCGTGAAACACAATGTAGTGCAAAAACACAAGACACCTACTTGGGCTAGGCATAGAAGCATTTTGGAAATATTGAGCATATTGAGTTGTCATTGATGTCAAAGGGTTGATGTCAAAAGGTTACATGGTATTCAAGGTAGAAATATTCTTGAAGGTAAGGTATATCTCAAAGCAAGGAAAATTGTTGTAAAGAAAAGGTTATTAATATTTATTTATTATAAAGAAGAACAAAGAGGTTTAAGAGTGTTTTAAATTTGAGCATGTTTTGTTGTCATTGATGTCAAGAGGTTTGATATCCTAATTTGATGAAATTAATGTCAAGAGGTTTTATAAATGTCAAAAGTTTTAATGTCCTAAGTTGATAGAAATATTTGTGAGAATATTTCTCATGGTGGCACATGAGGTATAAGGCAACAAGAAGAAAGGAATACCTTGGTGGTTTGAGAAAGAATTTATAAATTACCTTGGTGGTAATTTTGCAAAGGTTAAACTCTCCATTAATGGTGGCAAATTTATCCTTAAAATAAAAGGACCAAAAAGGTTTTTAATATTTAATTTATAATATTTAAATCCTTTGGATTTAAATTATTATAATTAAATAATTAAATTTGAAGTGCTAAATTCAAATTGCAAAAAGAGCCGACGTCAAATATAGAGGAGGGCATATGTATTAATAGGCTAAGGTTTAGCCTAAGTCACAAGGTATTCAAATTTATAATCCCCAAATTATTTACCTTGCTCGTTTGATGCGACAAAGAAAATAGATAGGAGGTTGAGCGATTTTCAGAGCATAAGGTTTGGTCAAAGCTTGGACGGGGTGTGTCCCCACTTGAAGTGAGGTGGCAACCAATATGGCAAGCTAGGATTTTGTAGTGCGTAGTGAGCAGAAGGTGCTATGTTCGATCCACACAGAGGCATTTTGATTGCATGGTTGATTTAGTTTTTAGCACTGATGGTAAAAAGACAAAAGGAAGATCATGCACTTTGGTTTTGTGTGGGTTGGCTAGCCCACGCAGTGGCCTAATGGTGGCTAGGGTGTGGGGCTAGTAGGTAGCGCAAGTTCGATTTCCAACGACAGGCAATAGTAAAGGAATTAATTTTTATTAGGGTCTAAAGTGGCTAAGGTATGTGCTAGGGAGATATAAGGAGTTTTGCATTGTTTTTATTTTTGCAATAAAAGGGGTTATAAAATGATTTCTTTTTCTTGAGCAAAAATTAAGGTGGTTTGTTTGCTAATGCATTGGGGTAAAAATTAAAGTGGTGATTTATTTTTGGAAATGCATTAATGGAAAGTAGGAGATATAAGGTGTAAATGATTTTTTTTTTCTATGTAATTTGTGATTCTTGTTGATGAAATTTTGTTTGCAAAGTTAGGAGTAATAAGGTGTAAAAGTGGTTTGACAATTTTTTTATGGTGAAATATTTGTTGAGGTGAAATATTCATTTGGAGTATTTGAGATAGATTATTCTTATCTAACCTTGAAGTGGCACAAAAGTAATTGGTTGTGAGTGATACAGGTTTTGAAGACATATCTCCATCAAAGCAAAGAGGTATGGGCACATCATCCTTTTTTTGAAGTGTTTGTTGGAATGAATGTTGTGAAACATAAGGTGGAGTGAAAAGGATTGTTTGACAAGCATTGTTGGAAATATTTGAGTAAGTTTTATGTGCTTCATTGATTGAATAATAGTGTGAAGATTTTAAGTATTAGCTTGAGTATGTTTGTGATTGAGAAATTCCTTGAGAGGGCTTGAAGATATATTTGTTCAAACTTTGTGTTAAGGCTTAGGGCATATCTAAGCAGAGTTGATTGGTGATTTATTCAAGCTTTTGATTAATGCTTGGAGTATATCTAAGAAGAGTTGATTGGTGATTTGTTCAAGCTTTGCGTTAAGGCATGGGGTAGACTTGTGACAGATTTTGGTGTAAATTTATGCTAGACCTATGACAAAGTTGGAGCAGATTTGTGCTAGAATGAGGATAGATTTTAGTGCAGATTTAAGAAAGAGTTTGAGTAGAGTTGAGAGCAAATTTTGGAGGTGATAGAGCAAAGATGACATTAGTCTCCATTGGATAGAGATCCATTATCCAATGCAGTGGGGATAGAGATCTCATGTGGAGAGATATCCACAAGCCAGAGCAGTGGGGGTAGAATTCTTCTAGAATATCATAAGCTAGAGCAAGGGGAAATAGTTCTCCTGTGAAGTGTGATTCGTGAACCAGCTAGGAAGATAGAGTTCTTCTATGGAGAGAGATCCATGAACCATTTGAGGAGATAGAGTTCTCCTAGATCAAGTTCCATGAACCAGAGAAAAGGGGAAAGAGTTATCTTGTGGAGAGAGATCCACAAATCAAAGCTTAGGGGATTGGTGTCTCCTTTGGAAAAAGGTCCATAAACATTGTAATAGGGAATTGATTCCCAAGAATATTTATTGAGAAAATTTAGTAGAAATATTTTCTCCATGGAGTAGTCCACATTGGGTGAACCACGTTAAATCATGTCTCTCATGTGTGTGATGATGTGTGCAATATTTAATACTTTGATATTGTTGATGTTATAATTTGGATTGAAAAGTAAAAAGTTTTATCTTATACTATTCACCCCCTTCTCAATATAAGCTTATGTTACTCAAAGAGTTACTTGGAACAAAGTGGATTGGGCCAAAGGTTTAAAAGAGAAGGCAAGGTTTAAATAATTAAATGAGAAGACCAAGGTTTAAAAGAGAAGGCAAGCCAAAGGTTTAAAGGAAAAAGAAAGGTTTAAAAGAGAAGACAAGGCCAAGGTTTAAAATAAAAGGATTATAATATTTAAATTTTATATTTAAATATTATAATGAAAATATTTTTAAGTGCTTGAAGTAAAAGTTTTAAATGGAAGACAAAGGTTTTAAGGCAAAATTATAATATTTAAATATTTAGATTTAAATTATTATAATATCAATAAGGTTTAAAAATACAAGGCACCAAAAATAATATAGAGCAAAGGAAATTTAAAAAAACCCATGAGCACCGATGTCGTTGAAGAGGAAGGCTAAAGGATATAAATATATCACAAAAATCGATTGGTAGACTAAGGTTTTGAGTGAAATTTTGATTTTTCCTCATGCACTAAAATCTACGAATTACAAAAGGGAGTGGACACAATTTTGGAGAAACATCAATCTGAGTATAAAGGTGAAGTGCTGCAGTTTTTATCTCAACTAGGTGGCTAGCCCACTTGGTCACTGAGCTAGCACCAAGGCGTTGGGAACAAGGAGGTCGTAGGGTTGAATTCAATGGATACTATTTTGCTTGGAAGCAAGGAGAAAATATTTTGATCAAAAGGGAAAATCATCAAGTTATCGTGCTAAGTGGATGCCTGGCTAGCGCTAGGGCACCATTGAGTAGGAGGTCACAGTGTCAAATTCTACAAGCACTATTTTGCAAGGCAGGAAAATAAAATTGTGCGCTTGATGGCAGGAAAGGAAAATTGTACTCTTCGTGAAAGGTATGAATAATTTTTTTATTAAAATCAATTGATAAAGGGAAATCGCTCACTGTGCACATTGTATAAAGGGGGTAAAATATTTTGTTTTGAATTTTATTTAAAGGGAGTCATAAGGTGTAAGAAGGATTATTTGATATTGTAATGTTTGCATGAGGTAAATAGATATAAGGTGATTTGGGTATTATTTGAAAGTTGTGATATTGTATCTTTAGAGAGGAGAGATAAGGTGTATTTATGATTATCGTGATTTGTAATTTTGAATGTTCTAGAAAGGAGAAATAAGGTGTATTTGTGATTATTATTGTTTGTATTTTTGGCACATCTTAGAAAAGAAATTTGAGGGTTTAGTCATTATTACAAGATTTATTTTGTGAGACTAAAAAAAAGAGGGGGAGTTATAAAGTATTATTTTCAAGCCTTATTGTGCACATATTTTGAGAAGGATTTTAATGTGGATGATTTGAAAAGGATATTTTCTAACCTATTTTTGAAGTGGCAAAAGAAAGGGAAATTATTTTAAGATAGGTTTTGAGAAGCCAATACACATAGAAGATTATCATCAAGGCAACCTTAGAGGTATGGTGATTTTATTCCTTTCTCAATGTGGTTTTGTTTAAGGAAATTATTTTTGATATCATATGGTGGAGATATAAGGATTGACTTGATGTGCATAAGTGTTGAATGAAATTGGAAATGCTAGGGTTTGAGAACAAAGTTATGTATTATTTTTGAATGAAATTAAAAGTTTATGTGCAAGGGTTTTGGAAATATAAGAGCAAGGGTTTGAGAGAAAATTAGTGCATTAACTTTGAGTCATATTGGGAATGAATTTGTAAGGACTATAGACCAATTTTGTGAAGGCAAATTTGTTCATTGGTTTTGAGTGACATTGGGAGTTGTGGGGATTTCCTATTTACCTCCTTAAACTTTGTCACGTCATAGGAATCTCATAAATCATTATGAGTATTGTAGACTCTGGTGGATCTACCTCTTTGACCCAGGAATATATTACCTATGGGGCCCTAAATAGACTAGGTTAGGTAAGGAAACCCTAGACGATGGGTGAAAATATTTACCATGATTACCCATGTTCTACCAGATTCGATGATATTATGTTTTATTTGTTATTTTATGACCAAACCAAGCATTTTTAAAACACATTAAGACCATACCGGTGCCATGTCCATTGGGTAGTCATAGCAGATTTATATCAAATAACTCAAAAAAGAAAAGGGAAGGAGAACTAGTTCATTTTCATCCATTCAAATAATGCAATCAATAAAAACAATTTAACTAGCGATAGAAGGCATCATTTACATATTCATATTGTTGTAATACGCAAATGAGAAAAACACATAACCATAAACACATAGAATACCAGAAGCAGAGTTGGATTTTATATTCATATCAAAATATTTTACATATAAAAATACTGGTAGAATGCTCAGATCTTATATGGTAATAGTTACAACAAAACCCCAGTTTGAATATCATAACATGAGGTTGCTTCTCTCCATCTTGATTGCAGTGATGTAAGAGTATTTCACTCTATCTCATTTGTAGGAAATGATCTTGGCAGACAAAGCCTCCTGGATAGTCTCTGGATAAATAGTAGAAGAATAGATAGTGTAAGAGACAAATGGGATTAACATAGAACAGGAAATATGACTAATATAGATAACACAACAATACTTGGATTTATGCTTTCTCTCTCAAAGGTTTGATCAAAATTACACTATTGTAGTGGTCTTCAATATATAGTGCTGATCACTCGAGCAAAGATGTAACTATTTCTTCATCAACCTCTAGTTGGCCTGATCTCGCTTCCTCCAAAAGTATAATAAAAAATGGGCACATGGCCCACATTCTTCTCTTTATAAGGATGGTAGTTGATGTTGTGTGATGTTTTTCCCACTATATTGAGAAGGTGGTTGTGTTGCACTTTTCTCGTGGGATTCCTTTGGTGAGTTGGGCCCCACTCTATCTTGTTCATTCTCCTTTTGATTCTGCCAACCTTTCCATCCTTGATGCAGCAATAAAACATAGCCCTTCTACTGACTTGTCACCTTTATTTATCTTTTCATAATTGTCTTGCATTCATAGATGCTATATAAAAATATATATTTGCTTTATTCCAATACTTGACTGAGGAGGGTTACTACACCTATTCAATTTTTGCTAGGAGCCTTTACAAGACAGACCGTCCACCTGCCTCTTTCATAAAATATGGGGTGCATGAATTTAAAATGGGGTGCATAAAATTATGCACCCTTTAATACCTTGATGCACTCCATATGAAATGGGGTGCACAAATTTAACATGGGGCGCACGAACTCGCATGCCCCTCAAATTTTTGTACGCTCTAAAATTAGGGCAAAAATTAAAATTCTTGGAATTCAATGAAAATTTTCAAGGGTCTAAATGGGCCAAATGGGTACTCAAATCATTTGATATCATCAAAAATTTCTTCCTTGTTCATGAGATATATCCCTTCAAAGTTTAACATAAATTTGCACACTCGTTAATGGGGCGCACACCTTTAAAATGGGGTGCATGAACTTGTGCACCCTTAAATACCTTGGTGTGCTCCATAGGAAAATGGGATGCACAAAATTAACATGGGGTGCACGAAATTAACATGGGGTGCACGAACTCGCGCGCCCCTCGGGATTTCATGCGCTCCAAAATTAGGGCAAAAATAAAAGTTCTCAAAATTTGATAATATTTCTCAAGGGTCTAAATGGGTACTAAAATCAGTTGAGATAATCAACAAATTCGTCTCGGTTCATGAGATATACCCCTTCAAAGTTTAACGTAAATCTGCGTGCGCAAGGTAATGGGGCACACGACTTTAAAATGGGGTGCATGAACTCATGCACCCTTCAAGACCTTGGTGCAGTCCATAGGAAAATGGGGTGCATTAAATTAACATGGGGCACATGAAATTAACATGGGGTGCATGAACTCGCATGCCCCTTAGGATTTCACATGCTCCAAAATTAGGGTAAAAATTAAAGTTCTCGGAATTCAATGAAAAATCTCAAGGGTCTAAATGGGCCAAATGGGTACTCAAATTAGTTGAGATAATTAAAAAATTCCTCCTGGTTCATGAGATATACCCCTTCAAATTGTGACGTAAATTTATGCATGCGAGTTAATGGGGTGCACAACTTTAAAATAGGGCGCATGAACTCGTGCACCCTTCAAGACCTTGGTGCGCTCCATAGAAAAATGGGGCGCATGACTTTAAAATGGGATTCACAAAATCATGCACCCTTTAATACCTTTAACAAAATTCAAAAATGTTCAATCCAAACTATTGCCACTAGACTCTAATCTTCAAGATACACAAATCTCAGCACTTTTGCAAGCCAAAAATTTAGATTAAACCCAAGCCTTAATTTTTTGGAATCATAAAAAATTGGGCCTTGCACCCTAAGCTCACCTAGACATCAATTCAATGATTTTTTTCAAAAAAAATGGGGTGAAAAATAAGTTGTAACAATGGGGTACAACAAGAGTGAAAGTGCAAGAGTTATAGATCTATTTTGTGAAGCAAATTTGCACATAGGGTTTTGATTGATTTTGAGAGTGCATAAGAAAGTCAATTATCAAGTGCTATACTAGAGCTATATTTTTGAATGCAATAAAAGTGAGACATGTGAAAGCAACAAACTTAATGAATAGAAAAGAATATATTGAGTATTTGTAATGCATATCATTCTCTATATGTTCATGAAGAAAAATAATTCTAGGTAGAATATGTCTGAATTAATTTAGTCAAAGAAAGCATTTTTAGGAAAGATATGAAATTGTTTGTATGAAATAATTGGCAATGTTTGAGCAATTTATGTGAGTAGGATTGAGGTAGATTTGAGAAGGTTTTTTTGAGGTATATTTTAGTAGGTTTGAGCAGTTATCATGAGCATATTTGAGCAAGCCTTCTGAGAAGGTTTGGGGTAAATTTGAGCAGTTTTTGTGAGTTGGATTGAGTAGGCTTTATGAGCAGGTTTGATTAGTGATTTGAGAAGGTTTTGTGAGAAGATTTTAGCAAGCCTTGTGAGTAGGCTTGGATCATATTTGAGCAGGTTTTGTGAGCTATATTGAGTAGGCTTTATAAGCAGGTTTGAGCAATGATAGTGAATAGATTTGAGTAGGTTTGGTGAACATATTTGAGCAAGCTTTGTGAGAAATCTTGGGGTAGATCTAAGTATAGTTGTGAGCAATATTTGGAGCTAACCAGAGAAGAGAGGAGTGGTATCTCCTATGGATAGAGGTCCACAAACTAGAGCAGAGGGGATTGATTTCTCCTATGGATAGAGGTCCATGAACTTGAGCATAGGGGATAGGTGTCTTTTTTTGGTGGGTGCCCATAAACATTGTAATAGGGAATTAGTTCATTTAGAAATTTTCTAAGAAATATTTCTCCATGGAAGTAGCCCATATTGGGTGAACCACATTAAATCCGTGTCTTTCATGTGTGTGATTATTTGTGCATTGTTACATTATTACAATTAATAATATTGGATAATATTACTTTGGAAAGAAAAGTAAGAAGTTTTATCTTATACTATTCACCCCCCTCTCAGTATAATATTATCTTCTTCAATTGGTATTAGAGTGGGTTCCTTCGAGGAAGCCTAACAACTTGAAGGAAGATCTTCCAGAAACACAGATGGCTCATCAGGAAGGATTTTCAACACATAGAGCTCCATTGTTTGATGGGACTAATTATTCTTTCTAGAGTGTGAGGGTGAAGATATTTTTGATTGCACAAGTATTTTATACATGTCATTCAGTTGAGAATGGGTACACACCACCTACAAATACTCCCACAAATTTAAATGGTAAGAAACTATATGAAAAAAATGCCAAGGCAATGAATGCAATTTTAAGTGGATTACATGAATCAAAGTTTGTGAAAGTCATGCACAAAAAATCAATAAAAGAAATGTGGGATAAGTTACATAATACATATGAAGGATATGACAAGGTTAAGATGGCAAAAATTCAAACTCACAGAAGAAATTTTTAAGAATTGGATATGAAATATGAGGAAAATATTGCTAGATATTTACTTCATGTTGATGAGATTGTTAATACCATTCATGGACTTGGAGAAAAAATTGAGGATTCTACTATTGTTCAAAAAATTTTAAGGTCACTTCCCATGAGGTATGATGCAAAGGTTTCAGAAATAGAAGAAATGAAGTATCTCACAACTTTGAGGATAGATGAATTACATGGAATTATCATAGATTATGAGATGAGAACAGAAAAATATAAAACATCCAAAAATGAGGCAGCATTCAAAGCTTCAAATAAGGCAAAGGATAAAGAATTAGAATCAAGTGATGAATCAAGCAGTGAAGAAGAGGATAATTTTGTAAGAAGAAATAAGAAGGGTCCAAGGAAACAAAAGAATATGCAGATTGTAAAATATTTTAGCTGTAGTAACATTGGTCACTATGCAACTTATTTTCCACAAAATGGATATAGTAGCAGTGAATATGAGAAGGAATACAATAAAAAGAAAGAAAGAAAATCTTATCATGAAAAGAAAAACATGCATGGTCAAGGCAAGCATGAGAAGAGGATTTTTCAAAGGCATAAGAAAAGTTTGTATGTTGAAGAAGCAAGCAGTGATTCAAGTGACAGTGATGAAAGTATCTCAAATAGCAAAAAAGAAGAAATTCTATTCTTGGAAATAGAAGAGAAATAGGATACTTCTATTAAATATCAAGTAGAAAAGAAAGATGATGCTCCTATTATTGAAAACCTAAAAAAAGAGAAATATTTAGGAAAGGATGAAGAAGCCATTATTGATCTTGAAGAGCTAAAAAAGGAAAACTTAAGATTAAAATCTCAAGTACAAAAGGATGAGAAAGCAAAGGCAAAGCTTCTACAAGAGCTCACTAGTTTAAGATTTAAAGGTGAAGAGGCAAGGAAAGTTGAAGAAGGTATGACTGAACAATTAAAGGCAAAAGAGCTAGAGTGTGAAAAACTAGAAGATGAAGTTATCTCTCTAAAGAAGGGACTTGGAAAATATCTTGATAAGTTATCTCAGTTTAAGGAAATCTCAAAAACCTTGGATGACATTATCAAAATACAGAGATCTCCATTTATCAAGACAAGAATAATTTATGAAGAATGCCAAGAGATAAAAAAAGGGGAGTCAAGCTCAAAAGATAAGGAAGTTTCAAAAGAAGTGATTGAAGAAGAATCTAAGACCTATGCTGATGAGTTGAGAATGGAAGCATCAAGGAGGAAGAAAACAATGCACAATCAAGGAACAAGGATCATCATAGAAAAAACAAGGAAATAAAAATGTGTGTAAATAATTTTTGGATGATATGAAAGATGTAAATGCAATACCATTTTTTCCCCAACAGGGAAATGGGATTGGTGAAAAATATAGAATGATTGCATCTATTTTTGTCCCAAAATATGAAGGATTTTGTGAAAATGTGTTTGTTTTTTCTCCAACAGATGAAGAGAGTTTTGCCAAGTGTAGATGCCATGATCATGTAAGATGTATCCCATTGTGGGAAAGTCAAAACCAAATGTGGTTGCTCTAAATTTTGGGTGATTCAATGTTGTTGAAGAATGTGCCTTTTGGCATCATTGATATGCAAGGATGAATATGCAAAGATAAAAGTAGTCAACTTTGGAGGGCCAACTAGTGATTGTCATATAATTCCTATGATCGAAACCAATAACCCTAGCTAAGGCCAATCACCATGATTACTATCAAGGAAATGTGAAATGATGAAATGTGATTTTGTCCATGTGTTAAGCCCCATGAACTAGGCCATCAATGATTGCTTTTGTGCAAATTGTTCTTGGCAAGGTTTCACAAAAAATGTGAAGTACCAAATGTGATTGTGATTTCAAACAAGGATATATAGGATGATGAAAATGATCGAGTTTCCTTATGGGAGGTTATTCATATTTTCAAATTGCATGGATGCAAATCGTTGCAATCATTGAATTTTTGTTTGAACTTGGAAAATATGCAAATGTTATGACTGATGATTGAAAATGATGTGGAAATGAAGTATTGATGATGAGAATGATGATTATGGTTGTTTTGTAAAAATTTAGACCATTTTAGAATGTTTTGGAACCTTTTATGTGATTTTATGACTTTTGGTTGCAAACAAAAATTATGCATCCAAATCGGTTGTATCCTTCACAAAACCTGTTAATATGATGAAAATGATGCATGGATGCAATATGGAGTGATTTTGTGGGGGTAAGCCATTATTTTGCATTGATTTGGCCTTTTGTCAAATTTTGATGCCAAATATCGGTTGGCACTTTCAATATGTGTAGATACCTATCGATGTTTGGGTGCTTCACAAATGTCTTGGTGCATTTCAATGCACTATGAAACATCCATGAGCACTTCAAGGGACCTAAAGCAACTATAAATAGCTTGTAGGGTAAAAATGAATCTTATTTGTGCATTTGTAAGTTTGAGAAGCTATTTCTGGGAGATTTTGATGAAGTGGAGTGGAGTGAGGTGAATCAAGGTGGGTGTAGAAGTTGTGGTGGCAGAGGAAGTGAATGCGAGGATCGAAGCTAAATATAGAGTGTGATTTGATGAGGTAAGTCCTATTTTAAAGCTCTTTTTTTGTGCAAAAATATATGTTTTATTATTATTATTATTATTATTATTATTATTATGAACATGTATTAAAAAATATTTTTGTGTTGTGCTGCATATTAGGATTTTGGAGGCTCAGCACCAGTTCTTGCCTTACATCCCTAGGATGAGGAAGATGTTGGGGAAGGATGAGTGGGATTTGTTGGAGGTTGTGGTCCTAGTGGAGGTAGCCCGCATTTATATGGTGAGGGTGGATGAGGGGTACCTTTCTACCTTGGTGGAGAGGTGGGATCCAGATAGGGGAACCTTTCATCTCCCTACTGGAGAGGTGACCCTTACACTTGAGGATGTATACCACATCCTCAAGCTAACATTGGAGGGGATTCACATCGAGGTTGAACACGATTGTGGGGTGGAGCTAAAGAAGATGTTTGAAGATAACTGGTAGAGTGTGAGGGTGGAGTGTGAGGCCATTACATACTTGTCCATGTATGTGGACAAGGAACTGGATGCCCTTCAAAATTTGGTGATGTTCATATTGGACAACATTGTGGTATCGAACAATACCGATTGTAGGTTCCCTTGGAACCTGATAGGATTGGTGATTGATATGTTGGCTACCTTACAGGTGTATGCATGGGCTCCTGCCTTATTGGTGTAGGTGTACCAAGAGTTTTATGAGGTGAGAAGGTAGGGGAGGAAGGGATTGGGTTGTAGCTTGCTACTGCAATGTTGGGGATGGAAGCATTTTAGCATGGCTTGATTGAAGGGTCTACCAACTGTAGGCTTAGGTAGGGGGCAGCCCTATGCTAGGAGATGGGTGATGGTGAAGGAGGTATAACTGGATCAAATTATGCAAATGAACCAGTGGTACCAGGATTTTTGGGCTAGATTGACATCCTTCCAAGTGATATGGAGGCCATGGTAGGGTTCTAGGTGGATAGGAGATAGATATAAACTATGATAGATGAGGCAGGCTAAGTGGGTGGTTGGAAGATATCAAAGTGAGGTTAAATATATTTAGTTATCATAGGTTCTTTGATAGTTTGGCCTAAGGTAGGGGATTCTAGATGAGCTAATGTTGTATAGGAGGTATCAAGAGGAGACAGGGCTACCATGTGCTAAGCCATGGAGGGAGGCTTATTAGGATGATGTGAGGACTACTATGGAGTATGATGCATGGTTTGCTACATAGACACCATGGGCATAGGATATAGTAGTAGCTAGTGGATATGGGGATGTTGCTAATGTTGAGGAGACCCATAAGGTTCCCAAGTGGTATAGGCACCTTCAAGCTAAAAGTTGAAGGAGGAAGACTAAGGGTGTGATGAGGTAGGGTCCTGAGAGTGAAGGATATGGCAAATATGGGGACGATGCGAAGGCATGAGCCTCCAAGTTGGAGTGAGGAGGATTGGGTGAGGTTGGAGTAGTAGGTGGTAGATCAGGATGTGATGGTGATGGCTTGGGATGAGAGGATCATGAGGCTCCATGAAGAGCTACTAAAGAGGGAGTAACATCATAACATAGACATAGAATACCTTAGGTCTCGACATAGTTATATCAAGGCTTTGGAGGATATGTTGATGGAGCATCATATTCCATTTCTTGATCCTCCTACCTCCTCTATATATGAGGTTGCTAGGCATAGCTCTCAATCTAGGGCTACTTCTAGGTCATAGGGGTCCTCTTGGAGGGCTTTGATAGTGCTTAGATGCACTTTTTGTATATGAGCCTTGGTGATCTATTGTATGTAACCTTTTGGAACTCATTGTATATGCAATATTTATACATATATATACATGGCTTTTACTTTTTCTGTTATATATTTGTGTTGAAGATTTTTTTTGAATGTATGTTTATATGGATGATTAATGCATATGATATGTTATGGATGATTAATGCAAGTGGAAATGTATGGATGATTAATGCAAGGTATGGAATGCAAATGTTCTAATGATCATTTATAGCTTAGATTTTTTTGGCCATGTTCTAGCATTGTTGTTTAATTAGGGGCACCAAACTTGGTGGCTTGTGGGGTGTATGACTCATGAAGTGACATGGATGTTGACATGGAAGAATATATGGATGTTGATATGGAAAACTAACTATTTTTGTAGAGACTCGGACATACTAGTGGCATCAAACAAACTCACTAAAACTTCCTAGTCCCTTTAGGACCAAATGTGTGTGCAGTGAATTCATTTATTGAATCAAGAGTATGGTAATGACTCGAGGTAATCAAGAACCAATGTGTGCAAGTTAGTTCATTAACTCATCTTGAGTAAATTGGGAGTGACCTATTATGGATGAAACCAAGAAGCTAGCTTGTCCGTATGTGCGATCAAAGGTATCTTTAAAAGATATGTCTTACCACGCATGAGCATACTCCACTGCTAGTCAAGTGTCTATAGCTCTATTGGAGGCTGACTCCATAGTCCATAAATTTTAATTTCTTAAGTTTTGGGGATGATTATATAACCGTCTGACTAGAAATGTAGTATAATCCTTACAACCCAATGATCAGTGGTGTGTGATGTAAAATATTTAGAGCTTTGGGGAATTATATTCTCAACCCAAGTGTGATGGTAATTGTACCCTAACCTTACTACTCTATCTTTTGAATTTGGAATCAACTGTTATAGTGGTGAAAACCACTATTTTTTGGACTATGTTGCATGATGGTACAGGTGAGGATTACCCTTTTCACTTCGAGGTTCAAAAAAATTATGGTGTTATCCCTCTTTGACATATGATAGCTTTAAGATGTGGAATTGTGTTTGGTTCAAGAATATTTTGAAGTTAACTCCCAGAACTCTAGGTTTTCTTAGTGATAATGTTTAATGGTCCTAAAAAGAACTCGACATGTAGTTGTAGTTTGCTTAAAACACTAGGAGTGACTGAATGATCAAAAACACCTAGGAATTATGGACATATGGAGGAAAATGACAATTTTATTTGGTAGAATGTTGGGATGATGTTGTGAAGGTGCCCTTGATTAAGGCAACATGAATTTATTGGACCAATTAATACCTTTAACCTAATAAATGATCTCTAGTATGAAATCCAAAATGTGGATGGAATGTATGAAATGCAATTTTGTTAAATGAAATGTGTGCAAATGAAATGCAATATTTTTGAATGAAATGTGTGCAAATGAAATGCAAAATGTGTGCCAATAAAAATGCAATGTTTTTGTGTATTAGCCATGTATATATACATATATAGAAATCACATTATGCATAGAATAATATCAAGTGTATAACATTAAGTGGTTCAGGTTCTTCCTCTCCCTCTAGATTGGCAAGCCTATAAGTGTCGTTACCCACTTTTTGAGTAATAATGTATGGACCCAACAAGTTATCCGTAAATTTATCATGAAGATACGGTAGTGCAATGGTGTTTTGTTGATTCTCTTTAAGGACAAGATCTCCTACTTGGAATTCATGTAGATGAACTTTGGTGTTGTAAGAATGCTTTAGGCGGTCTTGATAAACTCTTAAATGATCTAAAGCATTGACTTGCCTATCATCAAGAAGTGTGAGTTGGTCAAGACATGCTTGTCTAGCAGTGTCGTCATATGTGAATTCTTGCAAAGAAATTCATGAGGGGATATCAAGCTCAAGAGTCATGATAGCTTCAGCTCCATAGACAAGTGAAAATGACATTTCCCCAGTGGTTGTGTGGATGCTTGTTCAATAAGCCCATAATGCCAAGGTATTTTTTGTATGCCAATGTTTATGACTTTGTTAACAAGTTTCTTGAGATAGAAATTAAGGTCTTGTTGGTAGCCTCAGCTTATCCATTGGCTTGTGGGTAATAAGAAGTTGAGAAACTATGTTAAATATTATATTTCTCGTAAAGTGCTCAAAAATTCTTATTATTGAAAGACTTGCCATTGTCAAAGATGATTTTTGAGGGAATACCAAAACGACATATGATATGGTGAAGTATAAAATCCACAATTCTAGGTACTATCATACTAGTTAGAGTAATTGCCTCAACCCACTTTGTGAAGTATTCAATGGTTGTGATTATGAATGTATATTTTCTCGATGAAGGAGGTAAAATTTTACCATTTAAATCAAGACCCCATTGTGAAAATGGCCAAATGCTTTGAATAGGTTGTAAATCTTATGATGGTACATGAGTTAAATTAGCATGTTCTTGATATTTTTTAAAATATTTAACATAAGTGCAACAATCACACTCCATGGTGGGCCAATAATAACCCATGCATAGAATACGATTTGTGATGGCCATACCACTAAAATGAACACCACAAGTACCATCATGAGCTTTAGCTATGACTCTTTGTGCCTCAATAGATTTTAGACAATGAAGGATGACTCCATCATAACCATGTTTATACAACATGTCTCCCAAGAGAACAAAACAAGCTACTTTTTTCTTGAAAGTGTATTTAGAAGTTTGATACATATCAGATAGGAGTGTTCCAAACTTGAGAAAGGCTACTGTTTGGCTTGACCAAGGCTCATATGGATCCGACTAGATAAAGCAAACATCCTTTTCATCCCTAGATTCAACATGAATAATTGCAGATTTAGAGATAGTTGAAATAATAAGCGGTTGTACCTCTCCTAAGGAGTCTTTTAGAATCAATGATCCAAGTGAGGACATCACATCTGCAAATATATTAGTCAAATGTGGTAAACTATCGATTTCATACCAATCAAACTTAGAGAGCAATTTCATTGCTACTTCATGGTAAATTTTAATGGTAGGTTATTTGCATTGGTATTCTCAATTTATTTGCTTGATAACAAGTTGAGAATCACCAAATATCTTAATATGATTAATACCCATAGCTATAGCTTATTGAAGACCTAATATTAAGGCTTCATAATCTATAGTTTTTTTTATGCATTGGAATTCAAGTTTGAATGATAAGGGGATAGGTATACCCTAGGGTGTATGAAACATGACTCCAACACCTTCACCTTTCTCACACTTAGAGCCTTCAAAGAATAGTGTGATATTTATGTATTCCTTTGGAATGACATCTTCTTATTGCTTAGTGACAGCGAATACTGAATCATCTAGGAGCTCAATAATAAAAGGATGATCACTAGATAGTGGAGCTTTCACAAGTTGATCAGCTATGACCTGACCTTTAATGGATTTTTGGCTAATGAATTCCAGGTTGAATTCAATGAGAAGCATTATCCATTTAGCAATGCAACTATTATTGTAAGTGCGACACATCATATAACGCAAAGGATTTTCTCTAACTATGACATATGTTGTGTGACTAAGCATGTAATGTCAAAGCTTCTTGGTGGTAAAAACCACTGCTAAGAACAATTTTTCTACACAAGCGTATCTTATTGCATAGCTTACTAATGTTTGACTAATATAATAGATAGCTTGCTCTTTATTTTCTTCATTATTTTGTGCAAGAATTTTCCCTAATGCAGAGTCCATTATTGAAACATAAATATAGAATGGGATCCTCGGATGAGGAGGAGCTAAGACTAGCGGAGAAGCTAAGTATTGCTTAATGTCATCAAAGGATTTTTGACACTCATCTATCCAAGAAAATGGTACTCCATTTTGTAGTAGGTTATTGAATGACCTACATTTGTTAGAAATTTGTGCAATGAAATGACATATCGATTGAATATTTCCTTGCAAACTACACAATTCCTTTAACTCTATTGGGGGATGCATCTCCATGATGGTATTGACTTTGTTTAGGTCCACCTCAATGCCTCTTTTGGAGACAATGAACCCTAATAGTTTTCCATAGGTAACACCAAAGACACATTTCTTGGGGTTAAACCTTACATTATGTTCTAATAGTTGGTCAAAAGCTTTCTCCAATACACCAATGTGCTCTTGTCAAGTTTTATATTTTTCCATGATATCATCTGCATAATATTCGATAATATTATGAATGTAGTTATGGAAAATGTATGTCAACGCACGTTGATAAGTGGCACCTACATTTGTAAGGTCAAAGGGTATCACCTTGTAATAAAAGGTTTCCCAAGGTGTAGTGAATGATATTTTGTATTGGTCATCAGGATTTATTCGAATTTGATTGTATCCTAAAAAACCATCCATGAGAGAAAGCATTTCATGGCCAACGCAAGTGTCAAAAAGAGTGTCAATTCTTAGAAGAGGAAATTCATCTTTAGGACACTTTGTTAAGATCTCAAAAGTGATTTTAAACATGTATCACCCTGTTAGGCTTGAGAACGGGTACCATGTTTGAGAGCCACTCAGGATAGTCAATGGCTACAATGAAATCCACATATAATAGCTTTTGGAGCTCTTCTTTGACCAAGAGGGAAATGATAGGATGCATCCTTCTAAGTTTTTTTTTATCAGCTTAGCATCTAGATGTAATATGATATTGTGGACAACTAAGTTAGGGTCAAGACTAGGCATGTCTTTGTAGGACAATGTAAAAATGCACTTCTTCCTCTTGAGGAGAGCAATTAATTGCTCTTGTTCATCATTGGATAAGATTTTACCAAGCTTGATAATTTGGGGATTTTTTTTGTATGAACTAAGGTCCAAATCAATGGTATCTTCAATGGACATGTGGGAACTTTCCTCAAGTTGATGGGGTGTAGGGATTAGATGATTGTTGTCTCTGATGTCATAAAACTCTTCTAACTTATCCTCATCTATGTCTGCCTGAAAAACATTAGGATTCAAAGGTGAAGATGAATGTGAAGGAGGAGGGGGTGGAGGAATGTAGTTGGTGAAAGCCCTTAACAATTTCTTAGACAAGACAAACTCAGAGAAGGATGGAGGTGAAGAGATCCGATCCATATCAATAAGACTCATGTTAATTGAAATTGGCTTTGCCAAATCATATAGGTTATGGAGTGGGGTGAATAAGTTAGCAGGATTCATGTTGACTTATAGGGAAAATATGGATGAGGTTGGAATGGTTGGGATGAATGGAGCCTAAGAAATGATGCTAGGAGCTTGGTAAACCTCGAAAGTAGTAAGCAACATAAATAAATGCATTTAACTAAATGATATATACATGTAGTGCAGAAAAGGAAAATGTTTTTGTTTGATTTTTATTATTTTTTTTTTCTAATTTTTTTGTAGTGGTGAAAACCACTATTTTTGTTTTGTTTTATTTTATTTTTATTTTTATGTACATATATTAAAAGTTTTGCTGATGAGATGGATTAATGATAGGGAGGTGGTGGTTCACCAGTATGTTCGGATCACTCTTGTGGAAGAAGCAAGCGAAATATGAGCTCATGGATGGGGAAAATTTTGAGATAAAACTCATCCTATTCGGTATGGGGAATAATGGGCTTTGATTCCTCTTTAAATTCATCAACAATTATCAACATGAGTTCAATTTCTTCATAGATTTCATCATCAAAGTCATTGGGGTAGGGAGCTTCCTCTCTTGAATTTAGATTAAGCCTTTGGAAGGTTTTTTCAAGAGAAGAGGTGGTGGAAAGTGGAGTGTAACCTAAGCCTAAATGGTCATGCATTTCTTGATATGGAACATCAATAATGTCATACATTCCCTATTCATGCAATCCTAGGCCATGTCCATACCAATTAACTATGTGAAAATAATGGGATGGAAATATCAACATGTTTTGTATGTTGGCAAGTGTTGGTTCTTTAGGTTCTTCTAGGGTACCTAGATTTGATGAAGAATCAATTCCCCCATAGATAAAATTTATGCTATTGGGAGCTAAAACCATGTCATATAATGCTCCTATGGATAAAGGTGGATCACGTGGGTAACTAAAATCTTTAGTAGTTGGAATGGTGAGTGGTGTAACGGTAATATCTTGGACCACATACTCACCAATACCAATATTAGTGAGATGGACCTCGACATGGGATGATGTGGAAGGACCATTATTGGATAATGGTTCATGGAATGATGAATATAAAGACATATCACAATATATCAACCCGACTTGTGAAACATTGGTTGATGGAGATGGATTGGATTGGGAAGGTTTTTTAATGGATTATGATGATGTGGAAGGCAAAGTTGTGAAAGATGATGATGTTGATGATGTGGATTGAATTTGACCACATGTGTATGTAGTCAATGATGAAGATGATGGGGGATTGGTGATAAGGGGCTCCTCAAGAATGAGAGCTTTTGATGAAGAAATGGGTGGGATGGTAGATGAATTGTATTATTATGATAGGAAAAGGTGGGCAAAAGGAAGCATGGATTCATAAGGATTTGATATGAAATTGTAGTACTTAAATGGTTCAACATCTACTGGTATAAAATGTACTTGTGCTTCATAAATGTATTTCAAGAATTGATGTAGAATGAAAGGGACACATATCAATTGCCTCATCTAAGGACTTTAAATGATTACATTGTACACCATGGATCCTTCCAAGATGTGGAACATAGTGTGCAATGTTTTGACCCCCACTTCGATGGGCAAAACGATAGTGCCAACTATGGAACATAAAGCATCATTAAATACTTTTAGGGTGAAATATGACTTGGTGATATGAGATGGAGGAATGTTAAGATGATGAAGGGTATATGTGGTGATGATAGTAATAGAGGAGCCGATGTCAATTAGAACTCTTTTGAAAGGCTTCTTTTCAATTAGAGCCATGATGTGCAATGGAGGGTCTACTGATTATGATGAGATTGGATTAATCTCAAAGTCATAAAATGTATTAGAAGGCTCCATGCATGTTTGAATGCTCCCTATAAATTTTTTGAAATCATTAACATCTTGAGATTGTAATTCAATTGATTTCAGAATGTCCATTAATGCCTTGCGATGTGGGGGAGATTGTTGAATTAGCTCACATATTGAAAATTTAGTGGAAGCCATATTTAGGGTTGTGGTTAACCGAATACTTAATGAGATGTCTGGTCATGGAGGACAATTGATAGGATGAATGGGGGATTTGGTTGGCTAGTAATATGAATTAGCAGGGAAGGATTAGGGAAAATTTGAATGGGAGGTGATGTGGTAGGTTGCAACACACTTGCCTAAGGTTGTTGTCTTGCATTTTATTGGTTGTTATTTTGACCTCTAATTACCACATGAATGGCACCTAAAAAACCTTGGTATTGTTGGACATGGTTAACTTGATTGGGAGGATTTTTGGTGTTAGCCCTCCCATAGTTGGTTGCACCTCCTCATGATGAGGAAGTGGTGTTTGGAAAATACCAATATTTTGGTTTTTTTGAACAAAGGGGTTGTCAAGCTTGATGGCTCCCAAGTCAATAAGGTCTTGAACTATGTCTTTGAACACATGGTAATTATTGATATCATACCTATTTTACCTATGGTAAAGACAAAATAAATATTATCAATAATGTTTTCCATGTTTAGAAATATCATCTGGTCTGATTTCGAGTAATGCAATTTAATTTGTGTCATAAAACCTTAGAAAGAGGGAATCATATGACTCGACCAAGGGGTGTATTGGCAATTCTGTCAAACAGACTATCATCAGGGATGGTTCTCCATTGTTGACACTATTCTTTACATTGATTGAGATATTGAAGGTACTGCATGATAGGTAATTTATTGTGGTGGTTGTTGCACTGATTTTTGTTGAGCCATTACCATCTGGCTCATGACCACTTGATTTACATGATTAGGTTGATTGGCATGACTAGCCTGTGTTGATTTTGATTGGCCAAAATAATTGCTTTTGTACTGACCCTTGTTTTTCCATTCCTTTTTTCTAGGCTAAAGTATGCCCTCTTGGATTTTTATCTCCTCGATGACACTAGCTTGTGCTAGAGCTTCTTAAAATTAGCATTATATTTGTAAGTGAAGCATCCAAGAGATGAGTTTTAAACAAATCTTGGTAAATATTTTGATAAGCTTTTCCATTGGTAGGGTGAATGACAATTTGGTAATGATGACCTTCCAATGGTTGCCAAAATTATAGATAGACTCATCATCATGTTGTTTTAAAGTATAGATGTCAAAAAATGAGACTTTATTTCTAAAATTAAGGATAAAGCATTCAAATAATTAGTCAACCAATTGTTCAAAAGTATAAATACTATGACTAGGTAATTGGTTGTACCACTCTATGGCATATCAACCTAATATCTGAGGAAATTTTATAAGCATGAGAGCATTGTAAATTTGAATTCTAAAGCATGATATACAAATGTGCTTACATGCTCTTTGGGATCCTCAGTCCCCTTGTATTTATCAATCTTTGACATAGTGAAATTTGTTAGATATGGTGGTTATGGTATCAAAGGATGAATGGGTTGGTTAATCAGGTAACATAAGGTTATATTCTAGTTTGTCATGCTAGGATTATATTGTATCAACCGATCTATTTGTTGTTGCATGGCCTTGATTCTAGAGTCTTCCCTAGGAATGTAGAAGCCCTAAATCACCTGATTATTTTGAGAAGGCATGGTAGAAAAATATTTTGGGGTAGCCAAATTATGATAGTATTGATGATTATGATTATGTGAGGTTGATGGGAATTGATGAAGAAGACATTGATGATGAAGATATGGAGAATTTTGGAATGGGGACAATGCATGGGGACTATGGCTAGGTTGGCCTATGGGAATGGAATTGGTATGGTTTATGGGAATGGAATGGGTATTGGCATAGCTTAGTGGAGGAGTAGGGATGGAAACCACATAATATTGTGGTGTTCATTATGGACCTTGGTTAATGAGGATGGTATGAGTAGATTTTAGTAGAGGCTTAGGATTCACTTGCACTTACTATTGAGCATCTTGATGTTTCTTGAGCAATTTGTTTAAATATTCCCATGCTTCATGAATTTCTCTATAAAAAATGGAAGGTGTGGATGTATATGGCATGGAATATGTGGCCAAGGTGTAAGTTACACTTGGCATGGTGACTTGGGAGGCTGAAACTTGTGAAGAAACATTTACATGTGCTTCATACAAGGGATTAGTGTATGTGGATGTGTATGAAGATGAGATAGAATTTATAGGAGCACTTGAGTATTTGGAATCGATACATGAGATGAAGGTGCAACCGATGCCTCAAAAATAGGGTTAGTGTACACATGGGTAAAGCTAGGTAGTTGGGAATGAGCAAGTTCCTATTGTAAAGTAGGATCTTGACTAGGGAAATAATGAATGGACTCTAAGACATAGTTAGTCGATTTGCAAAGAGCCTCTACTTTGACCATGTCTATGTGGGTGATATTGTGGTCAATGGATGGCAAAGATAATTTTGTTTGAGGAAGGGAAGTGTTGGTATACCTGTATGAAACATCAATAGTTTATACAATGTATGATGGGTCTACAGATAAATCTATATGTGTCACACTTAGGAAATCTACCACAGAAGTTGTGGGTAAGATGGAATAATGTTGCATGGAATTGTTTTGATTTAATTCTTTCTATTGATTTCTTGTTAATACCATAATTAACTAAACCAAATACAAATTGTGTAGTAAAATGTAATGCAGAATTGAAACTTCAAAAAAATAAAATTAAGATAAATCAATGCTAAGTTTGTTCAACATATGTGTCTTATCTCATTCATTGATTATCTCATTTTAGTGTGAATTCATTTTTATATTTTGATTCCGTGTGTTTCAATGTGCTAATCTGAATTAGAAATAGGTGAATACTATGGCTTGGATAGGGCAATGATATTCTTACTGGTGATGAAATCCAACAAGTTTGCTCGACGGTAATCTAAGGTGTCTAGGAGCAGATATTGGTGGATGGAGATGAAAGCCATCGTCATCAAATCTCAAGCAATGGCCAGTGATGAAATACAACCACTACTATTTAACATGAGATATGAAGTGTGTGTGAGATTCCTTTTAAGGTTCTATTTTCCATGGTGCACATATAATATTGAAGAACACAAGCTTATACTAAGAAGGGGGTGAATAGTATAAGATCACTTTTTACTTTTCTTTCCCAATCAATATTATGTAATGCACAGATATCAATATCAATAGTAGTAATAAAATTAATGCACAAATCATCACACATAATAGAGACACCAATTTAATGTGGTTCACCCAATGTGGGCTACTCCACGGAGAAAATATTTTACTAAAATTTTCTCAATCAATCTCTTGGGAATAATTTCTTTATTACAATATTTATGGATCTCTATCCAAAGGATAAACCAATACCCTAATCAATTTCATGGATATCTATCCATAGGATAACTCCTTTCTTCTTAGCTCTGACTGATGATCTTCTAAAAGAATTTTTGCCCCCACTACTCTGGCTAATGGATATCTATCCACTAAAGACACCTATCCTCACTGCCCTAGCTAATGGATCTCTATCCACTGAATACTGTCATCCTCTATACTCTGTCACCTTCAAATCTCTATCTCAAATTTGCACTAAACATAGTCCTTCGTTCTAGCACAAATCTACTCAATATCTGTCTCTGGTATGGCACAAACCTATCCTCAAATTTGTACCAAAATCTATCCTCAAATATGTACTAAACTTAGTCCTTTGTTCTAGCATAAATTTATCCTCAATATCTATCCTCTGATCTACACTAAACATAGTCCTTCGATCTAGCACAAATCTATCCTCAATATTTGTACTCAAGCCTTTACTCAAATCTTGACTTAATCTCAAATCAACTCTGCTAGATCTACCCCAAACCTTAACCTAAGGTTTGAACAAATCAATCAACTTTGCTTACAAGTATTCTTAAATACTTGCCTCAAATATGTCTTGTAAGCTTCCACAAAATCTCACACTAATCTATCCACAAGTCCTCTCTAGAACTTGTCCAAATCTACTCAATAAGTCCTCACTATAACTTGTCCAAATATGCTCAACAAGTCCTCACTAGAACTTGTCCAAATATGCTCTCAATATATATTGTAAGCTTCCATAAAAGCTTACACAAATCTGTCCACAAGTCTTCTCTAAGACTTGCCTTAAATCTACTCAATAATTCAACACTAGAATTTATCCAATCTCATAGAAACATAAAGAGAATTGTTAGAGACTTCTAGTAAGCACATGACTGGCAATAAATCATGGTTTGAGACATTTGATGAAAAATAAGGTAAGCTAGTAACCATTGCTGACAATCAAGTCTACCAAGTGAAGGGTGAATGGAATGTTTATGTTACTATTACAGATGGTAAATGTCAGATTGAGAAGGTTCTCTATGTTCCTGGATTAGCTAACAATATTTTGTTCGTTCCTCAGATGTTGGATAGAAATATGGATGTTGTCTTCCAAGTTGCAAAAGGCAAGAAGAGATGTTTTATAACCAGCAATGGTAAACATATTGCAACCGGATCATACAAGCATGGACTGTTCATTCTAGATGCTATTTCAACTCCTCATGTTGCCCTGGCAGCAACTACAAAGGAGGCTACATCTCTGTGGCATAAGAGATATGGGCATCTAAGTTCAAGATATTTTCTTGAATTGAGAAAATATGAGATGGTGAAAGGACTTCCCCATCTTTCCTCCATTTTTCCTGTTTGCTTGGATTGCTTAGTAGGTAAGCAACATCGGGTCCCATTTGAAGCTAGCTCTTCCAGAGCTAAGAAACCTTTAGAGTTGGTACACGTTGATTTGTGTGGTCCTATGCCAACCAGTTATGGTGGGAAGAAGTATTTCCAATTATTTGTTGATGATTACTCATAGAAGATGTGGGTTTTCTTTCTTCAATTGAAATCAAAAGCTTTTTCTTACTTTAAACAATTCAAGAAACTTGTTGAGAAGGAATCAGGATGTTCCATCAAAGCCCTCCACTCAGATCGATGGGGGGAATATACCTCCAAGGATTTTTCAACATTTCTAAAATAAAATGGGATCAAGAGAAAATTGACTACAGCCTATACGCCTCAATAAAATGGAGTTACAAAAAGAAGAAATCGTTCAATTGTGGAAATGGTTCAATGTATGCTAAAGGGTTCACACCTTGAGGATTAGTATTAGGCAGAATCATTGAACACACCATCATACCTACTTAATAGAGCACCCATAAGGGTTCTATAGGGAAAAACTCCATAAGAAATATGGAGTGGTAAGAAACCCTCCATATCTCATCTAAGGTTTTTTTGATGTAATGCATTCATGCACATACCAAAATAGACAAGAAAGAAGTTATATGATAAGACACTGCAATATATCTTTCTTGGTTATGATGAACACTCAAAAGGATATCGATTGATAGATCCTATAACCAAGAAGATACATATAAGTAGAGATGTGGTATTTGATGAAACTTTCACATCAAATAACACAGGTGTATACCTCGAGGAAGATGAGCCAAAGAAAGAAACTTCACCTCCTCAGAATAAGATTCCAAAATGGTATACTAGTACATTGAGAGATTCCAAGTTAACTTCACTTCTAGATCTAACTCTAGATCAACCCTGTACTCATAGTATGACTCAAAATAAGAGAGCAGAGACATCAATTTTAGAGGTGGATGAGCTTTACCAATAGTTTGATGAACTATCTATGGATGCAATAGAAGGTAGGGATACAAATATGGAGGATGAAAGGGTTTATTTGACAATATTAGATGAAAATGAATCCACAACAGTTCAGGATGCACTTAGTAAGCCTCAGTGGAAGGTTACTATGGAAGCAGAACATACATCTCTCATGAAGAATTATACATGGAAGTTAGTAAATCCACCCTCAGGAAAGAAGCCCATTGGTTGCAAGTGGGTTTTCAAAGTAAAGTATAAGGCAGATGGAACTATTGATAAGCATAAATCCCATCTTGCTGCAAAGGGATATGCACAAAAATAAGGCATAGATTATGAAGAGAATTTTTCCCCTACTACAAAAATGACCACCATTCGAGTACTTTATGCCATGGTAGCTCAGTTTGGGTGGAGGTTACATCAGATGGATGTAAAAAGTTCTTTCTTAAATGGTGACCTATAGGAAGAAGTGTATATGGTCCAACCTGAAGGATTTGTTGTTGAAGGACAAGAACAAAAAGTTTGTAAGGTTATCAAATCCTTGTATGAACTAAAACAAGCTTCTCGAGCTTGGTACATCAAAATTGATAGTCACCTCATGCAACACAATTTTCAAAGAAGTCCATCAGATGTAAATATCTATATAAATAACAATGGTTCTGATATAGTGATCTTGGTTCTATATATAGATGATCTGATCATAATAGGTAGTTCAAAGAGTATGATAGATACACTAAAAAATGATCTAAATACATCCTTCAAAATGATAGATCTAGGACTTCTACACTATTGTCTTGGTTTAGAAGTGACTCAAAAGAAACATCATATAAGATTTACTCAAAGGAAATATGCCAAGACATTGATCGACAAATATCGAATGACTAACTACAAGCCTAAAGCTACACCAATGGAGGTATGACTTAAGTTATCTCGATCCGATCAATCTCCATAGGTAGATAGCACTCTCTATTTTCAATTGATTGGGAGTCTCATAAACCTCACAAACACTAGGCTAGATCTCAATTTTGCTATGGGTTATCTTTCACGATTCATGTAGGATCCAAAAGTGAGCCATTGGAAATAAAAAAAAAGAGTTCTTCTTTATGTCTGTGGTACAACATATTTTGTCTTGGAATAAAAAATGAATAAAAAGTTCTATATACTAGGGTACACGGACTATGACTATGCTTGATCCATTTATGACTGAAAGTCAAAATCTGGATACATCTTTCATATTGGATCTGCTCTTGTCTCTTGGCACAATAAAAAGCAACAAGTCGTTGCCATCTCTTCTATAAAGGCAAAATATCGCACAACTAGTGGAGCAGTCTGTGAGATGATATGGTTACATCGTATTCTTAAAAATATGGGCCTTCCAAATAATCTTCCTCTCCATTTGTTCTATGACAATCAAGGTGTTTTGAATCTTGTTAAGAATCCCATATTTCATGATCACACCAAACACATTGACACTAGATGTCACTTCATTCGGGATGAAGTTCCAAAACACCATATACAGCTCCACCACATTCCCACTGATGAGCAAATTGTAGATATCTTCACCAAAGCACTGGCTCGTGTCAAATTTGAACTATTTTGCAATGCTATCTGTAGTTGCCAATAATGTAATAAGGGGGGATGTTAGCATTAATCACCATATGCAATGTATTACATTATACTTAGCTTATAAAGGGCATTATCTGGAACTTCATCCTTTTGAACTTGGTTTGCCTCCTCAGTTTGAAGCAGATTTACCAACTCCACAAAAGATACTTGTCTACCAGAAACATTGAGGAAAGTTACCAATATTTTATAGGAATCTAGAAATTATCTCAAGATGATAGAGTTCAAGATATCATCATCCACTATTTTTCCCATAGCATTCAATTTGGATTTCAGTTCTGCCACTTTGCAAAGGAATAGATCAACTATATCCCAAGAATTCATACTGAGGGTATGTAGTTGAGTTTGAATGTGGAGAACAATGGACTGATTCTTTCCTTCATACATAGTAATCAAAGTAGCCCAAGCTTCATGACTGGTTTTGGCATCATAGATATGAGGTTGGACCTCATCTGTAGTAGCAAGCAAGAGAAACATGAGACCTTTCTTGTCCTTCTTATCCCAATATTCTTGATCTGTTCTTGTTGTTTGAGGGCATTTTGTAGTGCCATTTACTACATCCCATAAATATTCCACTTGAACAATAACTCTCTTCTTTATCTTCCATGGAACAAAGTTAGGACCTTTCAACAACTATGAATTTGAGAGATACTTGTGAACAGTGGCAATTGTGAGGGTTTCTTATATCACCAAATGTTCCCCCTTTTTATATACCTTTGCCAAGCCTTTATACTAAACTTTTTAAAAAAATACTCGCCCTTACATGAGGGATACTATAGGTATTTTAGAGATCAGGATGATAAGTGGAACATAGGCGGTACTAAAAAGGAATCATCTCATTGATGGCACCTACCATAGAAAGTCATCAATCCTCATGCGTGGGGCGTAACTTCCCCTAAACACTTCAAATTTTAGAACATTCATCAGGATTTATGCCTAAACACAAGAACGATTAGGGTAGTGGAATGGAGTAAAAAATAGAACTGGTTTTCCTTATTTCTCCCCAATGATTGATAGATAACAAGCTCAGACATCATTGTTGCAACTATATTAGGTGGCGGATACAATAGTCCAAAGCATGACAACATTACTTGTAAGTGTGGACCAGAGGTATCACAAATATTGAACGTTGTTGTGCAATAAATTGCACATATAGGTGTAAAAATTTGGGGTCTTGATTTTGCTTTTATATTGAAGTAATTGTTAATGCATAAAAACAAGAAATTTGAATGCAAAGAACAACTACAAATGCCCACAAATTTCTTAACTACCTAAGGTGTCGATTGCCACCGAAAATGCACCTATTACAATATCAATTTGCTTTTGAGGAAAAAAATGCAAATTCATTCTAGCATATTCCCCCATTTTTCTTTATAATTTTGCAAAAAGAAAGATATATGATATCCCCCCCTTTTTTTTTGCAAAAAAAATCCTTTCATTGTCCCTTTAAAAACAACTTATCCCTCCAAAAAAAATGCTTTGAAAGGAAAGAAAAAAAATGAAGTATGGAAGAATACCTCGTATTGTGAGAGAGTAGAGGACCTCGAAGTGCTCCTGGTGGACCCAAAAAATTGCTCCAAAAGTGCTCCTTGGAGACCAAAAAAATGCAAAAATGTTGCTAAAAATTGAATGGTGTCAACATTTGTTGCTTCACACAAAAAAAACTGCTCAAGCATCAAAAAAATAGGGTGTCAACTGCTGCTGAGGACATCAATCGAGCATAGAGGGAATCGAGTGATGAGGGCATCAACTACACTAAGGGCATCAAATTTTTTTTTGGAACCATGGGGATTCAAATCAAGTAACCTGTACTCATTAGCCTGTAAACTAACCACTCAGGCGGGCAAGCGCCTTGAGTGTAAGGAGGAAAGACCCCCTCCTTATGTTGCAGGCAGCGCATGAGTGGAAAACAAAATAATAATCCCACATGCGTTGTGCTGTGATAATGAGGGATTTTATATTGTGAAGAACACAATATGTTCTTTGGTTGCCTTCGGGTAACCACTCCCCTTCTTTTGCCCTTGTTCGATCACCCATGAGTCTTCTAATGTGTCTTGTGTCCCATGTGTCTTCTATCTGACGTGTCTGCTGATGTGTCTTATGTCTCACATGTCTACTTTCCCATGTGTCTTCTATCCCACGTGTCTTCTACGGGCTTTGTCCCACGTGCTCTATTCTACATGTCTCGTACTTTGTTCTACAATATCTGATCCATATGCTCCGTTCTATGTTCCTTGTGCTCCATTCTATGGGCTTTGGTCCATGTTCACCATTTTGCGTGCTTGGTCTTCCTTTGTGCCTCGCTTCCATTGTGCCTCAAAAATGTGAATCGGTTGGAATAGTTGGTTACCAACTCCCTTGCCCAACGAACACCGCCTACTCTAATACCATGAAGAATTTTTCTGAAGCATTTGATTCATTGCATTTCATGTGATTTATAAGGATTACAAAGGATTGGTTAAGAAACCAATTTGGTGGTTATTTCAACCAACCTGGAGAGCGCCTACATGCGCTATATTTTGATATATTCCCCCCTTAATGCAAAGCTAAAATAATGTAATACATTGCATATGGTGATTAATGCTAACAGTAAGCTTCCACAAAAGCTCACACAAATCTATCCACAAGTCTTCTTTGAGACTTGCCTTAAATCTGCTCAATAATTCCACACTAGAACTTATCCAATGTCATAGAAACATAAACATAATTGTTAGAGACTCAATATGCTTCACATTCATCACAATGCTCAATCACTTTCAATCACTCTTTTAGAAACATACAAAGAATTGTTAGAGACTCAATATGCTTCACACTCACAAACTCTCAATAACTTTCAATCACTCTCTTAGAAACATACAGATAATTATTAGAGACTCAATATGTTTCACACTCATGAACTCTCAACCTCTTTCTCAAATCAAATCAAAATATAGAATAATTTATTTCACAGAACTTGAACAATCACTTCACACATCCACTTAACTAGGCTCAACCAACTCTACTCAACCAATCACTCAATGAAATAATCCTTACTCATAAATCCTAGTTCAAACATATGAACACTCACTCAAATATTTCCAACAATGCTTATCAACCAATCTCACATAACAATGATACTCATGTTCTTTCAAAACCCTAGTTCAAGTTCTTCACTCAACAAATCACTTCAACAACAATTCTTATAAGACAAGGTTTTATTAACAACTGTAGACACCAAAATAGCACCAATCCGATTATGTGACTGCAAACACTGATCGCATTAACACACACAGCCCCTAGGGTAGCCCCTAGAGGTTAAACAGTGGTTCTAACAACTCACACAGTAGTTTTACAAGTCAGAGATCAATTTGGAACCTTTTAGGCACTTTGCTACTTACTCGCTCCACCCAGGGACAAGTGCAGACTGGTACTCATTCCACCTAGGGACGAGTGCAGGCTGGTACTCGTTTCACCCAGGGACGATTATCAGCGCTCACTTTTGGGTCGGATGAATGCCAGGTTTGATCGAAAAAAAGTCAAACCTCGGTGCATGACAACTCAGAATTGCCACTTAGCTCTCCTTTCATGGCATAGAGGTGCGAGTGAGTTCTTTTGACAACTCATATCTACCACTTGACTCTCCATTCACTACATGGGAATGAGAGTGAGATTTTCAGGACAACTCAGATTGGCCACTTAACTCTCCCTTCATTGCATGGGATTGAGAGTAGGATTTTTTCATGACAAATCAAATTAGCTACCTAACTCTCCCTTCATTGCATGGGAGTGCGAGTGAGTTCTTTTGGGCATGCAGCAGCAGTTGTAGAAGCAGTTAAGAAGCCCTTGATCAAGAAGAAGTCTTCTCTTCACAAAAAAGCATTCATGCAAAGTAACACTTCTGCATGTTAATTCAAAGAGACCCCTTGGGTCTATAAAATGGTGAGCTTCCTCACCCAAAAGATAGATAGAGAAGGAGCATTTTGAGCAATGAAGTGCTGCTAATTTACTTACTTACGATTTGTGCTTCACATCCATAATCTCTTAATCAAAAATGAGGTTATTGGGTGACTTTGGAGGCATGAATCAAGAACCAAAACCCAAATTTTCTGACCACAATATCCTACCAATTTGCCGACAACCCATCACAACAGGTTTCGGACCCATCCCAAGCGGATTGGTGTTGAAACAAAGTTTCACCTGCGGGTGGTTTGCCTTCGGGCACCCCCCGCATTATTGCGTTTGGTGACTATTTCTTTTGCAGTATTTTGTTAGTTACATGATTATGCTTCTATCAAATTTTTAGTTTATTTAGACTCATTTTAACCATCATTATATTTATCTTTCATTTTTCATACACAGGTGCTACTGACTCTTTGTTTGTTTCTTTGAACGCAGATTTGCAACATTAGAGGAGCAGCGAAGAATCTACTTTTACCAACACAAGCGACGACAACGTTTTGCTTCGCCCATATTATATGTGGGCACGTGGAAGAAGGAATTCTGAAACAAGTTGTAAAAGACCAACATTTAACGCTCCTATCCCTTAAAAAGGAAGGAGACGCATTGTAACACAAATTTGAAAAGCATATCAATAAAAGGGCCATATTTTATATTGCTTTGATATCTTGTGTTCATGTTCCTTCTTTTTACGCATTTCTCAATAACATAGGGTTTAAGTGTTATTTTAGTTTCGTTTACATTGCATTTTTAGTCTATCCTTTTTGTTTTCGGAATCTCGTGTTTTCAACAACTCTTAATTCCATAAAACCTTGAAGCATTAATTAAAAACACACTCAACAATGCTTAACCAAACAATCCTTTTCACTCCAACTTTTCATTCACAATTTTCAACAATCACTCACTAGGAAGAATATGCCCATACCTTTTGTTGGATGTAAAAGTACCTTTAGAAAACCTGTCTCAATCACAATTTTCTTCTTTCCAATTCCAATGGTTAGACACAACAATATTACTTCAACACTTTCCCAAAAGTATTCCTTAGACACAAAATAATCACAACTCAATTTATGCCTTATTGCTCCCTTTTAAAATAACACTCATCATACCATACATAAAGATAATTTCTTGATACACCTTATAAACTCCAACTTAAAATAATATCCAACACCATAAAACATCAACCAAACACCTTACAATCCTTTCAAAACATTTGAGCAAATAACATTAAAAATTTAATTTTGCAAAACCCTTATAACTCCCTTTGCAACCTTAGAACCAATTAAAATATGCAAAAATTAATTTTTAAATGCCCAAACTATATTCCCAAAATTTTTGGTGCCCAAGATTAAAGCATACCTCTTTCTTCCCCAAAAAGGGGTTTCGATGAGATTCGATCCATCGTCTCCTCAAGCCTAAGCGCCTTAGCGCTTGGGAGCCCACCGCGTGGGCTACTAATGCCCACGTGAAGGAAGGAAGAGTCCCTTCCTCTTATGCCTTCGTCGTCGTTTGACTTTCCATGAAACTCGCACACTCTAACTCCGCTTTGGATGCAGTGCAATTCTTAAAGCTCACAATAATATTCGAAGGCATGGTAAGGTTTGGTAAGGTGGGAGTTCCCCCCTTATATACACGTTTTAATTTTCTCCTCACGTCGGCGCTTTGTAATTCGAAATCGAATTTCGAATTTTAATTTTAATAACCCACCTTAGGGTTATTTAACCTTAGCTTAAATTAATTTATAATTAATAATTAATTTAAATAACTTTATAAGTTAAGTAAATTAACTAATAAATTAATTTAAAATTAATTTATAATTAATTTTAAACTTCCTTTGCATAATATTATAAAATAATATTATAATATTATTTACTTGGGCTTTTTCTTGCACTTTGGACCTCATTTGACTTCTTGGAACCGGGTCTTGAAACTGAAACCAAATTATCCTTTTGCATTTATTTGAGAACCTAAAATGGATGCTGCCAACTAAAACTACCATTGACTGGTGCTGAAAGTTTGACATCAATGACCACTCACTCTTGACATCAATGACAACTTATCACTCAAAATGTCCAACAATCTCCCCCTTTGTCATTGATGGCAACCCAAATTATTTTTACCAAATACTTGACCTTTTTCTTGTTCTGCTCCCCTGGGAAACTGCTCCCCCTGACTCAATGCTCTCTCCTTAAACAAAATCTCTCCCCCTTACTCAAATATCTTCCCCTTTGACATCAATGGCAAAGGGTCACCTTTGGGGCTCGGGGCTAAGAATGAGTCTCTTAGCTTAGCCCCTCCCCCACCTCCTCTTGAGGTGGTTAATTCTGGGGTGGGAGTATTTCTACTCCCATCAAGCACTGGTCTTTACCTTTGTCCTCTTTCCTTCTTATTTGATCCTTTTGATTCCTTTGTTCCATGTCCATACTCCTGTTCCTGTTCATGTCCAGATCCCTATTTCTGTTCATGTTTCTGTTCACGTCCACATTCCTGTTCTTGTTCTTGTTCCTGTTCCTGTTCCTATTCCTCTCCATGTCTATATTCCTGTTCTTATTCATGTTCATGTTCATGTTCATGTTCATGTTCATATTCATATTCCTGTTCTTGTTCCTATTCTTGTTCATGCTTGGTTCTGGAATGTCTGCTCTACACCACTTTGTTGTATGTCCATCATTATTGCACTTATAACACTTAATGTTATTATTCCTTGGAGGTGCAAATATCTTGGGATTTCTCCTGGTGAAGCCATATCCTTTTCTATCATTAACCCTGCAATTCATTGCCTTGTGACCAAACTGATTACATGAGTAGCAATACCCATGGAAAAGTTGCCTATTTCTGAAGTTCCCATATTCTTGTCTTTCATGTGTCCTGCATTGTGAAGCCATGTGCCCAAATCTGTGACATGAGAAACATCTTCCATTGAAACTTCCTTGTCTTGACCTCATTGGTCTCTTAGTCTCTCTTAACCTATTTTGATTGTTGTTCCATCTGTTTCTTCTTTGTGCATTGTTCCTTTCCTTGTTGAACTTTTTGTTGTCCAACTCATCCTCAGAAGTCTCACTTTCTCTTACATTGTTCTCTTCTGAAGTTTCTTCTTCTTCAGAACTTGAGGTTGACTCTTCTTCTTGTTTCTTTTGAGCATGTTCAAAACCAAGACCTATTTTGTTTGTTGACCTTCTTTGTACCTTGATCATCTTATCCACAATATTTGAACTCTTTCCAAACTTGTGTAGCTTATCCTTGGATTTTTCTAAATCTTCCCTTAGTAGAGCTACTTCTTGTTCTAACATTTCACATTCTAAGACCTTTGCTTCTAACTTATCCTTGAACTTCTTTGTCTTAGCCATTGACTTGTTTAGATCCTCTATAAGCCTTTCTCTTTCTTCATCACATTCTTGAAACTGAAACTCAAGCTTAGAGTTTTGCTTTCTTACCTTCTTTACTATGTCAAGAGCATAAATAAGTTCTGCCTTAAGATCAAATCCTTCTTTTTCTGATTCTTCCTCTATTTGTTTGCCTTTGTCTACATCTTCATTTTCTTTTGACTTGTCTTCTATAGGCTCACCTTCTTCTTCTTCTAGTGCTATTAGAAGATTTTCTTTTGGTCCTTCAAGTGCATCCTCATATTCATCATCACTGAAACTGAAACCATTCCTTGTACAACTATCTTCAAGATGTCCAAAATTACCACATCTAAAACACTTGAGAATTATTGGTGACCTTTTCTTGACTTCTTATTTTTCTTCAATCATAAATAGGACTTCATATTTATCATTATCTGAAAAACTATTATCACTATCACTTGAGTACTTACTTGCCTTGTCTGCATAGTAGCTCCTCTTTTGTCTTTGAAAGAACTTCTTTCCTTGTCTACTTTGTCCATCCTTACCTTTCCTTTGGTACCTATATTTTTTTGATTCCTTATTCCTGTGATCCTATTTTTCTTCATCATTATTATTTTTAGCTTCTTGAAAATCAGTTGCATAGTGACCATACTTTCCATAATTGAAACATCTAACAGATTTTGCATCTTTAGATCTTCTTGAATCTTTATTCCTTCTACCATAATTTGCTTCTTCATCACTGGATGACTCATTGCTCGATTCTGACTTCTTACCCTTTGTCTTCTTAATTGCTTTGAAGGTTGCTTCCTTCTGAATATTAGGTTCCTCTTTTATTCTCAACTCAAATGTTGTAAGAATACCAAGTAGCATATCTCTTGTCAAAGAATCACCATCTTTTGATTCTTCTATAGCAGAAATATTTTCACTAAATATTTTTGGAAGAGATCTTAAGATCTTATCACAAATATCAGATTCTTCAGTCTGATATCCAAGTCCTTCCAAGGCATTAACAACCTCATCCACACGAAGTAGATAAGCACTAATGTTTTCCTCATCCTTCATTCTTAACTCTTCAAATTGTCCTTTGAGATTTCGTATCTTTGCTTTCTTGACACCTTTATCTCCTTCATATATGCTTTGCAACTTATCCCAAATTCCTTTTGCATCTTTACAATGCATAACTTTTATTGATTATGTTCTATGCAAGCCTCTCAAAAGTGCATTCATTGCTTTTGAATTGTAATGTTGTAGAAGCTTACCTTCCTTATCTGTAGGTGGATCAACTGGTGGTATGTATCCATTTTCAACTGCTTCCCAAATTTCATTGCCAAGTGCCATCAGGTGAACCTTCATTCTCATACTCCAATATATATAATCACTTCCATAAAATATTGGTGTTGAATTATTTGAGGACACATTCTTAGAATCCATTATGTTCTTGAAAGCTTTTCCTTCAAGTTGTTAAACTCTTTTGAAGGAACCCGCTCTGATACCAATTGAAGAACACAAGCTTATACTGAGAGGGGGGTGAACAGTATAAGACCAATTTTTACTTTTCTTTCCCAATCAATATTATGCAATGTATAGATAGCAATATCAACAATAGTAATCAAAGCAATGCATAAATCACCACACACAATAGAGACACCAATTTAACGTGGTTCACCCAATGTGGGCTACTCCACGGAGAAAATATTTCACTAAAATTTTCTCAATCAATCTCTTGGGAATCCTTTCCCTATTACAATGTTTATGGATCTCTATCCAAAGGAGACACCAATCCCCTAATCAAGTTCATGGATCTCTATCCATAGGAGAACTCCTTTCTCCTTAGCTCTGACTGGTGATCTTCTAGAAGAACTGTTGCCCCCACTACTCTAGCTAATGGATCTCTATCCACTGAAGACACCTATCCTCACTACCCTGGCTAATGGATCTCTATCCACTAGAGACTATCATCCTCTATACTCTATCACCTTCAAAGATCTATCTCAAATATACACTAAACACAGTCCTTCGATCTAGCACAAATCTGCTCAATCTCTATCTCTAGTCTAGCACAAACCTATCCTCAAATCTACACCAAAATCTATCCTTGAATCTATACTAAACTCAGTCCTTTGATCTAGCACAAATATATCCTCAATATCTATCCTTTGATCTGCACTAAACATAGTCCTTTGGTCTAGCACAAATCTATCCTCAATATCTATCCTCAAGCCTTAACACAAAGCTTGACTTAATCTCAAATCAACTCTGCTAGATCTGCCCCAAACCTTAACCTAAGGTTTGAACAAATCAATCAACTCTGCTCACAAGTCTTCTCAAAGACTTATCTCAAATCTACCTTGTAAGCTTCCACAAAATCTCACACTAATCTATCCACAAGTCCTCTCTAGAACTTGTCCAAATCTGCTCAACAAGTCCTCACTAGAACTTGTCCAAATATACTCAACAAGTCCTCACTAGAACTTATCCAAATCTACTCTCAATCTGTATTGTAAGCTTCCACAAAATCTCACACAAATCTATCCACAAGTCTTCTCAAAGACTTACCTTAAATCTACTCAATAAGTCCACACTAGAACTTATCCAATCTCATAGAAACATAAAGAGAATTGTTAGAGACTCAATATGCTTCACATTCATCACAATGCTCAATCACTTTCAATCACTCTTTTAGAAACATACAAATAATTGTTAGAGACTCAATATGCTTCACACTCACAAACTCTCAATCACTTTCAATCACTCTCTTAGAAACATATAGAGAATTGTTAGAGACTCAATATGTTTCACACTCATCAACTCTCAACCTCTTTCTCAAATCAATTCAGAATATAGAATAATTTGTTTCATAGAACTTGAACAATCACTTTAACATATTCACTTGACTAGGCTCAACCAACTCTACTCAACCAATCACTCAATGAAATAATCCTTGCTCACAAACCCTAGTCCAAACATATGAACACTCACTCAAATATTTCCAACAATGCTTATCAACCAATCTCACATAACAATGATACTCATGTTCTTTCCAAACCCTAGTTCAAGTTCTTCACTCAATTCAACTCACTTCAACAACAATGCTTATAAGACAAGGTTTTATCAACAACTCTTAATTCCAGAAAACCTTGAAGCATTAATTAAAAACACACTCAACAATGCTTAACCAAACAATCCTTTTCACTCCAACTTTTCATTCACAATTTTCAACAATCACTCACTAGGAAGAATATGCCCATACCTTTTGTTGGATGTAAAAGTGCCTTTAGAAAACCTGTCTCAATCACAATTTTCTTCTTTCCAATTCCAATGGTTAGACACAACAATATTACTTCAACACTTTCCCAAAAGTATTCCTTAGACACAAAACAATCACAACTCAATTTATGCCTTATTGCTCCCTTTTAAAATAACACTCATCATACCATACATAAAGATAATTTCTTGATACACCTTATAAACTCCAACTTAAAATAATATCCAACACCATAAAACATCAACCAAACACCTTACAATCCTTTCAAAACATTTGAGCAAATAACATTAAAAATTTAATTTTGCAAAACCCTTATAACTCCCTTTGCAACCTTAGAACCAATTAAAATATGCAAAAATTAATTTTTAAATGCCCAAACTATATTCCCAAAATTTTTGGCGCCCAAGATTAAAGCATACCTCTTTCTTCCCCAAAAAGGGGTTTCGATGAGATTCGATCCATCGTCTCCTCAAGCCTAAGCACCTTAGCGCTTGGGAGCCCACCGTGTGGGCTACTAATGCCCACGTGAAGGAAGGAAGAGTCCCTTCCTCTTATGCCTTCATCGCCGTTTGACTTTCCACGAAACTCGCACACTCTAACTCCGCTTTGGACGTAGCACAATTCTTAAAGCTCGCAATAATATTCGAAGGCATGGTAAGGTTTGGTAAGGTGGGAGTTCCCCCCTTATATACATGTTTTAATTTTCTCCTCACGTCGGTGCTTTGTAATTCAAAATCGAATTTTGAATTTTAATTTTAATAACCCACCTTAGGGTTATTTAACCTTAGCTTAAATTAATTTATAATTAATAATTAAATTAATTAATAATTAATTTAAATAACTTTATAAGTTAAGTAAATTAACTAATAAAAAAATTAATTTATAATTAATTTTAAACTTCCTTTGCATAATATTATAAAAGAATATTATAATATTATTTACTTGGCCTTTTTCTTGCACTTTGGACCTCATCTGACTTCCTAGAATCGGGTCTTGAAACTGAAACCGAATTATCCTTTTGCATTTATTTGAGAACCTGAAACGGATGCTGCCAACTGAAACTGCCACTAACTGGTGCTGAAAGTTTGACATCAATGACCACTCACTCTTGACATCAATGACAACTTATCACTCAAAATGTCCAACAAATATTAGAAACAACTGATTTCACCAGTCTAAATTAGAAGCCAACTTTAAGAGTATCAATTGCTCCAAAGGATGTGAACTACACCGCTTAAATCCCTCTCTAAACAACAAGGGGTTCATCCACTCCTTTTCCTGGAATCACACAATGCAGGGATACTTTTGACACAGTAATGATTTTCCTACTTAGACGAGCAAAATGAGGAGCTTCTAACCCTACAATGCAATTTAATAATTCACATGCAACAAAAATGCAAGAATTTTCAATTGCAATATACTAGAAAACCAGAAATTTTAAGTGGAAAATAAAAATGTGCGAATGAAATGCAATGACTAATCTAATTCCTAGAATGCAAACTAAAATGATTGTTTTCACCATATTTATTAGTGATGTTCTTTTTAATCTAAAAATCTAAAAAAAAATGTAAAATGACAAAATACGTAAAATAGAAAGTTAGGGTTTAATAGTCAACTTACAAAGAAGCCTACATTTTTTATTTAACTCTCTGTAAAATACCTCTGGGTATTTTTGAAACACACCTAGGCATTTTTGGATGGCCCTCGAGCATCGTAGGGCATTCATGCACCTTATGCAACCTTCTACGAACCTTTAAAAATCCTAATCCAATGAAAATCGTGTGATCCATGCTTCTGAAAACCAACCAAGATAAGATAAAAAATAGCAAGTTATTCAACAAAGTAAATCAAAATAAGAAACCCTTAGGGGGTCCCACCGTGATCGCCATTTGTAGATGCAAATTGAACAACACCAAATAACTAAACTTAAATAAATGAACAATTAAAGCAAGATAAACACATATGATTGCACATAAATAAATTTGATTTTTATTGTCGGGTGGATTCCTGATATTACAACCAAATATGCCCTAGATTTAGGTTTTTACAAAGCTTTATTACAATATCAATATGCTAGGGTTATTTGAAACCCTAGCCAACAAATCAGGGTGGTGTCTTCACACTTGATCGATCCCAACAGAAGTGAGTGGGCTTCATATATCCTTTGGCCAAACCACTCCAGCTTAAATAGTTGCTCAATACTTGTGTATGTCCAAACCTACACATAGAGAATGATAGAATAGGATTAGTAGTAACTGTGAGAACTCCACTATGTAAGACCCTCAAAAATCAATAAAAACCCTAAATGCCAAGTATTAAATTGCATACAAATTGTGGAAATAATGAAAGTAATGTAACAATAAAATATTTACCTTGTTAGACTTGATGTTTTTTGATCCATAGTTGTTGCAAGAGGATGGTGCACAGATGCCCTAGCGACACTTGAGGGTTTTTCTAGTCTTCAGTAGCAGGTTCTAAAATTCTCGCAAGTGCTCGACGGTAGCAAAAAAATCTTGTGGACACTTGGGGATGGCGAAAAGCATCCAAAGGTGCTTAGAAACAAAAAAAAGCACCTAGAGGTTCTTGACGATGATAGGGAGTACCTAGAGGTATACAGGAGCTGAGGTGGAGATCTATAGAAGTAGATCTAGTTGAGCAAAATGGGTGGAAATGGATGCGGAGGGCAGGGTGAGCGAGGACAGATGGCGATAATGCTTGGTTAATCTAGGGCAAGTACTTAGGAAATTCTTGAATTGCTTATGGATGAACTAATTAGGGGTTGAGCCATCAAAGTGGCCTCTATTAATAATCCACACTAGGGTATGTTAGGGTTTTAGTGACACAAATTGTGTGGCTTAGATTAAAACATATCGAAGGGTGGATATTAATTCTGGGTGCATGGCATGGATTGATGTGGATGGATGGCTAGGATTAAGTCAAATTGGATGGCTAGGATTTATTTACATATATAATATTTATATTTATTAAATATATATAATATAATATTAAAATATTAATATTAAACATATATTTAACAAATATGCCTAAATATATAAATAAATAGGTAAAAATGGTGGGAAGACCTAGATGAACGACAAGTGGCTAGATTTTGGTGCCTACACACCTAAGGTACCATGGGGGTACATTAGCATGTACCAAATAATGTAATATTCTCCAACACTTGTAAAGTTCTAGATTATGGATTTCTATTATTAGCCTGGTTGAAGGAAAGAAACTAAGAAAAATTATAGATGAACTTCAAAAGATGTTTTTCAAGTGTTTTATTTACCAGTTTTTACATGTAAGAATGATTTGGTATAGAATCTATCAAAAGGTGGTGGATACTTGATAAAGTTGGGATATAAGAATTTAGAGCAATCAAAATTTCCTACTCCCAAAGATTTTTCTTAGAAGAATGTTTGGTCACTATAGGCTCTCCCTAAGAACTCAACATTCCTTTGGTTAGTAGTCCAAAGCAAGATTCTTATAGGAGAGAGACTACAAATGAGAGGGTATAATGGACCTTCTAGATGTGCTTTGTGTGATAAGTATTTAGAAACATTAGATCATTTACTTCATTATCCCTTTCCTCACACTATTTGGGGTTACTTTTTTTAAAATATGAAAATATATTGGGTAGATCCATCAATATTGAAAGAGTTGATGAAATTTTGGATTAATTATTTCAAATCTAAAGTATTATATATTCTATGAAGGATTGGACCTACCATGATTTGGTGGAATTTATGGCTTGAAAGAAAAAAATAAATTGTTTAAAAATAAATCTTAAATTCATGCTCATGTTTGGATTCACATTTTTTTGTTGTTGGAGAAAAATGAGTTGTACTTGGATCCTCCACTCTCTCCTTTAGAGCTTGAGAGTTTACAAATAAATTCAATCCTCATATCAATTGAGTTGCTATATGTTGAAGAATATTACATTATTTTATACATGCTAATGTACCCCCCTAGTACCTTCATGGTACAAATGTAAAAATGTAATATATTAGGATTGAGTCTATAGTTTAGGTGAGTGATTTATATTTCATCCTTTATGTAAGTGTTAATGTGCAGGAAATGCACAAGTTCCATGTAAGAGTGTAATGTGTAGGAAATGCACAAGTGTCATGTAAGTTAGAGTGCAAGTGTGTATTGAGATAATGTGCATAAGTATCATGTATGTAAGTGTGTAAATATGTAAAGAGAGGATGTGCACAAGTGTCTTATATTAGGAGTGCATGTAGGAGAGTAAGATTCATGTAGAAGTGTGCAAGTGTCATGGAGTCAAGTGTGCATGTAAGAAGAAATTGAAGAGTCTAGTATACAAGTGGCAATATGATAATCCAAAGGTCATGGGAGTTGTCATATGGAGAGAAATAATCAAGTACTTGAAGATTCACATTACAATGGCTATATTATGGAGACAATGCTCCATGAAAAGTAAGCAATTTGGTATTTTATTGTGAAAAGGAGACATAGAAAAGTGAATAAAGCTTGTACACATGAATGATTTTGGCTATTTACATTCATATTTGATATTATAAGTGAATATTATTTTATGATTATATTGGCCTTGATATACATATTAGATTGCTCATATATATAATTCTACTCTTCATTATTGATATTTTGACATTTAATATTGTGGTTTATTTATTAAGGGACATGTGATATTCTATAGTAGTAAGGCTTAAAATACAATAGTGGTATTAGAGATACCATTTAACTCTATCCATTTTTGATAGAGTTATTTTATTAGCCACCATTATTTAACTTTGTCCACTCTTAATAAAATTTTATTAGAGTTTATCCACTTTGAAGATAGTGAAGACTTGGACTCTCTCTTTTAAAGGTTTGATTGAATAGAGATTGAGGGGACAAGGAAAAGTATCTGATTTGGATGCTAGGGTCTTTCCACTTGGTTGAAGGAAAACCAATGAAGACTAAGACTCAACTAAGATTGATTGAGAGCCAACTCAGGAGAAATTTGGACATTGATAGAGAGAGCCAACTCAGAAGAAAGTTAGACATTGATAGAGAGAAAACTTAGGAGAAAGTTGGACGTACAAGTGTAAACATGGAAAATTGACCCATTAAGATGAGTTATTTTTCTTAGATCCTTAGTTTTCCCTTCCTCTCCATATTTTACCCATAGGTGTCTACATATTTCTTTGACACATTTATTTGGCCATAAATGCATCAAAGAGAGGGTAAAATGTAGACATGAAAAATTGACCCATTAAGATGAGTCATTTTCCTTAGTTTTCCCCTTAATTTTCCAAATATCATCTTTGAGCCAAATTTTTCCCATCAAATCTTCTCTTTTTCTCCCAAAATCTATACCATTGAATCAAAATTGAAAAGATATTTTTGACGGTATATGATATGTCCCATTCGGACATTGTTTGGTCCTCCAAACTATATAAAAAATGCACATGGATCAAGCTATCTCAAAATTGCGATCAGCCCTTTTGGGGTGCAATTTTAGCAAGTTAGGGTTTCCTCTTGGAAAAACCCTATCTTTTGGGCTAAATTCTTCCACGCTGGTCCTCCCTTAGGGTTTTACCACCCTTTTTCTTTATCGACCTCTTATAAATAAAGGGTATTTGTTCCTTTTTGAGACATATACATATATAGAGAGATATATGGATGAGAGATACACGACATAGGAGAGGAACGATATGTTGATGAATGAATGTGATAAGCAATTTTTTGTGAAGGTGATTTGTTAAAAGGCTACCTCCATATACTAAAAAATTTGTGTGGTGTTCTTTCCTACTATTTTTGTTGTTGTTGTGTTGCCCTTGGTGGATAAGTGTTGGAGCCCTTGAGGGGAATTCTACCATCTCAGAGGTCTTCATCCTCTTGCCTACTTTCTTGCTATTTCCAAGTTTTTTCTTTTATTTACATTCATAAATTTTTTTTTTTGAAAATTTTGAAAAAACTTGTATTAAAACAAAGATTAGTTACACAAGGGAGAAGACCCTTCCTAGCCCAAAACAAAGAAAACACAAGATTACAAGGCACGAAAACACGACACAAACCACCGCTGACCGCAAAAAGTCAACAAGTCAGGAAATCGCGACATGTCGCGAAATCGTGACATGTCGTGAAATCTTGACATGTCGCGATATCGCGGCAACTAACCATCCTTGACCGCGACGGAGTGACATGTCATGAAATCACGACATGTCACGATTTCACGACAACTATCCAACCTTGGCCGTGATGGGGCAACAAGTCGCAAAATCGCGACATGTCGCGATATCGTGACAACTATCCTTCCTTGTCCGCGACAGAGCAACATGTCACGATATCGTGACGAATATCCATCCTCGGCTGCGACAGAGCAACATGTCACGAAATCGTGACAACTTTCCTCTAGAAGCCGCAATAGCGCAACACGTCGCGATATCGCGACAACTTTCCTCCCATGGCCGCGACGGCGCAACATGTCGCGATATCGTGACAACTTCCTCCAAAAACCGTGACGATGCAACATGTCACGATATCGTGACAGCTTTCCTCCAATGGCCGTGACGGCGCAACATGTTGCGATATCGCGATAGCTTTCCTCCAAAGGCCGCGATGACAAAACATGTCGCGATATCGTGACAACTTTCTTCCAAAGGCCGTGACGGTGCAACTTGTCACGATATCACGACAACTTCCCACCAAAGGCCGCGATAGTGTAACATGTCACGATATCGCGACAGCTTCCTTCCAAAGGCCGCGACGGTGCAACATGTCACGATATCGCGACAGCTTCCCTCCATAGGCCGCGACGGTGCAACATGTCGCAATATCGTGACAACTTCCCTCCAAAGGCCGTGATGATGCAATAGGTCGTGATATCTGGACAACTTCTATTCAAAGGCCGCGACAGTGTAACATGTCACGATATCGCGACAGCGTAACTCCAAAGGTCACGACGACGCAACATGTTGCGATATCGTGATAGCTCCCCTCCAAAGGCCGCGACGATACAACAGGTCGCGATATCGTGACAAAAACCACCCTTAACATTTTCTTTGCTCATTGTCTCAAGGATCTTTCAAGGCCCTGCCTAATCACCTCATCCACCAAAGGCATGTCACTATGCAGCTACACCCCTACCTCTTTCTCAACTCCCATCTTCACCAGGAAATCGGTCGCTTTATTTAAATTTCTACTCACATAAACGAGGATCACATCATTTAATTCCCTCCATAATTCCTTGATTTGAGAGACCAGAATCCTCAACCTCCATGCTTTCGAAGCAAATTTCCTCATGCAGTCTAGAGCTCCAACCAGAATTTGAGAATCAGATTCGAGAATTATCCTCATGTGGCCCTGATTAACTGCCTAGATGGAAGCAGATTTGATAGCAATGGCTTCTGCTTCATTGTTTGTGGCTCTTCCCAAGCCTTGCAGTTCCCAATAGAGCACTGAACCAACATGATCTCGACAAACCACTCCAATTTTGACACTACCCGGATTGCCTTTTGCAGCTCCATCAGTATTGATTTTAATCCAACCTTCTAGGGGTGGTTTCCAGCTAGCTTTGTCCTGTCTCTCTTGCTCTTCAGCTCCCTCTTCCAGTGGCCTAGGACCAGCCTGAATTTCCTCTTTAGCATAGACGACAATAGTTTATGTGGCCTTGCTCCAGATGACCTGCCAAACTCCATCTAGCGAGGAGAAAGTTTCTCTAAAATTACAGTCATTTCTCTCCAACCACACTTGCCACCAGATGAAGAATAATCCAAGCTCCCAACCAATTCGAAGAGCTTTAGATTTAAATCTACCCCTCTTCCATATTTTCCAAATATTGGTCCGATTCAGATCACCATTAACCTGGATTTTATAGTGAGAGAACCATCGCTTCCAAATTTGACGCGTGAAAGGGCACTCAAACATCAGGTGGTCAGCTATTTCCTCGTTCTTGTGGCATAAAACACATTGAGATGGACCGATGATTCCTCTACATTTGAGATTGTCAAAAGTGAGAATTCCATTGTGCATAAACTGCCAGGCAAAGAAGTTTACTTTCGGCCAGCCCTTGGAGTGCCAAATCTTTCTCCAATCCTAAATCAGAAATGAATGTGGGGGAGGCTCTGGGAGGATCTTGTCGTATCCGTCCTTCACTGTATATACACCAAGGTTCCCATAGCCCCAAGCCAGTTCGTCCTCCTCGTCTCTCCCTATGAGAAACCTTTCTGTCAAGATTTTGGTCAAGATGGGTGCCAGCTCCGGAGGGAGTGAAATTGGCCACTCCTCCAACCTCTTAAACTTCTTAAACTTATACTCCCCCATTTGACTAGTGTTGAAATAACTTTCAATTTGGACCCAACCCTTGGATTCTATGGCGGATTTAATTGGTTGTAATTTGGGGAACTCAGCAATGATGGGTGGGTACTGGTCCCATGAATCAGTCCAAAAATGTGCCTTCTCCCCTCTCCCCACTTTCCAAAACAATTGGTCTTTAATAACCTGAGATCCAAGCTTGAGAGCCTACCACACTAAGGATCCAGTACCATCTAGAGGGAAACGACCCACCTCATTGGGGTGAACATGACCCAAATATTTACTGGTTAGGATACTACTGAATAAGGAGGTTGGTTGGGAAATCCACCTCCAGTACAGCTTTCCAGCCAAAGCTTTATTATTAAGCTTGGAGCTTCTCAGTCCCAACCCTCCTTTTTCCTTGGGCTGGGTAACTTTATCCCAACCAACTAAGGCCCATTTCCTATCCCCTTTTGCTCCTTCCCATAAAAATCTTCTAGTCATTTTGTCCAGCTCTTTCCATATAGTATGTGGGGCAACCAGGATAGAGAATTTATAAATTAGCATGGCCTGAATAACTGACTATAAGAAAGTTAATCTACCCCCATAGCTTAACCATTTATGAGACCAATGATTCATTCTATCTTTGATACCATCCAAAAGATCCTTCCAGATATCTATTTTTAAATTTTTGAAATGCAAAGGAACCCCCAAGTAAACCACTGGAAGAGAAGTCCTAGTGAATCCCAAGATCTCTATAACTTTGTCCTGTAGCCTTTGGTCAAGATTGAAAAAGACCACTTTGGATTTTTTATCATTGATGACTTGGTTTGAAGCCCTAAGGTAGACATTAAGAGTATCTCTGATAACTCTAGCTTCCCTGAAGCTGGCCACTCCAACCAATCCTGTATCATCCACAAACTGTAAGTGAGTCAGAATTTCCTCACCCACCTTGATACCTATTAGCAAGCCTTGATGTCTTCTCCTCAAGAAAAGTCTACCTAATCCTTCAACCAAAATGAGGAAAAGATAGGGAGAGCAAGGATCCCCTTGATGAAGACCACATGTGGCTCCAAAAGGTTGCGAGGGCAGAGCCTTTATTAAAATAGAATAAGAAGGCGTAGAAACACAACTCATGACCCAATCTATCCAGTCCTGAGAGAAACCAAAGGCTGCCATAATTTTTGACAAGAAACTCCACTCCACCGTATCATAAGCCTTTGACATATCCAGTTTAATGAACATTCCTTTATTACAAGATTTTTGCATTGTGTGGATTGCCTCCTGAGCAAGAACCATCCCATCCAAGATCTTTCTACCCTCTACAAAACCCCCTTGCTCTGAGGAGATAATGTTATGAAGGAGAGGTTTTAGCCATTCAGCCATTATCTTTGTGATTATTTTATAAATCATGTTGCATAAGGCAATAGGTCTGAAATCAGAAATATGAGCCCCCTTCTCCCCTTTTGGAATTAAAGTGATGAAGGTATGATTTAATGCCTTAAGCATTCTTTTATTACCTCTGGACTCCTCTGTGACAACCAAAACATCCTCCTCCAAAGTATCCCAAAAGGCCTGAAAAAACTCAATAGGAAAGCCATCTGGACCTGGAGATTTGCCAGTGCTCATTCCAAAGACCACATTCTTTAGTTCATCTCTATCAATGGGTCTAAGAAGGGTCTGATTTTCTTCTTTAGAGATAACAGAGGGTATGACATCAATAACTTCATTTTGAGCCTCTACATCTTGCTCCATACTTTCCTTAAAAAGTTTAGAAAAATAATCCATTGAATGGGAATGCATACCAGGAAGAGTATCAAAGGAGTGTGCATTATCATCTTGAAGGGCTTCCATGTTATTCATCTGTCTCCTAGCACAAGCTAATCGATGGAAAAATTTGGTATTTCTATCACCTTCTAATAACCAAGTGGTTCTAGCTCTCTGTTTCTAGTAAGTCTCCTCTTGGTTATCAATGTCCTCAACCGCTTTACGCAAGGCATCATCCTCTGTTTTGAGCTGCTCTATAATTGTTCCTTCCCTAAAGTGTTTTTGAACCTCATCCCATCTGGCCACCAAGGGAGCTCTTTGGAGCTGGAAATCTGACTTGTTAGCTTGCCTCCATTGTTTCAGTTGGACTTTGACAAAATGAAGCTATTTGTGGAATTTAAACATTGTTGTCCCAAAAGGTGGACGACCTTCTTCCCACCATTGCGGAATTTTCTTTCGAAGATCCTCTTTTTGTAACCAAAAATTCTCAAATTTAAAAGGTTTGTGATGCTGCCCTGTCATAGTCCCTCCCTCCAACAAAATGGGAAAGTGATCTAAAACTGGACCCTCCAAAATCTAGAATTTAGTATTCCACTTTACAAATGCCTCCTCTGAGACCAGAAAATGGTCTAGCTTTACCTTCCTGCTATGTGGCTCCCTCCTCTTGTTAGTCCAAGTAAAGTAGGTTCCAGGGCCTTTAATATCCACTAAGTGAAGGGCCTGGACTTGGGCAATCAGAAGTCGATCCCCTGGATCCAAAATTGGGATTCCACCTTCCTGATCTCAAGAAGATAATTTAGCATTAAAATCCCCAGCAATAATCCAATCTAAATATTCCCTTGAGGACCTCATGTGATGTACAACTTTCCATTGGAACCTCTGGCCATCAAGGTTTTGAGCCCCATAAAAATTTGTGATTAAAACATGTTAAACTATGACATTATTCCTAAAATGAGATGTGAGAACACCCCTCCAAGCTATATGTTCTATTGCAGTCCATTCCAGAGAGTTCCAAAGAGTAACAATCCCCCTTGAGGCACCTTGGGCAACCACATCCATATGACCAACGCCCCTCCAGATTTTATTAACTGTTTTACACATAGGATCTAAAGACATTTTTGTCTCCTGGATAAGCAAAAAATCTATTTTACATTTTTCTAAGAGTCTTTGAACAACAGATTGATGGGTTCTACTGTTTAAACCCCTAACATTCCAAGATTGAATAATCATTGAAAACATTGAGAGCAGTAAGAATCAATTGTCCTCATCGATCCTCCAATGATCAGCTTGTCTCCTTGAACTGCTAGCAGGTCCTTATTTGATTTTTTGCCCGCTCCTTGAGAGTTGGTATTTTTGGATCTCTTTTCCACCTGAGTTATCCCTAGGGCGGGCCTTTCTCTGTTCTTTTTGCAATTCCCATGCTGACATCCTTGATTACTGGCTGCGCTTGGGAGTGCACTATCAATGCCCCTACATTCTCGACTGCGGTGACTCGGTGTACTCAATCACCTATTCTAAGAGGGGGGAGATGAAGGAGAAGCATGAGTGTGGATGTTATTGTCCTCAATATTCCCATCCACTCCTTCCATGACTTGATCCTCTTGGTCTACTAGTGTCTTAAAAATTTCATACCTATTGGCTGGCTTGAGTTGTGATTGCTCCTTTCCATTTTTCTTTTGCTTTCTCCTTCTTTTGGGTTGTTCAAAGCCATATTTCTGAACATCATTACCCTGAGGAGTATTGGATGGTTCTTTGGTAAGAGTAGACTTACCCTCTCTGGGGCGATTTGGCATTCCAAGCGGGGCATCAATTTTTATGTTCAAAATATTTGGACAAAATCGGGCCAAATGCCCATGTTTGTGGCAAACTCTACATATGAAGGGCAGAGCCTCATAATCTAGCTGTTGGATCCAAGATAGTCCTGCCAGTTCAAGTTCCACCTCTGTCGGTAGAGGCTGGCTAATATCTATTTCCACACAAATTCTTGCAAAAATAGTTGTATTTCCTTCTATGGTGTCTTTGGAGACGCCCAGATGTCTACCGAGGGAGTTATCGATCATTTCCAGAACCTTCTCACCCCAAAACTCCATTGGAAGAGCATACAACTAGATCCAAACCGGGACAGCCGTGGGTTCAATACGAGGATCGAAACCCACTCTCCAGGGTTGACCAAATAACCTTGTCGGATCGTGGTTCCTCTTTTTTGATTCAAAAGCCCTATTTCTATCGGCTAGAGAAGAAAAGCTAACAATGAAATACCCATTGCTAATAAACCATAAGGAGTACTCACCATGAGGCTCCCAGTTTTGTCTGACCTAGGTATGCAAGAAATTCAGGGTAGGGCGGATACCCATGAATTTATAGATCAGATCATGGTTGGCTCTGTATATGATTGTGTCTTCGACCATCTTTGGCTCGATGACAATCTTGGGTCTTGAGGCGGATTGCGAAAGGCATCCATTAACTCGATGTGCTGGTGAGCTCTTTCTAGCGTTCTTGAAGAGCATATGAAGAGTATTTCTCTGAGCTTCATCATTAGAAGACGAAGAATTTTCTTTTAGCAATTCAACATAAGAGCTCTTTCTCCCAGAGAGAGGGTCTAGAGGAGTCCCCATTGGGCCCTCCTGGGGCAGTAGACTTTCCTTCAGATCCACAGTAACCAGAAAAACACTACGGCAACCCACCTGACGCCCTGGATTTTCCTTCGCTCCACAAACCCTAGAACATCGCCTGTCGCCTGCTCAGAAATTTTCCCGCCTATTCCAAAAATATCTATTATGTAATCTACATTCATAAATTGTTAAGCTTGCATTTTGTTCTTGTTTATCTAGCATTGGTTTGTTATTTTTATTCTTCTACTATGAAATCACACCCCATATTTATGAGGCATAATTTTGGCATAGCCAATATCGCAATCCTCCCATATGGAGCATGATTTCAGTTGCATCAAGCCTAGGACCAAGGTTTCATGCTAAACCCTAGGTCTACAGTTACATGTTACATTTAGTACATAATAATAGAATTTAGATTATTAAGTTTACATTCATTGTTGTTTACTTAGCATTAATATTTTTTCTTCCATTTGAGTTTATAGATAGCTAAAACTACATTTGTTTTTTATTTATTTAGCATTAATCTGTTTTAGTTAAAACCACATTTATTGTTGTTTACTTAGCATTAATTTTTTTTTCTTTCATTTGAGTGTATAGATAGCTAAAACTACATTTGTTTTTTATTTATTTAGCATTAATATGTTTTAGTTAAAACCACATTTATTTTTCATTTATTTAGCATTAATCTATTTTAGTTAAATCTACATGTATTTTTCATTTATTTAGCATTAATATGTTTTAGTTAAAACTACATGTGTTTTACATTTATTTAACATTAGTTTGTTTTAGTTAAATTTGTATTTGTTTTGTTTATTTGTTTAGCATCAACCTATTTTAGTTAAAACATTATGTGTTTTAAATTTATTTAACATTAATCTATTTTAGTTAAATTTGCATTTGTTTTTCATTTATTTAACATTAGTTTGTTTTAGTTAAATCTGCATTTATTTTTTTATTTGTTTAGCATCAATTTTGTTTTATTAAAACTATATTTGTTCTTCATTTATTTAGTATCAATATGTTTTAGTTAAATCCACATTTGTTTTGTTTGTTTAGCTTCAATCTGTTGCTTTCTTTCTTCTATTGCAAAATTGCACCTCGTATCTACGGGGCACAATTTTGATAGAGCTGATACCGCAATCCTCCCGTATGGAGCATAATTTTGGTTGTGTCAATCCTAGGGGTAAGGCTTCATTCCTAAACCCTAGGTCCATAGTTATATGTTGCATTTAGGGCATAATAATATTATTTACATTTTGTTGTTCACTCTGTTCTGCTTCTTTGCATTTTGTTTGTCCACTTCCCAAAAATGTCAACATTCACTTCTATATTCTAAAGGTTAACTAAAAGGACCTAGGGGCTTGACTACTGCACCTCCAAGTTCAAGTCATACAGTGGCCTAAGCAGGCCCCCTAATGCTAATCATATTTTTTAGTGTTTTGCAAAGTTATTTTGCAGGTTGAAGTTGTTGGATATTCGAGATGCAAGATAAATATTGGATCAAACATCAAAACAAATAAGTGTTCTAGGTAGAATCTTAGGTTATTTGTTGTTTGCTTGATTTCTATTTTAGATTTTATTTAAAATAACAAAATATAAAATATATAAAATATAAAATATAAAATAAAATAAACAAATAAATAAATAAAAACATTTCATTTCTATTTTAGGCATTTGAAATGGAAAAGAGCATATAGTCTTGCATCTAGGGTTAATTTTGTGTGTTGCATTCCCTCAGACCCTTGCTCAAAGAAAATATTTAATTTCTTGCAACCTAGGGTTAGCTATCATTCAAACCAAGAATCATACTAGGGTTAGTCATTGTATTCTTGCATTTTGTGTGTTTTGCACTACTCTTCCATTTCCATAGTTTAATATTAGGAAAGACCAAACATAGGTGGTTGCTTAAATCATACATCAAACATTTCCACCCAAACTTGGAGCAAGTCCTCAAAATTATTCCTAGTGAATCATTTTTCCTCCTTTTCTATTGAGTGTAGAGACATAACAATCGTTATAGTCACCTCCAGGCTTCCCAACGGATCCAACCCTAAGAATCGTACGCAATGTGTAGTTTTTCCCCCTCTACATCTTTGGTGAACCCGACGTGAACGTGCATATGTAGTGGCCAAAATAGGAAGCCTTTTTTTATTTTGTTTTGAAAATTTTAAACAAGACCACTAAAATTTGTTTTCTTAGATTAGAAAAATATAAAAAGAAAATTTTAAAATCTTGTTCGATTCACATTTTTCTTCTTTTTAACATCCCTAAAAAGAATGCACTCGACGTCTTATTCCGTAGCCTAACCTCATGAGAGAACACCCCATTGGTGGTGGTAAATCCACATTAAAGGTCCTATGAGTCAAATTTGGTCTAGAATTAATGAGAATACATAGTGAATGGGGTTAACCATATCCACAAACCTTAAGAAAAGGATTATCCTTTTGCTTGTGCTTAGAAAATTGAATTTTTTTTAATCAATATTAAAATTTAGCCAATCCAATAATCATCATAGCTATGGAATAGAGCATGTATTTCTCTTTAGAGAAGTATATCGTTGACCATAGTGAACTAGGTGAGGACTGGTAGGACTTGGGATCCATCATAGCTTAGATTTCATCACCAAGTGTCTATATGTGGGCATCTAGGTGAAGTCCCTAATTTAAGATAAAGTTCACTATACCTCTCCAAATTTTTAACCCTATCTCGCACTTTGTATTTTAGTTGTGTAAAATAGTTTTAATTTTTCTTTTATTTTTCTCTCTCCTATCCTTTTTCTTAGTTTTAATGGCTTCCAGTATTAGGAATAAGCGAAAGCTTTTAGATCCTAGTCATATTTTCTAAGAAGAGGACTAGGTTAATAGGAATAATCTCAATTTAGAAGAGGAAGAGAATGTAGAAATGAGAAATGAGTTTGATTCTATTGAGGAGTCTGATGGACACCTCACCTTCAATTATTCTGATCAAGTGTGGGGTTTCTATGAGAAACTTATACCTACTTTTAACAAGGGTTTAGATGTGGAATGATAACTTGAAGAGGGTAAGACCTCCCATCATAAGAATATTCCACCCCAAAATTTTCACATTAACCCCTTGTTCAAAGATACCTCTAATATAAAACATTTTCATAAACCTACCTATGCCACTACTACAACCACCAATGTTGGAAGGACTCCACTTGTTCCTCCAACTAGTAGTGCATCCCATAATTATTTTCAATTTTCTCCTCATCCTACCCATCTTAACATCTCTACTTCTATTCCACCAAATATTAGTTGTTCTCAACAACAAGACACCACATATCATAATACCTTCCACAATAGTGTCAATGCCTCCAAAATTAGCCAAGTCCCTTATCAACAACCTACCTATACCCCTCCCTTAGGGAACTTAGGGGTATTGCACAACAACAATACTGAGATGCAAAGCTTAGCAATTATGGTGAAACAACTAGTTTCAATAATGGACATGATTTAACCTCCTGGTTTCACCTACATGTGCAATAAACCCCTAGACCCTATCATTACCTTTAGGTCCTACCCCAAGAATTTTCCCATGCCCGTGCTACCTATCTAAGGAAATAGAAGATCCAATTGAACACTTAATAATGTTTAGGATAACATGTCATGATATCATATATGATGATATGTTGCTCCTAAAAATATTCCCTAAGAGCCTCGAGGGCATGGCATTAGAATGGTACTATCAGTTACCCAATCACTCTTTGAGGAACTTTGAAGAGATGGCAAAATATTTTTCCAACAATTTGGGGTCTATGTCGAAAGGAATGTGTCAATGAAGGATGTCTATATGCTAAAACAAGGAAAAGAAGAAAGTTTTTTAGATTTCTTATCTCATTGGAGGAGTGTAGTTGGATGATTAAGATATACTCTACCTCCTTGAGATATGCTTGAAATATTTATCGATAATTTGCAAGAACAAATATCTTATGAGTTAGATATCACAACTATCACATCCTTCAACCAATTAAAATACTTAGCAAGAAGGGTAGAGCAAACCCTTATTTGAAGAGGGTCATCTCAATATAAAATAATATAGAACCACTAAGTCATAATATAAGAACAAGTATGTGGTGGGCAATGGGATAACGAATAGTAGGCCTATTAATAGTATTGTTAACAAACTACAATTGATGGTTCTAAGCCAACCCAAAAAGCCTCCACAAAGAAATTTTACAAGACTCAACATACCTATGATGGTGGTTCTAAAGCAACTTTTGGAAGCTAACATGATTGAGTCACCTCCCATTATAAAACCTGATACCACAACCAATTGGTATAAATATGGACAACACTGTGAGTATCATCAAGTGGAGGGGCACATGAAAAATTCATGTAGGAGATTGAAACATGTGGTTCAAGACCTCATTGATGAAGGTTTCCTTGTTATAGAAGGTTCTAAGCCCAATCCTCCAACAAACAACCAACCTCCTACTCAAAAAATACCCACAATAAATCGAGATATGGGACTTTTTCAAGATCCGAGAATTTTTCAAGATCCCCTCCCTAATCATGTTCAACCGGTATCTAATCAAGTTTCATACTATAAATTTCCCCCTCCTTATAATTATATAGTTGGTATGATAGTGGCAACTACAATAATACAAGTACAAGTTTAACTGACCCAATCATCTCTACAGTAGATGAGTTCAACATCCAACCTACCTTTAAAACCTCCCTTAGTTTTGAGAAATAAAAGGAGCACAAGTATAGAGAACCCAACTTTAGTGTTAAAATCACAACCTAAAGTCTCCTTCAACATCCAATAACAACCATCCAGTACCCTAGCTAAGATTTCCCTTACTTGCCCTATTCATAGGGAAGCTTTGTTGGAGCTTCTAAAAAAACAATCTATCCCACAAGATATTTCCCCTAGTGATATGGCAAATATCATATATTCTCTTGGGATACATCACATCACATTATTAGATGATGATATGCCTTAATTTGGCCTACAGGTAGAATCTTCCCTCTACATCACTGCATTTATTGGGGAAAATTTTATTAAGCATATCTTGATTGACAATGGATCTTCTCTTAATTCATGCACTTATCAATTTTTCCAAAATTTTGGATTAAAAGAGGAAGAATTAACTAAATATGATGTTATCATCAAAGCCTTCAATAATGAGTCCCAAGAGGCCCGCAACATTATATCCCCTCCTTAGGGTTGGACCTAAGATTTTAGATACCTTGTTCTATGTGGTGTCTAGTCCTACATCTGTTAGCGTATATTGCATCATTTGGGTCATGTAAATATACCACCTTTGGTACATAACTAGAGTAGGATATTACTTTAGGGGGTATTTAGCTAGTTACTTCAAGTAATATAATAAATGCACAAGTGTCTATGTGCAAGTTGTAAATGAACAATGTGTCCCCTTGTACAACTAGGTAGAGTTTTGGCCAAGCAATCCATATTTCTATTTAAAAGGCCTCATAGTGAGTGATTATGTATTATTGTAGGTAGTAGTAGTAGTAATATAGTGCAAATCATAATATATATTGGTTATGGAGTACAATGTAGTTCTTTAGTATCATTACTAGAGTGTTCATTTCCTCCATATTGCATTGTATCATTTTCATCACTTTCCATTAATAGCATTTTTTAGCATCTTACATTTATGCATATTTTACATTCTATGATTGCATTATTCTTTGGCATACATAGTCAAAATATAATAGTGGTATCAGAACCATGATATATCTATATAGGAATAGAGAGAGCGAAAAGAAACCACCATTATCAGTATAGGTCTAAACTATATTGCATCTTTGAAAACCAAATATGTTGTGTACTACTACATGCAAACATTGCTACAAGGAATTACTGAATAGGAAAGTCACAAGAGATATTGAGAGAAGAAGAAAATATTAGTTCTAAACTTTTTGAGATTGAATTTGGCTAGAGTCTTTCCATAGAGTTGTAGAAAAAAATGTGAAGACTAGGACTCAACAATAATTCCACTAGATTGTTAAATCAACTAGTGAAGATTCATCATTGACAAGATTTAGAATCATCTTATTATATATTGTTGCAAAAAAATAAAACTAAAGGAAACCCTATTGCAGACCTGCATATTGTAGAAGAAAAGGCCATAAAAGCCTTATTGGAAAATAAAAATCCACAAAAGCCTTATTGTAGAAGAAAAGTTCATAGAAGCCTTATTACAGAAGAAAAGGCCACAGAAGCCTTATTGTAGAAGAAAAGGCCACAAAAGCATTATTACAAAAAAATCCATAGAAGCCTTATTGCAGAAAAGGTCACAAAATCCATATTGCAAAAGAAATGTCATAGAAGCATTATTATAGAAAAGGCCATAGAATCCTTATTGCAGAAAAGGCCATAGAAGCCTTGATCTAGAAGAAAAGACCATAGAAGCCTTGAACCTAAAGAAGACTCTAGAGAAGAGTTCATGAAATATAGAAGATTAGTGATCTCCTTTGATGATTTAAGACTTTCTCTAGAAGAAGCTAAAGAGACCCATCAAAGGTCTCATTGAAGAACTTCCACCATTGGAAGAGATAGAGAAGGACTATCAAAAGTCCTATTCCAGATATCCATGAAGAAGATCTCATTACCAACACTTTCGTAGTTGAAGGTTGAAGGAAAGGTCTCATCAAGAAGACTAAAGAAGCTACAAGACTAAATATCTTGGAGAGGTATTGAGGAGAAACAAGAAGGCTTGGAGAGCCTCATTATAGAAATTGGAGCAGCCATCAAAGAAGTTCCTAGGAGAACTCATTGGAGAAATTAACTACAAAATATAGTGAGATATTTGGTATAATTATCGCCATCCAACAACAAGCCCAAAAGGAGATGAATTTGGCAAGGAGTGCAAAATATCGAAGAAGAATATTGAAGACCTCAAGACCTTCAGAATCCTGAGAAGAAAGCCCTTTTTGAAATCAAGACTTAGACATAAGAAACCTACCAGATCCAATAATTGTTGGACATTTTGAGCAGTTATCACCAAATATCCAAAGTGGTTGTCATTGATGTCATGATGTCAGTAAGATGCCAGTGATCATCCTTCGCCAGTTCAAGTGAAAGGGAAATAGTTTTGGTGTTAAGGTTAAATATCTTCATCAGTGCACTCAAGGAAGTGAGTCAGATTTCGATTTAATTCCACCATGGCAAAAGATTGTTCAAGAGTAAGAGGAGTACATAATATTATAATTCTTATAATATTATTCCAGGTTGAAGTAGAAACCCAAAATTCAATATTGTAATTTTAATTATAATATTTTGGGTCATAAGGTTGCAATTATTTAATTGGGAATAAATCCATAAGTTGGGTTTAATTTGAGTATCTGGTGCAAAAATAATAAACTCCAAAGGTTGGGTTTATCGAGGTTTCAAGAAGGAAAATATTTAAAATATTAATAACCCAAAGGTTGGGTTCATCAAGTTTCAAGAAGGCAAGTGAGAAATAATTCAATAACCCAAAGTATGGGTTCATCAAGGTGTAAAGAAGGCAAGTTATTATTAATTATTTTAAAATAACCCAAAGTGGATTTTTAAAATAATTAATTAAAGGCTTTGTAAATCCTTTATCCTATTTTCTCGTTTGAATTAGAAAGTGCTGACATTTGAAAAGGTGGTGTAATATTTCCTATTTAATGCCCTCTCAAACGTTAGAAGAAGACATCCTTGCTAATTCATTTTTGGAGCTCATGCGAATTAAGGCTCGTGTTTAAAAGTTTTTTCGAATTGTGAAAAGGTTGAAGTAGGGAACGTTTGTATTTGTGGAGCACATAGGCCAACTTGGCCTAGTGGTGTATTGGCTTGGCGAGACATAGGAGGTCTCATGTTTGATTCACTTGGAGGTTGCTTGCAAGGTCAAAGCGCTCAAAGCACATTTTGATTATTTTGAAAGACACGAGTTCGTGAGGTTTTTGGTGCAGTTTGTGCCTCTTTAGGCATGTGTGGGCGCGTAGCCCAATGGAAAATTGGCTGTAGTTAAGGCATTGGGAAGGAAGACATCGAGGGATTGAATCCCTTCGAGAGGTGATGCAAGTTAATTTTTAATTTTTAATTTTTATTAAAATAGCCTTAAGGGATAAATAAGGGTTATGTTATGCCTTCAAAAATTGAGAGATTTTTTGATGGTTTTATTTTTTGAAGGGTAGCATATTATATATCATTGGAAAGCATTTTTCAAGGGCTATTTTATTAACTTGCTTATAAGGAGAAATAATATGTGTGTAAAGAGATATTTATATTTCTATAAAGGGGTTCAAAAGTGAGTTTGATTTGTTCTTTTTCAAAGGGGATTAATTATTTCATGAGAGGACATGGTGAAATTTAATGAGTAGGAGTAATAAGGTGTTATTGGGATATTATTTTTATTATTGTGATATTACTCAAGTCCTCTAACCTCTTTGTGGTTGAAAAGGAAATATTTAAAAGTGTGTTGAGTTTGACAGATCTTGTGGACAACTCCTTGGCATCAAAAAGGTATGGGCAATATTCTCCATTGACTTGATTGGGTGATTGATTTCTAAAAATATCATTGGATAGGAAAGGATTGATTGTGGTTTTCTTTTTTGAAAGTGCTTATTGTATAAGGTTTTTTGGAAATTGAATTTTTTCCTAGTGAGTGTGAGTTGTTGGTTTATGGTTTTCTGTAGTTGTGAAGCAACTTCAAAACCTTGTTTGATTAGCATTATTATTGAGGTTTATTTTTCCAAGACTTGAGAGTGATTGCAAAAGCTTTGGATTGATAATATTGTGCAAAATATTGAAGATATCATGAGTATCTTGTGCTAAAGAATATTTTGAGCAGGTTCTTGGTGAGCTTGCTGAAGCAGATTTTGAGTAGGTTCTTGGTGAGCTTGCTGAGTAGATTTTGAGCAGGTTCTTGGTGAGCTTGCTGAATAGAGATTGGACAAGTTCTGAGTGAGCTTGTAAGATAGATATTGAGCAAGCTCCTTGTGAGCTTGTTTATAGAGCTTTGGAGGTAACAGAGTATAGAGGATAGAGTCTTAGTGGATAGAGATCCAGCAACCAGGACAATTGAAGACAAGTATTCGGAGTGAGGAGTCTTCAAGTGGAAAGAGATACACCAGTTAGTGCAACAGAGAGAGACAAAGTCTTCTAGAAGATCATTAGCCAGAGCTGAAGGGTAAAGAGTTCTCCTATGGAAGATATCCATGAACTTGATATTAGGGTATTAGTATCTCCATTAGACTATGGTCCATAAAAATTGTAATCAGGAAAGAGTTCCCAAGATATTGATTGAGAAAGTTTTAGTAAAATATTTTCTCTGTGGATGTAGCCCAAGTTGGGTGAACCACATAAATTTTGGTGTCTCTACTTTGTGTGATGTTGTGTACATTGCTTTGATTATTACTGTTGATATTGCTATCTCTACATTGCATATAGTGGTTTGAAAATAAAAGTAAAAAGTGGTCTTATATTGTTTATCCCACCTCTCAGTAAGCTTGTTTTCTTCAATAAGATTTTGATATTACCCTTCATAGCTAAGAAGGCACATTTTTATGAATAGATTGATTGCTAAAATGGAAACAATCAAGATAGCATTACCAGCTACTAGAATTCAAATTTCCAAGCCATATCCTAAAGGAGAAGCTAAATTTTTTTACTACAAATTCAAAGCAACAGACTAGTAGCATTCACAACTGTGAGCAACCACCATTCCACACAAGAAATTTGGTGAATCAACTCATCAAAATATTAATCATAAAAGTTAAGCAAATTAGGTGCAAAAGGTTCATTACTTGAACACTTAATTCAGATTATTAATTTAGTTCATTAAGCACCTTATTAGAATTTAGAATTTTCAAAATAGAAGGTTGCATTTTAAGTCCTCAAAGAAAAGTGTAGAAGATACTTTTTGTTAAGTTTCATTACCTACACATTAATAGGAGTTACATATATTCTTCATATTATCTGATTATTGAGAAGAGGACTACATTAAGAAATTTGTAGTGATCATTAGTGCATTTTAAATCACTTTAAGAGCTTATTAATAGGAGCAACAAGGTGAGATTATTAAAGTGCATTAAGTTAGAGATATTATTGATTCATTGCACTATACTAGTTGTTCATTAAACTAGTTACTCTCAAAGTGTTATTTTGTGTATTGATTGTTAATATTAAAGGCACAAAAATTTGTAAATAATCAAAGTGTCTAAAAACACTATTCATAACTTAATACCTGCAAGGTATTTTGGCCAATTGAAGCTACCAAGCAGATCAAAATTCCTCCAAGGAGTGGATAAGAAGAAGGCAGCCATTAAATCAATGATAGAATAAAAAAATAGAGACTTGGTGAATCTCATATTTAAGGTGCATTAAGATCTCATTATAGGTAAAACATTAGTGCAGAAATCACTCCTTTAAGGGTATATTATCCACATGATTATTAGCTTGGGTTCATTACTATATTAGACAATAAAATGAGAGAGTTGTCTAGCAAAGTAGACAACATAAATCAACCCTTGCCTACAAGAAATAGTACAAAGAAACCACCATTAAAATCAACAAAAGAAGCTTGAAAAAGAGAAGGTGCAAATCAAGGTATTCTATTACAATTTTATTTACATTATTCTGTACCATAACATCTTGTCCTACATAGGAAATAGGACATAACTTGAGTGTCTTAAGGACACATCCTCCATAAGAGAATAAAATCATACAAGCAGAAAAATAGGAGCATTATCTGAAGTAAGAGAGAAGAGCTAACAAAAATCTCTCATTACGGTGTCCAAAGACACCCTTACAACCATGAAGGTAGGTGTTCCCAACATCCAATATGAAATATAGAATATCACAAAAGTATCATTATCCATATACATTGGCTGTAATCTATTAAAAAGTATAAAGGGAGCATTCGAACTAGCATATTGAAATAAAAAGACATAGAGTAAAAGAAGCAATACCCAAGCTCTTTCTTGGAGAATATGTTCATAGAAGGAGCACTCAAATAAACTCTCAAACCACCATAGAATTATCTCTAAGATTCCAAGACCTCCATAAAATCAAGAGCCAACCAATACTCACTTGGAAGAAGTGCTGAGAAACAAAAAATAACTAGATTTACATTGGCAAAAAGAATATATAGAAGAAGAGAAACATTGGAGGAAAAATACATGCAATTTGCCATTTGTCACCACTAAAAAGAAGTCCTTATCTCATAAGAAAACACTTGAACATTAGAGTTACAAAGTGTCTTTGACAAGAAGGAATGTTACAACATCTCCATTCATGATTGGAGCCCATAAGCTACTTGGAGAAAGTGTTATAATCAGCCATAAGCATTACATAAGAAGCCCCATGCACGTTGGAGCCCATAAGCCACTTGGAATCAACCATAAGCATTACATAAGAATCCCCATGTACATTAGATCTCAAGAGCCACTTGGACATCACTCAAATAAGTATTAGACACTGCCTCAAATATTTCTCAAGATGAACATGCCACGTAGCTACATAAGCATTCAAATCCAAGGTATAGACGTGAAGCAAAATTGGAGCAAAGTTACAACATTTGAGTAAGTAAGAGCACATTGAAATTAAAGTCAAAGGAGGTAGTAAGGACTACCATAAACCAAAATTAAATTCTTACGGTGATAAGCACCTATTAAGGAGGAGACCAAGCCAAAATAGGCATTGTGGAAGCACAGAGTTTGAAGAGAGAGCACACAGGCCCTTAATTGGATAACAATGTCAGAGCAACATTAATACATCATTGAGATATGTACCAACCAACCATAAAAGTACATGGAATATGTAGAGCATCAAGCCTTTCAAAGGTAAATATTAAACTTGCTTGCTTTAATTAAAATCAGAGTTATAAGGTGATATAGACTATTGCATTATTATAAGGTGATATAGACTACTATATTGGGATAAACTTAACAAGAATTAGAGATTATCAAGCAAGCTTGTTTCAAAATATTGAATATTCATATTTACAATTAACCAAGTAGGATATATAAGGTTTTCAACCTTGATTAAATCAATATTAAATTGCAAATACCATTATTTTCTAATATTCCAAAAAGTAGGGAGATATAAGGCATACTACTTCAAACTATATACATATAATTAAAATTTAGAAAATTAATATATTGGATAGAAAATAAAATCAATTGCCTACATATAAATTTGGAATTAATTAGTAAAAATTATCTCATACTCATTCTAAGGAGACAAAAATAAATCCAACTATTAAAGCATACTTCATTGGGAAAGACAAGGTAAAACTAAAAGTTTATTATTCTCCAAACATTACAAAATCAACTTAGAAGGTGAACTAAACATATTATAATTATTAGGGATATATAAGGAAGCCTACAAAACCTAATTCTAAGAAAGGTTTTATCAAATTAGTCTAATACATCATAGAGATATGTACCAACCAACCATAAAAGTACATGGAATATGTAGAGCATCAAGCCTTACAAAGGTAAATATTAAACTTGCTTGCTTTAATTAAAATCAGAGTTATAAGGTGATATAGACTATTGCATTGTTATAAGGTGATATAGACTACTATATTGGAATAAACTTAACAAGCATTAGAGATTATCAAGCAAGCTTGTTTCAAAATATTGAATATTCATATTTACAATTAACCAAGTAGGATATATAAGGTCTTCAACCTTGATTAAATCAATATTAAATTGCAAATACCATTATTTTATAATATTCCAAAAAGTAGGGAGATATAAGGCATACTACTTCAAACTATATACATATAATTAAAATTTAGAAAATTAATATATTGGATATAAAATAAAATCAATTGCCTACATATAAATTTGGAATTAATTGGTAAAAATTATCTCATACTCATTCTAAGGAGACAAAAATAAATCCAACTATTAAAGCATACTTCATTGGGAAAGACAAGGTAAAACTAAAAGTTGATTATTCTCCAAACATTACAAAATCAACTTAGAAGGTGAACTAAACATACTATAATTATTAGGGATATATAAGGAAGCCTACAAAACCTAATTCTAAGAAAGGTTTTATCAAATTAGTTCTAATCTCTTAACTAGGGAGATATAAGGAATCCTACAAAACCTAATTCTAAGAAAGGTTTTATACTTAGAGAGTCATCATGTCTACAAATAAAATCATCCTTACAGAATCTCAACTAATAAAGGGCCTAAATTACTTCTCATGGAAAAACAAAGTGAGAGATATTCTAATATTTAAAAAACTTTGGGATATCGTCAAAGGAGCAAAAACTAAACCAACTCAATGTAATAACCCACCCCCTCTGGTCTACAATTTTTTTTGTAAATTTCATATGGAAAACCAATATGATAACACAATAAAATATAGAAGCAAGCAACAAACCCATATACTTAAAAATTCATTAAATCAATATTCATGAATTCCCATAGTCAAATAATGAATCTCCAACAACATGCATGGATTTTTTTAGTCTATTACCAAGAGGAGCACAAGATCAACTACCTGGTTTGTTGATTATAAATATTAAGTGCAACAAATGAATAAGCTAAATTTGACACCACAAAGAACAACCCAAAATGAAGGAAATATCAACAACAATAGTCTCTAAATAGCAAATATGGTGTCCAACACTTAGGTCTGATCTGTGAACCAAAAACCCTCTCTCAAACCCTCTCTCAAACCCTAGCACAACTCCGTGAGGGCCATTTGATATTAAATTTTGCTATTTATTTTTTGCACCTCCAAACTCTCCAAAGAGGTCACCCCACCTTGCTAAATCTTGAGTTAAAAAACCCAAAACCAAATACCAATCGATAAAAGAGTTGTGACCCTCAATATAGTATGGCCATACCAAAAAATGATGAACAATAAACCCCAAAACTCATCACACCAGCAATCTAATGAAATCTAAGACCCTATGCTAAAGCAATGAAAGTAACTCTAAAAATCCCCAATGAAGTATAAATCTCAGCCTCTGAATGAAACTAACTGATGATTGCTCAAAGAATGGTCTTTCACATTCAAAAGCAATGCTCCTTGCAAGGGTTTTTGTCCTCAAAAAGCCATAAAAACTTTACCTCAAAGATGCAAGTTCTCGCTAGAGAGAAAATGATGAAATTACTTGGATGATCAAAAATGAGCTCCACTTCTCCTTATATATCCAAATCCCATGCCCTAGTTAGGGTTGAGGTGAAATTTTAATATTTTAATATTACTTTTCCAAGTCGACCCCCTTTAATAAAATCCCTAAGTCACTTTTCATTTAAATAAAATATTTCACTTGATTAGGAAAATAAGATACTTTATTATTTAATATAATGCCATAAGTTAAATATTTAATTTAACTTATGAAATAATTAAGTATTAAATAATATTCCTTCAAAAATAGATAACTAGCCAATTGAGTGGAAATAGACCTTGAAATATAGCTCACTGAAAACACATAACAAGATGATGAGCAAAACCCATACTTACTAAAAATAGTAAGTAGCTAAAAATAGCAAGTGACAACTCAAACCAATGAAAAGCATAAGAATAAAATCTCTTTGAACAATTAACACCACTCACCATCACCACTAACTGACCAGAAGCCAACTTACTAAAAATAGTAAGTTACTAAAAATAGAAAGTGATGGTCAACAACTCCAAATCACCCCCAAAAAAAGGTAGAAGAAAGTTGGCAAAGCACAAAACTCAAAGAACCAAACCCTAATAGGGTTCCCAATTACCTCCAATAGCCTATGGGAACCCAATAGTAGGCTAATCCACAATAATGCTTCTAATTTCTTAGAGAGGGGACATTATAGTCCTCCCTCACCAAAATTGCTTGTCCTCAAGCAATTGTAACTCTAGATGTTGTAGAATTTGTTCACTCTCCCAAGTAGCATCCTCAATCGATAAGTTCCTCCATTTGACCATAAACTCCCTGATCACTCTCCTCCTAAGGGTACACTCTCTTGTGTCAATTATGGCCTTTGGAACTAAAAAAAATTTTCCTTCATCATCGATTGGTGGCAGATCAGAAGAAGAAACCACATTTCCATCGAATGCCTTCTTAAGGTATGAGACATGGAAAAAATTATGGATCATAATGTCAACCTGTAACTCCAACTCGTATGTCACTTATCCAACCTTCATAGAGATCCTAAATGGTCCATAGAAACATGTATTAAGCTTCTCCTTTCCACTCATATTGAGAGTGGACTTCTTGTATGGATGCAATCTCAAATAAACCAAGTCACCAACATCAAAACTACGCTCTACACGATATTGATCAACATATATCTTTTGTTGATTTTATACCTACTATAAATTATCCTTAAAATATTTTATAATGTCTTTGTTGTCCTACAGTAAATCTCTAGCCCTTGACACTCTAGTATCCCCAAGAAACAAATCCATGAAGCTAGGGGCTTCATACCCATACAGAGCCATGAATGGTGACATCCCAATAGACATGTGGTAAGTGGTATTATAAAAAAAACTCACCAAGGTGCGGCCATTTAATCCAATCCTTCTACTTCCCTAAAATGTAATTCCTAAGATACCCTTCCACCCATATATTGATTATCTCTATTTGCCCATCCATTTGTGGGTGGTAACTAGTGCTAGGGGTGAGATCAGTTCCACTCAATCTGAAAAGCTCCTACAAAAACAAGCTCATGAACCTGTTGTCCTTATCACTAACAATTGTCTTAGACATCCTATGAAATCTGAAAACATCTCTAAAGAACAAATATGCCACCTGTACTATTGTATATATCACCAAAATAGCAAAAAAGTGAGAAAATTTGGTGAGTCGATCAACTACAACATAAATGTAATCTTTGTCTTGTGCCTTAGGTAAACCAATGATGAAATCCATGGAGAGTCCTTCCCGTTTCTGATTAGAAATTGGTAAGGGCTGCAATAAACTAGCTGGGTAAGAGTGCTCATGTTTATTCTACTAAAAAATGGTACACTCTCAAAGATACTAGAGAATCTCATTCTTAAGTCCTTTCCAAGAAAACCTTTCTCTAACCCTCCTGTATGTCTTCAAGAACCTTGTATGACCAGACATGGGGTCATCATGAAAATATTTCAAAACTCTCAACTTGAACCTTGAGTTTGGAATCAAAAGTATCCTATCTTTATACATAATTAGCCCATTAATCAATGTATATCTATCATCATGCAAATATCCCTCAATCACACTAGTAGCCCATGTGTCCTTAGCATATTCAACCATAATTTCTTCTTTCTAGTTTTCTGCTATCTTAGTCAAAGAACATAAATATGGTCTCCTGGATAAAGCATCAACAACTATGTTCTTTTTTCCTTTGACATAAACAATGTCAAAATCATATGCCTAAATTTTACTGATCCATTTTTGCTCTCTCATTAAGATCCTTCTAATTCAGGAAATATTTGAGACTATTGTGATCAGTTTTGATAGTGCCTGAATTTGGCCAATGCATGCATAATGGCCAACATATCCTTTTCATAAATATAATAACTCCATTCAACCCCTCTTAAATTCCTACTCTTGAAAGTAGTGGTATGTTTTTTCTACATCAATACTGCTCCTATCCCCTCACCCGAAGCATCACACTCTAGTTTAAAATGTTTGGAGAAATTAGGTATGATGAGTACAGGATATGAACACATTACATGTTTGAAGTACTCAAATAAAATTGTACTGATTTTGACCATTCAAATACCCCCTTCTTGGTCAAATCTGTAAGTAGGGCTGTTGACTATGAGAATCCCTTAAAAAATATCCTATAAAATCCACATAGACCAAAAAACCCCTTAAGCTGAGTAAGGTTTGTTGATATAGGCCAATCCATAATTACCTTAATATTATCAAGATCAACATGAACACACTCTGAGTTGATAATGTGTCTAAGGTAAAGCAACTAAGTTAGCCCAAAATCACATTTGGACTCCTTAGCGTAGAAAGACTCCTGCTCAAGAATACTCAACACTCCTCAAGGTGTCTCAAATGCTCCTTCCAAGATCTACTATAGACAAGAATATCATCAAAAAATATTAGGACTGATATCCTAAGTTACCTATTGAATATATTGTTTATATAGTACTGGAAAGTGGCTGGAGCATTGGTCAAGCCAAAATGCATAACCACGAACTCAAAGTGACTAAAGTGACACTTGAAGGTTGTATTCTCCACATCCTACTCTCGAACCCTGATTTGGTGATAACTTGATTTCAAGTCAATCTTAGAGAAGAAGCATGCTCCATGTAGCTCATCAATGAGCCCATCTATACATGGAATTGGGTATTGATTCTTAATTGTTTTCTTGTTCAGATCTCTATAATCTATGCATATTCTCATTGTCCTATCTTTATTTTTCATCGAGACTACTGAGGAAGCAAAAGGGTTATTGCTCAGCCAAATGTGACCCATATCCAATATATTTTTAATTGCCTTATTTATCTCATCCTTATGATATTTTGGATGTCTATAAGGGGTAGTTATTATTGGCTTAACTCCATATTTGAGATCAATGATATGCTCAATATCTCTCTCAGGAGGTCTCCTTGGGTGTATATCACCAAATACCTTTGAATGCTTAATCAAAAGTTTTTGTATCTCAAGATGGTAGTCATTCTTCTGGTGTTCTACAATGTTGGACATTATGAGGCACTCTGCTGCCCACTCCACCTAATCATGATGAAATAGTATTTTCATCCTCTTGAGGGAAACTACCCTCACTCCTCCATCAAAAGTACCCTGTAAAAGTATCCACCTCCTTGTTGAATCAAACTTCATATCCATAGTCTGCAGGTTCATATAGAACTCCCCAAGGGTACACATCCAATGCATACCAAGCACTACATCAGTATATCCAATAATCACCACATAAAAATCATCTCTCAACTCGTACTCCCCAAGCTAGATATGCAAGTTAGGGATCTTCTATGTGAATGTGAGGGTAAATCCATTGACAACCATTACTTTAAAACCCTCAAAATCCTAAGTTTTAATTCCCCTCTTAGCAACTAGCCCTTCATCTATGAAGTTATGTATGGCACTAGTATCAATGAGAGTAATAACTCGTTGTCCATTAATGACACCACGTACCTTGAAGAATCCAACCTTTTGAAAACTAGAAATATGGGCTATGGTACTTTCGAGTTTGGGCTCCCATTCAATCTCTTCTTTCGAACTTTCTTCATCACTAATTTCAAACTCAACTTGCTAGTCTGAATTTTTTGATCCTATTTCATCAACTGAAAAGTATTCAATCTACTTAAATTTAGCCTTAACTAAGCACTTGTGAGGTGGGTCCCATGGTTCCCTACGGTGGAAACATAACTTCTTCCTCCTAAGCTCATTTATCTATTCATTATCCAAACTATTTGGAACATTCCTCTACTACGTGGAACCCTTCTAGAAATGTCTCTTATCCTTATATTTCCTATCCAGGAATGGCTTAGATTGTGATTTATGTTTTGGAACAACAAATTCCATGTTTCAAGCTTTCTTCATAGCATCCTGTAAGGTTGGAGGGTCAAAATATTTCACCTAAACCATAACTGGTTCCATTATCCCTTCATTAAAAGTATCACAAGCCTCCTCTCTGTGATGCTAGAAACCATCATTGATAGTCTCTAAAATTCTAAAATGTAGGTCAATAGATTTGTATTGTCTCAACTGCGCCGACTATCTAAAATGCAGCTTTGGATCCTTTTTATCAAATATATCTATGATTTTATTGGTAAACTCATCATATGTCATGATTAAACCATATCCCAAAGTGACTAGTCCATGGTACCACCACTCATGAGCAATTCCATCCAAATGCAAAGTGGTAAACTTAATTACCTCATCCTCGGGCATCGATCTAAGGGCCAAGTAATTATCCAATTTTTGCATCTAAGCCCTAGCTATGCTCCTATCACTGCCATCAAAATGAGGTAGGATAACCTTATCCAAAGCCTACTGAAAGTATCTCTATACAAGAGATATCCTCTACTCAATGCTATTACCAACGCCTATGTGGTCAGCCCTCTTCTTACTTATAAATTTATTCATAGATAATTTGGTACATAGATCTGTTGGTAGTGCCAAATATTCAACCCACAGTTTAGTCAAGTTATTTTCCACAGGTGCATGAACTTCTTGTTATGCCTGTTTCTCCTCCCTATGTGTAAAGGTAGGTTGCAAGGGTCTAAGGACTAATTCATAAGCTACTGTATTATTTTTCTTGTTATGATCATGTGGACAATATGAACTAGACTCACCATTCTATCTAGGTACAACTATGGGGGTGAACTGATTAATTTTCCCCAACATCTGGGATATCATCTCAAACATGCATTCAAAATTTCTTTGCATGGCCTCATCGGGGTCTTCTGGATCAACATGTCCCTTATTTCTATCTACCATTTCTCCAAATAAATCCCCACCATCACTGGAATCTTTGAAATGTATTCCAATAATTTTTCTATGTTCCATGTTAGTATACCTATTTTCTCTTTCACTCATATGCAAGTTTCAAAGGTTTTTCAACAGGGTGGTAGAAAAAATTGGCTCTGATGCCACTATAATAACCCAGCCCCCGATTTATAATTTTTTTTGTAAATTTCATATGGAAAACCAATATGATAACATAATAAAATATAGAAACAAGCAACAAACCCAGATACATAAAATTTTATTAAATAAATATTCATAAATTCCCATAGCAAAATAATTAATCTTTAACAACATGCATGGATATTTTTAGTCTATTACCAAGAGGAGCACAAGATCAACTACTCATTTTTATAATTACAAAGATTAGGTATAGTAGATGGATAAGCTATAGTTGACACCACAAACAACAACCCAAAATTAAGGAAATGTTATCAACAATAGTCTTCAAACAACAAATATGACGTCCAGCACTTAGGTCTAATATGCAAACCAAAAACCCTATCTCAAACCCTAGTGCAGCTCCGTGAGGGTGATTTGATATTAAATTTTGTTGTTTATTTTTTGCACCTCCAAACTCTCTAAAGAGGTCACCCCACCTTGCCAAAGATTGAGTTAAAAAACCTAAATTAAAATACCAATCGATACAAGAGCTTTGACCCTCAATATGGTATAGCCATACCAAAAAATGATGAACAATAAACCCCAAAAATCATCACACCAACAATCTGATGAAATCTGAGACCCTATGCTGAAGTAATGAAAATCACTTTGAAAATCCCCAATGAAGTACAAATATCAACCTCTAAATGAAACTAACTGATGATTTATCATGGAATGGTCTTTCACATCCGAAAGTAATGTTCCTTGCAAGGGTTTTCATCCTCACAAAGCCATGAAAACTCTACCTCAAAGCTACAAGTTCTCGGTAGTGAGAAAAAGATGAAATTACTTAGATGATCAGAAAATGAGTTTCACTTCTCCTTATATCTCCAAATCCCATGCCCTAATTAGGGTTGAGGTGGATTTTTAATATTTTAATATTACTTTTCCATGTCAACCCCATTTAAAAAAATACCTAAGTCACTTTTCATTTAAATAAATATTTCACTTGAATTAGGAAAATAAGCTACTTTATTATTTAATATAATGGCATAAGTTAAATAGTTAAATTAACTTAGGAAATCATTAAATATTAAATAATCCTCCTCCAAAAAGAGATAACTGGCCAACTGAGCAGAAATAGACCTCAAAACATAGCTCACTACAAATCCATAACAAGATGATGACTAGAACCCATACTTACTAAAAATAATAAGTAGCTAAAAATAGCAAGTGACAGCTCGAACCATCAAAAAGCACAAGAATCCAACTCTCTCTAAACAAGAAAAACCACTCACCATCACCATTGACTGACCAAAAGCCAACTTACTAAAAATAGTAAGTTACTAAAAATAGAAAGTTATGGTCAACAACTCCAAATCACCTCCAGAAAAAAGGTAGAAGAAAGTTGGCAAAGCATAAAACTCAAAGAACCAAACCCCAATAGGGTTCCCAATCACCTCCACTAGCCTACGAGAACCTAGTAGTAGGCTAATCCATAATAATACTTCTAACTACTTAGAGAGAGGACATTACAGTCCTCCCTCCCCAAAATTGCTTGTCCTCAAGCAATTGTAACTTTGGATGTTGTAGAATCTGTTCACTCTCCCAAGTAGCATCCTCAATCGGCAAGTTCCTCCATTTGACCAGAAACTCCCTTATCACTCTCCTCCTGAGGATACACTCTCTGGTGTTAATGATGGCCTCTGGAACTAAAAAAAATTTCCCTTCTACATTGAGTGGTGGTAGCTCGAAATAAGGAACTACATTTCCATCCTATGCCTTCTTAAGGTGTGAGATATGGAAAACATTATGGACCCTACTGTCAGTCGATAACTCCAAATCGTATGCCACTTCTCCAACCTTCCTAGAGATCCTGAATGTTCCATAGAATTATGGCTTAAGCTTCTCCTTTTCAATATTATTGAGAGTGGATTGCATTTAAGGCTACAATATCAAATAAACCAAGTCATCAACATCAAAATTGTGCTCTACACGATGTTGATCAACATATATCTTTTATTGATTTTGTTCTTGCTATAAATTATCCTTAAAATATTTCATGATTTCTTGGCTATCCTACAAAAAATATCTAGCCCTCGACACTCTACTATCCCCAAGAAGCAAATCCATGAAGCTAGGGGCTTCATACCCATACAGAGCCATGAATGGTGACATCCCAATAGACATGTGGTAAGTGGTATTATAAAAAAACTCACCAAGGTGCAGCCATTTAATCCAAGCCTTCTGCTACCCTAAAATATAATTCCTAAGATACTCTTCCACCCATTTATTGACTATCTCTATTTACACATTTGTCTGTGGGTGGTAAATAGTGTTGGGGGTGAGCTCAATTTTGCTCAATCTAAAACAATCCTACCAAAAAAAGCTCATGAACCTATTTTTCCTATCACTAATAATTATCTTAGGTATCCCATGCAATCTGAACACCTCTCTAAATAATATATTTACCACCTATGTTGTTGTATATGTCATTGAAATAGAAAAAAAATAAGCAAATTTGGTGAGCCAGTCAACCACAACATAAATGCAATCTTTGCCTTGTGCCTTAGAAAAACCAATGATGAAATCCATGGATATTCCTTCCCATTTATAATTAGGAATCGATAAGGGTTACAAAAAACTAGTTGGGTAAGAGTGCTCATATTTATTCTGCTAACAAATGGTACACTCCCAAACATACTGGAGAACCTCATTCTTATGTCCTTTCCAAGAAAACATTTCTCTAACCCTCCTATATGTCTTAAATAACCTTGTATGACCAGCCATGGGCTCATCATGAAAATATTTTAGAACTCTCAACTTGAACCTTGATTTCAAAATCAATGGTATCCTATATTTATACATAATAAGCCCATTCATCGTCGTATATATATCATTATGCAAATATCCATCAATCACACTAGTAGCTCATGTGTCCATAGCATTTTAAGCCATAATTTCTTCATTTTAGTTTGTTGCTATCTTATTCAAAGAACATAAATATGGTCTCCTAGATAAAGCATTAGCAACTATGTTCTTTTTTCCTTTGACATAAACAATGTCAAAATCATATACCTAAAGTTTACTGACCCATTTTTGTTGTCTCTCATTAAGATCCTTCTAATTAAGGAAATATTTGAGACTGTTGTGATTAGTTTTGACAGTGAATTTACCTCCCACAAGATAGGGCCTAAACTTTGCCAATGCATGCATAATGATCAACATCTCCTTATTATAAATAGAATAACTTTGTTCAACCCCTCTTAACTTTCTACTCTCAAAAGCAATGGGATGTTTGTTCTACATCATTACTATTCCTATAACCTCACTCAAAGCATCACAATCTATTTCAAAAGGTTTGGAGAAATTAGGTATGGTGAGTATAAGACGTGAACACATTACCTGTTTGAAGTGTTCAAAACACTTATGCATTTATTATGACCATTCAAATACCCCTTATTTATCAAATCTATAAGTGGGGTCGTCGAATGTGAGAATCGCTTAACAAATCTCCTATAAAATCCATACAAATAAAAAAACCCCTTAAGCTAAGTGAGATTTGTTGGAATAGGCCAATCCATATTTACCTTGATCTTTTCAAGATCAACATGAACACCCTCTAAGCTAATAATATGTCCAAGGTAAAGAAACTTAGTTAGCCCAAAATCACATTTGGACTTCTTAGTGTAGAAAGACTCTTGTTCAAGAATACTCAACACCTCCTCAAGGTGTCTCAAATGCTCCTCCTAAGATCTATTGTAGACAAGAATATCATCAAAGAATATCAAGACTAATTTCCCGAGCTGCCTATTGAATATCCTATTCATACAGGACTAGAAAGTGGCAGGAGCATTGGTCAAGCTAAAAGGTATAACTAGGAACTCAAAGTGCCTAAAGTGACACCTAAAGGTTATCTTCTCCACATCCTAATTTCAAACCCTAATCTCGTGATAAATTGATCTCAAGTCAATATTAGAGAAGAAGCATGTTCCATGTAGCTTATCAATGAGCTCATCTATATGTGGAATTGGGTACTTATTCTTAATTGTTTTCTTATTTAGAGCTCTATAATCTATGTACATCCTCATTGTCCCATATTTTTTTTTCACCAAGACTACTAAGGAAGCAAAAGGGCTCTTGCTCGATCGAATGTGGCCCATATCCAATAGTTTTTTAATTGTCTTCTCTATCTTATCCTTATGATGTTTTGGATGTCTATAAGGGGTAGTGATGACTAGATTAAATCCATCTTTGAGCTCAATGATATGCTTAATGCCTCTCTCAGGAGGTCTCCCTGGGGGTATATCACCAAATACCTTTGAATGCTTAGTCAAAAGTTTTTGTATATTAGAATGGTAGTCATTCTTCTAGTGTTCTACAATATTGGGCATTACAAGGCACTCTACTAACCACTCCACATGATCATGATGAAATAGTATTTCCATCCTCTTGAGGGAAACTACCCTTGCTCCTCCATTAGATATGCCCCACAAAAGTATCTACCTCCGTGCTAAATCAAAATTCATCTCTATAGTCTACAGGTTCATATAGAACTCCCCAAGGGTATGCATCCAATGTATACCAAGCACCACATTAGTATCTTCAATGCTCACCACATAAAAATTATCTCTCAACTCATACTCCCCAAGCTGGATGTATAATTTAGGGATATTTTGTGTGCATGTGAGGGTAAATCCATCAGCAACCATTACTTTAAAACCCTTTAACTCCTTATTTTTAATTCCCCTCTTAAAAACAAGCCCTTAATATATGAAGTTGTGCATGGCACTAATATCAATGAGAGTAATAACTCACTGTCCATTAATGACACCACGTACCTTGAAGGAACCAACCTTCTAAAAATGAGAAAGTTGGGCTATTGTACCTTCAGATTTGGGCTCCCGTTCAACCTCTTATTCTGAAATTTCTTCATCACTACTTTTTGAATCAACTTGTTGATCTAAATTTTTTGATCCTATTTCATCAACTAAAAAGTATTCAATTTGCTTAACCTTTGCCTTAACTGAGCACTTGTGAGATGGGTCCCATGGTTCCCTACAATGGAAACATAAATTCTTCCTCCTAAGCTCATTTAGCTGGTCATTATCCAATCTATTTGAAACATTTCTCTACTACGTGGAACCCTTCTAGAAATATCTCTTATCCTTATCTTTCCTATCCAAGAATGGCTTAGATTGTGATTTGTGTTTTGGGATAGCAAATTCCATGTTTTGAGCTTTCTTCATATCATCCTGCAAGGTTGGAGGGTCAAAATATTTCACCCAATCCCTAAGTGGTTCCATTAGTCCTTCATTAAAAAGTACAAGCCTCCTATCTATGATGCTCAAAATCATCATTGATAGTATTTGAAATTTTAAAATGTAGGTCTCAATAGATCTGTATTATATCAACTACACCAACTCTCTGAAATGCAACTCTAGATATTTTTTGTTGAATATCTCTACGATTTTGTTGGTAAACTCATCATACATCATGATTAAACCATGTTCCAAAGTGAATAGTCCATAGTACCACCACTCGTGAGCAATTCCATCCAAATGCAAAGTGGTAAACTTAATTACCTCATCCTCGGGCATCGCTCTAAGGGCCAAGTAATTATCAAATTTTTACACCCAATCCCTAGCTATGCTTCTATCACTACCATAAAAATGAGGTAGGGTAACCTTACCCAGAGCCTGCTTAAAGTCTCTCTATACAAGAGGTCTCCTCTACTCAACTCTATTACCACCACCCATGTGGTCAGCCCTCTTCTAATTTATAAATTCATTCATAGATAATTTGGCATGTAGGTCTACTAGTAGTGTCAAATATTTAGCCCACAATTCAGTCAAGTTATTTGCCACATGTGCATGAAATTGCTATTGTGTCTGTGTCTCCTCCCTATATGTAAAGATAGGTTGCAAGGGTCTAAGGACCAATCCTATAGATACTATATTATTTTACCCATTATGATTTTGTGGACGAGATGAACTAGACTCACCATTCTATCCAGGTACAACTATGGGGGTGAATTGATTAATCTTCCCTAATATCTAGGACATCATCTCAAATATGCATTCAAAATTTCTTTGCATGGGCTCATTAATATCTTTTGGATCAGCATGTCCCTTATCTCTCTCTGCCATTTCTCCAAATAAATCTCCACCATAACTATAATATTTGAACTGTATTCCAAAAAATTTTCTCTGTTCTCTATTGGTATACATATTTTCTCTTTCACTCATGCAAGTTTCAAAGGTTTTTCATAGGATGGTAGGAAAAACTAGCTATGATAGCACTGTAATAACCCACCCCCCATTCTACAATTTTTTTTATAAATTTCATGAGGAAAACCAATATGATAAGATAATAAAATATAGAAGCAAGTAAAAAAAATAGATACTTAAAATTTAATTAAATCAATATTCATAAATTCCCATAGTCAAATAATGAATCTCCAACAACATGCATGGATTTTTTTAGTCTATTACCAAGAAGAGCACAAGATTAACTACTCGGTTTGCTAATTACAAATATTAAGTACAACATATAGAAAAACTAAAGTTGACGCCACAAACAACAACCTAAAATAAAATAAATGTTAGAAACAATAGTCTCAAAATAGAAAATATGGTGTCCAGTACTTAGGTTTGATCTACAAACCAAAAACCTTCTCTCAAACCCTAGCGCAACTCCATGAGGGTCATTTGATATTAAATTTTGCTATTTATTTTTTGAACCTCCAAACTCTCCAAAGAGGTCGCCCCACCTTGCTAAATCTTGAGTTAAAAAATCCAAAAGAAAATACCAATCGATACAAGAGTTGTGACCCTCAATATGGTATGACCATACCAAAAAATGATGAACAATAAACCCCAAAACTCATCACACCAGCAATTTAATGAAATTTGAGATCCTATGTTGAAGCAATGAAAATAACTCTAAAAATCCTCAATGAAGTACAAATCTCAGCCTCTAAATGAAACTTACTGATGATTTCTTAGAGAATGGTCTTTCACATTCAAAATTAATGCTCCTTGCAATGGTTTTCACCCTCACAAAGCCATGAAAATTTTACCTCAAAGCTATAAGTTCTTGCCAAAGAGAAAAATATGAAATTACTCAGATGATAAAAAAATGAGCTCCACTTCTTCTTATATCTCCAAATCCCATGCCTTAGTTAGGGTTGAGGTGACATTTTAATATTTTAATATTACTTTTCCAAGTTGACCCCCTTTAAGAAAATCTCTAAGTCACTTTTCATTTAAATAAAATATTTCACTTGACTTAGGAAAATAAGCTACTTTATTATTCAATATAATGCCATAAGTTAAATATTTAATTTAACTTAGGAAATTATTAAATATTAAATAATCCTCCTCCAAAAAGAGATAACTAACCAACTGAGCAAAAATAGACCTCGAAACATATCTCATTGCAAACCCATAACGAGATGATGACCAGAATGCATACTTACTAAAAATAGTAAGTAGCTAAAAATAGCAACTGACAGCTCGAACCACCGAAAAGTACAAGAATAAACTCTCTATGATCAAGGAACACAACTCACCATCACCACTAACTGAGCAAAATCCAACTTACTAAAAATAGCAAGTTACTAAAAATAGAAAGTGATGGTCAACAACTCTAAATCGCCTCCAAAAAAGGTAGAAGAAATTTGGTGAAGCACAAAACTCAAAGAAGCAAACCCTAATAGGGTTCCCAATCACCTCCACTAACCTAGAAGAACCCAGTAGTAGGCTAATCCATAAGAATATTACTAACTTCTTAGAGAGGGGACATTACACTCAGAGAGAAACAAAGATTCAAAAGTTTGAAGAAAGTGATGTTAAGGCATTAATGATAATAACCTTTTCCATAACAAATAAAATACAAGCTTATATTAGCTCAGTAGGAACATCTATAGATGCTTGAAAAATATTAGAGAAAATATTTGAAGGTAAAAATAAAGCCACTATCTTAAATCTTTACACTCAATTACATTCTTTGAAAATGAACAGTGGTGAAAGCATATAACTATTCTTAAGGAAGATAGTAGATATCAAAGAAAAATTACTAACTCTAGGAGAAAAAGTTGAAGATAAATTCCTTATTCAAGTAACCATGAGAGAATTCTAGATAGCTACAAGCATCTAGTTACATCCTTATAGGTGTTAAGAAAATATATAGGGTTTGATGAACTAATCAACTTTCTTCAAGAATATAAGATATAAAATATAGTGAATTATGAAATGACTAACAATGCATTGGTCTTGAAATATAATCCACAAGGAAACATTGCTTTATCATCAAAAGTTTGGATACCATGGAATAATTGATATTATTAGATATACAGGAGAAAAGGGCATAACACCAGTTACTACAGATTCAATCTAAGAATTCAAAATCAAGGAAATTAGGTGAATTATGGAAGCCAACCAAATAGAGCATTCCAACCAAGGCAATATCAAAATAATCCTCGACAGCAACAATCTTAGCTTCAAAACTTTTATCCACAATAGGAATATCTAAAAGGGAATAAAAAAGGACATCTAACTCAGAATAATGAATAAATTGAAGAACTAGAAGATACTACATATAATCAAGAAGTCAAAGCTCTTACAGCAAGAGTAACATGGTCTAAAGACACTAACTACTTGCTTGAACATGATACAGGAAAAAAATAAGAAGATCCATATTGAAGACTAAAGTCTTCAGTACCAAAATAATATAATATAGGGGGTGTTAGAGTATATTACATTATTTGAATCATGTAAATATACCACCTTTGGTACATAACTAGAGTAGGATATTACTTTAGGGGGTAGTTAGCTAGTTACTTCAAGTAATATAATAAATGCACAAGTGTCTATATGCAAGGTGTCCCCTTGTAAAGCTAGGTAGAGAGTTGGCCAAACAATCCATACATATATATATAAAGGGCCTCATAGTGAGTGATTATATATCACTGTAGGTAGTAGTAGTAGTAGTAATACAATGTAGATCACCATATAGATTGGTGATGGGTATAATGTAGTTCTTTAGTATCAGTACTAGAGTGTTCATTTCCTCCATATTGAATTGTATCATTTTTATCACTTTCCATTAATAGCATATTTTTAGCATCTTACATTTTTGCATATTCTACATTATGTGATTGCATTCTCCCTTGGCATACACCATAAAAATCTAACAACATCTTTCAATCTTCTCCTTAGACATCCTTGGATCCATGCGATGAGGGTTGTCCCTTCCACTTTTCATCAATGCTTAAATTTGAATTCAAGAATCAACTTGTCACCATTTCGAGCGACCCTTATCCATTTAAATATTTTTCAATTGTTGAACAAGCTGAATCTAGTTTTAATATCTATCCTTTAGTCTCTATCTTTTCTTCTCCTACTAATCCTTTCTCATAAATCATTGAGAAACTTGAAAATTTAAAAGTAAGTGAGGAACCACTCATCAATATCTCATCATAGCATCAAACCAATCTGTTTCTTCAAGAACCTCTTATAGCTCTTGCTCAGCTACCATATTCACCAAAGACTATGGGTTTACCCTATAAGAAAGGTGAAATTTTGCACATTGGCATGTGTACCTTTGTCTTCCTAGGAATGTCCCTCAAAGAAAATATTTGTGGTCGTAACCCTTATATTGTAGAGTATTCTTTCACCCATTTTTACCTATTCAATGATTAACCACTTCCCAAATTTTTTTTATCTAGTATGGGATATATAGGTAAAGGTTTAGGTCCACAACGAAAAGGTATTCAAGAACATTTAGAAGTTGAGCTTTGGCCTAGGATATGTGGCATAGGCTACGTACCCAATAAAAATTAACCTATACCATTTGACATTGTTGATCATCTCATGACTTATATCAAATTTATGGACCATCAAGGCTTGGAGTGGAGTGATGAGGACGAGGGACCCCCTTATCCCTCTAACATTTTGTTTTGTAATATGATAAATTTTATGCATTCTGATGGTAAATATTTTTCTTCTCAAGGGGACCCTTCTTTGCTATCTTATAAAGATCTTGCAAAATTAGGGATCATCCCTCTTTTTGTTAAGAAATATGGTTCAGTTAGAATTTTTGAAGATTTTTATACAGTGGCTATCAGAGAAAAATATACAAAGGAGTTCCTTTGTGATTTTGATCATCAATATGATCCCCATTCTAGATTTTTCTTTTATGGATTAGTCCCTTGTACACTTGTTCTTATTGTTAATATAGGAGGTACAATCAGAATATGTGTTGACTATCATTCTGCTCACTTGCATTAACAAACTAAAAATAAAATAATAAACCACTAATTAGGCATGCTTTTGCATTTTCATTTGTTGCATGTGGCATTCACTTGCTTGCTCATACTACATGCTTTCCTATCATAATTTACATAGTTTTCCTATCATCCTATTCTATTCTTGCATATTTGCTTGTCATATCATTGCATGACTACTTGCTCATACTTGCATGACTACTTGACCATATAGATTTGTGGGGATTTTGTGATAATGGCACATGATAACACCTAGTTAGGTCATAGTTCACATGCATTGCACTCTCACTAGGGCTCTGATGCCTAGTGAAGTCCCCAACCTAGGGCTCATGCATCACTTTACTTTTCTTCTTGTATTCCATAAATTTGAATTTTTTTTTACAATGACCATCAATTTCTCTCCAAATTCAAGGAATACAATTCTCTTCTCGGTGTATCCTTGTCCTTTGAATATATTTTATTCTTATTTTTGTCAAGACAAGAATATACGTTCTTCGTCCATTCGCCCATATTTGCTTCCACACTTTTTTCTTTTTGAATTTTCAATTGTTAAGATGTCCTCGTGGGATAGGGTAGATATTGTATGAATATCATTTATGGTAGTCATATGACCATTGACTATCCTACACATACCTATTAAATATCAAACATTCAAAAAGGAACACATGCACACATAATTTTTTGATCTCTTTCATCTATATTTTTGCTTTTTTTCTTCCAGCACATTGCACACATGCATAGTCATGTTTGACTTTGTTCACATATTGTACACACCACCCCCTATCAGGTTACACTCTTCTTGACTCAACGGAGACCACACACCATTATAGGATTATCTCCATGACCATTTCAGTAGGTCATACACAACACACATCCTAGCGAGTAATCACCCCACAATAGTCACTAGCAAGCACACACCCATAGTAGGTATCGCTCCACATTTTCCATATTAGCGAGCATCACACCCCATTATAGGATATGCTCCATGACCATTTTAGTAGGTCATACATAGTACATATTCTAGTGGGTAATCACCCCATAGTAGTCACTAGCGAGAACACACCTATAGTGGGTATCACTCCACCTTGTCCATCATAGAGGGCATCACACCCCATTATAGGATATGAAACCATGACCATCTCAGTAGGTCATACACATCACACATCCTAACGGTTAATTTCCCCACAACAACAACTAGCGAGCACACACACATAGTGGGTATCACTCCACTTGACAATTTTCTTGAGCATAACACCCTTTATGAATATCTTCATGGCCACACATGAGGGGCAGCCTTCATCTCGATCATTTGTGAGCATACATCCTTACAAAATTCTGCTCATTTTATTTTTTGGTTTCTTTCTTTTGACCTTTTGGAGCTTTGTTTCCCCCTTCTTCTCTCCTTTTCACCTCTTCTTTTTTTTAGCTTCTTATTTCTTCTATACATTTCATCTTAGGTAGCTTACATTTCATGAATTAGTTATATTCATTCTGTACCTAGTTACCATTTTCATGTTTTTGCTCTACTTGATCTATTTTATTTTGTTTTTTTGCTTTGCTTTCTTTCTTTACATTTTTTGAGTTTCTTGTGGAATTTTACATTCCTTCTAAAACTCGAAGGGGCATCCCAGTGTTAGAGTTACTAAAAGTAATAATATCTCACTTTATGTGTAAAAGTTTAAAGTGTTTGTAATGATACCTTTCTGCACCACCTCTCTATCCAAACATGACCACCTCTTTTTGTGTTTACCCATAGGTGTCTACATATTTCTTTAAAAAATTTATTTGGCCATAAATGCATCAAATAGGGAGGAAAATGTAGACATAGAAAATTCACCCATTAAGATGAGTCATTTTTCTTAGATCCTTAGTTTTCCCTCCCTTTTCATATTTTTCCCATATGTCTCTACATCTTTCTTTGATACATTTATTTATCCATAAGTGCATCAAAGAGGGGGTAAAATGTAGAAATGGAAAATTGACCCCTTAAGATGAGTCATTTTTCCATAGTTTTTCCCTTAAGTTATCATAGGTCACCTTTGAGCTAACTTTTTCCCATAAAATCTTCTCATTTATTATCAAAATCTATAACATTGGATCAAGCTCAAAAATATCTTTTTGACAGTATATGATATATCTCATTCTAACATTGTTTGATCCCCCAAACTGTAGAAAAAATGCACATGAGTCTAGTTGTCTCAAAATCACGATTGGCCCTTTTGGGCATGATTTTGGCAAGTTAGGGTTTCCTCTTGGAAAAATCCTATCTTTTAGATTGACTTCTTTGTTATTGGTCCTCCCTTAAGTTTTTCCAACCCTTTTGCTTTCCAAACCTCTTATAAATAGAGGTTTTTTTGTTCCTTTTTTAGAAATATACATATATAGAGAGATATAGATGAAATATACACGACATAGGAGAGGAATGATATATTAATGATTGAATGTGATAAACAATTTTTTGTGAAGGTGATCTGTTAAAAAATACCTTCATATACTAACAAATTAGTGTGGTGCTCTTTCCTATTGTTTTTTATTGTTTTTGTGTTGCCTTTGGTGGATAAGTGTTGGAGACCTTGAGGGGAATTCTACCATATCGGAGGTTTTCATCCTATTGTCTACTTTCTCACTACCGCCAGGTTGTTTAGTTTATTTACATTTATAAATTTTTAATCTTGCATTTAGTTATTGTTTATCTAACATTGGTCTATTATTTTTATTATTTTTTTACAAAATCGCACCTCGTATTTACAAGGCACAATTTTGGCATAGCCAATATCATAGTCCTCCTATATGGAGAATGATTTCAACTGCTTCAAGCCTAGGGGTAAGGTTTTGTCCTAAATCCTATATCTACAGTTACATGTTGCTAATAGTACATAATAATAGCATTTAGATTGTTAAGTTTGCATTCATTGTTGTTTACTTAGCATCAATTTTTTTTCTTTCATTTGTGTTTATAGATAGTTAAAACTAAATTTGTTTTTCATTTATTTAGCATTAATATGTTTTAGTTAAAACTGCATTTAATTTTCATTTATTTAGCATTAATATGTTTTAGTTAATCTACATATGTTTTTCATTTATTTAACATTAATCTATTTTAGTTGAAGCTGCATGTGTTTTTTATTTATTTAACATCAGTTTGTTTTAGTTAAATTTACATTTGTTTTTTATTTGTTTAGCATCAATCTGTTTTAGTTAAAACTGCATGTATTTTTCATTTATTTAACATTAATTTATTTTAGTTAAATTTGCATTTGTTTTTCATTTATTTAACATCAATTTGTTTTAGTTAAATCTATATTTGTATTTTTTATTTGTTTAGCATCAATCTGTTTTAGTTAAATCGGTATTTGTTCTTCATTTATTTAGTATCAATATGTTTTAGTTAAATCCACATTTGTTTTGTTCGTTTAGCTTCAATCTGTTGCTTTCTTTCTTCTGTTGTGAAATTGCACCTCGTATCTATGGGGTATGATTTTGGCAGAGCTAATATTGTAGTCCTCCCATACGAAGTATATTTTTTGTTGTGTCAATCCTAGGGACAAGGCTTCATTCCTAAACCCTAGGTTCGTAGTTATATATTGCATTTAGGGCATAATAATATTATTTATATTTTGTTGTTCGCTTTGTTGAGCTTCTTTGCATTATTTTTATCTACTTTCTAAAAAGGTCAACATTCACTTCTTTATTCTAAAGTTCAGCTAAAAGGACCTAGGGGGCTTGACTATTACACCTCCAATTTCAAGTCATATAGCGGCCTAAGCAGGCCCGCTAATGCTAATCATATTTTCTAGTGTTTTGCAAAGTCATTTTGCAGGTTGAAGTTGTTGGATATCCAAGACACAAGATAAAGCTTGGATCAAACATAAAAAAAATAAGTGTCCTAGGTAGAATCTTAGGTTATTTGTTGTTTTCCTGAGTTATATTTTAGATTTTATTCAAAATAACAAAGTTAAAAATATATATAAAAATAAAATAAACAAAGAAATAAAGAAAAATATTTCATTTCTATTTTAGGCATTTGAAATGGAAAAGAGCATATAGTCTTGCATCTAGGGTTAATTTTGTGTGTTGCATTCCCTTGGACCCTTGCTCAAAGAAAATATTTAATTTCTTGCAACCTAGGGTTAGATATCATTCAAACCAAGAATCATACTAGGGTTAGTCATTGTATTCTTGCATTTTGTGTGTTTTGCATTGCTCTTCCATTTCCATAGTTTAATATTAGGAAATACCAAATATAGGTGGTTACTTAAATCACACATCAAACATTTTCACCCCAAACTTGGAACGAGTCCTTAAAACCATTCTTGGTGAACCTTTTTCCTCTTGTCCATTGAGTGTAGAGACATAACAACCATTGTGGTCATCTCTAGTATTCCCAATGGATCCAGCCCTAATAATCATATGTGATGTGCAATTTTCTCCCCTCTATAATAAGGATATTTATAAACACCTTGATATTGATATTGGATTCTCTAGAAAAGAGGAGAATCATATTTTGTTCTTAGGTGCAACCTAAGACATTGAAGAAATATTATTTCAGATACTAGAGATAGATTCTAGATATAAAGAAACATCAAAGCTTCCTGGTTACAGAGATTGAGAATTAGTATAAGATTCAAAAGAAAAATAGAATAAGGATAGTACTGAGAATTACAAAGAAGCCTCTAGAGATAAATGCATAGATAAATGATAAGAATAATTTTAAGAAGTACAGATAAGAAGCCTCTAGAGATAAAGGTATAGAGAAATAATTATGGTTAAAACAAGACCGACTAGAAATTATATATATATATATATATATATATATATATATATATATATATATATATATATATATATATATATATATATATATATATTGATTCAATGAAGTATAAGAACCGAAAGAGCTATTGGTCTAAGGGCCATTTTTGCATAAAGTTAGAGAGCACTATTAGAAGAGCTATTAGTTAGAAAGCTATTAATAGATAAGTATTCATGTGTTGTCCTAAGTGCCATCATTAGAAGATGATTGGGTAGGTATACTAGCATTGTCCCAAGATCATCAACGAGAAGATTGGTAAGATATTAAGCATTGTCCTAAGAGTAACCAAAAAAGGAAATTGGATAGGAGATACGTGCTATCTAAGTGTTGCAAAGTAGAGAAAGTCAAATGCTATGTAAGCATCCCTATTTGAAATGAGTATATTTGAAGTGCTTCTACCAGAGGCTGACAGAGTTGAATGCTATCTAAAATTTCTTACCTAATATGGAAAAATTTAAGCACTACTAGTAGAAATGAGATAAAAAAATCTAAGTTCTTCTAGAAAAAAATATACAATAGAATCTAAGCTATTCTTTTAGGATTCTCCATCCTAACATAACCTTATTATTTAATTAATTAATTATTTATTAATTATTATTTATGTATGAAACATCATGTCCTTACATACTAGCCTTAAAGTAGATATAAGTATAGGGTAGATATCTTTAGGAAGGGCATCCAAGAAAATAACATCATTTTATTAAAAAAATTTAGGAGGGAGTCCATTATAAGCGGCCTATAATTCTTTAAAATAGTGATTCATTATATTTTATTCAATTTATTTATTAAATTATTTTTAAACATCACCAAGGTTCTACCATTTTGGTATCAGAGCGGTGATATGGGAAAGTGCAGTAGGCCTTCTGGTTAAATTAAATAAGTGTAGGTATCATTTTTACCTTGATAATAGTTGATCTTGTTTTCACCTTGAATCTGGTTCATAACTAATAAGAGAATGATCATCTTAAACCCTAGCATCTCGGCATAAATATTAATAATTTTTTATCTTTAACCAAATGTTTTGGCTCATACTACCTACGCGCATGAAAAAAAAATTATTTTGATGGGTAAGCATTCATAGATAATTGTTTTGATGGGTAAACATTCATGGATAAATTTTGTTTTCTCACCAGGGACATTAGTCCCACATTGGAGAGGTTGAAGACAAACATGTGCTTTAAATATATGCACACACCATTTATGAATCGTGACCATAATCTTGGTCACACGCATCCCCCTTCATGTCCGTCTCCCCATGCCACCTATCTTGCCTGTCACCAGTATTGTCAAATGTGAAGTCACTATCTACTTGTCATCTGCCTATTGATGTCTTCTTACTATCCACCTATCATCGTGAGTTGTTGTTGCCTATCACCAGTCTCATCAAGTGTGAGTCGCTATCTCCTTATTATTTCCCTATCACTATCTCCTTGCTATCCGCCTATCACCATGAGTCATTGTCACATGTCACTAGTCTCGTCAAGCGTGAGTTATTATTTCCTTATTATCTGCCTATCGCTAGAGTCATCTCCTATTATCCACCTATCATTATCTCATAAAATGTGAGTCGATGTCTTCTTACTGTCTGCCTATCACTAGAGTCATCTCCTATCATTAGTCTTAGTGATTGTTGGATAAGTTGTCTCCTATCGTCAATTATAAAGACCATTGGATTAAATTAAACTCCTATCATATCCGACCGTTGGAAGGGCAAAACACAGTTGATAAACACAATTTTTTTTAGCAAATTATATTTTTGCAGCCAACACATTCCAAATTCCACCTAATTGTTTTTTGAGGCATCAATTCCAGAAGAAATATTCCTTGAATGGCTGATGAAAAATCTCAAGACCCCACTCTCAAGAAACTAGATCATGATGTTCGTCAAATCAAGGACCAACTTTCTCAAGTTAATATCATTACGCTACCAAATTTAGAAGAAAGGATGATTGGGCTAAACTTGAAATTCAATTCAATGACTCAAAGTCTTAACAAGATGAATCAAAATTTGGCATTAGCTATAGCTAGTCAGTCTTCAAGTTCACAAAGCTCAGGTTCATTAGGAGGGCCGATGCATCAAGTACATCTTAGGTTCCCACAAAAATTTATCCTTCCAAGAATAACTAAATTGGATTTCCCTAAATTTGGAGGTGATCCCACTAATTGGATTTATTAGGCAGAATAATACTTTTCCCTAAACCAGATCCCTAATGCACAAAAAGTTTGTATTGCATCCTTCCATATCAAAAATGATGCTATCCAATGGTACCAATGGTATGAAAATACTAATGGCATTCCTACTTGGATAGACTTTACGCAAAATCTATTGGTACTATTTGGCCCTAGTAAATTCAAATATTTCATAGGAGCCCTTATCGAACTGTGTCAAACCACTTTTATGCGCTAATATCAAGCTCAATTTGAGAAACTAGCCAATCGCACAAAAGGGGTGGATGCCTTATTTTTACAAAGTTGTTTCATCAGTGGATTAAGATAAGAAATCTAGCTAGAAATATAGATGTTCAATCCCAGTACCATGATACAGACCATTGGATTGGCCAAATTAGCCGAAGATGAATTCTATGCTCAACGTCAATTAGGAAAACACCTATTGATAAATCACAAATCACTTACACTACCCCAAAACCTAATCGAACCTTATTAATTAAGCATCTCAACCTTGAGGAAATGAATGAACGATGAGCAAAGAGCCTTTGCTATAATTGCGATGAGAGATATATGATAAATCATAAATGTGTTACATAAAAGTTATATTTATTGGATGCAACTGATCCTTGTAGTTCAATAGAATAAGGAAACAAGATAGAAGTAGAAGTAGTGATAGATACACCTGGTGATAGCACTGAAGATACACCAAAATTTTCTTTCAACACCCTCATAGGATTTTCTTCTCCACAAGCTAAGAAATTTTAAGGATACTTCAATCGTAAAAAGCTCATTATTATTATTGGCTCTGATAGTACACATAATTTCATCGACCCACCTATGGAAAAATAAGCTAATTGATATATACAACCCTATAATAATTTTGAGGTCATTATTGGTAATGGGGGAAGGATTTCCTGTAAAGGGGAGTGCCAGAATATTAAGCTCACCGTGGATGATTATAGCATAAAAATGATATGTAAGTTCTTCCATTAGGAGGATGTGATATTGTCCTAGAGGTGCAATGGTTGCGAACACTAAGGATAATCTAATGGGATTTTGAGGCATTATGAATGCTTTTTACAACTAAAAACTAGACATATATTCTTAAAGGATTACAATCAGGCCCCTCACAAATAGTGAGTTCTCACCACATGGAAAAAATTATTCGTAAAGGAGGTAAGGGAATGATTGCACAATTATTTTCTATTAAATAAACCAAGAAGGAACAAAATGAAGTGATAGAATTACAACAACTCCTAACACATCATTCCAGAGTATTTAATGAACTAGAAGGGTTGTCCCCCCATTGTAGTCATGATCATGCTATACAACTTTTGTTGGAAATTTTGAGTAATTGTGTTATCATTGATGTTAAAGAATTGATGTCAAAGGTTGATGTCATTAATTGTCATTGATGCCAAAAATAGTTTGGTATGGCAATAAGATAAGGTTTATAAGATGCAAGGCAAAGTTCATCCTGATGCAAGGAAATTGATAAAAAGGAAAAGGTTATAATATTTTATATTATAAGCGAAAGAGGTTTGGGATAAAGTTCTAAGTGGTTGGTTAAAATGTTGGAGGCCCAAGTTTAAGACCATGGTTTAAATGAAAAGAGATAACATTTTAATATTATAATATTTAGGCCAAAAAGGACTTATGAAAAGGAGGATTAAAAGTGCATTGGACAAAGGTCTCAAAATGAAATTAAGTGGACGAAGGACTACAAGCAAAAATATTATTTAACACCAAGGTTAAATATTATGCTAAAAATAAAATTAAATTTATACTATCAAAGGCACCGGAATTCGAATTTAAAAATGTGGCAACAAAGGGTGAGCCAATGTCATAGCAAAAACATAGAATGCGTATTAAAGGAGGAGCATAAATAAGTTTTCAAAATTTCAAGGAGCACAAAAATTAATCAATTTTTGTGGAGCACAAAGCAAGGAAACCAAAGCGCCATTCATCGAAGGGAAAAAGGAAGAGAAAATTTGGTGCACGTGTTTCTATCAAGTGACAGTGAATCATAAATGAAGGTGCACTACTTGATTTCAACTAGAAATACTAGCCCAGGTGGTAGGCAGGTCCTGTGTAAGGCATGGCAATGAATAGGTCTCAGTTTCGAATCCCCACAGTAGTTTAATTTTTGTAAATCACGTTTGGGAAAATAGGAAGGCATAAAAGTATTTTGGTGCATGACTTGTTCCAAAAAGTATGGCTAGCCCAGATGGCACTCTAGATCATGCTAGAGCTTGGGCACCGTGAGGTTTCATGTTCGAATCTCAGCGACGGCAGCAGCAGATGCGTGTAAGGGCATAAATTTTTGTTTAAATATTAAGGTATGATTAGAACTTAAATAAGGGAGGCATAAGGTTTAATTTTTGGTTATTAAAAGTGCATATTACATAGTCTAGGAAGATATAAGGGTAATGATTTGAAATTTAATATCTTTGAGGACATAATGATATGTTAGAATTTGGTTGTGATTTTATAAATTTGGAATATATTTTTGAAAGAAAGGAGCAATAAGGTGCTTGAAAATAAAATTGATGTATGACATGCACTTAGGGATATTAAATTGTGATATTGAATTATAAGTGGCTTTTATAAGTAGGAGTGATAAGGTATGACTATGGTTTAAATTTTTGTGTGTAATTTTTGATAAAAAGAAATATTGAGAGGGCTTGATTATTGTCAAAACTTTGTTTTGATATTAAATAGTTTACGAGTAAATTTTGAGGAAATATGTCATGGTTGATTTGAAAAGTGTTATGCCAAATAAATATTGAAATTGGCATAAGAAATATAGAATATCTTGAGAAAAATATTTGAGAGAGCTCATTCATCAAAGAGGTATGGTTATATCACTCTTTCTTTAAGGTGTTTGGTTAAAATATTTTAGAATTATAAGGTGGAGATAAAAGGGTTAATTAGTGTGTATTGTTGGAAATATTTGAGCTAGGGTTTGTGAAACAAGTTGTGCTTCCATTTTTGAAAGAGATTGAGACATTTGTGCTAGAAATTGTGAACTACTTGTACTAGGTTTGAAGATAAGTTAGTGCATCATTGTAAAACCTTTTAAGCATTGGTTTGAGAGATATTGAAATAAATTGTGAAAGTATTTGAGATCAATCTTGTGAGGGAAATTTAGGCATTATTGAGGTTGATATTTGAGAATAAATTTGCAAGAAAGATAGATAAGTTTTGTGAAGCAAGTTATACATTATTTTGATTTGATTTCAAAGGGATTTTACAAGAGATAGAGATTGGATTAGTTGAATGCAAGAATTGTGAATGTGAAGAACATATTGGGTTTTTGATAGTGCATATCATTCTCTATATGTTCCAGAGGTTAAAAAAAATCTAGGTAGAATATGTCTAAATTGCCTAGTTGAAGAAATTATTTCTGAAAGATATATAAGCATTTATTTGTATGTAAGATTTGAAAATATTTGAGCAGGTGATTAGAGCAGCTTTGAGGTAGATTTGAGCAATTCTTGTGAGAAGACTTAGAGAATATTTGAGACAGATTTAATCAAGTCTTGTGAGAATACTTGGAGAAAATTTGAGACAAATTTGAGCAAGTCTTGAGAAGACTTGAAACATATTTGAGACAGAGTTGAGAACAGGTTTGGTTGCTGATTTTATCAAACTTTGTGTTAAGGCTTGGGGTAAATTCGAGATAGAGTTGAGAGCAGGTTTGGTTATTGATTTGATCAAGATTTGTGTTAAGGCTTGGGGTATATTTGAGATATATTTGAGAGTTGTTTTGGTTGCTAATTTGATCAATATTTGTGTTAAGGCTTGGGGAAGATTGGAGTAGAATTGAGTAGAGAAAAGGGAATAGAGTTCTCCTATGGAGATATATCCACAAAATAGTAGAGGGGATAGATTTCTCCTATAGAGAGATCCAAAAACTAGAATAGAGGGGATAGAGTTCTCCTATAGAGAGATCCACAAACCAGAGCAGAGGGGATAGAGTTCTAATGTGGAGAGAGATCCATAAACCATAGTAGAGGGGATAGATTTCTCATGTGGAGAGAGATCCACAAAATAAACCAGAGAGGATAGAGTTCTCCTATGGAGAGGGATCCACAAACCAGAGTAAAGAGGATATATTTATCCTATGGAGAGAGATCCATGAACCAGATCAAATGGGATAGAGTTCTCTTGTGGAGAGGTCTCCACAAAATAGAGTATTGGGGATTGATATCTCCTTTGGATAGAGGTCCATAAATATTGTAATAGAGAATTGATTCCCAAGATATTTGTTGATAAAATTTAGAAGAAATATTTTCTCCGTGGATGTAGCCCACATTGGGTGAACCACATTAAATCCGTGTCTCTCATGTGTGTGATGATTTATGCATTGTTTATTTTACTAAATTGATATTATTGTTGTTATAATTTGAAAGAAAATTAAAAATTATTCTTATACTATTCACCCCCCCTCTTAGTATAATATTGTGTTATTCAACTTCTTCCTGGAAATCAACCTCCAAATATTCGGTCTTATCGATATCTCTACCTATAGAAAACTAAAATTGAGAAACTTGTGCAAGAATTATTGAAGGCGGGTGTTATTCGACCTAGTGTTAGCCCTTATTCTTCTCCAGTATTATTGGTCCATAAGAAGGATGGATCATGGTGTCTATGTATCAATTTTCATGCTCTTAAAAAACTCACAATCAAGGACAAATTTTCCATTCCTATTATCGATGAGTTGTTGGATGAGCTTCACGGTGCTAAATACTTTTCAAAGTTGGATCTAAGATCAGGATATCATCAAATTAGAGTCAGATAAGAAGACATTCCTAAAACTGCCTTCCAAACTCATGAAGGACACTATGAATTTTTTGTCATACCTTTTGGACTCACCAATGCTCCTTCAACATTCCAAAAGCCTAATGAACTAGGTTTTTCACCCTTATCTTCAAAAATTTATTTTGGTTCTTTGATGATATTTTGATTTATATCCAGACCTAGGAGGATCATTTGGTTCATTTAGAACAAACCTTGAAAATCTTGGGCAAAAACCAACTATATGCCAAACATTCAAAATGCTCTTTTGGGCGAGAAGAGATTGAGTATCTAGGACATATTGTTTCCAAGGATGGGGTTAAAGTGGACCCCCACAAAATTGAAGATATGAAAAATTAGCCTACCCCAAAATTGTTGAAAATATTACGTGGTTTTCTTGGCTTAACTTGGTATTATCGTAAATTTTTTAAAGACTATGGCAAGATTGATGCCCCATTGAAAACTTTACTTTAAAAAATGCTTTTATTTGGTCCTCCAAAGCTGATGATGCTTTTGTCAGATTAAATGATGCCATGTGTTCCACTCCTGTGTTGGCCATGCCAAATTTTTCTAAAACCTTTGTGATCAAGAGTGATGCTTTTGGATTGGGAATGGGTATCATTCTCATGCAGGAAGGATGACCTTTGGATTTTACTAGTAAGGCATTTTTTGGGTGAAACTTGTCCCGATCAGCATATGAGAAAGAGATGTTGATCATAATTCATACCATCCAACATTGGTGACCATATCTCATTGGTCAGCATTTCATTATCCATATCGATCATCATAGTTTAAAATATTTCCTATAGAAACCTATCTCCATCCCTAAGCAACAAAAATGAGTCACTAAACTATTAGGGTATGATTATGAGATCATGTATCATAAGGGGAAGGACAATGTGGTTGTTGATGCCCTTTCACAAAAATTTGAAGATTTGCCATAGTTGCAAGCGCTCTCATCACCTATTCCATAATGGATAGACAAGGTAACAAAGGAATGGCTTAGTGATAGTTCAACGCAATCATTAATTCAACAACTCCAACAAGATCCCACCAGTAAGCCTCACTATACTTGGAGAAATGGAATGCTTAGGTTCAAGGGGTGTATTGTACTATCTCCTACCTCCTCATATCGAACCAAAATACTCCATGAGTTACACATCACAACTGCAGTAGGACATTTTGGATTTCTAAAAACTTATAAAAGGGTGGCTTGATATTTTTATTGGGTAGGAATAAAATGGGATATCAAAAAAATTATTTTTGAATGTGAGGTTTGCCAATGATAGAAGGGAGAGACCATGGGTGCCCTAGACTTCTTCAAAATCTCCCTATTTCAACCAAAACATGGGCTGATATTTTGATAGACTTCATTGAAGGTCTTCCCAAGTCTTCAAGATAAACTATTATTCTAGTGGTGGTGGATCGATTGTCTAAGTATACCCATTTTTGCTCCTTAGCACACCCTTACAAGGCTATTAACATAGCACAACTATTCCTTGATAACATTTTTAAACTCCATGGTATGCCTTCCACCATCGTTAGTGATCATGACCCCATCTTCACTAGTCATTTTTGGAAGGAATTATTCAAGCTCCAAGGCACTCAGCTCCGTATGAGTTTAGCTTATCATCCCCAAACCGATGGCCAAACGAAGATTGTAAATAAATGTTTAGAGACTTACTTGCATTGTTTTGCTTCTGCTCAACCCATTCATTAGGTAAAATGGCTTCCCTTGGTGGAATGGTGGTATAATACTTCATACCATACTGCCATCAAAATGACACCCTATGAAGCCTTGTATGGCCAGGCACCACCAACACTCACATATTATATTCCAGGGTGTACCAATGTGCTAGCCATAGATTCTGAGCTTTCTACTCGAGCCAATATTTTTTGTCTTCTTAAGGAAAATTTATGCACAGCACAACATCGAATAAAAAAATAGGTAGATCAACATCGGATCGAACGTGAGTTTCAAGAGGACAATATGCTAATCCTGTGACTTAAACCTTACTGCCAAACTTCTCTCAAACTCAAAGGTTCACAAAAATTAGACCCAAAATTCTATGGCCTTTCAAAATTCTACAATGCATAGGACCCATTGTCTATAGGTTGGAATATCCTGAGTCTTCAAAAATTCATCCTGTGTTTCATGTATCTTATCTCAAGCTAGTTTTTGGTTCACACGTAAAAACACAAACTTAGTTACCTAACTTTGTCGAGGATGGATCCCTCATGGTTGAACCTAAAGCCATATTAGATTGCCACATCTTCCAACTTTGCCATTACACCATCACCGAAGTTCTGATTCAATGGTGAAGCCTCACACTGGAGGATACTACTTGGGAAACGATTCATCAATTACAGTAATAATTTTCTCACTTTTTGCTTTGAGGAAAAATCTTCTTTTAGGAAGGGTGGCATGTTAGGATTCTCCATCCTAACATAACCTTATTATTTAATTAATTAATTGTTTATTAATTATTATTCACATATGAAACATCATGTCCTTCCATAGTAGCCTTAGAGTAGATATAAGGATAGGTTAGATATCTTTAGGAAGGGCATCCAAGAAAAGAACATCATTTTATTACAAATATTTAGGAGGGAGCCCCCTTATAAGTGGCTTGTGATTCTTTAAAATAGTGATTCATTCTATTTTATTCAATTTATTTATTAAATTATTTTAAAAAACCACTAGGGTTCTACCATTTTGGTATTAGAGTGGTGATCTGGGCAAGTGCAACAGACCTTCTGGTTAAATTAAATAAGTGCATGTATCATTTTTACCTTGATAAAGTTGCAGCTGACCTTGTTTTCACCTTACATCTAGTTCATAACTAATACGATAACGATCATCTTAAACCCTGGCATCTTGACATAAATATTAATAATTTTTTCATATTTAACCAAACGTTCTGGCTCATACTGCCTATGTGCACACAAAAAAAAATTATTTCGATGACAGATAATTGTTCTGGCAAGAGACATACACTAAAATTGAAGTGCTTCTACCAAGAGATAGACAATGGAAGCTAAGCATATCCAAAATAAGAAGATGATAGGATAAGAACATCATCTAAGCATCTCAAGTAGAAGAACATGACAGGAAGAGAGCATCATCCAAACACTATTAAAACTAAGTTTTATTTAAGAAAAACGTGGAAGAGCAACGTTCCCTACAACCATTGTATACAATAGAGCATGATTCAACATTGAAAGTAATCACCTAGTGATCATAGACTTGTTGTCTAGAGCATTCACTATATTCATTACATAGAAGAAGGTGAACATAACAATTTTTATAGGAGAGTAATGTCTACAAGAATGTAACATCAAACATACACAACATTGAAGGAGTACATCACTTGCATTGTTTATCATTGAGAAGGACATGAAACCAGCAGAAGAAATGTATCCTAAAGGCAGATACTCAATAGTCGTTAACATAAAAGAAGCCAGTGTTACCAAATTTGCTTCATTGTTAATTGACATTGAAAATTTCACTGCTAACATTTAAATTATTAGATAGCATGTATAATAATACATGGAGTCAGGATTGAAGTTAGCACATTTTTAAAAGGCTATTTAAATCCTTAAGGAGGAATATGAAGATTGCAGAGACAACACATCCTAGCCAATTTAAATAAGTGAAGCAAGCAAAGATAGTTGAAAAAGGTAAGTCAACTAAGGTGGTGAACAATGTTAGTAATATTACCTTAGTTCAAATTAAAGATTTAAGTGCTTTAATTAAATAGAGTGATAAGTTAACAATTTAATTAGTTGGAGTTAGCTATAAAAGTAAGTTTTTTATGGAGATATAAGGTTTTTTTAACTTGAAATTATTATTTGAAATTTTTAATATATAAGTATGGAGTGATAAGTTTTTCTACTTCAAATAGTTTTTAAGGTTTATTTGATTTAATTTTCTAAAGTTTTGATATTTGAAGCTATTTTAAGAATTTACGTTAAAAGATTTAATTTTCAAGTTTTTGACAAAATTTGAAATTAAAAAAAGTTTTTGAAATTTTACAAATTTAATGTATTAGGGAGTTAAAAGGATTACTACATCAAAAATTTAAAATAATATAAAATTTCATATTTGAGTTATTATTTTTAACTTGGGAAATATAAGGTTTTCAACTTAAAAAGAAACAAGATGAATAAGTGGTAGAAAGGAACACCATAATATAGGAGAAATTATTAAAGTACAAGACCATACTATGCGAGAGGAATATTCAAAATAAAAAATTATATCAAAAACAATATTTTGAGTTCAAAGAGCAAAATCATCAAATAGTTTTCCAAAATTCTTATCAAATATGTGAAATAATATCACTTGAGTCTTGTCAACAAATGCAAAAGAAAAAAGATGTTTGGTATATAAATCCATGTACTAGTCATCATATGACTGGAAACTTATATTGGTTTGAATCCTTAGAAGTCAAGGGTAATATCTCACTAAAAATTGTAAATGCTAAGATGTATTGAGTTCAAGGAACTACCTAGCATGCCATTTTTAAATTTTATTCTATAAAATATTTTATATGTTCCTATACTATCAACTAATCTTATCTCAGTTGCTCAATTAGTTGAAAAAGGAAGAACAATGGAATTCAAATATACAAATGAACATAATAAATGCATTATCATGAATCAAACCAAAATTGAAGCTACAAGGTCAATAAAGAATGGAATATTTGCCTTAGATACAATGGGATTCTCTCAAGATATTATTGAACATCTACCTCAAGATCAAATTAATGATAAGCTGCTTGATTTTTTTGAAAGACAGGAAACAAGAAATTGGATCAGACATAGTCCAAGATTATCCTACAAACATGAACAATAGATGAACTCAAAATTTAAGATGATGAAGAAGATTTCAAATAAGCAGAGGTTCATGAACAATGCAAGGTCACATGAATATTAAATATTAAATACGAAGACTAATATTGAAGGCTAAATTATTTAATAACCAACAATGCAATACAGGAGGTGTTGAGGAATATTACATTATTTGGTACATGCTAATGTACCCCCATGGTACCTTCATAGTACAAATGTAAATATGTAATATAATAGGGTTGGTTCTATATTTTAGGTGAATGATTTATATTTCACCTTTTATGTAAGTATAAATATGTAGGAAATGCACAAGTGTCATGTAAGAGTGCAATGTGTAGGAAATGCACAAGTGTCATGTAAGAGTGCAATGTGTAGGAAATGCACAAGTGTCATGTAAGAGTGCAATGTGTAGGAAATGCACAAGTGTCATGTAAGTTAGAGTGCAAGTGTGTATTGATATAATGTGCAAAATTTTCATGTATGTAAGTGTGTAAATATGTAAATAGAGGATGTGCATAAGTATCTTGTATTAGGAGTGCATGTAGGAGAGTAAGATGCATGTAGAAGTGTGCAAGTGTCATAGAGTCAAGTGTGCATGTAATAATAAAGTGAAGAGTCTAGTATACAAGTGGCAAGTTGATAATCCAAAGGTCATGGGAGTTGTCATATGGAGAGAAATAGTCAAGTACTTGAAGAATCAGATTACTATGAATATATTATGGAGATAATACTCCATGAAAAGTAAGCATGTTGGTATCTAATTGTAAAAGGGAGACATAGAAAAGTGAATAAATATTGTATACATATTTTTGGGCAATTAATATTGTAAGTATTATTCATGCATAGTACATGAATGATTTTGGCCATTTACATTTATATTTGATATTGTAAGTGAATGTTATTTCATTATTATATTGGCCTTGATATACATATTATATTGCTCATATATACAATTCTACTCTTCATTATTGATATTTTAACCTTTAATATTATGGTTTATTTATTAAGCGACCTATAATATTTTGTGGTAGTAAAGCTTAAAAGACAACACTATAGCTAGATACCTACATTTATTTTCATAATAAGTCTGAATTCTTTATTTTTATTTTTGGATCTTCTTCAATTTTCTTTGTAAATACAAATATTCCAAAATTCAACATCCTTCTTCTTGACATTTTCCTGCAACAATATTCACAATACCAAAACTCCACCTCTACTATCTACTCATTGCATCTTAGTAGAGTAATATTTCCAAAACTTCATGCTATCATGGTGTGCTTTACTAGATCTAGATTGTTAGTTTCCTTCCTAAAGCATAAGTGCAACCACAATAATTGTAATAAATAGTTTATATGAAGACATATTAATTTTAAAATACAATAATATATATATATATATATATATTATAAGTAGGGTTTTGAAAGGGTTGTCCTTTCCCTTTTACATCGACTTAGTCACATTGAGCTATTTGGTGCCACCAAAATTTCAACCTTGGTGTGGTCTACATCAACTAATTTTCCCAATCGTTGAATCAAGGATCCATTGGCAAAAAAATACAACAAATATTACCAATGGAAAATATTATTGTAAATATTAATCATTATTTAATTCAAATAGTCAACATTTTCTTGTTATCTTTAGCTAAACTTACTACTTCCTCTAACCATAAAAAATATAATTTAACTTCATGATCCTCTATTAAAACCCCTCTATTAGCTAGCATATTTGCACATTTGTTCCCTTCCTTTAACATATGTGTAAATTATTGAGGATGATGTCAAAAGTCACCCATAATTATTAAATTAATATGTGAGTTGTAAAATAAAGCACATGAAAAATATATTAAATTGAGTACTTGATTCATGTAAATTAATATTTCTAGTTAATTTAAAAATAAATAAAAAACAACATGCAAAGTGGCATAATAAAAGCTTTTTTAGCTTTTTTAGCTTATTTGCATGATCAAGGTTGATTGGTCATTATAAATTTTGTAATTGGAATATTTTTGAATGTGAGAAGAATAGGAATATTTTAGTGTGCACAATTGTGGAGCTTTTATGTGGAGATTTTTTTAAAGTTTATATTTGAGTTCTTTTTTAATTGTAGATCAAAATTTATGGTTTGTACCAACAACATAGTTTGCTGAAATTGGAGCTTTTGGCTGAGGATATTTCATCATTTAGCATTCAGATTTGGTTTAGATTAATCACTAAACACTCCTAGACCATATTTGGGTGATATCCATGCTCCATTAATATTCTTTTTATCTTAGATCAGAATTACTTTATTTTTGTTTTTAATCTCTCCACCTTAAGAACTTTCATTTGGTATCAGAGCAAAGTTATGTATGTGATTTCAATATTTGCAGGTATAGCTACAACAAGAGAGAATGAAATTTTTTTATTCACAACATCTTATACAAGAGTTTGGATCAGAAATACTTGTGGCTATTCATTTGCTATCATGGCAACAACTTGTACATCCTTAAATATACCTACATTCAAAGGAGATAACTTTGAGTACTAGAGAGATCAAATGAGGAGGATATTTGTATGGAAGGGAGTTTGGAAAAGTATAGTTCAGCCATATACTCCTCCTAAATATTGGAAAGCTTTTCCTAAGTATCAAAATAACACATTAGAAAAAGAAGAAAAGAATGATGCTCAAGATTTCTTCTACTTGCAAAGTGTGATAGATCCAAGCATATACCCAAGGATATCTGGTTGTAAGAATGCACATGAAGCATGGAAAACCTTGGATACATCATATCAAGGCTCAAAAAATTTAAGAGCATCAAAGCTCTCAACATTAAGAATCAATTTTGAAAATATGAAAATGCATGATGATGAGAATATTGGAGACTATTGTATTAGAGTAAATGATATAGTGCATAGAATGAAAGTGTATGGTGAATTTATGGAAGATAAAGTAGTAGTAAGAAATATTTTGAGATCCCTAACTCCAAATTGGTTGCATATTGTCATTACACTTGAGAAGTGTAAAGATATGGACCAAATCAAGGTTGAAGAGTTAGTGGGTTCTTTATTTTTCCATGAGGATAAAATAAAAATTTATTCAAATGAATTAAATCATGCACTAGAGTCCAAAGAATGGGTTTCAAAACCAAATAAAAAACCCATAAATCAGAATGTAATTTTTTCTCAAAGTTTAGATTAGAAAGGGAAGAACCAATCAAATTCAAAATGGAAGGGTAATAAGGTCATCAATTGTCATTATTGTAAGAAACCAGGTCACATGATAAAATATTGCAGGAATCTAGCAGCCAAAAATCAAGCAAACAAATATGGGGGTGAGAAAAAGGCTTACCAAGCTGAGAATAATGATGATAGAATTAATTATTCTCTTTCATGTAATTCAGGTTTAGATGATAAAAGGAATATGTGGTTTCTTGATTCAAGATGTTCAAACCATATGTCATGTTTTAAGGATTGTTTTGACAAGTTATATGGTTCATTCAAGATCCAAGTTCACTTAGGATATGGGAAGGTGATTCATTTATAAGGGAAAGGGAGTATACCTATCACCACAAAGCATAGGAAGGGTGATATTAATAATATTTATTTGGCTCCAAACATGAAGCACAATCTCATGAGTGTTGGACAACTAGTAGAGAAAGGATTCAAGCCACTTTTTGACAATGGAGAATGTTTGATATATGACAAAAATCAAGGTAACAAATTGATTGGAAAGTCTATTATGTAAAAAATATAATGTTTCCATTGAGAATAAATATGTTAAATCAAAATATTGCTTTTATACCATTGATAAATCAAGCATGTTGTGGCATTCTAGATATGGCCATTTAAATTTCAAAATTTTGCATGTTCTTTTTAAAAACAAGATGGTTGATGGTCTTCCAAGGATTGAATCCAAATTTAAGGAAGCATTCAATGCATGTATACTTGGAAAACATCATAGAGAAATATTTCCAACTAGTAAATGGAGAGCTACCAAGAAATTGGAATTGGTACATTCAGATTTATGTGGGCCTATGTCTTATCGTAGCATAGTCAAAAATTTGTATTTTATTTCATTTATTGATGATGCTACCAGACTAATATGGGTTTTATTTTTGAAGATAAAATATGGGGTATTCTTAGCCTTCAATATATTTAAGGCATTCGCTGAAAAGGAATCAAGTTGTTCTATCAAGGTGTTAAGAACTGATAGAGGTGGGGAATTTTGTTCACATGAATTTCTAGATTTTTGTTCTTCGTATGGAATAAAAGGTAGTTTACTGATCCCTACGAACCACAAAAAATGATATTACAAATAGAAATAATAGAACAATAATGGATTCAGCAAGAACTATGTTGGAGAACAAGAATTTAGAGAGGAATTTTTGGGCTGAAGTAGTGCAATCATCAACCTACATCCTGAATAGAAGTCCCACGATGGCAGTGAAAAACAAGACACCCTATGAAGCATGGTATGGTAATAAGCCCATGGTGGCTCATAGTAGAGTATTTTTTTTTTATAATTTGTTCACATTGATGATGTTAAAAGGAAAAAATTAGACCCCAAGAGCGAGCCTCACATTTTTACAGGTTATAGTGATGGTAGTAAAGCTTACAAGTTTTTCAATCCTGTTAATAAGAAAATTATTGTTTCTAGAATTTGTAAATTTTTTGAGAATGATGTGTTTTCTAATAATAACCAAAATAATACATAGGTTATTAGTGAATGAGGCAGCATTTTTATGGATAAATGGAGGTCAATCAAGATACTCCACTAGTTCCTAGTGTTAATGGCAACAATACTAGTTCTTCCCAAGAGACTAGTTTACCATCAACTTCAACCCAAGTCAAAAATAAAAGGTTGTTGCTTTCACATACAACAAGTCATATGTTGGATCAGAAATATGAAAGGAGAACAAGAATTCAAGATCAATCAGGTAATAATCTTGAAGATATTGAAGATGAAATGACTTACTATGCCTTATCTTGCATTTCTAGTGAACCAAGGAACTATGTAGAGGCTAGTCAAAGGAAATAATGGGTTGAGGCCATGAATGTTGAGATGGAGGCCATTGAGAGAAATGAGACATGGAATCTTATTCAGCCTACTAGTGACATGGATGTCATTGGTACAAAATGGGTCTACAAGACCAAGTTCCATAGTGATAGAACAATAGACAAACACAAATCTAGACTAGTAGCAAAAGGGTATGCACAAATATATGGAGTAGATTATGAGGAGAATTTTGCTCCTGTGGCTCACCATGATACTATTAGATTGATGCTTTCAATTGCTGCTCATAAAGGATGGGAAGTTCATCAAATGGATGTCAAGAGTGCATTCTTGAATGGTGATATTAAAGAATATGTATATATGGAACAGCCAAAAGGTTATGAAATAAAGGGTAAAGAGCATTGGGTATACAAGTCAAAAAAGACACTTTATGGGATGAAACAAACTCCTAGGGCTTGGTACTCAAAGATAGATGGATGGTTCTTTGAAAATGGCTTTCAAAGAAGCAAAAATGAGCCAACACTTTACATAAAAATTGTTGACACTAACGTGTTGTATGTTTGTCTTTATGTTGATGATCTCATTTTTACAGGAAATTCCAAAGCTATGATACAAGACTTCAAGGAGAGCATGAAGAGTTATTTTGAGATGTTTGATCTTGGAAAAATGAAATACTTTCTTGGCATGGAATTACAACAAATGGAAGATGAGATCTTCATATGACAAGCCAAGTATGCCCAAGACAAGTTGAAGAAATTTTCATTTCTAGACTGCAAGGTGGTTGATACTCCTATTGCTAGTGGGGAGAAGCTTATGAAAGAGGATGGGAGTCCTCTTGTTTATTAGAATGCTTTCAAAAGTATGGTGGGTGGATTGATGTACCTTACATTCACAAGACCTGATATTACCTATGTAGTTTCACCATTTTCTTGATTTATGAGCTTACCAACTCAAAGGCATATGCAAGTGGTGAAATGAATCTTTAGATATGTGAAGGGAAAATTTTATCATGGCATATACTATAGATCAGAAATATATTCAAGTTTTTTTGGGTATGTTAATTCATATTGGGGAGGTTCTATTGATGACTGAAAATCTACTACAGGGCATTTTTTCACCTTGGGAAGTAGGTTGATTTCTTGGTCATCCAAGAAGAAAATTACAGTGGCTTTGTCTTCCACTGAAGCTGAATATGCAGCCCTTCAGCTTGTACTCAAGGAATTTGGTTGAGGAGAAAATTGAAGGATTTTGGTGAGACTCAACATGAGCCTACTAAAATATTTTGTGATAACAGTGGGTCAATACAATTGTCTAAAAATCTAGGTTTCCATGCAAGGACCAAACACATAGAGTTGAAGCACCATTTTGTTAGAGACTTGGTACATGACAAAATGTTTTTCATTGAGTATGTTAAGAGTGAGGATCAAGTTGTTGATATACTTACAAAGGGGCTATTGAAGGTGACTTATGGGAGACTCAAAGAAATGTTGGATATTTCTTCCTTTGACATCAAAGGGGAGATTGTCGAGGGTGATGTCAAAAGTAACCCATAATTATTAATATGAAAAATATTATTGTAAATATTAATCATTATTTAATTTCGATAGTCAACATTTTCTTGTCAGCTTCAGCTAAACTTACTACTTCCTCTTACCATAGAAAATATTATTTAACTTCATGATCCACTATTCTAACCCCTCTATTAGCTAGCCTATATGTGCATTTGTTCCCTTCCTTTAACATATGTGTAAACCTAATTTTTTAAAACTCTATAGCAAGGTCTTGTATTTCCATAATTATCTCTTGTATGTTTCATAGAGCCTTTGCTTTCCTCAAAATTATATTTATTACTATTAATGAATTACCTTCCATCCATACTCTATTCCATTTTATTTTTATGCATATTTTTAACCCTTCCAAAGCTTCCCAAGCTTCAACTTCATTATTTTTCTTAAATCCACTATTAAAAGTGTAATGTGAGAAAATATCACCCCTATTATTTTTAATTATTCCTCCTCCTGCTGCTAGTCCTAGATTTTCTATAGATGCTCCATCATTCAATTTGATCAACTCCACTTCCGATGATTTCCACTTTATATTATTTTCCTTCCTTTTGTTTCTCCTATACCCAACATCATAATTCTATTTAATGACTTAACTCCATCTATCAAGACTATGTGATTTAATATTAGGGATTGGGTGAATTGATAGAGTTGGTTTAGACTCATCTGTGGCTAAACAAATATTTTTTTATTAACTCTAAATTACTTTCATTCCTTTAAATATCATTATATTACTTTCTAGCCATAAAATTAAAATTATTCTATCTTTTTATGTATCCCAAATTATCTGTAATGCCTCACTTCTAAAGTACTTTGCCATTACTTTAACCATTCTTCAATTTTTCCAGTCATCAACATGTATTTATCAAACACATTAAGAATCCATTGCCATAGTTCCCATACTATTGAAAAATATTCCAAGAGACGGTTTATACTCTCCTCCTCCTTTTTACATAGAACAAATTGTGAGGGGCCATGAAAATTCCTTTTCATTAGGTTATCCTAGGACAAAATTTTCCTATGACCTACTAGCCATACAAACATTTTAACTTTTGGAATTCTTGGGCTATCCCAAATATATCTTTGTATTCTTGTGTATTCCTATTTTATTGGAACTTTACATTATATCTACTTCTTGTTGTGTATTCTTCTGATCTATTCAACTCCTAAATCAACTTATCCTCGACTCCCCTTAGAATAATCACTATTGTTATCTTTCTGCTCAATTTCCTTCTAGCAACAATATCTAGTATGTAAAAAATTATTCTTTCCATTTGTATATTCCTTTTTTATCCTTGTATATAATGTTTTAAATCCTATCACCATATTTATCTTGAAGTATGATTGGATTCACATTATTGCCTCTCTTGCATAATGTATAAATATATGGTGCTCATCATGGGAAGTCTCAAGTACAAAGAAATAGGTGGTACCAACTTAGTTATAGGATTTGAACATACATGGAAGAGGAATTAGAACAAAGGATATTCTTTGATCTAGGGTAAAATGGAAATGTCTAGATAATGGGTTTATCAAAATTAATTTTGATGGTGCTTCTAAAGAAAATCCAAGAAAAGCCAGTGGAGATGGTGTTTTTTGAAATAATGAAGGTAAAATTCTCCTCATGTATTCATAATCATATGGAACTTTAACTAACAACTATGCAAATGCTAGGGTACTTCTTACAAGGATTTTGCAATAGAAAATGGATAGAAATATTTTCAACTGAGGGGGATTTAAAAGTTATCATTAATGCTATTAAAAAAATGGATATGGGGATTAGATAAAAAATAATATTATTGTTGATATTCATCATCTATTATTGGAGGTAATCTCTTATAAATATGAGCATATTTATATAGAATTAAATTGGGTGGTAGATAATTTAGCCAATCATGATAATTAATCTTCATCTTGGTGAAATTCAAATTTTAGAAGGAAACTAGACAATAGATATTTTATCTCATAATTAATATGATATCAAGGACATGATTGTGGGAACATAGCACTTCAAGGAATTTTCAGAATATATTTGATAGAAAAATAAATGAAAAATATTTGTGATAAAAAGTAATGTTGGATATGGCTTATTGACCTAACAACAAATGTAATATTTTGGTATTTTGATAGAAGTGGGCCCCAATAAAATCCACATAAATTATTATAAAATATATTTCAAGTATATTCTATCAGATGTTGGGCAAGATAAGGAGGCTCAAGGTAAGCTTTAATATAATATTTCATCAAGTATCACATAAAGACAAAATCAATTCTTGATGAGAAGGATCTCTATGGAATAACTATAATGTAGTTTTCTCTTTCCATACAAACAAAGTATTGGCTCCATGGATTTCCTATCTTTTTTTTCCAAAAAATTTGGGATTATTGAAGAGTGATATATTGGTTGTAGTTGAGGAGGTTAGGAAAAAGAAAGGTACAATATACGAAATCAATGCAACCTTTATAGCATTAGTTTCTAAGAAAGACAAGACAAAATATATTGATAATATTTTCCAATAATCCTTTGCAATGTGATTTGTAAGATTATTTCAAAAATTATGACAAATAGATTGAAAGGCATTATAGATTGTGTTATTCAAAGGAACAAGGTGGTTTTATTTGTGGAAAACAAATTCTTTATGGTGTAACCATTACATAAGAGGATATAAGGTCTCTTCATTCCTTGAAAAAACCATGTATGCTTATGAAATTAGCTATGAATAAATAGGGCTTATTGGAGTTTTCTACACAATATTCTAAACAAATTTGGTTTTTATTAAGGTTAGTGTGAATGGATTATATATTTTTTCAATTGATTATATGGGATAGAATTAGGCCCCACCTATATTACATCATCACCACATAGTGGTATTACAATAAAGCTTGGATATTATCCATGTATCGCTTAGCAAGATTTGAACCTTGGTATCCTTATTAAATATTGAGGAATATAACCAGTTGAGATAAATTCATTTGATGGATTATATGTTGTTATAACACTCTAAAATATATTATTTTGATCAATGAATTCTTGCTAAATACTTTGATTCATCCCTCGGAATTTATTAGGGTCCCATTCTAATGCATTGGTAAGAGCTTTCTCAAAAGAAAAAATGAAAGAAAAGATCAAAGGTATTTAGGTTGTAAAAGATGGTCCCTCAAAATATCATATTTAGTTTGTTGATGATACTTTTCTTTTGGGCCATGCCTTAGTCAACAAGGCCATGGATTTTAAATCAATATTACTATTCTATTACAAGGTTGTTGGAGAATTGGTTAATAATGAAAAATCTAGGATCTTTTTTATTAACACTACCTAGATTTACAACATTTATTGTAGATATTTTAGGGTTTAAAGTTAGATAATTTCCATCAACATATTTCGGTATTCCTTTATCTAATAAATGAAATAATAGAAGCTTGGGGAGTCAATTTTGGATAGAATACAATATTATTTGGTAGGTTGGAAAGACAAGTTCTTCACCATGACTAGAAGGCTACATTTCATAAGGACTACATTGCAAGCCATCGTTATATATTTAATGTTACTTTCAATATTGCCAACAAGTATAGTATTTAAACTTGACAAAATTCAAATAGATTTTCTTTGGAAAGTATGAATGGAAAGATTTAGGTTTCCTCCTTGTATATGGGATATGGTTGAAAAGGAAAGTATATGGGAGGGACAAGCTTGTAGAATTGCAGGATTATGATTTTGGAATTAGGAGGAAAAAGTTGGTTGAATATTATTTAAAGATGAAGGAAAGAGTTGTAAAAAAAATACTTAAACATATATATAAATTCTTGTGATGTAATGAAATTATTGAGGAAATGAACCATTCCTAGTGGATCTCCATCATGGAACTTCATATAAAATAGTTTGCAATTGACATCCAGGTGTTGTAGGTGAGTTGGAGAGGAGAGGGCAATCCTCCAAGGGAGGTCTCAGGTTCGAATATCCACCCTACCAAAAAGCTGAATTGGGTACCCAAAATCCAATTGATAATGTTGGTGTGGGCAGGGCTGGGTGCAACCCCCGGGTGACTTTGACGGTGTAGAACCCCCTATTCATGGTCTCTTAGACCAAGGCGGCCCCATAAAGGGGTTTTTCACTTTAAAAATATATATATATTTTACAATTGATCAAGAACATATTAGATAGTTAATTAATGAGAGGGATTCTACAAATTTTTGTTTGATGCTTGGTTGAAGTCTTATACTCTTATTTTTTATACAAAAAGGAAAATATTGGCTTAGGCATATCTGTATTATAAATTTCCAAAGAAATATTATATTAATGTGAGCAACACCTCAAAATATAAATTATATTAATAATTTGGTTGAAGTAAAGGAACTTAGACAAATAGTAGACGATCTTTAAAAAATATTTAAGAATTTTATTTGCCCATTTTATGTGAAAAGTTGATTTGGTTTGGAATTTATCAAAATATGGTGGATAATTGTGTCAAGTTGGGATATAAGGATTTAAAGCAATCAAAATTTTCAACTCCCATTGATTTTCCTTGGAATAATATTTGGTCATGATAATCCCTCCTTAAGGCCTTAACATCCCTTCGGTTAGTAGTGGAAAGCAAGTTTCTTATAGAATAGAATATCATGGACCCTTTCATATGTGCCTTATGTGAGAAGGGGTAAATGAGACATCAAACCATTTTATTCTTCACTATACCTTTGCTTAAACAATTTGGGGTTAGCTTCTAAAAAATATGAATGTATATTGGGTAGCTTCATCAACATTGAAAATGTTAATGAAATGTTAGATTAATTGTTTTAAAGCTAAAATATTATGCATTCTATGGAGGATTCATCCTATCATTATTTTTTGGAATTTATGGCTTGCAAGGAATAATAGATTTTTAAAAGTAAATCTCAAAATCATGCCCAAGTTTTGAATCCATTATTGCCTCTCTTGCATAACGTTTGCATACATGGTGATCTTCATGGGAAGTTTCAAGTGCAAATAAAAAAGGTAACAACCTCTTGGTTATGGTATTTGAATATGCATGAAGGGTCGTCTATGAAGTTAACACAAAGCATCTGCTTTGATCTACAATAAATTAAAAATATCTAAAAAATAGCTTTATCAAAATTAATTTTGATGGTTATTCTAAAGGAAATCTAAGAAATTGTAGAGATGGTTTTTGTAATATAATTAAGGCCAAATTATCTTCACATTCTTATAATCACATGGAACTTCAACTAGAAACTATGAAAAGGCTAGGATAATTCTTAGAGGATCAAAACTACAACTGAAAAATGATGGAAATAGATTTCAATTGAGGGGAATTGATCAATTATAATTGATGCTTGTTGTCTTTTTAAGCCTTACTAACACAAAATATCATAGGTCTCAATATAAAATAGCCATAACATTAAAGTTTAAAATAATAATAAAAGGAATACAAAATAATTTTGATGTTGATAGGGACTTTTCGGAAACAATGACCTCAACAGTGACCTTTGCAACTCTGGCTTCTTCTGGTGGGAATACCCATGGCCATTTAGGGTATCTAGAACAAGGGGAAATTCCCCCCTCAAATATAGGCTCCAAGGTGGATGATCCCAATGATGAGTGTCATCAATCACACCATTTAATCATTATAATTGTCAATCCAGGACGGTGTCCAATGGTTGTATGCGATAGCAGGGGTAAGCAACTTGGAGGTCAGTCTACTCAAGAAATGGCTTTTATTGATAAAACTAGTCAGTTTTGGGGGTTTTTGTATCACCTTTATGCTTATGAGCTGAATTAAACTCCTATTTACATTTTCTGAAATGAAATTGCATAAATGAAAATATTGTAGAAGATTGAAACTAATTAATCTTGCAGAATCAGAAATAACAGAATTGAAACCTGTTTATGCTTACAAAATGGAAATGAAAAAAAGTATATCCTAATTACCTGAATAGAATTAAAAGTATGGAATGAAATGTTGTAGCAATAAAACAAATAGAAAGCAATGAACACATATGGAAATACCAAGAACTAGAAATAATTGCTGAAAATAAGGAAATCAACTACTGTAGGAAATGCTAAGAACACAAAAGTGTTGTAATATCTAAAAGCCTATACTAGGTGATAAATTTTCATGCACAAACATCTATAGAACCAATACTACATGCATCTAAATATAGTTAATAAATAAAATGGAAATTTCCAGGTTTCTATTATTCTACTATAGTAAGAAATGAATAGAAAAACCTGTCAAAAGCTTATCCTTCTCCTGGGCTTGGAAGTGGTCCTTACTACCTGATCCAAAAGAAGACAAGAAAACTGATCTAAACTACCTAATGCTCACATATTTACTCAAGATACTAATTAAATGGAGAAACTGCACCTTTTATTGATTATGACATGACATTACAAGAATGTAGGAGAAATCCTACAAAATTACTGCTCTGCTACAGCTGAAACAAAAACATCTATCTAGCTTGATATTCCTCTATCCTTATTCCCCTATATCTATATGCTCAAAAAATATGGGATATTGGTTATTTATATTACTCTATTACATATGCTAATTTGTTCTATTGTTACTTTTCAAGAATTCAACAACTATTCTGGAGTTGTCTTCCTGAAATGCAGGAAACTATTCTTCTGCAGCTTATCCATTTTACTTATTGGGTGCAATCCATTGGTATAAATGCATTGGAATGGGTGATAAAACCCCTCATACAGCTGTATCCATTCTAATTTCACCATTTTCCACATTTTTGACTGTTCTGTTGATAGTTTTGACCAAAACTGGTCCTACTCCGCTCATTCCAGAGTTGCTCCAAAATATCAGGCAGTGTAATAGTTTTGATGCTTATCTATGCATCAATTTCTCAAGATTATGGGTTTGACCAACTAGGTAGTCTTCTTAAGTCCTTAGAAGACTAATTCCATAAGTTTTACGTGTTGACATTGACAAATTCTAAGCCATGCTATTTATGCACAATTGGCTAGAATTTGTATGGTCAAATTCTATTTTTTGCACAGTCATACCAGTTTGAATAGGTTTTGGCACATTTTTGCAATTTGAATAGGTTAGAAGGCAATGAAAACAAACAACATGATCCTAGAATGGAACACATATCAACATACATTATTACATATTCAAATAAATGTTTATTTTCTAGGTAAATCAGCTAAAATAGTACAAAAAATGTATAAAATGATCAAAACAGAGTACTATGCTCATGAGCATTTAAACGTATAAATAATAATACATAATGCATTCCATAATAAAAATTAGCATAAAAAAATAACATAAGTTTTATCAAATAGTTTATGAAATATCCAAATATGGTCTATGAATGAGGCAATTTCTAGCCTCATCACCCAAGGGTCCTGATTCAGACCCTGGAGGGAAGGGCGATGGGGTAAACCAAACCCCAGTCTTACTGGAACCCTAAATCATCCCTCGGTGATCACTTCAAGAGAAAATTTGGTCATCCCTATCTCTATCATGGTTGAAAAGCTCGCTCTGGAATCCCTTTCCCTCGTAGGCAAGTTCATGGGAGGCAGACCTGACATGGAATCCATAAGGAAATGGGTAAGCTTCAAATGGCACACAACAAGAAGTTTTCAGCTTGTAGCCCTTTCAAGGGGGTTCTTCTTGATCCATTTAAACAACCCCGATGACCATGTATGAATCCTCACTGGCGAGCCCTATGTTTTGGGAGGAAAATCTTGTTCTTGAGAAAATTGGGGGAAGACTTCAATCCCCAAACCTAGGACATTAACTATGCTCCGATCTGGGTTCATCTTCCCGATCTCCCCATCTAGTTCTACCATGAAGACATCCTTCGATGGATTGGGGGGTACATAGGGGACCTTGTCGCTATTGAATCTGCAACCAAAGCTCGTTCCTGCATGGCCCAAGCCCATATCTATATTAATGCTAATTTAGCATCCCAGCTCCCAACACACCTAAACCTCATTTATGGGGACTTATAATGGTGCCAAGCTTTCAAGTAAAAAAATAAATTGGCATTATGCATCGAATGCAAATCCCAAGGACACCTCAAATCATAATTTCCATATCTAAAACCCTAGTAGGATGTGCCAAGCAACAATATAGCTCCTCTTCAAACCTAGAACACCCACTTGGGATCACAAAATGATCGATTCAAAGGCCCCTTTGGCAATAGGAGGGAAAGGGAGCACAAAGGGAAGTAGGTTGCTCATCAGGAACCACTCATCAACAACCCCTCTTCAAGCTTTGAATATGTATGCTCTATGTTTTCTTTCCCCAATAGATTTGGACCTTTATCCTATTCAAATGGTGATTATCTCTTCCTCGAATCCAAACCCATGCAACCCTCACCCACCCACACCATCCTCCCCTCTCCCCTTCCAAATTTAGGCCTTTCATTCCCACCCCTGATGCCCCCTCCTCCCCTCCTTACCCTTTATGATCCCTTATCTGAGGTAAACCCTCTCCTTTGCAATGGTGTTCCCTGTTCCTTTCCCACGGAAGACCCTCTATCCCCAATAGGATCATGCCCCGAGTCCCAGGAGGATGCATCCAGTCCCACCCACACCAAGACATATTTTAACTCCATCATCACCAGAAGCAAAAAAGGCCCCATTGACACCAAGGGTGAAAGAAAAAGAGGTCGACCTACTATCTCTGAGCAGATCAAAAAATATACTGATGACCAGGTGGCCAATGGAGTGCAGTCAACTCTTTTTCCTGAATTGTTCAACCAATCCAAAGATGAGGTAAAAAATCCCAAACCTCCCCCCCACCAAGCAAGGGAGGTAAGAAACCCACCAAACCATCTAGATGAAGATCCTCTCTTGGAATATCAGAGGCCTCAATAGCATGAGCAAACAAAGGTTAGCTCAAACCATCAAGAAGGAGTATAAACCAACCATCCTTATTCTTCAAGAAACAAAAACTGATGCTACCAGAACTCACAATATAGCTCAAAAAATTTGGAAGCACTATTAATGGGCCTCATCCCCGACATCAGGTTCATCTGAGGGCCTCCTATGCTTTTGGGACCCTGAAAAGGTGGAAGGTAGAGTCATATCCTTTTCCAACAGAACTCTGAATATGGTTTTCTACTGCAAAGAAAATAAATTCACGTGGGTGTTGTCCAACATCTATGCTCCCAACAATCCAATGGAAAGATACAATATGTGGAGATATTTGTCCCTCATGAAGGATGCCTTCTCCAACCTTCCTTGGATGGTAGCAGGGGATTTTAATTCCCCCCTCTTTCATTCTGATAAGAAAGGGGGTGTGTCTATCCCTTCCAAAAGTATCCTGGATTTCCAGGAGTTTATTGCTGGGAATGAACTCATGGACCTACAGATCAAAGGTTGCTAGTACACATGGAGAAATTAAAAGGCTAGATCAGAGCACATTCAAGTGAATTTGGACCGATTTTTTCTCTCCCAATAGGCCATTCCCCTATTTGGAGACACTTCCTTGATCCCTCTCCCAAGAATCGGCTCTGATCATTCCCCCTTCTCCTAGAATCGAATAAAGCTCCATCTTTCAAAACCCCTTTCAGGTTTGAAAACATGTGGATCCATCACCCGAACCTGAAGCAATAGATTGAGGACTGGTGGAAGACCCCTATCTCTGGATCAACCATTTTTCAAGTATCCCAAAAGCTCAAATAAATAAAAAAAAACCTAAAAACTTGGAACAGGGAGGTATTTGGGGATATCTTCGAACTCAAAGAAAAACCTTGAGCAAACTCAAAACTCAGGAGCAGCAAATCCAGCATGACCAATGGACCTCCAACTGAGGGATGAAGAAAAATAGTTGATGGTAGAATATCACAACATTATTTCTAGAGAAGAAACCTTTTGGCTCCAAAAATCTTGGGCTCTTTGGCTCAAGGATGGATATGCCAATACAAGGTTCTTCCATACATCTAAATTGCCAAATAGAAGCACGAACAAGATCAAAGAGCTCACCTTGGCATATGGAATCATCAGTCAAGACATACTTAAGATCTTATATGAGTCCTCTTTTTTCATCAACATGATGGGAACTACCATTCCACCAATACGGAAGCCTAGGAAGCCCTGCTCAGAAACATTCCCCCCCTGGTCACCCCTGAGATGAACCGATCCCTGATCCGACCTCTCTGACAAAGAAATCAAGAGTGCTTTGTTTTCCATGAAAGCTGACAAGGCCCCTGGACCTGATGGGTTTCCCCCTCAATTTTTTCAAACCTTTTAGGACATAGTGGGGAAAGAGGTTTCTGATGCAATTATGGAGCTCCAACGAACCAAAATCATCCCTTGAGGGATAAACTCCACTTTCATTGATTTGGTCCCTAAAAATCCCTAGTACAAATCCATGAATGACTTCAGACCCATTAGCTTGTGTAACATCATCTACAAGATCCTTACCAAATCCCTAGCTCTTAGGCTAAAGAAAATCCTCCCCTCCATTATTGATCCTTGCCAAGGTAGCTCGGTTGAAGGGAGATCTATCACTGACAACATCATATCTCTTCATGAGACCCTCCACTTGACCATGTGCAACAAAAAAGCTGCCATGTTTCTGAAATTGGATATTAGCAAAGCTTTCGACAGGGTTGACAGAGGTTTCCTCCTGAAAGTCCTCTCCCGTTTTGGCTTCCACATAGAATGGGTCAACCTCATCAAAGGCTGCATCACTACTCCATGGTTCTCATTTCTTGTCAACGGATCTACTACAGGTTACTTCCCTAGCCTTAGAGGGATTAGGCAGGGAGACCCTTTGTCCCCTTTCTTGTTCATCATCCTTGTTGAATCCCTGGGGTGAGCCTTCAAGTAGGTTGTTTCTTTTGGGTGTATGATAGGGATCAAGGCTTCTTCAGAATCCCCACCCTTGTCCCATCAATAGTTTGTTGATGACACCATCATTGCAACCTTAGCTTCCATAATCCAAGCTAAATCTATCAAAGGGATCCTTGACACCTATGCTCATGCAGCAGGCCAAGAGATCAACTATCTCAAAAGCAAGTGTTACTTCCTCAATACCCCAGGAAATAGGCAATGGAAAATTTCTTGCATCCTCCAATGTTGCACTGTCGATCTTTCCACCTTCTACCTGGGACTCCCTCTATTCACCAAGAGCCCAAAGGAATCAATGTGGGATAATGTTACCAACAGGATCAAATGCAAGCTTGTGGCTTGGAAGGGCTCCCTCCTATCCCAAATAGCCAAAGAAACCCTTACTATGGTGGTCCTCCAAAGCATCTCGGTCTACTTCATGTCAGTCTTCAAAGCTCCTACTTTTGTTCATTCCAAAATCGAGCAAATTCAGAAGAGGTTTTTGTGGGTAGGTCCAGAAAATACAAGGAAATTCCACCTAGTAAGCTGGGATAAAGTCTATCAACCCAAGGACCAAGGGGGCCTTGGTATGAGAAGATCAGCCAACATGAATATTGCCCTCTTGGCAAAGCAGGCATGGAAGTTGTTCACTAACTACAAGGCAGAATGGGTCTCAATTGTCCAAAGCAAATACCTCAAAAACATATCCCTGATGGACAACAACATTCCTACTAATGGATCAGCCTTTTGGTGGGTTGTTATCCAAGTGAAACCTCTTATCATCAGAGGCACCCAATGGCAGCTAGGCAAAGGGACTTCTATCAACTTTTGGGATGACACGTGGCTGAAAGACAAACCCCTCAAGGATCTCCCTGAGGTGGTCAGCCTAAGACCAAGTCTAGAGAGGAGATGGGGAAACAAAGTAAAATATTATATAGACAGATAAGGCAAATGGAAGATCCCATCAGGAGGCAGCAAGAATCTTGTGATGGTAGGAAACCTTCTATCTGAGATGCTAAGAACCACCATCATCCCCACCTCAGCCTCCCCAGACCTCTCGATGTGGGCGGGAACCGATAGTGGGGATTTTTCAGTTAAGTTAGCTCATTCCCTTTCGATCAACCCTCATGTTTCCACTATTCCGTTCAAATTAGTGTGGATCAAGCACCTTATCCCAAAAATTGGTTTCTTTGCTTGGACAACCATCCAAAACAAGGCCCTCACCACTGATAATCTCATGAAAAGGGGAATCCCTATCCCCAATAGATGCCACCTCTGCCTATCCAACTGGGAATATGTCAACCACCTCCTTTTAGAGTGTGATTATGCTAGGGAAGGCCTAGACCACATCTTTACCACCTTTCAAATCCGATGGGCCCGCCCTGACTCCCTCTTGGACCTGTTCAGTCAATGGCCAACTCCCTTTAGAAATCCCAAGGTGGCTTTCTTATGGAAAATTTTCCTCCACCACTTCATTTGGCAGGTGTGGCTCGAGCGCAATCACAGGGTCTTCTCTACCACCTCAAACAAATCCATCTCCTCAACCATCAAAGCCATGTCCTATGCTGCAGAGAACTCCCAACTTCTTCCTTGGCCTAGCTCCCCGCTAAGCAAGATCGAACTTGAGATCATCAATTCCCTCAACATCCCCATTCCCACCTTATCCCTCCCCACTCCCCATCCCCATGTCAAAGCATGTTGGAATCCCCCCTGAGGGATGGCTAAAACTTAACTTTGATGGTGCATCAAAAGGGAATCCTGGTCTGGCAGGAGCAGGAGGAGTAGTCAGGGATCCCAGAGGGGAGATCATTATGGCATTTTCTAAAAATATTCACCACCAAACCAACAATGTATCCGAGGCATGGGCCCTATGGTGAAGCTTACACCTGATCAGGGATACACGAGTCAAGCTCCAGGTTGAAGGGGATTCCCTCAACATCATTGGCTATATGACCTCTAACAAAATTCCCTTGTGGAACATCAAATATTTGATCCAAGAGAGCAGGGAATTTTAAATTAAGCACTGCCATGTGGAAGCTACCCATGCATACAAATAATCCAATTGGCTTGCTGACAATCTTGCCAACATGGGCATAAGGTAGACACCTATTACAGTGTGACACAATTCTTTTTCGCTAAATTTCCTCCAATTTGTGGCCTCGGATAACCAAGGCAGTTCTGTCAAACCCCTCCACACTAATCAATAATTTTTGGTTTCAAATTATTGTAGGTATTTCTCTAGATGTACCATTACCCGAGATCCTCGTGGAGTGCATTCTAATGCCACATCGTGATTGGTCGCCCCATTGAGGTCCAGTACAATCATCTCATTGAGTTGAACTCAATGTCCTCATTTGTTGCTTCCTAAAGCCTTTCAAGTAGTCCCACTGTCGTGTATGCTATCGCCCCCTGCTCATCTCTCCATCACCTTCCACGTCTACAAGGAGCACCTAGATTATTAACTCTGCATGTGTGGATATTTTCCCAAAGCTCCCGTCCAATCCCCTTCATCCTTGGTATGGCAACCGCTCGTCCACCTGTCTTTCATCCGAGGGGCTCGGCATGCCCCGTCGGCTTCCCCTAGCTTATTTATATCCTCATCATCATGTGCTCACCAATTTTTTCTACTGCAAGCCCTTCCTCTGGTTATTTTCTTCCACCACCCTCCATCCAATCCCCACCCCCACCATGGCCTACCTGGAGTCGAGTCTGCTGCAACTGGATGCCCTATCATCTGCATATTTGCAAGGCTATAAACTCACCATCCTTCTATCAAAATTTTGAGGAGCCAAAGAGGACATTACGATGGATTTTGTTCGAACATGGTTGAATTGCCATGTTTGCATCAAGAATCTATGCTTCAAGGTTACTCCTCAACTGATTGGTGAGATTGTAGACTTGCCACTCACTAGTTGCCTGGTTCATTGTGACAAATTTTTTTGGGACCCAGAGCTAGAGGGATTCCCTAATTATCAAAATTTCACTTGGGATGGACTCGCCCTGGAATGTCAGTCCCTTCCACCCCCATTTCCCACCGTTGCAATTCCCCTTATGCAATACCTTACCTACGATGACCCTAATAAGCCCATGGCTAGTTTCCATCTTGCCTTAGTCAATCACATCCGAGGATACAAGCCTATGAACATTCTTGGTTTCCTCCATCGCTCCATTCATCTCCTAGTGTCAGCTACCCACAAGAATTTTACCCCTTCCTCCCACCAAGGATTGTTCAATGTTATATACTACCATGTTTTTTCCAATCCTCCCATTGTGGCTACCTTGTTACAATATAGTACCCCCTTTCCCCCTCCCTCCCAAATCCTTGATCACTCTTTATCCAGTGAGACCTTGGCTATCGACGGTGTTCCTAGTACCCCTACCTCCAAAAAAGGCATGGCGACGTCTTCCCCATCCAAGCCCTCCCCTTCCCCTTCCAAGCCCATCCCTTACAAACCCATCCCTTCCCCTTCCAAACCCACCCCTCCGCATGTAAGAAATATTTTTTGGGAAAGCACAAGGTCAAAACTGAGGAGACGACCCATCAAATTCGTAGGTCTTCCAGGACCAAGAAGCCCAAAACCGAGTCTAGCCAAAAAAATTCCCTGGAGGTCGAGGACCTAAGTGGAGATTTGGCTCCCACCTTTATCATTTCAAATTGGCTCACTATAATTTTTCTAATGAGTTTCATCATTATTTTTGAGAGTGCAATATTAGATCTAAAATAGGCCCTCCAACAGAGTGCAGAGCACACGAAAGAAGACATTACGGAGGTTGACCCCTAAGATGCTTCAGGATTGTAAGTTTTTGAAGACTCATATGGGATTTCCTGCTGTGGTTTTTTGTGTTTGTTTTTGTACCCTTTGTCTGCCTACTAGTTTGGGTTTCTTTGTAATAGCCCCGATGAGGGTTATAGCTACTGTCAATGGTCATGTCATGTCTGGTTCTAGCAGCCCCTGCGTGGGCAAGCACCCCTTATCTATCGGCACTAATATACCCTACGCGGGAATGGTTAAAATGGCACATGTCTATCCCCTCTGGAAAGGGATTCTGCACTATTGGTGTATTTTAGCCTCTTGAAGGTTTTTGTATATCTGGGGTGGGGACCCAGTTAAAACCCTTATAAATAAAAACTCCAACTTACCAAAAAAAATAATAATAAAAGAGTAGAATAATAAATGAGCAAATTAATATGTATATCAAGGATAATATAATAAATAAAATAGCGTTCACTTATATAATCAAATATGAATGTAAATGGCCTAATTCATTTATGAACTATGCATGAAGAAAAACTTACAATATTAATTGCTTAAAAATATGTATACAAGATTTATTCTTTTTCTCCCTATTACAACTCTATAATATGATATTAAAATTACATTCTCATGGAGTATTATCTCCATAATATAGCCATAGTAATGTGAATCTTCAATTACTTGACTATTTCTCTCTATATGACAAGTCCCATGACTGTTGGCTTATCATCTTGCCACTTGCATACTAGAATATTCAAGTTCTTCTTACATGGACACTTGAATCTATGACACTTGCACACATCTATATGACTCTTACACTTCTACATGCACTCCTAATATAAGACACTTGTGCACATCCTCACATTACATATTTGCACACTTAGATACATGAAACTTGTGCTCTCTCAATCTACACTTACACTCTAACTTACATGACACTTATGTATTTCCTACACAACATGAAAGGGAAAATATAAATCACATATCTAAACTAAAGACTCAACCCTAATATATTACATATTTACAATTGTACCATAAAGGTACCATGGGGGTACATTATCATGTACCAAATAATGTAATATTCCTCAACATTGCTATCAATACAATGGATGTGGGGATTGATTATGATTGACTTTTATCAATTATTGTTGAAGGTAGTATCTTGGAAAAAAGAACGTATCTATTTAGAAGAAAACTACATAGTATATAATTTATTCAATCAAAATGTTGATCTTCATCTTAGAAAAATAAAAAATTTAGAAGACAATAGACCAAATAAGATTTTATATCTTAGCAAACATGATGTCAAAGAGTTGGTTGTAGATACATAGTTTTAAAGAAATTGTTGAGTGGAGGAATTATCCTGACTTTTAATTAAGGTTTTATATCCCCAATATAAGTTTCAACAAGGTTGGATGGGATTTCCAATGGATTATCTCAACCATAATATTTAGGCTAACTCTTGAATATCCTTGTATAAGACCCCTACACTAATCTAAACTAACTTGCATAAAAGTAAACTATGGAAAGGGAAAATGCATGAAAGCAAAATGCAAAAATAAAATTGTTTGGAAGATTAGAGTGTGAGAACATTAAAGCAATTACAACTTTGATACCTTAGTGAGGAAAGGTATGATAAATCAACACATGATAATTCAAATAACATCAATGTCCATCCATTCATTTTATTATAAAATTGATAAGCAAATGACAAATGGTCTAGAAGGGCCATTCCACAACCACCATGCACTTAGAAAACTAGAAGGATGGTGGCACTAATGGAATGCCTAAGGAATTTTCAATTTCCTATAAACTCATGAGTACAAAGCACAATGTGGGTTTCATAGACTATAGCTCTTCATTATCTTGGAAAAAATATCAATACAATGAGGTCTCTAGAACCTTATTTATAGTAAAAGTTTATCCCTAAGTTACCTAGGATGAAAAACAATTACTCCTAATAAAAGTAAATATTTGAACACAACTTTAGTAAAATTTTAGGATTCCAAATGTTACATGCCTTTAAGAAGATTAAGAGGATTCTAAAACGAGTTAATGTAGTAATACATGTCAAAATATCACTTTTTGGAAGATTTACCTCTAGATTCGTGCCTTTAATCTACCTTTGTGACTGTTTGAGTGAATTGCTTGGTCTTGATAGGTAAATCACTCATAGTATGTGAGCTAATTACTCATAGTTACAAGTGGATTGACTCCTTTTGTTGGGAAAATCAATTCCTCAAATCAATTGGTCTTTTCTAGCTAGTTAATTAGTACCTAGAGCAAATCGGCTAGTTTCTACAAGTAGATTGGTTCCTATATATACTTAGGTAAATTATTATAAATTTTGGGATGTTTTTGTTGCTTTATCACTACTACTATTTTCTCCTTCTAAATTTTTCAAATATACAAAGGTAGTTTCAAGGTATTACATTTACAAAAACTTCATGGGATGCCAAGCTCAATTGGTGTAAGATTCTAGATCCTACCTTTATCCTTGGGGACAAAGTTTACAATTTTGGGATCTTCATGATAAATATATCAAAATTGTTAGTTTTCCTCACTAAGGATTTTATGGTAGTTATCCTAAAAAAAATTCCACTCATTGTCATCTGGCAACTATACTGTTCTAAGGTCTTTTGCTTCCTCCAATAAGTCTTAGAATGTATTTCTTTTATAATTATCCTTTCTTGGTAGCTAACTCTTATGGTTTAGCCTACACTTATTTTAGCATATCATAGAGTTTAGCTACATTACCTTGGTTGTCTTGGTCCTCATTTTACTCTATCATTGTTCTTACAATATTATCTAGAATGTGTTCTTATTTATAAAAATTTCAAACATCCCAATAACAACAATCAATCCTTGAAATTTTTTATCCATTTCCACAACTTGGATTCTTAAGGTTGCTAGGTTATCCTTGCAAGTACAAAGGTTCTTTTGGACATTCAATATTTTTATCAATATTTTAATCAGGTCTTTACAATCTATCCCTTGCTACTATACCCATACTATGGTCATCGAGGTAAGGAGTTTCTTGATATTCTCCCCTTATAGATAGTTTCCCTTCTATATGGTTGATGGTCTTGTCAACTTGTTCCAAGATTTATTTTGTGAAGAAGGTCAATTACAAGTATTCATATGCATTAACTATATCCTTGTTGATTTTTTCCTAGAGGGACTTGACCCTTTGGATTTTTTGAGATGTATTTGGGTCTATAGCTACTTCTATGGCTCTCAATACCATCAACTATATAATTTGCTAAAGTTTTTTAAGGTTCTCCTGGAGTCAATCTTTTCCTCTATCAACTATCAAATGAGTTATTTGATCCTTTGTTGACTTCATTATTTAACAAATTAGGTTTTGAGATCCTCAAATGGCTTCTTTATTTAAACCTTTTTGGATGTGTTTTTCTTTAACTCCATATTTTACTTTTGGAGTTATCCCTCTATGTTCTTATGTGTTCCAACTCTACCTTAAGTTATTTATTTTTTATCTATATTACTTTATCATCAACTACAAGGAAACCACATTTCATTTCCATGTCAAGTGTGATTTGGTTGGCTAATTGGACCCTTTGGTATGTATTAATATTTTATATGTCTAGCTTGGACACTCTAGTAGTTAAGTTAGTAGAAGCTATCATTGTTCTGGTGGGGTAAAAATTTGTTACCTAGGTAAAGTATACTTTATGTCCTTCTTTGAAAACTACAATTGGAAAAGTATTGAAGCCTTGAGGTCCTTTTATTGATTCTTTTATATTCCTTCTTCCATATCTTCTCATTAGTGGCAAGGACTACCAATGCCTTGATAACATCTATTTATTTGGTTGTATATACAAAGTTTGACCTAGGCCTTCTAGTCATACTTGTTGATTGGGAAGCTCCTATAGACTCATATCCTTAGGTTGGAGTAGTGGAAACCATTATCTACAAGAGAATTTATCATGCTTGGTATGGTGGGTGTGTGAGTTGGATGGTAGAGTGGGGTGGTGTTGTGGCTACTCTACAACGTACCCCAAAATTGGGGACCCACATTTTTTGCATGTTTTCCAAGAAGACCGAAGTGGCCCATATGCTAAAGATCAAAGAAAAAGCAAAACACCACAAGGAAGAAAAAGTATCACGATATCGTGACATGTTGTATTTTTGCGGTCCAAAGCAAAGGGAGAGAGCAAGGAGGAAAAAGTGTCACGATATCGCGACATGTTACATCATCACGGCCAAAAGAGAAAAAGTGTCGCGATATCGCGACATGTTGCATCGTCACGGCCAAAAGAGAAAAAGTGTCACGATATCACGACATGTTGCATTGTCACAGCCAAAGGAGGAAAAAGTGTCGTGATATTGTGACATGTTGCATTTTTGTGGCCAAAACAAAAGAAATAAAAAGTGTCGCAATATCGCGACATGTTGCATCATCGTGGCCAAAAGAGAAAAAGTGTCGCGATATTGCGACATGTTGCATCGTCGCGGCCAAAAGAGAAAAAGTGTCATGATATCGCGACATGTTGCATCGTCATGGCCAAAGGAGGAAAAAGTGTCATTATATCATGACATGTTGCATCGTTGTGGCCAAAATAGAAGAAAAAAAAGTGTCGCGATATCACGACATGTTGCATTTTCATAGCCAAAAGAGAAGAAAGAAAAAGTGTCGCGATATCGCGACATGTTGCATTTTCGTGGCTAAAAGCAACAAAAGAGAGTGAGGAGGCAAAGGTGTCACGATATCACAACATGTTGCATTTTCATGATTCAAAAGGGGCAAACAAGCAGAGAAACAAGAAGTGTCACAATTTCATGACATGTCCAATTTTCGCCAAGGTAACGGACCTGCATAGTGACGTGGACATAAGGACAAAATCCAATGAATAAGACAAAACGTTACATAAGGAATATTTAATGATTTGAAATCATTTAAGATGGTCGTTACACACGGAAGGAAACAGACACAAGCCCATGTGGAGAAAATGAAATGAAGGGCCACAAAATAGAAGTGAAAAGCCATTTTGGAAACCAAAATGCATGCATACACAAGGGAAGGTGAAACGAACAGCCATTGGAAAATGAAATGAACAACCATTGGAAAATGAAATGAAAAGCTTCCTGAAAAGTTTTAAATACACTAGGCAAGGATGTTTTGAGGGGTTGGAAATAACTGCGAGCAGAGTTGCATATTTGAATGCGAGAGGGCCATTCTGGACCTATTTGAGTCATTTTCTTCCATGGACTAGTTTGGGAAAACAAAAATTCTGCTATTGTAAAATGACACATTTTTAATGCAGAAGTTTTCAGAAATTTGCATCTTGTGGGCAAGAAAGAAGGAGATTCTCTTTGCATGCTATGGATTTAATGTCTATTTCTTCTCTTTTTTAGATTTTGAGTTTGTAGATGGAGTTAATGCAAGTTTGCTTGGTTGCTTCATGTGAATGCTTGAACCTGAAATTTATTTTAAACCCTAGGAACTAGCACTTAGTCTATGGGGATTGTGCTTGTTTTGCAAGTCGAATAGGTTAGGTTGCGTGCATGGAAACCTCACATATTTGGTTTTTTCGAAATATGATAGCATCATACTGAATGCATTTTATTTTCAATTTTCTGCATTTCATTTTCATTTTTTTACATTTTATTTTTCCAGAAATTTTAACTTATTTTAAAATTTTAGGCATTAAAATAAACATATAAAAATTTTCAAAATCCAAAAAACAATGAACAATCACTAAAGTTTCATGGTGAAATAAACCAACATTGCCCCTTGTTTACAGTTACTTGCAATCACTAAGGTGTTCCAAGAATTTAAATTGAATATCTTTATTTGAGATTACTAATACACATATGCAAATGCTAATACAACGGAGACCTTGGAGAATTTGTTTATTTAATTTCTTTGCAAGAGGGGATTTGGAACCCAAATCCTAAAGGAGAGTGTACTTTCACAATTGGGTGAAAATACCACTCAATAGATTGGCGCTAGAAGGAGGGCCCGAATTGGTTTATTTCAGTGTGATTTAAATGCTATAGGGATTTAAATTTTGAATATTTCATGCCCTATTGATTATTATCTTTAGCCCTATTTTAACAATATAGCCTTGTAGTGTTAAAATGAGGACATGAATTTCTATGCATTTTTCTAACGCTTTTGATTGTTCATACAAGAATAATGTGTTTTGATTTGATTTTGAAAAAAATTGGTCTTGACTAACGAGGTTGTCTCCATGCAATTACTTTCATTTGATTTTAATGGATACATCTCTTGGTTGATGCTGACATGATTATTAATACGTTACATTTTTTATATTTGCTAGCAATTTCATGCTTATTTGTAAGGAATCATTTTTTGTCTAAAATGTATTTGTTGTCGGTATTATGCTCTTGACTTGCATCTAATGCGATCTTGTGAATCAGAAAGCCTACAAAACTAGGAGTATGCTCTTCACTTGCGCATATGCGATCTGGTGAATCAAAAACTTACATTTTTAGAATACTGCTTTGTCATGGTTCCTTCTTTCATTCACGACTAACAAATTGATTTTGAAGTTATTCTTTGAATTTCATTAATTGCAGGATTTTCTCATGTGTCGCAGGTTTTATTTGAGGTATTGAGAGTTTTGTCAGGTTTTGTAGGGTAGCTTTATTTACAAGCTGGACCCACCACATCGCATCGCAACTAGGTCCAAAACAACCGAGGAAACCATATTCCAAATCCTCTCACTCACTCATAGGAATCTAAGGAATAAAACTGAGCAAATTGTGGTCCCACCAGGTATTCTTGTTATAGAAGATCCTTGTGTTTCAGGTGCATCTAGTGGACTTACATCGGTGGTGTCATTTGCCACTAGTGTACCAATTATCAGTACCATTTCCATGGTTATTGTAGGGTTATCATCATCGATTTTGAATCAAATGTCCCAACCTCCACCACCTCCTTGGTATGGAGCCCATAACATTCCTTTGAATATTGCAAGGGATATTCACGAGATCCCTAAGAATATAGAGATATTTTTTCCCAAATACAAACCGTATGGCCCAAGGACCACAGAAGAACATATTCAGGCCTATAGGGATGTTTTGATAAGATTGCAAGTTCAACATGAAGATGTGGCTTGTAGACTCTTCCCCATGAGCCTAGACCAAGTGGCTTACGAATGGTATATTTGCTTACCTACTGGTTCCATTACGTCATGGATGCAAATGGAGGATGCTTTTGTCAACCAATTCAGGTCACCATTAGATCCCACAATCATCTATAATCAATTCATTACATGCAAAAGAGGCCAAGGTGAGCCAATCCAAACTTTTAATCAGAGATTTCAGAAGTGCTATAATAGAGCAATTCGGCATTTTGCCATTGATCCCGTAGTAGCTTTGCAAATATATTTTGGGGCATTGGATCCTATGACGACAATGTTTGCAAGGCAAAATCCTCAAGTTACCATGCTTGCTCTAGCCTACAATGAAGCTATGACCATTGAACAAAAAATGACACCACAAAGTTATGGGTTTTCCCAGATGCCTATGATAGGACAATATGGTCCATATGGTCAAGCTCCTATGATGAATCAGATCATGGCACCACAAATATCAGGTATAAATGCTTTACCTTATCAACAACCATATTCATCAACACCCGCTTACATACCCAATCCAATTATGATTCAAAGTGTGAATCCCTACGCAAATCAAGTGGCTCAAAATCCAACTCAAATGTTAAGTCAAGATCTCACCAATTACGCAAATCCTATTGGAACTAGCAATAACATAGCTCAACCAAAAGAAATTTATTCAGAGGTTGAAGAACTCAAAAAGATAGTTCACAAATTGAGTAATGATTTGGTTCAAAAATAGAAGTATGAATCCCATGCCCCTCACCCAAATCAAAATTTCAACAATAGAGGGAGACAGTGGAATACGAAGCCAAACAATGGGGGTGTGCCTTCCCCAATTGCTAATCAGATAGATACTTCTGCAGGACCAAGTCACTCTAGTTCCATTCTTAATATTTTTGATTTTGCATGGGAAAATGGGTGTATATTACATAATACAAAGGAGCATAATGAAAGGAATTGTCCCAAAATTGCTAGGTATCACCATTGTCTCCAAGCTCAAGTGGATGATTTGGAACTTGTGCCAAATGAAGGTCCACCCCAACATCAACAAGGAGAGGACAACATTTTGGTGGTGGAAACTCTATATCATCAAGAGAGTGAGAATGAGGAAGGTGAAGATGAATGGGGTGAGAAACATGTTGATGAATCAGAAGATGAAGAAGAAGTACTTGAGCGTCACAACTTGAACTTGGAGGATGACTACTATGATTCGTGGAAGAAGTGGGAAGAATATTATCAATCTAAATATTCTAATAAACTTGTTGTGTCAATTAATATGTAGGATAACTCAATTTCTTCCTCACATGAGGATACTATAAATCCTGTACAATTTGAGAAATTTTTGGAAGAGGAATTCAAATCTCATCAAATTTTGGAACATTATAAGGATTCTATAACCGTGAATGAAGAAAGAGAATCACTTGCTTTAGATTCATTTGAAGGAAAATAAATTGAAAATATTGATCCACTTACTTGTGCTACAATTATTATGCCATTTCAAAATGAGAAAATTACAAAACCTGAATCATTTGGGTTTGATATCATTGATGATCCAATTGAAAATCTCATGTTACCCAAAACAACCCAGGTGATTGATCATGGAAATGTGTTAATTAACCCACCCCTAGATAGACAAGACTTATGGTTTGAAAGGGATGGACATATTTTCAATTGGGTACCTAAGTTTTGTGCCTTTGATAAATGAGTCATGGAGAAAGAACAAGTGCTACATGATGATGAATGTCATGAGAGAAAAGAGGAATTTTCAAATCCTCTTCAAGTAAGGTCAAATGAAAACATGCCAAAGGTAAAATCTCACCTTTTTGGTTTCACCATGCAAAATTTGAATGAAGATTTACCTAATGAATGGTTTGATTCAAATATTATTAATGTTATGGCTTTATTGAATGAAAATGAAAGCTTATTTCTACACCAGGAATCAAAGTGCGGAATGGACATCTTAAAGAATAGACAAAGGAATTGAATATCAATCATTGTCTAATCAATTTGAAAACTTGAAACTCCACCATAGGATTATTAATGAAACTAAATCAAATTGGTATGGTGAGAGGGGCAAGTGGAAGTTTGTTTCTTTTTTTTGGTTTGATCTTGTTTTTGTTGGATTCCTACAAAACTTGGTATGCGTATCACGTCATGTCTTTTAAAGAATTCCAATCAGGTTTGGGATCCGAGAAAATGATAATCCAAACTTTTGCACCATCTTGCATTATATTGTACATTTGTATATACTTTTGGTTTTTGTGTTTTGGTTTTGGATTGGATCTCACTTTGGTTTTAAGTTTTGTGTGTTGGTCCTTTGGACACTTTTGGTTTGTTTAAAAAAAAAAAAAAAAAGCAAGATGTCAACTTAGGTCCTTATGAATGTTGACTAAGACTAGGAGAATATGAAACATCGAAATTGTATTGCAAAAAGCTCCATGAATATCACAAACACATTAAAGAATATCGTTTGGAACTTGTGATGCATGAAGTTGTCAGTTTTATAAATTATGGCAAAGTAGGTGGTATACTCCATCCGCATTTCAAAAGGAGCAATGCATTCATATCTCATGTACATTCCGCATTGCATATACATTTCATCTCAGTTGCATCTTAATTTCATGTACAATCATTGAAAAGGTGTCAAATCCTCTTAGGGTTATTACATAACATATATTAAAAGGATCCTAAGGTTGGGAACTGATGCCCGAACTATCTTGAGCCAAGCACGTTCTACACATATTAAAGAGGATCTTGAGCAAAATGGTCAAAACCATACTTGGAAGAAAAGGTGAGGCGAAAGGAGTATTTTTTTCTGTCCTATTATGCAACATAATCCTTAAAATAGTGGTTTTTACCACTCCCATAGTGCTTAAAGCCTAAAATTATAGTAAGGATAGGGTTAAATCCCCATCTCACTTAGGTTGAGGATCCAACTCCCCAAAGCTCTGATTTGACCTTCATGGAGTAGTAAGGATAGGGTCTAATTCTCATCTCGCTTAGGTTGAGAATCCGATTCCCCAAAGCTTCTATTTTTCCCACTCAAGAACTTGAAATCCCAAAGAAAATATTTTTCATTCTATTTTTCATTTCTTTATTAATATTGGATTGGAAGGATCATACTACATGTCCCTTGCAAGGATGGGTAGTCATCCCCAAGGTCCAAGAAATCAAAAGTAGAGCTAAATCATGGATTATGGGGATAATATCCACCGGGGCTATAGACACCTGGCTAGCAGTGGAGTATGCTTATGCGTGGCAACACGTCTTGTCTAAAAGCAAGACCACTAACTGCTCAAAAAAATAGGCTATCTTGACAGTTTCATCCATAACAGGTTAAATCGTTTTGTTCAAGATGAGGTAATGAACTCCAAATCAGATTAGTAAGGATAGGGTTAAATTCCCATCTCGCTTAGGTTGGGAATCGTATTCCCCAAAGCTCTGATTTCACTTACACTTGCACATGGGTTCAAGATGGTAGGGGCACATAACCAACTTTGGGATCTAGTAAATTAATTCAGTATACATATATTTGGTCCTAAGAGGATTTGACAGTTTTAATATGTTTGTTCATGATACTAGAAAGTTTGAGCCTTTACAAAGCAAGTTGTTATATCTCTAACATAGTTTTCATACGTCAAATCCTGCACAAATCATTCATAGCCTTGCATATGAATCATAAGTGAAACTAATAATGGAAATTTGAACGAGTTTCAAACGATAGGGAATGAAGCACATTGCACACACCGAGCTGATGCTTAATAATTCTAATGCTTCATGTATTTCTCGTCTAGTTTCATTCTTGGGATATTTTTTGATGCTTGTAATTGAGTCTATGTGTTTTTAGGTTGAGTTCTCACCGAAATGCTCAGGAGCATTTTCCAACAGAGTCACCATTTGTTGTGGCTACTCCACAATGTACCCCAAAATTGGGGACCCACTTTTTTTGCATGTTTTCCAAGAAGACCGAAGTGGCCCATATGCTAAAGATAAAAGAAAAAGCAAAACATCACAAGGAAGAAAAAGTGTCGTGATATCGCGACATGTTGCATTTTTGCGGTCTAAAGCAAATTGAGAGAGCAAGGAGGAAAAAGTGTCATGATATCATGAAATGTTGCATCATCATGGCCAAAAGAGAAAAAGTGTCATGAGATCGCGACACTTTGCATCATCGCGGACAAAAGAGAAAAAGTGTCATGATATCGTGACATGTTGCATCGTTGCGGCCAAAGGAGGAAAAAGTCTCACGATATCGCGACATGTATTTTTGCAGCCAAAATAGAAGAAATAAAAAGTGTCGCGATATCACGAAATGTTGCATCATCACGGCCAAAAGAGAAAAAGTGTCACGATATCGCGACATGTTACATCGTCGCGGCCAAAAGAGAAAAAGTGTCGCAATATCGCGACATGTTGCATCGTTGCGACCAAAGGAGGAAAAAGTGTCACGATATCACGACATGTTGCATCGTCGTGGCCAAAATAGAAAAAGTGTCATGATATCGTGACATGTTGCATAGTCACGGCCAAAAGAGAACAAGTGTCGCGATATCATGACATGTTGCATTTTTGTAGCAAAAACAAAAGAAAAAAAAGTGTTGCGATATCGCGACATGTTGCATTTTCACGGCCAAAAGAGAAGAAAGAAAAAGTGTCGCGATATCATGACATGTTGCATTTTCATGGCTAAAAGCAACAAAAGAGAGCGAGGAGGCAAAGGTGTCGCGATATCGCGACATGTTGCATTTTCACGATTCAAAAGGGGCAGGCAAGCAAAGAAACAAGAAGTGTCGTGATTTTGTGACATGTCCGATTTTCGCCAAGGTAACGGACCTACATAGTGACATGGACATAAGGACAAAATCCAATGAATAAGACAAAACGTTACATAAGGAATCTTTAATGATTTGAAATCATTTAAGATGGTCATTACACACGAAAGGAAATGGATGCAAGCCCATGTGGAGAAAATGAAACGAAGGGCCACAAAATAGAAGCGAAAAGCCTTTTTGGAAACCAAAACACATGCATGCACAAGGGAAGGTGAAACGAACATCCATTGGAAAATAAAATGAAAAGCTTCCTGAAAAGTTTTAAATATGCCAGGCAAGGATGTTTTGAGGGGTTGGAAATTGCTACGAGTATATTTGCAGATTTGAAGGCGAGAGGGCCATTCTGGACCTGTTTGAGTCATTTTTCTTCCATGGACTGGTTTGGGAAAACCAAAAATTTTTCTATTGTAAAATGATACATTTTTAATGCAGAAGTTTTCAGAAATTTGCATCTTGTGGGAAAGAAAGAAGGATATTCTCTTTGCATTCTATAGATTTAATGTCTATTTCTTTTCTCTTTTTCAGATTTCGAGTTTGTAGATGGAGTTAATGCAAGTTTGCTTGGTTGCTTCATGTGAATGCTTGAACCTGAAATTTATTTTAAACCCTAGGAACCAACACTTAGTCTATGGGGATTGTGCTTGTTTTGCAAGTCCAATAGGTTAGGTTGCGTGCATGGAAACCTCACATCTTCAGTTTTGTTGAAATAGGATAGCATCATACTGAATGCATTTTATTTTTAGTTTTCTACATTTTATTTTTCCAAAAATTTTAACTTATTTTAAATTTTCAGGCATTAAAATAAACATTTAAAAATTTTCAAAATCCAAAAAACAATGAACAATCACTAAAGTTTCATGGTGAAATAAACCAACATTGCCCCTTGTTTACAGTTACTTGCAATCACTAAGGTGTTCCAAGCATTTAAATTGAATATCTTTATTTGAGATTACTAATACACATGCAAATGCTAATACAACGGAGACCTTGGAGAAGTTGTTTATTTAATTTCTTTGCAAGAGGGGATTTGGAACCCAAATCCTAAAGGAGAGTGTACTTTCACAATTGGGTGAAAATACCACTCAACATGTGGATTTCATTATGACAATGGGAAATGGAGTGGAAGTGGTAGGATTTGGATGTGATGTGATTTGAACTAAAGTGACAGAGAGGGGTGACATAGTGCATAGGACTAATGGTTATTAAGAAATAATTTAGATAAGAGGATATATAAAAAATGTAGTTGGAGAGGTTTACATCATAACCATGACCAATGGAGGTGAGGTTCCTCTTGGAAAACTATGTTCTACACTGGTGGATGATGAGATAAGTGCAACAAAAGAATGGGAAGGGAAATAAGTGAGAATAGAGGAAGAAGAAAGTATAGATAGATAAAGGGGACCAAAATTAATAGAAGAATAATGAAAAAGAGAGAAGAGGGATCAGTGGATGGGAGTGGGAGTGGGAGTGGGTAGAATTGGTGTCACTAAGATGGCCATTCCCAACTCAGGAAGGTATCCTACTTAAGGTATTTTATTTTCTTCAAGTTGAGTCATCTACTTCCTTTGTTTCTACTCCTATTGTTGTTGCCACATCTCTAACCATGAACCCATATATGCCAAATCCTTTCTTTACTTTAACTGTCATTTGTATAACTATTGAATTGATAATTGTTAGATTTGGTGTAGTTGAGATAAGAATTATTGACACTACTTGTTCTTTGGAATTAATATTATGAGGGATCAAGGTACCTAAAGCTACTTCACTTGTGACCTTAGTTATTTTTATGATATTTAGGTGTCTCTTGTTCTAGGTGGAAACAGTTTGACGTCAAACATATTGTCTCTTGTGGAGTTGGATATTGGGTCTATTTTGTACCTCATCCTCTACCTTGTGAGGATATTGCTATTTGTATACCCAAGTTTATAGAGTGCCCCTAACCTTTGATGATTCAACTTGATATCATGTTAAAATTTATCCTTCTTCTTGGCATAAAATGGTATGCCATTTGAAGCTATAAGCTTGCTGCAGTGGTAAGGGCTTTGGATTCTCTTTGATAGGTCCAAGGTTCAAACCCCACTCAGTATGAGGGGACAATAACCCCTCATAAAAACATATGTAAAATCATTGAAAAGGGGTGTGAAATTTTGGATGTTAGCATACCAAATTTGAATTTTATCATTGTATCCTTGGTTGCTTCCTAGAGTGGGAAGGTTTGTCTTCTCATCCAGGTTTGCTTACTACTACATTGTATCTCTTCTCATGTGCATAAAAGTTGTTTAGCTTATTATTCCTAAGGGTTTGCTTAAAGAATATTTTTGGATCATAGGAACAATAGTATATAATCTATTTAAGATCTATTTTCTTTAACTATGCCTCTGATACCATGTGGAACCCACACAATTAAGTATTTATGCTCATGATTTTCTACTTGAGTAGATAGAAGGTGGTTTTATTTTACCCCTTAAAGTACTTCAAGTCCAAATAGTCAAGTTGTTACACATATTATTTATTGAATATGTAGTTAAGTAATCATGTAGGAAGCTTGAAAAACATGATTAAGAAGCTATAGAGGTGGATGAAAGACCTGGTCCTCTCCAATTAGAATTCTCCTCATAGTAATTTCTCTTTGGTCAGTAATTATCTTTCCTTATTTGTCAGTATTAATATTTTTCCTTGATTTTTTCTATTATAACCTTGTGCACATTATTATAGAAGTGTGTAACCACCAAAATAGCCTCACACCTATGCTTCCTACCACATAAACGAAATAATATATACAAAAGAATGCATTGCAAAATTTACAACAAATGGGAAATAAGAATAACACTTTTATTCCACTAAAGAAGTCAATTCTGATTACAAATACGTCCCTCTTCACGATACCATTTTGATACTCTTATTACAATAGAAAAAGCATATGAAATACCTCTCAAGGGTGAATGTGAGTTTCAAGCCATTTGGGGTGACATGAACTGCTCTAGGGTAGAGTTGACCCTCTTATTCACATTGAGGAAGGAATTAGATGATTGAATCTCCTTCAAATATGCTTTCTTGCCATCAAGAAACAACACAAAAGCATTAATAGCATAGGCAACCTCTCATGATGAGGCCCTTTAAAGGATATAAACATGAAAATGCCATAACACTAATGAAATCAAGAAAATAAACAAATCATGTTAGGCTTATGCAAAACTCATAAATATTGCTTAAAACATATAAACAAAAAGTACAACTATCAATCTAGTGGATTAATTGCATGAAATGAAGCATTATAACATGAAATTAAGCTAATTATGTCCTACTTGCCATAATGAAGTAAACCTAATGAAATTTATAATTCGGTTAGTCAGAGTCTCTAAAATACTAAACAAACTACTAAAATGCTTAATCTAGTCTAATGAAACATACTGCATGTTGGCAATTTTGGGTATTTTGGGTACATTGCCTTTGCTCAAGTATATAAGTTGTCATTGATGTCAAGAAGCTTTTGAAGGAATTTGATTTGATGTCAAATAATTTGTTTTGATGAAGGTTACGGCATGACAGTTTCAAAGGTCTTTTGCAAACCCCAAGCTGACAGGTTCGAAAGAAAGTAAGTTGGAAAAGTGTCGCGATATCGCGACATGTCGCAGTTTCGCGACTCAAAGAGGAGAGAGAATGTACGGAGTCAGAAATGTCACGATTTCATGACATATTGCAAGGAAGGTTGTACGGATGAAAAAGTGTCATGATTTCATGACATGTTGCAGGAGAGAGAGTCCGAAAGAAAAAGTGTCACGATTTCATGACATAATGCAGAAGAGAGAGTCCGTAGTGTGAATTGTCATGATTTCGTGACAAGTTCGAAGAGAGAGAAAGTAACACGAAAAGTGTCACGATTTTGTGACATGCAGATGAAAATGTTCCAAGTAAGAAATGTCATGATTTCACGACATGTTGAAGAGAAAGTGTACGGATGCAGAAAGTGTCATGATTTTATGATAGGTTGAAGAGAAAGCTTACAGATGTAGAAAGTGTCACGATTTCGTGACAGATTGAGATGGCAGCATACGGTTGGAGAAAGTGTCACGATTTCATGACAGAAATAGAAAGTAGGTCTTCAATAGGAGAAGAGTCACGATTTCATGACAGAAGCAAAACGAAAGAGCATGGAAGAAGAAGCGTCATGATTTCATGACAAATTCAAGGAGGAAGAGCTCAAAGGTGAAAGCGTCGTGATTTCATGACATGTTTCATTTGGCGTAAAGAGAAAGCACAAGGAGTGTCGATTTCACGACATGTTCCATTTTCGCTAGTGCAAGAAGAAAAGTGCAAGGAAGTGAAAGTGTCATGATTTCGTGACATGTTCTGCTTTTGCAGGTGCAAGGCGAGAAGAGGTTAAGAAAGTGAAAAGTGTCACGATATCATGACATGTATTTTCATGGCAGAAGCTACAGAAGAGTTACAGAGGCAATGAAGCCGACAAAGTCAAATTTTAGTCGACGAAGATTAGGGCTTGCAATCGACGAAGATTAGGGTTTGCATTTGTTATAACAATCGACTAAGATTAAAGTTTTCATCATGAAAATTTTGTTATAAAAGGAGGGCTGTTTGGAGAGTTGAAGAGTCGATGAATGTGTGGTTGAAGTGCGACGTTCGTAGATAGTGCGCAGAGCAAGAAGTTCGATCACTGAGAGTAGAGTGCAAAATTTGATCGTAGTGTGCAGAGTGCATTTCATCGAATCATTCTAAGTGTGAAAGATCACAAAGGAAGTAGAGTGTGCGAAGACGATGCCGCTGTGATTGCATAGAGGTGCAAAGGTTGAAGTTCGATCAAGTGCGGTTGTGATTGCGTAGAAAGAGCAGAGGACTTGTGAAATGAGTTTGATAGTTCTATCAGAGAACTTGAGGACAGAGGTGCACTGGTTCTTTGAGAAGAACCTGAAGATAGATTTGGTTGCTGAGCTACTGTGGATGTGATCATAGAAGGCAGAGGTCTCTTAGGCTAAGCATTGAGGACAGGAGGTCTTCGATGGAAAGGAGTTCCACATGTTTGCAAGAGGTAGAGGCAGTTGATCTTCTGAGGGATCATTTCCAGAGTAGAGGGGAAGGTATCTCCTTTGAGCAGAGGCTCATAAATTCTGATTGGGGGAAGGTATCTCCTTTGGGCCGAGGCTCATAAACTTTGTAATTGGGAAGGATTCCCAAAGAACTTTGAGATAACTTTTAGAGAAAAGTTTTTGTGGATGTAGCCCAACCTTTTTGGGTGAACCACGTTAAAAATGGGTCTTCAATGTGTGATGATTTCTGTCTTGATTAATGTTGTGTTGATGCCACTGCTATCTAAAGTTAAAATTATTAATTGGTTAAGTCTTATACTATTCACCCCCCCTCTCAGTATAAGCCTGTGTTCTTCAATTGGTATCAGAGCGGGTCTCTCCAGAAAGAGCCTAACAGCTTGGAGAAGGATCTATCAGAGGAACATATAGATTCAGAAAGAGATGAAGAGGTTGAGTTCGATCTCAAAGGTGAATTCTTCTTGGCTCTAAGAAAGCTTGAGAAATTCAGGGAAGAGAATTTTGTTCTCAAGCATCAATGTCAGGAAGAAGAGATAGCAAGATCAGAATTGTCTCAAAGTGTTATAGACTTCAAAATTCTAGCTGAAGAAGGGAAGAAGGTTGAACAAGTTCTGACAGAGGCTCTAAAAGGAAAGGAAGTTGATTGCGAGAAACTAGAAGAAGAGGTTATGTCTCTTAGAGTGAAGTTGGAACAATTGGCTCTCAAACAGAATACTCCGTGTGAAAAGCAAAAGAAGGATGGTATCACCATTCATGAAACAGGGTCTTCGAGCAAGATCAATCTTCATCCTGAAGAGCGGTGGATTCCAGTTGGTCACAAGAAGAACAATCATCCAAGGCATCAAAACAAGGTTACATAATACTTTCCATGGCTATTGTTTTTCCTGCAAGAAATTTGGTCACAAAGCTATGCATTGCAATAAGTCTTTGAATAGCCATAGTAAGGAAAATGTTAACTCTTTTGCACCTCTTATGAATAAAAATGTCATGTGTTACAAGTGCAAGAATTTTGGGCATATAGCAAGGATGTGCAGTTTGGATAGATCTAGCCTTGAGTTCACTAAAAAGAGAAATGAGATCAAATCTAAGTCAATGATAGTTCAAACTGCTTTTCATGCTCAAGACAAAGTAGAAAAATGGTATCTTGATAGTGGTTGTTCAAAACATATGACTGGTGAAAAGGAAAAGTTTTTGGTCTTAAAAGAAACAAACAGAGGAACAGTCAATTTTGGAGATAACAGGTCAGCTAAAATCTGTGGTAAAGGGACTCTTAGTTTGGATGGGAAATCCAAAATAGAAAATGTGCTTTATGTAGAAGGCCTAAGACATAATCTTCTAAGTGTGAGTCAACTTTGTGATCAAGGGCACATAGTATCTTTCTTTTCGGATAGATGTGAGATAAGTAAAGAAAAAAATGGAAAACTCATTGCTAGTGCTACAAGGACTCCAAACAATCTTTACATGCTAAGTGAGATAAAAAAGGAAAAGTGTTTTCTAACTCAAGAAGATGAGAGTTGGTTATGGCATAAAATATTGGGGCATTTGAGCTTTGATAATCTTGTCAATATTAGTAACAAGGAAGCAGTTAGAGACTTGCCCAAAATAAAAAGGCCCCATAACATCATTTGCGGTCCGTGTCAACATGGAAAATAGACTCAGAACCAGCTTTCAAATCAAAAGGGTATACTTCTTCAAAACCATTGGATCTTATTCATACTGATTTATGTGGCCCTACCATAACTCAGAGCATTCAGGGAGAAAGCTACTTCATGTTGTTTATAGATGATTATTCTAGAATGACTTGGGTTACTTTTCTCAAAGAAAAATCTGAAGCTTTTGAAAAATTTAAAGCTTTCAAAGAAATGATTGAAAATGAGACTCAAAAGAGAATCAAATGTTTAAGATCAGATAGAGGAGGAGAGTTCACTTCAAATGAATTTGTGGAATACTGTGAGCAACAAGGAATCAAAAGAGAATATTCAAGCAACAAGAACTCCTCAACAAAATGGAGTAGTTGAAAGGAAAAATAGAACTATTGAAAATATGGCTAGAGCTATGTTAAATGAGTCAAAACTTTCAGATGGCTTTTGGAAAGAGGCAGTCAGTACAACAGTCTACATTATCACCAGGGCCCAACTTAGAGTCAATCATCATAAAACTCCTTATGAGTTGTGGAAAGGAAGACCAACTACAGTAAAATACTTCAGAGTGTTTGGGAGTAAGTGCTTCATTAGAAGGGAAGATCAGAATTTGGGTAAGTTTGATCCTAGGTGTGATGAGGGAATATTTCTTGGATATTCCAGTAGAAGCAAGGCCTACAGATGCTTCAACAAAAGAACTCATACAATTGTAGAGAGCATAAATGTAACAGTTGATGAAAAGACAGGGATAAGAGAACCAGTCAAGGAACTCAGTGATGAAATTTGTCAAGAAGAATTCAGAGAGGTTTCAGATGAAGAAGAGGAAAGACAACAACTGCTTCCCAAAACTCCTTCACGATATGTTCAGAAACATCATCCCAAAGATTTGATCATTGGTGATCCAAATAGCAGGAAAACAAGAAGAAGAGTCATTCCTTCACATGATTCTACAAATGTTTCATTATTATCTCAGATTGAGCCAAAATATTTCAGTGAAGCATGTGCGGATAAGTTTTGGGTAAAAGAAATGGATGAAGAGCTAAATCAAATAGAGAAAAGTGAAACTTGGGATTTGGTTCCAAGACCTAAGGACAAGAATGTCATTGGCACAAAATGGATATTCAGAAATAAACTCAATGAGGATGGAAAAATTGTCAAAACAAAGCTAGGTTAGTCTGCAAAGGTTATGCTCAAGTAGAAGGTGTTGATTTCGAAGAGACGTTTGCTCCTGTTGCTCGTCTTGAAGCTATCAGAATGTTTTTGGCCCTTTCAAGCTTCAAATCATTCAAGGTATATCAAATGGATGTAAAGTCAGCTTTTCTAAATGGGGTGTTGGTAGAAGAAGTCTACATAGAACAGCCAGAAGGAGTGTCTCTCTCGGAACAGTCAGACTATGTGTGTAAACTAAAAAAGGCCTTGTATGGGTTAAAGCAAGCACCGAGGGCTTGGTACTCAAGACTTGACAGGTATCTTCATGAGCAAGGCTTCAGGAAAGGTGTGGCAGATAGCAATTTGTATATTAAGGATGAAGGTGATGATATGCTGATTATGGTTGTCTATGTTGATGATATTATTTTTGGGGGAAATAATACTCAGATGTGCAAAGATTTTGCTAACACCATGCATAAGGAATTTGAGATGTCTATGATTGGAGAGTTGTCATTCTTTTTAGGTCTTCAGATTGCTCAATCAAAAGATGGTGTATTTCTCTCTCAAGGAAAGTATATCAAAGAAATGTTGAAGAAATTTGGGATGATGGACAGCAAACCAGTATGTACTCCAATGATTACAGGGTGCAAGATGAGTAAAGATGATGAATCTCCAGCGGCAGATCAAAGGTTGTACAGATCAATGATTGGCAGTTTATTATATGTTACGACTACCAGACCAGATATCATGCAGGCAGTTGGGTTAGTAGCGAGATTTCAAGTAGCTCCAAAATATTCTCATGTTATAGCAGTTAAGAGGATATTCAGATATCTGAAGGGCACTATGGACTTTGGGCTTTGGTATCCCAAAGGTGATGATTTCACCCTCACGGCTTATACAGATGCAGATTGGGCAGGAAGTACTGATGATAGGAAAAGCACTAGTGGTGGAGCATTCTTTCTAGGAAAGAGTTTGGTTTCTTGGCTAAGTAAGAAACAACCTTCGCTTTCCTTATCTACAGTAGAGGCTGAATACATAGCAAGCAAGTGGCTAGGTGTACACAAGTTTTATGGATGAAAACCACCTTGGAGGATTTCAAAGTCAAGCATGAACAACCCATCTCCATATTTTGTGATAATACAAGTGCCATAAGTATTTCCAAAAATCTGGTAATGCACTCAAGGACAAAGCATATTTCCATCAAGTATCACTTTCTAAGGGAGAAAGTGCAAGACAAGCAGGTCAAGCTAGAGTATGTGTCTACTAAAGAGCAGATTGCAGATATCTTCACTAAACCTCTTCCAAGAGATACGTTTGAGTATCTAAGGGAGAAATTGGGAGTTGTACTCCCACCCCAGAATTAATCACCTCATCAGGAGGTGGGGGAGGGACCAAGCTAAGAGGCTCATTCTTAGTCCCGAGCCCCAAAGGTGACCCTTTGCCATTGATGACAAAGGGGGAGAGATATGAGTAAGGGGGAGAGCTTCAAAGTGAAGAGGAAAGCTTCAAGTCAGGGGGAGCAAAACTTCAAAGGAAGTTGGTCAGTTGTTAGCATAGTTGGTTTCAGTTTTGGCTCTTGAGAAGTGTTTTCAGTAAAGGTTTGCCATCAATGACAAAGGGGGAGATTGTTGGCAATTTTGGGTATTTTGGGTACATTGCCTTTGCTCAAGTATATAAGTTGTCATTGATGTCAAGAAGCTTTTGAAGGAATTTGATTTGATGTCAAATAATTTGTTTTGATGAAGGTTACGACATGACAGTTTCAAAGGTCTTTTGCAAACCCCAAGCTGACAGGTTCGAAAGAAAGTAAGTTGGAAAAGTGTCGCGATATCGCGACATGTCGCATTTTCGCGACTTAAGTAGGAGAGAGAAAGCATTTTAGAAAAGTGTCACGATATCGCGACATGTCGCATTTTCGTGACTTAAGAGAGAGAGAAAGCAAGTTAGAAAAGTGTCATCAACATGTCGCAGTTTCACGACTCAAAGAGGAGAGAGAATGTATGGAGTTAGAAATGTCATGATTTCGTGACATATTGCAAGGAAGGTTGTACGGATGAAAAAGTGTCACGATTTCATGACATGTTGCAGGAGAGAGAGTCCGAAAGAAAAAGTGTCATGATTTCATGACATAATGCAGAAGAGAGAGTCCGTAGTGTGAATTGTCATGATTTCGCGACAAGTTCGAAGAGAGAGAAAGTAACATGAAAAGTGTCACGATTTCGTGACATGCAGCAAAGGAAAGGTTTCGAAGTAAGAAATGTCGTGATTTCGTGACATGTTGAAGAGAAAGTGTATGGATGTAGAAAGTGTCACGATTTCATGACAGGTTGAAGAGAAAGCTTATGGATGCAGAAAGTGTCATGATTTTGTGATAGATTGAGATGGCAGCATACGATTGGAGAAAGTGTCACGATTTCATGACAGAAATAGAAAGCAGGTCTTCAACAGGAGAAGAGTCATGATTTCATGAAGCAAAATGAAAGAGCATGGAAGAAGAAGTGTCACGATTTCATGACAAATTCAAGGAGGAAGAGCTCAAAGGCGAAAGTGTCATGATTTCGTGACATGTTCCATTTTCATGGGTAAGGAGAGAAAAGCACAAGGCAGTGAAAGTGTCACGATTTCGTGACATGTTCCATTTTTGCTAGTGCAAGCAGAGAAAAGTGCAAGGAAGCGAAAGTGTCACGATTTCATGACATGTTCTACTTTCACGGGTGCAAGCCAAGAAGAGGTTAAGAAAGCGAAAAGTGTCGCGATATCGTGACATGTATTTTCATGTAGAAGCTACAGAAGAGTTACAGAGGCAGTGAAGCCGACAAAGTCAAATTTTAGCCGACGAAGATTAGGGCTTGCAGCTGACGAAGATTAGGGTTTGCATTTGTTATAACAGCCAACTAAGATTAAAGTTTTCATCATGAAAATTCTGTTATAAAAGGAGGGTTGTTTGGAGAGTTGAGGAGTCGATGAATGTGTGGTTGAAGTGCGACGTTCACAGATAGTGCACAGAGCAAGAAGTTCGATCGCTGAGAGCAGAGTGCGAAATTCGATCGTAGTGTGCAGAGTGCATTTTATCGAATCATTCTAAGTGTGAAAGATCGCAAAGGAAGTAGAGTGTGCGAAGACGATGCCATTGTGATTGCGCAGAGGTGCAAAGGTTGAAGTTCGATCAAGTGCGGCTATGATTGCATAGAAAGAGCAGAGGACTTGTGAAATGAGTTTGATAGTTCTATCAGAGAACTTGAGGACAGAGGTGCACTGGTTCTTTGAGAAGAACCTGAAGATAGATTTGGTTGCTGAGCTATTGTGGATGTGATCATAGAAGGCAGAGGTCTCTTAGGCTAAGCATTGAGGACAGGAGGTCTTCGGTGGAAAGGAGTTCCACGTGCTGGCAAGAGGTAGAGGCAGTTGATCTTCTGAGGGATCATTTCTAGAGCAGAGGGGAAGGTATCTCCTTTGAGCAGAGGCTCATAAATTCTGATTGGGGGAAGGTATCTCCTTTGGGCCGAGGCTCATAAACTTTGTAATTGGGAAGGATTCCCAAAGAACTTTGAGATAACTTTTAGAGAAAAGTTTTTGTGGATGTAGCCCAACCTTTTTGGGTGAACCACGTTAAAAATGGGTCTTCAATGTGTGATGATTTATGTCTTGATTAATGTTGTGTTGATGCCACTACTATCTAAAGTTAAAATTATTAATTGGTTAAGTCTTATACTGTTCACCCCCCCTCTCAGTATAAGCCTGTGTTCTTCATCGCAAAAGAAATAGTAAGGAGATATATCACCATTTACAAACCGTAGTTCAAATGAGCTGTCTACACTATACACTGCAGCTATCAGCCACAGCGAGCAACTGAATAAATTTTTCCTCCAAATCCAATGTTGTGGGCTTGATCCTCCTTGTCCAATTGATGATCAAGGGTCACCTTGATGTCCTCTGATTGGTTTAGTGATTGAATTACACAATTGGGCCTCCGTTTGCTCAAATTATTGTTTATTGGAATTCTAGCTCCTTAGGGCATCTATGGCACAAATTGACATTATGTTTGGTGAATTGGCAAGTGAATTGCAACTAGGCTCTCTTTGTGTATTCAAAATGAGTCTACAATACGATAGGGATTTGCTACTCTAATCTCCAATGTACTCTCTCTATCTATTTTGACAATGCTTTGCCATCAAAATGTACTATATCTTTGCCCTAATTCAAAGGGGTACTTATAGGAATGCCCAAGGGCTAGGTGTGGCTTCATGGAGAAGCTAAGATCAAGAAGAGGTGGTTGGGATAGTTGGATTAGAAGCCTCTAGAATATTCCATCCTTCAACTACCCTCTTCTAGAACAAATGATTTTTCAAACCGATTTGGCTCGGATGAAGGCCAATTGAACTTCAATTCTAGACCATGGGTAATAGTTGTGGTCTAGACTATGGAATGCGAGTGTCAGCTGCAATTCAGACTATAGATCATAGGTCTCAACTGTAGTTCAAACTAATTAGGCCAAGGAGCCCAAATTGAGTGGTTTAAACCACTGCTCTGTCTTGGAATCTATCCAAGATATTCCATATGGTCTTGTAGCATGTCCCATATGAGTAGTCCCCATCGACATGACACATTTTAGGTGTCTACAGATGCCCTTTTTGAGATGAATTGAGAGATTGAACAATGCGTGAGAAAAAATACCACCTAAAATAATGTCGAAGGTTGCATGATGATCATTAGTCTGATCAATATTAGATGCCCCAGGTCCTACAAAAGGATGCACATCCTAGAATTATTGCTTCCAACTGGGTGAAAGGCTTAAATTTGAAATATTTTGCACTCATCATCAAGCATTTGGGTAGCTTTAGTGCTACAATAGGAGTTAGGTCTATATAACCAAAAGTATGAGAGATACAAACTAACTATCATATATGCTATTTACCCCAAGCAAATGGGTAAGCTTATAATAGTTGTTGACAATGATTCACAAGGATAAACCCAATTTGACAAGATCAAGGGATCTTCTATTGATTTTTATTATGATTATGATATTATGACTACCCCCTCAAGCAACGAGTCGATGAGGGTAATGAAAATGAATGAAGTGACGAGGTCACTTGACCATAATGAATGATCTAAACAAACCAAAAATTTAGCATTTAATTACTTATCTAGGCTTAGTTCAGCTTATGATTGCAATTGTTAATAGTAATTGCACATTTCTATCCCATGGAGCGGTCGAGCTGCAATAACCTTCTTAGGAAATCAAAATAATACAATGCCAATTACATTTATGTTGAATCAATTTATTGATGATCTGCTGAAAATATGTCATAGGATAAATGACATGAAACACCTCATTCTCGTGGAGCAGTCTAGCCTTGAAGGCCTTCTTCGGGATTGAAAAGAAGCATATCAAATCAACGATGATAATTTTTTTCCAAATGTCCTTATGGTTATTTACTCATATTTTTGGATTGCATGGAATGTCAGTCACTGCAACCACCGAGTGTCTAGGGTAAATAACTAAATACGAGGTGCATTTGGATTTTTTTTTTTTGGTAATTAAGGTACAATTTCATTACATCCGAGTTTTCCAGGTTGACCCAAAACCTTTTACAAAAATCAGCACTATGCTATTACGGATCAAAACATCAATAGGGATAGTCTGTCCTTCACTACTAGTACCCTTCTAAGGCCACCATACCAAGAAAGAGCACAACCCCTTACACATATTTACAAACACCTTAGAACACAGGCAACGACCCACCGCATTGCTTTCTTGCTACCCCAGCCACAAAAAATGCGACCTGTCGTGAAATCGTGACATCCTTAAGTCTTCTCCTTCATTTGCTTTAGAGAGTCGTGAAATGGTGACATGTCATGAAATCATGACATTCTACCTTCATTTTGCTCCTTTTTCGCTAAAATTCATGTAAATGTGACATGTCATGAAAATGAGCCACGTCGTGAAATCGCGACATTTGTCTCCCATTTTGCATTCTTTCTGCTTCCAACCGTGAAAATGTAACATATCACAAAATCGCGATGTCCTTAAGTCATTTCCATATTTTACTTTGGATAGTCGTGAAAATGTGACCTAACGCGAAAAAGAGACATGTCATGAAATTGTGACATTCTACCTTTGTTCCGCTCCTTTGCCGCTGCATTTCATGAAAATGTGACATGTCGCGACAATGAGACATGTCACGAAATTGTGACATTCGTCTCCCATTTTGAACTCTTGCTGCTTCCATCCGTGAAAGTGTGACATGTCACGAAATTGTGACGTCCTCTTTTCCTTCATTTGCTTTGGATAGTCACGAAAATGTGACATGTTGCAAGCATGTCATGAAAATGCGACATGTCACGACAATTAGACATGTCGTAAAATCATGACATTCATATCCTATTTTGCACTCTTGCCGCTTCCATCCGTGAAAGTGTGACATGTTGTGAAATTGTGACGTCCTTAAGTCTTTTCCTTCATTTGCTCTGGATAGTCATGAAAATGCGACATGTCGCGACAATGAGACCTATCACGAAATTGTGACAATCTGCCTTCATTCTTCTCCTTTGCCACTGTCTGTCGTGAAACTGAGACATGTCATGAAATCATGACATTCGTTTCTTGTTTTGTTCTCTTACCGCTTCCAGTCGCGAAGAATCGACAAGTCACGAAATCGCGTCATCCTTGAGTCTTTTCCTTCATTTGCTCTAGATCGTCGTGAAACTGTGACATGTCAAAAATGTGACATGTCACGATATCGTGACACTTCTGCTTCTTTGTCCTATTTTGTTGCTTTTGGACACAAAAAAGCAACATGTCACGATATCACGACACATTTGCCTCCTTGCTCCTTTTCTTGGATTTTGCCCGCAAAAATCCAACATGTCGTGATATCGCAACACTTTCGCCTCCTTACTCTTTCTCTTATCTTTTGGTCATGAAAATGCGACATGTCGCGATATCGTGACACTTTTTCCTTCCTACTCTTTCTCTTCTCTTTTGGTCATGAAAATGCGACATGTCATGATATCATGACATTTTTCCTTCTTACTCTTTCTCTTCTCTTTTGGTCACAAAAATGCGACATGTCACGATATCATGACACTTTTTCCCTCTTGCTCTTTCTCTTCTCTTTTGGTCACGAAATTGCAACATGTCGTGATATCGCGACACTTTTTCCGTCTTGCTCAACATGTCACCAAAACGCGACACTTTTTCCTTCTTGCTCAACATGTCGTGATATCACGACATTTTTCCTTCTTACTCTTTCTCTTCTCTTTTGGTCATAAAAATGCGGCATGTCACGATATCACGACACTTTTTCCTTCTTGCTCTTTCTCTTCTCTTTGGGTTGCAAAATAGCGACATGTCACGATATTGCGACACTTTTTCTGTCTTGCTCAATATGTCGCCAAAACGCGACACTTTTTTCTTTTTGCTCAACATGTCACGATATCGTGACACTTTTTCTTTCTTGCTCAACATGTCGCGATATCATGACACTTTTCCTTTCTTGCTCTACATGTCGCGAAATCGTAACCCTTTTTCTTTCTTGCTCAACATGTCACGAAATTGTGACCATTTTTCCTTCTTGCTCAACATGTCACGATATCGTGACACTTTTTATTTCTTGCTCAACATGTCATGATATCACGACAATTTTTCTTTCTTGCTGTATTTTGCTTTTCCTTAAACTACAACATGTCACGAAGTCGCGACATCGATCCTTGGCAGCAGCCTTTGCCCCTAACCCCATAACATGAGGCCACCATGCCACTTGGATCCTTCCCCCATTGCAAAGAAAACTAAATCCATCACAAGAAGGACCGAAGCAATACTAACAAAACAAAGATGAAACTCCTCTCCCTTTTTTCGAACCCCACAAATTCATCATCATTGGTGATCATTTTGAATAATTTTGTACACATCACTTGGGACCCCATGTTCCCAAGTGACCAGCCCATCGACTTCCACCCCTATATTGGCCAGTATATCAGTTGTTTTATTTGCTTCCCTAAACACGTGTTAGGCCTTTCGATCATTCCTGGCTTGGTATAGGATCCTAGCCTCTTCGATGACAGTCTTAATCTGCCATGGAGGATTTTTCCCATTGCTGAGAAATTTTATGACATGCATAGAATCTCCTTCGATAATTAGTTTACCTTCAATCTCCTAAGCCAACTGAAGACCCCTCCATAACTTTCTTGCTTCCACCTCATTGTTAGTCCTTGTTCCTAGCTGCTCATAAAAGGCCATCACCAGCTTGCCTTGATGGTCTCTCATAGCTCCTCCAGCCCCTGCTTTGCCAGGGTTACCTTTAGAGGCCCCATCGAAGTTGAGCTTGAACCAACCAACCGGGGATGGTTTCCACTTGACATCTAATCTGGGATTGACCTTGGTAGACACAGTTTTCTTGCCCAGAGTAATATTTAAAGATTGAGCGATCAGCCTCTCCTAGGGGGAAGGATTTTGAGCTTCATGAGGAATAAGGATGACGTTTTCATGGGTGAAGGTAAGAATCTTATTGGTGATGGAGGTGACATCATGGCTCGACTCATGGAAAGCTCTATGGTTTCTTTCTAGCCAAACCTGCCAAAGAAAATGATGGAGACAAATCTTCCAAAAAAACCTCATCCTAAGGCTAACAAAGGGATTTGGCCATTGGTGGAAGAGGTCAATGATGGTGGCTGGTCTGATCTAGTAAATGCTAAAGGCTTGAAATAACCCATTGAGGATACTCAGAGAGACCGGGCATTCAAGGAAAATATGGAGGGTGGACTCCCAATTGGCCCTGCATAAAAAACAACGGTTAGCAACTATCACACCTTTCCTTATCAAGTTGTCAATAGTAATAATCCTGCCTTGGATCACCGGCCATGAGAACATTGCAACTTTAGGAATAATATTTTTGACCCACACCAGCTGTGTCTGGAGTGTGGGGTCCTCAGTATATAACATTAGCATGTATGCATATTTGACTGAGAACTACCCATTTTCGATAGCTACCCATATTACATGATCCTGCTCAGGTCTCATAGAAATGAATTGTTGATGCAGGATGCTTTGGATTTCTTTTGATTCAGCTTCAAATCCTTGAATCCTTATCTGTTTCCAAATAAGCCTTCCTTTGTCTTGTCTTATGAAATCAGCTACTTTCCTTCCTATGAGATCCTCTGTGATTCTTTTGATCCTTGCTAGGTGAGGAAACTGAGATAAAACTTCATCCTTGGCCCACCTAACATCCCAAAACCTTATCTTCTGCCTGTTACCTAGAACCCATCTTAGGCCTTTCTTTATGACCTCTCTGCTTGTTAATATTGCATTCCAGAATGTCGAACCTCTATTGTGCACCATGTCATTTAGGAATTCGGTATCTTGAAGATATTTTCTTTTAATTATCACAGTCCACTCATTCTCCTCATTGTTAATTAGACACCAAGCTTGTTTAGCTAGCAAGGTTGTGTTTAGGTGAGCAACTCTTCTCAATCCTAGCCCCTCATTTTATTTCGGCCTGCAAACCTTGCCCCAGCCCATAAGGTGGATCCTCTATTTTTCCTTTGACCTAGACCAGAGAAAATTCTTTTGGAGCTATTCAATTTTTTGGTATACTCTGGTTGGGGCCTTAAACATAGATAGAAAATAAATCGAAATGCTCTGTAAGGATGCCTTAGTGAGAGTAAATTTTCTGGCATGAGATAAAAAATGTCCTTTCTAGCCAGCCAGTTTCTTTTGGATTCTTTCTCCCACTCTATCCCACATAGATTCTCTCAGAGAACCATAGAAAAGGGGAAGGCCTAAATAAGAGGTAGGAAGAGTCGCTATCGAACATCCCAAAATCTTTGCTATTCTGGCTTGTCTCTGAATTGGGGTGTTGAGGAAGTAAAGCTTACTCTTGTTGAAGTTCACCTTATGTCTCGCCGCATCCTCGTAGAATTGGAGAATGTGCTTAATCCTTCTGGCTTCAACCACTGACAACTGGGTCAACATTAGAGTGTCATCAACAAATTGTTGGTAACTAGGTTGGTGAGAGAGGTGGCTTTAATCCCTAAAATTAATCTAGTAGAGCATGTTGCTTTAATAGTTCTACCTAATGCCTCTGCTACTATAATGAACATCATTGGGCTAATCGAATCTCCTTGTTTGAGCCCACTATGGCTCTTTAAATACCTAGTTGTCATGCCATTGACAAAAACTGAGAACCAAGGTTCGGATATGCACTCTTTTATCAGCCTGACCCACTGAAGATGAAAGCTAAACTTCAGAATAACAACCATCAAAAAATCCTAGTTAATGCGGTCAAAAGATTTATTCATATCAAGCTTTAGGGCAAAGACCTCCTTGTTGGTTTTCCTAGCCGAGTGCAGAGCTTCATGAACTGTGATCGCACCATCCATAATTGATCTCCCCTGAACTGAGCTTCCTTGACCAGGGTCAATAATGAGGGGTAATATTTCTTTCATCCTGTTAGCAATGGCTTTTGTTAAGATCTTGTAGGATACGTTACATAAACTAATCGGTCTGAAATCTGCCATTGTCTCCGATGTTGGGCCCTTAGGAATCAGGGCTATAAAGGTGGACTTGAACCCTCTCGGGATATGTTTTGAAGCCTAAAAATATTTGATAGCAAAAATGACATCCTCTCCTAATATATCCCAAAAAACTTGGAAGAACCGAGGAGGGAACCCATCAGGGCCAAGGGCCTTCTTAGGTTCCATACTAAACAAAGTATTTCTAATTTCTTCATCAGTGAAGGGAGCAAGAAGCTTACCATTAATGGCCTCATTAACCAAGCTAGGAATGAACTAGAGGAGAGTGTCCTTGGCTTCCTCTATACACTAGGAATCATCCTCGAGAAGGGAGCTAAAATAAGCAATTGCTTCCTCTCTGATCTCAATCAAATCCTGGGTTTTGGATCCATCAACTTTGGTCAACTCTCTGATCTTGTTATTACTTTTGTTCCTCGAGGTTGTGACATGAAAGAACTTTGAGTTCAAGTCACCATCCTTCAGCCATAATTCCCTGGATTTCTATCTCCAGTATATCTCTTCACAAGCCAAAATATTGTGATAATCTGAAAGCTTGGCTTGCTCCTCCTTCCTAGTAGCTTCATCATCGATACCATTTTGTATCGATTTGTCAATGACCTGTAGCCTTTCTCCCACTTGTTTCTTGTTCTCAAATAGGTTCCCAAAAACCTCCTTATTCCAAGTTCTAAGATTATCCTTTACTAATTTTAGCTTTTGAGCAAGTTTGAAACCTGAACTTCCCTTAAAGGGTTGCTGCCACCATTTGGAAATATTTTTTTTTAACTCCGGGTGCCTGATCCACATTGACTGGAATCAAAAAGTTTTTTTGAAGGAGTTTGACTTTGGAACCTCCAAAAGGATGGTATTATGATCAGAGGAAATTTTGGGAAGAGTTTGCAGAGTAGAGTCTCCAAACCCAGCAATTGCCTCCTTTGATAAGAAAAACCTGTCAAGTCTTTCCTGGATAAGTTGGCTTCCTGTTCGCCTATTGCTCCAAGTATACTTGGCTTCTCTTAGCCTCACATCCATAAGTTGGTTCGAGTTTACAAAGTCATTGAAGTCTTCCATACTTCTGGTTGGGAGCCTTGTTCCACCATTTTTATCCGAGGGGTATAATGGCGTGTTGAAGTCGCCTGCCACCACCCAAGGGATGTCATGGAAAGCATCACCTAGTTTACCCAGGTACTCCCACAAATAAGCTCTCCCTTGAACAGAATTGGGAGCATAGACATTTGAGAAGATCCATGATCTATTGTTGTCAATATCATGGAAAAAAATGCTCAGTACTCTGTCATCATCTTGGATAATGCTGCCTTCCACCACCCGAGGATACCAAAGAACCATGAGCCCCCATGAAGTTCCTCTAGCCAATTTGTACACCATGTCCCCTTGATTCCATATCTTTTTTGCTATTGTTTTTGACTGGGCTTCGTCTAATTTTGTTTCTTGTAGCATCAAAATTGTTGGATTGTATTGCCTTCTTAACGAGCTAACCACCCTCTGAGTGGGTTGGCCATTGAGGCCTCTCACATTCCATGAGAGAACCTTCATTTAGATTGTTTAGAGTTTTTCCCCTTCCCCCTCCCTTGAGGAGGTTTTCCTGATTTGTTATCTTCATGCCCTGGGATAGCTTGTTGTATCAGTGTTTTCTGTTTGCCACTAGCAATATCATTGTCAATCCTCATTCTGTTGTGCTCTGCATTTGACATCCTCCCCTTCTTTCTCTCACTACCATAGTCAATAGGTGACTTAGTAGTACTCCTAGTCTTCTTGGGGCTAAAATGTGGATGAACTATCTGTTGTAGAACAAGACTAACACATTGTTCAACATAATTCATTTCTACCACCTCCATCTGTTTCCTGTATTCTCTTGATTTTTGTATTGAACCTTCTATATGGTTTGACAGGCTTCTGGCTATGATGTTGGGAAGGTCTATTTTTGAAGACTCTACTCCTCCACCCATTTTCTATATTCTCTAAGATTTTGCCTTACCCCTCCCTGGGGGTTTGAAGTGTTCTTTTTTATGGGGTTTGTAGGACCCACCCTTGATGAGGATTCTAGGGTTTCAGGGATTTCACCTTGCAGGTTTCCTTCCTCTAATTCCTCACTCTCCCCTTCTACCATTAGATCATCTAAAATTTTGAACTTATTTGAGCTTGGAATTTTAGGGCTTACCTAATTTTCCTGTTCATCGGTGAGAAGTTGCTTGTCTTTGCTATGACCTTGCCTTGCCCCATGTTTTATCTTCTCTTGATAAATGTGGTTATTTTTAGATGGCCTAAATCCTCCTTTGCCCACAGGGCCTCCTTTTAGAGGGATGTTCCTAGGAAGCCCTTTCTCATTTGCTCGTTTGCCTTTCGACCTTTGGTTTTCTCTACTAGCTGCTATATTAGGGCACTGATTTTGCAAATGGCCTTGGGTTTTGCACTCAAGGCAAAAATCTAGCCTATTTTCATATTCCACCACCTGTTTCCTTAGGTAGTTGTCATACCCTAGCTCCACAATATTTGGCAGCTCAGAGTCTAAATTAGCGTTGACGCATATCCTTGCATGTGTCATCCTTGTCCTCATCAAGGTTGCATGATCTATGGAAACTAGTTCTCCAATAGCTCTGGCGATGCCTTGCAGCCAATACTCATTGAAAATTTGAGCTGGTAGATTAGGAAGTTGAACCCAAATAGGAGCAGTATTGATATTCTATTTTTTAGGGTCAAAATCCTCCCCCAACTTCCTGAGGAATAGACTATGTTTCCCTAAAAACCAAGGTCCTCCAGTTAGAACGTGGTTCACATCCTCCTTGTTATTAATTATTATGATGAAAAACCCCCTGGATAGGGTAAAAACCTCCATACTCCCCACCGTTCTCCATTTGGATAGAGCCCAGGATTGTATAGTCTCTAAATCTAGCCTTCCACCCAAAAAACTACCCACTAAAGAAAACTCTTCCATGGATAAAAAAGAACCCATCGAAGCAGTAGGAGCCATTATCCTATTATTCACTGAAATGAGGGACGGGAGTGAAAGTAAATCACTCTTTCTCCCCTTAACAGTTTCTGCAAAGGATCGGCCTCCTCTGGGACCTGCATTGCCCTTCTGGGTCCCTTTGTCCAGATCTTTTTGAGGGTCGAGCCCTCTTTGGGCAGCCCCACCTATCGCCGAAGGCCTCCCTTCCTCTGGATCCTCGCCTGATTCCTTCTTGAGGTTCCTTCCCAAACCCTTCGTGCCTTCTCTATTGTTCCCACTCGAAACTTTCAAACTTCCTCCGCTACTCCTCTCCTCCATTCCTCCTCACCTAAGTATAACGGTGCATTTGGATTTTGACTTGTTTTATAATAATATTTTTTTGACTTTTTGAGTTTTTAATTGATCCTAGTGCTTGAAAATCACCAAATTTGTTAAATTGATTGCTCTTATTGAGATTTTGATCTATTAGGAATCATTAATTTATCAGTTAAAATCTTTCCATGGTGGGATTTTGGTGCATTTAATACCAGTTGCGAACTGCACTCATGGGCTACAGTTAGAAATTTCTAATTTTGGGAACTCAGATCTGCGATCAGTAAACCCTAATTTTAGGACCGTGATTATTAGTTGTGGTTCAACAAAATTAGGAAAAGTATCCTTGAAATTTATTACAACTAGAGAGCTCTAAGAGGTGACGAAGCAAAATTGACATGAAGTGCTGCTAAAAATGCTATCTATGACCTCCTACACATCCCGATGGCAGACCCTGTGTAGCCTTCATCCAGCCAAGGCATCGGTGCGGGAAAGGTAACTTAAAACTGAGTCCTTGCACTCCTTACTAGTTTAAAATGAACCACATTAAGTAATGGGTTAATTAACTTCACTAAATTGCTGGTAAAGAACCTCACAGTAGTTTAGGCTAGATTAGGATTTTAAATTTTTGGGTGTCAGGCTAGGAAGTGACCCTTTTAGGGTTACATTCCTAGACCGCAACTGGCAGACGTGGTGCCCAATTTATAGATTGGGGACCGCAGCTATCAGCTACGATGGGATTCAAATCCCAACGATCAAAAATTTGACCATTACACGGACCGTAGATTTGACCCATGATTTTGCAATTTTGAAAAAAATTCAATTTATTTGATTTTTTTGGTTTTTCTTGGCAATTAATGCCATTTATTGCACTTTCGAGATGAATTTTTGGAATTTTTGATTACTAATAGTATGTTTTTGTATTTTTTAGCAATTTTTAGATTTGTTTGACATTTTTAGGTTGTTTTTTAACTTTTTTTAGTTAGTTTTAGTTATCTTTTTCCCTTATGCACTACTTTTATTCATAAATTGACCTCCAGAGCCTAGGAGTCAGATCTCCTTCACACCCTTTATAGATAGCTTATTGGCCAAGAGTGGGAGTGGTTCGGTACGGTTGGTTTTGGATATGTGCTTGATCTGCCCATGATCAGGGTAGACCAGGCCTATAATACTGCATTGGCCTAGTGCTAGGATGCGCGAACCAACACACTTCACCTACCCATAGATGAAATGATAGTGACCTTGGAGGACGTCTACCAGATCCTTAGGATCCCAATTGATGGGGAGCCCATTACCTCCACTTCATTCACCAACAGAGAAGTTGTCTTTGATGCTATCTTCAATGATCGCAGTGAGGATGCCCAGGGCAGGATTGACCATAGAGACATCCACATCGAATATTTGTGGGGGAAGGGCATCTTATCATTTTGAGAGGTGGTATTCATGCATTTAGTTATCTATATTGTGCTTCCAGACTCCTCGGGTGTGAGGATACCCTAGAACCTCCTGGCCATCGTCAGGAGAGTTATACAAAGCTCTACGTGGTAGCCATTGCTCTTAGCTTGGGGGAGCACACTATTATCTTATTTATATCATGAGTTATACTAGGTTACCCATAGGATTTGGGTTAGTATCAGCTGTATCCTGCTTCTTCAAATCTAGGGTTGAAAGCACATTCAGATCAAGTAGCCCAAGGACTTGTCGCTCTGCATTACTACTATTCCTACCACACATCAGTGTTATGTGGCATGTTGGCCTCACAAGGAGGAGGGGTTCTAGAGTAGGTATCACGCTGGGAACCTGGACCATTACATTGCTAGATTTGCACAACTCCAAGCAAACAATATAGAGTGGCGCTTGTACATGGACTACCCCACATGGGAGGAGGCTGGCAAGCGACTGTGCCAGGCAAGGAGGGATAGGTGGTTGCTTGGCTATAAGACCAATATTCATGAGTACCAGTTCTACTCACATGTCCTCCACTAATTTGGTATGGTTCAAGATATTATGGTGCTTTTGACTATCTACAAGCACCTAGTGATTGGAGAGAGATCTACAGTGGGTCCAACCGACATCGCTAGGGGATGTGGCTGACAAATTCTAGGAGTCGGGCATGGACCAGGCTGGCACCATCATAGAGTATGACACTTGGTGGTCACTCCTACAATGGTAGGGATAGGGGTCCCTTGTTCGAGTAGATGACAGAGCAGAGGTTGATCCATTGGGTACAACATGTGCTAGTGTACTAAGGGTGGATCAGGCACAGAGGCCATTGTAGGTGAGGCTCCTTAAGTTGAGGTAGAGAAGGACATATCTAAGGAGGGTGAGGTACCTCTTGACAATGAGGTTGGATAGCTACTGGCTCAGGTGGTGAGATTATAGACTCATATTGGCACTTTGAGGATCCAGCTACACTAGAGGGATACAGAGATTGCTACGCTACAGGTACAACTTGTAGCAACTCAAATATAGAGGGGACTTTAGCTATGAGGGTAGAGCCCTCATCTACACAAACTATCATGGCACCTCCTATGGAACCAACTACTCTACTACTGATAGATTGTGACCCTATGGCTAAGATATGAAGGCTTCATTCTCTCGTGGAGGAGGGTAACAATCGACAAGATGGGTATGTAGCTCACATCTCCTAGCTGGAGGGCTACATTTGACTGAGTGGTTTGGAGGTACTAGAGGAAACTTGCACCACAGGGACCCATAGGAGCGGATCCCACACTAGGACCAGGGAGACAAGATGGTCTACCACCAACTCGAGCCATAGGACACACAGGACCGATAGATCACAAAGGTGTGAGAGGACACATAGGTCTTCGAGCACTCAAGGTGCTAGCTCTCAAATGAGTCACAAGGGTGGTAGGTGTTATGGTGGTGACTCATAGGCTGGGGATGCAGGCGCTTAGTACAGATCTTAGAGATGTTTGTTGTACTATTTTTGAGTGTAAGGTTGAGGACCTACACAGTTGTAGCCTACGAATATTTTTGATATACCCTCGATGCACTCTTTTTGAACACACACACACACAAATATATATAATATTGATCATTTTGGCTCATTATGTGTACTTGTATGTTTTTACTCTTATGTTTATGTTATGCACACTGATGCAGATGTTCATATTGATGATATGCTAATATGATATGATGTATGGATGACATGCACTAGATAGCTATTTAATTTTATGATGATGATGATTATATGCAGTGATCTAGATGCTTAGATGTGCTATGTATGATGGATGCATATGGATGCGATGTTTATTTTTAAATGCATATTTAATTTTGTTGTATTGTATGCATTTAATATATGACGATGTCACGATATGCTGGTGAAATGAATGTAATGCATTATTTACATGATGGTACTATAATGTAAGTGAACCTGTATGCTTTAATCACTTAAAACATAAGGAATGAATGTGATATGTGTTTAAAAATCTAATGGACTACACCACAGGATGTGTAAAAATCATGACTATAATTAAAAAATCCTCATTACAAAAATTTAATCAATTAATCACCCATATATGAAATGCAATGATAGGCAATATGATGTGAATGCTATATTATGTCACTCTATATTTCTTTTTGCAATTTTGAAATATATACACAATATAGTCAGTGGTCATCTAAATATCATTTCTGATATCCATCCAGTATCTATCCTATATCTTGATTGTGCCTCATGTAATGATGTATCATGGATTTGATACTTTGCAATTTGATGATGGAATGAATTTTATTTTTGATGGTTTGTGATTTTTGGTATTTTTTGCTATTAGAGAAATTTTTGAGGTTTTCCATGAGACTCAAACACCCTAGTAGACTTATCAAAAGTTGTATACTGACCAAACTAAACTTTTGAAATGTTAGGCTTTTGCTAGGATAGACCCTAACTGTTCATTATCCCTTTGTGTGCACATGAATATATTAAGATAAATCATAAGAATACCCTGATGTCAAGCGGGATTCTTTTAGCCCATTTCTAAGATAGGGGATCCTCATATGTTTATCCAATCCTAGGTTTAGATTTCAGTTGGACTAGACCACTAGGTGATATAGGACACCTGAAGCTAGCTCTTCCACATTCAAATATTGGTTTGTACATAAGCAAGGTGCTAATGCATCATACATATTGTCATGCGTAAGGTACAGTAGTGCTAGAAATTCCATGGATTCAAGTTCACTCTCTTATTTTCTTCAATTTTTTAGGATACTTGCTTAGATAAAGTGATAAAAATCACTGTTTATTTTTGTACTTTAGTGACGATAATCACTATTTATTTTGTACTTTATTTTATTTTTTCTTGAGCAAGGGATTTGATACTGATTTGTCTTCCTTTGTACAATTTGTCTTCATTTGACTTAACTTTTTGGAATTTACATTTGATAATTTGCTTCAAAAACTTCCTTTGGGGATTTTACTTTGGGGAACTATTTTTGGGATATCGATCTATGATATCAATATGGGATATCAATCTAGGATGTCGATCTATGATATCTATCTAGGGTATCAATTTGGAGGATTGATCTGGGATATCACTCTAGGATATTGCTCATGTTAATGTAAGCAAGGGATTCTGAATAGAGAATGAACTTGTCCTTTTTCCAATTACCAATATTTCCCATATCGTCTGCACAGGGGGATAAGAAAGAATAACTCTTTTCACCTCAGGATACTTGGTCCTACTTCGTGGCTTTCATCTTCCCCTAGTCCTTATTAGGATTGTTTAATTTGTTGATTAGTGATAGGATTATGATATGCTAAGGGCTATACTTACTAGAACAAAAGCAAAGCAAGATTTCTATCAAATATTGAGAAGACCTCTAGGTATGGTTGAGTGACCAAAAAATCCTATATGTTATTCATAGCAACATTATGGGTTGTGTTGAAAAACACAATTACTCACATGAATGACGAATTATGATAAATGTAGAGGTGCATGATTAAAACACAACGTGGCATCATTTGTAATACTGACCAACACAATCCATCCTACTATGGAATGCAACGGATGCAAAATGCTTATATGTAATGCAATGATGAGATGAATGCATGTGTAAATGAAAATGCATAATGCAAATGCAAATGTTTTTGGATTTTATGCTTTACCAATTTTTTTGGATTTTATTGATTTTTTAATTTTTATTGATTATAAGCCTTTATATTTGACCAAACGATGACTACGTGCCTTTGGATCCTTTTAGATTTGTCCAAGTAGTTTTAAGAACCCTTGGAGCCTTTTTGGATTGACCAAAGAGCTAACAGACGCCTTTGGAGCCTAAAATTGACCAAGCGATTTCAGAAAATCCTTGGGGATTTTAGGTTGACCAAAGGGATTATGAGCACCTTTGGAGCTTTTAGGGATGACCAAGTAGTTCTTAAGAATCCTTGGAGCATTTTTGGGATTGATCGAGTGGTTTTAAGCAAACCCTTAGAGCCTTTTGGGATTGATCGAGCGGTTTTAAGTAAACCCTTAGAGCATTTTGGGATTGACCGAGAAGTTTTAAGCAAATCCTTGAGGCCTTTAACTGACATGACCAAGCGATTTTAGGAACCCTTGGTGCCTTTGGCTATGCTCTCAAGAATAGAACACCTTAATATGGATGATTTTGAGAGGTTTAGGCTCTTCAACACCCCCTAGCGACATTAGGCGATAGGTACCCAAACCAATCTTTTTAGATATGATATAAGGCCCTAGCCAATTAGCTATGAATTTGTCTCGCATATTAGGTGGTAAATTAGAGTTCTGTTGGTTCTTTTTAAAGACGAGATCCCCAACTTCAAAGTCTCCCTGATGGACTTTGTTATTATAAGCTCATTTTAATCACTCTTGATAAATGCATAGATGCTCAAAGGCATTCACGCGATGTTCATCAAGCAACATCAATTGATCCAAGCAAGATTTTCATGTTGTGTCATCATCAATGAACTATTTTAATGCAACATGCAATGTTGGATTTTCCAACTCTAAGGGCATAATCGCCTTAGCACCATATACTAGTGAAAATGGCATTGCCTTAGTGGACATCCGAATGCTAGTCCTATAAGCCCATATTGCAAGGGGTAGCTACATATGCCAATCTTTATGGTTTTTATGTACCGTATTTTCAAGATAGCCACCACTGTCTTGTTTGAGGCCTCAGCTTGCCCATTTGCTTGCGTATAGTATGGAGTCACAAAAATGTGCTTGATTCTATACTTAGACGTCAAAGCTCTCATAGTTTTGTTCTTAAATGATGTTCCATTATCTAAAATTATCTTGGATGGAATCCCAAAATGACATGATATGCTCAAGTATAAACTCTGCTATGCGAGCTCCATTCATCATTGTTAAGGGTATTTCTTCCAACCATTTGGTAATGTACTCAGTAGTCGTAATAATAAAAGTATGTCATCTTGATGACGGAGGATATATCTTACCGATAAGATATAATCCCCACTGAGAAAATGGCCAAGATGCTTGAATGGGCTGTAAGGCCTACGATGGCAAATGCGTAAGATTAGCATAAATCTGACATTTGATGCATTTTTTGACATAAATATTGCAATCCTTCTCCATAGTGGGCCAATAGTAACCCATTTGAATGATGCACTTGATGATGGCCATGTCATTGAAATGGCCACCGCACATACCATCATGAGCTTGTGAAATCGCCCAATATGCCTCCTGGGGCTCTACACGATGAAAGAGAACTCCATCGTAGCCTTGTCAATACAAAATATCTCCTAGCAAGACATATTTAGTCACTTTCTGCTTGAATGTGCATTTTGAAACACATGATAATTCCTCTAGTATTAGACCAAGTTTTAAGAATTCTTGGATTTACGACATCCAGCTCTGGTAAGCCTCGGCTTTGACTGTCAAGATGACTTGCTCCCCCTATGTATTTACATGTGCAAATGTAGACTAGGAAACAACCTTGTGGAAAATGGTGGTACCACTCACTGTTATACTCTGAGAGGTTAATGATCCCCAGGGTGCCTTCTTTAGAAATTCTTTAGCTCTCCAAAACCATTCATCTTTTGGTTCCACGCTAATCATGTTGATTGATTGTTTATTATCAAAGGCTTTGCACTCTACTGTAGTATGCGAGAGCATTTTAATATGAATGGTAGTAAAATCAATAGAGGGATTAAGGATCCCAAATATGCCATGGTTTCTACGAACCTATTTTACGAACGAGGGATTGCCTTGATGTCATACCATTCCAATTTAGCCAAATATATAATAACAAGATCTTTATAAGCTTTTAACATGAGACATCGGCATTGAAAGAGCCCCTTAACTTGGTTGACTATGAGCAAGGAGTCACCAAAGATGTTTAATATTTTAATGTTCATGGTGATGGCTATGTGGAGGCCTAGTAGTAGGGATTCATATTCAGCATTGTTATTAGTGCAAGAATGACAAAGGCATTGGAGCTCCTTGTGGCATGACAAACACTATTCCTACACCACCCCCTTGCTCGCAGTTCAAATAGTCAAAGAACAAGATCATATTAGCATTATTTTTTGGTTCTTTAGGTTTGGGAGCTTCAGATACGACGAAGACCACATCATCCAAAAGCTCAATGGTCATAGGTCTACTATTTGATAGTGGTGCCTCAGCCAGTTTATCAGATATGACTTGTCCCTTAATGGAATTTTGACTTATGAATTCCAGATCAGTAGCATGATCCACTCTGTAGTACATGTATTATGATATGTCTTGCTCATCATATACTACAAAGGATTTTGTTTTGATATTACATATGTCGTATGACTTAGCATATAGTGCCATAATTTATTTGTAGTGAACACTACTACTAAACACAGCTTCTCCACATATGCATATCCTAGCTCATAACTTACCAAGGTTCGGCTAATATAATATATGGCTTGCTCTTTGCCTTGCACATTCTTTTGGGCTAACATGGTCCCTAATGTAAAGTTGATCATCGATATATATAGCAAAAATGGCACATCTGGCCTTGGTGAAGCTAGCACTGACGACGTCGCTAGGTATTGCTTAATTTCAGAAAAGGTTGTTCGACAGTCCTCGTCCTAGTTGAATGGGACCCCCTTGTGTAGCAATCGATTCATGGATCGATATTTACCCGATAATTAAGTGATAAATCACTTTATGGATGCTACTTTGCCCTGTAGGCTTCTTAATTATTTAATGTTTGAGGGAGGATGCATCTCTAGAATAGCCTTGACCTTTGCTAGATCAACTTTGATGCCTCATTTTGAAACGATGAATCCTAATCGCTTTCCTAGAGTTACACCAAATATGCACTTCTTAGGATTCAACCTGACATTATGCTCTATCAGGTGATCGAAGACCTTTTTCAGGACCTCAGCATGCTTAGAATGCAGTAATGACTTAGCCAACAAGTCATCGATATAATCCTCTAGGATCTTATGCATGTAGTCATGAAATATATATGTCATGGCCCACTGGTATGTGGAACCAGCATTTTTAAGGCTAAATGGCATAACTTTATAACATAATGTCCCCCATGGCACTATAAACATGGTTTTATGCTGGTCTTCAATCTTAATTTGAATTTTATTGTATCTAAAAAATTGTCCATTAGGGAAAGCATATCATGACCTATAGTTGTGTCTACAAGAGCATCAATATTTGGTAATGGAAATGAATCCTTTGGCATTGCCTTATTCAGGTCTCTAAAATCCATACAAATACGAATCCTTCCATCAATTTTTCTTATAGGTACCATATTGGATACCCATTTCAAATAATCGATGGAGATAACAAACTCTATGTACAACAGCTTTTGAAATTCAGCCTTCACCATTAAGGCTACTATTGGATGCATATTTCTAAGATTCTGCTTGACTGGCTTCTTTGATAGATCTAGCGAAAGGTTATGGGTAACCAGTTTTAGATCTAGACCTACCATATCTTTGTAAGTCCAATAAAAAATATTAGGTCTCTCTTTTAGTAGAGGAATGAGGATGGCACGCTCATTTGGAGTGAGACTCTCTCCAAATTTAACCTTCCTTAGATTGGTAGGATCATTACTGATATCCACATTGAAGGTTTCCTCTACTAACATGTGTGATCCTTTCTAAAGTTGATGAGGCATAGGGTTTATAGGTTTCGCATTGGAAGCATCCTCAGCATGATAGACATCATAAGCACAGTTTGGTACAAAATAAAATAGTTGTAGCATTTCTTCATTAGAGAAGAAATCTTTAGGCAAGTCAGCATGATCCCAATCGATAGCATCTACATTTAAATGTAATGGTTTAGATGGATCAGTTGGATTGTGGAGTGGAGTGGTCAAATCAATGGAGACCATATTGATGGAATGGAATTGATCTCCAAGACCACATAGAAAAACATTTATATCATCGATGCAGCTCCCATACTTGAGATCTGGCTCTATTGTCATGGGCACAAATAGGTCCTCTCTATATGGGCTACGAATGATCAGATCCTCTCTATACACTGATTGCAAGATTGGATAATTTGGCTCAACAAGCTCTATGTACATAGGCATATCGAGAAACACCATGTGATATATCACATCGAAGTTTGGTGGTCTTCCCCTAAGGTGAGGATTGATATTGATCTCTTTGTACATGTCCTTAATCGTATAAGGTGCATTACGGTGATATAGGTAGGGAGGTCCTAGATAGGCTCTCTTTGTCTCGTCTTCTTCATCACTATCATAATACAATACTTCATTCACCCCCACTGGAATGGGATGTTCTAGAAAATGTGGCCCCATATAGGCTATTTCCTTATCACTATCATCTTTGTTCGATAAAATTGGATATAAGCATTGTAAATACAATACTGCATCATAAACTAGCTCAACCTCACCCCCTAACTAATTTTTAGCTGAGGACTCATTGACCACCAAGATATTCTCATGATACGTCTCGGGTGGTTCTATTATGATGTAATACACCATCTGACTATCCCTATGGAATGTAGAAGGATTAGGGTGATATGGGTTGAAATCCACATCGTCCCCTAGACTAAGGTATAGGCAATCTAAGGATGCTACAAGCAAATCATCATATCCTCGTATTTGCAACCCTAGCCCAAATCTATTAGTTGCCAACTGATAATGTAGCTCAAGAAGAGTCCTACATCCTTGCTCAAAAATACCAAGTCCATACCCATGCCAATGATATAATTCAAAAATGCACTTGGAATATTTAAGGTTGGATAGGTAATGAACATTCACTGAAAATTGTTTGTCATCATCTTCATCCATGGGCATTTGAGTAGGAAGCTGATCCATCCCAGCGTAGATGAATTTTGTTTTATTAGGTGGCTCTCCTAATGGCACTACTGATCTGATCAAAAAATGATGAGCATGTGGTCGGCCCATCGCTTGTGTAGTCTTTAGGATTGGTCCAAAGGTGACATTCTACACAATATATTCATCTAACCCTATGTTGACCAGATGAACAATCACTCACGGTGCAGATGACCCTGCTAACGATGTAGGTGAGGCAGGTTGAGGTAACTCCTTGACTTTATCTTGGGCTTATTCCACTTCCATGGGAGTGGGAGCCTCATTGGCAACTGGTTCAGGTACATGCTTCTTTTTATTTTTGCCCATTTTTACCTTTAGCTTCCTTTCATCCTGAAGCATTGTTGATGCAGTCAATTTCAAGGAAGTTGTTGTAGTGTGCTTGGATATGTGTGATACAAATGTCAATGGTTGAGCACATACTTTTTTTTTGCCTCCTATATTATTAACTGGTGATACTGACCAAACATCTAGGTACATTTATGGGAGTATGAAACCCCCTATAAAATCAGCTAGGTTCACAAATTTGAAGGGCTAATTGTATAGGGTACTCAAAAGTCTTAGCAGGAGGCTGGACCGCCATATTGTCTTGTTTAACCTATACTATTGGTATTTCTTACTCTAGTTCAGGTTTTATTTTTTCGGCTAGTTCTAATGGATCAGGAGTCCTTTCTCTAGGTCTTTCATGAATGTCCCTTTCAGCAAATTCTTGAGTTGGCTCAACTATTGAAGAAGATGATTCTCTTTTTAATATTTTAGGGTAAACATACATAGGCAGTTCTTGTGAATATCGCCCTCCTATGAATGACCTACTACTAACAAACCTTCCTTTTTCATCTCTAGGCTTGTTCATTCATGCTTATGTCCTAAAGCATCTTAATCTCAGTTTCACAAAGACCGTGACCTAACATAGGATAGTCTCTAGACTGTTAAAACTTTACTAACAACACCTATAGTTCCCCAAAAATGATGCCAAAAATGATGAGTGTCATCTAATACTTCACCATTTAATCAATATGTGTCAAATCCATGGTGGTGTCCATGGTTGTATGCGAGAGTAGGGTATAACAGAATTTTATTCAGATCCTTTAGTTCATAGCTCTTATTGATGGGACATTTCGTATTGGGGTGTTTGGTTTTCCTATGAATGTACTAAAAATACTAAAATAATTCCTGTGACAGAAACATAAATGATCCTAATTTATGAAAAACTAAACAAAAATGCATAAAAATAAAGAAAATCCACTCTTACTACAGAAAAGCAAAGCTATACTACTGAAGACTGAGAATTACAAATTGAAATGGCTGAAAGTAAATCAAATTCCTAATGAAATCATCACACATTTTGCAGGAAAGATAACATAATTTAAATGTTTATAATTGCAAAACCTAATGTCAATAGAAATTCTGGAAATGCTGCAAATCTGAAATATGTTAAAAATAGAAAGAAATATTTAACCTATGCAATAACATAAGAAAATTACGAACCTGTCAGTTTCCTACTGCAGCCAGAATAAGTAGAATTTTGTCAAAAGAAAAGTCCTCCCTTGGGCCTGGAAGTGGTCCTTGCTTCCAGCACCAAAGGAGGCAAGTAAAACCTTTCTAAACTGACTAACTATTCACACTTAACTCAAAATAAGATATGAATAATGATGCACTCTTTTATTTGATCAAAACAGCATTACAGTAATGCAGGGAAAACCTACATAATACTGAATTACTATGGCAGATTACAGAAAATCTAATTTATGCTACTCACACCTATTTTTTGCTTCTTCTCCTCTATCCCCTTACACTTAACCAAATGGGAGCGCTTATTTATATTTAACAAAAAATCCTACAGATAAGGTTTATAGCTGTAATTTAGGTCTGTTACAGCAGTTTTAGTTCAAGTCTTCCCTTGAATCCAGGATTTGAATCCTTCAATCCTTATCTTCTTGTAGTTCTGGAGCATTCCCAAGTAAGGAACAGGTGTATATTTGGATAAGGTATTTCTTGAAATTGTTTAACCACCATTTTCTCCTTTTTCAACAACATATCTAAGTAGTTTAGACTGTCTGCGCTCATTCCAGAGTTGATCTGGAATATCAGGCGATAGAATAGGAAAACTGTTGTGTTGTATTCAAAGGTTTGTATGACTAGTTGTAGCGACAAATATGGCCTCTTTGGACACCCAGGAGACTAGTTCCATCCTTGATTTGAGTTGGAGTGGACAAATTCCATGCTATGCTGTAGAAATACAGCTGGCTGGAAATTGTATGACAATGTCCAGTCTATCCTGCACAGTTTTCATTCTGACAACTTTTTGGCGCTAACAGTTAATTTAAATAGGTGCATAACGGTGGAATACATTGTGGAAGACTATAAACCTTATACACAAATTCCCTAAGGAGAATAATATCCTAATTAATGTAGAATTATAATCAGATTTCAGCAAAAACATGAATAAAGCAGTAAAAATAGAGTATCTACAGTTTCCTATTTCTCATGCAAATATTACTACATAATGCATAATTATCCAAAATTAAAATGAATGCACATTACAAATAATGCCAAATGAGTCTTAAAATTATTTAAAAGAAGTCTTTGAATGTGGTAATTCAGTGCCTCATCATTCCCCCCAACCTAATTCAATGCATGTCCTCATGCATTTTGTTCTGCAAGAAGGGCACATAAATCCACATCCAGGTACCGTTCCTTATAGGGCCATACTTTGACGAAGGGTGAATAGTATCCCTTGTGATTTTTGATTTATTGGAGCCATCCTTGAAACTGATCTTCCTCCTATGGATCACTGTCAAAGAAACATGGTACAGGTGTAATGATGGTAGGCATTCTATATCTGAGGCCAATCCATTGCTCCTTGAGCTCATATATTATCTGTATGATGTTGGCAGCCCTTCATCTTGACCAAAGCAGATTATTGGGTGAGATGGGTTCTCTCTTTCAAAGAGATATAGGGAGTTCATCCCATCTACCTTTGCAGGCTGACAAAGCATTAGGGAATGATAATGAACAATATTCTTGAAAATTATTTATACCATCCTGCAAATTTTTTAGATATAACCTCTTCACTCTGTCATCCCTCATTAATGTAAAATGTTCATTGGTGGTAGTTCTATGGTTATAATGAATTGGTCTAATAAGCAAAACAACCTGTAATTCCAGGGCCTTGTTGGCCTTCTTCTGTTCTTCCCAGTAGACCTGATTTTGTAGAGTTGACTGAAATACCCTCAATTGAACATCTCCAGTGAAAATGTGGGGAAGGAAAATGACTTCTGATGGCAGAAGGAATCTATGGAGAAACAATTCACACAACAATTTTTTATATTCTGTAGTGCTTTCCCAGAAAACTTCTATAAATTATTTAGCTGTTTCAACTGTGTCTGTCAAGCTAGAGGCAATCCTCATGATTTGCCAACGCAAGTCCTTTTCTTTCAAAATTAAGCTGTAAAACCTAGGAGGCCTTCTGCATTGTACTAGACATTCAGTAATTTGGCACATACTTTGAATCTTTTCCTTCAATTTATTGACTTCAAAAGTTTTCTGTTCCACTTCCTTCTCAAGGTTTTTTTGAGATACAACTTTCTCTTCCAGTTGTTGACATTTATTCATCCAGAAGGTCACATCCTCAGTGTATTTGACAAGTGAGATTGTATCAGGAGGTCTAAAAATAGGCGGCATTTGGGAAACAATATCCACTTGTACTCCAACATCCATAGTTTCTATCACAGTGTTATCTGTTTGTGTCTCTATTTCAACCAGCTCAATTTTAGAAATGGCCTTTTGTGGGGATGACTGAATAATTACCCATGCTGGAAATATTGAACCTACTTCTACTGGTGAGGTGATTGCTATGCAGTCTTTAGACATTTGCACAACTGCTTCTGCGGGTTCATTTTTTGAATTCTATTGAGGGTGTTGTGGTATCTCCGTTGCTTCTGATGCTTCAACAACTGACCTTTTCTCTATAGTGTCTGCCAGATTAACCAACAGATTTGCCATTTCATTCCCTAAATCTGTTTGTGAGGGTTGTTCTAGAATTACCAGTCTATTTTTTATAGTTTCAATTTCTTGCCACAGTTTGGCAATAACATTATCCTTTTCTTTTAAATTGGCCTCATTCTTTTCAATCCAACCCATTTGAGTTTTAATCACACTCTTTGCTGCCCAAAGTTGTGTTTCAATATCAGCTGCGTCCTCTTCTTCTGAACTTGAATTACCTGCTTGTTCTGCCCCTGTTTCTACATCTTCATCAGTATCAGGGTAATCAACTAGAGGTTCCCACTGATTAGGAATAAATGCATCCTCTTGTGTTTCTTCTATATTGATATGTTATTTAGAATCATAGGAGCAAGTATAAGTCATGGATGGTACTGTTTCTGCTTCAACATTTTCCTGTTGCACATTACTTTCCATTGCTTGAACATCAACATTTTGTTTCTCTTGCACATTAATACCCCCTTGCAATATTGAAGACCTCCTCAATTCTGGGATAGATGGCCCTTTCCTCCTTTTAGTACTACTGTCAATTTTTCTATCTTGCAAAATAGAAGGTTCCTTTGCCTCAGAATTGTGATGTTTTTGTGCACAGGTAATTTTTCGCTTTCGTTCAGCATAACGTTGTGTTCTAGTTTTTGCGAAGGGAGGTTCTTCAGGAGATGAAGGAGTTGCCCTAGTTGAGGTGCTAGGTGTAGAAGTGGAATTAAGGTTAGGTACTTATGTTTCCTGTTCATAATGTTCACTAACTTCTTCTATGGCAATTTCATCCTAGGTTCAAAAAAATAGATAAAACTTCCAGGATGACCCCTGAAATGGTATTTACATATCATTTTGATCAACCCATGGTGCTTCGGATATCCCCTCCCTGCTTGATATTTCTAAGACATGTTGGTCAATTCCTGGTATAAATATTGGGGCAAATTGACTTTAAGCTCAGGGTTTTCATGGCCAAAAAGGAGATGAGTTAAGATTTTCATGTGGCAGCCAAAAAGAATAGGATATTGACCATCACAGGTAATAAATCAAATAACCCAGACAATAACCTCATCCCACGGGGTTTGCAAGCTAGACCATTTAACTCCTTTTCATATGCCATTACTCATTATATATTCTATTGGTCTATCATTTTTACCCCTAAACTGATTAACGAGGTCTGCAAGGGTATTCTTTCCAGACTTATTTATAAGAACACCTTCAAGAGGTAACTCTATAATTTCACTGAGAATTTGAGGGCTTACCTGGATTGTCATTCCATTAATTTGTTCTCGATTTTTTTTGAAAGTTCTAGCGAATTCGATAGCGAGCCCTTCTGAATGTCCTTCAAATTTTTGTAAGAACGGCAGAAATCCCCCTTCGGCAAAAATTCGTAGGCATTCTGAATCTCTCTGTAAATATTCAATGTTTTTTGGTTCAATGCGATTTTTGTAACCCACCATCCTATCTAGTTCTTTGCTAGCTTCTCCCAATACACTCATGCTGTGGGAATTTTTTTTTTACCACTATCAATTCTGGAATGGAAGGAATGCGTTTCGAAGTTGACAGATACATGCACGGAAAAAGAATGATGTATGGACATGTGACGTGAAGTAAATCTGGAAGGTGGTAGCACCCAATTAATAATGCGCTTCTCCTCATATGATTTCGACAAATGTGGTGACGTGGTCTATACGCCAGCTAAAAACTGCCTCGTGATCACCTCCTTAAAACATGCGCCACCTTATGATATTATAATTTGTGATGTGGCACAGTGCCCCAAATCTTATGATGTTGATGTAGGCACAAAAATCTCATGTCACGTGCTTTCGAAGTTAACTTATTCCAGAGTAGAGTATTCTAGAGTAGGCTTCTTTTATTTCTTAAGGAATCATTGGAATTAAATGCATGTGTTTATGCTAACTAAGGATTCCATACATCATATAATACATATTTACAAGATTAAAAAGGAAAGCACATACCTAAAAAAATTGTTCTATCCATATTTTGTACAAATGCTAATTTCCAACTGTTTCTGCATTTACAGAGTGCAATTAGAACATAACTATCTCAAAACAGACGAATAAAACAATTGTGAATGGAATGAGGGGGAATGGAAAGGATATGGAATGATGATGGGAGAGAGTGGAAAGGAGATGGAATGATGATGAGGAAAAATGAATGGAACGTTAGTGGATAGTAGGCAATCATGCCAACGAACTGGTTTTCATGAGAGCCAAATTCAGATGTGCCTCAAAGAGGTTTTCACATTCTGATTTATTGATTTTTTTTTTTAGACATCACTTGATTGAGTTGGTTTTAGAAGCAATGGTTGCTTCCAATACCATTACATCCATGTTTCCCACTTGTTTGAGAAATTCTTCCTTTGTTAACGGCTTATGATACACACGGAGACGATGACCGTTAACCACCATCTTTCTTCTTGAATCATCAATTGGTGAAAGATGCACAGCTCCATTGGTGAATACTTCCTCAATTTCATAAGGTCCAAGCCACCATGTCTACAGCTTTCCAGGATGATCTTTATATCGTGAGTCAAACAACAAGGCCCAGTCACCTTGTTGAAATTTTTGTTGTTTGATGTGACTATCATGCCATAATTTTTGTTGTTCCTGGATCACCTTGGTCTGGTGCAATGCATCTCTTCGTAATTCATCCAATGCATTGAGCTACAGAATTCGATATGTTTGTGCCTGTGACAAATCAATTCCCACTTCCATAGCAGTTCAAAGAGTTAGTAGTTCAAATTCAATTGGCAACAAAGTCTTTTTACCATAAACTAATTCATAAGGAGTAAGTCTAGTAGGGGATTTCTAGGTTGTGTTGTAGGCCCAAATTGCTTCAGGCAATTTATCCACCCAATTCCTCCTATGGGTTGCTACAGTTTTGGTCAAAATCCTTTCTAACTCTCTATTTGTCACTTCAACTTGGCCATTGGCTTGTAGATGATAAGGTGAGGATTTTCGATGTTTGATTTCATACAGTTTTGTATAATATTCCACAACTTTTGAAGTAAAATTAGGTCCTTTATCAGTGGTAATAGAATGGGGAATTCCAAATCGCAGAAAAAATTGTGAATACAAAAAATCAGCAACTTTCTCCTCTTGGGCATGTTTGAAAGCACGGGATTCTACCCATTTGGTTACATAATTGATGCATACAAATATGTGTACTTTTCCTTGGGAAGGAGGATAAATGGGTCCTACAAAATCTAAACCCCATATCTCAAATGGTTCTGTACCTAATTGAGGTTGTAAGGGCATTTCACTAGTAAAGGTAGGTTTACCCATTCTTTGACATGCATCACAATTTCTCACATACCTTTTCACATCTTTGTGTAGAGATGGCCAATAGTAACCAGCACCCAAAATATTTTGAATGGTAGTTTTTACTGAATAATGTCCCCCTGATGGTTCATCATGACAAGCACGTAAGACATCATATATTTCATCTCTGCGTAAACACCTACGTAAAACATGATCAGGGCCACATTTGAACAATAATCCCTCTATCCATTCAAAAGATGAGCTTTGCCTAATTAACTATTTTTTTTGTCTAGGAGTAAAATGAAAAGGAATATTTCCTAAAACCAAATAATTGGCTATATTAGCAAACCAAGGAGTTTGTATAGAAACTGCGAACAACTTTTCATCAGGAAATGCATCCTCAACCAACTCTACTGTATCTGCATTGGGTAACCTTGAAAGAAAATCTGCCACCACATTAGACTTCCCTAGCTTATTAACTATAGTAATATCAAATTCCTACAGTAATATTAGCCATCGAATAATTCATGAACTAACCAAGGGTTTATTCATCAGATATTTTATAGCAGCATGATCTGTGTGGATGAATACTGGATACCCTGTGATATAGTGTCTAAACTTATTAATGGCATATACTATAGATAAGAATTATTTTTCAGTTGTGGTGTAGTTCTTTTCAGCTCTAGTCAAGTTTTTACTAATGTAGTATATGGCATAATGCTGCCCATCTTCAATTTTCCCTAGCGCTGCTCCAATAGCAGTATTGGAAGCATCAGTTTGAATATGGAAAGGCAACTCCCATTTAGGGCCTCTCAGTACTGGTGGAGTGGTTAATTTGTCCTTTAAAGTTTCAAAGGACTTCTGACAATCAACAAACAAAACAAATTTAGAATCCTTTGTTAATAATGCAAACATTAGATTAGCAATGGTACTGAAATTAGCAATAAATCTACGATAAAAGCCAATATGTCCTAAAAAACTTTGTACATCAGTTTGAGTTTTTGGAGGAGGAAGGGTTTTGATTACTTCTTTTCTTGGGATCAACTTTGACTCCCTCAACAGATATGTGGTGACCTAAAACAATCCCTTCTTCCATAATCAAGAAACATTTCTCTGTATTGAGTGACATATGATATGTTTTACAGCGTATAAGAACTTTTTCAAGTTATTCAAGGATATACTCAAAAGAATCACCAAACATAGTGAAGTCATCCATGTAAATTTCTACACTCTCGTTGGTCAAATCAAAAAATATAGCTATTACAACCCTTTGAAATGTTGTGGGTGCATTACACAAACCAAAAGATAGAACTTTGTAAGTGAATGTTCCCCAAGGGCATGTGAAAGTTGTTTTTTCCTGATCCTCTGGTGCAACCTGGATCTGATTATAGCCACTAAAACCATCAAGGAAGCAGAAAAACTTCTTACCAGCAAGAGTATCCAGCACTTGGTCTATAAATGGCAATGGAAAGTGGTCTTTGTGTGTGACCTTGTTCAATTCCCTATAATCTACACACACTCTCATTTTCCCATTTTTCTTTGGAACAATGACCAATGGTGAAACCCATTTACTATCTGAAATTGGATAAATGAATCCTACATCCAACAATTTTTCAATTTCTTCTTTAACAATGTCTTTTAGAGCAGGATTCAAGCGTCTTTGTGGTTGTCTTACTGGTTTGATATCTTCTGTATATATCCTATGTGTACATACATCAGGATGTATGCCAACCATGTCCTTGTAATTCCAAGCAAAAGCTTGAATATGCCTCTGTACAACAGTAAACAATTTGGCTTCTTGCTCAGTAGTTAACCAACTATTAATGTTCACACACTTTCCTAGTTGTATTTCAATTTGCTTGACCCCAGGAAGAATAGAATTAACAACCTCATATTTACTGTTGATTAATGTATTTAATGGACAATGATGTGGCTGCAGAGTATGAAATACTTTGGACTCTGGTGTAAAGGTAATACCTGATGGAATGATTTGCATAGGACAAGTCAAAGAATTTAGAAGATGATGGTGCCACCCATGTGGCAGTGTGAAAGAACTTTCTTGTAAAGGAATAGAAGTCATAGGATCGGCAATGTGTTCATTATCCTTCCATAACAATCGATGGATCACAATTTGGTCATCCTTAAGGCCTTCTTCATGCAGTGTTTTTACCAAGACTGATTCATATTCAAATATTTCTTTCTGATGAATTCAATTCTTCAATATGTTATTTTACTACAACAGTGGCCAAGGTGACAAAAGTTTCATGTTCTTATTCAGATTCAGGATACCAAATTTATCCAGAATATTTGGCTGAAGGTTGGGCTGGTGGATATAAGGATATTTTCTTCAAATCTACACCATTGGAGATGGTCATTTCTCCTGACCTACAGTCTATAAATGCAGCTGCAGTAGTAAGCCAGGGTCTTCCTAAAATAATAGGATAACCATTAGCTGTATTTTTGGGTTGTAACACAAGGAAATCCATAGGATATTCACAAGAAGAGACTTCAATGGATACATCCTCCAAAATTCCCTCTGGTTTAGCTACTAACCTGTCTGCCATTTCCAAAATAGTGGTAGTAGGACTCAGATTGTTGAGCTACAATTTTTGCATATTTTCTTTGGTCATCACATTGATTGTAGCTCCTAAATCTATAAGTACATTTGGAATTTTAACCAATCCCATAGTGATGGTAACCACTAGACTCCCTAGATCACCATACTTACGAGGGACTAGCTTCCTAGAAAGCAGATCGGCCAACTTCCATTCTACCTACACAGTTTTTGGAAAGGCTTTCTTCTTCCTACCAGGTTTCCTAATGCACAAATCCTGAATGGTTTTTCTAATCAGAGGTACTTATTTTATTGCCTACAACAGTGGAAGTGAAATGGACATTTTTCTTAATTCAATAATTAATTCTAATTCATGGGTTGAGATAATTTGATCAAACCTTTCAAGATATTGCAGATTTACTAAGGCAGGTTCAGGTTCCCCTTTGTCTATTTTTTCTTCCTTCATTTCTATTTGTAATGTTTTTGGATTTGGCAAATCATGTTGTCCATCAATTTCTTCAATAGTTGTGGGTGCAGGGTCAGGTAAAACCCTCCCTGATCTTAACTGGAATTTACTATAGTCAAGAACATTGATTGCAACAGTAGACTCCTCAAACCCAGCTCCATAAATAGGAGCTCCAAGTCTGTTATTATTTGGGTTAGCAACAAGCTGAGCTGGGAGTGGAGGTTGCTTGACTGGTTGTGTTTGTGGTGGTTGGTTTCTTCCCTAGAAATTTTTATTAGGAGCTGGCAAAAATTGTTGGTTTGGTGCTTGATATCGTTGTTGAGATGGATATTGTTGTCCCCACCTTTGTCCTTGTTGATTTTGTACCCAAGGTTGACTATTTGAAGGCCATGGTTGATTCCAATTGGAATATGACCAGTCTTGTGGAGCTATCCAAGAATGTTGCCAGGGTTGCAAAGGAGGTTCTATGTATCCCCAAGGCTTGTTCTAAGGATTTTGTCCCCAATGAGGAGTATTTGCAAAATTTCCTCTCGATCTCTGTCCTATCACATTAATTTCCTCAGCTTGGATTTCTAAAACATTCTTCAGATGGGGCAAAAAGTGACATTTATCAGTTGTATGTCCCTTTGAACAAATACCACAAATGGCTGATATTGTAGTTTTGTCTAATGGATATTCTTGTAGGGCATGCTTATTCCTGCACCTAGGACAATAGATGGATAAAGGTGATGAAGAATTGCCTTTTGGAAGTCATTCCCCAAATGCAGAGTTTAGTTGAACCAGAATATCAATCTTCATATTGGCTAACTCTTCCATTAATTCCTTGGTATCCACATTAGTAGGATTCTTATTTTTCCTTCTATGCCTAGTTCGAGAATAATTTCTACATAGCTCCATAATGTCATCAAAATCAATTTGATAAACATTTCCCTTTCCCATTATATCCAATACTTCCTTAGACTCATCTGTTAGTCCTCTTAAAAATATAGCTTTTAACACATCTTCGTCTATACCACCAACTCGTTTATGAATGAAAGCAAATCGATCAAGATAATCTTCCAAACTTTCATCTTCTTCTTGCCTAATCCAAAACAACTCATCCTTCATATTACGTACCCTACAGTATTCCTGATACTTGTCTAAGAATGCAGTTTCCATTTTTGCCCAAGTGTGAATAGAATTTGAGTCCAGACTCCTGAACCATTGTAATGTTGCATCCTTAAGAGTAGAAGGAAACAACTTCAATTTTTGATTATCAACAATATAATCATAAGTTTGACACAAGATCTTAAATTCAAACAAGAATTGGTCAGGATCTTCAAAAATTGTCCCTCTGAAGATTGGTAATACTGAGGGAGAAATAGTTTTCATAGCCCCTGGCTGACCAGTGGCTAATTGTATATGGTACTCAAAAGTCTTAGCAGAAGGTTGGACCGCCATATTGTCTTGTTCAACCTGTACTATTGGTATTTCTTGCTCTGGTCTAGGTTTGATTTGTTCAGCTAGTTCTAATGGATCATGAGTCCTTTCTCTAGGTCTTTCATGAATGTCCCTTTCAGCAAATTCTTGAGTTGGCTCAACTGTTGAAGAAGATGATTCTCTTTTTAATATTTTAGGGTAATCATACACAGGCAGTTCTTGTGAATATCGCCCTCCTACGAATGACCTACTACTAACAAACCTTCCTCTTTTGTCTCTAGGCATGTTCATTCATGCTTATGTCCTAAAGAATCTTAATCTCAGTTTCACAAAGACCGTGACCTAACATAGGACAGTCTCTAGACTGTTAAACCTTTACTAACAACACCTATAGTTCCCTGGCAACGATGCAAAAAATGATGAGTGTCGTCTAATACTTCACCATTTAATCAATATGTGTCAAATCTAGGGTGGTGTCCATGGTTGTATGTGAGAGTAGGGTATAACAGACTTTTATTCAGATCCTTTAGTTCATAGCTCTTATTGATGGGACATTTCGTATTGGGGTGTTTGGTTTTCCTATGAATGTACTAAAAATACTAAAATACTGCCTGTAACAAAAACATAAATGATCCTAAGTTATGAAAAACTAAAGAAAAATGCATAAAAATAAAGAAAATCCACTCTTACTGCAGAAAAGCAAAGCTATACTACTGAAGACTGAGAATTACAAATTGAAATGGCTGAAAGTAAATCGAATTCCTAATGAAATCATCACACATTTTGTAGGAAAGATAACAAAATTGAAATGTTTATAATTGCAAAACCTAATGTCAATAGAAATTTTGGAAATGCTGCAAATCTACAATATGTTAAAAATAGAAAGAAATATTTAACCTATGTAATAACATAAGAAAATTACAGAACCTATCAGTTTCCTATTGTCCTACTGCAGCCAGAATAAGCAAAATTCTATCAAAAGAAAAGTCCTCCCTTGGGCCTAGAAGTGGCCCTTTCTTCCAACACCAAAGGAGGAAAGTAAAACCTTTCTAAACTGACTAACTATTCACACTTAACTCAGAATAAGACATGAATAATGATGCACTCTTTTATTTCATCAAAACAGCATTACAGTAATGCAGGGAAAACCTACAAAATACTGAATTACTATGGTAGATTACAGAAAATCTAATTTATGCTACTCACACCTATTTTCTACTTCTTCTCCTCTATCCCCTTATGCTTAACCAAATGGGAGTGCTTATTTATCTTTAACAAAACATCCTGTAGATAAGGTTTATAGCTATAATTTAGGTCTGTTACAACAGTTTTAGTCCAAGTCTTCCCTTGAATCCAGGATTTGAATCCTTCAATCCTTATCCTCTTGTAGTGTTGGAGCGTTCCCAAGTGAGGAACAGATGTAGATTTGGATAAGGTATTTCTTGAAACCGTTTAACCACCATTTTCTCCTTTTTCAATAGCATATCTGAGTAGTTTAGACTATCTGCACTCATTTCAGAGTTGTTCCAGAATATCAGGCGATAGAATAGAAAAACTGATGTGTTGTCTTTAAAGGTTTGTATGACTAGTTGTAGCGATAAATATGGCCTCTTTAGACACCCAGGAGACTAGTTCCATTCTTTATTTGAGTTGGGGCAGACAAATTCCATGGTATGCTATAGAAATACAACTAGCTAGAATTTGTATGACAAAGTCCAGTCTATCTTGCACAGTTTTCATTCTAACAACTTTTTGGCGCTAATAGTTAATTTAAATAGGTTCATAACAGTGGAATACATTGTGGAAGACTATAAAACTTATACAAAAATTGCCTAAGGAGAATAATATCCTAATTAATGCAGAATTATAATTAGATTTCAGCAAAAACATGAATAAAGCAGTAAAAACAGAGTATCTGCAGTTTCCTATTTCTCATGCAAATATTACTACATAATGAATAATTATCCAAAATTAACATGAATCCACATTACAAATAATCCCAAATGAGTCTTAAAATTATTTAAAAGAAGTCTTTGAATGTGGCAATTCAGTGCCTCATCAGTGGGCACAATATGTGACTTGGGTAGCTTTAAAGGACCTAACACCTTGGTCGTTATAATATTGATTGATGAACTAGTGTCAACCAAGACCCTCTTGAATGGCATGTGATTAACACATATGATGAAATGTAATGGTGGGTCAGCCGTATCTGTAGGAACCATCTTGATTTCATGATTGTAGAATTGGATCATAGGTTACTGGCACTATTGTACGTGTCCCACAAAATTGGTGAATGCTTGAGCATCCTAGGACTGTACCTCGATGGACCTCAGAATATGCATGAGAGTCTCCCTATGCTTAGGGGACTGTTGTATCAACTCATAAATAGATAACTTCATAGGAGTTGTCTGCAGGATTTGAACCAACCTACTTCATATGGTCACCACCAATCTAGTTGGTGGGCCTGGGATATTTTGAACTGGTCGTTGATTCAATGTAGCTTGTATCCTGATGGGAGTGTGAGGTTTATTTGGCTACTCATACCTCCCATGTCTGGTAACAACATTAAACATTCCTACGAACCCTTGGGTAGGTGGTTCTATGCACACTTGGTTGACCTAGCCAATGTTGTTGTGTAGTGCCTCATGGTTTGGCAATGGATTTTTATAAATCCCCATGTTTTGGTTGTTGAGCACCAGCATATTATTAGGCACTATAAGCTCACCTTTATCAATAATATTATGCATAATATGTTTGAAGGACAAACACACTTCGATGTTGTGGCCCTTCGCACCATGGAAGATGTAAAATAGATCATCCTGATACCCCTTCAACTTGGGCTGGTTAGTATCGACCAACTTAATCTCGGGAAACTTGATTGCCTTAGCCTTGCATAATTGATGGAATATTTATGTCAACGATTCCATAAAAAGTGTGAACTGGTGAGGCGGGTGTTGCTCCTTATTTTTTCCCTTGTAATTATTCTTGCATTGCTTGTACTACATAGGAGGAGGTTGGTCCTAATAATTTTGCTTTTGTTACCTCTTATCATCTCTTTGGAGGTTTAACGTCACTTTATTGATGTGGGCCTATTTGCCCTAATGTTTCTTGGAGCTCTTCTTGTGCCCCTCCTTCCTATTTTTGAGATTCAAGTTGCCTTCTTGTAGCTTGATATCCTCAATTACTTTAGCTTGCGCCAAAGCTTGCTCAAATGTCGGGTACTGCTGTAGTTGCAACAATAATGAGATGTGCTTAGCATAACTCTTCATGAACATTTGGGTCAATTTTGTAGTAGGAATGGGGAATGGCAACTTTACCATTAATATCCTTGACCTCTTTCTGTATTCTAATATTGTCTTATCATCGCACTAAACTAGTGCAGCCATATCAAAAAATTTGGCTTGCTTCTTGATGCCAAAATAAAAGTGTTCAAGAAAGGCATTAGCTAGTTGCTCAAAATTGGTGATATTGTGCTTCTTCAGCTGATTAAACCACTCTTGATTTGGGCCTGAGAAGGTTGTGATGAATGTATGCAAAATCAACGTATTGTTGCTTACGATCTGGAAGCATACATCCAAAAAATTTATGACATGCTCTTGTGCATCTTCATCACCTTTGAATTTATCTAGCTTGGGCATGATAAAATGCTTAGGATATGCTAGAGTAGGTACCGAGGGATCCAAAGGCTCGTTATGAATATTTCTCAATGTCAACTTTTGAAAAGTCGTGCCTTGCCTCTCGATTGCTTTCACTTTCTCTGCTAAGGCCTTATAGGCCTGTGAGGATAGAAATTCCTCCTCCATAAACTGATGTGGGGGTGGTCTTGGAGGCACATTCTTCCTTTGTCGAGGTGGAGGATGTTGCTCCTCCTCCTCAGCCTAGGAGATTTTGGGATATCCTTTATTGGCTCCATCTCTCTATTCTTACTCATATTGTCTTTGCCTCTGATCTTTGAATGATGGTTATCATTCTTTCTATTGGGCACTGACATGAGTGTGAGTTTCTCTGCGCTACTAATGTACATAGACTTGTGAAAAATCCCTCCTATGAATGTGCTCTCCATGCTCAGCATGAGTGAATAAACCAGCCCTGGCTATCCTATCCTCTTGTTCCACATGCTCCTTTTGGGTAAGGATACGTTCCTCATGCATATGCTTCTCATATAGTCTTTTTCTAATGAGCCTTTGTGACTAAATATTCTCATATTCAATGTGTTGCCTCTCTACACGGGCATCCTCCAATTGATATTGGAAGAGTTGTCGTCTCTGCTCGGATACCAGTCTATGTGATCTATCAATGTGATCAGTTGTAAGAGGCCTCTGGTATGTGTGCTATGTGCGAGTGACCTTATGGATTCTATACCCATCTAGAAGATTCACCATACTTTTACCTTTATCTATGAAGATGATATTGGTGTCATGTTGAGTCATGTGTTGTGTACCACCATGCGTGGATGGTGGATGTGAATCATGAGGGCACTTGGAAGCCTCCCCATGTTCTCTAGTAGTCCTGATAATGCTCCCGCCATCCTCACTTAGAGCATGAGTGGGCGGAGCTAAAGGCTTGTAGTCTAACTTCATGAGGTTGCTACCTAAACCATTCAACTACCTGTATCATGATGGCTCATGCAGTGGTGTACCGTTGGCTCCCACCTTTGATATATCAATAGTGATCTTACGAGGTTCACTACGCGTGGGAGTGTGAAAATACTTACTAGAAATTTGACCTATCTACATACCCCTAGATGGGTGGATCTTGATCTCTTCTATAATATAAATTTGGAGGTATGGAACCTCCTGTAGACCTAGTACGTAGGGGTACCAACTTGGCTCCTTGTATGACATACTCATCGATCGATCCCATGGATGCACATGCACTGCGATCTCGGTAGTGGCTTCCAAGTGGAGCACCCTCATGCTAAGAGGCTCCATGCTCTATCCTATGTCTAGAAGAGTGTACAAAAAATCCTCTATCAGGGGTATGCTCAATGGTGTCCCCTCATTTCGAATTGTCTCCTCTAATGCTTTCTGAACGACATTTGGGAAGCGCATGTAGGTGAGGGTTCGACACATTTTGTTGTGAATTTGGTGGGGCTTTGTCATTGACATCAGTATTAAGCCTCTGTCGACCTCCTTGTGTCTCCACCATGGTACACCTAGTGTCTAGATTTATATTTTCCTATGCAAACAAGGTATACAATGGTGATTATCTCGTATTAATTTTTAATGTGAGCCCTAAACTGTTTGATGTTGTTTTATGATATTTTGAGTCAGTATTAGAAACTCTTATTATGTTTGAAAGCTTGTTGAATGATAATATCAGTTTAATTGGCTTTCACTTGTATACTCATAGCTCAAAAACTTGGCTATGAACTCCAAGTCATGTAATCCAACCTATAATGTGTGGTAATGAAGCCCACACATGGCCAGGGATCACAGGTCCTCCCAGATCCTCACCCATTTTCACCCAGTTAGCATCATACCCTCCGAAGAGGAGTATATGCAAATTTTCCAAGCTACAAAAGGTTCTCGGATCCGGTATTGGTCTAGAACATAAGGTACATGGGATTTGGGCCAACGGATGGAAGTCACCTCCACCATCATTGAAACCCTACTAGTGGTTGGATGTCACATCCAACTCACTAGCATTTAATTGAAATGTGGTGTGTGGTTCATTTTAATTGTTGCATGAAAATAAAATGCATCATACATCAAACATGCTCATTTCTTATATGCTATGCAACAAAAGAACTTTTCAAATTCATAAAATGCAATCTACATACTACATGCTCTTTTCGACAATGCAAGTTACAATGATAAATGGCCTCTAATTGGGCCTTAGACATGCAAACCAACACATAATTTAATCTAGCACACTGGATTCTAGGGCGGACTGCAATCAGAGGTCCGTTGTTCCTAGCAGTGCCTAGCTAAAACATAGAAAAAGAAACCCTAAGGACCTACTCCATTTTCATGTTCTTTTTATCCTTAATCAATTTAGGTTTCAATTTCTCTATTCTGGAAAAACATAGAGGCAAAATACAGAGATAGAGAGTGTCAGAAGGGCCTACCTTAGGTCCTCATATGATCTAGCTTTGAACTCCTACTTTCTGCTGTAAACCACAACTTTGTTGCATGGTTGCTACTGTAGATTGCATCTTGAAGCCGCGAGCTAGCAATGAGACCGTAGCTGTCAACTACGGTTTACACCTGATATCAAAAAACATAAAAATATCAGAAATCAAATGCTAAAAATGTGGAGTTTCACCGTGATCGCCTACTATAACCATCAAAATGGCCTCACACCTATGCTTCCTACTATGTAAACAAAATAAGAGATACAAATGAATGCATTGCAAAATTGACAACAAATGGGAAAGAAGAAGAACACTTTTATTCCATTAAAGAAGCCAATTCCGATTACAAATATGTCCCTCTTAGGGATACCATTTTGATACTCTTATTATAGTAGGAAAAGCATATGAAATCCCTCTCAAGGGTGAATGTGAGTTTCAAGCCATTTGGGGTGACACGAACTGCTCTAGGGTGGATTTGACCCTCTTTTTCATGTTGAGGAAGAAATTAGATGATTGAATATCCTTCAAATCTACTTTCTTGCAGTTAAGAAATAACACAAAAGCATTAATATCATATGGAGCCTCTCATGATGAGGCCCATTAAAGGATATAAACATGAAAATGCTATAACACTAATGAAATCAAGAAAATGAAAAAATCATGTTAGACTTATGCAAAACTCATAAAGATTGCTTAAAAAATATAAACAAAAAGTATAGCTATCAATCTAGTGGATTAATTGCATGAAATGAAGCATTATAACATGAAATTAAGCTAATTATGTCCTACTTGCCATAATGAAGTAAACCTAATGAAATCCATAATTCAATTAGTTAAAGTCTCTAAAATACTAAAAAAATTACTTGCCATGCTTAATCTAGTATAATGAAACATACTGTAAAAGAAACAATAAGGAGATCTATCACCATTTGCAAATCATAGCTCAAATGAGTGGTCTACACTGTACACTGCGGTTGTCAGTCACGATGAGCAACTGAATAGCTTTGCCCTCCAAATCCAAGGTTGTGGGCTTGATCCTCCTTGTCCAAATGATGATAAAGGGTCGCCTTGATGTCCTCTGACTGGTTTGGTGATTGAATTACACAATTGGGCCTTTGTTTGCCCGAATTATCATTTCTTGGTGTTCTAGCTCCTTAGGGCATCCATGGCACAAATTGACATGATGCTTGGTGAATTGGCAAGTGAATGGCAACTAGGCTCTCTTAGTGTATTCAAAATGAGTCTACAATCTGATAGGGCTTCACTACTCTAATATCCAATGTACTCTCTCTATCTATTTTGACAACACTTCAGCATCAAAATACAATATATCTTTGCCCTAATTTGAAGGGGTACTTATAGGATTACCCAAGGGCTAGGGGTGGCTTCATGGAGAATCCAAGATCAAGAAGAGGTGGTTGGGATAGTTGGATTGGAAGCCTCTGGAATATTTCATCCTTCAACTACCCTCTTCTAGAACAAATGGCCATTCAAACATATTTGGCTTGGATGAAGGCCAACTAAACTTTAGTTCTAGATCACGAGTGATAACTACAGTGTAGACTATGAACTGCAAGTGTCATCTATGGTTCATACTATAGACCGTAGGTCTCAACTACGATTCATACTGATTAGGCCAAGGAGCCCAAATTGAGTGGTTAAAACCACTGCTCTATCTTGGAATCTATCCAAGATCTTCCATATGGTCTTGTAGCATGTCCCATATGATTAGTCACCATTGACATGAGGTATTTTAGGTGTCTACAAAGTTTTATGAGGTTTTTCTCTTTTCTCAATAGGGTACGTCCATGCACTCCATATTGGTCAAATTTTTTCATCCTCTCCTACTTAGTCTAGATAGAGGGTGAGAAACCAACTTTTATTTTGGTAAAGGAACAACCAAAACAAGTATGAGGTATAGTTAAGCTCTCTCTCCTCTTTGAACTCTTTGAGTTGACTTCCCATTTGATATAAAATATAATTAGCATAATCAATCATTTGGGAGTGTTGTGAGTAGGTTTGTATTATTTGTAATAGAGCTATATGCTCTTTATAGAGTTTCTAGTCATTTTTCTCCCCTAGGATTATGGTTATCCAAGACATTACCATTTGTACATATTTGAATTGATCCAAATTTGATGGGATACTAAACTTGGATGGTAGATTTTGTTTTTTTAGGTAAGGTGTTAGGAAGTCTTGTCAATGGGTGTTGGTTTACCTATAATATAAGTCCCTCTAGATTTTGGGGTTGCATGATATCCACCTAGTCAGGTCATCAATGGTCTTCAACATACTCCTTATGATTCCTTACCTAATATAAAATGCATATTCTATCCACTAAGGGAGCCTATAAATCCTTATTGTTGGTTTGTACCTCTCTGCTACCTCCTCTACTAGTTTATAGTAACTCCACACTTGTAGCACCAAATTTATTGCTAGGATCAATGTCTAAATTCTAGTTATACTCCATGAATTTATTTGAGACCCTAGGTTGTATCTTCAAAGGGCCTCCTTTTTCACCTTCTCTTTAGGATGAGCATAAATTTCTTCATCTAGATCCTCAAAATATTCCTTTGGTCTCTTTGAATGTGGGGAACTTTGTCTCTTCCTCTTTCACAGTCATAGTTGTCAACCATCTTGGGTTGAACGATCAAAGTTGTAATCTTCCTGTGACTCTAGAATCAACACACAATGGTTACAGAGGTAGAAACAAATGGAAAGAAGTCTAAGAAGCATTTAATTTGAGATTTGAGATGATTGGGGTAAGAAAGAGAGGCCTAAAATAAGCAAGCAAGATGGAAGATAAGAGAGTCTTAATATTAGCAACTAGATAAGGGACCTATTTGGAAGAGGCGATATAAGAAAGGATTGGACTGATGTAGGAAAAATAAATGCCACAAAACAAATAAATATTAAGATAAAGGGAGAAACTTGTCTATGGCAAAGAAGGAGAAATTATGAAACATGGAATGTAAACATATGCTATAAAAATAAAAGGTAATGAAATAAAATCTATTTCTAATGACCATAAATAAAGTGCATCAAAAACAAAACTAATCTATTGGAAATATGAAAGCATTGTAATCTATTATATCCTAGATATGGAAGATAACTTATGCTAAGAAAGCAAATGATAATAACAAAATAAATCTACTCTACCAAAACAAGGAAGAACCTAATCTAAGAAAGAAAAAAAAACCACCTAAAAATCTAATCTAAGGAAAAAGATCAAAACATGCAAATAAAAGCTATGCTAAGAGTGTTACAAAAACATGGAATGAAGCTATACTAGAAAGTGATAAATGAATTTGTAAACTAAAAAATATACCAAGAAAACAATAAATGATAAGAAAATAAAATTATCCTAATAAAATAAAAAAGGTAAACTAATCTAGGAAAGCAATAAAAGGCTGAAAGGAAATTTATATTCTAGGAAAGTAAGAAATGAACATAAAATAAAATCTACTTCTAAGAAATCATGTGAAAATAATGATGGTGATGATGGAGGTTCATTAACTTTGAGGACCTATCTACTTTTGATTCCATATATCTCACAAGGCATAAGGGAAGAGCATACATGAAATAGTAGGCCCCATTTTAGTATGAAGTGTTTGTGCAAGGTGTGGTTCCTTAACCTAGAAGGATGGACACACTTCTAATTGCCAAGATCACATGAAATTTCAAGGGGAGAGCGTACGGAGTATACTTCCTTTTTAGGCAGGAAAACTACCCTACCACAAATGATTTTGATTGGATCTATTGGGAGCAAAGGTGACCATGAGGGTATGTCATATTCCTCTACACTCGAGGTCTCAAAGGATTCACCAAGAATGGTTTTAGAACTCGCTCCAAGTACGGGGTGGAAATTTTTGATGTATTTTATTTGACAAGAACCTATGTTTGGCCTTACTAAGATCTAAGCTATGAAGGATAAAAGAATGATGCAGGACAAACAATGATGCAATCAAACAAGGAGCTAACCCTAGAATGATTTTTTATTTTCAATGAGAACTAAAACCCTAGTTTTACAAATAAGTAAATATTTTTCTTTTCAGCAAGGGTCCAAGAGAATGCACGAACAGATTTATCCTAAGGTGGAAACTATATGCTTTTTCTATTTCAAATGCCTAGAAAATAAAGTCACACACACACATACATATATAATTTATTATATGAAAACAAAAATGAATGGAAAACAAACAATGAATAGTGAATAGCCTAAGAAGTATATTTAGAGCACTTACTTGATCCGGCAGTTGATCCTATTTTGTAACTTATGTCTCGAATATCCAACTTTAAAACCTGCAAAATAACTTCAAAATCCTTGAAAAATTGATCAGTGTCTGGGATCCTACTTAGGTTGCTATGTGACTAAGCTTGGAGGCATAACAACCAATACCCCTTGGTCCTTTTAGCTAACCATTTGAAAACAAAATTGATTTTAACCTTTGGAAAGCAAAATAAGATAAAATACAACAAAATAAAATACAAACAATGATATTATGACCTAAATGAAATATGTAGAAGTAGACTAGGATTTTGGGAGTGAAACCTTTCCCCCAAACCCAAAGGAGCCAAATTTTCACCCCGTAAGGGGCAATCATGAATTTAGTCCTATCGAATTTGCATCCCATAAGAGGTAACCATGAATTCAGTCTTTTCGAATTCTTGCCTTGTACATATGGGGTATGAATTCATGACAGAGACTTTAAAACAATATATCAATGTAAAAACACAACACAAAATGGATAATTAATGATCTAGAAGATTAAAAATGCAAAAAGAAACCTGGTGGTAGTGAAAGAACAACCAAAGGATGAAGTTCTCCACCAAAATGGTAGACTCCTCAAGGCTCCAACACTTGTCCACCAAGAGCAACAAATAATAAAACCAAGGCAGTAATTAAATAACAATTGAAGACACTTGATGGCATTCAAAACCTATTATTTCTCTCTTTCTTGATCTTGCTAGGAGAAAAAGAGATCCAAAATAAACTATTTATATAATAGTTCAGAGGGCAAAAGGGTAGGAAAATAAAGTGCAAAACCTATGGGAGCATCGATGTCCTCGAGGTCAACCCAAAAATTAGGTTTTCTAAGGGAAAACCTTAATTTACTGAATTCGTGTCTTGTACTGGGCGATTGCTAATTCGACAAAACTAGGAAAAATACAAAGAAGGGGGAGAGAAGCCCAAACTTGCACTTGATAAGTTTGAGGGACTTATTAGGGGTTCTAGGAAAAAATGACTCATTTAGGTGGGTCAATTTTCCATGTCTACATTTTACCCCCTCTTTGATGCATTTATGGCCTAATAAATGCATCAAAGAAAGATGTATAAAACTATAGATGAAGAAAAATGAACACAAAAGGGGTGGTTGGTTTAGGAGTGGTGCAAAAATGGTGTCATTTTGGACACTTTGAAATTTTACGTGTAAAACAAGGTATTACTGACTTTAATGCCTCTCAGGCTAGGGATTGCCCCCTTAAGTTTGAAAAGGAATGCAATATTCTTGAGAAAACCCAAAAAAGGTAGACGTAGAAGAAAAGAGAGCAACAAACAAAGAGAAGAGGGGGAAAACAAAATTAGAAGAGAGAAAAAGAGGGGTATAAGAAGGGGGGGTGAAAATGAATTCATTTTCATCGTGTGAGAAGAAGAAAAGGAGCTCTAGAGAAAAGGGAGAAATTGTGCTTCCCATACACTATTCAATAATTTCTAGGGATGATGTTGACACAGCTATGGATCGAGCATAGGTAAGCACCAAATATCAACCCTAATATTTTTATTTTGTAATTTTTATTGTTTTTTTTGAATTTTTAGGATTTTAGGCAAAAATCGTTGTGTGTGGCCCCAACACAAATTCAAGTGCCACCCACAAATTTGATGAAAACCCAATGGTGATCGAATTCACTTCTCATTCATATGGAGTACGAATTCACGCCCTACAAAGAAGGGTGTAAATTTGAGAAAGATGAAAAAATGAGAGAAGAGAAAAAGAGAAAAAAAGAGGAGAAATAAAAGGGGAGAGAGAGAGACCAGTATTGCATGCATTATGATGAATTTTTATGCTTTTATATTTTTCAACTGAATTTATGGAATTTTATTAATGTTTTTTGGTTGTAGCATGAGGTACTTGAGAGCAAAGAGTGGCGATCAAGCTCCTTGGAGGAGGCACTACCAGAGCTCATAGTAGTAGAGTGAGGTACTCTACAAGTAATGGCGCTATTGCTTCTAGCAAAGATACCTTGGGTTGAGGTGGACAGAGCACTACTGATAGTGTTGGCAAAGAGGTGGTATCCAAAGTTGTCTATCTTTTGGCTACCTATGGGGATATGACCATCACATTTGAGGATGTGTGGTGTATCCTACACATCCCCATCAAGGGCAGAGTAGTTTTATAGAGCAACAAGGTGATTGACCACACTATAAAAATTATCAAAATATTGGATCCATGAGATCCAATAGAGTGGTATCCATATTGATGAGTTACCTATACGATATGGATCATACACCCTAATGACCATACTCTATAGGATAGTGGTGGGGTTCCTAATATGCCATACCAGTAGGTGACACCTACTATGGGCACTAGCAGGAGTAGTAGCAGACATGCATGACTAGTACGTGTGGTTCACATGGGGTCCATATATGCTAGAACATCTATATAGGACATTATACAATATTATGTACAAATTACATACATGGCTAGTGTGTACGACATTGTTGTAGGTATGGTTCTAGGAGCACATGGTTGTATAGAGACCGCATGCATTGTCAAGGCCATTGCCCAATCTAGAGCAATCAATAGAATTATTATAATACCCATGAGATTCATATGGCCTCTAGGTAATCTTAGAAAAACCGTATGAATCCATTTTCTATAAATATTATAACATACTATGGTATCCCTTATATACATAATACTACATTTTGCAAGGGATATTTAACTAGGGAATTTTGGCTTCCTTTTCACTACCCTATTTTTGGTTTTTTTTGGTAAGTTAATAGTTTTCATTAATGGGGTATTTGAAAGGTGCCCCAACGCCTTATAAAAACACAAAATAAAAGGATGCAGGAAGAAACAAAATGCATCCTTGGGAAGCAGAAAAGAGGAGGATGCGAGAAAAGTCCAAAATGCATCCGTAGAGGAACAGGGAGAAGAAAAAGACTAACAAAGAAGAACAAAAGGAGAGGAAACCCCAAAGGGTCAACAATAGTAGTAGGGAAGGCAATTACTCCATGGCAGGTGCTTCAGTAGTTTCCTATTCACCTTCCTTGGTTTCATCCTTGGGCACTTCCTTGAAGACTTTCTTTGCAATTTTAACAATGTAAATTAAGTGCATTTCTTTGCTCCTTCAATTGCGAGATGGATTTACCCATAGCAGTCTAGGTAGTATCCAGATGGGAAATGGTATCATATGTGGTTTGGATTACTAATTTGTGTAGATATTTTTCAATGGGGTTGTTTGGGTCATCCTCACCCTCTTCCTTAACCTTCTCAGGGCTTTGAGAAACTTTTTCTTAATCCATTGAGAACTTGTGGGAGTAAATTCCACCTTAACATTTTTCTTAGCACTAAGAGAGCCCTAGATTTTAACTTCCTTGCCCTTTATTTTGGTACCTCTCATCTTAGCGGGAGGTGTAGAGGAAGTATTTTCCTCAATGTTTTCCTAAATGGGAATATTTCCTTTAGGAAAATTTTGCAGCAGATAAGCATAAAGGACCTTTAAAAAGCCTTTATAAGAAGGCCAAGCTTCCTCCTTCTTGTCCTGGGTAGAATTTATAGTGTAATCCATGGAAAAATACAAGAATAATATAATATTGAGAAATTTTGCATCTCTGAAATGATTCACAAAATAAAGGTGGAAACTACAAAGTTGTGACTCAGGATCATCAACAATAATGTATTGCATTACTGGCTTCATTACCTCCTTCCATGGTATAGGCATATCCTTGAAAAATAAACCCTTATTGATAAGCTTCCTGATTGGTGATGAAGGTTCAAACTAGTTGATTTCCACTTCCCAGTTGTGTTTGTTCCTTCTCATAGTGCGGTCAATAGCAAGTTGTCTTGTAAATTTTATGAGAAGCTCTACATTCACCAGGAAATAAACTCCGTGAATGATGACTTTTTATTCCCATGTTGAAGAAAATTTCGTACTGGCATCCGAATCAATCCCAAAAAAAACTTGAGAAAAGGAACTAATCCTTTGTAATTGAGGATAGCTTCAGCTATGGTCTCAATGGCATAGGTGTCAGGATCAACAAAATACATATTGACAACTTTTAGAAGAAGAGAACTAGGGTTTTCAAAAATAGAACTAAGGATATGATGAAGAGCAGGAGAAGACCTGAACAAAATCATAGCAGAGCTTATAAATCACCAAAGCTTTAGTGAACATTTCAAAAAACATTTTGCAAGACTTCTCACACAAGATCTTTGTCTAGGGAAGCTAAAAAACCAGAAAAAACCAATTAAGAGGTTACAGATTCTATAAAGGAAGATTTTTCGACAGGCAGGATCAATGACAAAAATAGAAATATGTGCTGAGATATGGAAATATTGACAAATAAGGATGTCTAGGAATCTAAATATAGAAAAATCAAAGATAAATTCAGAAGCCCAAGGAGTTGAAAAGTGCGACTGAGTTGGGAATGAAATAGATCTTGGAACCATGTGAATGGAACACATAATAAAGAAGGATCGCGAGTAGGCTGAAGGGGTACACGCATGGAAAAACAACCCAAGATCATGAAAATATATGGAAGAAAATTCGTTTGGTACGAAGAATTTTAAATCCCAAGTAAAATTTGGTGGAAAATATTAGAAATATGAGCAAGTTTGGTTGTCATTGATGTCAAAAGGGTGCATGGTCAAAAGTTAGCAAGGCAAGGTTTCCTCCAGAGTAGTTAGGACCATGGGTTCTAAGTTGGTGATTAACAGGTTTGAAGAAGGTTTGATGGCAAAATTTTGAGATCAGGTTGCAAAGGAGTGCAAGTAAAATTTAATATTATAATAATTCATTATTATAATATTTAGGGCCATTAAGGCCATTCAAAGAAGGAAGTCGGTTATGCATTGGCCAAAGTATTTTAAAATAAATTAATTTATATTTTAACCCTAAGGTTAAATAATAAAATTAATTTTATTTATTCTTATTTAACCCTAAGGTTAAATATCGATAAAATTAAAAAAAATCATTAATCCAAATGGGCCGACATCATGTAAATTGGAGTGAATGTGTATTTAAGGCTAAAGCACCTAAGGTGGAATGTGTATATTTTTTTATTGAAAATCATTTTACACTTGCTTGACTTCGTATTCGCATGCGACAGAAGGAGGTAGTTGGTTTCACGAATTTTGGATGAGGAAGAAGTCAAAGAGGGGAAGACCTTGATCCCTACTCAGCCACCATGGTAGCCAAGTTGGCAAGCAAGGGTTGCACAGTGCTTTGGGAGCAGTGAGTGCATATTTTGATCCGCATAAGGTTCATTTTTTGTAGAAGGTTATTTTGTCCTCGTGTGCAGGTGGGATTAGTGAATAAGGAGAAAGCACTCATTGTTTTACGTGGGAGGCTTAGCCCACATGGTTGAGGCCTTTGTGCTAGGGCATGCATGACTTGAGAGGTCATGGGTTCGAGCAAAAGGTGGTGGTTGTTTTGGTGGAGGCTTAAATTTTAACTAAGGTATACCCCATGTTTTGTCTAATGATTGGTATAATCGTTGTTCAAATTATTGGTATTCAAGGGAGTCATAAGGAGGCTTGGTGCTAGGTATATAGTGTTTATTTGATGTTGAAAGTATTATTTAGATTGTTGTGGTGCATTCATGGGTAGTGAGCATCGTTGACCTTGGGAGACATAAGGGCTTGTTTTATTATTTTTATTTAGCATTAAGTTTTTGAAAAATAATTATTGTGGATATTGTAAAAGTGATTTTAGGAGTGATAAGGTTTTTATTAAATTTAATTTTTGTGAGTGGTTAGAAACTTAGAGGGAGCTAAAAGGTGTAAATTGAAAAATATTTTTGTGTAATTTTGTGAGTTGTAGGGTTAATTTAATTTGCAATATTAGGAGTTATAAGGTGTAAAATTTGGATTGAATTTTATTGTACCTTTTGCTTGAGAGGAATATTCCTATGAATTTTTTGAGACAGATATTTGCTATCTAACCCTAGTATTGGAAAAATAAGTGGTTGTGATTGAGACAGGTTCTTAAAGGTCAAATCATCTTCAAACAAGAGGTAAATGCAAGTTATCCTCAAGAGTGATTGTTGGATGTTATGTATGCTAAGTTGGAGTGAAAAGGGTTGTTTTTATGAGCATTGTTGAGAGTGATGGTTAAAGGTTTTCTGAGTGAAAGTTTGCTATAAAACCTTGTTTGATAAGCATTGTTGGAAATATTTGAGTGAGTTTTCATATGCTTGAACTAGGGCGTGTGCAAGAACATGAGTATCATTGTTATGTGAATTTGTGAAGTATATTGAACTAGGTTGCTTGAGTAAGAACTCGTAAACTATCTTGAATGCAAAGATCATTAGTATCATTGTTATGTAAATGTGAGAACATATTGAGTTAATTTTGAAGTTCCATTGTGAGACTTGGTGAGAGCATTGAATGAAATATTAGCTTAGGGTTTTGCAAGTAATTTGGTTTCATTGATTGAATTGATTGAGCTATAGTGATAGGAAAGTGTGGAGTTATAGTTCAAGTTCTGTGAAACAAATTATTCTTTATTTTGAATTGATTTGAGAGAGAGATTGAAGGTGTTTGACTGTGTGAAACATATTGAGTCTCTAACCATTCTCTATATGTTTCTAATATTTGCAAGTGGGTTTGAAAAGTGATTGAGTATTGTTGTGAGTGAGTAACATATTGAGTCTCTAACCATTCTCTATGTGTTACTATGAATTATGAGTGAAACTTGTTTATACAAGTGAAAGAGGTTTTCTATGATAGATTGAGTTGAGTTGAGTAAGCAAGTTTGCAATTGTGTTGAAAAGCTTTTGTGAAAGCTAGTGGTAGATTTGAGTAAGTCCTAGAGTGGACTTAATGATAGAGGTGAGGCAATTCTTAGTGAATACTTGTTGGACAAATTTGTGTGAGCTTTTGTGGAAGTTTACAATCAAATATTGGACAAGTTCTAGTGAGAAATTTTTAAGCAAATATGGGACAAGTTCTAGTGAGGATTTGCTAAGCATATTTGAGGTAAGTCTTGGTGAAGACATGTTGAGCATATTGAACAATTTCTAGAGAGGAATTATGGACAGATTGATGTGAGCTTTTGTGGAAGCTTACAATACAGATTTGAAGATAGAGATTGAGAGCAGATTGAATAAGTCCTTGAGAGGACTTATGGATAGAGTTGAGGTAAGTCTTTGAGAAGACTTGAGAGCAGAGTTGATTTATTGATTTGTTCAAACCTTGAGTTAAGGTTTGGGGTAGATCTAGCAGAATTGATTTATGATTAAGTCAATATTTGTGTTAAGGCTTGAGGATAGAGATTGAGGAACGGTTTGTGCTAGACTAAAGGACTATGTTTAGTGTAGATTTAAGGACAAATTTTAGTGCATATTTGAGGACATGTTTGTGCCAGACCAGAGATAGAGATTGAGTACATTTGTGCTAGACTGGAGGATTATGATTAGTACAGATTTGAGATAGAGCTAAGAGCAAGCTTTGGGGGTGAGAGAGTATAGAGGATGACAGTCTCTAGTGGATAGAGATCCATTAGCCAGGGCAGTTAGGACAGGTCTTCTGAGTAAATATAGGAGTCTTCAGTGGATATATATCCATAATCCAGTACAGTGAAGGCAAAAATTCTTCTAGAATATCACCAGCCAGAGCAAAGGAGAAAGGATTTCTCCTATGGATAGAGATCCACAAACCTAATTAGGGGATTGATGTCTCCTTTGGATAGAGGTCCTTAAACATTGTAATAGGGAAAGGTTTCCCAAGATATTTGTTGAGAAAATATTAGTGAAATATTTTCTCCATGGAGTAGCCCACATTGGGTGAACCATGTTAAATTTGTGTCTCTATTGTGTGTGATGATTTGTGCATTGCTTTAGTTATTGCTATTGATATTGCCATTGATTATATTGGATAATACTATTTGGGAAAGAAAAATAACAAGTGATCTTATATTGTTCACCCTCCCTCTTGGTATAACCTTCTGTTATTCAAAAAAAGGTGGTGGCATGAGTGATGAATATGGGGAATAAGTACCACTTGGTGGAAAAATGGGAAGGAAATATTTCCAATATGAGGCTCCAAAAATGGGAAAACCTAGGGAAGATAAATTTCTTAATGGAGAAGACTTTGGTAATGAAAATGATTTTGACAACAGCCATAATGTAGAAGACATGAGGGCCAATGGTATTACTTCTCCTTAGATTCGAGGGCCAAATAAGATGTGGGTCACATGTGGAGTGATGATAATTCATTTTGTTGAGTGAGATTTAAATCCAACCTGGCAAGTGCATTGACATCACGGGGAAGAGTGTCCGTCCAGGTCAGCATCCCTGGGATGAAGGCACCAATATTGGCCAACTTGTCAATGATAGCATTAGCTTCCCTGAAGGCATGTTGAACTATGACTTCCTGTTGATGTGACAGAATTTTCTTGGCTTCCTCGATTAGATTCCTGATTTTCCAACCTGGTGATTTGGAATTTTTTAGGTAGTTGATAATATTCAAAGAATATCCTTCGATGATGACTTTTCCTGGGACCTATTTGATGAATTGTAATCCTCTCCATAGTGCCCTTGCTTCAGCAAAATGATTGGATTGATCCCCTAAAGGTTCTGTAAAGGCAAAAATGGAATTTGCTTGGATTTCCTTTAGCAGCTCCCAAAATTGAGTTTGACCCACCCCAAAGGAGGGGGATTCCATTTGATGTTGTCTCTGGAACTTTGAGGAATGGTAGGACGAAGATTATCCAAGGAAATGTTAAAGGATTGGAGTAAGGAAGCTTCAAAAAATGGAATAGGTGAAGAATCAAAAGGGGCAATCAAAGAGTTTTCCTTAGCAAAAAGGATAATTCTATTAGAAATAAATTCAAAATCCCTGGCTTCCTTAGAAAAATGCACCTATTGTGCTCAAGCCAAATCTACCATAAATAGTGATGAAGGCAAAAACTCCAGAAGCCTTTGAGAAAAGGATTTTTAAAAGGGTTAGGCCACTGGGTAAAAAGGTCAACAATAGAAGAAGGAGAAGCCCAACTGATATTGAATTTGAGGAAAATATTATTGAGGATGGACCTAGAGTAGGGGAAAAAAATAAAGAGGTGGGTCATGGATTCCCAATCAGCAAGGCAAAGGAAGCATCTATTAGGGAGGGGAATGCCACGTTTAATAAGATTTTCAAAGAGGATTTTATCTTGAATGGCTATCCATGAGAAAAAAGCAACCTTTGGAGTCAAATGTTTAAGCCACACTAGATTGAAGGGAATAAACACCTCTATAGGGGATAAGGATAAATGATAAGAATATTTGACAGAAAAATCTCCTGAGTCGGTGGGCTCCCAAATAGGATGGTCACAAGAGGCCTCAGAAGGGATAGGGAAGGAAGATAAAAAGGCTTCAAGTGAAGATATTTCTGCTACCAGATTAGGATGATGGATCCTTTTCCAAGATCTGGTCCCATTGGAAGTGGACAGGAAGTCAACAACTTTGGTGCCAAAAAGAGGATCAGTAAACTCTTTAAGTAATATGAATCTTGGGACCTAAAGAAGTGGGCGATCGCCTAACCACCTGTCTTCCCAAAAGTGCATGGATTTCCCATCACTAACCTACCACCTTAAGCCTTTTTTTAGAAGTTGTCTCACAGAGCAAATGGATTTCCAAAAGGTGGATGCAGAAGGGGGGATTTCTCCATATAAAAAAAATAGTATTTTGGAGGTATTTCCTTCTTGTGATTTTGACCCACTCTGCATGATCTCCTAAAATTAAATGCCATGCTTATTTGGCAAGAAGAGCATAATTTAACATGTGTATTCTTCTAAGCCCTATTCCCCCTTGATCCTTGGGCTTGCAAACTTTCTCCCAAGCAACCAGATGGAATCTATTTTTATTTTCAGCTCCTATCTAGAGGAAATGCTTTTGGATCTGTTCAATTTTCTGGTAAACTTTAGTAGGTGCTTTGAAAATTGAAAGGAAGTAAACAGGAATACTCTGTAATCAGACCATGGTCAGGATAGCTTTTCCATCCTGGGATAATAAATTACCTTTCCAAACGGAAAGCTTTTTTTGAAATATTTCGATGACATTGTCCCATAGATGTTCATTAGCATTACCCACAAACAAAGGTAGACCCAGATAAGTGGCAGGTAAGGAGGAAATGGCACATCCCAGGATGTTGGTAATCTTAATTTATCTTCTCAAAGGAGTGTTAAGAAAATATAATTTGCTTTTCTAAAAATTGACTTTTTGCCCAATGGCCTCCTCATAAAGAATAAGGATATGCTTAATGACTTTAGCTTCGACCACTGAAGCAAAGGTGGAAAGAAGAGTATCATCAATGAATTGTTGATGAGTGACTAGTGTAGTTTGGGATGTAACCTTGATACCAGTAATAAGACCTGACTATCTAGATGCATGAATGGATCTCCCAAGGGCTTCTACGACAATGATGAAGAGGAGAGGGGAAAGGGGGTCTCCTTGCCTCAATCCTCTACTGCTAGTGAAATAACCTGTTGGTGAACCATTTATTAAAATAGAAAACCAGGCAGAAGAAATACACCCTCTAATTAAATTGATCCAATCCTGATGAAATCCAAATTTGGATAGAACTTCCAGAAGGAAGTCCCAGTTCAACCTATCATAAGCTTTATTCATGTCTAATTTTAGGAGGAAAGCAACCTTTTTGGTGAAGGAAGTTGAGTGAAGGGCTTCATGAACAGAGATAATACCATCAAGGATGGATCTGCCCTAGACATAACTTCCTTGACAATGGTTAATAATGATAGGCATGACATCTCTCATTCTATTAGCTAAGGCCTTGGTTAGAATTTTGTAAACTACATTGCAGAGACTAATTGGTCTAAAATCATTGAAGGATTTGGTATTGGGACTTTTTGGAATGAGGGCAATAAAAGTGGAGTTAAAACTACGAGGAATAACTTTAGAATTCTGAATTTCCTTGATGGCTTCACACACATCCGGACCAATGAAATCCCAAAAGGCCTAGAAGAATCTAGGAGAGAAACCATCAGGACCTGGGGCTTTATCTGGTTTCATGGAAAACAGAGCATGTTTGATTTCCTCATCGAAAAGGCCAACAATTAATTTAGAGTTGATATCCTTAGAAATAGAATGAGGAATGAATTGAAGGAGGAAATCCTTGGCTTCACCAGAGTTGGCAGCTGGCAGATCTTCAAGTAATTGCATGAAATGAGAAATACCCTCATCTCTAATCTCCTTTATGTCAGAAGTAACTCTTCCATCCTGGAAAATAATTTCCTTAATTTTGTTATTGCTTCTATTCCTCATTGTAGAAACATGAAAAAACTTTGTATTGGAGTCTCCTTCCTTAAGCCAAATGGCTCGGGATTTCTACCTCCAAAAGGTTTCTTCACACTGGAGGATATTATGATACTGGGATAGGAGATCCCTTTCCTCTCTTATTTTTTCAATAGTACAATATTGGCTTTCTTGAATGTCTTTCTCAATGGTAGCAAGGTGATTTTTAATTTCTTGTTTGTTTTGGAAAATATTTCCAAAGATATCCCTATTCCAAATATTGAGATTTTATTTGACCAATTTGAGCTTTTGACCCAATCTAAAAGAAGGTGATCCTTGAAAATACGTTTGCCACCACTGAATAATTCTATCTCTAAAATCAGGATGTTGCATCCACATTGCTTCAAATATGAAAGGGATTCTGAATATTTTAGTATTATTAGTATCTAGAAGAATAGGACTGTGGTCAGACCCAATTTTGAGAAGTGATTGAAGAGTGGCATCCCCCCAATTAGCGGTGGCTTCCTAAGAAAATAAAACCCTATCAAGTTTTACTTGAATAAGTTGAGTACCACTTCTTCTATTAGACCAAGTAAACTAATTTCCTTTAAGGTTTACATCCATTAAGTTGTTATGGTTTATGAAATCTTGAAAATCATCCATACTCTTTGAAAAGGAACCTATCCCTCCTCTTTTGTCAGAAGGAAACAAAGGAGTATTGAAATCCCCTACAAGGATCCAGGGAAGGTTTGAAAAGGTGTTCCTAACTGATGAAAGAATTTCCCATAACTTGGATCTACCTGGGATAGAATTTGGAGCATAAACATTGGTAAGAACCCAAGGGGAATTGGAATATTTGTCAAAAAAAGAATACTAGTATATTCTTCATTAGAATGGATCAATCTGCCTTTGAGGAGAGCAGGATTCCAAATATAGATGAGTCCTCTAGAAGCCCCCCTTGCATTGCAAAAAATGGATTCACTATTCTTCCATAGATTATTACAAACAACTTTGGCAAAGGTGTCTCCGACTTTGGTTTCTTGCAAAAGAAAAATAGAAGGATTGATTTCTTTTCTCAATGACTTGGCTAGCCTCTATTTAGCCATGCCATTAAGACCTCTCACATTCCATGAGAGGATTTTCATTTGGAATATTTGATAACTCTTTTGCCTCCCTTTCCTTGAGGTTGGGGAGGTTTGGTGCATTTTGTATCATATTTACTCTAATTTATCCCCACAGAAAATAGGGTTTTTGAATGCCATTAGCAATATCATCTTCTAATCCCTACTTCTAGTGGTCGGCATTGGAAGGTCTACCCTTCTTCTTCTCACCCCCATAGTCAATTGGGGATTTTTTATGACTTATGGTATGATTTGGGCTAAAATTATGAGGATTAGTTTTTTGAATCATCGGGCTTGAGGATTCAAAGAGAGAGGAGGGGAAGGCAACTTCCTCAATGCGGTTCTGAGCACAAATATCAATAGAACTTTTAGTAAAAGGCTCAATAGATTTTATCAGGGAATCATGACCTATAACCCCATTCTTAGGAGAATGATTAGGCATCCCATTAATAGGGGAATGAATAGGGGAAGGTTCCTGTCTAATTTCATGAATAGGGGAGGAAGAAGGATTTGAGATAGGGCCAGGGCTCTGAGCAATCAAATCAGTCTCGGCATCCCCAGAAGGTAAATTAGACAAAATTTGATATTTATTAGGAAGAGCAAAGAAGGAACTTACCTCCCTTTTGTTCAGATCTTGACCAGAAGTGGAAACCTTTTTGCCTTTGTCAGCAACAGTTTGTGGCTCCTTTGAAGTACCTCCTTGAGACTTCTGGTTCTTGATTGGACAAAAAAAATCCCTTTGGAAGAAGGATATATTTTTTTCTCAACTTTGGTAAAAGGAATATTATTCATTTGCTTTTCAATAGCTATTTCTTCCTGAGCCTTTAGAGTAGGGCATTGAGCTCTGAGATGTCCCTGAGTTTGGCATTCAATGTAGAAAGGAGGCTTGTTCTCATATTCAATGGCCTACTTCTTATAGAAAGACTCATATTCCAATTCCACAAAGGTGGGGAGAGCCGAGTCCAGATTAGCATTGACACATATGCGAGCAACAATCATCCTTGATCTGGCTAAAGTAGCACGATCAATGGCCACTAAATCCCCAATAGTTTTAGCAATAGCTCTAAGGATGTCTTCATGCCAGAGATGCCAAGGAATATTTGGGAGCCTAACCCAAATCGGAGCATAATTAATGCTTTGTGTATCAGGATCAAAATTAGGAGACCATTTCATGAGAAAAACATTTTTCCTACCCAGGAAACAGGAACCACTGGTAAGGATTCAGTTTGCATCCTCCTGGTTGTTGAGATGGATTCCAAAGAAAGCATTGGAAAGCCCAATGATTTCCAAACATCCATTGGCTTTCCATTTGGAAAAATCCCATCTTCTGATAGTGTCTAAATCAGGCCTTCCACCCACAATTTTTTTGACAAGGGAAAATGATTCCAAAGATAAATAATTGGAAACTAAGCTCAAAGGAATCTTAACTTTATTCCCCATTGTCTCCAAGGTGGCAGGGGAGGAGTGGGAGCAGATAAATTTCCTCCAATGACATTAGCAAAAGAGAGTTTCAAACTTGTGGGTCCCTCGACCAAAGAGGGCCTAACAGAAGATCCTTTGTTGGGTGGTTCGTCACCCCAAAAGGCAGCTACCTTTTCAAGAGGTTTATCAGAGGATTGACCGCTCTTAGGAGTCCTCGCAGGAAGCAAAGCATGACCATCCTTGAACCCATCCTTACCACCATCCTCGTAGGCTCTAAAATTTTGAAAAAAATCCTTCTCGCCCTCCGAAATTTGAATTTTAGAACTCCCGCCTAAAGAGTTCTACAATCTGTCTAATGATTTTCACTATCGCAATTGACATAGGGTAAAGTCTTGGTAAATCCTTTGGGGAAAATTTGGACCCATATATCCTTATATAGGTGATATATACAGTGAAAAATTAATCCCCTGTATTATTTTCATGCAAGAATATAGCTATCCTTGAGCTAATTCTATGGGTATTTTTTCCACAAAGCTTAAAATATATAGCTGAAAGAATTTTACTGAAGAATTATATATGACTAGACTCACTATCTTGTATAAATGGAAGTATTTCTTGAATAATGGATTTGTACACTCCTCCTCATTCTATAATTACTTTTTCATCTATATGTCCCACTATTAAATGTATAAGTAAATAATAGTGTGCAAAAGGGACATTACCTCTCTCTGCTCTCTAATGGATTTTTGCAACTCCTGGAGTTCCCTATGTATAGTGTTACTGATCATGTTTTCCCACTTATACATGGTTGGTTGTCCCTTTCTATTGCATTGTACTATTAGATACATGACTTCTTTTTCTACCCAATATAATCCTGGTCTCCCATTAGTATGTTAATTATATCAGCATAATCTTTCACCCAAGGATGAAGTGCAGACTTGTGTACAAGAAATTGAAAAGATACCTCTTCATTATAATGAAATAATTTTGTGTAAAGGTAGTACCTATCATAAACTGAGCTTGGAAAATCAATACCTTTTTATCTAGAATCCTTGTGGCTTATACAAGCTGGAATATCTTGCTAATATTTTCAAGAGTGATTCTAAATAGAGCTCGATTTGCATGATCTTTTATCACCCTCATATTCGAGTTGTAAGTCAGTACCAACTAGGATAATAGGCCAGAGGAGTAATAAAATTTGGGATATATTAGTCTTTCCAAGTTTCTTTCCCATCTGTTGTTGTATGATTTGGGACCATTTTGAGCCTGGTATGCCCTTCTGACAAGTCCCTTGAGCAAGGCAGGGTGGCATTGGTAATTCTCCTCGATTAAGTGATAACTAAAAATTATAGTATACTCCACTGCTCACTATTTCTCAACCATGAAATGTTGGTCTGACCCTAACAAACTGGAGAATTTTTTTCTCTCTATTAAAATTTATACCCTATAATCATTGGCATGGTGATGCATTAATTAAATATTCAACTTTTAGGATGATGGTGGGGGTTCTGGGAATGACACTAGAGGAATCCATTATATTGTGTTAAGCTTTTGGTATTGGAGTGATCTCAGCAATGAACATCAATTTTTACAGCTCTATATATCTACAGTATGATTATAAAAAAAGGTAAGCACAGGCAAGAATTTATTTCTTTTACAAGGATTTTTTTTCATATGCTCTATAATTAAAACTCTAGCCATTGTCTTTATCTTGTTGCCATCTATCAACTACCACATAAATTCACATAATGGCTTTACTTGTATTGAGAGTGTCTTTTTATGATTGTTTTTTTTATAATTGGTTGTTGATTAGTACACTTCTCTAGATATGATCTCCCTGTATCATCCTAGTTGTTTTAAATGTGCATGCCTAATAACATATGAGGAAAATATGTACTTAACCTTGTACTTTATCCTATGTGCCTTCAATTTCTATTCAACAATTTTTCTTGGGTTAACACTATTTATTTTAAAATATGCATCAATATGCCAGCCACCTTCACTTCGTCACTTGATTTGGAGGTCTTTTAAAACCTTATGCTAACTGTGACTGTCAAACTTTAATTTTTTTAGAGCCATAATTTCTTTACTGAAATTTGTAAGTGTTTCTCATGCACTTATTTTCTAGCCCCGTGGTAAAACTTATTTGTCTATACCTTAAGCAAAAGCTAGAGTATGTTAGTCAAAATAATTTTAAAAATGTGAACTTACAATGCTTCATCAGGGTACAAGTCATTCATCATTTTCCTTTCACCAATTAAAGGCCAGTTCCCAAGCTTCGACAAATCAATAAGAGCCATCTACCTTCATATTGATGGGTGAATGAGATTTGTCCATCCTTGAGCCAATGAAATCTCAATGCCTGATCTCTGGTGGGTGAATCAAAGACATCCATCATCCTTTGGCATTGCAATCTAGGTCATTTATCTCTAACTAATTGCCTCTCAGTGTTAGGGGTATGGCGATTGAATTTGGGTCATTCATCTTCTTTTTTCAATGCAATCTGAGCCACTTATTTTTGGCCAATCACCTCTAGGCACCCTATTCTTAGTGATCAAATCACATGATACCATATGGTCAAACATTTCTTTTTAAACTTTAGGTATGTATGGTTGAGGGGTTTAGTTTTTGATGAAGAGAGGATGTACAACTAGGGATAACTATAGACCTTAGGAAAATGCTATAATTCTTTCATGGAGGGGAATTTAAGACCTCATGAGTGGCACTTATTTTTTATGGTAGACTCAACATTTCAACTTATGAAATTAAACAAGTAGAACGGGGACTTAAGTGTACGTTTTTTGAACCTTAATTATTCTTAGGAATTCTAAGGTGCATGACCATGGTGGGAGGGAAGGAAAATTATGTAATTTATAGAGATAAACCTTTGGAATAGTGGGGGATTTTTTTCATGAAAGACTAAGATTTTGATGTGTAGAGGGGGAAAATTGCCCTACCATGTATAATTCTTGGTTGGATCCACAAAAGGAAGCCAAGGTGACCATGGGGGTATGTTGTTCTCTACACTCAGTGTGGAAGAGGGGGAAAGGTTTCACCAAGAATGTATTTAAGGACTCACTCCAAGTCCAAGGGGTTTTCAAGAATGTTTGATGTTTCAATACAATCACCTATGTTTGGCCTTTCTAAATCTATGCTATGAAATATAAAGGACAATGCAAAAATATAGAATGCAAGAATACAAGAGCTAACCCTAGAATTATTCTTTCTTTGAATGTCTTATAACCCTAGGGTTTCAAAATAGAAAACCTTTAAGCAAGGGCTCAAGAGAGGATGCACAAACAATATTAACCCTAAGTGCACACTATATGCTATTTTCCTTTCAAATACCTAGAATTAATTAAATATATATTCCTTTTAAATAATATCTAGGGTTTTAAAAATAATAATAAACACTCAACAAACAACCTAAAGACTAATAAGGGCACTTATCTTATTTGGTGGTTGATCTAAGCTTTTATCCTTTATCCTCCAATATCCAATAATTCATGTTCCTACAAAATATCTTGGCAAACACTTGAAAAATATGATTAGCGTTAGGGGGCCTGCTTAGGCCATTGTATAGCAAAGCTTGGAGGCATAGCATTCAATCCCCCTAGGTCCTTTTAGTTGATCTTTGAAACCATAAGTGAAAATTGTCCTTCGAAAGATGAAAAACATAATAGAGTGCAATAGAATAGAATGATAAAACAGAGTACAAAATGCCCTAATATGGCCTAAATGCAGTCTATAAAATAGATCTAGGGTTTGGGAGTAGCAACTTGCCCCCAAATATGGTATGTACGAAATCACACCTGCAAGGAGCGACCGTGTTTTCGTAGACCGATGAAATCGTGCCCTGAAATGATCGGGCATGATTTTGCAAAAGCAAGGAGAAAAATCAGAGATGCGGATTGATAGATGCATAATCAAAACCTAAATAATATGCAAAATATATAAGAGTAAAAACAACTTGGTGGTAGCAAAGAAGCAAGCAAAAGGGATGGAGACCTCTAAGTAGTAGATTCCTTCTTAGAGCTTCAACACTTGTCCACCAAGGGTAGCAACACACACAATTTAATACAACTGAAAATAAAGCTTCAATAGATCACACTTCACACTTATGAGTTAGCTTGCTTGCATAAGAAGAAGAAGACCTCAAGAAAATAGAACTTTAAAATTGATTGTTGTTATCATTGAACTTTCTTGGTGGGAAAATGAAGATTTCAAACCCTCCTTTTATAGCGGATTTGAAAGTGGAATGGGTGAGACAAACTAAGAAAATTTGATCTCAAAAGAAATAAAATTTGAAAATTAGGGTTTCTTTAAGAGAAAACCCTAAAATGTGAAATTGTGCCTTGCCAAGGCTGACCACAATTTCACGTTGCGAAATCATGTCCCTCAAAAGTGGATCGTGATTTCGTAATGTTTGGACCCCTATGTAGTTTTAATGCACTTTGGAGGATCAAACGGAGTCAAAATGGGATATATCATATACTGTTGGAAAGCTCTTTTCAAGATCAATCCAATGGTGTAAGATTTAATGGAAAGGAGATTTTGTAGGAAAAATTTTGAATCAAATATGATCCAACTATTTCCAAGAGAAAACAAGGGATCTAGGGAAAATTGCTCACTTTAGTGGGTCAATTTTTTGTGTCTACATTTTACCCCCTCTTTGATGCATTTAAGGTTAAGTAAATGCATCAAATAAATATGTAGAATCCTATGGACAATAAGATATCAAATACAAAGAAGGGGTGGCCAATTTTGGACAAAGAAGTTGGTGCAAAATGGGTACCATGACAGATACTCTAAAATTTTACACACAAGGTGAGATATTACTTCCATTAATGCCTCTATGGCTAGGGTTCCCCCTCGAGTTTTGAAAGAAATTAAAATTCTTTAAGAAACTCAAAAGGTAAAGGAAACAAAAGAAACACGGAAAGCACAACAAGCAAGTAAATAACAAAGTGGATATCATTGGGTACAACATGAATCTAATGCAACTAGCATGAAATGCATGGATGAATAGAAGAAATAGTAATAAATAAGGGGAGAAGAAAGAAGAAGAAAAAGAAGAAGAAGAACATCTCCCAATAAGGTCAATGATACAAAAAGCGAGAGAAGATCAAGAACCCTGAATGAAGAGTGTTATACCCAAATGAATGGTCCAGATGTAGAGTGAAAACCTACTATGGGTGTATTACTCACTAAGATGGATAGATGGGCAAAATATAGTGTAACCCACAATGGATGATTCCTCGCTAAAATTATGGAGTGTAACCCGTTATGGGTGATTACTCAATAGTGAATTATATGGGTGATTACCCGCTAGGATGTATGTTGAGATCTACTAAAATGGTCAATGAGCTTATCCTGTAATAGGGTGTAGAGCCCACTGAGTCAAAATAAGCATAACCCTATAGGGGTGATATATTATTACTGATGTGTATGATGTATTAGTAAGTACTACCCAATAGAGGTGTGTAAAAATGTATATAGACCAATCAATTTGAACATAACACAATGTGAGTGTGTGCATGTGCTACAAGAAAAGAGAAGAAGAAAATGAGGAGCAATGAACTATGTGTGTGTGCCCCCAGCTTGAAGATTCAACTATTGAAAAATCAAGAGGGAGTAAATGTATAAACAAATAAGAGAGGGGAATGTATATCCCTGTTTGGACAAAGAAGATGGAGGAGAAAATAGAAACATGCAAAGGACAAGGATGCACCAACAAAGGATTTTATTCCTTGACTTTGGAGAGAAATGATGATCATTGTAAAATTTTCAAGTCAAGGGACACAAGAAGAAGAGAGAAGAGAAGAAAATAGCAAAAAGAAGATGAGAAGAGAAAAAAGGGTGAAAATGCATGGGCCCTAGGTTAGGGTTTCGCTAGGCATCAGAACCCTAGTAAGAGTGAAATGCATATGAGTTACGATCTAACTAGGTATCATCACATGTCATTGTCATGAATCCTCTAAAAGCTATATGATCAAACAATCATGAACAAACAACAATGCAATTATGACAAGCAAAAATGCAAGAGGAACAGAATATCAGGAAACCATGCAAAATATGATAGGCAATCATGTAGTATGAGCAAGAAAATGGGAATGATGGAATGAAAATGAAAATGCATGCCTAATTAATGATTGATTTTATTTTATGTTTTATTAAACAAGCAATCAAAATGATAGTCGACACACATTCTAATTGTGCCTCCTATCTTAACAAAAAGAACAGGCATTCAAGGGACTGCTTCATCAAATAAAAATATAGAAGGTGAACCATATCGATGATTATAATCATGAAGAGGCTCTTTAATGGGTTTTTCTTTGGTAACCATAGCATGATAATCTATACATTCTCGAACAAAACCATATTTCTTAACATAATGAGGGGCGATCCCTAATTTTGCAAGATCTCTATAAGATAGCAAAGCAGGGTCCCTTTGAGAAGTAGAATATTTGCCATTAGAACACACATAATTTATTATATTACAAAACAAGATGTTAGAGGGATAAGGGGAATCCTCATCCTCATTATTCTTCTCCAAACCTTGATGAGATATATCAAAAAGAGAATCTTAAAGAAACTAATTATCTTAATACCATGATGAAACTTTGATTAGAGGTTCCTCACTCACTTTTATAATGTTGAATTGCTCATATATTTGAGATGAGAAACTTGGAGAAACAAATGATGAAACTGAAGGACAAACATTGTGACCAAACTGAGCTTGTTCAACCATCGAACAAAATTTGAATGGATGAGGATCGCCTGGAATGGTGACAAGTTCATTCTTAAATTCAAACTTCAAACACTAAGGAAGAATAGAAGGAACGAACTTCATTGCATGGATCCAAGGAAATATGAGAAGTAGATTAAAATATGCAGGGCGAGGTACCACATAGAACAATGTATCTAAGATCTTGGGTCATTGGATTTATTTAAATCTTCCTCTTTTAATCCAAAATTTTGTATAAATTGATATGTGCATAAATTAAAGGAAGAACCATTATAAATCATAACCCTTTTGATAAAGGTTTCCCCAATAAATGCAGTAATGTAGAGATAAGAATCCCTATGTAGGTTTGAGGAAGAAATATTGTCATTTGAGAATGTGATATATGTATCCCAATAGATCTTACAACATTGGCCATATCACTATGGGGATGTCTGGAAGGACAAATTATTGCTTTAGAACATTTAACAAGGCTTATCCATGAGTAGTAGAAGTTTACAAAAAATTTAAGAGGGAAATGTTCACTGAAAAACTCATCTCCTATTGAGACCGTTGGATCTGTCGATTCTACACCTGCTGCTTTGAAGTAGTTGTTATCATACCAACCATATTACCATGAGGAGGTGGCACATTCTTATAAGACACTTGATTAGTTGTCTGATGACCATTCTTCGGTAATGGATCCTTGGATATTCTTGTATCCTGATTTGTTATCAGTATCTGCTAAGTAGAGGATTGATTATTTTATGACTGAGAATTCCCTATATCAATACGTCCTACATCGATCAAATCTTGTACCACATGTTTCAAATTCTTACAATAATTTTTCCAATGTCCTTCCAATCTATGATATGCACATTTTTGATCTACCTTATATCAATTAGTTGTAGTATATGGTTACTTTATGGGATGCAACTCAATCATATTAGCCTCCAAAATTTGCTTTAGGACTTCTTCCATAGGTATGCCAAGTCTTGTGAAATTCCTTTGTGGAGGTTTTTGAAGAACCATATTTTATAGGTTGTTAATAATACTATTAACAGGCCTACTATCTGTTACACCATCACTTACCACATACTTATTCTTATACTGTGACTTAATGGTTGTATCTTCTTTTACCTTGATTTGTACTCTTCTGATAAGGGCCTGTTCCACTTTCCTTGCTAACTCAATCACTTGATCAAAATATGTGATAATTATTGTTTCTAGTGCATAGGATAAATGTTATTGTAAATTTCCAATAAATATTTCCAGCATATCTCAAGGAGGTAAAGTATATCTTAAGCATACAACTAAAATTTTCCAACAAGATATGAATTCTAAAAAACTCTTTTCTTCACTTTGTTTCAAATTATAAACATATTTCATGGTCACATCCTTTTCAATATAAGCACTAAATTGTTGAAAAAATAACTCTTTCATTTCTTCAAAATTCCTTAGAGAATAATTAGGTAACCGGTAGTACCACTCCAATGTCATGCCACCAAGACTCTTAGGGAACATCTTTAGTAATAACATATCATCATAGATGAGATCGTGACACGTTGTTCTAAATCTTCTTAGATTTTCAATTGGATATTTACTTCCCTTATATAGAAAAAACCGGCATGGTAAAATGATTAGGATAAGGCCTAGCAGCAACTATAAGATCCAATGGTTTATTGCACATATCTTTATAACTATAAGTGAAACTTGAAGGCTAAATCATATCAACCTTTGCAACCAACTACTTTACCACATTTTCCAAACTTTGCATATCTAGATTATTGTTGTGCAATACCCCCAGATTCCCTAAGGGAGGGATATAGGTAGGTCATTGAACGGGTAATTAGAACGTGTTGGAAGCATTGATACTATTGTGATATGTGATACATGTTGACAATATTGTCACATTCCACCAAGGGGCAGAAAAATTGAAACTTTGTATAATATTTGTTTTGTTGAAAGTTTTCTTTTGTTTATAAGTTATAGCAATTTTGGTTTTCCCTATCACCCCTGGTGGACAAAATGAAAATAAAAGAGCTTCGGGCCCGAAGCGCTTCAAATCATCACTTCGGGTGAGAACTTTGCCGAAAAGGTCCGAAGGAAACACTTCGCACCCGAAGCATTCCCAGCGACTACTTCGGGTGAAGAGTTTGCGAAGCGGCATCCAAGCAAGCTCGCCGAAGAGGAAAAGATAGCCCGAATCTGCTAAGGCAAAGAAATTACTTTGGACCCAAAGTTTTTCTAAAATCCACTTTGACCAGTTTTCACCCGAAGCAGTAGAGGTCGAGAAAGTGTTTCGATCGAAACTCCCCCGAACTACCGTTTCAAAAGAAGATCAGCCCGAAGCGTTTGTCCCGACCCATCGTCGAAGCAGTTTTGCTAGCAAAGCAGCAAAGGATAAAAGAAGATCGACTTCGGCACTCCATGCCCTCGAAGTAGTTTTGCAAAGCGAAAATCAACGAGGCACTTCTCAGGAATGCTTCCCAAGTTGGGCATTTCTCGAGGCAGTCAGAGGGCCTCATAAATGCATATTTTCTTGCCCGATAAGCCCGTTGCTCATTTTTGGCAATTGGATGCGAAGTATCAGCCCGTGAAGAAGAGCCTGGCAAGCATGGCCACCACTCGAGCACCGCACCTACAATCCAAGGACACCCAAGTGGCTCATTTAATGCGTCTTTCCCCGGTTGACTCGGTCACCATTACCATTTTTGGTAGCCGATTTGAGAGATCATCCACAGCAGCAGCGAGGAGCCGATTTCTTAGGGCCCGAGGGTGTACTCCGCCATTTTTGTAATAATGATTCAGAGGGTCGGGTCCTCTATAAAAACCCAGGCTTTGCAATGTAAAAGGGGGGGAACTTTCTGCTAGAAAGCTGTTGTAACTTGATGTCCTGCATTTAATACTAAAGATCTTTTGTGCTCCATTTCTCTCTTTTATGCTGCCTTTTGTGCTTAATTATTTTGTCTTTTCTCGTTCGCATACCGAGACTCTGAATCCTGAATCCGGTGTACGATCGGGGACCGAACCCCTAAAATTCGCCTTGAAGGATACATAGGAGAGGAAAAATGCCTTGTCATTTTCCTTTATGCTGCCTGGTGGATCGAGGTTTTTGTTATTCCCTTATCTCAATCGTTGTTACTTTGAACCCTGAATTCCAACGAGAGAGAAAGGAGAACCCTGTGAACCCGTCCAGAGGATACATAGGAAGTTTGGCACTTCATTTCTTTCGTGTTATTCTTGGTATTTCTTGTTGCTATTCGAGTTTTTAGCGAGTAATCGTGCTTCCTGTTCTCTCCCACCTTAAATCATCATCTTCTAACCCTTACTCTTTTTATTTCTTTCTCTAACCCTTACCCTTTTTTATTTCTTTTCCTAACCCTTACTCTATTTATTTCTTTCCTGCACTCTTGTCTCAAACCCCCAAAAGTAGATTAGTATAGGAGCCGGCCTTTCTTCGAAGATTGGCACGAGGGGCATCTCTTCCCCTTGGCCTTTCAATGTTGGTCGCAGGTCCAGGGCGTGCAAACCCACCGAAAGTCCTTTCCTATGTGGATTTGATGACCAACAGTTTTTGGCACGCCCGGTGGGACACAAGGTCCCATATTTGAGAAAATTTCTAGCCCGTCTTCACCGGAGCCAGTAGTTCTAACAATTTCCCGGTGAGATCCGGTTAGTCTCATCCCCTGAGTAGTAGTGAGAATCGATGCTCTCATTGCTAAAATACTCTTAGCATCTGGCGACTCTATTTTACCCGAGAATCTTTAAGTCGTAAAGACCAGTACTAAAGCCTGTGCCTTCATGCAAACAAGATGGAGAGTTAGGAATAGAGGAGAGGAAACCAAGTTCTTTGAGCTTGATATTGATGCCTTTGGGGAACGCTCTAGGTTAGTTACCCCGAATATCTCTTACGTGGGACATCCTCACAAGAGGCTACTATTGACGAGCAAGGCCTAACTTTCGATAGCACAGCAGCTAGTTTTCCTCCGAATCCTCCCAACTCACCGAAGCATCCTAGTGCCTCCGTTCCCATTGGCCTTCCGACAAGCAACCCAAGAGGGACTTTGGGGACTTCTGTTCCATAGAACCCAGGCACAAATATGGCACAACAACAACAACAACAACAAATGCAGCAGCAACCGCCGCCCAGATTATTTCCAGCATGGAATTCTTCGTCACCATTGAATCTCGCGGGCCAAGGGCAAGTTCCACCTGCTGCAATAAAAAAGCTCTCGACGTTCGACGAAACCGAAAAGACTAATCTAGAGCATATCTAGGACATCATTTCCCTAGCGGAAATCCACGATATCATAAAAGAGCGAGTGATGGTGAAGCTCCTGGTTCTCTCCCTTAGAGGAAAACTCCTCTATTGGTACAGATCTCTGCCATCCGACACTATTACGAGATGGGACCAGTTAGCCGAGCAGTTGATGCAAGGCTTCAACGAGTCTGCCGATCCAACTTCTCTTTTGCAGCAATTCACTTCAATCCAAAGACATCCACAGGAAGAAATTGCAGACTTCAATGTTAGGTTCGCTCGAACCTGGCAAAGAGTCCCAGTTGGACTTCGCCCAACTAACGAAGTCATGGCGTACTACTTCCTTCGGGCCTTCAACCCTGATATCGGTCTTATGATAAGGTACTCCAATGTCAATACTTTTCCAGAGTTGTATGGGTTAGCCAAGAAAGCAGAAACGGACCTCATAGCCATGGGTAAACTCCCTCAAAGAATGCCAATGCCCATACTCCCCGAGTTCCTTCAAGCCCAGTACGCGAGCACAGTCGCTCCATAAATTTTTGCAACCCCTGCATATCCGATCTCACCCTGGAACCCGAATCCTATTGTGTCGCAGATCACCGCTCCATAGATACATTTCCCCACACTTTCAACTATGCCCCCCACTATCACTCCAACATTTCCAATGTTGCCAGCACCCCTCCAACATCCTGCCCTGCCTCCGATATCGACTATGGCTTCTTTACCATCAGTTCCCAAGGTCGATGATATGCAAGCCAAGATATTGCAAGAAATGCAATCGTTAAATGCCATAGTGCAGACCTTGTCCAACGACATGACCATTGTCAAGAAGAAGAAATAGCAACAAGAGTTTCTACCAAGAAGGTCTTATCCCATGCCTGCACTTACCAAAGATCAAGCGGTCCATCAAGGAAAAGCTTCGGCAAGAAATGCTGCGATAGAAGAAGTCCCAAGCACTTTCGATCATGTATACTGGTGCTCTACATGTAATGATCCTCACGAGGAAAATACATGCATGTTGCATCAACACTACGTGCAGACACTAACAAGCAGCAGTCAAGGCGGCCAAGTCAACGTCATCCGACAATTGGATCAAAATTTGTCCATCGGCAAGGAAGAGCCAGTCGCAGTCCTTACTAGGGGAGGTAAAAGGTCGATAGAGGTAGATGCTACTCAGATGGCTCCCTTGAAGGTACACACTCAATTTGAAAAGGGACAAACGTCCTCTTTGGCCCCGAGCGAAGCTCCTCCGCCAGCTCCAGTCAAGGAAAAGGCCCAAAAGGCCACTGTCGAACCACCTCAGGTGGAGACCAAAGAACAGGCTAAGGAAAATCTCAAGTTTCCCTCGCTCACCAAGCGACAAAGGGTCAAAGTGATAGAGCAATATCGCACCAAGTACGAACCGAGAAAGGAGCCTAAGGTGCATAGCTCCCTAGCCTACAACATTGTAGAAGAATTAAAGAGGATTCCAGCCAAAATTAGTTTGTATGATGCTCTACAACTTCCTGGACAAGTGGACTTGCTGCAAGAATCATTGAAGAGGATCAATACAAAGAAGGTGGAGCCTCTCGCCCTGGTGTAGACCCTATCCGCATCCATCACGGGGAAAAATAGACCACCACCGTTCTACTTATCTTTACAAATGGAAGGGTATATCGTGCATAACTGTATGATAGATTCTGGAGCTACGACAACAGTAATGCCGAAGGCGGTATGCGAGGAAATAGGCATGGAATACACACGAAGTAGTCATGGAGTCCTCCAGCTGGACGGTACCCTAGTGAAGACTATAGGTGTCATCAAAGACATTCCTATTCGGCTACATAAGACACCTCAAATCATAGTCATACAAGAGGTGGTAGTCGTGGACCTTGAGCCCTACTTCAACATGTGCCTGTCAAGGGAATTCACGGCAAAGCTGGGTGGATATCTGTCCATGGACTACACTCATCTGGAGATCCCCTTCAAAGGGAAGAAGGTGAAGATCTATAATGAAAAGCCTTCTACATTCCTGGTTTAGAAGATGTCCGAGGAAGAGAGCAGTGGCCCTGTGCATACGATCACGGAGGAACTAGAGCAAGTGGATCTGGTCCAGGAATCCCTCGCACAGTTGTGTTGTGAAGATGAATTTTCATTGGCAGATTTTAATGCCATGATAGAGACTGAGGTGGGGTGTTACACCATCACCAAGTCTGAGAAACCAGCCAAAATGGAGGGAAAGGTTCCTGCTCAAGAAGGGCTATGGAAATTGTTCTTCGATGGTGCCCGATGCAAGAACGGCGCTAGGGTAGGAATCCTTTTGATTTCGTCGTCCGATGAGCAAAAGGAGTATTGCTACCGATTGACATGGAGCTACACCAACAATGCAGCAGAGTATGAAGCCTTGTGCTTAGGACTCAAGAAAGCTGACAAGTTAGGCATAAGGCATCTTCAAATCTTCGAAGATTCTAAACTAGTTTGCAACCAGGTCACCAACAGATGCTCTTCAAAGAAGCACTATCTTAAATCATACCGCAATAGGGTATGGGACCTGTTCGACCATTTTGAATCCCTCAATCTATAGTCTATTCCACGAGAAAAGAATCGACACGCAGATGTCTTAGCATCCATCGCAGCCCGATATTCTCTAGTGGATGATATGGTGCATAATCCGAAGGCTGTAAGGATGATCTATAGACCCTCTGTCCCGGACAGAGATTTACATTGGCAAGTTTTTGACAACGATGAGCAGATTGTCAATTTCATGATCCAAGAAGCCGCTACAGTCGAAGACCGAAGCCCTGATGAGGAAGAATATGAAGGATTGGTTCAGTTGAAGAACAACCACGTCCCCAAGGGATTGATCACGCTTGAGAGCCTTTTCGATCAAAATGATCGATCGCTCTCCCATAGGATCTAGATCAGCGCGTAGCAATATCAAGATTTAGAACTGGAACCTGGGAAAGTAATAAAGGTCGAGACCGATTGTACTTCAAAAGAAATAGAGCAAATTCGATGTTTGTGTAAGAGGTACCCAGATATCGTGGCTTGGTCTTATCACGACCTCAAGGGATATGATCGGCAGTTGATCCAACATACAATCGAATTACAAGAAGGGGCCAAACCTTTCCGATAGAAGCAAAGGCCGGTTAATCCAAAGATCGAGGTCTTGATGAAGGCCGAACTGCTAAAAATGCTTGAAGCAAAGATCATTTATCCCATCAAGCATTCTTCCTAGGTAGCGAACTTGGTCCCTATTAGAAAAAAGAATGGAGACATCCGATTATGCGTGGACTTCCGCAACCTGAATCATGCTTCCCTCAAGGACCACTATCCTCTCCCGCAGATCGATCGGATCTTGCATTCGGTTGCTTGGAGCTCAACGATTCTCCCTGCTCGATGGTTTCTCCGGATATAATCAAATCCGGGTCGGGGACGAAGACCAGCATAAGACCGCATTCACAACCAAGTGGGGCACATTCGCCTACCAGCGAATGCCTTTTGGCCTCTCGAATGTGGGAGCTACTTTCTAGAGGGCGATGGACCTAGCTTTTGGCGAGCTTTTGAACAAGGTTATTGTTATCTATTTGGATGACATGACCGTCTTCTCCCGAAGGAGAGAGAACCACCTAGAACATCTTCAACAAATTTTGGAAAAATGCCAAGAATTTGGCATTTCAATTAATCCAAAAAAGTCTATCTTCGCAGTCAGCAAAGGAAAGCTGCTGGGACACACTATTTCGAAAAAAGGGTCTCACTGTGGATCCTGATAGAGCCGAAGCTCTAATGAAGCTCCCAATCCCAATAGATAAAAAGGGTCTTCAATATTTCTTCGATCAGATTAACTTCGTAAGGAAGTTTGTCCCAGACTTCGCCCAGGTCATTAAGCCGATGTCTGAGCTTTTAAAGAAGGGCACAAAATTTTTTTGGACAGAAGAGAGGAGGAAAGCATTCAAAGAAATCAAGGCCCGAATTGTTCAGGCACCAGTCTTGATCAACCCCTACTATAGTCTTGACGCAAAAGGGGGAAGATGGAGAGGAACGTCCCATCGCATTCCTCAGCCAGATAATCAATCCCCATGAAGAGAAGTACAATTTCATCGAGCGTCAAGTGCATGTAGTAATGAAGTCTCTCAGGAAATTCAAATAGTTCATTTCTTAGAGTCGAACGACAGTCTTTGTCATTCACCCCGATGTGCGTAGTTTCATTATCCAAGGGGAACTGGGAAGCAAGAGAGCTGGTTGGGTGAGCAAAATCCAAGAGTTTGATATTGAGATCAAGCCTACCAAACTAGTTTGCGGTCGCGCACTATGTCAAGAGCTGGCAAAGAATGCAATGGCCAAAAAAATAGACTGTCAGTCGGATGACTTGCCAATAGGAGAATGCCTCGCTAATTAGGAAGGGGCCGAGAAAGACTGGGTCAGCGAAATAGTGGAATATTTCAGCACCGGCAGATGCCCCTCGCATCTGAATGCTTCGTAATGGAGACACTTCAGGATGCGGTCCGCCCGATACACTATGTGCCCAAAAGGCCTATTTTTCAGAAACATCGATGACGTCCTCCTCAGATGCATAAAAGATGATGATAAGAGGAGAGTCCTGGGTGAATTTCATTTAGGACTATCTGGAGGACACTTTGCTGGAAGAGCGACAACGCTAAAGATAATCAAGGCGGGTTACTATTGGCCCACCCTCTTTGTCGATGCCTTCTCCGTTTGTCGAAGGTGCGAGCAATGCCAAAAATTCACCGATCAAAGTAGAAATGCTTCGATGCCACTCCAACCGATACAAGTAGAAGCCCCCTTTCAGCAATGGGGACTAGATTTCGTAGGGGCCATATCACCAAACTCCTCCCCTGGGCACAAATTCATTCTGACTATGACCGATTACTTCACCAGGTGGGCCGAGGCAGTCCCCACAAAACATGTCGATCAAGATACTGTGGTCACCTTCCTGGAAGGATTGATTACTCGCTTCGGTATCCTCAAAGCAATTATTACAGATAACGGTCCTGGTTTCACGGGAGCAAAAATCAACGAGTTCCTATACAAGTATGGGATATATCACAAGGTGTCTTCCAATTATTACCCCCAAGGCAATGGATTGGCAGAATCCACCAACAAAACCCTGTTGAGGATACTGAGAAAGTTGATTGATCAAAACAAAAGAACTTGGCACCTCCTTCTGGATCGGGCCTTGTGGGCCGATCGGGTTTCTATCAAAAGGTCAATCAAGACTTCGTCGTATGCTCTGGTCTACGGCAAGGAGGCCATCCTGCCCACTCACATCGAGATCCCTGCATTATAGTTGCTAGAAGAAGATGAAGCTAACCCGATGGAGGAATGCCTGGTTCAAATACTACAACTAGAAGAGGAATGTGAAAAGGCCTACCAAAACTTCGCACGGCATGCTGAGGTCACCCGAGAATGGTTCAAAAGGAAATCATCCGATCGCACATTCAAAGCAAGAGACCTGGTATGGAGGTGGGATTCATGGAAGGCCAAGCCTGGGAATCATGACAAAATGGATGCATTCTGGGACGGACCGTTTGAAATAGTAAAAGTGAATTCGGCCAATTCCTTCATCCTCAAAGATGCGAATGGCCAAGTTTTACCAATCTCCGTCAATGGTCTTCACCTGAAGGCCCTCAATCGTTGAGGTATGTACAACTAAAAAAAAAAAAATCTTGCATATATTTTGTATATAGGATTTCAATGCTTTGTATATACTCTGTTCAAAATATCATGGGGAGCAAGCGCCACTTCAACCGCAAAAGCTAGACTCCTGGTTTTGGCTTCACAAAGCACGATCGGAATCGCCTTCGAGGGGTTTCGGTCCGAAGTAGCCGACGAAAGGAAGTTCGCCGCGAAGCAGTTCATCCTCGTAGAACCAAACCACATGCAGATCAAGGACGTGGAAAATGCTTCACTAAAGAAATGTGCCAAAGGCGTTGTCCAAAGTAATTCTTGGCGAAGCCCTCCTCGATGAAATGGGTTTCGATCGACGGTATTCATGAACCAAAGCAACAACGTAGCAAAGGGGAACTTTGGGCCCGAAATGAAGAAAATCAGCCCGAAGAAGAACTTCGCGGCGAAGTATTTTCGCCGAACCCCACTTTGGGGTGGACACATTTAAGATGTGCCTCGGGGAACGTGTCGACAATAGCCTCAAAAGGGGACCGAAACAGATGAACTCAATACGAAAGAAGTGGCACTCATCCCAAGGCAGTTTGTCAGCCCAAAAGCCATGCTAAAGTACCAGGTGGCAGCGATTCGCGCTCTCGATACAAAATCAAACCATCGAATTGCATGGCCCCGTGTACGACGCCGCCATATAGCCAATCAGATGCCGTAGCGATACTTTTGGGCCAGGCCCACGAAGTAATTACGGTGGTTGCCATAAATTCCGGGAGTTGCCCTTCGAAGCTATAAAATGCAGGTGCCCGTTAAGAACAAACCATTTGCAAGTGTGAGAGTCGAGTCTGCATTCTGTCACCTCGAAAAGCTTCTACATCAAAGGTTCCGCTGTTCGCCGTGATTATCCCATCCCTTGTTTTGAGGTGTTGAACTCTTCTACATCACAAGTTATTCGGCTGCAATCGTTCACAATGGGAAGGAAGAACCCCACGCGAAAGGGAAAAGAGCCAGAGGTGACGGTTCCAGAGAAGGCGAAAGCCACGGAAGAAAAGAAATAGACACCCAAGAGGGCCAATCCTCCCCCATGCGTAGGAAAATAGGTGATGGAAGGAAGGGAAGAGTCCGATGATGAGCCCAGTATAGAACCACCTATCGATAAGTGGGCAAAAATCAGAGACCCAGAACTCTCAAGAACCGTGGCCGAGCTTCGGTATACCATCGACTTCATGAAAAGCAGGCTCTCAATAGAGAACAAGAGGGCCATGGCATATTATTCCCACATATATTGGTATCTGGTCCTTCCTACACATCACTGCCCCGAGCTCATATACGCCATTGCTCAGAACTATCAACCGCAAACAAGGCAGGTGTTAGACGCCTCGGGTAAAAAGTTGTTTTCCATTCTAAAGGAGGATGTGTAGGCAGCGTTCGCACCACAACAAAGGCCACCAAAAGGCTATACCATTCGCAATGTCAGCCTGAGCGAACAAATGGATAAGTTCACCTCTAATCCCTTCATTCTGAGCTTTTTGCATGAAAATCTCAAGAGCGGACTTCCTTCCGGCAAGCGACCCTAGATGCCCCTGCCCTTGGAGGCCTTCAAGAACACGGATATATTCTCTATCATTGCATGGGTAGGGGGCTTGTCAAGCGATACTTTGGTATGCCCATGGCAGGTGTCGCTAGCCGAATGCATTTCCAGAGGAGAGTTCTATGCTCCCAACGCTTCGCGGCCGAACACTAACCTAGTTTTCTTCGATTGGGAAGAATGGGTGGCCCAAAATTTGCATATGCGGTTGTCATCCATGAAGGATGCTAGCAAGGAGCCGTACTTCCAGCCTTGTTCCTTCTTGGTTTGGCTCTTCTTCTTTCATGTACATAAAGCCCTTCCCCATTGTGATGTTTCACCAGTCGACAAGGATGGGATCCCTTTACCTGTATATCAGTGGACCTGTCTCTTGCTGAGGTCGGAGTCCTATTACCCTTTCAATCAGCAGTTTTTGGGACCTGCGATGCACATTCTGATAGGGTCTAGCCCTCGGGTGCCTCTCGGCCTTAGAGATAAAGTGGTACTAGAGAGAAGAGGAGATGTGTTTCAATTGACACAAGGGCTTGTGATCCGCCTTTTTGGCTTCACAGGGAAGCCCTTCTTGCTACCCTTTTTCCCTTTGAAATACCAATTTGCCCTGGAAGTTGCTCGACAAAGTGACGCGACCGACGAAACCTACGGTCACGGGCGAAAGTGGGCACACACCTGTGACTTCCCCTTCAAGATGGGAGTGATCGAAGTCTTTGCCCTGAAGCAGAACATATACCTGGAGGAGAAGCTCACCGATTTTGGTCTGCTTCAAATACCATAGAGGTGGCTCTATGACCCATTGGGGGTGATGAGAGATCATTTGAAAAGCAAAAACTTCCATGTCTGTCCTCGCCCCGAAGTTCTAGAGCAGAGAAATAACCCCAATGGTATGGACCTGGAGTGGCACTTAGAGGAGATGAGGACGTTGCCTCCTTGGCATGACTTCTATCCTATGGAGGTCGAATTCGACCCAGACCAGTACCCATTCCCAACTCCCGACTCCACTTTCTGGAGAAAAGCAAGGGACGATTTAAAAGAAGAGTTAAAGGACTGGGACGAGGAGCAGTTAAGAGAATGGTGGATTATGAGAGTCCATCATCGAAAGATGAATTCTTACGGGCTTCTAACAATGGACAGGGAATTCACAATTGTGTATCAGACCAATATCGGGTCTTGGAAACCCTTGTCCTTCACCGATTTCATTCCATTGGCCACTCCAAGTTTAGACGAAGGCCCCGGGAAGACTGATAATGTCCCCAAGGAAAAAGCAACCAGGGCCGCGCCAAAAGTTTTACTACAGAGCCCATCCGAAGATCTCGAGACAACAGTAGAGGAATCATAGCAACCCCTCAAGAGGAGGAAAATAAAGGAACGGGAACCTGCACAGGCACCCCCGAACTTCCCAAAGTGACCACGTACAGGCACATCGAGCGCCCCTGCCAAAATATTAGTATCAGGCTCGATCGAAGAAAATGATGGAGGAGCTCCACCAAGTGCCGAAACGATCCCAAACGTAGATGTCATCAACATGGAGGAACTCGTGGAAGTCATGGAAGCCGAGAGTACCGAGGCCCAGAAGGAACAAGAGCCGATCACCTAGGATATCACCATGGCCGCTCTGCTAGGAGGGCACGTAGGTACATTTTCTTCGCCTTATGCTCTAGTTGCTCGTAAGTCCACCCCGGCCCTGGCCGAAAGCTCTCACCTGTCCACCCTACCTCCACAAGGTCAGTCACCTCCTTGCGTCGTGTCCCTAACCACTCCCCCTGAGTCTTTCGGCCAGGACAAACCTATCGAAGTTACTTCACCCAACCACACCACCAATCCTTCAGTCATCAACCAGGGTGAAGCCAATAGCCCAATGCCGAACCCCGAGGCTCATTCCTCCATTGTACATAACGTGTTCCCACTCGTCGAAGCCCCCGTCACCCCTATTGCCGAACCTTCGGGTGAGGCTATCCCCTTCAACTCCTTATATTTGTTCAATCCCTCGGTTGTAGACCCAGCCGCATTCGACTCCGAGTTGTCCTCAATACGGGAGTCCCCCTTGGCCAAAAAACTCCTCCAAGCCCGACAGAACACAGAGAGAATGTTGAAAGAGGCAAGAAAGAAGAGAGGGCGCTCGCTCGCTCAAGTTGAGAAATGTGTCATCTTTGATTTCGAGGTGGGAAAGGTGCATAAAGTGAAGAAGATACCCAAAGTCTAGAAGCCCCTGGATGAAATGACTCCAGTGGACTATGAATATCAGGATAAGGAAAAGGACTTGGAACATCTGAATGTGGACAAGGAGTCCGCCTCTATGCACATTGGAATTGAGACCTTCAAGGCGCACGCCAACATTGCCAACAAGCGCAGGTTTGAAGCCGAGAGTGCTAACATCAAGCTGGAGGAGGAGCTAGCAAGGACTCGCTCCAAATTGGTAGAGGCCGAGGAGCAGTGCAAGCTGATGCAAAAAGAAGCACACGCCCTAAAGCTGCAGATAGCACAGCTGGAGTGCACAACCGAGAATCAGGCACAAAGGTAGGCCAAAAATGATTTGAGGGCCAAGGAGCTTGAAAGTAGGATCTTGTAGGCTCAGATCCAGCTACACGAGAAGGAAGGCCTAGGGCTATTTGACAGGAGCAAAATCAAAGAGATTCGCTCACATCTGCTCAAGAGTTTCAGGTCTCGGGCTGTCAGTGCCCTTTCAGTTTTAGTCTACACCATAGAAGCCCAGGTTGCCACCGTCGAAGGAGGACCAATCATCGAAGAGGTCATTCAGAATGTCAGAGCCCGACTCAAGCTGGCCCTCAAGGTCCAAGATGCAAGGTATCAAGATTTGAAGCTCACAGCGATGAGTCGGACAACAAGGGATTGGTCAACAGCCCAGGCCACAGTTCGTGCCTTTTTCTCCATAGCCAAGAAAGCTCAAAAGGTGAAAGTCCTACTGGATACATTCGAAAGTGAGAGGCGCACGTCAATGGGCTATTTAGAGGACCTCTTCTCCTTAGGCTTCCCGAGCTTCACGGATAATGATGGGAAGCCCTTAGCCAAGGAAGATATCATGCCGAAGTGGCAGCAGTTTGAAGACAACGTTTCAGAGATAGACGAGTGGGCCGAACCAATAACAGAGAAGCAGGTTACTGATTACATATTGAAATACTATAGAATCACCGCTTCCCTAAACGATCTGCATACCAGGTCCCAGCATGCAGAAATCGGGCAGATCGATAGGTTTCACGCTTTGGTCAGGTCCCTGGAGAATCAAGAGCTATTCACAAAAAGCGTCTGGTCTCAGGTTCGCCGAACCTTGAGAAATATTCGCGTCCGCCTGGCCCCACTGCCAATGGCTAAAGACGTAGCGGAAGCAATGGCGAAGGAGAAGAAGAAGCAGTAGTGGAAGAAGAGGAGAGAGAAGAGGAAGAGGAAGGACAAGCTGTGGAAGCGCCCCCAAAAAAGGAACAAGGAGAAGGGTCTGGAGGTAACTCTAGCCCAATGGATAAAAGCTGAGGGTTCTATCACCGAGATGAGCTCGTTGCCTCGCGAGCCACCAAGAATGTTGACAATATTGTCACATTCCACCAAGGGGCAGAAAAATTGAAACTTTGTATAATATTTGTTTTGTTGAAAGTTTTTCTTTTGTTTATAAGTTATAGCAATTTTGGTTTTCCCTATCGCCCTTGGTGGACAAAATGAAAAGAAAAGAGCTTCGGGCCCGAAGCGCTTCAAATCATCACTTCGAGTGAGAACTTTGTCGAAAAGGTCCGAAGGAAACACTTCGCACCCGAAGCATTCCCAACGACTACTTCGGGTGAAGAGTTTGCGAAGCGGCATCCAAGCAAGCTCGTCGAAGAGGAAAAGATAGCCCGAATCTGCTAAGGCAAAGAAATTACTTTGGGCCCGAAGTATTTCTAAAATCCACTTCGACCAGTTTTCACCCGAAGCAGTAGAGGTCAAGAAAGTGTTTCGGTCGAAACTCCCCCGAACTGCCATTTCAAAAGAAGATCGGCCCGAAGCGTTTGTCCCGACCCATCGCCGAAGCAGTTTTGCCAGCAAAGCAACAAAGGATAAAAGAAGATCGGCTTCGGCACTCCGTGCCCCCGAAGTAGTTTTGCGAAGCGAAAATCAGCGAGGCGCTTCTCAGGAATGCTTCCCAAGTTGGGCATTTCTCGAGGCAGTCAGAGGGCCTCATAAATGCATATTTTCTTGCCCGATAAGCCCGCTGCTCATTTTTGGCAATTGGATGCGAAGTATCAGCCCATGAAGAAGAGCCCGGCAAGCATGGCCGCCACTCGAGCATCGCACCTACAATCCAAGGACACCCAGGTGGCTCATTTAATGCGTCTTTCCTCGGCTGACTCGGTCACCATTACCAGTTTTGGTAGCCGATTTGAGAGATCATCCACAGCAGCAGCGAGGAGCCGATTTCTCAGGGCCCGAGGGTGTACTCCGCCATTTTTGTAATAATGATTCAGAGGGTCGGGTCCTCTATAAAAACCCAGGCTTTGCAATGTAAAAGGGGGGGAACTTTTTGCTAGAAAGCTGCTGTAACTTGATGTCCTGCGTTTAATACTAAAGATCTTTTGTGCTCCATTTCTCTCTTTTATGTTGCCTTCTATGCTTAATTCTTTTGTCTTTTCTCGTTTGCATATTGAGACTCTGAATCCTGAATCCGATGTACGATCGGGGACCGAACCCCTAAAATTCACCCTGAAGGATACATAGGAGAGGAAAAATGCCTTGTCGTTTTCCTTTATGCTGCCTGGTGGATCGAGGTTTCTGTTATTCCCTTATCTCAATCGCTGTTACTCTGAACCCTGAATTCCAACGAGAGAGAAAGGAGAACCCTAGGAACCCGTCCAGAGGATACATAGGAAGTTCGGCACTTTGTTTCTTTCGTGTTATTCTTGGTATTTCTTGCTGCTATTTGAGTTGTTAGCGAGTAATCGTGCTTCCTGTTCTCTCCCACCTTAAATCATCATCTTCTAACCCTTACTCTTTTTATTTCTTTCTCTAACCCTTACCCTTTTTTATTTCTTTTCCTAACCCTTACTCTATTTATTTCTTTCCTGCACTCTTGTCTCAAACCCCCAAAAGTAGATTAGTATAGGAGCCGGCCTTTCTCTGGAGATTGGCATGAGGGGCATCTCTTCCCCTTGGCCTTTCAATGTTGGTCACAGGTCCAGGCGTGCAAACCCACCGAAAGTCCTTTCCTGTGCGGATTTGATGACCAACAATACCTTGTTGGATAGGGTAACTAACAATTGGTGGAATAGAGGTAGGAATATTAAGATTAGTAGATTGAGGATGAAATTGAAAATAATCTTGAGTGACACTACTGGTTGGAGGAACTTGTGGACTCCTTCCAATTTTGGTGGTTATAGTAGTGGCATAGGTTGGTTGATGGGTAGGATTACCATGATTCAAATATTCAAACAAAGGGTTATCATGAACATGCCTAGGAGAAATTATTAGAGGAGGAAGAAGAGTATCACCTCTTTTGAGTTGAACTTTATATTCCATAGCCTTAAGTAAATCCTCCTTATGGCATTTCATGACAAAACCCAAAATATGATCAAATGATGTAAAAGTGAAGCTGTCATTAGGCCCTTCAGTGGGATCACAGTTTGTTTTAGTTTTAACATTTTCTTGCTCTTCTTCTAGATTATGATTTTCTCTATCAATTTGATCATCTTCTTGGAAAATCTCATCAAACCTTAGAGGCCTTCACCCACTCCCAAGACTAGAAGCAATTAGAGTGGAAATAAAAGAAGTAAAGACCAGTCAAAACAAGTAAAAGATATTATGTTTTTAATGTTTTCTGATATAAACACACATAATTAATGATCTTGCTTAAAATTTTAAAAGAAAAGGAGGTGTTCACCAAAGATATAGAAGGGGAAAACTTCCCTACCGCATACGATTCTTGGTTGGATCTGCAAAAGGAAGCCAAGGTGACCACTGGGGTATGTTGTTCTCTACACTCTATGTGGAAGAGGAGGAAGGAGGAAGGGTTCTGTTGAGAAGCAACACATCCCCACTGAAAAATGAGATTCCATCCTTAGAAAATCTTGAACTTTCATTTTTGCAGCAGGGACCCTCTTGGTCATTTTTAGTTTTAAATCCAAATTTGCTTGCCTCATTTTTAAAGTTGTGCTTTTTTTCAAGTCTTTCTAGCATTGTTATTTCAAGCTTAACTTTCTACATGCTAGAATCATTCATGCACAAAGAAAATCTTGCACCGGTACCAAGAAAAATCCAGAAAATAGTTGCATAAATTCATGAAAAATCAAACTTTCCATTTTTGGAAGTGTCGCGATATCGCGACACTTCCATTTTCGGAAATGTCGCGATATCGCGACAGGAAAATACAAATGCAGCTAAGTCATTTTTGTGTAGCGAAATCGCGACACTTTCCATTTTTGGAAGTGTCGCGATATCGCGACGTTTCCATTTATGGAAACCATCGCGAAATCGCTACCGGCTGGAGGAGAGAGAAGAAATTTGTACGGATCAGCGCGAAATCGTGACATGTCACGAAATCGCGACATGTCGCATTTTCACGGTAGGAGAGAGAAAATGCATGAAAATCGGCTAAGTACCAGAAAGGTCGCGATTTCGCGACATGTCACGAAATCGCGACAGTTTTTGGAGAGAGAAGATGAGCTGTACGATGCGTCGCGAAATCGCGACGCTTTCCATTTTTGGAAGTGTCGCGATATCGCGACATTTCCATTTTTGGAAAGTGTCACAAAATCGCTGCAGGATGAGGAGAGAGAAATCCAGGGAGAAAAATGTCGCGAAATCGTGACATGTCGCATTTTCGCGATAGGAGAGAGAAAGTGGGCTGAAGAGTCAAAATCCGCCAAGTCATTTTTGTGTAGCGAAATCGTGACACTTTCCATTTTTGGAAGTGTCACGATATCGTGACATTTCCATTTTTAGAAAGTGTCGCAAAATCGCTGTCTGTCGGAGGAGAGAGAAGAAATCAGTACGGACCGGTGCGAAATCGCGACATGTCCCATTTTCGCTGAGGATAAATGATAAAAGTGGCTAAGTCCAAAAGTTGCAGCGATTCGCTGACGTCTCAAAATCGCGGGCTAAAAGGTGCAGCGATGCGCTGCATGTTTCGAAGTCGAGAGGTAAAAGCTGCAACGATTCGATGACATGTCTCAAGATCAAGGGTGAAAGTGCCAGCGATGCGCTGCATGTTTCGAAGTCGAGAGGTAAAGGGTGCAGCGATGCGCTGCAGGTTTGAAAGTCTGGACTCGAAAAGTGCAACGACGCGCTGCACGTTTCGAAGGCAAGGGTGAAAGTGGTAGCGACGCGCTGCACATTTTGAGGAAGATGTACGGCCGCCAGCGAGAGGCACGATTTTGCGACATGTCGCGAAATCGCGACATGTCGCATTTTCGTGGTCGACGGAGAGAGAAGCAGCGCAGCGCTGGAGACGTCACGATTTCGCGACATGTCGTGAAATCGCGACATGTCTCATTTTCATGATAGGAGAGAGAAAGTCCACAAAGTTGACCAGAAGTGCATTTCAGTGGAAACAGAAGGCTTCCTGGGGTAGCGACACATGTCAAAGCGTGAGGCAGACATGCAGAGGCCGACATGCAAGCTTATTTTGCGGATTTTAATCTGTTTTTAATGTTTTAAGCTTGGATTTAATGTTTATTAAAGTGCTAATATAATCTTTTTGTCTTTCATGCAGGATTCCATCTGGCACTTGTGGGACAACCGAGAAAGGCCATGAAGACAAAGTTAAAGTGCAGATTTGATCAAGGACCGCCATGCTAGAAGAGAAGCTGCCGGTGAGAACATTCAATGACAAATTTATTATAGACTTGATAGCATGAAGACAATTTCAACACAGGGATGGCTTTACGGAGATCAGATCTGAGAGAGGTGGTGACTCATCCGGCTCACCAATAGAAATTAATGGAGGCATTTATTTGCAGTTGTGGATGAATGCAAGTGGCTTTAGATTTTATCTTCTCCATTTATGGCAGCTAACTGCACTGATTTGCCGAAGGGTTAAGTTCTATCCGGACTTTGGTCTTAAAATGAATTTTTATTGTAAAACCCGGGTCCTAGGGTTTAGATGTGATAATATTTGCAGTTATGAGAAGAAGATATTTTTGAAAAGATCAGGGTCTGTCCTGAGTCTATAAATACTTCTTCTCAATGTAATTGCGGGAGGCGGAGACTTAGAAATAAAAGGCTTATAAGCAATTTCTTGCAAATTTTGTGAAATCCTTTGTTTCGGGACTTGGAGTTGATGTGCTTTAGCTTTTCACGTGATAGCATGGCTAGGAGCCTAATATTTTGCAGAGTGTGATAAGTGTATCTTCTTTTGTTATCCGTTCCATTTAAAGTTTGTTAGATTTATGCTATAAATCTGTATTATCAAGTTTAAATATGCTGTTAGGCTTTAGTTGTTCTCTTGTCTACTAGGGGAAATTACAGATTTCAGATGTAAGTTTGTTCTAATTGCTCTGTCTTCACTGTGTGAGCTAGGCTGCCGGTGAAAGATACCAGTTTTAACTAGCTGCCCTTGGATTTATAATTTTTTGCTAGATCTGTTTCACTCTACCTTGTGCTCTTAGTTGAAAGTGATCTTAGACTGACTGGACACTTTCTTCTTTGATTTGTTCTGTTGTGAAGCTAGTAGCATAGATAAAATTGATAGTTTGGGTTTTACAGTTGATGTTTGATAAGCTTCTCTTTTCTGCCTTACCCTACCCTCTCTTTGCTTTCGATGAATGATCCATTTTTATTTTCTTTGTTTGTCTTTTATTTAAATCTGCTGACCCATGAGAGCTAGATCTAGAATTCAAGTTAAATCTGATTGTCAACAACTTTTGCAACTACTGAACAAGTTCAAGAACCCCTTGTAAGGTAACAGAGCAGTCCATATTGAAATCTATTCCAAAAGTGAAAAAGAGTGAATTGCCATTCGACCCAACTCTGTAACTCGCACCTTGGATAACCAGCTAGATCCTAAAGATGAGTGGGATCCGTCCCGTGGGTGTCTTCGGAGCTTCCTTGCTTCATCCTTTCTCGGGGTGTGCATGAAAGCCGGACCAACAACCTAATTGGTGCTAGAAGGAGGGTTGTTGAACATCTCGATTCAAGTTCAGTAGTCTGTTAAGAACTGTAAAGTTGTATGTGCTGAGTCTGGTATTTTATCTTTTGAATCCTTTTCCCTCCTCCTCAGCCAACATCCAATTGGCGCTAGAAGGAGGGCCTGAACTCAGTTCAAGTTTTGTAAGGGCATAACAGAAACATTTGAAGGACCCACAGTGAACTCCGAACAATTTTTTAAATTGTCAGTACAGTTTTGTAAGTTGTCAGTACAGTTTTTAAAATTGCCAGAGAAGACCTCAAGTTCAGAACAGTTTTATCTCCACTGGCAGTTATCCAATTACAACTCAAAACATCACTGTCAGCCAAGTAATAATGGCAAATTGGTTGGGCCCCACTACTTTGAACATTTCGGGTATAGCCCATGACTTGCCCAGAAGCCCAAAAAGATATCTCCCCAGGTACAAACATGATGGGACAAGAACTGTAGAAGAACACCTGCTAGCTTTTAAAAATGCTTTAAAATTGTTAAATATACAGCATGAAGATGTTGCTTGCAGATTGTTCCCGTTCACTCTCCAGGAGGGAGCTTATGACTGGTTTTTAAACCTCACCAGCAATTCCATTACTAGCTGGGATGATCTAGAGAAAGCTTTTATATCACAATTCGGTGAAGTGATAGATCCCAGCATTTTATACCAGCAATTTTCCAGCATCAAGAAAGAGTCGGGAGAAGCTGTCGGGTCTTTCAATATGAGGTTCCAAAGAGCTTACGGTAGAATGAGTGGCCATTACATACCAAATGCAAATCCGGCCTTAGAAATCTACAAGAATGCATTGGATTCGGTGACCTCTATTTTCCTCAAGAGAGACATCAATATCACAACCCTGGCAGGTGCTTATAAAGAAGCCTTAATTCTTGAAAGACAGTTAGGACCTCAAATTATGAGCAGTCCTTTGATATCCTATGTTACACAGAACATGCCTATTTTGAACCCCATTCCACATCATGAGTTAGTGCCAACATGTCATGCTCTACCCAAGGAGACTCCGTTAACTGTGACATCCACTCAACATGTGCAAAATACAGAGAAAGGTTCTGACAAATTCAAAGTGCAGGTGCTTGAACTAAACAGTTGTGATCTGGCACCACCCAAATCCGAAGTTTTTCCTGGTGAGTTAAATTTTCCTAGAGATAAAAGAAATATTGATATTTCTAGTTCACCCAAAAATAGTACAACCAGGGTTTCAGATTCTGTTACTTTTCTCGAAGAGTCAGAAAGTCTTGTAGAGACTCCTACGGATGAAATGCAAGATTTTCAACAGTTAAAAAGAGACAGTTATGACTTGAGATGTGAGAGTCCAGAACTTAATAATGATCCTTCCTCATCAGAGGATGATGAAAGTGAGATTCAATATCACTATGCAGAAGTAACTGAGGAGGATAACATCATTGAGGATATGAGGGAACTTAAAGTCGACATCACCCTCTATGAGCCGCCTCGGATTGTTGAACAGAAGGTTAACTTGATTGAGGCTTACTCTGGACCACCTGTTGAATTTCAAGAAAAGGAGGAAAAGATAGTAAATATGAATGTGGTCGACCAACTTGGAATTGATGAACTGTCTCAACATAAGCATGCAACTTCTGAACATAATGTCAAAGAAAAGGCTATAAAGCGTGTTGATGCGGATATTGGAGTTTATAATTTGGCAAGCGAAAAGGTGGGAACGATTCTGACCCTAATACAATCACAACCATGATGTTTGGACATTGCACATTGATGAGGTTAAATCTAAGCAAGGCTCAGGTGAAAAGGAAAATTGTAAACATTCTGCTAGAGGGATAAAAATTGAAGTCCTAGATATTGAAGCAGTACAACAACCACAAAATGTTCAAGTTGTTAAGAACCAGGGCATACAGATAAAACATGATTTCTTTCAGTTGTCACATAATTTTGAATATGTGGTGGTCTGGGTCTGTCAAGATTTTAAAGTATTTGATCCTGGGGGTTTTTACATTCAGTCCTTTTGAAAGAACTCTGCAAACCCTTCAATTAGAAGCATAAACATGTTATCATATGATTTGTTATTATATGATTTGTTTAATTTGAAGGAGTTGCAGATTTGTTTTTCAAATGGGACAAGGAAGACAGTAAACACAAGTCTTTCCCGGATAGCAAATTTTTGAAGCACGATCCGGAGTGCATTTCGTCAACAGGACCTGAAAGGTAATTTTTTTAAATTACTTGCATGGTCAAAATTTTTTAAGGCACCATTTCTCTGCTTTCCCAACTGCTGCATTTTTTGAGTATGAAGGGAAGTTGTAATATGTGTATACATTGTAAATAAGCTTTGAAGTTTTTCAGTTTTATTTCTTTGTCAGTGCAGTTTTTATTTCTTTGTCTGTACAGTTTTAATCTGTTTCAGTTTAATTTTAATGCTCTGCAGTTCTTTTAGTTGCTTCATCTTATTTTTTAATCTTTAGTTGTCTGTACAGTTGCAGTTTTTCAGTTTTCTTTAATTGTTTTTCAGTTTTAGCTTGTGCAGTTTATTTCTTTTGTTAGTGCTTTTTATTTCTTTTCTTTGTCTTTTTATTTTAGCTTGCTTTTATTTTAGTCTGTATAGTCTTTTCTTCCTTGCAGTTCTTTTTCTTTGTCTGTATAGATGCAGTTTAATTTATTTCAGTTGCAGTTTAGTTTATTTCAGTTACTTTAGTTGCTTCTTTTTAGTTTTAATTGGGTGTTATCTGTGCAGGTTTGTTTGTTAGATTAATCATTGCTCTTTGTGCAATGTTCTTTGATTCTTTTGTTGTCTGTGCAGTTTTAATTTTTTTGCTTCAGTTCTTGGTTTATTTGTTTTAGCTTAATTTTGCTGCCTGTACAGCTGTGCTTTGCATCCTTTGTAAATAGCCTTGCGGTTTGTTTTATTCCTTTGTCTGTACAGCTGTGCAGTTTTCAGTTGCTTTAGTTTATTTCGGTCTTTGTTGCGTTTAGCTTTCTTTGCAGTTCAGTGATTTTAGTTGCTTTGTTTCAGTTCTTTTAGTTTGTTTCTTTTATTGCCTGTACAGTTTTTATTTTCTTCCCTGCATTTCTTTTTCTTTGATGTCTATACAGTTTTAGTTTTAGTTTTAGTCTTAGTTGCTTGTGCAGTTTTATTTGCAGTCTGTGCAGTTTTTATTCTGTTTTGCTTTAAAGCCTGTGCCTGTCCTTGGAAGCCTGTACAAAGTCCTTTGGCTTCTAAAATTTTTTGTCCTTTGCCTTTGCTTGAGCAATCAATGAAAAGTCAGCCTGCTGAAAATTGTTTATTCTAAGCTGATCAATCCAGTTTCCATCCAATGCCCATGCTGTTCACCATTCTAATAGAGATAGTCTGCTTGCTCTGAACAGTAGAGCTATTTTGTTATTCAGGACAAAGGTAGAGAGATGATTGGATCTTGTGTCTTACTTGCCACAGTTGTTTTAATGATAGAAAAAATACTATACTGTTTAGTTGGAGGAACTCCCGAGGAATCTAAAAAAAGCTGGTTATGAGAGGGGACTGGTTCATGCAATTATTTGGGTGTCACCAGAGGCTATCAATGCCTAGACTGAAACAGTTTCAGATTGATCAAGTGTTAAAAGAAAATTGTGGTTTCCCTAAAATCATCTCAGATATTGATATATTTCAGAGGGAGAGATATAAAAAAAAAAGGAAGAAGAGAAAAAGAATTACACAATTAAAAGAGGCAGCCAATATTAGATTACTGCCCTACAGTTGTAAATTGGGTCGTGTAAATCTAAAGGGTAACTCTGTCTAGGCTGTAAAAGGCTAAACTAGTAAACAGAGCTCTACTCGGTTTCCCCTTTTACAATCTAGAAAAGTTGATTAATCCAAGTTTATCATTCAATTCAGTCATCCTTGAAGAAAGTTCTATACCCTTGTAATTGCACATCAGAAATCTTCCTTGAAGTAATCCAGCCTAGTATGTCCTTGGGAAATTTTAACAGCTGGCAGTTAACAGTCAATTTATTGTGAAGAATGTCTATGGCAAGGCATGATGCATGGTCTTTTTGTTTTGAAACCAGAGTCTTGGGTTCTAAAATAGTGCTACTATTTTACCCGCAGATATCGCCATTTGTTGAGAAGCAACACACCCCCACTGAAAAATGAGATTCCATCCTTAGAAAATCCTGAACTTTCATTTTTGCAGCAGGGACCCTCTTGTTCATTTTCAGTTTTAAATCTAAATTTGCTTGCCTCCTTTTTAAAGTTGTGTCTTTTTTCAAGTCTTTCTAGCATTGTTATTTCAAGCTTAACTTTCTACATGCTAGAATCATTCATGCACAAAGAAAATCTTGCACCGGTACCAAGAAAAATCCAGAAAACAGTTGCATAAATTCATGAAAAATCAAACTTTCTATTTTTGGTAGTGTCGCGATATCGCGACACTTCCATTTTCGGAAATGTCGCGATATCATGACAGGAAAATACAAATGCAGCTAAGTCATTTTTGTGTAGCGAAATCGTGACACTTTCCATTTTTGGAAGTGTCGCGATATCGCGACGTTTCCATTTATGGAAACCGTCGCGAAATCGCTACCGACCGGAGGAGAGAGAAGAAATCTGTACGGATCAGCGTGAAATCGTGACATGTCGTGAAATCGCGACATGTCGCATTTTCGTGGCAAGAGAGAGAAAATGCATGAAAATCGGCTAAGTGCCAGAAAGGTCGCGATTTCGTGACATGTCGCGAAATCGCGACGCATTTTGAGAGAGAAGATGAGCTGTACGATGCGTCGCGAAATCGCGACGCTTTCCATTTTTGGAAGTGTCGCGATATCGCGACATTTCCATTTTTGGAAGTGTCGCGATATCGCGACATTTCCATTTTTGGAAGTGTCGCGATATCGCGACATTTCCATTTTTGGAAAGTGTCGCAAAATCGCTGCAGGATGAGGAGAGAGAAATCCGGGGAGAAAAATGTCACGAAATCGCGACATGTCGCATTTTCGCGATAGGAGAGAGAAAGTGGGCTGAAGAGTCAAAATCCGCCAAGTCATTTTTGTGTAGCGAAATCGCGACACTTTCCATTTTTGGAAGTGTCGCGATATCGCGACATTTCCATTTTTGGAAGTGTCGCAATATCGCGACATTTCCATTTTTGGAAAGTGTCGCAAAATCGTTGTCTACCGGAGGAGAGAGAAGAAATCAGTACGGACCAGCGCGATTTTGCGACATGTCGTGAAATCGTGACATGTCCCATTTTCGCTGAGGATAAATGATAAAAGTGGCTAAGTCCAAAAGTTGCAGCGATTCGCTGACGTCTCAAAATCGTAGGCTAAAGGGTGCAGCGATGCGCTGCATGTTTCCAAGTCGAGAGGTAAAAGTTGCAGCGATTCGCTGACATGTCTCAAGATCAAGGGTGAAAGTGCCAGCGATGCGCTGCATGTTTCGAAGTCGAGAGGTAAAGGGTGCAGCGATGCACTACAGGTTTGAAAGTCTGGACTCGAAAAGTGCAGCGATGCGCTGCACGTTTCGAAGGCAAGGGTGAAAGTGGTAGCGACGCATTGCATGTTTTGAGGAAGATGTACGGCCGCCAGCGAGAGGCACGATTTTGCGACATGTCGCAAAATCGCGACATGTCGCATTTTCATGGCCGACGGAGAGAGAAGCAGCGCAGCGCTGGAGACGTCACGATTTCGCGACATGTCGCGAAATCGCGACATGTCTCATTTTCACGATAGGAGAGAGAAAGTCCACAAAGTTGACCAGAAGTGCATTCCAACGGGAAACAGAAGGCTTCCTAGGGTAGCGACACGTGTCAAAGCATGAGGCAGACATGCAGAGGCCGACATGCAAGCTTATTTTGCGGTTTTTAATCTGATTTTAATGTTTTAAGCTTGGATTTAATGTTTATTAAAGTGCTAATATAATCTTTTGTCTTTCATGCAGGATTCCATCTGGCACTTGCGGGACAACCGGGAAAGGCCATGAAGACAAAGTTAAAGTGCAGATTTGATCGAAGACCGCCATGCTAGAAGAGAAGCTACCGGTGAGAGCATTCAATGACAAATTTATTGCAGACTTGATAGCATGAAGACAATTTCAACACAGGGATGGCTTTACGGAGATCAGATCTGAGAGAGGTGGTGACTCATCCGGCTCACCAACAAAAATTAATGGAGGCATTTATTTGCAGCTGCGGATGAATGCAAGTGGCTTTAGATTTTATCTTCTCCATTTATGGCAGCTAACTGCACTGATTTGCAGAAGGGTTAAGTTCTATCCGGACTTTGGTCTCAAAATGGATTTTTATTGTAAAACCCGGGTCCTAGGGTTTAGATGTGATAATATTTGCAGTTATGAGAAGAAGATATTTCTGAAAAGATCAGGGTCTGTCCTGAGTCTATAAATACTTCTTCTCAATGTAATTGCGGGAGGCGAAGACTTAGAAATAAAAGGCTTATAAGCAATTTCTTGCAAATTTTGTGAAATCCTTTGTTTCTGGACTTGGAGTTGATGTGCTTTAGCTTTTATGTGATAGCATGGCCAGGAGCCTAATATTTTACGAGTGTGATAAGTGTATCTTCTTTTGTTATCCGTTCCATTTAAAGTTTGTTAGATTTATGCTGTAAATTTGTATTATCAAGTTTAAATATGTTGTTAGGCTTCAGTTGTTCTCTTGTCTGCTAGGGGAAATTACAGATTTCAGGTGTAAGTTTGTTCTAATTGCTCTGTCTTCACTGTGTGACCTAGGATGCCAGTGAAATATACCAGTTTTAACCAGCTGCCCTTGGATTTATAATTTTTTGCTAGATCTGTTTCACTCTGCCTTGTGCTCTTAGTTGAAAGTGATCTTAGACTGACTGGACACTTTCTTCTTTGATTTGTTCTGTTGTGAAGCTAGTAGCATAGATAAAATTGACAGTTTGGGTTTTACAGTTGATGTTTGATAAGCTTCTCTTTTCTGCCTTACCCTACCCTCTCTTTGCTTTCGATGAATGATCCATTTTTATTTTCTTTGTTTGTATTTTATTTAAATCTGCTGACCCATGAGAGCTAGATCTAGAATTTAAATTAAATCTGATTGTCAACTTTTGCAACTACTGAACAAGTTCAAGAACCCCCTGTAAGGTAACAGAGCAGTCCATATTGAAATCTATTTCAGAAGTGGAAAAGAGTGAATTGCCATTCGACCCAACTCTGTAACTCGCACCTTGGATAACCAGCTAGATCCTAAAGATGAGTGGGATCCGTCCCATGGGTGTCTCCGGAGCTTCCTTGCTTCATCCTTTCCCGGGGTGTGCATGAAATCCGGACTAACAGGTTCACTAGGAACAGATTTAAGGACTCGCTCCAAGTCCAAGGATTTTTCAAGAATGTTTGATGTTTCAAGACAATCACCTATGTTTGGCCTTTCTAATCTATGCTATGAAAGATAAAAGACAATGTAGAAATATAGAATGCAATAATACAAGAGCTAACCCTAGAATTATTATTTCTTTAAATGTATTCTAACCCTAGGGTTTCAAAACAGAAAACCTTCAAGCAAGGGCTCAAAAGAGGATGCACAAACAATATTAACCCTATAATTAATTAAATATATATTCCTTCTAACCCTTTATATATATATATATATATATATATATATATATATATATATATATATATATATATATATATATATATATATATATATTATGTTTATAATTTTTTCTTATCTAAACACACATAATTAATGATCTTGCTTAAAATTTTAAAATAAAAGGTGTTCACTTCGCGTTCACCAAATATATAGAGAGGGAAAACTTCCCTACCACATACGATTCTTGGCTAGATCCGTGAAAGGAAGCCAAGGTGACCACGGGGGTATGTTGTTCTCTACACTCGATGTGGAAGAGGAGGAAGAAGGAAGGGTTCACTAGGAACAGATTTAAGGACTCACTCCAAGTCCAAGGAGTTTTCAATAATGTTTTATGTTTCAATACAATCACCTATGTTAGGTCTTTCTAATATATGCTATGAAAGATAAAAGACAATGTAGAAATATAGAATGCAATAATACAAGAACTAACCCTAGAATTATTCTTTCTTTAAATGTCTTCTAACCCTAGTATTTCAAAATAGAAAACCTTCAAGCAAGGGCTCAAGAGAGGATGCACACTATATGCTATTTTTCTTTCAAATGCCTAGAATTAAATAAATATATACTCCTTTTAAATAAGATCTAGATTTTTAACAAAAATAATAAACACTCAAAAAATAGCCTAAAGACTAATAAGGGCACTTATCTTATTTAGTGGTTGATCCAAGCTTATATCCTTTATCCTGCAATATCCAATCATTCTTGTTCCTACAAAATATCTTGGTAAAAACTTAAAAAATATGCTTAGCATTAGGGGAACTACTTAGGCCACTGTATAGCAAATCTTGGAGGCACAATAGTAAATCCCACGAGGTCCTTTTAGCTGACCTTCGAAAATAGAAGCGAAATTTGCCCTTCAAAATATGAACAAGCATAATAGAATGCAATAGAATAGAATGATAAAGTAGGGTACAGAATGCCTTGATGTGACCTAAATGCAATCTATAACATAGATCTAGAGTTTGGGGGTATAAAATTTCCCCCAAACATGGTTTGTGTGAAATTGCACCTTGCAAGGAGCGATCACGATTTCGTAGATCGACAAAATCATGCCACGAAATTACTGGGTACGATTTTGCAAAAGCGAGAAGAAAAATTGAAAATTTTGAATTGATAGATGAGTAATCAAAACCCAACTAATATGTAAAATATGGAAGAGCAAAAAAAACCTAGTAGTAGCAAAGAAGTGAGCAAAAGGGATGGAGACCTCCAAGTAGTAGATTCCTCATAGCTTCAACACTTTTCCACCAAGGGCAACAACATATAGAATCCAACGTAGCAAAAAACAAAGCTTCAACATATGACACTTTACACTTGTGAGTTAGCTTGCTTGTAGAAGAAGAAGACCTCAAGAAAAAAGAACTTGAAAATTGATTGTTGTTGTCATTGAACTTTCTTGGTGGGAAAATGAAGATTTCAAACCCTCCTTTTATAGAAGATTTGAAAGCAAAATGGGAAGGAAAAACTAAGAAAAGCTAACCTCAAAATAAATCAACTTTGAAAATTAGATTTTCTTTGAGAGAAAACCCTAAAATGCAAAATCACACCCCGCTAAGGTCGACCGTGATTTTGCATTGCGAAATTGCACCCCTCAAAAGTGGATCATGATTTCACAACTGCTAGACCCCTATGCAATTTTAATGCACTTTGAAGGATCAAACGGAATCAAAATGGGACATATAATATACCATTGGAAAGATCCTTTCGAGCCCAATCCAATGATGTAAGATATGATGAGAAATGAGAAGATTTTGTAGGGGAAATTTTAGCTCAAATATGACCCAACTATTTCCAAGAGAAAACAAGGGATCTAGGGAAAATTACTCACCTTAGTGGGTCAATTTTTTGTGTCTACAATATGGCCTTAAACTTAGAAATTTTAATAAATGACCATTGGACTTTAGCATATGAATAATTTTTCTGTCCTTTGCCTTTGCTTGAGCAATCAATGAAAAGCTAGCCTGTTGAAAATTGTTTATTCTAAGCTGATCAATCCAGTTTCCATCCAATGCCCATGCTGTTCACCATTCTAATAGAGATAGTCTGCTTGCACTGAACAGTAGAGCTATTTTGTTATTCAGGACAAAGGTAGAGAGATGATTGGATCTTGTGTCTTACTTGCCACGGTTGTTTTAATGATAGAAAAACTGCTATCTTTGTTTAGTTGGAGGAACTCCCGGGGAATCCAAGAAAAGCTGGTTATAAGAGGGGACTGGTTCATGCAATTATTTGGGTGTCACCAGAGGCTATCAATGCCTAGACTGAAACAGTTCCAGATTGATCAAGTGTTAAAAGAAAATTGTGGTTTCCCTAAAAGCATCTCAGATATTGATATATTTCAGAGGGAGAGATATAAAAAAAAAAGGAAGAAGAGAAAAAGAATTACACAATTAAAAGAGGCAGCCAATATTAGATTTTGCCCTACAGTTGTAAATTGGGTCGTGTAAATCTAAAGGGTAACTCTGTCTAGGCTGTAAAAGGCTAAACTAGTAAACAGAGCTCTACTCGATTTCCCCTTTTACAATATAGAAAAGTTGATTAATCCAAGTTTATCATTCAATTCAGTCATTCTTGAAGAAAGTTCTATACCTTTGTAATTGCACATCAGAAATCTTCCTTGAAGTAATTCAGCCTAGTATGTCCTTGGGAAATTTTAACAGCTGGCAGTTAACAGTCAATTTATTGTGAAGAATGTCTATGGCAAGGCATGATGCATGGTCTTTTTGTTTTGAAACCAGAGTCTTGGGTTCTAAAATAGTGCTACTATTTTACCCATGAGATATCGCCATTTGTTGAGAAGCAACACACCCCCACTGAAAAATGAGATTCCATCCTTAGAAAATCCTGAACTTTCATTTTTGCAGCAGGGACCCTCTTGGTCATTTTCAGTTTTAAATCTAAATTTGCTTGCCTCCTTTTTAAAGTTGTGCCTTTTTTCAAGTCTTTCTAGCATTGTTATTTCAAGCTTAACTTTCTACATGCTAGAATCATTCATGCACAAAGAAAATCTTGCACCGGTACCAAGAAAAATCCAGAAAACAGTTGCATAAATTCATGAAAAATCAAACTTTCCATTTTTGGTAGTGTCGCGATATCGCGACACTTCCATTTTCGGAAATGTCGCGATATCGCGACAGGAAAATACAAATGCAGCTAAGTCATTTTTGTGTAGCGAAATCGTGACACTTTCCATTTTTGGAAGTGTCGCGATATCACGACGTTTCCATTTATGGAAACCGTCGCGAAATCGCTACCGACCGGAGGAGAGAGAAGAAATCTGTACGGATCAGCGCGAAATCGCGACATGTCGCGAAATCGTGACATGTCGCATTTTTGCGGCAAGAGAGAGAAAATGCATGAAAATCGGCTAAGTGCCAGAAAGGTCGCGATTTCGCGACATGTCGTGAAATCACGACAGTTTTTGGAGAGAGAAGATGAGCTGTACGATGCGTCGCGAAATCGTGACGCTTTCCATTTTTGGAAGTGTCGCGATATCACGACATTTCCATTTTTGTAAGTGTCGCGATATCGCGACATTTCCATTTTTGGAAAGTGTCGCAAAATCACTGCAGGATGAGGAGAGAGAAAGCTAGGGAGAAAAATGTCGCGAAATCGTGACATGTCGCATTTTCGCTACAGGAGAGAGAAAGTGGGCTGAAGAGTCAAAATCCGCCAAGTCATTTTCGTGTAGCGAAATCGTGACACTTTCCATTTTTGGAAGTGTCGCGATATCGCGACATTTCCATTTTTGGATATCGCGACATTTCCATTTTTGGAAGTGTCGCGATATCGCGACATTTCCATTTTTGGAAAGTGTCGCAAAATCGCTGTCTGTCGGAGGAGAGAGAAGAAATCAGTACGGACCAGCGCGATTTCGCGACATGTCGCAAAATCGCGACATGTCCCATTTTCGCTGAGGATAAATGATAAAAGTGGCTAAGTCCAAAAGTTGCAGCGATTCGCTGACGTCTCAAAATCGCGGGCTAAAAGGTGCAGCGATGCGCTGCATGTTTCGAAGTCGAGAGGTAAAAGCTGCAGCGATTCGCTAACATGTCTCAAGATCAAGGGTGAAAGTTCCAGCGATGCGCTGCATGTTTCAAAGTCGAGAGGTAAAGGGTGCAGCGATGCGCTGCAGGTTTGAAAGTCTGGACTTGAAAAGTGCAGCGACGCGCTGCACGTTTCGAAGGCAAGGGTGAAAGTGGTAGCGACGCGCTGCATGTTTTGAGGAAGATGTACGGCCGCCAGCAAGAGGCACGATTTTGCGACATGTCGCGAAATCACGACATGTCACATTTTCGCGACCGACAGAGAGAGAAGCAGCGCAGCGCTAGAGACGTCGCGATTTCGCGACATGTCGCGAAATCGCGACATGTCTCATTTTTGCGGTAGGAGAGAGAAAGTCCACAAAGTTGACCAGAAATGCATTCCAGCGGGAAACAGAAGGCTTCCTGGGGTAGCGACACGTGTCAAAGCGTGAGGCAGACATGCAGAGGCCGACATGCAAGTTTATTTTGCGGATTTTAATCTGTTTTTAATGTTTTAAGCTTGGATTTAATGTTTATTAAAGTGCTAATATAATCTTTTGTCTTTCATGTAGGATTCCATCTGGCACTTGCAGGACAACCGAGAAAGGCCACGAAGACAAAGTTAAAGTGCAGATTTGATCGAAGACCGCCATGCTAGAAGAGAAGCTGCCGGTGAGAACATTCAATGACAAATTTATTGCAGACTTGATAGCATGAAGACAATTTCAACACAGGGATGGCTTTACGGAGATCAGATCTGAGAGAGGTGGTGACTCATCCGGCTCACCAACAAAAATTAATGGAGGCATTTAATTGCAGCTGTGGATGAATGCAAGTGGCTTTAGATTTTATCTTCTCCATTTATGGCAGCTAACTGCACCGATTTGCAGAAGGGTTAAGTTCTATCCGGACTTTGGTCTCAAAATGGATTTTTATTGTAAAACCCGGGTCCTAGGGTTTAGATGTGATAATATTTGCAGTTATGAGAAGAAGATATTTTTGAAAAGATCAGGGTCTATCCTGAGTCTATAAATACTTCTTCTCAATGTAATTGCGGGAGGTGGAGACTTAGAAATAAAAGGCTTATAAGCAATTTCTTGCAAATTTTGTGAAATCCTTTGTTTCTGGACTTGGAGTTGATGTGCTTTAGCTTTTCTGTGATAGCATGGCCAGGAGCCTAATCTTTTGCAGAGTGTGATAAGTGTATCTTCTTTTGTTATCCGTTCCATTTAAAGTTTGTTAGATATATGCTGTAAATCTGTATTATCAAGTTTAAATATGTTGTTAGGCTTCAGTTGTTCTCTTGTCTGCTAGGGGAAATTACAGATTTCAGGTGTAAGTTTGTTCTAATTGCTCTGTCTTCACTGTGTGACCTAGGTCTGCGGTGAAAGATACCGCTTTTAACCAACTGCCCTTGAATTTATAATTTTTTGCTAGATCTGTTTCACTCGCCTTGTGCTCTTAGTTGAAAGTGATCTTAGACTGATTGGACACTTTCTTTTTTGATTTGTTCGTTGTGAAGCTAGTAGCATAGATAAAATTGACGAGTTTGGGTTTTACGAGTTGATGTTTGATAAGCTTCTCTTTTCCGCCTTACCCTACCCTCTCTTTGCTTTCGATGAATGATCCATTTTTATTTTCTTTGTTTGTCTTTTATTTAAATCTGCTGACCCATGAGAGCTAGATCTAGAATTCAAGTTAAATCCGATTGTCAACAACTTTTGCAACTATCGAACAAGTTCAAGAACCCCTTGTAAGGTAACAGAGCAGTCCATATTGAAATCTATTCCGAAGTGGAAAAGAGTGAATTGCCATTCGACCCAACTCACGTAACTCGCACCTTGGATAACCAGCTAGATCCTAAAGATGAGTGGGATCCGTCCTGTGGGTGTCTCCGGAGCTTCCTTGCTTCATCCTTTCCCGGGGTGTGCATGAAAGCCGGACCAACAGGTTCACTAGGAACAGATTTAAGGACTCGCTCCAAGTCCAAGGAGTTTTCAAGAATGTTTGATGTTTCAAGACAATCACCTATGTTAGGCCTTTCTAATCTATGCTATGAAATATAAAGGACAATGTAGAAATATAGAATGCAATAATACAAGAGCTAACCCTAGAATTATTATTTCTTTAAATGTATTCTAACCCTAGGGTTTCAAAACAGAAAACCTTCAAGCAAGGGCTCAAAAGAGGATGCACAAACAATATTAACCCTATAATTAATTAAATATATATTCCTTCTAACCCTTATATATATATATATATATATATATATATATATATATATATATATATATATATATATATATATATATATATTATGTTTATAATTTTTTCTTATCTAAACACACATAATTAATGATCTTGCTTAAAATTTTAAAATAAAAGGAGGTGTTCACTTCGGGTTCACCAAATATATAGAGGGGGAAAACTTCCCTACCACATACGATTCTTGGCTAGATCCGTGAAAGGAAGCCAAGGTGACCACGGGGGTATGTTGTTCTCTACACTCGATGTGGAAGAGGAGGAAGAAGGAAGGGTTCACTAGGAACAGATTTAAGGACTCACTCCAAGTCCAAGGAGTTTTCAATAATGTTTTATGTTTCAATACAATCACCTATGTTAGGTCTTTCTAATATATGCTATGAAAGATAAAAGACAATGTAGAAATATAGAATGCAATAATACAAGAACTAACCCTAGAATTATTCTTTCTTTAAATGTCTTCTAACCCTAGGATTTCAAAATAGAAAACCTTCAAGCAAGGGCTCAAGAGAGGATGCACACTATATGCTATTTTTCTTTCAAATGCCTAGAATTAAATAAATATATACTCCTTTTAAATAGGATCTAGATTTTTAACAAAAATAATAAACACTCAAAAAATAGCCTAAAGACTAATAAGGGCACTTATCTTATTTAGTGGTTGATCCAAGCTTATATCCTTTATCCTGCAATATCTAATCATTCTTGTTCCTACAAAATATCTTGGTAAAAACTTAAAAAATATGCTTAGCGTTAGGGGAACTACTTAGGCCACTGTATAGCAAATCTTGGAGGCACAATAGTAAATCCCACGAGGTCCTTTTAGCTGACCTTCTAAAATAGAAGCGAAAGTTGCCCTTCAAAATATGAACAAGCATAATAGAATGCAATAGAATAGAATGATAAAGTAGGGTACAAAATGCCTTGATGTGACCTAAATGCAATCTATAACATAGATCTAGAGTTTGGGGGTATAAAATTTCCCCCAAACATGGTTTGTGTGAAATTGCACCTTGCAAGGAGCGATCACGATTTCGTAGATCGACAAAATCATGCCACGAAATTACTGGGTACGATTTTGCAAAAGCAAGAAGAAAATTTGAAAAATTTGAATTGATAGATGCGTAATCAAAACCCAACTAATATGTAAAATATGGAAGAGCAAAAAAAACCTAGTAGTAGCAAAGAAGTGACAAAAGGGATGGAGACCTCCAAGTAGTAGATTCCTCATAGCTTCAACACTTTTCCACCAAGGGCAACAACATATAGAATCCAACGTAGCAAAAAACAAAGCTTCAACATATGACACTTTACACTTGTGAGTTAGCTTGCTTGTAGAAGAAGAAGACCTCAAGAAAAAAGAACTTGAAAATTGATTGTTGTTGTCATTGAACTTTCTTGGTGGGAAAATGAAGATTTCAAACCCTCCTTTTATAGAAGATTTGAAAGCAAAATGGGAAGGGAAAACTAAGAAAAGCTAACCTCAAAATAAATCAACTTTGAAAATTAGATTTTCTTTGAGAGAAAACCCTAAAATGCAAAATCGCACCCCGCTAAGGTTGACCGTGATTTTGCATTGCGAAATTGCACCCCTCAAAAGTGGATCATGATTTCACAACTGCTAGACCCCTATGCAATTTTAATGCACTTTGAAGGATCAAACGGAATCAAAATGGGACATATAATATACCATTGGAAAGATCCTTTCAAGCCCAATCCAATGATGTAAGATACGATGAGAAATGAGAAGATTTTGTAGGGGAAATTTTAGCTCAAATATGACCCAACTATTTCCAAGAGAAAACAAGGGATCTAGGGAAAATTGCTCACCTTAGTGGGTCAATTTTTTGTGTCTACAATATGGCCTTAAACTTAGAAATTTTAATAAATGACCATTGGACTTTAGCATATGAATAATTTTTTAAGCCTGGTCAAACCTCTAAAATTCTCAATGGTACAATTGGTTTATCTTTTTACCTCTCACTAATAATAGGTTGGCACCTAAGTCTCAGTGAGTCAATCAGGGTCATCTACCTTCTTGTGGTGCTTTACTGTGAGTCATCCATTTTTGGACAAATATGATACTAGCACCCCCCTCATGGTAGGTGAATATGAACCATCCACCCTTGATCTACTAGGGCTTTCTAAATTGTTCATCTTTGGGCCAATCACATGGCAATTTCTTTCACTTGGTAGGTGAATCAGAACCATCCATTTCTGAGCCAATTGCCATCCAACACTAAAATTTTGGTGGGTGAAGTTAAAATATCTACCCCTAATCTGACGAGTATTTATGAACCATTCATCTCCTAGCCAATCACCATCCAACATCCAATTCCTAGTGGCCAATTAGATGTACCCACCCCTTTTTGGCAGTAAATCAGGATTGGCCATTTTATTTCATCAAGACCTTAGGAGTGTTTAATTTTTCATGGAAGGGGGGAATGCACATAAACATGAGGGATTTTTAGGCCTTTGAAAAAATATTTAATTTTTCATGGGGTTTTCATCAAACATTACAACATTGATTATTCCCTAAGGTTGTTGCAATGTGATGACTTTGGAATGTTGAAATGAGGGGAATTGAAAATATGTTACCTTGATATTTTCATATATTTAGGAACTAAGGTACATGACCATGGTGGGGGGGATCTTATAATTTTATAAGGACAAACCTTAGGAAACCCAAAATAATTTTAGGTAGTAGAGGGATTATTTATGAAAGACTGAGGCTTGAGACTTAAGACTAGAAATTTGACAAAATTATTGTGCCTTGATATGAATAGATTGTACCTAGCCAAATACCTTGATAATTTTAGTGGTATGGCTTCTTTATCCTTTTCCTCCTGTGGTACAACTTTGGTGCCTTTTTCCCTCTATGGTACAATTTCTTTATCTTTTTCTTCCCATAAATTAGATACAAGTGCCCAAACTCTAGTGGACCAATAAGGGTCATTCGTCCCTATTGCAACAATCAAATCTGAGTCGCTCATTCCTTTGGCCAATCGCCTAAAGGTACTCTACTTTTTGTGGGTGAAGCAGAATTGTTCATTTTTGAGCCAATCACCATAGAGCACCCAATTTTGGTGAGCCAATCAGAATTGTCAACCCCTTTTTGGTATTGAATCAGAGTCACCCATTTTACTTCAATGTAACCTTAGGAAGAATTTTAATTAATTATTATTATTATTTCTTTTTCTTTTTTTGGATTGTATATATACTTTTGTGGGAGCAATGACTTTAGGTCTTAGTATATGGGGGGGATTATATTTCGGGAACCTATCTTAGGGACTAAGGTAGGAAGGAAGAATTTTTCTTGTGTGCTCTTAGGGGATAGGAAATATTATGTTTCTCAAGGGACATTTTTAAGCGTGGAATTTTTATGGCAATGTGGAATGCGCTAATGGGGGAAATTATGAGTGGATGACCTAAGGCTTAGGAAATGGAAAAATATTTGATGTACCTTAGAGCTTGGGAAAAATTTATGGAGAGTGATGGCTATGAAAAATTTCAAAGCAACCTTAGGAACTATGGAGGAATAATGGATGGATGATGATATTTGGGGATCTTTTGGCGATGACCTTAGGGACTAAAAATTTAACATTGAAGGACTAAGACTCATGAAGTAATGACCTTGCAAAAGAATAAAACCTTTAGGGATTTTGAGAATAGACATACTTTGACTGAGACAAAGAAATTCAAAGGACTTCTAGACATGACTATAACAAAGGAACACTTTGAAGTGTTTTTGACTAGCCTTATTTCAAAAACTTGATAGCCATTTTATTTTGACTCAACAAAAACAACCTAAACCTAGGACTTACAAGACCCTTCAAAATTTAAAATTAGGGGTCACTCTTAAGTTGGATTTTGAGGATCCAACACAGGCTCCAACTAGGACAAGTGACAAAAACTTGAAGCACTTGAGAAAGCTAGAATCTCTAGTTTAGACTTTCCCTAAAATCACCTAAAACCAATTGAAAAAATATTGAAAAATAAAACTTTTCCTACCTAATCACCTAAGACTATAAAATGAAAAATCGAAATAAAACTACTACAATAGGTTGATTTAAAAGCATAAAAATACATTCCTCTACCTAATCACCTAAAAACACAATGAAGGACTTGTAACATAATCTCATTTTTTATTATTATTAGAAAGATATGCAACTTCACTCTATCATAACCCCAAAATAATGTTGATACAGTTTTAGATGTTGGTCATTTATTGGAATCTACATTTGTTCTCCTTCTAAAGTTTGTAGTCTATAAGTGTATTGCCCAATGATCTGAACTATCTGATATGGCCCAAGTCATTTGGGCTCTAATTTTCCCTTCTCACCATGCTTATCATTCTTGGGGTCCTAGTATATCACAATATATCCTTCCATATATGGATTTCCTTTTACCGTTTTATTGAAAAGCTTCACTATTTTTTTATTTTGCTTTGTCATCCTGTTCAAGGATTCTCATGTGCCCTCCTGCAACTGTGCAATATGATATAATTTTCTTTGCAGGGCATTTTGATTTTCATAATCTTAGAGAAATAGGAATAAGGTATTTTTCTCTATCTGAGGTGGCAATAGAGCATTCTCTCCAAACACTAGTTCATATGGGGATTTTCTAGAGTTTCTTTTGACCGAAAATATATCTGCCCATAAAGAAAAAATTATTTTACCGTCCCAACTTCTATTAGTGACCTATTGATCCTAGTAATCATATTTTTATTTGAAGACTCAGCCAGACCATTTCCTTGAGGATAAAAATTTGTAGCATGTGAAAGCTCTATACTGTATTTGGCACAAACGTTTATCATTTCAAATGAGGTGAAGTAGTTGCCATTGTGTGTAGCATCTTATTGGGGATCTGAAATATTATCAATATTTTTTCTTCTAAGAATTTAATTACAACTTTTGTGGTTGACTTCTTGAGAGGAGCTACTTCCACCCACTTAGTGAAGTAATCAATAGTTGTTATGATCCACCTATGACCTCGAGAGGAGTGATGGCTTTAGAAACATTATATTACAAGACAGAGAAAAAAACAATAGAACATCTTATTGAATGAAAATAAGTGATACATTTAAGTCATGGTGTGAGGCCCTTTATATAGGAAGATGGATTCCTTGGCCAACACTCTATCTAGTTGTACAAGTGACACCTTGCACATTTACAACTTGCACATTGACACTTGTGCATATACTATGTTGCATGAAGCAATTAGATAACTTCCATCCAAAGTAATATAATATAACCAAATGGTGTAATATATTATTTGGAATTACATAGATGATCTCTAAATGTTTGGAACTTGATTTTTCCAAGAGATTTTGTAAATATGTCTACCAGCTAATATTTTGTAGGAACATACTTTAGGAGGATGTGCTTGTTCTGAAAATATTCCCCAATGAAATGACACTGAGATTCAATATGTTTTGTTATTTTATGTATTATTGGATTCTTGACTAGATTAAATACTCCTTGATTATCACAAAAAATCATAGTGGGGGTTCATTTGATTCCCATGTCAAATAGTATGTATTATAACCATAGAGCTTCACATGTAGTATCCCTCGTTGCTCGATATTCTGCTTCAGTTGATGATTGTGTTACTGTATGTTGTTTCTTGTTGTGCCAAGATATAGGTCCTGATCCGAGATAGAAGACATAACCTGAAGTATATTTTCTTTCATCAATAGATCCAACATAATCTGAATCTGAGCATCCTTGTAGACAAAAATCTTTGACATCCCTCATATAAGTCAATCCATAGTTTGTAGTCTTCTTGATATATTGTAATATTCTTTTTGTAGATTTTCAATGACTTTCTCTTGGTTCTTGCATGAACCATGAAGGATAATTTATTGTAAATGCTATTTCTGATCAATTTTTTGTTAAGTATAGAAGACTTTCAATCAAATGACGATACATTGCAGCTAAAACCAATGGTGTTTTATCAGTTTTGGATAGTTGAATCCCTTGTTCCATTGGTGTATCTTTAGGCTTGCACTCTATCATTTTGTACTTTTCAAGGAGATATTTTGCATATTTTGATTGAGTGATAACTATTTTATCCTTTCCTTGACAAATTTCTAAACCAAGGCAGTAGTTCATTAATCCTAGATCTGTCATTTCAAATACTTTTTCTAGATCCTTTTTTATATCACTTATTAACATTTATGAACTTCCAGTAATCACTATGTCATAAACATTTATTAGAATCAAGATATCATTTCCAATTTTCTTGGTATATAGACTTGGATATGACGTACTCCTTTTGAAATCATGATGTAGTAGATGATTATTGATCTTTATATTCCATGCTCTGGGAGCTTGTTTTAAACCATATAGATATTTATTCAATTTGCATACCTTGCTTTCTTGTCCTTGAATAACAAATCCTTTAGGTTGTGTCATATAGACTTCTTCTAAGTCACCATTAAGGAATACACTTTTCACATCCATCTGATGAATTTTCCACCCTTGATGTGCAGCTAGCGCATAAACTATTTGGATAGTAGTCATTCGAGTTGTTGGTGTGAGTGTTTCTTCATAGTCGATTCCCTCTATCTAGGTATATCCTTTTGCTACTAGTCAAGCTTTATATTTTTCAAGTGACCCATATGCTATGTATTTGATTTTTTAAACCCACTTTCAACCTACTATTTTCTTTCCTAGAGGTATATTTACTAGATCCCATATCTTATTATTTTGAGTGATGTATATTTAGATTCCATGGCTGATTTTCAATGTGAGTCTTTCAATACCTGAAATGTTGAATTTGGTTCCATTGTGTTGCTTAGATTTGATTATCTGAGAGTATCTCTGAGCCATATTGGTTCTTTTCTAGGCAATTATGATGATGCTACAGAGACACAATAGAGACAATAATTTATGTGATTCACCCAAATATGGCTACTTCCATAGAGAAAATATTTCACTAATTTTTCTCAATCAAACTCTTGGGAATCCTTCCCAATTACAATATTTATGGACCTCTATCCAAAGGATATGCTAATCTCCTAAATATGGTTTATGGATCTCTATCCACAGGAGAAATCTTTCTCCTCTATTCTGGTTGGTGATCCTCTAGAAGATACTGCCTCCACTTCACTGACTAGTGGATCTCTCTCCACTTGAAGACTCTTGTCCTCACTCAGAAGACCTATCCTCAATGTCCTGGCTGATGGATCTATCCACTAGATACTATGTCCTCTCTGCTCTATCACCTCCAAAGCTTTGTCTTAATTTTGTACAAAACATAGTCCAGTCGGTCTAGCATAGATCTGCTCAACCTCTTGCACTAAACATAGTCCAATTGGTCTAGCACAAGTCCACTCAAATTTGCACTAAACATAGTCTAATTGATCTAGCACAAATCTGCTCAATAGGTCCACTCAGAACCTACTTAAATCTACTCAACATGTCCACTTAGAACCTGCTCAAATATCCTCAACATGTCCACATAAAACCTGTACAACTCTGCTCAACATGTCCACACAAAAACTTTCCAAATTTGCTCACCAGATCCACATAGAACCTGCTCAACTATGCTCAATAGGTACACTCATAACTTGCTTAAATCTGCTCAACAAGTCCACACAGAACTTGCACAACTTTGTTCAACAGGCCCACACAGATTCTGTCTAAATCTGCTCAATAGGTCCACACAAAACTAGTCCAAATCTACTCAACAGGTCCACACAAAACCTATCCAAATCTGCTCAGCAATCTCACATAGAACTTGTCCAAATCTGCTCAACAAGCTCACATAGAACTTGTCCAAATATACTCAACAAGCTCACACAGAACTTTTCCAAATATACTCAATCACTTTCTCAACTTAAATCAATATCATATAAGCATAAAGAGAATTATTAGAGACTTAATATGTTCTATACTCAAAACTCAATCTCTTTCTCAACTCAATCTCATAGAAGCATAAAGATAATTGTTAGAGACTCAATATGTTCTATACTCAAAACTCAATTTCTTTCTCAACTCAATCTCATAGAAGCATAAAGAGAATTTCTAGAGACTCAATATGTTCTATACTCAAAACTCAATTTCTTTCACAGCTCAAATCAGAATATAGAATAGTTTATTTCATGGAACTTGAACAAACACTTCATACATCCACTTGACTAGGTTCACTCAACTCTACTCAACCAATCACTCAAGAACTAACTCTCACTCACAAACCTTAGTCCAAGCATGTATCAACCAATTCAAAATGTTTCCAACAATGCTCAAAAATAAACCTCACATAACAATGATACTCATGTTTGATGAGTGGCTATTTGACACATATTTTTGTACCATAATTGTTTCATTATTACAATTTTATGATGATTATGATATATTTTCTATGAATTATTATTAATAAAATGTGATTTATTAGTAAATATGATTAATTATAGTAATCTAACATAAGTGTTTGATTTATATCAAATTTTTCCGAGTTCTAAGAAAAATGCAAGAAAAAGTATGGATGATTGATAAAGAGATTGCAGAGCTTTTGGAATGCACCTCGAACGAGAAGAAGAACCAATAGAAGTTCGGTGAACAACAAGTAATTGATCTTGCTACAGATGCATATTATTGAAGTATATTACTGAAGGTATTTACTGAAGGTAATTACTGAAGGTAACTACTGAAGGTAATTATCGACAGTAATTACTGGAGAAAGTTACTGAAGAATGTTACCAACAATTACTGTTGACCATGGATGACACAATCAAGTGGACGACACAATCAAATGGACGGTGATAGATATTTTTACTTTTCAACATATTTTGTTTCTCGCATACTATCTGCGGGAATATCTCAAGTTGACAAAGTTATTATTTGTTCCATAAAGATTGTAATCAATTTATTTTGGGAAGTTTGAGATGTAAACGCAAATATTGTTAGACTTTCCTGGAATAAAGGACATAAAAGTCCTAATGTATATCTTGCGAGTTAGTTAAATAAGTGTTGTCTTGTTAGGATTATGTGTAGGATGCCACTTGGACCAGTCAAAATAGTTATAAGTCCAAGAAGGAATACATATTATATTAGGTTTTAGATTATTCTTGATTAATGTATAGTCATCAGTCCACAAAATCCGCATGACAAATACGTGGAGAATACTGTTTAGAATTATATTATTTTTCATATAAATTACATAGGAGACCTGGAAAGAGGTCTAGATGTTGGACACTACTCGTTACAGTTTACAATTTGTTCTAATTTTACAATTCAGAAGGAATGCTCAGCATGTACAGTTGAAGCTCCAGTAATAAAATAGCACTTTGTTCTTCAAATATGGTAATTTGTATCAATTATGTCGATTGTTTGAATTTTGTTTTGTAAGTTGTGTATTTATTACCTGCATTCACAGAATATGCATAAATATTAGTATGAGATATAAAATTTAGTTACAAAGATAAGGTAAATTAGGGGAGAAAGTCTTACACTACCCTTTAGGAGGTAGGGCCCACTCCTAATAGATAGTCCTTGAGCTCTCACCCCTGCATTAGGTTAGGATTAGTTAGAATTGCATTTCAAATTATATAAAATAAAATAGATTGCACGAGGATCCTCACAAATAAATTAAATCATGTTTACAGTAATTAAGTGCATTAGTAAATCGATTCATCAGTAATTAAGTGCATCAGTAAATCAATTCATCAACAAAAGTAAAACATAATTGCATTCATTCATCATATCTTGCATCATTCATTTCTGCACAAATTTAATTATGTTCATTTACTTTTCTGTACACGTGAAACCTGAAAAAGAAACTTGAGCTAAGCTTAGTATTAACTCCTACGATATAATCTATACTGGATTGTTACTCTTTAAATCTGACCTTGATTTCCCTTGGATTGATAAAATTAAATGTAAGCTCTACAACCGATCATTTTGGCGTTGTTACCGGGGAGAGTAGCATCGTAGTGGTTAGTCAAAAAAGTTGTTTGGAAGTGTAAAGTGAGAGGACTTACTTGTATGTGAAAATGGGTACGTACGAGACCTTGGTGTGCATACGAGTTAGAGTGGCCCGTAGATGGTTCCAACAAGCCCCGCCTTTCGACGTTGTTAGGTTCATTTTTCATAAGGGTTTCATTTTTACCGCTTTCCTAGATTAAAACTTTATTTCCTGCAAATTTCAATTCCAAAAAATTTTATTTTTTGCAATTTCCTTGCTTTGGGTAATTACTATTGTTAATTTGATTTAGGACCTATAAAAAAGAATAGGAAGTAGGTGAACGCTGAAAACAACCTAATATTTTTTAGGACCCTATTTTTATTTTATAGGAAGTAGTTAGGTTGAGTGACACAACTGTAATGAAATCCCTCCTAATAGTCAAAGAACAATAGTAATTTACCTTTTACTTTAGCAATTTTATTTCCAGTAAAACTTTACTTTCCAAGTACTTTTATTTTTCCCTAATTATGCTGAAATTAGTTGTATGATGCATCTAATTTTAGTAGCATTAGGACTGCTTAGTAATTTAAATATATTTCTTTTCTACTGTGTTAAGAGCATTTATAAGTTCTGAATTTTATATTAAGCTTAGCAAACAGTAGGATTGAAACAGAAAAGAAAATCCAAACCCAAACAGAAAAAAAAACACAAAAATCAAAGAGAGAAAATAAATAAAAATTGCCAAATGGTTGAAAGCAATCAAACTGAATTTATAGACCTTAGAAAATTACTAATACAACAAGAGGTTAATCTTCTTCTTGACCAAGATTACAGAACAACCAAACCAGAGTGGGAAGAATTGTGTGAACGCATTGATTCTATCAATGAAAGATCAGATGAACTAAAGAAAATCAAGAGGATAAATATAGCAAGAACTTTACGAGTAAATCATTCTTCACCTTATCAAGATCTTGGAATAAGTTGTGAAAATTGGCTATGGGATAGGAGAACAATAGTAAATCCAGTAATTTATCATTGGAATCAATACCTAGAGGATTCCCTCACTGTTCACAACTTCCTTGCAGATATAGAGAGGAAATAATTAGCCCTACAATACAACAAAAGATACTATAGAATTCCTAGAGTTGTACGTTTTAGAGAATTATGCCAAGAGTTGTGTTATGAGCTACAATTTGGAATTCCTGATCCTATTGCAACTAAAGCTTACCTTGTTCAATTGATTCAATTATTGGTAGACTATTTTAATTTTGAAGAGGAACATTTTATGACACCAGAACAACTTGATCCAATCAACGATATTCATAAATTATTCAAAGAAGATTAGACATATTGCTAAAAAAAAAGAAAAGTTTAGAACATTCATGAGCAGACCTAGAGACTCTAAAGGAAGATTCATAAAAACTAACAAAACAGAAGAAAAATCCCCAAGAGACTTTAGAACGCCTGGGATTTATAAACTAGTAAAAACTGAGGCTACAACATCAACCAATCAAGCTGAAATCCTAGATCAAGATCCCAATTCATATTTATTGTCCAATCCAAAATTTGACAACTACGTAGATCCCTCTTCTATATTTACCGAACCTATACCTGAACCAATTCTTGAATTCTTATATTCAGGTATGGTTGATGAGCAAAGTGATTTGGGAGAGACAGGAGAAAACCATGGAAATGGGAGACAAAGGCAAGAGAGAGATCAGAGAGAGAACAGACAAATAAAAATGTTCCCTTTCCCAATCTTACATACAAAAGGGACAACAAGAGAACCTAAATCAGTTTCTGTTTTTATATTGCCTACCTTTCATGGAAAACCCTATGAAGATCCTGATGCTTTTCTTTTTGAATTTGAAGTAGTATGTCAAGCTTACTTTTACACCACCAATGAGCAAAATCTAATATTATTTCCATATACTCTTAAATATGCAGCTTTAAGATGGTTTATGGGTCTAGGAGAAGGAGTTTGTAATCGTTGGGATGGAGAAAATGGATTAAAACAACTATTCCTTGAAAGATATCAAGATTATTGTAGAGTTAGGGATAAGAAAGCTGAGATTTTTTGTATGAATAAAAAAGAAGAAGAATATTTGGAGGATTATCTCGAACGATTTCAATTTGTAGGATCTAGAGTAAATATAGACCTTGAAGAAGAAATCCTAAAAGAACTTTTCTTGAAAGGGTTGAAGGAAGATGTTCTTGAGATTTTAAATCTTATGGCAAAAGGAGACATTCATCTTATATCACTTGAGGAGATTATAAACCTTTGCAGAAATTATTCAAGAAACAAACCTCTAAGAAGTAATAAATATACATCCACAGGAGGAGGAGTGACAAGAGCTGAAATTGGAAATATGTTGGAAGGTTTAAAAACTGATTTGTTGAGTAATTTGACCTCATATTTGGACTTAATGGATAAAAAATCAAAGGATAGTGAAGAAATTTACTACCATAGATGTAGGAAAAAGCACAATTCAAGAGAATGTCCTATCAACATAACAAATATATCCAATATCTCTGCTTGTTGTCAAATTTGTGATAAGAATCATAAAACTGAAAACTGCAAGTATATCTCTGTTGTTAAAGTTGCCATAAAAGAACTTGAAGTGGAACAAGCAGAAGATGTTTATTTTGTCGCTCAAATATGAAATGGTCCATTTAATGGCCCACCAAATTGGTCAAACCCTAATTATCCCAACCAGCAAAGGCCTAATCAATGGTCTAATGCACCAAATTGGACAAATTGGAACTCTTACAACCAAGACTGGAACATACCCCCATGGGCTCAATTTATGGCTAACTCTTATGGAGGACAACCCCCATGGAATCAAGGGACACAAAATCAAAATATGCCTAGTTGGAATAATAGTGGCCAATATAATCAAGGTGGCACCAATTGGTCCCCAAATACAATGCAACAACCAAATATTCAAAATCAATTTAGGGGACAAAACACTCAAAATCCACCTCAAAATAGACTTCTACCACCTCCGAACAATAATAACAATCCTCCTAAGCAACCACCTCTTCCAACTCAACCAATTCCTAACCCTAACAACAATAAGAATGTTCAACAAGTTTATGAGACCAATGAAACATGTTCTATATCTGTAGCACCATGTCAACAGATTCAATTAAGATCAGGAAAGGTGTTGGAAAATAATGTCACTCTTACAGAACTTGATGATCCTATTCCACATTTGGTTGAAAAAGAAGATAGTAACAAAAAGGAAACAAAAAACCAACCAGAAAATATTCCAACAAAGCAATCAAAAATCCAAATAAGGAAGGAAGTAGAAGTACCATTCCCTCAAATATTGGCAATACCAAAAGAACTATCCAAGCTAGCCTTTAACTTCCTTCAAGAAATAGAAGGCGTTACTATTAAAATTCCTTTATTACAAGCTATCAAGGATATACCCATCTATTCCAAGCTTATTAAAAATATATGTTCAGGAAAGAAAAAGAAGAATGAATTTCAAACTATTCAGGTCATTGGACAATTATCTAAGATAATGATAGGAGATAGGTTATTACCAAAATATACAGATCCTAGAATACCTATACTCACTGTGCATATTGGAGACATAACATTACAAAATATTTTGATTGATTTAGGAGCCGCTATTAATGTCATGACCAAAGAAACAACAGAATCCTTAGGGATGCATAAACTACAATTAACTTCTATTGTGCTTCAACTCACTGATAGATCTACTATTAAACCAGAAGGAAAGTTAGAAGACATTATGGTCTCAGTAAGTTCATGGGAATACCCTATAGAATTTATAGTCTTACAACCCAAAAAGAAATTAGGGGGACATCCCTTAATACTAGGACACCCATGGCTTGCAACAGCTGATGCTTACATTAGTTGTAGATCAGGAAATATGACTATTTCTAATGGTAAGGATACAAAAGATCTTAGTTTATTCCCTGAATCACCAATAGAAGAAGAATTTCCAAAGCAGTTGTGGTATGATTTCCCTCATGAATATGATGATATCCAAACCTTATCAATTAATGTTCTAATTGAACAACTTGAACAAGAGGTTGAGGGACCCCTACCATTATTGTTAGAAAATCAACAAGAGAATCAAGGTCAAGACAGTAGTTGTTCATCACAATCTTCCATTTATGAGGCAAGCACAAGTCAATCTCAAATGGAACCATATGGTTATGATTTCAATATTTTTGAACATGAGATAAATGGGATAGATGCAAATACAAAAAAATGTAAACAAATAGATATTATATCAGGAAAACTCTTAACATTAGTAATGAATTCACAGGCATGCAAGAATCTCAGTTAGTAGATGTGCTTAGAAAGCATCAGTCCGCATTTGCATGGAACTATGAGGATATGACAGGTATTCACCCAAATGTTTGTACCCATCGTATATTTATTCAAGAAGGTTGTAATCCAGTAAGACAACCCCAAAGATGATTAAATCCAGCTATGAAAGAAATAGTTAAAGAGGAAATCATTAAACTCTTAAATGCAAGATTTATATACCCAATTTTCGATAGCCAATGGGTATCACCTCTGGTGATAGTCCCTAAAAAGAATGGTAAATGGAGAATTTGTGTTGATTATAGGGAATTAAATAAAGTAACCAAGAAATATTATTTTCCCTTACCATTCATTGATCAAGTCTTAGATACATTGGTTGGAAAGAAATATTTCTGCTTTTTAGATGGTTTTAGTGGATATAATCAAATCTCCATAGCTGAGGAAGATCAAGAAAAAACAACCTTCACATGTCCTGTAGGAACCTATGCTTATAACGTTCTACCTTTTGGACTATGTAATGCACCTGCAACCTTTCAAAGAGTTGTATTGGCTATATTTGCTGATTTAACTAATGAATGTGTGGAAGTTTATATGGATGACTTCACAATATACGGTACTACCTTTGAAGAAACATTATCAAGCTTGCAAAAAGTTTTGGTAAGATGCCAGGAGCAAAATCTCTCTCTAAGTCATGAAAAGTGCTTTATGATGATGAAAGGAGGTATTGTTCTAGGACATTATATATCAGAAGATGGTGTTAAAGTAGACCCTGCAAAGATACAAGTTATTCAAACCCTTCAACCTCCAAAAACACAAACAAAGGTGAGAAGTTTTTTAGGACACGCAGGATACTATCGTAGGTTCATTAAAGACTTCAGTAAAGTTGCTACTCCCATGTTTAATCTCTTAACTAAAGATAATGAATTCAATTGGACAAACGAATGTTAAGAAGCCTTTGAAGAAATAAAATAAAATTTGACTACTGCTCCAATATTGAGAGGACCAAATTGGGAATTACCATTCCACATTCATTGTGATGCTTCAAGTTATGCAATAGGAGCAGTATTGCAACAAATAGAAAATAAAATACCTTATGCTATCTATTATGTAAGCAAAAATTTGCATGGAGCTGAGCTTAACTACATTGTTATAGAAAAAGAATTTTTAGCTGTAATTCATGCTCTCAATAAATTTAAACATTACATAATAGGGTATGAAGTATTTGTTCACACTGATCATTCTGCCATTAGATACTTAACGAACAAAGCAACAATGGGTGGTAGAGTGATTAGATGGCTTCTTTTACTACAAGAATTCAATGTCACAATTATAGATAAGGCAGGAAAAGATAATGTTATTGCAGATCACTTATCTCGCATGCAGATTTTTGATGATAACGAGTTAATTCCTGACAATTTTCTAGATGAACATTTGTTTGCTATTTCTATTTTTACCCCTTGGTATGCTGATATTGTAAATTATTTAGTAACAGGAAAAATACCTCAAAATTTTACACCGCATGAGCGTAGGAAATTAATACATCAAAGTATTCCTTTTACATGGATTCATGGAATTTTGTTTAAAAAATATCCTGACCAAATCATTAGGAGATGTGTGCAAGAAAATGATGTATATGATATTATCAGGGCAGCACATGAAGAACCTTGTGGAGGTCATTATGCCACTCAAAGAATAGTTATGAAAATACTTCAAACTGGGTACTTTTGGCCTACTATGACTAAATATGCTCATCAATTTATTGATAGATGTGATGCTTGTCAAAGAGCTAGCAAGCCTACACCTTCTATGGAAATGCCTTTGGTTCCACAGATAGCTCTTGAACCATTTGAAAAATGGGGAATTGACTTTGTTGGACCAATAGACCCTCCAAGTGATGGTAATAAACACATACTTGTATGTACAGATTATGTTACCAAGTGGGCTGAAGTTAAAGCTCTTCCTCGAGCTCAAGCTGAACCAGTAGCTGATTTTCTTTATGAAAACATAATGCAATGCTTTGGAGCACCAAGAGAATTAGTTTCAGATCATGGACCTCAATTTACTTCCAATGTGATTGATCATTTTGTCAACATCTATCAGATAAAACATAAGAAAACCTCACCATATCACCCTCAGGCTAATGGACAAGTAGAAGTTACAAATAGAGAGCTTGAAAATATTATCACAAAAACTATAACTGTTAATAGGGGTGATTGGTCTGAGATATTAAAAGAAGTTGTATGGGCATATAATACAACTTGGAAAATTACCACAGGTTTATCACCATATGAAATGGTTTATGGAAAAAAAGCCATCATGCCCATTGAATTTGAGATAGAAACCTTGCACACATCGGTACAACTTAACATGAATTTGGATAATGCACAAAAAGAACGGTTGGAAAAATTAAATATTCTGGATGAGAGAAGATTAGAAGCATTACATAGAACTGAAATAACTCAACAACAACAAAATAAATGGCATGATAAACACATTGTACCACGTACATTTCAATCAGGAGATTGGGCCTTGTTATTTGACTCTCGTTACCAATATTTTCAAGGTAAATTAAGAACAAGATGGCTAGGACCCTATGAAATTGAGGAAATATTTGGAAACGGTACAGTCAAGCTTAAGCCTATAGATAATTCAACAAGGAAACTACTAGTAAATGGACATAGGCTTAAACTTTATAAGAAGCCATTATCTAAGGAAGAATTTATACATCAGTTTAGACAACACACTGATTTGCAGTGTATTTCTGAACTGCAATCAGTTACTATTCAATAAACTCTCTCTTTGAAAAGAAAAAAATATTATTATAATAATATAATTATATATATATATATATATATATATATATATATATATATAAAAACATAAAAATGATTATGCTTCCTTTATTTTCATCATGAAGTATCTATATTTGTTTCCATTTTCGGTCTCCAAAGCTTTTAAAAAATAGCTCAAGAAAGAAAATATCTTTATTATAAACTTTGTAGGAAGATGATTACCACATGATGTATAGTACCTTGTTGCTTGATGAAATCTAAGTATTTTTCAAATACTCAAACTATATCTAGTATTTTGGGCAAAATTTTCATTGGAACTGAAGCAAATATTTTAAAATGTTGTAAGTGACCCCTAGTTGATCAAGTTTCTCTATTGACCACGCACAATTACATATTTAAAAACATTGTGAAGTTTTGGAAAAATTAACTCATATGTTATTTTTGCCATAAGTGAAAAAAGTTTTCCTTGCTTATCTATTTTTACGCATGGTCTAGAGTACTAATGAATTGGCAAAAGGACAAGCTCGCCCTTCACCCTTCAAAAAAAAAAAATCCCTTGCTCCTCATCTAATCGAGCAAGTATCCTAATAAATTCTTTCTTCTCCTTAAAATAAGCAAGAACCCCAAAAAATTAAGAAAATTTTCTTGCTTCTCAAAATAAGCAAGAACCTCACAAAGCACTAAAAATCCCTTGCTAAGCAAGTATCCCAAATAAAGCATAAAGCAAAAAGGGCAAAAAGAGCTTGAATCCCTAGAATTCTTAGTATTTCAAACACCATGGGGTATTCTTTCTTAAGGTATCCTTTCGTATTAGCAATAAGTCTGGATAAGACCTCTAGATGCTTATAAGATCAGCTAGCTTTTTGGCATATATAACACTTGTTGTTTTTCAATCCTTACTCATAATGGGAAATGAATCTTCACTGCACACACAGTTGGTCTTGCAAGAGGCTTGAAACTACTAGGACAACTTTGACACTATATTAATTTGTGGAAGAAGTAAATGAAGTTGTTCAAAATTGCTAGGATGTTTGATGTCTTTGAAGAATAACCCTAGAAACATCATATGCAGCTAAGAGTTCAAAGTTCATCCTCATGAACGTACTATGATTTCAATATTTTCTACAAAACCATGACTTGTGTCCATCACATTTTATCCTTTATAAGAAAGTCATCTTCATATCCATTTTACTTTTTCCTATAAATTCAGGTATCCTAGACGGTTGAAATCAGACTTTATATAACATATTTTTCTATCTTTGGAAACTTCTTAATGACATACAGGAAGCATACTCATTAAACTTATAAATAAACCCCCATATTTAAAATCATTATTATATTATCCATACAAAATAAATAAGTACCCTTCCTTTTGTTTTGGCTATATAGCCAAAATTACAGTTTGGGGGGAGGATAGATAAAGGCATATATAGCTCATAATTTGGGGGAAGAAAACAGGTAAAGTATTTTCTTAACTCTTATAATGGTTTTGGTAGATGTCTTCCGTAAGTATCTTCCGTAAGTGTCTTTCGTAAGTAGCTTCCGTAAGCATCTTCCGTAAGTAGTTTCTGTAAGCAGTTTTCGTAAGAATATTTTGTAGATAATTTTTGTAAATATTTTTTATACAAGCTTCCGTAATACCATTATCAATAATACTATTCCATAATACCCATTATCAGTAATACAATTCCGTAATACTCGTCTGTAATTACCACCTATAAAAATCTAATATATATGTATATAATAATTAATATATATTAATAATAATAATTATAATAAAATATATTTAAAATAATCATATATAAATTAATATTATATATAATATATAATAATATATAATATATAACAATATCTTTATTATATATATTAAATATATAGTAATATAAATATACGTAATATAATATATATTAATTAAGAAATAATGAAATGAAAATAAAAATTAAATTATATGCCCCGACGATTATCATTAAGGTTGCCACGAAGTTATATTTGCCTCGACGATTATCGCAGGCCACATCACGTGCTAAGGAAGGTGGCAAACACGAGTTATATTACGCGCCACGTGTCGACACAGGGACACGAAGACGCACGAATGCGACCAATTATATGCATGCGCACGGATCAAAATTTACACCGTTGATCTTAAAACTTGATCAGCGGATGATAATTACCCTTATAAACATGTGACTTCCTCCAACCAATGAAAGGTGATGACCAGGATAAGTTATTTTCTACCGTCGATTGCATTGAAAATCAAGGGTTGAGACATAAGCAAACAAACACAAATTAAAATAATGTCGATTATCGACACGTGTTTGCCAAATTAAGCGTATATTTTAGGTTAAAAACATTAAAACGTTATCATCGAACCACCATAGATCCTAGGGTAATTAGGGTTGATGAAATGTTTTCCACCGTCGATGACATTAGGGTAAGGGTAATTAGATCCTTCACCGATGGGAAAAATCTTATCTACCATCGACGCTGCATGCGGCCATGCAGAGAAAACTTACCAGACCTATCATCGAATCCCGTTGAAATCTTTAAGGGTTTTGTATATCTGTAGACATTGTGTGAAATAAGACCAGTTTTGTGTAGTTTCTGTGTTGTATTTGGATGATTTTCGGAGGTCGTAGACGAAGGTGGTCGATGACGTAAAAAAAAAAAGGTGGCCAACATTTTTTGCGATTGCGACAGGTAAAAGAAATTTTTCTTTTTCTCTTTCTTTATTATTTCTCTGTACATCCAACATATTTTAGTTTAAAATTAGGTAACAATTAGGGATTAGGCAGAGATTAGGTAGAAAATGTGATTATTTTTCGTATACAGTATACATGAAATTAGGGTAACAATATATATGGAATTGTTTATTTCGAGCTACAATTGAACGAATTCTGAAACTAGGTTTTAGGGTAACAATGGGAAATACATAAAAAATTATTTGAGTTAAAATTAGGGCAAACCCTAAAATTTTATTAGGAAAAAGATCTGACATTTCATTTTTAAACTATATTCTAGGGTAAAAATTGGGGAAAACGATAATTTCATATTTTTAGGGTAAAATTACAATAAATCTTGCTATCGCATTTGTTTTTCCTTTTAAAAATCATTCATTTGGTAAAAATATCTTGATAAGTCATCTTAATTTAGGAAAATCTCTTATATATTTTTTGAAATATGGACATTGTCTGGAAAATTAGGGATTTTCTGACGCTTATGTGAATAATTTGTACAAAATTAGGGGTTTTTGTAAAACAAAAGAAAAATATAAATTTAGGATTTTTTTTGTATTATAATTTTTTTATATTTTCTCGATGTAATAGCATTTTTATAAAATTTTACGTTTTTTATCTCTCGATGTACAATAGTAGGATTGTTTTACATTCTGATTTAATTTGATATCAGTAGAGTTTTTAAAGTCTATATGTTGTAATTGTTTACGTTTTGAAAATATGTTGTATTGTATTCCTCTTATATTTTGTACTTTTTACGTTTTGGAGATATGTTGTATTGTATTCCTTTTATATGTTGTAACTTTTACGTTTTGAAGATATATTTGTATAAAAGAAAACTATAATAAAATAATATAAAAAAAAGACAAATATAATATAAAAACAAGACAATAAGTTTTTAAGGGTTTTGCCGACTTCTAAAACAATACTTATGTTTATATATAACATGTAGGGTTCTTGGTGAAAAATCAACTCCGCTCAACCCTCAGCCATCACCATGCCTAAACCTATCTTCCAAAAGCGTAGTGAGTCATCGTCCATCGACACACAAAACCCGAGTGACTCTGTAATTGAATTGTTTGAAAACGCTCGATGGTGGGAGGCACTGACCAAATTTAGAGGCCATGACTTAGGGGTGGCAAGATAATTTATCTTAAACTATAACCCTGACACTATGCTCACCCATGTTGGAGGTTTGTAGTTAGAATTAAACCCGAGTCTGATTTCTGAAGTGTTGGGTTTACCTGAGGTTGGTTTACCTTTCTATAAAAATTTGAAAAGTGTCACTTGGTGACCAAATTTGGTGAGAAATGCACAATCCTAAGAGATAAGGAAGGGTCAATCAAGGGAGTTTCAACCTCTACACTTCCTCTTCTATGGCAAGAGGTCACTATCCTTATCATTAAATTTTTCACTCTTGAGGGACGAATGTCTATTTTATCAGCCTATCATATTCGGATGTTGATCAATTTGAAATATCCAGATAAAACTGATTGTGTTATCAACCTCCCTTATTTTCTGTTCCAATCTTTGAAGTCAACTATTTTAAGAGTAAAACCTAGAAGTTCTCGAGAAAAACCTAAGCTACACCTGATTGCTCACCATGGCTTAATTAAATTAATTATTTTGAAAAAGGCTCATGAAATGAAAGTGTCTTGGAATCAGATCGTGGAAGAATCCAACGTACCTGAGTGCTCAGAATCCACTGAGTTTGAGGGAGAATAATCAACAGAGGAAGAACATGACTCTGATAGCCAGGATGAAGAGCCTGAAAACCCACAATAAAAATGTAAACATTGTAAATTTAAATCTCGACCAGATATCAGAAGCAAGAAGAAAATTGTAGAAAATTCTAAACAAGAAGATGAACAAGGGCTTGAACAAGAACTACTTGTAAACGAGTCTACTGTAGAGACCCTGTCCTATCTTTATGCACAAAATATAGTGCTTCAAATGAAAATTGATAGGCTAAGAGAGGACTTTATAGAACAATCTAAAATTATCTAGAGAGCCCTTGTTGTTCAGATTGAATTAATTAAGCAGCTTTCTATGGATAAGACACCAAAGCCTGTGGACTCTGTCAACCGGCCACCACCTGTTGAAGTCTCCCCACATAAGAGCTCTACTTCTGGTAAAAAGCCTAAAAAATTGGTAAACTTTAGCAAACAGTTTTACACTGATAAACCAATTGACTTTTCAAAGATCCTCGAGGAGGATAGTTCCCAACAAATTCATAGTATTACACAATAGAATCAACCTACAAAATTGGATCTGCCCGCCAAGGAAGGAAATGCATTAAAAAGTCTTGTCTTGGATGTAGGGATGCCTTTGGAGCCTGATCCGATGATTAACAATGAGGAACTTCATCCTTCGTAGACAAAGGATACAGAGCAGAAAGGAAGTGCTCAAGAGGTTGAGTATATTAAGACGGTTATGGTGGAAACACTAGTTGCAACAACCACAGCATCTGTAGATCAGAAGGCTAAGGAGCAGGTACAAAAAGTTAAAAAGGAACGAAGACTACCGAGAGCAAGACCACGATCATCTCGAATCTCTTCTCGAATCTTATCTCAACAGGCTCAAAATTAATGAACAGTGACTAAATATTTTTATTAAAATATTCAGACTTATATTTTTTATATCTTATTTGTATGGCATGTGTACAAGAAATATCTCAGTATATTTTTATAAGTTGATGTACAGTTAGTATTTGCACCATTTACGTAATATGTACGGTTAGTATTTGAACGAGTTAGAAATATTTTTTTTCTAAAAAAAACGTATGTTATATAGATTGTATTATATCTATTTTATATATGATTTGTACAGAATATTTTTAATATTATTGTTAATATAAACTGTTTTGTTTCTTAGTTTTATGAACTTTGTAATCTTTCGATAAATGAATTATTTTATGTATTTTTAGTTATTTTCCTAAAAAGACTTAGTATAGTTATTGTTAAAAATATTGTATACTAAACTGTTTTGAAAGAATTCTGGCAAAATTTATGTGCATGTTTTATAAAATTTTATGAAAATATTCATTGAGATTCTTGATTATGATAACTATGTTATTTTTTTCTATTAATATTTGATGCATGCATAAGGCTGATTATATTCCTTTCATATTGATTTTTCTGCATGCATGAGGACATGCATGAACTTCAGTTTGGGGGAATGATGAGTGGCTATTTGACACATATTTTTGTACCAGAATTGTTTCATTATTACAATTATATGATGATTATGATATATTTTCTATGAATTATTATTAATAAAATGTGATTTATTAGTAAATATGATTAATTATAGTAATCTAACATAAGTGTTTGATTTATATCAAATTTGTCCGAGTTCTGAGAAAAATGCAGGAAAAAGTATGGATGATTGATAAAGAGATTGCAGAGCTTTTGGAATGCACCTCGAACGAGAAGAAGAACCACTAGAAGTTCGGTGAACAACAAGTAATTGATCTTGCTACATATGCATATTATTGAGGTATATTACTGAAGGTAGTTACTGAAGGTAACTACTGAAGGTAATTACCAAAATTAATTACTGGAGAAAGTTACTAAAGAATGTTACCAATAGTTACTATTGACCATGGATGACACAATCAAGTGGATGACACATCAAAATGGACGGCAACAGATATTTTTACTTTTCAAAACATTTTGTTTCTCGCATACTATCTATGAGAATATCCCAAGTTGACAAAGTTATTATTTGTTCCATAAATATTGTAATCAGTTTATTTTGGGAAGTTTGAGACATAAACGCAAAATATTGTTAGACTTTCCTGGAATAAAGGACATAAAAGTCCTAATGTATATCTTGTGAGTCAGTTAAATAAGTGTTGTCTTGTTAGGATTATGTGTAGGATGCCACTTGGACCAGTCAAAATATTTATAAGTCCAAGAAGGAGTACGTATTATATTAGGTTTTAGATTATTCTTGATTAATGTATAGTCATCAGTCCACAAAATCCGCATGACAAATACATGGAGAATATTATTTAGAATTATATTATTTACAGTATAAATTACATAGGAGACCTGGAAAGAGGTCTAGATGTCTGGACACTACTCTGTTACTGATATTACATTTTTGTTCTAAGTTACAATTCTTAGGAAGCATGTACAATTGAAGCTCTAGTAATAAAACAACACTTTGTTCTTCAAATATGGTAATTTGTATCAATTCTATGGATTTTTTGAATTTTGTTTTGTAAGTTGTGTATTTATTACCTGCATTCATAGAATATGCATAAATATTAGTATGAGATATAAAATTTAGTTACAGAGATAAGGTAAATTAGGGGAGAAAGTCTTACACTACCCTTTAGGAGGTAGGGCCCACTCCTAATAGACAGTCCCTGAGCTCTCACCCCTGCATTAGGTTAGGATTAGTTAGAATTGCATTTCAAATTATATAAAATAAAATAGATTGCACGAGGATCCTCACAAATAAATTAAATCATGTTTACAGTAATTAAGTGCATCAGTAAATCGATTCATCAGTAATTAAGTGCATCAGTAAATCAATTCATCAGTAAAAGTAAAACATAATTGCATTCATTCATCATATCCTGCATCATTCATTTCTACACAAATTTAATTCTATTCATTTACTTTTCTGTACATGTGAAGCCTAAAAAATAAACTTGAGCTAAGCTTAGTATTAACTCCTACGATATAATCTATATTGGATTGTTACTCTTTAAATCTGACCTTGATTTCCCTTGGATTGATAAAATTAAATGTAAGCTCTATAGTCGATCAATGTTCTTTTCAAACTCTAGTTCAAGTTCTTTGCACAACAACGCACTTCAACAACAATGCTCATAAAAAAATATTCACATAACAATGATACTCATGTTCTTTTCAAACCCTAACTCAAGTTCCTCACACAATCCAATGGCTTCAACAACAATGCTAATAAAACAAGGTTTTAATCTCAACTCTCAAATCAGAAAACCTTGAAGCAATAACTCAACCACTTTCAAAAAGGAAACCCTAATCAAGTCCTTTTCACTCCAAACTTAATTTTCAATAAATCCAATCAATCAACTCAACCAAAGAAGAATTTGCCCATACATTTTGAATGTCAAGGAGTTGATCTCACAAATCTACCACACTCACAAATTTCTCTTTTCAATCTTAATAAGGGTTAGAAGACTTCAATAAAAATCACAATACAAAAATAATAACTCAATAACACTTTATTACTCCAACTTAATTTTAACATCCACCAAAGTCCTTTTAGAAAAAACCCTTATAAAAAATAATAGCCAACAAGTCTTAAAATAAATCTCAATTAAGCCTTTATTATAACTCCTTATACCTCCTAAAACATAACTCTCAAAACAATAATTTTTAAATTATAGAACTCAAATAATCATCAACACTTGACCTTCAAAAATCAATCACCACAACCTTTATATAGTAAATTTTATTAAAAAATAATAAACTTTAGAACAACCTTATCACTCCAACCTTAGGGCATAAACCATAAAATTTTAATTAAAAAATTGTACCTGCCTCAAGGGGTTTCAACCCTACGACTTGCCCTCACCATGAGCACCTTAGTCATGGCTAAGATTCCACATGAGCTACATGCTTGTTCGCAAAGGGAGAAGCACCATGTACTTCCTCTTTGTGCTTCTCCTTGCCCACGTTTAACAAAATCTATGCCTCGGGCACTTCCACAACACTGCCACCAAAAACTACTTTGTGAGAATCGCACGCACGACCTTCGTGCTACCAACGCCTTTGCGCTCTCCAAGCTTCCACTAGGCCACACTACCCAATGTGAATTGGGGGGTGGTCTCACTCTATCTTATCCTCTGCTTCCTTTGCCAAATTTTTTAAACCACACGAGCTCATTTTTGTATATGCCACACAAATTTTATTCGAGCAAGGATAATTAATGAACAACTTTGGCCATATATTTATATTGCCCTCCTCCTTTGTCTAGGACGTCGACCCTTCGATTTGAAAGCATCACATCAGCGCTCTAAGGCTTCGAAAGCCTTAGTGAAACCCAACCTTTGGGGTTTTAATCTCTAAAAACTTTGCGCTCGAATATATTTTAATTTTCTAAAACCCAACCTTAGGGTTTTAATCAAATGAACTTTATCCTTTAAAATCTAATTATATTATAATTAAAAATTATAATATTTAGTTAGATTTTTACCACTTTGGTAAATATTATAATAACAATTATAATATTTTTAACCTTCCAATGCTTTGGATGAATTGCTTCCATGGAGAAATAAAAACCTCTTTCTGACCCAATCTTTTTGGGTGTAAAATAAAATATTTTAACCCATTATAAAATTCCATTAAAATTTGCACTCGAACTGAAGAATAACTCTCACTGTCATCTTGACATCAATGACAACTTTGTCTTAGGGACTCAAAATGTCCAACAATCTTCCCCTTTGTCATTGATGGCAACCCACATTCTTTTTACTTGAAACTTGACCTTTCTTTTTCCTTCTGCTCCCCCTAGGACATTGCCTCTTCTAGCTCAATGCTCTCTCAGATATGAAATCTCTCCCCATATGAAATCTCTCCCCAATACACAAATATATCCCCCTTTGACATCAATGGTGAAGGGTCACCTTTAGGGATCGGGGCTAAGAATGAGCCTCTTAGCTTAGCCCCTCCTCCACCTCCTCATGAGGTGGTTAATTCTGGGGTGGGAGTATTTCTACTCCCCGAAAGCATTGCTCCTTACCTTTATCCTTTTCCCTTATTTTTTGAGTTTTCTGAATCCTCTGATTATTTCTATCTATGTCATCATTCTTGTTCCTGCCATCATTCATGCTCCTGTTTTCGTTCCTATCATCATTCCTGTTCTTGCTCCTGTTCTTCTCCATGTTCCTGTTCCTACTCATGTTCATGTTTCTGTTCATATTCCTGTTCCTATTCATACCTGTTTCTGGAATATTTTCTCAACACCATTTTGTTGTGTTACCATCATTATTGCACTTATAACACTTAATGTTATTATTCCTTAGAGGTGCAAATATCTTAGGATCTCTTATATTGAAGCCATGTCCTCTTCTGTCATGAACCTTGCAATTCATTGCCTTGTGATCAAACTCATTACATGAGTAGCAATACCCATGGAAAAGTTGTCCATTTCTATATTCTTGTCTTTCATGTGTCCTGCATTGTGAAGCCATGTGCCTAAACCTATGACATAAAAAACATCTTTCGTTGAAGCTTCCTTGTTTTGACCTCATCGGTATCATGTTCTGATTGATGTTCCATCTATATCTTCTATGTGTATTATTCCTATCTTTGTTGAACTCTTTATTGTCCAATTTTTCCTTTGATGTTTGACTTTCTCTTACATTGTCTTTTTTTGAAGTTTCTTCTACAGAACTTGAATTTAACTCTCCTTCTTGTTTCTTTTGAGTTTGTTCAAAACCAAGACATGTTTTGTTTGTTAACCTTCTTTGAACCTTGACTATCTTATCCATAATATTTGTGCTATTCTTGAATCCTTTCATCTCGATCTTGGAGTCATCTAAATATTCTTTTAGTAGTGCCACTTCTTGTGCTAACTTCTCACATTCCAAGATCTTTTGCCTTAGCCTTTGATTTTTCTAAATCCTCTATGAGCAATCTTCTCTCTTCATCACATTCTTAAAACTGAATTTCAAGTTTAGAGTGTTGCTTTCTTACCTTCTTTATTGTGTCAAGGGCATAGATAAGTTCTTCCTTGAGATCATAATCATTATCTACTGAATAATCCTCTATTTGTTAACCTTTATCACATCATTACTTTCTTTTGGCTTATCTTCTATAGGATCACTTACTTCTTCTTCTAAAGCCATTAGAATATTTTCATCTAGTCCTTCAAGTGCATTCTCATATTCATAATCACTGAAACTATAATCATTCCTTGTACAATCATCTTCAAGATGTCTAAATTTACCACATCTAAAACACTTGAGAATAATTGGAGTCTTTTTCTTAATTGGTTATTTTTCTTCAATCATAAATAGGACTTCATCTCTATCATTATTTTAAGAACTAGCATCACTATCATTTGAGTACTTACTTGCATTTTCCGCATAGTAGCTCCTCTTTTGTCTTCGGAAGAACTTCCTTTCTTGTCTTCTTTGTCCATATTTGCTTTTCTTTTGGTGCCTGTATCTTTCTGATTTCCTATACCTGTGATCCTGTTTTTCTTCACCATTGTTGTTCTTTGGCTCTTTACAATATGTTGCAAAATTTCCATACTTTCCACAATTGAAAAACTTAATAGATCTTAGATCTATGGGTCTTCTGGAACCTTTATCTCTTCTACTATAATTTTCTTCTTCATAACTGGATGACTCACTGCTTGATTCTGAATTCTTAACCTTTATCTTCTTGTTCGCTTTGAAAGCAGCCTCTTTCGGAGGGATAGGATCTTTTGTTCTTATCTTAAAAATTTTAAGCATGCCAAGTAAGGAATTTCTTATCAGACTATAACTATCAATAGAAGTTTCTATAGCAGAGACCTTTTCACTATACCTTTTTGGAAGATATCTCAAGATATTATCATAAGCATCAAATTCATCGACCTTCATTTCAAGACCTTTCATGTCATGTACAAGTTCATAAACCTTACTGAGATAGTCACGAATGTTTTCATCATCCTACATTCTTAGATTTTCAAATTCTCCTTTGAGATTTTTATCTTAGCTTTCCTGAGACCTTTATCTCCTTCATATATGTCATGTAATAGTTCCCACATTTTTTTTGTTTTTCTACAATCCATAACCTTCATATATTCTGATCTATGCAACCCTTTTATAATTGCATTCATAGCTCTTAAATTTGCATGCATTAGAAGCTTACCTTCCTTATCTGTAGGAGGATTGACTATTGAATCATATCCAAGTTCCACTGCATCCCAAACTTCATTGCCAAGTGCTATCAAGTGAAACCTCATCAGCATACACCAATACAAGAAGTCACTTCCATCAAATACTAGTATTGTATTATTGATGGACCCGTCCCTTTGATCCTTTTGATCCATTATGTTCTTGACCGCTTTTCCTTCAAGTTGTCAAACTCTTCTGAAGGAACCCGCTCTGATACCAATTGAAGAACACAAGCTTATACTGAGACGGGGGGTGAATGATATAAGAGCACTTTTTACTTTTTCTCTCAAACCAATATATACAATGTAAATATAGCAATATCAACAACAGTAATGAAAGCAATGTACACAACACCACACACAATAAAGACACAAAATTTATGTGGTTCACCCAAAGATGGCTACTTCCACAGAGAAAATATTTCACTAAATTTTCTCAAAAATCTCTTGGAAATCCTTCCCAATTACAATGTTTATGGACCTCTGTCCAAAGGAGATGTTGATCCCCTAAATCTAGTTTGTGGATCTCTATCCACAGGAGAACTCTTTCTCCTCTACTTTGACTGGTGATCCTCTAGAAGACACTGCCTCCACTGCATTGCCTGGTGGATCTCTCTCCACTTGAAGACTCTTGTCCTCACTCAGAAGACATGTCCTCAATGTCATGGTTGTCACATCCCCATTTTTTATTAGTATTTCTTCTTAGAAAGTTGTGTAGAAAGAGGCAGCAGACATACCCTGGGAAGAATTTGTAAGGGATTTTAAAAGTCACTTCCTTACTGAGTAGTTATTTATTGAAAAACATGTAAAATTTACGAATTTATGTCAGGGTAATATGACAGTGGTTGAATACTATCAAAAATTTGTGTTGTTACAAAAATATACCCTAAAATTTGATGAACAGGAAAAATTCAAAGCACACAAGTTTGTTATGGGTCTGCACTCAAAACTCAGTCAACCGATAGGAGGAAAGACACCCTAGACCCTAACAACTACTTAAGATTTTGCTCGATATTTTGAATCGAGTCAGAAGGAAGTAAAACCCCTCTATCAACAAGAAAAAAGATAACTAAAAAAAATAAGATACCCTAAACAGGATAGAAGCAAAGATCAGTATAAGAGGGATAGAGATAATAGTCGATATAGAAGTGACAACAGAAATAAAGAAAAATATCAAGGAAACAAGGGGCAGTCGGAACAGAGGCATTACCATAATCAATACAGGGGTAAAGATAACAACCAAGACAAGGAAGAGGATAAGCCGAATAATGCGGGACCAAATGCATGCTATGCATGCGAAGCCCTAGATCATTTTGCTCGACAATGCCCTCATAGAGCTGACCGAAGGCATTCCACTTAAGAAGCCCCACATAAAATTTATGCTACTACAGGTATATCTAACCTATGACAAATAGTTTTGTTTCAAATAGTTTTTGAGGGACATGTCAAAAGCTCGAGTTGGGACCAGGTCTAACTTACTAAGCCAACCAATAATTACCAGAATCCAAATTACTCCTTTATAATTTTTGATACATACAATGATTATAGCTTACCTTTGATGCATAGACATAGAGGGTCCAATAATATGGTGGACATATCGAGTAAGGATCTGAACCAACCAAAACACTTAACCAATATTTGCTCTTTTCTACAACCCTGAGAGGGTCAGTGAAATGTAAACTAGGTATGTTATAAAATCTACCATGTGGGCATAAAAAGCCTAAAATGACATAGGTGCAAGACACCAATAAAGTGGGATAATATGGATGATCGAGAAGTGATCGATCCTGATATGGAGGTCCAATTATGACACAACCGCCAACGACTTGTGAAGCCGCAGACCGCAAGAAGAGTTATGTGGATCTTAAAACGGACCCATCAAGAATTTTCCATTGACACTAAGGTCTTTCTTCGAGATAACTAACCAAAAGGTCCAGTACATCCATTTAAATAAGCCTCAGATTTGTCGGTCCTTGTGACATTATTACTAAAATAAGTCTGTTGCCTACCAGTTTGCCCTGCCACCAAATTTGTCAAAAATCCACATTGTCTTTCATGTCTCCTTTCTCTGAAAATATATTGTTGATTCATCTTACATTCTGGATACCACTCATTTACAGATGTCAGATCCATAGCTCATTGAGGTATGACCAGTAAAAATTTTGGGATTTAGAACCAAACAACTCCGAAAAAGAACTGTAGACCAGTGTAGAGTACAATGGGACCAGTATTTCGAAAGGAATTCCACCTGGGAGGATACTTTTAGCATGAAAAATCAGTTTTCATATATGTTCGAAACATGATTCTAAAAGACAATATTTAGTTTTGAAGTGAACTTCTATATAATGTGAAGAAACTATTAATGCTTTTTAATATGAATGTATATGATTTGATTGTGAGTTGAATCTGTTGTGATTATTTTTGCAAATATCACTAACTTCATAAGATATCTATTTTTGCATTATACTCTTTCTTGCAAGCTAACATAGGGACTGTGTTATTTCTAAGAGGGGAAGTATGTCACATCCCCACTGTTTATTAGTATTTCTTCTTAGAAGAATATGATTCTACCTTCAAATTTTGTGGTGCAGGTGCAGGTCTCCGGCTCGGCGACGAAGGAGAGCACTCACCCTAGACCAAGGCAGCAGTTTGGAAGGTCAGGTAAGTGGATATGATGTCGTGCCACGAGCACCTTGGTCCGTGGGTACATGGAAGCCCACCGTAGAATTGCATCTTCATTTGCATTTTGACTGTCATGGTTGACTCCTTGTTGCTATATAAAAATATTAATTTAAAATAATAATAATATATATAATATTGAGATTATTAAATATATAGATATGAACAAGAAATCATTCATATAAAAATAACTATGGAATTATTATAAAATTAAATAATAATAAATAAGGTAAACTAAATAAATAAAAGAATGATAAAATAACAATAATAAAATAATCATAAAATATATATATATAACATATAAAATAAATGTGTGTTATAAAGCATTATATATTCACATTACTTTTATAAGCCAATTAAAGGAAAGGCCTAAGCTATACATGGATATAAGTTAAAAACGTTTTATCCTAAGTAACTTAATAATAATCAAGAGGGGATTCGAAGGGTTAATTATGGTCATTTTTTTTTTATTTGTGGAAAACATCCCAAAAGGGATGCCACTTTCGGGTAAGACCCAAGGAGGCAAGGGTATCCATTCCGCCAAAAACGCCCGGGACTCGGACCTGGCCTACCACCTTTGACATACTCAAGGAGCAAACAAACACACAAAACCAAATTAAAAAAAAGTAAATAACAACAAAAATAATAAAATAAAATAAAAAACATGCTCCTTGAGTGTGTCAAAACCAAAAGCACAACCAAACACGCACAATAAGATAAAAGAAACCACAACACAAACCACATAGAAAAACACAAGAACCACATAACAAAACACAAACAAGACAAAAACAACAGAACACTACAAAGACATAACCCAAAAAAAACATGAAAAATAAACACAACCAAAACCTAAAAAATAAAATAAATAAAATAAAAATAAAAATAAAAACAACCAACAACGAGACAATAAACAAAAACAAAAAACATAGAAAACACTCACACATAAAAAAATGAAATAACACAAACAAAGAGAAACCCAAGAACAAGAACGAAAAAAACACAAGAACAATAACAAAAAACATAAAAAAAAAACAAAACAACAAAAACACAAGAACAACAAAAAACAACACAAAGAACACAAAAACAAAACAAAACAAAAGAACCCACCCACCTTAAAAAACTAAACAAAAAAACAAAGAAGACAAAAGAAAAAAAAAATGAACAAAACAATGACCTATCTAGACCGAGAAGACTATTAATGCGAGAATCAATGGAGGAAACAAAATAAAGAATAGAATGAGCTAGGGAACTAAAAAAACTGAATGAACCAAAGAGAAAAAAAAAAAAAACAAGAAGAAACTAGGTACCTTCACTGGAGCCATCCAAAGAAATGATAGAAAGAAGAGCTTCCCTAATTTGAGAAGCCCACCATATAGGAGGGTGGCCATAACAAGTAAGATCACCTTTGTCCAAAGCCCAATTAGCTAAAGCATCAGCACTCTTGTTTTGATCTCCGACCACATGATTGTAATCAACTTTCAAAAATCCCATCTGGATTAACTGAATCTTCTCAATAATTCTTTTTATTCTCCAATCCACCTTATGATTCTTAGAAGGAGTCTTCAAGAGATTAATCATAAGTTGAGAGTCGGACTCAACTAACACCTTTTCCCATCCAACCTTAGTAGCCTCCTGAAGGCCTCTAAGGATACCATACCCCTCGGCAAGGTTATTGGAAAGAATACCCAAATTCTCGAGCAAAAGTAAAAACCAGGGAGCCATACGAAAGTCTACCAATTCCTCCCACACTTGGCTTTTCCGGGGTTCCCTCTAGAGGCTCCATCGGTATTGACTTTTCCAAAATCCTTAGGAGGAGGTTGCCAATTTCTAGTCCTATCCATCTTACTAATACTCACATTCCCTTTAAGTTGGTTGCCCTTAGAAGGTTTAATCTTCAATCTTTGCATCACTTGATCCCATCTTTGGTGGGAGTTTTGGGGGTGATTAAGGAGTTGATGGACTGATTCAACTAAGTTGGCTATGGTCTTTTGCCAAATATAGTGAATATCCTTCCTATCTTGATTAAAAATTTGGTTGTTCCTTTCATTCCAAATATTCCAAAGAAGAATGGTAGAACCCATCCAAACTAACTGCCTAATAAAATGATCAACACCCTCTTGATTAGGCCAATCCCTCCAAAGCTGTTCAAAAGTGAAAAAATTGGACCACTTTAAGCCAAGTAAAGTTGCCATTCTCCTCCATAGCTCAAGAGGCTAAAGTACACTCAATAAAAATATGGTTGATATTTTCTACATTCTCTTCACACATTTCACATCTAAAAGGGCCATGAAAACCACGCTTCATAAGTTGCTCACCAGTAAGCACCCTACGATGCAATAAAAGCCAATTAAAGAACCTCACCTTAGGCCGGAGCTTTTGAGCCCACAATTGAGAAAATATGTCGGAAGAATGGTTGGGATTATTATGGCATAAGGTCAAATAACCTTGAGCAACTGAATACTCACCCTTAGTAGTGTTGTTCCATCCAAAACAATCTTTTTCATGGGACCAAGAGAGGGATCTCATATGAAGGATGCCTTGGATATCTTGTCTTTGCCTTTCTAGGATTTGAATAGGCCGGTCCTCAATAGGGATCCAATATCTACCAACCTTTGAATTACCGGTATGGTACCGACGAGTAATTAGCCACCTTTATCCAATTAGCTCGGTGAAGCTCCTCCATCCAAGGCCTCCAATCGGGAAGCCGAGTTATCAAAGGCTTGTGACCATCCCAAGAATCTGTCCAAAAATTTGCATGTTGACCATTATGAATGATCCAAAATAATTTTTTCTTTATCAAATCCTCACCAGTCTTAAGAACTGCTAAAATGGGAGAACCTTTGGTAGGAAGTTGATAGCGAACAAGGTCTTCGGGACTTTTGTTCTCGGCATATTTAGCACGGAGATTATTGGCCCAAAGAGCATTGGGGTTATGCAACATCCTCCAATATAATTTAGCAGCTAAAGCTTTGTTGTTATTAATTGAAGACCGGAATCCTAACCCCCCTTCACTCTTAGGAAGACATAAAGTATCCCATTTCACCAAGGCCCATTTTCTTTTCTCCTTAGTACCACTCCAAAGGAAACGATGACTGATTTGATCCAATTCTCGAAGAACAGCCTTTGGGATATTCAAAACGGAAGAAACATAAATAGGAATAGCTTGAAGGACTGATTTTACCAAGGTGATTCTACCCCCAGAAGAAAGCCACTTGTTGGTCCACTTTCCAATTTTCTTCTTGACTTTGTCCAACAACCAATTCCAATCTTTATTTTTATGCCTTTGAATATTTATGGGAATACCTAAATAAGTGATTGGAAGAGAGGTCTTCTTATATCTTAATTTATCCAAGACCATGGATTCTGTCTAGCAGAGCGGTGAAAGAAAATAACTTTAGATTTGTCTTCATTGATCAAGCTGCCTGGTAGCCTTAGAAAAACAGCTAATGATTTGCTTAATATTAGAAGCTTCCTTAGCTGTAGCTTTACCTAAAAGGGTAGAGTCATCCACAAATTGAAGATGAGAGATAGGTCTAGCTCCATGAGCAATGGTAACTCCCTCAAGGGTTTTGTTTTCCCTCTTTTTGGTTATAGTCCTACCCAAGCATTCAGCAAGAATGATGAATAAATAAGGGGATAGCGGGTCACCTTGCCTAATACCTCTGGAAGGTGGGAAAGACTGAGAAGGCATGCCATTGATAAGAACTAAGTAGGAAGCTGAAGAGATACATCCCATAATCCAATCCATCCAATCCTTAGAGAAACCAAATTGCCTCAAAACTTTGATAAGGAAGTGCCAATCCACTCTGTCATAAGCTTTGGATAAGTCTAACCGGATGAACATAGAAGGAGAATTTTGCATATCCATGGAATGGATGGCTTCCTGAGCAAGAACTATCTCATCTACTATTTGACGTCCTTCCACATATCCCCCTTGCTGCGGGAAATAATCTTATGCAAAAGAGGCTTCAACCTTTACTGCCATGATTTTAGTAATAATTTTGAGAAGAACATTACATAAAGCAATAGGTCTAAAAGCTGAGATATGATCAACCTCTTGAGCTTTTGGAACAAGAGTAATATAAGTTTTATTGATAACCTTCAAAATTTCTTTGGATTTCCTGGCTTCTTCCACCACCTCTAATAAATCAACATGAAGGATATCCCAGAACTCTTGGTAGAACTCAATAGGAAAACCATCGGGACCTGGGGTTTTCCCTTTTTGCATTTTAAAAACTACTTGTTGAAGCTCATTGATAGTAACAGGAGCAGTCAAAATAGAGTTCTCCTCAGAAGTGATAAGAGAAGGGATTGCTTGAAGAACATTTTGTTGTGAAGCTGAGTCAAGAGGAGTAGCAGCAAAAATATTGGAAAAGTAATCAACAACAATAGAGTTCATGCCATCCCAAGTATAAACAACATCTCCAGAATCTGATTTTAAGGAAGAAATAAAGTTGTGAGATCTTCGAGCTAGAAGAGATTTGTGGAAGAAATTTGTGTTTCGATCTCCTTCTTTGAGCCATTGAATTCTAGATTTTTGCTTCCATAAGATTTCTTCTCTTTTTTCCCATTCCTCTAGCTGAGTTGTGAGTTTAATTTCATCTGCACTTCTCTTCTCTGTGAGGCCATCTAAACGGATTTTCTTATTCAAATTTTCAAGATGAGCAATAACTTCATGTTTTTTTTATGAACATCCCCAAACTCTTTCCAGTTCCAAGTCTTGATTTTGGATTTAATGTATTGCGAGTCTTTTGGCAAAACAGAACATCTTAGTCCCATGCCTAGGTTTACCTTCCTTCCACCATTGTTGCACACGAGGTCTGAAGGAAATGTCTCTAAGCCACATTAATTGAAAACGAAAAGGAGAGAAACTCACATTGGTTTTCCACATTTCCACCATGGTGGCCAATGATCCGAACCAACATTATTAAGAGTCTTCACTTTAGGAATGTGACCATGGATTAAGAAATTTTTAGAGAGCAAAAACCTATCCAATCTCTCCATTATACAAGCTAAGCCTTGCCTTCTGTTAGACCAAGTCATAAGGCCATTATCTGGTTGGATATCCACAAGATGGAGGTTTGCAATATATTCGCTCATGAGGTCGATACTTTTGTCCAAATTTCTATTTCCCCCCTTTTCTCATCCAGAGAGAGGATGGTATTGAAATCTCCTCCGATCAAGATCCAAGCTTTAGGAAAATGAGAGATAATATGAGTAATATCCTTCCATTTGTCTTCTTTTTTCCTCCAAAGAAGTCGGGGCATAAACGAGTAATGCAGAGCATAATCTGGTTGGAATGTCTACTTTGAATAGCTATAGCCAACAAACCCCAAATGCCAACCATATGGTGAATAACTACCTCTTTTGGGTCCCAAAGACAAGCAATGCCACCCGAAGTCCCTTGGGAACTGAGGGAAACCACTTTTCCAGGTGGCCAAATTTTACTGGCAATTAAGTCCATATCCTCCATTGACATCTTTGTTTCTTGAAGGAAAACAAGATGTGGATGATTTATCTGAATCATTCTTCTAATTTCATTTTGTTTTGAAAGACTCCCTTTGAGTCCTCTAATATTCCAAGTGATGATCTTCATTAATACCAGGGCTAAAAATGTTGGGAAGGGCATTAATCTTACCTTCCTCTACAAGCTTTTCACCTTCTTTTACCATATGATATTGATTGGTCTTGCGACCTACTTTTTGATTAGAATCCATCTTCAATTTTTTTTCCCTGTTTCTTGACTTATTCCAATTGAATCTGAGATGGCTTCTAACCTTGAAGAATGCTCATACACTACCAAAATTTTACTAGATGGTTCAATGGAGTCTATATTGGGACCTGCATTATTTGAAGTTTTGACATTTGAAATATTGTTTTTCTTGTGTAAATTTTCTCCTTTTTTTTATGTTGAAAACCTTTGATTTGTTGGTTTGTCTCTGAGTTCTTTCCTTCATATTTAAATTGTGTTTCTAAGATTTCAGTTTCCATTATTTCCTCTTCCTCACTTGGGACATCATTTGTGGAAAGGATTTCAAACATATTAGCAAATGACTTTGATTGATCCTTCATTACTTGGTTTTTTTCGAGTGTTCTTCTTCTTAGGTATTTGGAAACCTGCTTGAGTTTATATCTTCTTTCTTTTGATCGGGAATTTTATTTGGGCAAGCACTGGCCAAATGACCATATTCATGGCAAATTCTACAACGAAAAGGAATGTTCTCATAGTCCACTACTTGCTCCCAAGTGTCTTCCCCAAATTGTAATGTGATCTTTTTAGGTAGGGGTTTGTCAAAATCCATTAAAACACAAATTCGAGCATAAATAATATGTTCAAAATTTTGAGTACAATCAGCGAGTCATCATAAAAGTTCCTAAAGAGTTTCCAATTGAAGAAAAAATAGTAGGATTCCAAAATTCAATAGGGAGGCCAAAGAGTCTAACCCACACGGGAGCTATAGAAGGCATCTCTTCTTTGGCTTTAAATTTAGTATGCCAGGGCTTCATGAAAAGCCCTGCCCTTCCAAAAAACCAAGGACCCCCTTGAAAAGTTTTCTCTCTATCTTCATTATTAGCAAATAAAACAAGAAAATAACCATTTGGATAAATAGAGATTTGTAACTCACCTTTAGTTTTCCAGCTTTTTGCAGCCCAGACTTTGAAAGCAGATAGACTCGGACGAAAACCCACGAACCGACAAATTAGTCCTCTTTTTTCCAAATCTTCAATGCCGGTCTGAATGTTACCCATATCAAGCTTAACAATAGGAGTTCCATCAGCTGCTTTAAGACATCCTGACTCCGTTTTCTTGGGATCAATCTTAGGCATTCTTAGAGGTTTATGAGAAGCCCTAATATTGATATTAGCATTGGGTTGAGGTTGTCCACCACGAAGGGCATCCCTAAAATTCATTTTTGGGACTGAGTCTTCAAAATTCTTACCCTTGACAGGGGTTTTCATAGTAGAATTATTTTGTGGGTGCACCTTAGCACCAGATTCACTTGAGATATGAGCCATTTTTTGATCAACTGCTTGAAACTTATTTCGTGGTCTCTTTAATCCTTGCCCTAGACGTCGTGGAAAGGTATGGTTTTCACTTTTCTTTTGTGCAGCAAATTGGAAGCCGTTGTCACTCAAGTTCACAGTATGATCTGTTGAAAGACAAATTTCTAACCCATCTTGTATCCCCTGCAACATTTCCTGCTAAAATATTGAGCATAAACCACAAAAATATTGGCCGCTAGGGCCCGAAGGCCCTAAAAACCAACCTCTGGAGCTGCTTGCACTCAACCCGAATGAAACCCTCGCATAGCCGCTTGCCAAATATATCGTTCACACATAGGGATGCGCTAGGATCTGTGTTGCTCCAAATGATATGAAAATTGGTGGAGACGTTCTAGGGTTTTTCAGGCATCTACCCTCAAAATTTTAGCTCAATCCGAGTTCGGATGAGTGAGATATGGCCGAAACGAGTTCGGAAGTTTGGGCAGTCCTACGAAAAACGTCTAATCCTCCCTAGTGTGAATATTTTCTATTCCAACAAATCCAATCCAAGTTCCCTCTAGAATTCAAATATTGGGAGAATGAATATTTATGTCATGGTCATTTTTTTTAAAAAGAAAGCCAAATGGTTAAATGAATCGCAGGACACCTAGAAACGTCTATGTTGCCTTACCTGGCGGATCATCTTGAGGTGTCAATATTTCTCCATAAGTCTCATATTTTAATAAAGGGAGGTTGGTTGCTTTTGGGAAAGGAGGGAAAAGAAGGAAAAAAAAAGTAAGTCGGGGTAGACGCTGTCTGGTTGGGCAACAACAGACGGAAAGGTTGGAAAAATATTTCAGCGTCGTTTCGATAAGGTCAAGTTTTTTTTGGTAACGTATACTACGTTTGGAAGTTTGTTTGTCTCTTAAAAACAATGCTAGCGTCTTAATAGTAATTGTTTATCAACTGAAAGATAATATTTTCGGAAATTTCTGCATTTGTTGATAGCTATCGATTTTCGCATGTGTAACATTCTTTATAAGAAAAATAAAATACTTTTTGAAGTCGTGTATGCTCTTGCCGGAGGAATTTATGTACATATACTAAACTGTTTGTCTTTGAGTTGTCTAAGGGACATCATGAATCGTGAGATTTTTTGAATGTCTCCAGTATTTCATTAATGAAGATTCACACAGAATTTCGGATATGGTTTTGGAATTTAAGTATGATATAATGATAAATTGAAGGAAAGAAGATATAAAAATTAAAAAATAAAAATTAATTGTTTCGTGTGACTCTGCATTTTTGTGATTCAGCGGATGTCCTGGCTGTGTTTATTTCCTATTTCCAAAAGTGTTAATGATTTTTTAATTTATTGGTGAAAATTTATTTTGTATGTTGTACTTGCTCACTGCATGTCTACGTGAGTCCAAAATGATAATGAATATTTTAAGTTATTGGTGAAATTGCATTCTGTATCCTGTTCTTGCTTGATGCATGTTTGCGTGAGTACGCTTTGCTGCATGTCTGTGTGAGCACGTAATTTAGGGATGGGCCAAGCTGATCTAAACTATAATTCCATTATTGTCATGGTTATCATGGGTAAGTGTCTCCCAAACGTTGCCAAACGACTCCGTGGAGTGTTGCGCTAAAATTTTTAAGGCGAATAGTGCTAGGAGCTATCAAGGATGTGTTCTGGCAATTGCTTTGGACAGATGATGTTCTTGAAAACTGTCAGGTTTTGGAAATGTATTAAGCTTGCATTAGAATTATAATTATTTTATATGGAAAGAGACGAGTTTTTTTTTTTTTTTTAAAACGTCAGTCAAAATCTGTTGAAGAGATTAAATAGTTTAATTTTATAAAGAAAAATATAAGTGTAAACTCTGCTTTGCATATTTGTATTTGAATGTATGCTGCAGTAAGTAATTAAAAGAAAAATTACAATAGAAGTTGTGGAGGTTAATCTTAAAGAGTGGTCATTTTTCATTGTTTGTACGATTTGGTTTAACTTGAATATTAATGTAGTTTTCTTAGCCTGACTTTGGCTATTAGAAAATGTATGTAATCTTAACAGATAAGTTTTATTGGAAACAAAAAGCCCTAAGAGTATTCAATAAGAATTAAATTTTATTTAGGGTTTGTTGATAGCATGGTTGTACTTTGAAATCGAAAAAGAAATGTTTTGAAGTGGATTTTAATATAAAGTAAATATTGTCGTATATATGTTTAAGAATTAAGCTGTCTTTTATTTAAAATTCCTTATAGGGTAGTCTTTTATTTAAAATTTGTATAAATGGTAGGGTTGTCGAGAGATAAGATTGGTTTCTAATCTTTGTTAAAAAAATAGTAGCTATTGTAATTGTTATGAAATTACGAAAATAATTGGAAAAGTTATTCTTTTAAAGTTAATAGTATTTTATCGAAAAATGATGAGGTTACTTTATATAGTTGTAAGTTATTCTATAACATGGATATTTTAGTTTGGTAATTTTATAAGTTGAAATATTGACTCGTTTTTAATTGATAGTTTATAATTTAAAGATATCTTTAGGAAAAATTAATATAGAAGTTTATATGCTACATTTTATGCCTCTAGATAGCATGAGTTACCTTCATAACTATTAAACCAGAATCTTTCAGACAAGGAGAACCATAAGAACTCAATATAAACCTGGTTAAAATGCTTGAAAGAGTTTGTCGAGTAAGGACTGACTCTACCCAACCACGTTTTGTCATGAGGTGGCATACGTGTGATTGAACTACTGTACTCCGGTTGTTTAGAGACAGAGGTCCTAGCCGTCGAGTGAAACGAATGGCGATATGGGACGTTGCTCTAGGTGGTCAATCAGTTAGAGTGGTGATATTCATCATTCCACTCGGGCTGGGGAGGTGCCAACATATAGCATGGTCAGAGAGTTGTACATGTTGTTGGAAGATCCAACGACAGATGGTTATGGGAAGCATTGTCGTCAGTCTAAGAAAGGTCATGGGTATCTAGTCCTTAATCCTGGTGAGGTTGGACTCTAGTTAAACCTTAGTAGAGGGTCAATGGCTAGCACTGGCATACAGATGCTAGATCCAAAGAAATGTGTCGAGCACCCGAAGGATTGAGAATTCTTCTATCTTTGGACAAGGGAGATAGCGTACCCCGTTCAGGTGATATGGGCCCTAAACGGATAACCCTTTGCTGGATTCTGGTTAGACTCGCTGGGGGGATTCTGAATCTTATATGGTGAACTGCGGGATTTGACCAATTTCGAGCACTTAAGACACCAGATGCAGTGGTGGAAATTCTTGAAGTGTGAACTTAGTATGCCTACTAACAACATAATGGGTTTACAAGCATAGTAATGTTATCCTTAAACAAAAATTTTGTGTTGAATTTTTGGGTTGTGACACTCGCTGATGGATATCTATCCACCAGAGACTCTGTCCTCTTTGCTCTGTCACCTCCAAATCTCTGTCTCAATTCTGTACTAAACACAGTCCAGTCGGTCTAGCACAGCTCTGCTCAATCTCTTGCACTAAACACAGTCTAATAGATCTAGCACAAGTCCACTCAAATCTACACTAAACACAATCCAGTCAGTCTAGCACAAATATGCTCAATAGGTCCACTCAAAACCTACTCAAATCTGCTCAACAGGTCCACTCAGAACCTGCTCAAATCTACTCAATAGGTCCACACAGGACCTGCACAACTCTGCTCAACAAGTCCACACATAACCTATCCAAATATGCTCACCAGTTCCACATAGAACCTGCTCAACTCTGCTCAATAGGTCCACTCAGAACTTGCTCAAATCTGCTCAACAAGTCCACACAAAACCTGCACAACTTTTCTCAACAGGTCCACACAAAACCTGTCCAAATATTATCAATAGGTCCACACAAAACCTATCCAAATATGCTCAACAGGTCCACACAGAACCTATCCAAATCTTCTCAACAAGCTCACACAAAACTTGTCCAAATTTGCTCAACAAGCTCACACAGAACTTGTCCAAATCTTCTCAATCACTTTCTCAACTCAAATCAATATCATAGAAGCATAAAGAGAATTGTTAGAGACTCAATATGTTCTATACTCAAAACTCAATCTCTTTATCAACTCAATCTCATAGAAGCATAAAGAGAATTGTTAGAGACTCAATATGTTCTATATTCAAAACTCAATTTCTTTCACAACTCAATCTCATAGAAGCATAAAGAGAATTGTTAGAGACTCAATATGTTCTATACTTAAAACTCAATTTCTTTCACAACTCAAATCAGAATATAGAATAGTTTGTTTCATGGAACTTGAACAATCACTTCATACATAATAGGTTCACTCAACTCTACTCAACCAATCACTCAAGAACCAACTCTCACTTACAAACCCTAGTCCAAGCATGTATCAACCAAGTCAAAATATTTCCAACAATGCTCAACAATAAACCTCACATAACAATGATACTCATGTTCTTTTCAAACTCTAGTTCAAGTTCTTTGCACAACAACACACTTCAACAACAATGCTCATAAAACAATATTCACATAACAATGATACTCATGTTCTTTTCAAACCCTAACTCAAGCTCCTCACACAATCCAATGGCTTCAACAACAATGCTAATAAAACAAGGTTTTAATCTCAACTCTCAAATCAGAAAACCTTGAAGCAATAACTCAACCACTTTTGAAAAGGAAACCCTAATCAAGTCCTTTTCACTCCAAACTTAATTTTCAATAAATCCAATCAATCAACTCAACCAAAGAAGAATTTTCCCATACCTTTTGAATGTCAAGGAGTTGATCTCACAAATTTGCCACACTCACAAATTTCTCTTTTCAATCTTAATAAGGGTTAGAAGACTTCAATAAAAATCACAATACAAAAATAATAACTCAATAACACCTTATTACTCCAACTTAATTTTAACATCCACCAAAGTCCTTTTAGAAGAAACCCTTATAAAAAATAATAGCCAACAAGTCTTAAAATAAATCCCAATTAAGCCTTTATTATAACTCCTTATACCTCCTAAAACATAACTCTCAAAACAACAATTTTCAAATTATAGAACTCAAATAATAATCAACACTTCACCTTCAAAAATCAATCATCACAACCTTTATATAATAAATTTTATTAAAAAATAATAAACTTTAGAACAACCTTATCACTCCAACCTTAGGGCATAAACCATAAAATTTTAATTAAAAAATCATACCTACCTCAAGGGGTTTTGACCCTACGACTTGCCCTCACCACGAGTGCCTTAGTCACAGCTAAGATGCCACACAAGCTACACGGTCATTCACAAAGGGAGAAGCACCACGTGCTTCCTCTTTGCACTTCTCCTTGCCCACGTTTAACAAAAATGTGCGCCTTGGGCGCTTCCACAACATTGCCACCAAAAACCACTTTGTGAGAATTGAACGCACGGCCTTCGTGCTACCAATGCCTTCACGCTCTCCAAGCTGCCACTAGGCCACACTGCCCAATGCGTATTGGGGGTGGTCTCACTCTATCTTATCCTTTGCTTCCTTTGCCAAATGTTTTAAACCACACGAGCTCGTTTTCGCATATGCCACACAAATTTTATTCGAGCAAGGATAATTAATGAACAAATTTGGGCATATATTTATATTTCCCTCCTTTTTCTAGGACGTCGGTGTTCTAAGGCTTCGAAAGCCTTAGTAAAACCCAACCTTTGGATTTTTAATCTCTAAAAATTATGCGCTCGAATATATTTTAATTTTCTAAAACCCAACCTTAGGGTTTTAATCAAATGAACTTTATCCTTTAAAATCTAATTATATTATAATTAAAAATAATAATATTTAATTAGATTTTTACCACTTTGGTAAATATTATAATAACAATTATAATATTTATAACCTTCCAATGCTTCGGATGAATTGCTTCCATGGAGAAATAAAAACCTCTTTCTGACCCAATATTTCTGGGTGTAAAATAAAATATTTTAACCCATTATAAACTTCCATTAAACTTTGCATTCGTAAAATAAAATATTTTAACCCATTATAAACTTCCATTAAACTTTGCACTCAAACTGAAGAACTCTCACTAGCATCTTGACATCAATGACAACTTTGTCTTAGGGACTCAAAATGTCCAACAAACAAATATCCCTGTCATAGTTTTGTCATAAATTTTAATCCTCTTTTGTTTTGGAACATGCATGTAGGCCTTGCATCCGAAGACTTTTAGTTTTTCTATGTTGGGCTTTTGTCCTGACCATGCTTCTTTTGGTGTAATATGCTTGAGTATTCTTGTTGGTAGTCTATTTTGTATGTAGACTGTTGTTTGTACTACTTCAGCCCAGTATTTGTGATCAAGTTGAGCTTCTTTTAGCATACATCTTACCATTTCCATTATTGATCTATTTCTTCTTTCTGCAATTCCATTTTGTTGAGGTGAATATGTTGTAGTAAGCTATCTTTTAATTCCATTTTCTTCAAGAAATGAATCAAATTCTTTGGAAATAAATTCTCCCCCTCTATCTGAGTGAAGTGCTTTTATTGTCTTTCCTGATTTTTTTTCAACTTGAAGTTTGAATTGTTTGAAGTAACTAAATGCTTCTGATTTATACCTCATGAAATATACCCACATTTTTCTAGTGTGATCATCAACGAATAACTGAAAGTATTTATGTCCTCCAACACTATCAACTCTCATTGGTCCACATAAATATGTATATATAATTTCTAGAGGATGTTGAGCTTTGTGTTGACGAATTTTGAAAGGAATTCTATGTTGTTTTCCTGCTAGACATTCTGGACACACAGTAGTTTCTGGAGATAAGTTGGGTAGTCCTTCTACCATTTGATACTTGAATAATTCCTTCATTGATGTTTCACTGGTATGTCCTAGTTGTTTGTGCCATAGTTCTGAATCATTGATAGAAAAAGTTGAGTGAACAGTAGTATCTAGGACAAACAAACCATTTTTATATGAACCTGATGCTATCATTTTTCCCTGTCTTGAAATGTGACATTGTTTTCTTCCAGTGAAGACTTTGAATTCAACAGTTAAGTCTTGATCCATGAGTTGAGAAACATAAATGAGATTGGTAGTTAATCCTGGAACATACAATACATTTTTTATTATACCTTTTCCATCCTTAAGATTTACTGGAATGTTTCCTATTCCTTTCACTTCATATGTTTTGCTATCTACTACTGCAATCGGCTTTTCATTTATCTTCTTCAAATAATTGAACCAATGTATGTTTCCTGTCATATGCTTACTTGCACCTGAATCTATATACCAATACTCCATGATGTAGTTCTTGTAAAGTACCTAATATTTTTGAACAAACTATATCTTCTCAACCTTTGATCAAGTTTTGTAGAATGCCTTATGATTCCCTAATGTTTTGGAGTATAATATAGTGCTTTTGTAAAAAATGGAGTTCAATTCTATGATTGATTTTGTACAGTCAAAAATCAATTTTTCTAACACCTTATTTCTCCTAATTGAACTAAGCACTTTTCCAATTTTGAAGAGGTTTTAATGTTGGAATCCTTTTGTCCCTTTTGAGAAATTTAGAGACAAGAAAATATAAATTTCCAACTTTAACAATAAATATTTAATAACCTCTTTTTATAACCCTTAGGTTTTAATTTCTAATTTCCAAAGACCTAGTTTGATGTTGTAACCCTTATCACTCCCAAATTTGGAAAATTAGAAAATCAATAATATTTGCAAAATATCAAAGAAATTAATCCAAGTTGAATTCCTTATTTCTCCTAGGTTGAGATGCAAATATTATTTTAATTTGGTAAGTTATCCCTTATAGCTTTTGCTTTCACTAAACTAAATTTTCTACCTTAGTTTATAACCCTTATATCTCCAAAGTTGAAAGCAATAATAAAGTGGGATTTAAACCTTACCTTTTTGATGCTAGTCTCCTCACTCTTCGATGCTCCCTTTGGCTGAATATAACAACGATGATAAGGTTCCCTTGGGTACTGGAATCAATGGAGATGCTCGTCTTTAATGCTGGAACGTATACGTTGTTGAATTTGGAAGATTTGACCTTCAAGACCTGGAGACTTAAATGCTCCTTCTACCTTCCTTCCACAATATGTTTGACTAGATTTGATTGTGTTTCGCTCTCTCTCTGCTTGTTATGATATTTGGACTTCGGGTGCATTCTATTATAGGAGCAAACTCAAGCCACGTGTCGCATTTGTTACATATGGGCGGTCCTTCTTCATAACTCTTTCTTGTTCAACGTTGTTGGTCACTTTGTAACACCTACTCACTCGTGTGGGACTTGAGGAGAATAACAAGTGTCACCACATATGCTTGTGCATTGAGAGACGAAGTTTATGTAACATATGCTTGAGCGAAGCTTCTTGTAACGTATGCTCTGTAGAATATTTATGCCAAGTGGCATTCACGCTCTCTGCATGTAGACCTTCACCATAATGCCTTCCAAGGAGATTATTATAACTCCTTAGGTCTTCTCGTTTGTCACTCCTTTTCTTTGCTATGTTTCTTGAGATACAAGCAAACTTGTTTTTTGTAGGTGGATTGATGAGGCGCTATGGAGCTTGAATTTCGATTCCGATGCTTCATTTGGTGGATGATCTTCACCAAGTTTTGAATGTAGCTCCTTTGTTCTTTATCTTCTATGCCTCCAACGTATTAATACATGTGCGTCTTTGTAGTGTAGATGTTGTTCATTTCACTTTGGTAGAAATAGACGCCTTTTATATGTTGTTCGTCCCACATTGTTGTCCATCTCACGTTGTTGTCACATTGGTATATGTGCACTCTTTTCTCTACGTAGATGTAGCTTTGACGATAGCCTCTTATGGGCTTTGTTTTTTAGGTTCGTCCGTCCAATATGATCCCTTTGAGTGGCTCCTATTGCTTGGGAAGAAGAGTGCTTACGTTCGACCTTTCTTGGCTGCTTTTCCTATTGATATTGTGCCTTTTTGGGACACATCCAAATCTCCTCTTGGGCTGTAAAAAAACAGATTAAAATGGTGCAATAAAATGTACTATAGATTGTACATAAACCTCCTTCTTTTGCACTCTTATTTCAGATCTGAAATTCTGGTTTTATGGCAGATTTTTCTTCCTGCAATACAAGGGTTTTGAGGTTGTCTTTTATGAGTAGACACCTTCCCCTTTTTCCTTGGAAAATTTTATAATAAATCTAAGCTTAGATAACAGTAGATAGAAGCTTTTTAGTTTATGCAATTTTCTGCATTTTCATTTCTTGCATCCAATCTTGTAATGCTTTGGATTTGAGACTCACCAAGTCTCAATCTTGAAGCTTCTATTTCTGTTTTCGGTTAGTTGTGTTCTTCTCCAAGTTTTGGAGGATTCTAAACTTTTTGGGTGGCTTCTTTTGGCCACTACGAGTTGCAGATTTATGTGCTTCAATAGTGTCTTTAGACACTTGATACAAATCAGATTTTGTGCCCTTCAAGAACACAAAAGCTAATTTCTTTTGAGAGTAGTATAATAGTGCAAAATAAATCTAATAGACTTTCTTTTTAATGCACTAACAATTTCACCTTATCACTCCAATTAACTCTCAAGATAATGCACTTTAATCAATCTACTACAACTAATCAAGAATAACCTAAATAACCTAAAATGAATCTTTAAAAGTTATTTTGCAAATTCACTACAACTAATATTGTAGGACTTAGTCTTCTTTTCTATTTCCAAAGTAGATGATAGGTAGTTGATAGATATAATTTTGAAATCTAATCAACTCCTAATTAATGTGCAAATGAACCTTAAAAATAACCTTTTCCTATTTGCACTTTTGAAGATTGTAATCTACTTTTTCTTCATGCAACTTTAATCCAGATAAGGTGCTCTAATGAATATGATAAGAAGTCTAATTAATGAGTTAGTTAGCACCAGTAGTTGCATACCTTTTTGTAATCTTTTGTAGCTCCTTTTACCACTTCTATAGAGGATGTGGATCTTGGTGTCTAAGATCACCAAGTTGTTGCTTAGAGTAGGATTTTGCAGCTCTTTGTAGACTGTTTTGAACAGCTCCTCCTTCACCAAATGATGGTCTCGAACTTTCTTTCACAAGCCTAAGATTTGATGGCTTCTTCTATCTTCAGGATTCAACACTCCTTACCAAAAAAATAACTTCTTTAACGAGTTTGGCATATCTCCTTCTGATCTGATCATCTCCCTTCTTTTTGGGATTTTTATCGGATGGCAACAATTATCCCAAATCTTTCGTTTATCAAATCCTTCTTTATTCTTGCCGAGCTATTCAAACGATCTCACAACAATGGATTTTGCAAGTGGCAGGTCCAAAGACGCGTCTATTTTGCAAAAAACCTGTAGCAGTAACTTTTCTTATTCCTCTCTAGAAACGACCATAGCTCTGATACCATTCGTGGCTTTAGCAGCATTATATTATGAGACAGAGAACAAAGCAATAGAACATATTATTGAATGAAAATAAGTGATACATTTAAGTCATGGTGTGAGGCCCTTTATATAGGAAGATGGATTCCTTGGCCAACACTCTATCTAGTTATACAAGTGACACCTTGCACATTGACACTTGTGCATATACTATGTTGCATGAAGCAATTAGATAACTTCCCCCCAAAGTAATCTAATATAACCAAATGATGTAATATATTCTAACAAGGATTTTGGATTCATTTCATCGATAAGGTCAATTCCCCTTTGTGTAAATGGTGCTTCAATGACCACAAGCTTCAAAGGCATGGTCGCTAAATATTTCTTACCTACAAAAACCTAACAATTATGATAGCTTCTTACTAATTTATGGACATCTTTGAAGAGGGTTGGCCAATAATAACCAACTCTCATTATTTTATTGGTAGTGGATTTTAGTGTAAAATGACCTCCATAAAATCTAGAATGATATTCTTTCAAACCTGGTGGATTTTTTTCAAATAGATAGAACAATAGTACACCATTTGGATGTCTCCAATACAGTTTACCTTCTTGCACGTTGTATCTCTAGGCTTGATGCTTGATAGAACTCATCTTGTTCTATGGCATACCCCTTGGGAAAGATAGTATTTGAAGATACATTAATATGTCATCATACCCTTTACACTCAACATTGTCAACTCTTCTAATTTCATGCATTTCATCAACTATGTAGTATTTTTTATATCTTCCCCTTCTTTGTTAGCCAAGTATTTTGCCAAACCCTACCCTTTGACAATATGAACTACTTTGAACTCTACATCATATTGCACCGGTTTTACTATCCATCTTGCAGTATTGTTTGTTGGTTCAAACTAGGCAATGACATATTTTATAGCTATGTATGGAATACATGCTATAACTTTGCTTGACCCAAATATGCTTTTAAAATATTCCAATGCTCTTATTAGAGCGTAAACATATTTCTCTATCATGGAATACTTTAGTTGATCTCCCTTCAATCTTGTGCTCATAGAAGCTATAGGTCTTTCATTCTTTTCATCATCGTTTTGAGATAAAACTACAACAATAGTGTGCTTTGATGCAAAAGAGTGTATATTGAAGTCTTTGGAATAGTTAGGACAATTTAACATTAGGGTTGTAGTAATGGCATATTTAATGTTTTGAAATGCTCTGATATTCTCTTTAGTCCATTTTATGTCCCCATATTTCTTAATCATGTCATTAATAGATTTTGCAATTTCAACAAAATTGGGGACAAATCTCCTTACAAAGTTAATATTTCCAAAGAAAGATCTAACTCCTTTTAGATTTTTAAGAGGTGAGTTTTTAGATATTGCTTTAGTTTATTTGAGGGTCAATGCTAATACCTTCTTTTGATACCACATGCCCTAATAATTTATCTTGAGTTGCCCTAAAAACACACTTCTTTAGATTTAGAGATATCCCATATTCTTTACATATGACAAACACAATGGCCAAGTGCTCAAAGTGGTCTTCTAGGTTCTTAGAAAACACTATTATATCATCAAGGTATACCACAACAATTTCAAACATAAGACCCTTGAAAGCAAAATCCATAGCCCTCTAAAATGTAGCACCTGCATTCATTAGTCCAAACAACATTCTACTTCCTACTTCCTTTGCTTTCTACTTCCTGCTCACACTTCCTCCTCACTCCCGAATCGCTCACAGTCGCTTCTGACTGCACTCACTCCTAAGTCGCGCTCGCACTCGGTTCTGACTGCACTCACTCTCAGCTCATGCTCACACTCGCTTTTGACTACACTCACTTGCACTTGTTTTCGACTACACTCACTCAACTTACTGAGCTTGTTATAATACTACTACATAATCAAAATAAGGTTATTGTTAATTCAACCCTCACACACGTTTTTATTGTCAACATCAATAATAATTAATGAATCTCCCATAAATTTCAAGGCAATAAATTATATTATATATAAAATATTATATTATGAATCTTCCTCTCGTTTTGTCATTCCCTACAATACTTACATCTTCATCAATCTCTTCAATATTCTCACACTGTTCATAATAAGATGTATCATCTTTAGGTTTTTCTTGTTCTAAAGGATATGAAGTGCAAGGAATAACCTCAAAAGCACAATCTTCTTTATGTTATCCTAGAAACCTAAAGTGCAAGGATGCTCTTATGTAGCAATTACCTTCTTATTCTGCCCTTAAAACCCTAAATTGTTATGGGTTTTCTCCAACCTCATTTCTTTATTATTTTGCTCTTGAAACCTTAAAGTGCAAGGGATAAAATCTTCACAACTTTCATTTTTATTACCTAGAGAGGATTCTATACTACTTGAGGAAAATTAACATGATTTACCTGGAATAAACTTGACGTCTTTTGCTCTCTTTGTTTTAGGATTTACCTCCACATCTTTTGCACCTTTAATTCCTTCTAAACTTGCCAAATGTTATTGTAGATAGGCTTTCTTCGTCTCTTCTTTTGGAGTGGAATATCCTTGATCTGATATAGCTTATATTACTATATGATTTCCTTAATTCATCTTAAAATTTATCTCATGGCTAGATTTTTTGTCTCTTTCTTCATAGTTTTCACTTTGCAAACTCTTGCCATGTGTCCAATCTCATAACAATTGTGACAACGAAATGCAATATTTTCATAATCTACTTGTTAATCCCATTCTTTTGATTCATATTTAATCTTAATGGATTGTGGCAAAGGTTTTGAAATATCCATAACAACACATTCAAGTATATAGCATGTTTTCATTGTAGTTGGTCTTTCCTTGATGAATTCCCCTAGGCTATTTCCAATATTATTCAAAAAAACCTTATTTATAAGTTGATAAGTCCAAAAAACCTAACCCATACTGGAAGTTTCTTAATAGTTTGTCTAAAAAAAAATTCATTCCATGGTCTCAAATAAAGTACATCTCTTCCCCTAAACCATGGGCCACCAACCATTATTTTATCCCTATTTTTTGAATTGGAAAAAATGATGAGGAAAAAACCTTTAGGAAGAAAATTCAGAATAATTTGAATTCAATCCTCACTTCCACTTGATCCAATTTTTAATCTCCAAAAACCCTAGCCATGATCTATGGAACTTACACATTAACCCTCTACTTTTAAGAACCATTATATCATGCTCAATCATCTCATCCTTGATACTTCTAGTGTAACATCTTCTACCTGGATCGAACTTGCCATGTATTCACTCTTTTGATTATCTCCAACTTGGGCCTCCATACTTCCAACTAGGGCATCTTGATTTCCCATTAGGGCTTTCAAATATGATTTTCCTTCCATAATAGCTAATGGGGCTCGCTTTTGGCTTGCACTTCCTCTTGTCTCATACTCGCTTCAGCTTGCACTCTCCTGCCCTCACAATTTCCCCTCTTCTTTTCCCAGAGTTCCTGTTGGTCATCAAATCTGCCACAGACCTGGACCAACATTGAAAGGATGAGGGGAAGAGATGCCCCTCGTACCAATCTTCGGAGAAAGGCCGACTCCTTTACTAAACTACTTAGTGTTTTGAGTTAAGAGTGCAGGAAAGAGATGAAAATAGTAAGGGTACAGGAAAGAAATAAATAGAGTAAGGGAAAGAATGTTGATGGATTTAAGAGGGAAAGAACCGGCAGCACGATTACTGACTAACAGCTCGAAATAGCAGCAATAAATACCAAGAATGAAATAAAATGAACGTAGTACTAGCCTTCCTATGTATCCTCTGGACGAGTTCCAGGATTACCCCTCCCTTACGTCGAAATCCAAATTTCAGAATTACGACGGTTAGGAAATAAGTGAATATAGCAGAAACACTATCCACAGGCAGCATACAAGAAAACTATCACAACGTTCTCTCCCCTACGTATCCTTCGGGAAAATTCTAGGGTTCTATCCCCAATCGCACACCTAAATCCAGAATTCAGAATTACAGTATGCAAATGAAGAAATAAGATAACAAAAATAATCACAGAAGGCAGCATACAAGAGAGAAATGAGGCCCGAAGCTCTTTAGTATTAATTGCAGGAAATCAAGTTACAACAGGTTTCTAGCAGAAAGTTCCCCCCATTTTTCATTACAATACATGGGTTTTTATAGAGGACCCGACCCTCTGAGCTATTAATGCACAAAATCAAGGAGTACATCCTCGAAAACTGGAGAAGTCGGCTCTCGCTACTCCTGTGACTGAGCTTTCAATTCCTTTTCTACAATTAGCAGTTGTGACCAGGTCAACCGGGGAAATTTACATTTATGAGCCACCTGACTCGTCCTAGGCTTCTCCTGGTGCAGGGCTCGAGTGGCCGCCATGTCCGTCGGGCTCTCCTTCTCATTCTAATATTTCTTTTCAAGTTGCCAAAAATGAGCCCCGAGTCTTTCGGCATGTAAAAATTCATTTATGAAGCACTCGATTGCCTCGAAAAAATACCCAGCCTTGGAATGCGTACCCCTGAAGCGCTTCACCAATTTTCAGTTCGTGACTCCGCTTCTCAATGGATGTGAGCCGAAGCGGGTCTATCTTCCTTGGTCATGCAGTTCGCACGAAGGAGCTTCTCAAAATAGCTTCGCAGATGCTAAATGCCAAAGCAGATATCCCTTCTCAAAACAGGGATCTCAATATTTTATTGCTTCGCTGGAGAGGTGTGTTAAAAGTCGCTTCGCGAGATTCCCTGCCCGAAGTGGATGCTTCGCTGATGGGCTGTCAAAATGCTTCGTCGCGAACCTTCTTCAAAACTGTAGTTCGAGAGTTTTTCGACCGAAGTGCTTTCTTGCCTTAGAACACTATTCTACTTTTTCACGGGCCTCTACTGCTTTGGTTGAAAGCACTTCGCACAAAAGCTATCCGAAGTAGATGCTTCACGACATCCCCGGGCGAAGTAGAAATGGTTCGCTAGTAGAGAGGTCCGAAGTGGATGCTTCACTGAATTCTTAGCTTAGCAGTTCTTCAATACTTGAATTTTTTCAAATCACGCTTCGCAAGGTTTTCGCCCGAAGCAACTGTTTGGGCTACTTTGTGTGCAAAGCTCTCTTCATGCCTTAGTAACCTCAGACCGCGATTTGGACTTCCCTACTTTTCTTTCTTGGCGAAGTTGTCCTTCTTTTTCCTGCGAAGCTCCTAAACCTAGCTTGCTCAGTAGTGAAGCTCTTGTATATCCCATTCTATGTACAAGGGGAATGGCAATGAAAGCAAAAATTGCTGCAATACTTAAAAATGTTTTTTCTAAAAACAAGGGAACAAATTCATGAAACAAAAAGAAACACTTTACAAAAAAAATTGATTTTCACTACTCCTCTAGGCAATGTGACAGAATTGTCAACAGTTCCTTCGCTTCAACATTTTTTTGGAAACAATGTTCCACACATTCGTGGTAAGAATTTGAAGCACTAATGCACTCCAAATGAACCCATCGCTCTTCCGCCATGACTGAATCCCAACTCGCACTCCCTTTTAGTTCGCATTGGCTCCCATCATGCACTCCCTTATGGCTCACAATTGCCCATGTCTCTTCTTTTTCCTGACATTACTTCACTTCAACAATTTTTTGGAAACAATGTTCCACACGTTCATGGTAAGGGTTTGAAGCATTGATGCACTTCGGATGAACCCGCCGTTCTTCTGCCATGATTGCATCTCGGCTCACTCCCTCTCGGCTTGCATACACTCCTAGCTTGCACTCTCTCCTAGATTTTATTCAATTGAATCCTTTAAATTCTTCTAAGATCTAGAACAAGTGGCTTCGACCCTTTGTTGTTTGGTCAGCGAGGGAAGCTTAAGCTTTTCTCTAGCCTGCTCTTTAGTTTCCACATGAGGTGGATTTGCAGGGGCCTGTTGGGCCTTCTCTTTTACTAATGCAGGGCGAGGAGCTTCGTTCGAGGCCTGGGAAGGTTGTTGTCCCATCTCGTAGCAAGCATACACCTTTAAGGGAGCCATTTGAACAACATCTACCTCCATTGGCCTTTTTCCTTCTCTGGTAAGTACTAAAACTTGCTCTTCTTCGCCAATTACCAGGTTGTGATCCATTTGCCGGATAATGTTGACTTGACCACCATGGCTACTACCCGCCAGCGTTTATACGTAATGTTGGTGCAGCATGCAGGTATTTTCTTTATGAGGGTCATTACACGTGGAGCACCAATGTATGTAGTCGGAAGTTCTTGGAGCTTCATCGATCATGGCATTCCTCGCCAATGATCTCCCTTGTTGTACCACTTGATCTTTAGTAAGCGCTGGTGGAGGATAAGACCTTCTTGGTAGAAACTCTTGCTATGCTTGCTTCTTTTTCATGATGGTCATGTCGTTAGACAAGGTCTATACTATGGAGTTCAGGGACTGAACTTCCTGTAGTATTTTAGCCTGCATATCCTCAGCTTTGGGGATAGGTGGCAATGGAGCCATCGTCGGTATTGAAGGTAGGGCAGGATGTTGAGGTGGTGCTAGCAATACAAGAAACGTTGAAGGGACAGTGGGCTGTAATGCTGAGAATGTGGGAAAATGTATTTGTGGAGTAGTAATCTGAGACACAATGGGGTTCGGGTTCCAAGACGAGATCGGATACGCAGGGGTTGCGGATATTTGCGAAGTGGCCGCATTTGTATACTAGGGTTGGGGGAAATCTAGAAGTATGGGCATCGGCATCCTTTGAGGAAGTTTACCCACGGCTATTAAATCCATTTCTGCCTTCTAGGCTAATTCATATAGTTCGAGGAAGGTGTGAATATTCAAATACCTTACCATTACACTGATGTCAGGGTTAAAAGCCCTAAGGTAATAGTACGCCGTAGCTTCGCTAGTTGGCCAGAGCCTAGCTGGTATCCTTTGCCAAGTTCGAGCAAACCTAACATTGAAATCAACAATCTCTTCTTGCGGATGTCTCTAGATCGTTGTGAACTGATGCAAAAGAGAGGATGGATAGGCGGACTCATTGAAGCTTCTCATTAATTTTTCGGCTAACTGGTCCCATCCCGTTATAGTGTCGGGTGGTAGGGATCTATACCAGTAGAGGAGTTTCCAGAACCAAAAGCTTTACCATAACTCTCTCCTCTGTGATGTCGTGAATCGTCGCCAAAGAAACAATGTCCTGGATATGTTCCAGAGTAGTCTTCCCCGTTCAATCAAACGTTGGGATTTTCTTCATAGCAGTAGGCGAAACTTGTCCTTGTCCTGCTAGCTTTAATGGTCCAAAAGAATTCCATGCCAGGAACATTCTGGGCGAAGGTTGCTGCTGCTGCTGCTACATTTGTTATTGTTGTTGGTGGTGGTGTGCCATGTTCGCGCCTGGATTTCGAGAAACAGGAATCCTCGAAGTTCCTCGTTGATTGCTAACCGAATGACTAATTGGAATGGAGGCACTTGGATGATTTGGCGAGTTGGGAGGATTGGGAGGAAGGCTAGCTATTGTGCTATCCGAAGTTAGCCCTTGTTCATCAAAAGCAGCCTCCTGTGAGGATGTTCCACGTAATAGTGACTCAGGGGTGACCAACCTGGAACGTTCCCCGAAGGCGTCAATATCGAGTTCAAAGAACTCAGTCTCCTCTCCACTATTCCTAACTCTCCATCTTGTTTGCATGAAGGCACGGATACTTTAGTACCGTTATCTTACGACTTTAAGATTCTTAGGTTGAACAGAGTCGCCAAATGCTAGAGTCTTTTGGCAATGAGACAAGCATCGGTTCTCACTACCACTCACAAGGTGAGACTGACCGGGTCCCACCGGGCATGCCAAAAATTGTTGGTCATCAAATCTGCCACAGGAAAGGATTTTGGGAAGTGTACGCGCCCTAGACCTGGACCAACATTGAAAGGCCGAGGGGAAGAGATGCCCCCCGTGCCAATCTCCGGAGAAAGGCCGGCTCCTTTACTAAACTACTTGGTGTTTTGAGCTAAGAGTGCAGGAAAGAGATAAAAATAGTAAGGGTGCAGGAAAGAAATAAACAGAGTAAGGGAAGAAATATCGATGGATTTAAGAGGGAAAGAACCAGCAGCACGATTACTGGCTACAGCTCGAAATAGCAGCAATAAATACCAAGAATAAAATGAAATGAACACAGTACTAGCCTTCCTATGTATCCTCTGGACGAGTTCCAGGATTACCCTTCCCCTTACGTCGAAATCCAGAATTCAGAATTACGGCGATTAGGAAATGAGTGAATATAGCAGAAACACTATCCACAGGCAGCATACAAGAAAACTATTACAGCGTTCTCTCCCCTATGTATCCTTCGGGAAAATTCCAGGGTTCTATCCCCAATCACACACCTAAATCCAGAATTCAGAATTACAGTATGCAAATGAAGAAATGAGATAACAGAAATAATCACAGAAGGCAGCATACAAGAGAGAAATGAGGCCCGAAGCTCTTTAGTATTAATTGCAGGAAATCAAGTTACAGCAGCTTTCTAGCAGAAAGTTCCCCCCCTTTTTCATTACAATACGTGGGTTTTTATAGAGGACCCGACCCTCTGAGCCATCAATGCACAAAATTGAGGAGTACATCCTCGAAAACCTGAGAAGTCGGCTCCCGCTACTCCCGTGACTGAGCTCTCAAATCCTTTTCTATAACTAGCAGCTGCGACCGGGTCAGCCGGGGAAATTCGCATTTATGAGCCGCCTGACTCGTCCTAGGCTCCTCCGGGTGCGGAGCTCGAGTGGCCGCCATGTCCGCCGGGCTCTCCTTCTGAGACTGATACCTCCTTTCAGATTGCCAAAAATGAGCCCCGAGTCTTTCGGGCACGTAAAAATTCATTTATGAGGCACTTGATTGCCTCGGAAAAATACCCGGGCTTGGAGTGCGTGCCCCTAAAGTGCTTCGCCAATTTCCAGTTCGCGACCCTGCTTCGCAATGGATATAAGCCGAAGCAGATCCATCTTCCTCGGTCATGCACTTCGCGCGAAGGAGCTTCTCAAAATGGCTTCGCAGATGTTAAATGCCGAAGCAGATATCCCTTCTCAAGACGGGGCTTTCAATCTTTTGCTGCTTCGCTGGAAAGGCGTGTCAAAGGCTGCTTCGCGAGGTTCCCTGCCCGAAGTGGATGCTTCGCTGATGAGTTGTCAAAATGCTTCGCCGCGAACCTTCTTCAAAGCCGTGGTTCGGGGGTTTTTCGGCCGAAGTGCAATTTTGCCTTGGAAAAATCTTCTGCTTTTTTACGGGCCACTACTGCTTCGGGTGAAAGCGCTTCGCACGAAAGTTATCCGAAGTAGATGCTTCGCGACAACTTTGGGCGAAGTAGAAATGGTTCGCTAGTAGGGAGGCCCGAAGTGGATGCTTCGCTGATTTCTTAGCGAAGCAGTTTTCCAATGCTTGAACTTTTTTGAATCCCGCTTCGCAAAGTTTTCGCCCGAAGCAACTGTTTGGGCTGCTTCGCGTGCGAAGCTCTTTTCATGCCTTAGCAACCTTGGACCGCGATCTAGACTTCCTTACTTTCCTTCTCTTGGCGAAGCTGTCTTTCTTTTTCTGCGAAGCTCCTAAACTTAGCTTGCTCAGTAGCGAAGCTCTTGTATATCCTATTCTATGTACAAGGGGGATGGCAATGAAAGCCAAAATTGCTGCAATGCTTAAAAAATGTTTTTCTATAAACAAGGGAACAAATTCATAAAAAGAAACACTTCACAAAATTTTTGATTTTTACTACCCCTCTAGGCAATGTGACAAAATTGTCAACATTCTTGGCGGCTCGCGGGGCAACGAGCTCGCCTCGGTGCAAGAACCCTCAGCCTTAATCCGTTGGGCCAGAGTTGCCTCCAGACCCTTCTCCTCTTTGTCTTTCTGGGGGTGCTTCCGCAGCTACCTCTTCTTCTTCTTCTTCTTCCTCTTCTTCCGGCGTGGTTTCTTGTTGCGGCGGTGGGGGAAGGCGATCGCGGATGCGTTCCATGGTTCGGCGAACGTGAGCCCAGGCACCTTTCTGGAATGGCTCTCGGTCTTGCAGTGCTTTGACCAGAACATGGAACCGATCAATTTGCCCTATGTCGGCATGTTTGGCTCTTGTGCTCAGATCATTTAGGCAGGCCGCGATTTTGCAATGTCTCAGAATAAAATCCGTGACTTGCCCTTCTGTGATTGGCTCCTCCCACTCGTCTATCTCTGAGACGTCACTCTCAAAGTTGAGCCAAGCCGGTTTGAGTTCTTCCTTAGTCAAAAGGTTCCCATCATCATCAGTGAAACTTGGGAAACCTAATGCTGAGAGATCTTGAAAATACCCCAGTGATGTGCGCTGCTCGTGTTCAAATACATCCATGAGGTCCTTCGCCTTCTGTGCTTTCCTCACTTTGGAGAAGAAGGCGCGGACTGTAGCTTGGGCTGTGGACCAATCTCTGGCTGTCCGACTCATAGCGGCGACCTGCAAGTCCTGATATTTGATACTTTGAACCTCAAAAGCCAGTTTGAGTCGGCTTCTAATTTTTTGTATAATCTCATCCACTATTGGTCCCTCTTGGGCAGCGGCATACTGGGCTTCGGTGATATAAGTCAAAATTGACAGGGCACTGGAGGCCCGAGATCTGAAGTTCTTAAGCAGGTGCGAGCGGATTTCTTTTATTCTGCCTCTATCAAACAGCTCTAGGCTCTCCTTCTCATACAACTGCTGCTGCATCTGCAAGATTCTGCTTTCAAACTCTTTGGCCTTTAGCTCAGCTTCGGCCTGTATCTTGCTCTGATTCTCAGTTGTACCCTGCAGTTGTTCTACCTGCTGTTTCAAGGCGTCTACTTCTTTTCTCATCTGCTCGCACTGCTTCTCTGCATCTTCTAGCTTAGAGCGGGTCCTGGCTAGATCCTCCTCCAACTTAATGTTGGCGCTCTCTGCTTCATACCGGCGCTGATTGGCGATATTAGCATGTGCGCGGAATGTTTCTATTCTCACATGCATAGATGCAGATTCATTATCTACATCCAAGTGCTCCAGGTCCTTGGACTTCTCCTGATAGTCGTAATCCGCTGGGGTCATCTCGTCCAGGGGCTTTTGGACCTTAGGAACCTTCTTTACTTTATGCAGCTTTCCGCCTTTTAGGTCAAATACAACGCACTTTTCTACTCTTGCTAGAGAGCGCCCTCTCTTTTTCCTTGCCTCCTTCAGCATCTTGTCAGTGTTCTGCCGGGCTTGGATCAGCTTCTCAGCTAGAGGACGTTCCTTGATCATAGCCAATTCTGTTTCAAATGAGGCTGGGTCTCCAGCCAAGGGGGTGAACAAATATAATGAATGTACAGGGGATGCCTCACCAGTGGGTTCGGCGACGGGTGTGGTGGGAGTTTCGGCGAGAGAAACAACGCCATGTGTGACAGGGGAGTGGGAGTCGGGGTTTGGAGTTGGAACATTACCTTCGCCCTGACTAAATACCAAGGGGATGGTGGCGTGGGCGAGCGAAGTGGTATCCATGGACTTGTCCCGGCCTGACGACTCGAAAGGGGTGGATATGCTTGTGAGGCTGGCGGGATCGCGAGGCAAACTCGTGGTGGCGAAGGGTACCATGCGATGGGGTGACTGAATTTCCAGGGGAGATTTATCCGAGAGAGGGAGAGACTGATGGGGACCTTCGGCCGGGACCGTTGTAGACATGACTTGGGAGACCAGGGTAAAGGGTGAGGAATGCGTACCTGCGTGCTCTCCCGATAGAGCAGAAGTGGTAGCTTCCTGCGTGGTCGGCTCACGTTCCTTTTCAGCCTCTGTACTTCCGACCTCCATGACTTCTTCTTCAAGGCCCCCTTCCTTTTGGAGGAGTTCCTCCACATCGATGACGTCTACTTCCGCAACTACCTCGGCCCTTTGCGACGTTGTCCCTTCAACATTCACCTCGGCTGAGCCTATCACAGGCTGTTCGCTTGAAGCACCTGGAGGTTTGGTACGTGGTCGCTTCGGATGAGTAGGAGGCACTTGGACTTGCTCCAGTTTCTTTCTTTTCCTTTTCTCCTCCTTCTCTAATTGCTGCGCTGACCCCGCGGCACTCATGTCATGACCTCCAACAGGCTCCTGAGGCAACTCTTGTGGTGTCGCCGCTGCCTCCTCTTCTTCCTCTTGTTCAGAAGCATCGTCAACTCTCTTTGGGCTTTCGCCCGAACCTGGGGCACTGGGGGGAACGAAGTCGGCGAAGGAGATGGGCTTCCAAGACCCAGCGTTGGCTTCGTAGAAAATTGCAAAGTCTCTATCTGTCTCCAAGAGTCCATATGATTTCTGCTTCTGACGATGGACTCTCATTATCCACCACTCCTTCAATTGCTCTTCACCCCAACCCTTTAACTCCTCCCTTAAATCATCTTTCATTTTTCTCCAAAAGGTGGAGTCTGGGCCTGGGAAGGGGTGCCGAACTGGATCATACTCGACCTCCATGGAGTAAAACTCATGCCAGGGAGGTAAGGTCTTCATTCTTTCCAGGTGCCACTCCAAATCTCTCCCATTGGGGTTGTTCCTTTGTTCTACTATCTCCGGGTGAGGGCAGACATGAAAATTTTTGAATCGGAGGTGATCCCTCATCACCCCCAAGGGGTCGTAACACCACCGTTGAGGAATCTGCAGCAAACCGAAGTCGGCAAGCTTATCCTCCAAGAATACATGTTGCTTCAGGGCAAAAACCTCAATGACTCCCATTTTGAAAGGGAAGTCGCATGTGGGCGCCCATTTTCGGCCGTGGCCATAAATGACATTTGTCGCGTCGCTCTGCCGAGCGACCTCCAACGCGAACTGATATTCAGAGGGGTAAACGAGTAGTAGGAAGGGCTTCCCTGTGAATCCGAACAGGCGAACCACAAGCCCCTGCGTCAATTGGAAAACGTCTCCCTTTTCCTCCTTAACCACCTTGTCCCTAAGGGTTATGGGCACCCGAGGGCAAGAACCCTGCAACAGCTGAATAGCAGGTCCTAGAAACTGCTGATTGAAAGCGTAATATGACTCCGTCCTCGCCAGGAGGGGAGTCCACTGATACACCGGCAGAGGAGTTCCGTCCTTGCCGCTTGAAGTAATGGCGATATGGGGGAAATGCTTCTGGACATGATAGAAAAAGAGCCAAACCAGGAAAGAGCAAGGTCCAAAATACTGACCCGTCCCAACATTCTTCATGCTGACTAGCCGCGTATGCAAGGTCCGGGCCACCCATTCCGCCCAGTCGAAGAAGACCGGGTTAGTGTTCGGCCTTGACGCATCTGGGGCATAAAACTCCCCTCGTGAAATACATTCGGCCAGCGACACTTGCCAGGGGTGCACCGAAGCATCGGTAGACAGGCCCGCGACCCACGCAATGATAGAGAAGATGTCTGTGCTCTTGAAATCCTTCAGGGGGCGAGGCATTTGAGGCAGCCTGCCTGAAGGAAGTCCGTCCTTGAGGTTCTCACTCAGAAATTTTATAATATAACTGGAGGTGGTGAACCTCTCCATTTGTTCGCTCAGGATAACATTGCGAACGGAATAACCCTTGGGCGGCCCTTGCTGTGGCGCGAAAGCTCCTTGTACATCCTCTTTTAAAATTGTGAACAATTTATTGCCCGCGGCGTCCAACACTTGTCTGGTGGATGGTTGATAGTTTTGCGCGATGGCACAGACCAATTCGGGACAATGGTGCGCGGGCGGGGTCAGATACCAGTATATCTGCGAATAATAAGCAGCGGCTCTCTTGTTCTCCGCGGAGAGTCGGCTTTTCATGAACTCGATAGTGTATCGGAGCTCGGCCACGCTCTTTGAAAGTTCGGTGTCCCTTATCTTCTCCCACCCATCAATTGGTGGTTCTGCAGGTTGCTCTTCTTCTGAATCCTCCCTTTCCTCTACGGCTTGCTTTTCGGGGCGGAGGTTGAGGTCGACCCTCTTAGGTCTGTGCTTTTTCTCTTCTTTGCCCTTCTTTGTTTTCTCTGGGCCTGCTACCTCAGGCTCTTTCCTCTTCTCCTTAGAATTCTTCTTCCCCATTCTGAATTTTGACGACAGCAGAGTCTTTTGACGCAGAGAGTTTCGATGCGAAGAACGGGAGAAATGCAGGCTATCGGCTAGGGCTCTTAAACTTGCATTAATCAGTAGGCGAACACCCCTTTTACTGCTAAGGCTTGAGTTTTATAGCTCTAAAAGGCAACTACCTCTATTTATGGCGCCTGCCAAAATTAAATTCATAACTCGGACGGAGGAGGTCGTTTTGCTTTTTGATTGGCTTCACGGCGGCGTTGCACGCGGGTCCATGCGCTTCGAGGATTTTGCCCAGCATTGGAAATCTAACCTCCTGCCACCTCGTACCTGGGCGAGAGCTTTTCTCATAACTGAATTCTCTCGGGATATGCCCCGCCACCTTTGCATTAAAATCACCTGCCCCGAACGTTTCCCTAGGTTGCCGTCGGCACGTCTTTCAAAACACGTTTTAAATGCTCCCCGCCTCGCGCCTTATTGATTTGGCGAAGTTGATGCCGGCGCTAAAGACACTTCGCGGCGAACCTCCAGCGCGAACTGATTTTTTATACTTCGGGCCCGAAGTGTTTTTACCTCGCCGCGTCACTGCTTGCTTCGCGGAAGGTTAACCTCCGAAGCTTGTTTCTTTTGAAAAATGGTTCGCTAAATCCCTTCGGAAACTACTTCGCTCGATCTCCCTTTTGCGAAGTACTTCTCACGCCTTCATTCTGATGTCGTTTAGTCCTTCGAGGATTCTTTCTAGGCCAAAGTGCTTCGCTGCGAACCATCTTGCATCAGCCACTTCGCTCATAAAGTTCCCGAAGGAGATTCTTGCTAGGCTCAGCGAAGCCGGAGCTTGTCGCTGTGGTAGTGTGAAGCTTAACCTCTTGGTAGTCTTTAAACAGGGTATATACAAGTGCAAATAAAAAATCTTACATACAAAAGTAAAAACTTGAAATTTTTTTTTTTTTTTGTTTTAGCGATGGAAAGCCTTCAAATGAAGACCGTTGACAGAAATCGGCAAGGTCTGGCCAGCTGTATCTTTGAGGATAAAGGAGTTGGCTGAATTCACCTTCACAATCTCGAATGGTCCGTCCCAGAAAGCGTCTAATTTATCATGATTCCCAGGCTTAGCTTTCCAAGAGTCCCACTTCCATACTAGGTCTCCCACTCTGAATGTGCGGGCGGAGGACTTTTTCTTGAACCAGTCTCGGGTGATCTGGGCATGCTTAGCGAAGCTCTGGTAGGCCTTATCACGGTCTTCCTCCAGCTGTAGTAGCTGAGCTAGTCTATTCTCCATAGGACTAAATTCTTCTTCCTCATCCAACAGCCGCAATGCAGGAATCTCTATATGGGTTGGTAAGATAGCCTCCTTGCCATACACCAGGGCGTAAGGCGACGTTTTGATTGACTTTTTGACAGAAATCCGATCAGCCCACAAGGCTCGATCTAGGAGGAGGTGCCAAGTTCTTTTGTTCTTCTCTATGAGCTTCCTCAGCACCCTTAACAGAGTCTTATTAGTTGATTCTGCCAATCCGTTACCCTGTGGATAGTAATTGGAGGAGACCTTGTGATACATCCCATATTTGTAGATGAATTCATTGATCTTGGCGCCTGTGAACCCAGGACCATTGTCCGTTACTATTGCTTCCGGGATGCCGAACCGGGTGATCAAACCTTCTAGGAATGCAATGACGGTTTCCTGGTCGGCGTGCTTCGTGGGTACTGCTTCGGCCCATCTAGTGAAATAGTCGGTTGCAGTCAGGATGAACTTATGTCCTGCGGAGGAGTTCGGCGATATAACTCCTATGAAATCCAACCCCCATTGTTGGAAGGGCGTTTCTACCTGTATCGGTCGGAGGGGCATAGGAGCACTTCTGCTTCGGCCGGCGAACTTCTGACATTGCTCGCATCTGCGACAGACTGCAAAGGCATCGACGAAGAGTGTAGGCCAATAATAACCCGCCTTAATTATCTTTAATGTCGTTGTTCTTCCTGCGAAGTGGCCCCCGGATAACCCTGAATGGAATTCGCCCAGGACTCTTTTCTTATCATCTTCTTTTATGCACCTAAGAAGAACGCCATCAATATTCCTGAAGAATAGGCCTTCGGGACGTAATGTGTATCGGAGGGACCGCATCCTGAAGTGTCTTCGCTGTGAAGCATTCAAATGTGGAGGACATCTCCCGGTGTTGAAATATTCAACTATCTCACTGACCCGACCTTCTCATCTTCTTCTTGATTTGCGAAGCACCCTTCCGCTGCCAAGTCATCCCACTGACAAGCTGTTACTTCGGCCGCTACGCTCTTCGCAAGCTCCTGACATAGCGCGCGACCGCGAACCAATTTTGTGGGTCTAATCTCGATGTCAAACTCCTGTATTTTGTTGACCCAACCAGCTCTTTTGCTACCCAACTCTCCTTGGATAACGAAGTTGCGCACATCGGGATGAATGACGAATACTGTAACCCGACTTTGAGAAATGAAGTGCTTGAATTTCCTCAGGGATTTCATTACGGCATGCACCTGTCTTTCTATGAAGTTGTACTTCTCTTCATGGGGGTGTATTACCTGGCTTAGAAACGCGATGGGGCGCTCTTCGCCATCTTCCCCCTTCTGTGTCAGGACTGCAGCGTAGCTCTCGGGTTCTCCTATAGCATATAGGATGAAATCTCGATTGTAGTCAGGGTTAGTCAGGACTGGCGCCTGAGCGATTCGGGCCTTGATCTCTTCAAATGCCCCTTTCCTTTCATCCGTCCAGATGAATTCAGCGTCCTTCTTCAAGAGTTCAGACATCGGCTTAATGACTTGGGCGAAATCTGGAACAAACTTCCTTACGAAGTTGATCTGGCCGAAAAAAGATTGTAGTCCCTTCTTATTCGCCGGGAGTGGGAGCTTCAAGAGAGCCTCAGCTCTGTCAGGATCTACGGCGAGACCCTTCTCTGATATCACATGTCCCAGTAATTTTCCCTCATTGACTGCGAATATGGACTTCTTTGGGTTAATTGAAATGCCAAATTCTCGGCATTTTTCGAATATCTGCTGCAAATGCAAAGGATGATCCTCCCTCCTTCGGGAGAAGACGGTCATGTCATCCAAATAGATGACGATGACCTTATTCAACAGTTCACCGAAAGCTAAATCCATAGCCCTCTGAAAAGTGGCTCCTGCATTCGAAAGGCCGAATGGCATTCGCTGATAAGCAAATGTTCCCCACTTGGTAGTGAATGCCGTTTTGTGTTGATCTTCATCCCTAACCCAGATCTGGTTATATCCTGAGAAGCCATCAAGTAGGGAGAAGCGTTGAGCCCCAGCCACTGAGTGTAAGATTTGATCAATCTGCGGGAGAGGGTAATGATCTTTGAGCGAAGCCTGATTTAGGTTGCGAAAATCTACGCATAGTCGTATATCTCCATTTTTCTTTCTAACAGGGACTAGATTCGCTACCCAAGAGGAATGCTTTATGGGGTAAATTATCTTCGCCTCAAGCATCTTCAGGAGCTCGGCTTTCATCAGGACTTCGATCTTTGGGTTAACAGGCCTTTGCTTCTGTCGGAAAGGTTTGATCCCCTCCTGCAACTCAATTGTATGCTGGATCAATTGCCGATCGTATCCCTTTAGGTCTTGGTAAGACCATGCCACTATGTCAGGATACCTTCTGCACAAAGATCGGATCTGTTCTAGCTCTTCCGAAGTGCAATCTGTTCCGACTTTTATCACTTTCCCGGATTCGAGCTCCAAATCCTGATACTGCTTCGCGTTGACTTTGATCCTATGGGAAACTGCTCGATCATTTTGATCGAAGAGGCTTTCCAGAGTAATTAACCCCTTTGGGACGTGGTTGTTCTTCAACTGAACTAGCCCTTCATATTCCTCATCATCCGGGCTTCTTCTTTCAACCGTAGCTGCTTCTTGGATCAAGAAATTCACAATCTGTTCATCATTGTCAAAAATTTGCCAATGCATATCTCTGTCTGGTACAGAGGGCCTGTAAATCATCCTCACAGCTTTGGGTTTATGCACCATGTCGTCTGCTGGAGAATATCTAGCTGCGATGGATGCCAAGACATCGGCATGTCTGTTCTTCTCACGTGGAATGGACTGCAGATTGAGCGATTCGAATTGGTCAAACAAGTCCCATACCCTGTTACGGTATGCTTTGAGATAGTGCTTTTTTGAAATGCACTTGTTGGTGACCTGATTGCATACCAATTCTGAATCTCCGAAGACTTGGAGATGTTTTATGCCTAACTTTTCTGCTTTCTTCAGTCCCAGGCATAAAGCTTCGTATTCTGCTGCGTTGTTGGTGCAGCTCCAAACCAACCGGTAGCAATATTCCTTTTGCTCCCCTGATGGTGATACTAAAAGTATTCCTGCCCCAGCGCCATTTTTGCATCGGGCGCCATCGAAGAACAATCTCCATAGTTCTCCTTGGGCACATATCTTACCTTCTGGCTTGGTGTGTTTCTCTGGTTTGGTGATGGCATAGCATCCCATTTCTGTTTCTATCATGGCATTGAAATCTGCCAATGAAAACTCATCTTCACAATTCAACTGTGCAAGGGATTCTTCGACCAGGTCCACCTGCTCTATCCCTTCCACTATTGCATGTATGGGATCACTGCTTTCCTCCTCAGACATCTTCTGTACGAGGAATGTGGAAGGTTTCTCATTGTAGATTTTTATCTTCCTTCCTTTGAATGGAATCTCTAAATGCGAGTAATCCATGGATAGGTATCCTCCCAACTTCGCTGTAAATTCCCTTGACAGGCACATACTAAAATATGGCTCCAGGTCGACGACTACCACCTCCTGTATAACCGTGATCTGAGGCATTTTGTGCAGTCGGATAGGTATATCTTTAATTACACCTACAGTCTTTACAGGAGTACCATCCAGTTGGAGCACGCCGTGACTGCTTCGCGTGTACTCCATTCCTATTTCCTCGCACACTGCTTTGGGCATGACTGTCGTCGCGGCCCCGGAATCGATCATACAGTTGTGGACAACATACCCTTCCATTTGTAGAGACAGGTAGAACGGAGGTGGCCTGTTCTTCCCTGTAATGGACGTGGATAAGGTTTGCACTAGGGCAAGCGGTGCTGACTTTCTCGCCTTAGTTGTCTTCAAAGATTCCTGCAGCAAGTCCACTTGTCCGGGTAGCTGCAATGCGTCATACAGACTGATTTTGGCCGGAGTTTTCTTCAGCTCATCTACGATGTTGTATACTAGGGAGTTGTGCACCTCAGGTTCCCTTTTCGCCTCATACTTCGTGCGATACTGCTCCGTGGCTTCGACCCTTTGTCGCTTGGTCAGCGAAGGGAGCTTAAGCTTTTCTCTAGCCTGTTCTTTGGTTTCCACCTGAGGTGGATTTGCAGGGGCCTGTTGGGCCTTCTCTTTTACTGGTGCAGGGTGAGGAGCTTCGCTTGGGGCCTGGGAAGGTTGTTGTCCCTTCTCGCGGTGAGCATACACCTTTAAGGGGGCCATTTGAACAACATCTACCTCCATTGGCCTTTTTCCTTCTCTGGTAAGGACTGAAACTTGCTCTTCTTCGCCAATTACCAGGTTCTGATCCATTTGCCTGATAATGTTGACTTGACCACCATGACTACTACCCGCCAGCGTTTGTACATAATGTTGGTGCAGCATGCAGGTATTTTCTTCGTGAGGGTCATTACACGTGGAGCACCAATGTATGTAGTCGGAAGTGCTTGGAGCTTCGTCAATCACGGCATTTCTTGCCAATGATCTCCCTTGCTGTACCGCTTGATCTTTAGTAAGCGCTGGTGGAGGATAAGACCTTCTTGGTAGAAACTCTTGCTGCGCCTGCTTCTTTTTCATGATGGTCATGTCATTAGACAAGGTCTGTACTGTGGAGTTCAGGGACTGAACTTCCTGTAGTATCTTAGCTTGCATATCCTCGGCTTTGGGAATAGGTGGCAATGGAGCCATCGTCGGTATTGGAGGTAGGGCAGGGTGTTGAGGTGGCGCTGGCAATACAGGAAATGCCGAAGGGACAGTGGGCTGTGATGCCGAGAATGTGGGAAAATGTATTTGTGGAGTAGTGATCTGAGACACAATGGGGTTCGGGTTCCAAGATGAGATCGGATACGCAGGGGTTGCGGAGATTTGCGAAGCGGCCGCATTTGTATACTGGGGTTGGGGGAAATCTGGAAGTATGGGCATCGGCATCCTTTGAGGAAGTTTACCCACGGCTATTAAATCCATTTCCGCTTTCTGGGCTAATTCATACAGTTCGGGGAAGGTGTTAATATTCGAATACCTTACCATTACACTGATGTCAGGGTTGAAAGCCCTAAGGTAATAGTACGCTGCAGCTTCGCTAGTTGGCCGGAGCCCAACTGGTATCCTTTGCCAGGTTCGAGCGAACCTAACATTGAAATCAGCGATCTCTTCTTGCGGATGTCTCTGGATCGTTGTGAACTGATGCAAAAGAGAGGATGGATCGGCGGACTCATTGAAACTTCTCATTAACTGTCCGGCTAACTGGTCCCATCCCGTTATAGTACCGGGTGGTAGGGATCTATACCAGTAGAGGAGCTTCCCTCTAAGAGATAGAACCAGAAGCTTTACCATAACTCTCTCCTCCGTGATGTCATGAATCGCCGCCAGAGAAACAATGTCCTGGATATGCTCCAGAGCAGTCTTCCCCGTTCCATCGAACGTTGGGATTTTCTTCATAGCAGCAGGCGGAACTTGCCCTTGTCCCGCTAGATTTAACGGTCCGGAAGAATTCCACGCCGGGAACAATCTGGGCGGCGGTTGCTGCTGCTGCTGCATTTGTTGTTGTTGTTGTTGCTGGTGTGCCATGTTCGCGCCTGGATTCCGAGAAACAGGAATTCCCGAAGTTCCTCGTTGATTGCTAACCGGATGACTAATTGGAACGGAGGCACTTGGATGATTTGGCGAGTTGGGAGGATTGGGAGGAAGGCTAGCTGCTGTGCTATCCGAAGTCAGTCCTTGTTCGTCAAAAGCAGCCTCTTGCGAGGATGTTCCACGTAACAGTGACTCAGGGGTGACCAACCTGGAGCGTTCCCCGAAGGCGTCAATATCGAGTTCAAAGAACTCAGTCTCCTCTCCACTATTCCTAACTCTCCATCTTGTTTGCATGAAGGCACAGATACTTAAGTACCGGTCTCTTACGACTTTAAGATTCTCAGGTTGAACAGAGTCGCCAGATGCTAGAGTCTTTTGGCAATGAGACAAGCATCGGTTCTCACTACCACTCACAAGGTGAGACTGACCGGGTCCCACCGGGCGTGCCAGAAACTGTTGGTCATCAAATCTGCCACAGGAAAGGATTTTGGGAAGTGTACGCGCCCTAGACCTGGACCAACATTGAAAGGCCGAGGGGAAGAGATGCCCCCGTGCCAATCTCCGGAGAAAGGCCGGCTCCTTTACTAAACTACTTGGTGTTTTGAGCTAAGAGTGCAGGAAAGAGATAAAAATAGTAAGGGTGCAGGAAAGAAATAAACAGAGTAAGGAAAGAAATATTGATGGATTTAAGAGGGAAAGAACCAGCAGCACGATTACTGGCTAACAGCTTGAAATAGCAGCAATAGATACCAAGAATAAAATAAAATGAATACAGTACTAGCCTTGCTATGTATCCTCTGGACGAGTTCCAGGATTACCCTTCCCCTTACGTCGAAATCCAGATTTCAGAATTACGGCGGTTAGGAAATGAGTGAATATAGCAGAAACACTATCCACAGGCAGCATACAAGAAAACTATTACAGCGTTCTCTCCCCTATGTATCCTTCGGGAAAATTCCAGGGTTCTATCCCCAATCACACACCTAAATCCAGAATTCAGAATTACAGTATGCAAATGAAGAAATGAGATAACAGAAATAATCACAGAAGGCAGCATACAAGAGAGAAATGAGGCCCGAAGCTCTTTAGTATTAATTGCAGGAAATCAAGTTACAACAGCTTTCTAGCAGAAAGTTCCCCCCCTTTTTCATTACAATACGTGGGTTTTTATAGAGGACCCGACCCTCTGAGCCATCAATGCACAAAATTGAGGAGTACATCCTCGAAAACCTGAGAAGTCGGCTCCCGCTACTCCCGTGACTGAGCTCTCAAATCCTTTTCTATAACTAGCAGCTGTGACCGGGTCAGCCGGGGAAATTCGCATTTATGAGCCGCCTGACTCGTCCTAGGCTCCTCCGGGTGCGGAGCTCGAGTGGCCGCCATGTCCGCCGGGCTCTCCTTCTCATACTGATATTTCTTTTCAGGTTGCCAAAAATGAGCCCCGAGTCTTTCGGCACGTAAAAATTCATTTATGAAGCACTTGATTGCCTCGGAAAAATACCCGGCCTTGGAGTGCGTGCCCCTAAAGTGCTTCGCCAATTTTCAGTTCGCGACCCTGCTTCGCAATGGATGTAAGCCGAAGCGGATCCATCTTCCTTGGTCATGCACTTCGCGCGAAGGAGCTTCTCAAAATGGCTTCGCAGATGTTAAATGCCGAAGCAGATATCCCTTCTCAAGACGGGGCTTTCAATCTTTTGCTGCTTCGCTGGAAAGGCGTGTCAAAGGCTGCTTCGCGAGGTTCCCTGCCCGAAGTGGATGCTTCGCTGATGGGTTGTCAAAATGCTTCGCCGCGAACCTTCTTCAAAGCCGCGGTTCGGGAGTTTTTCGGCCGAAGTGCATTCTTGCCTTGGAAAAATATTCTGCTTTTTCACGGGCCACTACTGCTTCGGTTGAAAGCGCTTCGCACAAAAGCTATCCGAAGTAGATGCTTCGCGACAACTTTGGGCGAAGTAGAAATGGTTCGCCAGTAGAGAGGCCCGAAGTGGATGCTTCGCTGATTTCTTAGCGAAGCAGTTTTCCAATGCTTGAACTTTTTTGAATCCCGCTTCGCAAAGTTTTCGCCCGAAGCAACTGTTTGGGCTGCTTCGCGTGCGAAGCTCTTTTCATGCCTTAGCAACCTTGGACCGCGATCTAGACTTCCTTACTTTCCTTCTCTTGGCGAAGCTGTCTTTCTTTTTCTGCGAAGCTCCTAAACTTAGCTTGCTCAGTAGCGAAGCTCTTGTATATCCATTCTATGTACAAGGGGGATGGCAATGAAAGCCAAAATTGCTGCAATGCTTAAAAATGTTTTCTAAAAACAAGGGAACAAATTCATGAAATAAAAAGAAACACTTCACAAAATTTTTGATTTTTACTACCCCTCTAGGCAATGTGACTTCGCTAGTTGGCCAAAGCCCAGCTGGTATCCTTTGCCAGGTTCGAGCGAACCTAACATTGAAATCAACAATCTCTTCTTGCGGATGTCTCTAGATCGTTGTGAACTGATGCAAAAGAGAGGATGGATCGGCGGACTCATTGAAGCTTCTCATTAATTTCCCGGCTAACTGGTCCCATCCCGTTATAGTTTCGGGTGGTAGGGATCTATACCAGTAGAGGAGTTTCCATCTAAGAGACAGAACCAGAAGCTTTACCATAACTCTCTCCTCTGTGATGTCATGAATCGTCGCCAAAGAAACAATGTCCTGGATATGTTCCAGAGCAGTCTTCCTCGTTCAATCAAACGTTGGGATTTTCTTCATAGCAGCAGGCGAAACTTGTCCTTGTCCTGCTAGATTTAATGGTCCGAAAAAATTCCACGCCGGGAACATTCTGGGCGGCGGTTGCTGCTGCTGCTGCTGCATTTGTTGTTGTTGTTGTTGCTGGTGTGCCATGTTCGCGCCTGGATTCCGAGAAACAGGAATCCCCGAAGTTCCTCGTTGATTACTAACCGAATGACTAATAGGAATGGAGGCACTTGGATGATTTGGCGAGTTGGGAGGATTGGGAGGATTGGGAGGAAGGCTAGCTACTGTGCTATCCGAAGTTTGCCCTTGTTCATCAAAAGCAGCCTCCTGTGAGGATGTTCCACGTAACAGTGACTCAGGGGTGACCAACCTGGAACGTTCCCCGAAGGCGTCAATATCGAGTTGAAAGAACTCAGTCTCCTCTCCACTATTCCTAACTCTCCATCTTGTTTGCATGAAGGCACGAATACTTTAGTACCGGTCTCTTACGACTTTAAGATTCTCAGGTTGAATAGAGTCGCCAGATGCTAGAGTCTTTTGGCAATGAGACAAGCATCGGTTCTCACTACCACTCACAAGGTGAGACTGACCGGGTCCCACCGTGCGTGCCAGAAACTGTTGGTCATCAAATCTACCACAGGAAAGGATTTTGGGAAGTGTATGCGCCCTAGACCTAGACCAACATTGAAAGGCCGAGGGGAAGAGATGCCCCTCGTACCAATCTCCGGAGAAAGGCCGACTTCTTTACTAAACTACTTAGTGTTTTGAGTTAAGAGTGCAGGAAAGAGATGAAAATAGTAAGGGTACAGGAAAGAAATAAATAGAGTAAGGGAAAGAATGTCGATGGATTTAAGAGGGAAAGGACCGGCAACGCGATTACTGACTAACAGCTCGAAATAGCAACAATAAATACCAAGAATGAAATAAAATGAACGCAGTACTAGCCTTCCTATGTATCCTTTGGATGAGTTCCAGGATTACCCCACCCTTACGTCGAAATCCAGATTTCAAAATTACGGCGGTTAGGAAATAAGTGATTATAGCAGAAACACTATCCACATGCAGCATACAAGAAAACTATCACAACGTTCTCTCCCCTACGTATCCTCCGGGAAAATTCCAGGGTTCTATCCCCAATCGCACACCTAAATCCAGAATTCAGAATTACAGTATGCAAATGAAGAAATGAGATAACAGAAATAATCACAAAAGGCAGCATACAAGAGAGAAATGAGGCCCGAAGCTCTTTAGTATTAATTGCAGGAAATCAAGTTACAGTAGCTTTCTAGCAGAAAGTTCCCCCCCTTTTTCATTACAATACGTGGGTTTTTATAGAGGACCCGACCCTCTGAGCTATTAATGCACAAAATCAAGGAGTACATCCTCGAAAACCAGAGAAGTCGGCTCCCGCTACTCCCGTGACTGAGCTTTCAATTCCTTTTCTACAATTAGCAGTTGTGACCGGGTCAACCGGGGAAATTTACATTTATGAGCCGCCTGACTCGTCCTAGGCTTCTCCTGGTGCAGGGCTCGAGTGGTCGCCATGTCTGCCGGGCTCTCCTTCTCATACTGATATTTCTTTGCAGGTTGCCAAAAATGAGCCCCGAGTCTTTCGGCACGTAAAAATTCATTTATGAAGCACTCGATTGCCTCGAAAAAATACCCAGCCTTGGAATGCGTACCCCTGAAGCGCTTCGCCAATTTTCAGTTCTCGACTCCGCTTCGCAATGGATGTGAGCCAAAGCGGGTCTATCTTCCTTGGTCATGCAGTTTGCGCAAAGGAGCTTCTCAAAATAGCTTCGCGGATGCTAAATGCCGAAGCAGATATCCCTTCTCAAAACAAGGCTCTCAATCTTTTATTGCTTCGCTGGAGAGGTGTGTTAAAAGTCGCTTCGCAAGATTCCTTGCCCGAAGTGGATGCTTTGTTGATGGGCTGTCAAAATGCTTCGCCGCGAACCTTCTTCAAATCTGCGGTTCGGGAGTTTTTCGGCCGAAGTGCTTTCTTGCCTTAGAACACTATTCTACTTTTTCACGGGCCTCTACTGCTTCGGTTGAAAGCACTTCGCACAAAAGCTATCCGAAGTAGATGCTTCACGACATCCCCGGGCGAAGTAGAAATGGTTCGCTAGTAGAGAGGTCCGAAGTGGATGCTTCACTGAATTCTTAGCTTAGCAGTTCTTCAATACTTGAATTTTTTCAAATCGCGCTTCGCAAGGTTTTTGCCTGAAGTAACTGTTTGGACTGCTTCACGTGCGAAGCTCTCTTCATGCCTTAGTAACCTCGGACCGCAATCTAGACTTCCCTGCTTTTCTTTCTTGGCGAAGCTGTCCTTTTTCCTACGAAGCTCCTAAACCTAGCTTGCTCAGTAGCGAAGCTCTTGTATATCCCATTCTATGTACAAGGGGAATGGCAATGAAAGCCAAAATTGCTGCAATACTTAAAAATGTTTTTTCTAAAAACAAGGGAACAAATTCATGAAACAAAAAGAAACACTTCACAAAAAAATTTGATTTTCACTACTCCTCTAGGCAATGTGACAGAATTGTCAACAGTTCCTTCGCTTCAACATTTTTTTGGAAACAATGTTCCACACATTCGTGGTAAGAATTTGAAGCACTAATGCACTCCAAATGAACCCATCGCTCTTCCGCCATGACTGAATCCCAACTCGCACTCCCTTTTAGTTCGCACTGGCTCCCACCATGCACTCCCTTCTGGCTCACAATTGCCCATGTCTCTTATTTTTCCCCACATTACTTCACTTCAACAATTTTTTGGAAACAATGTTCCACACCTTCATGGTAAGGGTTTGAAGCATTGATGCACTTCGGATGAACCCGCCATTCTTCTGCCATGATTGCATCTCGGCTCACTCCCTCTCGGCTTGCATACACTCCTAGCTTGCACTCTCTCCTAGATTGTCTTCAATTGAATCCTTTAAATTCTTCTGAGATCTAGAACAAGTGGCACTCGTTTCTTGATCACACATTGCTTTCTACTTCCTCCTCACTCCCAACTCACTCGCACTCGCTTCCAACTGCACTCACTCTTGTGTCGCGCTCGCACTCGGTTCTGACTGCACTCACTCTTAGCTCACGCTCGCACTCGCTTTTGACTACACTCACTCGCACTTGCTTCCTACTGCACTCACTCAACTTACTGAGCTTGTTATAATACTACTACATAATCAAAATAAGATTATTGTTAATTCAACCCTCACACCCGTTTTTCTTGTCAACATCAATAATAATTTATGAATCTCCCGTAAATTGCAAGGTATTAAATTATATTATATATAAAAATATCTCTAATAGCTTAACTTGCACATTTAAGGGCAATGCTAGTTAAGTACTGCTTTTATTAATTAAACAAAATTTCAAAATTATAAACTACATTTAATATCCATGATTTTTTAATTAATACAATATATTTTTTAAATTTTATGTAATTTACTCATTCCAAGTAGTCAAGTCAACCTTGTAACAAATCTAAAATATTTTTTTTTTACTTGATAGGAGAGTTGGTTACAACCACACTATTTTTAATAATAGGCAAGCACAGGGTTCAAACCATAGGGGCTGCATCCACCATACCTATTCCACCTCGTTGTTTTATAGCCCGACGTGAAATAGACCACCGGGTGCTCGGGATTCGTACCGTCGTCGTCATTCTGGCGTGCACTCAGAGGATTCGGATCAAACTACTACCTTCGCAACAGGCCTCCCCCAAGGTTTGAACCTATGTCTCTTCTTGGTACCAGCTAGACTAACACTTACCAGTTCACTTGTTATATAACATATAGAAGTATGATCAATCAAAGAAATACAAATTTTATGAAAGCAAATCTTATAACTATGTATAAACTAAATAATAATAAATTTGAGATGAGGCAAATCAAGAAGAGAAAGGTTAAAGTTTACAACAAATATACATATGAAGGCCCCTGATATTTAATCTTAAATTTTGCAAAAAAGCATCTTTTAGTAAAGTTTGACACTTCCATGATCCAACATATCTCTCATAGAAAACTAATATAAGTTAACACTCTAAAACTTATCAAGGTATAAATGCGATTGAAATAATTAACAATAATAAGGACGGAACATGCATATTGTTTTGAAATGCCTGGCTTAAATACCTACTGTATGATGTATCCCAAAAACTCAAATAAATAAAATTATTGTTTTATTTACAATTTTGACATGAATATTAAAAGATATAATGGAATATATCACAAAACCAAATATTTTAGATTTCAATGTATATTACTTTTTGGCGCATGTATCTAACAAGTGACAAATATAACATATTTATTGCAATACATTTATGTTGACCATTATTTGTAATGCTTTTCTTCCCTGTAGCATTTTTTATTTGAGGTTTTACCGTTCTTGGTACAACTTGAGTGGACCTAATGGTTAAGACTTTGCAACTCCAGATAGGACATGAAAAGTTCCAATCTGAAAGGGAATAGGGTTGTACCCCATGGTCGGAAAACTGGAGTATGGATGGGTAAATATATAGTAGATAAACACATAGTCTCATATGACCTATGGCATGGTGGACATTTGTTTTTTTATTCACTTCTTGTTTATTTCTTTTATATATATATATAGAGGGAGAGAGATTATATATTATTTTATATTGATTAGGTTATTTCCATAATTTAAAAATTTGTTTCAAAAAGACAGTGGTGTATATCATCAAATCAATTATTGAAAATTTCAATGCATGTTACTTTTCTGAGCATGTATCCAGCAAATGACAAATATAACATATATGCTACAATATATTCATGTTGGTCACTGCTTGCAATGCTTTTTTCCCTTTAATCTTTTAGTTTTGAAGTTTCTGTGTTAGTTTCTTTAATGACAAATTTGTTTTGACCATAATCAATATCCAACTAGAAATCCACACACAGTCCATAACATCAAAATACCTCTGGACAAATAAAACATATATGCTACAATATATTCATGTTGGTCACTGCTTGCAATGCTTTTTTCCCTTATAATCTTTTAGTTTTGAAGTTTCTGTGTTAGTTTCTTTAATGACAATTTTGTTTTGACCATAATCAATATCCAACTAGAAATCCACACACAGTCCATAACATCAAAATACCACCACAGAATGTTCTCATTCTTGGTAGATCGTCTCTTGAAACTAACATTCATAACATTTGCAATAAACACACAAGGGAATTAGAAACAAGCATTTCCTATCCCATTATAAAACTCCAAAATAATGACCTGCTGGATATCTGAAAATTTAGGGATGAAATGTCTCCTAGACAAGATTCAAATTTCCAAGTAATATCATTTGCAAAGAAACTTATATCCCCGCTGGAAGGGGACTGCCCTTGGAATTGAACTGGAAACATTTTTACACAATTAGGAAGATGGCTTTTCTTTATTAAGATGGGAAACTTACTGGAATGATGATCACATAATTTTCATCTCTAAAACATCCTAATCAGCCTCCATTTGCAAGCATATGAATTTCACAAATAAATAGGCTTCATATACTAGCACAATTGTGATTGAACAACACATTTATCTTCCATTTTTCAGTTTTCTCCATTTACCAAAAATCCTTTCATATAGTTCGTACAATGTCATCCATAAAGTGTAGAGCAATGCTTTTACACAAGTGACAAAAAAATTCCAGCAAGAAGAAGGCCAGTAATAAGGATGAAGCAACCGAAAAAATAAACTGATTAGATGCCGAGAGATGCGTCCAACCTGTCAAAGCAAAGCAATGTCCATTATCTATAAATAAATAACATTAACTTAGTAAAAAGAGCCAACACAATTTAAAAATGTAGATAAATTTGTATAAGCACTGAAAATGATTTCTAAGCCCACCATCCTCAGATGAAATACACCTTGCAAGGATTTTGGAAAGCTCTATGATATTAGCCTCTGTTTTATTATTGTCTACTTCTCACTACTATAGTTGGGATTGGTGAAATATTTCCCACTTCTCAAGAACTGCTTTCACTAAAGAAAGGCAAACCTTCCCTTTCCTCATGCTCAGGGAAAGCTTGTTTTCAAATCCAGAACATTGAAAACCACTCACCTTGCAAGGAATTTGGAAAGCTCTGATTTTAGCCTCCTTTGTTTTATTATTGTCTACTTCTCACTACAATAGTTGGGGTTGGTGATTTTTTTCCCACTTCTCAAGAACTGCTTTCACTAAAAAAAGGCAAACCTTTGCTTTCTTCATGCTCAGGGAAAGCTGGTTTTCAAATCCAAAACATTGAAAACCACTCTCAATCCTAAATGTATAATATTTAACTCTGTTTCCATAATTAGTTGGTCTTATTCACAACAAATTTCAGTTACAAACAAAATAGAATCAATGTAAGAGTTGCTCCCTAGAATCACCAATCTTTTGGCTCTGCCCTAGAAGATCTTTGCCTGCTTTCAGTAATGTTCTAGTATCAGTTAAGATTTCATATACTTTAGACTGGGCTTTCATATACTTTGTCTGCTTTCAATAATGTCCCTCGTGGGTGTAGGCAAGTTGATCAGGGGTTGAACTTTGGATTCGGTAACTCAGAATCCTGTGGGGCAAGTTGTGTGTCCCTTCAGGGAACAAACAAAATAAAATCAATGTGAGAGTTACTCCCTAGAATCACCAATCTTTTGGCTCTGCCCTGAGAGATCTGTCTGCTTTCAGTAATGTTATCAGTTAATATTTCATATACTTTGGACTTGGCTTTCATATACTTTGTCTGCTTTCAATAATGACCCTCGTGAGTGTAGGCATGTTGGTCAGGGGTTGCACTTTGGATTTGATAACTTGTTCAAATTCTGCAGGGTAAGGTGTGTGTCCCTTCAGGAAGGTCTCATACTCCAAACAAGGAGTGCTGGGCTACTATGACATAAAAATTACTTTAATTGCCCATTTCCAGAAAGATACAAAGGCTCCTCCTAATGTGTGGTTTTATCCATATAGCATAGCTAAAGGAAAACACAAATAGTTATGTAGAGCCATTTACCATCTAAAAGTAACTGAAATGAGAAGTCAAATTCATATGTTTTATTACCACATAAAAACAAATGAATCAATTTAGGTTTGTTCCTTTCGTCTATTATAAGAATTGGTACAAGGATTGGGCATATCTGTTTCCTGATGATAATATTTTTGAAAGCTTAGATCAATCATACAACATTTTTTTGGGACAAAAAAGATGTTGCCACTATGGGCCCACTTTTTAGAGCTCCCGAAGAAGATGCTTTCTCCTCACAACCAGGTCAACATCTCCATGCTTAAATATTCATGATGCTAATCTCAATTTTAGAGAAGGTAAGTTGTGCTCCATAATATAACATTTTAACTCATCTATATTATAATTACTTAGAAACCATTCTATATGATCTGTTCAGGTTCCCCTCATTAGGTGATAAAATATTGGAGACTTAGCTTAGCATCAGTGTCCTTAAGATTAACATTTGCTTGGTACAGCATACGTAGAGTCAAATATTGCCATTGCAACCGCACATGTATTGTATAAATTTATTAGTCATAATAAAAGAATGCTCTCCTATATTCTGAGCTATGCCATGAATTTTTGCTTACTAATATCTATGAGTTGCATGGAGTTCAACAGATCTCATGAAGATCCCATGAAGTAGAGTAGTTGTGGAGGTGCCTAGGATTATAATTATATTTGCAAGACATGCCACTCAGCTCACAAGATGGAACATAGAATATCCACATACCTCTGCAAGTAAAACCTGAAATGTTGGGAAGATGCCTTGTGCCCAAAACAAAGTTTAATCATCACAGTATGATTCCAAGTAAAGAAAAATCTGCCTGCAATTTGATGACAGGGGCAATTGGAAATTTCTTGAAAAGATGACATAGGCAATGGGAACTAACAAGAAACAGTGTTGATTACAGTCTACAATATGGCTGTTGCCAGGAATATGGAGAAGAATCTGCAGCTCGTGTAGCTTGTGGAATGATGTATTCAGCACTGGGGACTTGATTTAAAAGCTTGGAGATGTGAAGAAGTCTGATAGCATACACATCCAGTGTAAAGTTTGAAGGCAAGACAGACAGATTGGGACATTCGTATGTTGAAAACAAAAGATCTTTGAACAGTCTAGGGGGGCATATAGTCCAAGAATATTATACTATAAAATTCCCCACGTGGTGCACATAATCTTGAAAAGCCAACCAACATGCATCAAAGATTGAAGGTTTTGAAACAGCTGCACAGAAGGGCTACAAGGAAAATGTCTTCTCATAAAAGAAAATCCTGAAATATCTTAACATGTATTAATAATGAGCTGGTTAAAGGTATTCTGCAGAGTTTACAGGCAGCAGCCACCCAATATTTGACATTCCTAAGTCAAGAAGAATGAACTACACATGGTGTATGGAAACATCATCCGTCTTACTCTTGTGCCTTGCTTGAAGAAAGAGGATTCAACTGACGACAGGCATGAATGATGCTCCTATTTTGAACTAGCAGTCACCACAGGCCAAACAACAATTCACAACAATTAAAAATTCAGAAACCACTAGCAATGAAGCCCTTCTAATCATCCATCAAAAACTTCTACAGAAATCTATCAGGTCCACTTGGGCTCATATCACCAGCAGAGCGGACATAGCAGGAATCACTGAAAGCATTCATCCTTGCATGCCTGGCAAGTAATCAAGAAATCAAATATTCTAAGACCTCTCACGAACAATTTTTGCAGACAGAGACCAGATGAAATAACAGTTCTCAAACTCAATATTCAGGTGGCAGACTTAATTCTTTGCAGCAGCAAGTGAAAACCAGATATTTGTGCTGTCTCTTCACTCAGTTTAAATCTCTATTGGTGAAATGACCCTTTTTCATCTTTATGTTTTGTATATAAGTGTGATGTGGATTTTATTGTTTGGTGTGGAGATTATTATTTTATTTGGTTAAGTGTGTGAACACCTTAGGAGAAATAAGGAGTTATTATTATAGAAATAACTTAAAGGTGTGACAATTTAATAAACTATTAATGATTAATAACTTGTTATTAATCATTAATAATAATAATAATACCTCAATGCCAAAAATATAACATTGCATATACATATGGAAAAAAAAAGGAAGGGATGAGGGTGATTTTCTGTATCCGTGGATTGAGAAATCTTTCCGCATGCACCTCTGAGGACGGAAACCCTGCGGAGGAGAATTTGATCTTCAGGCAAGGAACGAAAACTCCAAGCCTTCCCAGTGCATGAATCATGTATATTGCTTTTTGAGAAGCAGACTTCTTCTTGGCACAGATCGATTACAAATTTGAGAGCCATAGACTTTACATGCAGCGCTGAAACTCTGTTATACATTGTAAGGAGCGGCATTATTATTGTGAAGAGATTCTCAGCATTAATTTTAATATCCAAAGCCTGCGTCAGTTTGTAGACACCATTGCAGATAGCGCCATATCCATCAAGGGTATTGCCACGATTTGGATCTGGGTTTATTCCTATAGCTGGGAGCTCTCGATTCAATCCTGGGAGGCCATTTTTGTGTTGTAGAACCTCACAAACTCAGTAATTATGGCTGGGATGAAGTTCACAGCAGATTGAGATCACATTATTTCTGTAACGCCATACTGGAGGTTTTATCAGCATTAAATGAGTGTTGGCAGACCTGCGTTAAATTGTGAAAGCATCTACAGACCTGAGCGCAATTCTGGAGAAGGTTTCAGCTATTAACAATCAGACCTGGATAAGATTCGATCAATAACAGCAGCACTATATCATCTAGAATGGACAATAACTGACGCCATCAATTGGGAGCATAGTACGAAACTTGTTCGAGGAGTATCTTATACCTGCGCTGCAATTCTGAGGTGTATTCCGTGTTATTACAATAATATCTATCATTTTGTGAGTTAGTCTCTCTACATTTGTGAGTTCATGTGTGAATGTTTTGTAATTTGCCCCAATATTAATAAAAAAATCAGAGTTTGCTGAGTGATTTTACAATTGGATTGAGTTCTTTGGCATTCCTTATCTGCTGAGATAATATAGTTGTGAATAAAATATTGCTTGGTGATTAAAAATGTTTGAATATACGAAGGAAGGTTATTACAATTGGAGTCTATCTGCATAGCACAAATTTCATGCTACAGTGAATTACTCTTGCTAACATTGACCTCACATATTTAGTCACCACACTTGACACTTCTAGCATGAGCAATTTGTGGAGTTACTGGTCATTGCCAGAAAATAATTATTGTAAAAATTTATGTGCCGACATAGTAATCAACCTAAATGCAATTAGAAATTGCAAATATGAGATACCAATTTGAAGTGCAAATCTTAGACAAAAATTTGACTGCAAAGCTGCGACCTTCAATGGTGATCAATCTGATTTAAACAGCTTGGATCTTCTGTGATTGTGAGAAGCATGATGCCATTATCTGTTCAATGAAATCCTGAGTTGCCTCCATGCTACTAGAAATTCAGATAAAGAGCATGTTTTCCACACTGCTATACCACCATCCAGAAGTTGAGTTAAAATAAAGGCCGAGGAAGACTTTGTTGTGTTGGAGATCGAAACAGGAAATGGCACTTGTGACTGTTGTCACATTTTGCACGGGGTGCAATGTTTTCAATTTTTGTAAAAGAGCTGCTCTTCCTTCTCCCCCCTTTCTCTCTCTTCCCTACATTCTCATTCTTCTCAAAATTGACAGCACTTGCCCTGAAAAATGGCTAAGTGTCAGGGCATGCTGAGGAGTTCGGGTTTTTTCGGGCCATAAACAGGGGCGATAAAATGGACAAAATGAGCCCTGGATATTTTATTATTGCAGATCTTCTCGCAAGCTTTCCAACGATATATTATAATAGGCGATCGGGTCAGCGGATCAAAAGTTATGGCCCCGGGAAGCTGAACCAGGAAACCCAGTTTTTGGTGCGAAGTGCGCACTTCGCCCAGTTTTGGTGCGAAGTTCGCACTTCGCCCAGTTTTGGTGCGAAGTCCGACTTCGCCCCTCTTTCTGGGCGCACCTTGTAACTGGCAGGCTGGCAGGCTGACAAAGAAGAATGATAACTGCCGGAGCAGGTCCGTACAGCGGCAGACACCAGTGTTCACCTGTGCGCAGCCCGACTTTTCAGCGAGCCGGAATGCGCCCTTGACAGGTGTACAGTAGGGGAACAAACCCGGAATTTGACCAAGGCGTGAAGGCCTTCCCAACTGCACTGTTTTCTGCCCACGCATCCCAAGGAGCTCCGATCCCAAGCGAAGATAGATAGACTGCCCTTCAAGGCAGACATGTGTCACACAACATAATCCATCATACGACAAGTGTCCAGCTTCGGGATTTGAACCAAGACTGCCGACCAAAAGGGATAAGTATGGGCCGCACTACTTATGCCATTGCCTCATTTAAGACCGACGTGAGTTTCCACCGCCTCGCCTACCCACATTTCGTCAATATAAAGTTCTACCCAACGCGCTGCCATGTGGTTGTTCAACCTTCAGGGAGACCATGCCGAGGGTACAGTCCAGCCTGACAGAGGTCAGCATCAGCAGTTCCGCGGCTGCTTTTGTCAGCTAATGTTTGGCTGGGACTTTGTGCCCATTAATGTAACCGGGGGGAACTTTGGGCTATAAATACCCACCACGTTTTCATTGTAAGGTGGTGGAAGGGGAATGTTTGTTAGGGAACTACTGTGCTTACTGTAACCGTGCTTCTGCTTATGAATACAATCTGTATGCCTGGTTCTGTTCTCATCGTCTTTATTCTTTTATGCTGTCTTTCATTATATGCCTTAGGCCCACCCGTGTCGCGGCTCGTTGATTCACTTCGGCATTTGGCGATCGGGTTCCTCTAGCATTGCTTGTTTAAAGCACCTTCTGTACTTCATTAATTTAAAGCATTCATGTAATAAATTTGGTAGCAGTTCCATCAGTTATGTGTGACGTTGCTGGCCCGTATCTGGTGATTGATGCGATCCCCTGCTGTTAGTTCCTTGTAGGGAATGTTTGCTAGGGAGCCATTGAAGCTGTGCGGTTAAACTCTCTACCTAACACATATACCCGGCTCTGACATCTCTAGGTTTACTTTCTACCCCTGTCAGTGTACGTATCTGGTGATTGATACGATCCCCTGCTGTTAGTTCCTTGTAGGGAATGTTTGCTAGGGAGCTATTGAAGCTGTGCATACGCTGCTGGTGTATCGGAAGTACGCCTAGGTTTTGCAGTTCCTTGTCATGCTCTATGTTTGTATGCAGTAAGTAGCGGTGATTGGTGTGTTCCCGTACTGTTAGTTCCCCCCACCAACCTTTGGACATATTTGTATATTCTTTCTGTTCATTTATCTCTTTCCTGCACTCTCATCTTACTAACCCCCGCAAGGAGCCGGCCTTCTCCGGAGATCGGCCCGGAAGGCATCTCTTCCTTCCGGCCTTTCAATGTTGGTTCGCGGGTCCAGGGCGCAATAACGACAAAATCCTTTCCTCGTGGCGGATTCGTGACCAACAGGTGACTAGTCTATGGGCATCGTTCAGATTACTCACAATATTAGAAATTTGAAGTTTCAGACAAGAATTTACCCATGTTATAAGGACGACAACAGCAATCAACAAAGAAATAAAGCTGTAACTTTGATAAGGATTCTTATGATTATGACTAACACGGTTGCAAACCATTCTGTCCAAGATTATATTCCATTACCATTGCCAACCAACAGTGACTAGTCTATGGGCATCGTTCAGATTACTCACAATATTAGAAATTTGAAGTTTCAGACAAGAATTTACCCATGTTATAAGGATGACAACAGCAATCAACAAAGAAATAAAGCTGTAACTTTGATAAGGATTCTTATGATTATGACTAACACGGTTGCAAACCATTCTGTCCAAGATTATATTCCATTACCATTGCCAAAAATATTTCAAAGTTAGTGGCAGGCTGTCACAATTTACAGATTGTACAGAATCTAGACTATCCTGTCTGAACTGTTCAAAAGTCATAAATTTTATTAGTCGTTTAAAGTATAGAAGCCCAAATGTAAGACATTGTTGAAGACCATAGAACAGCTAGGACTTGAACCCAGAACCTTAGAGGTGAACATATGCATGCTTTACCAACTGAGCTACCAGCCATTGATTTTCTAGTGACGAATGCAGATTGACACAATTTCTAACACCACCCCTCGATCCACAATCAAGGCATTCAACTTATATACCTAGGACTTGAACCCAAAACCTTAGAGGTGCACATATGCATGCTTTACCAACTGAGCTACCAGCCATTGATTTTCTAGTGACAAATGCGGATTGACACAATTTCCAACACTACCCCTCGATCCACAATCAAGGGATTCAACTTATATACCTAGGACTTGAAACCAGAACCTTAGAGATGCACATATGCATGCTTTACCAACTGAGCTACCAGCCATTGATTTTCGAGTAGCAAATGCAGATTGACACAATTTCTAACACCACCCCTCGGTCCACAATCAAGGGATTCAACTTATATATCATGCTGAAACCATGAACGTTCTAGGACTCAAACCCAAGACTTTCCAAGTGCACGCATGGGTGCTCTAACAACTGAGCCACTAGTCTTTGATATTCTACTTATAAGTGTGGATCGACGCTCTTTCTAACACCCATTTTCACCATTTTTTGAAGATGCAGCGCAGTTAAAAAAGGCCACTGCAGGAGTCACAAAGATAATAAAATGCCTTTTTTTGCATTAAAAACTGATTTTTTAAGAATCTGGTAAAAGATGCTTCACTCTCTTTTTTTTCAATAGACAGTAGGTATTATTCCTAATGGATATTTTCTAGCAATCTCAAGAGGTAAAAGTCATGCGCAATATTTACAGACTCTTTGTTTTGTTATGGGAAGACTTCACTGGGTCTATAGATATTTCATTTCTCACATAGATTGATGACAGGAATTGGAAAATATTTACATCTTTTATGGAGAAACCATATATTAGATCCAATTCAAATGATTACTAAGAGATTAATAATATTGGGTCCCCTTCACTAGTGCTCTTATCTGAGAGAGGGGAAGATGGCACTTCAGGTTCAAGCACTGTCTATTTCAAACTTAAAGCACAGTATACACTTATATTACAGTGCAATATGAAGGACTCTCTACATATCTTGAGATAAGCTTAAACCTCTTGTTTGGAGTTTAGTGAGGTTGAGGGTAAGCTAAACCCTTCAGTTCTGATATGAACACTTGTTTACTGAGTTATTCAAGGCATATCAAGAGACAGCAAGAGGGAGTTGGAGAAGCTTCTCCACCACACATGACCTCCATAAACAGAAGACCATCCATTGGAATTTTGAAGGTAGGGGGTTCTAGTTCAGGAAGGTTAAAATCAGCTAATAGTAGAAATGAAATGAAATGAAATATTATTAATGTCCACAGTGGGCCAAAAAAGACCCAAGGGACTATAATAAGGACAATAATGACGGCCAACTAGCCGGCTAAGAATCCCAACAAAGAAGAAAAACTAAGATAAATACAAGACGCAACCCGACAATTGGCCCAAAGAGAATGGAAAAGAGGAAAAGAGAAGGGGGGGAGGGCTGCAGTCCATAAGAGTGGAGTGCACGCCAAGAAGAATGGAGAGAGAGAGGGAGGGGGGACAAAGCAGCCTGGGAGGGGCAAGCTCGAAGAACCCCCAGAAACTAATCTCTCCTAGTAGTCGAGGCCGAAGTATCAGTGCTGAAGAAGTCCACGATCTATCTTTGTCCATTGCTAGTTCGGGACCCTAACAAACTGTGGGTGCGATGTCTAGTGACCTTGTTTCCATCCGAAGTGGATGATGTGGGGTATTTCCGTCCAATGTCACCTGGTCTATTAGAGTTGGTGAAGTAGGTTGTGATGAGTCGATGATGAGGGGGGTGAGATCCATCTAGAGGAGAGCTTTTATGTCGACGAAATCGAGTTGTCTCCCTAAGAAAGAGTACAAGACACCGCTGGTCCGCGTACTTAAAGAATGTAGAAACAGCAGATTGAGAGTTCTCCCTAAAAGGCAATTGTTGATAAAATGGTTACACTTGGCGAGGAAATCAAGCCTGAGACAATTGTAACAAAAGTGTTGTGAACACTTCCACAGAGATGGAATCATATTGCCATAATTACAGAAGAATCCAAATATCTTTCCACTTTAACATTCGATGCATTAATCGGATCGTTAATGTCACATGAAGAGAGATTTCCGGAATCTCCTTCAACCAGCTACGGAGGCGACGAGAAGGCCTTCACTTCCAATGAAAACAATGGAAGAGGACGTGGAAGAGGTCAAGGCAGAGGACAGCAAAGAGGTAGAGGCAGAGGCAACTACAGAGGAGGCAACCAAAACAGAGGAGGCAACCAAAACAGAGGAGGCAACTCATACAGAGGAGGCAATCAGCATAGAGGTGGAAATCAAAATCGAGGAGGAAATCCAGGACAAAGTGGAAATCAAGGGCGAGGAAGTGACAAGTCCAAAACATCTTGTTTCAACTGTGGCAAGCCAGGTCACTTTGCTCACGACTGCTGGTCAAAATCTTCACAAGACATCAGTAGTCAATATGGAAATTATGGAGAAGAAGATGATACCTCTAATCTTTTTCTTTCATATGGACAATCAAAACAGAATCTAAATGACACATGGATTCTGGATACTGGTTGCTCAAATCATATGAGTGGCAAAGAAAATTTATTTGCAACTCTAGATTCCACTTATAAATCCCAAATCAAATTAGGGGATGATAAAGCATTGCAAGTAGATGGAATTGGAGCCATGGAGGTTCCAACCAAAGAAGGACTAAAGAAAGTGAATGACATCTATTACACTCCACAGCTCCAACACAATCTGTTAAGCGTTGGGCAAATGATGGAGAACAATTACAAACTTGTATTTGATGAAGGACAATGTATCATTTTTGATAAAAACAATTGTAATTGTGTCATCACACAGGTCCCCATGACCAAGAATCGGTTATTCCCTCTCAAATTTGGTGAGCCACGAGGAGCTCAACTTGCAAATGTAGCTATAACAAATCCAAGTGTGCTTTGGCACTTGCGATATGGTCACCTTAATTCCGCTAGCTTGAAACTGCTCACTTCTCAAGCTATGGTGACAGGACTTCCCAAAATCAACGAACAGAAGGAGTTATGTGAAGGATGTGCTTTGGGAAAGCACTCAAGGTCGAAGTTTCCGAAAGGACAAGCGTGGAGAGCCACCTATCCACTTCAGTTAGTGCATTCGGACATCTGTGGTCCAATGCAAACACAAAGTCTCGGAAACAATTCTTATTTTCTCACTTTCATATATGATTTCTCTAGAATGTGCTGGATTTATTTCTTGAAACATAAAGATGAAGCTTTTGATTGCTTCATAGATTTTAGAAACAATGTAGAGAATCAAAGTGGGAATTATGTAAAATGTCTTAGGACAGATCGAGGAGGTGAGTACTCCTCAAAAGCATTCTTGAAATATTGTAAAGCAAGTGGGATAAAAAGGCAATTCACCATCGCCTATACCCCACAATAGAATGGTGTGGCGAGAGAGAAAGAACCGCACCATAGTTGAGATAGCGAGAATGATGTTTCAGACTAAGCATCTAACTAATATGTATTGGGCTGATGTTGTAAGAACCAGTGTATACATTCTAAATAGAAGTCCAACTTCTAGTTTAGATGGTGTCACTCCTTATGAGGGGTGGTACGGAAAGAAACCAAATGTAAAGCACTTCAAAGTTTTTGGTTCTTTAGCATATGCGCACATTCCTGATGAGAAAAGGAGGAAGCTTGATCCCAAAAGTCAAGCTTGTATATTTGTAGGGTATTGTGAGTCTACAAAAGCATATAGACTCTACAACCCCAAGACTCATAAAATTGTACTCTCCAAGGATGTAATTTTTAATGAAGGGGGAGAATGGGGTCATCAAAGAATTTTTGTTGATGATGAGTCCCAAAATGTAAGTTCTTCACAGGTACAGCAGGTGTCTCCCAAGAAAAACAAAGACACACCACCCCCTCCAAGCCCATACAGGAGTACTACATCAAGTACTTCAACCGCCACTCCAAGTCCTTCTCCACGGAGATCGGTAAGTTCTTCACCGATGGACATTGACAGAGACTCTCCATCAAGAGGCAAAAGAACATTACAACATCATCCATATTTTCAAATGTTGGATCAGAATTTCCAGAGAAGATTCACTAGAATCCAAGCTACTGAAATGAATACAGTTTTGCAGCAACTTGAAAATTTGCAATTGTATGGGAATGATGACTCCCATGATCCTAGGGGAGATGTAGTCAATTATGCTTTATTGGCTAATGTTCAGCTAGAACCAGCTAGCTATGAGAAGGCTTGTATTCAAAATGTATGGCAAGAAGCCATGAAAGAGGAAATAACCTCTATAAACAATAATGATACATGGGAGCTAGTAAAGCTACCCAAAGGAAAAAAATGTGTTGGATGTAAATGGGTCTACAAGACCAAATACAATGTTGATGGAAGCATTGAGAGGCATAAGGCAAGACTAGTAGCAAAAGGTTTTACTCAGAAATTTGGCATTGACTATGAGGAAACCTTTGCTCCAGTTGCACGACAAGAGACAATCAGATCTGTTCTTTCCTTAGCAGCCCATAAAGGATGAAATGTTCAACACATGGATGTGAAAAGTGCTTTTTTGAACGGATACTTGACAGAGGAGGTTTATGTTCAACAACCTCAAGGCTTTCAAGAACAGGGAAAGGAGAACCTTGTTTATAAATTGAAAAAAGCACTTTATGGCCTCAAGCAAGCACTAAGAGCTTGGTACTCACGCATTGATGGCTATTTCAGCAAGTATGGATTCACAAGAAGTAAAAGTGAACCAACTTTGTACTACCTAAAGCATGGAGTAGACATTCTCATAGTTTGTTTGTATGTGGATGATCTAATATTTATGGGTAGTAACACTAAAATGAATATGGAGTTCAAAAACTCCATGATGAAATAATTTGAGATGAAAGATCTTGGTCTAATGCAATACTTCCTAGGCATGGAAGTGCATCAATCAAACAAAGGGATCTTCATATGTCAACACAAGTATGCTCGAGACATGATCAAGAAATTTGCCATGGAGCAGTGCAAATCAATTGCAACTCCAACTGGACATGGGATCCAATTGAGCAAGAACGACGGAGCATTAAAGATTGACATGACCACTTACAGAAGCATGGTTGGGAGTCTGATGTTTCTAACCAACACAAGGCCCGATATTCAATATGTTGTTTCTCTAGTTTCAAGGTTTATGGCAAGTCCATTTGAGCTGCATCTACAAGCAACTAAAAGAATCTTAAGATATGTAAAAGGTACATTGGATTTTGGAATCCATTACCAAAAATGTAATTCTGTGAAATTAGTTGGCTTCAAGTGATAGTGATTGGGGCAGCAATATAGATGATAGGAAATCTACATCAGGAAATTGTTTTAGTCTAGGGTCAGGACTAATTACATGGAGTTCCAAGAAACAAACTGTTGTAGCATTGTCATCTATTGAGGCTGAGTATATAGCCATCACACATGCTAGTACTCAAGCCCTATGGTTGAGAAAAGTCCTTGAAGAGATTGGAGAAAGTCAAAGTGGTCCAACTCGACTGTATTGTGATAATATAAGTGTCATTCAGTTGGCATACAATCCAATCCACCATAGCAGATCAAAGCATTTCAATATGAAGTATCACTTGGTGGAACAGTAGATAGTTGAGCTTCAATATTGCAACACTTTGGATAACATTGCAGACATCTTCACCAAAGGTATAGCTAAAGCTCAATATATAAAGCAGAGAGACTATATAGTCAGTCCTCTCAAAGTTAAAGCGGTAAAAGGTAAAAAAAAAATTTGACAACGGTAAGCTTTGGACCTTACCCTTTTACCTCCTTGGACGGCAGCTGACTGGGCAGATTGGATGGCTTGGACGGCAGCTGACTGGGCAGATTGGACGGCATGGACGGCAGGGAGTTCGACTCCTATTTCCTTTCCTCCTTTCCTCCCTATTTTTCTTCTTCCCTATCTATTCCCTAAGTTTTCTAAGGCAGTTAATTCTCCTATTATTTAAGCATTGTAAACACTGCATTTTGATTAATTAATAATACTTTAAATTTTTTCTATTGCTCCACCTAACTACCGTGCCACAGCTTCTCCAAGGCATTGCAGAGCAATGGTAAAATGGATAAATTCGTATGAGTGTGACTCGAATTCAAATCCCTGCATTGTGATGGAAAATTGTGATAATGCGGCCCATGATGACATAGTTTGTAATACCATGATAAAGTGGTTTGTTGAAATACCTTGATAATGTGGCCTTGATGTAATGTGGGTGGGGCCCATTTCAATCCCACATAAAGAATTAAAAGAACAAATAAATGAATATGCTATCTCACTTGTTATCCAAGAATAGATAAAGGGTATTCATTCTTAGTATGTTAAGGATGATAATTGCAATATGATCATCAACTGGATTGCCAAATATCCCAAGTTTGCTCAGAAAAGGACATGCTCTGGTTCAAACATTATATTTATTTGCTTTCTACTTCATAATACAGAGTTGATTTTCTCAAGGAAAGCAATGATCCCATAGCTGCAGGCCGTGTAGGATTCTTCAACATCTATTACAATGTAATGCAATAATTTTACTCGAGGGAAATGGAAAAAGGTGTATAAACTTTCGTTTTCAAATGTGATGAGTGTTACAGACACAAAAGTGAACATTTGCTACCCAGGATTGTTACAACGTTTGCATATTCCTAAGAGAAAATGGGAAGATATTGTATCATAATATCCATGAAATCTCATTACAGAAAATGAAATCCACAATTACTAAATTTACAGAAAAAAATTGGTTTGAATTTTCCAAAATTATGTGGTTGTACATAACTAGCTTAGATTTCTGAAGTATAAATATCTATTCACGTCGAGAGATATCAAACCTGAGGTGCCTATCTCAAGCTTGTTATATATTAATTAAATTATTGTAATAAAAATTTAGGAAAAAAATATAATATTAATTAAGAAAAATACAATAATATTACAAATATCAAATTCACAACTTTATCGCAGGGATAATCATAAAAGACCCTATTACTGCTATAAATAAACTATGGATAATCATAAAAGACCCTATTAGTACTATAAATAAACTTACTTTAAAAATACTGTTTAAGTTTGGGTCCTATTTATCTTTAGATATATGCATGCAAATGTAAAACTGTACAACATAAATATCAGTTTCTGGTTGAGAAGCACAATTCAACATTTGGCTTTAAGAACTTCATTTGTACAATTACAATTTTTTCACCTCCTCCATCATTCGACTTATGTTGGGATTTTATTCTTTAAAGCTTCAGGTATGCAACATTTACGTATAAATCAAAAAAATATGGTGTTCTTACTGATCAATTTATGTATTATATGTGAAAGCTGGGTGGTAAAAATTATATGTCAAAGTTCCATAATATACCAAACCCCCCAGGAATTGAACCGTACTGACCAGTTATTATAAATAAGCCGTGTAGAAGTAGATATTAAATATTGACCTCTTTAAAAAAGAACAACTTTCTTCCTACTTCAACTTCAACTCCAAAGGCAGCCACATTAGAGCCTGGATATCAAGCTGTGAGAAGTCAGCCTTCATGAAGGATGAGCATACAGTCCAATTTTTCTTTGAACGGTCAATCCAAAAAAACTTCATCCATATTCAACTTTGCCCTCAACACTCCAGTCAAAGCAGTGGACCATGTAAGCAAGTGTAAACTCAACAACAAAAAGCCACATATACCCTCCTCCCTGTTCCGAAGGGAAGAAATTCAAAGTCCTGACCTCTCACATCAATGTCTTTGCCCGTACGCTTCACCGTGCACATATTTCTCATCTGCCTCCAATACCCTCCACAGGGTTTATATCCATCATCTTTATGGTCACAGGCTATGCATTCTCTAGTTGCATAGTCGGGTTTATTGACAAAATGCAAACCTTGAGCTTTTAGAAACTCATTGACACAACCATAATCCTTGTTCCTTGCTGACCTGTCTTTTTCACTTTAAGCTCCAATAATCATGTGAAGCTTGAATAGAAAAATTAGCTGTGTTGTCTTCTTCACTCCAAGCTCCACATTTCTACAAAGATTAAATTACAAAATAAGTGGGTGTAGTTTCTTTTATAAATATGCATTTATTTAATAATAATATTAGGGTTAGGAATATAAATATCCTTTGGCCAAAAAAATAGTTAAATAAATAAATTATTTAAACAAAATAAAAAATAACATGTCAGCCAACAGTTTATACTTAATACATGGACATGACCATTACAACCGATCTTCCCCTTGCAGCTGTCATTGTAGATGTCTCGGGTAATGAAATTTGTTTAAGGGAAAATGACCACCTAAATTTGTTCTAACTTTTTCTTTTTGATTCCAGAAAGGCAGACCACATCCCATCAAACTAATGGCCGTGAAGACTGAAGTTACCTGCTATTCTATTCCCGTTTGACGTCCACTATGCTATTGCATATTGGTTATGTTCATTGCATACTGGTAGAAAGTCAAACATGTCCCTCCGTTTTATTTTTAAGTCTCCTTTTCTTTACATGTTATAAATCTAAGATTTAATATTTATAAAACTTGCAATTAAAGACTTACAATTTAGTTTGTCGAATTTACAAAGCTGCAAAATCTGTCCCACAAGACATGCTTTAAGAGGGAAGAATCAAGATTACAATTACATTTGTTCTACTCGTGTATCTAGGATCAATTGTTATGTCCAACTAACGCAAGGGTCAGAGGTGTCTTCTACCTATTAATTCTAGGAAAGATTAAACCAGTTTGTCTAATATTGAACACATTGATTTCTTGGCAGTTTGATGGAAGCTCATTTCCTTGGCTTTCAAAATTGGCACCCCTAAGGGTTTTGCTTTGAGAGAATTTGAAAGCATTTTGTCAAATCTATAGCAAAGCATAAACAGACTTTAATCGAATCGTAAGCTACAAGATATTCAAATTTACATCATCTTCATAAGTGGAGAATGGCTTAGAACCCATTTGAGAGGTCACCCATCTTTCTTCAATTGCTTTCATGCTTGTGCTCAGTAGAGAAAGTTCTCGTGGTAGAGAATAGCCAAGGCTTCATATTTTCAAATCCAACTTTTTGTACAGGTTTCTGGCTTTTCGCCTTGTGAACAATTCCTAAATGCCAAAATTTGAATTGCTTCCTAAATGTCTATAATCAAAACGACATGGTCTGCCTATTTCCCTTTACTTTAATAGAAATTTTAATGGAGTACAACTTTGGCTCTGAGCTTTTTGTGTGTAGATATCAAGGATCTTTTGCCATGAAATTTTAACTTTGGCACCATGAATTTTTGAAATAACTAAATATTGATTCAATAATATAGAGATCCAATGAGCCCTTGATTTGATCATGTCTCTATTGCTCTTATTTTAGAAGATGAAGCCAAACAGTAAGGTCTTAACGGGCTTTTCACAAAGGGGGATCATGTCTATTACCAAACACCACCTTCCAGACTCTAATTTGAAAGAAGTTGCACTCAAAGTCTTCCAGGCCACTAGGATTCAAGGGATTTTGAAACAGGCATTGAGGTGCTTGGCAATGACTATAGGAACTTACACATTTAGCCACAAAGAAAAAGGGTCAACTAGATTAAACCTTTACCAAAAACCCTTTTTCTGAAGAGGAAAGAAAGAAAATCTCACTCACAACCATAGGCGGCTTCAAGGGACTGATGTTTTTGTCCACTGGAGACTCTCTTTGAGGAAGACATTTTAATTAACCAACAAGGACGCCCCTTCTGTGCTAAAAACAAGCTCTCCCTCAACCAAGGCAATTCAATGTATTTATTTTTCTGGTGATGATAATGCTTGTCACCGAGCAATTGAAGAAGCACGCTGTTATCTTCGTATTTATAAGAAAAATGTTTCTAGGAAAAGATCATCATAACTACACTAAGAATTTGTAACCTTGAGGCAAGAAGGTGGAATCTTCCTAGGGCCTGGACAAAGGATATATTTGTGTAGTTCTAAACAAAAAAGAAGCAACCAAAGATGTTTATAGTAATTGTGTTTCAATGATTGCTATTGTACTTGCATATATTTGACCTTGGCATGAAGATTTAAATCCAGCATTTGCTTCTTAATACAAATATGCTTCCTGTTTAGAGTTCCCTCGCTTGCCTAAGAATTTTTGACCTGAATCAGGAAAATTGTGCACCTTTTCTAACAAGTAATTGTATGTAACAAGTCACAGTGGCAGCCTTTACACCCATACGCTAGAATTTGTATGGAAACAAACATTTCCAGGCAACTTCCATTGGAGGTCCAACTTCTTTACAATGACACACCATTCATAAGATATACCCTAATTATTGCTTTGGTTGTTACTCATATTCTCACCTGACTAATGAATACCCTTTTTGTAACCAAGAACTTGCTAATTCACCCAATGCCTGAAACGTCCCCTAAGAATGACAAAATCACAGAAAAAAACTTAAAACTTGCACATGATTCTAATTAGTGGCAAACAAAAGCGAGCAAAAAGAAGAAGAGGAATACAAAAAATTTTAGGTCAAAATCTGCTTCTGAATCTTTGGTTACGAATGATTAGTATAAATTGAGTTCCAAGAGTAAAGAATGGGGAGTCATGGTTCCACAAAAATAGTTATGAAGTTCAGCAAGCATGAAGCACAAACTCCCTTTTTGAAGAGTCAACCAAATCCAAAAAACACTCTTCAAGTGAATCTTTGTAGCATCCCACTCAACCAAGCAATGAGAAAGCAGATTTGCATGGACATTCTCAGTCGAACAATGTTTCTGTTAAAAAATTCTTTTAATCCTTGTGCAAGGATTTGATGAGAGTTGTCCTTGAAGTTGAAAATATCAGCCTGGAATATTAGGGGAACTTCTAGGAAATTAGGAATATGGACAAGGATTTATACAAATGGCTCACTCAAACCTTCATTCAAAGGTGCCATTCCTACAAGAAATTAAAAGTTTGTGGCTTCAGATTGTGCACTGATGAATAGTTGAAAAATTTCTTTGCTATTTTCCATGGAAATGGTAAATCGAACGCAAGACATTTGGTAGCTTCTTGGATTTCCCCCTTAGACTAGAGAAACCAGAGGACCCCTTAGCTAAGATTTTGTATAACAATAATGTTAGTTAGAAGAGTCTATAGATTGTGCTCAATGTGTACCCCCAATGACTACACCAGAATGACTCAAATTTGGATTGGGTAACCCACCAACATAACAACTACAGAATGAACCTTGGGAGAAGACTTTAATATGGTTTAGTATGGTAGTGACAATGTTGGAAGGCATGAAATGAACCTTCGTTTTGAGTAAACACATGCACGAAATGAAGACAAGTGAATTTTCATATCTTGAACATTGCTTGAGCCCAAAAAGAATCTTCACTCAGCTTGTTGGTACACTTTGTCTTATTGCCAACAAAAAGGTAATAATATCCAAGCTAGGCTTGGTGGATGCTATGGCATCTTTTTTCCAGAAGTAAGAGATTAAGGCATGTGGACACTTCAATCACCGGTTCTGAACATGATACTATTTCATCTAACATGATATTTACGGCTGATTGTCAAGCCAATACCCATTCTTCTTTCAAGTTAAATGACAGAAACAAAGTCATTTTCACCTATGAAAAGGTAGAAAACACTTGAAAATGGATACCTTAAATGTAGTCAAGCAACAACTGATTAGCTAGGATTTAGGGGTGAATGCATTGGACTACATATGACAATGCCCCCTCCTGATTTTAGTTTCAGATTCTAAAAAGAAAACGTAAACCAAAACGCCCTATATCCATCCAAGACTCTAATCAAGATCGTAAAAGATGAATAGCAAATCTGACAAATTTTACAAGAGCATTCTTGACAGATTTTGACATAGCTTGGACCTAATTCTTTGAGATGTCCATGAATCTAATCAAATTAGTTGTTCCCCAAAATGTCTAAGGTTTCAGAGAACTTATCTCTCATGAGATAAATTTGGATAAAATGGAGGTAGCAACAAAAGACTTCACAAATGATAAGTGTATCAGTGTAAATGACGTTTGTGTGGAATTCTGCAAGAAGCCATGGAATATGTACCTTGGACTTAGACGAATTGGAAAGACTTAATTTGCCATGAGCATGGTCAAAATGTCAAAACCAAAGTACACGACTGAACAAATAATACATAAATGTAAGGTACTGTGAAAAACTTCCCTTACTACCACAAGGAGATTTCATATACATGAGGCATGCTAGCTTGGTTGTGACCTAAATAATCACCCTTACCTATCAAATATAAAAATATACCATGAGTCTGTCAAAAATGAACATATGGGAGAATTGCTCAATGCCTTGTAGAGCTCATCAAGGGTTCCAAAAGAGAAAATGTTGCAGGATGACAAGCTTTTACACTCGATGTTTCATACGAAATTGCAGCAAAAGCTCAGAAGGAAAATTAAAATGCTTATTGCTCAAATGGTTAGGCAGGAACAAACTTGATTAGAAAGATCAAGTATATGTTTGATAATCTTATTATCCTAAGAGGAAGGTATAATGCCCTTTTCTTAGTGTTAAACTTTGACAAAGTTTATAACAGGATTAAATAGAATTTCACTTTAAGTTTTTTGGATTTGGTTGGCTTTTTTCTCTTTTTTCACAAAAGTTGCAGCAACATTCTTTTTGCAGGCTTCTACATGAATTAGTGTAAATAAAAGTGGAACACTCTCTAATCGTATTCTCGTACAAAGGTCTTTTTTTCAAGGTTGTCCCTTAGATTCATAGCTCTATGGGGTGGCAGTGTGTGCCCTTGGTTACTTGCTACAGGCAGCTCAAGTGCAAGAACAAGTTAAAGAAATTTTCTTAAGAGGAGGTAGCCAATTACTCAATTTGCATTTCGTGGATGATTTAAATTTAACACCCAAATTGACTTGGAGGTCAGTTGAGGTTGCTTTATTTTATTTTGAACTCTTTTTCTGAAGCAGTTGGAGAGATCGTACGTGAGAAAAAAAGGGAGGAGTTCTTATTAGTTAGGATAAGCCCCCAAGTTGGCTAAATTAAAAGTGGAAGGTTGAAAAGCCAAGAAAAATCATCTGGTATTTGGGTGCTCTCTTTGTTGCACAGTCCTCTTATTGATAAATGGCACTTAATTTTGTCCAAGTTTGAACAAAAATTAAGAAGCTAGAGGAACCTTCACCCTCCTTTGGCTAGGAAAATCAGGATTATTGATATAACTCTAACAATAGAACATACTTGCTATTCCTCATGCATTTTTTCCTCCATAACATCCTACAAAAGGGTAGAGAAGGTGCTTCGTAGCTTTCTTTTGGGAAAGCAAGGAGGGGCAACACAAATTCCACTAGCAGCATAGGACACTTGTACACTTCCTAGTGTAGTAGCTGACTACTACCATCACTTCCAAAACAAGTTTTGTCATGCAATTAGTATGAAAAATGTGAAGGGACCAAGAATATTTCATAGATGCTTCGCCTTGAACAAATCGCCAAAGCGTCTTCCTCACTAAGCGTGTTGCTCTTCAAAACAACCCACTTTCTGAGCAACCTCACTCCTCAAGTCCCCCACTCTCATAGCGCCACGCTCTTTGGGCGCCCTGCTCTCCAAGCTCCTCGCTCTCAGAGGAACCTACACTTTCGACGCCCCACTCTCGGAGTGACCAGCACTCTAGGCACTCCGCTTTCAAAGCAACCCACTCTCATAGCGACTTGCTCTTTAGGCACCCTACTCTCCTAGTGACCCGCTCTCATAGCTACCCACTCTTAGAGTAACTAGTTGCCAAAGCACCTCGCTCTATGTCTATCCCTAATAAACAGATAAGAACGATATAATCACCTCGTAATTATCACCTAGATTCATTGTATGTAGTCCATTTTGTGGCTACAAGTTCAAGTATAAATAAGAGCTAAATGCTCATTGTAAGGGTCTTTTGGCCTTCAAGCATATTAGAGCTACTCTTCGGAGTAAGATTGTATTGAAACTTCAAATTGCAATTCAATAAAAGAGTGGTACGAGGAATTCTGATTCAATTGTCTCCGACTTTTCGTCTCATGGATGTGTGAAATGAGTGGCTCTGCCCTCTTTTCCCCTGTTAGTCCCTCTCTTTTCATTGTTGTTGCAGGTTATTCGAGGATCTTACATGCTGAAGTTATTCGGTCCCTGCTCAAACTGCCAATTGCACCAAAACTAAACCTCGCTATGGCTTCGGCTATATTTTACATCTCTTTTCTCTTGCACCCTTTTCTCTTACACAAAGTAGATTAGATTTGTTTTTTGCATTTTAGATTAGTTTCTTTCATTGTTTTTTTATTTTAGTTAGAAAGTAGAAGGGAATCGTCCCGAGATCTAAAGGTTGGGGAGAGTGGAAACCTCCCCATCCATTTGTTGAACTACGTCATGAGTGCAAATCACAGTTGTCGATTACCGTGTTCAATAGTTCTCGCATGCCCGATGGGACGAATCCAATTTCACCCCACAAAGAAACACCCACCATCCATGTTCTATAGTTTTGGCACGCTCAATGGGAAATGCAAGTTGTGATTTCTATACAAAATAGATCTTACCTCACCCACACATATTTTGCAAATCTACACAAGTATACTTCAATCCCTCCATATCTGCAGAAAGGGTTGTGTGTTACACTAAAACGCACGAAACCCACATATCTTTTTGCATTAAAATTTACAAGTTGTGTTCCTTTTCAAATTTCATACTTCGTAATTTTTCATGCACATGGCAACTCTGTTTTAAATCTAGAATCTTGCCTAGCTTGTGATTTGTGAATCTCACTTTTCAAGAAAGGACTAAAGCAGTAACAAGTGAAGACAAGTGTGAGCGGGAACGAGACTATGAGAACCCATAAAAAAGCCAAGTGCTCCCCAAGCACCCCACTCTCAGAGCAACCCATTCCTTGAGCGCCCTATTCTCCAAGCGACTTGCTCCCCGAGCGCCCTATTCTCCAAGCGACTTGCTCCCCAGGCGCCCTGCTTGCCAAAGTGACCCGCTTTTCCATTTGTTTTTGCTTTGGCTAGTGTGCCTCATTCTTTGGTTGATTTTAGAGGTTTCTTCCTTTTTGTTCATGAATATCAAAACACTTAAACAATGCCAAGTATGTCCTAGTTACCAAACCATCAAATCCTTCAACCGCCTGCTTATGTCCCTATAAGACCACCTCTATACCAAGTGTCACATGAACAAGGACAATATGGCCAACCCATACCCGTTCATTCACCAACAACACCTTGCAACATTTTCTCAGCAAGGGTGCCCAACCCATACAACCCAAACACCAACCCGGAAAATCGAAGACCCTTCCCCTCAACAGTTGCCTCAATAACCACTGTTTCCCCGAAATTTCAATTGTCAACCAGCCCCTTAAGAACATCAAGAATTGCAGATGCAACTAAACAAACTCAAGCGTATCGTTTCCACTCTCCAGTCACTCTATACAAAGGAGTATGAACTTGATGAAGGGAACATGTTATTTCCTCAATAGAGAGATCTTCAAATGATAGATCAAAGGAACTGGCCAGTACCCCAATATGAAAATTTTCAGATGACTGATTAGGCATAGAACTACATGTTGAATCAACCAACCCCTCTGGAACAACAAGAATTGCAAACGCAGCTAACCGAACTCAAGCATATGGTTTTAGCTCTCCAATCACACTATACACAAGAGTATGAACTCGATGAAGGGAACATGTTATTCCCTCAACAGGGGGATTTTTAGATGACCAATCAAAGGAGCTGGTTGTTACCTAACATGAAAATTTTCAGATCACTGATTAGGCACAAAACTATATGGTGAATTAGCCCATCGTATTTAGTCAATCAATGACTTATCAACCCATGATGAACCAACTAGCAATGAGTCAAGTGTTTGTACCTCAGGCTGATGCAATGCAAGTCCATGTTATACCCAAAACATCCTCAATGGACAAAAATCGCACATTTTTCCAAAGAGTTGTCACATACAGTAACCACTCTTATGGGTCACTAATTTCTGCAGGAAATTCCCCACCTTGAGAATCTATATAAGTGATGGAGGCGAATCCACGGCCAGAACATGAGACTATTATACTTGGCCCTATTGACATGATACAGGAGGAACACTAGAGATATTGAAAGAGTCATCGAGCAAGCCCCCATTTGTGGAAGTGTTTCCTTTATAAAAAGAAGAAATCCAGAAGAAGGCCACCAAATCAACAAAACATCTTCTGAACCAGGGACAGAACCTAAGGTGGACAACAAGGATTCTATAGACAAAGCAGAGTGTATGGCAAGCGTATTTTCGTTGAAAGAGGAAGAGCCTAGAGCAGAAATGGAAACAAATTTTCCTCCAGAGTATGAAACATGCAATTCTACCCTAGATATAGACATTGTCCAAGCAATAGATATGGATACATTTACAAGTTCCAAGGATGCCCAAAAGAGTTCATGTGAGGGAACCATGCTAAGCAATAGGGAGATCATAATTCTAAAAATGATGTGTTTTCCCACAACTTTGTGGAGTAATACTGAGGTAGGGCCCACATTCCAATAGTTCAACACTATGGAGAACAACATCAAGTTTGTGGAAGGAGGACATCAAAAGGAATTGTTACTACTGAAAAATAATCTATTATTTAATCACATGGGATGAAAACCAGGACTAGCTTTAAATACCAAAGCCCACCACAGGATGAGACAAGGAGTAAGGAAACAAGCTTAGGAGCTCATGCATCAACCCTTCCTACCAACCAATTTTTGACTAAAAGGGAATATTCTTCTCTAGACATCTAGTGTCAAGCTTCATACCAAGGAGAGATCAAATGGGCAAATACAGCTCTAGCTTACAAGACTTTGAATTTTGTTTCTAGATTTACGCACTCCTCTGATAGGGGGGTATTGTTCACTAGAATATGCCTACTAAGTTTCAAGTCAGAAAAGACTTCTTGGCAATACGTTTTTAATGCCATCTGACATACTTTGCCTGCATATGTGTTGGAAGATTCTGAGTTGGAATGACGGTGTCAAGAGTAAAGGCAGTTATTTTTTGGAGCCTGTCAATGGAAGTGACCCACTCAACGAGAACAGTCGCCAACGAATCCAAGACAAGTGATTCGTCCAATTCAAGGGAAACCAAAAATTAAAAATTAAATATATATAAAGAGCAGGCATAAGAGCAGTCCCACAGAAATGGAAGGGATAAAATTATGGCCAGAGAATTAAGAGAAAGAGAGAGCAGACATTATAAGGAAACGAGGTGGAACTCTGTGTTGAGAGTGGAGATCCTATTGGTCAAGAATACATTGTTTATCAATGGATTAAGCAATCCATTTCAGCCGATTAGAAATTAAATGAAATGAAATATTATTAATGTCCGCGTTGGACCAAAATAAGACCCAAGGGACTATAAGAAGGACAATAATGACTGCCAGCTAGCAGGCTAAAAATCCCAACAAAGAAAAGAACTAAGATAAATACAATATGAAACCCGACAAATGGGCCAAAGAGAAAGGGAAAAGAAAAGAAAAGGGAGAGCAGAGGGGGAGGGCTGCATTCCAACAAAGAGGAGTGCACGCCAAGAAGAACGAAAAGAGAGGAGGAGGGGGGAGGGAGCAGCCTAGGAGAGGCAAGCTCCAAGAACCCCCTAGAAACTAATCTCTCCTAACAGTCGAGGCCGAAGTACCAGAGCTGAAGAAGTCCATGATATGTCTTTGCCCATTGCTAGTTCGAACCCTGACAAACTGTTGGTGCGCTTGTTATGAAACCAACATATTAGAGCATTGTATTAGGTAAATATATAGGGTTACATTAGGCTCTAATTAGCCCATAAGAAGCGGATATGACGAATAACAAATGCACCCCAAATAACCCAACCTAACCAAATGCCTAACCAAATGCTAACGAATATTGTTAGCATATAACAATAGGACTAATAATGTAATAACAATATAACATACACTAATATCCCCCCTTATTACATTATTTGGATAAGGTAATAACTACTAGCTATGCTAACATCCCCCCATACAACAATATTTGGGTTGGCCACTGTCACCGACTAGGTTCGTCCGTTTAGATGTTGAGGCATCCACTTAGGGGCCCACACAATGTCCACCGTGTGCAGTCTGGATCTGACTGTCTGACAGTCAGTCAGATTTGACTGTCAGATTCAGATCTGACGATCTGTTGCGGTCTGTCCCGCTTGTAGGTCCAGGTTACGGTAGGAGAGTCCAGAGTCGGTCAGATCTGGTACGGGTCGAGTCTACGTGGTGTCTCACGTAGTTGCATCAGCATGGGTGGAAGATCGCAGCCAGAGGTCGGCAGGATTGCATCCACCCCTTGTTAGTCCGGTCCTCCCACTCGGACTCAGCGCCCGGTCTCCTCCAGTCGGCCTTTGTCAGGTCCAAAAGCGATTTGATTCACCGCTCATTCAAAGGCAATCTGACCAGATCTCAGAACAAGGTTGCCCCGTCAGCCTAGGCCTTCTTCGCAGCTTCAAGATCCTGGTCCCGTCACTACCACAGCGTGTATGGTGTCTGGTCTGACAAAGTCAGATCCAGTCAAAATGTCGAGAGCTACAAGAGCTCCGACAAAACGACTCCGATACCATGTTATGAAACCAATATATTAGAGCATTGTATTAGGTAAATATATAGGGTTACATTAGGCTCTAATTAGCCCATAAGAAGCGGATCTGACGAATAACAAATGCACCCCAAATAACCCAACCTAACCAAATGCTAACGAATATTGTTAGCATATAACAATAGGACTAATAATGTAATAACAATATAACATACGCTAATAGTGCTGTCTAGTGACCCTGCTTCTGTTCGAACTGGAAGATGTGGGGCGTTTCCAATCGAAGTCACCTAGTCCGTCGGAGTTGGTGAAGTATGTTGTGATCAGCTGATGATGAGAAGGGTGAGATCCATTTGGAGAACTTTGTTGTCGTCGAAGTTGAGTTATCTCCCTAAGAAAGAGTGCGAGACAACGCTGGTCCGAGTATCTGAAGAAGGTAGAAACAGATCGAGAGTTGTCCCTGAAAAGGCAATGAAACCTACCCCGGATCTCATAATAAATGGGACAACAAAAAATAAAGTCATGAAGGGTTTCAACTTCACCCATGGAGCAAAACAAACAAATCTGCTCCTCAGTTGGAAGATGGTGATCTGACTCAATCTGGAGTTGGTGAGAACACACCCTGAGTTTCCCAATAGTGATTCAAAGACTATGCATTGTGTGTTGTTGAAGGTATTGTGAAGGAACTATTCTGCCCTCCTGTATCTGTAAGAAGTGCTCATGGTAGAAATACAACTTGGGGGAAAGAGGGGCAATAGAAGAGATCCAAGTGCATCTGGTGTACTAGAGACTAACATCCTTCCGAATCTCATGGAGCATCTTCTTCTTACTAAGCCGAGAGTGGGGGAGAGCCCCCAAAGAATAAGAGGGGAGCATGTCTATCCGTATCTGAATGCTGGCAAGGAGAGCAGAAACCTGAAAATACCAGCTCCTCCCCCCCCCCCCTCCCGAGAACTGGGAGAGAGTTCCATCGATGAGCGAAGGGCAAGGTAGGGGTACCGCCAACAACCCTCGAGGATATCTCCAAAAGTACGAATTCGGTGAAGTTAACCGATAATCAAGAAGATAATCTCAAGCTGGAGAGGAGAAGCCCCAAACTCTCCCAAAATAATAGAACGGGATATTGTGCCCTTGCAACGAATGAATCGTGGAAGAAAGAGTGTCTGGAGTCGTTCAACCCGTGACCACTCAGTCAGGCCAAGACTAGGGCCCTAAACCACTGACCCATAAGTAATAGTTGGCTTGACCAAGGCATCAAAGATCCTCATCTTCATAGGTATATCCTGAAAATGTGCTTTGAAGTAATTCCTCTCTAGCAAATACAGAGCTGCATACCCCTTACACACCCGTACCTGGGTGGCGGGTTTCATACCAAAAGTGGTACCAGTGAAAAGAACCCCCAAATATACATAAGAGGTGGTGATTTCGACCTCCTGATCCTGGAAAAGGAAGTGGAGATGGGATAGAGCCTCTTTGGTAGTATTGAATACCATAACCTTGGTCTTAAAAAGATTCACCGTCAACTATCTCTTGTCACAAAAAGCGGCAAGAGTGTTCAGATGACGCTGAAGCCCCTCAGGGGATGAGGCCAAAAGAACAACATCATCAACAAAGAGAAGAATAGAAATCAGCACATGGTGAAGAAGGCAACCATCCTCTGGGTGAGCGTTCTCCCTAATAAAAGTCTCAAGCTCGTCGATAAAGATCCCAAAAAGTGTCGAGGAAAGGAGGCATCCCTATTTCACTCCTATGGTGCTAAGAATACTGGCTGAAAGCCCTTGAGGGGAGTGAAACCGACCTTTCAAAGTCTCATTTAACCGTGTAACCGCTGTCAAAAGCTACCCAGAGATGCCAACTGACCGAAGCCCCTCGAGAAGTAAATGTCGAGGCACCATGTCGAAAGCTTTCCTGAAGTCTACAAAGCAACAATAAACCTTCAAGGACCTGGAACGCACCTCCTCAATAATAGCTCTGAGGACTAGAATGTGGTCTGTGGTCTGGTGATCTTGCCGAAAACCAGCTTGGCCAAGAGCCCTAAAACCCCCCTCCTCCAACCTTCGGGAGAGAAGCACATCCAATGTTGTGGCATTGAACTTGGCAAAGATATGCCCAATCATGATAGTCCTGTAGTTATTGGGTGCATGGGGATCACCTGCCTTATGAATGGGGTGAATGATATGCTGAGTCCAGGAATCAGGAAACCCAGATCAGACAGCGAGATTAAAGAGATCAGTGAGGGGCCCAACAAGAGGGTCAATACCATGCTTCAAAAATTCCGCCTGTAACCCATCCAAATTTGTTGCTTTGCTCATACAGAGTTTCCAGATAGCCTGCCTGACAATACTAGTAGAAAAGAGGTGGCACGAAGAGGGGGGGGAGGTAACAATAATAGGAGGCTGATTTCGGATGGTATAGAGGAAAGAGGCATGAATGGTCCAAGACGAAATATCGATCCCATGAGTAATCCGATCACGAGGGAGGATAAGGCGCCAGAAGGATTTAGGAGACTGCTGAAGGGAGTGGATAAGGTCAAGTCGATGCTAAGAGAGGAAGAGACGCTTCTTCTTTCGAAGAAGCATCATGTAGTCTTTGTGAGAAATGGCATAGGGCTAGGAAGGATTCCGAATGGCATAACCTTCGATGGGCAAACTTACATTCCTCATCATACCAAATGTTCATGGGGCAATGACCAGGAAGACGAGAATGAGGGGGAGGACGAATAGTGTGGGGGTACGAGTCCAAAGTAGCCTTCCAAATAGTTTGGACCAAGCAAGCAGAACGATTGGAAACATCGGGAAGAGAAGACACCCTGGGGAGAATATGACGCAACCGGTCCATGTAGGTAAAGGAATAATAATAGTCAAAGTCTATAATGACTCGAGGGGCTGAAGGGGAGGGAGGAGAAGAGGAGTAACAGGAAGGGAAACAGTGGATAACATAAGATAAAGAACTGAATGATCAGTAAGGGGGGGAGAGTGATCAAAGACGTTGAATCGGGAAATGAATGGAATGAGGGTGGTAAAAGAAATAGCATAGTCAACGACACTGGATCCACCACTATGAGGAAAGCAAGTAGACCCACTAGAATCCGGAAAACAAGATACACCATTGAGAAGAACTAGCATGTTGGATTCACCCAACTCAATAAGATGCTTACCGTAAGCAGTCACCTGTGTGTCGTTGGAGGTTCGAGCAAAACCAAGGTCCTCAAGATCCAATTCTTGAGTCTGCATCTCATTGGTTGTGAGGTCATGAAGAGAAACCTGCATAGGTCCGGTCCGAGCATTGAAATCTCCCAGCAGAAGTATCTCCCCTGAAGCCGAGTATCTAGTAATGTCCTCATAGAGATCTTGGAAAGGGTCCCCGTCCATGTGAATAGCAAAATTGGACGTGGTGGGGGGAAAGTAACAGGTGGCAATGTAGATATCCCAAAGAGGTGGGTGACGATGGATTTTAATCCATAAAAACCTGGAGTGGGGGTCAGTTGAAACCAAGGAAACCAAACCTTGGAGCCTATCCCTGATAAGAGCAACAACACCTCCTGATCCTCGAACTCCCCCAAAGCGTCGAGTGAGTTGTCGACAACTAGACCACCAAAAGTAACCAGAGATAACTGGAAGGGCCCACTCAGGACTCTTGTGCATCTCACAGATAAAAATGATGTCATGTTTGCCAATCACATCAAGAAGGGACCTTGGGGCAGACCACATCATACCATTGCAGTTCCAGCAAGCTATAGCTACCCCTCTTCCGTGTCGATGGAGTCATTATAGCTAGCTTAGAGAATCTATGCTGGTATTAGAAAAGAATATGGGAACCATTAAGCATAGGGAATTAAAACATAGTTGTGGCATTTTGGATCAGTTTTGCTGGTATACGTGGAAGGCTTTCTCCAGGGATGTCCATCCTAAGGGTGTGGAAGCAGGTCTAAGAAGTTTTCAAGAGGGCCATACTCTTGCATGGCTACTCATTTTAGATGATGGTTGGCAAGACATTGAGAATGAATTCTTGGAGGAAGAGGAACCCATTAAGGAGGACACGTTATATGCTTGTAGACTCAGAGACATCAAGGAGAACAAGAAATTTGGGAGACAAATATCAAGAGATGCAGATGGTCTTGTGGGTGGTTTGGAATACCTTGTTAAACAAGCTAAGCATAAGCATTATGTCAAGTATTTTAATGTATGACATACAATAGGAGGTTACTAGGGAGGTGTTCAACCCTCTACTACAAACATGGCCAAGTATGAACCAACTATAGCTTACTCTGTACAGTCCCCTGGTATAGTGGAAAATGACCATGATAAATTGGTGACAAAACTGGAAACATACGGCTTTGGCATCGTAAGTCCCAAAAAGATTGGTGAGTTTTACAATGATCTTCACAGTTATCTTGCATCTGTGGGTGTGGATGGGATCAAAGTGGATTCACAAAACATCCTTGAGACTCTTGGGGCAGGTTTTGGTGGCCAGGTGTTCCTTGCTAGAACATTTCATGAGGCCCTTGAAAGTTCTGTGAGCAAAAACTTTCCTGAAAATGGATGCATCTCATGCATGTGTCACAGTACAGATTCTATTTACAGTTAATATTCTGCTGTATCTTCCATGGATGATAGCAGAGTCAACATCCTGATGCAGAATTCCATGCAGTAGCTCAGGCTATTGGAGGTTGTGGAGTATATGTCAGTGATAAGCCTGGATAACATGACTTCAATGTTTTAAGAAAGCTTGTGCTTCCTGATGGCTCAATTCTGCGAGCACGTTTACCTGGCAGACCTACATGGGACTGCCTATTCAATGATCCTACTTTAGATGGCAAAAGCCTTCTCAAAATATGGAACATGAATAACCATACTGGAGTTTTGGGGGTTTTCAATTGCCAAGGAGCAGGGTGGTCCAAGGAAGAGAAGAAGATGAAGGCTACTCCTCAAGTTCCAGGACCTCTCAAAGGTCTTGTTCATCTTAGAGATGTTGAACTTCTACATAAGGCTGCTGACAAGAATTAGAATGGAGGTTGTGCAGTATATGCTCACAAAACAGGAAGCCTGATGCACCTAACAAAAAACAAGGCACTGGATTTGACTCTTGATGTGCTGGAGTTTGAAATCTATACAATCACTCCCATTAAGGATTTTGGATCAGGGGTTGGATTTGCTCCATTAGGTTTAGTTGACATGTATAACAGTGGAGGTGCAATTAAAACAATGGAGTACAGTGGCTGTAAAATAGATTGTGGAGAGGTTTGCAATAGTTGTGAGTGTTGGTGTATAAAGATCAGAGTACATGGATGTGGAAGATTCGGAGCATATTCAACATTAAAGCCAAACAAGTGCAGCATTGGCACTGATGTTTACTGTGATTTTCAATATAATACTTGTGGTCTGCTAACATTGGCAATTCCTCCAGGAGGAGAAGAGGGTGAAGAATGTATAGTCACAGTGTTTCCTCGTTCCAAAATGAGTTAGGCAACTAGCTTACCACTTAGCCAATATACTTGCTTTCATAATATCAATTTGTATTGGCAAGTTTGAAAATAAGCATTGCCCTCTCTTATCCTTTTAAAAAAAAGGGAATATATATATCTATATCCAATGAAATGTTAAAAAAAAAAAACTCACAAGAGACACTCAAGTTCTTGCTTCATCTCATCCCTTTCTTCCACCGTCTACCTCATGCTCACTTCACCTCCACCTCCTTTGTTTATTCTACTGTCACTGTTCTCTTCTCTGCTATGCCCATCTCACCTCTAATAAGCACAGGCCTTATTCCGAAGGTCACCAGCATAACACCAATATTCTTACCCTCATCAATCCACAGGTCATTGCAAGCACTAACACTCTTCCCTTCAGAAGCATCAACTCTGTTGCATGGCTATCTCAATTTTGACTCTATGCCCAAGAATAAGGCACCATCTAGGATCTCTCGTCAATCAGGATTGACGTTCTTGCAAGTTGCCAAAATTGTAGTAACTGACTACTACCATCGCTTCTGAAACAAGTTTTGTCATGCAATTAGTATGAAAAATGTGAAGGGACCAAGACAAATTTCATAGACACTTCGCCTTGAATATTTTTGCACTCCATAAAGAGCCTGCTCGCCGAAGCATCTTGCTCATTGAGCACGTTGCTCTTCAGAACAACCCACTTTTCGAGCGCCCTCGCTCCCCAAATGGTGGTATGTCACACAAGCTGAGGCAGAAGACAGAGCAGAGCAAAAATCAAGAATTGGTTAAGTTTTTGAAAGAGGGAACCTTGTTCTCCAAACGCCCCGTTCTCATAGCAACCCGCTCTTGGAGAAACCCGTTGCCAAAGCACCTTGCTCTATGTCTATCCTTAGTAAACAGATAAGAACGATGTAGTCACCTCATACTTATCACCTAGGTCCATTGTATGTAGTCCATTTTATGGCGACAAGTTCAAGTATAAAAAAGAGCTAAGTGCTCACTGTAAGGGTCTTTTGGCCTTGAAGCATATCAAAGCTACTCTCCAAAATAAGATTGTATTGAAACTTCAAATTGCAATTCAATAAAAGAGTGGTGGGTGGAATTCTGATTCAAATGTGTCTCCAAAATTTTGTCTCATGGATGTGTGAAATGAGTGGCTTTGCAAGAATCCTAAGTAAAAATTACCAAACCCTAGCTGCAAATATTTGAAATTTCTCCAATAAAATTCTGATCTATTCAAACAAAAAATCAGATCTGAATATTTAAGCAGAAATGAACACAAGAGACCCTCAAAATGGCAGATCTGGCCACATAAATTTTATAAAAATATTTGGCTGCGGAAATAGATAGACCAACCTTCATACATCATAAATCCACCCTCTTACCAGCTGTACACTAAAATCTGAAACTCAAATATGGATTCAGCAGCAGAGCCACAATTCCAACTTGTATACAAGGGCACATCACCTTGCTACACTTCTGGTTTCTCTTGAGAAACTAGGGCACATCACCTAGGGTTTTTCAAGAGGACGTTGGGGTTCAGCCCACAACAACAAATTCACAAAATAAAGTGGAATGACATGCCAAAATGGAGCTCACATATCTCTCTTATAGACCACGTTCTAATTCTTTGTTGAGTGGGCCCCACTATACTACACAACTTAAGTTGTTTCACACCAAGAGACTCCTAAAGACTCACAAAAAGGGGCATCCCACATCCCCTTTTTTATTTAGCATTTTATTATAATAAAATAAGTGGGATTACATGACTAACATATAAAATATGAAAATACCAAAATGGGGACATTACAGAACCATATCAAAGCTACTCTTCAAAATAAGATTGTATTGAAACTTCAAATTGCAATTCAATAAAAGAGTGGTGCGTGGAATTCTGATTCAAATATGTCTCCGAAATTTTGTCTCATGGATGTGTGAAATGAGTGGCTTTGCCCTCTTTCACCATTCTAATCCCTGTCTTTTATTGTTATTACAGGTTATTGAAGGATCTTGAACGCAAAGTTATTTGGTCCCTACTCAAACTGCCAATTGCACTAAAAACTAAACCTCGCTACGGCTTCGGCCGTATTTTACATCTCTTTTCTCTTCCACCCTTTTAGACAAAGTAGATCAGATTCATTTTCTGCATTTTAGATTAGTTTCTTTCATTGTTTTTTTAGCTTAGTTAGAAAGTAAAAGGGAACTGGCTCGAGATCCGAAGGTTGGGGAGAGTAGAAACCTCCCCATCCATTTGTTGAACTGCGGTCACGGGCGCAAATCGCACTTGCCAATTTCCATGTTCAACACCTAGGGATCAAGGTGGTTCGGGACAGCCTGATGTAAGAGTTCAACAAAACTCTTGTACGTAAGTGGACTGTATAAGTGGTGAAAGGGAATGCTCCTTGGCAGCTTTTACACGCAAAATTCTTTCAGGTCGCCACATGTTACAGATTCGATGTCCCTTTCATCTGTGTAATATAATTTGCAATGCTAAGACATTAATGATCCAAGTTACAGCTCCACCTAAGCATATTTAGGAAGCTTGCAAGTTAGTTGTCAACCATCTTTGTTGGCACTATGATGGACCGCATGGTGTTAGGGATGTTGCACCAAGGCTGATATGGACTTTTCATTCTTTGAAAGGTCAGATTGGTCTGTTACTGTTTTTACAGCACATAACCCACAAGGAAAAGACTTTTCAACTGAGTCAATTAAACAACATAGTGACAAGATTTAAATGGAGCTCAAACAACATGGACAAATCAATATATCAAGTATTTTTAAGTTAATCCAAGAAAGTTGTCTTTTCAAGCTACATACTCAAGGATCAGGCCTATATTGAAAATATTAGAGGTGGCATAATGGGAATCCCTTTCATGATTAGAGCCCATGGGTTGTGATATAATAAAAAGTTATAATATAAGACAAGAACTAGGTTCACTACAAGTCCCCCATTCTTGAAAAGTTTCAACCTTTAAGCATGATTGCAAGCTTTAAACTTAAAATGCTAATCTTCTTTACTGATCTGACTCCTTCCAAGTTCTCATTGCAAGCATGTTTACAAAAGAGAGGTTCTTCCTCAAAGCACATAAAGATACATGAACATATGAATATCACACATATGGAGAATATCACCTCATTGAGTCAAGACTAATCCAATCCAAATTGATCTTGACAGGCATGAAATTTTAAATTTTAAATAGAATTTTGTGAAAAGACTGCTTGAATCTTGAATGCACGCATGTCTTTAAAATTTGAAATATATGTTATGTTTTCAGAAAGAGTCAAGAATTGTCATTGAAGCTGAATACTATTATGATATTGCGGATGCCAATAGGTTTTGATTATAGATTTCCACTATTCTTATTGGTCAATATATCTTAATAGGGTTGCCATATCTTCCAATTAATAACTTGTCTTCCATTTGAATTGTTTTTTCAGCAAAACTTGAACTTCAATATTCAATACATGCTTGATTTGAATTTCTTTGTTACTTTTGAAGTCAATTTCTTCAATGACACTGTCTTCATCAATAAATAAACTTCCCTTCTTTGTGATGCCTTCCATACTGACTCAAGAATTGTTAAATTTGGTGACATGAATATCGATGATCCATTAAATAAGCAATCACCTTGTTCTTGGACAAAACTTCAATGTTATGCACTGCTTCCTCATAATTTGTATGCTTCCCCTTAACATTTTTACTTCAGCAAAAAACTTGTTTTTGGTCATGAAGTGTTGAACTTGCTCTTCCTTTTGTGATAATTGTTTTTAAATATTTGAAATTGGTCTCTAAAGCCACATGTAGGGGACCAATAGGTCTTTCACATGAAATCCTTTAATGATTCAATAAATAATAATATAATACAAAAGAGAGATTAGTACATGTCATTCTCTCCAAATGGTGTGTGTGTGCACGCCACATCAAAGGAGCACAACCTAAGAATCAAGACCTATTCTACTTACCTGTGTATATATATATATAAGCTATGAACTATGTTCACAATAGAACCAGGCACCAGCATACTAGAAGGACATGTAGCTCTTATATCACTTTCTCCTCACTTGGAAACCTCTTTGAAGATTTAATTTTATCATCTTTTGGTGCAATATCATCCTTTTTGTTTTCTATATAGACAGAAGATAGATATAAAAGATATGAATTTTATCATTTTTTGGTGCAATATCATCCTGTTTGTTTTCTATATAGATAGATAGATAAATATAAAAGCTATGAACTATGTTCGCAATAGAACCAGGCACCAGCATACTAGAAGGACATGCAACTCTTATATCACCTTCTCCTCACTTGGAAACCTCTTTGAATTTTATCATCTTTTGGTGCAATATCATCCTTCTTGTTTTAGAATACAAACAGGAATCTAGAGTGCAAATACTCTAGATTCAACCTTAAGTGTTGAAGGATGCAGCCCTTAACTCAGAAAACAAGAGACTTCATGATATCCTCTCTTACATTTGCTATTCTTTTACAATGCAACACAGGTAGTAGATTACCCTTCAGCACCTAATCAAAACTATAAAACTCAACTATAGTGATAGCATGATGGATAAAGCCAAAATCTTCTACACCCACAACAACATCACTCCTATGAAAAATGCCAGAGACAACTTTATCTCGATCTTAATGACAAAGAGGTGAATGTACAGAACTATTTTAACAAAGAACCATGTGAAAGAAATCCTTTATGCCAAACAAGAATGTGCAACAGCACAGATAGGATACCTCTGGTGTATATTCACATATCACCTTGAAAAAATAACTAATTAACTTGTTTTCAGAAAATCTATGCATGGAAATATTCCCTTGGATTGTTACCCTCCACTGCACAATGCAGAAAAAGGTTGGTAAAGGTTAACTAACCGGGAAGAGTAAATCCAGTGCTTCCCATGCTGCATGTCTAACAGCCCTCGTTGGGTACATTGGACCACCAGGAGATGTGAAGCTATAAAGGCATGCTTTAAGCCTCGTGCTTGTTGTCATCCTTAACTCCATCCCTGCAGGTGTTCAGTCTATTATGTCAACAAGGAACTAAAAGAAAGAACATGATAGCCAAAAAAATGGACAAGACTTTCAAAAATTAAATGTGTGTGTGAAATAGCAAAAGATTTAAATCTCAAGCATATTGAATTCTTAACATAAAAGTCAACATATTCAAAAAATAGGAAATGAGGTTATCATCACCTTGAAGAACTCTTATACATTTAAGGTAGTTTACCAATACTGGCTCCACCTTCAACTTTTGCAGCTGAGATGTCAAAACAAACAACAGAATTCTCATGCCTGGACAAAAGAATAACTCCCTACCAAATCACATTGTGCCGAGATTTCAATTTGAAGAAAGGAATTCAAGAGTATAATCCAGAAAAGCATATTTTAGATAATCCTAGAAGTATCAGAACATGCCTGATCAGTAAGCTCAATGACAAAAATGTCAGCTGGGCCCCCAACAAGGAAGCCATTTGGAAAAGAAGGAGAGTGATTCAATAATCTCTCCAATCTGTCAGCTGTATGACAAGGTTATCAGCATTATAATTTCTGAATGTATATCATATTGATTCACTATTACTTTATATACCTCACCACAAAAATTATATCAGCAAATACCTGGTTCGTAGAAGAAAAAGAATCTTGAAATTAGCAAGAAAAGATTTCGCCAAGCCTGAAAATAGGAACATGCAAAATGAACAAGACTTTATCCCAATACAAGCACAAACCAATTCAAATATAATTAAAGTTATAGAAGATGCCTTCTCTATGCTTTCAAGGTAGTTATCTAAGAGAAAACAGGAGGACCAACTGAATGTAAGAGGACAAGGAACGAATTGTAAACAGATATGGAACATACAGGTACCTGTATAGGTATTTTATTCATTTGACTAGGCTCCAAAGAAACCTCTTCAAAAGTGTACTGCAAAAGGAAAAATGAGCCCATAATACATTTATTGGCTGAAATAAAACTCGCTTAAGTTGTCAATCTCACCAAAAACAAATGACATGTAGAATTAAACTGCTAAAAATTCATCTGGTCACAGAAAAGTCAAAAATCCTCTTACGTCAAGTCTAGCTAGTGCCTTTTTAACATGGCCAATCAAAAGAAATATTTTGCACAGTAGCAAATTATTGCTTTTATGTTCTTTTGGCACCACTATTTATTGAACATCATAATAAAATTTGCATGAAGAAACAACTCACATGGAAGAGAGAGAAAAAACGTCTTGTGTTACTTTGAACATCAATCCTGCACAGAAGAGTTTTGAAGTACTTTCAAATAAATGCACTTTCAAAGAAATGCCAAAACCAGAGTAATTAGCTTCAAAGATTCCAACCAAATTAGAGCAGCTCGAGCAATCAATTAAATTCGGCAGGAGTTGTTTGGTCAATAATAGTAACTTATAAGAAGAAGAATCACAAAATGACAATGGAATGGTTAGCCTACCAATTGACGGTAAATTTAAAAGCATTCCTATGTAACAGGAAAACTGAAAACAATTGGAGCTTTACTCTCTGCTTCACAAGACTTCAACTGGTTATATTATTGAGCAAATGGTCTTTATAACCAATAGATATAGTTGGCCTGCTAGCCTAGGAACCATGGCAGTTCTCAGCACATCTCTTCCCTTGTAGGCTTCAAAAATTGTTAAGGGTCTTTGATATTTATTTCCCTAGCATCAAACAATGAAGGAAGGTAATGATCAAATTTGTGAAGCAGATCCAAGTTTGGAATAGCCAAGATCTCTCATAAATTAGGGAAAAATTCCACATAGAACCCTAGCAAAAGTGCACATAGATTACACTTATTCTTTTCCTCTTTCAGGCAGGGTAAATACACCATAAGTGGTGCTAAAAAGCTTTCTAGGGGGCATGCAAGGGGAAGCAAAATCCTTCCTCTAGTGACTTGCGACATTTGCACTCTTCCCAGGGATAAAGCATGTCTAAGCATTACAGATATTAAAGCTAAAGGTTCAATTATAGATCCAAGCATCCAAATGCTCATGGAAAATTTTAATCCAACAAAAGCTCTAACCATGCAATAAACTCAAGGAACCTAGTGTCCATTCCAAATATGCGATATAATTAGCAAATGGCAATGCAAATCCTTCCACTCTACAGAGTAAGCAACACTTTAAAGAATTGGACTGTTGGACAATTAGAACTAAAACATCTTTATTAACAACATGAGGAACATGCAATAATTGGTATTTAGCATCGACACCTTTTAGGACCTTCAGTTTCCTGTGTGGCCAACCTTGTAATGCTGGAAAAAGGTTTGCAAGGAAGGGTCTTTTCTGCTCAGGATATTTTTGGAATCAAAAGCTACAACAATGGTACACATGGACAGAATTCTTATTTTTAAAAATTGAGCGGTGAGGTAAAACTAACCTTCTAGGAGCTTTAGAAAATTATTTTTAAAGGATTCATTTTAATTCTGCAAATTCAAGGATTTGGACCTTACAATAGGGAACAGGTGCTGTGTAGTGGAAGAAGATGAATTCTATAAATGAACAAGATATACACCTTTTTCTTTATGTTTAAACACATGACAGGGAGTTTGTGACCCTAAAGAACAAAAGCAAAAAGGATGCCAAATGCTTTGGACATTAAATACAAAATTTTTGGGTAGTTAGTGCCTCATTCATGGGTTCACGGTCAAAACAAGACTCAGTAAGGATGGCACACATTGTTTTTTGGAAGAAAGGACAAAGTTGAAAAAACAATGATCAGCAATATATCGGCAAAACCAAGAAAATTTTAATTCAGCAATTAGTTGGGAAAATTTGACTAGAATTGTTATTTTTTTTCCTTTTTCTTTTTTTTGGAAGTATTGGCCATTTTTTTTAATCGGCTACTTACATATAGAATGGAGGGCTGGAAAAGACATGATAATCGCAAATTGTTTTAGTTCTTTTCAACATCAAAAAGGATAACAGGGCATGTTTGTTGACATTACCTATCTACAAAGATGTTTTGGTCATGGTTATGAGTTGTTAGATACACAAGGGGTACATATAAAAGATATGTGAAAAATTACATATTAAAGGGGATATATAGAACATTGATGGATGATTATAGGGTAGGAAGTGAGTAGGTATATATACATATTAAGGGCACATAGATTTGTGACTCTAAAAATATTCCCTTCACTAATTAATTAGGTACATTAAATGTCATCTCTAGTAGGAAGACTTCGTCCTTGAATTATCATTAGTATTCTTCAAGCTAGAGATGAATATCTTCTTTTCAATCTGATTCCTTCCATGTTACCATCAAAAATTAGTTGACAAAAGACTACTTTGTATCTGAAGCACATGATGCTACATGAAGATACGATCATCATAAATAGTAATAGTAGAGAAACTCGGACTCAGCATGGACCCAGCATGGACCCAGCATGGCCAATTTTTGACTTGGACTCGGACTCGGCAAAAAAACTCGGAAAAACTCGACAAAGAAAAAACCTGAAGAAAATGCAATTTTTCATTGGAAAAAAACTTTTTTTCATGCATATCACAATTAATTAACAATTTAACATTATGCAAATCCAAAATTAATATTGTGAGTGATAAAACACACTTCAATTAAAGAAATTTTAATGCCTCCACATATTCTTGTATTGCTTACGATATAAAAGGTACAAAATATCAAGTGGCATTAGCTCAACTGGTTAGATTCCTCAATGTTTAAGGAGGAGACCCAGGTTCAAATCTTGCCAAAAATGATATATGGATAATATCCAAGCTTTGTTGTAATACCACTATGTGGTGATGATGTAATACGGGTGGGGCCCGTTTTAATCCCATATAACTAATTGAAAAAAAAAAGGTACAAAATGCCTCAATAGGCCCACTACAATAGTCAACTAATTTATCTAGCGTCTAGCAATGCCTATGTCCTTTGTCATAGCTGAAGCTCTAGTCCTCTCTCTTTGTGCCCACGCCTATGCCTCTTCCTCTACCTTTGCTGCTAACTCCCCTGCCATACTTTCAAAATCATCCATTGAAAAGAGAGGCTCTTGGTGCTCCTCCTCTAGTTATGTGATCCATTCAAATGATGGACCCATTTCATCTAAATCAATGGCTTCATAATTTGATCCCCCGCAATTCTTTTGTAGTGGACGCAAAGGTTGTAAAGAACAAATGCAAGATCATTCAACTTCTCCTATGTGAGTCTACTCCACTTCTTGGAATGAATTTGCTCAAACATACTCCAGTTGCGCTCACAAACCAAAGCATTGCATGATTGACATAAAATTTTCATGGCAAAGCATTGAAGATTGGGCATATACACATCAAAGTCCTCCCACCATAAATCTAGAAAATGCCAAGAGAAAAGAAATTTAATTATTTATGTAAAATTTCGCCGGACTGAACACTTGTCCCTTTCCTAGTGCTTTCGGCGGCGTAAAAGGTTTAAAATGATTGTGGCATGGTGGTTATAGGGGCGGACTGCGCGAAGAACTATGTGGCGGCTTCCGGGGCGGATAGTGCAGAATACTGTGGCGGCCACTGCGCGAAGAACTATGTGGCGGCTTCCGGGGCGGATAGCGCAGAATACTGTGGCGGCCATAAAAGCCGGACAACCTGCCCGGATTCGTGGCGGCTACCAATTCCACCATGTAAATTCAAAAAAAAAAATTATTTATGTAAAATTGAAAATTGAGATTATTTTTTAAAACAAAATCAAATGACCACCATAAATCTAGAAAATGCCAAGAAAAAAGAAATTTAATAATTTATGTAAAATTGTAAATGGAGATTATTTTTTAAAACAAAATCAAATGACAAAATTGTTAGATAAAACAGCAGTTTGATTCATGTCCGGGATGGTTTAAATAATACAATTGCAGGACTATAATAGCCCGGAGGTTACGAAACCATCCGAGGCTGAAATAGAACCTGTTATAACAAATAACAAGTTCTGCCTAATTAACAATATAATGTAATAACAAATATACTAACAAATATATACGCTAACATCCCCCCTTATTACATTATTTGGGTAATGATATAACTACTAGCTATACTAACATCCCCCCTGATTACATCATTTTGCAATACAAAGAGAGCTGCGAAACAATTCAAATTTGACACGTGCAAGTGCCTTAGTGAAAATGTCTCGCAACTTGAGCATCGGTGGGAATGTGCTTGAAGCTGAATTCGGTGCCTCGAAACTTCATCTCGAATGAAATGACATTGTGTGTCAATGTGTTTTGTTCTTTCATGATGGACTCGGATTCTTGACTAGGTTCGAACACCCCGATTGTCGCAAAACAAGTGTATTGGAGATTTGGATGGATGACCCATACTTGTGCGAATGCGACGCAACCATATCACTTCGCACACAGCCTTCACGTGCGGCGCGATACTCGCCTCTCGTTGATGAAATAGCAACCACCGGTTGCTTCTTGCTGTGCCAAGAGACAAGACCAGATCCAAGATGAAAAATATATCCCGAAGTTGACTTGCGATCATCAAATGATCCGGCATAGTCGGAGTCCGTGTATCCTTGCAAGAAGAATTTGTTGTTCCTCTTGTATTCTAGGCCATATTCCATTGTGCCACGGACATAGTGAAGAACACGTTTTGCTGCTTTCCAATGAGTGGTCTTAGGCTCCCGCATGAACCTCGAAAGATAGTTGACAAGCAAATACGAGATCTCGGCCTAGTATTGGTCGGATATATGAGACTCCCAATCAACCGTCGATAGAGAGTACCATCTACCCGAGGTGAATCATCATATCGCGATAACCGAAGTCCAGCCTCCATCGGAGTTGCCATTGGCTTGCAATCGGTCATGCGATATTTTTCTAGCAATGTCTTGGCATATTTTTTCTGAGACACTTTGATGGAGTGCTCCTTCTGGCTGAATTCCAGACCAATACAGTAATGGAGAAGTCCGAGATCTGACATCTCAAAAGATTGACACAAGTCTCTTTTGACAGGAGAGATCATAGTTTCGAACTCCCCGTAATGAGCAGATCATCAACATAGAGTACAAGCAACACTATCTCAGTAACCCTCGTTTCTTGAAATAGAGGTTTGCATCCGACGGACATCTCTTAAAACCATGCTCGCAGGAGGTGATTGTCCATTTTTATATACCAAGCTCGAGGAGCTTGTTTCAGTGCCATATAAGGATTTGACCAATTTGCAAACTTTCTCGCTGTTGGCCTTCCACCGCAAATCCTTCCGGCTGAGTCATATAGACTTCTTCTTGGAGATCACCATTCGGAAAGGCACTTTTGACATCCATCTGATGAACTTTCCACCCAAACTGTGCTGCCATAGCACAAATAACTCGAATTGTTGTCATCCGAGAAGTAGGTGCAAAAGTTTCCTCGTAGTCAATGCCTTCCTTTTGAGCATAGCCCTTTGCAACAAGACGGGCCTTATGCTTATCAATTGTCCCATCTCGCTTTGTACTTGACTTTATACACCCATTTGCAGCCAATGGGTTTCTTTCCATGCGGCAGATCGACAAGCTTCCAAGTTTTGTTTTTCATCAAAGACTTATACTCTGCATCCATAGTAGCCTTCCACCGAGGCTCATCGAAAGCAACTTGTACTGATGTAGGTTCAAGATCGTCTATGGAAGACATAAACACCTTATCACTATCAATATCCATATCTTCTCGTATCTCTTGGTCGGATCTACGGAAAGTTCTTCAAAAGATCGACACGGATCATCAACCCCAGTATTCTCTCGTTGCAGCTTTCTCCCGTCGAGCCATGCTCGCGAGTACGAGGCCTATCCAAAGTCAAATCTGGTGGAGTAGATAGCTTAGAGTCTTTGATTGTATTTGTATACCACTTTGGATTCTTCTTCTTAGGTGTTGAAGAAGATCCGAAGAACCTCCAACCTTTGATGAAGGAGATTTAACAACCTGAGTTTCCACAAGGTCTAGGTATACATCTGATGTGTTTGCCGATGTGAAAGCCTCATCAAAAACAACATCTCTACTTATGTGAATCTTCTTGGTTAAGGGATCAATCAAACGATAACCCTTAGAGTGCTCATCATACCCAAGAAGAATACACTTCAATGACTTCTCATCTAGCTTCTTCCTTTTCTCTTTTGGTATGTGCATGAAAGCTTTACACCCAAAAATGCGTAGATGAGAAATGGAGGGTTTCCTACCACTCCATGCTTCCCGTGGAGTCATTCCTTGTAGGGCCTTTGTGGGTGCCCTATTCAACAGATATACTCGCTGTGGTGACAGCTTCTCGCCCAATATAGTTGCTCAAGTCTAGCTCCCGTGAGCATGCAACGAACCATTTCCATGATGGAACGATTCCTGCTTTCAAAGCAACTCCATTTTGCCGAGGAGTATAAGCAGTAGTTAACCTGTCTTGTGATCCCATTTTCTTTCAAGAATGCAAAAAATTCTTTAGAGGTGAACTCCCCCCTCGATCCGAGCGGAGGGTCTTTATAGAAGTCCCCGACTCCTTCTCAACAGATTTCTTGAATTGCTCGAAAGAAGCCAAATGCTTCAGATTTCAGTTGAAGAAAGAATACCCACATCTTTCGTGAGTAATCATCCACAAATAACTGAAAATACCTCTTACCCCCACAACTCTTGGGAGTGAAGGGACCGCACGGATCAGCATGAACCAACTCCAGAGGTTTCTTTGCTCTAGTAGAGCTCTTTTCAAAAGGCACTCTATGCCGCTTTCCTGCCAAGCGATCGAGCAAACCGGTAAAGTGGTAGAAAGGGAAGGAAGACCCTTAACCATCTCATACTTACTTAGCTCAAGTAAGTAACCGTAACTCAAATGTCCATATCTCTTGTGCCATAGGGAAGTTGCCTCCTTTGTAGAGACCGTCATGGCAACATGTGGAGTAGAGATAGTATCTAAGGCAAATAAGCCATGCTTATATGAAGCGGTTGCAATGTTCTTACCCCTCCCGGTAATAGAACAACACTTCTTGCCTCCCTCAACACTAAAGTTCACAACCATATCTTTGTCCGGAATTTGTGTGACTCGACAACAAATTGTTTGCCAATCCCGGAACATAGAGAACTTTATCAATCTGACACTTGCCATCGGGAAGAGTGACTCGAAACAAGTGCCTTCTCCCTGAACCTTGTAGGTTTTATCATCAGCAATAGTGACAGGTTTGCCCTCTTTGGCCTCAAAAGACTCAAACCACGATTTGTCACCAGTCATGTGCTTACTGGCTCCAGTAATCAACATACCATATAGGATCCGTCCGCTTGGACACTGTGGTAGTCATGAGAACTTTGTGAGCTCTCTCGGAATCCGTGTCAGATTCTTCAACAACAACATTCACTTGCTGTTTGTTCTTTTGTGGTTTGTTTCGGCCTTTCTGTTTTGATTGCTTATTCTTATGCCAACATCTGTTTGTATCATGACCTTCTTTGTCACAAATCTTGCAATATCTCTTTTTCTGTTGAGGTTGTTGAGTTTGTTTCCCTTTTGAATCCTTTTGTGAATTCCCTCCCTTCTAAAAATTACCCTTCTTCCTCGGTTCTCGCCCTTTCCTGTTGATGTAGAGAGCAATGTTAGAAGAATCATCTCTCTCGTAGTTGGCGTGCTTCCTCCTCTTGAAACATATTAACCAATTCTACAAAAGTAACTTTCCGTTGTGATACATGAAGGGAAGTAATCAACACCCGATAAGAATCGGTAAAGCTCTCAATACAACCGAAGTAAGGAGCTTGTCTTCAATCGGTTCTCCCAAAGAATTCAACTTTGCTTTCAATTCAGAAACTCGCAAAGAAAGAATTCAACTGTCTCACCCCGCTTCATGCTCGGATCGTGTAATTGAGATTGAAGAAATAGAATGGTGGAATCATTCTTTCCCTCATATATAGTATTAAGGGCATCCCATGCCGCTTTACTAGTTGCACAGTCAGCAATATGGGGTTGGACTTCATCATACACAACAAGCAAGATGAGCACTTTTGCTTTACTCTCTAGCTTATCAAAGTCTCTTTGAGCATTAGATGGAGTTGTAGCACCAAAAATAGGTGAAGGTCCGGTTGTTGCTCCAGATACAACATCCCATAAATCATCCATTGCTAGGATGGCCTTCATCTTATTTTTCCATGGTGTGTAATTAGGACCTTTCAACAACTGATGAGAATCAGTCATTAGTTTTGCAGACATGATGAAGGTTCCTTATAACACCAATTGGTCCCCCTTTCGATATACCTTTTGCTAGGCCGTTATACCGTACAAAATACCCGCCCTTACGTGAGGGAAACTATAGGTATTTAGAAAGATCAACAAAAATCACCCGCCCTTACGTGAGGGAAACTATAGGTGAGTTTTAGAGATCATACGATACGTGGAACATAAGCAATACTGAAAGGGAATCGCCTTGTTGATGGCACCTACCATAGAAGATTCTTCTCATGCGTGGGGCGTAACTTCCCCTAAACACTATGAAGAATACTTCGTCAAGATTTACGCCTAAACACAAGAGCGATTAAGGGTAGTGGATGGAGTAAAAAAAATGCAAAAATGGCAAACTTATCTCTCCCCGACGATTTATAGAGAACAAGCTCAGACGTCGTTGTAGCAGCTATATTAGGCGGCGGATACAGTAGCGCAATCACGACAGCTTTACCTGTAAGTGCTGGCCAGAGGTATCACAAATACCGAACGTTGCAAGTGCAATAAATTGCACGGATGGGTTTTAATTATTCCGGGGACTTAGGGAGTGAATTTGATTTTAACTTTTAATGTTATAGTGCAAGAAATCAAATATGCAACATACAACAAAAAAAGTGCCCACAGGAATAACCCACTAGGTGTCGGGCGCAGCCGAAAATGCACCTTTTACAATTCGCCAAATTGCTATTTTTCAAAAAAAAATTACTCTCTCTATCCCCCCTTTTTATGGTATTTTAACAATTTATAAATTTTGAAAAAAGTAAAATTTAATCTTTTAATAAAAAATATTTCATATTTAATTAAATAAGTTTCTAATTAAATTAAAAAAAAATAATTAAGAAACAATTTAATTAATATAAAATATTAATTATTAAAAAATTAAAACTTTAATCAAAATTAAATAAAAAACTTATACCTGGCAGGATTGGAACCTGCAACCTCAGGGCTCCCCGAGCCCTACCGCATAGCTCACTGCCAGGTGAGCTAGCGGGCTGATCCGCTTGGATCAGTGGGATCCTCCTCTTTCAACACGAGCCCGCAGCTCGTCCTGGCCGTGCCTCCTCCTCTTCCGGGCTCTGTCCTCCTCCGCTGGTCGCGGCCGCAGCGCGCGGCTGCTGTGCAGCAAGCAGCCTGCGGCTGGACAACCCGCGGCGGCTGCTGCTGCAATTAGCCACGGCTGCTATTGTGGCCGCGGCTGCAGCGCGGCCACACTCGCAGCCGCGCTACGCGTCGCGCACGCGGGCGATAGTTAGCCGCGGCTGCTGCGCGTTGCGCACGCGGGGCAGCAATAAGCCGCGAGCCGCTGCGCAGTGCGCACGCGGGGCAGCGATAGCCGCGAGCCGCCGCGCAGCTGCACGCGGGGCAGCACGGGAGGGGAAGGGGGGGGGCGTGTGGGTGGCCACGTCGCGGCGGCGGGAGGGGTTCCGCCGCACGTGATGAAATATCACGTCGCGGCGGGGGGGCGGTTGCGGCCGCAAAATTTTTTTTTTTTTTTTTTCAATGCAATCACGCGGCGTGGGGGGAATTCCTGCGTCCGCAAAAAAAAAAAAAATTTAATTCAATCGCGATCACGTCGCGAAAAATTAAATCTCGCGGTGCTTGGGAAAGAAAAACAGACCAGCGCTGGGAAAAACAGCGCACAGGAGGTCTGTGTTTTTTTTTTTTTAAAACTATGCGTTCAGGAAAAAAAACGCACAGTCCAGCGTCCGCAAAAAAAAACGCACAGTCCAGTCCAAGCAAACAGCGTCCGCCTCCTCTCCTCTTCTCACGTTACTGGCTCTGATGCCATGTTAGATAAAACAGCAGTTTGATTCATGTCCGGGATGGTTTAAATAATACAATTGCAGGACTATAATAGCCCGGAGGTTACGAAACCATCCGAGGCTGAAATAGAACTTGTTATAACAAATAACAAGTTCTGCCTAATTAACAATATAATGTAATAACAAATATACTAACAAATATATACGCTAACAAAAATCAATAATAATTCTATCCATAAGGATTACCTAGCCTCTGGGGTTGTGAAAAAGTAGCCCTTATGTAAACTTGTAAATTGAGATTATTTTTTAAAACAAAATCAATAATAATTCAATCCATAAGGGTTACCTGGCCTCAAAGTTGCCCTTCCCTGAATGCATTGTGGGGTTGTGAAAAGGTAGCCCTCACATCTCTTGTAATCTTGCAACTCATACTACATCATATTATGAGTGTTCTCATCTGGCACCTTCCGAGTAAGGCATTGTTGAAGGCCTGACATCACCTCATAGTCAACCTCGAATGAATCATCATTAAAGAATTTGGGGTTGAGGTTACCCTGCAACATGTAGTGGGCTATGGAGCTAAAAGTCTATTGCCAATCAGTTCCCAAATGGGATTGTAGTTGGGCTTGGAATAATTATAAAATGGGGCTATTGCCTCTTTGGCCCTATCCATGGCCTCATATACATAATATCCCACTGGTGATTTTTCTCCATCAACAAGAAGGAGAACCCTCACCAAAGGTTTGACACCTAAAGTCAAATGAGAGATTTTAGTTATTGTTAGCAACTTAGCTGTTTGAAATTTGGATAACAATTCAAATTTGTAAATGGAAAAATCATTTATAAAAATAAAAAATAAAAATAAAAACTTAGTCTTGTGCCTTTATTACCTCATTCAGAGTTGTCCAGACAAGCTTCTCAAATACATAATCGTAAACCTTTTGTCCCTCAGTAGAGAATCAATATATAGCAGCATCTTCTCCATTCCACTCCTCACAAACATCCTCTTCAATGCCCCCCTTGCATCAAAGAGGCTCTGCAATGCAATGAAGTTTGGGGCGAATTGTGTGACTCCAATTCGCACAAGCTCCCTCCCATTAATGAACTATCTCATTACCTGGAGAACCCACGTATGGTTGTAGATAAATTTTGTAATACATTTGGCCTTATTTACAACCTCAAACACCCAGGGTAATTTCCCAATGTCTTCGAGAAGCAAATCGAGACAATGGGCTGCACATGGTATCCAAAAAATCATGGGGAATCTCTCCTCCAAAATCCTTCCAACTACCACATACGTCGTTGCGTTGTCCATGATAACTTGGACAGCATTGTCGTCCCCTACTTGCACCACAACCTCCAACAACCTAGCAAGCAATTCAACACTCTTAACTTGGGTCGATGCATCAATTGACTTGAGGACACAATTCCTCCTATAGAAGCAACCAAAAAATTAATCAACGTCCAATTCTTCCCATCGGTCCACCCATCAGACATGATCATGCAACGCAGTTTTCTCCATATCTTACGCTCCTCTTCAACCAAAAGTTAGATATCCTCCATGAATTCTTGATGAAGAGGGCCCCTAACATCATCATAAGTGGGCGGCTTAAATCATGGGCCGCAAACTATGAGGGCATCAACCATTCCCTGCCAATATGGAGACCTCGCCACATTGAAGGGAATGTCGAAAAAATACTAAAAGCTTGCACAAGCCTTCCTCGTGGCCTTGTGCCTCTCCTAGTTCCATGTAATCATACTCTAAAGCATGGGTTGTGACCCTGGCGTGGAATGTTCCACAAAAAATGACTCCTCTATCCCACTACCTGGGTTTCCCAAATATGGACTCAATCCATGACAACGCTACTGAAAACGGCTAAAGGTGCCGCTCCTACCCTTTGTAGGAGGTCGTTAAGGAGGAGTAGCCATAGCTTCGCTTGTTTTTCTTTTTAGTTCTTTCTTTTCTTCATAATGTGCTAGGAGGGCATCACATTCCCACTATACTTCAAGTTCCATGTTATCACATAGCTTGACATCATGGCCAGCTATTTTCGCCAAGTGGTATTTGAGGTGGTTTATGCTTCCATAATGTTTTTCACCACAAAAGTTACAATAGACCTTCCCTTTCTTTGAACCATCCTTCACATACTTCCAAGCAAGGTCTCTTTTCCCATCATTTTATTTCAATATGACTGCACATGGAAACTCAAGTAGTTAGAAACGTTAAAAAAAAACCCTAGAGTTTAAACATTGACAACTAAAACTTTGTTTTTTTTTTTTACCTCATGTAACTGTTGGGTGGTTATTAGATTCTTGAAAGCTAGGAAAATGTTGGGTTTAAGATGCAAATGAGTGTTTTTGTGGGTGATTTCACCTTATCTCTACTCTCTGCAAAGTGGGAATAGCAAAAAATAAGGCCAATTTGGACATGGACTAGAGATACAATTCGACGGAGTAAGGGAGAGTACAGGAAATAATGCAGGACCCTCGAGAAATAATGCAATCTCCTCAGAAGACTCAGATATTTCATCTACACCCACATTGAGAATCCTCCTGAATACTGAAGACTCCTCAAGAGCGGCTTCACCATTAATCCGACATCCTCAAAGATTACGGAGATCACCAGAACAGAATGAGAGAAGGGAACTACGTCAGAACTTGGCTACCAACAATGAATATCATATGAATCGGGAGCAGGCAACCGAGATTCTGTGGCGGGACGTCAAAGACGTACCTTAACAGCCAAGGTACAGAGGATGGTTGGAAGATTCAAGCGAGGATGAGAATCAACCGCGAGACCCTAATATACCCTACGCCAATCTCAACCCAAACTGTAGGAGACAAAGGGATGAATTCCGAAGTAGGCAAGCAGTGATCAAATTCCTCGAAATTGTACAGGTAATTGAAGACGAGGAGTCTCTGAGCCCACAAGACGAGGACAACAGAGAAATAAATAATCAGTCGAAGAATGAAGTCACAATACCAGGAAGATCAGTACCACTTAGGTGGAGAACGCCATATGAAGAAGCCACGCAACGTCTAACTGAGTGTCCGGAGGTGGCAAGGTATCGATTGGCAGCAATGGACTTACGACGACACAGGCAAAAAGTAAGACAATTGCAACAAAGAGTTCAAGAAACCTCAAGCTGGCCAATGAACACTGCAGGAGAAGGAAATGACTCAAGCACGAATTCGGCTTTTTCAGATCAATACCAAGAGGCCCTAGCTCAATGCGCACCACAGAGACGCTTTGAAGAAGGCAGGTGGAGACAACGGTTGATAAGGGCAGACAAGAGATTAAGAATCTTGCACCAACTGACACCTAGCAATCAAGCACATGCAGAACCAAGCTCACGAGCAGAACTGTTGGACCAAGCTCAAAATAGAGGTGACTTGGGCAATCCTGGGAGTTCATTAGAACTTCTGGGTAACCCAAGCTTACTAGACCAAGGGAGGAGCGTGGTTGGCCTCCATCCTGGTAACCCGAGAGGAAGAAATTCCTCTCCTACCCGTAGGTCAACTAGTCCACGGATTGGGCCGCAAGGACCATCTGTGGACATAGTCCAAGTCAACCCATCACTACGTGTTCCTGAGAATAGACCCTTGGGTCTACCTTAGTGACCTCGTAGGAACTGAAGACGTCATCAAGAACGATCGAGGGACTGATCGAATCTCGGGAAGCTGGGAATACGACAGCCCCACATTAGGGAGATTCGACCGACAAGGGGAAGAGGATGAGTCACACCGGCTCGAGGGAGACATGGGTCTCGAAGCAGGGATCTTCATCAAGCACAGATAGACCAAGGATGGGCAGTCGTTCATCGTCAAATCGATAGACTTCAAGGCAGAGGCCAGGGGATAGGGAGGATCTATCGAAACATTGGGCGAAGAGGGAATCATTATCCCAGTGGTAGGATGACCAACCGTCAGGAGCAAGACAGGACTGTATTCCATTATCTTGACGATTGCATGATAATTCAACGGGGTGACGGAAGAACTAAACGAGTTCGTCTTGAAGATGAACCTATCCGTCTGGATGAGGAGCCAACCCGTCTATACCCTAGTAGCACCCGTTTGAATGATGCAATTACACGTCTAGACGATGGAGGAACCCGTCTGGCAGACATCTGGTTGGAACGTACACGTCTGGCAGTTGAGATAAGTTAGGATGACGTCAGCAGAAGTAGATGTCAAGCAGAGAACTATCAGATGTCTAGGCAGGGGACACATCATCAGCCAGAAGAAGATGGGCTACCAAATTGGCATATTATTCCACGAAGAACCATAAGCTAGGATGAATAGCCTCAAATGGAACCCCTCACAGCCAGAATAATCGCTGCAGTCGTCAACAAGTAGAAAAACATGGAAATGGCGATGGCTTCAGCAGTTATGGAACTGGTAGCCGTCATCAAGAAGATAGCGCGTCGGATACCTTCGAAGTACGCATTGGCATTGCCATGTGCTTCACCCAACGGTGTTAAAAAAGAAAGCGCAATTTTGAAAAATAATAAAAAAAAAATTAAAACAAAAGAAAAAGACAAAATAAGACACTAGACGTCTTGTGCATGTAAACTACGACGTGGCACGCATGCAGACGACGATTTCTACGTGGCAGTTAGACAAACGGTTGCATGGGCGGCAGAACTATAAATTGGAAGTGCTTGGGCATTCTTGCTCATTCACTTTCGACTTGTGCAGGAGAAACGCAAGAGGAGCGCAAGGGAATCGGAGCGGAGATAGGGTTGCCGACACACCACTATTTTTTTCCAGAACGAAGCTCGATGCCATTGCAATTGGAAGAATCAAAAAGCTCCGTGGAGACTTTTCAGATTTTCTGTGCAAATGCAAGCATTCTATCTTCTCGATTCGCAGACGCATAAGGGAAGTCGTGCACAAGTTCTGTCAGTGACACGTTCAAGATCAAAAGATGTCTAGCACCAAAAACTGCAGATTAGACGTCTAACAACAACCGTCTGGAACTGCTACCCGTCTAGAATGGAACCCGTATGTAGTTGTTACCCGTCCACCGCTAAGTACCCGTCAAAAGACTAGACGTCTGGGAGAAAGAAGACATCTGGTAGGATAGACGTTTGGAGAAAGAAAACGTCTGGTAAGGAGAAGACGTATGGAGGAAGAGACACCCGAAAGATTAGACGTCCAGAGAAAAAATACGTCTGGCAGATTGAAACGTCTGAGGAAGTAGACAACTGAGGGAAAAGAAACGTCGGAAAGGGAAGATAAAACTATGAGTTGCCAGAAATCAGGACAAGTTCCAACCTAACCAAAAGCGGTACCCGAGCCAAGTGCAGCTAAGCGACTCCGTCATCATCAGGAGCATGATATGATGCGCGGACAAGTGTCGAGCCCAGACAAGGGGCAAACTCGAGATAGACGTGAGGTTGTGCAAACAGAGGTACCTACTCGAAAAACCAGAGAAGTCCAACAAAGCAGTAAGGATCAGATCTTGATTGAAGAGATCACTTGGATTTGCCCTACGGGAGATTTTTGTCGACAATGGTGGGCAGAGACACCAGCAGACGATCCGGTGAAGACAAAAATCAAAGATGCAGGAGTAAATTTTATTTTGCAGGTCCCAAGTTTCGACAAGGAATTTTTCAAGGAATACCTGGTGCAGATGTTGCAAACTTATAACGCACCTCGGAATACCAGCACAGTACGCGTTGGTGATTGGAACTTGGTGGTTGAATTTTTTGTACCTTTGGACTTCCAAGGAAGGGCAAGCCAGTGATCAATGAGCGGGTTGATCCCAAGAAAACTCCGCAGTTGATATTGGGTATCACTACTCTGAAAGAGGAGGAAGTGGATGCCATGTTAGCCACTCCCGATAGCAGGGGAGTTAAGTAGCCACAACTGCAAAATAAGGGTTTGGAGTGCATTATGAATGTCCTGATGGCCAGATTGTCAGGCGAACAGCGCAGCTTAGATCTTCTCATTTGGCTCATACCATACTTGCAAGGGATAGAACAGGGAGGGAGTGGCATATGACTGGGCAACTCATTTGGCACTTCGCATTCAGAATTTTCTGATGCGAACTACAAAGAATTTTTCAATGGCATTTCACGCCATTGGACTACTTTTGGATGCAGCCTCCAAGGCAGGAGTACAAATTCCAAACTTTGACCCACCTTAGCAATTACCGGACTTGGCCCCGACCATCTTGCGGTGGAAGGATGCCAAACCTCAGGTGAAAAAGCAGACACTGGTAAAGAAGCCACGGGTGAAACAGATCTCCCATAAGCCTTCACGTAAGGAAGGGTTAGTGATCAATTCATATGGGGAGGATACGGCACCACCATCGATGGAGGCGAAAGGGCCAACAAGAGAACTTGCTACAAATCCGCCAAAAGTGCCCAAACCGACGAAGAAGAGACAACGATTTGACTCACCACCACCATCATTATTCCCAGATTAGGTGCGAAATATCACAGCGGAAAAGATTGCTCGCAGTTGTGAGATAGCTCAAATCTTGAGCAATAGATGAAGGTACAACGGGAAGAAGTTGATTTTGAAATCCCCTCAGTTCTGCAGAATGTTCCAACTGGAACTAGTACTTCTAGGCAAATTGGACCTAAGGAATCTTCGGCAGAAGCTCATAGTCAGGCTCGTGTGATGTCACCACAAGCACCTCCCGAATCCGTATTTACAACCACTTCCTTTGTTGCCTCCCTGTGGGTTGTTTCCTTTGAGGATATTCTCATAGCCGACACAGCCAGAACAACAGTACCCACAGATATTCCAGCTGAACCCGTAGTCAGAAGGGTAGAGGAGGGCCTACCACCCCCTAGTGTTGGAAATCCAGCACCTAGGACAGTACAGCATCCCATTTCAGTAGATGAAGAGGTCTCTTTGGGACATGAGACCACTGTAGAGAAGGGAGAGCAGCCCCCACAGACAGAAGTATCTCAGCAAGTTGTTGGGACAGAAGGTGACAACAGTCAGGCTCAAGTACCCTCAAAACAGTCTATAGTGACAGAATGGAAAGTAGCCAAAAAGCCCATCGACCTCTCCGGGAAGGGGAAGGCGACGTTGCAAGAAGAAGAGGAGGAACATGAGGATGCATGGTCCAAATGTGTTTTGGTACAGCTTCCCAATCTCCTGGATCAATCGAATAATATGGATCAACAGGCGGTAAAATGTTTTTCCAAGCTAATGGAGATAATAGAAAACCTACGCTTGCAGTTTGACGTAGCTTGTATTGACCAATGGAAGAAGTGGCAATTCATGGCAAAAGAAGAGCTGGACAGATTGGTGAAATGGACCACACAGGGTCCTTGGCGAGCAGAGATTTCCAGCATTTATTAGACCCAACCTTGGACACTGCCCACTATACACTTGTCAACAATGGAGGGAATGGCACAACTGTCGGAGAAAATGCCCACCCTCTACTTGGAGTCGGCACAGTTGTATGTTTGTGGCCACAACACTAATCCTCCTTAGAGCACTCCATAGAACACGGATCACAGGTGGAGTTAGCACCCGAATTGCTGCCCATGTATAGCCAGTTTAACTTCTTAGCCCACTTGTTGTGTTGGCTAGCAGAAGGAATCAAATACTTGCATTCAGCCAAGCAGACGGTAGACAGTGAGTTGCAAGTGGTACAGGAAGCATTACAACGGAAGGAGCAACTTCTAGAAGAAGGGAACTGCAACAAGACTTACAAAACCTTAGCACTCAACTTGAATAACGGGCTCAGAAAACTCTCAAACTTGAGGCTGAAGTGTTGCAGCACAAGGAGGCTAAGGAATTGTCGGTCAAGCAGACTAAAGCATTAGCGGCTCAAAAGAACCAGAGTGAACTAGCTTGGCAACAAGAGATGAAACAACGTGAAGAGACTTGGCAGAAGGAGCAGGCAGCCTTGCAGGAGGAATTGCTGCAAGCACAACAGCACGAGGCAGCTCTTAAACGAGAATTGGCACAGAAGGCTTCACCCTCTTCCACAGTGTCTGAACAAATGAAGGAGATTTTCTTACTGCGGGAGGTTGAACTGTTATCTCAGCTCCAGGAGACGGAATAGCATGCCAATACCTTAGGAGTAGAATGGGCCAAGTACTACAATTATGCCAAGCGGGTTAAGGATGAACGCGAAGCTCTTCAAACACGAGTCCAGGACTTGGAGGAGGCACTTCAGGCTACAGTTCCCAAAGATGCTGAGACCCCTCAGAGCGAGCGGAGAAAGTCGTTGAGGACATCGACTTCTTCGAAGGGGAGGATAGATGTAGACAGCAGTTCGAAGCAAAAATAAATTACCGAACTGTCTGACAAGAATGTCCTATGGAGAATCACAATTTTGAATATGTACATCAATTTTGATATTGTATGCGTCATTTAATGTTATGTCTTGCAATGTAAAATCAGTCGATCTAATGAATACGGACTGATTAGTTAACTGCACAAAAGGACAAACACAACCGTCATTGTGTTAGACGTCCAGTTAGTTAGACATCTGGATTAGTTAGTCATCTAGTCCAGTTAGTTAGACGTCTAGACTGCTGTGTTAGACGTCTAAGCCAGTTTGTTACGCTGGAAACGAATTGTTAAGCATAAGCGGTTGGGACGGTTGAGACAGGTTAGTTGCAGTAACTACCTGGATTAATAAATACCCCCCTTATTTCTTTTTGTAATCTATCCATACTTGTCTAGAATGCATATTTGTTGTGCAGCAAACGTTGTCATGTGTGATTGCATATGGATTATAGTGTTGTGTTGTAGGTATTGATCATTGCTTGGTACGAGAAGAAACATCGTTGTGTGTGTTGTTTTGTTGTTGCAAGAACCAGCAGAAGCATTGAAGACTGAATGATGAAAACCTAGGCTATAGACGTCTGGACTTGTCCGTCTCAACCAACCGGTCACACGTCCAAGCCTAGCTGTCTGACTTGCTGGCAAACCCGTCCTAGACATCTACTACCTAGACGTCTAACCTGGTTCCTCTAGATGTCTGATGTCTACCCCCTAGATGTCTAACCCATTTGACCTAGACGTTTGTCTAGACTCTACCGTGTTCGTCCTAGACGTCTATCCCCCTAGACGTCTAAACCATTACTCTAGACGTCTACTGCCTAGACGTCTAGCCTGACTGTCCTAGACGTCTATTGTCTAGACGTCTACCTACATGCCCCAGACGTCTACTGTCCTAGACATCTACTAAATTTACTCATCCATAACTAAATAGCATGTCAAGTTGTATAGCCAAGTTCATCACCCCTTCCTAATTCTTGTCGTTCCCTCGTCCCAAGAAAGCACTCACCCCTGTCTATAGCAAAGGCTAATCACCCATGCAATCCGATGAGATGGAATGATGATCATAGAGACACTTGAAGATGCATTGTTTTCATAAGACCAAAAAAGGTGACGTTCAACTGTAATACCCATAGCGGTAGGTATATTCAGCCATAAGTCCAATGATGGAAGGCATTTGGTGTCATCAAACCCATAGTGGACGATTGGCAATAAGACTTTTGCTTGTGAGTTAATGACTAAACCTTGTGTCGTATCCAGTTTAGTCATTAAGGGGGTGTGTTGGGATAAATATCATAACAAGTATAGGGTTGAAATATTCTAACCTATGCTTAGTAACATAGTATGTTCGTTAAGTGCTAGGAAGATCTGTTTGGGATTTGTGCTTACTGTTGTCACATTTTGCAAAGGGGTACCAATTCTGAAAATCTGTAAAAGGTTGCTGCTACCTTCCTTCTCTCTCCTCTCTTCCAATTTCCTTCATGCTCTCTCCGCCTTTCAGCTGTCTATTTTCTGTTCTGCATCTTTGTTGTTCCAAGTATTTTTCAGTAGTTTCAGTTTGTGGGCAAGAGGCCCCAAAAATTTCTAAGTGTTGAGCCCGCCCGAAGTCGCAGCGACGTCGGGCGGCGCTCCTTGTTTTATGCGACATTGGGCGAGGCCGTCCGACGTCGCGCCTGTTTTTGTGCGCCATCGGGCGGAAGAAGAAAAGTGTAAGAAATTTGGCTAAGTGTTGGCTGCCTTGCGCCGTCCGACGTCGCCCAATTTCGTTGCGCCGTCCGGCGTCGCGCCTCTTTTCGTGCGCCATTGGGCGGACCAAGATGGAAGAAGTCAAGCGAAAATTCCTAAGGCAAGAGCCTCCCGCCGTCGCTGGATTTTGCTGGCGCCGTCCGACGTCGCGCCAGTTTTGAGCGACATTGGGCGGAAGAGGAAGAATGAAAAGAGAGGTTTCTAAGTAGAGACCCGTCCGTCGTCGTCGACTTCCTTAAGCGCCTGCCGTCACCTCCCCCTTGTCAGCAGATATCAGCAAGTGACTTCGGTCATTTCCCCCTTCATCAACAGACTTCAGATCAAGGCCAAATGTGCAGTTTTGGGATGTGTGTCAAGATGTGACAGAAGGTGTGCCACCAAGGTACAAGGTAGATGAACATTCAAGAACCAACCATACTGTGCCTACCGCATTCAACTGGACCTAACTGCTCACCTACCAGATCCGCACAAGAGCTGTCCCATTTCCAAGTAGACCTTGCTGCAGGTACGCTCATGGCCCGCAGAGGTCAAATCTCAGCAGCTTTTGGCAGCTTTTGCAGCTTTTGTCAGGTCTAGAATTCTGTGCCTAAATGTAATTTGGGGGGAAATTCCTGCTATAAATAGCAGTGTGCTTTCATTGTAAAAGGGGGGAAGAGGGACATATTGCTAGAGAGCTTTTGTTGTATCAGACACTTGCTTCTAATTTAAAAGCATCCTTGGCTCTATTACTTGTCTTGTTCTTTTATGCTGCCTTCTGCAAATATTTCTGCTTTATGTTCATTTATTTTTCTGATTGCTGTAATTCTGAATCTGAATTAGAGCATTGGCAATTAGATGAATCTGGAATATGAAACTGAAGGATACATAAGGACGAGTAATAGTAATAGTTTATGTTACATGCTTTTGTTTTAATTGTTGTTGGTTTGTGTACTAGCTAGTAATCGTGCTGCTTGTTCTTCCTCACCCCTAGCACATGACATTTACATTTCTTTCAGTCATTTACAATCTCTTTCCAGCACTTTTATCCAAAAAACCAAGTAGATTAGTATAGGAAGCCGGCCTTCTCCGGAGATTGGCACGGAAGGCATTCCTTCCTTCCGGCCTTTCAATCTGCTGGGTGAATCTAGGGCGCAATAGATTAAAATCCTTTCCTTAGTGGCAGATTCGTAACCAACAGTTTCTCTGGCATAAGCAATATTGAAGCAACGGTGTTCGCCTCAATACTGTCAGATTTGAACACCTGGCGACTCTGCTGAACCTGAATATTCTCTGAGTCTCAAAGACTGGTCCAATATCAAAATTCCTTCATGCATACGAGATGGAGAGTTAGGAACGCAGGACGGGATCCTGAGTTTTACGAGCTTGACATCAACGCTGCTGGAGAGCACCCGAGGCTGGTTGATTATCAAGCCGATCAAGACGAACAAGAAGTTGAAGTCGAGGAGCAAGAAACAACTAACACTGATACCGACTACACTACTGACCAGCTCGAGGAAGACGATCAAGACGCAAATATGGCAAACCCTCAAGCGAATGCTCCCGAGCTATTCCCAGCTGTTGATTCCACTGGACCCCTTCAGCTCCCTGGGAAAAATGTTGTTCCACCCGCTGCATTAAAGGCTATTCCCACATATGATGGAACTGGGAAGACAACCTTTGAACATATTCAAGACATCTTGGCATTGGCTGCACTTCATGCCATCACGGATGAAAGTATGAAGACCCGGCTGTTGGCTCTCTCCCTGCGAGGGAAGCTTTTATACTGGTACAGATCCTTGCCTGAAAATTCTATCACGGGATGGGCTCAACTGGCCGGTCGGCTGGTCAAAGGATCCAACGAGTCCGCGGATCCCTCCTCGTTGTTGCACCAGTTTCAAACCATTCAGCGACATCCGCAGGAGGAAATATCAGATTTCAACATAAGATTTGCGCGGTCATGGAAAAGAGTGCCTATTGAACTGCGCCCTTCCGATGGACAAGCTGCTCACTACTACCTCAGAGCGTTCAGCTCAGACATCAGTCTAGTCATCAAGATAGCCCGTGTGAACACTTTTCCCGAGTTGTATGAGGCAGCTCAGAGGGCAGAATTGGATATGATTGCCATAGGTAGACTTCCACACAAGATGCAGACACCCATCTACCCTGATTTCCCTCAATCACAGTATCCACCGGCGTCTGCCTCATCTTCAACATACCAGAATCCGTGGAACCCTGCACCAGTGGTCACTCCATATTCTTCCCAGACGCATTTCCCCACTCAGCCTGCGCCTCCACTCCCGTCTGCCCCACAACATCCATCACTCCCTGCGCCTCCACAATTCCCCGCATTGCCTCCGGCACCGCCGTTAGCTCCATTGCCTTCATCCACCCAGTCGTCACTACAGCCAAGATTTTGCAGCATGTAGAGTCACTTACTTCCGTCTGCCTGACATTGTCCAATGACATGGCCATCATGAAAAAGAAGCAGGCCCAACAAGAATTTATTCCTAGGAGGCCATATCCTCCTCCCGCACTGACGAGAGAGCAAGCAGCTCAGGCCCATAGGCCACCGACGAGAAATGCTGCGAGCAACGCCGAGCCGAGCACTTCAGATCGTGTGCACTGGTGCTCCACCTGCAATGATCCTCACGGGGAAGACAGTTGCATGCTGCATCAACATTATGTTCAGACTCTAGGCGGCAGCAACCCTGAAGATCAAGTGAACATGATCCGAGAGGAGGAGCGCAACTTTGCAGTCTCAGAAGAAGACCCAGTGTCAATTCTGACCAGGAGGGAAAGAAAGCCGATTGAGGTGGATACGGCCCAGATGCAGCCTTTGAAGGTATACACCAGAAGAGAGAAGGTGCAACCCGCCGCCGAAGCTCCCCACAAAGCACCTTTGCCCCTACCGGTAAAAGAAAAAGCACCACCAGCCAAAGCTCCCGCAACTCAAGCTTCAGTAGCTCCACCTCCAACCGAGACCCAAGAGCAGGCTCGAGAAAAGCTTAAGTATCCGTCGCTTACAAAGCGACAGAGGGTTGAGGCAACGCAGCAGTACCGCTCCAAATATGAGCCAGGGAAAGAAGTTGAGGGTCCGACTACTTCTGCCTATAACATTGTTGATGAGCTCAAGAGGACCCCGACGAAGATTAGCATGTATGATGCCCTTCAGCTCCCTGGGCAGGTCGATTTGCTGCAAGAGTCACTGAAAACTGTCAAAAAGGGGAAGTCACTGCAGCCCGTGTTGGCTCAGCCCTTGACTACGTCAATCACTGGAAAAAATAGACCGCCGCCCTTTTATTTGTCTTTGCGGATGGAGGGGCATGTGGTACACAACTGCATGGTCGACTCCGGTGCATCAACCACCGTCATGCCAAGGGCTGTTTGTGAAGAAATCGGCATGGAGTACACACGGAGCAGTCAAGGTGTCTTGCAACTAGATGGCACTCCTGTGAAGACAGTGGGCGTCATCAAAGACATTCCTATCCAGTTGCACAAGGCGCCAGACATCGTGGTGATCCAAGAGGTTGTGGTTGTTGACCTGGAGCCCTACTTCGGCATGTGCCTCTCGAGGGAGTTTACCGCCAAGCTGGGAGGATACCTGTCGCTGGATTACTCACACATGGAAGTCCCTTTCAAAGGGAGGAAAGTCAAGATTTACAATGATAAACCATCCACTTTCCTGGTTGAGAAGATACCCGAAGAGGGGCAACAAAAGGAAACGGTCCATCTGATGACCGAGGAGTTGGCAGAAGTGGACCTGGTGGAAGAAGCCATAGAGCAACTGCAAGTAGAAGATGAGTTCTCCTTGCTGGACTTCAATGCCATGATTGAATCAGACATAGGCTGCTACTCCATTACCCAACCTGAGAAGCCGAAGGAGACGGCGAAAGAAGACATAGGCCCTACCCCCAATGAGTTGTGGAAGTTGTATTTTGATGGCGCCCGATGCAAGAACGGCACCGGGGCAGGGGTCCTCCTAGTCTCGCCATCGGGAATACAAAAGGACTACAGCTACAGGCTGGCCTGGAGTTGCACCAACAATGCGGCAGAGTATGAAGCCTTGTGCTTAGGCTTGAAAAAAGCGGAGAGGCTAGGAATCAAACAGTTGCAGATTTTTGGCGACTCAGAGCTGGTGTGCAATCAGATCACCAATAAATGCTCCGCCAAGAAGCATTACCTCAAAGCGTACCGCAACCGTGTCTGGGACTTGATGGAGTCATTTGACTCCCTGAATGTCAAAGCCATCTCTCGTGAAAAGAATAAACATGCTGACATCTTGGCGTCTGTTGGAGCCAGGTACGTCCCGGCTGATGACACTATGCAGAAGCCGAAGCCGGTTCGTACCATCTACAGGCCTTCTGTGCCTGATAAGGACACCCACTGGCAGGTGTTCGATTGTGATGAGGATATCGTCAATTTTTTGATACATGAAGCAAGTTCAATCGAAGGTAGAGACCCTGATGACGAGCAGTACGAGGGGTTGATACAGTTGAAGAATAATCATGTCCCAAAAGGACTGATTACCCTAGAGAGCCTATTTGATCAGAATGATAGAGCCATATCTCACAGGATCAAGGTAGACTCGAAGCAGTACAAGGACCTGGAATTAGAGCCTGGAAAGGTGATCAAGGTCGGAATAGACTGCACCGCCGAGGAGCTAGAGCAGATTCGGGCCCTGTGCAAGGAGTACCCAGACATTGTAGCCTGGTGTTACCAGGATTTGAAGGGGTACGACAGAGAGATTATCCAACACACCATTGAGCTGGAAGAAGGGGTGAAACCCTTCAGGCAACGGCAGAGACCGGTCAACCCAAAGATCGAGGCCATGATGAAAGCCGAGCTCTTGAAGATGCTGGAAGCAAAAATCATCTATCCTATCAAGCATTCTTCTTGGGTCGCAAATCTGGTCCCCGTCAGAAAGAAAAATGGAGATATTCGCCTTTGCGTGGATTTCCGCAATCTGAACCAGGCTTCGCTGAAGGATCATTATCCGCTCCCACAAATTGATCAAATCCTTCACGTGGTTGCAGGGGCCCAGAGGTTCTCTCTCCTGGATGGATTTTCTGGCTACAACCAGATATGGGTGAAGGACGAGGACCAACACAAGACAACGTTCACCACCAAATGGGGAACGTTCGCCTATCAACGCATGCCCTTTGGTCTTTCCAATGCAGGGGCTACATTCCAGAGAGCCATGGACCTGGCATTCCGTGAACTGCTCAACAAAATCATTGTCATCTACTTGGATGACATGACTGTGTTTTCACACAGGAGAGAAGACCACACCTCCCACCTGCGGCAAGTATTTGAAAGGTGTCGTGAATTCGGCATATCCATCAACCCTAAGAAGTCAGTCTTTGCGGTGAAGGAGGGAAAACTGTTAGGCCATGTCATTTCTGAGAAGGGCCTTGCAGTTGACCCCGACAGAGCAGAGGCTCTTCTCCGTTTGTCAATCCCGGTCAATAAGAAAGGGCTGCAGTCATTCTTCGGCCAGATCAACTTCGTAAGGAAGTTTGTGCCCGACTTTGCCCAAGTAATCAAGCCTATGGCCGAGCTCTTGAAGAAGGATGCTGACTTTGTCTGGACCGAAGAGAGAAAGAAAGCCTTCGAGGAGATCAAGGCCAGGATTGCTCAAGCACCAGTGTTGATAAATCCAGACTACTCTAAGGATTTCATCCTTTACGCGGTGGGAGAACCCGAAAGCTATGCTGCAGTTCTGACTCAAAAGGGAGACGACGACGAAGAGCGACCGATAGCATTCTTGAGCCAAGTAATCCAGCCGCACGAAGAAAGGTACAATTTTATTGAGCGGCAAGTGCATGCAGTCATGAGGTCCTTGAAGAAATTTAAGCACTTTGTCTCTCAGAGCCGGATTACAGTCTTCGTGATACATCCCGATGTTAGAAATTTCATCATTCAAGGGGAACCTGGTCACAAGAGGGCAGGATGGATTGCCAAAATCCAAGAGTTCGATATAGAGGTGCGACCCACCAAGCTAATCCGAGGACGGGCTCTATGTCAGGAATTGGCCAGAAGTGCTGCAGCCGAGCTCTCTGCTTGCCAGTGGGAAGATCCAATGATAGAAGGTAACTTTGCCAACTCCTTATCAGAGGAGAGCGACTGGACAGATGATTTAGTGTGGTATTTCGGCACAGGGAGATGTCCAGATCAGCTCAATGCCTCACAAAGAAGGAGGTTTAGGCTCAACGCCTTAAAGTATGTACTGCGCCCCGAGGGGCTGTATTTTAGAAACATTGACGGCATCCTTTTGCGATGCGTCAAAGAATCAGATAAGCCGAAGGTCCTAGGCGAGTTCCATTCTGGGATGTCGGGAGGACACCATTCGGGAAGGCCAACGACCTTAAAAATTATCAGAGCGGGCTATTATTGGCCCACCCTCTTCGCAGATGCGCACGCGGTCTGCCAAAAATGTGAGAAATGCCAAAGGTTCGCCGGCAGAAACAGGAATGCGCCTATGCCCCTCCAGCCAATTCAGGCTGAGGCTCCCTTTCAGCAGTGGGGCCTGGATTTTATTGGGACAATAACGCCAAATTCTTCGGCGGGGCATAAGTTCATCTTGACAGCCACGGATTACTTCACCAGATGGGCTGAGGCGATACCCACCAAACATGCTGACCAGGAGACGGTCATCGGTTTCCTTGAAAGTCTGATCACCCGCTTCGGGATTCCAGAAGCTATAGTGACAGACAACGGTCCAGGGTTCGCAGGTGCTGTACTCACGGAGTTCACCTGCAAGTACGGGATCTACCATAAGATGTCTTCAAATTATTACCCGCAGGGAAACGGCCTAGCCGAGTCCACCAATAAGAATCTCATGAAGATCATAAAGAAGACCGTGGAAAGAAACAAGAGGTCCTGGCACCTGCTTCTGGACCGAGCGCTATGGGCAGACCGTATCTCCTTCAAAAAATCCATCAAAACGTCGCCATATGCGCTCGTGTACGGGAAAGAGGTCGTCTTGCCGACTCATATTGAGATGCCCGCACTCTGGCTGTTAGAAGATGAAAAGGGCGACGCGGACCCCGTTGATGCCCGGCTGGCTCAGTTACTGCAACTCGAAGAGGAAAGAGAAAAAGCTTATCAAGCTTTTGTCAAGCACGCCGAGACTACACAGAGCTGGTTCTCAAAAGGAACTACCGCCCGAGTCTTCAAGATTGGGGACTTAGTGCTGAAGTGGGATTCATACAAAGCAAAACCGGGCAATCATGATAAGTTCGACGCCTTCTGGGAAGGCCCATTCCAAGTTGCCCGGGTGAACCAGTTCAACTCATTCGTGCTGAGGGACATGGAGGGTCAGATCCTCCCGATACCTGTTAATGGCTTTCCACCTGAAAGCCTATCATCATTGAAAGTTTCCAGAGATCTTCCCTTGTACATATTTCATTTTCTGCAGTTTTAAATTTGTTTCCTTTTCCGAATGTAAATATTGCTTTCAGTAGAAGTAATTTCCTGCTTTAAACCCGAGAAAATGAGCCAAGTGTTTTGTAGAAGAAGTGCCTGGTAGTGTGGGAGAAAGGCGGGATGTAAAGCAAGAGGGTGGAAAAATTCTAAAGGCAGAAACGCTCGCTGTCGCGCAGATTCTCAGCGACTCCCGGAGGCGCGCACCAAATTCAGCGACTTTGGGAGAAAGGTGGAGGCTTGAAAAATGGCTAAGGCAGGAGCGCCGTCCGAAGTCGCTCCAAAACCTTGCGAAGTCGGGCGTCGCTCTAAAATTTTTGCGACGCTGGGAGGTGCCGAAGTCAACGCAAGCAAAGAAGAAGAAAATTTGTCTAAGTATGGAAGCGCCGACCGAAGTCGCAGCGACGCCGGGAGGCGCTCCCTGTTCCGTGCGACAGCCGACGGAGTTCAAGCAAAAAAGGAGAAAATTTTCTAAGTGCCCCCTGTCCATTTCCCCCCCCCACTCCAAAAATATCCCGCCCAAGTCGCACATTTCTCTAGGCGACGCCCGGCGCTCACTTTTTGAGCGAACTTGGGCGGGACAAAGACTTTAGAGGGAAGAAAAGATGCAAAATTTTCCTAAGTCCCCAAAGCTTTCAAAGTAAAGAGCCTCGTAGCGCGTGCCCAGTTGGCGACGGATGACGTCATCAACGACACATGTTTCAAAAGTAAAAAATGATTGCGCGGCTTTCAAGACAGATTTCATTAAAAGGGAAAGCACGACCTGGGCCCATAAAGTACAAGTTGCGCTCCCCAACGAAGATCTCACGCACGGCTGTCGGGGAATAACGACGCCACTCACCCACTTTGCGCAATAGGCTTTAACTCTACCATCCGCCATTAATGACATCCTTTTTACCCATCTCTGTAAAAGGGCTCATTCACTCAGTTTACTATCAGAATTAACTGGAGAAGTTCGAGCTGCGCCAGAAAGATAAAATTCGAATTGCACTAAAGTGCAACTGTAATTTCTGATTGCTTTCACCGCCATGGGTAAGAAATCGAGCGCAACGAAGGGAAAAGCGCCTGTACAGGCAGCATCTAGCGCGTCTCAGGGTGAATCAGAGGAGCAGGCGGTTTCAAGCGCGCCTGAGAGCGAATTGCCGAAGGGAAAGAAGGGAAAGGGCAAGGCGAAGAGCACAGAGAAGAAAGTTCCTCCCCCGCCGCCTGTAGACCACCTCGGAGAGTACAGAGATGGCGAGTACTCACTCGGTATCACGCAGCTGCGACTCACCGTGAAGCAATGGTGGGAGAGGGTGTCGCCCTCACATCATTTCGGCGCGGCCTATCATTCGAACCTGTTCTGGTTCTTGTGCCCGCCGGTCCATCACTGCCCGGAGCTGGTTGAATCTATTGTGCAGTACTATAAACCCAACACCCGACAGGTCTGCGACTGCGAGGGGAAGGTATTATTTTCCCTCTTCAAAGAAAGCGTTCAAATGGCTTTCGCGCCAGGGCATGCACCGGACCCTAATTGCACAATCAGGAGGGTCAGCCTAGACGAGCAGACAAGCAGGTGCGTCGACGGCAAGAAAATGAGGGGTTTCCTCAATTCTGAGCTAAAGCAGCCACTGCCAGCCTCAAAATGGCTGTCACAGCCAATACCCCTGGCGAATTTCAAAAATCAGTACATATATTCTATACTCGCCTGGGTTTTGGGTTGCGGCACTGACGCAGTGGTGCACCCATACCAAATCTCTCTTGCGGAGTGCATCCTGCATGGGGAATTCTATGACCCCAATGCCCCGAAAAGAGGAACGCGGCCAGTCTATTTCGACTGGGCAGACTGGGTGGCGTACGCTATCCACTCGAACCTCGTGGAGCTGCAAGAGAAGAGAAGCACGGAGTTCAGGCACTGTTCGTTTCTGGCGTGGCTGTGCCTGTTCCATATGCACAACAGAATGAAGACTGTTCCAGTTCAGAAGGAGGACGAGAAGGGAGTGCAGCTGCCGGTGTATGAATGGACTGACATTTTATACAGGAGGGGGTCATATTATGATTTTAATTTCAAGTTCTTGGGCATTGCCCTGGCCCTCTTCAACGGCAAAGCGTCACGTCCTCCTCTGTATATGACAAAGCACCTGGTGCAACGAGAAATTGGAGACACATTTAGGTTGACTCAGGGCGTCGTCATCAGGGTCTACGGATTCAAGGGCAAGCCTTTTCTGCTGCCCTACTTCTGCACAGAATACCACTTCGGCCTGGAAGCAGCGCGGCAGATGGACTACGTGGAACAAGAATTTGGTCAAGGACGGAAAAAGAGCCCCATCTTCAGCTATCCTATCATCTGGGGCGATGTTGAGGTCCACGAGGTCGGGCAGCACGTATATTTGACAGATACCCTCCTAAGTTTCGGCCTGGTGCAGCTTCCTCGGCGTTGGAAGTACAACCCGCTTGGAGCAAAAGGGAAGTTCGTGCATGTCTGCCCACGGAAAGAAATTATGGGAGAAAGAAATAATCCAACAGGAAGCGATTTGGAGTGGCATATCGAAAAAATGCAGTCACTCCCGCCATGGCACGACTTCTATTGTATAGAAGCGGAGTATGATCCCAAGCACAACGATGATCACAAAACGGGATCGGTCGGTTACAGGAGAATGCTCGCAAAGGTGGCGCCACTGGGCTGGAGTGAGGACAAAATAGCCGAATGTTGGATAATGAGGTGTCGTACAGGGCATGACAAGTCGGAGAAGCTGCTGGCCAGTGACCACGAGTTCTCCGAACTCTACGACAACAACGTTGACAAGTGGCAGCCGCTCGTGTTCCGTGATATCGTGCCCCGAGGCGCCCGACCTAGGCATAAAAGGAGGCCCCCACCTCAACAATTAGTCACGCAAGGCACTTCAAGTGGTGAAGCGTTAAGGAGCCAAGGAGTGGGCCCAATGATGCAGTCGACCCCAGAAAGGTCGCAGCAGTCAGAGAAGGAGCCCGAGCAGTCAACTGGTGGAGCAGAAGAGAGCGTGGAGCCGTCAAGGTCAAAGCCCAAATACCGGTTTACAATGTCAAGCACGGCTCCCGATGCATCAATCACCCCCACTGCACCAGAAAAAGCAGCCGCGCCCAAAGAGAAAAAGAGAAAAAGGTCTGAGAAGACCAAGGAGAAGCGGCCAGCGCCTGTAAAGGAGACTGTGCACCAAACCAGGGTGACCCCGCAAAAAGGGGTTGTTGCGAGTGAAATCGTGACCATCCCAGATAACAGCCCACAGAAGGAGACAGACGCGTGGGTCGCTGGAGTCATTCAAACACCAGCTCAGGCGGAGCTCGCAGGTACGCATTCTCTGCCTTCGCAACAAACCCCAGAAACCCTACCTGCTGCACTTTCCTCCCCCGCCTCTGAACCCATTCAGGCTGCCTCATCCCAGTCCCCCTTTACGCAGCCTCAGCCTAGCCCGCAAACATTTGGCCATTTCGCCCAGGATCCCAACGCCTTTCTAACCCTAGGCCAAACCCTAGGTCTGTCTCACGTGGCCAGCGCTGAAGAAAGCCCTTCATCCCCTCACCGTTCATCCCCCGCGGCCACTGCCCTAGAGAACCCATCTCCCCCTCCGCAAGAGCCGCCCACTTCTTCCAAAGCTCAGTCGCCTTCAAAGGCGGTTGGATCTTCTGGCGCGCCCCCTACTTCCCTGTTCGCAGGAAAAATGCCGCAGCAGGATTCAGCTTTGGCATACCCTCTGTTCGGAGAGTTGGAGCTGGCGGAAAAGCAGCTACAAATTGCAGATGACCAGCCTCTGGCGGCCAAGGCAGCCCAAGGCTCCCTCTCTCTTTTCCAGGGAGTCAGGAAGCGAAGAGGAGAAGAGATCGCCGTTCCAGAGAAGCGCGCCAGGTTCGACCTGGATAGAAGGGTAATCCATACGGAGAAAAGGGTGCCCAAAGTCAAAAAGCCTATCAAGGACATGACCGACGAAGACTATGAGTACCAGACCAGGGACCAGAGCTTTGATGATATCGTCGAGGAATATGAGATAGGCGGAATCCGGCGGAAGGCGGACAAACTGTTAATCAAGCGGCTGGAGACGAAGCAACAACTATACCAGCTCCAAGATGACAAGAGGGAGCTAGAAGAGAATCTAGCCAAGGCACAAGCGCAGCTGGAGACTGCCCAGGAGGAAATTGGTAAACTGAAAGAGCAACTTGCAGCCGCTCAAAAGGAGACAGTGGATCAGAAGGCGGCAGCAGACCAGCTGGCCAAGGAGAAAGAAGGACGCGCTGGCGCAAGTTGCAGAACTGCAAGGGCAGCTGCAAGAAATCAAGAAACAACTGGAGGAGAAAGCCTCACAGGCGGCCGCATTTTCCAAAGACAGGATCAAAGAACTAAGGGCCGGCCTACTGAAGGGTTTTAGAACCCACGTCTCCAGGTCGCTATCGGTCCTCACCTTCATCTCAAGGATCCAAGACGTATCTGCCGAGGGAAAGCCTGCGGTAGAGGAGGCCGAGCGCCGAGCACAACAGTGGCTGGACTTGGCGATCAAACTTGAGGAGTATGAGCGCAAAGGCCTCCAATTTCCCCCCATGTCACAGATTGCCCTAGACTGGGCCGATGCAAGGGTAACCTTGCAAACTTATTTTGAAAAGGTTGAGAGGATCAGGACAGCCAGAAAGATGTTGGATGCATTGCTTAAAGAGAAGAACATCTGCCTGGTCCCCTTTCACACCCTCTCTTCGCTCGGATTTCCGAGCTTTGTAAAATATGGAGAATGTCTGCCCAGAGAGCAGTTGAAGCAGATCTGGGAGGCCTTTGAGGCAGACACTTCTGAAATTGACAGCTGGAGTGACCCAGTTCAAGAAGAGCAGGTAACTCAAATGGTGTCTAGATTCTGCAAAATCAGCACCTGCCTTCACGAACTGGGAGAGAGGTACAACACTATCGACGTGCACCAGGTTGCGGCCTTCAAGAAAGCGCTGAAAGACATCAGCGATCCAGAGCCCTTCCAGGAGGCAGTCTGGGCTCAGGCTCAAAGTGCATATGAGCATGTCCGCGATCGTGTTGATCCCTCCGAGCAGGAAGAAGAGAAAGGCGCAGAACAATCTGGTTCGGAGGGAGGAGAAGAAGAAGATTCAGGAGAAGAGACCGCTGAGAGCGACGCAGAAGAAGAGCAGCTACCACAGCGGGAAACTCGTCAGCAGCAGCAGCAGCAGAAAGATGCGGGAACCGGAAAAGACCCCGCGCCCAAAGGATAAAGGCCAGGTTCCTTGCATCGAGGCGAGCTCGATACCCCGCGAGCCGCCAGGAATGTTGTCACATTTTGCAAAGGGGTACCAATTCTGAAAATCTGTAAAAGGTTGCTGCTACCTTCCTTCTCTCTCCTCTCTTCCAATTTCCTTCATGCTCTCTCCGCCTTTCAGCTGTCTATTTTTTGTTCTGCATCTTTGTTGTTCCAAGTTTTTCAGTAGTTTCAGCAGGTGGGCAAGATGCCCCAAAAATTCTAAGTGTTGAGTCCTCCCGGTCGCAGCGACGTCGGGCGACGCTCCTTGTTTTCTGCGACATTGGGCGGGCAAAGAGAAAATTGCCCAAAATATTTCTAAGTGTTGAGGCTGGCGCCGTCCGACGTCGCCCGATTTCGCTGCGCCGTCCGACGTCGCGCTTGTTTTTGTGCGCCATCGGGCGGAAGAAGAAAAGTGTAAGAAATTTGGCTAAGTGTTGGCTGCCTTGCGCCGTCCGACGTCGCCCGATTTCGCTGCGCCGCCCGACGTCGCACCTCTTTTCGAGCGCCATTGGGCGGACCAAGATGGAAGAAGTCAAGCGAAAATTCCTAAGGCAAGAGCCTCCCACCGTCGCTGGATTTCTTTGCGCCGTCCGACGTCGCGCTAGTTTTGAGCGACATTGGGCGGAAGAGGAAGAATGAAAAGAGAAGTTTCTAAGTAGAGACCCATCCGTTGTCGCCGGCTTCCTTAAGCACCTACCGTCACCTCCCCTTGTCAGCAGATATCAGCAAGTGACTTCGGTCATTTCCCCCTTCATCAGCGGACTTCAGATCAAGGCCAAATGTGCAGTTTTGGGATGTGTGTCAAGATGTGACAGAAGGTGTGCCACCAAGGTACAGGGTAGATGAACATTGAAGAACCAACCATACTGTGCCTACCGCATTAACTGGACCTAACTGCTCACCTACCAGATCCGCACAGGAGCTGTCCCATTTCCAGGTAGACCTTGCTGCAGGTACGCTCATGGCCCGCAGAGGTCAAATCTCAGCAGCTTTTGGCAGCTTTTGCAGCTTTTGTCAGGTCTGGGATTTTGTGCCTAAATGTAATTTGGGGGGAAATTCCTGCTATAAATAGCAATGTGCTTTCATTGTAAAAGGGGGGAAGAGGGACATATTGCTAGAGAGCTTTTGCTGTATCAGACACTTGCTTCTAATTTAAAAGCATCCTTGGCTCTATTACTTGTCTTGTTCTTTTATGCTGCCTTCTGCAAATATTTCTGCTTTATGTTCATTTATTTTTCTGATTGCTGTAATTCTGAATCTGAATTAGAGCATTGGCAATTAGATGAATCTGGAATATGAAACTGAAGGATACATAAGGACGAGTAATAGTAATAGTTTTTGTTACATGCTTTTGCTTTAATTGTTGTTGGTTTGTGTACTAGCTAGTAATCGTGTTGCTTGTTCTTCCTCACCCCTAGCACATGACATTTACATTTCTTTCAGCATTTTATTATCTCTTTCCAGCACTTTTATCCAAAAAACCAAGTAGATTAGTATAGGAAGTCGGCCTTCTCCGGAGATTGGCACGGAAGGCATTCCTTCCTTCCGGCCTTTCAATCTGCTGGGCGAATCTAGGGCGCAATAGATTAAAATCCTTTCCTTAGTGGCAGATTCGTAACCAACACTTACCAGCAATGTCCTAACTTCAACATGTACTTCTCCTATGTATTTGTATTATCCAATACAAATAGTGTGGCCTGTGTTAAAATCTTATAGAGGGATATTTGTATGGTTTGTATGGTTCGACCAGGCCATGATGTATCATAGATAATTGAAATATGAACAAGCCATATCATGTGTGATGTATTTAAATGTGTTTGGAAGATCATCCCATTGTATATATATTAATATGTAATCGAAGTTTATTATGCTTTTCGGCACAATTTCCAAGGAGTCATCATCGCCAAGTAAGACAAGGGTGCGATTAGAGGAGTCATTTATGTGTTAAGTGTCGCTCTACTTGCTAATGACATCCAAGACATTATCTAATTAGAAAGTGTCGTCCTCTAGGGCACCTGTGACATGTTGCCATCATAGCAATTGTCATCCAAGGCCCTTGACAGTGTGTTGTCCAAGTTAGAATAGGTGTCGTTGAGGGTTCACAATTTGTTGTCTCGGCATGGCAAGGTGTCACCCAATGATTGTGCCAGGCCGACCAAGTGTAAAAAGCTATAGCATGTTCTTTAGTAAGGATTTTAATTAGGAAACTACATACAAGCACTTTTTCCCCAATTGTGTTTTGATAGAATACTAAAAACATAAAGGCCTTTGATGATACATCATATATCGGATCTCAACCAATGTTTGTGCTACATACCAAACCTAGCAGTCGGCTAGGTTCTCCAAGTGAATAAAAAACTTCATATATATTAGCATAGTTTTCATCAATTGATTTTATATCATCTTTTGCTTTTTATCTTCTGCATATTTGCACTTTGCCTTTACGGCGGGATCTGCCCTCCTAGCGGCAATAGAATTTTAATTACTATTCGCTTCCTCGCATTTCCGTATCCGATTCGATTATTGCTCTGTCGTATGATTTCAATAAAAACATTAATTTATTTCTGTAACTAAAAATTCGTAATGACCTTCATGAGTACGAAAAGCAGTTTTAGGAATATCTTCTTCTCTGACACGGATTTGGTGAAATCCAGAGCGAAGGTCTAATTTTGTAAAAAATTTTGCACCATGCAACTCATCTAGTAGGTCATCTATGACAGGAATAGGAAATTTGTCCTTGATAGTGAGTTTATTGAGAGAACGAAAGTCAGGACACATACGCCAAGAGTTATCTTTTCGTCTAGCCAGAACTACAGGTGAGGAATAAGGGCTAGTGCTGTGACGAATGACTCCATGATCCAACAAATCCTGAACGATCTGTTCGATTTCTGTCTTTTGTGGTTGAGGATAGCGGTAAGGACGATTGTTAGGTGGGACACTCCCCAAAATCAAATGGATGGCATGGTCATGAGATCGTTTAGGTGGTAATCCTTTAGGTTCTTGGAAAACCTCTTCGTAATGTGTTATGATGTCTTGTAACTCTGGAGCAGTAATATCCGAAGTTGCTTGAGATTGTTTTTCCAAACAATTAATTTGAGCTATAAACCCATATCCACCCTTTTTTAACATCTTCTCCATACTATGAGAGCTCATCATTTGTGATGGAGGAGTAGTAATGCCTTGTAAGCGAATGACTCGTCCATTTTCCTTCGTATCGCAACAATTCCTTTCGTAGATATGATCAACCATCAAGATACTTTTGCTATAAATGTCACACTCATCACCCCAAGGAACAAGCATGTGCCCAAAAACAAAATTTTCATATTGAAGGCGATCAATATGAAGGAGAAGAGGAAGAACCTTACCAACCAGAAGAACCTATGCCAGAAGAACTACCAAGTACTCTAGAAGAAAAAGAAGAGGATACAATGGCGATCTCCGTGCATGCCCTCGTGGGTTTAACCGCCCACCATACCATCAAGGTACCAGGATTTCTCTGCCAGAAAAAGGTGAATGTGCTAATTGATTCCGGCAGTACCCACAATTTTATCGACATCAAAACAGCAAAAGCTTTGAATTTATTCATTAACTCTTCCAACAAAGACAAATTCCAGGTTCTAGTGGCCAACGGGGTGAACACACAATGTGTTGGTCGCACATCCCAAGTTTCCATAAAAATGGGAACTTATACCTGGTTTGGATCCCTTTTCGTCATGAATTTGGGAAACTCTGATGTCATTTTGAGAGTTGAATGGTTGGAAACATTAGACACGGTTAGCTTCAACTTCAAAAAATTATTTGTGGAATGGAAGGAAAATGGACGAGTCATTCGCTTACAAGGCATTACTACTCCTCCATCATAAATGGTGAGCTCTCATAGTATGGAGAAGATGTTAAAAAAGGGTGGATATGGGTTTATAGCTCAAATTAATTGTTTGGAAAAACAATCTCAAGCAACTTCGGATATTACTCGCTCCAGAGTTACAAGACATCATAACACATTACGAAGAGGTTTTCCAAGAACCTAAAGGATTACCACCTAAACGATCTCATGACCATGCCATCCATTTGATTCCAGGGAGTGTCCCACCTAACAATCGTCCTTACCGCTATCCTCAACCACAAAAGACAGAAATCGAACGGATCGTTCAGGATTTGTTGGATCATGGAGTCATTCGTCACAAAGACTAGCCCTTATTCCTCACCCGTAGTTCTGGCTAGACGAAAATATAACTCTTGGCGTATGTGTCCCGACTTTCGTTCTCTCAATAAACTCACTATCAAGGACAAATTTCCTATTCCCCGTCATAGATGACCTACTAGATGAGTTGCATGGTGCAAAATTTTTTACCAAATTAGACCTTCGCTCCAGATTTCACCAAATTCGTGTCAGAGAAGAAGATATTCCTAAAACCGCTTTTCGTACTCATGAAGGTCATTACGAATTTTTAGTCATGCCTTTTGGTCTCACCAATGCACCATCCACATTCCAAAGTCTCATGAACCAAGTGTTTCGTCCACTCCTCCGTAAGTTTGTGTTAGTTTTTTTTGATGATATTCTCATATACAGCAAAACGTGGACGGACCATTTACATCATGTGGATAAAGCCCTTCACATTTTACACAGAGAAAAGCTATTTGTCAAACGTTCCAAATGTTCATTTGGTGTCCAAGAAGTCGAGTATCTTGGTCATATAGTTTCACACGAGGGTGTCAAAGTCGATCCCAATAAGATTAAGGCAATTCAAGAGTGGCCCTTAACTAAAACCATCAAGAAACTTTGTGGTTTTTTGGGTCTCACGGGCTACTATCGCAAGTTTGTACGAAATTATGGCAAGATTGCAGCACCTCTCACAGCACTCACCAAGAAGGATGCTTTTTGTTGGTCGGAAGAGGCCACTCAAGCCTTCGAAGCTCTTAAAAAAGCCATGTGTACCACTCCAGTATTAGCAACTCCCAATTTTCACAAACCATTTATTATTGAGTGTGATGCATCAGGAACAGGAATTGGGGCTATATTAATGCAAGAAGGTCATCCGTTGGCATTTGAAAGTAAACAACTCTCCGGGAAAAATTTGGGAAGATCAACATACGAAAAAGAAATGTTGGCTATTCTTCACGCGGTAGAAAAATGGAGACACTACCTAATCAGTAGCCGCTTCATTATAAAAACAGATCATAGTAGTCTCAAACATTTTCTTGAGCAAAGGTTTTCATATCCGGAACAAAATAAGTGGTTAACAAAACTATTGGGCTATGATTTTGTTATCGAATACAAGAAAGGGAAGGAAAATATAGCTGCTGATGCGCTGTCCAGGAAATATGAAGATGAAGTGGTCATTAACGCTATTTCCGGACCTTGCTCCCAATGGGTGAATCAACTACAAGATGAATGGTTGTCCAATAGCGAAACTGCTCAGATACTTCAAGACTTATCTATAGGGTCCTCTAAACACCCTTTGTTCTCCTATGAAGATAAAATCCTCCGAAGAAGAACCGCATTTACATTCCACACAATTCAGAACTCAAATCGAAGATCCTAGACGAATCGCACGCTTCTCCATCAGCAGGACATTCAGGATTTCTGAAAACATATTTAAGGGTCAAACAATCATTTTGTTGGAAAGGATTAAAAGCCGAAGTCAAACAATGGGTAGCAGAATGCGAAGTTTGCCAGCGCAATAAAGGAGAAACAGTCAAATCACCGGGGTTGTTACAACCATTACCCATCCCTGACCGACAGTGGGAACATATATCCATGGATTTTATTGAAGGTCTTCCAAAGTCGAAGGCAGGACAAGTAATCTTCGTAGTCGTAGACCGGTTATCCAAATACGCTCACTTCCAGTGCCTTACAACATCCATTTTCCGCAAGCAAGGTGGCAAAGGTATTTATGGATTCAATTTTCAAATTACATGGTATGCCAAAGAATATTGTAAGTGATAGAGATCCCATCTTCACTAGTAACTTTTGGCGAGAATTATTTCGACTTAGTGGTAGCAAATTAAACATGTCCTCAGCTTACCATCCCCAGACAGATGGTCAAACAGAAGTAGTTAACAAATGTTTGGGTACATACTTACGATGTTTCGTTCAAGATAAACAATATCAATGGAGCCAATGGCTAGCAATGGCGGAATGGTGGTATAACACTTCTTACCATTATTCAATTAAGATGTCTCCCTTTGAAGCATTGTATGGAACTAAGCCTCCAATCATAGCAGATTACGTCCCAGGTTCATCCAAAGTAGACAAAGTGGATGATTGGTTTCAACAAAGGCAGTCGACTCTCACCATACTCAAAGAGAATTTACTCCAAGCACAAAATCGCATGAAACAACAACAAGACTTGCACCGTTCGTAACGAACTTTTAATGTCGGAGACAAGGTTTTCCTAAGGTTGCAACCTTACAAACAAGCATCGTTAAGGATAAAGACCGACCAAAAGTTGGCAACACGATTCTATGGTCCTTACAAAATTGTGCGCCGCATTGGAGAAGTAGCTTATCAGTTGGAGCTTCCTTCATCATCACGAATACACCCAATATTTCATGTTTCATGTCTCAAGAAGGTAATTGGTCAGAAAGTGCAAAGCCAATCAGAATTACCAGTGCTCGATGAAGAAGGACGCATACATCTCCAACCTAAAGATATATTACAACACATAATACGAAGACTAAGATCGCGACAGATTCAAGAATTTCTCATCAAATGGCAAGACCTACCAGAGGAAGATGCCACATGGGAACACGAAAGTATTTTCCAGACATTTCCAGCTTTGAGGACAAAGCTTTCCGAGGAAGGGAGTCATGCTACATACCAAACCTAGCAGTCGGCTAGGTTCTCCAAGTGAATAAAAACTTCATATATATTAGCATAGTTTTCATTGATTGATTTTATCTCATCTTTTGCTTTTTATCTGCATATTTGCACTTTGCCTTTACGGCGGGGTCTGCCCTCCTAGCGGCAATAGAAATTTAATTACTATTCGCTTCCTCGCATTTCCGTATCCGATTCGATTATTGCTCTGTCGTATGATTTCAATAAAAACATTAATTTATTTCTGTAACTAGAAGGCGTTGCCTTCCAGTTTGGTTGAATGTCCTACATATAAGGGATTAAAAAATCCTTCTCTTCAAAAAAGAGATCCTCCTCTTCCCATATATCTAGAAAAGCTTCTATATTCTCCTCTTCAAAGGCTCCTCCTCAAGAACATATATATATATATATATATATATATTTGTGTGTATGTGTGTGGATTGGAGAAAGTTGTCCAAGATAATGGAATGTTGTCATTAGCAAAAAGAGGAACGAATCTGTTGAAGGGGAACTGCCATCCAACTGAGCAAAGTCATCCAAGAAATGGAAGCCATTCCATACAAGAGGAGACGGTCATATGAGTGAACGTAATTGTCCAATTAAAGCATGCCATCCAAGGTTGAGATGATGTCATCCATGGATAGTCTATTATCCACCAAAGGAATGTTGGGCATGTCATCATGGTAAATGTTGCCCTCTATGCCCCCAAGCTTATCAAGGGTTCTATAGGTTAGAACATCACCTAGCAAGAAAGTGCACATGAAAGTGAGAGTTGTCTATGACAAAGAGTTATGCCTTAAAAGGCTTTGTTGTCATTCGTCACTATCATCCAGTCAAATATCATCCATAGGGAGATTTGAACAAGCCAGAAACTATTTTAATGTCATCATCCTTGTCAATAGGGACATCCAAGGACAAGTCTTTCTCATCGTTTACAAGTGTGTTTTCCAGCTTGACCCTTAGAATGTCGTATAAGAGAGGGAAGTCATCTCATGCTGCTATCCTACAATGCCACAAAGGTGTTGTCATGAGAGATGCCATCTAGGGCACAAATGTCGATCAAAACAAAGTTTTTACCCAAGACTAGGGTTTGACAAAGACAAGAATGTTGTACTTGTTTTCAACAAGGTCATCAATTGGCATGTAGGCCAGGAAGAAATTTGAGCTATCACCTTCAGTGCATAGGCCACACAAGATACACATGAAAGTAAGTGTTGTCTATAACGAAGGTTATGCCATAGAGGGTTTTGTGGCCTATAAAGGGTGCTGCCCCTTGACACTACAAGGGGGTTCTTGCCCCCTTGAAACTTGACACAAGTAGCAATGAGCATTTCCCAACCAGATTGCAATGCAGCTACTTGCACGACACCCAACAAGCAATTGGAGAATACTATTGCACTAGACACGAATTAAAGATTAGATTTTGCAAAAGATATCTAGAACATGAAGTAGGAGCATAACAAGTGATTAACATAGTTAGATCAGCACCTCTACCCCAATTGTTCAATTTGTTGGGCCATCAATGGGGAATCCAACCTATCCAAAGGAAGGGGTGTATATAGGCAGAAAAATTGGTGAATGAATGCATGAGCCACGTCAGTGATGCATTTTTATTTGTATTAGATTTTGTCATAGAGTTTGTAGTATGTGTGACAAAATATATATAAAATAAATATAATGTAGTGTAATGAGGTATATTTAATATTGCATATATATGGATACTCAGGTGGTAGGTGGGCAGGTGCCAAATGCCTATTGGTTCCCATAATTCCTATATGTATGTCATCAACCTAGGTCAAGGTATGATGATTGTGGTGGATGTTGGTCGATGATGTTCGTCATCTATGTTCAATGTGTGTGGTAGTGGAGAAGGACATCTATATGGTCAGTGTGTTTTGACTAGACCATGATGTATTGCAAAAAATTGAAATGTGTGCAATGCATGCCATGTGCTAAGTATTTAAATCTACCTGTTCTTCGCATTGTGCATATTTATTTATGTCTAATGGAAGTGTATTATACAAAGGCTGAACTTCTACATCTACACCAAATACAATATTTGTGCCAACATTGTGTAGGATATAGAAAATTGCACCAAAGAATACCGGTTTGACAAATTCAGTACCAAAAGGAGCAATGAATAAAGTTGTTCCATCATAAAATAAGCAAAACAGTAGACAACAAGATCATCAAAGATGTTAGCAGAAAGGCAAAAATGTTGGCATTTTTGCCACATTAAAATTTTTGACAAAATTTTGCCTAAGTCTGGAGCTTTAAATCAGCAAAGTCAGCAAAAGTCCACTTCAGGCTTAAAAAAAAAAAAAAAAGTTCTAAGGCATGATGCGAAGTTGCCATTTCGGGCTCTTTGGTCACCGAAACTCCACTTTGGCCCCAACTCTAGCGACCCTCCCTGTCCCAATGATGAAAAAAGTTTAAGTCTGGCAAGTCACTTCGCCAGCAAAACAGGTTAAGATAAGAAGCTTCGCTGAACAAAAAGAAGGAAAGGGGCAGCTTCGCAAAGAAGGGACAGGAAAGCCTAGGTTCGAGCCCGGAAAATTTCTAAGGCATGTAAGGAGCTTCGCTTGCGTAGCTGCCAAAGCACCTACTTCGGTCGGAAAAGTTGCGAAGCTGTGATTGTAAGTTGCCGGGATTTTCTAAGTCAGCGGGGTCACTTCGCTAAAATTTTAGCGAAGCATTCACTTCAGCAACAGTTTTAGCGAACCTCCGGTTGGCAAAAAAAGTTTTAAGGCAAGAGGGGCACTTCGCCCAGAATTTGGTCGAACTGCCACTTCGGGCCTCCACTTCGCCGAAGCTCATGTCGGCCGCGAAGTTCATGTCGGCCAAAACGTCCAACGTCGGCCAAAATCCTCCACTTCGCCAGCGAAGCTCTAAGTCAGCCAGAAAACTTCACTTCGCCAGCGAAGCTCCATGTCGGCTCCGAACCTCATGTCGGCCGCGAAGCTCAAGTCGGCAGCGAAGCAATGTCGGCCAAAAAGTTACACGTCGGCCAAAAGGTTCACTTCGCCCCCGAAGCTCCAAGTCGGCCGCGAAGCTCAAGTCGGCCGCAAAGCAATGTCGGCTGCGAATCCCAATGTCGGCCACGAATCCCAACGTCGGCCGCGAATCCCAACGTCGGCCAAAGTCAGCCAAGTCGGCCAAAAATCCAGCGAACTGCCAGTTCAGGCCAATTTCTCAGCGAGGCTTCTCCGGAACTTTTTCTGACGAGGGCGCTTTCTCCAAAGGGCACACATCCCAAAGCCGGGTATTTGTCCGAGGCAATTGAGTGTTTCATAAATGCATTTTTTCTAGCCCGAAAGACCCGGTGCCCATTTGTAGCAATAGGATACGAGTTATCAACCGTAGAGAAGGGCTAGGGCAACTTGTGCATCCACTCGAGCACCTCACCCCGGGGCAGCCCAGGACAGTTCAACGACTCATAAATGCAGGTTTCCCTGATTGACATGGCCATGGTAGCTAATTAGGGAAATAGATGTGAGGCATAAAAGGGCGAGCGCGCATTTTCCGGCTCCCAAAGACGTACTTTCAAACCCAGCGCATTAATGGCTCAGAGGGTCGGGTCCTCTATAAAAACCCTAGTATTGTAATGAGAAAAGGGGGGGAACTTTTGCTAGAAAGCTGCTGTAACTTGATTTTTGCAATCAATATTAAGAACTTTGGGCCTCATTTCTCTCTTGTATGCTGCCTTCTGTGATTATTTCTGCTTTTATGTTTCTTCATTTGCATACTGTAATTCTGCATCCTGGATTTAGGTGTGTGATTGGGGGCAGAACCCTGGAATTCTCCTGAAGGATACGTAGGGGAGAAGATGTCGTGTTAGTTTTCTTGTATGCTGCCTGTGGATAGTGTTTCTGCTATATTCACATATTTCCTAACCGCTGTAATTCTGAAATCTGGATTTAGGCGTAGGGGGGTAGGTGAATCCTGGAACTCGTCCAGAGGATACATAGGAAGGCTAGTGCGGCGTTCATTTTATTTTATTCTTCATATTTATTGCTGCTACTTCAAGGTATTAGTTAGTAATCGTGCTGCTGGTTCTTCCCATTTAGATCATCCATTTACGTTTCTTTCTGTACTTTTTGTCTCTTTCCTGCACCCTTACTCTTTTTTATCTCTTTCCTGCACTCTTAGCTTAAAACCCCAAGTAGTTTAGTAAAGGAGCCGGCCTTTCTCCGGAGATTGGCACGGAGGGCATCCCTTCCCTCTGGCATTTCAATGTTGGTCCAGGTCTAGGGCGCGTATACATTGCAAAATCCTTTCCTATGGCATATTTGTGACCAACAAGTACCAAAAGGAGCAATGAGGAAAGTTGTTCCATCATAAAATAAGCAAAACAGTAGACAACAAGATCATCAAAGATGTTAGCACAAAGGCATTTGACTCTAAACCTCATTGCAAGTAGCTAATATGTATTTGGTATTCTGTACGTAAAAGCATTTCCATGATAAGTATAGATAGAAAGTATGAGGCTTTGTGTGTTATAAAGACGTCAATCTAACCAATTTGGTCAGTATGATTGCTACCACCATAATCCAGACATTTTGGTTACGGTCGATTGTTGAACTTAAAATTATGCATCTTAGGTATTCAACTTCACTTTTAAAGGAATAAACTCGGTTTTATGTGTGATTTTGTCTCTAAGTTCTGATATTGTTTCCAGATGTCTGTTCTACAAGCTCAAAGGGTTAGGTATTCAACTTCACTTTTAAAGGAATCAACTCAGTTTCATGTGTGATTTTGTCTCTGTGTTCTGATGTTGTTTCCAGATGTCTTTTCTACAAGCCCAAAGGGATAACCAAGAATTTATAGTGGCAGTTGAATGTTGAAAATGCAGTCTTCGGTGCATCTCTCTTTTGACTCTCACTTAATGTTATCCATTTCTCAGATCTACATTTGATGATATCATCAATATGTTTAGGGCTTAATATCTTATGGACATTCTCATTGCTTCATCCTTCCTTAACCAAAGGGACCTTTGAATAAAAGGATATTTTAAGGGTTTTATGTACCCTTTCTCTATCAATTCTTAAACTTGATTTGAATTTGTTATCATTCAGGGTAGCTAATCATATGAAGCAGTCTAGAAGTCAGTGTTTTTGTTTTCCCTCTCTTTCTTTATTTTCTTGCAGTAATATTTCATGGTTTATGTCAACAGCATGCCTCATCAGTTTATTTACTTAAGGTTTCACTGCCACATGGATGTCCCTAGTGGTAAGGTATATGCTCTTTGTATATACACTAAATTCAATAAACAGTTAATTAAACTTCCTGTGGAAAACATCTTACCAGAAAACATTTGCAGCGCCCTGAACAAAAGCAGATGCATACCGTAGAAACCCTTCTAACTTCTCAGGTGACAAATCAAATAGCTGCCAAAATATCCGTTATGACAAACAAGCTTTAGATATCAACAAAAACTTTGAAATCATATCAAAGCTAATGTGCAAACCCAAGAATATGTGTACGAATATTTAAGAAAATGCCAAACGTGACAGAAACCAGAATTTATTGATCATTTTCCTTAAACATTTACTATATACAAATGCAATAATTACCTTACTTCATTAAAATACCTACATAATGCATTTAAATTAAAAGGAAAAATATATATTTAACCTTTGAAACGCAAATAGAGCATGGGGGACATTTCAGTTTTTTCAATTTATCTAAAAAATTGGACATTAGACCATACATGTATGAAATATGAAAATAACTAGATGCTAACTATAAGGAAGCTGAAAAAATGTGCCCAAAAAACTTGAATCATGTAACATAGTTGTCCTACACCTAAACTACAGATTCTGCAAGCAAATGTTACACAATGTTGGTGCAACCACAACAACTCTGATAACTGTTGCCACATTTTGCACGGGGTGCAATGTTTTCAATTTTTGTAAGAGTGCTGCTCTTCCCTTTCCCTCCTCCTCTCTTTCCCCTTTCTCTTCTCTCCCTTTCTCTCTCTTCCCTACATTCTCATTCTTCCCTCTTTCTCTTGAGCCCCTCAGTCAAAATCTCAAAATGACAAGCAGTTGCCCTGAAAAATGGCTAAGTATCAGAGCGCAATCCGACTTCGCAGCGAAGTCGGAGTGCGCCCTCCAGTTGGAGCGCAGCAAGAATGCAAACTGCGCAAGTGTGACAGGATCAGCCAGAATTTCTAAGTGTTCAGGGCGCAATCCGACTTTGCAGCGAAGTCAGACTGCGCCCTGCTTTCTGGGCGAAGTTGGTAACAGGCTGGCAGGAAACATGACTAAGTGTTGGGGCGAAGTCCGACTTCGCAGCGAAGTCGGACTGCGCCCCTTTCCAGGGCGAAGTCCGTACGGCGGTAGGAATCAGCTTCCACCTGCACAACCCGACTTCGCAGCGAAGTCGGAGTGCGCCCTTTGACATGTGCGCAGTAGGGAAACAAACTCGGGAATTTGACTAAGGCATGAAAGGCCTCCCCAATTGCGCTGTTTTCTGCCTGCGCAATCCGACAGCGCTCGGGTTCTGGGCGAAGTTGGATAAACTGCCCCTCAAGGCAAACACGTATCAAGCAGCAGCATCCAACAAGTGTCCAACTCCGGGATCCAAGCCAAAACGTGCCGAGCACAAGGACAAGCATGGGACGCACTACTTATGCCAGCTGCTGCCTTTAAAGCTGATTAGAGGTTCTACCTGCTCCAGCTACCCGCATTCCTGCCGATGAGAAGTTCTACCTAACGCGGTGCCACAAATCTGTACAGCCTTCAGGGAGACCATGCCGCAAGTACAGCTCCGCGAGACAAAGGTCAGCATCAGCAGCTCCGCGGCTGTTTTTGTCAGCTAATGTTTGACTGGGACTTTGTGCCCATTAATGTAATCGGGGGGGTTCTCATGCTATAAATACCCACCACATTTTCATTGTAAGGTGGTGGAAGGGGAATGTCTGTTAGGGAACCATTGTAGCTGTGCTTCTGCTTATCAATATAAAGTATATGCCTGGCTCTGTTCTACTTCTTTTATTTTTTATGCTGCCTCTCTTTTGTCATATTTCTTGTGTCATGGCTTGTTGATTCGCTTCAACATTTGGTGGCCAAGTACTCTTGGACTTCATTGATCAGAGGATACATAGAATAAATTTGGTAGCGGTTCCTTCAGTTTGTGTGTTATGTTTATGTTGCTGTCCGTAGTGGTGATTGATGCATTGCCGTGTTGTTAGTTCTCCTTGTAGGGAGAATGTTTGCTAGGGGACCATTGTAGCTATGCGTACAAATTCTCTGCATAACACACATACTTGGATCTGACATTTCTTGGTTACTTTTTGTATTTATGTTGCTGTCCGTAGTGGTGATTGATGCATTGTCGTGCTGTTAGTTCTCCTTGTAGGGAGAATGTTTGCTAGGGGACCATTGTAGCTGTGCGTACACTTCTTTATATAAAAAGTATACTTAGGTTTTGCAGTTCCTGGTTATGCTTTGTATTAATGATGCAGTAAGTAGTGGTGATTGATGTGTTGTTGTACTGTTAGTTCCCCCCGCCCAACTCCACTCACATTTGTAAATCCTTTCCGCATTGTTATCTCTTTCCTGCACCCTTATCTTAAACCATAAAACCCCACAGGTAGCCGGCCTTCTCCGGAGATTGGCACGGAAGGCATTCCTTCCTTCCGGCCTTTCAAGCTGGTGGGCGAATCTGGGCACGTTAACACAAAATCCTTTCCTCATGGCAGATTCGTAACCAACAATAACTAATAGATAATGACACTGCATTATACATGATGTGAAACATAAAGTGTACTATAATAAAATTATTTATGTAGTGCATCAAGGTTTACAAGGTCCCAAACTTGTCTAGTCCTTCAAATTTTCTTACAAAAGCCTAAATCTGCACCAACAAGCAAAACTTCCAAGATGGCATACTTCAATCAAGAAGCTATAATACTTCTGATAAAAGTGAGTCATGCAACACTTCCAATGGGTGGAGAGGAAATACAATATTTTGAATTCAATTTTGTATAACTTCTTCATCTTCCTATGATACACTGGTCCATGGTAATTCCTCAAAAATAGGACCCTATATCAGACAAAATCACACGATGGCATTCAAGACAAGTACCTCACTCTCATGTTCTTCAGAGAGAAAGAGTTACATCATCCAACCAAGCAAGGAAATGTTACCACAGGGTAGTGTATTTGAACATAACATAACCATAAAGATTTCCAAGCTGTCAGAAGCAGATGGAAGCAATTTCTTGTGCTTGTATAGTGATTACCCAAATAAGGGAAAAAACTGGACAGCAGTGTTTGAGTTCTGTTTGATAGTTTGAAAATATCTGACTGCCAAGCTTGATAGGTTTATATTCAGTTCATCACTTCTTAGGACAAGTATAGAACTACGGAAAACTAGAAATGTTCATGTTAGAGGATTGTTACTGTACAGATTTCTTGGATAGCTTATATCCTCTTTATGGGAATTCTCTAGATTTCTCTAATCCTATGTTTGCAATCTACTTGCTATATTTAACACAAAGTTACCTTTGCCAGTCACACACCCACACACACATATACATAGCCGGTATCATTTTCACATTACTTTTGATAAATGCACTAAAAAAAATAAATTATACTAATAATGGATGCTATAGTTGAGTGAAACCAATATAGGCATGACCACGAGGCTCCTTTAAGTAAAACACTCTTTGCATATTTAAATAATGGCACCTATCATTTTTAGAATAGACTATCTGACACAGAAAATTATTAGTCTCTTATTCCAAACAGAACTACCAAAAATTTCAGAAATCCTTTTCAAGTGTGTAAAGGAAATTACTTAGATGAATTAAAGTCTATATTGAAAACCAACAAGAGCACAACATAAATTAGTAAAATAAAAATGTATGGCGCCCAAACCTGGTTTCAGGTCATACAGACACATGAAATCAAATGGCATGGATTAAAAAAGAAACTTTATTCAAAAAGATAACTGTATTCTTTGCTTTAGCAGCTATGCCCATACCCATTTGTAAAACAGAAGAGCAAATATTTGTGATGCAAATGACTGACTCCAAAGCTGGACAATCAAACGGAGAACCGGCTTTCCAATTTCTGGCATTTGCACATAGTATTCAGCAAGCACTTCATAAAAGCAAGGAGAGCCATCTTCTTCAGGTTTTATCATGTCTTCACTCTGATCAAATAGGATAGCTGTGTCACAATTGAATGGAATACAAGTTAGGGGATTTAATGAAGAAAAATTGATTGCATGCCAGGAAACTCCCACTCTAAATTGAAGAGTTCCAGTCTCAACCAGTTCAAGAAATATGTGTTTATATTAAAGAAAAAGAGACACTTTGTGCACAAATTCAAAGGGGTTACTTTGAATTCACAAATTCTTTAACAACGCATGCCTTTAGAATAAAAACCAAATATACCAATGGAAAGGATAATGACAAGCAACATCTTGAGTAACTAACTCAGCTGTTCACTCACAAAAACCTGCTATTTGTTAATAAATATTTCAACAATTGTGTTGACTAAATCATCAGAGTCCTTCTTGTCCATTATTCATAGCCAACCTAAATCAAACTCAAAATTACACCAATATTATGTATATTTCCCAAATATCATTCATAAAGAAGATTTTTTGACTAGTGTGTAGACATGCCAATAAATTCATTACACAATTTTTTATCTTTCCTGAATAAGGCAGACTAATGGCTTTTAGTATACCAGCATCCATAACAACCACAATTACACCAAAAGATAAGAAGATAGGGCACCTACACACCCAAGAAACATATTGTACCTGCATATCTAAGAAATAATTGAGGAAACACTTCTTCAAATAGTAATTGTGCCAATAACCAAAATATGACACATAAAATAAGAGAGAATCCCTTTTTATAGCAAGACTGAACAGAAGTCTGACCACTTCTCAACTACGAATCCCACAACAACTCTTTGTGATGGGACAAATTCAAGATCATTTCTATTCCATGAAATTATATGAATCATAAAGATGGGCTTGTAGTGTATCCACATCCAGAACAAGCAGGACTATATGAAATCATAAGCATATGTGTTACCTACACACCAACAAACATATTGCACTGCAAATCTAACCTATAATGGAGGAAATTTCAAAATAATATTTAATTGTTTTGATAATATGAAAACAAATTTATACATAACAGGTGTACTATTCATAGAAGATAAGGATATGATACTGTAACCACTACTCAACTACTAAGAAAACCCCATGTCACATAAGTGGCCTCTTGGACACCACATGTGTAAAACTTCTGAATCCTAGGAGCACCATTCCACATTATAACTTAGGGTGAGAAAATATGAGCTCTATAAGAAAATTTTTGTTATCTACATAAAATGAAGTCACATATATGTACACAACAGGCTCAAACATTATGTTGCCCTTATTGGATGCCCATGTTCAAAGCATTGCTTGGACAATAGGCACTATATTGTTGGAATGATCTGATTGATTGCAGAATTATCCAAATTAGTATCCCTTAGCAGCAACAGACTCAGATGTATACATTCCTGCATGACTGTTGCAATTTGCTAAGAAGAATTTTTTTCTTCGTCATATTTAAAACCGTCTGGGCAAGCCTACCATTTTCTCCACAGGCACAATATCCATACATTCACGTTTTGGATTATCAATATTTTGGAGTCAATATCAGGTAAAGGATCTTGAGAATTGACCTTGTTAATCAGAAAGTGCCCATGCTCAGTATCTAGGGTGCTATTGCAGGAAACATACAGTTGCATATCAACATTAACAACAGGAGAAAAAGCATTATACACCTGCAACAACATGACAAGAGTACCAATATTCTGCTGTTGGAAAGAAGATGATGGTAACTGTATAACAGAGTGAAGTAAATGTACCACAAGATGTGTATTATCATGAGATAAATCTTTAAAATGGTATGAAGAAAACTATTTATGGTGGTCTATTTCTCCTTCAAACTGATGCACATCGAGTGTGTTATGTGCTGTTGGTGTTGTGTGCACAAACCCATTTTTCTGTTTAGCATTCTCCAAAATCTGTTTTTTTAGAAAGGATTGGATACCTAAAAATAGCATATGTTGTTTTGTTTGAAAATATTGACTTTTTTTTTATAATTAAACCAAAAAGCTTATTTTTTAATTGGAGAAAATTTGAAGTAATAAATTGTATTTTCAATAGCCTCCATGTTAATAAGCTTATTCTCCTACCTGTCATCACCATGTTGAATGTTGTTGCATCAAGAAAGCAAAGAAAAAAGAGACACATAATTACTATAGTACATTTCCCAAGATTCTTATGTGACAAACTTAGGATTGGTAGGCCATTCCTCAGAATCAGCTCATAAACTTATATCTACGCCTTCCAATCACCTACCATGCAGATTTTGGTAAGATATCCATGAAACAATTTCCATGTAAATCTGTTGGCCTTGATGTGACTTTAAAAAATTATGCATATGTTTTGGTAGGAAGCAAACATAATCATTGCCTCTCCTCTAGCATTAGGCTCACAGCCTTTCTTTTTAATAAAGTGAATTACAAAAAAGTAAACATGATTACTGTCTTTAGGATAAGGTTGAAAATCCTCATTCCTAACTAGCTGAAACACAAGCAGCCAAGTAGGATACCACAATTAAGATTTGGAACTATGATCTAATAAGTCCCGTATTATCACCATTACAAGTGTAGTTGTCAATGCAAAAAATCATGAAATGTGTTTTCTCCACCACCTAAGTTAACAGAATGCAACTATCTCTTGGAGTTGTAACATATTTTGAACATGAATCACAAGTGAGCTCCAAAGCAAAACACGTAAAATATTATTGCATCATAAAGTACAAAAGAATATGAGGCCTTATCAAGGACTCAAGACACATCAAAGAGAACTGGTTACTCAATAGTATAGATAATGAGTACAAAAGCTTGTTGGCAAGGATAAGTGTACAAGTATATTTATGCACTCAAAGTCATGAGATCACGGATCCCTCGGACAGCATAAGCCAGTGACATATGTGCTGCAATACAATAACACAAGTCAACTCAATGACCAGGATAAACCCTACATGGCCCCAAAAGTTGGGGTTACGACTAACACACATTCTAACAGTACTTCTTAAACCAGACTACAGGGGACATGAAGGTGGCATTATCTTCATCACCCATTGTCTGCTTCATGTGGCCTAAGAACTGTTCTCAGCTTGAGAAGCTTGACTTCTAGCAATAACAAGGTGAAAATACCAATAATTTGATCGTCTATTCTGTAGAACTCAAAGGAAATAATGTCTTTACAAATCAGCTCTCCAACTAATGGCAGTGTATTTCAATATGCTTTCTTTTATTGTGTGTAAATGGATTCTATGCCAAGTTAATGTTGCTCTGATTATCAGAGAAAATAGTCGTTGGCTTCTGTTGTGTAAATCCAAGCTCTTGAAGTAGGTTTCAGATCCATATGGTGTCGATGGATGCATTAAGCACTCAAGGGTACTCAGCTTCTGTAATGGATACTGCTGCTATATTTTGTTCTTTGAAAGACTGCACAAACGGCCCTTGTCTAATGCTGAACAAGTACCCTGAAGAAAATTTGTGATCATTTGCTTCTCTGACAGAATCCAGGTAGGCATAGCTTCTCAGTATTAGCACCAGAGCCAACATCAACTTGCCAGTGACGATGACTACCATAAGCACTGGCACTAGCACAAGTTACCAACACCAATGCCTGTCCTCAAACAACAACACCATCATCAGTATCCAGTCAATTTTCATCACTCTGAGGCACCATGGAGTTCGGGTTTTTTCATCAGTGGGGGCGCTGCTAGCTGTCGCTACCATCCACATACAGTTGCAACTACTTTTGGACTTAGCGACCCTTGGGCAGCAAGTACCATCCACCAGCCATTAATAGGACATGACAATTTCCAGTTTTAATCACCGCTGGGCTTAAACTCCATTGCAAGCACCAACAGGAGGCTGCATTAACATCAGTTACCACTAGGGCACTAGCTGCAAGTATATCTCAGCCTCAGTCACCAGTGGTGGCACCATCAGCCACCACTGTTTTCCACACTTTGCACTAGCCACTAGATTATCATCACAATCTCAGATACTAGCAGCCAGAATCAGTGCCAAGCTCGACTCCATGTGTCAATAATATGCATTCACTTCCAGAAAGCACATGCACACCATCACATGTCGCACATCCAACTTCCAGATGGCACAACATATAAAGGCCTGCACGCAACCAAATTCATGCTTGCAGAAACCAAATCTCAGCCAATCGTCAAAAAGAGTTTCTTCTCAGGTCCACTTTCAAAGGGCATGACTTCTTAACTAGTGACCCAATTCGCATAAGTACTTTTCAAAAACTGCAAGATTGTGCTCTATGCCATTCAGAGGCTGTAGCACAGCCTAGAGGATCCTTCCTGAAAATTGACGAAAACACCCCAAAGGCTTTCAAATTTGCATTTCAAGATTGTGACCCAATTTTGATGTCAAATAGCGAGTTGTCAATGTTTGCAGGATGGCACCAAACTAAGTAATTGTCGGAAGCTAAACTGCTTCACCTTCCAACATTGTCTCTTCACCTTCAATTGTATAGCAAGAATGTTGTCTAATACGTAAAGTTTTTGCCATTTCAGCCTAAGAGGATAGTGGATAACACCATTGACCTTGTAACTGTCAGAAGCAGAATCGCTTCACTTTTTAATGATGTCTGTTTCTATTATGTGGTATTAGTATACATAAGAAAATGTTTTTCTAAACATAGCACCTTTGCAAAATCCAAGCATAAACAGAAGAAGCTAAAGATTGAGCAGTAAGCGCCGGTTCACATATCACGACTGAGATCAGTGGCTATATAAATGCACCAGAAACATGACCTGTGCTAACACTTCTCCATGGAGGTATGAATGTGCCATCACATTCCCTCCCAAGAATACGGCCTATTGCACCATTAGAATATGGATTACATCATCTCAAATTCCTTCTCAAGCATCTGGCTCGTACTAATTACATCTCTGCCTTGGTACAACTCTCTACTCTGCAATAATTCAATGTAATATTCCCATAATAAAAGGTTTATGTATTTCATGGAGATTTGCTAGTGTTCGCTTGTCTGTGCACACATTTAGTTGTCATTATATTCTGAAAATCAATGTGTGCATAATTTATTCCACCATAGCACCCATCTATAGCTTTGCTAGCACCAAGCTCTTTTCTCCTATACTAGCGCCAATCTTAGTTGTGCAAGGTTGGCTATCTTAGGCACCAGAAGTTCCCATTGTGGGTATGTCTATCTAAGTCCATGTCCTAAGTAGTGGTCCTCTCAATCCCTACTAGTCAACCTTAGAACTCTTACCATACTCCTCAATCAATCATTTCCTAGCATCGTAACTTTTGTACCTAACCCACTAGTCTTGATGCCCTCTAACACAAACACTCCTATACATAGCTAGCTAAGCCTTGCACCAGCAAGTGCCTATGCATTACTTCTTTATCTTCATTCCTTCTTCTATTTAACAATTGTATTCTTCATACCCTATTCTGTAGTGCCAGTCTTTCTAACTCTTTACCTTCACTAGCTGAACTAGAGACTTGTCCCTTTAAATTACCTTTAGGGCCTTCTTGTCCCTTTAACAATTGTTTACAGCTTGTTTGATTCCATGAAATGTCCAAATCAAAAGTTCATAACCGAGCAAGAATATTCACATCTCCAGTCATCATTAGAGGGACTCACAACTGGCAGTGGCATACAAAGCTGGAGTTTCTAAAAGACAGCAATCAAAATTTGCAAATGAAGTGAAGGCTAAGGAAAAGTCCCTTCTCTTCTATACAAATGTTTTATTTACTTTGTCATTTTGTGTGCTCAACATTTTTAGTTGCCAATCCCTGTTCCTACTGCAACATCTACCTAAAGTATGAGCCATTCAGTATGCTTTACCTCTGAACGTAGTGCTAGGAGGAAGGCACCTCTCATGGTTTCATGTCTGAGAATAACGTCACCATGCACAAGGACAGCTTCTACAAATTATGTTGCCTAACCACCCAAACATTTCAAAAATCATCAAGAATGTGCTAAAGAACAAATCGCCACTTTGTTGGTCTAAAACGCAATTTGACGCTTCATATAGGATCGGTCCCAACATTCACAATCCTAGGCATTTAGATGATCATCTTGGACACAATGAAAGAAGCTTCTTAGATGTTTGGACGCTCATGTTAAGTGCATACGCTAGAAGAACAATCACAATTTCATTTGTTCAACTCCATGGCCTAATGCTTCATCTAGGTTGGGCATAGACCTCTACTCCAACCAGTGCCACTTCTTGCACTAAAGCCTCATATGTAAAGCAAGCACAAATATCATTGGATTGAGATCAAACACGATAGGGACTATCACTTCCTAAGAAGGGGCAAATGATCAAAGCGCAAAGGGGATCCCTCGAGCATATCTTGGTAGGCCCCAATGCTAATGTCACCTCTAGTTATCAGGCACCACCACCACTACCAAATAATTGCCAAGGACCACTACAAGTTGGCAAGGGCCCAACACCACCATATGCAGCATCCACATTGGCACCAAAACCAACTACTAGCACCAAAGCTACCCATCAATAACGCACCAACACCAACTATAGGGGCCAATGCTAGTACTCAAACAACACCATAATCAATATCCAATCTATTTACAATTGCTTTGAGGCACCAGGGACTTCAACTTTGTCATCAATGGTGGCACCACTATCTGTAGCTACCATCTACATATAGTTGCTAGCATTTTCAGCCTTAGACACCATCAAGGTTCACTTACCAACATTAATTATCAAAAGGATATCACAAGTTTCAGTTTCAATAGCCATTGGGCATATGTGCCATTCATAGTTACCAAAAATCCCGATTTAATCCCCGATCCAATACAAGTTTTTCTAATTCAGCAGTGTTGCCGATTCAAATTGCAAAATCCCGAATTTTGCCAATTTTTGCCAAAAAATTATGATATACATGAAAAAAGCTTTTTTTCAATGAAAATTTGCATTTTCCTTTTTCCCCTTTTTTTGCTGATTCCCAATTTTTCCCGATTCATTTTCCATGTTGATTCCAATTTTTTCAACTATGCCATCCACAAGCACAAACAAGATGTTGCATTAACATTAGTTACCACTTCAATGCTAGCCACTAGTGGATCTAAACCTAAGTCGCTAATGGTGGTATCATTAACCACCACTGCCTTCAACACTCTATGCTAGCCACCAAACCCAATCACTAGCATCTCAAGCATCCATTCCCAACAACAATGAAAAGCACCAATGCTATGTGTCCACAATGTTCTCATACTTCAACAAGACACATACATACCTCCAAAAGATGTGTGCACACCTTCATAGCATGCGTTCATGTTGTAGATGGCATAGAACACATGGAAGTGCACACAACTTAAACAACCCATGCATGCAAAAGACCAACTGTGAACCAATTACCAATGAGATAATTTTTATTTGGGTCCATTTCCAAAGGCCATAATTTATTAACGGTGTCCCAAATCAATTGAATACTTCTTGGAAATTGCAAGATGTCTTTTACCTTGCCCAAAGGCTCTACAACAACTTGAATGTCTTAGATTCCCAAAAATTAAAGAAAACCGTCCAAAGACAAGATAGTGCCCAGATTTTGGTGCCAAACAGCCAACTGTCAATATTCACAAGATGGCACCAAATGCTCAATAATTGTCACAAAGTCGAACAGCACCTTCGAGCATTATCTCTTCACCTTCCATTATACATGGAAGCATGTCATCTTTTAGCGTATGCTAGGTTATTGTTGCCATTTTCAAGGGGTACATCATTTTTATTTCTTTTCTGAAAGAGCAGTTCTCCCGGGTTCAGCCCTAAACCGCAGCAGAAGAGCGGCACAACAATGTAAATTTTTGAGTTTATGGCACCTCAGAGTGAATCCGGGAGGTTTTAAAAAATTGTTATTTGTTATTTGAGTTTTCACCCCAAAGCGCTGCAGTTCCGAGCGCTTTGGGGCATTTTCGCCGGCCTTGAGCGCTTTAGGGCGTTTTCTGAAGGTGGGGAGAAAAGGAGGAAATGAGCTTTTAATTCAAAATTTTGGCTAAGTATTTTGCGCCCCAAAGCGCTCCAGTTTGGAGTGCTCCAGGGCAAATTTCCCCCTTTCGAGCGCTTTGGAGCATTTCCTCGCCGGTTGGTGAATGTTTGTGCAAGTTGCTCATTTTGGCTAAGTGTTGCTTTGTGCCCCAAAGCGCTCCAGTTTGGAGCGCTCCAGGGCACTTTTTCCCTTTTGCCGCGCTTTGGAGCATTTGTGAGGCAGTTCACGTGAAAGCAAGAGGCCCTAGTAATTTCTAAGTGTAAAAAGTGCCCCAAAGCGCTCCAGTTTGGAGCGCTCCAGGGCAAAATCCCCAAAGTCGAGCGCTTTGGGGGTTATTTCCGACACTTAGCAAGGAGGCGAAAAGTCCAGGTTGACTATGAATGCAAAAGTCGCCCTAAAGCGCTATCATTCGGCAGCGCTAAAGGGCAGATATCTCCCTCAGGAGCGCACTAGGGCAATTTTGCCTTGCTCGTTTTGGGTAACCAGCCGGTTCTCAGCTTTTGCGGCAGCGCATTGTTTGAAGCAGTATAGGCGCGTTTCCCGCCCAAATTTTGCCGGTTAAGCAGCAGGTGTCCCCGGAGTAAAAGGTCAAGTTTTTTCGGGATCAGAGCCTGTTTCAGTACAGCCAAGGCCATACTCCAGTATCACGGTGGGTGACCATTGAAGACAAACAGTAGCGGGCATTTGAGGCAAAGTACCGCTACATCCACCATATTAATGGGCCATTCCCTCCCAGCTACTAAATCTGTCCGAGACCATGCCATCATAAAGGAAAACAGTGGCAGAATCAGATACGGCCGACAAAGATAATATTTGGCCGCTTTTTGCAGCTTTTACAGGTTTGGGTATTTGTGCCCATATTGTAATCTGGGGAGGGTTCTCTGCTATAAATAGCACCATTTTATATTGTAATCGGGGGGGAACATATTGCTAAAGAAAGCTGTTGTAGCTAAGATCGTTTGCTTCAATACAATCCATACTTTGGCTCCAATTGTGTCTCTTTCTTTTATGCTGCCTTATTCGTGTCATTTCTGCATTTACTCATTTATTTTTCTGATTGTTGTCATTCTGAACTCTGGATCGTAGCATTGGCAATTATTTGAGCCTCGAATGCATGTTTAAGGATACATAGGGAAGAATTTCATAGCTGGTTTCTGTTACATGTATTGTTTTGATTGTTGTTGGTTTAGTTGCTAGTTAGTGACTGTGCTGCTTGTTCTTCCCCAACGTTGAATACCACCGTTTCTAACCCTTATCCCTTTTATTTCTTTCCTGCACCCTTATCTTAAAACCAAAAATCACATAGGAAGCCGGCCTTCTCCGGAGATTGGCACGGAAGGCATCCCTTCCTTCCGGCCTTTCAAGCTGTTGGGCGAATCGAGGGCGCAACGACACCAAATCCTTTCCTCATGGCAGATTTGTAACCAACAGTTATCACCACCTCGGAATGAGATGATGGTGAATAATGCAATGGATCTTCTGACCCACAAAAGAATCACTTCACTTCATGACGATGTCTCTACATAATTCGTTGTATCAATATACATAAGAAAACATTGTTCAAAACACAGTAACTCAAAAGAAACCCCACAAAAACAAAAGAAGCCAAAAATTAAGCAGTCAACCATAGCTCACATGACACTAACTGCTAGTTGTGAAGAGATCCAAGAGAAGCTGATGACATTGCAAGATGATGTCGAAAAGATGCAGAAAGAGCAACCACATCTTCAAGAAGCTCAAACACAAAGGGAAGTTTATTGAGTTCCTCTCTTCTTTTTCTCAGCAATCACTTTGTTGCTCAAATTCATTTGGTTATCTTGAAAAGCAAAGAAAGGGCATCTGTTCTTAGCTCTTACAGAAAAGGGTTATACTGGCAAAAGATAGGGAAAACATGGCCAGAAGGCCCATTGAGGTTGAGCAAAGGCCCAAGAACACAAATATTGGGTACATTTGCAATCATTGTAGAGGACACAGCATGAATCCTTTAGGTGCTTTGATCCCCACCCTTCTGCAATTGTAATTTATTATAGCTAAAGTCTGTGTAAGAGGGACAAAAGAAAAAAATTGTTGCACTAAGTTCATATTTCATGTGTTCATCATGCTTTTAGCTAACAGTTACACCCATAAACAGATAGCTCCCACAGGGCTAGAAACCTTCAGCATACTTTGTTTTTTATTGAGCTAAAACTCCTATAACTACACCCTGTTAGGAGGTGAAGTCAATATCCAGATCTCCAATGTTCTTCAAAAGAGTGGAGCATGGTGGTGCAGCTTATAGTAACCCAACCAAAAGTGCTGCTCGCATGCGCCGGGCACACCGAGGGGGGTCGTAGAGGAGAACCGGCCAGGTTCCCCCCTGCCCGGGGGTTCGGGGGCTCCACCCCCTAGGCGAAATGGACGTCTGCACATCCGTATGACACGGGACCCATGCGGTTACTAAAACACAGTAGAGCACATTTGTTATAAAATGCAGTAGAGCACATTTGTTATAAAATGCAGTAAAGCGCATTTGTCATAAAACGCAGTTAATAAAGCACGTTTTTAATAAAGCGCTTTTATTTGGAATGTGCCACAGTTTTTTGGAATCTTCCTTTGTATTTCTATAAAAAAGGGGAATGCCCCTTGCATTTTAATAGTGCGAATGTATGAAAGCTTGCTGAGAATAATAAAAGAGAAAAGCTGTCATTGCCCCATGGTTTTACCTACACACTGCAGGGTTTCCACGTAAAATCTCATGTACTGTTTATTGTTGTTTTAGATTGCTTGTTTTTTAATTTACTAACACACCCTTTGACTGCTAAGATCTTTCCAGAATGAATTCTTTCCTGTTGCAAATTTATTTGTTAATGGATGCTTCTTAAAGTGGTACAGTTTGTTGAACATGCTAACCTCCAGTTCTAGAAATTATTTTATATCATGTGATACATATGTTAGCATGCAACATGTAGTGTTAGCATGTCACAGAGTAAAAGAAAGTTTTTGGCATTAGTTAAAAGCTAATCTATGGTTAAACTATCTATAACAATGTGCCTGGTGTAAAAGTTAAGTAGCAGGGATCAAGAGTATGGAGGAGTTATTTGGAAGCTCATCTCAAGCTAGCCTATGTATCATTGGTTACTGCAGTATTACTAATGTTTAATGATTATATCTTTATCTCTGTCTCAATATTGATTATAATCCTGGCTATTCACCAACATGGCATCAAAACAGTGTACAATATGTCAAGTTGAAGGAAGCATGGGTACAGGGTCATAGTTGTCATATAGAAATTGATTTTGGCAACAGGAAGAAGAGCCTTATGTTTGTATTGTGAATATCTACTGGTATTTTAAGACTTGAATTTGATGAAGGTTTGTTGTTGGAAATATTAAAAATATAAATGGGAGATGGCGGCAACAACAACGATGCAATAGTGATGTGAGAGTTATGTTGTTTTAGGATGCAACAACAATGCCTTCTTGACTTGTGTGGGAAGGTGCAAACAAATTGAAGATAGTCCGTCACATGAAACGGGACACATTTTACCGGCACGTCAGCCATGATTGACAGTATTCTTTCAGTCAGATTCCCTTCCAAGCATCAACGCTTGGATTTGTAAAATTCTGTTTGGTATACATGTAAATATGTCGAGTCTTAAATCCAGTGTTCCACGGGGACGCGTCCCCCGTTTCCCCACGTCCCCCAGGACGGGGGGACGGCAAGGGGGACGTTTCCCCCGTCCCCCTTTTGGGGGACGGCCGGGAACGTCCCGGGGACGGCCGAGGCCTCGTGGCCTCCCGTCCCCGGACGTCCCCTTTTGGGGCGTCCTCGGGACGCCAGCCGTCCCGGACGGCCGGGCCCCATGGGGGACGCTCAGCCGTCCCCGGGACGCCGGCGTCCCGGGGACGGCCCGAGCGTCCCCCATGGGGCCCAGCCGTCCCCCACGGCTGGGCGTCCCCACCAAGGGGAAAAAAGTAAAAAAAAAAAAAAAAAAAATTTAACTTTTTAACTTTTTAAAAAGGGATGGGGTGGGACCCATTTTGAGTCTCACCCCCCTCCAAAACCCTAAACCTAAAACTAAGTTATATAAAGTGAAAACAAAAAAGTAAAAACTACTTACACTCATCTTTCATTTTTCAAGAGGAGAAAAAGAGAGCTGGAGAGCAAAAGGAAAAAGCAGCAGTAGCAAGGGCAGCATAGCAGCAGCAGTAGGCAGCAAAGGCAGCAAGGGCAGCATAGCAGCAGCAGTAGGCAGCAAGGGCAGCAGCAGTAGGCAGCAGCAGTAGGCAGAAAGGGCAGCAAGCAACAGCAGTAGGCAAGGGCAGCAAGCAAGGGCAGCAGCAGTAGGCAACAAGCAACAGCAAAAGGCAGCAAACAACAGCAGAAGGCACTAGGTTTTTAAATTTTTTTTACCTCTTCCAAGCTGTTAGGGATTTGAAGTTTTCAAATTGAAATTTTATATTTTAATTTCAAATTTTCAACACAAAACATGGCCAGCAGTGCATCAGGGTCTTTTGAGGAGGAAAACCAAACTGAAAATCCAAACATAAACATGAATACTGCTGCTGTTAAGGATTCATCTTCTAACATCCAACCCCAAACTTCCAAAGGGGATAGCACCGCTTCTCAACCTAGTTTTGGCTGCCCATCTTTGTTACTTAAAGAATATGCCAGGGGTCCATTTAATATAAAAAACCACTTGCTGCAATTTGTAACTAACTGTGACCAAGGGAAAAAAATTTCTGGGGGCTCAAGAACATGGCCGTGTAATATTTGCAAAACTACATTTAAGGGCAGCTATACTAGGGTTGAGTCTCATCTCACAGATAAGGCAGGAACAGGGGTTAGGGCTTGCCAAAAATGACCCGGCAGAAGTTAATGAAATCCATAAGATTGTGCAAGAGTCTAGATTAAAAATTTTTGGTTTGTCTTCATCTACAAGCAGCCCATCATTTAGAGAGGACGTTGGGGCCTCCTTAGAACAGCCATAAGAATTAACCCAAACATCCAAAGATGCCACCGCTGCCCTCAAAGAAAAGGGGAACTGTAAGTGAAATGTTTAATGTGCAAGGAAGAGAATCAGCAGATGATGCTATAGCAAAATTATTTTTTGCACATGGGCTGCCTTTCCATATTGCACGCTCCCCCTACTTCAAGGACGCAGTAAGAGAAATAACCAAGGCAGGGACTTCATATCTACCGCCTGGAGAAAATAGGCTGCGTACCTCTCTTTTAGACAAACACTATTCCAAATGCAATGTGGTTATGGAGCAGATGAGGAACACATGGTTGACTCATGGATGTTCTATCATCATGGATGGGTGGACTGACATTCGTCAACGTCCACTCATCAATATCATTGTCACATGTAAAGCAAGTCCCTATTTTCTCAAAGCCATTGATTGCACGGGAAAAAAAAAGGATGCTGAGTTCCAGCTTCCTTCAGGAGGCTATTGAGGAGGTTGGAGCCTCCAATGTTGTACAGGTAATCAATTCGATAATTTCTGTTTTACTTTAAGTTTTAATTTTTTCAGATTTTTTAAAGAAAATTAAAATCTTTAAATTTTAAAATTACAAATCTAGATTCTAAATGGCTGTTAAAAACTTAAATGAGACCATTTTAATTTTTTGTTGTACACTACGGTAGTTACAGTATGCAGCCCCTGCTTGCCAACGTGCGTGCAAAATGATAGAACAAGAATATAAACATATTTTTTGGACCCCGTGTTGTGTTCATGCATTGAACAATGCATTGAAAGACATTGGGAGGATAGATTGGGTGAAGGAGATGGTTGCTCAAGCTGAGATATGCAAATGTTCATTTGCAACCATCACACTTCGTTAGCCCTCTTTCGGTCCTTCTCAAAGAAGGAGTTCATCAAACCGGGAGACACTAGATACGCCACCTACTTCATTTTATTGGAGAGGATGATTGAGGTGCAAGATGCTCTACAATCCATGGTAGTATGCACGGAGTGGAAGAGGTGGCAGAATCAAGGACAGAGGAGGGCAAAAAAATTAGAGACAAAACATTGGATGATAGTTGGTGGTCTCAAGCCAAGTAAGAAACCAAAATGTTATTTTAATTTATGATTTTTCAATTTTCATTGTTTGTTTCAAATTGGAGTGCTCATATGACAATGTGACATATAAGTTTCTAAATTTTGTTTTTGATTTCTTGTAGGTATATTGTGTCTTTTGTTGCCCCTATTGTTGCTGTCATCAGATATGCTGACACATATGCTCCTAGTCTAGGAGAAATATATGAGACTTTTGACAGCATGTTGGGGGAGATTAAAAAAGTCATTTCTGCTAGAGATCCATCCCTGTTATTCTATGAGGCCTACATCAGGCCTATTATATAGAGGAGGTGGGATAGGATGAACACCCCCTTCATATGGCAAGCATATGCAGTAAACCCAAAGTGGTATGAGCTTAGGCCTGGGAGAGTGCCTCCCCATGAGGATCCAGAGGTGAGAGAAGGGTTTTTGGAGGCCATTAGAAAGATATATGCGAAGGAGGAGAGCTCAAATATTAGAAATGAGTGGCTCAATTTTGCTAATCTCGATGGCCCTCGCTTCAGCCACCCAGAGTGTAAGGAGGATAGGGCTACCATTGCCCAAAAAAATCCCATTGGATGGTGGCAGCTATATGGGGACAGCACACCTAACTTGAAATATTTTGCAATTAGGGTTCTTTCACAGGTTGCTAGTTCCTCTGTTGCTGAGAGGAATTGGTCTACATACAGCTTTATCCACAATGTGAGGAGGAATAGGCTTACCTCTCGCAGAGCGGAGAAGCTAGTTGCAGTACATAGCTCTCTTCGTCTTCGTGAGAGAGTTAAGCCATAGTACAAGCAATCTCCAACTACACAATGGGATGTTGATCCAGAGGATGCAGGACAGATTGATGAGGATGAGAGTCATGAGGGGTTGGTTGGAGTTTCATTGGAGGATCTTCACTTAGATGATGAGGGCATCTCATCAAATAGTGATACAGATTTTGATAGTGATAGCCCAACAGAAGTTCCATAGGAGTTCCATTACATTGTATACTCTTTTAGTTTTGAGTTTTTTTTGTTGTAAATGAGCATTGATACTATGAGTATTTCTGATTTTTGATTGTTGTCATATTTGAACAGTTAGTGATTGAAAAGTTTTAAAAATGACAGTCTTTGTTTGAACATTGGTGGCTGAAAAAATGATGACTGTTATTACTTAAAATGATGACTGTTTGAACATTGTTTGCACTTGATATCCTTGGCTGAACCTTCAAGTTATAGTTGTTGAACTTGAAACAATTAAATGGCTGCAAATTAGTAACTAATATGAACATGAAAATGTTAAATGACTCAATTATGGCTGCACTTATGTGTTAGTAACTAATCTGAATATGAATGGCTGCACTTACATAATTGATTAGTAATATGAAATATCATTTTTGTTGGGTGTAGAATTTTGAATGTGTAGATTATTCTAAATTTCTAAAAAATTTCATTTTTTATAGTATTATACCAGCCGTCCCCCCCAGCCGTCCCCGAGCCGTCCCCTAAAATCGACCCGCCGTCCCCGAACCCCGTCCCCCCGTCCCCAGGCTTGTGGAACCTTGCTTAAATCTAAATACTCTATTCCAATAATAACTGGAACAAAACTGTGGAACACTTAGACCAGGTCTATTCCAATAACAGCATTGATTTTAGCACTTGGAGAGGCATATATTTGTTTTAGTTTATTTAAATCTCTCTGATAGTTTTGAATTTGTACCTATGAAGCATACTTCAAATAATTGTGATACCTGCAGAATTGCCATTGTCTTGTGGTGTCAGGATGAGTTCCACACATTCACTGACTGTTGAAAGCACACACCTATTTGTTCAAAGATATGGAAAGCACGAACATCTTCCATAGCTTTTGTTGTGAAGTTATGGCTGCCGCTGCTAGACTTCATTGTTTGTGGATTTTGCAGTTAAATTGTAGTATTAAAAAATTTAGAACAGTATGTAGAGTTCACTATGGTGACGGTGTGATTGACCTAAGTGATTATTTGGTAATGTCTCACACTTATGTGTCTAATGAACAAGCTCATTAGTGATTTTGAGTCATTAGCATTAAAATGGTCACATGATGATATAATTTTAAAGAAAATATTTTGAGTCATATTACATGGAACTTACCAAAAACAATTATTGGTTTGTATCACAAACCTAAATTCATACATGTAACAACAAGAGCAGCTGAATCATAAATATTGTGGTACAATTTCTCTTCCAAAGTGATGATGAAGATCCAACCATATACTCAAAAGAAGTCATGCTTGTGTGAAATGTGTGATTGCGCATGAGTTGGAACAATGGTCCAACTTGTGGAATTTACCCCTAAGAACTTATGAAAGCTTAACAGGTATGACTGCATAGGAGTTGAACTAGAGGTTTGTGTTTAAGAGGGACCACGAAAACAAGTTGCACTTTATTCGTGGTCAAGCTCTGTGTTACTAATGCTCTCATCTAAGGAGAATTGGTGTGGACAAACTTTAAGCATATTCAAGAATGCAGACTAGAAGATAGGTTTGAAGAACCAATGTTCAAGACAGATATCATCATAGTTGTTCTCAACTCATTTTACAGGCTTTTATTTGAATTTGAGTCCAAGAAGTGTTGAGGGATGAAGATTTCAAGCTCAAAGAATTTCTACTATCAACGTCAGCATGTAACAGTTAGTGTTACCATGTGACCTACGGAAAGCATAAGTTAGTGAATATTAACAATTAAACTGCCATAACTACATATTTTGTGTAAAAGTTATGTAGCGAGGATTGAAAGTTCTAAAGACACGTTTGAGATCATCTTTAGAAGACATATGTATTGTTGGTTACTTGAGTCTTAGTAATATTTATTTACTCTCCATTTATCTATCTTTCGATCTTTGATTATGATATTGGTATATTCAATGAACATTGTGAATGAAGTAAGGGGTGTCTTATACATTGGAAGCCTATTCTATTGAATAGAATAATCAAAGATATTTATGCAAAATTATCGATTGGCATGTTCGTGTGCCCTGTCAATCAATATAATAAGAAGGATTTTACTAGCTGAAATCCAATTTTTATCTTCCTATGATGTTTCTATATAGCAAGTTAATAAAGGAAACAACGGAGATTCATACACAAGACAAAATGATAGAAAAAGATTTGCATAGAGATAAAAATTACAGGATAATAATGTCACATCAAACCCGTAGATCTTAAAATATCAATTTCTTGGTTAATAAATCCCAACAATGTAAATACTTATTATTCAATTATTTGTAATTTATCTTCTTTATGATATAAGGTGTCTTTCACGTGTTTTAAATTAAAAGAAACTAGTACTAAATATTAAGAGAAGAAATTATTGATGATTACCCTGAGCTCGTGCATCAACCTCTAATGCTACATCTGTGAATAATTCTTGCAACAAATCAAGCCTTTGAGTTGGTGAATCTAGAGCCTGCAAGAAATAACAAAGTTATAGGATAATGTAATTTAACTTCTAATTGTCTAATGAAAAGAGCTATTACTTGATGAATAAATATTGAAAATAATATAAATAGATAAGCATTACAGGTTAATGACAAATTTATCCTATAAATATTATTGCCCAATTCATATGTTGTTAACTTATCAATTGTATTCCCACTTCGTAATATCCAAAATTCAATTGATTTTCCTGCCATGGAATTCAGGCCTTGTAAAACTCTCTCCCCACCCCCCACCCAAATATCCAAAATTCAATTGATTTTACTGCCATGGAATTCAGCCTTGTAAAACTCTCTGCCCCCCTCCCCCCCAAACAAGCTTCCCACAAAATAATGTGTATAGACAAAATAAGATAATTCTATCAATGTCCACAAATGACCAAAGTCGGCCAACAAGACTCACTGGAAAGGAGAGAGAGAGAGAGAGAGAGAGAGGATAATTTTATAAATGTCCACAGATGGCCAAAGTAGGCCAATGGGAGTCACTAAAAAAAGTTGTTACTAATCCCTTTAGTAACCAAAAAGTACTATGAAAATAAGCTAAATTAGAGTAAAGAATCTAGTGTAAACTACATTGAAGGTGGAACAAACATATGGCATACAGCCTCAAGGGTTGCTCAAAATGGATAAAAACTAACATAATAAAAGTAATGATGAGGAGAGAGCTAGAAGTTGAGGTACAACAAACATAGGAAGGAGCTCCAATGAATCCAAGCACCTATGAGAGGTGTGGTATTCTAAAATAGTGTAGAAAGAAGAAAATGAACAAAAAAAAATTGCACAAAAACCCTCCAATAAACACTTAATCAATCTTCAAATCTGTACATTCCCATTCATTACAATGCCCTATCCTTGTATATATATACACACACAATAGGATGTCTCTTGGTTGTCTCAAGAGTCTCTTGGTGATTCACATTCTCTCCAAATATGGGTAAGAATCTGTCTTTTTACCTTTTTTAATTTTCATTAGCAATTGCCATTCCTTCCTATTCTGATTTTTGTCTTATTCTTGTCCTGTTTTGTTTTTTGTTTCATTCGTTATCACAATTTTCAACGTTCTCACCCTTGAGACTGAATGGCGAATTTTTTTTCCTATCTCTAACTGAGATAAACTGATTCTTTGCAACTATTGTTGCAAAAATGTCTACATACCAATCTTTCAAATTACAGTGTTTCAATTCAACTTCCTTTCCCTAGACTAAATCTCTAATAAAATGATGCTTCAACACAATGTGCTTTGATTGTGTATGAAAACAGGATTTTTAGTCATTTGAATTGCATTTGTGTTGTCACAAAAAATGGTAGTTGGTCTTTCTTGATTTTCACCACGATATTCTAGGATCCGCCTCAACCACACTACTTGTGTGCTTCCTGATGTAGCTGCTATACCTCTGCTGTTAAGAGTGCAATTGTTGCTTGTTTCTTCAAACTCCAAGTTACCATTCCATTCCCGAATGAAAAACAATTTCCTAATGTACATTTCCTATTATCAATTGAACCTCTGCAATTTAAATCGCTATATCCAACCAATTCAATCGTAGTTGCAAATGTATAATGAATTCCATTATTTGAAGTTTCTTTCGCATACCTCAAAATTCTCTTAACTTCTCTCATATGATCTTTTGATGACTCACTCATGAATCTTGAAACCAAGGAGACTGCATATGCAATGTCTGGTCTTGTTATTATCAAGTACATAAGGCTGCCAATCAAACTTCTATACTTCCTCTCATCCACTCTTCCACTTCCATCATCCTTGCACATTCTTTTGCCTTGTGCAAGTGGGGTAGCAACATCTTCACAACTTTCCATTGCAAACTTAGCTCTAATAGTCGATAATGCTAATCATCGTACACTAGCTATAGCATTCAAAGAAGCGGCTACAGGAGAGGATGTTCTTATTCAGGTAGGAAAGATACCCCTGCCCCACCAATGGCCTATGCATCCCAAATCTCCTAGATACACCTATGCCGAACTCCACGCCCAACTTTTCTCCAATCCCTAATTCCCAACCAAACACTCCATACATTCTTTCATGTCACCATACATCACGCATCCTGGCCAAAACACGTCATCCACAATAGCCTTCCAACCACCATTTCCAGCCCTTCTCGCTCCATCCAACCCTAGAAACGAGTCCAACAACAATTTTGTGATGAACGAGATGCTGGAGGTAGTCAAGACTTTGGTAAATCAAAATAATGCTAGAAGTAATAATGGCAACAACCTCAAAATTGCCAGCCTGCACAAAACCCATACCTTACAAAAAATTAGGTGCCTAGGCTAATCAAGAGAGCAAATCAGATTCACAATAGCATGGTTAACACCAACACAGAAGCTGAACCGGCGTGGTGCCTTCCTTACAATGACAGGTACGATCCTGTTGAATGCATAAGTGCCATTAGGCATTCTCAAACTATTAAGTACACTCAGCAATGTCAGGTTCAACAAGCTGCCACCAGTGGTCAAGCAGCTCCCACAATGAATTCTGCTATGTACCAACAGTCCCAAGCTCCACAATCAGTACCTACCTTGCCCAATCCAAACAATGCAATATTGGCAAATTTTGAGCGCTATGGAAATAGACAAAGAGTTAGCTTTCGAGGACGATGCAATATCCGCCAACCAGTAGGGAGTTGAAATCAGAGGTAAGAGGAAGATGTTTGAGGAACAATCAGCTAATAAGCAGATCAACATTGGGAAGGGTACAACAGTCCTTAGAAGGGGAAGGCCGCACTTGCGCAAGAAAGATAAAGGGCCTATCACAGAACAACAAGAAAGGCAAAAGGAGAAGGAAAATACAAAAAAAGGAAGCAATAGATGCACCTCAGTAAGGGAGTCAAGGGGTATCAAACAACAGAGACCGAAGGGTCGATAAACGGACAAGTAACAAGCAATGGGGATAAAGAAGCAACTAGTAAATTCACCAAAAAGGAAGGTGACAAAAGAAGGGATCCACTCCAAAAGGAGGCCGAAAGGCAGTTGAAATATCCCCCTCTTACAAGCAAAGGACGAACAACAGCCCCTAAAGAACCCCCAAATTTCACAAGAAAGGACGACTTTGCCAAATTCAATATCGTAGAGGAGATGAAAAGAACACCATCCAAGATTAGTATGCTAGAAGCAATGGCCCTACCTGGACAATGGGACTTGCTTCGAGAAGCTCTAAAAGAGCAAGAGCAGAGTTACACTAAAGATAAGCAGTCGGAATCCACTATAGTTCACATAGCAAAGCAACAAAATTTGATGGTAGAACAGCTGTTAGACATCTAGGTCAGCGCATCTAATATACGGAATGCTCCAAAACCAAAAACTCTAAAGCCGACCCCATCTTATGTGATGCTCAAGATTGAAAATTATATTCTCAAAAGTTGCATAGTGGATTCAAGTGCAATGGCCATGGTTATACCCAAAGTTGTTTACAAAGAGAAGAGTTTCCCTTACACTAAGATGGCTAGATACCCAACCCAAATGGATGGAACAAGAGTCAATGCGGTTGGGGTCCTCAAAGATCTGATCATGACTATATCCAAATAGTCAAAGTTTGTAGTAATACAAGAAGTAATAGTCGTGGATCTACCCACATAATTTGAGATGCTATTGTCTAGAGAATGGACACGTAAGTTGTCAGGGGATGGTTACCTAGCAATGGACTATACTCATATGAAGATGCCCAAAGACCAGAAAATAATCAGGATAGAGAACGAACTGCCTTGCAACTACTCCTACACAAGCTTGAAGATGAAAGCATAGTGAATTAGAATGAGGTGCCAAAATACATCGAAGATGATGAACATCAAGAAGGCGACCAAGATCCATAAGTAGACGTGATAATCGGCATATTATAGGATAACAAAGACCCAAAAGTGGAATATGAAGAAACTGAATTAGGAAACTACCTACTCACAAAGACTCCTTCGAATCTCCCTACCTAACAAGTCGAGGAGCAGAGAAGACATGGACTATGTACTTCGATGGTGCCGGAAACAACAATGGAGCAAGCACTAGGGTACAATTTAATGATCCACAAAGAGCACAGATTCAGTATGCCTGCAGGTTGTTCAAATGTACAAACAATGTAGCCACATATGGAGCACTCTGCAATGGCTTGAGGGAAGAAGAAAAGATGGAAATCATGGACCTAAGAATATATGGCAGCTCTGAATTAATGCAAATCACGTCATTTCCTAGTGCACCACGTAAAAGAAACACCTTAAGTCTTATAAGCATCGAGTCTAGGATTTGCTCAAAAGTTTCAATCCATATGAGATCAAAGCATTACTCAGAGAGCTAAACTCAAAGGCAGATGAATTGGTAGGAATGGCAGCCCGATTTGACCCCACAAATGATATGTGGGATAAACCAAAAGAATTGGAAATTGTTTTCAAGCCAGCAATTCCTGATAACTCTGACCACTAGCAGGCTTTTAATAATGACGAGCAAACCATAGAATGTTTTGTCAAATAAGCCCAATACGCCGAAGAAAAGAATGAATATGAAGACAACATCAAAGATGAAGGCATACAACTAAAATCAAACCAGCTGCCCAAAGGCCTGATCACACTGAAAAGTCTATTTAACCCGAATGATAGTACAAGGAAAAGCAGTCTCAAGATAAAATCTTCTTCCTATCACTCAGTCAAGATAGCCAAAGATATGAGCCTCTTACTTGAAAAAGATTGTACTCAAAAAGAAAGAGACTTTTTCAAAGAACTCCATGGAAAGTACAAGGACATTATTGCCTAGTCATACAAAGATCTTAAATTCTACGACTACAATATCATAGAGTATACAATCAAATTGGAGCCTGATTCCAAGCCTTTCCGACACAAGCAGAGACGAATCCGAAAATAAAAGCAATGATGAAAAAGGAGTTTCTAAAGCTTCTGAAAGCTTAGATTTGGTCCAGGTACATAAGAAAAATGGGGATATAAGGCTTTGTGTTGACTTTAGAAATTTGAACAGGGCTTCTTTAAAGGATCACTACTCGTTGCCTACCATCGATTATATATTACAAAAGGTATCAAGGCCACAAAAGATGTCACTCCTAGATGGTTTCTCCAAATACAACCAGATTTGTGTTAACGACAAAGACCAACATAAGATGGTCTTCACCAACAAGTGGGGGACCTTCACCTACTAGTGAATACCATTTGGTTTGTCAAATGCAAGGGCAATTTTCCAAAGAGCTATGGATATAGCTTTTGCAAGGCTCGTAGGTGAGACTATCCTCATATACCTCAATGATTTAATAGTATTTTACAAGATCATAAGTAAGCATATTGAACATCTCAAGGTAGTCTTCCAAAGGTGTAGAGAATTTGTATTTCTTTGAACCCTAAGAAATCTATTTTCATGGTCCAAGAAGGCAAATTGCTAGGACATGTAGTATCAAAAGAGGGTTTCGCCATAGACCCCAACCAAATAAAAGACATCCAAGACCTAACATTGTCCACATCAGTCAAAGGGATAATGTATTTCCTAAGCCAAATCCAGTTAGTAGCTGAGTTCATCACTAATTTTGCTCAAATGGTTAGGCCCATAACCAATATTTAAAAAAAGGACACCTCTGTAGATTGGACCGAAGAAGGAAAGAAAGCTTTTCAAGAAGAGAAAGATCCCATCACAAAAGCCCCTGTCCTGATTAATCCAAACTTCTCCAAAGAATTTAGATTGTATGTATTTGGTATTGATGAGAGCATTGCAATCATCCTAACTCAAAAGAACAATCAGGATGAAGAAATGAAATGAAATATTATTAATGTCCGTGGTGGGCCAAAATAAGACCCAAGGGACTGTAAGAAGGACAATAATGACTGCCATCTAGTAGGCTAAAAATCCCAACAAAGAAAAGAACTAAGATAAATACAAGATGAAACCCAACAAACGGGCCAAAGAGAAAGGGAAAAGAAAAGAAAAGGGAGAGCAGAGGGGGGGAGGGCTGTAATCCAACAGAGAGGAGTGCACGCCAAGAAGAACGGAGAGAGAGAAGGAGGGGGGAGGGAGTAGCCCAAGGGGGCAAGCTCCAAGAACCCTCCAGAAACTAATATCTCCTAACAGTCGAGGCCGAAGTATCGAAACTGAAGAAGTCCATGATGTCTCTGCCCATTGCTAGTTCGGAACCCTAACAAACTGTTAGTGCGCTGTCTAGTGACCCTGCTTCTGTCCGAACTGGATGATGTGGGGCGTTTCCAATTGAAGTCACCTAGTCCGTCGGAGTTGGTGAAGTATGTTGTAATGAGCCAATGTTGAGGAGGGTGAGATCCATTTGGAGAACTTTTATGTCATCTAAGCTGAGTTATCTCCCTAAGAAAGAGTGCGAGACAACGCTGGTCTGGGTATCTGAAGAAGGTAGAAACAAATCGAGAGTTGTCCCTGAAAAGGCAATGGAACCTACCTCGGATCTCATAACTAATGGAACAACAAAAAATAAAGTGATGAAGAGAATCACAAATCCTTCATGAGCCAAGCGTTTTACAACTACAAAGAAAGGTATACCCTGATTGAAAAACAAGTATTCATCATCATGAAGGCCTTAAAAAAGTTCAAATACTACCTTTCACAAAGCAAGGCCACTATTTTTCTAGTACACCCTAACGTTCAGTCTGTTGTATTACACAGCGAACTAGGAGAATAGAGGGTTGGGTGGATCAAAAAATACAAGAATTTGATATTGAGATCAAACCCACTAAGCTAATCAAGAGAAGAGCTTTATGTGAAAGGTTGGCAAGGATAGTCTTCAAAGAATAGGTTGCTCTAGTTGAAGAGGTGAATATCATTTAGAAACCGGATGGATGGGTGATATGTGCAGATACGTGGCTATAATACAGGTCCTTAAAGGACTGTCAGCCAAAGAAAGAGCCAAATTAAGACAAAAGACAACACACACTACCAATGGTTGGGCAACGTCTTGTTCAGAAAAGGATATGATGACATTCTACTTTGTTGTGCAAAAGAAAACAGACAAGGGGCCCTAATCAAGTAGTATCGTGATGAAGGAGGGAAATTCTCTACACCCACAACAGTCCACAAGATCTTAAGGGCTGGATACTATTGGCCTACCATTATCATCGATTGCTAGCAACGGGTCAAGGATTGCAAATCTTGTTGCATGTTCTAGAGAAGGAAGAAAAGAGCTTTGATGCCTTTGAAACCTATCATCATAACCAAACCACTTCAACAACGGGGCCTTGATTTTATAAGCAATATAAACCCATTGTCAAGTGCAGGACATGGATGGATCCTTAACGCTACAGACTACTTTACCAAATGGGTTGAAGCGATCCTAGCCAAAGCAACTAATCAAGAGATGGTGGTTCAATTGCTTGAAGATATCATCACTAGGTTTGGAGCCCTTGCCGCCATTGTCACAGATAATGCCACCTACTTCAAGGGAGCTAACTGATAAATTTTGCCCTCAAATATGGATGTTTGCTCAAAATATCGTCCAATTACTATCCTTAGGGAAATGGATTGGCGGAATCAACTTATAAAAACATCACAAGAATCTCGAAATGGACTATTTCAGAGTCACAAAGGGATTGGCATACAAAGTTATGTAAAGCATTATGTGCAGACAGAGTAACGCCAAAAGCATTGTCATCCCTTTACAAGCTAATATATGACAAGGAAGCAGTGTTGTCAATTAACCTTGACCTCCCTTTCCACCAAATGTCATGGCAGCTCGAGTTGAAGGACATCAACGTCAAGCCCATGCAAGCGAGATTGAATGCACCGTTAGCTTTGGAAGAAGAAAGAGAAAAGGCCTTTAGAAGGACCGTGCAATGTTAGGAGGTCGTCAAGAGGTGGTTTGATAAAGGACCTACAGAAGTAGATATAAGGAAGGAGGCTTGGTGCTAAAATGGGATGACAATCGAGCAAAACCAAGGACTCGTCAAAAGTTTGACTCACTATGGAGTGGGCCTTACCAAATGGCTGAAATTGCGGGTCCAAACGCCTACAAAATTGCCTCCATGGAAGGAGTAATGCTGCCTATTTCTGTAAACGGGTGGCACCTCCACTTTGTATAGCGACAAGAATTCCAGCCAAAAGAATATGTATGTACATAGAATCGGCTATTAGTTCGGAAAGTATTTTTCCCCCTTCGACTAAGTCTTGTCTTCCTCTTTTGCCTTTCTTTTGAACTTCCCAGTTTTACGTCAAGCAAATACCCCCTTTTCTCCCTAGAAAGCAATCCCTCGAGTTCGTTTAAGACTATGTACTTGTTAAAAAAATATTTTAAAAAGAGCGATTTGCTTGCCAAAAGCGAGTGAGTGCTCACCCCACAAGGCAAGCCCAAGTAGGCCACAACCCCAGGCCAATCGCCTCACCCAAGCAACCAGCGCCTTGCTGCCCAAGGCCTATAAAAGCCCTGGGGGAGTCCTAAGTGGGCCTCCTTTGCACTCATGCACCCAACAAATTCAAGCGATCCACAACCCCTTGCATCTAGCGAATTGCTTGCTCAAGGATCCTCACCCAGGTTGAGCCCATCAGGCCCTACCTTGAGCAATTCGTTTCAAGAAAACAAAACACCTCCTCTAGAGGAAACTCTTGCCTAATTTTTCTAAGCCCAAGAACTCTAGCAAATCGCTTACGTCAAACGAGCAAATCACTCCCCTTCAACTAAGTGAATCACTCTGCTTAAGTTAGCAAATCACTCCACTTCCAATCATCCCATTTCACACCTTCAAAGTGTAAATTGCTAGCCTTTTGTGAGCGAATAGCCCCAAAATAGTGAGAGAATCGGTCCACCATAAATTTTCCAAACTTGCCTAGCTTGCCTAAATTTTCACCTTTTCACCCATTTTTTGCCATTTCCTCATCATGAACACCACATCCATTTCCGCCAACCCTTCATTACCAAAGGCTCAAGCCATATCACCACCTTCCACAATTGTTGTGTCACTCCTTGCCATCCCTTTATCACCCATTGTAGTCACCACAGCAGAGGTTAGGCCATTTGAGAGGTAGACTTAGATGAAGAAAATAGGGAAGAGAAAGAGGCAAGGCTCCCCACCTCCCAAATGGCCTGAAGAGTATTTTGAGTATGTATCCATACTAAAGGGTGGAGGGAAACTATACACACCCCATGGGGCAAGTGACAAAAGAAGCCCTAAGGAGGTACAACCTAGGTTCCCAAACAGACTCATGGAGTATAAGCTAAATTTATAGCCATAAGTATGGAGCTGCCCAAAGTTGGTGGAAGTGATAGCCAAAAAATACGACTCGACAACAAGGAGTCTTAGGCTACCCCAGTGGATAGAAGAAGCTTTCTACATAAGACCGAGAGTCATAAGGAATATGCTTAAGGCCGTCGATGACCCAACCCTATGGATCTCCTATAGCCCCAAGACCCAAAAGGACTTCTATTATAGGCAAACTATTAGGAAATGAAGTCATTATACAGTTTTTAGACAGCAGAGACTGCTTCTAGACGTCTAGGCAATAGTACTAGACGTCTAGGCAGCACTGCTAGACGTCTAGGCAGCAAACGTCTGGGACAGACGTCTAAATGCGGAAGACAAAAAGGTTCAGGCGCCTTCCTTGGGAGTGGAAACGAACAGGTTTTGGAGGCTTCCTTTAAGAGAGGAAAATAACAGTTTGGAGTCTTCCTTCTGCTCTATAAAAGGGGCTTGATCCCTTGCATATCAAAGTAATGTTGAAACGTGAAAACGTGAATGTAAAGTTTTGCTGAAAATAATAAAAAGAAGAAGTTGCCATTGCCCCATGGTTTTTCTTACACATTGCAAGTTTCCACGTAAATCTCTATGTTACTTGTGTTGCTGTTTTTTGTTCTGTCATTGTGTTTCTACTTGCAGGTATAAAATCTGAAGTTTTCCCTAACACAGACCAATGCCTATTGGCAAAGTTTCCTGACCCATTACCTAAAGAAACAAAATCAACCCTCAAACTTCAGTATAACATTGGAGCTAGATCAATTCAAGGAAGATGTACAAATGGTAATGTCAGGGCTAGCCACAATCCCAGGGGAGAGGAATGACAAGAAAATCCACGAGGAACACCTAGCCTTGTTGCATGCCATCCAGACCTACACGAGGCACTCCCAGATGATTGACTGTGCCAAGTACATCTCTAACCAAATGAACAGCCAACCGAAGGACTTCAAGGAAGAGAGGAATTTCACCTATACTTCCTACTTAGTCTGGTTAATCCTATACCAAAAGAAAAGTTGGTTTCCCACCCTCCAACTAGACCAGGTAGGGGAAGATGGACAACCCCTAAGCATTGTGGAGTGCATGGAACCTTGCCGAGAAGCGGGAAAGACCTCCTACTGCTTTTATGACAGTATACAAAGCCATCATGGAAATATTGAGGGAAAATGTGCCAAGTCTAACAGATGAGGCACAGGAGAAAATGGCCTAGAGGAGATTTCTACTTGGGGAGGGCTAATTCCTTCATCTGCCTCTATGGCTTCTCAGTCGTACCCTTCTAGTTGCCTGCAAAAGTCCCTAACTATGTAAGGCAACTCAACTATGTCGATTTGAAGTAATTCAAAGGGCAAAAGAAAACCACCTTCTACCCACTCAAGCAGCAAATCATGAGCATCATTCCTAAGTTGTGTGGGCATCACTTGGTGGTAGAGGCAAGGCTGAGGGAGATGGGTCTCAAACAACTTAGACACTACTAGTCTAAATACCCAAAGTGAATTTCCAAGAAAACCCTCAAAGACAAAAAGTAAGACACCTTTTTCATGCATGAGAAAAGGTACAATGTCCAGCAACAGGCTAACCTGGACATAGAGACAGCCCTTGCCACTCTAGGGAGCAACAGGGGTTATGAAGATAACCCTCCAGAAGGATGACTTCGACCTAGACATCAAGCCAAACCATTAGAGGTTGGGGGCACTCTAGAAGATGGGGTATTCGGATAAAAATATTCTCATGCGACAAAGAATGAGGTAAGAAACAAATACTATGACGAAATCCATAATGGATGGTCCGTTTGATGCTGAATTTTCTGCCACCTAGGACAAGAGACACCCCAAAGGCGTAGAAAGGGCTAAGCTCATGATGGAAGTAGCAGCAGGAACCTGAACCCTATACAAGGAGAAGCCTAGGAAGCAAGTAATGCCGATAATTACCATTTCAGCTATGTCGACAACTCTAGAAATAGTCAATACAACAGTCAAATAGACAGCGATAAAGGGGCAGAAGGGGTTTGAGAAGTACGGGTCAATGTTTGGGGAGGTGGCCACGACAGCAAAGCAACAAGAGCAGGGGTAGAAAACCCAACTTGAGGAAGGGGAAACCCCTCAAAGAGGCTCCCCTCTCAAGTTGGGAACGGCTAGGCCAGTGACCACAACTGCACACTCCCCCTCCATTTTCACCATCCATTGTTCCTTTTTCTCTCTATCAATATGGCTTTTATCTCCACTCCTATTTCTCTCTCGACCCTTTCTTCTTCTTCTATTCCCACTTCTCCCCTTTCCCATTCTTTTGCTGCACTACTCACATCATCTACTAGTGCAACACATGTTTCTCCAAGAGGCACCCCGCCTCACGATTCCCCTAGAGACACCCCACCTCCAACAGTCAGTCATAATGGGAACCACCCCCATTACTTCTTTTCCATCCCTACTTGTCCAAGCCATCACCGTAAAACCACTAGTCCCACACACCATGTCACCCCTTTCAGCCTCCCTGGTCAGGTTGGCATCACATCTCTCTCTCTCTGCTTTCACTCTACTCCCTGTTGTCACCACTCAGTTCACTTCTATCGCCATGCATTCCACCTCCACATGCCCACAATGCCAAGCACGACAACTTCTCCTACAGGCAACAACACCCTCTGCCTCTGCACAACAAGACAAATCTGCAAGAGCATCCCCATCAACAAGTGCGACTAAAGCGCCTAAACCAAGTTATGCTAACGAGGCCAAAGAAACTGATATCATCAAGGAGTACGACATTATTGCCGCTAAGAAAAAAAGGATGGAAGGATTGTAAATGACTCGGCAAAAAGACCTCTAAGGCCTCGGTGCTCTTTCATTTGCATCTGTTAGGAATGGGGACAAAATTACTTTGTCAAGGCTATAGAAACCGACCCCACCAAGGTAGCATCAGCTCTTGCTAACTTAATTGCTAGGGTGCCCCAGCTGGATTTAGATAAAATGGATCCCTACCAAATGGTCCAATTGGCTAACTAGCACACAATTGGTGCGGCCATGAAATATGGCCAACTAGCAGTTGAGGATGAAGCAACACAGATTAAGAACAAGGAACTGGAAGCAAAATTGGCACAACTAAAGGCACAAAGAGACCAACTCTAGCAAGAGAACAAAGGGTTGAAGGAGGTTGTTGAGAAAGATTGGTTGAAGGAGCAAGTCGAGGACCTTGAAACCCAACTTACCAAAACTAAAAAATCTTGTGCAGGAAACGACCAAAGAACAAAGCAAACTCCTAGAAATCCTGGACCAGAAAGACCAATAGATAAAGGGGTTGGTAGCCTCAAGACCCGAAGAAATGGCTTAGACCCAAAGTCGACACAAGAAATTCAAAAGGTCTGAGCCTTTTGAGACCAGATCAAGGAGGAAATTAAGAATGCATATTACTTCCAACTAACCTCCTTTGTAGAAGAAAGCCTGGAACAAGTGGACAAAACCATCGAGCATGTAGAAAGACAACTATCTACAAGGGAGGGGCATTAGGGGATCCTAAAACTTCTTCCTTCAATGACCACAGCACAAGCACAGTAGCATGAGATAGATCGTAAGGAACTTGTCAAAAAGTTGAGAAACATCTAGATGTCCATGGGACCCTACAAACCTGCAAAGATGGTTGATTGCCATTGGAATGCCCGATATTTTCGATGAAAGGAAGCACAATATGGATGATGATGTCGTAAGTGCTATGATTGAGGAAAAAAAAACCAAGCAGACCAAGGGAATGCAACCGAAACATATGAGAAGTTGGGATCAACTCCTGCCAAGTTGAAGGAGCTTGCTGCCAAGTGAGAAGAGTTATCAAAAAATCTATTTGAAGATCTGATGGGGGAGGTAGAAGACCTTGGGGCAATACAATTGCCAAACGATAGTAAGTGAAAGAAGCAACTACCAAGGACCAGTTAGAGGAAAAATGACAATTTTGACAATTTTGCAACATGGGTCCCAATTTTGTAGACTCCATGCCCAAAGATAAAGGCAAGATCTAGGATCTTATGCCAATCGAGTTTGGTGCCCCATGAAGTCAACATAAATGTTGTACCTCGACACGACATTTTGCTAGTTTTAGAAGAAAAATGCAGTTGTGGAGGTCAGACAGTAGAAAACAACAAATCTCAAAATTTAGCTAAGTACGAACAAGGACTGATTCTCTTGCAAAATTTTGTTGATTGGTTCAAAAGAGCGACTTGCTTGCTGAAAGGGACTGATTAGCTCAAAGGAACAATTCGCTCAATAAACTTGCAAATCGCTTGCAAAATACAATAAAATCACTCGAACAATCGTGGAAGTAAAAATTAAAACGAATCGCGAGGCAAATCTTCAAAAAAAACGACTTTTTGGCATGTAGTGGTCCACCAAGTCCTTTTTGCAGCCTGCTAAGCCTATTAGAGGCACATAATATTTGGAGGTGCAACAATTTGCTAATGTTGCCCACAAATTTTACTTTTACTAGGAGTATTGTTTTTCACCCCACATAACTCAAGGGTGAACTTTTGCTATAAATAGGGCCCTAGGGCCCCCATTGTATTCATCTTTTGACCATGAGAACTCAAAGCTACACTCTATGAAACCCACATTGTGCTTTTTATTCATGAGATTGTAAGAAATTGGCAAGTCCTTACGCATTCCATCAGTGGCATTGCCCTCCCAATTTGCTAAGGTCGTGGTGGTTGTGGCATAGCCCTTCTAGACCATCTTGTCATTTTCTTATCAATTTCATAATCAAATGAATGGGTTTGCATTGATGTTATTCGACTTCTTATGTATTGATAGATCACACACTATCCTCGCTACGGCGTAAAAGCCATATTTGCTTTCCATTTCTTGCACTCTAAACTTTTCACAATATTATTGTAGACAACAACACTAAGAAAAAGTGAAATTGTTTGTAAAAAGGTCTACATGTTTTGCACCAAATGAAATGTCATGTAAAAATGGTCAAATGAAATGTAATGCGGTCAAATGCAATGTAATGTGGTCAAATGAAATAATTGGAAATTGGGCGTAATGTAAATGCAGCCGTCATTGTAAACAATTAACATTTGTGTTAATTAGCATTTGATTAAGGCTGTTTTAGAAAAGGTAGTTTTGGTAGTTTTGTCCTGTTAGTTTTGATAACTACCAGGGCCAAAGTATAAATAGACCCCCTACATTTCAAATTGTATCCATTGCATTAGGAGAGCAAGTCCATGTACGAGGGAGAGACGCCAGACTGTTACAGCGTAAGGCTGGGCGTAGTATTGTTGCAGTCATAGACTGAACTGTACATGATTTCCATGATAATGCAAAACCATTCACTTGTGCCAATTGTGTCTCCATTGATGCTGGTGTTATGTTAGATTTCTATCTCTTTGTCATAGTTGTTGTAGGTAGGATTGCTTAGACAGATTCGCACCACCTTCAGGCGAGCGAGTCAAGTTGCAAGAACCGACGCCGTCATAAGCCAAGTGCCGACATCCTAGCCAATGTCGTCATAAGCCAAGTGCCGACATATTGCCGATGCCATCTAGACCAGACTACTGACATCAGGGAGAGCCGACATCTAGACTACCGTCATGACTAGCTCTGACATGGGTGAAGTCGTCATGCCAACATACGGAACGTCGTCAGTGCAATGTCATGTAGGAAGTCGTCATAAGCTATGCCGCATTGAGCTTTGTCGTCATGCCATCAGTCACCTGCCATCATGTTGGATGTCGTCTTGAAGGATGCCATCAGGACTGAGACGTCATAGGAAGTTGCCGTCTGAAGCTGGGTTGACATGCGATTGTCATCTAAGTTGCATTGCCATCATTGAGACTCTGTCGTCATAGATGTATTCCTCTGGGAATCATTGCCATTTCTCCTTCCACTAACTATCATTCCCTCATCTCGGGAATCCTCATCGTTGTCTACATTTGGCACCGTTGCCTAGATCAAGTTCGGGTCGATAAGAAGAAGTGAGCATGATAAACAAAGAGGTGAATGATAGATTCAAGGTTGCAAGGACGACGACGACGAAATCAAACACAAACTGTAGAGCAACTAGTGAGGAGAAGTGCAAGACTGGCGAATCAAGGAGTACAAAGTAGAGACGAGTTTACGCAACCAAAAGTGGAGAGGGTGTGGAACCCCTTGGACGACGAGAGTCCGAGAGCCAAAAGAGAAAGGTGGCAAACATTGTTGTTGACAATGGAGAATGAGGTGCAAGATCCAATAGTCGAGGAGAATATTAGCATAGCAAGAGAAGCTAACATAGCAAGCGAAGAGCGGATGGTAACACCTGAGCCAACGGAGAGGAGTTTGCCAACGGGTGCGGAAGACGGGAGTTTGGCACCAGAGCAACCACGCGTGGACACTTGGGGAGGAAGACCAGAACCGCATATCGTTTACTCGTGAAGGAGGTCGTGAAGCATTGACGCACGAGATTTTGGACGAAGACTATTTGGAAGAGAGGCACCAGAACAAGAAGTCGAGCCACCAACAATCGGAAGAGAGTGGGATAGAATTCCACAAGAACCATCATCAAGTGACGAAGAGGTCGAACGAGACCCAATGGTGCACGTCGCAAATAGAGCGGGCAAGCAGAAATGCCCACCCTTTATTGGAGAGGGAAAAGAAGATCCAGCAAGACACATTGGTACTTGCACTACCATATGGAAAGCAAATGGAGTAACGCAACTTGCTGAATGGTTGCAATTGTTTCCTGCCACACTGCGAGGAATGGCAATTGATTGGTACTTGAAGAGGGAAAGTACACAACCCTTTGGACAATGGGATGCTATGCAACAGGAATTTATAAATGAATTCCGACCGTTACGAGACGACACTGAAATCATAACGGAAATTTATGCTACAAAACAAAAGTTGGACGAAGATGTCAAAAACTATAATAGAAGATTGAAACAGTTAGCTGATAAAATGCAGATGCCACCAACTGATGGATTAGTAAAGAGATGGTTTATCGACGGACTACTACCCAAATATAGGAAGAAGATGAAGGTTGTACCATCTTCCACATATGCAGAAGCCTTGGAGAAAGCAAAGAACTTCGAGAGCGAAGCAAAGCAAACAACGACTGGAATTGTGGGGCATCCTAGAAATGAAGAATCAGATAGCGATACTGATGACAAAGTGCAAAGTGCTATCTATTCTTTCAGAAAAGAGTTTGACAAAATAATGAAAGAAGTGAAAGGAGAAGCACGAAAAGATCGAAAGGACATCTGGTGCTCGGATTGTAAGTCGGAAGGACACACAAACGTCAATTGCCCTAAAAACGCGTATTGTAATATATGCGATATAGCAGGACATCCAGTCTCGGATTGTCCATTCAACTTGAAGGGAGCAAGACACCAAACCATGACGGTGCAACAGGAAGAGCAAGTGAATACTTCAAGAAATGGACAAGGCGCAACGAGTGGCGGATATAGGAATAACCGTCGAGGAGGAAGGCAAGGAGGTCAAAGTTGACTTCAGTATGATTCAGATGGAAGACCAATCATACAATGCCGGAATTGCCAAGAATGGGGACATTTTGCGAAAAGCTGCCCCAAACCACAGACTGGAGGGAACTCAAATGGAAACAATACTACTCACATGTGTAGATGGTGTGGACCGGGTAACCACAAGGAAGCAAATTGCCCAAATAAAGCAAGTACCAGTGGAACGCAGAATGTCAACTTAATTGACATTGGTGAAGTAAGTGATCATCAAGCAAATGAAAAGCAAGTACTAGCGGTGACAAGAGCTCACGCTCGAAAGATGGAGCAATACCCAAACCCTGCCAAAGAAAAGGAGCGATGGCAGGAAGCCCATGATATGGTGAAGGAGGAGCTTGAGAAGGACAAGCAAGAGAAATTGCTCCAAGAAAAAGCCTTGAAAAAGCCTGAGGTAATGCCAAGCAAACAATCATCAATGGAACGTTTGGCAACACAAGTACTAAGCATGACCATGGAAGTAAAAGTGTCCAATCTGCTTGGTGCAATACCAAAATTATATGCCATAGTAGGCAAAATGATGAAGACAAAGAAAGCAGAGGAAGTACGGGAAGTTGCCAACATCAAGCAAGAACAATTTATCGACCCTACAATATTGATGATTGAAGCCGGGAAGAAACCAACTTTGGTCCACATGGAGATATTGGATCATAAGCTAACCCAAGTAATCGTAGATGGGGGGTCGAGCGTCAATGTGATGCCCGAGAAGACATGGAAAAGCATTGGGGCACCAACATTACGGTCTCCAAATTTCAGGCTGTATGGAGCTGATCAGTACGGAATAGAAACAAAAGGCGTACTGACAAATCAAAAGGTACGAATAGCGGAACAAGACTTCACCTTGGATTTCGTGATAATAGCAATGCAAAAACCTGCTTATGATGCATTGCTCGGACGTGGATGGCTACGGATGGCGAAAGTAAATCATAATTGGGAGAAAGAGCACCTTACATTCAAGAAAGGGCAGCATAAGTACATGATAAATCTCAAAAATCAATCTGTAAGTCAAGATATTGCAACCTCGGATGAATCAGGAAGTTCATCATCAGATGGTGAAACAGGATATGAACCTGACGAAGGAGTATTGCAGTTGGAGGATTGCATAGAAGATGAACGAGACGATGACAAAGGACTACTTCATTGGCAAATGGAAGATTATGAAGTATTCACACCACAATGCTTATGCATCCACGTGGAAGACAAAAACCAAGATGAAGAGAAGAAGGAACCGGAAGAGGGCCAAAGTAGTCAGAAAAGATCAACAATAAAGGACCAAGAGAATGAAAAGTGGACATTTCCAAAGAACTTCGTAGAGTACACTATGGGTGACGCGGTGATTGAAGATAAACCAGCCCATCCCATTGATGTACTCAAGGCGGTTGAAGAACCAAAATCAGTGAAATATGAAGGACCAAGGATGGTGCAGGTAAACCTTGGCGAGGATGGTGAAGCAAAGACGATCAAGTGTGGAGATGATTGGGATCCTGTACTAAAAGCAGCAACTTTCAAAATCTTTATGAAGTACAAGGATGTGTTTGCATGGACCTATAAGGACTTGAAGGGGATACCACCAGAACTGTGCGTACACAAGATTCCTTTGATCGAGGGTGCGTAGCCAGTCAGGAGATGCCCATACAAGATGAACCCAAAGTACGCAGCTCTGGTGAATGCCGAGATCGAGAAAATGTTGGAGGCTGGCATCATTTTCAAAGTTACGACAAGCGAGTGGGTGTCACCAATAGTGATCACCTTAAAAAGAGAAGCAAACAAAATCCGGATTTGTGTAGATTTCCGGAGCTTGAATGTCGTAACTATAAAAGACCCCTTCCCAATCCCATTCACAGACTCCATACTGGAAGAAGTAGCCGGGCACGAAATCTATTCATTTTTGGATGGATTTTTGGGTTATAATCAAATCAGTATTGCGGAAGAGGATAAGTTGAAGACTACCTTCATAGTAGAAAATGGCATATATGCATACAATCGAATGCCATTTGGATTATGTAACGCACCTGCTACTTTCCAGAGGATCATCTTATATATCTTTGATAAAATGTCCACAAGGAACTTGTTGACAATTTTGTCACATTGCTTGAAGGGGTAGTGAAAATCGAAATTTTGTAAAGTATTTTCTTATTTTTCCATGAATTTGTTCCCTTGCTTTTATATATTTTCAAGTATTGCAGCAATTTTGGCTTTCATTTTTTATCCCCTTTGTACATAAGCCATATATGTAAGAGCTTCGCCCACGGAGCAAACCAGGTTAAAAAGCTTCGCAAAGGAAGAAAGGAGGACAGCTTCGCAAAGGAAAAACAGGAGAGCCCAGATAGAAGCCCAAAAATTTTCTAAGGCATAGAAGGAGCTTCGCTGGCGAAGCTGCCAAAACAGTCACTTCGGGCGGAAATTTTGCGAAGCGGCAAGAGCAAATTGCTAAAATTTTCTAAGTGTGTGAAAGTGCTTCGCTAAAATTTTAGCGAAGCACCCGCTTCGGCCCCTCCTCTGGCGAACCAGTTCTCCGGTGAATTCTACTTCGCCCCAAGCCGTTGCGAAGCATCTGCTTCGGCCACCTTTTGTGCGAAGCTTCCCCATCCAAGGCCTTGCTTCCCCCGAAAAGCTAAGGAAATATTCTAAGGCAGGAATCAGCTTCGGCCGAAACCCTTCCGAACGACTGTTTTTGAAGTGGTTCGCGGCGAAGTAGTTTGTAGTCCATTGGCAATCATCCGCCGCTTCGGACAAAATCTTTTGCGAAGCGGCATTCAGCCTACATCCCTGGCGAAGTGATAAAAAGGGTAGAAGCCATGCTTTTGCAGGAGACATCTGCTTCGGCATAAGATCTTTGCGAAGCCGTTTTTAAGGGCCCCTTCGGGCGAAGCATTCATACATGATTATCATCCCCACTTCGGCCCACACCTGTTGCGAAGCAAAGCCCCGAACTAGAATTTGGCGAAGCACCTTCTAGGGCTCAACCGACGAAGGGCGCTTTCTTCGAAGGCACACATCCCAAGGCCGGGTATCTTTCCAAGGCATTTGAGTGTTTCATAAATGCATTCTTTCTTGACCGAAAGACCCGGTGCCCATTTGTGGCAATAGGAAAAGAGCTATCAGTTGCAGAAGAAAAGCCAGGGCAACTTGTAAATCCACTCGAGCACCTCACCCGGAGAAACCTAGGACAAGTCAGACGGCTCATAAATGCAGATTTCCCCGGCTGATGCGGCCATGGTTGCTAATTGTGGAAATGGATGTGAAAGCTCAGTAGCAGAAGGGGACAGGCGCGGATTTTTTAGACGGCCGAGGGCGTACTCTCAAATCCAGCGCATTGATGGCTCAGAGGGTCGGGTCCTCTATAAAAACCCACATATTGTAATGAAAAAGGGGGGGAACTTTTGCTAGAAAGCTGCTGTAACTTGATTTTTGCAATTGATATTAAAGACTTTGGGCTCAATTTCTCTCTTGTATGCTGCCTTCTGTGATTATTTCTGTTATTCCATTTCTTCATTTGCATACTGTAATTCTGCATCCTGGATTTAGGTGTGTGATTGGGGATTGGACCCTGGAATTCTCCTGAAGGATACATAGGGGAGAAAATACTGCGTTAAATTCTTTGTATGCTGCCTGTGGTTAGTGGTTTCTGCTACATTCATATATTTTCCTAATTGCTGTAATTCTGAAATCTGGATTTAGGCGTAGGAAAGTAGTTGAATCCTGGAACTCTTCCAGAGGATACATAGGGAAGTTAGCGTGGTGTTCATTTATGTTTTATTCTTTGTATTTATTGCTGCTACTTCAAGGTATTAGCTAGTAATCGTGTTGTTGGTTCTTTCCCACTGAATCATTCACATTTCTTTCCCTATCCCCTTTTTTATCTCTTTCCTGCACTCTTAGCTTAAAACACCAAGTAGTTTAGTAAAGGAGTCGGCCTTTCTCCGGAGATTGGCACGGAGGGCATCTCTTCCCTCCGGCCTTTCAATGTTGGTCCAGGTCTAGGGCGCGTATACATACCAAAATCCTTTCCTGTGGCAGATTTGTGACCAACAGTTTCTGGCACGCCCGGTGGGACCCGGTCAGTCTCACCTTGTGAGTGGTAATGAGAGCCGATGCTCATCTCATTGCCGTAAGACTCTAGCATCTGGCGACTCTGTTCAACCTGAAAATCTCAAAGTCTTAGAGACCGGTACTAAAATATTCGTGCCTTCATGCAAACGAGATGGAGAGTTAGGAATAGTGGAGAAGAGACTGAATTCTTCGAGCTTGACGTTAGCGCATTCGGAGAGCGTCCTAGGTTAGTCACGCCTGAGTCACTCCTACGCGAAGGGTCATCGCAAGAAGCTGTCTTTGACGAACAAGGCTTAAATTCCGACAGCACTGCGACTAGTCTTCCCCCTAATCCCCCAAACTCTCCGGATCACCCAAGCACCTCTGTTCCACTTAGCAGTCAATCAGGAACTCCAGGAGCTTCGGTCCCTCCAAATCTAGGTGCAGGTATGGCACACCAACAACATCAACAACAAATGCAACAACAGCAACAACAACAACCGCCGCCACAGCAACCGCCCAGATTGTTCCCAGCATGGAATTCTTCCGGACCGTTAAATCTAGCGGGACAAGGGCAGGTTCCGCCTGCTGCCATGAAAAAAATCCCTACGTTCGACGGCACAGGGAAGACGGCTCTGGAACACATCCAAGATATCGTTTCTCTGGCTGCGATTCATGACATTACAGAAGAAAGAGTCATGGTAAAGCTTCTAGTTCTGTCTCTCCGAGGAAAGCTCCTCTACTGGTACAGATCTCTGCCACCCGGCACTATAACGGGATGGGACCAGTTAGCCGGACAACTGATGAGGGGGTTCAATGAATCTGCCGATCCGTCCTCTCTCTTGCATCAGTTTACAACGATCCAAAGGCACCCGCAAGAGGAGATTGCTGATTTCAATGTGAGGTTCGCCCGAACCTGGCAAAGAGTACCCACCGGACTTCGACCGACCAGCGAAGCTGCAACATATTACTACCTTAGGGCCTTTAACGCTGACATCAGTATGATGGTAAGATTTTCGAATATCAATACTTTCCCTGAACTATATGAGCTGGCCCAGAAGGCGGAAATGGATTTGATAGCCATCGGTAAACTTCCTCCAAGGATGCCGATGCCCATATTCCCTGAATTTCCCCAGTCGCAGTACCCTAGTGCAGCTACTTCGCAGACCTCCACATCCCCTGCATGCCCGATCCCATCATGGAACCCGAACCCCACTGTGTCCCAGATAGCTGCCCCACAAATACATTTTCCTACCTTTTCGGCACCACAGCCCACTGTTCCTTCGTCATTTCCGGCGTTACCAGCACCACCCCAATACCCTGCCTTGCCCCCGGTACCAACGATGGCCCCATTGCCATCAGCCCCCACAGCCGTGGATATGCAGGCTAAAATATTGCAGGAAGTTCAATCCCTGAATTCTACTGTGCAGACCTTGTCTAATGACATGATCATCATGAAGAAGAAGCAAGCACAGCAGGAATTCCTGCCAAGAAGGTCATACCCTCCACCAGCGCTCACTAAAGATCAAGTGGTACAGCCGGGAAGGCCTCCAGCAAGGAATGCCGCAATTAACGAAGAACCGAGCACTTCTGATTATGTACATTGGTGCTCCACTTGCAATGACCCACATGAGGAGGGCACTTGCATGTTGCATCAACATTACGTGCAAACGCTATCGGGTAGCACCCCTAGTGGTCAAGTCAATATAATAAGGCAAGCAGATCAAAGTCTGGTAATCGACGAAGAAGAACAAGTTTCAGTCCTTACCAAGGAGGGAAAGAGACCAATGGAGGTTGACGCAGCTCAAATGGCCCCCTTGAAGGTGTATACTCGCCGTGAAAAGGGGCAACAACCTGTCAAGGCTCCAGACAAAGTTCCCTATCCTTCGCCGACAAAAGAGAAAACCCAACAGGCCGCCGTAGCTCCGCTCCAGGCTGAAACCAAAGAACAGGCCAGGGAAAAGCTTAAACTCCCTTCGCTAACAAAACGACAAAGAGTTGAAGCCACGGAGCAATATCGCACAAGGTATGAAGCAAAGAAGGAACCAGAAGTACCTGCCTCCATAGTGTACAACATCGTGGACGAACTAAAGAAAACCCCTGCTAAGATCAGTCTATACGATGCGTTACAACTGCCGGGACAAGTGGACTTGTTGCAAGAATCCTTGAAGTCAGCGAAAGCGGGAAAGTCAACACAACCTGCTCTGGTCCAAACCCTATCCACTTCCATTACAGGAAAAAACAGGCCTCCTTCGTTCTATCTGTCCTTACAAATGGAAGGACATATCGTTCACAACTGTATGATTGACTCCGGTGCCGCAACAACAGTCATGCCTAAGGCGGTCTGCGAGGAGATAGGAATGGAATACACGCGAAGCAGTCACGGCGTGCTTCAGCTGGATGGCACCCCTGTAAAGACAGTTGGTGTGATCAAGGATATACCCATTCGACTGCATAAAGTGCCCCAAATTGTAGTAATACAAGAGGTGGTAGTTGTCGACCTGGAGCCATATTTCAGCATGTGTCTTTCAAGGGAATTCACGGCTAAGCTAGGCGGATATCTTTCCATGGACTACTCGCATTTAGAAGTCCCATTCAAGGGAAGGAAGGTCAAGATTTACAATGAGAAACCTTCTACGTTTCTCGTAGAGAAGATGACCGAAGAGGAAAGTAATGATTCCATTCATACAATAGCCGAAGAGATAGAGCAGGTGGACTTAGTGGAAGAGTCTCTTGCGCAGTTGAATACCGAAGACGAGTTTTCACTGACAGATTTCAACGCCATGATAGAGACAGAAATGGGATGTTATACTATCACCGAACCTGAGAAGCACACTAAGCCAGAGGATAAGACGGCTGCCCAGGAGGAATTATGGAAATTGTTCTTTGACGGTGCCCGATGCAAAAATGGCGTCGGGGCAGGGATACTCCTCGTATCACCGTCTGGCGAACAGAAAGAATATTGCTACCGGTTAGTTTGGAGTTGTACCAACAACGCAGCCGAATATGAAGCCCTGTGCCTAGGACTGAAGAAAGCGGAAAAATTAGGCGTCAAGCATCTCCAAATCTTTGGAGACTCCGAATTGGTATGTAATCAGGTCACCAATAAATGTATTTCCAAAAAGCATTATCTTAAAGCATACCGCAACAGGGTATGGGACCTGTTCGAGCAGTTTGAATCACTCAACGTGCAGTCCATCCCACGAGAGAAAAATAGACATGCTGATGTCTTGGCTTCCATCGGGGCTAGATATTCTCCAGCTGATGACATGGTACACAAGCCCAAAGCCGTGAGGTTGATTTATAGGCCCTCTGTGCCGGATAGGGATATTCACTGGCAAGTGTTTGATAATGATGAACAAATCATCAATTTCCTGGTCCAAGAGGCAGCCACTGTTGAAGAAAGGAGCCCCGAAAATGAAGAATATGAAGGGCTGATCCAGCTGAAAAACAACCATGTTCCGAGGGGGCTGATTACCTTAGAGAGCCTGTTCGATCAGAATGACAGAGCAGTTTCCCACAGAATCAAAGTTGACGCTAGGCAATACCAAGATCTAGAGCTTGAATCTGGGAAAGTGATAAAAGTCGGGACAGATTGCACCCCAGCAGAACTAGAACAGATCCGATCTTTGTGCAGAAGATATCCAGACATAGTGGCATGGTCTTATCAAGACCTGAGGGGCTACGACCGGCAAATGATTCAACATACGATCGAGCTGCAAGAAGGGGTCAAGCCTTTCAGACAGAGGCAAAGGCCAGTCAATCCAAAGATCGAAGTCCTCATGAAGGCCGAACTTCTGAAAATGCTTGAGGCTAAAATCATTTATCCCATAAAGCATTCTTCTTGGGTGGCGAATCTAGTTCCCGTCAGGAAGAAAAATGGGGACATCCGCCTATGTGTAGATTTTCGCAATCTAAACCAAGCTTCGTTAAAAGATCACTACCCCCTCCCGCAGATTGATCAAATCTTGCATTCAGTAGCTGGAGCTCAGCGTTTTTCTTTACTTGATGGTTTTTCAGGGTATAACCAGATCTGGGTTAGAGATGAGGACCAACACAAAACGGCATTTACCACTAAGTGGGGAACATTCGCTTATCAGCGAATGCCGTTTGGTCTTTCAAACGCAGGAGCCACCTTCCAAAGGGCTATGGATTTAGCATTTGGCGAACTGCTAAACAAGATCATAGTCATCTATTTAGATGACATGACTGTCTTTTCCCGAAAAAGAGAGGACCACACTTCACACTTGCAGCAGATATTCGAAAAATGCAGAGAATTCGGTGTCTCAATCAACCCGAAGAAATCCATATTTGCGGTAAATGAAGGGAAACTACTGGGACATGTCATATCAGAAAAAGGGCTCGCCGTAGACCCTGATAGAGTCAAGGCTCTCCTAAAGCTTCCACTCCCGATGAATAAGAAAGGGCTGCAGTCTTTTTTCGGTCAAATTAACTTCGTAAGGAAGTTCGTTCCGGACTTCGCTCAAGTCATTAAGCCGATGTCTGAGCTCTTGAAGAAAGATGCTGAATTTGTCTGGACAGATGATAGAAAGAGAGCATTTGAAGAGATCAAAGCCCGAATCGCTCAGGCCCCGGTGCTAACCAACCCTGATTACAGCCAAGACTTCATTTTGTATGCCGTAGGGGAACCTGAAAGTTACGCCGCAGTCCTAACACAAAAGGGAGAAGATGGCGAGGAACGCCCCATCGCATTCTTAAGTCAAGTAATACAGCCCCATGAAGAAAAATACAACTTCATAGAACGCCAAGTGCATGCGGTTATGAAATCCCTGAGGAAATTCAGGCACTTCATCTCCCAAAGCCGGGTCACAGTGTTTGTTATCCACCCAGACGTGCGGAACTTCATTATCCAGGGAGAGATGGGCAGCAAAAGGGCTGGTTGGGTAAACAAAATACAAGAGTTCGATATTGAAATCCGACCCACAAAATTAGTTCGCGGTCGCGCGCTATGCCAGGAGCTTGCAAAGAGCGTCGCCGCCGAAGTAACAGCCTGCCAATGGGACGACCCAATAGCAGAAGGGAGCTTCGCAAATCAGGAAGCTGATGAAGAAGACTGGGTTAGTGAAATAATTGAATATTTCAACACTGGGAGATGTCCCCAGCATTTGAATGCTTCGCAGCGAAGGCGCTTCAGGATACGATCCCTCCGTTACATCTTACGCCCTGAAGGCCTATTCTTCAGAAATATTGATGGCGTTCTTCTAAGATGCATAAGAGAAGATGATAAGAAAAGGGTCCTTGGTGAATTTCACTCCGGGTTATCAGGGGGCCACTTTGCAGGAAGGACAACAACTTTAAAAATAATCAGGGCAGGCTACTATTGGCCTACCCTCTTCGCTGATGCCTTTGCAGTCTGCCGAAAATGCGAGCAATGTCAGAAGTTTGCTGGCCGAAGCAAGAATGCTCCCATGCCCCTCCAACCAATACAGGTAGAAACACCGTTCCAACAGTGGGGATTAGATTTTGTGGGAGTCATCTCGCCGAATTCATCAGCAGGACATAAGTTTATTTTGACTGCAACTGACTATTTCACCAGATGGGCTGAAGCAGTGCCCACAAAACACGCCGACCAAGAAACGGTTATTGCGTTCCTGGAAAGTTTGATCACCCGGTTCGGCGTCCCTGAAGCGATAGTAACAGATAATGGTCCCGGATTCATTGGTGCTAAGATCAATGAATTCGCCTACAAGTATGGGATATACCTCAAGGTCACCTCCAACTATTATCCACAGGGTAATGGGTTAGCAGAATCAACAAATAAGACCTTGTTGAGATTACTAAGGAAGCTCGTAGAAAAGAACAAGAGGACTTGGCACCTCCTCTTGGATCAAGCCCTGTGGGCTGATCGGATCTCTATCAAAAGGTCAATCAAAACCTCACCTTACGCCCTGGTGTACGGCAAAGAAGCTGTCTTACCAACCCATATAGAAATTCCCGCCTTATGGATGCTAAATGATGAGAAAGAGGAATCTGGTCCCATGGAGGCTAGACTAGCTCAATTGTTGCAGCTGGAGGAGGACCGAGAAAAAGCTTACGAGAACTTCGCAAAGCATGCGCAAATCACCCGAAACTGGTTCAAGAAGAAGTCCTCTGCCCGTACATTCAAGGTGGGAGACTTGGTATGGAAGTGGGACTCATGGAAGGCTAAGCCTGGCAACCATGATAAGCTCGACGCGTTCTGGGAAGGACCATTCGAAATTGCAAAAGTGAATTCGGCTAACTCCTTTATCCTTAAGGATGCGGCCGGCCAGACCTTGCCGATCCCTGTAAACGGTCTTCATTTGAAGACCTTTCATCATTAAAAGGTACCTCAAAAACCTTTGCCCTTGTATATAGCATTCTTTCATTTACACCTGTATATACCTTGTTTCAAGGCCTTTTAGAGTTAGAAATGTAGTTAGAAAAGGATCGCGGCCTCACGCCGCAATAACAGCTGATTCTGGTTCGAAACCACTAAGTCCGGCTTCACCAAGTCTAGTGAAATCTCCTTCGCAAAATTTCTGCCCGAAGTGGCTGTTGTGAGTTAGTTCGCCGCGAAGTGTCCCAGCATCGAAGGGTGGAATGGCGTGAAGGAGGTTCCTCCAAGACCAAACAACGTCATAGAGAAGCTCGCGACCAAAGTACAACGCTTCGCCAACAAAATCAATGACAAGGGATGGTTCATAAAGCCCAGGGCCGAAGGGAGAAAGCAGATACGAATAGCTTCACCCAGAAGCAAGCTCCGCCGAAGGAACAGATAACCGCTTTGGAGCCTCCGATTGACTAAGGCACGAGAGATACTTCGCACAAAAGGACCTGGCGAAGCAATATTTTGATAACAATCTAGCGAATCATCCCCCAAGTCCGTAAAAACAAAGTTGGAAGGACGCGCAAAGTAAATGCTTCGCCCAAAAAGCAGCCGAGCCTCCACTTCGGGGCTAATTCTTTGCGAAGCAGTCATAGAGATAGCAAGATAACTTAATGCCATGAAGAAAACAGCTTCGGGTCCGAGGCGTAGTGAACCTGTGGATCGCTCAAGGCTCCAGCGAAGTGCCTTTCGCTCAGATCCACCTCGCTAAACTGTAGGCGCAAAATTCACTTCGGGAAAAAAGCTTGCCGAACTCCCGAATCGCTGCCAAATTTTGCGAAGCAGCAAAATGAAATGAAAACGCATTTAAAATGTGTCTCGATGCATGTGCCAGCAGCGGCCTAGGGAAACGTTCAGAACGTGCGGAGTTAATGCGAAGGTGGCGGAGCGTATCCCAAGGGAATTTAGTTATGATTAAAAGTCGTGCCCAGGTACGAGGTGGCAGGGAGTTAGATTTTCGAAACATGGTCAGGTCTTCGAAGTACATTGGCCCGCGTGCACCAGCGCCGCAAAGCCAATCAAAGGGCAGGACGATCTCCTCGGCCCGATTTGCAAATTTAATTTTGGCAGGTACCATAAATGGTAGTAGTTTCAATCCACATCTATAAAAGCCAAGCTCCATCAGCAAAAGGCTATTTACCCGCTGATAATTTCGAGTGTGAAGCTAGAAGGAAGGAGCCCTGACAAGAACTCTGCCGTATTCTCATCACTCTGCCTCAAAGTTCCGCTGCCCCTTGTGAACCAGAATGGGAAAGAAGAATTCAAAGGAGAAGAGAGAAGAACCTGAAATAAGGGGCCCAGAAAAAACTAAAAGGACTAAGAAGGAAAGAAGGCATAGACCTAAGAGGGTCGACCTTAATCTTCGCCCTGAAAAGCAGGTCATGGAAGAGGGGGAAGATTCTGAAGAAGAGCAACTCGTGGAACCGCCCATTGATGGGTGGGACAAGATAAGGGACACTGAGCTTTCTAAGAGCATAGCCGAGCTCCGGTATACTATCGATTTCATGAGAGCCCGTTTGTCTACGGAGAACAAAAGGGCCGCTGCCTATTACTCCCACATATACTGGTACCTGACTCCGCCAGCACACCACTGTCCCGAATTAGTTCATGCCATCGCGCAGAACTATCAACCCTCTACCAGGCAGGTCCTGGACGCGGCAGGTAACAAACTATTCACAATCTTCAAGGAGGATGTGCAGGAGGCTTTCGCTCCTCTGCAAGGGCCGCCCAAGGGGTATACCGTTCGCAGCGTCAGCTTGAACGAACAAATGGGGAGGTTCACCCCCTCCGACCGCATCATTAAATTCTTGAGCGACAATTTGAAGGATGGGCTCCCTTCAGGCAAGCTGCCACAAATGCCTCGCCCTCTTAGTGACTTTAAGCATACTGATATCTTCTCTATCATTGCGTGGGTGGCGGGCCTATCTACTGATGTTGTTGTGCATCCCTGGCAAGTGGTACTGGCCGAATGTATTTCGCGCGGAGAGTTTTACTCTCCAGACTCGTCGAGGCCGAACACTAACCCGGTGTTCTTTGACTGGGCAGAATGGGTGGCCCGAACCTTACACACGCAGCTGGCCAGTATGAAGAATTCTGGGACAGATCAGTATTTTGGGCCTTGCTCCTTCCTAATTTGGCTCTTTTTCTGCCATACTCAGAAGCATTTCCCCCACATTGTTGTTACTCCAGTGGACAAAGATGGAGTCCCCCAGCCGGTGTATCAGTGGACCCCACTCCTGGCGAGGACGGGGTCATACTATGTTTTCAATCTACAGTTCATAGGACCTGCTATGCAGCTCATGCGAGGCTCCTGCCCTCGGGTGCCCACGATCCTCAGGGATAAGGTCGTCATTGAAAAGAAGGGCGATGTTTTCCAGTTGACACAGGGGCTTGTTGTCCGCCTGTTTGGGTTTACAGGAAAACCCTTCCTGCTGCCATTTTATCCTTCTGAATACCAATTTGCATTGGAGGTCGCTCGCCAGAGCGACGTGACGAATACAGTTTACGGCCATGGCCGAAAGTGGGCACCAACCTGCGATTTCCCCTTCAAAATGGGAGTCGTTGAGGTTTTCGCCCTCAAACAATATGTTTACCTGGAAGATAAGCTCGCCGACTTCGGCCTGTTGCAGATTCCACAACGGTGGTGCTATGACCCCTTGGGGGTAATGAGGGACCACCTCAGATTCAAAAATTTCCATGTTTGCCCCCGCCCGGAGATAGTGGAGCAGCGGAATAACCCCACCGGGAGGGACCTAGAATGGCACCTTGAGAGAATGAAAACATTGCCCCCGTGGCATGAATTTTATACCATGGAAGTTGAATATGATCCCATCCGACACCCTTTTCCGGGACCAGACTCTGCATTTTGGAAAAAGATGAAGGATGATCTGAGGGAAGAGCTAAAAGGTTGGCGTGAAGATCAGCTAAGAGAATGGTGGATAATGAGAGTCCACCGACAAAAGCAAAGATCGTACGGTCTTCTAGAGATGGACGAAGATTTTAGCGTTTTTTATGAAGCCAACGTTGGGTCCTGGCAGCCCATCTCCTTCGCTGACTTCATTCCTCCTAGTACCCCGGACTCGGGTGAAAGCCCAAAGAGAATTGAAGATGTTTCTGAGCAGGAAGAAAAAGAGGAGATAGTAGCAACTCAGCAAGAGCTGCCAAACGAGCCTGTTGGAGGTTCTGATACAGATGTTGGGAGAACGGTGCAACGACAAGAAAAGGAGGAAAAGAAGAAGAGGAAGAGACCTGACCAAGTTCAAATGCCTCCCCCGCACCCAAAACGACCTCGTAGCAGACCCTCCGGTGTTTCTGGCGAGCAACTTATAGCAAGCTCAGGCGAGTTGAATGTTAGAGAAACAGTGCTCGAACCACCACTGCAGGGAGAGGAGGAGATTACCGAAGTTGATATCATCAATGTGGAGGAATACCTCCAAAGAGAAGAAAATGTTGGGGAAGAGAAAACTGAGAATGTCGAAGGAGCGGAAGCTGGAGGTAGACGCGAACCTGATACGCAGGATTTTGCCGCTTCTGCTCTATTTCTAGAGCACGCAGGTACGCATCCCCTGTCCCCTACTCTTGTTTCCCAAGTCGCGTCTGTAGTAGCCCCGGCCGAGGGTCCCCCAATATCTTCTGTCCCTTCAGATAAATCTCCCCGAAGCACTTTTCACACTGTACAGTCACCCATTCGCACGGTCTCATTTGCTGTCGCAAACCCGTCCCGTAACCCCGCCGGTCTCACAAACGTTTCCACTTCATCCGAGTCGTTAGGCCATGACGCTTCACTTCCAAACCCCGACACCCACTCCACGGTTTCCCATACCATCGCTTCACCCACTAGAACCCCCACCACACCTATCGCCGAACCCACTGGCGAAGCGTCGTCCATACAGTCATTATATTTGTTCACACCCTTGGCTGGTAACCCAGCCTCATTTGAAAATGATTTGGCAATGATCAAAGAGCGTCCTCTAGCAGAAAAATTAATCCAGGCCCGTCAGAATACTGACAAAATGCTCAAGGAGGCAAGAAGAAGAAGGGGGCGGTCTCTGGCAAAAGAAGAGAAATGCGTTGTGTTTGATTTGAAAAATGGGAAGCTCCACAAAGTAAAGAAGATACCTAAGGTCCAGAAGCCCCTAGACGAGATGACCCCTGCTGACTATGAATATCAAGAGAAGGTCAAGGACCTGGAGCATATGGATGTAGATGATGAGTCTGAATCCATGCATGTAAGAATAGAAGTACTTCGCGCACACGCGAGGATTGCCAACCAGCGCCGTTATGAAGCAGAGAACGCAAACGTCAAGCTAGAGGAGGATCTAGCCAGAACTCGCTCACAACTTGAAGATGCTCAGAAGCAGTGCGAGCAGGTAAAGAAGGAGATGGATGCCCTAAAACAACAAGTAGATCAACTGCAAGTCGCAGCAGGAAATCAAAGCAAGGTACAGGCCGAATCTGAAGCAAGGGCCAAGGAATTTGAGGCTCGAATCCTGCAGATGCAGCATCAGTTGTACGAGAAAGAGAACTTGGAACAGTTCGATAGGGGCAGGATTAAGGACATCCGTTCGCACTTGCTTAGAAACTTCAGATCCCGGGCCTCCAGCGCCCTGTCAATATTATCCTATATCACAGAAGCCCAGTATGCTGCTGCACAAAAGGGACCAATAGTGGATGAAATTATACAGGAGATAAGAAGCCGACTCAATTTGGCCTTTGAGGTACAGAGCATCAAATACCAAGACTTGCAGGTAGCTGCCATGAGTCGGACAGCAAGAGATTGGTCCACTGTCCAGGCCACAGTCCGCACCTTCTTCTCCAAGGTGAGGAAAGCTCAGAAGGCTAAAAATCTCATGGACATGTTCGAGCAGGAGCAGCGCACTTCACTGGGATATTTCCAGGATCTCTCAGCATTGGGTTTCCCGAGTTTCACCGATGATGACGGGAACCTTTTAACCAAAGAAGAACTCAAACCAGCTTGGCTCAGGTTTGAAAGTGATGTTTCAGAAATAGATGACTGGAATGAGCCAGTCACGGAAAGGCAGGTCACGGAGTTCATTTTTAAGTATTGCCAAATTGCGGCTTGTTTGAATGATTTGAGTGCAAGAGCCAAATATGCCGATATAGGGCAAATTGATCGGTTCCATATTCTTGTCAAGGCGCTGCAAGATCGTGAACCCTTTCAGAAGGGTGCCTGGGCCCATGTTCGCCGAACTATGGAACGTATCCGTGATCGCCTTCCCCCGCCGCCACAACTAGAACAAGCACCTGAAGAAGAAGAACAGGAAAAAGGAAAAGAGGTAGTTGCAGAGGCACTCTCAGAGGAAGAGAAGCAGAAAGGAGAAGGGTCTGGAGGCAACTCTGGCCCAATGGATCAAGGCTGAGGGTCCTTGCACCGAGGCGAGCTCGTTGCCCCGCGAGCCGCCAGGAATGTTGACAATTTTGTCACATTGCTTGAAGGGGTAGTGAAAATAAATATTTTGTAAAGTATTCTCTTAGTTTTCATGAATTTGTTCCCTTGCTTTTATATATTTTCAAGTATTGCAGCAATTTTGGCTTTCATTTTTTATCCCCTTTGTACATAAGCCATATGTGTAAGAGCTTCGCCCACAAGGCAAACCAGGTTGAAAAAGCTTCGCAGGAGAAAGGAAGATAGCTTCGCAAGGAAAAAACAGGAGAGCCCAGATAGAAGCCCAAAATTTTCTAAGGCATAGGAGGAGCTTCGCTAGCGAAGCTGCCAAAACAATCACTTCGGGTGAAAATTTTGCGAAGCGGCGAGAGCAAAATGCTAAAATTTTCTAAGTGTGTGAAAGTGCTTCGCTAAAATTTTAGCGAAGCACCCGCTTCGGCCCCTCCTCTGGCGAACCAGTTCTCCGGTGAATTCTACTTCGCCCCAAGCCGTTGCGAAGCATCTGCTTCGGCCATCTTTTGTGCGAAGCTTCCCCATCCAAGGCCTTGCTTCCCCCGAAAAGCTAAGGAAATATTCTAAGGCAGGAATCAGCTTCGGCCGAAACCTTTCCGAACGACTGTTTTTGAAGTGGTTCGCGGCGAAGTAGTTTGTAGTCCATTGGCAATCATCCGCCGCTTCGGACAAAATCTTTTGCGAAGCGGCATTCAGCCTACATCCCTGGCGAAGTGATAAAAAGCTAGAAGCCATGCTTTTGCAGGAGACATCTGCTTCGGCATATGATCTTTGCGAAGCAGTTTTTTAGGGGCCCTTCGGGCGAAGCATTCATACATGATTATCCTCCCTACTTCGGCCCACACCTGTTGCGAAGCAAAGCCCCGAACTAGAATCTGGCGAAGCACCTTCTAGGGCTCAACCGACGAAGGGCGCTTTCTTCGAAGGCACACATCCCAAGGCCGGGTATCTTTCCAAGGCATTTGAGTGTTTCATAAATGCATTTTTTCTTGACCGAAAGACCCGGTGCCCATTTGTGGCAATAGGAAAAGAGCTATCAGTTGCAGAAGAGAAGCCAGGGCAACTTGTAAACCCACTCGAGCACCTCACCCGGAGAAGCCTAGGACAAGTCAGACGGCTCATAAATGCAGATTTCCCCGTCTGATGCGGCCACGGTTGCTAATAGTGGGAATGAATGTGAAAGCTCAATGGCAGAAGGGGACAGGCGCGGATTTTTTAGACGGCCGAGGGCGTACTCTCAAATCCAGCGCATTGATGGCTCAGAGGGTCGGGTCCTCTATAAAAACCCACATATTGTAATGGAAAAAGGGGGGGAACTTTTGCTAGAAAGCTGCTGTAACTTGATTTTTGCAATCGATATTAAAGACTTTGGGCTCAATTTCTCTTTTGTATGCTGCCTTCTGTGATAATTTCTGTTATTCCATTTCTTCATTTGCATACTGTAATTCTGCATCCTGGATTTAGGTGTGTGATTGGGGGTTGGACCCTGGAATTCTCCTGAAGGATACATAGGGGAGAAAATACTGCGTTAAATTCTTTGTATGCTGCCTGTGGTTAGTGGTTTCTGCTACATTCATTTATTTTCCTAATTGCTGTAATTCTGAAATCTGGATTTAGGCGTAGGAAAGTGGTTGAATCCTGGAACTCTTCCAGAGGATACATAGGGAAGTTAGCGTGGTGTTCATTTATGTTTTATTCTTTGTATTTATTGCTGCTACTTCAAGGTATTAGCTAGTAATCGTGCTGCTGGTTCTTTCCCACTGAATCATTCACATTTCTTTCCCTATCCCCTTTTTTATCTCTTTCCTGCACTCTTAGCTTAAAACACCAAGTAGTTTAGTAAAGGAGCCGGCCTTTCTCCGGAGATTGGCACGGAGGGCATCTCTTCCCTCCGGCCTTTCAATGTTGGTCCAGGTCTAGGGCGCGTATACATACCAAAATCCTTTCCTGTGGCAGATTTGTGACCAAAGGATCATCTTATATATATTTGATAAAATGTCCACAGGGAACTTCAAAGCTTTTCTAGATGATTGGTCCCTATATGGCAGAACAATTGAGCATTTAAAGGCATTGGATGAATGTATGGGGTTGTGTCGAAGAGCTCGAATAGCACTAAATCTAGGAAAGTGTGTATTGTTGGTACCTTATGGGAAATTACTAGGACATATTGTGTGTCAAGAAGGCTTGAAGCCGGATCTAGACAAGATACGAGTAATATTGTTGATGGAAGAACCCCATGATGTAAGCTCCGTGAAAACCTTCTTAGGAACGGTGGGCTACTATAGAAGGTTTATAAGAAACTATAGATTGCCTACCCACTAGACGTTGTAAGAGTGTTCCTTTCAAATGGGCGGAGGAAAATTTAAGAGGCATTTGAAGGACTCAAGGCACATTTGGTGAAGGCACCCATTTTGGTATATCCAGACTAGGAAAAAGAATTCCATGTCCATGTCGATGCATCAAATTTTGCAATTGGATGTGCCTTAGCCCAGGAAGGACGGTTTGGGCTAGATCAGCCCATCTATTTTGCAAGTCGGTTGTTGTCTAAGGTGGAGAAGAATTATAGCACCACAGAACAAGAAGCACTGGGAATGGTCTATGCAGTACAAAAATTCCAACACTATCTGCTAGCCAACCCATTTGCTTTCTACGTAGATCACCAAGCATTGCTATATTTGATCAACAAACCGACAATATATGGACGAGTGAGCAGGTGGCGCGTCACATTACAAGAATCCGTGTTTCGTTTTGTAGTAAGACCAAGAAAGAAGCACATAATAGCGGATCAACTTTCAAGAATTCGCTCTGGAGAACCTGCACAAGGAGTACACGACGAATTCCCCGATGCACAATTGTTCATGATAAGTGCGGTACCAACATATAAACACATAGAGGAATATCTACCGATAGGAGAGCTAACAAAGGAGATGACGGCAGCAGAACAACGGAAGATTATAAGAAAAGAGATACCATTTTCACTAATTGCAAGCTTGTTGTACAACTTTCAAGAATTCGCTCTGGAGAACCTGCACAAGGAGTACACGACGAATTCCCCGATGCACAATTGTTCATGATAAGTGTGATACCAGCATATAAACACATAGGGGAATATCTATCGATAGGAGAGCTAACAAAGGAGATGACGGCAGCAGAACAACGGAAGATTATAAGAAAAGTGACACCATTTTCACTAATTGCAGACTTGTTGTACAAGATGGGAGAAGACCACATTTTGAGAAGGTGTGTCATGGAGGATGAAGTGCAAAAAACATTGAAAGAGGCACATGAGGGATTAGCCGAAGGTCATATGGGGCCCGATGCAACAATAAGGAAAGTGTTGTTAGCAGGACTGTGGTGGCCCACCCTCTATCACAATGCCAAAGAATATGTGAAGGCATGTGATACGTTTCAAAGAACGGGGAAGCCGTAAAAGAGGGACTTCATGCCATTACACCCTTCGCAGCCTCAAGAACTTTTCGAAAGATGAGGATTGGATTTTGTGGGACCACTTCGAACAAGCAGGAAGAGGAAGTGTCGATACATTGTAGTGGCTACAGAGACGAAATGGGTAGAAGCAAGGGCTCTACCAGATAACCCTGCAAGAAGTATTGCTCGCTTCTTATATGAACAAGTTATCACGAGGTTTAGGATTCCCCTGCAATTGACAAGTGATAGGGGAGGTCATTTCATCAATGAATAATTCAAAATTTGACTACGGAATTCAGAATCTTCCATTCGTTGTCCAATCCATATTATCCTAGGGCGAATGGACAGGCAGAGGCAACAAACAAGGTCCTGGTTTCCATAGTGTATAAAACATGCGGCGTGGAAAGCACCAATTGGGAAGAACGATTGCCAGTAGTCCTGTGGGCATACAGGACAACTTTCAAGCCAACAACGAACCATACACCATTCTAGTTAATATACGAGTAGGAAGCGGTCGTGCTAGTTGAATTCTTGGTACCAAGTCTACGGGTAGCAGTGAAAAACCGCTTGAGTGACGATGAGCACATAGAAGAAAGGCTCTCGGCACTTGTACAACTGGGAGAGAAAAGGATGATGGCACAGTGGGCAACGAAGATTGCCCAACAATGACAAAAAAATTGGCATGATAAGCACTTACGAAAGATGGACTTGAATATTGGCGATTTAGTGCTGAAATTTAATGGGAAAAGAGAATTCAAGCCAGATAAATTGAAGACCTTGTGGCTTGGACCCTTCCAAGTAGAGGAAGTATTAGACAATGGGGTTGTCTGACTCAGGAAATTGGGTGGTACAATCTGCCCCGAAACAGTGAATGGTTCTAAATTAAAGGTGTATAAGGCAAAGGCACATGTAAATGTGATTAACTTTGAGTCATCACAAGGAGAAACTTCTGGGAGGACAAAAGAAATACCATAATCAGGAATGCGATTTTATGAACGAGAACCCAGTAGAATCGTTGACCATAATACTTAGGAAGATGAACGAATGAACCTGAAGTGGCTATTTGGAACGAAAAGAGAACCTGTAATCGAACAAAGAGAACTGGACCTCGACCAATGGAACGTAGAAATTACAAGTTCACGTGAGATTCCCGAATAAGGAAGGTGAAAACAGACTTCAAACCCTTGCTGATGTTGCATTGCAAGAAAGAGAGTTTGGTGCAAGAGAAACCAGGTATGGAACTCCTAATGAAGAATCAAGGATTCTGCAACAAATGTTTAGGGAAACACATTAGGTACAAGAAGAGTATGAGGCCCTAGGGATGTACAATACATGACTAAGAGAGTAAGTGGCTCACGAGTTGGATGAAACAATGCAGCGTATAAATGAAAGAGAAGGATTAAGACAAGCAGAATTAGATAAATACGAACAAGGGCTAGAAAGGCAGATAGAAGAGTTAAGGGGAAGCGCCAATGGCAATGAAGAAGCGGCATCAGAAAGTAGCCTTTTCTCCTTAAGCTCCAGCAATTCGTCTTCAAAAACACTAAGAATTCAATTGAACACTGAAAGTTCTACTAGTACTACTTCCCTGTTGGCGAGAAGGTCCAAAAGGCATAGAAACATGAGGCCACCAAATCCTCATGGACAGGGGCAAGAGGCGATAATTGAGCTACAAATAAGAAGTGAGGATAGACCACAACAAGGTCTTGCTGATTTTACAGAACATCGAGTGAACAGAGAACAAACCACTGCAATTCTATGGAGAGATGTTAGGGAAGTGCCAGAACAACCCAAGAATGGAGGATGGATTAAGACTCAAGTAGTGATGAATATCTTCCTAGAGACCCCAATACTCCATACCTAAGTCCCAAACATGTAAGAAGATGGAAAAGGGTCGAATCTCGAAGTCAGCAAGCGGGGGTACGATTCCTTGAAATGGTTCAAGAAGCTGAAAATAATGAACCACTAATGCCCCAAGAGCAGGAAGACAAAAGAGTAGAAGATGGCTCAAGTGGTGATGGTGAGCCAATAAGAGGACCACAAGGGAGGCCAAAATTACAAGAGTATAGAGCCGCTGCTAGATAATTGAGAAGACAGAGAAAAGAAGTAAGAAGGTTGCAAAGAAGAGTGTAGGAAACATCCAAATGGCCTATGTATACATCAGGTGAAGGAAATGATTCCAACATTGACTTTGATTTCTCAATCCAATACAGAGGTGCATTGGCAGAATGTGAACCACAGAGACAATTCGTGGAGGCAAGATGGCATAGACGATTGTTGTGGGCAGATAAACGGTTGAGAACTCTAAGGCAATTGTCACCAGGGACTCAAAACCGCGAAGGACAACCAACGAGAGCAGAATTACTTGATCGATCAAGGAATGGAGATAACTTGAGCAATCCAAGGAGATCGATAGGTCTTCTTGGTAACCCAAGTATACTTGACCAAGGGGGGAGTTCGGTTGATCTCCTTCCCGATAGCTCGAGGGGGAGAAATTCCCTTCCTGCTACCCATAGGTCGACTGATTAGCCGAATAGACCACAAGGACTATTTGTAGATACAATACAAAACAACTAGCAACCACGAGTTCACTAGGATGGCCCATTAGTACCACCTCACCAAGCCCGTGGGAACCAAAGAAGTCATCTTGAATGACTGCGGAACCGGACAAATCTCGAACAGCTAGGAGTTCAACAATCCAACACAAGGAAGATTCGGCCAAAAATAAGAGGACATTTGGAAAGGTTTCAAGGAAGGCAAGGATTCCAGAACAGAGGCCAAGTACCACCAAGGACCCTAGTTCCAAGTCCAATACGCCAAGGAGAATTGGAGATCAAAGGGCATGACGGCAGCCAAAGACGAAAAAGACAACCGATAGTTTGCCATCAGGATGACGGCAGAGCATGACAGCAAGACATGTGGCCAACATGAGGATGACAAGGAAGTAGTCCGTTATGATGACACCAAGAGGGAAGGTCGTCAGTCATTCAGCCGTCTGTAGACAAAAGCAGGATGTCGTCAACAAGAAAAAAAAGGATGTAAAAACATGGAGTAAACATTTATACACAAGGTTTATAGTATCTTTCACCTAAAATAAAAAAATGTGTCTTTCAAAATTGTTTCAGATTTGAATGTAGAGAACAATCTCCAAGGTACTGTCTTGTAGAAATAGAATAAAACATTTATTGAAATCCATGATGAAAGTTGTCTTACCATATTCAGATGATGTAAATTTCTACTTACCATGCCTCTTCAAATGGACACATCATTATTAATTATTATATTCATGACTGTTCTTTTTATATATTATTTATGTATATGACAATTGTCCTATATATGCACACAACTATTAAATGGCAAGAGATCAACTGGCTAAATACATCAACTTTTAAGGGGGAAGCCAAGGTTCATCTTGCCAAGCAATATACACATAGTTGCCAAGATGTTGTTGTAATACCGTGGTAATGCAGCCACATGGGACCTATTCCAATCCCATATAACCAATTTTAAAAAATAAAAAAAAATTAAAATTAAAATAATTTAAAAAAATTGCACATGACCAACCCTATAAATCTATAGGTAGTTTTGCAAGTCCAAGATAAGTAGTTGCCAAGATGTTGTTGGCAAGAGATCAACTGGTTAAATACATTAACTTTTAAGGGGGAAGCCAAGGTTCATCTTGCCAAGCAATATACACATAGTTGCTAATATGTTGTTGTAATACCGTGGTAATGCAGCCACATGGGACCCATTCCAATCCCATATAACCAATTTAAAAAAAAAATTAAAATTAAAATTAAAATAATTTTAAAAAATTGCACATGACCAACCCTATAAATCTATAGGTAGTTTTGCAAGTCCAACATAAGTAGTTATTCCATGAATATTTGCTTCATCCATTAAAGAACCCAGAATAGTTTATGCAGTAATAAAATTTAGTAATAGTAATCTCAAAAATTTATGGTTCAACTTCAAGTGCACAATTGTTCAAAAGCAGAAGTAGGTGCATAACACAAAATTTCCTATAAATTGCATCTTAAACGCTGCAATGAATGGAATAAAGAGTAAAACCAAAAGACATGGGGGGTTAATGGTTGGTTGACAACTGTCTAATGGGCTTGCAGGAAGCAGTGAGAAGTGAGAAGTGAGGAGTTTCACATGATAAGCCAAGGTTCCAATCCCATGGATGAGCCTTAACATTTAGCCCATGGATTTGGGGTAAACATTGGAGAGTGAAGAGTTTCCCATTATAAACAAAGGTTCCAATCCCATGCATGAACCTTAACGTTTGTTCCAATAGGGTTGGTGCAAGTGGTGGGGAGAAAGAAGTTTCGTACCCTAAGTTTTCCAATCCCATAGGCAAAACTTAACATTTAGCCGAATGGGGTTAAGACAAATGGTGGGAAGCACGCCGTTTCACACCATAAGCTAACATTCCAATCCCATGGATGAACCTTAACATTTGTACAAGGCATTATGGAGAAAAGGCGAATGGGATGCAATCCTATGAGAGCAACCCAAGTTCAAATCTCTGCACTACCACAATAATTTGGCTCATAACAAGCGATGGGGAGTAAGGAGTTTCACTTGATAAGCAAAGGTTCAAATCCCATGGGTGAGCCTTAACATTTGTCAAAGGTATTATACAAAAACGGTAAATGGAGCGCAATCATATGAGTGCAACCCAAGTTCAAATCACTACATTATGATGGAGACTGCCACAATAATGCAGCCTATGATAATACAGTTGTAATACTACAAAGTGGTCTGCTGAAATGATGTAGCATACGTGGTACCCATTTAAATCCCATATAACCGCATTACCATTTATAAAAGTTGGTTAGCTGAGAATCACACATGGAGAGAGTGGAATTTCAACCAAAATACCAAAATAGGAGAGAGCGGAAGAGAACACTTTTTGATCCATTGTCATCCACTTCAAAAGACACTTCAGCAATACTCTCTAGCTATTTATAGAGAAAACATGAAAGTGAGTTCTTTGTCCTCTTTTGAGGATTGCCAATGCTATTCACTACCATGAAAAGCTTCTTCCAAGCAGATTAAGATTCATTGTAAAAGTTGTTTTAGTGAAAATTCCAGCTTCATTTTAGGAGCTTGTTGAGCTTCAAGAGACCCTAAGGCCCTACTTAATATATAATGAAGCACATAAATGACCTCAAACTCCTCTTCCTATGTAAGGCTGAGCACAACTCACGATGCCCCAAGTAGTGGACAAGGCATAGTATTCAGACTCCCCCAATCTGCAAAATCTCACAAATATGTAAATCGAATGAACAACTCATTTAACCCTGACAAAGTCTCTTTCTATAGAATGTAGTATATGTTTTATTAATATGTTTTTTTATTTTCTTAATTCCCGATTCATTTCCAAGTTTTCTCCCAAGCTTTACATGCGCCCAGGTCCTCGTTAAAAAGAAAATACAGCCTTACCGAGTCTGAGACGACAGTATTGTACCAAGTATGAGTAAAGTAAAAGCAAGTTGTTAGAGTCAGTAAACATAACACTATTGACCATCACCTCCTATAGTTAAAGTAAATCACTAAAGAAAGTAAAAGTAACTGCCGGAGTACATATAACTATTAGGAGTAAACCAAATGCCCATAAATCACTAAAGAAAGTAAAAGTAACTGCCAGAGTTCATATAACTACTAGGAGTAAACCAAATGCCCATATTTTGCGCTAACTGATAACAACCTCAATAGATAGCAAAGTGCAGGGCGTCTCGCCTGCTGTCTAGGTTGCTTCTAACCATTATTTGCCGGCAATTATGCCCTCTAAGCACAATAATTCTGGAAAATCCAATGCGTCGAAGGCTTTGAAAATCACAAAGAACTACAGACCTGTCATCGGACCTGATGTTTATAGAATTATTAAAATTCTGGCTATCCAGTGGATAAATCTAACGACCCCAAAGGACGACACCAAAATCTGTGATCAAAACATAGCATCCCTTAGAGAAACATCTAGTTCTCTATGTACAACATCCCACCCCATATTGTGTTTACATAGTCCAACCTAACTCTCTCCTACATTTACATCTCTTTGAAAAGACAGACTGATTACAGCCCCTCGAGAATCAGTTGTAATGTGAAGCTATTACACATGAAATCTTCTTAAAAGATTTAAATTCTATGACTTGAATATGTCCACTCCCTCACATTGAAATTTTCTAAAGTATGTGTGCAATCCCAGCTCACCCAAAATAAATTCAAATGCCTAATAGCAATGTAATCTAAACACCCGAAAAAACATAAAATGAAATCCAGGAACAGTTTTTTTGATCTATTCCTTTGGAAAGTTATTACTATAATCACATATTCCCTCTAGTAAACATTTGTTTTAGTGAGTGGAAAGCCTCCCCAAACATTTACTCCAGTGATTGGAAAGCCTCCCCAAACATTTACTCCAGTGATTGGAAAGCCTCCCTAAACATTTACTCAGTAAAAAGACTTAAAAACTAAAATTAAAACTATCGACTTCAAACACTAAAAACAGGACGGTATACTACCTCCGCCCTAGGAACAGATTTGTTTGTCCTACATCGATCACCCAGAAAGCACATTCTAATTGAAGAAAAAGGAAAGTAAAAGTAAATTTTAACAAACATAGCAAATGATCTTTCATGGTCTTCAACCATACTAATCGGTATCAATGCAATGCATCGTCATTAGATTAAGGTTGAAATGTTATATAAACAAAATTTGAAGTTTTAAACTTAAAAAATGAAATCTGACCCGCTGAAGCTTTCGCTCAATCCGCTGCGTTAGAGCATTGAGGTAAGCAGATCTCCCCGCAACCAAATTCTGTGACATTCTTTATTTCTTTCTTTCTTTCCTTCCTTCCTTTTTCTTCTCTATTCTAATCTATTCACCTGCAATGCCTAAAATCTCGACATATCCATTCCACGTAATTTGAATCTATCGCCGCCAAATACAAGCTAACAATAACAGAAACAAACGAACCCACAAAATTCCATCCACGATAAGAAGATCTCATCTAATCTGCTAACACTCCGAATTCAATCTCTTTCTCAGCTGCCTGTCACGCGACACCGTGGGTCTCAATCTTTTAACGAACCACCGATTAGATGTGCACAAGTAAAAAGAAAGAACTTTCTTCAAAATCAAAATTACTCAAAATCCCAATAGGAAAACATACACTACTAAAATAGAGGGCATACATAAGTCTCTTAAATTTGGATGGTATAATTAAAATAGTTATAGTTTTAAAAATTAAGATTTTGGACTTTAATAAGATGGACACGTTTTTTAAATTTTAAAAGAACGGTAGTTATATATAATATTAAGATAAACATTAGATAACCAAATCACCTGGTCCAAATGGGTTAAAGTGACCTTCCTTGATAAACAAGTTAATAAATTAATTATTGCACTAATCACATAGATGTTGCGTCAATTTTATAGATGTCGGGTACAATAATTTGTCCAAAGGTGAAAATGAAGGCTCAGCTCTCTTCACAATTAAATATAACGAACAAAATATGGAATATTTTCAAAGGTCTATTATGTACGAAAGTATTTGAAGGTCTTTTTAATGTGATTATTGTTTGTGGATATGTGTACGTCGAAGGAGACATTGCGTAGAATAGAAGGAAACATTCAGCGAGTGCATTTGAGATCTGTCGGCATGCAGTGAGAAACCAAAAGAAAAGATTTCTTAAATAAATATTATAAGATTAGGTTGGATGGTAGGGGTCCAATGTTTATTGTTGATTGTTTTAGTTTCATTATTTACCAGTTGGATGTACTAGTTTGTTTGAATTATGTGAAATGTCTGTACAATTGACTTTGTTTTATCCAACAAGCTATGATTTATAACAAGTTATGATTTATACTGACAACACTCCAACCTAATCAAATATATGTTAAAAAATATATTATTAATTTCTCATCCATTTTTTAAAAAATAACTTATACCTTTTTTGTAGTTTGAATTAAATTTTGAAAAATTAAATTGTTTTAAAAAGAAAATTTTAAATAAATATTAGTTTTTAAGTAGGTTTGTATGGATGTGTAGGTGTAGAATATATTAGTTGTGGTATAAAGTATTTGTTATGTATTTTTAAATTTAGAATATATAGGAAGATACAAGGATACATAGAGTATGATGATGTAAAGGTATAGATATGTTAAAGTTCTTTTTAATATTATTTATATATTATTAAAATATGTTTAAGTTTTTTTTTTTTTTAATTTGGTTAGTGTGAGAAACTCCTACGATCAATTCACATGGTTGAGTAATTTTCACTCAATCATGATCTCTCATAGAATCAAGAGTTATGCTTATCAATAGGAAATTTAACACACACTCACCATACACCCACTCGCCCACGTCACGGTTAGAACCTTGGACTTCCCGAAGAAGAACCAAAGCCCGAACCTTTGCACTGTCCCCTAAGACATGTTTAAGTTTTATTGATTTTAATTAAATTATGAATATATTATTAGAGTGGAGTATGTGTACCTAAACATCTAATATAAATATGTGTCTTCTAGGTATTTAATAGAAGATAAGTATTAATGTGGAACAAAATTCTATTATAAGAATATGGCATTAGAAATAAACCATTTAAGGTCAATGTGAGATTATTATCATACACTACCCTAACTAAGTAGAAGAGGCCTAACTAAGTAGAAGAGGTGTTAACATAGAATGAAATGTCATGGCTTGAAGGGGACTCCTCAATCCTATGTGTTTGGTCTAGAGGTTTATCACACTACCTCAATAAAAAAATGGAATGAAATAAAATGTCACTAGTTTGTATAAGAAGAGCATCATAATGATCAATTAGAAAGCAAGAGGGTCAACTATCCCCATATATATCATGACTCAATAACATTATTTTTAAGTTGTCCCAAGGGCTAAGATTCAAACTCATTATATTGAAATGCTTGCATTGGATTACATTATATAGTTTTGGGAAGAACTAATTGTGGCTCAACCTTGTTGGCACACCATTATTTACGTAAACAAATCTGCTGTTTATTAGCTAGACACCCTAACATAGACAAAGTCTAACTTACATCCTATATGCTCTCAACAATGTCTAGAACAAGACTAACTTTAGCTACGTAGGAATACAAAGATATATGCTAACCTAAGCTATCAAAGTCCAACATTCTCCCCCTTAAAGTTGAGAGGGCTGACAAGATAGTCTCTCAACTTTATATATTGAGCTTTAGCAACTCCTTTGGTGAAGATGTCCGCTATGTTGTCCAAAGTGTTGCAATGTTTTAGCTCAACCACCTTTTTCTCCACCATGTCTCTTATGAAGTGATACTTCATGTCGAAGTGCTTGGACCTGCTGTGGTGGATAGGATTATGTGCCAATTGGATGGCACTCATATTGTCACAATACAATATGGTAGGATCATTTTGTCTTTCACCTATTTCTTCAAGTACTTTTCTCAACCATAAGGCTTGGGTACTAGCATTTGTGATTGCTATGTACTCAGCCTCGGTAGATGATAGTGCTACAACAGTTTGCTTTTTAGAACTCCAAGTAATTAGTCCTGACCCAAGACTAAAACAATTCCCTGAAGTAGATTTCCTATCATCTATATTGCTGCCCCAATCACTATCACTAAAGCCAACTAATTTTACATCATCATTTTTGTGGTAATGGATCCCATAATCCATTGTACCCTTTACATATCTCAAAATTCTTTTAGTTGCTTGTAGATGAAGTTCAGATGGATCAGCCATATACCTTGATACTAGAGAAACAACATATTGAATATCCGGTCGTGTGTTGGTGAGGAACATTAGACTCCCAACCATGCTCCTGTAAGTGGTCTTGTCAACTTTTGGTGCTCCATATTCTTTGCTTAATTGTATCCCATGACCTATTGGAGTTGCAACAGACTTGCATTGCTCCATAGAAAATTTCTTTATCATGTCATGAGCATATTTATGTTGACATATGAAGATCCCATTTCCTGTTTGATGTACCTCCATTCCTAGGAAGTAATGCATCAAACCTAGATCCTTCATTTCAAACTCTTTCATCATGGAGTTTTTGAACTCCTCATTCATTTTAGCACTACTACCCATGAATATTAGATCATCCACATATAAGCACACAATGAGGATGTCTTTACCTTGTTTCATGTAGTAGAGAGTAGGTTCACTTTTGCTCCTAGTGAATCCATAGTTTTGAAAGTAGCCATCAATGCGTGAGTACCATGCTCTTGGTGCTTGCTTTAGGCCATACAATGCTTTCTTCAATTTGTAGACAAGGTTCTCCTTACCTTGTTCTTCAAATCCTTGAGGTTGTTGCACAAAAACCTCTTCATTCAAGTACCCATTGAGAAAGGCACTCTTAACATCCATGTGTTGAATGTTCCACCCTTTGTGGGCAGCCAAGGAAAGTACTAGTCTGATGGTCTCTTGTCTAGCAACCGGAGCAAAGGTTTCCTCATAGTCAATCCCATACTTTTGAGTAAACCCTTTTGCTACTAGCCTTGCCTTGTGTCTTTCAATGCTCCCATCAGCATTGAACTTGGTCTTATAGACCCATTTACATCCAACACATTTCTTTCCCTTAGGAAGCTCCACTAGCTCCCATGTGTCATTCTTTTTTATAGAGGTCATTTCCTCTTTCATGGCTTGTTGCCATACATCATGATTACATGCTTTTTCATAACTAGATGGCTCTAGCTCTACACTAGTCATTAAAGCATAGTTTACAACATCTCCCTTAGGTTCTTGGGAGTCTTCATCACCATACATGTGCAAATTTTCAAGTCTTTTCAAGACTTCATTCATCTCACTAGCTTGGCTTCTAGTGTACCTTCTTTGAAAATTCTTGTCCATCATTTGAAAAGAAGGATGGTACTGAAGTGTTCTCTTACCTCTTGGTGGTGTATCTTCCTCCATTGGCATTGGAGAAGAACTTGATGATCTTGGTGGTCTTTGTGGAGAATTTGGAGTAGCACTTGTTGTACTTGAAGTAGAACTCTTTCTTGGACTTGGAGGAGGACTTCCATTGTTGTTCTTGTTAATGGGCTGCATTTGGGAGGAGCTTACACCTTGAGATCCATCATCAACAAAAATTTTTTGATGACCCCATACTCCCCCTTCATCAAAAATTACATCTCTTGAGATTACAACTTTGTGTGTTTTTGGATTGTAGAGTCTATATGCCTTTGAAGACTCACAATACCCAATGAAAATACATGCTTGAATTTTGGGGTCAAGTTTCTTTCTTATCTCATCAGGAATGTGTGCATATGCAAGACAACCAAAAACTTTGAAGTGCTTTACATTTGGATTTTTGCCATACCATCCCTCATATGGAGTTATCCCATCTAAACTAGAAGTAGGACTCCTATTCAAAATGTAAACACTTGTCCTAACAACATCAACCCAATACATGTTACTTAGTTTCTTTGTTTGAAGCATTGATCTAGCCATTTCTACAATAGTGTGGTTCTTTCTTTCAGCCACACCATTTTGTTGTGGGGTGTAGGCAGTAGTGAATTGCCTTTTGATCCCACAATATTTACAATATTTGAGAAATGCATTTGAGAAAAACTCCCCTCCTCTATCAGTCCTTAATATTTTTACAACATACTCACTTTGATTCTCTACATTATTTTTGAAATCCTTGAAACATTCAAAAGCTTCATCCTTAGTTTTCAAAAAATAAATCCAACACATTCTAGAGAAATCATCAATGAAAGTGAGAAAGTAAGAATTGTTACCCAAGATTTTGGTATGCATTGGACCACAAATGTCCGAATGTACCAATTGTAGTGGATGGCTTGCTCTCCATGCTTGACCTCTTGGAAAATTTGTTCTTGAGTGCTTTCCCAAAGCACATCCTTCACACACCTCCTTGTGCTCTTCAACTTTTGGTAATCCACACACCATAGCTTGTGAAGTCAACAACTTCAAGCTTGAAAAATTAAGATGACCATATCTCAAGTGCCAAAGCACACTTGGATTTTCTATGGCCACACTAGCAAGTTGAGCACCTCCTTGTTCCCCAAACTTAAGAGGAAATAACCTATTCTTTGTCATAGGTACATTTGTGACAACTCTATTACAATTGTTTTTGTCAAAAATTACACATTTTCCATCTTCAAAAACAAGTTTATAGTTCTTTTCCATGATTTGTCCAACACTAAGCAAATTATGTTGGAGTTTAGGAGTGTAATAGATATTGTTCACCTTCTTTGTGCCTTCTTTTGTTGGAACCTCCATGGCTCCCATGCCTTCAACTTGTAGTGCCTTGTCATCTCCCAATTTGATCTTGGACTTGTATGTGGAATCCATTGTAGCAAATAACTCTTCTTTGCCACTCATATGATTTGAGCAACCAGTATCCAAAATCCAAGTTTCATTAAGATTTTGATCTGATTTTCCATATGTGAGGAACAAATTTGAAGAAGTTCCTTCCTCTTCTCCATAGTTTCCATAATTATTACTTCTCCCTTCTTGAGAAGCCTTTATTCTACAATCTCTTGCAAAGTGACCAAGCTTGCCACAATGATAACAAGACTTGTTTGATTTGTCACCTCCTCTTCCTCTTCCTTTTCCTTGGTAGCCACCTCTTGATCTACCTCTTCCTCTTCCTCTTATTGTCCTCTTCCTTGTCCTCTTCCTTGTGCATTGCCATGAGTCTCACCTTCCTTGGATGAGAATGCTTTGTCATCACCTCCAAAGCTTGATGATGTAGAACCTTGGAGTCTCTCTTCATGGGACATCAAAGAACCAATTAGTGCATCAAATGTTAGAGTAGAAAAATCTTTAGATTCTTCAATAATAATAGCAATATGATTCCACTTATGAAGAAGTGTTCTCAACACTTTCTTCACAACCACTTCAGTTTTTATATCTTCTCCAAGTGTCTCCATTTTGTTTACAATTGCTTTCACTCTCACACAATAATCTCCTACTCTTTCATCATCTTGCATTTTGAGATTCTCAAAATCTCTCTTCAAAGTTTGAAGCCTCACTTGCTTCACTTGATTGCTCCCTTGATAGCTATCTCTCAAGGCTTTCCATGCTTCTAGGGTTGTTGAACAAGAAGCAATCCTTGGAAAGATGCTTTTCTCCAAAGCTTCTTGGAGATGGTAGAGAGCAAAAGAGTTTTTCTTTTGGGCATCCTTCTTAGTAGTTCTATCAGCTGCACTCAAGGTGGTCCAATCTGCTGGTTCAGTGTAGCCTTCTTCTACAATATCCCATAACCCTTTGCCAATGAGTAAGGTCTTCATATTGATAGACCAATACTCATAATCTAACCCATTAAACTCAGGAATGGGAAGATTGTTATTGGCAGCCATTAAACTCTTTGTCCTCAAAATGAGCAACAAAAAATAACTATAAAATACCTCTCTATCAGCAACAAAACAACAACAAAAAATATAGTAGCAACTTCTTATGAAACCAGCCTCACTCGGTTCTCACCTCTCCTCTCAACAAAATTTTCACTTAGAATGGAGCACACTACGGTCAATACCACAGTCCAGCCAATGTCGCATCCAAAAAATGGTACTTAGGCCTTCCTCACAACAATCTCCTACTACAGTAGATTGCAAACTCCTTATGCACAAAGGACATATTGAAATAATACATAGCAATTTTCAATATAGGTGGATTAAGATGCCTCACTTTGCTCACACAAGCGATCACTTTCAGCAGTTTCTTACTTTCGTAGGTCCTCCATAGCGTGACTTAGCAGATTGCACAACGGTCTTGCTCACAACAGATCACAGGAGACCTTCACAGCAAATCACAACACAGATTTGAATGGCATCTCTCCACACTCACAAACAAATATGATGATTACAGTCTTGAAATTTGCAGTCTGGTCACACGATGATCAAATTGGCTTATCCACGATGTCGTTTGAAATATATGCACCTCCATGCTTTTCTCCGCAACTTTCACAGTCCACGATTTACACCACAACTTTTAGTGTTTTAACTCCTCAACACCAGAATATTCATAACAACACTTCAAGACTGCGATCGATTCATCTCCTCAATGAATATCAAGTGTGATGATTCATCTCAAACATAATAGCAATGCTTTGCCTTGAACACAACACTTTGTCGTTGTTTGCAGTGATGCACAACACGTCCTACTCCACACAAGGAATTACCACTCGCAGTCTGCACATCGTCGCTTAACTCACATCGCAACGATTACAATACATGATTTGAAGAACAAAACACGATAGTGTATGCTCTACCAAAACACGTCACAGTAGAATTCAAATCAACAGCTACGTAGGCTAGGTAGTTCATCAACAACGTTCTATAGCACGATCTTCAACACGATGTCCTCACGTGCACTTCTACGCAGCCTCATGCATATCAAGAACTTATGCACTTTTATGCAGCCTCACACAGATTGAAATCAGATGTCCACCACTTGAACGATGTCCACCTTCTCCTATGGTTTACACAACGTTGCATCGTTGGCTTTCATGTCTTGTTTCAAACATGCTCGGTTGCATCGTTAGGCTTTAACAAACATCATGTGATCTCTGGGCCTACCTTCGCACAATCTCTTTGCCAATGGCAATGGATGAGAAAGCCTTTCCTGCTCGATCCTTGATTGCCTTCACAATTTTTTTTTCTCGATCGCAACAATCCTTTGACGTGGGATTTAACACGGTGGCCTCACGATCATCCTTGCAGCTCAACATTCAACGTGTGATTTCAATACGACACAATCTCATTTGCATTGGATGATAGAGGTAAATAATATGACGTTTTATAAATAAAATAAAAAATATTCTCAACGTTATCGTCACAAGATGCAAGTCCGCTTCACGTTTTTAATTTTCTCTTCAAAAAATGTAGGTCCTGTGGTGTTATTTCTTGGACTGAACTCCCAATCATTGCATCGGATTAAATTTTATAGTTATGGGAAGAAATAATTGTGGCTCAACCTTGTTGGCACACTATTATTTACGTAAACAAATATGTTGTATTATCTAGACACCCTAACATAGACAAAGTCTAACTTACATCCTATATGCTCTTAACAACTTCTAGAACAAGATCAACTTTAGCTACGTAGGAATACAAATATATATGCTAACCTAAGCTATAAAAGTCCAACAAGGGCTAGGTGGATTGGTAAGTGCTTATATGGCCAGACACTTACCAATAAGACACTCGGGTTCAAACCTCGAGGACAACCTGTATGCAAAGGTAGTGGTCTGATTTGAATCTTTTGAATGCGTGCTAGACCAACGATGACGGTATGAATCTTGAGATATCAACGATGATGGTACGAATATTGAGCGATCTATGGTTCCTTTAAGTCAGGTCAACAATAATGAGGTGGAATAGGTTTGGTGGACCGACGATGATGGTACGAATCTTGAACAATAACGAGATGGAATAGGTTTGGTGGACCAATGATGATGGTACAAATCTTGAGTGATCGATGGTCTCCTTCACATCGGTTCAACAAGAACGAGGTGGAATAGGATTGGTGGAAGTAGCCTCTATGGTTTGAACTTGTCAATTACTAAAAATAGTGTGGTTGTGACCAACTCTCCTATGTAACAAAAAAACGTTATTTTTAAGTTTATAATTATATATTTTTGTAACACGATAGTTGAACATTAATAAATGACGTTAATAAAAAATAAAATATTTACTAAGTAATATTATTAGATATTATACCCCAAGGGCTAGGTGGATTGGTAAGTGCATGTCTGGCTAAGCACTTACCAAGAAGAGACATAGGTTCAAACCCTGGGAGCAAGCTTATTGTAAAGGTAGTAGTCTAATCTAAATCCTTTGAGTGCACATCAAACTAACAACGATGATATAAATATCGAGCACCCGATGGTTCATTTCGTTGGACTATAAAACCATGAGGTGGAATAGGTTTGGTGGATGCAGCTTTCGTGGTTTGAACCATGTGCTTGTCAGCTACTAAAAATAGTATTGTTGTAACCAACTCTCCTATCAAGCAAAAAAATATATTATTAAATATTATCTAGATTTTAATAATGATCCTTTTAAGAGCAAAGAACGCGAGTTGGGAGAAATAGCAGCAGTGAGTGTGAGCATGATCCAAGAGAAAGGGCAGCAACGAGTGTGAGCGTGAGCCAGGATTAAGGGCAACAGCGAGTGCGAACGCGAGTAGGGAGTAAGTGCAGCAATGAGTACGAGTGTGAGCGCAAGCCAGGAGTAAGTGCAGCAGTGAGTGCGAGCGTCAGTTGGGAGTAAGTGTAGCAACGAGTGCGAGCGCGAGTCAAGAGGAAGTGTAGTTGAAAGTGAGTGCGAGTGAGTGCAACCAAAAGTGAGGGCAAGCACAAGCTGGGTGTAAGTGTAGCAATGAATGCAAGCATGAGTTGGGAGTGTGTGCAAGCTCGAAGCCAATGAGATTAGAGAGGGAGTGTGAACCAAGAGGGAGTGTCAACAAAGATTTAGTCATGGTAGAAGAGTGATAGGTTCATCCAGAATGCATCAATGCTTCAAACCCTTATCATAAATGTGTGAAACATTATTTCCAAAAAAATGTTGAAGCCAAGGAATACTAAGAAAAAGAAGAGACAAGGAAAATTGTGAGCCAAGAGGGAGTGCAAGTTGAGAGTGAATGCTAGGCAGGAGAGAGTGCGAGGTAAGAGAGAGGGCGAACCAAAAGGGAGTGTAAACTAAGAGGGAGTGCAAGCCAGTATTCAATCATGGTGAAAGAGAGGCAGGTTCATCCAGAGTGCATCAATGCTTCAAACCCTCACCACGAATGCGTAGAATATTATTTTCAAAAAATTGTTGAAGTGAATGAACGTCAGGAAAAAGAAGAGACACGAGCAATTGTGATCCAGGAGGGAGTGCAAACTAGGAGCAAGTGTGAGGCAAGAGAGAATGTAAGTTGGGAGCAAGAGTGAGTGCAAGCAGAGAGGGAGTGCGAACCAAGAGGGAGTGCAAGCCAAGAGCAAGCCCCATTAGCTATTATGGAAGGAAAGTCATTTTTGAAAGCCCTAATGGGAAGTCAGGATGCCCTAACTAGAAATCAAGATACCCTGGCCCAAGCTGGAGATAAGTGAAAGAGCAAATACATGGCAAGTTTGATCTAGGTAGCAGATGGTACACCAAAAGTAAGTATTAAGGATGAGATGATTGAGCATGATATAATGGTTCTTAAAAGTAGAGGGCTAATATGTAAGTTCCATAGATCATGGCCAAGGTTTTTGGAGATTCAAAATTGGATCAAGTGGAAGTGGGGATTGAATTCAAATTATTTTGACTTTTCTTCCTAAAGTTTTTTTCCTTATCTTTTCCAGTTCAGAAATTAGGGATAAAATAATGGTTGGTGGCTCATGGTTTATAGGAAGAGATGCACTTTATTTGAGACCATAGAACAAAATTTTTTATTTGAGATAGAAACTATTAAGAAGCTTCCAGTGTGGGTTAGGCTTTTTGGACTTCCATATCAACTTATGAATAAGGACGTTTTGAAAATACCCTTAGGGAAATTCATTAAGGACGGATCAACAACTAAGGAGCGAAAGCATGCTATATATACTCGAATATGTGTTGCTATGGATATTTTAAAACCTTTGCCACAATCCATTAAGATTAAATCTAAATCAAGAGAATGAGATCAACAAGTAGATTATGAAAATATTGCATTTCGTTACCACAATTGTTTTGAGATTGGACACATGGCAAGAGTTTGCAAAGTAAAAACTATGAAGAAAGAGATAAAAAATTATAGCCATGAGATAAAATTCAAGAAAAAGCAAGGAAATCATTCAATAATGCAAGCAAGATTAGATCAAGGATATTCCACTCCAAAAGAAGAGGTAAAAAAATCCTATCGACAATATCAATTGGCAAGTTTAGAAGGAATTAAAGGTGCAAAAGAAGATGTGGAGATAAAGCCCAAAATAAAGACAACAAAAAAGGTCAATATTATTCCAAGTAAATCATCTTCATTTTCCTCAAGTAGTATAGAATTCTCTTCAGGTAATAAAAGTGAAAGTAGTGAAGATGTTATCCCTTGCACTTTAAGGTTTTAAGAGCAGAATAATATGAAAGTGAGGTTGGAGGAAACCCATAAAAATTTAGGGTTTTTAGGATAGAATAAGAAGATAATTGCTACAAAAGAGCATCCTTGCACTTTAGGGTCTCCAGGAAAATATAAATAAGAGTGTGCTTTTGAGGTTATTCCTTGCAATTCAGATCCTTCAGAACAAGGCAAACCTAAAGATGACAAGTATTACTATGAGCAGTATAAGAAGATTGAAGAGATTGATGAAGATGAAAGTATTGCTAAGAATGAAAAAAAATAGGAAGACCTAAGAAGCAAAAACAAAGAGAAAAAGAAACACAAAAGGATATTGATATTGAAAAACAAAAGCAAATATCGCAAATGTTAACAAGAAGTGGGGCTAAACCCATAAACAAAATTAAAAAATAACAATGAAAATAATATCTTGGAATATTAGGGGAATGAATAAGAACCCTAAAAAAGATATTAAGAAATTGTGAGGTTGTTATGGACAAGATATTTCTGGATATAAAAACTGGGCAGCAAATATTTTAGTCATTCGCAGTGTTGAATTTCATTTTGACAGAATTTTAATTTTTGAAAGCATTTGATATAAAAAGAGTTGATTGTGGAAAGTTAGCAGTTTGAGAAAGATGATAATTTTTTTTGATAAAAAGGGAAATGAAGAATATCTTTGATAGAAAGACAAAGTTAGATATGCTTTAATTAACTTGTTAGAAATGTAATGAGATCAATGTAATGTTTTATTTTTGTAATGGGAGTGGCTCCCAAGTAGAAGCCACACATAACTTATTAAAAAATAAATAATGATCCTTTTTAATTTTTTACTTTATGGTTAGCTATTTATTATACATATTAGTTATATTTCATTTGAAGATATGAATTTGTAGCCATTTTTTATTTTTTATTTTTATATGAGGGAATAAAAAACGTCTCCATAATTTTATTCCAATTTGTAGCCATTTTTTTGGTAGGTAAAAATTATATTAAAAGTGGGTTTTGAAAGGACCCCAAAACCTTTTTACGATAGGTCAACCGACCAAACCAAAGGTCAAGAACAATCAATTTGAAGAATCTCACCCAACGAAAAATAAATAGTTTAGAAAAACCCACCCAGCGAGAAAAGACAATTTTGAAAAATCCTGCCTAGCGGGAAACCACCAATTTTGAAAAATACTGCCCAGCGGGAAACCACCAGTTCTCAAAAATCTTGCCCAACGGGACGCAACCAAAAACCACCAGGTTGGAAATCCCGTCCGGCGAAAAAACCAGTAGATTGGAAAATCCTGCCCAATGGGAAACCACAAGTTTTTAAAAATCCTGCCTAACAAAAAAACATGCAGGATGATGAATTTGAAAATCCTGCCTAGTGGGAAACAGCTGAAAACCATCAGATTGGAAATCTCGCCCAGCGCGAAAACCAGAAGATTTGAAAATCCTGCCCAGTGGGAAATCCCGTCCCGCCTAGCAGGAAAACTAGCAAAAAAATGGGATTGGAAATCCTGCCCAGCAAGAAAACCAGAAGATTTGAAAATCCCGCCCAACAAGAAATCCAACAAAAAAATGAGATTGAAAAATCTTGCCCAACAGGAAAACCAGCAGGAATGGAAAATCCCGCCCAGCAGGAGAACTAGCAGAAGAACAGGTTTGGGAAACTACAGCACTAGAATCCCACCAATAGGAGTACGAGGAAGTTGGAAGGATCCAGGGAAAACAAATGTAGGCACAAAGAAAGGATCCCGAAAGCCACAAAGGACTAGGGACCCACCATCCTTGCTCACGAATAGTTCTAGGGAAGAGGAACTGGGACTGGGAACAACTCAGGAATAAGAAAATCCCCCCCAAGGCCAAGAACAAGCTCTGAGAGTCCACCAAGAAGCAGGACCAGAAAGCAGAATCCCTTGAACAAAAATTGAAACGAAAACCTGCGAAGTCCATGCAGAAAGCAGCAATAGACCCAAATATGGGATCCATGAAAACATAAACTGAGGGATCCAGGGGTTTACATGCATAGACCACCGATCCCCCCTAAGATCGAGATATGCAACAAAAAACCCAAAGTACCCTAGCAAAAAGGACCAGAAATCCCCATCCTTGCACACAAACAACTTTAGGGAACTAGGACTAGGGCTGGGAACAACTCAAGCATAGGAAGAGGCCCCCCCAAGGCCATGCAAATGCTCAAAGCATCCACCAAGCAACAGATCCAACAAAAAGAAGCCTTCGAATAGGAAAACAAACATGGTCCCACCCAAAGGGATGAGACCACCAACAACCAATGACATCCTAGAGAGGAAACATGAGCAAAGAGGAAACTGGCCCCCCTAGACCAACCTCAATGAAGAGAGAACCTCACGGGATGCACCAAGAAGCGAATGAGAACCCAACCTACAACCACCATAGACCGAGAAAGCCCTAGGAACCGGATCCCAGTAACAACCTGCAAAAAAAACCCCAGGGAAAAGCCTAAGGGAGATCAGGGACAAGATCCCAGGAACATGCAGGAAACCCCAGAGGATCCTTGGAACATGCAGGAAACCCCAGAGGATCCCTGGGAAGCACCAGGCCCGGGATTCAAACGAGGAAACCCCAAAAAATACTGGGAAAGGAGTAGAAAGTGGGCAAGGATCTCCCCCCAAGGAGATCATCTGCTACAAACCATTCCCAAAGTGGGATGACCTAGGATGAATCAGGGACTGGGCAAGAACCAGGGAAAGGGGAGCAGGGAGAGGGAGCAGGTCCCTCCCCCTCCCATCCCCAGTTATTTGTAGCCATTTTTTATTAAAAGGATTACAATAAATTAAAAATATTTATAGTAAATAATTTCTATAAAATAAGAAGGGAAAGTAGTTTTTGAAGTCCATTATTATATGGAATGACATTGCTTATGTAGCATATAAAGTTTTTTTCATAGGAGAGTTGGTTACGACCACATTATTTTTAGTACCTATCAAGCGCAAAGTTCAAACCACAGGGCTGCTCCCACCAAACCTATTTCACCTCGTTGTTGTTTGACTCAACATGAGGGGGACCATCAGTCACTTAGGATTTGTATCATCATCAATTCGGCACGCACTTAGAGGATTCAGATCAGACTACTACCTTTGCAAACATACGACCCCCAACGTTTGAACCTAGATATCTTCTTGGTAAGTGTTTGGTTAGACAAGCAACTTCCAATCGACCTAGTCCTTGGGAGCTTATGTAGCATATAAAGTTAATTAAACTTTAGTAATTATCAAATTTTGGTATGCATCCTTACCCCTTTCAAATTCAAACAATTGACCTCTATTTAGAGTTCCAAAGTTTTTACCATTAAACCTACTTAAGTGGTACCTAAATTTTAAAAAAATGAAAATATAAAATGAAAAATAAAATTGTAAATGTCCCAAGGGGGGACAGTGCAACAGTTCGGGCTTTGGATCTTTTTCAGGAGGTCCAAGTTTCAAACCGCGGCATGGACGAGTGTGTGAGGGGGTGAGTGTGTGGTGGTTGTGTGTTAAATTCCCTATTGATAAGCATAGCTCTCGATTTTAGGAGGGGTCATGGTTGGGGGAGCCTGCTTAGCCCTGTGCATTGGTTGTAGGGGTTTCTCACACTAACCAAATAAAAAAAATTGTAAATATTATTGTTAGGTTGCACACATAGTAATAACCTTGTAATTGATTATATATGAGATATACAATTAATTTATAAGCATTAAAAGTGATAGTGATTTTTTATTTTATTTTATTTGGGTAGTGTGATAAATCCTTATGATCGATGCATAGGGCTAAGTAATCTCTTTCCAGCCATAAACCCATAGGGGATTAACACATAGCCACACACACCATGGTTTGAACCTTGGATGTTTCGAAGAAGAGCCAAACCTCGAAACGTTGTGTTGTCCCATCCGACACATTAAAAGTGTTAGTGGATTATTCAAGCTTGAGATTATTTGTTGAAACAACTTTAAAATAAAATTACTTGTTCTTATTATGGGCTAAACAAACAATTAGTGTTTACATGTTATAATACTTGTAAGAAATCTTGTTTAATAATATAATAAGACAAAAATATGGATCAAGCAAATTTGTGTTAGTTATGTAAATTTGTGTTAAATGTTTGGCTTGCTATTAATTATTTGAAAATGCAATTACAAACCTATCAAAGAAAATAATTATAGATTGCAAAGGTAATAAATTTAAAGTGTAAGTCAAAAGCGAGCCTCACCCTTTTTTATTTTAGAAAACAAGCAAGTGTTGTGAGTAGGAGGAAGAAGCAAGTGTGAGCAAAAAGCAAAGTGTAAGGAGCAAGCATCACTTTTTTTGTTCTCAATCTTAAGAGAAATTAAAAAACTAAAGGATTAATGTGAAGAAAATCTAAGTGGCATGACAAGAAAATATTTTTTGAAAGTCCTAACTAGAAGTAGGGATGCTCTGGTCAGGGACTAAAGGAAGAGTGAATTCAGGGCAAGCCCTATCTTGGTAGCAAATATTACACTAGAAGTGATTATTAAGGATGATATGATCAAGCATAATATAATGGTTCTTAAAGCAAAGGATTATTATGTAAGTTCCACAAATACTGAAGTGGATTTTCATAGATTCAAAATTGGATCAAGTCGAAGTGGGGATTGAATTCAAATTAATCTATGACATTTTTTTCAAAAGGATTTTCCTCATCATTTTCTCTATTACAAAAATAAGGAATAAAATAATGGATGATGGCCCATGGTTTAAAGAAGGAGATGCAATATATTTAGGACCATGGAGTGAGAATTTTTTGTAGAGATAAAAACTATTAAAATTCTTCTAGTGTGGATTAGGCTTTTCAGACTTTCATATAGCTTATTAATAAGGAGGTTTTGAAGAATATTGGCAATGATCTAGAAGAGTTCATTTAAGAAGGACCAACTACTAAGGAGCGAAAGCATGTTATAGACACCTTAATATGCATTGCCATGTATAATGATTATGTTTGGAAGAATTAATAGAAACCATAATAAAACTCATAAAAAAACATAGTATTGTAGAATAAACACAATAAGAAAAATTTTATTGATTACTAAATATTTTACACTCACTTCAAGGGGGCAATTGATAAGGAATAATGTTATGTGGTTATGTTGTTGTTGTGCAAGTTTTAGCTAGTTTATTATACTAACTGACAATTTGTAAATGGTTTTTATAACTATACAAACCACATCTTCCTTGTTTGAGATAGTTTATTGTGCATTTATAAGCTTATTTAAAGCCTCTTATTATCAATGAAATCCAACCAAAAATATCTTCATATCATTGATTTCAGAGAATATTCCAATATACCTTTAGATTTAGGTATAGGGCTCTATCTTTAGTGAATTTAAGTTATGTGATTTGTCAAACTTCATTACCAAAAATTCTAAACATATGAAAAAGTCTTAGGAGTTGTTAAGGAGGAACTTTTCAAGTACAATGAATCTAGATTTATGTCCCCAAGATTTGACTCTTGCTCTTCATTGTTGTCCCTACCCTCTTTTGTTATCGACCGCTCACACTCAATTAGTTGGTAGTAGTAAATGTTTTGGTTTAACGAGGTAACATCCACATCCATGATATCAATGCTTCAATTATTTAGAGCTTTCAATCTTTAATACTTTGATGACTATGATTTTGCTATCATTAAGAACACCTTTATAGATTATGCTAATATTTTTGCCTTCAATGATGTTGATGATAGTGAATAAATTTTGATGATGAGAATCAGTGTGTCATTTTAGAATATTCACGCCATAAATATTATTGATGGTCACTTAAGCTAGATGAATTAAATGTCTTTAGAGCACCAACTTGAGAAACTAGTGATTCCAACTTATTACAAAAATATTTAGGTGCTTCAACTTTGTTCAATTTCCCAATTGAGATGGTATAGTTCTTGTGAGTATGTTTAATGATGGATCCAAACTTGTTAATAGCTTGAAGTTACCTAATTCAACTGGGATTTCTTTTAGGCTTCTTTTATTACTGATTATAGATTATTGTGACTCAATCTCAATTGACCAACTTATTTATGCTCAATTTTGATCTTCCTAAGTTTGAAGACTATTGAGCACTCTACTAATGGTAGAGAATTCTAATAGGGATTTCTAGTAAGTGATAATAAGTTTCAATGGGTTTGATGTTGAGACTCAAACTAAATGCAATTACACATAAAAAAATCATAGATATTGTAATGAACTGCACCTAACGCATGACCCTATATCTCCTTGTAATTCTAATTGATAACCCTTATGATTAAAGAATTTGCGTGCTAACCTAAGTTTTCATCAGATCTAAAAGTGTGATCCCTTGATTTCTAAGGATCCTTCCTATGCTTTCCAATGAAAACTCAAAGAACCGGCCTTATCAGGATCATATGCTCCAATATCATAGCTCTAATACCAATTGTCAATATTGTATGCTCTAATATGAATTATCAAGATCAAATACTCTAATAATCAAATTTATTTTATATAAAATGTTGTGGAAGCATATAAATTATCTTATAACTATGGAAGGATGTAAATTCATTCATACACAATGTACAATATATTTCATAATAAAATTCATATGCTCAATTTGGGTGCAACTACACCGCTCAACTATTCTATTGAATTATAACCATTATAGTAGATTTGTTGCCATCCAACTCCATACAATATTATTCACTACATCATATAGGATTTGTCGTCATCTCACTCCATTCCATATAGTTTAATCCAACCATGGTCATTTTATCAATTGTCCAATGTCAATACTTAATAATTTTGTAATTGCTTAAAATAAGCCAAATATTTTACATTGTCACCTTAGAAACATTAATTCACCCCATTTTAACCCCTTTGATCCATTAAACCCCATCCTACACCTAGCCCATGGTCACCATGTGACTATCCCACTCCCCCTAGCCTATGTGCACACTCCCCTAGTCTATGTGCACATTCCCCTAGTCTACCCTATCACCCTAGCCTAGCCTACCCCCTACTCTCCATATCCCCATGCACCCACACAACCTCCCATGCTCTTTAATGCATATGGGTGGGGTGAGGACTCTCCCCACCCAAAAACATTAATGAGGCATACCCCTTGGATGGGGTGAGGACTCTCTCCATCCAAAAACATTAATGAGGCATGGTGCACACATACCCCTTTGACCATCCAAGTGGTAAAATCCATATTTTTCCCTCCCCTCACTCAAGCCACTTGTATGCCATGTCACCTCCACCTCACCTCCACTTCACCACCCCCTCACCCTTGATAAAATCTATAAATAGACCCCCATTTCTTTCATTTTCATGTGTGTGTGAGATTATCTTAGGGAAAATCTACCAAAATTTATCTAGAATCTACTTGCATGCATTTGTGAAGAGTCATCTTGCTTGGGTGTTAGCCATGGACAACATTGTGTGCCTCTCCTTGCATGTTTTTATTTTATAAATTGCTCACACGTCGAAGCTACAAAAAACACTAGATGCAAAGGACAACTCCCTGACAACCTAAAGAAGGTTCCCATTGAAGGAAATTCTATTATGGTCAATATAGCCAAAATCTTCCACAGAGGGAAGATTTACAATTAAAACTGTCCCGATAGGGACGATTCTTGTCAAGAACTAGTTATAGCTAGTCATACCACAACAAACCATTTATAGAGATGAGCAAGGTAATTCTATTGCGTATTTATCTTATTTTGAGTTTTGTGTAATGCTTTAGTTCAAGTTTTTTATTGTTTCCTCCTCTCATAAGCTTGGGTCCAACTTAGGTGGACCTAATAGGTGCTATTAACATTTGCTTTGGTTGTGTAGGTGTGGAAAATTTGCTCAACCCATGGTGGTACACAAGCATAAAACCACCCCTCTTGAGGTGGTAAAAGAAGACAAAAGTTCCAAATATTGTATTGTAAAAGGGATTTCACCTTGAAAATCCACTTTGTAGCCCAAAGAGCATTCATAAAGATCATTGTTGTAACATATTTTAAGTTAATAAAATAGTGTGTTTTCTTGACCACATTTTGGGGTGGCATGGGTATACCATGCCTCATCAATGAGTTTGGATGGACAAAGTCCTCACCCCACCCATATGCATTAAATGTGTATTGGTGCACCATGCATCATAAATGCATAGGGATGGAGAAAGTCTTTATCCCATTTAAGGCATGTGGATGAAAATCTTCAATGTCATTAATGCACATGGATGAAGAAAGTCTTCATCCCATTTAAGGCATTGAATGAGCATGGGGATGTGGAGAGTAGGGGGTAAGGTAGGCTAGGGTGAGGTGGACCTAGGCTAGAGTCAAAGGGTAGACTAGGGTGAGGTGGACCTAGGCTAGGTAAGAGGGATGGTCACATGGTGACCATGGGCTAGGTGTAGGATGGGGCTTAGTTGGGAAAAGGATCTAAGATGGCTAATTAGTGTTTTAATGTAAATTAATTAGCTTTTCGGACTTTTGTAAAATAATTAATCATTAGCATTGCATAATGGATAAAATGATATTCTTAGGTGTCTACATTTACCCCTTTTTTTACTATAGTGTGTGTAGACATGATGTTGTGCAAAAATATATGATACCAGATAAGTGATTGACTATGAGAAGAATGAGTTGATAATGGGTTAATAGTTGAGGTAGGAGACATAATATTATATCAAATTATAAACAATGTAAGATGTCCCAATAATGAAAGGGATGAATATATTTGAATCTTGCATGTGATACAATTTTGAGCTCATTTGATTTAGCAAGCTGACTAGCCATAGGTATGTAGCATCATGATGCTTTGATCTATTAGATAAGTGGAATTAGATTTCCATCTCGATGAAGCGAGTGTGTGAGTAACCAGATAGTAGTGGCATGGATCCTACTAAAGTTGGATTGAAGTAGTATTGGAGGGGAGATAAAATGAAGGAGAAGAAGGATTCTTGCTAACCGGGTCTACACTCCCTCCATAGATGGGTCCCACATTGCTATTTGCCATATCATCCATATGCATGTCAAATTCAGTAGTGTTTCACATCAAATCCTCAACCTCACTCGTTATTCTCACTCTCTTCTCCTAAGTCATGCAATAAAAACAAGTGTGTGCCCCTCGCAACCTGCCCTTTTACATTTTGGTGGTCCATGACTGTAATGCACGATCGATGACCATCTAGGATAGTCAATGATCATCCTATACAATACATGCAACTTTCCTCTTGATCATACAATATCCATTTGGTTGGGTGATTCCTTTTCCTACCTGCAAATCTTTCCATTTACCCCCATCATTTCCACTCCTTTGTTATGCAATGACCTTTTATCAAGTACTTCGTTGTCATGTTACACTTCTTCACTCATCAACTCATTGCTTGAGGGGGAATATATTACCATCAATGCTACCTCAAACATAGTCCATATCCAAAAACTCAATATTGGAACCATGTTTATCCAAAAACTTTGTTTGAGACTATCACTAGGCCTCCTTTGTTGGGGCAAAGGTAGAATTTCTCTTCTTCTTCTTCTTCTTCTTATACTTATCTCAAATTAAATTCTAATCCAATCCAAGTTTGGTATGCACCATACCAATGTTTGTATGGATACTCACACACTCACTTCATCAAGGTGGTAACCTAAGTCCACCTACAACTGATTAGAGCGTTATGAGGATACCTAACTATGGATGGTCAACTTACTCAATCAAGCTCAAAAATCTATCAAAGGTAAAGTTTTAAGGATATTTATCCCTTCCACAATTGGGACATCTTACATTGTTCATTATTTGAGACAACCTTACATCTCCTCCCTCAACTATGCTTATGGCATGCCAAAAGCCATGATCAACCATGATCATCCATTATTAACTCATTCTTCTCATAGTCAGTCACTCATTTGGTATCATATGTTTTTGCACTGCATCGTGTCTACACACATCGTAGTACAAAAAGGGGTAAATGTAGACACCTAAAAATATCCTTTATCCCTTGTGCAGTGGTAATGATTAATTTTTTTGTAAAAAGCCCCCAAAATCCAATTATTTTGCATTAAAACACTAATTAGCCATCTTAGCCCTTTTTCCCCACTAAGCCCCATCCTACAACTAGCCCATGGTCACCATGTGACTATCCACTCCCCCTAGCCTATGTGCACACTTCCCTAGTCTATTCACACATTTTGCTAGTCTACCCTATCACCCTAGCCTAGCCTACCCCCTAATCTCCACATCCCCATGCACCAACACAATCCTCATGCTCTTTAATGCATATGGGTGGGGTGAGGACTCTTCCCACCCAAAAACATTAATGAGGCATACCCCTTGGGTGGGGTGAGGACTCTCTCCACCCAAAAACATTAATGAGGCATGGTGCACACATGCTCCTTTGACCATCCAAGTGGGAAAACCCAAATCCCCCCTCCCTCACTCAAGCCACTTGTATGCCATGTCACCTCCACTTCACCACCCCTCACCCTTGAGAAAATCTATAAATAAGCCCCCATATCTTAGGGAAAATCTACCAAAATTTATGTAGAATCTACTTATATGCATTTGTGCATTTGTGAGAAGTCATATTTCTTGGGTGTTAGCCATGGATAACATTGTTTGCCTCTCCTTGCATGTTTTTGTTTTGTAAATTGCTCGTAGGTCGAAGCTACAATAGAAACCAGACACTAAGGATAACTACCTAGAAACCTAAAGGAAGCTCCCATTGAATAAAATTCCATTTGGCCAATACAATTGAAACTGTCCACAGAGGGACAATTTATAGTTAAAATTGTCCTTATAAGGACGGTTCATGTTAGAAACACATTATAGTCAGTTATACTGCAATAGACCATTTATAGAGGTGAGAAAGGTAATTTTATTGTGTTTTTATCTCATTTTGAGTTTTGTTTAATGCTTTAGTTCAAGTTTTTATTGTTTTCTCCTCTCATAAGCTTGGGTCCAACTTAGGTGGACCTAATAGGTGTGATTAAGCTTTGGTTGTGTAGGTGGAGATACTTTGCTCAACCCATGGTGGTACAAGCATAAACCCACCCCTCTTGAGGTGGTCAAATAAGATAAAAGTTCCAAAGATAGTATTGTGAAAAGGATTTCACCTTAAAAACCCACTTTGTACCCCAATAGGCATTCATAAAGATCATTATTGTAATATCTTTTAAGTTAATAAAATGGCACGTATTATTGACCACAATATAAAATCATGATATTGATAATAATAAATTTTCCAAGTTATTATTTTCTATTTTTGCAACTTTCTATTTTCCAATTGCCTTTCTAACTTTAGAATTTTTTTTTTAATTTTCTCGAACTCTTTGTATGTATCTTTCTACATTAAGCATTACTTTTTCCAATATTTTCCCCCTCAATGCTTAATGTTCTAATTTTTAATTTTTTGAAGAAAACTCTCTTTACAACTTGTTGCACATACACCTTCACTGTTGCTTCTTTTCTTCTTCAACACTGTCACAATCCCATGAGTCAACCATAAGTGTCTTTATGGTAACCTTGTCATACTGATAAATTGCATGGCTAATCAATCACTACAATTTCTAGGTGTAATAGAGTAGATAACTGCCTACGAGTTTCACTTTGTTGTTTTCATACCAAATATTCATATTTCTATTATAGGGCTTCTCTTGTTGTTGTTGTTGTTGTTATGTTCTTCAACTTTGTTACTTCAGCTCTCATACCCTGTTAAAGATATCTACCAACTAGGACTCAAATATAGGACCTCCATGCATTGAAGTTTGGTATTTTTTTTATATCAAGATTAGGTAGTTGTAAGTGATACTTATACTCATGAAATATGTCCTCTTGTTTATAACCCATTATATTGATGAATAATATATTGTATCTATTATCTCTAAAATTTTGGTATTAGAGCATGATTATCCTGTGGAGAAGAAGAAGATACATGAGAATGTTGCATAATTTCTACTCTAGATTAGTTTAATGTCATTCGTATTTCTATCAGGTGAAGATTGTATGCAATAAATTATTGAATAATCAAAATAATTCTTTTTGTTCTTGTTTGTTTCTATTTGTAGGTTTGTAAATATTTTGTGTTGTTCTTGGAGAGGACCTGCTAATTCTTGAAGTTGGATTTATCTAAGAAGTTATCACCTGGTGTAGAGATCATGAAGTCTGAATCCATATACTACAAGAAACACTCATCCTCATTTATTGTCTTGGTTCATGCTAGAATTGCATTGACAAGGAGCAAGATTCAAGTGAAGAAGGTCATCTGAATAGAGTTGGTTATTGCCTTAAAAAGGTCATTTGAATGTGGTGTCATCTAAAAATATTTTTGCTAATTAGGTCATCTAAATGCTTGTATTGATCTTGTTATCAATTGGTCAAACCTTCTAGAAATAATGTTGTTAGAATATTATTGCATGTGGGTCATCTAAGCTTGAGTCTTCATGAGATTCTGAACTTAATTTGCATGAGAAGTTCAAAAGTTTGAATGTTGAAGTGGATGTGTTGTAGAACATTAGCCAAAGGCAATAGATATAAGTGAAGGTATATATAATCAACATTAAGCTATGGAGGAAAGAGACATATTTATTTAGTAGAGAGATTATAGATGTGACAAATTCATATATTGAGAATAACATAGGATGTGCTTATTCGAGATGTCATCTTTCACTTGAGAAATGAATTTGCTTACTTGTTATATGAGCACCATTGTATAGTCCTCAATATGAAGAGGAGCCAAAAATCACTTTTTAATCATCCTCTTCATATTCTTCTATCATTGGTTTGTGTTGACAACGTGAAGAAGATCAATTGTATTGAGTTGGAATTTAACTAGGAGAAGTGTAATCCTACTCTTGTTGCATTATCATGTCATCTAAAAGTTTATATTGTGTTTCTACTTAAAAGTGAAGTGGACAGGTTCCTTTCAAAACACTATGATAATCCTAACATCGACTTGTAATTGTCTAATTATGTTCTCAATCAAGGAGATTTTCATGCAAAGGTTAATTGGAGCTTACATGTTGTCTAGAGTATACATGCACAATTTGGAGGGAGTCAAATTATCCTATTTTGTTCATATTGAGGAAGATCACAATTATGTTTGATACATTGCAAGTATTATTGCTATGATTGTAATACAAGCACATGTTTTCTATTCACGCCAACTATTGTTTAATAAAATTTCTAAGAAGGAGATTTAATAGAGGTGTGTTCAAACTTGCATGTACATTGAGGCCATTGAATTTAAAATTGATGGTGTAGATTGCATATTGACCAAATATTTACTGATCCATTAACATCCAACCATAATCACAAGCATTATTTGTATGCACATGTGTATTGTGGATAAAGGAGCAAAAACATGTTTTTAATCCCACATGCATTGTGGGAATGACATTTGCAACATTGAAGTTCACTTGTTGTGAAAGAGACTATTGAAGTAGTTATATGGGGGAGCTTCCTATCATCTCATGTGTAAGAATTTTGAGAGGGCATAAAATTTTCCATGTTTGATTCAAATTTGGAGATTACTGACCATTTGATAAGAGTTATTCATGCATTGGGAAGGTTCTTTGAGGCCTTTGATAAGAATTTATTTTGCTTTTGTTAATGCATGCAGGTGATAAGGTGCAATTTAACTCATTATTTTATTACATTAGAACTTTAAAGGAATATTCCAATAATATTATTGTTATAATTTAAATTGGAGGGAAAAGACCTCAATCCCTAGCACTTGATTTTTTTTCCAATGAGACCCTGCTAATCTTTTGTAGTTTGAGAAATTGATCACTGTGTGAGTATAGACATATATACTCATATTAAAGGCCTTATCAATCCTAACATTGGTAAAATATTTTTAGCATACATGGAGAAAATAAATCTCATTAAGAAGATTGAAAAATGAGACTTTTATATATGGTAAGTCAAACTCCAACTAGTGTTGATAAAAAATCTATGGGATGTCATCGATTTTCCAAAGCTAATGGACATTGATAAAGCAACTCAATGGGCCATAAAATATTGAAAACCAATGACTCTTATTAGAATTGGACTCTATGATGACTATCTACATCACATAGACCTCTCAAAAACCATAAAAGAAGTTTGGGATAAACTCAATGCTTTATTTGAATCACAAGTGCAAAGTACGAAGATGGTTCTTAAGAAAAAATGTTTGGATTAAATATGTAAGCAGGTGAAAATGTATCTCAATACGAGAAAATTTCATTCTCTATTGAATAAGCTTACAAGAATTAATGCTACGATGGACAATTATGATGTAAAAGCTATTTTGTTGAACATGCCTGCTAGTTATGCTAGTATGGTATTCACATTAAGCAAGATAAATCCTATACTAGAAGATATAATTTCTTCATTGATTGATGAAGAAAATAAAATCCAGATACATGATGCACTTACAAAATAAATTACATTGTTGATGAAGAATAAGCTTAATGTTACCTCTAGAGTTGGTCAGTCATCCTTAAAGGCAAAGCAAATATCAAGGAATAGATTCATATGTTTTTATTGCAAGCAAAGAGGATATGTTATAATAAACTATGTTCAACAAGCAAAGGATCTTGTAGAAAATACAAATAAAGCAACAGTGGTTATTGATAATAGTGAAAGTGATAATGAAGATTCTCCTCATGAGGATGGTGAGGGGGAATATACTTTTTTAAAATTAAATCAAAGAATGTACTTGTGAATAGTTGTGTGTGTTTCCTTATTCACGAGTTGAAGATATACCTATGATTGGTTGAGTGTGTCCTTAATCACCAAGGTGTTGTATATGGTTGTGTTTATCCATATCTACAAACTTGATGATGGATAGTATGTGTCCCTATCCATATTTGATATAAAACCACGTATAATTATGTTTGTCCTTATCCATGGTCATATGGTGAACAATCTAGTGTGTCTTTATTCAGTCATGGATAGTGTATGTCCAAGTTTATCATTTAGTCCTTAAAATTTTTATGTCTACTTCTATGTTGATGTAATAAAGGGGGAGTGTTATGAATTTTTGATATCAAGATTAGATAGTTGAAGGTAGTTGTAACCAAGATAGTTACTAATGATATATGCCTTCTCTTGTATATAACCTATTACATCAATGAATAGTATGCTAAAGCTATTACCTCAAACAAGGTTGCTCTATAAATAAGCTTATCGCTCCTTGTTGAATCGACTTGCTATATAAATATAGGATTGCTTTTGTTCATTGCTCCAACATCCCCCCTAGGCTAGTTTATGCATGCTTGAGACTCCTAGATTTAACTCTCCCTTCTTGTTTCAACACTCTTCATCAATTTCATTATTCATGTCTTGTTAAAGGTATGGCCTAGCTAGGACTCAAATTTAGGACCTCCATCTATTGAGGTTACTTTGCTAATGAGCTTTTGGATCTTCCTTGAACCAACTTGCAATTCAAATGTAGGAGTCCTACTTATTGCTCTAACATCCCCCAAAGCCACTCCATGAGTACTTGAGGCTCCTAGCTTAAATATAGTTGTGATACCAATTATCACGATCATATACTCTAATGCCATGGCTCTAATACTAATTATTAGAATAAAATACTCTAATAATAAAATTTATCTTATATTAAATGTTACAAAAGCATATAAATTATCTCATAATTGTGGAAGCATGTAAATTTGTTTATACACAACATACAAGATATTTCATAATACAATTCATATGCTCAATTTGGGTGCAATTGCATCACTCAACTATTTTAATGAATTATAAGCATGGTAGCAGATTTGTATCATCCAAATCCATACAATATTCTTCGTTACATCAAATAGGCTTTACCACCATCTCACTCCATTCCATACAATCTAATCTAACCATGATCATGCACATATTGAATGATCCACCTGAAGGAAGTATGGATAATACAACTAGTGGGGTATACACCTATATATAGAATCATGACATTGCTAAAAATAACTTTTCCAAGTTATTATTTTTTATTTTATAACTTTATTTTTTACTTTTGCTTTACCTTTCTAACTTTATAATTGCTTTTCTTATTTTCTCTAACTCTTTGCATATGTCTTTCTGTAGAGGAGGAAAATCACCCTACAATATACGATTCTCAGTTGGATCCACAGGGAAGCCTAGGTGAACCGCGAGAGTACGTTGTTCTCTACACTCAGTGTGGAAGAAGGGGAAGGTTTCACCAAGAACAGTTTAAGGAATCGCTCCAAGTCTAAGGATTTTCAAGAATGTTTGATGTATTTTTTTCAAGACAATCACCTATGTTTGGCCTTTCTAGATCTAAGCTATGAAAGATAAAGGACAATGCAAAAATACATAATGCAAGAAGACAAGAGCTAACCCTAGAATGATTCTTTGTTTGAATGCCTTCTAACCCTAGGGTTTTAAAATAGAAAACCTTCAAGCAAGGGCTCAAGAGAGGATGCACAAACAATATTAAAACCCTAAGTGCACACTACATGTTGTTTTCCTTTAAAATTCCTAGAAAACACTTGTCCACCAAAGGGTTGAGACCTCCAAAATAGTCGATCTCTCCTTAGGGCTTCAACACTTGTCCACCAAAGTCAGTGACAAATAAATCAATGCAGCAGAAAACAAAGCTTCAATATACTATATTTCACACTTGTGAGTGAGCTTGCTTGTAGAAGAAGAAGAAGAATGCGAGGTCTTAATTGTTAGCGTGTGAGAAAAATCACTTTGTTGTTAAGAATTGCTTCTTGGTGTGGAAAAAATATTTCAAACCTTCCTTTTATAGTGGATTTGAAAGCGGAATGGGTAGAAAAACTAAGAAAATTCGATGCCAAAACACACCAACTTAAAAAATTAAGGTTTCCTTAAGAGAAAGCCCTAAAATGTAAAATTGCACCCTGTAAAGGCCGATTGCAATTTCGCAATGTGAAATCGCGCTATTCAAAAGTGGACCGTGATTTCATAACTGTTGGACCCCCGTGCAGTTTTAATGCATTTTGGAGGATCAAACCTAGTCAGAATAGGACAAATAATATACCATTGGAAAGCTCTTTTCGAGCCTGATCAAACAATATAATATTTTAGGAGAAAGAAGACGATTTTGTTGGGGAAAAATTATGTCAAAGATGACCTTTCTTTTCCAAGGATAAAACAAGGGCTCTAGGGAAAATTACTTACCTTAGTGGGTCAATTTTTGTGTCTACATTTTTCCCCTCTTTGACACATTTAAGGCCAAGTAAATGCATCAAATAAAGATGTAGACCCTTATGGGTAAGAAAGCAACAAGCACAAAAAATGGGTGGCCAGGTTTGGGCAAAGGGGTGGTGCAAAAGGGGTATCACGATGGATACTCTAGAATTTTACAAATAAGGTGAGACATTACTTCCATTAATGCCTCTATGTCTAGGGTGTCCCCTAAATTTTCAAAAGGAATAATGATTCCTTTTGAAACTCAAAAAGGGCAAAGAAAAGCAAAATAGAAGAATACAAAAAATAGAGCAAGAAAAAAAACATGGCAAGGATCATTGGGCATAGCATGAATCTAATGCAACTAACATGAAATGAATGGATGAATATATGAAAGGGAAAGAAAAAAGAAAGGAATATAAGAGAAGAAGAACAAAAAGAACAACAAGAATAATAAGAATAAGAAAAAAAAAGAACATCTTCAAAGAAGGTCAACAAAACAAAAAGTGAGAGAAGTTGATCAAGAACCTTGTATGAAGGGTGTTATGCCCAAAAGGATGGTCCAAATGGGGAGTGAAAACCTGCTATGGGTGTAGTACTAGCAAATATGGACATATGGGCCAAATATGGAGCGTAACCCGCTATGGGTGATTGCTTGCTAATATGAATACATGATGGAGCATAACCCGATATGGGTGATTACTCACTAGTGACTACTGTGGGGTGATTACCTGCTAGGATGTATTCCATGACCTATTGAAATGGTCACAGAACTTATCTTGTAATGGGGTGTAGTGCCCACTGAGTCAGAAGAAGTGTAACCTGATAGGGGTGATATGTTATTGCTAATTTATATGATGTATTAGCAAGTACTACCCGATAGGGATGTGTAAGAGTGTATATAGACCAAATAATCTGAACATAACACAATGTGAGTGTGTGCATGTGCTAAAAGAAAAGAGAGAAATAAAATTAGGAGCAAAAAACTATGTGTGTGTACCCCCATCTTGAAGTTTCAGCTATTGAAAATTCAAGAGGGAGGAAATGTGCAAACAAAGAAGAGAGGGGAATGTATATCCCTGCATAAACAAAGAAAATCGAAGGAGACAGAAGAAACATGCAAAGGATACACCAAAAGAGGATTATATTCCTTAACTTTGGAGAGAAATGATGGTTGTTGTAAAAACTTTCAAAGTCAAGGAGTACAAGAAGAGTATAGAAGATAAGAAAAGAGCAAAGGAAGATAAGAAAAGAGCAAAGGAAGAAAAGCAGTGAAGAAGGGATGAAAATGCAAGGGCCCTAGGTTGGGGCTTCTCTAGGCATTAGAGCCCTAGTGAGAGTGTAATGCATGTGAGCTATGACCTAACTAGGTGTCATCACTTGCCATTATCACAAATCCCAAAAAATCTATATGCTCAAGCAGTCATGAACAAGTAGTCATGCAATTATGACAAGCAAAAGTGCAATAAAATAGAATGTGAGGCAACCATGAAAAGTATCATAGGTAGTCATGCAGTATGAGTAGGCAAGCAAATGCAGTATGAGCAGGCAAGCAAATGCATTATGATCTAAGCTAAATGCAAAATGCAATGGATATTATGAATCAAGCATAATATCTTTTTAAATGCATTATATTCATAGGTTCTTTAAGTTCTTTACCATCCAGAGAAGCCAAACGATAGGCACTTGAGCCAAATTGGTTGTTATGACAAAGGGCCCTAACCAATTGGGCTAAAAATTACCTCAAAGATCAATAGGAGCATTGGTGTTCTTCTTGTTTTCCTTGAGGACAAGGTCCCAAACCTAAAAAAAATGATTGCAAACTTTCTTAGAATAATATCATCGAAGCCTATATTGATAGGCTCACAAATGCTCTAAGGCATGAATGCACTTTGCATCCAGTAGCTCCAATTGGTGCAAACATTCCGCACGATACTCATCGTTGATTGAGGCATCTTGCAACAATATGCGCAATGAGGGAACCTTAAGCTTGAAAGGAAACATCTCCTTAGACCCATATACCAAGAAATATGGTGAGGCACCTATGGGGGTACGCACACTAGTACGATAGGCCCACAAGGTAGGATAAAGCTAGATATGCCAATAACGACCAACTTTACTAATCAAATTTTTTCAAGATCCTAATCAAAGACTTATTGGATGCTTCAGATTGTCCATTACCCTAAGGGTAATAAGGAGTTGACCACCTGTGCTAAATCTTGTACTTAGCACAAATATTATGGACATCCTTATTATTGAAAGGAGTGTCGTTGTTAGAAGTAATCACCGAAGGAATCCCAAACCTACAAAGAATTTGATTAAAGATGAACTTGGAAACTTGAGCTCTAGTCACCATAGCTAGGGGTATGGCTTCGACCCATTTAGTGAAATACTTGGTCGTAATTATAAATTTATGATTTTCAGACGACACTAGGTTAACCTTCCCTATAATGTCTAATCCCCACATGGAGAAAGGTCAAGGGGAAGAGATAACCTGAAGGTCTTGAGAAGGAGCATGAACAATATGGTCATGGCATTAAAACTTATCGTAGCTTCGAACATAGTCACATGCATATTTATCCATGGAAGGCCAATAGTACCCCATTCACAGGAGTTTTTTGGTAATAACATTACCGCTAAAATGACCTCTACATGAAACTTTGTGAGCATCACTGAGAGCAAGCTGGGCTTCATCGGAGTCAAGACATTGTAAGAGGATGCCTTCAAAAGAATGTCGATACAAAGTATTTTTGATTATGATGAATAAACATGCTCTTTTGTGCAAAATCTTACGTTAATTACGATCTAAACCATTAGGTATTGAACCATCCTTAAGGAAATTAAATATTTTGGTATACCATGGCTTAGACGGGGAATCTTTGATGGTCAAGCAATGTAACAAAATAAGACAAGAACCAAGTGATGCAGGCTCCCAAAGTCGTCTAATGATAATCGATGTTTGATCATATTACAACACTAAATAGAACAAGGATGCAACAACTACCATGGCATACACATGATGGTTTGAGGATCTAGGGACATCCTCTATGGTTACTCGATCAAACAAGAACAAAAACTTAGTGACAATCTCCTTGTAAGGCTTACGTTTATCATCTTGAGTCTGATAAAAATCATTAATCTGATTGACAATAAGTTGAGAGTTACCAAAGACCGAGAGGACTCTAGCCTGCAAAGCTAAGGCTACTCTAAGACCAGGGATCAAAGCTTCATATTCTATGATATTATTTGTGCAAGAAAAACGAAGTTTGAAGGATAAGGGGATGACTTATTTTTGTGGGGTAACTAGAATGAGTCCAACACTAGTGCCCCTCATGCATTGGGTTCCATCAAAAAACAAAGTCCAATACTTTGGCTCTTCAACTTCAACGTTGAAGCACTCATAGAGAAACTCAACAACCAAAGGATGGACAACTTCTAAGGGAGCAGAAGCTAACTGGTTAGCTATTACCTGACCCTTGGTAGCCTTATGACCTATGAAAGTAAGGTTAAACTCACTAAGGGCCAACATCCACTTAGCAGCTCAACCTAAAAGGTCGGGCTTAGACATCAAATAGCATAAAAGGTCAAACTTTGCAACTACCAATATATTATGGCTAAGCATGTAGTGTATTAGCTTCTGGAAAGCAAACACTACGATAAGGTAAATATTATCTAGGAGGGTGTACCTAGTTTCATAGCTAACCAAAGTTCTATTGATATAGTAGATAGTTCACTCTTTGTTTTGATCATCATGTTGAGCCAACATGGCTCCTAAATCCTGAGCAAGGGCTGCTATATAAAGTATCAAATTTCTACCAGGAATAGGGGGAGCTAAGACAGGCGAGGAAGTGTGATACTACTTGAGATCATAAAAAGCTTTCTAATACTCATAATCCCACTAGAAGACCACATATTTCTTAATAATCTTAAGAAAGGGTTGACACTTGTTGGCTAACTTGACAATGAACCAACGAATAGCCTAAAGCTTGCCTTGCAGGCTATGCAACTTAGTTAGGTTGCGGGGAGGAGGCATGTTAGTGATAGCCGCTATCTTAACAAGGTCTGCCTAAATGCCCTACCTAGAAACTATGAAACCTAATAACTTTCCAGATGTGACTCCAAACACACACTTAGCGGGTTTAAGGCGAACCAAAAAATGTTAGAGCCTTTCAAAAATCCATCTTAAATCATGGACATGATCCTTTCATTCTATGGAGCAACCTAAGAGATCATCCACGTAATCCTGGAGAATGTCATGCATCATGTCATGGAAAATATAAGTCATGTCCCATTGATAGGTAGCTCCTATGTTTTTCAAGCCAAAAGGCATGACTTTCCAATAAAATGTACCCCATGGGTGGTGAATGTTATTTTGGCCTGATCTTCAGGGGCAATCAAGATCTGATTGTATCCTAAGAAACCATCCATGAGCGAAAGCATTCCACATTTGGTGGTGAAATCTATCATCTGATCTATGTTGGCAAGGGAAAATCATCCTTTGGATATGCTAAGTTAATGTTCCTAAAGGTAGCACATCCTCTAATTGTTCCTTCCTTCTTAGCTACAGGAACGATATTAGAGATTCAATCAGATAGTTGATAGCTTTTATAAAATCGACATTAAGGATTTTTTGGAGTTTCTCCTTGACTAAAATGGTGACATTAGGATGCATATTCCTAAGTTTTTGCTTAATAGGCTTGGCACTAGGCTTAGCTACCAAATGATGCATATGGACAAGCAAAAATATCTTGATATTCTCTTAAAAAATTGGTCAATTGCTCCTATGGAAGTCCTGTTCCACTTCCCTACATTAATTGTTATACTAAGGGGGGGCTTTATAGGCGACTTCCTATGGAAGTCCTATTCCACTTCCTTGCATCCCTTCCATGGCCCTATCCTAGGTCCCTGATCCTGTCCCAGCTTCCCTAGCACTTCCTTAACCCTTCCTCCTTGGCAGGATGGTGTTGCAGACAATCTCCTTGGGGAGGGAGATCACTGATCCAATGTTCTACCCCTTTCCTTGCCCTGTGGTGGGGTTTTACTTCGATGCCTGGGTCTTGGGATGGTTTTGGATTCTTCCCTGGGTTTTCTGGGTTGTTCAGGGTTTTTTCCTTGGATTTCCTAGTTTTTCCTAGGTTTTTTTAGGTGTCTTCTTGACATTTGCCCTTGGAGGATCTTTAGTTGTGGAATACTAGGGCTGTGGGAAAGAGACTTCATGAGCAGTTTTGCACAACATCCTTTTGGTCTTGGGGAGGACCATGTGCTTTCTTCTATGACTTTGCTCTTTGGGATTGATGTTGTGGGTCCAACGGGATTTCAGTTTCTTTTGTGGCCTGCCTGGGAGGGCCTCTGGTTTCCTTGTTGTTGTGTCCTTGCAAGACTTCCTCATTTATTTCCCTAAAGTTGTTCGTTGGTGGTGTTGAAGGTTTTCTGGGATTTTTGATTGCATCCTTTCTGTTTGGGCTCTATCATCTACAACTGGGCTTCCTCGTGACTCCTTCCTCTTGGGTTCCTTTGGAACTTTCCCATCAATTTCCTATGATGTGAAGTTTTGCTTCTGCTGCTTCCTCTGTTGGGTTGGTATCTTTGAAGGATTCCTTCTTCACTACATGAGGACTTCATGGCCTATGGAGTTCCTCATAATGCTAACCCACTTTTTAGGCTTGTGATCCATTGCATGAGGATTTTGTGGCCTGAGGAAATCCTCAGATTGCTGCTCCATATTTCAGGCTTGCAAGGGATTCAATTTTTTCTTAGTTTGAGTGATCCTATGGCATCCCTGGTTGCTTCCCATCCTTGTTTAGGTGGGATTTACTATAATTTTAGTTTCTCTGCTCCACCCTTTGGTGTAGGGTGGTTTTTCTGCATTTGACTAGTTTTCCCCTGCGTGGGAAGTTGTTTCTCTCATGGTTTTTGGTTTTCCTTGGGTGGTTTGGTGCCTATTTCCTTTTCTCACCCTTGGGATATTTCAAATTTAAATTTAGGTACATGTTTCCTTTTCCCGCCTTTGGGAAGTTTTAAATTTTTTAGGCAGGTTTTTTCATTTTTTTCTACCTTCTCCTTTCCCGCTTGGCGGGCTTTTCAAATTTTGTTTCGCATGTTTTTCCTCACTACCTTCCTGAATGCTTTCTTGAAGGTGTTCCTCAAGGATTTCCTCAAGCCTTTCCTGATGTCCATCCTTGGACTGTTCCTCTTGAATTTTGATGTAATTAGGTTTTGGGATCCTTGATAAAAACCCACTTTTAATTCAACTTAACTTACCAAAAAAAATTGGTCAATTTCTCCTGTTCATCCATGGACAAGGCTTTACCTAGCTTAAGTATTCTAGGGGCTTCCTTAGAATATATGTTCACATATATGGTCTCATTAATAAGAACTCATCCTTAAGAGGAGGTGGGGCACGAATCACTCCTAGTTGCTCAAGGTCCTCGTGAGACATAGAACCAAAGTCCACTTGAGAACTAGAAGACTCAACCTGAGTAGCGCAAGGGACAAGCCCATAAAAAAATGTTATTCTAAGGTACATCCTCATATTTGGCATACTACTATGGGGTTATGACTGAAAAAGAAGGAGAGGGTGGCCCCTCATCCTCAACACTTCACTCTAAACCTTGATGAGATTCATTTAAGAGAGGCTCTTGATGAGAAGAGTTGACTTGATCCTGTGATGAGATATTGATTGGTTATTCCTCATAAAAGTTCTCAAATTGCTTAGTTATGTTAGGTGAGGAATCTGATGAATAAAAGTAAGCTATATCATATAGTGAGCAATATTCAAATGGATGGGGATCACCCAAGATAGAAATAAGTTGGTTTTTAAATTCAAATTTTAAACATTGATGAAAGGTAGAAGGGACGACCTTCATCGCATGGATCCAAGGACGTTTGAGAAGCAGATTAAAATATGAAGGGAAAGGTACCACATAGAAAAATGTATCTAAAATCTTAGGTTCAACCTTAAGAGAAAGGGATGTGGTGTCGCAAGCTTCTTAGGACCCATTGTTGAAAGTTTTAATGATATCTCCTCTTTTAATCCAAAATTTTGAAAGAAATGATATGTGCATAAATTGAGGAAAGAACCATTATCAATCATAACTCTCTTGATAAAAGTATCCCCAATAAATGTGGTGATGTAAAGAGAAGAATATTCTTGCAAGTTTGAGGAAGAAATATCGGCATCTGAGAATGTGAGATGATGTATTCCAAGAGAACTTATAACATTGGCCATATCACTAAGGAAAATGTCTAGTGGGATAGATTGTTGTTTTAGAACATTTATCAAGGCTTCTCCATGATCAAGTAAAGTTTGCAAAAGTTCTAAGAGGGAAATATTTGTTGTAAAACTCATCTCCTATTGAGATCACTGGATCTGTCGACTCTGCACCTGCTGCTATGAAGTAGTTGTTATCATACCAACCATGTTATCATAAGGGGGTAATATATTCTTATAAGATACTTGATTAGCTGCATTTTATCCTTGATTAGGTACATTCTGGTTAATTGTGGACCCTTGTTGACTATTTGAAGGTTGAGAATTTCCGACATCAAGGCATCCTGCATCAATCAAATATTGAACCACATGTTTTAACTTCTTACAAGAATTTGTTCAATGTCCTTCTACTCTGTGATATGCAAAATGCTGACCTACCTTGTACCAATTAGCTATAGTATCTGGTTGCCTTATGGGAGGCAACTCGATAGCGTTGGCTTCCAAAATTTGTTTTAAAATTGCTTCCATAGATATGCCAAACCTTGTAAAATTCCTTTGTGGAGGTTTTTGAAGTATTATATTTTGTAGAGTGTTAGTAATGTTATTAACAGGTCTACTATTTGTTACACCATCACCTAACACATGCTTATTCTTATACTGTGACTTAGTATATTTTTTTCTTTTACTTTGAGTTGTCCTCTTCTAATAAGAGCTTGTTCCACTTTCCTTGCTAACTCAATTGCTTGATCAAAATATGTGATGATAGTTGTTTCTAATGCATAAGATAATTTTTCTTGCAAATTTCCAATAAATATATCAAGTATGTCTCTAGGAGGTAAAGTGTATCTTAAACGTCCAACTAGACTTCTCCAATGAGATAGAAATCTTGAAAATTCTCTTCTTTACCTTATTTCATATTATAAACATCTTTCATAGTCACATTCTTCTCAACATAACCACTAAACTTCTGAACAAATAATTCTATTATTTCTTCAAAATTCTTCAAGAAATAATTAGGTAACCGATAGTACCACTCTAATGCCGTGCCACCAAGACTTTTAGGGAATGTTTTTAGTAACAACATATCATCATATATGATATCATGACATGTTGTCCTAAATCTTCTTAGGTGCTCAATTGGATCTTCTATCCCTTTATATATAGGTAACACCAACATAGGAAAGTGTGTAACAGTAGGATCCAATGGTTGGTTACACATCTTCTTATAAATGTAATTGAAACTTGAAGGATGAATCATCTCCAATTTTAAAACCAATTGTTTCACCATATTTGTCAAATTATGCACTTCTAGATTACTGTTATATGATGTCCCCAGATTCCCTAAGGGAGGAGTGTTGGAAGTATTGATATTGTTGTGGTATGTGGTATCTTGTTGAAGAGGATAACTAACAATTGGTGGAATAGAAGCAAAAGTGTTGATGTTAGCAGATTGAGAAGGAAATTGAGAATAATTTTGAGTGACACTACTAGTTGGAGGGACTTGTAGATTCCTTCCAATGTTGGTGGTTAGTGGCATAATTTGGATAATGGACAATATTACCATGATTCAAAGATTCACTGAAGGAGTTATCATGAGATATTCTAACTTCCTCAAGTTGGGTTTCTTCCTCTAGAGCTTGATTCAAAGCATGAATATGATGCTTGTAAAAGCTCCACAAATGTTCAAAATATTTGAAGGTAAGGTTCCCGTTGGGTCCCCTAATAGGATCAAGACTATTATCAACCTCTTCTTCTTCAAGATTATGATTTTCTCTATCAATTTGATCATTCTCTTGGAAAATATCATCAAACATTAGAGGCCTTCGCTCACTTCCAAGGTTGAAAGCCATTAGAATAAGGAGAAAAGGGCTCGATTGGGAAGGAAGGAAATAAAACCAATGAAAATAAGCAAAAGATATTATATTTTTAATATATTTTTTATCTAAATACATAGAATTAATGATCTTGTTTAAATTTTTAAAATAAAAGGAGGTGTTCACATTGAGTTCACCAAATATGTAGAGGGAGAAAACTGCCCTACCGCGTATGATTCTTGGTTGGATTCATGGGGAAGTCGAGGTGAATCGTGAGGGTACATTGTTCTCTACACTAGATGTGGAATAAGGGGGAAGGGTTGACCAAGAATGGTTTAAGGACTCGCTCCAAGTCCAAGGTTTTTCAAGAATGTTTGATGTATTTGTTTCAAGATAATTACCTATGTTGGACCTTCTTAGATCTAAGCTATAAAATATAAAGGACAATATAGAAATACAAAATGCAAGAAGACAAGAGCTAACCCTAGAATGATTCTTTGTTTGAATTCTTTCTAACCCTAGGGTTTTAAAATAGAAAACCTTCAAGCAAGGGCTCAAGAGAGGATGCACAAACAATATTAAAATCCTAAGTGCACACTAAATGTTGTTTTCCTTTCAAATGCTTAGAAATCAATTAAATATATTCCTTTTAATTATATCTAGGGTTGTGCTTTCAACGACGTAAAAGGTTTAAAATGATTGTGGCATGGTGGTTATAGGGGCGGACTGCACGAAGAACTGTGTGGCAGCTTCTGGGGCGGATAGCACAGAATACTGTGGCAGCCATAAAAAACTAGACAGCATGCTCGGATTCGTGGCGGCTACTGATTCCACCATGTAAATTAAAAAAAAAAAAAATTATATCCAGGGTTTACAATAGAAATAATAAACACTCAAAAAACATCCTAGATACTAATTAGGGCACTTATCTTATCCGATGTTTGATCCTTGCTTTTATCCTTTATCCAACAATATCCAATGATTCTCATTCCTACAAAATAACTTTAGAAAACACTTGAAAATATGATCATCGATAAGGGGACTACTTAGGCTGCTATACAATAATGCTTGGAGGTGCAACAGTCAAGCCCCCTAGGTCCTTTTAGCTGAACTTTGAAAATAGAAGCGAAAGTTGACCTTTGGAAGATGAACAAGCATAATATAATGTAGCAGAATATAATAGTAAAATAGCTCACATAATGTACCAACATGCCCTATATACAATATAAAATGCAGATCTACGGTTTGGGGGTAGCAACTTGCCCCTAAACCAAGTTTGTGCAAAATTGCACCTAGTAGGGAGCGACCGTGATTTCGTAGATCGGTGAAATCATGTCCCATATAGACCGACCATGATTTTGTAGAAGTGTGGCCAAAAACACTAGAAAGATATAGAAAGACGCAATAAAGAAAATTAAAATCTAAAACACAACAAAAACATCTGGTAGATAACATGAAAGTAGGCAAAAGGGTTGAGACCTCCGAAATAGTCGATCTCTCCTTAGGGCTTCAACACTTGTCCACCAAAGTTAGCGATAAAAAAATCATTGCAACAGAAAACAAAGCTTCAATAATACCATATTTAATTGTGAAAACAATGTTTATGCAAAATGAGCTAGGAGAATGTACACGCAAGTGGGTGTCTATCTAGCAAGAGTTTAAATTGGAAATCTAACCAATGAGAAATATCATAGGATAGGGATTGAGCAAAACAAATTTTGAAGTTGACTTAGATTCTGTGCCAATATTATTTTGTGGGATAAATTATAGATGATTTATTATCTACTAAATGGAGTATGTCCTAATCACTTAAATTCCACCCAAATAAGAGTGTTGCATCTCAAAAATACAAACTTCATGATAAAATTAGAGCATCTCAAAAATACAAATTTCATGATAAAATGAGTCATTCTGTATTAAAAAAATAAGAAGAAATCTACCTAAGATGTCTAAACAAACAAAAAGCTGAAATTCCTTAGAGATTTTTATGGCTCGAGAAATGCCACAACACACTAGAGTTAGTTACTATTGGTCCCACATATTTAATGTTAGAATTAACTCCTCTACGTAGATTCCTATTTGGTATTGTTTGGCTATAATTCTATTGTTAGGATTATTGTTTCAACTTATTATTGTTAGGCATATTTATTGTTGAGGATTGGCTATTGTAAGCTTATTGGTTAGCGGGTTTTTGGGCTTTCCAAACTATATAATATTTGTAAATTTTGGTTTTGAATTAATCCAAATGTGCTAAGTTTCACATTTTGGTATCAGAGTTGGATGAGTGGCGACTGGTTGTTAGCCTGGTGATTGGAGGTTGATTGGACCCTCTATTGTAGGCTTGTTGGATCTATTGAGCTAGCAGACAACCATGTGTTAGGCACACACATCCACTCAGGATCCCTGCAGACCAAACTGGGTAGACGTGGAGAGGCTTGAGATCTAAGGTAGAGGCACACTAATGTGGGATCCGTAGACCAGACTGGATTGAGATCTAAGGTGGAGGTACACTGACGTGGGATCCATAAACCAAACTGGGTCAGGACAATGAATGGAAATAAATCTGATGAGGACAGACTCAGATTACAAGGAAGGACATCGACTGTCCATGATATTATGAGGATAGGCTCAATTTACAAGGAAGGACTACAAAATTTTCCTCATAATACGGGAGGCTTAAGTGACAGGCTCAGTGGATATAGTCTATCGAATTAAACACCATTTTAGCTTTTGTATGTCCCATGTGGGACTATTCTATGATGAAAAAATTGTCTGTACTGGAGCTTGCAACAGAGCTTACACCAGAGCCTGAAGATCCTTGCTGCATTTTGAATGTGCTATGATAGGTTGTCAAACGTTTGATTAAGACGAAGCTTGTAGACATAGCTCGCAGATGAAGCTTGCATGCAAACATAGCTCACAGACGAAGCTCGTAGACATAACTCATAGAAGATGTGCTGAAGAGTCTGAAGAGCTAAGACTTGGAGTGAAAGGCTATGCTGTGAAGACAAGCTGCCAATATCGCTATAGGAATATTGAGGCGAGTTTCGTCCAGCATAAGGAGGAAGCGACTGCATGTTCACAGGAGATCAAGTGCGCTGTAACACGTGTTGTGAGCCTGTGTGTTGAAGGAGTGTTGCTTGTTGAATGTGGCATATTTTAAGATTGTTGTTGTGGTTACATTATGGAGGAACACAAATTAGTTTGCAAATATTGAAGAGATGATTCGTGTTGATTTGTGGAGGAGAAGTTCAGAGCGCTGCCCCTTGGAACCCCATTTAGGGGAATTTGACAAAGCAGCGTGTAGGTGTAGCTGTGTGTAGATAAAACAAAGGAAGAGGAGAGTGTAGGTGCAGCTATGTGTAGAGCAACCAGAGGAAGAGGAGGTAATTTTTTTATTTTGGGAATATTATTAAATTTTTATCAAATTATTTAATAATTTAATATTATTTTGACTAAATTGTTTTTAATAAAATATTTTTTTATTTAATAAATTTTTAGTCAAAATTTGTTTTATTATTACTTAATAATTGATTAAAATTTAATTTTGTAAAATTAAAAGGTTTAAATAAAAGAAGAATTAAAGATTAATTATCATTTGTTAAAGTTGGAAATGGCTTCTAACAACAATCTTCCTATTCCTGAGTTCAACGACCAAGATTATGAGTATTGGTCTATCAAGATGAAGACCTTACTCATTGGAAAAGGTCTGTGGGATATAGTCGAGGAAGGCTATAATGAACCCCAGGACTGGACAACCTTGAGTGCAGCAGATAAAAAGAACAAGAAAGATGCCCGAAAGAGCAATTATTTTTCTCTCTACCATCTCCAAGCAGCATTGGAGAAAAGCATCTTTCCAAGGATTACATCTTGTTTATCTGCCCAAGATGCATGGAAAGCCTTGAAATATGGCTATCAAGGGAGCGACCAGGTGAAGCAAGTAAGGCTTCAAACCTTGAAGTGAGATTTTGAGAATCTCAAAATGCAGGAAGATGAGAAAGTTGGTGACTACTGTGTGAGAGTGAATGCAATTGTCAACAAGATGGAGACCCTTGGAGAAGACATAAAGCCTGAAGTGGTTGTGAAGAAAGTGTTGAGAACACTTCTTCATAAATGGAACCATATAGCTATCATAATAGAGGAATCTAAAAATTTGGCTACTCTAACTTTTGATGCACTAATAGGTTCTTTGATGTCTCATGAAGAAAGATTGCAGGGTGCTACATCTACAAGCTATGGAGGCGATGAGAAAGCCTTCTTATCCAAAGAAGGTAATAATGCATAAGGAAGAGGACAAGGACAAGGAAAAAGAAGAGGCCAAAGGAGAGGCAAAGGAAGAGGAAGAGGTAGCTCAAGAGGTGGCAATCAAGGAAGAGGAGGTGACAAAACAAATAAGTCTTGCTACAACTGTGGCAAGGTTGGTCATTTTTCTAGGGATTGCTGGTACAAGCCTTCTCAAGAAGGGTAAGGTAATAAATATGGAAACTATGGAGAAGAGGAAGGATATTCTTCAAATTTGTTCTTAACATATGGTAAATCAGATCAAAATCTTAATGAAACTTGGATTTTCGATACTGGTTGCTCAAACCATATGAGTGGCAAAGATGAACTTTTTGCTACAATGGATTCCACCTAAAAGTCAAAGATCAAATTGGGAGATGAAAAGGCACTAGCAGTTGAAGGCATGGGAACCATGGAGATTCCAACAAAAGAAGACACCAAGAAGGTAAATAACATCTATTACACCCCCAAACTCCAACATAATTTGCTTAGTGTTGGACAAATAATGGAAAAGAACTATAAGCTTGTTTTTGAAAATGGAAAATGTATTATTTTTGTCAAAAACAATTGTAATAGAGTTGTTAATGAAGTACCTATGACAAATAATAGGTTATTTCCTCCTAATTTTGGGGAGGAAGGAGGTGCCCAACTTGCTAATGTAGCCATAGAAAATCCAAGTGTGCTTTGGCACTTGCGATTTGGCCATATTAAGTTTGCAAGCTTGAAATTGTTGACTTCTCAAGCTATGATGCGTGGAATTCCAAAAGTTAAAGAGAGCAAGGAGGTTTGTGTAGGATGTGCTTTGGGAAAGCACTCACGAACAAAGTTTCCACGAGGAAAAGCATGGAGAGCAAGCTATCCACTACAATTGGTACATTCGAACATTTGCGGTCCAATGAATACCAAAAGCATGGGTAACAATTCCTACTTTCTTACTTTCATTGATAATTACTCTAGAATGTGTTGGATTTATTTTTTGAAGACTAAAGATGAAGCTTTTGGTTGTTTCAAAGACTTCAAAAATAATGTAGAGAATCACAGTGAATATGTTGTAAAATGTCTATAGAATGATAGAGGCGGGGAGTATTCCTCTAATGAATTTCTAAAAGGTAATTCACCACTGCCTATACCCCACAACAAAATGGTGTGGCTGAAAGAAAGAACCGCACTCTTGTAGAAATGGCATGATCTATGCTTCAAACAAAGAAGCTAGGTAAAATGTTTTGGGTTGATGCAATTAGAACAAGTGCTTACATTTTAAATTGGAGTCCTACGTCTAGTTTAGATGGGATAACTCCTTATGAAGGATGGTATGGAAAAAATCCAAATGTAAAGCATTTTAAAGTTTTTGGTTGTCTTGCATATGCTCACATTCTTGATGAGATTAGAAAGAAACTTGATCCCAAAAGTCAAGCATGCATTTTCATTGGGTATTGTGAAACTTCAAAGGCATATAGGCTTTATAATCCAAAAACACATAAAATTATAATCTCTAGAGATGTAATTTTTGATGAAGGGGGAGAATGGGGTCATAAATTTTTTTTTTGATGATGATCAAGATGCAGGTTCTTCTCAAGTGCCCAAAAATAGCAAAGGAACTCCTCCTCCAAGACCAAGTATGAGTACTACTTAAAGTACATCGGATGTTGTTCCAAGTCCTTCTCCACAAAGATCAATAAGTTCTTCTCCGATGGATGTTGATTCTCCATCAAGAGGTAAAAGAACACTTCAACACCATCCATCTTTTCAAATGTTGGATAAGAATTTCTAGAAAAGATACACTAGAAGTCAAGCTAGTGAAATGAATGCAGTTTTGAAAAGACTTGAAAATCTGCATATGTATGGTGATGATGACTTCCAAGAGCCTAAGGGAGATGTAGTCAATTATTGTTTAATGACTAGTGTAGAGCTAGAGCCTTCTAGTTATGAAAAATCATGTACTCATGATGTGTGGCAGCAAGCTATGAAAGAGGAAATATCCTCTATAAAAAGGAATGACACTTGGGAGCTAGTGAAGCTTCCTAAAGGCAAGAAATGTGTTGGATGCAAATGGGTCTACAAGACCAAATTCAATGTTGACGGAAGCATTGAAAGACACAAGGCAAGGCTAGTTGTGAAAGGGTTCACTCAAAAGTATGGGATTGACTATGAAGAGACCTTTGCTCCTGTAGCTAGACAAGAGACCATCATATTAGTGCTTTCCTTGGCTGCTCACAAAGGGTAGCAAATTCAACACATGGACATGAAAAGTGCCTTCCTTAATGGGTACTTGAATGAAGAGGTTTTTGTGCAACAACCTCATGGATTTGAAGAACAAGGTAAGGAAAACCTTGTCTACAAACTGAAAAAATCATTGTATGGCCTCAAGCAAGCACCAAGGGCATGGTACTCACGCATTGATGGCTATTTTCAAAAGTATGGCTTCACTCGAAGCAAAAGTGAACCTACTCTCTACTATCTGAAACAAGGTAAATATATTATCATTGTATGTTTATACGTGGATGATCTGTAGTAGTGGTAAGATGAATCAGGAGTTCAAAAAATCCATGATGCAAGAATTTGAAATGAAAGATCTAGGCTTGATGCATTACTTTCTAGGCATGGAAGTACATCAAACAGGTAAAGGGATCTTCATATGTCAACATAAATATGCTCAAGATATGATCAAGAAGTTTTCTATGGAGCAATGCAAGCCTGTTGCAACTCCAACGGGTCATGGGATCCAATTGACCAAAGATGATGGAGCACCAAAAGTTGACATGACCACTTACAGGAGCATGGTTGGGAGTCTAATGTTCCTCACCAACACAATGTCGGATATTCAGTATGATGTTTCTCTTGTTTCAAGGTATATGGCTGATCCATCTAAACTTCACTTACAAGCAACTAAAAGAATTTTAAGATATGTAAAGGGTACATTGGATTTTGAGATCCATTACCACAAATGTAATTCTATAAAATTAGTTGGCTTTAGTGACAGTGATTGGGGTAGTAATATAGATGATAGAAAATCTACATCAGGGAACTGTTTTAGTCTTGGGTCATGACTAATTACTTGGAGTTCCAAAAAGCAGACTGTTGTAGCATTGTCATCTACTGAAGTTGAGTATATAGCCATCACAAATGCTAGTACCCAAGCTTTATGGTTGAGGAAAGTCCTTTAAGAAATCAAAGAAAAACAAAGTGGTCCTACAAGATTGTACTATGACAATATGAGTGCCATCCAATTGGCACATAATCCTATCCACCACATCAGGTCCAAGCACTTTGACATGAAGTACCACTTCATTAGAGACATGGTGGAAAAATAGGTGGTTGAGCTTTGACATTGCAGCACTTTGGATAACATGGCGGATATCTTCACCAAAGGGGTTGCTAAAGCTCAATATATAAAGTTGAGAGACTGTCTTGTCAGCTCTCTCAACTTTAAGGGGGAGAATGTTAGAATTAACTCCTCTACGTAGATTCCTATTTGGTATTGTTTGGCTATAATTCTATTGTTAGGATTATTGTTTCAACTTATTATTGTTAGACATATTTATTGTTGAGGATTGGCTATTGTAAGCTTATTGGTTAGCAGGTTTTTGGGCTTTCCAAACTATATAAGCTTTGTAAATTTTTGTTTTGAATTAATTTAAATGTGCTAAGTTTCACATTTAAAGATGCACATGTACATACCTAGTCATGTCATGTTTGTCATATTTCAGTTCGTTGAGAAAGGAATTCCCCCATGCCATTGTAGCCAATGATTGAAGCTCATCCATTTGCATAGTGGGGATTGGAATTTATTGGTGTCATCATTCCTAACACATCAACCAACCTCAAATTCATCCTAACTTCTAATGACTACTACACCCATTGGACCAAGGCTCAAGCATCCAAAAATTGCATAATAGAGGTTATGATCCAATTCAGCCTCAACGACAATATAGTGACTGTTGGTCATCAAATTTGCCTAGGAAAGGCTTTTGGGTAAATGTATGCGCCCTAGACCTGGACCAACATTGAAAGGCCGAAGGGAAGAGATGCCCCTCGTACCAATCTCCGGAGAAAGGCCGGATCCTATGCTAATCTACTTTGGTGTTTTGAGATAAGGGTGCAGGAAAGAGATAAAAGGAGTTAGGGTTAGAGAAAGAAATAAAAAGGGGTAAGGGAAGAGAGATCGGTGATTTAAAGTGGGAAAGAACAGGAAGCATGATCACTAACTAACAACTTGAATAGCAGCAAGGAACACCAAGAATAAATGAAAGAAACACAATATTAACCTTCCTATGTATCCTCTGGGTGACCTCACAGGGATTCTCCTTCTCCCTTTCATCGAAATTTAGGGTTAAGAGTAAAGACGATTAGGACAAGTGAATGTAATAGAAACCACAACCCACCAGGCAACATAAAAGAAAACCAATATAGCATTTTTCCTCTCCTATGTATCCTTTAGGTGAGTTTCAGGGTACAGTCCCCAATCGCACACCGGATTCAGGATTAGAGTCTCAGTATACAAATGAAGAAAGACAAAAGAATCAAGCACAGAAGGCAACATAAAAGAGAGGAATTGAGCCCAAAGCTCTTTAGTATTAATCGTAGGACATCAAGTTACAACAACTTTCTAGCAGATAGTTCCCCCCCTTTTACATTAAAATGCTTGGGTTTTTATAGAGGGCCCGACCCTCTGAGTCATTATTACATAGCAAGGAGAAGTACGCCCTCGAGCCCTGAGAATTCGGCTCCCCGAGGCTCTCGTGATCGAGCTCTCAAATTCATTTCCAAAACTGGCAACTGTGACTGGGTCAACCATGGAAAGATGCATTGATGAGCCGTCTGGACATCCTTGGTCTTTAGGTGCGGTGCTCGAGTTTTTGCCATGCTCGCCGGGCTCTTCATCATGTCTTGATACTTCATTTTCAATTGCCAAAAATGAGCAGTGAGCTTACCGGGCACGAAAAAATGCATTTATGAGGCACTTGATCACCTCGGGAAAATACCCGGCTTGGAGCACGTGCCTTTGAGGTGCTTCGCTACCTTTTCAAATTTGCTTCGCAACGGACTTGTGCCGAAGCAGATTCTCCTTGATTTGCACTTCGCATGGTGAAGCTTCGCAAGACAGCTTCGGGGGTGATGGAGGCCGAAGCATATCTCCTTCACAAAATGGGGTCTTCACTTTTCATTGCTTCGCTATGCCAAAACCGCTTCGACATGGTCCTTTTCCCGAAGTAGATACTTCGTTGATGAGTCCTTAAGATGCTTCGCCACGATCCTTCTTCAAAACTGCGGTTCGGGGTGTTTCGTTCGAAGTGCATCCTTGCCTTCAAAATGCATCTTCTACTTCGGGTGAAAGTACTTCGCACGAAAGTTTGCCGAAGCAGATGCTTCGCAATGATTTTTGGTGAAGTAGAAATGGTTCGCTGTCGCAGGACCCGAGGTGGATGCTTCGACGGATTTTCGGCGAAGTGTTTTCTATACTGTGCTCCTTCAAATTCCACTTTGCAAAACTTTTTCCCGAAGTAGCCTTTTGAAATGCTTCGGGTGCGAAGTAGTTTCATTCTTCCTCCTTTGTATTTTACTTGGCAACATCACTTCGCAAAAATCTCGCCCGAAGTAGCTGCTGGAAATGCTTTGGGCCCGAAGTAGTTTTCTTGCCTTAGCCAATTTGGACTGCGGTCTAGACCTTCCTTCTTCGGTGAAGTTGTTCTTTTTAATGCCGCTTCGCTTAATTTTTGCTCGAAGTAGTGGTTTGAAGTGCTTCGGGCCTGAAGTCCCTTTTATCGCTTCCCTTGTATTCTTCTTTGGCAATACTACTTCGCAAACATTTTACCCGAAGTAGTGCTGGAAATGCTTCGAGTGCGAAGCTCTTCTCATTTTCTTTCGGCAAAGCTCTTTTCTCTAGCTTGTTCGGCAGCGAAGCTCTTTATTTTTTATTTTCTATACAAAGGGGTGGCATTGAAAGCCAAAATTGCTGTAGCTTTTCAAATAAAAAAACAACAAAGAAAAAACTTTACAAAACAATTGCCCTACTCAAAATTTTGATTTCCTTTTTCTACCCCTTGAGAAATGTGACAAAATTGTCAACATTCTTGGCGGCTCGCGGGGCAATGAGCTCGTCTCGGTGGGAGAACCCCTAGCTTTGATCCATTGGGCTAGAGTCCCCTCTAGATCCTTCTCCTCCTTCTCCCTCTGGGAGTGTTTTCGTAGCTGGTTCTCCTTCTTCTTCTGCTTCTTCTTCCTCCTCTTCACCTTCTTCTTTTGGTGCGGCCTCTTCGGGAGCAGTTTCCTACGGTGGTGATGGGGCAAGACGCTCATAGATTTTCCTCATAGTTCGACGGACCTGAGACCAGGCACTCTTCGAGAAAGGTTCTAGATCCTGTAGAGCCTTGATCAAAATGTGAAACCAATCAATTTTCCCGATATCGGCATGTTGGGCTGTAGTATACAGATCGTTTAAATAGGCCGTGATATTGTAGGATCTCAAAAGGTAATCTGTGATCTGCCTTTCTGTTATTGGCTTCGCCCATTCGTTTATCTCCGAGACGTCGCCTTCAAACTGAAGCCATGTCGGCTTAATCTCTTCTTTGGACAGGAGATTCCCATCATCATCTGTGAATCTCGAGAAGCCCATGGAAGAGAGATCTTGAAAATAGCCCATTGATGTGCGCTGCTCATTCTCGAACATGTCCAAGAGGTCCTTCGCCTTCTGCATTTTTTGCACCTTAGAGAAGAAAGCGCGAACTGTGGCCCGTGCTGTAGACCAATCCCTAGCTATCCGACTCATCGCAGGGACCTGCAAGTCTTGATATTTGGCGCTTTGGACATCGAAAGCCAATTTGAGTCGGCTTCTAGCTTTCTGAGTGATCTCATCGATGATTGGCCCTCCTTCGACAGTGGCATTCCGGGCTTCCATGATATAGGCCAAAATTGAAAGGGCACTGGAGGCCAGAGATCTAAAGTTTTTTAGCAAGTGTGAGCGAATCTCCTTGATTTTGCTTCTGTCACACAACCCTAGGCCCTCCTTTTCGTATAGCTAACTCTGCATTTGCAAGATTTTTCCTTCGAGCTCTTTGGCCTTCAGATCATTCTCGGTCTATCTTTGTGCTCGATTTTTAGCTATACACTCTAGTTGTTGTATCTGCAATCTCAAGGCATGTGCTTCTTTCTTCATCACCTTGCACTGCTCCTCGAAATCTGCTAACTAGGACCGGGTCCTTGTCAACTCTTCCTCCAGTTTGATATTAGCACTCTCTGCTTCAAACCTATGTTGGTTGGCGATATTCGCATGTGCTCGAAAGGTTTCGATTCTGACATGCATGGAAGCTGATTCATTGTGCACATTTAAATGCTCCAGGTCCTTGGATTTGTCTTGGTACTCGTAATCCACTGGAGTCATTTCATCCAAGGGCTTTTGGACCTTGGGGATCTTCTTTACTTTGTTCAGCTTCCTGTCCTTCAAATCGAAGACAACGCATTTTTCGACTTGAGCCAGTGAGCGCCCTCTCTTCTTCCTCGCCTCCTTCAATATTTTCTCTGTATTGTGGCGGGCTTGGAGGAGCTTTTTAGCTAGAGGGTTTTCTTTTATTATGGATAATTGGGATTCAAATAAGGTTGGATCTCCAATCGAGGGGGTAAACAAATATAAAGAATCAATGGAGAATGCCTCACCAGAAGGTTCGACGATGGGTGTAACGGGAGCTTCGACAAGCGGGGCTATGCGGTGTGCGATGAGAGAATGGGCTACGGGGTTTGGTGTTGGAGTGCTATCTTCGCCTTGGATAGGGGCTGAAAGAATGGTGGTGTGGGTGGGTGAAGTAGTCTCAATAGTCGTGCCTCGGCTGGATGATTCGAGTGGAGTGGGGCTAGGCATGGTTGGAATGGCAACGGGTAGCATGTGAAGAGGGAGAGACCGATGAGGAGACTCGATTAAGATCGTGGTGGAATTGTGCGAGACCAAGGAAAAGGGTGGAGAGTGCATACCTACGTGATCTTCTGGTAGAGCGGCTATGGTGACCTCTTGCGTGATAGGCTCTTGCTCCTCTTGGCATTCAGAACTCTTGAATTCCATGATCCACTTTGGGGTCCCCTTCTTGTTGGAGGAGCTCCTCCACATCAATGACGTCTATATCTGGGACCGTTTCAGCACTTGGTGGCATCACACCTTCAAAATTTGCTTTGGGCGGGCCTGATGCAGGTTGTTCAGCATGAGCACTTGGGGGCTTTGTGCGAGGTCACTTTGGGTGGTTCGGAGGCACTTGAATTTGCTCTTGCCTCTTTCTTTTATTTCTCTCCAATGGTTGTTCTGCCTCCTCGGTACTTGTGTCATGGCTCTCTGATGGTCCCTGTGGTAGTGCCTCTAGAGTAGATTCGGCTTCTTCGTCTTCCTATTCTAAAGCATCATCAGCTCCTTTTGGGCTTTCGCCCTATCCCGGGGTAGCTGAAGGAACAAAATCGGCAAAGGATATGGACTTCCAGGTTCCAACATTGGCTTCATAAACCACTACAAAGTCCTTATCAGCTGCCAAGAGTCCATAAGAATTCATCTTATGGCGATGGAATCTCATTATCCACCACTCCCTTAATTTTTCTTCGCTCCAATTCTTCAATTCTTCCTTTAAATCATCCTTTGCTTTTTTCCAAAACGTGGAGCTTGGAGTTGGGAGGGGGAACTGGTCAGGGTCAAATTCGACCTCCATTGGGTATAACTCATGCCAGGGAGGCAATGTCCTCACCCTCTCCAAATGCCACTCCAGATCCTTCCCATTCGGATTATTCCTTTGCTCCACAATTTCAGGGTGAGGGTAGATGTGGAAATTCTTGAATTTTAAGTGATCCCTCATTACTCCCAAGGGATCATAGAGCCATTGTTGAGGGATCTGGAGCAGAACAAAATTGGCGAGCTTCTCCTCCAAGAAAATGTTCTGCTTTAAGGCAAAAAATTCAATTACCCCCATCCTGAAGGGAAAGTCACAGGTATGTGCCCATTTTCGACCATGGCCGTAGACGGCGTTGGTTGCGTCGCTCTGCTAGGCGACCTCCAATGCGAATTGATACTTGGAAGGGAAAACAGGGAGCAGGAAGGGTTTTCCTGTAAATTCGAATAGGCGAATCACCAGTCCCTACGTCAATTGAAAAACATCTCCCTTCCTCTCCTACACTACTCCATCTCTCAGACTGAGGGGGACCCGAGGGCAAGAACCCTTCAAAAAATGCATGGTGGGTCCCAAAAATTGTTGGTTAAAAGAATAGTAGGACTCCATACTCAATAGGAGGGAAGTCCACTGATATACAGGCAGAGGATTTTCATCCTTGCTGCTTGAAGAGATGGCGATATGGGGGAATCGCTTATGAACTTGGTAGAAAAACAACCAGACAAGGAAAGAACAAGGTGCGAAGTATTGGCATGTTGCCAAATTCTTCACGCTAGTAAGCCGCGTATGCAGGGTTCGGGCCACCCATTCTGCCTAATCAAAGAAAACTGGGTTGGTACTTGGACTCGAAGCATCAGGGGCATATAATTCCCCTCTTGAAATACATTCGGCCAAAGACACCTACCAGGGTTGGACCGAAGCATCTGTCGACAGGCCCGCCACCCATGCAATGATGGAGAAAATGTTAGTGCTTTTGAACGCCGCCAAGGGTAGAGGCATTTGGGGCAGCTTGTTCGAAGGGAGCCCGCTTTTGAGGTTCTCACGCAGGAATTTTAGTATGTAGCTGTTGGAGGTGAACCTCTCCATCTGTTCGCTTAGAATAACATTGCGAACTGAATAACCCTTGGGTGGCCCTTGCTGTGGTGCAAATGCTGCCTGCACATCTTCCTTCAAAATGGAAAAAAATTTATGTCCTGAGGCGTCCAACACTTGCCTGGATGCAGGCTGGTAATTCTGCGCGATAGCATAAATTAGTTCTAGGCAGTGGTGAGTTGGTGGAGTCAAATACCAGTAAATTTGAGAGTAATATGCAGTAGCTCTCTTATTCTCAGGGGTGAGTCTGCTAGTCATAAACTCTATAGTGAGTCGAAGGTCGGCCACACCCTTAGAGGGCTCTGTGTCTCTAATTTTTTCCCACCCATCAATTGGTGGTTCTACCAGCTATTCTTCTTCTGAGTTGTCTCTTTTTGCTATCGACTGCTTTTCAGGGCGAGGGGCGGGATCGATCTTCTTTGATGTAGGCCTTTTCTCTTCCTTGCCCCTTTTTGCTTTTTCAGGGCCTGCTACTTCTGTCTCCTTTCCTTTTTGGGTGGAGCTTTTCTTCCCCATGTTGAAAATAATGGCGGAAAAGTCCTTGATACAGAGGGCTTTGATGTGAAGGGCTTAGATGCAAAGGCAAGAGAATTGTAGAATAACCGAAGGCTCTTAGCTTTGTGCGAACTCATGGATAAATAACCTTCTTCTTGATAGAGCTTCGTGTTTTATAGCCTAAAAAAAGGTGATTACATCAATTTATGGCACCTACCAAAATTAAATTAATGCTTCGAACGGAGGAAGTTGCCATGTCCTTTGATTGGCTCTGCAACGGTTTAGTACACGAGGCCACATGTTTTGATGATTATGCCCTGTATTGGAGGCGCAACCTGCTGCCACCTCATACCTCAGCATGGGATTTTCTCTTAACCGAATCACCTCGGGATGTGCTTCATCACTTTTGCCTTAAATTCATTCGCTTCGAACTCCTTTCAAGGTTGTTGTCGGCACATTCTTCGAGGCATGTTTTAAATTCTCCACCTCGTGCGTTGTTGGTTCGGCGAAGTTGAAATCAATGTTGAAAATGCTTCACGGTGAACCTTTGGTTCGGACTGCCTTTTGATGCTTCGGGCCCGAAGTACTTTTCCTTTGCCGCGCTGTCGCTTTGCTTTGGAAACTGCTTCGCTGCGAACCTCCTTGCAACTGCTACTTCGCATCAAAAGTCCCCAAAGGAGATTTTGAAGAGTATTGTTTGGCTTATGCAATCTTGGAACAGGATGTATATACACAAATGAAATATATACAAAAGCACATATACATACATTTTTTTTTTAAAAAGAAAGGAATTGAAACTCAGCGATGAAAAGTCTTTAGATGAAGACCATTGACAGAGATCGGAAAAACCTGGCCATCTACATCTTTGAGGATGAAAGAGTTGGCCGAGTTCACCCTCACGATTTTGAATGGCCCATCCCAAAAGGCGTCCAGCTTGTCGTGATTCCCAGGCTTGGCCTTCCAGGAGTCCCACTTCCATACCAGATCTCCCTCCTTGAATGTGCGATCGGATGATTTTTTCTTAAACCACTCTTGGGTGACCTGAGTATGCTTAGCGAAGTTCTGGTAGGCTTCCTCGTGATATTCCTCTAGCTGTAACAGTTGAGCTAATATCCTTTCCATTGGACTGACTCCGTCTTCTTTTTCTAATAGCTGTAGTGCAGGGATCTCCACATGAGTGGGTAAGATGGCCTCCTTGCCATAGACCAGGGCATAAGGCAAAGTCTTGATTGACTTCTTGATAGAAATTCGATCGGCCCACAAGGCCCGATCTAGAAGGAGATGCCAGGTCCTTTTGTTTTGTTGTATAAGCTTCCTTAGCACCCTCAACAAGGTCTTGTTGGTGGATTCTGCCAATCCATTGCCCTATGGATAGTAGTTGGAGGATACTTTATGATATATCCCATATCTTTAGAGGAATTCATTAATTTTGGTGCCTGTGAAGCCAGGACCATTGTTCATGATGATTACTTTGGGGATGCCGAACCGGGTGATTAGCCCTTCAAGAAAGGTTATGACAGTATCTTGATCAGCATGCTTAGTGGGGACTGCTTCGGCCCACCTGGTGAAGTAGTCAATTGCGATCAGGATGAACTTATGTCCCATGGAGGAGTTTGACGATACGACCCCTATAAAATCCAACCCCCATTGCTGAAAGGGAGTTTCTACTTGTATCGGATGAAGGGGCATCGAAGCATTTCTACTTCGGTCGGCAAACTTCTGACACTGCTCACATTTGCGACAAACGACGAAGGCATCAGCGAAGAGTGTGGGCCAATAGTAACCCGCCTTGATGATCTTCAGCGCTGTTGTTCTCCCTGCGAAGTGGCCTCTCGATAGTCCTGAATGAAATTCTCCCAGGACTCTCCTTTTATCATCATCTTTTATGCACTTGAGAAGGACACCATCAATGTTCCTAAAAAATAGGCCTTCGGGGCACAGAGTATATCAGGCGGACCGCATCCTGAAATGTCTTCGTTGTGAAGCATTTAGATGCGAAGGACAACTGTCAGTGTTGAAGTATTCAACTATTTCACTGACCCAGTCTTTCTCGTCCTCTTCTTGGTTAGCGAAGCATCCTTCGACTAGTGAGTCATCCCATTGAGATTCTGTCGCTTCGACCGCTATGCTCTTCACCAATTCTTGACACAATGCGCGATCGTGAACCAGTTTTGTGGGCTTGATCTCAATGTCAAATTCTTGTATCTTGTTCACCCAACTAGCTCTCTTGCTTCCCAATTCTCCTTGGATGATGAAATTGCGCACGTCGAGGTGAATGACAAAGACCATGACCCGAATTTGGGAGATGAACTGCTTGAACTTCCTGAGGCATTTCATTACTGCATGTACCTGACGTTCTATGAAATTGTATTTATCTTCATGGGGATTGATCACCTGGCTTAGAAACGCGATGGGATGCTCTTCACCATCTTCCCCCTTTTGAGTTAGGACCGCAGCATAGCTCTTGGGCTCTCCTATAACATACATGATAAAATCCTGACTATAGTCAGGGTTGATCAGGATCGACGCCTGAGCGATTCGGGCCTTAATATCTTTGAATGCTTCCTTTCTCTCTTCCGTCCAGCTGAATTCAGTGCCCTTTTTCAAAATTTTAGACATTAGCTTGATGACTTGGGCAAAATCGGGGACAAACTTCCTCATGAAGTTAATCTGGCCGAAGAAAGATTGAAGTCCTTTCTTGTCTGCTGGGAGTGGGAGCTTTGTCAAAGCCTCAACTCTGTCGGGATCTACAACGAGCCCCTTTTCTGATATCACATGTCCTAGCAACTTTCCTTCGCTGACTATGAATATGGACTTCTTCGGATTGATTGAGATGCCAAACTCTCGGCATTTTTCAAAAATTTGTTGTAGATGTACGGGGTGATCCTCCCTTCTTTGGGAGAAAACGGTCATGTCATCTATATAGATGACGATAACCTTATTTATAAGCTCACCAAAAGCAAGATCCATTGCCCTCTAGAAAGTGGCACCAGCATTCAAAAGACCAAATGGCATTCGTTGGTAAGAAAATGTCCCCCACTTGGTAGTAAATGTCGTTTTATGCTGGTCTTCATCCCTAACCCAGATCTGATTGTATCCAGAGAAACCATCGAGCAGAGAGAAGCGTTGAGCTCCAACCATCGAGTGTAAGATCTGATCGATTTGCGAAAGAGGGTAGTGGTCCTTGAGAGAAGCCTGATTCAGGTTGTGAAAGTCCACGCATAACCATATATCTTTGTTCTTTTTTTTGATGGGGACTAGGTTCGCTACCCAAGAAGAATGCTTGATGGGATAAATTATCTTCACCTCGAGCATTTTTAGGAGTTCGGCCTTCATCAGGACCTCGATCTTCGGATTAACCGACCTTTGATTTTGTCAAAAGGGTTTGACCCCTTCTTGCAATTCAATTGTGTGCTGGATCAGCTGTCGATCGTATCCTCTGAGGTCTTGATAAGACCAAGCGACAATTTTGGGATACGTTTTGCACAGATTCAGGATCTGTTCTATCTCTTCCAAAGTGCAATCGGTTCCAAATTTTATTGCTTTTCTAGGTTCAATCTCTAAATCTTGATACTACTTTTTATTAACCTTGATCTTGTGAGAGAGTGCTCGATCATTCTGATCGAAGAGGCTTTCAAGAGTGATCAGTCCTTTGGGAATGTGGTTATTCTTCAATTGAACCAGCCCCTCATATTCTTCTTCATCAGAGCTTCTGTCTTCGACCGTGGCGACTTCTTGGATCATGAAATTTACAATCTGCTCATCATTGTCAAAGACTTGCCAATGTAGGTCTTTGTCTGGGACAGAGGGCCTGTAGATCATCCTCACAGCTTTGGGCTTGTGCACCATATCTTCTGCGGGAGAGTACTTGGCTGTGATGGATGCTAGGACATCAGCATGTCGATTCTTTTCTTATGGGATTGAATGCATATTGAGAGACTCGAACTGGTCAAACAGGTCCCATGCCCTGTTGCGGTATGACTTTAGATAATGTTTCTTTGAGGTACACCTGTTTGTGACCTGGTTGCATACCAGTTTAGAATATCCAAATATTTGGAGATGCTTTATGCCTAACTTGTCAGCTTTCTTGAGTCCTAGGCATAGTGCTTCATATTCTGTTGCATTGTTAGTGCAGCTCCATTTCAACAGGTAGCAATACTCTTTTTGCTCTTCGGATGGCGAAAATAGAAGAATCCCTGCCCCAACACCATTTTTACATCGGGCGTCGTCGAAGAACAACTTCCATAGTCCTTCTTGGGCATTTGTTCTATTCTCTGGTTGGGTGTGTTTCTCAGGCTTGGTGATCGCATAACATCCTATCTCGATCTCTATCATGGCATTAAAGTCCGCCAATGAGAACTCATCTTCATAACTTAGTTGCGCAAGAGATTGCTCGACCAGGTCCACCTGCTCTACTTGCTCCACTATTGTATTCACTGGATCGCCGCTCTCTTCCTCAGACATCTTCTACACAAGAAAGGAAGAAGGCTTTTCATTGTAGATTTTCACCTTCTTTCCTTTGAATGGAATATCCAGATGAGAGTAATCCATTGACAGATAACCGCCCAGCTTTGCTGTGAATTCCCTTGACAAGCACAAACTAAAGTATGGCTCCAGGTCGATGACCACTACCTCTTGTATGACCGTTATCTGAGGCATCTTATGTAGTCGAATAGGAATGTCTTTGATCACTCCTATAGTCTTCACTGAGGTACCATCCAACTGGAGTACACCGTGGTTGCTTCATGTATATTCCATCCCTATCTCTTCGTAGACTGCTTTCGGCATGACTGTTGTAGCGGCCCTAGAGTCGATCATACAATTATGTACAATATACCCTTCCATCTATAGTGATAGGTAGAACGGAGGTGGTCTGTTCTTCCCCGTAATGGATGTGGATAGGGTCTGCACAAGAGCAAGCGGTGCTGCATTTTTCGCTTTAATCATCTTTAATGATTCTTGTAGCAGGTCCACTTGTCCAGGTAGTTGTAGTGCATCATACAAGCTGATCTTGGCTGGAATCCTCTTTAACTCCTCTACGATGTTGTCCACCAGGGAACTGAGCGCTTCGGGTTCCTTTCTCGACTCATATCTGGTGTGATACTGCTCCGTAGCTTCAACTCTTTGTCACTTTTTTAGTGAAGGAAATTTGAGCTTTTCCCTAGCCTGCTCCTTAGTTTTTGCCTGAGGTGGTTTGGCAGAGGCCTTTTGAGCTTTTTCTTTGATTGGTGCAGGCGGAGGAGCTTTGTTCGGGGCCGAAGAAGATGATTGTCCCTTTTTGGGTCTAGCATGCACTTTTAAGGGAGCCATCTGAGTAGCATCTACTTCTATCACCTTATTTCCTCCTCTGGTAAGCACTGCAACCGACTCTTCTTTGCCAATCGCCAAGTTCTGACTCATTTGCCTGATGACGTTGACTTGACTGCCATGACTACTGCTTGCCAACGTTTGTACATAGTGTTGGTGCAGCATGCAGGTATTCTCTTCATGCGGATCATTGCATGTAAAGCACCAATATACATAATCGAAAGTGCTCGGAGCTTCATCGATCACAACATTTCTCGTCGAAGCCTTCCCTTGTTGGACTGCTTGGTCTTTGGTAAGCGCAGGCGTAGGATAAGATCTTCTCAATAGGAATTCTTGTTGTGCTTGCTTCTTCTTCACAATGGTCATGTCATTGGACTGAAGAACATGAACTTATACTGAGAGGGGGGGTGAACAGTATAAGACTTAACCATTTAATAATTTTAAATTCAGATAGCAGTGGCATCAACACAATATTAAACAAGACAGAAAGCATCACACATAGAAGACTCATTTTTAACGTGGTTCACCCAGAATGGCTGGGCTACGTCCACAAAACTTTTCTCTAAAAGTTTATTTCAAATTCTTTGGGAAACCTTCCCAATTACAATGTTTATGAGCCTCTGACTCAAAGGAGATACCTTTCCCTAACTCTGCTCCGGTTGGTGATCCTCTAGAAGACCTCTGCCTCTTCCGCCCTTAGCAAGTGGAACTCTATCCATAGAAGACACCTGTCTTCCCTGCTCTGGTTGGAGACCTCTGTCCTCAACTCTATCACCTCAAAGCTGGTCCTCGAATTTGCACTAAACACAGTCCTTCGGTCTAGCACAAATGTCCTCTTCCTCTTTCTTTGATCTGCACCAAAACATAGTCCTTCGATCTGGCACAAATTGTCCTCTTCCTCTGTTCTGCAAAACACAGTCCTTCGCTCTTATTGCACAATTACAGCTGCACTCGATCGAACATCGACCTTTGCACCTCTACGCAAACACAACAGCATACAACACTCTACGATCAAACTTCTCACAGTGCGCATCAACTCGCCACTTCTGTGCTATTTGCGCTGTTATGGTTGCATCTCGCACACTTCGCACGAATCGATTCGACTCGGTCTCTATGCACCGTGGACTTTTCTTACGCAAGTTCGATTCACACATTCGATCATTCAATCTCGAAATAGCCCTCCTTTTATAGAATAAATTTCACGATCAAAACTCTCAAACTTAGTCGGCTGTAACCCTCAAACTACATCGGCTGCAAAACCCTACGCTACGTCGGCCCAGATTTAACTTTGTCGGCTCAAAGTTAACTTTGTCCTTCAACCGCCTTTGGTTCTGTAGCTTTTCCTATGAAACTACAACATGTCACGATATCATGACACCTTTGCCTGCCGTACACCTTCTTTTGCCTACTGTCACGAAATCATGACACTTTTTGCCTTTGTCTGCCTTGACTACGTCCTTGTCACGAAATCGTGACACTTCTATCTTTTGCTGACGTCATCTTCACTCCTGTCACGAAATCGTGACACTTTAGTCTTCATTGCCTTCTTCTCTACTTTTGTCATGAAATCGTGACACATCTGCTTCTTGACGTCATCTTTAACTCTGTCATGAAATCATGACCCTTTTGTCTTCATGGCCTTCCTCTCAGCTTTTGTCATGAAATCGTGACACTTCTCCTATAGAAGACCTGCTTCCAATTTTTGTCATGAAATCGTGACTCTTTCACCATCCATACGCTTTTCTTTCAGCCTGTCACGAAATCGCTACAACTTCATCCATTGGCTTCTTCACTTCCTGTCGTGAAATCGTGACACTTTCTGCATCCGTACATTTTTCTTTCATCCTATCACAAAATCATGATGCTTTCAGCTTCCAAAAGCTTTCCTTGCAACCTGTCGTGAAATCGTGATGCTTCTCCTTTCAGACTCTTCCCTTTGTTGCATGTCGTGAAATCGTGACAGTTCTCACTTCGAGCTTTTCAGCATGTCGTGAAATCGTGACAGTCCTCAACTTGACCTCTACAGCATGTCACAAAAATGTGACAGTCCTCACTTGGAACTTTGCATCATGTCACGAAATCATGACAGTTCCTGAATAACTTTCTCTCTCTTCGATCTTGTCGTGAAATCGTGACATTCACACTGTGGACTCTCTTTTCTGCATTATGTCATGAAATCGTGACACCTTTTTGTCCGTACAACTTTCCTGGCAATGTGTCACGAAATCGTGACACTTTTCCTTCTCTGCCTTCCTGCACTTTTCGAGTCACGAAAATGCGACATGTCACGAAATCGTGACACTTTCCAACTTGCTCTCTTTCTCTGCCAACATGTCGCGAAATCGTGACAGTTTGCTAGCTTCGTCTCTGTCTTCCAGCATGTCGTGAAATCGTGACACTTTTGCTAGAACTTTCTCTCTCCTCAAACATGTCGTGAAATCATGATAGTTTTGCTAGCACTTTCTCTCTCCTAAAACATGTCACGAAATCGTGACAGTTTTTCCAACCCGCTGCATACTTTTTCTTACTTGTCTTTTTCTTGATCTTTTGCAACTGGGCTACTCTGATCTTCTTGGAAACTCACTGTCCAAGCTGAAACCTTCATCAAAACACATTCTTTGACATCAAACCAAATTGCTTCAAGACCTTCTTGACATCAATGACAACATCTACACTTAGAGCAAAGGCAATGTACCCAAGGTACCCAAAATTGCCAACAATCTCCCCCTTTGTCATTGATGGCAAACCTTAACTAAAAACACTAGTCAAGAGCCAAAACTGAAACCAACTGATCCAACAACTGAGAATCTGCCTTTGAAGTTTTTGCTCCCCCTGACTTGAAGCTCTCTTCACTCATATCTCCCCCTTACTCATATCTCTCCCCCTTTGTCATCAATGGCAAAGGGCCACCTTTGGGACTCGGGACTAAGAAAGAGCCTCTTGGCTTGGTCCCTCCCCCACCTCCTGATGAGGTGATTAATTCCGAGGTGAGAGTACAACTCCCAATTTCTCCCTTAGATACTCAAACGTATCTCTTGGAAGAGGTTTGGTGAAGATATCTGCAATCTGCTCTTTAGTAGGCACATACTCTAGCTTGACCTCGCTTCTCTTGCACTTTCTCCCTTAGAAAATGATATTTGATGGAAATGTGCTTCGTCCTTGAGTGCATTACCAGATTTTTAGAAATACTTATGGCACTTGTATTATCACAGAGAATGGAGATGGGTTGTTCATGCTTGACTTTGAAATCCTCCAAGGTGGTTTTCATCCATAAAACTTGTGTGCACCCAGCCATTGCTACTATGTATTCAGCTTACTATGTAGATAAGGAAACCGAAGGTTGTTTCTTACTTAGCCAAGAAACCAGACTCTTTCCCGGAAAGAATGCTCCACCACTAGTGCTTTTCTTATCATCAATACTGCTTGCCCAATCTGCATCTGTATATGCTGTGAGGGTGAAATCATCACCTTTGGGATACCAAAGCCCAAAGTCCATAGTGCCCTTCAAATATCTGAATATCCTCTTGATTGCTATAACATGAGATTCTTTTGGAGCTGCCTGAAATCTTGCAACTAATCCAACGACTTGCATGATATCCGGTCTGGTAGCTGTATTGTATAGTAAACTGCCAATCATAGATCTGTACAACTTTCTGATCCGCCGCTGGAGATTCATCATCTTTACTCAGATTGCACCCTGTAATCATAGGAGTACACACGGGTTTGTTGTCCATCATCCCAAATTTCTTCAACATTTCTTTGATATACTTTTCCTGAGAGAGAAATATACCATCTTTTGATTGCGCAATCTGAAGCCCTAAAAAGAATGACAACTCTCCAATCATAGACATCTCGAATTCCTTCTGCATGGTGTTAGCAAAAACTTTGCACATCTGAGTATTATTTCCCCCAAAAATAATATCATCAACATAGACAACTATAATCAACATATTATCATCTTCATTCTTAATATACAAGTTGCTATCTCGCCACGCCTTTCCTGAAGCCTTGCTCATGAAGATAACTGTCAAGTCTTGAGTACCACGCCCTTGGAGCTTGCTTTAATCCATATAAGGCCTTTTTTAGCTTACACACATAGTCTGACTGTTCTGTGAGAGAAACTCCTTCTGGCTGTTCTATGTAGACTTCTTCTACCAACACCCCATTTAGAAAAGCCGACTTTACATCCATTTGGTATACCTTGAAATATTTGAAGCTTGAAAGGGCCAAAAACATTTTGATAGCTTCAAGACGAGCAACAGGCGCAAACGTCTCTTCGAAATCAACACCTTCTACTTGAGCATACCCTTTACAGACTAACCTAGCTTTGTTTCTGACAATCTTTCCATCCTCATTGAGTTTATTTCTGAATATCCATTTTGTGCCAATGACATTCTTGTCCTTAGGTCTTGGAACCAAATCCCAGGTTTCACTTTTCTCTATTTGATTTAGTTCTTCATCCATTGCTTTTACCCAAGACTCATCTATACATGCTTCACTAAAATTTTTTGGCTCAATCTGAGATAACAATGAAACATTCGCAGAATCATGTGAAGGAATGACTCTTCTTCTTGTTTGCTTGCTATTTGGATCACCAATGATCAAATCTTTGGGATGATGTTTCGAACATACCGTGAAGGAGTTTTGGGAAGCAGTTGTTGTCTTTCCTCTTCTTCATCTGACACCTCTCTGAATTCTTCTTGACAGATTTCATCACTGAGTTCCTTGACTGGTTCTCTTATCCCTGTCTTTTCATCTACTTGTTACATTCATGCTCTCTACAATTGTATGAGTTCTTTTGTTGAAGCATCTTGTAGGCCTTGCTTTTGCTGGAATATCCAAGAAAAATTCCCTCATCACCTAGGATCAAACTTACCCAAATTCTGATCTTCTCTTCGATGAAGCATTTACTCCCGAACACTTTGAAGTATTTTACTGTAGCTGGTCTTCCTTTCCACAACTCATAGGGAGTTTTATGATGATTGACTCTGAGTTGAGCCCTGGTGATGATGTAGACTGTTGTACTTACTGCTTCTCTCCAAAAGCCATCTGAAAGTTTTGACTCATTTAACATTGCTCTAGCCATATTTTCAATGGTTCTGTTTTTCCTTTCAACTACTCCATTTTGTTGAGGAGTTCTTGTTGCTGAATATTCTCTTTTGATTCCGTGTTGCTCACAGTATTCCACAAATTCATTTGAAGTGAACTCTCCTCCTCTATCTGATCTTAAGCATTTGATTCTCTTGTCAGTCTCATTTTCAATCATTTCTTTAAAAGCTTTAAATTTTTTAAAAGCTTCAGATTTTTCTTTGAGAAAAGTAACCCAAGTCATTCTAGAATAATCATCTATAAACAACATGAAGTAGCTATCTCCCTAAATGCTCTGAGTTCCGGTGGGGCCACACAAATCAGTATGAATAAGATCCAATGGTTTGGAAGAAGTATACCCTTTTGATTTGAAACGGGTTGCAGTGTCTGTTTACCATGTTGACAAGGACCGCAAATGATGTTATGGGGCCTTTTTATTTTAGGCAAGTCTCTAACTGCTTCCTTGTTACTAATACTGACAAGATTATCAAAACTCAAATGTCCCAATATTTTATGCCATAACCAACTCTCATCTTCTTGAGTTATAAAACACTTTTCCCTTTTTATCTCACTTAGCATGTAAAGATTGTTTGGAGTCCTTGTAGCACTAGCAATGAGTTTTCCATTTTTTTCTTTACTTATCTCACATCTATCTGAAAAGAAAGATACTATGTGCCCTTGATCACAAAGTTGACTCACACTAAGAAGATTATGTCTTAGGCCTTCTACATAGAGCACATTCTCTATTTTGGATTTCCCATCCAAACTAAGAGTCCCTTTACCACAGATTTTTGCGGACTTGTTATCTCCAAAACTGACTGTTCCTCTGTTTGTTTCTTTGAAAACCAAAAACTTTTCTTTTTCACCGGTCATATGTTTTGAACAACCACTATCAAGATACCATTTTTCTACTTTGTCTTGAGCATGAAAAGTAGTTTGAACTATCATTGACTTAGATTTGATCTCATTCCTCTTTTTAGTGAACTCAAAGCTAAATCTATTCAAACTGCACATCCTTGCTATATGCCCAAAATTCTTGCACTTGTAACACATGATATTTTTATTCATAAGAGGTGCAAATGAGTTAACATTTTCCTTACTATGGCTATTCAGAGATTTATTGCAATGCATAGCTATGTGACCAAATTTCTTACAGGAAAAACAATAGCCATGGAAGGTATTATGTAACCTGTTTTGATGCCTTGGATGATTGTTCTTCTTGCGATCAACTGGAATCCACTGCTCTTCAGGATGAAGATTGATCTTGCTCGAAGACCCTGTTTCATGAATGGTGATACCATCCTTCTTTTCACACGAAATATTCTGTCTAAGAGTCAACTGTTCCAACTTCACTCTAAGAGACATAATCTCTTCTTCTAGTTTCTCACAATCAGCTTCCTTTCCTTTTAGAGCCTCTGTTAGAACCTGTTCAACCTTCTTCCCTTCTTCGACTAGAATTTTGAAATCTATAACACTTTGAGACAATTCTGATCTTGCTATCTCTTCTTCCTGACATTTATGCTTGAGAACAGAATTCTCTTCCCTGAGTTTCTCAAGCTTTCTCAAGGCCAAGAAGAATTCACTTTTGAGATCGAACTCAATCTCTTCATTTCTTTCTGAATTTATATGTTCCTCTGATAGATCCTTCTCCAAGTTGTTAGGCTCTTTCCGGAGTGACCTGCTCCGATACCAATTGAAGAACATGAACTTATACCGAGAGGGGGGTGAACAAGTATAAGACTTAACCATTTAATAATTTTAAATTCGGATAGCAATGGCATCAACACAATATTAAACAAGATAGAAAGCATCACACATAGAAGACTCATTTTTAACGTGGTTCACCCAGAATGGTTGGGCTACGTCCACAAAACTTTTCTCTAAAAGTTTATTTCAAATTCTTTGGGAAACCTTCCCAATTACAATGTTTATGAGCCTCTGCTCAAAGGAGATACCTTCCCCTAACTCGCTGCTCGTCGGTGATCCTCTAGAAGACCTCTGCCTCTTTTGCCCTTAGCAAGTGGAACTCTATCCACAGAAGACACCTGTCTTCCCTGCTCTGGCTGGAGACCTCTGTCCTCAACTCTATCACCTCAAAGCTGGTCCTCGAATTTGCACTAAACACAGTCCTTCGGTCTAGCACAAATGTCCTCTTCCTCTTTCTTTGATCTGCACCAAAACATAGTCCTTCGGTCTGGCACAAATTGTCCTCTTCCTCTGTTCTGCAAAACACAGTCCTTCGCTCTTATTGCGCAATTACAGCTGCACTCGATCGAACATCGACCTTTGCACCTCTGTGCAAACACAGCAGCATACAACACTCTACGATCGAACTTCTCACAGTGCGCATCAACTCGCCACTTCTACGCTATTTGCGTTGTTATGGCTGCATCTCGCACACTTCGCACGAATCGATTCGACTCGGTCTCTGCGCACCGTGGACTTTGCTTGCGCAAGTTCGATTCACACATTCGATGCCTTCAATCTCGAAATAGCCCTCCTTTTATAGAATAAATTTCATGATCAAAACTCTCAAACTTAGTCGGTTGTAACCCTCAAACTACGTCGATTGCAAAACCCTATGCTGCGTCGGCCCAGATTTAACTTTGTCGGCTCAAAGTTAACTCTGTCCTTCAACCGCCTCTGGTTCTGTAGCTTTTCCTGTGAAACTACAACATGTCATGATATCGTGACACCTTTGCCTACCGTACACCTTCTTTTGCCTACTGTCGCAAAATCGTGACACTTTTTGCCTTTGTCTGCCTTGACAACGTCCTTGTCACAAAATCATGACACTTCTATCTTTTGTTGACGTCATCTTCACTCCTATCACGAAATCGTGACACTTTAGTCTTCATTGCCTTCTTCTCTGCTTTTGTCGCAAAATCATGACACATCTGCTTCTGCTGACGTCATCTTTAACTCTGTCACAAAATCGTGACCCTTTTGTCTTCATGGCCTTCCTCTCAGCTTTTGTCACGAAATCATGACACTTCTCCTATAGAAGACCTGCTTCCAATTTCTATCACGAAATCGTGACTCTTTCACCATCCATACGCTTTTCTTTTAGCCTATCACGAAATCGCTACAACTTCATCCGTTGGCTTCTTCACTTCTACCTGTCGTGAAATCATGACACTTCTTCATCCTCTATCTTTCTATCATGAAATCATGACACTTTCAACTTTCGAAAGCTTTCCTTGCAACCTGTCACAAAATCGTGACGCTTCTCCTTTCAGACTCTTCCCTTTGCTGCATGTCACGAAATCATGATAGTTCTCACTTCGAGCTTTTCAGCATGTCGCGAAATCATGACAGTCCTCAACTTGACCTCTGCAGCATGTCACGAAAACGTGACAGTCCTCACTTGGAACTTTGCATCATGTCACGAAATCATGACAGTTCCTGAATAACTTTCTCTCTCTTCGATCTTGTCGTGAAATCATGATAGTTCACACTACGGACTCTCTTTTCTGCATTATGTCACGAAATCGTGACACCTTTTTGTCCGTACAACTTTCCTGGCAATGTGTCACGAAATCGTGACACTTTTCCTTCTCTGCCTTCCTGCACTTTTCAAGTCACGAAAATGTGACATGTCACGAAATCGTGACACTTTCCAACTTGCTCTCTTTCTCTGCCAACATGTCACGAAATCATGACAGTTTTTCCAGCTTCGTCTCTGTCTTCCAGCATGTCGCGAAATCATGACACTTTTGCTAGAACTTTCTCTCTCCTCAAACATGTCGCGAAATCATGACAGTTTTGCCAGCACTTTCTCTCTCCTGAAACATGTCACGAAATCGTGACAGTTTTTCCAGCCGCTTGCATACTTTTTCTTACTTGTCTTTTTCTTGATCTTTTGCAACTGGGCTACTCTGATCTTCTTGGAAACTCACTTGTCCAAACTGAAACCTTCATCAAAACACATTCTTTGACATCAAACCAAATTGCTTCAAGACCTTCTTGACATCAATGACAACATCTACACTTAGAGCAAAGGCAATGTACCCAAAATTGCCAACATGGACAACGTCTGAACTATGGAGTTTAGAGACTGCATTTCTTGCAGGATTTTGGCTTGCATATCATCGAATTTTGGAATCGGAGGTAATGTAGCCATTGTTGGTATTGGAGGCAGGGCAGGGGGTTGAAATGGTGCTGACAGTACATGGAATGCCGAAGTAACCGTGGGCTGTGGAGCCAAAAATGTGGGAAAATGAATTTATGGAGCAGTGATCTAAGATACAATGGGATTCGAGTTCCAAGATGAGATTGGTAGTGTAGGGGTTGCAGAGATCTACGAAGCGGCTACACTCGCATACTGGTATTGAGGAAATTTAGGAAGTATGGGCATCGACATCCTCTGGGGAAGCTTGCCCATAGCTATCAAATCCCTTTCTGCCCTCTTGGCTAATTCATACAACTCGAGAAAAGTATTGACGTTAGAATATCTTACCATGATATCGATATCGAGGTTGAAATCCTAAAGGAAGTAGTATGCTACAGCTTCATCGGTTGGTCGAAGTCCAACTAGTACTCTCTGCCAGGTTCGAGCGAATCTAACATTGAAGTCTGCGATCTCTTCTTATGGATATCTCTAGATTGAAGTGAACTGATGTAGGAGAGAGGTAGGATCAGAGGACTCATTGAAGTTTCCCATTAACTGCTCGACTAACTGGTCCCATCCTGTAATAGTACCGGGTGGCAAAGATCTATACCAGTAGAGGAGTTTTCCTCTAAGGGAAAGAACCAAAAGCTTTACCATCACTTGCTCTTCTGTGATATCATGGATCGCCACCAGAGAGATTATGTCCTGGATGTGCTCAAGAGTAGTCTTTCCAGTTCCATCGAACGTTGGGATCTTCTTGATAGTAGCAGGTGGCACTTGCCCTTGTCCTGCTAGATTTAGTGGCGACAAAGAATCCCATGACGGGAACCACCTGGGTGGTGATGGCTACTACATTTGCTGTTGTTGTTGTTGCTATTGCTGTGCCATACTTGCTCCCAGATTTTAAGAAATAGGAATCCCCGAAGCTCCTCCTTGATCGCTAATAGGACGACTAATAGGAATGGAGGCACTAGGATGCTTCGATGATTTGGGAGGACTGGGAGGAAAACTAGATGCTGTGCTATTAGAAGTTAGGCATTGTTCGCTAACAGCAGCCTCTTGCGAGGAAGTTCCACGTAACAGTGATTCAGGGGTAAATAACCTAGATCGTTCCCCAAAGGCATCAATATCTAGCTCAAAGAACTCAGTTTCCTCTCCTCTATTCTTAACTCTCCATCTTGTTTGCATGAAGGCACATACTTTGGTACTGGTTTTTTTTGACTTAAATATTCTCGGGTAAACAGAGTCGCCAGATGCTAAGAGTCTTTCAGTAATGAGAGCATCGACTCTAACTACCACTAGTCAGGTGAGACTGACCGGGTCACACCAGGAACTGATTAGAACTATCGGCCCCGATGAAGACAGGTTTGAGATTTATGCTTAAAATATGGGACCTTGGTCCCACCGGGCGTGCCAAAAATTGTTGGTCATCAAATCTGCCTAGGAAAGGATTTAGGGTAAATGTATGCGCCCTAGACCTGGACCAAAATTGAAAGGCCGAAGGGAAGAGATGCCCCTCGTGCCAATATCTAAAGAAAGGCCGGATCCTATGCTAATCTACTTTGGTGTTTTGATATAAGGGTGCAAGAAAGAGATAAAAGGAGTTAGAGTTAGAGAAAGAAATAAAAAAGGGGTAAGGGAAGAGAGATCGATGATTTAAAGTGGGAGAGAATAGGAAGCACGATCACTAACTAACAACTTGAATAACAACAAGGAACACCAAGAATAAATGAAAGAAACACCATATTAACCTTCCTATGTATCCTCTGGGTGAGCTCACAGGGATTCTCCTTCTCCCTTTCGTCGAAATTTAGGGTTCAGAGTAAAGACGATTAGGACAAGTGAATGTAACGAAACCACAACCCACCGAGGCAGCATAAAAGAAAGCCAATACGACATTTTTTTTCTCCTATGTATCCTTCGAAGCGAGTTTCAAGGTGCAGTCCCCAATCACACACTGGATTCAGGATTCAGAGTCTCAGTATACAAATGAAGAAAGACAAAAGAATCAAGCACATAAGGCAGCATAAAAGAAAGGAATTGAGCCCAAAGCTCTTTAGTATTAATCGCAAGACATCAAGTTACAACAACTTTCTAGCAGATAGTTCCCCCAATTTTACATTAAAATGCTTGGGTTTTTGTAGAGGACCCGACCCTCCGAGTCATTATTACACAGCAAGGAGAAGTACACCCTCGAGCCCTGAGAATTCAGCTCCCGGAGGCTCTCGTGATCGAGCTCTCAAATCCATTACCAAAAAGGGCAACTGTGACCGGGTCAACCATGGAAAGATGCATTGATGAGCCGTCTGGATGTCCTTGGTCTCCGGGTGCAGTGCTCGAGTGGCCGCCATGCTCGCCGAGCTCTTCATAATGGCTTGATACTTCGTTTTCAATTGCCAAAAATGAGCAACAAGCTTACCGAGCATGAAAAAATGCATTTATGAGGCACTTGATCGCCTCAGGAAAATACCTAGCTTGGAGCACATACCTTTGAGGTGCTTCGCTACCTTTTCAACTTTGCTTCGCAACGGACTTGTGCCGAAGCAGATTCTCCTTGATTTGCATTCGTATGGTGAAGCTTCGCAAGACAACTTCGGGGGTGATGGAGGCCGAAGCATATCTCCTTCGCAAAATGGGGTCTTCACTTTTCATTGCTTTGCTATGCCAAAACCTCTTCAGCATGGTCCTTGGCCCGAAGTAGATACTTTGCTGATGAGTCCTTAAGATGCTTCGTCGCGATCCTTCTTCAAAACTGCGGTTTGGGGACGTTTCGTCCGAAGTGCATCCTTGCCTTCAAAATGCATCTTCTAATTTGGGTGAAAGTACTTCGCACGAAATTTTGCCGAAGCAGATGCTTCGCAATGATTTTCAGTGAAGTAGAAATGGTTTGTTGATGCAAGACCCGAAGTGGATGCTTCGGTGGCTTTTCGGCGAAGTGTTTTCTATACTGCACTCCTTCAAATTCCACTTCGCAAAACTTTTGCCCGAAGTAGCCTTTTGAAATGCTTTGGGTGTGAAGTAGTTTCATTGTTCCTCCTTTTTACTTCGGCAACATCGCTTCGCAATAAGCTCGCCCGAAGTAGCTGCTGGAAATGCTTCGGGCCTGAAGTAGTTTTCTTGCCTTAGCCAATTTGGACTACGGTTTGGACCTTCCTTCTTTGGCGAAGTTGTTATTTTGAATGCTGCTTTGCTTAATTTTCGCCCGAAGTAGTGGTTTGAAGCGCTTCGGGCCCGAAGTCCCTTTTATCGCTTCCCTTATATTCTTCTTCAGCAATACTACTTCGCAAACATTTTACCCGAAGTAGTGCTGGTAATGCTTTGAGTGTGAAGCTCTTCTCATTTTCTTTTGGCAAAGCTCTTTTCTCTAGCCTGTTCGGCAGCGAAGCTCTTTCTTTTTTATTTTCTATACAAAGGGGTGGCATTGAAAGCCAAATTGCTGTAGCTTTTTCAATAAAAAAAACAACAAAGAAAAAACTTTACAAAACACTGTACAAAATTTTGATTTCTTTTTCTACCCCTTAAGAAATGTGACAAAATTGTCAACAGTGACTAGGTTTGGGATGTTGTATGCTCTGGTATGTGACAGTGGCCCTATTTTTTCCTCCTGAAAATTTATTGAATGAGCTTATGGAAATAAGGTAACTTTAAAATTTTCTTCTAATTATTATCCTTAAGGTAATGGAGAAGTATAATCATCTAACAAAAACCTTCTGGAAATAATTAAGAAAATTTTGGACAAAAATCCTAGGGATTGGCATAATAAATTAAAGTATGTATTATAGTCAAACAAGATGAGGATTAAGTATTCATTAGAAGTCTTTGATTTTGTTTCATTTAATTTTTTTATTTTTTTTTAAAGATATAAATTTTATAATTTTTTGATTAATATTTATCTAGATTAATTATTTAATTAGTTATTTTTAATGAATTATTTAATTAATTAGATGAATACAATGAATTATTTAATTTAATTAATTTCTTTAAATTAAAATTAAAGTTGCATTTAATTTATATAAGCTGACAGAGAGTGTGATGGCGAGTGTGGAGGTTGCAGCAAGCACACGACGACGAGCGCGAAGGCTGCAATGAGGATGGACATGGGTAGCAGGGCTTTTGAGGCCATGTGGAGGCAGGCAAGGGTGAAGCCCACGGGGAACCAAAGTGCCAACAACGGTGATAACACTTCTCTTTGTGAAAGGGGTGTAAACCCTAGGTGCAGTCAAGCGATGGAACAAAGCGATAAATTTGGGTACAATATTCACAAAAGAGATGCAAACCCTAGGTGCAGTCAAGCGATGGAACAAAGTAATAAATTTGGGTACAATATTCACAAAAGAGATGCAAACCCTAGGTGCAGTCAAGAGGGTTGTTTGCAAACTGTCTCTTCAGTTTGTGAGAAAGCCTCTTTGATTAGAAGAAATATTTCTCAAGGATATTTGGGTTCGTAGGTGGATGAACCCATGCCCTCTATCAAGATTTCAAAGGATGAATTTGGGTTGGATCTGATTGATCATGAAGCCTGAACAATTATTTGCAAACTCAAAGGTAAAATACCAGGCCTGGAGGAGCTCAAAGGATACATTAAATATTGGTGGAGTTCAGATTTCCAAGTAACTCTCCTACCCAAAAATTTATTTTTTGTTTCCTTTTCTGATTTAGAGGATAAAGATAGGGTAATGGATTATAGATATAATTGGTTTTTCAGACAAAGGGGTGTCTATATAAGACCTTGGATTCCTAATTTTAATCCCTTTACAGAAGAAGTTAATTGCTTCCCAGTCTGGGTGAATATTTATGCTCTCCCTATGGAGTTTTGGGGAGAGAAGATATTCACCAAAATCGATAATGCCATTGGTTCATTCCAGTATATGGATACCCAAACTAAGGAAAATTTGTCCAATAAAATTAATATGAGTAAAGCAAGATTGGTTGTTTGGATGGATGTTTCAATTCCTGGGCCTCAATCCATTACTATCTCCTCCAGCAAAGGGGAATGGCTCCAAAATATTGAATATGAAAACTTCTCCCTAAGATGTTATAAATAAAAGTAATATGACCACTTAAAGAAGATATGCCCGAACATCCGATCATGCTTTGATTCCTCCTTGGTGGAGAAGGGCCTAAATGCAAATGATTCAAAATCTTCAAATATCCCAGTTCAAAAGAAAGAAGCTCATCCTCTAGATGCACCAATTGTCCAACAAGAATCATGCGAGCAACAAAATACTCAACCCCAAACAGAGAATTTGAATCAGATGTATTTTTTTTATTTGTAGAAAACATCCCAAAAGGGATGCCACTTTTGGGTAAGACCTAAGGAGGCAGGGGTATCCATTCTACCAAAAATTCCTAGGACTCGGACCTGGCCTACCACCTTTGACATACTCAAGGAGCAAACAAACACACAAAATCAATTTAAAAATAAGTAAATAACAACAAAAATAATAAAATAAAATAAAAAACATTCTCCTTGAGTGTGTCAAAAACAAAAGCACAACCAAACACACACACAATAAGATAAAAGAAACCACAACACGAACCACATAGAAAAACACAAGAACCACATAAAAAAACACCAACACAAAAACAACATAATACTACAAAGACATAACCCAAAAAAAAACATGAAAAATAAACACAACCAAAACCTAAAATATTAAAAAAATAAAATAAAAATAAAAATAAAAAACAACCAACAAAAGACAAAAAACAAAAACAAAAAATATAGAAAACACTCACACAAAAAAACACGAATTAACACAAACAAAGAGAAACACAAGAACAAGAACGACAAAAACACAAGAAAAATAACAAAAAACATAAAAAAAACACAAAACAACAAAAACACAAGAACAACAAAAAACAACACAAAGAACACAAAAACAAAACAAAACAAAAGAACACACACACCTTAAAAAACTAAACAAAAAAGAAAAAAAGAAAAAAGAAAAAAAATTGAACATAACAATGACCTAACTAGACGAGAAAACTATTAAGGCAAGAAACAACAAAGGAAACAAAAGAAAGAAAAGAGGGAGCTAGGGAACTAAAAAAACTTGAATGAACCAAAGAGAAGCAAAAAAAAAAAAAAAGAAACTAGGTACCTTAGAACTGGAGCCATCCAAAGAAATGATAGAAATAAGAGCTTCCCTAATTTGCAAAGCCCACCATCTAGGAGGGTGGCCATAACAAGTAAGATCACCTTTGTCCAAAGCCCAATTAGCTAAAGCATTAGCACTCTTGTTTTGATCTCTGACCACATTATTGTAATCAACTTTCAAAAATCCCATTTGGATTAATTGAATCTTCTCAATAATTCTTTTTATTCTCCAGTCAACCTTATGATTCTTGGAAGGAGTCTTCAAAAGATTAATCATAAGTTGAGAGTCAGACTCAACTAACACCTTTTCCCATCCAACCTTAGTAGCCTCCTAAATGCCTCTGAGGATACCATACCCCTCATCAAGGTTATTGGAAAGAATACCCAAATTCTCAGCAAAAGTAAAAACCAGGGAGCCATCTAAAAGTCTACCAATTCCTCCCACACTGGCTTTTCCAGGGTTCCCTCTAGAGGCTCCACTAGTATTGACTTTTCCAAAATCCTTAGGAGGAGGTTGCCAATTTCTTGTCCTATCCATATTACCAATACTCACATTCCTTTTAAGTTGGTTGCCCTTAGAAGATTTAATCTTCAATCTTCGCATCACTTGATCCCATTTTTGGTGGGAGTTTTGGAGGTGATTAAGAAGTTGATGGACTGATTCAACTAAGTTGGCTATGGTCTTTTGCCAAATATAGTGAATATCCTTTCTATCTTGATTAAAAATTCGGTTGTTCCTTTCAATCCAAATATTCCAAAGAAGAATGGTAGAACCCATCCAACCTAACTGCCTAATAAAATGATCAACACCCTCTTGATTATGCCAATTCCTCTAAAGCTATTCAAAAGTAAAAAATTGGACCACTGTAAGCCAAGTAAAGTGGCCATTCTCCTCCATAGCTCAAAGGCTAAAGTCCACTCAATAAAAATGTGGTTGAGAGTTTCTACATTCTCTTCACACATCTCACATCTAAAAGGGCCATGAAAACCACGCTTCATAAGTTACTCACCAGTAAGCACCCTACGATGCAATAAAATCCAATTAAAGAACCTCACCTTAGGCCAGAGCTTTTGAGCCCACAATTGAGAAAATATGTCAGAAGAATGGTTGGGATTATTATGGCATAAGGTCAAATAACCTGTTAGGATCCTATCCTAACATTAATTAATAATAATAATAATAATAATATAAATTGTATATCTTATGGTTAAAATATAAAATAATATAATAATTAATTATATATTAATTATTATATTATTTTAACATTAGGGTTGTGACTCTTCACTCATAACCTAAAAGGGGTATAAGATATTATACAATCATACCTTTTGGGATATCCATGAAATATATAATATAATATTATTAAATATTGAAGGGACTTCCCGACAATATCAAAAGGCGATTCTTTTAGTTTTAGGTTATTATTTATTTATTTATCAATTTATGTGCTAGGAACCCTAGGTTCCTACCATCTGGTATCAGAGCCTTATGGATCCAACCATATTGGTCAAGGAAATGAAAAATGACATTGCAAAAATTAGAAGAATGATTGAACAAAAACAAAAAAAACAAATGGAACGTTTTGATCGTATTATACAATATTTAATGGAAATGCAAGAGGAGACCCTAGCCATGAAATCTCAGGTAGAGGAGGAAGAACCCATAGCCATGGAATCCCAGGTGGAGGAAGAACCCATATCCAACGAATCCCAGGTGGTAACCATTGCTCTTCCCAAGAAAGAAAAAAATGCAACTGAACATATTGCTCCAAACCCTAAATTAATTGTTTCTCTGGATGAGCCCATAACCAAAGAACTTTCAGAAATACCTATTGCACTTTCGAAAGAAATTAATCAAAACCCTAATAATGAAAATATATTTTTAAAAGAAATTGCACGTGAAGAAGAAGAGGAAAAAAATAGGAAGGAAATTGCAAGTGAAATTTCTTTTCATTCGGAGGAGCCCGTAGTCATGAAATCCCAATTGGTACCTATTGCACTTCTGGAAAATAAAGAAAATATTTTAAACCATCAAGAGAGCAAGAACCTTGCCCCCAATCCAGTTTATTCCTTGGGGGGTGACAGACCAAAGCAAGTTGACCACCGCCCTCTCCATTTATTAAACCATAAATTTTCATTAATTTCATTGAGACAGGCGGGACAAACCTCTCTACTAAAATCAAGGGAAAAAAATAGAAATTTTGCTTTAAAAATAACCATCTCTCAAATAGAAACTTCCATGAAACAGCCTGTCGATTATGACATCAATAGAAAAATGATATTGCAGAAGGCGTCTTTTCTCAACTTGAAGGATTACACTGCAAGGTTGTTCTCTGATGCACGTCCGCCTCCATGGCCGCCACCATAACTAAAACTAAATTATACAAATACTGTACTGAAAATATTGAGAATTTTTCCTAAGAAAGAATTCATGGACATATCCAACCAGTACAACTGCGTCATATACTAATGAAAACAAAAACTACATCGTACCGAGAATAAATGACTAAGCTTGTCTTTTAAGAAACTTGGTGAATAATTCCCTTAGATTTTTAAAATACAAGAAGCTCAAATGGTTGTTTAAGGCGGAAGAATTTAATATAAGGTGATTGACAGAAAGGATATGGTTTGCAAAATGCTATAAAGTCCAAGAATGGTTACTTATATCTCAGTATTAATAATGGGGATCGTTGAATTGCATCAACGACACAATAGTCTCATCAAATTTATTTATCAAGAGGGATTTATGGATGAGCAATTTACTCAGCCTGAGAAGCTACAGGATAAAAGCAATCCTCATTTTGCGGAGGAAGCGGTAACCTTGTTTTTTTTTTTTGAGGATACTCTGAAATTGGTTGAAAATTTCCAAAGAACGTCTACTGAGTGCACAACTAGTGGCAGTGATCCTCTATATTTTGGTAGACAAAATGGTTACCTCAAATGATGGCGTTATCTCCTTGGGTTTTAGAATGATACGACTGCACTCTCCATTTCAATTGGAGTGCAATTGAATTTTTCAGGGAGAAAATATTTGTAAGCAACATTATCCACGTAAGTGTTGGCACTGCATCCTCTTTTCCACCCTCACAATCCTTGGTTTGGTGGACAAACAGATAGTATCATTAACGCAGGACTCCAAACTTACATTTTGTTTTTCCACCATTTGCAAAATTAAATACAACCTTAATTAGAAGTCCATTGACATTTCTTCAAGGATTAATAAGAATAATGTGGTGTCCTGGCATTTTTTTTTACCGCAAGTTGTTTGGCAAGTTCGTAGTAATTCTCAGATACATTAAACCAGAATGCATGCTGCCTCACCTCTGGAGTACCATCAATGGAAAAAATCTAGTCTGGGTTATACCACACATTGTTAAGCAGATTATCACAACTTTCTACCGATGGATAGCAGTAGTTGGTGAAATGAATGTACCTAATTTTACGAGTGTAATCTCCATTGGATTCTAAGGGTAGTTCATCATTCTGTCCTTGTCCATATCTATGTTTAATCATAAATACACCTCAATGAGAAAGATAAAATACAAATGCAATGGTTATATCTATCTATATTTAGGGACGAAGACTAATTAAAACTATGTAAAACTGATATGGAAAAGTAGACAGTATGAGCCCACTAATGGGAAATTGTAACATCATCAACGTGGTAATCTAGGTTTCCATTCCCAACAATTCCATAGTGAACAACTCCATTTATATTAAAAAAAAAAAATTGAGCAGCAGTTGGGTGGTTACCCTGCATTCATCTACATCAACATACAACAACATTGGTGAGAATTACATAAAACTCAAAAAAATAGTTCAGTAGTTTCTAAAGTGTATTAAATTTGCAAGAGGTGTCGATACCAGATGTCAGTAATTACCATTGCTAGTCCAGTCATAACCACAATCACTTTTTGGTTAGCGATTGTTCCAACGTGGAATCTCTTTCCTGCATGAAATGAAGTATATACTTTGTATGTTAGCCTTCCAATCCTATAAAAAGAATCATGTATAGATTCAACGATCTCGGCCAATGTTGAGAATATTTGGTGATACACACGATTAGCAAACGGATAACAACAACCAATAGATACCCTGCCAATGAAGAATAATACATGATTTACACTGCTACTAAAATCTGATAAACCAGGGTGAATGCATGGCATAACCAGAGCTTGTTTTCAAATATGGAAAAGGCGGTGATGGCATCAGGCCCTCCCAAATGCAGCAGCAGAAGTGGATTCCATCACAGTTTGCAATAGAGTTAGAAAATTCCAGTGGCAAAACTTTCCAACCAAAGTTCTTGATAATTGGAAGCCTCGTGGATATGAGCAGCATTTCTATGAGCAACCTTGCTCATCGTAAACTCAATATTTGATCTGTCATTTTTGCATTTTGACCACAAAGTATAAAACCATTCAGTTGGCTATTGGAAAGTACTAGACGTTCAAGTCTTCGTAAATTTCCATTGGGATTCTGCCATTCAAACATCGTCAATTTCCATTGGGATTTTGCCATTCAAATTGGAGAGGCCAAACCCAAAACTCTGAGCTTCGTACAGTCCACATTTCAGGTGGTAACGAGCCTCTAAAATGGTTCTTCCAAGTTCTCAACTGCTGAAGATTTGTAAGCTTACCAATTGAAGCAACACCTCACCAGATAGATTTTTATCAATATAGTAGAAGAGAAGACAACTCGAGATATGACCTAGCTCTGGAAGAATACCACAAAAAATATTATTGGAACTTAGGTTGAGAACAACAAGAAGACTGCAGTTCACGATACTCGATGGTATGACAATTATTTAAAATATTGAGACACCCAGAGAGTCGGGCAAAAACTCCAAACTTACACAGAAACAAATATACAGTGAAATCAAGCTGGACAAATTAACTAAAAATACGGTGGCAAACATTCCAATCCGTAACATCCAATTTAGTCAAGTTAGACAAATTACCAAAATTAATTGGCAAGCTTCTCAACACCATGCTCTCTATATTCCTCACTCCCAAATTGTAGAGTTTATATATGTTAGGAGGCACATTCCTTATGCTAGTACAAGAACAATTGAACTCTCTCAAGAATGGCTGGTTTGTGATATAATGAGGCAACGCTTGCAGTTCCTCGTAGTATGAAAAGCTCAAATACTCAAGCATTGTGATGTTTTCCAAAATATCTAAATTCTCTAACGTAAAATTGAGCCTCCTACAATTGGAAAAATCCAGATATTGCGAGGCATGTCAGCTGCTTAAATGAAACAGGCAAACGCTCCATTCAAAGATAACCCACTCGCAACGATTATGAGACGAAATTGGTCGCTTTGAGGACAAAGCCATTTTTCAAGAGGGGTGGAATGTTAGGATCCTATCCTAACATTAATTAATAATAATAATAATAATAATATAAATTGTATATCTTATGGTTAAAATATAAAATAATATAATAATTAATTATATATTAATTATTATATTATTTTAACATTAGGGTTGTGACTCTTCACTCATAACCTAAAAGGGGTATAAGATATTATACAATCATACCTTTTGGGATATCCATGAATATAAAATATAATATAATTTATTGAAGGGACTTCCCGACAATATCAAAAGGCGATTCTTTTAGTTTTAGGTTATTTATTTATTTATTTATCAATTTATGTGCTAGGAACCCTAGGTTCCTACCATAACCTTGAGCAACTGAATAATCACCCTTAGTAGTGTTGTTCCATCCAAAACAATATTTTTCATGGGACCAAGAGAGAGATCTCATATGAAGGATGCCTTGGATATCCCGTCTTTGCCTTTTTGGGATTTTAATAGGCCAGTCATCAATAGGGATCCAATATCTACCAACATTTGAATTACCAGTATGGTACCGACAGTAATGAGCCACCTTTATCCGGTTAGCTCGGTGAAGCTCCTCCATCCAAGGCCTCCAATCGGGAAACTGAGTTATCAAAGGCTTGTGACCATCCCAAGAATATGTCCGAAAGTTTGCCTATTGACCATTATGAATGATCCAAAATAATTTTTTCTTTATCAAATACTCACCAGTCTTAAGAACTGCTAAAATGGGAGAACCTTTGGTAGGAAGTTGATAGTGAACAAGGTATTTAGGACTTTTGTTCTCAGCATATTTAGCACGAAGATTATTGGCCCAAAGAGCATTGGGGTTATACAACATCCTCCAATATAATTTAGCAGCTAAAGCTTCGTTGTTATTAATAGAAGACTAGAATCCTAACCCCCCTTTATTCTTAGGAAGACATAAAGTGTCCCATTTCACCAAGGCCCATTTTCTTTTCTCCTTAGTACCACTCCAAAGGAAACGATGATTGATTTGATCCAGTTCTTGAAGAACAACCTTTGGAATATTCAAAAAGAAATATACATAAATAGGAATAGCTTTAAGTACTGATTTTACCAAGGTGATTCTACCCCCAGAAGAAAGCCACCTGTTGGTCCACTTTCCAATTTTCTTCTTGACTTTGTCCAACAACCAATTCCAATATTTATTTTTTTGCCTTTGAATAATTATGGGAATACCTAAATAAGTGATTGGAAGGGAGGTCTTCTTATATATTAATTATCCAAGGCCCTGGATTCCTGTCTAGAAGAGCAGTGAAAGAAAATAACTTTAGATTTGTCTTCATTGATCAACTTCCCAGTAGCCTTAGAAAAACAACTAATTATTTGCTTAATATTAGAACCTTCCTTAACTGTAGCTTTACCTAAAAGAGTAGAGTCATACACAAATTCAATATGAGATATATGTCTAGCTCCATGAGCAATGGTAACTCCCTCAAGGGTTTTTTTTCCCTCTTTTTGGTTATAGTCCTACCTAAGCATTCAATAAGAATGATGAATAAATAAGGAGATAGTGAGTCACCTTGCCTAATACCTCTGGAAGTTGGGAACGACTCAGAAGGCCTGCCATTGATAAGAACTAAGTAGAAAAATAAAGAAATACATCCCATAATCCAATCCATCCAATCCTTAGAGAAACCAAATTGCCTCAAAACTTTGATAAGGAAGTGCCAATCCACTCTGTCATAAGCTTTGGATAAGTCTAACCGAATGAAAATGGAAGGAGATTTTTGCATATCCATGGAATGGATGGCTTCCTGAGCAAGAACTATCTCATCTAATATTTGATGCCCTTCTACATAACCCCCTTGCTCTGGGGAAAGAATCTTATGCAAAAGAGGCTTCAACATTTCTACCATGATTTTAGCAATAATTTTGAGAACATTACATAAAGCAATAGGTCTAAAAGCTGAGAGATGATCAACCTCTTGAGATTTTGGAACAAGAGTAATATAAGTTTTATTGATAACCTTCAAAATTTATTTGGCTTTCCTGGCTTCTTCCACCACCTCTAATAAATCAACATGAAGGATATCCCATAACTCTTGGTAGAACTCAATGGGAAAACCATCAGGACCTGGGGTTTTCCCTTTTTGCATTTTAAAAAATACCTGTTGAAGGTCATTGATAGTAACAGGAGCAGTCAAAATAGAGTTCTCCTCAGAAGTGATAAGAAAAAGGATTGCTTGAAGAACATTTTGTTGAGAAGCTGAGTCAAGAGGAGTAGCAACAAAAAGATTGGAAAAGTAATCAACAACAATAGAGTTCATGCCATCCCAAGTATAAACAACATCTCCAGAATCTGATTTCAATGAATAAATAAAGTTGTGAGATCTTCGAGCTAGAAGATATTTGTGGAATAAATTTGTGTTTTGATCTCTTTTGAGCCATTGAATTCTAGGTTTTTTCTTCCATAAGATTTTTTCTCTTTTTTCCCATTCCTCTAACTGAGTTGTGAGTTTAATTTCATCTGCACTTCTCTTCTTTGTGAGGCCATATAAATGGATTTTATTATTCAAATTTTCAAGATGAGAAATAACTTCATATTTTTTTTTATGAACATCCTAAACTCTTTCCAGTTCCAAGTCTTGATTTTGGATTTAATGTATTGCAGTCTTTTGGCAAAACAAAACATCTTAGTCCCATGCCTAGGTTTACCTTCCTTCCACCATTGTTGCACATGAGGTCTAAAGGAAATGTCTCTAAGCCACATTAATTGAAAATGAAAATGAGAGAAACTCACATTGGTTTTCCACATTTCCACCATGACTGGCCAATGATCCTAACCAACATTATTGAGAGTCTTCACTTTAGGAATGTGACTATGGATTAAGAAATTTTTGGAGAGAAAAAACCTATCCAATCTCTCCATTATACAAGCTAAGCCTTGCCTTCTCTTAGACCAAGTCATAAGGCCATTATCTAGTTGGATGTCCACAATATGGAGGTTTGCAATATATCGCTCATGAGGTCAGTGCTTTTGTCCAAATTTCTATTTCCCCCTCTTTTCTCATCTAGAGAGAGGATGGTATTGAAATATCCTTTGATCAAGATCCAAGCTTTAGGAAAATGAGAGATAATATGAGTTATATCCTTCCATTGTCTTTTTTTTCCTCCAAATCAGTCGGAGCATAAACAGTAATGCCGATCATAATTTGGTTGGAATGTCTACTTTGAATAGCTATAGCCAATAGACACCAACTACAAACCATATGGTGAATAACTACCTCTTTTGGGTCCCAAATACAAGCAATGCCACCAGAAGTCCCCTGGGAACTAAGGGAAACCACTTTTCCAACTGGCCAAATTTTACTGGCAATTGAGTCCATATCCTCCATTGACATCTTTGTTTCTTGAAGGAAAACAAGATGTGGATGATTTATCTGAATCATTCTTCTAATTTCATTTTGTTTTGAAAGACTCCATTTGAGTCCTCTAATATTCCAAGTGATGATCTTCATTAATACCAAGGCTAAAATTTTTGGAAAGGGCATTAATATTACCTTCTTGTACAAGATTTTCACCTTCTTTTACCATATGATATTGATTGGTCTTACTACCTGCTTTTTGATTAGAATCCATCTTTAGTTTTTTTTCCCTGTTTCTTGAATTATTCCAATTGAATATGAGATGGCTTATAACCTTGAATAATGCTCGTACATAGCCAAAATTTTATTAGAGGGTTCAATGGAGTCTATATTGGGACCTGTATTATTTGAATTTTTGACATTTAAAAGATCGTATTTCTTGTGTAAATTTTCTCCCTTTTTTCTGTTGAAAACCTTTGATTTGTTGGTTTATCTCTGAGTTCTTCCCTTAATATTTAAATTGTGTTTCTAAGATTTATGTTTCCATTATTTCCTCTTCCTCACTTGGGACATCATTTATGGAAAGGATTTCAAACATATTAGCAGATGAATTTGATTGATCCTTCATAACTGGTTTTTCTAGAGTGTTCTTCTTCTTAGGCATTTGGAAACCTGTTGAGTTTATATCTTCTTTATTTTGATCAGGAATTTTATTTGGAAAAGCATTGGCCAAATGACCATATTCATGGCAAATTCTACAACGAAAAGGAATGTTCTCATAGTCCACTACTTGCTCCCAAGTGTCTTCCCCAAATTGTAATCAGATCATTGAGAAAAGCCATCAGATCATTGAGAAAAGGAATCAGATCATTGAGAAAAGCCAAATGGTTACTAAAGAAGAAGCTCATCCTCCAGATGCACCAATTTTCCAACAAAAATCATGCGAGCAATAGAATACTCAACCCCAAAAGGAGAATTTGAATCAGATCATTGAGAAAAGCCAAATGGTTACTAAAGACCATCCAGACGATTCCATGGAAAATATTAGCACCTCAGATGGTATACTCAAAGCTAATTATAAAATAATTAATGATGATGAGTTTCTTAAAAGTGAAGATCCTACAAAATGTGGTACAACTAGATATTACCTCAGGAGCTTGAAGTGCAAAAATGCATTCTCAGATCTTGCCACTCTACATGAGGAAGAATCTCTCATAGAGAATAAAAATAATCAAAATGATTTCCTCTTTGATGGATGATTGTTATGTTTGTTTTTCTTCTATCTACTGGAGTTATGTGTCATGTAAGGGTTGTTCTTGTTGTTAGTTCCTTAAAAAAAATGATTATGGAACCTTAGCAGTTTGAGGAAGATGAAAAATATCTTTGATAGAAAAGCAAAGATAGGTATGCTTTAATTAATTTGTTAGAAATGTAATGAGAGCAATGTATCATTTTATTTTTGTAATGGGAGTGGCCCCAATAGAAGCCACACAGAGCTTATTCAATTCTTTTTTTATATAAGGTGACAGGGTAATTATTTGGTTGCATCAAAACCAAAAAAAAGATATTTGCAAAACAAAAATCAAACCACCTTGAACTGATTTTTTGCAAACATTGAGACAAAACAAAATTCTCAAGAGGGCTACAAACTTGGCACAAAACCTTGTTATTTTGCAAAACAAAAACACAAAGGGGGACACCACAAAATTTTGTTGTTTTTTGCAAATAAAATTCAAAACAAGGGCAAAAGAAGTGAATATCATTTTGCAAATCAAAACTATTGCAAAAATTTTGTAAAAAGGTGCATTTTCGGTTGAATCCGACACCTAATTGGCATTGTAAAAGGTGCATTTTCGGTTGAATCCGACACCTTCCAAAAACATAAATTTGTGGGCATGATAAAAATGGATGTATGATGCATTTAATTCTTTGTTTTATGCATTAACATATTTGTATTGAAGCAGCAATAAGACCCCAAATTTATACCTATTTTTGTGCAATTTATTGCACAAAGCAGCGTTCGGTATTTACGGTACCTTTGGCCCACACTTACAGGTGATGTTGTCGTGCTTTGGGCTACTGTATCTAATGCCTAATATAGCTGCAACAACGACGTCTGAGCTATTGTTCTCTATAAATCATCGGGGAGAAATAAGGAAAGCCAATTTGTTTGATATTCACTCCATTATTACCCCATTCACTACTATTGCTTGGCATAAATCCTCCAACTAAATCATCTTCCAAGTATTTAAGGGACTTGGCGCCCTACGTATGCGGAAGGTTTTTTAAGCAGGTGTCAAAGATAGTAGTGAATCCCTTTCAGTATTGCTTTAGCGGTATAAAGAAAGGGGGACCAATTTGGTGTTATAAGGAACCCTCACAATGGCCATTGCTAAAGCATACTTGTCAGATTCACAGCTTCTCAAAGGTCCAAATTTTGCTCCATGGAAAACAAAGATGAGAGCAATACTGCAGGTTGAAAAGATGTGGGATGTTGTGACTGGAAAAGTCAAACGCCCCACTACAGTAGATGATAAACAAGAAGCATATGATGATGTTGATGCGAGAGCACTGATGATCATAATTCTTGCCACTACTGATGAAGTTCAACCGCACATTTGTGACAAGGAGCACGTAAAAGATGCATGGGATACATTGTGCACAATATATGAGGGAAGGAATCAAGCCACGATCCTTAACCTTCAATCCCAACTTCACACTCTTAGCATGAAAAATGGAGAAAGTGTAGAAGTGTTTCTTTGCAGAGTTGTAGAACTGAGAGCTAAGATGCATGCAATGGGTGAGAAAGTAGAAGATAAGCTCTTAACCTCAATCATTTTGAGAGCTTTACCAGATTCCTTTAGAATGATGGTCACTTCCCTTCAAGTGTCTAATAGACAAGTCACTTTTGAAGAGTTAGTTAATTTGCTTCAACAACACGAAGCAGATAACAACCAAAGAGATGAAGTGTCCAACAATGCATTGTTTTCTAAGAAATCTGGAAATAAGCAAAAAGGCTACTTTCAGAAGGGGTCTTCCTCGAAGGGTTCAAACACCAATTCCTCACAAAAGACACCTCAAAAATAGAAGAGGTACTGCAATATTTGTGAGATGGACAATCATGACACCAACAAGTGTTGGTTCAAGAACAAGCAACCACAACAGAAAAAGGGCCAAAACAAACCACGAAGAAGAAATAGACAACAAAAGGGAAATGTTGCTATAGAAGGATCAGATTCAGATTCTGAGAGGGCACACAAGGTGCTCATGACTCAAACAAATCCCAAACAGAAAGATAATGTTTGGTATATTGATTCTAGTGCCAGCAAACACATGACTGGTGACAAAAGGTGGTTTGACTCATTTGAGGCAAAAGAAGGCAAACCGGTAACAATTGTCGATGATAAGACCTATAAAGTCCAAGGAGAAGGCAATGTTTTAGTAACTCTTCCCGATGGAAAATGCCAAATTGAGAAGGTCCTATATGTACCAGGATTGGCCAACAACTTGTTGTCCATGCCTCAAATTCTGGATAAACATATGGTGGTTGACTTCAAAGTTGTTAATGGACAAAAGCGTTGCTACATTACCAAGAAGGGTAAACATATCGCAACGGCTTCCTACAAACATGGTTTGTTTGTATTAGATGCTATCTATACTCCTCATGTTGCCATGGCTGCCAACTCAAAAGAAGCTACTTCCTTATGGCACAAACGGTATGGGCATCTAAGTTCAGGCTATCTACTCGAATTGAGTAAGCATGAGATGGTGTTAGGTCTGCCAAACCTTTCCCATACTTTACCTGTTTGCTCGGATTGCTTAGCAGGAAAGCAACACCGAGTACCATTTGAATTGAGCTCTTCAAGAGCCAAAAGACCATTGGAGTTGATACACACCGATCTATGCGGACCAATGCCAAACAGTTGTGGTGGAAAGAAGTACTTTCAGTTGTTTGTTGATGACTACTCATGAAAGATGTGGGTTTTCTTTCTACAGCTGAAGTCAGATGCATTCTCGTATTTTCAGCAGTTTAAGAAGCTTGTTGAGAAAGAATCAGGATGTTCAATCAAGGCCCTCCGCTCAGATCGAGGGGGAATTTACCTCCAATGAGTTTTCAAAATATCTCACTAAACATGGGATAAAAAGACAACTTACTACAACCTATACCCCTCAGAAAAATGGAGTTGTTGAAAGGAGGAATCATTCCATCATGGAGATGGTTCGATGTATGCTCACAGGTGCACATCTTGGGCAACAATATTGGGCAGAAGTTATCACTACTATGGTGTATCTCTTGAATCGAGCACCAACAAAAGCTCTTCAAGGAGTCACACCACAAGAAGCATGGAGTGGAAGAAAGCCCTCCATTTCTCATCTAAGAATATTTGGATGCAAAGCCTTCATGCACATTCCAAAGAAGAAAAGGCACAAGTTAGATGAGAAAACTCTGCAATGTATCTTTCTTGGTTATGATGAAGAATCCAAGGGGTATCGATTGATTGACCCTAAAACCAAGAAGATTCATATAAGTCGAGATGTGGTATTCGATGAAGCTCCCAAGTTGGATACACCAGAAACTAGCAAAGACACATCTCCTGCTATATACCTAGATTTTGAGGAGCCTAAGGCAAGGACTCCCCCAAAATAGAAGAAAACTCCAAAATGGTATACTAGCACTATGAGAGATGCAAAATTGGATGCACCACCTGATCTCACTTCAGATCGGCCACGTACTCGAAGTATGTCTCATCAAGAAAGAGAAGAAGTCGAAGATGCAGATGATGCAGATGATGAAGAAGAAGAAGACAGGAGTGAATCAGAAGATTACAGTTTCATGACTACAATTGTGGAGCATGAACCAACTTCAGTGCAAGAAGCCCTTAGTGTGCCTCAATGGAAGGCAGCTATGGATGCTGAAAATATGTCTCTTATGAAGAATAAAACATGGGAGTTAGTTGATCTGCCTACTGGTAAGAAACCCATTGGCTGCAAATGGGTATACAAAGTCAAGTATAAGGCAGATGGAACTATTGATAAGCATAAATCCTGCCTTGTTGCAAAGGGCTATGCTAAAAAAGAAGGCATAGACTATGAAGAGACATTCGCACCAACTGCAAAAATGACTACCATTCGTGTACTCTGTGCAATGGCAGCACAGTTCGGATGGAAGCTTCATCAGATGGATGTGAAGAGTGCTTTCTTAAATGGTGATTTAAAAGAAGTGTACATGAATCAACCTGAAGGATTTGTTGTACAAGGACAAGAACAAAAAGTTTGCAAACTGATCAAGTCCTTGTATGGGTTGAAACAAGCTCCGAGAGCTTGGTACATAAAGATTGATAATCACCTTCTGCAGCATGGATTCAAGAGAAGTCCATCAGATGCCAATCTCTATTTCAAGAAAGTTGGTTCTGAAATAGTGATCCTTGTGCTCTATGTAGATGATCTGATCATCACTGGCAGTTCAGAAGAGATGATTGCAGCAGTGAAGGGTGACTTGAAAAAGTCATTTGAAATGACAGATCTAGGACTTCTCCATTATTGTCTTGGCTTAGAAATTGTGCAGAAAAAGAACCACATCAGGGTTACACAAATGAAGTATGCCAAGGCATTAATTGAAAAATATCGAATGATAGATTGTAAGCCAAAAGCAACTCCCATGGAAACAGGGCTACAACTGTCTCGATACGACAACTCTCCTCAGGTAGATGGAACTCTCTATCGATAGTTGATTGGGAGTCTCATATATCTGACGAATACCAGGCCGGATATCAGCTTTGCTGTAAGCTATCTTTCGAGGTTCATGCAGGAACCTAAGGTCAGTCATTGGAAGGTAGTAAAGCGAGTTCTTCACTATGTCCGTGGCACACCAGAATATGGCCTGGATTACAAGAAGAATGATAAGTTCTTCTTGCAAGGATACACGGACTCAGATTATGTTGGATCTATAGATGACAGAAAATCAACGTCAGGATACGTATTTCATCTTGGATCTGGTCCTGTCTCTTGGCACAACAAGAAGCAGCAAGTTGTTGCACTTTCATCTACAGAGGTAGAATATCGCGCAACACGAGGAGCAGTGTGTGAAGCGATATGGTTACGTCGCATTCTTTCAAGTATGGGTCTTCCAAAGAATCTTCCAATACACTTGAATTGCGATAACCAAGGTGTTTTGAAACTTGTCAAGAATCCAGTGTTCCATGAATGAACAAAGCATATTGACACTCAATGTCACTTTATTCGAGATGAAGTTCCAAAGCACAAGATTCAGCTCCAGTACATTCCCACCGATGAACAGGTTGCAGACATTTTCACTAAGGCACTTGCACGTGTCAAATTTGAGTTGTTTCGCAACTCTCTATGTACATCAAATAATGTAATAAGGGGGGGATGTTAGGCTAGGCTATAGTTTTATTATTACATTATTATTATCCTAGTTATTATTCTAAGCTAACGTATAATCTATTGTTAGCTTAGAATATTAGTTGTTAGTTTGTTCCACTATTGTTATCTTAGCAACTATAATTTGTTAGCATATTTGTTACAGGCTATTCATAGCCTTTCAGATTGTATATATGTTTATGAAATCAATGATAATGCTAATCGATTGTCTAATAAATTTTGCTCTATCTTGTGCTTTCCTCTATTTGACTTAGATCAACCAAGTGCAACCAAATTTTGATTACTCTAAGATGGAAGTGTTTTCTGTACAATTTGGAGAAGAAAATTCCTACTCTGAACACAATAAAGTCAATATTGGCTTAATCATCCATTTGGTATATATCCATATCTTGGGGAAAACTAATTAATTTAAGAGTAATGCAAAATAATGTTATAGATTCACAATAAAAATGCTTTAAGGAGAATCCATATTAGGAGGAATGAAATCATTATGGTTTGGTTCTTAAGCAAAATCCATTTTACATGTTTACCCTCATATTTATCGTAGTGATCCCCAACCCAAAAGTAGACACCAGTGTTTATAAATTGAGAAAAATAAATTTATTTTCAAAAAAAATAAATTACTTGGGTGAATTAGACAAAATCTATCAAGGCTATGAACGCTCTGTTGGCAGTAGAGCAAGGTCTAGAGGGGGATCAAATATTTCTTCATAAGGGCTAAAAATTCCTAGCTGGCAATGGAGAAATGTCCAATAGTTGATGATATGTGTACTTGTGAGGTAAAGCTCATCATAAATAGACCAATGTTTGCTCAGGGGTGAACTAGCCTAATTTTCGAACTATGGTGGCAAATTTTAACTGATTCTAGAATAAGAATGAATTCATATGCACACACTTTTGTTGAAACAAAAATGGAGTATTGCTTTCACGTTCATGGCTTAACCTCCAACATGGATCCCAAATTCTTGGTTTTGTTCATCTTATTGTTTCATTATTTCAAAGAAAGGTTCTTTCTATTCCCAAAATGCTTAGGAGCATTTCCTAGCAAAGTCATCATTTGTTGTTGCACTTGCACAACATGCTCCAGTCCTTTTTGACTAGGGACCCATTTATTTTATGTTGGTAAATTTTTCTCTTGCTTGCTTGGGCTTGTGCATAATATTTAACCTTCTAAGAAATCAAGTTCTTAGCCGAAAGCTTTTGATCATAGATGCCCAATTATTGCATACCTTGATTTTGTTATGATGCTTATTGCCATTGTTGTATATGGTAAGTTTTTAAAAATGATAAATAACCTCTCTTATTAGATCAGGATTGGAATAACTTCCAATAAATACCTCCATGCCTATGTTCTCATAACCTTAGCACCCCAAACCTGTGTAAATACAGGTACTACATACTTGGGTTTCCCCCATATAGTACATATAGCTTCACTTTTGGACCCCATATCTCTTTCAATACTCAATAAAAATTTGTGAAACCACCTTTATTAGATGATGCCCAAAATTATTTATTTTATATAGGTTGTGTGAGTTGTCATGACCATGGCAATTATAGGCAAGGATAAGATAAAAACAGGGTAATTGGAGATTTAGGGGAACTTTAAAACCTCGCTAGCCAAAAATACATCAATAAAAAATTTATGGGAAAACATAAAGAAAAGAATGTTAAAGCTATGGTAAAATTTCCCAAGATCCTCACCAAGAAAGGTGCAAAATGCAAAGAATTACCAAGAAAGAGTAAAAAAATACCCAAAAAATGGTAAAATTTCCCTCAAAATTGCAAGTGATTTCCAAAAATGAAAAAATTACTAGAAAGATGGAAATATATTAGAGAATGCATAAAGGAAGCTGAAAAGCAAAAAAATTATTGGAAAGAGCATGGACTATTTTAAAAAGTGTAGGAAAGAGAGAGGGAGGCTGGGATATAAATTAAATATAAGAAAATGATAAGTGAATAAATAAATATAATAATAATAATAATAAATAAATAATTAAAATATAAAATATAACTGTGGCGTGGGTGAGTGTGTGAGGGGGTGGGTGTGTGGTGGCTTTCTGTCCTATTGATAAGCATAGCTCTCAACTTTACGAGGGGTCATGGTTGGGAGGAGACTACTCAGCCCTGTGCATTGGTTGTAGGGGTTTCTCACACTAACCAAATTATATATATATTAATAATAATAAAAATGGTAGTAAATTTTAATGGCTACAATTTTGACTTTTGTCTTATAGGAGATCTAACATAGATGCTAAGAATTAAAAGGCAATATACATGGTATTTTTAATGCAGTTCGGCAAGTACAAACATATAGGACGATGAGCATGGTGAAATTAATGATCAATATTATTTTTACATAAAACTAATGAGGCGTGGTTGAGGTGCAATAGAAGCCATTCAAAGGAGCACATCGTGGGCAAGAGAATAAAATTTTAAATCTGATTTATCCCATGAAAATGAATGTAACAATATTTTATTGTAAAATTAATGCTAGGTGAAAAACCACTAGATTGTATAAATACCAGCTCATTAGTCAATTACAAAGGTTGAAAACCATATTTATGATGTCCTTAGACTTAGTTTTTTCTTTATTTTTATTTCTTGTTGGTAGTTTGATGGATTTTTTAAACCAAGTCTGGATATTGTTTTGAGTTCTGTTCTTATAATCCACTAAAGTGGGCAAATCTAAATCAATGTATTCCATGATTATCTTTATATTGCAAGCCTTCTAAAAATTTCTATGTTCATTTTGTGCATATTGATGGTGGTTGCACTCAGTCTATTTCATAGTCTTTCTTTCCTTTGAAGTTACACCATATTGGACCTTAGGATGTGTGAATACTGGTTGGCTTTGTTGGCAATTTTGGGTACCTTGGGTACATTGCCTTTGCTCTAAGTGTAGATGTTGTCATTGATGTCAAGAAGGTCTTGAAGCAATCTGGTTTGATGCCAAATAAATTGTTTTGATGAAGGTTTCAGTTTGGACAGTGAGTTTCCAAGAAGATCAAAGTAGCCCAGTTGCAAAAAGATCAAGAAAAAGACAAGTAAGAAAAAGTATGCAGGCGGCTGGAAAAACTATCGCGATTTCACGACATGTTTTAGGAGAGAGAAAGTGCTGGTAAAACTATCACGATTTCATGACATGTTTGAGGAGAGAGAAAGTGCTGGCAAAAATGTCACGATTTCGCGACATGTTTGAGGAGAGAGAAAGTTCGGGCAAAACTGTCGCGAGTTCGCGACATGTTGGCAGAGAAGGAGAGCAAGTTGGAAAGTGTCGCGATTTTGCGACATGTCGCATTTTCGCGACTCGAAAAGTGTAGGAAGGCAGAGAAGGAAAAGTGTCGCGTTTTCGCGACACATTGCTAGGAAAGCTGTACAGATAAAAAGGTGTCGCGATTTCGTGACATAATACAGAAAAGAGAGTCCGTAGTGTGAACTGTCGCGATTTCACGACAAGATCAAAGAGAGAGAAAGTTATTCAGGAACTGTCGTGATTTCATGACGTGATGAAAAGTTCCAAGTGAGGACTGTCGCATTTTCACAACATGCTGCAGAGGTCAAGTTGAGGACTTTCGCGATTTCATGACATGCTAAAAAGCTCAAAGTGAGAACTGTTGCGATTTCGTGACATGTAGCAAAGGAAAGAGTTTGATATAAGAAGTGTCACGATTTCGCGACAGGCTGAAGAAAAAGTGTACGGATGTAGAGAGTGTCATGATTTCACGATAAGCAGTAGAGAAAGTGAACGGAAGCTGAAAGCGTCGTGATTTCACGACAGGTTGAAGAGAAAGCTTGCGTTAGCAGAAAATGTCACGATTTCATGACAGGTTGAGAACGCAGCATTGAGTTGGAGAAAGTATCGTGATTTCACGATAGAAACTGGAAGCAGGTCTTTTATAGGAGAAGTATCACGATTTCACGACAGAAATAGAGAGGAAGGCTATGAAGACAAAAGCATCGTGATTTTGCGACATGTTCTAGTTTCACGGGCATAAGGCAGAGAAAAGCTTAAGGCAGCGAAAGTGTCGCGATTTCGCGACATGTTCTGTTTTTGCTAGAGCAAGCCGAGAAAAAGTTGAAGAAGCGAGAAATGTCACGATTTCGCGATAGAAGTGAAGATGATGTCAGCAGAGGCAAAAGTGTCATGATTTCGTGATAGAAGCAGAGAAGAAGGCCTTGAAGACAGAAGGGTCACGATTTCATGATAAGAGTGTAGATGACGTCAGCATAAGTAGAAAGTGTCGCGATATCATGACAAAAATGAATAGGAAGCCAAAAGAAGAAAAAGTGTCACAATTTTGCGACAGCGGGCAAAAGAAGGTGTACGACAAACAAAGGTGTCACGATATTGCGACATGTTGTAGTTTCATGACGGAAGCTATAGGGAAGTAACAGAGGTAGCATAGGCGGTTGAAGCCGACAAAGTTAAATCTGGGCCAACAAAGATTAGGGTTTTGCAGTCGACGATATTTAGGGTAATAGTCGACTAAAGATTAAGTTTTTGATCATGAATTAATGCTATAAAAGGAGGACTATTTTTGAGTTTCAAGGCATCGAATGTGAGTATCAAATTTGCACAAGTGAATTCTGCTGTGCGCAAGAGAGCGAGTCGAGTCGAATCGATCAAAGTGTGCGTTCGAAATGCGATTTGCGCAAATAGTGTGCGGGGAGAAGTTCGATCACAGAGGTGCATAAGTGGAAGTCTGATCGACTGTTGTGTTTGCGCAGAGTGTGCGACGACTATGCTATTGTGTTTGCGCAGAGTGTGCGATGATTGTGCTACAATGTTTGAGAAGAGAGTGCGAAGACTGTGCTGCTGTGTTTGCATAGACAGTGAAAAGTTGGTTTTGACCAAGTGCGGTTATAACAGAAAAGAACAGAGGAAGAGGAAAAATTTGTGCTAGACCGAAGGACTGTGTTTGGTGCGAATTTGAGGAATGGTTTTGCAGTGATAGAGTTGAGGACAGAGATCTCTGACCAGAGTAGGGAAGACATGTGTCTTCCGTGGATAGAGTTCCACTTGCTAAGGGCGAGGAGGAGGTAGAGGTCTTCTAGAGGATCACCACTAAGAGCAGAGCTAGGGGAAGGTGTCTCCTTTGGGTTGGTGCCCATAAACTTTGTAATTGGGAAGGTTTCCCAAAGAACTGCGATATAACTTTTAGAGAAAAGTTTTATCCGTGGAGTAGCCCACATTGGGTGAACCATGTAAATTTTTGTGTCGCTTTGTGGATGGTGTGTTGTGCATTGCTTTGATTTTTACTGTTATTACTGCTATCTATACACTGCATTATACTGTTTTGAAAGTTGATTTTAAAGCAAATTGAAAAAGTGGTCTTATACTGTTCACCCCCCCTCTCAGTATAAGCTTGTGTTCTTCAGGCTTGAGTTTGGTTTTAAATTGGAATTGTTGCTTTATTGGATCAAAACCAAATTTCAAAGCAAAATTAGCTTGTTTGTTTTTTTCTTTTCTTTTCTCTTACCTTTAAAATTTTAGTTTTTCTTTGGAACCTATTTATATTAGGAGTAGATTAATTTATGTGTAAATGCATTTCCAATTTACAATAGTTTAAATTCCACTTAGCTCTCATAAATTATAAAATCAATGCAGTGGAATTGCTTTTAGATAGTTAAGCAATTGATTTTAAGACATTGAGCATAGAAAATTTATCTTTGTGATTTGTACCAGCAAAGGCCCTTTGAGGGAGAAGCTATCAAAAATCTCTAGGTTTATCCACACCTACCAAGACTTGGTATACCCAAACCTTTGGGGAAATGAATTCCTTTTCAAGAGGGAACATACTCTATTCCAAGTAAGTTAGTTTACCCTTGACACACCAACAATTGGCTTTCACCTCTTTTTGCCTAATAAAATAGGCACTGAGAGGGAAAATCTAAAGTGTGTTATTCACACATTTAATAGAATTAGCACTAGAGGGACGGGTGAATTGTTGATTCACTTATCCACTAGGGCCTTAGGCTCAACAAAACTAGTGCTAGAAGGAGGGCCAAATTAAAAAAGTTAGATTTTTTTTAGGGTTGAATACTCTAAAAATTAGATTTTCTTGGTGTAGTGTTTATATTACACATATCAACTATCAAAGATTGAACTAAAAACCATCATATCTAGGTCTAAGTTAGTTGTAGTTGGCATTGAATTTCTTTGCCTTTCCCTATACAAAAAGCCTAGAGCTGACAAAGGTAGACCCGGTACTCCTCAGACTACCAATAGTTCTCCTAGAGCTATTATTCCTTTTGTTGATCCTTTCACCATCCCCCAAGGTCCACCAATGGTAGGTCTTACTCCATGGTTAGTAGGAAGTAGTCCTTTGAACATACCAGGGCTTGCACATGATATGCCTAAGAATGCTAAAAGATATCTTCCTAGGTATAGACATGATGGAATGAGGTTAGTTGAAGAACATATTTAAGCATACAAAGATACCTTAATTTATTTACAAATTGAACATGAGGATGTTACTTGTAGGATATTTTCACACACATTGGATGAGTTTGCATATGATTGGTATATCAACTTACCTTCAAGCTCTATTACTTCTTGGGCCTAGTTAGAAACAACATTTATTAGCCACTTTAGACTACCCATTGACCCAATTATGGTATATAATCAGTTTGCCTCTGCTTGTAGAGAACCTAATGAATATTTAAGACTATTCAATACTAGGTTTCATTAATTATACACCAGGTTAGTGACACCTTACACCCTTAGAGAGGAAGCAACCATATAGATGTACTTTAGAGCTTTGGACCCATTAATTTCTATGTTTGTGAGGAGAGCTCCTCAAATCACATCCTTACCATTAGCATATAGTGAGGCTCTAATAGTTGAACAACAATTAATGCCTCAAGGTTTTGGTTTGGGTCAATTACCTTCACTTGGATAACCAAGAGCTTATAATCATATACCACTAATAAATCAAGCCCTTACACAATACCTTCCCATGCTAAACCCATTACTAGGAGTCATGTATCCAAACCAAAACCAACCCTTCAATCTGGCACCCCTAAATCAAATGATGCCTAATGTGAGCAATCAACAAACCATTCCAACATATTTAGATAATCAGGTGACCACAAACAACATTCTCAATCATACACCTCTAGCAAATAATCAACTAGCCTTACCCACATTTTTAATACATCTACACTCTTAAATAATGTAACAACTCAACCAGGACCAAGTCAACCTAATAACTCAAATCTTGAGTTAGAAAACATACAAAGGATGGTTTAGAAACTAAGCAATGATATGCTTCAACTACAAAGGCAAGTTCCTCAAAACCCACCTGCAAATAATAATCAAAATAGGAACTTTAACTTCCAAAGGACTAACCACCAATGGAATACTTGCCCAAATAATGGAGTCCCAAATCCTATCGACAACCAAAATTAATCAAATAATAATCCATGCAATTTAATGAATTTGGTAGATCTTGCTTTACCCAATTGGTGTAGGGTCCATTCTACAACTCAACATGGTGAAACTAAATATCCATATTTTAAAATTGCTATAGATACTATCCAGAAGGAGATGGAAATTTGGAGTTAGTACCCACCAATGAGGATTGTAGAAATCAAGCGAATGTAGGGATAGCCTTAGTTTTAGAAATATATAAACTCTTAGGAGTGGATGAAGAGGAAACCATAGAATTCCTAGAAGAAGAGGTGCAAGCTTATCGATAATTTTAGAGAGGTAACAATTATATTATCCAAAGTAAAGGAAAATCACCATTAACTTCTCCCACATTCCCAATAAAACTTCTATCCCACATAATGAGAAGACCAACAAAAACCCAATCCCACCTAAGAGTCCCGTAATGCTTATGCATCCAAAAGTCACTGCACCATTGCAATAGGCAGAGAAAATCCTAGAACAAAAGAAATCTAGATATAATATTATTGAAGACCTTAAGAAAATCAAGGCAAATATTTCTCTATTTGAGGTAGCCTAGTTAACTAACCATAAGGATTTATTGCTTAAAAGTCTCTCCAATTAAAATAAAAAAGAGATGAAAAAGTCTACTTATGTTCAGGTGATGATATACAAAGAAAAAATAGAATCTCCACCTTTCCTTCTGACTATTAGAATTATCGGTAAAAATTTACATAATTGTCTTGTGGATTCAGGTGCTTCTAAAAATGTCAATAAAATTCTATACACTCAATCAAAATTGGAAGTTTACACTATGGAAATGGAAACTAGACCTAAAGATAATAAAATGGTAGTAGAGACCCTAGCAAGTAAAGAGAAAGCAACAAAAGACCAATTATAGACTCTTAAGTTTGATGGGTCAAAATGTAAATGTGGCAATGGTGCTAGAATCGAATAAGTCAACCTAGAGTCAAATCACATCTTGTTGCTTATTGATTGCAATTTTATTGCACTTGCAATATTGTTGAGTATGAAGCATTTATTCATGGATTGTATTTTTCCATAAAAAGGAGTCAAATATATACTCATCCTAGGAGATTTTGAATTGGTGATCAAGCAAGTACAAAACCATTATGCCTATCATGACAAACATATCTTAAATTACAGTAGCCACGTGTGGGATTTAATCAAGGAGTTTGATGCCTTCAATATCTAGATCATTTTATGTAAAATGAATCATACTATAGACTCATTGGTAGTAGTAACAAGCACCCTCAAATTGGTTGCTCATTCCAAGATAATTTGGTTCTTGGTAGAATGGATTGCTACTTTGCCTATATCAGACAAATTCCAAAATTTTTAGGTATTTAAAGATGATAGGCATATAGCCAATTTTATTGTTAATTCAAGTATTTTTAAAGTACAAATCATAGATGAAGAAGACAAAAATTATGCAAATTTGGATGAATAAGGTGAAATGAGTCTAAAAATAAACACCATTTCAAAAGAAATGATTTCTCTAGAACATTTATTTGATATGGATTTCCATGCTCAAAAACAATAGACTCCATCTAAAATGGTTTCATATAAAACATACAATCTGGGAAATATAAAAAAATCCTCAAAATGTCTTTTTAGGAAAAACTTGTATTGATGAAGAGAAAAGGAGAATAATTTAGGCCTTAAAGGATTGTAGAGAAGTTATAGCATGGAGCTATGAAGATTTAAAAACCTATGACACGTCCATCATTACCCATAAAATTCCTTTGAATATTAGAATGAAACCCTTCCACAAAAATAGATACCAATGAATCCATTAGTGGAGCCTCTCATTCTCGATACAATAACTATTAAAATCCCACATTATTTTTCTACTTGGTTTGGAAGTTTGGTACTGATTTATAAAAAGAATGGAGAAATATGCTTGCATGTAGATTTTAGAAATCTTAATAGAGCATTGGAGAAGGATAATTATCCACTCTCGTCCTTGGATGAAGTATTGCAAATAGTGAATGGGTCTAAGATGATGTCCTTCTTGGAAAATTACTCAAGATACAAACAAGTAATGGTAGACCCCAAGGATCGAATTAAAACTACATTCACTACAAAATAGAAAATATTTGCATATATGAGGATGTCATTTGGCTTAATCAATGCAAAACACCACCTTCAATTACCTCAATAGAGATTTACTTGGATGGCCTTACTATTTTTTCTAAAAAATATGGAGACCATGTGGAGGACTTGAAAAGATACTATAGAGATGTCAAGAGTATGGGATTTCATTAAATCCCAAAAGGTATATTTTTGGAGTTATAAAAGGAAATCTCTTGGAGCATATTATTTTAGAAACTGGTATTTCCATTGACCCAGATAGAGTTGGAGCAATTAAAAAAAAATTCCTCCTTGAAAGCAAAAAGGATTTGAAGTCCCTCTTCAAAAAAATTAATTTTGTTAGAAAATTTATTTTTGGTTTTGCAAAAATAATCTCACCTTTGAACATGATGTTCAAGAAGGATGTAAATATTACATGGACCAGGGAAATAAGCCTCTTTTCAAAAAATAAAAAGGGTAATCATGAACACCCCTATATTAATCAGTCTTGATTATGCAATTTTTTTAAATTTACTCATTTGCATTTGAGCATTCAACTACTGGTATTTTAACTCAAAGGAAGGAGGTTGGTGATGAAAGGCCAGTGACTTTCATAAGCTTTTCATCGAAGGATTTTTAACTCATATATTTAATAATCGAAAAATAAGTCTTTGCTTTGATTAAAGTTGTGAAAAAACTCTAGCACTATATCCTACACAACAAATAGTTTGCAATAGTATCAGATCCAGTTGTGAAAATAATGCTGATGCAGAATGAGCTAGGAGAATGTAGAGGTAAGTAGGTATCTATCCTACAATTTTTTATTTGGAAATCCAACCAATGAGATTTTTTAGAGGATAGGGATTAAGCAAAACATTGACTAAAGTTGACTCCCAGATTTTGTGCCAATATTATTTTGTGGGAGAAATAATAGATGATGAGTGGTATCGAGGCATTGTTTATTATCTGCTAAATGAAGTATATCCTAATCACTTAAATTCTACCCAAATAAGAGAATTACATCTCAAAAATACAAACTTCATGATTAAACAGGAATTCTATATCAAAAAAATCATGAGGGAATATACCTGAGATGTCTAAACAAACAAGAAGTTGTTGAAGTCCTTAGAGATTTTCATGGCAAATATGGAATAAGACATGGCTCAAAAAATACCAAAACATACCAAATACTGAGAGATAGTTACTACTGGCCCTGCATATTTAAATATGCACATGTACATACCTGGTCATGTCACGTTTGTCTGATTACAACTCATCAAAAAAGGAATTCCCCCATGCCATTGCAACCAATGATCAAAGCTCATTCATTTGCACAATGAGAACTGGAATTTATTGGTATCATCAATCCTAACTCATTATCTAGCCATAAATTCATCCTAGCTGCCACTAATTACTACACCCATTGCACCTAGGCTCTAGCATCCAAAAATTGCATAACAAAGGTTGTGATCCATTCCTTAAAGACAACATCATGACCAAGTTTGGGATGTTGTATGCTTTAGTATGTAAATGGTCCTATTTTTTCCTCACAATTTGCTAAATGGGGTTATGAAAATAAGGTAACTAAAATTTTCTTCTAATTACTATCCTCAAGGTAATGGAGTAGCATAATCAACTAATAAAAATCTTCTAAAAATAATTAAGAATGTTTTTGACAAAAATCCTAAGAATTAGTATAATAAACTAAAGTATGCATTACGATCAAACAAGATGAGGATTAAGTCTTCATTAGACACATCCTATTATCATTTGGTTTATGGTCAGGATCTCATCTTTACCACCAACCTCAATATCCTTACCCTAAAATTCATGAAAATCCACTTAGAAATGATGATAATATTGAAGCCAAGTTGTTCAATTTAATGATTCTGGATGAAAAAAGGGAATATGCATTACACCAATTTAGAAAACACTAAGCAATGATAAAATAATGGTTTTATAGGAGGGCCAAAATAAAAGCCTTTAGGATTTCAAATATGGTGTTACTATGGGACAAGGCCCATGAAATGAAAGGTCACCATGGTAAGTTACCCCCTTGGCTAGGACCCTTATAGATTTTAGATATTCTAGGAGAAAATACCTTCAAGCTAAAAATACTAATTTGGGAGGATGTCCCCTTACTAATTAATGGGCAATTCCTCAAACACTACCTTAGTCCCTAAGAGTATTCCAGTACTGCCTTGTAAATAATCCCTATACATAGTTTTATTATTTTTAAGTTTTTAAGTTAGTCTTGTTTCATTTTATTTCTATTTTTCTTTGCTTCTATATTTAATTTTGTTCTATATTGTGCTTGCCTCTCTCTAGCTTAGATAAACCAAGTGTAACTAGCTTTTGGTTACTCTAAGATGCAAGTGTTTTATGTGCAGTTTGGAGAATAAAAATCCTTCTCTAAACTCAATGAAGTCGAGATTGGCTTAATCATCCATTTGGTATATATCCATGTCTTGGGATAAACTAATTAATCTATGAGTAATGCTAAAGGATGTTACAACTTCACAATAAAAATACTTTAGGGAAATTCCAAATTAGAATGAATGTAACCATTGTGTTTGGTTCTCAGGTAGAAGCATTTCAAATGTTCACCCTCCTATTTGCCATAGTGATCCCCAACCTAGAAGCAAACACCAATACTTGTAAATCAAGAAAAATAAAATTTATTTTCAAAATAAAAATAAAATGAAAATGAGGGGCTCAATTGCTTGGGTGACAGACACTCTATTGGGGCTATGAATACCCAATTGGTAGTAGGGCAAGTTCTAGAGGGAGACCAAATATATCTTTGTTGGGGCTATAAATGCTTGATTGGAAATGGAGCTATTGAAATCTAAATTGACATCAATGTGAATTCAAGCTATGACTATCATCTGCAATGTTTTTTTAAATAATGCGAACACTCGCTAATCACAACCCTGACCCCAACATTGGATGGATCAAACTTGCTTTTAATCCAACCTCCAGAGTAGGTTGGTAGACCTTGTTAACTAATTAGATGTTGAATCATTTAAGCTGAATTAAATGTGTAAAGATAGAGATAGAAAGAGGGAAGGGTGTAGAAAGTAATAATTCAATAGTGGATGGATAAATCTAACAACATAGATGACTACAGGGATCCTCTAACAACTTAATTCCAGTAGACAACACTTGTGATTAATAACATTCAAAATTTAGTAATCTTTAGCAGTAAAGCACATATGCATACTTCAAGAATTATTTCAAACATCTAGGGCATCAATAATCCAAATAGAAAAATTAGATCGATACTATGATTAATAGAAGTATAATCCTTTACAAGCATACATTTAATGAAGTATTTCAATTTGCTCTAATCTAGCAACACAATACCAACAGAATAGACTAACCATAGTAGCAGTAGCAAAAATAACTTTAAAATTGATAATCCATAATAGAAAGAATACTCAAGTCTGAGGTAAACATACAAGTAATGCTCCTTCTATTGATTTACAAAATTTATACATAGTAGGGAAAGTAAACACTTTAGAGCCAACCCTTGAAAGTGAGGGTTCAACCTCTATCATATGCAATGGTTTTTTAAATAAGGTGAACACCCACTAATCACAATCCTGAACTCAACATTAGATGGATCAAAATTACTTTTAATCCAACCTCAAGAGTAGGTTGGTATACCTTGTCAACTAATTAGATGTTGACTCATTTAAGCTGAATTAAATGTATAATGATAGAGATAGAAAGAGGAAAGGGTTTAGAAAGTAATGATTCAATAGTGGATGGATAAAGCTAACAACATAGACAACTACAAGGATTCTCTGATAACTCAATTCCAATAGAAAACACTTGTGATTAATAATATTCAAAACTCAATAATCATTAGTAGTGAAGCACATATGCATACTTCAATAATTATTTCAAACATCTAGGGCATCAATAATCCAAATAGAAAAATTAGATTGATACTCTGATTAATAGAAGTAGAATCCTTTACAAGTATACATTCAATGAAGCATTTCAATTTGCTCTAAGATAGTAATCCAATATCAACAGAATAGACTAACCATAGCAGTAGTAGTAGTAGAAATGAATTCAAGATTGATAATCCATAATAGAAAGAATACTCAAGTCTGAGGTAAACATCCAAGTAATGTTCCTTTTATTGATTTGCAAAAAGTATACATAGTAGGGCAAGCAAAAACTTTAGAGATGACCCTTGAAAGTGAGGGTTTGACCTCTATTTATAGTTTTGCATTCATTTGAAATATTTGAAAGAATAGGGAACATTACAAAGAAGTTGAAGTGCCAAATCAACAAGATATTGAGGTGGAAACCTCCTGTTTCATTGAAGAAAGAAGAAATATGCACGATCCTTTGATCTTTTACAACTTGGATTTTGCAATTCATTTGTCTTTCATGGCTTCCAACTGTAATCCAAATATATATAACCTCCTAGCTTGGCAATGAACTCTCTAGAAATATAGAAACCAAAGTAAGGTTCTAGATCTACCACTACAATTTCTTGTACAACAGTCACCTCTAGTGCTCTATGAAGTCTCATTAGCACATCCTTAACCACTCCAATGGTATTAACTAGTGTACCGTCCAACTCCAAGACTCCTAGATAGGAACGAGTATATTCCATATCCATTTCATCATAGAATGCTTTGGGAATGACTATGGTTGAAGCCCTTGAATCAATCATATAGTTGTGGACTATCCAACCTTTCATTCTCAAAGAGATATAAAAGGGAGGAGGCCTGTTTTTCAAGGTTGTAGAAGTCATCTTCTCCTTGCCATAAGGTATGTTAAAAATTGTAGTATACTGCTTTTCTTGAGAATTTTTACTTAAAGAAGCCTTGAGTAGATCAATTTACCCAAGGATGAAGAGGGTTTCATAGAGACTTTATCTAGAGGAAGTTCTCTTCATATCTTCCAAATATTAAACTTAGAATTTTCCAAGTGGATCTTCTCATACTTCTTTGGTTCACCATACTTCCTCTTGTATTGTTGTGTAGCTTAAATCCTCTTTCTCTTAGTAATGGAAGGAAACCTAAGATTTTATTGTGCTTCATCTTTGGAACTTATTTGTTCCTTATTTTACTTCTCATTATATTTTGGAGCACTTATCCCCTTTTCATGGCTTTTAGGAGTTGCATCCCTCTTTTCAGCTGCTTGTAGAACAAGGAATTTATCATTATTCTGAAAAGGAGATTTCCTTTTCTTATGAGAAGGGACTTGCAATTGACCCATATTCTATGGATCAACCTGCAATGTCTTCTTTTCGAACCTGGTCATAACAAAAATTGTTTCTTCATCACAAAGATCTTGATCGATCATAATTTGTTCTAGCTGCCATATCATGTTGACTCTTCCTTTCTAATTCCTCTTTACCTTCTCCATAGCCTATTGCACATGGTAGTGGTACATGGCACAGGTATCTGAATCATGAGGATCATTACAAACAAGATACCAAACATTTACCAAACTGATCTCAGGGTCAAATTCTTGATCTTCTTGATTTGAGTTAACCCTGGGCCCTACACCATAGCTGGTCCTAGGATTATGATCTCTGTTAATGTATGAGAATATTATTTGCTAATACCTTTCCATATCTCTCTTTTCCATTGCATTAACCTTATTACTGATTATTTTCAAGGTATTTGAATATCAAGCAATAGGGTGGATTCTTGGGGAATTTGATATGGAAGTGGTGGAAAAGGATTTGAAGCAGATGTTGTTTTGGGAGCAGGAATTGGGGCCACTTGAGGAAGTGGTGATGACAAGGAATATGGGTCCATATATGAATATGTAGCTACCTTAGCTTGAAACTGAGGGATCTCATAACATAATGACATGATTGTCTTTGGATGTAGTCTTCCTATATTGATTAGGATGTTTTTTGCTTGTATTACAATATTTTATACTTGAGGAAAGGTAGATACACATGACTATTGCATTTGTAGTTCGAGGTATTATCCAAGGGCTTTGATGTAATACATGAAATCAAGGGGGTATTTGGTCTAGCTTTAAGAGGTATCCTTTTTCATGTTCTGCTAAACCTCAAGTTAAAATTAGAGATTAATTCTTGCTGATATTTTTGCATAGATGTGAATTAGTTTAGGAGAGATAAAGGATCAATAGATTCATTGAATTCTTCAACAAAGGGACCAGATAATATATCCCATGAATTTATGGTGTTGTCTTCAAGGGTTCTAAACCAATATAAAAAATTTCTTCTAAAGGATAGGGTAAGAAGCATGGTGATAACATTCTCATTTCTAACATTGTGGATGGTTGCTAAGTTCAGTATAGCATAAAAATGCTCATAAGTAGTTTTTACCCATACCATCATATGTAGGTTTAACTTTGGATATAGCTTGGGTAATATCATGCATGTTGGTTAGTCCTAAATGACCAATGGTATCCTAATTAGGGAGCTTGATTTAGATTTAGATTTTTCTACCCAACCATGTTTATTGGGGTTTTAATGGAGTTTGACTTGGAGAGAAATGGTTTCTTGGTGAAATTTGAATCTCTCCAATAGGTGAATCTAGGGATATGCTTCTTGTATACCTAGATATTCTTGATGATAGCTGAAAGAATAAAAAAATTTCTTGACTATTCTAGCTGAAAACTTGGTAAATATGAAATATGGAGCTACTAAAAGGATTTTCTAGGTTCTTGATCTCAGGGAGTCGCCAAGTGAATTTACTTCCACCACTTGGTGGGGTCAATACAACTCACTAAATCTTGATTTCTTCAAGAAAATGAACAAATTATAACTAGTGGGTGAATGAACGTTCTAAAAACAGGGTCCTACCAGGTGTGCTAGAAACTGTTGGCATTTGAATTGACATCAATGTGAATTCGAGTTGTGACTATCATCTGCAATGGTTTTAAGAAGGTGAACACCCACTAATCATAGCCCTGACCCCAACATTGGATGGATCAAAATTGCTTTTAATCCAACCTCCAGAGTAGGCTGGTATACCTTGTCAACTAATTGGATGTTGACTCATTTAAGCTCAGTTAAATGTGTAAAGATAGGGATAGAAAGAGGAAAGGGTTTAGAAAGTAATGATTCAATAGTGGATGGATAAAGCTAACAGCATAGGCATCTACAGGGAACCTCTGACAACTCAATTCCAATAGACAACACTTGTGATTAACAACATTCAAAACTCAGTAATCTTCAACATTAAAGCACATATGCATACTTCAAGAATTATTTCAAACATCTAGGGCATCAATAATCCAAATAGCAGAATTAGATTGATACTCTGATTAACAAAAATAGAATCCTTTACAAGCATACATTTAGAAATGAAGCATTTCAATTTGCTCTAAGCTAGCAATCCAATATCAATAGAATAGACTAACCATAGCAGTAGTAGCAAAAATGACTTCAAAGATTGATAATCCATAAAAGAAAGAAGACACAAGTCTGAGGTAAACATCCAAGTAATGCTCCTTCTATTGATTTGCAAAAAGTGTACACAGTAGGGCAAGCAAACACTTTAGAGCCGACCCTTGAAAGTGAGGGTTCGACCTCTATTTATAGTTTTGCATTAATTTGAAATATTTGAAAGAATAGGGAACATTACAAAGAAGTTGAAGTGCCAGATCAGCAAGATGTTGAGGTGGCAGCCTCCTATTTGATTCAAGAAAGAAGAAAATTGTGCAATCCTTCGATCTTCTACAACTTGGCTTCTGCAAGTCATTCGGCTCTCATGGCTTCTAGTTGTAGATCTGGTTAATCTAAAATCAAGGTCATCTCTTGTTCTTGCTATGGCTACCCTATCGTAGATCTACAACTAAATTGGCTCATGGATCTTGATTCTCTATCGCTTCATCTTCCTGCTCTCTTCAGCTCAGAAACAACTTTGAATTAGAGATCTGTTATCTTATGTCGCATCAAATCTTGCTTTTATACGTGATTTGAGCCACTTTGTATGTAGGTCATTGATCTCCTATCGAATGACTGAGATTAGCTCATTTGAAAGCTTGGCATGCTCTCTCATGGTCTACAACACTTCATGGGCTTCACGTCCCTTTCTACTTCCTCCTCAATGATGTAGAACCATGTTCTAATTCATCATTTGAAGCTCTAATTTAAAAGGTTTGACTGCTTTGACCATGGGCTGGGACAAGGGAGCCTTTATCATTAGAGATCTACTTTTAAAACCTTTCTTCGGGCCACATGACATAGAACCATACTATGAGCCACTCTTTTAATTTTCAAAGTAACAACATTGACATTGCAGGCCACGACATAGAATGATAGGCTAAAGTGCACGGTATATAACCAATGGTTGAAGCACACAACATAAAACTGTACTAGCTTGTGATTTGGATCACTAAACCTAGGATTTTGACCAAGCTAATCATAGTGTGGAACCATGACCTGAGCCGCATGGTGTGGAATATGCACTGGATTGTGTCGTATGAATCCATGTTCAGCCTCAGGATTTAGTTTACCGAATTACCAAGTTTAACTGCATTGACCATGGCATAAAACCATGCATTGAGTCGTGGGATATAGAAATATGCATTGGATCACATGATATGGAAGCATATTCTGAACCATGATTTTGTTTACTGACTCACCAAGTTTGATTGCATCGACCATGGTATGGAACCATGCTCTAGGTCGTGTGGTATAGAAACATTGTTGCAAGCTGCTTCCTCCTTTTGTGCTTTGAGCCATGATTTGAAAATTATAAAGTACCCATTTTATTGGGTTGATCATGGTCTAGAGCATGTTGTGTTGCACTGCTATCGTAGTTTGGAGCACTCTTTAGGACTTAGAAAAAAATAATTTTTTTTATGTGGTCTTTTTGGGCCTACATTTTAGCACCTCTCAGGGAATTTTTCTAGCAAAATTGAGAACTCAGAGTCTTATCCTTTGGGCTACTAGAGTCAAAATATGGATGGATGAAATGGAATGAGTGGAATAATGAATGGATGAATGAATAATGGGGAAGTAATGGAGTTTGAATGGAATTGGATGGAGGGAAATGGAGGAATGAAAAGATCTCCAACTGGTAGCTACTTATATCTCAAGGTATAACTTCCCTATGACCATCACTCTCTTGAACATTTATGAAGATATTCAGAGAGTAACAGTTCACATGGAAGCAATGTGAGAGGCAAATATGAGCATGCCTTAGGATATTGCATCTTTATGACAAAAATATGTGCATCTTCAATAGGGTTGCTCCTCTTTTAAAGGCTCCATGGCATGAATTTCTCATGAAAGTTTCTACTCATGCTTTCTTGCTATCTCTGACTCTTGTCAGGAACAAAAACATTCACAAAACATGTTCCCAGGGTCTCTCTAATAGTTCTAGTACTCAAAATTGTTTCAAAATCCTCAATGAGAGATCTTCATTCTTCTTCTTGTTGAGTTTGTTCTTCTATTTCCTTCTCTTGGATCACCTCTTTATTTTCACTTTTTTCCTCTTCTTCCTTGGCATTTTCCTCCTCTTGATATTGTTCTTTTTATTGATAACTCTCTTGTTCTTCATCAACCTCATATTCTTCATCATCCTCTTCTTCTTGATCAACCTCTAGTTCTACTTCTATTTTGAATAATTGAATCATCTAATTCAATGTTTCTAAGGCTTGATCCTAGGCTGATTTAGTGGGATTGGTCATCTCCTTAAGTTGTTGATGGGTAAACTACAACTTGGTAGTTTCCTCATAGGACATGGAATGTCCCTTATCTACCAGATCTTCCATTAAATATTTAAGCCTAGTTAAGTATTTTATCAGCTGAGAAACTTGATCCTGATTGATTGGGTCCTCCCAGGCATCTATTTCAGACTCATCCTGCATGATTGAATTTATGTTGGTTTGAAGGTCTTCTTATGATAAAAGGATGTTATTTTCATTCCAGAATCCTCCAAAACCATACTGCATCATTTCTTTGTTGGTATCCACAATCTCCTGAAGCTTACCTTCAATTCTATCCATTAGTAGCCATCCCTTTTGGAGCAGCTTATTTTTCTGATTACAATCTTGGCCACTAATCTTGTAGTATTCCATACTTTATTTGGGATGGGCTTAGCAGTAACATTGAATCTATTTTTAAACAACTTGTATATTTGTTCTACTTGTATCACCATTGGTTGTAGTTCTTCATTAAACTTCTCCAAGTCTTCCTTGGTTGCCTACAACAAATGGCTAGCCTCATCCATGTAATCAATCATAGGCTAGATTTCTGAGCATTTCTCTAGAATTTTAGACCATATTTGCTTTTTGATCTGCTTAACCTTGTCTTTAGAGAAACCTGTAGCTCTAGCCTTTTCAACCTGAAGTTGTTATTTTAAGGCTTGTATCTCTTTGACCTAGGCCTCATTCTTCTTCTTTAGCTCCTCAGCTTGCTCTTTGAATTTGATGGCCTCTTGGTATTTGTTTTGCCAACTCTTGGCTTCATTTCTTATAACCTTCTCTACCTTTTTCTAATTGTTGATTGTTTTCTCCAACCTTTCAATCTTTTCCTCTAATTTCTCATATTTCTCTTTGCAAATATCAGTCTGCACATAAATGGTCTCAAGGTGAGCCTTAGCTATAACCAATTCATCCTCTAGGAGCAATTGAGTAATATCTTCAGTATGCTCTTCCAATTGATAATATTTTGTAGTCATATCTTCCTCTAGTTTATTGACAAGAGGAGTGAGGGAGATAGTTGTTCTTTGCCTAGCCATAGGATCAACAATCATAGTCTTCCTCCATTGAGTAACATGTTTTGAAGGTTGAGCTAATTTCTTGCTCCAAAATTTTTATCTTTTGTGAAACATTCTTGACCTTCTACAAAGAAGCTATTGTAGGATGATTTGTAGGAGTAGAAGCAGTGATGAGTGAAGGGAAAAATGGCACATATGGAAAGGGAGTGGTAGTAATAATGGTGGAATCTATGCTTATTGTAGGGGTTGTAACAGGTGTTGAAATGGAAATAGATGTTACAATTATAGAATATGGTGGGGAAGATGGCAGTATTTGTTCCCCTACTAATATTTGTGGTGATGATTTTGGAGGTGAAGGGGTGTGAGTGGGAGATGATGATACTAGAATTTTTTATGAATGAGGTGGAGATGGATTGGAGTGAGATGATGGAACCACTGGTGAAGATGGTGGGGAATTATGAGGTGGAGATGATACCTTTTGTTCCTTTTGCTCTTGAGAATGGGAGGGAGAATTCTTTGGGGAAGGAGGAGGAGGAGAAGAAGGGAAGAGGATCATACCTTCGCCTACCAAAGTAGACTATTGAAATATGTCATCCACACCTTGTTGTTGTGTCTGTTGAACTGGTTGCTCTATAGTTGTAACTTGAGTTTGTTCAACTATTTGTGTTTGATCCAATTTTTTCTTCTTACTAACTTCTTTCTTGGCCTCCCCTACTGAATATTTTGCCTTCCTTTTGAATACAATAGGCACTATAAGCTTACCCTTTTGAGTATCATCTTGATGTTGTGTCATTTGCAGTACAACTTCTAAAACTAGGGATGGCTTTGAAGGGACTACAACAGTAAATTTTATAAGAGTAAATACAAAGTTATCCTCTACTTTACTTCCCACTGGGTCCTGTGAAGAAGATTCTCCTCCTAAGGCAAGATGTTTTGACCTTTGTTCTACCTGAATATTCTCTATATTTCCTATTTCATCTTTACCCAGACCACCACTAGAATACTACATATTTTTCATCATTACAACACCCACTAAGTATTATTGCAATTATTCCTATGAAGGTTCAAAAGCAGAATGAGCTTCTTTAGCTACTAGTGGGGAATCCATTGTAATTTCCTCAATATCTTGTTGTGAAGGTGGAGAGGGAGAAGTTGGAGGTGTTTGGTCTTTCTTTTGCTTCTTTTCTCCTGACCTTTTCCCTTTGGCCTTATCCTTCTCTATTTTCTCTATTCTTTTGTAGCTCAACACTAAGCTTCTACCATTCTTGGCCTTCCAAGTATTGATATGTTTGTCATATAACTCAGAGAAATCAGTATTTGCTTGATGGCAAAACCTAGATTTTATAGTGTCTATCTCTACTCTCATCCTCCACCATTCTACAATATTGCCCTCATCCCAACGATGCTTTTCCTCCATCTCTTTGATTTTGGGTTCCTTCAGCTGGTGGGTCTTATTCTTTTTAGGATCATAATCGACTAATTGCTCATAAAAGTCTCTCCAAGGGGGTAGTTGTTCCATCTTGCTGACATTCCACTCTAATGGAGAGATTTCTTTATTATTTTATGCTTCTCAACTTGAGGCCTCAAAGTCCTTTCAAATTTAAGGGCCCTCTCTCCATTGAGGGCAACTATTTTTTCCAAAAATTTATTATCTAGATCATATCTCCATCTTTGTGGGATATACATAAGACCAAGTCTTTCTAAATACTGAGTAATCTGCTCATGTTGACCCTTCCTCATTACTGTAATATCATCCACATTGTGAGGGTAAACCATTGTCCCTTTTCTTCCCTTCCTAGTGCCAAAGGTGACATTGATGAAGTCAGCTTATCTCAAATATTCTAAGGCCAACATTCTACTAGTGATAAAATATGGAAGCAAAAAAGGTTTCCTGGTGAAGCCATAGAGTCTAATGACTATACCCTTGATCAAGATATACCAATATCCTTCTTCAACTTGCTTTTTGCAATAGTTCTTTAGCTAGAGGAGGAATTTTAGGATATTGGCCATACATAATTTTTAGGGTAGGCCCCAAAAATTCCATATTGAATCTATAGTAAGACTCAATATTTCTTAGAAGACTTATCCATGTGTAGATTGGTATAGGATCTCCATTATCATTTTTATCTATTACTGGGATCCAAGGCATCTCTTGCCTTACAACACTAAGGAACATCCACACCAAATTAGAGTAATGCCTGAAAGAGGGGGCCTCCAAACCTTTCTTCATGGTTACCAATTGCTCATGCATTCTTTTGGAGAGGAAGGTTAGCCAATCAAAGTAAATTGGTCTAACATTCTCATCTCTTATAGGTGTTCTATACATTTTTTATTAGAAATGTAATAAATAATGGCTATCTACCAATATCTTACATATTGATCAAAATCTAAACCATCTAGGCATGCTAGCATGGTAAAGATTTCTAGGTAGGTGAAATGTTTGGTGGCAATTGGGGTTTTGGGTAAAGTATCCCTAGATTTTATAGTTTTAAACTGGCTATAAACCCATTTTCTAAAATGCTCACCATTCTGAGGATGACCCTTCAATGAATAATACTTAGCTTGGTCCTACGGGTCGAAGGGTTTGGGATTTATAGGTGGGTCTCTACCCATAGCAAAAAGGTCACGATAAGCTTGAGTAGTTATATTGAAAAGGGTTTTACCCTTAGCTATTTTTATTGCTTTAACCCTAGGGTCATAGAACTTTACAATGGCAGATATCAATTCTGGATAGGGATGAATAGAATCATAGATATAAAATGATAAGAGAGAGCGAATGGCACAAATACCTTGAACTATCATTGGTTCTCCTTACTAAAATTTGTTATCAATTTCTTGCTTAAGTCTATTTCTCATTCTCCATGTCATTTTTATATCAGCTACTACCTATGCTTCATAAACATAGTATAAAACTCTCATCATTTTCCTATTGAGTAGCTTGCTTTGCAACTTTTGGTGCCATTTCTAAGGAAATTTTTAAAAACTACTCTTTTTGATTGCTCTACAAATTTGTTTCAACTAGCTATTAACACTCTCGAGGACTTAGCACCATTTGTAAAATGAACAACAATCAAATTCTGGGCTTTAAATATTCTACATGCATGCTCCCCACCATTAATGTGGTAGATGAGCCACCACTTAGATGCACGCTTCAAAATTCAAATTGGCAAAAAAAATGGTGCAACTTGTGAGTGATGCCTCATTTGTTGATTGGTCATAGTGTAGAACATGTCATGGCTCACAACCAACCTTTATTTTATTCTTTTTAGGTATGGCATAAAACACACAATGAGATAGCACACAACCTTAGATTTGACTCTTTACCTTTGATTGGGAACATGTTATGAGTCGTTGCCCATGTTTTTCCTTTTTCTTTGTATAGAAAAGCTAAAAGAAAGACAATATAATACAAATATGTACATATATTACATGAAAAGAATTTTTTTACTCAAAGTACAACTTCAGATGATATCCATTAACCGAGATTGGTTATAAATTTTCTTCTTGATCTTGAAGTTGGAAAGCATTGTTCTCCTTGACCTCAACTATCTTGAATGGACCATCCTAGAAAGAATCAAAATTTTGGTGATTGCCTAGTTTGGATCTTTCTACATTCCATCTTAGGACTGAATCACCAACCTTGAATCTTCTGAATCTGGCTTTCTTATCAAACCATTCTTTGGTGTCAATGGAGTGCTTCTAAAAACTTTCATATGCTTTAGTCCTCTATTCTTCCAATTGTAGGAGATGCATCAATATGGCCTCTACTAGATTCTGATCTGATTCATCATCTTGATTGGCCAATATTAGAGTTGGTATCTCCAGATGAGTAGGTATAATAGCTTCTTTCCCATACACTAATGCATAAGGGGTTGTTTTGATTGATTTCTTGATAGTAATCCTATCTTCCCACAAGGCCTATTCTAGGAGAAGGTGCCAACTTCTTTTGTTATCTTTCAGTGCTCTTTTTAGGATTATGAGTAGATTTTTGTTAGTGGATTCTGCTAACCCATTCCCTTGAGGGTAATAGTTAGAAGAATTCTTTAAGCATATGCCATATTGAATTGCAAATTCTATGTACCTTGCACCTATGAAATATGGACCATTATCACTTACCAGGGCTTTAGGGAGACCAAACCTTGTGATCAAGCTTTCAAAAAATTTGATCACTACATCTTGATCTGATATTTGGGTTGGAATTGCCTCTACCCATATGGTAAAGTAATCTGTAGCAGTCAAGATATATTTATGACCTACTAAAGAGTTAGGATTTATGACTCCAATGAAATCTAATCCCCACTACTGGAAAGGCTCTTCTACTTGGATAGGCTTAAGGGGGAATGAAGCATTTCTATTCCTCCCTACATATCTTTGGCACTTATCACATGCTCTTGTTACTTTGAAAGTGTCAGCAAAGATAGTAGGCTAGTAATAACCTACCCTTATAATTTTCATAGTAGTAACTCTTCCTAAAGAATGTCCTCTTGACAATCCTTCATGAAATTCTTCAATGACCTTCTATTTCTAATTATCTTTCAAACATTTTAGAAGAACTCCATCAAGGTTTCTTTTATATATTCCCTCAGGTAAAAGGACATATTTCAAAGCTTGAAGTCTATACCTCCTTCTTTGTGAAGCATTAAGATCTTGAGGGCACACTCCTATTTGGAAGTAACTTGTCAACTGATCAATCCAATATGACTCTTCTAAAGAACTATCTCCATTCTATCCAAATCCCATTGACTAACAAGCTGATATCTGATTTGAGACTACTTTTGTTGTCATTCCCTGACATAATGCTCTACCTCTGACTAACTTTGTAGGATGGATTTCTACATCATATTCTTGAATCTTGGTAATCCAACCAACTCTCTTATCACCCAACTCTCCTTGTAAGATGAAACTTCTGACATCTAGATGTACCACATAAACAAGAGTTTTACTTTGAGCCAAGTATTGTCTAAACTTCTTCAATGATTTCATAACTGCAAACACTTGTCTCTCAATAAAGTTATATTTAGTTTGGTACTCATGAAGAGTCTAGCTCTAAAAAATATGGGGTGTTCTTCTCCATCATCATTCTTCTATGTTAGCACTATTGCATAACTCTCCTCAGCTCCATAGGCATACAAAATGAAATCCTTGCTAAAATCAGGGTTTACTAGTACTGGGGTAGTAGCAATGGCTTGCTTGATTGCCTCAAAAGCTTACTTCCTTGTCTCAGTCCACTTGAACTCCATATTCTTTTTTAGCAATTCTGAAATAGGTTTAACAATTTGAGCAAAGTCTGAAATGAACTTCCTTACAAAATTGATTTATCCAAAGAATGATTGCAAAGCCTTCTTATTCATAGGGAGAGAGATCCAGTATTGATTTTACTCTATCAGGATCAATTGACATCCCTTCTTTAGAGACTACATGCCCTAACAATTTGCCCTCATGGACTGCAAAAAATGACTTCTTTGGATTTAGGGAGATGCCAAACTCTCTATATTTCTAAAACACTTTCTCCAAGTGTTCCAAATGAGCTTATTTTTTATGGGAAAACATAGTCATATCATCAAGGTAGATGAGAATGACCTTATTGATCAACTCCCCAAAAGCATAGTCCATGGCTCTATGAAAAGTGGCCCTTGTATTAGATAAACCAAAAGGTATTCTCTAATAAGAAAAGGTGCCCCACTTAGTAGTAAAGGTTATCTTGAACTGATCTTCATCCTTCACCCAAATCTAGTTGTACCTTGAGAAACCATCTAATAGGGAAAACCTCTCAGCCCCTACAATAATTTATAAAATTTGGTCAATATGAGGAAGAGGATAGTGATCCTTCAATGATGCTTTATTTAGGTTCTTGAAATCAACACATAAATGGATGTCTCCATTCTTCTTCCTGATAGGGACCAAGTTAGAAACCCATGTAGAATGTTTGATAGGGTAGATAATATTTGCTTTCAATAATTTAAGCAATTCTTATCTCATTATGGATTCAATCTTAGGATTCATAGGTCTCTGCTTTTGCCTGAAAGGCTTTGCATCAACTTCCAGCTCAATAGTGTGTTGAATGAATTTTTTATCATATACCTTAAGATCTTCATATGACCAGGCTATAATATCTCAGTATTTGAGGCATATGGCCTTAATTTCCTCCACTTATTTTGGAGAACAATGAATGTCAATCTTGAGTTTCTTATCCTTTTCTACTTCAATCTCTTTGTAGATCTCATCATTGATTTCCATGGCTCTTGATTTCCTCCCATATTCATTATCAAAGAGGCTTTCTAGTGTAATAAAACCCTTAGGGATATGATTGTTCTTCAATTGTATAACATCTTGTTGATCCATTTCTTGAGGGAGATCTTCTTGCACACTAGATAAGCAAGCTTCTCTTACTAGAAAGTCAATGATCTGATCATCACTCTCAAAAACTTGCCAAAAAATCTATCTATCTAGTACTGCAGGCCTGAAGACTAATTTAACTCTTTTATCCTTTGATGATCCAAGATCTGAAGAAGGGCTGAAATTAGAACCCTTAATAGCTAAAGCATCAGCCAACATATTCTATTTTCTAGGAATAGAGTGGATGTTTAAAGCATCAAAATATTCCATCAAATCCCATACTCTATTCCTATATGATTTTAAGTAATGGTGCTTGTTGCTGCATTTCTCTATGACTTGATTAACTACTAGCTCTGAGTCACCATATATATCTAATATTTTAATTTCCATACTCTCTACTTGCATCAATCCTAAACATAGAGCCTCATATTCTATAGCATTATTAGTACAAGACCATGTCAATCTATAAGCAAAACTTTTCATACCTTCTGAAGGGGATTTCAAAGTTACACCAACACCAACCCCATTTTTGCATCTTGCTCCATCAAAATGCATTGTCCAAATTTTTGACTCTCTCAATGACTGATTAGATATGGTCGGGGTCTTTTTCTCAATTTTAGAAGAAATGTTATAAGTGCCCATACCTATCCCAAAAAGGTTGTAATCCTCTCTGAATGGCAACTCATCTTCCACTTCTAACTCTTCAAAGCTCTCTACCAATTCAATTTCATCTAAATCTGAGAGGTTACACATGTCTTCTTCTATTTTTTCAATATGATAGGACACAGGATTTTCAGGGGTTATCCTTATTCTCTTGCCTTTGTATGGAATCATCATGCTAGAGTAATCCAAATACATATAACCTCCTAGCTTAGCAATGAACTCTCTGGAAAGACACAGACCAAAGTAAGGCTCTAGGTCTACCACTACAATTTCTTGTACAATAGTAACCTTTGGAGCTCTATGTAATCTCATCAACACATCCTTAACCACTCCAATGGTCTTAACTAGTGTACCATCCAACTACAAAACTCCTAGATAGGAACGAGTATATTCCATACCCATTTCATCATAGACTACTTTGGGCATGACTGTGGTTGAAGCCCCTGAATCAATCATACAGTTGTGGACTATCCAACCTTCCATTCTCAAAGAGATATAAAAGGGAGGAGGTTTGTTTTTCAAGGTTGCAGGAGTCATCTTCTCCTTGCCAGAAGGCATGCTAAAAATTGTGGTAGTCTACTTTTCTTGAGAATTCTTACTTAAAGAAGCCTTGAGTAGATCAATATGAAGAGAGTGTCATAGAGACTTGCTCTAGAGGGGGTCCTCTTCATCTCTTCCACAATATTAAACTCTGACTTTTCCAAGTGGATCTTCTCATACTTCTTCTCTAGTTCACCATACTTCCTCTTGTATTGTTGTGTAGATTCAATCCTCTATCTCTTAGTAATGGAAGGAAATCTCAGCTTTTCTTGTGCTTCATCTTTGGAACTTATTTGTTCTTTATTTTCCTTCTCATACTACTTTGGAGCACTCATCCCATTTTCTTGGCTTCTAGGGATTGCATCCCTCTTTTCAATTGCCTGTGGAACAGGGAATTTATCATTATTTTGCAAAGGGGATTCCCTTTTTTTTTGAGAGGGGACTTGAAATTGACCCATCTTCTATGGATCAACCTGCAATGTCTTCTTTCCAGACCTAGTCATGATAGAAACTATTTCTTCTTCATAGAGATCTTGTCCGACCATAATTTGTTTCAGCTGCCATATCATGTTGACTCTTCCTTTATGATTCCTCTCTACCTTCTCCATGGCCTATTGCACATGGTGTTGGTACATGACATAGGTATCTGAATCATGAGGATCATTACAAATAAGACATCAAACATTTACCAGACTGGTCTCAGGGTCAAATTCTTGATCTTCTTGATTTGAGTTAACCCTAGGTCCTACACCATAGTTGGTGCTAGGCTTCTGATCCCTATTAATGTATGGGAATATTCTCTACTGAGACCTTTCCATATCTCTCTTTTCCATTGCATTCACCTTATTATTGATTATTTTCAAGGTATTCTGAATATCAAGCAACAGGATGGATTCTTGGGGAATTTGAGATGGGAGTGGTGGAAAAGGAATTGAAGTAGATGTTGTTTTGGGAGAAGGAATTGGGGCCACTTGGGGAAGTGGTGATGACAAGGAAGGTGGATCCATATATGAATATGTAGCTACCTTAGCTTGAAACTGAGGGATCTCAGAGCAATATGGCATGACTATCTTTGGAGGTAGCCTTCCTACATTGATTAGGATATTTTCTGCTTGTACGACAACATTGTATACTTGAGGAAAGGTAGATACTCCTGACTATTGAGTTTGTAGCCTGAGGTCTGACCCAAGGGCTCTGATGTAATACATGAAAGTAAGGGGAGCAACTGGTCTAGCTTTAGGAGGTATCCTTTTCCATGTTCTACTAAACCTCAGGTTAAAATCAGAGACTAACTCTTGTTGATGTTTCTGCATAGATGTGAATTGGTTTAGGAGGGAGAAAGGATCAACAGATTCATTGAATTCTTCCACAAAAGGACCAGCTAATGCAGCCCATGAAATGATGGTGTTGTTTTCAAGGGTTCTAAACCAATGTAAAATTTTTCCTCTAAAGGATAGGGCAAGAAGCTTGATGATAACATCCTCATTTCTAACATTGTGGATGGTTGCTAAGTTCAGTATATCCTGACAATGCTCATAAGTAGTTTTACTCATACCATCATACATAGGTATAGCTTTGGATATAGCTTAGGGAATATCATGCATGAGGGTAAGTCCTAAAGGACCAATGGTATCCCAATTAGGGTATTTCTATGGAGCTTGATTTAGATTTACATTTTGCTATCCAACCATGTTTATTAGGGTTTTTAATGGAGTTTGACTTGGGGAGAAATGATTTCTTGGTGGTATTTGAATCTCTCCAATAGGTGAATCTAGGGATAAGCTTCTTGTATGCCTAGATCTTCTTGATGGTAGCTCAAATAATGAAAAAGGTTCTTGACTATTCCTAGTAGAAGACCTAGTAAACATGAAAGAATGAGCTACTAAAAGGGCTTTCTAGGTTCTTGATCTCAGGGAGTCACCAAGTGAATTTGCTTCCACCACTTGGTGAGGTCAAGACAACTCACTAAATCTTGATTCCTCTAGGAAATGAAAAAATGATAACTAGTGTGAATGTTCTATAAATAGGGTCCCACTAGGCATGCCAAAAATTATTGGCATATGAATTGACATCAATGTGAATTCAAGTTATGACTATCATATGCAATGGTTTTTAAAGAAGGTGAACACTCACTAATCACAACCTTGACCCCAATATTGGATGGATCAAAATTGCTTTTAATCCAACCTCTAGAGTAGGTTGGTATACCTTGTCAACTAATTAGATGTTGACTCATTTAAGCTCAGTTAAATGTGTAAATATAGGGATAGAAAGAGGGAAGGGTTTAGAAAGTAATGATTCAATAGTGGATGGATAAAGCTAACAACATAGGCATCTATAGGGAACCTCTGACAACTCAATTCTAGTAGACAACACTTGTGATTAACAACATTCAAAACTTAGTAATCTTTAATAGTAAAGCACATATGCATACTTCAAGAATTATTTCAAACATCTAGGGCATCAATAATCCAAATAGTAAAATTAGATCGATACTCTGATTAACAAAAATAGAATCCTTTACAAGCATACATTTAGAAATGAAGCATTTCAATTTGCTCTAAGCTAGCAATCCAATATCAGTAGAATAGACTAACCATAGCAATAGTAGCATAAATGACTTCAAGATTGATAATCCATAAAAGAAAGAATACTCAAGTCTGAGGTAAACATCCAAGTAATGCTCCTTCTATTGATTTGTAGAAAGTGTACACAGTAGGGCAAGCAAACACTTTAGAGTCAACCCTTGAAAGTGAGGGTTCGACCTCTATTTATAGTTTTGCATTAATTTGAAATATTTGAAAGAATAGGGAACATTACAAAGAAGTTGAAGTGCCAGATCAACAAGATGCTGAGGTGGTAGCCTCATGTTTGATTGAAGAAAGAAGAAAACTATGTGATCCTTCGATCTTCTACAACTTGGCTTCTGCAAGTCATTCAACTTTCATGGCTTCTAGTTATAGATCTAAAATCAAGGTCATCTCTTATTCTTGTCATGGCTGCCCTACCATAGATCTACAACTAAATCAGCTTATGGATCTTGATTCTCTATCACCTCATCTTCCTGCTCTCTTCAGCTCAAAAAAAATTTGAATCAGAGATCTGATATCTTATGTTGTGTCAACTTCATCTTTTATACGTGATTTGAGCCATTTTGTATGTAGGTCGTTGATCTCCTATCGAACGGTTGAGATTAGATCATTTAAAAGCTTGGCACACTCTCTCATGATCTGCAACACTTCATAGCCTTTGCATCCCTTTCTACTTCCTCCTTGACGACGTAGAACCATGTTATAGCTCACAATTCTAAATTATAATTTAAAAGGTTTAACTACTTTGACTGTGAGCTGGGACAAGGGAGCCTTTATCATTAGAATTTGCCTTTTTAACCTTACTCTAGACCGTGCAACATAGAACCTTACTGTGAGCCACTATTTTGATTTATGAAATAATATCATTGACATTACAGGCCATGATGTAGAATAATAGGCTAAAGTGTGTGGTGTATAACCAACGTTTGAAGCATGCAACATAAAAATGTGTCCTAGCCTACAATTTGGATCACCAAACCTAGGAGTTTGACCAAGCTGATTGTAGCATGGAACCATGAGCTAAGCCATGCAATATGGAACATGCGCTGGATCACACGATATGAAACCATGTTATACCCCATGATTTGGGTTGCCAAATTACCAAGTTGGACTATGTTGACCATGACGTAGAACCATGATTTGAGTCATGTAGTATAGAAATATGCACTGGATCGCATGATATAGAAGCATATTTTGCATTGTAATTTGGTTTTCGAACTCGCAAATTTTGACTACACTGATCACGATATGAAACCACGCTCTAGGCTATGTGGTATAGAAACTTTATCGCAAGCCACTTCCTCCTTTTGTGCTTTGATTCATGAATCCGGAACTGCAAAGTACCTGTTTGACTGGGTTGATCATGCTCCTGAGCATGCTACACTGCACCATTATCACAGTTTGGAGCACCCTTTAGGACTTAGAAAAACTTTAAATTTTTTCTAATTATGTCACCTTTTTGGGCCTACAGGAGCAATGTTTGGTAGTTGGTGACATGTCTACTTGTGAGGCAAAGCTCATCATCAGTAGACCAATGTTTGATTAGGGGTGAACTAACTTGATTTTTGAAGTATGGTGCAAAATTTTAATTGATTCTATAATAATACTGGATTCGTACACACACACTGTTGTTGAAATAAAAATAGAGTATTACTTTTAGATTCATGGTTTAACCTCTAGCCTTGGATATATGCCAAATTATTAATTTTGTTGATTTTGTTGTTTCATTGTTTCAAAGAAAGGTTCGTTCTATTCCTAAAATTCTCAAGAGCAATTCCCAATAGAGTTGCCATTTGTTGTTGTGCTTGCACAACATGCCCCATTTCTCATTGACTAGAGCCCCACATATTTTTTATTAGTGAATTTTTCTCTTGCTTGCTTAGGCTTGTGCATAATAGTTAACCTTCCAAGAAATCAAGTTTCTAGTTGAAAGCTTTTGATCATAGATACCCAATTTTTGCTTACCTTGAGTTTGTTATGATGCTTATTACCATTATTGTATATGGTAATTTAAAAAAATAAAATAACCTCTCCTATTAGATCAAGATCAGAATAAGCTTCCCAATACGTACCTACATGCCTATGTTCTCATAGCCTTAGCACACCAAACCTGTGTAAATTCAGGCACTATAGACTTGGATTTCCCCCATGTAGCACAAATGGCTTGACTTTTTGACCCCATATCTCTTTCAATGCTCAATAAAAATTTATGAAATCACCTCTATTGGATGTGGATTGAGAAGGGTTATATAACAAACAATGATCCTGCTGACATGGCCAAACCACTTCAAGCGTTACAGGCACACAAGCCAACTACAGACCTTAACCTTGAATCTCCTCAAGTATGGTTCTTAAGGAAACATGTAAGGATCGACCAGACCAAAATCTAACACCTGTAGAATTCGATGACCAGTTACACAAATCAACAAATAGTGGTGATTCAAAATTGATCAATTATTATGGAAGATTGAGGTGGCAAGCTGAAAATAGCAACAACACAATGATGGTTGGTATGACGTTAATAATTACCTCGTACACAAACCAATTTAAATACATGAAGATAGCAGTGAGCAACTCACGGTGCTAACAATTTTTTTGAACTATCGATGAGCTGAAGAGACCAGTGTTAGAGATCAGAGTGATGGCCTCCTCCAATAGGGTAGCCCTCAAGACAAGGATTGAAGCATTAGATGAGAAAGAGATAGTCAAGAAAATGAATGCCAAGAAGACTAGGGAACAAGTATGGGGTGAGGAAGAACTCGTTGAGTTCTACTTTCAATATAGCATAGAATAATGGTGATGCCCCCATTACCTGTTAATGAATATCTTCAACCAAGCATATGAAGATAAATATAAGAGACCCCCTTGATGCAACAAATGGAGAACCAATCTGGAAAAACTCTTGTGCCCAAGAGTGCATTTCTCCCCGAATTGCTTTCATGGTTAGCTATTTCTTATGACCCAAGAGCTAGGGCTATTGTTAATGGGTGAAACAAGCCCATAAATCGGATCACATTGGAAAATATCAAACAGGTGTTCTGGTTGGAAATAGCCAAGAAGTGCTACAATGCAAAGGTAATTTCAAAACAAGCTCAACACATGATCGGCATCACCTTCTATAAGAAATTTTTCAACTACGACAAACCAACGTCAACAGATTTTTCAATTCACAAGAGTTAGTTTCACAAATGGGCAAGAGACTACGCCAATATGATTCATGTGGTGTTGGGAGTTGAAGACCTCAATTGGATCAGCATCGAAGTGATGTATTTAATAGTACAATGTAACAAGACCTAGAAAATACCCATGTATAGGTGGTAAGACATAATATGTGAGACAATAGATCAAGAATTCAAGGAGTTACAGGAGGCCTTAAAGAAAGATATATATTTCATGCCCCATTTCTCACACTACTCATTCCTTGTGCACCTGATCATTGGACAATTCAAAGACGATGCTATCTAGCAACTCAGAGGAATACTAAGAGAAATCATCCAAGATAGATTGTTGTGCATCTATGATGGTACGTCCCCCTATTCAAAATTATGTGGAAGGTTTCTAGCATCAATATACCATGTGCTCACTAAGAAAGAACCCCCCAGAATGAGTTCGAGTATAATTAAGTATCTTCGAGAGATGGAAGCTGGAGATTACTTTCTTGATGAACATTTCAGTTTTATTAGAACATACGAAGGCAAATTGCCATTGAAATCCCTACCCACTTATTATCCCAAATCACTGGCTACCTTAGAGATAGTAAGGCAATCAACGAAAGAAGCCAAATTAATATGGAAACAGAAGAAGACCAGGGTTCCTTGGCTCACAACTCTAGGAAAAATAGGGCAATATGTGTATAGAGGGTATCCAACAATGTTAAATTCTTTGTCAACGATGGATTCCTTCTACTTTGCAAAAATTACTTGGAGACCTTATGATCCCAATGGTCGTTACAAAAAGATCGCTTTGGAATCTAAACCAATGGAGCATAGGAAATATGAATACGAGGATAATCTTCTATGGGCCTAGAACAACAAAATTGATGTAGAACAAATATGGCACAATAAGAACTTGGAAAAAGCACATACTCACACAGAGATGGTTGGGGACTACTCTTCTAATTTAAGGATGGTAAGGAAGGATACACTATATAAAAATGCACCACAGGTAACTGCCATTCCACCTAAAGAGTTTGTTGATCCTGTCATGGAAATTATGAGATTGAAACCTAAGCAAATTGAAATCATAGCAGAAGTATAAGATCAGGTTGCACAAGAGAAAGTTGATACTTCTCCTTCTACCACCCAGTCCCCTAGTATGAGTAGAGGAAAGGAGACTGTGTCTATTTTTGATGCCCAAAAGAGACTCATAGTCAAGAGTTTGACATTGGCTCTATTGGCCTCGCAGCACCTACAAAAAATAGTTGCAGGTTCACCATGATCAGTACCAACAACATTCATGGCAAACAATAAAGAAATTAAGATCTCTATCGCGGTTTGGGAGAAAATAAATAAAGTTGGAGGATTCAATGAAATCTTCAAAAATTATCAGGTAGTGATACCCAATACCATAGGACCTCCTCCTCTCAAGAGAGCAAGGATTGGATCAAGTGCCAATGAGCCCATGAGCATCACCCTGATCAAGAAAGAAGACTTTGAACAATTCACTATTGAGGAAGAAGAACAAATTGAAGCTATAATGGAGGACAGGGTGGTAGAAAGCTAAAGTAAAGGTAAAGTGCACTTTTCACCTCCATCAAGTTTAGAACCCACTTCCAAGGCCACCATCATCATTCCCACTGATGGGATACAATCCCTCCAAATAGATCCCAACATAGGTGATGCAATGATAGGAGGAGACTCAGTCTCACTACTGAAACATGGAGTGCAGGTTCATGCACAAACTGCTCTAGCCATCGAGAAGGAAGTGATGGCTTGGAGATCCAAAGCAGAATCATTGCAATCAAAAAATGAGAAGCTAAAAGCTGAAATAAAGAAAACTAAAAAACAAATGCCTTCTGACAGAGACTCGTTACAAGTTCCAAAGCTTGCCACTAGATTCAAGGAGAAGATGGTCAAAATAATTGAGAAGGAAGCAAAAATGATAGAGACTTGTTGCAAGAATTTTGGAAAGATAATGGAGATAAAATCTCTATTAGAAAGGGTAGATGAGAAGATAGTAGCTATATCACCGGTCTACGAAAAATGTAAGACCAAATATGAATAGATTAGGTCCATGCAAGTAACCACCATTTATGGGAAGGTTCATAGCTGCCTAGGAGAGTATGAAAAAGTTGCAAGTCTCAAGGCAAAAATACCTAGATGGAACAACTCGGTCAAAGAGCTAGAAAAAGCAAAAAAATATACAATTTTCCAATTGAAGCGCCTTAATGTTGATCCCCAAAAATTACTCAACACAGAAGGTTTATGTCAGATAGTCATCCGAGATATCAAAGAATTTTCTTACGAAGAGGTCGAAGAAGACAAGCTCTATGAAAAACTCATTTCATTGACCACGTACTCCCTCGACATATTTAGGTTCTTCCAGAGTAGACATCCATTCATAAGAGAAGACAAAAGCAAAGGAATCAGAGCATTAGACAAGATTTGCACAATCAATGGGGTCAATGAAGAAATCTGGGTTCTTATAGCAGATTTCATTGGTGCAAGTCAGGACGAGCGAGAGGCAATTAAAAAGAGTCAAAAGACATCTGAGTCATAAAGTGGCATGGAATCCAAAATGGAAGAAAAGGAGAAAGATAAGGTCAATGAAAACTAAGCAGGGATTCGACTAATTTTGCTAAAAATATTTTTGAGACAGTTAGATAAAACAGACTATACAACACTCGATTGATGATAAGGCAAGAGATGTCATCAGGTGGATGGTTCAGATACAAATAGTTTAGGTAGTTACAAAGTTACCACAACTATAAGAAGAACGTCTATAACTAGAATAATGATCTAGCTTTGACATAGCATTTTTTTTCTAAGAGGTATACTCGAGTGCCCGTTATTTACTATTGTATCTCCTTTGTTTTCTTTCTCCTTTTTCATCTCCTCATTCCTCCCATTGCTATGTAGGTTTTTGATAGGAAATTGCCCAAGAAGCTAAGAATATTTCCAGATTATTGAGCCAGAGGTCTAGAGACTCGACTGTTGCAATATTCGAACAAAAGAGTGAAAGGTCCTTGTTACGATATTCGAACGAGGATCTTTATTGTATTAATCTTTCTAAGATTTAAATGGTGATTCCATGCCAACTCTTCATGTAATATCATTCAAATATTAATACAATTTTGGACTTCTTTCTTGTTATATTTATTTGTTTATCTTTGTGTGTGTCTTTGTTATGGGTTACATTATTTGAACGCATAATCAACGCTTCTTTTTGTTGGTCAACTGTTATATTTATTATGATATTTGAATGAACCTAATTGCACCGATTATTTCATCTCTCCTTTCTAAATGCATTGAATTGTTATTAAATATTGCTACAATAACCCAAAGGATTAAAGCACCGATCATACATAAGGCATAATATAACTATTATCATTTTAGCTTGATCAAATTTTATAACTCTTAAATCATAACCATAAATCTAGAAGAGCATGAACTTAAAGAATTTAAGCTCACCTCAAGGTTATCCTTACCATACTTGATCTGTCTATAAAATATTAAAGAACTCTATTCCCAAGTTAAAGAGGCAGGTCAACCAAAGCCTGTAATAGCTCATTGGAAATAGGTTTTTTTGTAGCGTGACAACTCATCCTATGGATGCAAAAAAAATACCCAACAACCCTCTTGAACCTTCCAAGCATATTTGACTCTCTAGAATCTTCCCTCCAAGAAGCTCCTAAAAAATCTATAAATGTAACCCTTGAGGAGGGCATTCCATCCAAGTTTTTCACAACAACAAGACTTTACCAAAATTTCTAGCATTTAGTCTCCTCTTCATGCTATATTGCTTCCCAATTGCTCACTTAATATTGTTCCTCATTTTAGAAATCTAGCCCTCTTAATCAAGTACTTGAGGTGAGCTACCTAGAAGCGAAGGTTGCAAGCAGTTGGTGGGATCTAAAAGGGGTAAGCAAGAGGAACAACATACTATCAATTGGTTGTGTCCTTCCATCTTTCTCTTCTTACTAATTTGGCTCAATATTTTCTTTGTTTTCACTAATATTTTATCTCCTTTTTTATATCTTGATGTTACTAATCATTTATATATTATTGCTAATCAATCCTAATCATTTCAATTATTGTTTATTTCTTGTTCATTGTAGTTTTCTTTTTATTAGTTTATGCTACTCTTGTGCTATATATTTATATATTGATTAGTACATATCTTCATAAAAAAATTATTTGGTTTTACTACCTTCTTTGTTTTATTTATATGACATATTACGGTATCTAGCCCTTTTGAGGTATCCCTACACCCTTAATATAGCATATCTCAAATTTATGTACCTTTTATCTTCTTATTTTACTTACAAAAGCAAAACCACTATCGAACTACAAGATAGGTAGTGGTTTCACCATTAGAGATTTTTCACACTTTATCTAAGTAACAGTGGGTTGAATAGTTCCAACTAAAAGATCTAAGGTTTCTACAATTCTAATAAACAACTCCTGATTTTCTACAGTGCTAACCAATAGATCTAAGGTTTCTATAGTTCCAACTGGTAGATCCTAGGTTTTTACATTTGCAACTAACATATCCATGATTTATATAGTTCCAATTGGTAGATCCTAGCTTTCTATAGTTTTGTTAGTAGATCCAAGGTTTCTATAGTTCTAACCGATAGATCCAAGGTTTCTATAGTTCCAATCCATAGATCACGAGTTTTTAGAGATCCAACCAATAGATCCCAAGTTTTTACAGTTCTAATTGGTAGATACAAGGTTTCTACAATTCCAACTGGTAGATCCAAGGTTTCTATAGTTCCAACTAATAGATCCTAGATTTCTATAGTTACAACTAGTAGATGCAAGGTTTCTATAGTTTTATAGGTAGATCAAAGGTTTTTACAATTCTAACCGATATATCCAAGATTTCTACAATTCTAACCAACAGATCCTAGGTTTCTACAGTTCTCTAACATGAGGTCCATAGTACACAATAAATATGTTGAGTCTAAATGAGCAAATATAGTGATTTGAGTGTGACCTTGAAAGGTACATAGAATAAATAACTTGAAAAACAACATATTGATATATTGTCTAGCAAGGATGGAGCGATCAAAGTAGGAGGGCCTAGTGAGTTTGAAGGGTTTGGTAGGTTTCTAGAGCATCAGGTCTGGAATTGAGGAGGACCATGGTTCTAGTGAACAAGGTGAAGAAGATAAATTTTTCAAAACCTTTTGACCCAAGTGCTCAGTCATGGGTCAATGTCCTTAAAGAAAAATAGAAAGCTCATGAGTGGTGTTTCAATCTTCGTCCTATGAACAAAGAGCTTATGGTACTAGATGACCTGGCAAACATGGTGGTAGATCAAGGAAATATATATTTGGTGGGAAAATTTTTTGGGGTCAAGCCATAGTTGGATGCCATTAGGAAATGGGTTTGGGAGAACTGGAAACCTCTCAACCACATGGAGATTGTAGCATTACCAAGAAGCTTCTTTTAGATGAAACTTAACTATTCAAAGGATTAAGATAAGACCCTCCAAGGGGGACCTTAGTTATTTAGCTAGAGAGATATATTTTTGAGAAAATGAAGCCTAGATTTTGATCTCTTTTCATAGTACATCAATTTAGATCCTATTTGAGTGTGTTTTCTTGATCTCCTGATGCATTTTTAGCACGAAGAGATTCTTGTCGACAGAGCTAGAAACATTGAATAGATGATAGCTATGGACCTTGCTACCTTGGATAATTCTTGAATGCTCTTTTCTAGGATATGCATTAATGCTGACCTGAGCCAAGAGTTGTCAAAATCCATCAAGTTGATTTCTAAGTATGGATCATGGAATCAGGTAATAGAGTATGAAAACCTAATGGTAAAGTACAAGATTTTTAAGAAGGTTAGACACCCAAGTTTTTTCTATAATACCCAAATAAATAATTCTCAATTCAAATAGAACTGGATAAAAAAAATTGATAATAATGCTAAAGTGAAAAACCTCAATGCCAATGGAAAGGTGGGCAAATTGAGAGGATCAAATAGAAGACAAGAAATGGGGCAAAAGGAGCAGGAGTCATTGGAGGAGATCCAATTAAAATAGAACTCTTGATGATAAAAATTGACGGGGAGATTTAGAAAATTTTGGAGAAGGATGGTTTTTGGAAGACTCTAAGAGAAAGTTGCAGACACTTGGAATGATGAAAGTGATGGACATGACCAATTTCCTGGACCAAATTTGTTAGAATTAGGACGTTGTTTTGTTTAAGTTTGTTATTTTGGCTATTGTATTTTTTTTTTCTAGTATTTTTGTTATGATTGGGTGGTAGCTATAGTTATTTTAAGTTTTTATTTTGGAAGTGGTCTACTAATCTATCATGTTTTGGAAGTTATTTTATTGATATGTGGTATTCTAAGGTTCAATCATAGTAGTAAGTGGATGATAATATTTTTTTTAGGTTGTTGTAGCATATTGTATTATCTTACACAACTTGATGTATGGGTTTGGGGACCCTAAAACCCCTTACCCTAATTAAAAAAAAAAGTAATAATAGATTAACCAATTGTTTAAGGAAACTTCCCATCTTCCTTAATCTAGGAAGACCCCATTGCACTAATTTTTCAGTTTTTCTTTACCTATTTTACAAGTTCGTGCAAAAATGTTGGTAGTGGTAAAAATGCTAACAACGAATTCACAAAGGCAATAGTTTTACCTTTGAGATAAACATCAAGAGTTTTTTCTATCTCCTAATATTTGTGTCTTTTTTCAAAACGTGATTTATTTATTATTATCATTATTCATACATTTTCCTTTTGTTTAGGTTTTTACAAAATTGTTGGCAATTGCAAAAATGTCGGCAACAAATTTGTAGTGGCAACGATTTTGTCTCAAAGGAAAAAATTAGGTGCCCCTATTTTAGAATATTTATCTTCTATCTTTGTAGGATAGTATTGATTTTTGTTTGTTGTAGTCTAGAAATTTTGTTCTTGTTTTATCTACTTAAAAAGGTGAAATCAAATAATCTAGTGTAGTTTAAACATAGAAAGGATATTGTTGTTATTATTTCTATTCTAGGCACAAAACTTGAAGTGTGTGTAGTTACATTAGGATAGTTTATTTGATGCATTTATCTTGTATGCCCTTGCCTTGAAAGGAAAAGAACCTTTGATTTTATTGTATTATTCAAATCAAGAAGCATATTGTATAGGTTTACTTTCATCATCTTGTTTGTATTGCATCTTTAATTTCAGATTTAGGCTTTTAAGGTTTAGGCAAAGAATCTTAGGAGGGAAACATAGTTTTCCCTTAGAACTTGTAAAATATACACATAAAACATAGTCTAGGCCCTTCATATCATATACCATAGATCATAAACATATTGAAGTAAGTAGGAAAGCCTAGGCTTCCCACATTGTTGAGGAGTATATTAGGCCCCTGTCCTTTTACATTATTATGCATAAAAAACTTACATAATTATAAAATTGAAAACCACTCCCAAAATTATAATCATCCATATGAAGCCTTCTAATCAAGATGGTACAAAGGTATTCCAAATCCACCGATACAACTTAAAAATACTTGTTTCCTTTGATAATGTTGAAGCTTTCCATTTTCTAGGGAACTTTCAATAGTTGGACTTTGATTATGGTCACTTGCTACAACTAGTCCCCACCATATTGGTCTTCTAGTATTTCCTTGAATGTTTCTCAAATATCATTATCGACTTAAAACTACAAACCCCTTACTAAAAACAAAACCTAGAAATAAACATTGTGCACTTATTCTATTGCACTTATATTTTAATTATTCAGTCAAGGTTACAACCCAAAACCTATCGTTAGAGTATAAATTTTTAATCAAAATACCACAAGAAAGGAATCAATGCAAAACAAATTGTAGCTACAAATCTTATCTTTAAGAAATATGCTCTATTATGTGTTTAAGACTCCAAATAAATTACACAAATCTAATGACTTTTTTTCAAAAAGGTACTACACATCAACCAACATTAGCAAAGATATCCATTTGCATAGAATAATCAATGGAATTCCCTTAATTGTCATGTACCTCTACCTCTTACTTTACAAAAGTATAATGACCTATAGAGGAGGAGGTCAAATCCTTCCTCTTTCTTCATACCTCCTTTCACCCATCCAAAGAGACGACATCCCTATATGATGGATTATCTTGATACCACCTTGAATACAAACCTAGGGCTTTTTTCCCTCAAACTAATTGGCTAACATGAGTGAACAAGTTGATTAGGTAAATAGGTTAAGTTGATTGACCAATTTATGAACTAGCAAATCCTTTTCTACTCCTTTAGAATGTGTGGTTAAACCTATACTCATTAGTATGATTGACTTTCACATATATTTTGCAATAAATTCTTCATGAGTTGTCATGCCAAAATCAAAACCTTTGAAAGCCCATAACCCTTATGAAAGTCATTATCCCTTTTATGTAGACAGTCCTTGGCTATATGTCCTTCATCACGGTAAAGAAAATATGTATATAGTTTATTAAGATAATTGAATTTATAAACACATTCAAACCTAGGCCCTAATATCCCTATACAATGTGGTAGATTACCATCTAAATCCATTTCGACATAGCACAAGGATGGACATGAAAGCTCACAAAATTCTCAAAATTATTTTTACACCAAATAATACTCTCTAACTAAAAATCAATTTCTTTCAAATATGGCCCAAAAGCAAAATTCAAAGAAGTTAATTCAAACTAGAGCAATCATTTTGCTTTGGAAGGCCCTTAAGGGTGAAATTTGAAGGAACAAGTTTGCATACAATAGACATATCCACAAATAAACCAAGTACCAAATTGTAGTACATACTATGTAGTCTCCTCTAAACTATCTTGGTGTCTACCTTAAACCATATAAATATTTGTTCAACTTACAAACCTTTTGTTCTTGTCCTTTGATCACAAATCCTTCTAGTTGTGACATATATATCCCTTCTTTAAGATCACCATTAAGAATTTGCACTTTTTTACATCCATTTGATGAAGTTTCCATCCAATATGTGTTGCTAAAGCACAAATTATTTGAATAGTAGTCATTATTATTGTTGGTGCAAAGGTTTATTCATAATCTATTCCTTTTGTTTGAGTATATCCTTTTGTAACTAATCGAGCTTTGTATTTTTCAAGAGAACCATCTGCTTTGTATTTTGTATTGTAGATCTACTTACATCCTACTGCTTTCTTTTCTTGTAGTAGATCAACTAGGTCCCATATTTTATGTTTCATTAGCATTGCATATTTTGATTCCCTAGTTGTCTTCCATTCTAGATGACTTAAAGAAGTTTGAGTAGTTGTAAATTTTGTTGTAGAATTTATCAATCTCCTAATTATTCTTGTTAAGCTACGAGTTTGTGGTCTTGTAGTAGTAAGATCTAGCATTTGTTCTAGCTTTGAATCCTTAAGTGTATCTCTAAGCCATATTGGTTCTTTTCTTTGTAGTGTTGTAGTAGTTTCTAAATTTTCAATGTGTTCATCATATGTTTCTGATTTTGATTCTTCACTTGATGAGTCATCTTCTTATGAAAAACTTAGAATCGTTCTTGTATCAAGTTTTTGTTCTTTAAAAATATTTTTGTTTCCCTAATCAAATACTACATCTCTTCTTATGAAAACCAATTGTAGTTGAATCAATTATTTTGTATCTTGTTTAATCATCATCCTAACCAAGAAATATTCCACACAGTTTTATCATCTAGTTTAGTTCTTCTTTGCTTTAGAACATGCATGTATGCCTTACATCCAAATATTCTTAACTATTCTATTTTTGGTTTTTGTCCTGACCATACTTCTTTAAGAGTAACATTTTTTAGTATTCTTGTGGGAGATCTATTTTGTACATACACAATTGTTTTAACAACTTCTCCCCAATATTGATGATCAATATGAGCTTCTTTTAGCATATAACGAACCATTTCCATAATAGATTTATTTTTTATTTTTGTAATACCATTTTGTTAAGGTGAATATACTATTGTAAGTTGTCACTTTTTTACTATTTGTTTCTAAAAAATAATTGAATTCCTTTGAATTTTTTTTTTCTTTCTGTCTAAAAAAAGATTCTTGATTGATTTTCTTGTTTCTTTTTCCACTAATTGCTTGAATTGTTTGAAGCAACTAAATGCTTTATATTTGAATTTCATAAAATATACCCATATTTTTTTAGAATAGTCATCAACAAATAGTTGATAATATCTATGTTCTCTAAGGTTGATACCATTCATCAAACCACATAAATTTGTATATATTAATTCTAATGATTCTTGAGCTCTATATAGACTAAGTTCAAAAGGTATTCTATGTAGTTTTCCTGCAAGACATTCTGGATAGACAGTAGATTTCCATAAGAGTTTAGGTAAACCCTTAACCATTTTATGTTTACTCATATCATTCAATGAGGATGCACTTATATGTCCTAACCTTTTATGCCAAAGTTATTTTGTTTCTGAAATACCTATTGTCAAAGCCATATTTGATGATGTGTGAAGAGCAAATAGACTATTTTTATATGAACTAGAAGCTATGACTTTTTCTTGTTTGGTAATAAGGCATTTTTTATTGTTTTTAACAAATTTGAATTCAACTGCTAAATTTTGATCCATTAATTGAGATATTGAAAGAAGATTAACAGTTAATCTAGGTACATATAGTACATTATTAATTATCCCTTTTTTATTTGATAAATCAATTAAAACATCTCCTACTCCTTTGACCTCGTAAGTCATACTATCTACTATAACAATGGGTTTTTCATGTTTCTCTTGAAATGTCTTAAACCATTGTTTATTTCTTGTCATATGTCTACTCACTCCAGAATCAATATATCAATATGTAATGACCCAAAAATCTAACTAACAAACTAGAGAATTATATATATATATATATATATATATATATATAACAAACATATACTTGATAGGGATTTACATACCCCTATCTAGTGTATGTTATTCTATGAAGTTATCTAAGGCCTGGTCTAATGTTTTAAGTTGTTTGTCTCATATCCACTATGGAACAACTTATCCCCTTCCTTAATCTGTCAAAAGTATATGACCATCCCTACATCATACATAAGTCTATCTCTATAGGTATACTAAGCGTATTACAAATAAGCTATCAGTTTCATCTCTATGAATGAGTTAACTTATCCTTTTTTATCTGTTAAAAGGGTACGCCCATCACTACACCATACACAACTCTATGTAGGTACACTAAGTGTAATACAAATAAGCTATCAGTATCATCCCCATGATGAGCTAACTTATTCCATCCATCACTTCTAGTGATAACTAATTTCATTTGTATTAATCTATTGATGTTTTCGTACATCTAACTAGTTTAGTTTTTTTTTTAATAAGCATTCCTTGAAGAATAAGATTACTCGAAGTTCCTCCCTAAGGGATCCAATAATCCCTTAGGTTTATTTTTCTACTTCTAACTCATAAGTATAATCATTTTAGATACTATTCCTAATCATCTAAACTACATAACCATCAAGATCTCCTAGTCATTCTTTCCTTAAAAAGGGATGTGATTAAGTCTACCCACTTAATTAAATATGGATACATCTATAATATCATCAAAGGAAGACACATAAATGAGATGTAATTTCTATTTAAAACATTAACAAGACATGATAATTTATGAAAATACGACATCATAGATCTTTTATTAAACAAGTAAAATATGCATCTTCCATTCATAATTTAAATCATTACATAACCCAACTAGGGTAAAAGTATCACCACACTAAATGAATAGAGCATTACATCATTATCCAACTAGGATATTACTCAAGCTAGAGTCTACTCCATAATAAGTTTTCCATAACAAGAGCTTCACTACAATATAAATCAAAAGGGTCAATGTCTTGGTTCTAAGTGTCCTCCTTGGTCCTCCTTGCTTCTCCATCACGTAGTTGGTAGTAAGGGATTAGGACAACTCATAGATTTCATGAATTATGCATAAATTATTCAATCAAACCATCAGGAGGAAACCCCATAATTTCCCACACTTATTCTTTCACCTAATGTTTCCTTTTTCTATACTAGCATACTTCTTTCATTAATCATACAAAGTGCGTTCATTATCCAAGAATGAAAATCATCTATCATTAATTCCATCATAGAAGGAGAGTTATTTTATCCTTTAAGAATGAAAGTCATTTATCATTTATCAACACAAAATATTTCAATAAATATTCTTTTAATAAATCAAAAATCTATACTTTTAATAAATCAAAATACTTATAAAGTTCATTCTCCTAATTAATAAAAAGCCCATAATTTTGACTAATCAAATACCCATACTATTCACAATCTACACAATGTGATTATGCATAAATCATTCAATCAAACCATTAGAAGGAAACCCCATAATTTTTCACACCTATTATTTCACCTAATGTTTCCTTTTTCTATACTAGCATACTTCTCTCATTAATCATACAAAGTACGTTCATTATCCAAGAATGAAAGTCATCTATCATTCATTCCATCATAGAAGGAGATTCATTTTATCCTTTAAGAATGAAAGTCATTTATCATTTATCAACACATAGAATAATTCAATAAACATTCTTTTAATAAATCAAAAGTCCATACTTTTAATAAATCAAAATACTCATAAAGTTCATTCTTCTAATTAATCAAAAGCCCATACTTTTGTGTAACATCCTCATTAATTGCTATTATTTTATTTGGAAGAATGTGATACTGTGTTTAGTTATGGTGCAGGTCTTCGGACGAAAGCAGACTTGCCAAAAGAGGAGAACACCCACCACCTGGCAGAGACAGTATTGAGGCGTCAAGTAAGGTGGGATATGATATCGTGCCTATGGCATCGAGGCTCGTGGGTACATGGAAGCCCACTAAAATTATCATATAGGTCATACTGCTTGTATTGCATTATGCCTGCTTGCATAAAAATGCATTCTGCTTGCTGATTGAATTGAATAACATATATATATATATATATTATAATTTGATTTTGGCAATATTTTCTGAAATAACAAATATGTTAAATAAAATAAAAAAAAGAGAATATATAAAAAAATAAATAAATAATATAAAAATAATAATAATAGTAAAGCCACGTATTAAATCGAATGAAAATTAAAATATATATATACAACTATAAAAGTAATATTTAGAATAAATATAAATATAATTATTGGAATAATATAAATAATAAAAAAATAAATATAATATAAAAATATATAAAGGGTGGTCTCTGTTGACAATTTTGTCACATTGCATAGAGGGGTAGAAAAAAATCAAAATTTTCTTTTTGTAAAGTGTTTCTTTTGTTATTTTTGAAAATATTTGTAAGTGTTGCAGCAATTTTGGCTTTCAATGCCACCCCTTGTACATAAAATGAAGAAGAAGAGCTTCGTTGCCGAACAAGCCAAAGAAGATAGCTTCGCCAAAAGAAGGAAAAAGTGTCGCGATATCGCGACATGTTGCATTTTCGTGGCTCAGAGCGACAAGAGAGGGCAAGAAAGAAAAAGTGTCGCGATATCGCGACATGTTGCATTTTCACGGCCGAAAGCAAGGAGAAGGAGCAAGAAGGAAAAAGTGTCGCGATATCGCGACATGTTGCATTTTCGCGGCTGAGAGTGACAAGAGGAGCAAGAAAGAAAAAGTGTCGCGATATCGCGACATGTTGCATTTTCGCGGCCGAAAGCAAGGAGAAAGAGCAAAGAAGGAAAAGTGTCGCGATATCGCGACATGTTGCATTCTCGCGACCAAAAGAGGAAAAGTGTCGCGATATCGCGACATGTTGCATTCTCGCGACCAAAAGAGGAAAAGTGTCGCGATATCGCGACATGTTGCATTCTCGCGACCAAAAGAGGAAAAGTGTCGCGATATCGCGACATGTTGCATTCTCGCGACCAAAAGAGGAAAAGTGTCGCGATATCGCGACATGTTGCATTCTCGCGACCAAAAGAGGAAAAGTGTCGCGATATCGCGACATGTTGCATTTTCGTGGCCAAAAGCAACAAAAGAGGACAAAGACATAGAAATGTCGCGATTTCATGACATGTCATATTTTCGCGATGCAAGAAGAAAGACCAAGCTGAAGACATAGAAATGTCGCGATATCGTGACATGTTGCTTTTTTGCCACTCAAAAGGGGCACGCGCTCCAAGCCGGGTATTTTCTCGAGATGATCAAGTGCCTCATAAATGCATTTTTACTTGCCCGATAAGCTCGCTGCTCATTTTTGGCAATTGGAAGCGAAGTATCAGTCCCTGAAGGAGAGCCCAACAAGCATGGCGGCCACTCGAGCATTGCACCCAGAAACCAAGGACACTCAGACGGCTCATCAATGCATGTTTCCACGGTTGACTCGGTCACAGTTGCCAGTTCTGGTAATGGATTTGAGAGCTCAGTCATGAGGGCCGCGAGGAGCCGACTTCTCAGATCTCAAGAGTATACTTCGCCATTCTGTGTAATAATGACTCAGAGGGTCGGGTCCTCTATAAAAACCCAGGCATTGTAATGTAAGAGGGGGGGAAATTTTTGCTAGAAAGCTGCTATAACTTGATGTCCTACGATTAATACTAAAGAGCTTTGGGCTCAATTTCTCTCTTTTATGTTGCCTTCTGTGTTTATTTCTTTTGTCTTTCTTCATTTGCATACTGTAACTCTGAATCCTGAATTCGGTGTGCGATTGGGGACTGTACCCTAAAATTTGCCCGAAGGATACATAGGAGAGGAAAAATGCTATATTGGTTTTCTTTTATGTTGCTTGGTGGGTTGTGGTTTCTATTATATTCGCTTGTCCTAATCGTCGTTACTCTGAACCCTAAATTTCGATGAAAGGGAGAAGGAGAATCCTGGAGCTCGCCCAGAGGATACATAGGAAGGTTAATGTGGCGTTTCTTTCGTTTATTCTTGGTGTTCTTTGCTGCTATTCAAGTTGTTAGTTAGTGATCGTGCTTCCTGTTCTCTCCCACTTTAAATCATTGATCTCTCTTCCCTTACTCCCTTTTTATTTCTTTCTCTAACCCTAACTCTTTTTATCTCTTTCCTGCACCCTTACTCTGTTTATCTCTTTCCTGCATCCCTTATCTCAAAACACCAAAGTAGTTTAGCATAGGAGCCGACCTTTCTCCGAAGATTGGCACGAGGGGCATCTCTTCCCTTCGGCCTTTCAATGTTGGTCTAGGTCTAGGGCGCATACACTTACCCAAATCCTTTCCTGGGAAGATTTGATGACCAATAATTTTTGGCACGCCCGGTGGGACACTGGTCCCATGTTTTAAGGAAGCCCGAGTTTGGTGAATCTCTGGCTTGCCTCCATCTGGAAAAATCACCTGGCGACTCTGACTGAGCTGAAGATCCAGATTTCTTGATCGTAGGTGCCTTTTAAAGCTGAAATAAGACACCCAGGAGGAATCAAGGTTTGGTGAGCAGCCTTGACCTCACAAGCGGAGAAAAGAATGTTCACCTGGCGACTCCAACTTAGTGGCGAGAACCATGATCTCTGTAGGCCACTGCTATAATGGAGAGGGTATGCTATCCCAGCTGGGATGATCGTGGCCCTCTAAATCTCCAAAGTTACCATGAAATTCCCAAAAGTGCCTTGAAGACATTGACAAAATACAATGGCACTAAGGGAATGGCCCAAGAGCACCTTGAAGATGTTGCTGCTTTAGCGACCCTCCATGACATAACCCATGAAGATGTCATGATCAGACTTCTGGTTCTATCTTTGGAAGGAAGGGCATTGCAGTGGTACAGACTGCTCGGGCATAAAAGCATCTGCTCATGGGATGACTTAGCGGGAGCGCTAATCAGAACATTTGATGGCTCTCAAGACCCCTTCCAGCTTTTGATGTACCTCTCCACCATCACAAGAGCACCTCTGGAGAGCATCACGGACTTCAATGTCCGATTTTGTAGAAGTTGGAAGAGAATTCCAGGAGAGATCCAACCGACGCCCGCCCAAGCCCACCTCTTCTATGTTCGGGCCTTTCACCCGGACATGAGCCTCCTCTTACTGCAATCAGGTGAACGAAGATTTCCTCAAATATTTGAGGAAGCAATACGAGCAGAGCAACTCCTGCTCCTATCTGGAAAGTGGTAGTGGGGGGAAACTCCATCACTTTCTCCAATATTTGTTGCTCCTGTCTATCCTGCACAGTATTCACCATGGAAGATTCCTCATACTGAGCAGAGACCTGAGATGCAGTCGTTTGGAGCTCAAGAGGCAAATTTCGTCCAAGGCCAACGATGGGAATATGCAAGCTTTGCCCCAACAATGAACAATATGGTTGCTTGTAGTCTCCATCAAGAGATGGGCCAAGGAGAGAAACAGACTCAAGTGGCAGAACCTGAGAACAAAGAGGGCACATTTTTGCACCCTTTTTGTATCCCAGTGGATGGCACGCAAGTATTCAGCCAGGATCCATTAAGCATGCCTCATCAAGAGGCTGAGCCCAAGGAGATCCTGGAAGCAGACTTATCATGGGAAAAGCCCTATTGTCGCAGAAAGAAGTTGGAGGAGCTCGTATTCAAGAGTCCACAGCTGGTGGACTCTCTAAAATGGTGGTATTGGTTCCAGCCATCACCATAACCGGTACCCACAAAAGACCCCCATGCGGCGAACTTCTTCGCCACATCATTCATCACCAGTATGGGTACTGGCAGGAGTGACAACCTGCCACGTTGCACTCCGTTTGCAACATGGACAACTTTGGGAAGAGGCTAGCCGAACTTCAAAGATCAACTGAAGTTCAATCAGATCTGGTCCGGACATTGCAGGTTCATCGGATAGGCACCCGAAGCTGGGTTTATGGTGGCGGCATGCCAATCATGTCACAAAATTTTGTGTAAATACTGTAAATAGCCCGGCTAGTAAATAAGTGCCGAGGGCGCTAAGTGTTGCTTAGGAGCTTAGGCACAAACAAAAAAAAAATGCCGTCAGTGGATAGTCAGAGAAGAGGACAATGGGAATGACTCTGTTGCCCAATGGATAAAGGCCTGGGATCTCTGCATTCAGACGAGCTAAATGCCCCGTGAGCCGCCAAGAATGTTGACAATTTTGTCACATTGCATAGAGGGGTAGAAAAAAATCAAAATTTTCTTTTTGTAAAGTGTTTCTTTTGTTATTTTTGAAAATATTTGTAAGTGTTGCAGCAATTTTGGCTTTCAATGCCACCCCCTTGTACATAAAATGAAGAAGAAGAGCTTCGCTGCCGAACAAGCCAAAGAAGATAGCTTCGCCAAAAGAAGGAAAAAGTGTCGCGATATCGCGACATGTTGCATTTTCGCGGCCGAAAGCGACAAGAAGGAGCAAGAAAGAAAAAGTGTCGCGATATCGCGACATGTTGCATTTTCACGGCCGAAAGCAAGGAGAAGGAGCAAGAAGGAAAAAGTGTCGCGATATCGCGACATGTTGCATTTTCACGGCTCAAAGCAAGGAGAAAGAGCAAGAAGGAAAAGTGTCGCGATATCGCGACATGTTGCATTCTCGCGACCAAAAGAGGAAAAGTGTCGCGATATCGCGACATGTTGCATTCTCGCGACCAAAAGAGGAAAAGTGTCGCGATATCGCGACATGTTGCATTCTCGCGACCAAAAGAGGAAAAGTGTCGTGATATCGCGACATGTTGCATTCTCGCGACCAAAAGAGGAAAAGTGTCGTGATATCGCGACATGTTGCATTCTCGTGACCAAAAGAGGAAAAGTGTCGCGATATCGCGACATGTTGCATTTTCGTGGCCAAAAGCAACAAAAGAGGACAAAGACATAGAAATGTCACGATTTCGTGACATGTCATATTTTCGCGATGCAAGAAGAAGAACCAAGCTGAAGACATAGAAATGTCGCGATATCGCGACATGTTGCTTTTTTGCCACTCAAAAGGGGCACGCGCTCCAAGCCGGGTATTTTCTCGAGATGATCAAGTGCCTCATAAATGCATTTTTACTTGCCCGATAAGCTCGCTGCTCATTTTTGGCAATTGGAAATGAAGTATCAGTCCCTGAAGGAGAGCCCGACAAGCATGGTGGCCACTCGAGCATTGCACCCAGAAACCAAGGACACTCAGATGGCTCATCAATGCATGTTTCCACGGTTGACTCGGTCACAGTTGCCAGTTCTGGTAATGGATTTGAGAGCTCAGTCACGAGGGCCGTGAGGAGCCGACTTCTCAGATCTCAAGAGTATACTTCGCCATTCTGTGTAATAATGACTCAGAGGGTCGGGTCCTCTATAAAAACCCAGGCATTGTAATGTAAGAAGGGGGGGAACTTTCTGCTAGAAAGCTATTGTAACTTGATGTCCTGCGATTAATACTAAAGAGATTTGGGCTCAATTTCTCTCTTGTATGCTGCCTTCTGTGTTTATTTCTTTTGTCTTTCTTCATTTGCATACTGTAACTCTGAATCCTAAATTCGATGTGCGATTGGGGACTGTACCCTAAAATTTTCCCGAAGGATACATAGGAGAGGAAAAATGCTATATTGGTTTTCTTTTATGCTGCCTGGTGGGTTGTGGTTTCTGTTATATTCGCTTGTCCTAATCGTCGTTACTCTGAACCCTAAATTTCGATGAAAGGGAGAAGGAGAATCCTGGAGCTCGCCTAGAGGATACATAGGAAGGTTAATGTGGTGTTTCTTTCATTTATTCTTGGTGTTCTTTGCTGCTATTCAAGTTGTTAGTTAGTGATCGTGCTTCCTGTTCTCTCCCACTTTAAATCATCGATCTCTCTTCCCTTACCCCTTTTTATTTTTTCCTCTAACCCTAACTCTTTTTATCTCTTTCCTGCACCCTTACTCTGTTTATCTCTTTCCTGCATCCCTTATCTCAAAACACCAAAGTAGTTTAGCATAGGAGCCGGCATTTCTCTGGATATTGGCACGAGGGGCATCTCTTCCCTTCGGCATTTCAATGTTGGTCCAGGTCTAGGGCGCATACACTTACCCAAATCCTTTCCTGGGCAGATTTGATGACCAACAGTTTTTGGCACACCCGGTGGGACACTGGTCCCATGTTTTAAGGAAGCCCAAGTTTGGTGAATCTCTGGCTTGCCTCCATCTGGAAAAATCACCTGGCAACTCTACTGAGCTAAAGATCCAGATTTCTTGATCGTAGGTGCCTTTTAAAGCTAAAATAAGACACCCCAGAGGAATCAAGGTTTGGTGAGCAGCCTTGACCTCACAAGCGGAGAAAAGAATGTTCACCTGGCGACTCCGACTTAGTGGTGAGAACCGTGATCTCTTCAGGCCACTTCTATAATGGAGAGGGTATGCTATCCCAGTTGGGATGATCGTGGCCCTCTGAATCTCCCAAGTTACCATGAAATTCCCAAAAGTGCCTTGAAGACATTGACAAAATACAATGGCACTAAGGGAATGGCCCAAGAGCACCTTGAAGATGTTGTTGCTTTAGCGACCCTCCATGACATAACCCATGAAGATGTCATGATCAGAATTCTGGTTCTATCTTTGGAAGGAAGGGCGCTGTAGTGGTACAGACTACTCGAGCGTAAAAGCATCTGCTCATGGGATGACTTAGCGGGAGAGCTAATCAGAACATTTGATGGCTCTCAAGACCCCTTCCAGCTTTTGATGTACCTCTCCACCATCACGAGAGCACCTCTGGAGAGCATCACGGACTTCAATGTCCGATTCTGTAGAAGTTGGAAGAGAATTCCAGGAGAGATCCAACCGACGCCCACCCAAGCCCACCTCTTCTATGTTCGGGCCTTTCACCCGGACATGAGCCTCCTCTTACTGCAATCAGGTGAACGAAGATTTCCTCAAATATTTGAGGAAGCAGTACGAGCAGAGCAGCTCCTCCTATATGGAAAGTGGCAATGGGGGGAAACTCCATCACTTTCTCCAATATTTGTTGCTCCTGTCTATCCCGCATAGTATTCACCATGGAAGATTCCTCATACTGAGCAGAGACCCGAGATGCAGTCATTTGGAGCTCAAGAGGCAAATTTCGTCCAAGGCCAACGATGGGAATATGCAAGCTTTGCCCCAACAATGAACAATATGGTTGCTTGCAGTCTCCATCAGGAGATGGGCCAAGGAGAGAAACAGACTCAAGTGGCAGAACCTGAGAACAAAGAGGGCACATTTTTGCACCCTTTTTGTATCCCAGTGGATGGCACACAAGTATTCAGCCAGAGCCCATTAAGCATGCCTCATCAAGAGGCTGAGCCCAAGGAGATCCTGGAAGCAGACTTATCATGGGAAAAGCCCTTTTGTCATAGCAAGAAGTTGGAGGAGCTCGTATTCAAGAGTCCGCAATCGATGGACTCTCTAAAATGGTGGTATTGGTTCCAGCCATCACCACAACCGGTACCCACAAAAGACCCCCATGCGACGAAATTCTTTGCCACATCATTCATCACTAGTATGGGTACTGGTAGGAGTGACAACCTGCCACGTTGCACTCTGTTTGCAACATGGACAACTTCGGGAAGAGGCCAACTGGACTTCAAAGATCAACTGAAGTTCAATCAGATCTGGTCCGGACATTGCAGGTTCACCGGATAGGCACCCGAAGCTGGGTTTATGGTGGCGGCATGCCAATCATGTCACAAAATTTTGTGTAAATATTGTAAATAGCCTAGCTAGTAAATAAGTGTCGAGGGCGCTAAGTGTTGCTTAGGAGCTTAGGCACAAACCTAAAAAAAAAAAAATGTCGTCAGTGGATAGTCAGAGAAGAGGATAATGGGAATGACTCTGTTGCCCAATGGATAAAGGCCTGGGATCTCTGCATTCAGACGAGCTAAATGCCCCGCGAGCCACCAAGAATGTTGACAATTTTGTCACATTGCATAGAGGGGTAGAAAAAAATCAAAATTTTCTTTTTGTAAAGTGTTTCTTTTGTTATTTTTGAAAATATTTGTAAGTGTTGCAGCAATTTTGGCTTTCAATGCCACCCCCTTGTACATAAAATGAAGAAGAAGAGCTTCATTTTCGAACAAGCCAAAGAAGATAGCTTTGTTGTCGAACATTACATCCAGAAACCAAGGACACTCAGACGGCTCATCAATGCATGTTTCCACGGTTGACTCGGTCATAGTTGCTAGTTTTGGTAATGGATTTGAGAGCTCAGTCACGAGGGCTGTGAGGAGCCAACTTCTCAGATCTCAAGAGTATACTTCGCCATTCTGTGTAATAATGACTCAGAGGGTCGGGTCCTCTATAAAAACCCAGGCATTGTAATGTAAGAGGGGGGGACCTTTCTGCTAGAAAGCTGCTGTAACTTGATGTCCTATGATTAATACTAAAGAGCTTTCGGCTCAATTTCTCTCTTGTATGCTGCCTTCCGTGTTTATTTCTTTTGTCTTTCTTCATTTGCATACTTGTAACTACGAATCCCGAATTCGGTGTGTGATTGGGGACTGTACCCTAAAATTTTCTCGAAGGATACATAGGAAAGGAAAAATGCTACATTGGTTTTCTTTTATGCTTGCTCGGTGGGTTGTGGTTTCGTTATATTCGCTTGTCCTAATCATCGTTACTCTGAACCCTGAATTTTGATGAAAGGGAGAAGGAGAATCCTGGAGCTCGCCCAGAGGATACATAGGAAGGTTAATGTGGTGTTTCTTTCATTTATTCTTGATGTTCTTTGCTGCTATTCAAGTTGTTAGTTAGTGATCGTGCTTCCTGTTCTCTTCCACCTAGAATCATTGATCTCTCTTCCCTTACTCCCTTTATTTCTTTCCTACACCCTTACTCTTTTTATCTCTTTCCTGCACCCTTACTCTGTTTATCTCTTTCTTGCACCCTTATCTCAAAACACCAAAGTAGTTTAGCATAGGAGTTGGCCTTTCTCCGAAGATTGGCACGAGGGGCATCTCTTCCCTTCGGCCTTTCAATGTTGGTCCAGGTCTAGGGCGCATACACTTACCCAAATCCTTTCCTGGACAGATTTGATGACCAACAGTCTTCACCCGGTGGAGAGGACACTTCTCCAAATGGTGGTCGGGGAACCATAAGGAAGAACCTATGTGTCTTTTGAAGAAAACTAAAAAAAAAAACCCTTTTAAAGAACCCTGTGGGGTGTTTTTGGGTATGTTCATTTTGGTTTTCTATTGCATGTGAAAGGACTGCGACCAACTCAGTAATAGAAGGATTCAGAAGCTCATGAGAAAACATCTCGCCAGCAAATACGAGGTCGATTTTCTAGTATATTTGATTGTGAAAGCTTGTTTGTGCTAATACAATGCCAATTGTTTTTTTAATCTGAGTGGTTGAAGTAATAATGGCTTGAAGTCATAGTCTCTTAAATGTTCTCTACTTAAGAATATAATAAGACAACATATGGAAATCAACTTAAGGATAATTTAAAAGAACTGGATTAAATTGTGAATGGAGTCTACTGTCTGTATTTAGAATTGTATTGCATTTCACATGAGCCTCACTGATCCTTAAGAGGAATGCCTCCTTCACTATTTTTAGCTATTAGGAGGCTGCATAATTTGTTTGGATGTTCGTACGATGGATAAAACGTGATTGTGTGTTGCTTCTCGCAGAACTCCCCTGCATTACTTGTCGTATTATCATGTATGAAACCTGTTTTTATTTTTTTTTAAAGATAGTAGGTTTAAAGATATTATAGTATGTGCTTCTACGACTACTTTGTCGAGTTGGGTTTAGTGAAATATAGATAATATCCAGATAATGAACAGGAGGATTGCATATGGATTTTATTGTCGTATAAATTTATGGAATGCTTTTCATATATTTTTCAATATATATATATATATATATTTCAATATATATATATATATATATATATATATATATATATATATATTTCATGCCCCTAGCTAGATTAGAAATAGTGAAATATTAGACTTTGGGAACGTGAAGACTGTATAATTAAAGCAAGGTTGTAATGTATGTCCGAGCGTTCGCAGATTAAATAGAAATGTTTTTTTTTTTAAGTTGGCAGTACAAATAATTTATTCTAGTAATGGTTGTGTTTGAATGGCAGAGTTGCATTAAGAATTTTATATTTCTATGGTAAAGGTATTTGAAGAAAAATAAAGCAAATCTTAGAATGTCATTAGATCTGTTCAAATTGAAGAGAAGGTCATACTCACTCTCTTATACCATAACTACAAAATGAAATAGAAGTTATAATACACCCAAAACAGGCTTACCCAAGACGTCCGAGGAGAGAGTAGGTGGCTAGATGAGTTTGCCATCGCCGTTGTCTTTTATTTACCATGGAGGTTGATTAAACCTAGTTATCTATAAAAATTATTTTTAAATTAAACATAGTCAAAGCATAGGATGGTTGTATTTGCTAAACATAATAACATCCATGGCATGTATTCTTGTGTTAAATTTAAATAACTTTAGCTCTAAATTATTTATACAATGTGCTTAGAGGAAAACAACTTGAGTACATGTAGCTCATGGATACTATAACTCTTGGAAATGTTGTTTATCATTAATAAATCTTGATTATGTTAGTGGTGATAAAAGGAACTGTCTGGAACAATTAGTAAACCAGTAGTGAAATTACGTCAGAAGGTGAACAAGACTCAATGGGTAAAAGTAGCAGATCATTAAAAAAATAATATACTATATATGTGTATAGGTTACATTCCAAATTTTTCAAAAAAGAATGGATTCGTATGCCTGTCTCTAACTCGATTATGATAAGACGTAGTTATATTCAGGTTTATGGACACAAATTTTTAAAGTCGCATAACCTCTAGACTTAACAATAGAGCGGGAGTAAAAGAAAAGATTCTTTACTTTGAAAATATTAAATCCAATAATTTTAAATATGGTTAGAACCTGTGATTAGGGATATACGATTGAAATATTTCATTAGAATTTTCTAAATATTCTACTCAATGTAAGATCAGAATGTTCGTACATTATTATTTGAAAGGGGTTTTATGATTTCAAGAGAATATAGATTAATATAAGAACAAAGTCCTAAAGGTCTTGTTAGCTTCACTTTATTTTTAAAAGAAAATAAATAGATTGTATTACATTAATGGTAACAAGTTTCATTCTAGATTAATAGGATCTTTTGACATCTATTGTTCTTTTAAAGAAAATAATGAGGCTATGAACCCTTATTAGAATTTCATAGAATAAATAAGAAAGAAATTTCGAAGAATGGTTGTAGTTTTAATCCATTGAAAATTGAGTCTTAAGCTTTGTATATCAATTCAAATTTAGATGAAGATATGTTTCAAATTCATAAGCTTCACTTAGTTTAAAAAGAAACCTCATATGATGTCAAACTATTCCAAACCTTGAAAAACTACTCCAAAAAAAGCCGAGTATAGGGCTATATATATATATATAGATTTCCAAGCATGGCTACTTACCCAACTCTGTTAGTTGTGATGGCGACTAAAGTGAATCGATGTTATCCATTTCTCCAGCTTTTAAAAAGATAGGGGTCTTATGCTGTTGAGTGTAAAGGGTGGCGATATGGGACGTTACCCCAGGATAATGATTGAATGGTATGTGTGGATGCTCACGAATTTACCCCGGTTGTGGAAGAGCCAACAAAGGTTGATCATGTGGTTGGAAGGTCCAGTGGTAGATGGTGTGGGTAGCATTACCGTCAACCAGAGGTGGATCTGAGACATCTGGTCCATTAGCCATGCGATGGCGGGCCTTGGTCAAACCTTAGTTGAAGGTCAATGATCAGACATTGGCATAGTTACACTAGTTCCAATGCATACGATCAGTAGATCCCCATGAACAAGAAAAATATTATGAATCGGTATGCATTGAACAGGGGAAGCTCAACGTCCACCCTTCTAGGTGTTATGGGCCCTAGAAGGGCAACCCCACACCGGGATCATAGAATAACTTGAGAGAAGAGTTAAGATCCTACAATGGCAAACCTTTGCAGGAAGTTGGCCAGTCCCGAGCACTTAAGACACCAGCTGCAGTGGTGAATGATTCTTAAGTGTGAAATATCTATGCCAAGTACTAAATTCAAATTGGGTATCTTATGACATAAAAACATGACATTTATGCTAGTTTGAGCAAATTTTTTTTATATTGTGTTTTGACAACCTTGGTGTATAGACTTGGGTTATGACGATTGGTATCAGAGCCTAGGTTGTGAAACCTTAGGATGTTAAGCATGAATTTTATTCTAACATAACTCTTTTGATGCCAGATATGGTAGGGACCTCGAGGAGGACCAGTGTTAATCTGCAAGAGGAGATTGCAGAAGTCTCAAGAAAGGGACTAAGGTGACTCATAAGAGAGTATAAAAGGGTGCAAGTTGTTGATGTACCATAGTGGGTGGTCAGAAAAAAAAGAGCCTGTCACTGCTAGGGCTACACATAATGATGATAATATGGCTCGAATGATTTAGTTGATGCAAGAGCAATTGAATCAACAACGTGAACAAATGGAGATCCAAAAGCCTCAAATGGATGAGCACATGGATCAGTAGAGGGTATAGATGGCCCAACAACAGGAAATAATCACCTAGTAGCAAAAATTCATTGAGAATTTGTCTAAGGAAAAGGAAACCGAGAAAGTGAACGAGTTTTCAGAAGGTTCCTCAAGAAGGAAAGTTGGTGTAGAGCTGCAAAAGGAAATTAAGAAGCTAGATATTTCCAAATTTGATGGTAAAGGAGATGGTGAAACAACCGTTAACTAGCTAAGTGAGGCCGAGGGATATTTTTCAATTCAGCCACTTTGCTCAGAGTCCAAAACAACATGGGTCATGGCACACCTAGAAGGTCCAACAAGAGATTGGTGGACCACATATAAGAAAATCACATAGAAGGAAGCCACAAATATTCCATGGGAAGATTTTAAAAGGGAATTCAAGGATCACTTCCTTACACCTCAATTTTATATTGAAAAACATGGAGAATTCACTAACTTACGTCAGGGTAATATGAATGTAATTGAGTATTATTAGAAGCGTTTAAGTGGACAATACAATGTGAAGAGGCCTTCAAAATTTTAAGGAAAAGTTGACAACTGCACGTATACTGCAAACACCTGACCCCAAAAAACTATTTATGGTATGTACTGATGCCTCGCTAGAAGGATTGGGTGGTGTCTTGTTGCAATATGAGGCAGTGCTAGCATATGAGTCCAGGAAGCTCAAGAAACATGAAATAACTTATGCTACACATGATTTAAAACTAGCAACTATAGTCCATGCCCTCAATATTTGGAGGTACTATCTGCTAGGGAAGCCCTTTGAGCTTAAAAATGATCATCAGAGTTTGAGGTATATTTTTACTCAACCTCTGCTAAACGCTAGACAACAAAGATGGATGGAGTTTCTAGCTAAATATGACTTTGGTATTGAATATATCAAAGGGAAAGAAAATAAACTGGCAGATGCCCTTAGCAGAATAAGACATATAGAAGCACTTACAAAATTTCAGTATGATCTGAAGGAGCAGATCAAGAAAATGCAAAAAAATGATGAGTTTTACAATCAATGTCATAACAAGGTTGAACGGGAACCGAGTCGACACGCAGATTATAATATCAAGTAGGATCTGTTGTATTTTCGAAATAGAATAATAGTACCCAATGATGAAGGGCTTAAGAGAACTATCCTGCAGGAATCTCATTATGCACCATACTCTGCCCATCCAGGGGTAATTAAGATGAGGGAAATTTTGAAAAAGACTACTTCTAGATCGGGATGAAGAAGGATGTGGTTCAATTTTTAGTGAGATGCCTAGAATGTCAGAAGGTCAAAGCAGAGCATCAACATCCTGGAGGACAACTACACTTGTTCGATGTGCCAAAATAGAAATGGCAAGTAATTTCTATGGATTTTATAGTTGGCCTTCCCAAGACACGGTTTTAGCATGATGTAATTTTTGTGATTGTGGATAAGTTGACCAAGGTGGTGCATTTTATACCGGGTAATGTTCGAGATGATGCACCAGCTATAGCACAAAATTTTGCATGGGAAATCATGAGGTTGCATGGTTTTCCCAAAATAATCATCCCGAATAGAGATTCGAGATTCACTTCTGAGTTTTGGTAAGCTTTGCACCGAGCTTGGGGCACAAAACTCAATATCAGCACCGCGTATCATCCTGAGACAAATGGGCAGACCGAGAGGGTCAACCAGGTGCTAGAAGATATGCTACACATGTATTGCATGGACCACCAATGTAAATGGGAATATTATATTTTCTTGGCGGAATATGCTTATAATAACAACTATAATACCACGTTGGGCATGGCCCCTTTTGAGGCTTTATACGGGCATAGGTGTAGGACACCGTTAACGTGGGATAATTTGGACGAACGAGAAGTGATTGGTCCTAATGTTGTTAAAAATATGGAGGTCCAATTGAAAGAGATTCGGCAGTGACTTCGTGAAGTCGTTGATCATCAGAAGAGTTATGCTGACTTAAAAAGAACCCCTTGATAATTTGTCTTTGGTGATAAAGTCTTCCTTAGATTCAAGCCAACCAAAAGCTCCATTAAGTCCACCAAATTAAGCCCCAGATTTGTCGGTTCATTTGACATCATTGCCAAAATAAGTCATGTTGCCTACAAGCTCGCTCTACCATCAAACTTGTCAAAACTCCACAGTATTTTCTATGTGTCTCTCCTTCGCAAATATGTAGCTGACCCATCTCATGTTCTAGATGTATCTCATTTGCAGACATCGGATCCGCAACTCATTGAGGTTCGAACAATTAAAATTTTGGGTTTCAAAACAAAGCAACTGAGAAGGAGGACAGTGGAGCAATGTAGGGTCCAGTGGGATCACTACTCCAAGAAAAATACCACTTGGGAAGATATTACTGCTATGAGAAACCAATTTCCTTACTTATTTGAAAATTGATGACCAAAAGACAATTTGAATATTACTATATGTATTTGAAATATAATTTTTGGTATATGTTTGACATTTTGGGATTTGATACAACAGATATAACTATTGTGTAATTTTTTATATATGTGATCAGATGTTGAAAAAAAAACCTGCATTTATTCTCTCTAGTTAACACAGGGACTATGTTCAATCCTGAAGGGGAGAATATAACATCCCCAGTAATTGCTATTATTTTATTTGGAAGAATGTGATATTGCATTTAATTTTGTGATGCAGGTGCAGGTCTCTGGATGAAAGCAGACTTGCCAGAAGAGAACACCCACCACCTGGTAGATACGGTATTGAGGCATCAAGTAAGGTGGGATATGATGTCGTGCCTATGGCACCGAGGCTCGTGGGTACATGGAAGCCCACTAAAATTATCATATAGGTCATACTGCTTGTATTGCATTATGCCTGCTTGCATAAAAATACATTCTGCTTGCTGATTAAATTGAATAAAATGTACATATATATATAACAATAAATAGATAATATAAAAATAATAATAATAGTAAAGCCGAAAATTAAAATATATATATATACAACTATAAAAGTAATATTAGAATAAATATAAATATAATTATTGGAATAATATAAATAATAAAAAAATAAAGATAATATAAAAATATATAAAGGGAGGTCTCCACCCGGTGGAGAGGACACTCCTCCAAATGGTGGTTGGGGGACAAGACGCCTGGCCATAAGGAAGAACCTATGTGTCTTTTGAAGAAAACTAAAAAAAAAGACCTTTTTAAAGAACCTTGTGGGGTGTTTTTGGGCATGTTCGTTTTGGTTTTCTATTGCTTGTGAAAGGACTGCAACCAACTCAGTAACAGGAGGAGTCAGAAGCTCATGAGGAAACGTCTTGCCAACAAATACGAGGTCGGTTTTCTAGTATATTTGATTGTGAAAGCTTGTCTGTGCTAATGCAATGCCAGTTTTTTTTTTATCTGAGTGGTTGAAGTAATAATGGCTTGAAGTCATAGTCTGTTAAATGTTCTCTGCTTAAGAATATAATAAGACAGCATATGGAAATCAACTTAAGAATAATTTAAAAGAGCTGGATTAAATTGTGAATGAAGTCTACTGTCTGCATTTAGAATTGAATTGCATTTCACATGAGCCTCGTTGATCCTTAAGAGGAATGCCTCCTTCACTGTCTTTAGCTATGAGAAGTCTGCATAATTTGTTTGGATATTCGTATAATGGATAAAGTGTGATTGTGTGCTGCTTCTCGCATAACTCCCCTGCATTACTTGTCGTATTGTCATGTATGAAACTTGTTTTTATTTTTAAAAAAAGATAGTGGGTTTAAGATATTATAGTATGTGCTTCTGCGACTACTTTGCCGAGTTGGGTTTAGTGAAATATAGAGAATATCCAAATAATGAACAGGAGCATTGCATATGGATTTTACTGTCATATAAATTTATGGAATGCTTTTCATGTATTTCTCAATATATATATATATATATATTTCATGCCCCAAGCTAGATTAGAAATAGTGAAATATTGGACTTTGGGAATGTGAAGACTGCATAATTAAAGTAAGTTTGTAATGTATGTCCGAGCGTTCGCAGATTAAATAGAAATGTTCTTTTAAAAAAAAATCTAGCAGTACAAATAATTTATTCTGGTAATGGATGTGTTTGAATGGTAGAGTTGCATTAAAAATTTTATATTTCTATGGTAAAGGTATTTGAAGAAAAATAAAACAAATCTTAGAATATCATTAGCTCTGTTCAAACTGAAGAGAAGGTCATGCTCACTCTCTTATACCATAACTACTGAATGAAATAGAAGCTATAATACGCCCAAAATAGGCTTACCTGAGACGTCCGAGGAGAGAGTAGACGACTAGATGAGTCTGGCATCGTCTTTGTCTTTTATTTACCACGGAGGTTGAGTAAACCTAGTTATCTATAAAAATTATTTTTAAATTAAACATAGTCAAAGCATAGGATGGATGTATTTGCTAAACATAATAACATTCGTGGCGTGTATTCTTGTGTTAAATTTAAAGAACTTTAGCTCTCAATTATTTATACAACATGCTTAGGGGAAAACAGCCAGAGTACATGTAGCTCATGGATACTATAACTCTTGGAAATGTTGTCTATCATTAATAAAGCTTGATTATGTTAGTGGTGATAAAAGGAACTGTTTGGAACAATTAGTAAACCAGTAGTGAAATTACGTCAGAAGGTGAACAAGACTCAATGGGTAAAAGTAGCAGATCATTAAAAAAATATATACTATATATGTGTATAGGTTACATTCCGAAATTTTCAAAAAATAATGGATTCGTATGCCTGTCTCTAACTCAATTATGAAAAGACGTAGTTATATTTAGGTTTATGGACATAAAATTTTAAAGTCGCATAATCTCTAGACTTAGCAATGGAGCTGGGAGTAAAAGTGAAAATACTTTACTTTGAAAATATTAAATCCAATAATTTTAAATATGGTTAGAACCTGTTATTAGGATATGCGATTGAAATATTTCATTAGAATTTTCTAAATATTCTACTCAAGGTAAGATCAAAATGTTCGTATGTTAATATTTGAAAGGGGTTTTATGATTTCAAGAGAATATAGATTAATATAAGAACAAAGGCCTAAAGGTCTTGTTAGCTTCACTTTATTTTTAAAATAAAATAGATAGATTGTATTACATTAATGGTAACAAGTTTTATTCTAGATTAATAGGATCTTTTGACAGCTATTGTTCTTTTAAAAAAACAACGAGGCTATGAACCCTTATTAGAATTTCATAGAATAAATAAGAAAGAAATTTCGAAGAATGGTTGTAGGTTTAATCCATTGAAAATTGAGTCTTAAGCTTTGTATATCAATACAAATTTAGATGCATATATGTTTCAAATTCATATGCTTCACTTAGTTTAAAAAGAAACCTCACATGATGTCAAACTATTCCAAACCTTGAAAAACTACTCCAAAAAAAATCCGAGTAAAAGGTTATATATATATATATATATATATATATATATATATATATATATATATATATTGCCGAGCAGGGCTACTTACCCAACTTCGTTATCTGCGGTGGTGACTAACGTGAAATGATGTTATCCGTTTCTCCAAATTTTAAAAATATAGGGGTCTTATAATGTTGAGTTTAAAGGGTGGCAGTATGGGACGTTGCCCCAGGATAACGATTGAATGGTACGTGTGGATGCTCACGAATTTACCCTGGTTGTGGAAGAGCCAACAAAGGTTGATTATGTGGTTGTAAGGTCCTACGGTAGATGGTATGAGCAGCATTATCGTCAACCGGAGGTGGATCTAAGACATATGATCCATTAGTAATGCGATGGCGGGCCCTAGTCAAACCTTAGTTGAAGGTCAATGATCATACATTGGCATAGTAACGCTAGTTCCAATGCATACGATCAGTAGACCCCCATGAACAAGAAAAGGATTGTGAATCTGCATGCATTGAACAGGGGAAGCTCAGTGTCCACCCTTCTAGGTGTTATGGGCCCTATAAGGGCAACCCCACGTCGGGATCATAGAATAACTTGAGAGAAGAGTTAAGATCCTAGAATGACGAACCTTTGCGAGAAGTTGGCCAGTCCCGAGCACTTAAGACACCAGCTGCAATGGTGAATGATTCTTAAGTGTGAAATCTCTATGCCAAGTACTAAATTCAAATTGGGTATCTTATGACAAAAACGTGACATTTATGCTAGTTTGAGAAAAAAAATTGATACTCTGTTTTGACAACCTTGGGTTGTAGACTTGGGTTGTGACATTTTGACTAATCAAATACCCATACTATTCATTTTTTTAATCAATTAAAAGCTCATACTTTTAACCAATTAAAATACTTATAAAAACTAATTTCTATAATCAGTTAAAAATCCATACTTTTAACTAATTAAACATCTATAAAAACCATTTCCTTTAATCAATTAAAAGCCCATACTTTTAACTAATTAAAGTACTTATAAAAATTATTTCCTTTAATCAGTTAAAATCCCATACTTTTAACCAATTAAAATACTTATAAAAACCATTTCCTTTAATCAATTAAAAGTCCATACTTTTAACCAATTAAACTACTTATAAAAAACATTTCCTTTAATCAATTAAAAACCCATACTTTCAACTAATTAAACATCCATAAAAATAAAAAAACATTTCCTTTAATTAGTTAAAAGCCCACACTTTTAACCAATTAAGGTACTTATACGAACTATTTCCTTTAATCCTTTAATCATCTTTCAATTTAAAAGAATTGAAACATTCTTCCAATGAACACATTTCTTTCATAATTAAAATAGCCTTTCAATTTACCAATGTTTCTTTCATAAATTAAAATAGCCTTTTGATTTAACAATCATTCTTTCATAAATTAAAATAGCCTTTTGATTTAACAATCATTAAAAGGGGGTTTCACAATTTATGTTTGCCAACTCAACTAGTCAACAAATAGCTTACAGGTGATCAACAACCCAATCAACAGTGAACAAGTCAACCATGTTGACCATGCCAACCACCGACGCACTAGCCCCCACCAAGCGATGGCTCACATGACCACCACTTGGTGGTCACAAGCATAGGGAAGTTTTCCCCCTAAGAAGTCTTATGGCACCCCCACACAACCCATGTGGGGTTAAACTAACTATCATGCCTAAAAGAGTTTAATTCCCCAAACAACTAGCACTCAGATGATAATCCCATTCATCCATGTGGTAACAAAAGGTAGGGGGTCGAGCAATTTTAACAATAGTCAACACAAAAAAGATGTTCGTGAAGTACAACACTACCAACTGGCACTTGAATGGCCCCGCTCGATGGTGTCCTAGACCATCGAGTGATGGTCGAAATATCCAAGGGGCGCTCACCCATTTAAGGAGCATGAATGCCCCCACATCCTCGATGTGGGATTTATGGTAGGAAAAGCCTAAGAGACCTTCCCCTACCACATATTTCTCGAGTGTAGATCCATTGTGCCATGGTACCGCAAAGCGATGTCAAGACAACAAATTAAAAACCTTCTAAACTTTAACTTTAGAAGCAAATAAAAATAGAGGTAGTGAATGATTTGCACCACCACCCAACATGAACATAGGTGATTTCACATAGTAAAAGCTAGTCATGTCAACGCGGTGTCCATTGGTTTTATATGTTGAACACAGGTTTAAGGACATCCACCCGGTCTTCGAATCTCAACTAACTATGGTAGAAATTCCTTAGGGGGGATTTAGCAAAAAAATTGTCTTTGAAACATCTTCTATAACCAGGAGGATGTCAAAGCCAAAGTGAAGAACGGAGTTGAAGATAGGGATTGATTCAGGTGTTCTAATACAAGGTTGCAAAAATTAAACACCAAGTAGGGTGTTAATCCCTTATCTACCCCAAGCCCAAATTCCAACTTTGTACATAAATACCATCTAGCCAAAATTAATGCAAGATACCAAGAGGGGAGATATTTGAATTTAAAAATACTTCTTCCTTTTTCAAAATATCTTGCTCTAAATAAAACCTTTCATTTCTTTATTAAATCTATGAAAGGTATAAAGGGAGAATTAAATAGAACTTTAAAGCATTAATATTTAATATTGAATTCAATTTAATTCAAACCATAAAAGCCATTAATCATTTCCTATTTTGGATTAATTCAAAAAATAACCTATACTAATATTAAATATTAGTAAGGTTCGAGGTGTAGACCAATTGGTTCGACCAAATCCCATAAGGGGGACGGAGGTCCAAGGTTCAAATCTCGGGCCTCGCCATATTGAACGCTTGTCCCTTTCCTGGTGCTTTCAGTGGCGTAAAAGATTAAAATGATTGTGGCATGGTGGTTATAGTGGCAGACTATACGAAGATCTGTGTGACGACTTTCAGAGTAGACAGCGTAAAATATTTTGGCGGCCATAAAATTTGGACAGCCTACCCAGATTCATGACGACTACCAATTCCATGTAAATTCATAAAAAATATATATATTAAACATTAGTGTAGGAGACAACCCGCTCTACGCGGGATGTTTCGCTCTACTTCCCTGCCTCCCCTTCCCCTAGTTTTTCCCTAATTTTATGGTACATCCCAAGCCCTTATCTCTAGGATTGTTATTGATGCAAACGATCTCCTTTGAGGGGGAGGTCCCTGATCCACTTGTCTGCTCCTTTCCCAGCTTGTTTGAGGGTTTCCTGCCTATGCCTCTAACCTAGAGCATCCTTGGGTTTCCTACTGAGCTATCAGTATCCTCTTTCCTGGTTGCTCTCGGGTCTTTCCTAGGTTTTTTGCAGGTTTTCTGGTTGGTGTCGAATTCTTGTTTTCCTCGGCACTGGTTGTGGCTTCGGGTTGGGTGTTCAAAATTCCTGTAGCTCAACCTCGCGTGCAAGGGGATATCGTATCCTATGGAGATCCTCAGACTTGTTGATCCATTTTATAGGCTTTGTGTGGTATGCTACTTCCTGGACTGCCTTCTCGGGCTGTCCCTAGGTGGGATCCTAGTTTCATTTTTCAACTATACAGGATGTTGCTTCCTATACTGCCTTCCCGGGCCATCCCTAGGCGGGATCCTGGTTTCATTTTTCAATTGTTCCCGCTTTCCTGTAGCGATTTCTAGTTTTCCTAGGTGGGATTCAAGTTTTTTTTGTTTGTTCGTGTTAGACCCGGCCCTGCTTGGGCGGGATGGCCCTTCCCAATTTGACTAACAATTTTTTTTGGTCCATCTGCTTCTTTCGAGGTGGATTTTCTTTCCAAGTGGCTTTATCTTCTAGTTTCTCCTTGTTGGGATTCTGGTTTTCTATTTTCCCCTTAGGTGGGATTTTTAAATTGTAATTTTTATGCATAGGCGAGATTTTTTAAATCTCCTGCTTTGGGCAAGATTTTTTAAATTTCCTGCTGGGTAGGATTTTTTTTAGATTTCCTGCTTTGGGCGATATTTTAATGTTTCTTTCAAATAGGCCTACCCTTTGACCCTCTCATTGGTCTGTTGACCTTGTGTAAAAAGGTTTTGGGGCCCCTTTTAAAACCCACTTTTAATGAATTTTTACCAATAAAAAAAAATATTTAACATTAGTATGGTATTTAAGTGGGTTAAAAATTAATAGAGCCTCTATATTTATTAACTCTTTTCAAAGGGGATTTTTTACCAAATCCACTTACACAACAACATATATCAAGTGCATCAAAATAGGTGGGTGAAATCATCATGATCCAATCGCCTATCCTAGTCGAAGACTTATGGTAACTTCTAGGTTACCAACTTCTAGCTATGGATGGCTATATTATTGATGATCACCACAAAAGCAAAAATGCATATATATATATATGAGGGTAGTCGTTCATGTTACCCGAGAGAAATTTGCATCAAGGGATGTCAGGAGATCTGCATGTTTATTTCGTTCTCGCGAAATTGCTTGAACATATAATGCATCAAATGATTCAAAAAGGTCTCATACCTTATTTCGATATACCTTCAGGTAGTGTTGCTTTGAAATGTACTTGCTAGTCACCTGGTTAACAATCAACTCAGAATCACCAAAAATATGGAACTGTTTAATTTTTCACTTCTCGACTTTATTTAGGCCCCAGCATAGTGCTTCATACTTGACGAGATTTTTTGTTCAACTCCAGGTCAGCCGGTACGAATAGGTTTTTTGGATTCGTGAAGGAGAGATGAATACTACTCCAGCTCCGACACCATTCTTGCATCGGGCACCGTCAAAATACATTTTCCACAATTGGTCAGAGGCAAGACCTAGACCGTCAACCATTTTCTCTTCACCCTTATTAGGTTTAGTGATGGTATAGAAATCGATCTCGGTTTCCATCATCGCATTGAAATCTAGCATAGAAAACTCATCCTCTAACCGAAGTCCGTCCAAAGTTTCCTCCATCAAGTTTGTCTCTTCCAGCTCTTCGATCACCAGATTCACTGAGTTTACAACCTTTTCTTCATCTTCAATCTTTTCAATATGATATGGGGAAGGTTTTCATTATAGATTCATATTCTCTTCCCCTTGAATGGAATCTCCAAGTGAGAATAGTCCAATGACAGGTAACCTCCCAACTTGGTCGTAAATTATCTAGATAGACACATACTGAAGTATGGTTCTAAGTCTACCACAACGACCTCTTGTATGACTGTAATCTGTGGCATACTGTGCAGAACAATTGGGACATTCTTGATTACTCCTATTGTCTTAACATGAGTACCATCCAGCTAAAATATGCTTGGGCTACTTCTTATATACTCCATTCCCATAATTTGGTACACTGCTTTTGGCATGACAGTCGTTGCTGCACCAGATTCAATCATGCAATTGTGTACAATCCAACCCTCCATCCTGAGAGACAGATAGAATGGGGGAGGTATGTTTTTCCCAGTGGCTAAAGTGGGCAACGTCTGGGCCAACACTGTCTGAGCAGGATTTTTCTTTTTATCCTTCATGAATTTCAAAGATTCCTGCAATAGATTTACTTGTCCAAGCAGTTGTAGCGCATCATAGAGACTCACCTTAGAGGTAATCTTCTTCAGATGTTCAACGATATTATACAACTGCGCATTGGGCTCCTTTGATTCACCAGCATCTTCATATCTACTCCAGTTTTTTTGTGTTGCCTCTACTCTATGACGCTTGGTCAAAGACGGGTACTTGAGCTTTTCCTTCGATTGTTCTTTTGTTTCGGTTTACATTTGTGCAGCGATGGGTTGCAAAATTGAAGCTTTCACTTGCACTCGATCCTTTTCTGGAGTAGGAAACAAATATTTTAATAAAATAGGCTCATATGCTTTGGGTGCTGGCACAGGCGCTTTCGCTTGAGGCTGCCACTTTTCATTTTGTGTCTTCTATTCGGTAGGTACCTTCAATGGCTCCATTTCAACTAGATCTACCGTGATAGGTTTCTTCCTAGACCTTGTGATGACAGAAACTTGTTCAACAGATGGGACCATGAAGTTGTGATCAATTTTTGAGATCATATTGACTTGACTACTGGTAGCGCTTTCGGCCAGCGTTTGCACATAGTTCAAATGAACCATGCAAGAATATTTGCCATGAGGATCATTACAAGTAGAGCACCAATATGCCCTTTTTGATGTACTCGCTTCTTCATTAACAAACACGGTTGTATTTTTCTCAGCACCCCTATTGGTTGAAGTTTTTTTTTCTCTAGTAATTGGTGGAGTTTAAAATCTTCTTGATCAGAACTCAGCCTCTGCTTGCTTCTTTTTGATAGATGTGATGTCCTTTGACATCGTCTTCATAGTTGAATTAAGCGACTGCATCTCCTGTAATAACTTCATGTGGGGATCTGGATTTGCAGGTGCTAGAGGTGTTGGCAAAGGCAAAGGTACTGGCGGAGAAGGTAATGTTGGGACAAAAGGGGAAGCAGGTAATTGTGGAATAACAGGAGCAGGTAATTGTGGGATAGTTGGAGTGGGTAATTGCGAGACTGGAACTGGTGCAATTTGAGGTGGACTTGAGCTCCATTAGGGAACAAGATACATAGAAGGTATGGATTGTGAAAATGCACTAGAATACAGATGTTGTGGAATATTAGGAAGGATAGGCATTGTTACCTTCGGGGGCAGTTTCCTATGGCAATTAGATCCGCTTTGACCTTTTTGCCCTGCATATACAAATTTGTAAATGTGTTGACATTGGCTTGTTCAATCGCCATACCAATGTCAGAGTTGAAAGCTCAAAGATAGTAAAGCTCGGCTTGTTCATGGGTCGATTGGAGACCATCAGGGACTCTTTGCCAAATTCGAGCGAACCTAACGTTGAAATCTACTATTTCCTCCTGCGGATGTCTTTCGATGTTTGTAAACTGATGCAGTAAGAAAAAAGGATCGGCTTGCTCATGGAAATTCTTAATCAATAATTCTGCTAATTGGTCCCATGTAGTAATAGTAGCGGGTGGCAAGGATCGGTACTAGTACAACAATTTTCCTCTAAGAGACAACACAAGCAACCTTACCATAATGTCTTCATCTGCAATGTCATGTATTGTCGCCAAGGAAGCCACATCTTGGATATGCCCGTAAGCAGTCTTACCCATACCATCATAGGTAGGTAAAGCCTTCAATGTTGCTTGAGGGACTGGGTTTTGAGCTTGTAGATTTAAATCTCCAGAGCTATTCCATGTCAAAAACTACCTTGGTGGTGGTTGCTGTGGTGGTGGATTTTGAGCCATATGGACTGGTGTGTGTGGTTAGGGAGGTGGAAAACTAGTAGCTATACTAGCAGGACTCGCAGGAACAAAAAACACACTAGCTAACTGAGAGGATGTTGTAGTGGATAGGACAATTGGAGGAACTAACCTTGGGTGTTCTCCTAGCTCTTGGATATCAAGCTCATAAAATTCAATAGGATATTCAGAAATCTTGACCTTCAATCTTGTAATCATGAAGAAATCTTTCGCTTACTTCATGTTCGGAGGCTTCTAGGTAGAGCTGAGTCGCCGGATGTTCTAATCCTATAGTACAAGGCGAACATCAAACCTTAGTACTATTGTTAGTGGAAACTTTTGAAAGTCCCACTAAGCGTGCCAAAAATTGTTGGTCACAAATATACCTAGTTACAAGATCTATGCCTTGTGCGCCCTAGACCCGGCCAACATTGAAATACCAGAGGAAATAAATGTCCTCCGGTCCAATCTCTAGAGAGGGTTGCCTCCCGTACTAATTCTACACTAGGTATAATTTTAAAGAAACAAGAAAGAAATAAGAAATTGTGAAAAGAGATGGGAAATATGGCTATAAGCCAACAGAATAGGATGGGGATAGACTAACAACTAAATTTCCACCAAGCAATTAGCAACATTTAATAGAAACACAAACATAGAAACTTTAAACAGTCATGCAAGAAAATAACCCTTAGAGTGCATCTCAGTATTCACTTTCACATAAGCAAATATTAAATTTAGAAGCAGAATTCACTCACAACAAATAATGGAAATAAAATCTTTCAGAAATCACACACAAAAAACTATCAAATGCAAAATCACTTGAAGAACCAGAAGCTGAATTATTTCTATTGATGCAAAGAACTTAGAGTATTTTTCTGTAGAGTGTCCAACCTTATATCCTTTACAATGACAAATGATTAGTCTTTTATAGAGGTATTTCATCTCTATCCTTTAATACATATACAACAAAATGCTGGTAGATCAAAAATCAGCAGGCATATTTTTCTCCTCGACATTAATGGCATTCTGGTCAAAATATTTTGCAAAGAAATCACGATCTGACTTTGACGGGAGGAAATTGCACAAAGAAGTCAATAGAAGTAAATGCTCAGAGCAACCTTGGGCATCAGTGCATTGGGACACAACAAAATCACCTAAATATTGGGCATGAATTTGATTTGCTTTGTACCTTGGAAATTTACTTTCGCTAGAAAATTCCATAGAGTATTAAATTTGTCTTAGAAATCATCATGATTGATAGTCAATGCATTGAAAATGAGCAAGAATTAACTCAGATCTCTTAACATTGAAGCGGAATTTTTGGAAGTGTTGCTTGCATCACTCCCAGAATTAAATGCTATTCTTCCTTGCTTTCCTTCCAAAAAAATTGCGAAAGCGCGCATCCAAGAACCAAATCCCCGTTGAAGGATTTCGTCCAAAGAAGGGGCGAAACAGCCTTGTCGGAGCAACAATAGGTGACAACATAGCCGATCCCAATATTCGAGCGCCTTCATTTTTAATCTTCTCCTTATAATTGTCCTTTTCGTTGTCGCCTCGAAAGAAGGCGACAGGAACTTTTGCCCTTTTGGAGAGGTGACATCACTTGCCAATTCAACTTGGAGTGCTATGCAATGATATTTGCCCGAAACTGAACCTTCAAAACTCCATTCGTCCCTTGAAAAAGTGATTTCAATTTACTGTACTTCAAACTTGTCAGGCGCTCTATTTTATCTTTGCCCAGTCTTGGACGAAATGAACCTTCAGAACCTTGGAAATACTCTTTCACCTCCAAGATGGGCGACAAGGAGCTTCGCCCCTCTTTGGACGAAAGTGCTACCTTTTATATTCATGTTGGGCTCACTATATTTTAAACTTTACTTGCAATATGTTTCACCCCAAGGAGGGGCGACAGAGAGTTTCACCCCTCACTTGGGGCGAAAGCGCCTCTTATTTCCTGTTAGCGCCTAGCTCACGAATTCACTTTTAATATTACATTTTCGCCTCAAGGAGGGGCGATAAGGATTTTTGTCCCTCACTTGGGGCGACAGCGCCTTTTGAAACTCCACTTTGATTAGTGGGCATTCGAACCTCATAACGCTACTTTTGCATTTTTTGTTGCCCCAAAGAGGGGCGCCAAGGAATTTTGCCCCTTTGTTGGGGCGAAAGCACTTTCAACCCTTTACGTAGCACCTTTTTAATTAACCTTGGACGTATCCGACATAAAAATGATTTTCGCCCCAAAGAGAGGTGACAAGAGGTTTCTCCCCTCACTTGGGACGAAAGCACCTCTTTTTATTCACTTTGCTTTCGAAGTCCTTGTTGCTTTCAATTGGACGAATATGTTTCTTTACGATTTGTTTCGCCTCTAGGAGAGGTGACAGAGATATTTGTTTCTCTATTGGGGCAAAAGCACTTCTTAGCTCTCTTCTTGAAATCCAACAAGATATTAATGTTCTCTTTATGCGAAACTCCTTAAAGGCGAAGGTGCCCAAATTTGTCACTCTTCCTCCTGAAGCGCTTCTTGTAAATCAACTTCTTGATAGCATTGCGTTCATTAGCAGTTTTAAACAAAATTCCTTCGTTGCTTACAATATTTCGACATATTTACAGTAATATAATATTACGAAAATAAAAGGCAGAAAACTAAAACTGTATTAAAATTGTATTCAATAAAACTACCACGCCTTCATTAACAAATGCATTAAAATTTTACAATCAATTATTCAAAACAAAATTGTAATGTGGCAAGGTTGCAAAACTGCCAACAATATCACTTAGTAAGATTCGAACCATAGTCTTTGCCTCCAAAGTCAACTTTTCTAACCTCTTGAGTTCCTACCATTTAATTCATGAACAAAAAGATATTTTATTTAAAATTAATTATTGTGTACATCTCCTTATAATGCGAAATGTTTTCCACCATGTCTCGTCTCTCTTGAATTTCCTAAGGTTTAAATGAATAATGTCAAAACCCAAATCTTTTATGTTCTATTGAATGAGGTTGAATCATAGCAAGTTTAGGGCCTTTATATGAAACCCAATTGATTACCTTATGTTAGGATATTTTATTACATTATTATTAGATCATGCATTATTAGTTGAAAGGTTATTATTAGTTGGAAGATTATTTTAATATTTCTTGCATGTAACAATCTCCTAAATTGGGAGTATTGATATTCTAGTTTGTAATCCTAAAGCATGTATTAAATAGGTTTTTGCCTCAATGAATGAACTAAGGCTTTTTTCCATCATTGGTATCAGAGCAAGGAAATCTAAATATGCTCTAAACCTGCAATGTTAAGTTGATCTGGTTTATTAGAAAATATTCTTTGATCCAATCCACCACCGAGTGTGTGAGTATCCGATGACAAGCTCTTCCACCACCAAGTGTGTGAATTTTGATAAGGGGCAATCATTGTTATTCGACGACATGCCCTTCCAATTGTTTGATGTGTATAGGTCTAATTGTTTGTAGATTCGATTCATGGGAAAGATATCCATTGATAATCAAAGCCTATGCGACCATGACCTTGGATTTGGTATCGCACATTTTTTATTTGTGGGAGATATATATTCCTTTCTAGTAGTCAAATTCATAATATTCTTGCACCATCGCATAGATCGTTTCGAGTACTACAAAAACGAGTGGTCATATGCCAAATTTTGAGCAATATTGAAAAAGTTATGGTTGTTTGAAGTTGGCCTATCAATGTTGTTTTTTTTGTTGCACAAAAATTCGTCAAGGAAGAAAAATTCATATCTCCCAAATCTAAATCTAGATCCAAATACAAATACAACCTCAGGTTTGCAAGTTTTCAATATTTCTTGATTTTTATTTTTTAAGCAAAAGCTATATTATTTTTAGAAAAAGAAAAAAAAAACAATTTTTAAGAGAAAGAAAAAGAAAAGCAAAGCTTATTATTTAAAAATAATAATAATAAAGAAGAGTTTTTAGCTTATTATTTTTAAAAGTGCTTTCTTTAAAATAATTATAAAAAAAAAAGCTTATTTTTAGGGAAAAAAAAGAGAGAAAAAAAGTAGAGCTTATTATTTTTAAAAAATACATTATTAAAAGTACTTTATTATTAATGTGTGTTATTTTGGAAGGGGGCTTCTTTTAGGCAATTGTGCAATTTGATTTAATCAATTGTGAAATTGTGATTGTAAATAAGGTGCAATATTGGCAAAGTTTGACATCTTCCCCCTTGCAAAATTCATCAAATAGTGTAAAAGGTGCATTATCGGTGGGGTTCGACACCTTCAATATTTCTTCCATGTTTTCTAAGTTTTGCAGGTGATATTCCGCAAAGATGGTCTCTCCCAAAGTGTTCTTCACAGATTCTCAACTCCTGAAAGGACCAAACTTTAGAGCGTGGAAGACAAAGATGTGAACTATCTTGATAGTGGAGAAGCTATGGGACATTATGTTGGATAATATTACATTATTTGGTACATGCTAATGTACCACCTTAGGTACATCTTTAGATTAGAAGTGTGTCTTAGATTAGAGTGTGAGTATTTACTTTATGCAATGTAATAAATGCACAAGTATTATTATAATGTGCAAATTATTTAATAATGTCAATGTGCATAATAGTCCATGTGCACGTGTCCTTCGAATAGAAAAGTGAAGAGTCTCAAGAAGAGTGAAGGCCAAGAGTGCTCCATATGAAGAGTCTCATTCCATTATATGTGTCTCTATGTATGTGTGCAAGATATACAATGGAGAGATAATGTAACACAATGTAGAGGGTTATCTTATATTTGATATTCTAATTTTATTTTAGATTTTGAGGTTATTTTGCTTTAAGTTTTTAGAATCAAAAGTTAACACATTGTGATATGCATCAAAACACGGCCTCAAGGCATGGACCAAGCAAAGAAGTTTGATGAAGTAGATCAACGAGCATTGATGTTAATCACCCTTGCTACAACTGATGAGATCCAACCACACATTTGTGATGCAAAAACTTCCAATCAAGCATGGGATGCTCTTACGACCATTTATGAAGGAAATAATCAATCCACTATTCTTAACCTTCAATCCCAACTTCACACATTGCGAGTGGGAGATGGAGAGACTATGGAGCAATTTATTTGTAGAGTAGCAGACCTAAAGGGAAAACTAAATGCTATGGGTGAAAAGGTGGAAGACAAGCTCTTAGTTCCCATCATACTTTGAGTTTTACCTAATTCCTTTCGAGTGCTCTTTATCTCCTTTCAAGTCTCTAACAGGATAGTTTCCTTCGAGGAGATGGTCAATATGCTTCAACAAGAAGAAGAAACCACCAAACTAAGGGATCAAATGTCAAATAGTGCACTCATAAGTCAGAAACCTATAAGTCAAAAATGTAGAAAACATATAAAACACAAACGTTCTTTGAACAAAGGTCCTTCCTCATCATCACAACAGCAACCTCATCACCAAAAGAAGTATTGTCATATTTGTGAGCATGACAGCCATGATACCAAATATTGTTGGTACAATGCTGCCACACAAGGAGACCAAGTATGCATACCTCAACAGAAGCAACAACAATATAAGCCACGAATCCAACAAGAGCAGCAAAAAGGGCATGTTGCCATTGAAGTATCAAATTCTAATTATGAAAAAGCACATAGAGTACTCATGAGTAAAGCTACTGTCAAAACCAAGGATGATTCTTGGTATATTGATTCTAGTGCTAGCCAACACATGACAAGGGACAAAGACTAGTTTGATACCTTCAAAGCCAAAGAAGAGAAACCAATGACCATCACAAATGATAAAATCTATGAGGTCAAAGAAGTAGGTGGTGTTTTGGTTCAACTTCCATATGGGAAATGCACCATCAAACAGGTCCTTTATGTCCCAAGACTAGCCAACAACTTGTTTGTGCCCCAACTACTAGAGAAAAACATGAAGGTTGATTTCAAAGTTGAGAATAGACACGAGGTGTTTTATCACTAAGAATGGTAAGTATATAGCCACTCGTTCGTACAAACGTGGCTTATTTGCCCTAAATGTCCAATATACTCCTAATGCAGCACTATTAGCATCAAAGGACACCATGGCAAATCCAGTGGTAGACTCAGTGGCATATCCAAAGGCAAACTCAAAGGAAGAGACAGTGGTCAATCCAATGGTCAACCCAAGGGCAGATGGTGGCAAAATCAAAAGTGAACCCAAATAAGGTTACCTAAGAGCCAAAACAACCATAGATAGAGCATCTAAAGCCAAAGTAGCTAGAGCCAATAGCCAAAGCATCCAATGCTTGAGCTAATTCTAGAGCCAAAACCAAGAGTAAGATCCTAGACTCCTCTAAATTAAGGGGGGTCCTAATATTTCTTAACCTGAATAATGTAATAAGGGGGGATGTTAGGATATTTTATTACATTATTATTAGATCATGCATTATTAGTTGAAAGGTTATTATTAGCTGGAAGATTATTTTAATATTTCTTGCATGTAACGATCTCCTAAATTGGGAGTATTGATCTTCCAGTTTGTAACCCTAAAGCATGTATTAAATAGGCTCTTGCCTCAATGAATGAATTAAGGCTTTTTGCCATCACCTTAGTACTCTTTGAAAGTACTTCAAATAATCCAAAGTAACAAGTCATAAACCAAGGTAAACATGCATCAAAATATGGAGATCAATTATTTCGGCTACTCAACTCCACATTGGACCCTCCCTCATCGAGCCCACTTTGGCGCACAAGGCTTCTTTTACATCCCTTGGAACATGATCGTTCTCACAACCAATCTCCTAAATGTTTGAGCACATGGTTCTATATATAACCATTGATATTCCAAGATTCTCAATTTTTTTTTCCTGGATAGTAAGACTCAAGCAATGGAGGAAATTGTTGCGAATAAATACAATGGCATGTTATGCAATAGTGCAAGAATGCATGTAACATGCATGTTTACTTCATTGTATGGTTTTGACCTACCTTATAATCAAGTTAGGTGGAAAAGGATGAGGAAGTTGGCTTTAAGTCATTCCTATCCATAATCATCCTCTTAAATCTAGATGAGGCTCTTTCGAGTGCAAGCAAAAGTGCCCCAACTACTATTGAAAGTGTGTAATTTGACTTTATTGGCCAAGGCAAATGTTGTATGTTGTAATCATGTGTAAGCCCACAAGAAATCATTGTATAATGCTTTAACATAGAATTGTGATTTAGCTTATGGGCCCATGGTTGAACCTTGTCACAATTAACCTTACTAAAACCCTTAATGGTAATTGTTATGCCAGGCAAGGGTTAAGTAACTTGTAATTAATTATTGAGTTTATGGTATTTATATCCTCATCTACTTGATCCATTGTATCGACATGAAATTACCTTGATCATTTGTATGGGTGCTTAAGGGCATTCTTCCTCTCTTTTGTGTTATCACTCTTTCCTCCCACTCAATATTTTTCTTCTTTATATGATTTGATTTGATGTGTTGCTTCTCGATTTGACAAATTGTTGTGAAATCCAACATGCTATCAAAACAGTACGAAGCATTGTTGCTTGGTTGCAAAAAGATCTCTCAAAGCCTCTCTTACTTCTAATTGCAAGGACGAATTACATTACCTTTGGATGCTTCGTGAACTAATTATAAATAAGAGGCAAAAAAAATCATCTAGATTCATAGTCATTAAGGGTTGCAAACTTGTAAGGGTAAAATTCAAATTTTGTTTCTCTTTTTTAAAAGTTGCCTCTTTTATGCATGAAAGTGGAATATTGGACTAGCAGCAAGGGCAATCTTGGTTTGGCAAGGGCAAACGCTCATGTACCTATGTTTTGTTATGTTGGCATTGGTGCACTTTGTTGGAATATTTGTTAGCATACAGTGCAAGATTAATCTAAGGCCTTTTGGTGTTCCAAGTAGTTATTGAAGCTTGCAAGGATGGGATAAACAAAAGACTCCAAGCTTTTGTCATTTTTTTCTCACCCCAGGTCCATGGCAGTTTTGGGTGGATGGCTTTGGCAAGGTCTCTAGACATCGAAGGTCCATGGTTAGGTCCCCCAAGCCATTTTTTGTGCATTGTTCACCATGTCTTGTTTTTGGTTCCACGTGAATGGAGAGAGGTTGCTCCTTCTTTGAGAAGGTGGCATTTCACTTTAGTTAGGAAGTGTGGCAATCAAGGTCCATGTGGGATGAAGATGTCTCAATGGGCAAAGGGGTCACATGTTCAAATTGAGATCTCAACATTTTCCCTTTTGGACGATGCAAGCCTTAACCTTCGACTTGCAGGTATTCATTAGAGTAGGTGGGAGAGCTCATTTACAACCAAGGCATATGCCTTGTTGGCCAGGAGATGATGGTTTAGTCTTTTGAGAGGAAGGGTCAACAATTTGAATCTTATCATGTCTTAGGTTGTTCTCTTTGTTGGGGTTAGCAAGGGGTTGTGTCTTTATATCTTGGTGACCCCTTTTGATCCTCAACCAAAGGGTGTGGGCACTTAGCTAGCTTTGGACGCTTGTCACCTAAGGGGCACAGGATCAAATCCCACACCTGTTAATTGTTACATAATGCATCCCTTGGTTGCAAAGGCTATCGACATGGATCTTAGATAAAATTTGTGTGTGTGAAGATGGTTGTTCGATCATTCCATACCAAGTGGATACTTTGATTTGCTCTCTTTGCATAAACAAGTGGTGATAATTTGGCAGGTGCCACTCTATCACCACACAAGTGACACAACCTAGTTTACTATAGTTTTTCTAGGGTTTGAAGGCTTTAATTGTTTTTTTGCTTAAAGGATTAATATGTCCAAACTTCCAGAGACCATGACTCTTATGTACAAAAGTATTTTGATCCCCTTTTTTCGATTGCATTGTTTTTTAGCTCTTCGTACTAGCAACATCAATTCAAGAATATATTATAGTGTTAAGGTTGATTTGAAGCGAGATGGACCCTTTGGCTTATTTTATTCACTTGAACAGACAAAATTACAATACTTGGTCAACTCAAATGACCAAGCTATTGAGAAAAATTCTTTTATGAATATTTAAGGATAAACGACAAATATTAAAGAAGATCGTGCTCATAAGGTCTTCGTGGGTCTATTTCTAGTGTTGGTCAAACTTGAATTCTTCTCTACATTAAATACGAGAGTGATGCCACCAACATGTGGATCAAGTTAAAAGGTTTGTTTGTTAATGCCATACAGATAAATCAATTGGTGTTGGGGCTCTCTTCTCTCAAGATGGCATATTTTAGTAATATTGAGGACTATATTCTATGATTCAAGGCTTTTAAAGGCAAATATTGCATCTTCACAACACAATGAAAAGGATGATGTAGAAGTGTTAAAGATTGTCCTTGCTAATATCTCTCCTTTTAAGATTATTAAACTAATGTTTCATATCGTTCTTATATAGATGGAGCAAGTAACTATACCCCTCAATGTTCTCATTCACTTTCAGGTTGCTATGCAAAATTGTGTTGTTTTGAGTACAAGTTTATGCAAAGGAATTCAAATCAACAAAGGCCAAGACTTGACATCCAAAGGCAAGTCAAAGTCTTTGAAGTAGTAGAAAACCACTAGTCAATGATGTAAAGAGGACATCCTATTAAGAATTGCTTAGTGAGATTATACATGATTGAACCAGAGTTTGAGTTATGTCATATGAAGAGGTGCATTAGAGCTTTCATTGGGGGTATTACTATTAATGTCCTTCTCCTTCACCCTTTAGTTGAGTTATGGAGGGTGTTGATAATGTGTGAACTGAATTTATTGGCCAAGATTAACATTGTATGATTTAATCCTATGTAAGCCTACATGCAATCATTGTATGATGTTTTCATATGGATTTATGTATTTCACCTATACATCCATGGTTTAGCCTTGTTATTGTTAACCTCACTAAATCCTTTTATGTTTGATGTTTTGACAAGCAAACATGAACTTGTAATTAATTGTTAAGGTTGTGATATTTATATCCCTCATCCATCAGATCCATTGTATCGGTATAATCTTATCTTGATCATTTGTGAAGGCGTCTAAGTGCATCCTACATCTCTCGTATGTTATCGCTCTCTTTTTTTTCTCTCTAATTCGCTAGATATGGCTTCCTTTTGCTTCGAGCATTCGTTGGATATGGTTTTAAGTTTAAGTGTTGCTCTTATTCATTCGACAAAGTATTGTGAAATACATCAACATTAGATAATTTATTAAATGTTCTTTTATGGTTTCCTTTTGCTATGATAATTCTTTGGATATGGTTTTAAGTTAAAGTGTTGCTTTTATTCATTCCAACAAAGTATTGTGAAATACAACATCAACATTAGATATTTTGTTAAATGTTCTTTTAAAAAAAAAGAAAATTAGATTTGGTGAATGTGAGAAACCCCTATGACCAATGCTCAAGGCTGAGCATCCCCATCCCACCATGATCTCTCATAAGGGGGAGAGTTGAGCTTATCAATAGGGGCCAAACACACAGCCATACACACACCCACCCCTCACACACTCACCTACGTCGTGGTTTGAACCTTGGACCTCCCGAAGAAGAGCCAAAACCCAAATCGTTGTGTTGTCTCCACAGACAATGTTCTTTTAAATATTACTAACTGCCATTCACATAAATATATTTTGATGCAATTAATTATTTATTTATTTTCTAAATATTATGTATTTTATTTTTAACGAAGTTGTTTCAAATATTGCAAAAGCATTCTTAGCATCTTTGAAAGGGATTTTCTAGAGTTCTTGCATTTAGGAACCCATCTCAACTCACAATATTTTTAATCTCACCATAATTGCTAGTTGTATTATTTCTTTTATATCCTCATTGATGAGTAATGAAAAACCAAGGGCTTGTAGCACTATGTTGTCTCTCCCAGTTACTATGGTTTGGATTAAAATCCAATGTTTAAGATCAAACTTTGACATGCAAATGATCAATCGATTTTTTAAACTCAATTGTGGTGTGTTTGGCACTATGTTCTCTCTCCCAAATCCTAAGACTTGAATTAAATCCAATGTTTGATGTCAAATATCACCATGCAAATGATCCATTTTTAAATGCAATGTCATTAAACCCTTGTGTATGTGAGCCATAGCGTACTAATAGTTTGACCAAGGCTTCAGAAAAGCCAAGGTAGGCTATTGCCTTTACCAATAGAATAGCATCATATTTATACCAATAGAATAGCATCATATTTATGTGGTTGTGTTTACGCACATGACTATTCATTGTTTTGATAAATCTGGACAAACAATAGGTAAAAACACTTTTGCAATATCAAAACTGTTGGTTTCCCTACTGTGTTTTGCCAGCTGTTAATAGATAAAATAGTCGATAATTTTATCAGTTCATCCTCACTAGTGCTTCAAATGGGTCAATTTGCCGTGGTTATATGAGGCCATAAATGAACCAAGAAGAGATCAAATTAAATTTGTTTAACAAACGAAACAAAAATTTTCCAGGGACCTGCACCATAAAGTGATATGTGGAACCATCAATATCAGCATGCTTATTAAAAATCTTCAATCACATCAAAGCATCACCAGATCCTCAAACTCAACAAAACAGGAAAGTGTGTCTCAGGATTTTTTCACATATCTTTATTGCATCACAAACAACTATTATGGAAGATTTGAAAACCCACACAACTATGATAAAAATATGATTGAATTTAAAACTTATGTTCAACATTATAACCAATGCTCTAATGAAGATATCTCTTCCTATGTCCAGAAACATTTTTTTAATACATAGAGGAATCAACAATTGCCTTCACTATCTACATCCAACTAAGATTTCGATGCTGACTGCCATCACTATAACCCCTACCCACTCTTGTTCAAACATGGTGACTAACTGCTAAAGCAGCATGAGGTCAACTGCCGGCCCCCCGAGGTTGCATGTTGACAAGCACTCAGCCACAACCAATCAGCCTATTCCCCAAGGAAATATTACTAGACTAATAAGGGTAAGCTTTCTAGATGAGACAAGTGCAATGCTTTGTTAAAAGGTTGCTTACATTTCAAAGCTTTATTGTGCCTAGATTTAGCAACAAATTCTAATTTCAATTTTTTATTCTGTGACTCGCATATCCCAGCCTATCTTTGGTCACAGCTCCTCCCCCTTGATTAAAAAACTAATGGTGAAACAAACCCAGACATTCATTAACAACTAAGTGCTGAAATAAGCTAGATCAACAAGTTCGAAATATCTTCTGCTTGTGAGTTTGAATGGTCTGTATATTATAGCTAGCTGATCTCACCTTCACAACCACAATCCCTGTTTCATCTCTTAGACAGCAATGGTTTGGATGAATACATACAACTAGGAGCAGCTAACCCAATTTTGTTTGGAAAAGTCAACAAATCAAAAAGATTACTGCTCAATCAATCTATTTGCTAGACTAGGTAATTTCACAATAAGGTGCATCAAACTAGATGCTGAGCTCTCACGACAACCAGCTATGTATTTTGATTCTGCATTGATACCCACCAGAAAAATCTTGGATAGCGTTGCAGCTGGAGTGGAGAAGGTTTATTCACTCTGCTTGCATAGCTTGGGCATGATAATTCTCTAAGTCGGCATCGAGATCTTGAGCATTTTTGGCTTCACTGCGCTTCCTTTGATGGCCTCTGCCTCGTCGACGCCTGCGACCATGTCCCCTGTTGCCCAAACATTCATGTGTGAAAGCCTCACTAGCAATAAATTTGTGAAAAAACAAATGCAGTAATTTAAAGAACTTTGATCATAGTCATTACTAAACCTTAGGCAAAACATGCCATCAAACAAAATACTATTCACTGGAAAAGAAAGATGTCAGTACTTTTGTGAAAGGAATTTAACCAGTTCTTAAAAGGATTTCTGTTTAATTTTCTATAATCTTCTCCAAACAATTTCTTTTAATAGAACCACTAAACAAATATCATATAGAGGTGACTAACATGTGGTGAACTTGTGGAGTAAGGGAGTTTCAAAATTTCTTGAAACATATGGCCAAAGGGATGAGGCCAGGTGCTTGTACCAGATAGATTTTGGCAGAATCAGAACACCTGGGACTTGGCAGATTAGCCAAAGACCTCACTTTTGTGTCTGCAGTGTAGCCCATGTGGAGCACGTATGAAGTAGTATTCTCAAATCCAAGAAGGGAAAAGGAATAAATAAAAGCATGTAGAACCACAACTTCAAAGACCAGATGACTTGGCATAAATGACGAATAACGAAATTTCTATTGTTATGAAATTAAAAATTATTAATTTATGAAATTTATGCATTTATCCAGAACAGCATCGAAGGCCAGCATAAACTATCAAGCAAAGAAGACTAATTACAATATGTTGTTGCAGAGCATCCAACATAAAAACTTCTATTAAATAAAAGGTCTATTAATAACGGTTGGCAGAATGTTTGGATAACTGCCAGTATTGCGTATAAAAAGAAAAGGGGAGAGGAGAGGAAGAGAAAACGATGTGCATAGAGAAATAAGAGAGGAATCGGCAGGAAAAAGAAGGGGAAAAGGCAAGCACAGAGAAAGATGAGAGAGAGAGAGAGAGAGAGAGAGAGAGAGAGAGAAGAGAAGGGAGAGAGAGGCCTGAGAATAGACGTCCAGTAGCAATATGTTATGTACAGCCTTCAGGCATATTGGCAATAACATTGACTTTCCACCTCAAATTTTGTTCTGTGCATATATGTTTGAATGGTGTTGCATTGTATTTGTAGATTGCATAGGCTGGCATTTGTGCAGGGTTGCAGGTGAAGAGTGGTTACAGTCCAACCAAAGACGTCGTGGGGAGTGACGTTCAAGTCCAGTGATTGCAGGCAGTTGCCATTCCGAAGGTTGATAGAGCAGAGAGTTGGCCCACATTCAAGTGGGAGAACGTGAATACCGTGCAAGTGGAAAGATCCTTATGTTCAAGTGGAGCTGTGAACGAGGTGTCGTTCACATAGGAGTGTCATTCGGATGAAGGACATGGTGCCATCAACTGATCGTCAGCATTGTCGATCAAGTCAATTGTCTGATTAGCAACTAACTGCTCAAGTGTATATTGCCATGCACATGATTAGTGTTACTGCCATCCAAGTGTTCGTTTGTCGTTCAAGTGCATGTTGTAAAGTGTCGTCCATATAAGTTTGTCGTTCAAGTTGAGTGAAGACTTAGGTATCGTTCGAGCTAGGAACTGGATCACCGTTCAAGCGGGGGAAATATTCGCGTTCCATTAATTGTCGTTCGCATTGTTGGCCATTCAGATAGTCTGTCATTCGAACGCAGTGCCATTCAAGGGAAGGCCTAGAGAACCGTTCTAGTGATACGAGTCAAAGTGTAAAGGTTGCTGCTAAAAAAGGCAGTTTTTCATTAAACTCCTTTCTTTTGACTGCATCATATGTCCATTTCACATCAAGCACTAGTTGATCATTGAAAACTCTCTTTTGACCCACTTTGTGTTGAATTGAAAACCACAGATATCAAAGTGTCTATTTCACAATGGAACCTCAACTGACATGGGCAACCAAACTGCTCTTCAATGCATTTGTTAAATTTTGGCTTTCAACATGTAAAATAAAAGAGATTCTGAGAACAATACAGAGCAGTTCAAGCATACTTTGCCATGCATTTCTGAATCCTGTGTTGCATTTGAGAGTTCTGTTTATTTCAAATTTGTAACCCAGGTTTGCACTTGTCCAAAAGTCGATATCACAGCCAATCTAGCCAAGTTCTTACACAGACGATAATCATTCGGAGAAAATGGTGTACAAAGCAAGGATTTGTACACAGCAGAAAGTGAGTCACTAGAGTTTCAGTAGCATTGGTTTCAGAGGCAGCGATCTGAAATTGCATCAGCAAACCTACGGAAGATTAAACAATTTTAGGATGAAGGTTTCAGCCTATGGAAACTTGGACTGCAGATGCTTTTAACTAATTAAATACTTATAGAGCACAGTCAATTGCATACAGAAACAGGTAAAGGTAAATTTGAAAGATCCAAACAGCAGAGAGACTAGATGAGAAAGAAAAGGACAACCATCATGCTGTGATTGAAGGATTCAGTTCTCCTTCATTTGTCAAAGACAGAAAACATTAACTAAGGTTAAGCTCTTTTTATTTGAAACAAAAACATTAGTTGATAAATTGTTTCTCAATAGGAGTTTTTTTACATTAATGATGAATTATGGTGGAAGTATTGATCAATATTTTGTGCAAGGTATGGTAGCTGCAAGATGCAACTCTGGGAATATAAGCTCCAGAATAGGACATTGTCATGACATAGTTATGCAGCTTGACAAAGTCATGAGAATTTGTAGTGTCTCTTGGTGTAGCAGATCCCAAACAATCAAATTGGATCTATTGACAGGCCTATTATTACAAGAGGAAACAAGTTGGTTGGAAACAGAAGTGGTATCTTTTTTGTTTTGTACTGACACCATGAGCTAGAATAAGATACCTCACAAGAGTTCAGACCCAAAGGGCAAGAAGAATCACAGTTTTTTGGTGTAAAATAAAATTGACTACCATAAGCAGTGTAATGAGAGACTGGTAAAAGATTCTACAAACAAAAGAAAGGAAAATGCATAGTACCTAATTCTTTCAGTTCAGATATTTTGTTATCTCAGGTTTGTGGATTATTATTTTGAGGGCCTCCCAACACACGACTCCTCATAAGGAGTGCTATTCCCTTTTTAAAGGGAAAGACAAGATAATTTTATTAATGTCCATTTATGATGACCATAGTAGGCCAATAGGACTCATTGAAAAGATTTAATGCACTGTGGTAACCAAAATGTACCATGAAAATATGCTAAACTAGAGTAAATAACTTAGCGAAAACTATCGCCTCAAGATGGGTAAACATTAACATGCTGAAATTAATGATGAAGACAGAGCCAGCAGTCAAGGTAAAAGACAAAGAAAAGAGCTCCAATGGATCCAAGCACCAACACTAATCTGTTGTGGGATGTAAATAGAAGCACAGTCATCATCACCAACTATCCCAAAAGGGCCAATAGAGGATCTAGTGATGCTCCAAGGAGAATGGCCATGACTAAGGGGGCCTGGTTGAATATTCCTGGAAGCACATAGAGTTCAACCTGTTGCCACATTTTGCACAGGGTACCATGTTTTCAAAATTTGTAAGTGTGCTGCTCTTCCTTCCCTCCTCTTTCTTCCCTTTCTCCATTTTTCCCTTTCTCCCTTTCCTGCAGTTTCATTCCTCCCTCTTTCCCTTGTACTTCCCCCAGTCAATTTCCCAAAACTGAGCAAGTGTTCCCTGAAAAATTCTAAGTGTCAGGGCACAACCCGACTTCACAGCTTCTCCATTTTTCCCTTTCTCCCTTTCCTGCAGTTTCATTCCTCCCTCTTTCCCTTGTACTTCTCCCAGTCAATTTCCCAAAACTGAGCAAGTGTTCCCTGAAAAATTCTAAGTGTCAGGGCGCAACCCAACTTCGCAGCGAAGTCGGGGTGCGCCCTCAAGTCGGAGCGCACTAGGGAATGCGAAGTGCGAAAGCAGACAGGAGATGATCAGAATTTGGCTAAGTGTCAGAGCGCAACCCGACTTCGCAGCGAAGTCGGGGTGCGCTCTTCTTCCTGTGCGCACTTGGGAAAGCAGTGTGCAGAAAATCAGCTAAGTGTTGGAGCGCAACCCGACTTCGCAGCGAAGTCGGGGTGCGCTCCTCTTTTTGTGCGCAGTCCGAACAGCGGCAAAATCAGCTTAAGTACCGGTGCGCAACCCGACTTCGCAGCGAAGTCGGGGTGCACCCTTTGACCGGTGCGCAGTTGGGCAAGATTCATCAAGCAAGCCAGAAATTGGCTAAGGCACGGAGGCCCTCCCCAACTACGTTGTTTCCCACCTGCGCTACCCGATAGCGCACTGATCCCGGGCGAAGTTGGATAAACTGCCTTTCAAGGCAGACAGGTGTCACTCATCAGAATCCGACAAGTGTCCAGCCTCCGGATTCGAGCCGAGGTGTGATGGGAACAAGGACAAGCATGGACTGCACTACCTACGCCAGCTGCCTCCATTTAAACTGACGCAAGGCTCCATCTACCACAACTACCCGCATTCATGCTGCCTAGAAGTTTCACCCAACGCGTTGCCACGTTGCTGTATAGCTTTCAAGGAGACCTTGTTGCAAGTACAGTCCTCGCCGACAGGAGTCAGCATCAGCAGCTCTTCTGCCGCTTTTGTCAACTATTGTCTGGTCTGGGACTTTGTGCCCGTAATTGTAATCGGGGGGAACTTGGGCTATAAATAGCCACATCATTTCATTGTAAAGGGGTGGAATGGGAATATACTGCTAGGGAACCATTGTAGCTATACGTTTGCTTATGAATGTAAGACACATACTTGGCTCTGCTTACTGTCATCATCTTGTATGCTGCATCTCCTTGTCATTTCTGCCTCATGTTTCTTATTTCATTGCTTATTGTTGTACTGAACTCTGGACTCCGGTATTTGATGATTAAGTATTCCTGGAATGCATAGATAGAGGATACATAGGATGCATGATAGTTGTAGTTTCATTATGTGTTATGTATAGGACTACTGTTAGTAGTGGTGATTGATCATTGCCGTGCTGCTTATTCCCCCCACCCAACTCCAATCACATTTGGATTCTCTTTCCGCAATTTATCTCTTTCCTGCACTCTTAGCTTAAACACTAAAAACCCACAAGAAGTCGGCCTTCTCCGGAGATTGGCACGGAAGGCATTCCTTCCTTCCGGCCTTTCAATCTGGTGGGCGACTCTGGGGCGCATTATACCAAATCCTTTCCTCATAGCAGATTCGTAACCAACAGTTTCTCTGGCACGCCTAGTGGGACATGGAAGTTTCCCACCCCAAGACAGAATCGAAGCACTGGTGTTTGCTTCATTGCTGTTAAAAATCAGAACACCTGGCGACTCTGCAAGTACCTGAATACTCTCTGAGTCCGTGAAGACCGGTCCGAACACCTTCATGCAAACGAGAAGGTGGCGAGCAAGAAATCTGGGAAACCAACCTGACCTTTACGAAATCGACATTGCCGCTCCAGGAGAGCGCGACAGGCTGGCTGATCACCAAGCTCGCATAGAAGAGCCTGAAACCAAAATCGAAGAGGCTGAGGGTGAAGAGCAATCTACATCCTCGGACGGTACCGATACCGAGTACACCACCGGAGGAGAAGAAGACATGGCTGCCCAGCAGAACGATGATGATCTCTTCCCGGCGGTAGACTCTACGGGGCCCTTGGCCCTAGTCGGACAGCAAGTTGTGCCCCCCGCTGCCTTAAAGTCCATCCCTACATACGATGGCTACGGCAAGACGGCGTACGAACACATCCAGGACATTCTGGCCCTGGCTGTGCTACATTCCATCACTGACGAGGGTGTGAAGACCCGTCTGCTAGCCCTTTCCCTAAGGGGAAAGCTTCTCTACTGGTGGAGATCACTGCCAGAGGGATCTATCACGAGGTGGCGCCAGCTGGCCGGCAGGCTTGTGAAAGAATGCAACGAGTCTGCTGATCCCTCTTCTTTGTTGCATCAATTCCAAAGCATCCAACGACACCCCCAAGAGGTGGTGTCGGACTTCAACATCAGGTTTGCGAGGTCTTGGAAACGAGTACCTCGCGAACTGCGACCTTCAGGGGGTCAGGCTGCGCACTACTACCTAAGGTCTTTCAACTCAAACATCTGCCTACTACTGAAGATAGCCCGAATAGACTCATTCCCTGCCCTGTACGAGGCTGCCCAGCAAGCTGAAATGGATATCATCTCCATAGGTAGGCTCCCTCATAGGGTACAACCACCCATTTACCCTGACTTTCCTCAATCCCAGTACCCATCGGCTTCTGGTGTGATGCCGTCATCTTCAGGCCAGCAACCCCAGCAACAATGGAACCCGGCGCCGATCGTAAACCCTTACGGCCCGCCACAAATTCATTATCCTAACCCGCCGCCGCCTCCTCCACATTATCCAGCACTCCCAGCTCCCCCTCAGTATGTGCAATATTCTACACCTCCATTGGCTGCCTTACCTCCGCCAGCTCAGTTGCCGCCTCCGGACAATGATATTTAGAACAAAATCCTCCAGGAGGTACGGGCTTTGGCCTCTGGATATCTCACCATGTCCAACGACATGACTATACTGAAGAAGAAATAGGCCCAGATGGACCTTGTTCCAAGGAAGCCATATCCTCCTCCGACACTGACAAAAGATCAAGCCGCAAAACGGCGAGATCAGAGGCGCCCCCTGCAAGAAATGCCGCCATCGAGGACCAACCTGGCACTTCTGACCAGATTAACTGGTGCACCACGTGCAACGACCCGCATTCAGAAGAAGATTGCACACTGCACCAGCATTACCTCCAGACTCTAGCGGGCAGCGCCATAGAAGACGAAGAGCTTTACATGATCCTAGACGATGAAGGCAACTTTGCCGTTCCAGAAGAAGATCTGGTGTTGCCCCCTGCCAAGGAAGATAGAAAGCCTGCTGAAGCTGCTGCAAAGCCCTTGAAGGTATACGCCATAAGATACAAGGCGCAACCTGCTGGGCTACCACCTGACAAGAGGCTGTGGCCTTACACAGCCAAGGGAAAAGCTCCCGCCGCCAAGCCTCCCTCAACAAAAGCAGCTCCTTCTCCAGCCAAAGCTCCCGCTGCTCAGCCTCCAACTGAAACAATAGAACAAGCTCAGGAGAAGCTGAGGTACCCGTCTCTGACAAAGAGACAGAGAGTAGAGGCCACGCAGCAATACCGCACCAAGTATGAGCCTGCGAAAGAAGCGGAAGGAGCTAGCACTTCAGGCTACAGCATAGTGGATGAGCTGAAAAGGACCCCCGCAAGGATAAGCATGTATGATGCTCTCCTGCTCCCAGGGGCAAGTTGATCTGTTGCAGGAATCTCTGAAGAGCATGAAGTATGGCAAGCAGATACAGCCTGTTGTTCTGGTTCAACCACTGACAGTCTCCGCCACGGGGAAGAACAGACCACCTCCCTTCTATCTGTCATTACGGATGCAAGGGTACATAGTACACGACTGTATGGTGGATTCTGGTACCTCCACGACTATAATGCCGAGAGCCGTCTGCGACGAAATTGGGATGGAGTATACAAGGAGCAGCCAAGGTGTGCTGCAACTAGATGGCACCCCTGTCAAGACAGTCGGTGTCATCAAAGACATCCCGATCCGGCTGCACAAAGCTCTCGACATAGTGGTCATTCAAGAAGTCGTGGTTGTCTCCAGGGAGTTCAATGCGAAGCTGGGAGGGTATCTGTCTCTGGATTACTCGCATATGGAAGTGCCCTTCAAAGGAAGGAGACTGAAGATCTACAACGAGAAGCCTTCCACATTTCTGGTGGAGAAGATACCCGGAGAAGAGTTGTAGGACTGCATGGTTCAGCTGACGAAGGAAGAACTGGTGGTGGTAGACATGACAGAGCAAGCTCGTGAGCTGTTGCAAACGGAGGATGAGTTCTCCTTGCTCGATTTCAATGCCATGATCGAGACTGAGCAAGGCTGCTACACCGTCATCCAGCCTGAGAGGCTTGACAAGTCAGCCAAAAAAGAAGTAGGACCTGCACCAGAAAAGCTATGGCAGCTTTTCTTTGATGGCGCCCGATGCAAAAATGGCGCCGGTGCGGGTGTACTCTTGGTTTCCCCGACCGGGATCCAAAAGGACTACACCTACAGGCTGGCTTGGAGCTGTACCAACAACGCGGCGGAGTACGAAGCCCTGTGCTTGGGTTTGCGAAAAGCGGAGAGACTGGGGATAAAGCATCTGCAGATCTTTGGCGACTCAGAGCTAGTGTGCAACCAGATTACGAACAAGTGCGCCTCCAAGAAGCACTATCTCAAGGCGTACCGTAATCGGGTCTGGGACTCGATGGAGTCATTCGACTCATTGAATGTCGAGGCCATATCACGTGAGAAAAACAAGCACGCCGACATTCGCGCGTCCGTTGGAGCCGGTACGTTCCGACTGATGACACTGTCCAGAAGCCGAAGCCGGTTCGTACCATCTATAGGCCTTCTGTGCCTGATAAAGACACCCACTGGCAGGTGTTTGACTGTGACGAGGAAATCGTCACATTTTTGGTTACCAAAGCATGTTCAATCGAAGGTAGAGACCCTGATGACGAGCAATATGAGGGGTTGATACAGTTAAAAAATAATCATGTCCCAAAAGGACTGATTACACTAGAGTCTCTTTGATCAAAATGATAGAGCGATATCACATAGGATCAAAGTAGACCCCAAGCAGTACGTCGACTTGGAGCTTGAACCTGGAAAAACAATTAAGGTCGGAACGGACTGCACCAAAGAGGAACTCGAGCAGATCAGATCATTATGCCGAGAGTTCCCCGACATAGTAGCCTGGTGCTACTAGGACTTGAAGGGGTATGACAGACAGATAATCCAGCATACTATCGAGCTAGAAAATGGTGCAAAACCATTCAGGCAGAAGCAGAGGACTGTAAATCCGAAGATCGAAGCCATGATGAAAGCCGAGCTCCTGAAGATGTTGGAATCCAAGATCATCTACCCCATCAAGCATTCATCCTGGGTTGCGAACTTGGTACCTGTTGGTCACGAATCCGCCATGAGGAAAGGATTTGTCGCTATTGCGCCCTGGACCCGCAAACCAACATTGAAAGGCCGGAAGGAAGGGATGCCTTCCGGGCCAATCTCCGGAGAAGGCCGGCTCCTTGCGGGGGTTAGTAAGATGAGAGTGCAGGAAAGAGATAAAAATGCGGAAAGAATTTACAAATGAGAGTGGAGTTGGGTGGGGGGAACTAACAGTACGGCAACACATCAATCACCACTACTTACTGCATTATAAATACAAAGCATGGCCAGGAACTGCAAAGTCTAAGTATACTTTCTGTATAGAGCGGTGTACGCACAGCTACAATGGTCCCCTAGCAAACATTCTCCCTACAAGGAGAACTAACAGCACGGCAATGCATCAATCACCACTACGTACGGTAACTCAAACAGAAAGCAACCAAGAGATGTCAGAGCCAGGTATATGTGTTATGCAGAGAATTTATACGCACAGCTACAATGGTCCCCTAGCAAACATTCTCCCTACAAGGAGAACTAACAGCACGGCAACGCATCAATCACCACTACGGACAACAACGTAACACACAACTGATGGAACTGCTACCACATCTATTCTATGTATCCTCTAATCTATGAAGTTCAAAAGTGCTTGGCCACCAAATGCCGAAATGAATCAACAAGCCATGACACAAGCAATGCTTTAGGTATATCTGACCACCAAATGCTGAAACGAATCAACGAGCAGTGACACAGGGAAACGTAAAGCATAAATGTAAAGGAGAGGCAACATAAAAAATAAAAGCAGTAGAACAGAGCCAGGCATACAATTTATATTTATAAGCAGAAGCACGGTTACAATGGTTCCCTAACAGACATTCCCCTTCCACCACTTTACAATGAAAATGTGGTGGGTACTTATAGCCCGAGTCCCTCCCGTTACATTAATGGGCACAAAGTCCCAGTCAAACATTAGCTGACAAAAGCAGCCGCGGAACTGTTGATGCTGACTTCTGTCGGGCTGGACTGTACTCTCGGCATGGTCTCCCTGAAGGTTGAACAGCCACGTGGCAGCGCGTTGGGTAGAACTTTATATTGACAGGAATGCGGGTAGCTGAGGTAGGTGGAAACTCACATCAGCATTAAATGAGGCAGCTGGCATAAGTAGTGCGGCCCATGCTTGTCCTTTTGCTCGGCATGTCTTGGCTCGGATCCCAAAGTTGGACACTTGTCGGATGATAATGCTTGACACGTGTCTGCCTTGAAAGGCAGTCTATCCAACTTCGCCCGGGATTAGAGCGCAATCGGGTAGCACAGGTGAAAAACAGCGCGATCGGGTAGCACTATTTCCCTATTGCGCACCGGTCAAAGGGCGCAGTCCGACTTCGCTGCGAAGTCGGGTTACGCACCGGCACTTGCTGATTCTCACCGCCGTTCGGACTTCGCACAGACAAGGGAGCGCAGTCCGACTTCGCTGCGAAGTCGGGTTGCGCTCCAACACTTAGTCAATTTCTCTGCCAGACTGTCAGCCTGCTACAAGGTGCGCCCAGAAAGAAGGGCGAAGTCGGACTTCGCACCAAAACTGGGCGAAGTACGGACTTCGCACCAAAACTGGGCGAAGTCGGACCGACTTCGCACAAAAAACTGGGTTTCCTGGTTCAGCTTCCCGGGGCCATAACTTTTGATCCGCTAACCCGATCGCCTATTATAATATATCGTTGGAAAGTCGGGCGAGAAGATCTGCAATAATAAAATATCCAGGGCTCATTTTTTCCATTTTATCGCCCCCGTTTATGGCCCGCGAAAACCCGAACACCTCAAAATGCTCTTTGCCGCTTGAAAGCTCCATACTTAGGCCAAAATTTATCAAAAGTTTTAATGTGGCAAAATTGCCAACATTCTTGGCGGCTTGCGGGGCATTGAGCTCGCCTCGATGTGAGGACCCAGGCCTTTATCCATTGGGCAACGGAGTCACCCTCGCTGTCCTCTTGATATCCACTGTCAGCAGCAACCTCTTTCTGAAACCCTTGGCACCCACGGCACTCTGCTTCTGACGGAAAACTTAAAAAGAAAACACTGCACAGACTGAATTAAGGAAACAACTAAAACTTTGAATACTAGCCGGATTATTTATACAAAATTTTGCGGCATTATTGGCATGCCGCCAACACAAATCTAACTTTGGTTGCTGATTGTACTTCAGATGATCTTTGAAGTCCGGCTGGCCTCCCAAAGTTTGCCAGGTCGCGAACATGGTGCAACGTGGCTGATTGTCATTCATGCCGGTACCCGTACAATTGATGAACAATGTGGCAAGGAGATTTTTCAGACGGGAGCCCTCTTCGGGTACCGGTTGCGGTGATGGTTGGAGCCAATACCACCACGGTGGAGACTGTAGGTGAACATTCATTTCTCCGCTTGTGAGGTCAAGGCTGCTCACCAAACCTTGATTCCTCCGGGGTGTCTTCTATTAGCTTAAAAAAAGGGCGCCTGCGATCAAGAAATCTGGATCTTCAGCTCAGTCGGAGTCGCCAGGTGATTTTGCCAGATGAAGGCAAGCCAAAGATTCACCAACTCGGGCTTCCTTAAAATATGGAGACTGATCGTCTCACCTCACGGATTCGTCTATGCGAGCTTGGTAATCAGCCAGCCTGACGCGCTCTCCTGGAGCGTTGGTATTAATTTCGTAAAGTCAGGCTGGTTTCCCGGGTTCCTCGCTCGCCACCTTCTCGCTTGAATGAAGGCGTTAGGACCGGTCTTTTGGACTCAGAGAATATGAACGTGCAGAGTCGCCAGGTGCTCTGATTTTGAACAGCAATGAAGCGAGCACCAGTGCTTCGATTCTGTTTGGGGGTGAGAAACTTCCTTGTCCCACCGAGTATTCGGAAAGAAACTGTCAGCCCGAGTGAGGACGAGCTTGAGATCTTCCAAATGCGAGACAAAGGGTCCCACCGGGCGTGCCAAAAACTGTTGGTCACGAATCCGCCATGAGGAAAGGATTTGTCGCTATTGCGCCCTGGACCCGCAAACCAACATTGAAAGGCCGGAAGGAAGGGATGCCTTCCGGGCCAATCTCCGGAGAAGGCCGGCTCCTTGCGGGGGTTAGTAAGATGAGAGTGCAGGAAAGAGATAAAAATGCGGAAAGAATTTACAAATGAGAGTGGAGTTGGGTGGGGGGAACTAACAGTACAGCAACACATCAATCACCACTACTTACTGCATTATAAATACAAAGCATAGCCGAGGAACTGCAAAACCTAAGTATACTTTCTGTATAAAGCAGTGTACGCACAACTACAATGGTCCCCTAGCAAACATTCTCCCTACAAGGAGAACTAACAGCACGACAATGCATCAATCACCACTACGTACGGTAACATAAACAGAAAGCAACCAAGAGATGTCGGAGCCGAGTATATGTGTTATGCGAGAGAATTTATACGCACAGCTACAATGGTCCCCTAGCAAACATTCTCCCTACAAGGAGAACTAACAGCACGGCAACGCATCAATCACCACTACGGACAGCAACGTAACACACAACTGATGGAACTGCTACCACATCTATTCTATGTATCCTCTAATCTATGAAGTTCAAAAGTGCTTGGCCACCAAATGCCGAAATGAATCAACAAGCCATGACACAAGCAATGCTTTAGGTATATCTGACCACCAAATGCTGAAACGAATCAACGAGCCGTGACACAGGAAACGTAAAGCATAAATGTAAAGGAGAGGCAGCATAAAAAATAAAAGCAGTAGAACAGAACCAGGCATACAATTTATATTTATAAGCAGAAGCACGGTTACAATGGTTCCCTAACAGACATTCCCCTTCCACCACTTTACAATGAAAATGTGGTGGGTACTTATAGCCCAGAGTCCCCCCCGTTACATTAATGGGCACAAAGTCCCAGTCAAACATTAGCTGACAAAAGCAGCCGCGGAACTGCTGATGCCGACTTACGTCGGGCTGGATCGTACTCTCGGCATGGTCTCCCGAAGGTTGAACAGCCCACGTGGCAGCGCGTTGGGTAGAACTTTATATTGACAGGAATGCGGGTAGGCCGAGGTAGGTGGAAACTCACATCAGCATTAAATGAGGCAGCTGGCATAAGTAGTGCGGCCCATGCTTGTCCTTTTGCTCGGCATGTCTTGGCTCGGATCCCAAAGTTGGACACTTGTCGGATGATAATGCTTGACACGTGTCTGCCTTGAAAGGCAGTCTATCCAACTTCGCCCGGGATTAGAGCGCAATCGGGTAGCACAGGTGAAAAACAGCGCAGTCGGGTAGCACTATTTCCCTACTGCGCACCGGTCAAAGGGCGCAGTCCGACTTCGCTGCGAAGTCGGGTTACGCACCGGCACTTGCTGATTCTCACCGCCGTTCGGACTTCGCACAGACAAGGGAGCGCAGTCCGACTTCGCTGCGAAGTCGGGTTGCGCTCCAACACTTAGTCAATTTCTCCTGCCAGCCTGCCAGCCTGCTACAAGGTGCGCCCAAAAAGAAGGGCGAAGTCGGACTTCGCACCAAAACTGGGCGAAGTCGGACCGACTTCGCACAAAAAACTGGGTTTCCTGGTTCTGCTTCCCGGGGCCATAACTTTTGATCCGCTAACCCGATCGCCTATTATAATATATCGTTGGAAAGCTGGCGAGAAGATCTGCAATAATAAAATATCCAGGGCTCATTTTGTCCATTTTATCGCCCCCGTTTATGGCCCGCGAAAACCCGAACACCTCAGGATGCTCTTTGCCGCTTGAAAGCTCCATACTTAGGCCAAAATTTATCAAAAGTTTTAATGTGGCAAAATTGCCAACAGGTTCCCGTGAGGAAGAACGAAGACATTCGTCTCTGTGTAGATTTCAAAAATCTTAACCAAGCCTCACTGAAAGACCATTATCCGCTTCCCCAGATCGATCAGATCCTCCATATAGTTGTTGGAGCGCAGAGATTCTCCCTCCTAGATGGCTTTTCTGGGTACAACCAAATCTGGGTCAAAGATGAGGACCAACATAAGACAGCATTCACCACCAAATAGGGAACGTTCGCCTACCAGCGCATGCCCTTCGGCTTATCCAATGCTGGCGCCACATTCCAGAGAGCCATGGACCTGGCCTTCCGAGAGTTGCTTAACAAGATCATTGTCATCTACTTGGATGACATGACTATATTCTCTCACAGAAGAGAGGACCATTCTTCCCACCTGCGGCAGATATTTGAGAGATGTCGTGAATTCGGCATTTCCATAAACCCGAAGAAATCAGTCTTCGCGGTAAGAGAAGGCAAGCTGCTAGGACATGTCATCTCCGAGAAGGGACTTGCTGTGGACCCTGATAGAGCAGAAGCCCTCCTCCGCTTTGCCCACCCCAGTCGACAAGAAGGGGCTACACTCCTTCTTCGGCCAGATCAACTTCGTAAGAAAGTTCATACCGGACTTCGCACAAGTGATCAAACCCATGGCCGAACTGCTGAAAAAGAATGCTGAATTCTTATGGACTGATGAGAGAAGGCGGGCCTTCGAGGAAATCAAGGCCCGAATAGCACAAGCGCCGGTGTTTATAAACCAGGATTACTCCAAGGACTTCATCCTGTACGCGGTGGGAGAACCCGAGAGTTACGCCGCGGTCCTGACACAGAAGGGAGACGACGGCGAAGAGCGCCCCATAGCGTTCTTAAGCCAGGTGATTCAACCGCACGAAGAGAAGTACAATTTTATTGAGCGGCAAGTTCACGCAGTTATGAAATCTCTCCGAAATTTCAGGCACTTCGTCTCCCAGAGCCGGAAAACTGTCTTCGTGATACACCCGGACATCCGAAACTTCATCATACAAGGGGAGCCGGGTCACAAGAGAGCAGCATGGATTGCCAAGATCCAGGAGTTCGACATTGAGGTGCGGCCAACAAAGCTTATCAAAGGCCGAGCCTTGTGCCAGGAGCTGGCCCGAAGCGCTGCAGCCGAGATATCTGCCTGTAAGTGGGAAGATCCGATAGCAACTACCAACCTAGCCAACTCCTTACCAGAGGAGAGTGACTGGACAGATGACCTGGTGAGGTATTTCAGCACCGGGAGATGCCCAGACCACCTGAATGCCTCACAAAGAAGGAGGTTTCGGCTAAATGCCTTGAAATACACTCTTCGCCCCGAAGGGCTTTACTTCAGGAACATTGACGGCATCCTATTGCGGTGAGTCAAGAAAACCGACCAATCCAGGGTCCTCGGAGAATTTCACTCCGGGATGCCTGGGGGACACCATTCTGCAAGGCCCACAACCTTGAAAATAATCAGAGTTGGGTACTATTGGCCCACTCTCTTCACAGACGCAAATGCGGTCTATGTAAAATGTGATAAATGCCAGATATTTGCTGGCAGAAACAGAAAAGCACCCCTGCCCCTCCAACCAATTCAAGCCGAGACTCCGTTTCAGCAATGGGGTCTGGACTTCATCGGGGTCATTACGCCGAACTCTGCAGCAGGGCACAAGTTCATTCTTACCGCCACCGACTACTTTACGCGGTGGGCAGAGGCGATCCCCACCAAAAATGCGGACCAAGAGACGGTCATCAGGTTCCTCGAGAGCCTCAATACCCGTTTCAGGGTCCCTGAGTCAATAGTGACGGACAATGGTCCGGGGTTCATAGGCGCTGTACTCACGAAGTACACCAGCAAGTACGGCATCTATCACAAGATGTCTTCTAACTACTACCCGCAGGGGAACGGCCTTGCCGAGTCCACCAACAAGAATCTACTAAAAATCATCAGAAGGACAGTAGAGAAGAACAAGAGGACTTGGCACCTACTCCTGAATCGGGCACTGTGGGCGGATAGGATATCATTCAAGAAGTCTATTAAGACATCCCCCTATGCGCTCGTATATGGCAAGGAGGCAGTCCTACCAACCCACATAGAAATTCCCGCCCTCTGGATGCTTGATGAAGAGAGAGGCAACGGGGATCCAGTGGACGCCAGACTGTGCCAGCTGCTGCAGTTAGAGGAAGACAGAGAGAAAGCATACCAGGCCTTCACTAAACACGCTGAAGCGACCCAAGGTTGGTTTGCAAAAGGCACTACCGCCCGAGTTTTCAAAATCGGGGACCTGGCGCTGAAGTGGGACTCACTAAAGGCAAAGCCGGGCAATCATGGCAAATTTGACGCCCTCTAGGAGGGTCCCTATCAGATTGCCTGGGTGAATCAGTTCAACGCATTCGTGCTCCGAGATATGGAGGGACAGCTTCTCCCCATTCCCGTCAACGGGTTCCACCTCAAAATTTATCACCGTTGAAGGCACCCAATGGGTCCTTCCTTGTACAGTTTTCCCTTCTGTATTTTTAGTTTTCAGAATGTACATATTCAGCATTCAGTTTTTTAGTTTTCAAGAGCCCAAGTAGAACTTAAAGCAAACCCCGACTTCGCAGCGAAGTCGGGTACCGCTCCTTGGATTGTGCGAAGTTCGAGAGAAAGAAGCTGACAAAAGGGGCAAGAATTTGGTTAAGTCTGGGTGCGCAACCCGACTTCGCAGCGAAGTCGGGCTGCGCACCGTCTTGGGAATGCAGTCTGGGGGCAGGGAGCAAAGAAATGGCTAAGTGTCAAACCAGACTGCGCAACTTTTTGGAGCGAAGTCTGACTGTGCAGTCAGACTTGGGCGAAGTCGGAGTGCACTCATTTTCTGGGCGAAGTCCGAGTGCGCCCTTGATTTTGGGCACACCCTGAATGACCCATCACGGAAAACATGAAAAAGTCTAAGTGCGGGCCCAGAGCGCAGTACGGCACAGTGCGAAGTTGGGTCGCGTCCCGGGTTCAAGATCATGGGCCAGAAAGTCTCCCTTGAAAGGTGTGCCCAGACGGCGGCGATGACGTCATCAAAAAGCACGAGGTCCAAAGAATGTTTAATGATTGCGCAACTTTCAAGAACGACGTCATTAAGAAAGCAAGGCACATTTGGACCAACTATGACCAGGGTGCGCTTTTCAAAATTAAACCCATGCACGGCCGCCAAAATATTATAACGCTTCCACCAACTTCGAGTTAACCACCTTAACTCCCTCCCTCGCACCATTAATGCTGCAATCCTTGCCTAGAAAAAGGGCCCTGGCATACTCAGAAAATTCAGAGTGTCAAGCTGACTCCGAGACTGCAAAGCGCAGGACTAAGAAATCAGAAGCCGTAATTCTCTGTCGCTGCCAATTCTAACAGAGAAAATGGACAAGGGGAAAGCGCCCGTACAGGCGTAATCCAGTGACACAGAGCCTGAAGCTGAGGAGCAGACGGAATCCAGCGCTCACGAGAGCGAAGTGCCGCAGGAGCAGAAAAGAAAGACTCGGACGAAGAGAAGCCGAGGGCAAATATCACCGCCGCCCGTCAATCACCTGGCCGGGTACAAAGACAGCTCTTTCTCCATCAGCCTCACCAAACTGCGGCCGAATATTGCAAAGTGGGCAGACAAGGTTTCGCCCTCACACCATGTCGGGGCTGCGTATAAATCGAACCTGTACTGGTTCTTGTGCCCTCCTACTCACCAGTGCCCGGAGCTGATTGAAGCAATTGTAGAATATTACAAGCCAGCTGCCCGGAAAGTCTACGACAACAAGGGGAGAGTGTTGTTCACACTCTTCAGGGAGCGCGTCCAGCCAGCGTTCGCCCCAAGGCTTCAGCGGCGCGATTGTCAGAAGGATTAATCTGGATGAACAAACGGGCAGATTCACGCAGACCAAGCGAATGAGATAATTCCTCAACTCAGAGCTGAAGACTCCGCTGGCAGCCAGGCAGTGGCCGGCAGGCTCCATACCACTGGACAGATTTGAGAACAAGTACATTTACGTCATCCTAGCGTGGGTCCTCGGCTGCGATTCTGACAAAGTGGTACGCCCGTACCAGCTGGCGCTGGCAGAATGTATCCTGCATGGGGAGTTTTATGACTCCACGGCGCAAAAGAGCGGGAAGCGCCCCATTTTCTTCGACTGGGCAGACTGGCTGGCGTATGCTATTCATTCGAGCCTGGTCATGCTGCAGCAGAAGCAGACAGCAGATTTCCGGTTTTGCTCATTCCTCACATGGTTGTGCCTTTACCACATGCACTACCAGATGAAAGTTCCTGACTTGAAGAGGGTAAATGAAAAAGGTGAGCCGCTGCCCATGTACGAGTGGACCGAGATCCTGTACAGAAAAGGGTCGTTCTATGAGTTTAATTTTAAATTTCTGTGCATGGTCCTAGGGCTGTTCAACCGTAAGGCATCCCGCCCACCGGAGGTCATGACAAGATATCTGAATAAGCACGAGTACGGGGATACCTTCCGGCTGACGCAGGGCATCGTGGTCAGAATCTACAAATTCAAGGGGAAGTCGTTCCTGCTGCCCTACTTCTGCACTGACCACCAGTTCGGGATGGAGATTGCGCGACAGATGGACTATGTCGAAGAAGAGTTCATCCAGGGCAAAAAGAGAGGCCATATCTTTCAGTATCCCATCACCTGGGCGAATACCCAAGTGTACGAGATCGGACAACACGTCTACCTCGAACGGGAACTCATCGACATGGGTCTAATAATGCTTCCTCAGCACTGGAAATACGACCCGATTGGGGTCAGGGGTAAATTCATGCACATCTGCCCCCGAGCAGAGATTATGCAGGAAAGAGGAAACAGAACAGGCACAGACCTGGAATGGCACATCGAGCAGATGCAATCATGGCCTCCATGGCATGATTTTTATTGCGAGGAGGTGGCGTATGACCCTGAGCGGAACCCGGATCACCGATTGGAATCTGCGGGCTTCAAAAAATTCCTCGCCAAGGTGGCGCCCCTCAACTGGCAAAAGGACAAAGTCGTCGAATGCTGGAAGATGAGATGCCGCACGCAGCACTAAGAGAGGTCAGCGACCTAGGGCCCTTCCAAGCAGCAGTCTGGGACCAAGCCAAGGCTGCATATGAACGCATCCGCGAGCGGGAAGCTGACAGCGAAGACCATTCAGGTTCGGGAGGAGAAACAGAAGAGGCAACTGCCGAAAGTGAACCTGAAGAAGAGCAGTTGCCCGGAAAGAAGTCGTCAGAGCAGCGGAAGGCAGGGGAAGGAAGTTCCTCTGTGCCCAAAGGATGAAGGCCTGGTTCTTTGCGTCGAGGCGAGCTCGACACCCCGCGAGCTTCCAAGAATGTTGCCACATTTTGCACAGGGTACCATGTTTTCAAAATTTGTAAGTGTGTTGCTCTTCCTTCCCTCCTCTTTCTTCCCTTTCTCCATTTTTCCCTTTCTCCCTTTCGTGCAGTTTCATTCCTCCCTCTTTCCCTTGTACTTCCCCCAATCAATTTCCCAAAACTGAGCAAGTGTTCCCTGAAAAATTCTGTGTTAGGGCGCAACCCGACTTCGCAGTGAAGTTGGGGTGCGCCCTCAAGTCGGAGCGCACTAGGGAATGCGAAGTGCGAAAGCAGACAGGAGATGATCAGAATTTGGCTAAGTGTCAGAGCGCAACCCGACTTCGCAGCGAAGTCGGGGTGCGCTCTTCTTCCTGTGCGCACTTGGGAAAGCAGTGTGCAGAAAATCAGCTAAGTGCTGGAGCGCAACCCGACTTCGCAACGAAGTCGGGGTGCGCTCCTCTCTTTGTGCGCAGTCCGAACAGCGGCAAAATCAGCTTAAGTACCGGTGCGCAACCCGACTTCGCAGCGAAGTCGGGGTGCGCCCTTTGACCGGTGCGCAGTTGGGCAAGATTCATCAAGCAAGCCAAAAATTGGCTAAGGCATGGAGGCCCTCCCCAACTGCGTTGTTTCCCACCTGCGCTACCCGACAGCGCTCTGATCCCGGGCGAAGTTGGATAAACTGACTTTCAAGGCAGACATGTGTCACTCATCAGAATCCGACAAGTGTCCAGCCTCGGGATTCAAGCCGAGATGTGATGGGAACAAGGACAAGCATGGACTGCACTACCTACGCCAGCTGCCTCCATTTAAACTGACGCAAGGCTCCATCTACCACAGCTACCCGCATTCATGCCGACTAGAAGTTTCACCCAACGCGCTGCCACGTAGTTGTACAGCTTTCAGGGAGACCTTGCTGCAAGTATAGTCCTCGCCGACAGAAGTCAGCATCAGCAGCTCTTCTGCCGCTTTTGTCAGCTATTGTTTGGTCTGGGACTTTGTGCCCGTAATTGTAATCGGGGGGAACTTGGGCTATAAATAGCCACATCATTTCATTGTAAAGGGGTGGAAGGGGAATATACTGCTAGGGAACCATTGTAGCTATACGTTTGCTTCTGAATGCAAGACACATACTTGGCTCTGCTTACTGTCATCATCTTGTATGCTGCCTCTCCTTGTCATTTTTGCCTCATGTTTCTTATTTCATTGCTTACTGTTGTACTGAACTCTGGACTCTAGTATTTGATGATTAAGTATTCCTGGAATGCATAGATAGAGGATACATAGGATGCATGATAGCTGTAGTTTCATTATGTGTTCTGTATAGGATTGTTGTTAGTAGTGGTGATTGATCGTTGTCGTGCTGCTTATTCCCCCCACCCAACTCCAATCACATTTGGATTCTCTTTCCGCAATTTATCTCTTTCCCGCACTCTTAGCTTAAACACTAAAAACCCACAAGAAGCCGGCCTTCTCCGAAGATTGGCACGGAAGGCATTCCTTCCTTCCGGCCTTTCAATCTGGTGGGCAAATCTGGGGCGCATTATACCAAATCCTTTCCTCATGGCAGATTCGTAAACAACACAACTCCTCAAGACTCTTCCAGCATCCATGGCTGTGGAACAAATAAAAGATAGGAGACTGGTAAGTTGCATTTGTCTGCAGCTCCTGGGTACGTGAGGGGTGGCCAAAACCTGACGTTGGCGAATTGTAGTCCCATCCTGCCGCATGCAAGAATAAGAAAGAACCAACGCCCTAATAGCCACTCTCCTATGCAGTCAAGGGCGCAAAATATTTGTCATTAACATTTTGGAGAGAAATAGTTTCAGATGAACTCTTCTGACTCTCGGCTGCAGAGATAGATTGAAAGAATGAGGTGATTGTTCATGTAGTAGTTGATCTCCCTTGTAATAACTGACGTCGAATAGTGATAGCTTCTTGAAGGTACAAAACGATCGTCTTTGGTTTGAATAGCTGAAAAAAGTGGTACGCGATCCACCTGAATCTCTATACAAGCAATAGTACCCCCCTCAAATCACATAATAAACAGGACACCTAAAGATGAATGGGAGAAAGGTGTATCCATAATATAAGTTCTGCAGCTGCAAATAGAGTGAGTGTCAAAGCTCATTTCAAGTGAGGAAATCTGAAAGACGTTTGCAATTGTCCTCATATTTTGGATTGGTTAGAAGTGTATCCATTGTTCATAAATACAAAGCATTGACTGTAGTATGAACTTTGGCAACTTTGGCAAGAAATGTTGCCAAATGGATAAAAATTACTGATCCATATGGGATCCATGAAAGGTCACTTGAAGCATAACTAGTTGGCATGAACAAAGAACAATGAAACAATGGTGACCCGACAAGCTGTCATAGCAAGATCTTGTCATCTTTTGGCCATAACTCCCTCCAACAATATCAAAATGGAACAAAATTTCAGAGAGGTTGCTGACCCCAAAAGAAACACTAAAATCTAATTCCAGCTCAAACTTCCAACGTTTGATCCTTGACACATTTTGGTTTACTTTGTCATCGTCATACTTTGTATATTTTTCCTACATGGAGATAAAACTTGTTCTGTAGTGGAATTTCCAATTTGAAAGTTCATAAAACGTTAATTTTGGAGTCTCATACATCCAACAATCTTTTTGTAACCTTCCAAAATTGAGGTTGATGTACAACCAGATTGTTATCTAGCGAAAAATCAAAGTAGGCAGTTAGCTTAACTTGGAAATAATCTCCTATTTAAACAAGAGGGTTCTTAGCCAAAGAAATGGCCCAGAATATTGAGTTATTTCTCACATCCCTCATCTGCCTCTGTATCCATAATAAACAGGACACCTGAAGATGAATGGGAGAAAGGTGTATCCACAATATAAGTTCTGCAGCTGCAAATAGAGTGAGTGTGAAAGCTCATTTCAAGTGAGGAGATCTGAAAGATGTTTGCAACGGTCCTCATATTTTGGATTGGTTAGAAGTGTACCCATTGTTCATAAATACGCAGTATTGACTGTAGTATTTTTGGAGCAAAAAATTAGCTCAACCTTCAAAACATCCTACTCGATGAAGGAAGACCATGATTGTACCCAATGTTGCCAAATGGATAAAAATTAGTGATCCATATGGGATCCATGAAAGGTCACTTGAAGCATAACTAGTTGGCATGAACAAAGAACAATGAAACAATGGTGACTCAACAAGCTGTCATAGCAAGATCTTGTCATCTTTTGGCCATAACTCCCTCCAACGATATCAAAATGGAACAAAATTTCAGAGAGGTTGCTTACACCAAAAGAAACACTAAAATCTAATTCCAGCTCAAACTTCCAACGTTTGATCCTTGACACATTTTGGTTTACTTTGTCATCGTCATACTTTGTATATTTTTCCTATATGGAGATAAAACTTGTTCTGTAGTGGAATTTCCAATTTGAAAGTTCATAAAACGTTAATTTTGGAGTCTCATACATCCAACAATCTTTTTGTAACCTTCTAAAATCGAGGTTGATGTACAACCAGAATGTTATCTAGCGAAAAATCAAAGTAGGCAGTTGTCTTAACTTGGAAATAATCTCTTATTTAAACAAGAGGGTTCTTAGCCAAAGAAATGGCCCAGATTATTGAGTTATTTCTCACATCCCTCATCTGCCTGTGTCTGAAAGTCTAATAGTATTCTGCTCAAGTTTGAGCCCTTTTGATGAAAAATTAAGGGCTAGTTTTCCTAGTTTGAATGAGTATGGTGCATTGAAGCGTATTTGAAAATGTTCATGATCTACCTTTGTTTCCTATCAAAGGTCACTAGAAAATCTTGTCCGGTTGACCCAGTCTATTTTGTGAACCCGCCACGAATATTGCCACCATTTTGGATCATTCATGCTTATTCAAGCTTGACAAAATTTGCTTAACCTTTTCTTAAAGGTATATACATTGTCTTATTTAAATTTATTACCTTCATACATATTTGGGCAATTGTTTTTTGAAGAAAAGGTGGTGCTATTTGTACCTTTTAAAAAGAAACTTGGTCCCTTTTAAAAATTCATATAAAAAGGGAAGATTTGTGTTCCAACTTAGTTGTTCAGGTAGTTATGTTTAGAGGATTGTTAGAACATCTCACCCTACTTCCTTTGGCCAAAATCTATAGGACATAAAGTAATGGCCTAATGGGCAAGCCAAACCCATGTTGGCACCAACACAGGTAGCACCATCATGATGACTGGTCATTATAGTTGTAGCACCAAACACAACAGCCATTGTCACAAAGGTCTCATCCAAACAAAACACTTACTTCTAAACATAGCATGCACCAGTCTCAATGCAAAGAATTAACTCCAGTTCGGGAAGTTCAGATGCACATTCATTCTGAAAGGGAAGCAATTTGTTTTCAACAATTCCATCCCCTTATCTCTCCTCTTCCCACTTTATAATCGCCATAGTTGATCTTCTGGCCATCATCCCTCCATGGCTGACTTCCATGACAGCAGTTGCAACCACCAATTTGTTCATAAAAGGTATTAAAACATACTATATCCTTTGGCAATCCTAAGTACTATTATTTCAAATTTTCAATCACTACATGCAGTTATTGATTTCACAAATTGTCAGCACTTGGATCCACCCTTCTTGGCTAAACATGGCTCATTAAAGTTGCTTGCTCTAACCATCCTAATATGCATCCCTTCAGCACCACAGCTTCTCAAATCTCATCTACTTGTCAACTTCTCAAAAAAGTGTCTGTGACTCTCTACTTGTCAAATTCTCAAAAAAATGTACGTGGCTCGGGACTCAACCAATCATGAAAGATTTTCAAGTCTAGCACACCACCAAGGATGTATGTAGAGCATCCTCACTCACATGTCTAGAGCCACCACTAAGTACTCCGCGTGAGGAAATAAGGAAACACCTGCATTTGATATAGTTTTTGTTAGAAGCACAAATCCTTATTTCTATTGCGAGATCTTAAAGCATTTGATTTTCGACGTTGGCTACATATTCTACTTTTATAAGTGGGAAGCCAATTGCATCATACTTAAAGCACTGCCAAACTATTTACACTACAATAGTCTTACTCCATTGCATTGTCAGCATCTTTGCAGCCGAAGACCCTAGCTTGAAAACATCAATTGATTGCTTGTAATGCCCCTTTATGGATGATAACAGGCTGTGGGCCCCACTCACCTATTTTTTTGGAGCAGTCATGGTGAATGGATGTTCATGTGTAGGAGTTATAAGCATGAGTGACTATATGCATTTGTTTTGTATTGTTTTCAGAGTGAATAAAAGGGAAATCCCTATATTTTAGGGATCTTCCTAATTTTTAGGAGGTAGTACCCAGTTTTGGAGTGGCCTTGGTGATTCCCCTAGATGTGTTCTAGTCTACCCTGGCTTTCATTTGGTGTAATTTGGAGTCGTAACGGAGATTTTAATGGATGCATTAGAATTTTGAAAAAATTCAATTATCCCACATGAGTTAAAAAAAGAAAAAAGTAAAAGGGATGACTGTATAAAAGAGGAGTTTTGGAAGTAGCATGGGATCTTTTTGGAACATTTAAAAAAAAAAACTATTCTACAATTTTGGGTGGCTGCTGTGCTTCAGCCACTATTTGGCTGATTCAAGGATGAAAAACCTTTGAATATCAATTGGCAGATTCAAGGACGAAAACCTTCGAATCTCAAAATCAGATCTTTGATTTCAGTTGGTAGATTTATAACCGGGTCTGCATTGTGCATTCTAAGGAATTTAATTAGCAACAGGTGGTTGTTTGGCTCTTCTATTGCAATATCTCTACATTATTCAATGGATGCAACTACTAGGTGCATGCTTTTCAGTTTATCGTTCTATTTTCATTTGTGTGAATCTCCATGCATTGTATCCTATTGAAATAATATATATGAAATGAAGAAATGAAAGATTTTAATTACGTCCCCGAGACCCAAATATGGTCTATGGGCCCAACCCATATATATATATATATATATATATATATATATATATATATTTACTGCTCTTCAAAAATTCTATGGCTGGAAATTTTGGGTGTTTTGTTTTGGAAATTGTATGTTAGTTTATATTTTGGGTAGGGGTTTCTTACAGTGGTATCAGATCTAAGTTCCTGCCAGCCTGAGGGGTTATAAGAGTGTTGATTCTTGAATGTCACTTAGTGAAAGGGAAATAAGATATCAGCAGAGAGAACAAAGAAAACTTCAACAAACCCTTATTCCACCACCGCACACAAATAGCCGTCTGAAGATGTCGGGTGAGGATAAAGAAAAGGAATTCCTTGAAACTATTAAGTCCTTGAAGGATGGACAGCAGCAGCTTATTAACCTTTTCACCCAAGCATTTCAAAGTCCAGGTTCTATCCCCACTACTATTCCTCTTGGTAATAGTGATAGAGGGGAATCTTCCGCTTTGGAAAACTCACCAGGCATCTAAGACAGTTAGTGGTCTTGGGCTACCTAAGGTTACCTTGTTACAAAGAGCGGAAACACAACCAGAGGAGGAGGTGGCATAGCAGTAGGATAATGATTAGGCAGCTCTCCATGCAGAGTATAGAGCATAGAGTGAGGAGTTTCGGGCTGACATCTCTTTCTTAAATTTTTGTACCTTGAAGACAAAAACCAAACCTAAGAATGAGAGAAGACCAAATCAGAACCATACTCATAGGGATCTGCAGAACAGATTGGGAAAAGTCACATCTTCTTCATTTGAGAGGTCCAACAAATCTTCAGCTCGTGCTTGGCTTTAGAAGCTAAACACCTATTTTTCCTTGAGTCTGATGTATGAGGAGGAGGCGATTAAGTTTGCTACACTTCATTTAGGAGTTGCTCACGAGTGGTGGTATCATGGTCTGATTACCCAAGGACATAGCCTTATCACCACTTGCAAGGAGTTCTGTAGGAGATTGATTGACAGATTCGAGAGGCAAGATCCTGAGGCCCATTTTCGAGAGTTGGCACAGTTGAGGCACAGCAGTACAGTAGATGCTTATGTGGCTGGTTTTCAGAGGGTTACAATAGTGATCCCCGATGTGTTAGAGAGGCAATTGACTTATTTTTTCATGGAGGGTTTGAGAGAGCCACTTCAAGGCCTAAATAAGGCTTTTGATCCAGAATCCTTACAAGCTGCCATTAAAAGGGCCTTAAACTTGGAGACTACTACACCAGGCAGGTCTTTACAAGGTAAATCTACCAGAGGTACTGGTACAGGAGCATCCCTTATAGACCTTTCCCATAGAGATTGGGAGTTGCTCCATCTAGACCCCTGGGTCAACAGGGTACAGGGCAGACATCTACTAGGCAGCAGCAAGGTGACATGACTCACAATGAGATGAGGAGGAAGCAATTATGCTTCAACTGCAGAAAGCCATGGGATCCATCACATAGGTGTTTGGGGCAAGTGCACTTGATTGAGGTCCATTCAGATGATGAGGGTGAGCCAGAGCAGTTTGCAGAGGCACATGATGATGTTGGGAATGAGACAGCACATGTAGGGGAGATTACAGAGGGACCTCCTTCATCAGAAGGGTAAGATCAGCTACCCACTATAGCATCTTTGTGAGGAGCACCAAGTATTGGAGGACAGCATATTGTAGTTCTTATTGATGGGGGAGCCACCCATAATTTTATTGATCAGGGTGTGGTAGCACGATTTAGGTTGAAGACAGAAGAGTTTGCAGGTTTTGACATCGCAGTGGCAGATGATATTCCTTGTCCTGTAAGCAGGTCATTCACCAGTTACAGGTGGTATTGGATGGGCATCCTATTACACACGACTTTTATGTTATTCCTTTAGGGGGAGCTCATATGGTATTAGGGATTTAAAGGTTGCATTCGCTTGGTGAGTTCACTCAGAACTACCAGACGATGACACTATGTTTTGTTGACCAAGGGCAAGAGAAAATCATCAAAGGCATGATAGGTGGATCAGCACAGTAGATATTTGCAAACTGTTTGGAGAAGATTCTGAGACGAGACCAAGTGAGTTGGGTTGCTGAATGTTATACCATTAAGGGTATACCCCAGGGCACTACTACTTCTGAGGAGATTGAGTACCATCCAAATATTCGAGTCTTTTTGGATAAGTATGCATCAGTGTTCGGAGACATGCCTCCAGGTCTTCCACCAGACAGGGATTTCCAGCATATTATTGAGGTGGGGCCGGGGACTAGACCCATCATTGTTACTCCTTTTCGTCGCCCTCATGTTTTTAAGGATGAAATAAAGCATACTATATAGGAGTTACTAGACTTAGGGCACATCAGACTTAGCACAAATCCATTTGCTTCTTCGGTGGTGTTGGTGAAGAAGAAAGATGTACTATATAGGAGTTGCTAGACTTAGGGCACATCAAACTTAGCACAAGTCCATTTGCTTCTTCGGTGGTGTTGGTGAAGAAGAAAGACGAGACCATGAGAATATGCATTGCTTACTAGGACTTGAACAAGAAAACTATCAAGAACGGGTATCCGATACCCCGCATTGATAAGTTGTTAGATGAACTACATGGGGCAGTTTACTTCACAAAGATTGATTTGCACTCTGAATACCATCAAATTCGGGTTAAACCTAAAGATGCCCATAAGACTGCTTTCCAGTGTCATTGTGGGCACTTTGAGTTCTTAGTGATGCCGTTTGGGCTCATTAATGCACCAGTTACCTTCCAGTAGACGATGAATGAGATCTTCAAGCCTCAATTGTAGAGATTCGCGTTAGTCTTCTTCGATGACATTCTCATTTACGATAGGACTTAAGAGGAGCCTTTGGTACATCTAGATACAATGTTAGCCATTTTGCAACAGCAAACCTTCTTTGCAAAGAAAACCAACTGTGAGTTTGGGATGCAGAAAATCCTTTATCTTGGACATATTATCAGTGTTTCAGGCGTACAGATGGACCAGACCAAGGTACAATCTATTCAAGAGTGGCCTACTCCTAGGACATTGACATAGCTACAAGGATTCTTGGGCCTATGTAGCTATTATAGGAGATTTATTAGGATTTTTTCTCAGCTAGCAGCCCATTTGACTGAAGACCAAGAAGGGTGCTTTCTCTTGGTCGACAACTCGACTGAAGAAGGAAATCTGCACTAGACCTATTCTTGCTATACCTAATTTTTCACTACCTTTTGTGGTTGAATGTGATGCTTCTGAAGAAGGCATCGGTGTTGTCCTTATGCCAAAAGTACGGCATATATCTTTTGAGAGTCGCAAGTTAAGTGCAGCTGAGCAACAATTCTCCATTTATGATAAGGTGTTGTTGGCAATGATGCATGCACTAGCCAAGTTCAACCAATATTTGGTTTGTGGATGTTTTGTGGTGCGTACAAATCACAACAGCCTAAGGTTATTTCTATCACAACACGGTCTTAATGACCGACAGCAAAAGTGGGTGAGTAAACTGCAAGCCTGTGACTTTGACATTATGTCAAAGGGAAGAACAATTGGGTTGCAAATGCACTGTCCAAATAACCCGAACTATTAACTATTTTTTCAGTAGGGGTTGACCGGAGAGAGGAATCGATGGCTGAGTATGCTAAAGACACTTCTGCTATAGGATTGATAGAGAGTACTATTGCTGCCAAGGATAGAGACAAGAGGTATCAGGTCAAGCATGGCATTATCTTGTATAAGGGAAGAATCTTCTTGGTTCCAAAGGTCAAATCTTAGGAAGATCATTGCAGCTTTCCATGATTCTTCGTTTGCAAGGCATACCGAGTTTTTCAAGACCTACAGACACGTGAGGAACAAGTATTCTTGGAAGGGCTTGAATAAGGATGATGTATTGTGGTATGTATGGGAGTGTGATGTTTGCTAGAGGATGAAACATGAGACTACACACCCCACAGGTTTGCTTCAGCCCCTTCCTATTCCTCAGCAAAAATGAGAAGTTGTGCCCATGGACTTCATCATAGGTTTACCTCAGGTTGGAGGGAAGAGTTGTATTTTTGTGGTTGTAGACTGAGTGACGAAACATGAACACTTTTTCTCCACATCCAGTGATTTTAGGGCACCACAGGTAGCAGATGTTTTCTCCAGAGAGGCCTTTCGCCTACATGGGTTACCCTAGACCATTGTTAGTGATTAGGATGTGTAGGCGGTAAATCTGCCTCTCAGAAAAAGAAGTAAAACTTTGTATAGATTGCAAATTTTGACAAGTTTTGAAGTTTTGTAAAGCAAAATGCAAAATGAAATTCGCATTAAATTAAAGGTAATTAGCATGAAATGTAAATTGAAGTCCAAATGAAATTAGAATGAAATTAGATGAAATTAGGAAAATGTAAATAAAATTCGGTTTAATAAAAATCAAATTAAACATTCGAAAAAGTTAAATCAAACCATGGGACGATGGTTGCGGGGTGGCAGTTATAAGTAATGCGCTATCCCAGGAACCGCTTGGAATGGCCTGGACAGGCATTGTAAGGCCCCCCATTCATTTTTGAATGGGTTGTTCCTAGAGAGATGAAGTGCATAAAGTAATGTTATCATAGGTATACAATTGCAAACGTGAAATACCAGTTATTGGACTTGGTGTATTTTGTACTGCACGTTGGTGTTGCAAGTTACAGCATCCATTAATGCAATTACAGCCATTGAACATGTTTTGTCTGTGCATGTGTTGGTAAATGGAGTATTTTGTGGTGATAGTAGCGCCTCCGTTATTGCAAATCGTGTATGTTTGAAAATTTGCAAGTACCAATTGTATTGCTGGAAGATTTACCAAATGCAAGTTCTAGAAGGATGTGGACGTCGTAGTAGTTGTATGGATGATTATGGTAGAATATAACAATGATTGAAGCACTTACTAGAACACGCTGTATCTGCTACGTGACAGTTTGATTGTGGCAGAAACCATGCAATGACGAGTGGAACGAAGGCATAACACTTTGCATGTTGCAATCAAGAAACGAACCATTCATAGACTGAACAACTAAGTTAATAATGCACGTACTTGCTGATGACCGTACTATGTTATTGATAATCACGCAATGATAAAGTATCTTGACAAAATGACCGCTGCCTCTAAGAAATCATACAGGATTTGGATGGATTGTACAATTGCTGAGTAATCTGTACAATTTGGCAACTGTACGTTTTAGGTTGAACCGTATGTTTTAGGGAGAATTGTATGATTCGATGAATGTGCAATCGTACATCATACGATTGGTGTCATCGTACAATTGCTTGAATTCTACAATCTAGAAGGCGTACAGTAGGAACTTGTACATTTAAGATGATGAACAAATTGACGTTCCATTCTTGAGTCTGTCGCCACCTCCCTTACTAGGAATACCGTCACTCGTCCTACAGGATGCACGCTTTATGAGTGCTTTCTAGCAAGAGCTATTCAAGTTGATAAGGAAAGAGCTGACTCCAAGTACTAGTTATCATCCCCAAACTGATGACCAAATCGAGATAGTAAATAACTGGGTTGAGGGATACTTAAGGATTTTTGCTACTGATCATCAGACAGCTTGGGTGAGATGGCTCTATTTAGGGGAGTATTGTTACAATACTACCTATCACATGTCAATTGGGATGTCTCCATTCATGGCACTATATGGGTATGATGCACCTACCTTTGTTGAGTTAACTCTTCCAAAGACACAGGTACCTGTAGCTGGTGATTTCATAGAGCATAGTAGGCATATCTTAACAGGTTTACATGACCATTTGCGATATGCTCAGAACCAACAAAAAATTTATGTTGATAGGCATCGCATTGATAGATACTTTGAGGTGGGTGATATGGATTTCCTTAGGCTGCAACCCTACAGACAGTCTTCTTTGAAGAGTGGAGCAAGAAGCATAAGCCCCATTTCTATGGCCCCTATGGAGTGGTATGATGTATTGGCGAGGCGACATATGAATTGGAGCTCCCTTCTAGTAGTCGGATTCATGTCTTTCACGTATCATGTTTGAAGAAGGCAATGGGTCAGTATGTGATACCTTCAACCAGGCCACCACCCCTCGATGATAAGGGAAGATTGGTACTAGTGTTGGAGTAGATCCTCGAGACTAGAGTGAAATGGTTAAGGAACCGTGTGCTAACAAAGTATCTAATACAATGGAGGGGCCAGCCACATGAGAATGCTACTTGGGAGACAACTGCTATTTTTTTTTACCATCCCGCTTTATCTTTAAGGGGAAGCAAATTCAAGAGAGGAGGACTTGTAATGTCCCTTTTGGATGATAGCAAGTTGTGGGGCCCACTCAGCTATTTTTGTGGAGCAGTCGTGGTGAGTGGATGTTCTTGTGTAGGAGGCATAAGCAAGAGTTACTATATGCATTTGTTTTGTATTGTTTTCCAGGTGAATAAAAGGGAAATTCGTATATTTTAGGGACCTTCCTAATTTTTAGGAGGTAGTGTTTTGGAGTGGCCGTGGTGATTCCCCTAGAGGTATTCTAGTCTACCCTAGCTTTTGTTTGGTGTAATTCGGAGTCGTAATGGAGATTTTAATGGATGCATTAGAATTTTGGAAAAATTCAATTATCCCACAAGTTAGAAAATGAAAAAAGTAAAAGTGGTGGCTATATAAAAGGGGAGTTTTGGAAGTAACATGGGAGCCTTTTGGAACATTTAAAAAAAAAAACTACAGTTTTGGGGGGCGGTTGTGCTTCAGCAGCTAATTGGCAGATTCGAGGAGGAAAAACATTCGAATCTCAATTGGCAGATTCGGGAAGGAAAAACCTTTGAATCTCAATTGGCAGAATCGAGGACGAAAACCTTCGAATCTCATGATCAAATCTTTGATTTCAGTTGGCATATTTATTACCGGGTCTGCATTATGCATTCTAAGGAATTTAATTAGCAATTGGTGGTTGTGTGGCTCTTCTATTGTAAAATTTCTACATTATTTAGTGTTCAGTGGATGAAATTAATAGGTGTATGCTTTTCAGTTTATTGATCTATTTTCATTTGTGTGCTTCTCCTCTATATATTGGCTCCTATTGAAATAGTATATCTACACATTGCTGTTCAAAAATTCTATGGCTGGAAATTTTGGGTGTTTTGTTTTGGAAATTGCATGTTAGTTTATATTTTGGGTAGGGGTTTTTTACATTGCTAATTGTTGCTCAACCCACAAAATAACAATCAAAATTTCCAAAGCATCTTTAGCATCGATTGCCATTTGTTAAACTTGAACTTCTCTTGAATAAGCTCCCTTGGATAACAAATTTTTGGCTCTCTATCATTGTTAGCAATCTCTAATTTGCAACAACCCAGAACGACAAGATTCATTCTAGTGAGTGCCAACAAAAAAGCAGTTTTAATGATCACCTTTGGGTCACTCAAAGAACACCTAGCCTGAAAAAGACATAACACTGGAGGGTGAAATCCGGTCTAATAGGAGGTTAGAACCTCTTATACAAATTTGCCTTTCTGCTATTATGGACCAACTTCCATGCTAGCACTAGGAACCCCCTCTCCATTAAGCACTTTGTATTCCAGACGCAATTTCCAGGCCATTCGACATTTTTGAGGCCCCCTTTTTCATTGTTCCTATACTTTTTTAAGAAAAACTCCTTCACAAAATTGATTCCAAGTTCTTTACAGCTATATTTCTTTTTTCTCACTGGAAGATTCAACAAACCCTAACTAAAGTCCTTCTAAGGACACAATTTTTGCATATGGAAGCTTTTTGACTCCCTTTTTTCTTAAATTCATAATTTCTTGTGAACTTTCACTTAGTGCACTCTATTTCAGCTCATTTGCTTTCCATTTGTAATTGTCAACGATGTTAGATTGACAAGCTCAAATTTCTATTTCTGGGAATCCTACATGGAGGACCTCTTTCAAAGTAGGTGGTTGTATTGAATCAGTATGGAGATGGAGATCGAAGCAAACTAAAAGACAGAAAAGGTTAAACAGATCAATAGAATTGAGAAGGCACGAGGATCAATTGATATGTTAGTCTATGAGGACCTCAAGTTCCACCTTCAAGGAATTGACTCCCCACAACAAGCATGGAAGAAAATTTAGAGACTCTTTAACAAACAAACTATCATCTACAACAGGCACATGAAATTCTTTAAAAGATTTGTTCTGCGTGTCAATATTGAAGGGATTTTAAATGATACTTGGTATCAAATTAAGTTTTTCTTGAATTTTCAGTACACCAAAATTTTCATTCAAGGAAATCTAACAAAAGTGGTAAACACAAGCTCTAGGTGGAAAAGAGCAACGTAAAAGAGTTGTTGGAAAAAACCCAACATCAACTGAAGGAGATTTCCAAGCTGACAAAAGAAAATTGGGTTTCCAAATGAAGCTCTAAGAGCAAGAAGAGCTCTTAGCAGTAGTGGCAAAGCAAGTTGCCAGGGTACAAAAACAAAATATTCGACTGGTAACCTTGCCTATGGAGGCATATGGCAAATGGAAGGCAAGTATCTATAGGACATAGAAGAGGAACCATAAGTTGTTCATGCCATAAGAGGATCAGCTAATAACACCATGGGTGTGTAGGAGCAAACCTTAATAGAATTGGTTGACCAAGGTGGAAAGACCATCATCCACATGGCAAAGAAACAAGCCACCAAAGTGTGCATAGCAAACCATGTAAGGAGTTGACATGATTCCACTTGATTACCAATAAATTCAATGGTGGAAAAGTTCACATTAAATCGACTATGATCCACTTGGAAGAAAGTTATGATTATTGGTGCATAAAGATAAGGACATTGCTGATTCCCAAGGAAGTGTGGAATTTTGCGGAACATGGATACAAAAAACCTGCAAACTGGATTATTTTATCAGCCACAGAAAAAAGAATATGGAGCAAGCACAAAGAAAAGATGTCTTGGCTTGGTATCACATACAAGCTGGCTTTGATACAAGTATCTTTCCACGAATTGCAAGTGTCAAGACTGCCAAAGGAGCTTGGGAAACCTTGAAGACAGCCTATCAAGGGCCTGCTCAACCGAAATTAGAGAATATGAAAATATGAGAATGAAGGACAATGAGATGTGGGAAACTATTGTGTAAGGGTGCATGACATTGCATGCAAAATGGGTATCTATGGTGAAGAAACAGCACAGGGATATGTTGTCAAAATTTGATGAGAACATTAGCACCAAAGCGGAACAATTGTGCAATGATTATTGAAGAAGATAAAGATTTGAATAAGTTGGAGTTTGATGGATTGGTAGGATCACTTATGTCCCATGAAGAAGGAATTAAAAATAATAAAGAAGAAAACTTGGAGCAAGCTTTTGCTTCCAAGGCTAGAATGTCAAACAATAATAGGGCTAGCTCAAGCTTTAATTCCCAAGGACAAGGAGGGGAGTAGCAAAATCAGCATTCTACAAGAGGAAGAGACCATGGTAGAATAGGAGACTATAGTCAAAGAGGTACAGTCAGATTTGTGGATAAGAAGAATGTTCAATGTCAGTATTACAAAAAGTATGGCCACTATTGAAAGAGAACATAGAATAAAGGCAAGCAATGGAGGAAGAAAAAAGAAGCTTCTCACATGAAGAAGGTGAGAGCTCAAAAAAATTGTTTTCATCATATAATGTGGCAAAAGATTCAACTAAAGAGTCTTGGTAACTTATATTTTGGTTGTTTAAATCATATAACCAGTGATAACAAGTTGTTTGAGGAGTTGCAGATGCATACAAGAGAAAGGTCAAATTTGGAGACCACAAAATATTAGAGGTTGAAGGAAAAGGAAGCTTACATATTGACACAAAACATGGAAAGAAAAATACCAAAAATACTTACTTCACACGAGACTTGAAGCACACTTTGATGAGTGTGCAGCAGCTTGTATAGAAAATCTACAAAGTGGTGTTTCAGAATAAGGAGCGCATCATCTATGACAAAGAAAAAGAAAACCAAGCAGTGACTGTTGTATCTATGACAAAGAATGTTTCCTTTGAAGCTTTAGAGGATATGAGAGCAATTTGTGTCACGTGGGCATTGAGGACAAGAGCTGGTTATGGCACCAAAAGTATAGTCACCTGAATTTTTAAAGCTTGTATCTGTAGAACGCTAAAGGAATGGTCCATGAACGGCTTGTGTGGAAGCAAGAAGCAAAGTGTGTGAAGGTTGCACATTCGGAAACAATCATGGAGAGAGCTTTCCAAGAGGAAGAGCATGGAGAGCATCATATCCACCGCAGCTGATTCATTTTGATAGTGGTCCAATGCACACACCAAGTTTTGGTAAATCCTTATAAATTATCGCTTTCATTGATTATCATACTAGAAAAACATGGATATACTTTTTGAAGAATAAAAGTAATGCTTTTGACATATTCAAGAGATACAAAGCCTTGGTAGAAAATGAAAGCAGATATAGAATCAAAACATTAAGGACTGATTGTGGTGGTGAGTATTGTTCTAAGAAATTCAATCAACTTTGTGATGAGCATGGAATAAGAAGACAATTGACAGCAGCCTAAACACCTTAGCAAAATGAAGTGGCAGAAAGGAAGAATAGGACAATCATGGAGATGGCAAGAAACATTGTACTAACAAAACGTTTGGGCAATCATTTGTGGGCTGAAGAAGTTGCAACAATAGTGTACATCCTTAACAGAAGTCCCACGATCGTAGTAAAGAATATGACTCCTCATGAAGCATGGCTTGGAAAGAAACCTTTGGTAAGTCAATTGAGAGTGGTTGGTTGTTTGGCTTATGTTCATGTTGAAGTTAAGAAAAGAAAGAAGTTAGATCCAAAGAGTCTAGCATGCACTTTTGCTGGTTATTCTCAAGAAAGCAAGGCATATAGATGTAATGATCCCAAATCTAGAGAATGCAGTGTGTCGATGTGATTTTTGATAAAGAGGGAGTACATGGACAGCAAGCAGATAAGACTGAGAAGACAATCATAATTGAAGATGTTGGTGTGTCACAAGAAGCAAATGGAGACACAAGCATTTCTCCTAGAACAAGCACAAAATGGAGGAGATTATTACAATCTCATCCAAGCTGTCAAATGTTTGATCAGATTTTTGATAGGAAGTTCACAAGAACCCAAACACAAGCCCAAGAACAAAGGCAAAAGGAATAAGAAAATAACATGGTGAACTATGCACTATTTTCCAAGATTGAAGTGCACCCCTCAAGTTTTGAAGAAGCAGCTAAAAGCAAGGTATGGACCAAAGCCATGGAAGAAGAATTGATGCAATCAAAAAGAATGATACTCAAGAGTCATGTGAACTTCCAAAGAACAAGGAGGTAATGGGAGTGAAGTGGGTGTTCAAGATCAAGTACAATAGGATCAATTTAAAGGCACAAAGCAAGACTAGTGGCAAAGGGGTATGCACAACAAATTGGCATAAACTATAATGAGACATGCACCTGTCGCAAGGCAAGACATAATAAAAATGGTCTAGTCTTGGCAACCCAAAAAAGATGTACTATAAATCAACTCGACATAAAGAGCGCGTTCTTGAATAGCAATATTGAAGAATAAGTGTATGTGGAAGAGCCATAAGGATTTCAAGTGAAGGATAAAGGACATGGCTACAATTTAAAATAAGCAGTATATGGACTCAAACAAGCACCAAGTGCATGGTATTCAAGAATTGATGCATACTTCTTGAAGTGTGGATTTGTGAGAAGTAAGAATGAGCCCACGTTGTACAACAAAAGAGAAGTAATTGATCTAATTTTCACAGGATGTTCAAAAAGAATGAGGAGAGCGTTCAAGCAAGCTATGATGCAAGAATTTGAAATGAGCAATTTGGGTTTGACCCATTATTTGCTTGGCATGGAGGTACATCAAACACATAATGGGGTCTTCATTTGTCGATCTAAATATACACACAGTATGTTGAGAAGTTTGGGATAAAAAGGTGCAAAGATGTTGCTACCCCACTTGCACAAGGTGAAAGAATATGCCAGCATGATGGAAGTGGAAGAGTGGATGAGAGGATGTATAGAAGTTTGATAGGCAGCCTTATGCACTTGGCAACAAGACAAGATATTGCATATGCATTTTTTTTGGTTTCAAGATTCATGAGTGAGCAATAAGAAGATCATATGAGAGCAACTAAGAGAATTTTAAGATATGTGAAAGGAACTTTAAATTATGGAATCCCATTACTTCAGCCAATAAGATTGAGTTGGTTGGATACAAGGATTCAGACTGGGAAGGCTCAATTGATGATAGGAAATCTACATCATGAAATTGCTATGTTCCATGGGGACCTGACCTGGGATTTGTCTTGGGGACACGTCCCACATTCCCGATAAGACGTCTCGCCATCCCAAATAATTGTCTGGCTTATATACAGATAATTGGTATAAGTGCATGATCCTGGCAAGGATGGAGAAAATGTTGGAGTGTTTAAAGATCCTAGTTAGAATGATGAAGACAGAAAGAAGGGCAATGCATGAAGAGCCAAAATGAGGGCAAAGGAAAGAAGGATCCCATCCCATGGAAAGGAGCTGATGGGGACCACCTACCAATTACGTTATGGGGAGTCACAACCTGGCAACTGTTTGCAAATCATTGGAAACCATTCACAGAAAAGAAGGCACCCAATGTGGGTCAGGGAAAAGGATATGCCAGTGAGGGGATGGGAAAAAGAAAAACGAGTAAGCCAGTGAGAAGCTGGGAGAAAGGAAAGAAACAGGATAAGGGAAAAAAAGTTGTTGGGTTGTTGCATATTAGGAATTATCTAAGTTTTGTCAATTTTATATTTGAATCTCTGAATGTACAACAAGTATTTGAATAATAAAGTTATGTATTCATCAGTTCTGCTCTTTGTTGTTATTTGTATTTTTATCGCCCAGGTCATATACAGATCATTAAAAGGTCAAAAAAACTGAAGTTCTAAACCTGGCAATATGTGGGCTGAAGTGGCATAATTAAGGTGTCCAAAACTTAAAAGAGCAAAGTGTTGAGAGGAAAATGAGGACGGAAAAGTGTCGCATCACCTAAGCACTTTCACTCCACGAAACTCTAGTAATCAAGAAACATACTTTCAGATTTGAAAGAGAAGGAAACTAGATGAAATGTTCTTGGCCAAGACTAACAAGGAAGAAGGGCAAATTTACAAACAAGAACTGAAAAAAACAATTTCCAGAAAAGACAGAGAGCAAGAAGACATGGCCTTAAAGGCATTAGGAACAATAAAGAAAATTGAAAGCAATGAAAAAGCCCCCAAAAAAACTCTAAAAAACGCTTTAAAAAAAAAAAAACTTACCCTGAAATCTTGTGCCAAGGAATGAAATCTTCAAGTGTTAAATCCATCAAATCATTCTCAAAATGCATTCTACAATATCTCATTCACCTCTGAAATTTTTGAGTCACGAGAGAGGGGAAAAAAATGTAAAAATGAGGGGTTTTCCCTTGTTAAGCCTGTTTTTCTCATTTTGCCTGTTAGTACACAAATTTTGCCAAGAAATCGATGAGTTTTTGGCATTTTCTCGGTGATTTCTTGACACCAAGAAAAAGCCCCTATTTTCTCACTGACCATGTTTTCTCGTGAGATTTTTCGAGTTTTCGTGAGTTCTTTGCAATATTTCTTGCAGTGGTTGTCATAATAGCCACTTTATTATAATTATAACTCCTAACAATTTTATACAAAGCAACCTTATTCTCTTATCATGTTCTATTAATTTAATCTCTAGGTCCCCATTTCTTCGGAGGGGGGATAGCATGATGGTAAGGGTAAAAGTTGTGCCTTGTGACCAAGTTTATGGTTCTTGTTATGAGACCAATATGTAGCCATTTTAATGATAGTTTATAATTGGCCTGGACCACACCAACAAGGAATGCCTTGTTACTAGAATTTTAGAATAGCAAAGGTCCTCTTTTCTATTTATCTATACAAACATTATGAAAAAGGAAACGTGGACCATGTTAGAAGGCCCCAAGTACAAAGTAGAGCATTAGCATCACACCTCCCTACCCCATTATCGTCTAAAATTCATCATGGCCCATATTTGACTCCTTTAGGAGAAAATATAAATACTCATTTTGGATTTTATTTTGCTCTTTTCATTAGGACATAAATATCTTATGTTATATTTGATTGAGATTTACGCTCTAGCTCTCACAGATGTGAAAAGAGATGTATAAGATATTATATCAATCTATGACATTGGTGGAGAGCATGTGATCATTACATATATATGAATGCATTGATAAAGTTCCATGTGGGATATTATTAATAAATAATTAAATTAATTGGAGGTGTATAATATATATACACGAATGAATGATAGTAGCATATGTATTTTTATATTCATATTGTGTTACATTAAGTAATGTTATAAATAATAATATTATTATTTATTTAAGGTTTATCGTGGAATTTGGACTTTGGTTTATGGTGTGAAAATCCTCACTTTCCACCACTTGTTCCAAACCCATTAAACTAATATTATGCCTTATTATGGTTCTTAATTTTTTTTTTTTTTTTTTTTTTGCAATTCGAGAATCAGCCTCACCTTTTTTTGTTATTTTAGAAAGCAAGCAAAGATTGTGAGTGCGAGCAAGAAACGAGTTCCACTTTTCTTGTTCCGGATCTTAACGAAATTCAAAAACTAAAGGATTCTTATGAAGAAAATTTGGATAGCACAGCAAGAAATTCATTTTTGAAAGTCCTAACTGGAAGTAAGAATGATGCCCTATTTGTCAAAGACAAGAGGAAGAGCAAATTTGTGGCAAACGCTATCCAAGTAACACATATTACACCAGAAGTGATTATCAAGGGTGAGATGATCAAGCATGATATAATGGTTCTTAAAAGCAAAGGGTTAATATGTAAGTTACACAGATACTGGTCAGGTTTTTCAGAGATTCAAAATTGGATCAAGAAGAAGGGGGATTGAATTCAAATTACTCCGACTTTTCTTCCAAAAGGCTTTTTGCTCATCATCTTCTCTAGTTTGGAAAACAAAGATAAAATACTGAATAGTGACCCATGGTTTAGGGGGAGAGATGCTTTATATTTATGACTAGAGAGTGAGAATTTTCTATGGATACAAAGACTATTAAAAGGCTTCTAGTGTGGCTTATCAATAAGGATATTTTGAAGAATATTGGCAATATTGTAGGGGAGTTCATCCAGGAGAGACCAAGTACTAAGGAGCAAAGGCATGCTATTACATCCGAATATGTGCTGCCATGGATATTTCAAAACCTTTACCACAGTCCGTTAGGATTAAAGCTGAATTAAGAGAATAGAATCAACAAGTAGCTTACGAAAACATTGCATTTCATTGTCGCAAATGTTATGACACTGGACACATTGCAAGAGATTGCAAAGTGAAAACGATGGGGAAAGAGATGGAAAATTTTGGGCATGAGACAAAATTCAATATGAAGCAAGGAGATTGTATCATGGTAGAAGTTGGCTCAAGTCAAGGATTTTCTACTCCCAAGAAAGTGGCAAAAAAAGCCCCTCAACATCATCAAATGGTGAAGGGTCATTAAGTTTACTCGAGTCAACCATAAAAAGAAAAAAAAAAGACACAAGGGATGAGGAAGTACAATGAGCAAGTTCTAATCCACAAGGAGTTAAAGGTGTGAAGGAAGATGGGAAGGCAAATTTTAAAGCAAAGGAGACGAAAGAGATCAAGTTTAATCCAATTAAATCATCTTCATTTTCCTCAAGTAGTATAAAATCCTCTCATTACAATAAAAATGAAAGTAGTACAAATTGTATCCCTTTCACTTTAGGGTTTCAAGATCACCATAATAAAGATGTGTATAGAGGATATCCATGAGGATTTAGGGTTTCCATGGTGGAGGATCATCCTTGTACTTGTTCAGAAATGTAGCTCGGACAGGAACTTCTTGCACAGGCTTCAGTATGAATGTGCTAAAAGTGGTTCGAGACATTTTGAATTCTATTTTGAAAGTCACTTAAGTGATTTTCTATTTTTAACCATACATCTCAAGATGAGATGAGATCTAATCTTAGGGTTAGAGAGATTAGGGTTACCTTTTCAAGGATAAAAGGAGAAGGTCAAGAGTGTTTTATACACAGAAAGAAGAGAAGGAGAACAGATTGTTGAAGGAAAAACTGCAAGCTTAGGAGGAGAAGAACAGTGAAATTGCTGGCCAGAAAGGCAGCAAGAGAGCAAAGTGTCCTACTGTAGCGGTAGCCTCCTTTATTTTGTAATATTTCAGGTTCATAAATATATTTAACTTTCGCTGTTCACGCTGTTTATTTTTCCAGCCATCTGTGTGACTGTTGCATGTTTAAATAAATTAATTTCAGATCTGATTTATTTTAAAATAACATAGGACAGCAGTTATCTAGGGTTAGGAAAATTTACAGTACTTTAGGGTTCCCAAGGCAACATAAAAGAATAAAGTGTTGCATTTCAGATTCTCTAGGGCAACATAAATCTTTAGAAGATGAGTGTTGGTAGAAATGGAAAAAGGAGATGAAGACCTTCAAAACAAATACAAAGAGAAAAGGAAACTCAAAGAGATATCAATTTGGAAAACCACAACCAAATATTACAGGTGTTAACAAGAAGTGGGGCTAAGCCCATTAATAAAAATAAAAAGTGATGATAAAAATGGTACTATGGAATATCAGAGGTATGAATAAGACCCCAAAAAAAAGAGTTATTAAAGATTTAATAGGTTGTTATAGTCCTGAGTTTATTTTAATCTAATAAACAAAATTAAGCAGTGAGGAATGTAAAGATGCATTCAAAAATATTTGGAAGATAGAATATTGTCTGCCAGTTTCTTCTATAGGAGCTTCCGGAGGTATTGTGACAATATGGGACAAATGCAAACAGGATTGGCAATTGCTAGAAGCAAAAAGTAATTGAGTTGCTGGTCTATTTTGTAGGAAAGAGGAAAACATCATAGTTAGGGTTATAAATGTATATGCTCCAAATATAGTGACTACTCATAAAATATGTTGGAAGGACCTAAGCATATTTTTGTCAAAATACAATGATGATTCAGAATTGTGATCTATGTCGTCTGGGAGGGGACTTCAACATAGTTCTATCTCCTTCAAAAAAGAAGGATGGTACTCCTGGATGGTCTAAATCAATGCAGGATTTTGCTTTATTTGTCAATTCTAATGGCCTTTGGGATGCTATTCTTTCAAATTTTCAATATACATGGGATAATAGACACAATGGCAAAACTCATCTAGAAAAAATATTGGATAGATTTTTGTTACCCAAAACATGGTTGCATACAGAGTATACAATCTCTTCGGACGTTTTATAGCAAGCAAGATCAAATCACAAACCCATTCTCTTGAGAAGTCATTTACTCAATAATGATAATCCAAAACCTTTGCGCTTTAAGTCTATGTGGCTTCAAGACCCTGATTTCTTCCATCTGGTTATTGTTGGTCACGAATCCGCCATGAGGAAAGGATTTGTCGCTATTGCGCCCTGGACCCGCAAACCAACATTGAAAGGCCGGAAGGAAGGAATGCCTTCCGGGCCAATCTCCGGAGAAGGCCGGCTCCTTGCAGGGGTTAGTAAGATGAGAGTGCAGGAAAGAGATAAAAATGCGGAAAGAATTTACAAATGAGAGTGGAGTTGGGTGGGGGGAACTAACAGTACAGCAACACACCAATCACCACTACTTACTGCATTATAAGTACAAAGCATAGCCAGGAACTGCAAAGTCTAGTATACTTTCTGTATAGAGCGGTGTACGCACAGCTACAATGGTCCCCTAGCAAACATTCTCCCTACAAGGAGAACTAACAGCACGACAATGCATCAATCACCACTACGTACGGTAACTCAAACAGAAGGCAACCGAGAGATGTCAGATCCAGGTATATGTGTTATGCAGAGAATTTATACGCACAGCTACAATGGTCCCCTAGCAAACATTCTCCCTACAAGGAGAACTAACAGCACGGCAACGCATCAATCACCACTACGGACAGCAACGTAACACACAACTGAAGGAACTGCTACCACATTTATTCTATGTATCCTCTAATCTATTAAGTTCAGGAGTGCTTGGCCACCAAATGCCGAAATGAATCAACAAGCCATGACACTAGCAATGCTTTAGGTATATCTGACCACCAAATGCTGAAACGAATCAACGAGCAGTGACACAGGGAAACGTAAAACATACATGTAAAGGAGAGGCAGCATAAAAAATAAAAGCAGTAGAACAGAGCCAGGCATATACTTTATATTTATAAGCAGAAGCACGGTTACAGTGGTTCCCTAACAAACATTCCCCTTCCACCACTTTACAATGAAAACATGGTGGGTTTTTATAGCCCGAGTCCCTCCCGTTACATTAATGGGCACAAAGTCCCAGTCAAACACTAGCTGACAAAAGCGGCGAAGGAGCTGCAAATGCTGACCTTTGTCGGACCGGACTGTACCCGCAGCATGGTCTTCCTGGAAGCTGGACAGCTACGTGGCAGTGTGTTGGGCAGAACTTCTTATCGGCAGGAATGCGGGCAGCTGGAGCAGGTAGAACCTCCAATCAGCTTTAAATGAGGCCACTGGCATAGGTAGTGCAGCCCATGCTCGTCCTTTTGCTCGGCACGTCTTGGCTCAAATCCCGAAGCTGGACACTTGTCAGATGATGGATGATGTTGTTTGACATGTGTTTGCTTTGAAATGCAGTTTATCCAACTTCTCTCGGGATAGGAGCGTCATTGGGTCGCGCAGGCAGAAAACAGCGCAGTCGAGGAGGCCTTCATGCCTTGGGTGCATTTCTGAGTTTATTTCCCTACTGCGCACCTGTCAAAGGGCGCACTCCGACTTCGCTGCGAAGTCGGGTTGCGCACAGGTGAAAGCTGATTTCTGCCGCCGTACGGACTTCGCCCTGGAAAGGGGGAGCAGTTCGGACTTCGCGCGAAGTACGAACTTCGCCCCATCACTTAGTCATTTTTCCTGCCAGCCTACCAGCCTGCTACAAGGTGCGCCCAGAAAGAAGGGCGAAGTCGGACTTCGCACCAAAACTGGGCGAAGTACGAACTTCGCACCAAAACTGGGCGAAGTCGAACCGCCTTCGCACAAAAAACTGGGTTTCCTGGTTCTGTTTCCCGGGGCCATAACTTTTGATCCGCTAACCCGATCGCCTATTATAATATATCGTTGGAAAGCTGGCGAGAAGATCTGCAATAATAAAATATCCAGGGCCCATTTTGTCCATTTTATCGCCCCCGTTTATGGCCCGCGAAAACCCGAACACCTCAGCATGCTCTTTGCCGCTTGAAAGCTCCATACTTGGCCAAAATTTATCAAAAGTATTAATGTGGCAAAATTGCCAACAGTTATGTTATGGTGGGATGAAGCAAATTTTGAAGGATCATGTATGTACAAGTTTGTTCAAAAGATGAAATATCTAAAGGGGCAAATGAAGATTTGGAATGCCAAATCTTTTGGTAACATATATAAAGAAAAGGAGGAAATTGAATCCATGCTCAAAAAATTACAAGAGATAGTAGAAATCAATGGAATGGACCAAGATTCTTGTGCAAGAAAAACAATTACTTCCTAATTATCATAATGTATTGAAAAAGGAGGAGTCATATTGGTTCCAAAAATACCAAATTTTTCATGCTATTGCTCAAACAAAACAAAAATTCGTCACATCAAAAATATTTCAACTCCAGATGGAAGAAATATTAAGGAAGAAGAAGATATCAAGAAGGAAGTAATTAATTATTTCAAAGATATTTTGTCATATGTTGGGCAAGATAAGGAGGCACAAGGTAAGCTTTTGCAAAATATTCCATCAATTATCACACATGGACAAAATGAAAGCTTGATGAAGAAGATATCTATGGAGGAGGTACATGAAGCATGATATGTTGGTTTCAAAAAAATTTGGGATTTATTGAAGCATGATATGTTGGTTGCAATTGAAGATGCCCGGAAAAGAAAGGCTATAATAAGTGAGAACAATGTCATCTTTATTACATTGGTTCCAATAAAGGCAAGCCAAAATATTTTAATAGTTTTCATTCAATAAGCCTTTGTAATATGATTTATAAGATGATTTCAAAAATTATAGCAAACAGGTTGAAAAGCATTCTGGATTGTGTTATCTCAAAGAAACAAGGTGGTTTTGTTCATGGTAAACAAATTCTTGATGGTGTATTCATTGCATAGGAGGTAATACATTCTCTTCATTCCATGAACAAGCCAGGTATGCTTATAATATTAAATATAAACAAAGCATATGATAAAGTTTGCTAGAGTTTTCTACATGATGTTCTTAAAAAGTTTGGTTTTGATCAAGGTTGGTGTAAATGGAATAGATGTTATAGCGCTCCAAAATATTCTATTTTGACCAATGGGTCCCATGTTGGATACTTTAAGTCATCCCATGGACTTTGCTAGGGTGATCTACTATCCATATCTATTTATTATTCTTGCAGAAGCAATAGAGAGAGTTTTCTCAAAGACAAAAATGGAAGGGAAATTCAAAGGTATTCAAGTTACAATAAATTGTCTCTTTGAATCTCTTCTCCAATTCGTTGATGATGCTTCTCTTTTGGGTCATCCTTTAGTTGCTGAGGCCATGGAGTTTAAATCATGATTATCATGCTATTGTTAGGAAGTGAAGTCACTATGCAGTACAGGCAGCCAGGAAAGAGGATTGAAGCAGGCTAGACGTTTAACCTGCTAGACGTCTGGGTCAGACGTCTAGACAACAGGCTAGACGTCTAACCTGCCAGACGTTTAGGCCAAACGTCTAGGTTGCCAGACGTCTGCGCTGCTAGACGTCTAGGCCAGATGTCTGCGCTGCCAGACGTCTGGGATGGTAGACGTCTAGGCTAGTAGACTTCTGGGCTGCCAGACGTCTAGGCTGGTAGACGTCTGACCAAGTAGACGTCTAGGCCTGACGTATGACCAAGTAGACGTCTAGGCCAGACGTCAAACCAAGTAGACGTCAAAGGAGTGGACGTCTAGGTAGACGACAACTTGCGACGGAAACGAACAGTTGGAGTCTTCCTTCAGCTCTATAAAAGGGATGTGATCCCTTGCATATCATGGTTGTTGAAAACATTGAAAGACGTGAATGTAAAGTTTGCTGAAAATAATAAAAGAAGAAGTTGCCATTGCCCGTGGTTTTTCCTACACATTGCAGGATTCCACGTAAATCTCTGTGTCACTTGTGTTACTGTTTCCGCGTGTTTTCAATTTTTGATATTGTGCTTCCTCTTGCAGGTATAAAATCTGAAGTTTTTCCTAACATCTGGTATCAGAGCTAAGGTTTTGTGCGAGTGAGAGCTGCAACAATGACAAAAGGTGTAACCAAGTTCGAAATTGAGAAATTTGATGGCAGGAACTTCGCTCTATGGAAGATGAAGGTGGAGGATTTGTTGGTTCAGAATGACCAAGCTCAAGCCTTGAAAGGGGTCGCGAGTAAACCGAGCAACATGAAATATGAGGAGTGGGTAACGCTTGACAGGAAGGCGGTTTCTACAATCCGTCTCTGCCTAGCGGACTTCGTCTTGTTCAATGTAGCTTAAGAGAAGACCGCGGAAGCTCTTTGGCAAAAGCTTGAAAATTTATATGAAACAAAATCAACAACAAATAAGGTTTTTCAGAAAAAGCAGCTTTATAGCTTGAGGATGAAGGAAAGTTCATCCGTAGTAGATCATTTGAATAAATTTAATACTCTAATCAGTAAACTGGTTTCAGTTAATGTGAATATGGAGGATGAAGATAGAGCTATCACCCTACTTTGTTCCCTCCCGGACACTTGGGATCATATGGTGATGACCATCGGTAATTCATCATTAGAAACTCTCAAATTTGATGATGTGGTAGCCGCTTTGTTGGCAGAAGAGTTGAGGCGAAAAACGTCTCTGGAACCCTCGACCAATGAAGCCTTATCTGCGAGAGGTCGATCCTTCGAGGGGAGTAAACAAGGTAGAAAACAGTCCAGATCTAAGTCTAAAGGACGTAAGCAGAAAGGGAAGTGTTGGCATTGTGGGAATCCAGGACACTCCAAGGACTGTTGGCAATTAAAGAATGGTGAAAAGCAAAATCAGCCATCAGCTGAGGCCAGTGCAGCAGATTCAGGAGAGACGGCAACATGTGAAGCCTTCCGTATCGATAACAACAGATCAATTTTATATACCTAGGTTTTGGACTCAGGTGCATCCTTCCACATGTCTCCCCACGGAGACTGGTTTGACAAATATCAGCCATACTGTGGTGGAAAGGTCTATTTGGGTGATGATCACCCTTTAGAAATTGTGGGAAGAGGGGATATAAGGATCAGGCTAGACGATGGTAGAGAAAGGATGTTATGTGATGTGCGACATGTGCCCGATTTGAGGAAGAATTTGCTCTCAATCAAAATGATGGATAAGCTAGGGTATTATGTCACCTTTCAGTAACAACTACTGCAAGATTACCAGAGGAGCTCTTGTAGTAGCAAAGGGAGAATCTTATGGGACTTTATACCGTTTATGCGGTGACACGGCGACAAACCATGCAGCAGCAACAACTTCTGTTCAGGATGCAATAATGCTATGGCATCAACGCCTAGGCCATATGAGTGAAAAAGGCCTGAAAATTCTGCATGACGGAGGTATGCTTTCTGGGATTAAGTCTTGTAATTTAGAATAATGTGAGCACTGTATTTTTGGTAAACAGAAGAGGGTTCGGTTTACTGCAAGTTCTGGTAAGAGTTTTGATTTTCTGCAACTTATACATTCGGATATATTTGGACCAGTCCCCACTCAGTCCTTGAATGGCCCCATCTATTTTTTGAATTTCATAGATGATTATTCTTGGAGAGTGTGGGTGTATTGTCTGAAGAAGTCAGAAGCTTTGCAGAAATTTAAAGAGTTCAAAGCTCGGGTAGAGAAGAGTTTGGGCAAGTCGATTTTATGTCTCAGGTCAGATAATGGGGGTGAATATTGCTCCAAGGAATTTGATAAATTTTGTATGCAGGAAGGTATTAAGCACCAGAAGACAATACCATACACTCCACAACAAAATGGTGTGGTTGAGAGGATGAATCGCACAATCATGGAACGTGCAAGAAGCATGCTTAGCGCAGCCATGTTGGAGAAAAAGTTCTGGGCGGAGGCTGTTAATACAGCTATTTATCTTATTAACAGGTGGTGTTCCTGTTGTAAGCCAATTGATTACTCTCATTTGCGTACCTTTGGCTGTGATGTGTTTGCCCATGTACCCAAAGAAAAAAGGTCTAAGCTTGACCCAAAGTCAAGCAAATGTGTTTTTCTCGGCTATGGAGATATAGTGAAGGGGTATAAACTGTGGGATCCTACTGCCCACAAGGTAATTATTAGCCGGGATGTACTTGTTGATGAAAAATCCATGCAAAGGAAGGAGGTACAACAAAATCCTAATGTTGTACCTGTTGAAGTAGAATTGAGTGAACATGAATATGAAAATCAGCATACTGAAGTTTTTGATCAACATGCAGAACAACAAGTAGAGCAGCCACAACGGTCACAAGATCAAGAGCCACAATCGACAAATCATTGGGTTAGAAGACCTACATGTCCACAAAAGTGTCCGGAAAGGCATTCTCATGTGTATCAGTCCTCTTTTGCTTTGTTAACTGATGATGGTGAACCTAGTTCATTTCAGGAAGCTAGAGAGAAAAGTGGAGGAAATCCATGGAGGAGGAAATCGAGGAACTTCGCAAGAATAAAACTTGGGAAGTTGTGGATCTCCCACTTGGAAGAAAGACTGTTGGAAACAAGTGGGTGTACAAAGTGAAGAAGAACAACGATGGGTTGTTGGAACGCTATAAAGCTCGCTTGGTGGGAAAGGGCTATGTGCAGAATTCAGGTGTTAACTTTAATGAAATTTTCTCTCCAGTTGTGAAGATGACTACTATTAGAGTTCTACTTGCACTTGTAGCTGCACAAGATTTGGAACTGGAGCAGCTTGATGTAAAGACTACTTTCTTGCATGGTGATCTCGAGGAAGAGATATATATGGATCAGCCTGAGGGCTATGAAGAAAGAGGCAAAGAGCATTTGGTTTGCAGACTGAAGAAATAACTGTACGGGTTGAAACAGGCGCCAAGGATGTGGTACAGGAAATTTGACACCTTCATGAAGAGCCAAGGTTTCAGCAGGAGTGAAGCTGACCATTGTGCATACTATAAGAGGTTTGATGATGGCAGTTTTATCATTTTGTTGTTGTATGTTGATGATATGTTGGTTGCAGGCCCCAACATGAAGAAAATCATTGATCTTAAGGCTCAGCTGGCTAGGACATTTGAAATGAAGGATTTAGGAGCAGCAAACCAAATTTTAGGGATGAAGATACACAGGGACAGAAAAGGAAGAAAGATCTGGTTAAGTCAAAAGTCATATGTGGAAAAGATTTTGCAACGCTTCAACATGCAGAATGCTAAACCAGTTAGTACCCCATTTCTTCCACACTTAAAGTTGTCTTCCAACCAATGTCCTAGAACAGAAGCAGAGAAGACAAGCATGTCTTGTGTACCGTATTCATCAGCAGCAGGAAGCCTCATGTATGCCACGGTGAGCACCAGACCGGATATTGCCCAAGCAGTGGGAGTAGTCAGCCGGTACATGGCAAATCCTGGTAAGGAGCACTGGAATGCGGTGAAGTGGATATTCAGATATTTAAGAGCCACTTCAAATGTTGCCATTTACTTTGGATCGACAGATTTGCAAGTTACAGGTTTTGTGGAGTCTGATTATGGTGGAGATAGAGATTGGAGAAAGTCCACTACAGGATATACCTTTACTCTTGCTAGTGGAGCGGTGAGTTGGGCTTCTAAGTTGCAATCTGTTGTGGCTTTATCAACCACTGAAGCAGAATATATTGCCGCGACTCACGCCAGCAAAGAGGCAATTTGGCTAAAGCGATTGTTGGGTGACTTCAAGGTAATGCAGGAGAAAATTATGCTGCATTGTGACAGCCTGAGTGTTATTCAGCTAGTGAAGAATCCAACATTTCATGATCGCACGAAACACATTGATGTCAAGTACCACTTTATCATAAATGTGGTGGAAGAAGGTAGGATCCTGTTGTAGAAAATCGACACTGAAGTGAATCCTGCAGATATGCTTACAAAGCCGGTCAAGGTAGAGAAGTTTGAGTGGTGCAGAACTTCTCTAGGCTTGCTGAAAAAGTAACAAGGGCAGCATTGGGCAATTGGCACTAGATGAAGATCTTTGGCAGAAGAATTCCTGAATATTGACTTCAAGTGGGAGAATGTTAGGAAGTGAAGTCACTATGCAGTACAGGCAGCCAGGAAAGAGGATTGAAGCAGGCCAGACGTCTGACCTGCTAGACGTCTGGGTCAGACGTCTAGACAGCAGGCTAGACGTCTAACCTGCTAGACGTCTAGGCCAAACGTCTGGGCTGCCAGACGTCAGACGTCTGGATTGCCAAACGTCTAGGCCAGATGTTTGGGCTACCAGACGTCTAGGCTGGTAGACGTCTAGGCCTGACGTCTAGGCTGCCAGACGTCTAGGCTGGTAGACGTCTAGGCCTAACGTCTGACCAAGTAGACGTCTAGGCCAGACGTCAAACCAAGTAGACGTCAAGCCAAGTAAACGTCAAAGCAGTGGACATCTAGGTAGACGACAGCTTGCGGAAGACGAACCGTTTCGGTTCCATATGAAGACGAACAGTCTTGCGGAGGTCTCCACGGGGAGAGGAAACGAACAGTTGGAGTCTTCCTTCAGCTCTATAAAAGGGATGTGATCCCTTGCATATCATGGTTGTTGAAAACGTTGAAAGACGTGAATGTAAAGTTTGCTGAAAATAATAAAAGAAGTTGCCATTGCCCCGTGGTTTTTCCTGCACATTGCAGGTTTCCACGTAAATCTCTATGTCACTTGTGTTACTGTTTCCGTGTGTTTTCTATTTTTGTTATTGTGCTTCCTCTTGCAGGTATAAAATCTGAAGTTTTTCCTAACAGCTATGAGAAGGCTATTGAACAATTGATTAATACTAGAAAATACAATATCTTTTTCATTAACACTGCCCTATATTTACAACAGATTATTGTGGACATTTTAGAGTTTAAAATTGGAAAATTTCCTTCAATGTATTTGGGTATTGTTGTCTCATAAAGGAAAGGAGCTTTGGGACTCAATTTTGGATAAAATGAAATCTTGTTTGGCAGGTTGGAAAGGTAAGTTCTTAACCATGGCTGGAAGGCTACAACTCATAAAGACTACATTGCAATCCATCCCTATTTATATCATGTCACTTTCAAGATTGCCAAATGGTATAGCATCCGAATTTCATTAACAAAAAGAGATTTTCTTTGGAAAGGATGTGAAACAAAATTTAGGTTTCCTCTTTGTAAGTGGGATAGGGTTTACAAAGAAAAGAATATTAGAGGGGCAGGCTTGTGAAATTGCAGACTTATGAGTATGGCCTTAAGGGTAAAACTTGGCTGGAGAATATTCAAAGAACAGGAAAAGAGTTGGGCAAAAATGTCATTTCAAAAATATAAAGTTGATGCAATGCAATTATTTAGGAAACGAACCCTACCTAAAGGATAGCCAACATGGAACTTCATATTAGATAGTTTGCAATTGATCAAGAACATATTAAATGGTCAGTCAATGAGAGGGATTATGCAAATTTTCGGTCCAATTCTTGGTCGAAGCCTTGTCCTCTTATCTCTAATTCAAAATGGTAACCATTGGACGAGCATGTCTAGCTTGTAAAGGTCCAAAGGTCAAAGAGTATATTAATGTGAGTAACAACTCCAAATCATGGATTTTTATTAGTAACCTAGATCAAGGGGAAGAACTTACACAAATAGCAGATGATCTCCAAAAGGTGCTTCAAGATTTTTATTTGTCTATACATGAAAGAATGAGTTGGTTTGGAATCTATCAAAAGATGGTGGATACTCGATCAAGTTGCGATATGAAGATTTACAGCAATCGAAATTTCGTACTCTCAATGAATGTTTAGTCATAAGAGGCCCTCCCCAAAGCCTCAACATTCCTTTGGTTAACATTCCAAGGCAATATTGTTATAGAAGAGCATCTACAAAGAAAATAATAGCATGGACCTTTCAAGTGTGCCTTGTGTGAGGATCTAGAAACGTTAGACCATTCACTTCTTACACCATTTGGGGCTACTTTTTCAAAAATATAAAAATATATTGGGTAGCTCCATCAACATTGAAAGAGTTATTGAGATGTTCAATTAATCATGTCAAAGCTAAAGCATTATGTATTTTGTGGATGATTGGTCCTAATATTATTTGTTGGAATTTATGGTTTGAAAGGAATAAAAGAATATTTAAAAATAAATCTCACAATCATGCACAAGTTTGGAACCTTATTATAGCCTCTCTTGCATAATGTTTACAGACATGGTACTCATCATGGGAAATCTTAACTACGGAAAAAAGAGGTACTAGCCTCTTGGTTAAAGGATTTAAATATATATGAAAGGGTCATCTGCAATAATGGAGTTAATACAAAGGATTTGTTTCAATCTATGATAAAATGAAAATTTTCAAATGTGTTTATCAAAAAAAATTTTGATGGTGCTTCCAAAGGAAATTCAGGAATGGCTAGAGGTGGTGTTTTTCGAAACGCTTACTCAAAATCATATGGACTTCAACTAACAACTATGCACAAGCTAGGGCACTTCTTACAAGGATAAAAATTGCAATTGAAAAAGGAAGGAAATATATTTCAATTGAGGAGGATTCACATATTATCATTAATGTTATCAATAAAAATGGATGTGGGGATTGGAAAAAAACTGACATTATTGTCGATGTTCATCAACTATTGTTGGAGGCAAATTCTTGGACATGTGAGCATATCTACTGTTATAGATGTTACATTATTTGACCACCTTGTAATATTAATTTGGTAGATGATTTATATTTGTATAATGTATGAGAGAGAGTGCAAGATGTCAAGAGAGAATGAAGAGTCACATGATATGTGGCAAGATGAGAGCTTTGTCCATATGAGGAATATGAAAGGTTGCATCTCCCGGATGAAAGAGGAGAGCAATAGTCAGAGTACTGAGAAGTCATGTAAAGCTCCATCCAATGTAATCAATCTGTATCATTCATATAATCTTTGTATATTGTGTTCATTGAGTTAAATTCGTGAGATATTGTTGTTAATCTAGTATTGAGATTTATTGTTATTTTCATTAGTGATATGTATTTGATTTGTATTTGATCCTAGTTAAAGCTTTCTGTGAGGTAACCTATTCCGAAAGCTAACATCTACAGAGAAGGAAATCTGGTAGCAGATAATTTAGCAAAACACAGTGTTGATCTTCGTCTTGGTAAAATTCAAATTTTAAAAGGCAACTAGCTGAATGAGATTTTATCTCTTAATGAAAATGATTGCAAGGAGTTGATTGCAGAAACATAGCAGTTTGAGGAACATGAAGAATATATTTGATAGAAAAGGAAATGAAGAATATCTTTGATAAAAAAAGAAGCCAAATATGGCTTAACTGACCTGACAGCAAATGTAATGTTTTGGTATTTTGATGGAAGTGGTCCCAAATAGAAGCCACATATAGCTTATTAAAAGAATATATATATATATATATATATATATATATATTTTTTTTTTTTTTCCTATGAACTATTAAAAGGAATTTCAAAATAAGAACCAACAGTTTTTAGTAAAAGTGGTTATAAAGTAAAAATTAAGATTACAATAATAAAAAATAAAAATAAATGAATATCTAGTAAATATAAAGTCTTGTTTTTATCAAGTGGCATTAGCCCAATAGATTAGATTCCTCAACGGTTCAAGGAGGAGACCCAAGTTCGAATCTTGCCAAACAATACACGGATAATATTTAAGCTTGTTGTAATGCCACTATGTGGTAATGATGTAATACGGGTGGGGCCCGTTTCAATCCCATATAACCCAGAAAAAAAAATATAAAGTGTTGTTTTTAATTAATTTTAAGGAGAAGCTCCAGAAAGAAAAGGGGATGGTGTGATGCATTGGATATAGATTGGCTATTGGTTATATAAATCCTATGGCCATGTGCATTATATTTTATACAATATTATTATGGATGATACCACCTCATAGAAAGGAGGTGAAGATATGCTAACTCGTTATTTGAAGATGTGGATTAGGCAGCTCATGCTAAGGCATGGGTAGAGGAAAGACCAAGGGGTTGTTAATCCACCAATAGGCTAGGGTTTTTTGTGTTTCTATTTGTTCATTTTATTTATAGTATAATTTTAAAAAAGTAGACTAATGTAGCATTTTTAGTGTAGGCGCTATTTCTAACGTGCCTCAGCCGAAGAAGTAGCTAGGTAGAAAAGTCAAATAAGTGCGTTGAAGTCTAAGTGCACACAACATAATGTGATTTTGTATTTTTTGTTTTCACGTCATAAGTTGTAATGTAAGCATTTTTTATATTCTAAAGTTTGTAATATAGTGGTACGATGAAATACATGTAATCATATGTGAAGTGCAAACGTAGGGTAGTTATCACCCAGTTGGAGGTGAGGTGTCCAGGGTGGTAGTTGCTCTTAACTAGCAGCCCTCAAAGATGAATAGGCCTCCTCATTTAATTGAGCGGGTACCATGGACCTTGTATCATATTGTAACTGGGTACCATACCATGTAACATATTGTACCCTAGATGCCTTGGTATTGTAGAGTCAATATATACCTTTACACAAACATTGTTCTGGAGGAGATACTCTGCGCAGGATTACAGACTATGAATGTAAGACAAGTGTCGTACACATTCCATCGTACAGGCAGAAGCTAATGCAATATCTACTCATATTTATCCTTCATCTATTGCCATTGTATGTTTCCTGTATGTGTTGTCATTGCTTATTGTTGCAGTAGATAGATCTGTAGTTGTTCCTTCCAAGTTTTGTATGCAAGGTTGAAGTTGCAGTATGAGAGTTGTCGTACAACGAAGTTATCATATATTGAAGTCATCATATGACAGTTGTACAACAAATGTCATAGAGCCAATGTTGTATAGTGATTGATGTATAGTCATTGTCGTACATGGGATTACTATACTAAAATTGTCATACAATGTGGAGAGATAAGTTTGTACATTGTGTTAGCAGTCTGGAAGAGGATAGACCTTCCTATTTGCAGACTGAGTCCTTGAGTAGTGAGATGAATGCAGTCATAGTTGGTCAATAAATCTGTCATATCAAATTGTTCCTTTAAGAGTGGAATTCTCTTGTCGTGCCACATTTAGCGTCATTGTCGTTTAGAAGAACGAACCAACACCACGTGAGGCTTGGAGAGGTGAATGATAGATAACTTGCTGTGAGGACGTGGGAGACGTGGATGCGGAAGAGTTGAAAATCAGCCAATAAGGAGTCAAAGAATTCCACAATGCCAAAGTGTTGCACAAAACATAGGCTTGAATGTTGCTAATGAAGGACTACAGAGAAGATTGACAAAACTTGACGAACCCGAAGTTCAACAAGTGTGAAGTCCTCACTTTGAGGATAATTCGAGTGAAGAAAGTAAAAGGTGGCAAACATTGTTTCTAACAATAGAAAAGGAAAAGCAAGTTGAGGTGCATTGAGAAAACAAGGATCGGGCCGCAGAGAACGTTCATGCAGGTGGTGAAGAAGGTGCCAACGTGGAGTGTGCATGAGGAGACGAGACGGAACAACTGGTGACACCAACACAAGTGCGGGGGAGAGTGCCTAGAGGTGTAAAGGACGGGAGTCAAGCACAAGGGAAACCGCGAGAAAGTGTGCGGAGACCAAGGACTGACACTCGTATATTCTCAAAGGAGGTCATAAAGTGTAGATGCACAAGGAAGCGGTCGACGATTGTTTGCAAGTGCAAAGTCATCAAGTGACGAAGAGCAGCCACCTATGGAAAATATTGCTACAGCAACGGGCAAGCAAAAGTGCAAGCAATATATTGCAATCTTGGGGTGACGGGAAGGAGGACCCAGAACGTTATATTGGAACGTGTGAAACAATATGGCGAGCAAACAGAGGGAACAACGAAGGATCATGGTTGAGATTGTTTTCGGCTACATTGCAAGGGATCACGAGCTTCACTGATTGGAACCTTCAATTGTTTTGTTTTCCTTCAGTTGAGTGCAACTCTCTTCGATGTGCGTGCATTTGCAGTCTTTACTTCTAATCCAATAGCTAATGTCTTCTCTCGTGCGCTGTTTGAGTTTCCCTTAGGCAAGCAAACAGAGGGGACAATGAAGGATCATGGTTGAGATTGTTTTCGGCTACATTGCAAGGGATCACAATGGATTGGCATCTAAAAAGAGTGCATCCTTTCACAACAAGAGATAATTGATGGATGAATTCGGCAAGGGATTCAAATTGCTTTGTGATGATACAGAGATCATCAATAAGATATATTTCACAAAGCAGAGGAAAGATGAAAACATCAAGTCATGCAATTGACAGTTAAAGGAACTAATTGATAAAATGGAGGCAAAACCAGAAAATGGGTTGCAAAAAAGTTGGTTCCTAGATGGATTACTACCATGGTATAAGAAGAAGATGGAGGTCCCAACAACTACCTATCAAGAAGCTTTCGATAAACACTCAACTTGGAGAGCAAGATGAAGACAACTGCAGTAAGAGGAAGTCACTATCGAGATGATGATTTGGATAGTGACAGAGATGACTTGAATGCTACAATCCAAGCCATGAGGAAGGACCTAGAACGAATGATAAACGATGTGAAGGGAGAGAAAAAGAAAGAAAATAACATTTGGTGTTCTAACTGCAAATTAGAAAGACATACAAATGTCAACTATTCGAAGAACGCATTTTGCAATATATGAGAAGTTTCAGGGCATATCATTGTTGACTGTCCGTTCAACCTCAGAAGCACCAAACATCAAACCTTAACAATGCAGAACGAGACCAAGGAAGAAGAGCCAAGGACTTCTAAGAGCGGACAAGAAGCAACGAGTGGCGGTTATAGGAACAACGACCAAGGTAGAAGATAGCCCCAACAAGGGAATCGGCCAATAGGAGGACAAGGTAAATTACAATACGATTCGGACAGCAAATCAATCATCCAATTTTGAAGGTATTAGGAATGGGGACACTTCGCATGCAATTGTCAAAATGGGCCACTTGCAGGAAATGATGGAAACAACAACAAGATGATGTGTCGATGATGCGTACCAAGCAATCATAGGGAGGCAAATTGCCTGAAGGTGAGTTCAAGCAACTCGCAAAATGTCAATTTTATTGACATTGAAAAGCCTCCAAAGGATCAACAATAGAAGGAAAAACATGTGCTAGCAGTTACACGAACACAAGCAAAGAAAGTTAAGCAGTACCCAGATCTTGCCAAAGAGAGGGAGAGATGGCAGGAAGCACATGTTCAAATAGAAGAAGTGCAAAAGACCAATCAAGAAAAAAATTTCCAGGAGTAAACGCCGAAGAAACCAATCACAAGTGAAGAAGAGGAGACATCAACACAACAGTTGGTCTCGCAAATATTGAATACAAGTGTTGAAGTAAAGGAATCCAGTTTACTATGTGTGATATTGGAGCTATATGCAATGGTAGGAGAGATGACGTGGACAAGGAGAGTGAAGGAGACGCGATGCCAACAAGAAGCAACAAGAATAAGAAGGGATCAATTCATTGATCCAACAAATTTGATGATTGATGTTGGAAAGAATCCAGCACTAATCCACATTTAGTCACTTAATCATTAGTTGATGCAAGTGATTGTTGATGGAGGATCAAGCATGAATGTCTTGCCGAAGAAGACATGGAGTAATTTGGGGGCGCCATTTCTATGGTCTCCAAATTTCAAATTGTATGGTGCAAACCAATATGGTATAAAAATGAAAGGAGTCATGACTGCACAAAAGTTGAAGATTGTTGATCAAGAATTCATCATGGATTTTATGGTTATTACAATGCAGAAACTTGCCTATGGCGCGTTGTTAAGACACGAATGACTGCGAACAGCGAAGGTGAACCGCAATTGGGAGAAGGATCATCTAGCATTCAAGAAAGACCAACACAAATACATGATCAACTTGAAGAACCAGTTCGTTAATGAAGACTTGTCGACATTTGATGAGTCAGGGAGTTCATCATTGAAAGATGAGAACGGACAAGAACCAAATGAAAATGGTATGCTGGAATTGGAGGAGTGCACAGAAGATGAGGAGCACTCAGACAACGGACTTCTCCATTGGCAAATGGAAGACTATGAAGTCTTCTAGCCAAACTGCATGTGTATTCATGTGAAAGAAGACAACCATGATGAACCAAGATAGAGTGTGTACACGATTGGCGAATGCAGTCAAAGAGGAGGAGGAAAGTGGACCTTCCCAAAGAACTTTGCAAAATATAGTGTTGGTGATGTTGTGATTGATGAGAAACCAACACACCCATTCGATGTGGCTAAAGTGGCAAGTGAACTTGATACCATACAATACGAAGGACCAAAGATGGTATAGGTCAATCTCAATGAAGTTGATGAAGAGAAGATGATCCATTGCAGGGATAATTGGGACCCAACATTGAAAGCGCTACTTTTAAAATTTTCATGCAATACAAGGAGGTCTTCGTTTGTACACACAAAGACTTGAAGGGGATCCCACCAAAACTATGTGTGCATTGGAATCCATTGGTTATAGTTGCACAACCAGTACGTAGAAAGCAATACAGAATAAACCTAACATATGCGGCCTTGGTCAATGCAAAGATCGAAAAGATCTTGGATGCTGGAATAATCTTCAAGGTGACTATGAGTGAGTGGGTGTCATTGATCGTGATCTGCTTGAAGAAGGAGAGCAATCAGATCTGCATCTATGTAGATTTCCGAAGTTTGAATGCAATGCCCATTAAGGATCCCTTCCAAATACCCTTTACTGATTCGATTTTTGAGGAAGTAGCTGAACATGAAATCTATTCATTCTTTGATGGATTCTCAGGCTACAATCAAATCAGTATTGTCGAGGAGGATAAATTGAAGACCACTTTTGTAGTTGAGAACGGCATTTATGCATATAATCAAATGTCCTTCGGTTTGTGCAATGCCCTAGCCACATTTCAAAGAATAATTCTATACATTTTTTAGCAATTTTCCATTGGCAAGTTTAAAGTTTTGCTGGACAATTGGTCATTGTACGGGAGGAAGGACGAGCATCTAAAAGCATTGGAAGAATGCATGAAGCTTTGTATAGATGCTCAATTATTTTTGAACGCAAAGAAATGTAATTTGTTGGTGCCATACAAGAATTTGCTCAGACACATAAGTGTATAAAGAATGTTTGAAGACTAACCCCAACTGTAGATAGGCAAATTGATACGTCCTTATTTGCTGAATCAGTTCTGGTATTGTAAATGTACGCAAAATGTTTGACGAAATGTGCGTGCATATATTTAATAATGTTGTAAAGTGCAATTTAATATTGTACGTAAGAATAAAGTCATGTAATTCAATTATGTCGGCTAAATTAGAATTATAAGCTATTTTGTCCTGTAGTGGGAAATGTCATGTAATGCAAGAGCAAATGCACATGAAATGTAATTTGAGGGAAGTTATGAGGTAGTTGGAGAACATAACTACTTTTGGGTGTATAAATAAACCCCCCCCTCATTCATTCAAGTTGTTCACCCATAGAAGATGTGCAGGCAGTAAGGAGAGCAATACATGGTGATTGATGCAGTCCATTGTTGTGTGCAGCCATGAAGGATATTCAGCCTAGGGTTTGCAAGTGCAGATTGTAATGCTGAAACTGTAATGCTGTATCATAAATGCCATTGTTAATATAAAACTGCTGTATTTACTGTTATCTACCATTGCTGCTGCTATTTCTGTCATTGCTGCTGTTATTAGTGCTGTTGCAGGTTTTCTGTGCATTATTATTGCTATACTACAATGATTGCAGATCTGTAGAACTATTAAGTGGAAATGGAACTGTTTGTGAGCATGTGAAATTTCATTTCTACATCTGGCGCCGTTGCTATTACGAAGTTGGGTCCAAATTGGTGACATAGGGTTTGAAGAAGTAAAACCCTTGGGGAGATGCACAACAAAAACAACGCAGTGCAGCCAAAGATGGAGGTGAAGACGTACCAGATTTTTTTGTTTGCAGATTAAGGAACGTGCACGCCAACTGGAGGAAAAAAAAGCAAGTAAAAATTTTGCAGACTGCATATTTGCAGACATCTGCAATCTAGACGTCTGCAGTCTAGAAGTCTGCAGTCTAGACATCTACAGCACCAGTCTTGATGTCTACAGTCTAGACGTTTGTGTCTGCAGTCCAGACGTCTACAGCAGTAGAATAGGTAGACCAGTTTGCTTTTTGGAAGAAGAGAGTCCAAGAACAGAGGAAAAAAAGAGGGAAACATTGCTGCTAGGAACGGAAGAAGAGGTACAAGGACCTCCATTGATGTAGAAACTGTGCGAGGATATGTTGAGTGGATGGTAAAACCTGAACAAGCGGCAAGAAGGTTGCAGAGGAGTGCAGAGGACGGGAGTCAGGCACCAGAGCAACAACGCGCGAGGTCTCAGGAAGGAAGACCAAGGCCACAATCAACATTCCAGCGAAGGAAGTCGTGAAGTAAGGACACACAGGAAGTTGAGAGATGACTGTTTGGTGAAAATAAGGTACCTACGACTAAAAACACCCGACGAGGAGCAGCATAGCAGGAACCCCACCAATGGATAACGTAGCCACTAGAGCATTGGAGAATTGTCCACTTTTCACAAGAGAAGGGAAGGAAGACCCGATTAGGCATTGGAGAATTTGCCGCATGGAGTGGAAAGTGATTGGGCAAAACAATGAAGTAGATTGGAGGAGGTGGTTTACTGCAACGTTTTGAGAATCTGCAATAGACTGGTCTATATACTTACCGCAAGCTAAGTTCCAGACATGGGAAGAGGTGTGTGATGCATTTGTGGAAGAATTCCGATCATACGATACTGACGAAAATTATAGCATACAAGGAGAGGAGTCTGTTTGTTCTTACAATCGAAGGTTGAGTAGATTGTTTGGCCATGTGGAGAAAGACCACTTAGAAGAATCAAAGACTATGTGGTTCATAGATGAACTTCTCCCTGTGTATGAAAGGAAGATGAAGACATTTCCTCTAAGATCATACCAAGAGGCTTTGGATTATGCCTTGACTTGGGAAAGTGATGCAAAAACCTCACCGATGAATGAGACTCGGACGACTAGAGAATGCAGTCAGATGACAACGGAGGAGACGTCTGAAGTGCATCTATCATACAAGGAGCCATCTGAGAAGAAGTCTGAAAGAGAGTCGTCTGGAGGCTACACGTCTGAAACCTACCCGTCTGGCACTTACAACCATCTAGCCCAGACGTCTAGCCATCTAGCCCAGACGATTGGTCGTCCGTCAGTCCAGATGTTTGGCCATACAACCCAGACGTCTGGTCGTCCGTCAGTCCAGACGTCTGGCCGTCCGTCAGTCCAGACGTCTGGCCGTCCGTCAGTCCAGACGTCTGGCCGTCTGACCCAGACGTCTGGTCGTCTTTTTGGCCGTCCGTCTGGCCACTTGTCCCAGACGTCTACAAACCTATCCAGACGTCTAGCCCATATGTTTGCGACGTCTACCCTTACCCGTCTGAGACGTCTACCTGTGTGCAATCCGTCCGAGACGTCTATCCGTCTGAGCCGTCTAACTCATTGTCCTAGACGTCTAGACATTGTACCCGTCAGACTTATCAATCCGTCTAGCCTAATCCGTCAGAGACTAAGCCGTCAGGGATTGTCATCAAAAATGTTGTCGTCTGAGGCAGAGCAGTCGTCGTCAGAAGTACAATCCGACAAGGGATATGTCTATCAGAGGTTGATAAGAAGCCAGTTGGATCATGAAAGCAATGAATTAGAGCTGAGAGGAAGCAATTTCAATAGATTGAGTGAAGGCTTCCAGAGGTTGATAAGAAGCCAGTTGGATCATGAAAGCACGCGAAGGGCGTTGCCCCTCGACCCCGCAAGGGACGCTGTCCCTTGACCCCCGACACAGATGGTGGTGGGTGTTACCTGTTATGTTCATGATGTTGATGGCATTGTTGATGTTGATGATATGGCTATTTGCTCAAAGTGAAGTGCCTATTCAGAGAATGTTGATCATACTGATCTTATCCATGCTTACAGCAAAGGGAGTGCACAATCAGAGAATCAAATGTTGCGAGCAGTCTCCAATGAAGTTTATTGCCAAAGATGTATGGAACAGGAGAAAGAGGAAGGAGCATGACAAGAGATCTTATTACATTATTCAGTACTTCTATTCCCAGTATTTAGCTCGTGTCGTTGAGGACAACGACCAGTTTAGAGGAGGGGATAGATGTAGACAGGCAAATTGATACGTCCTTATTTGCTGAATCAGTTTTGGTATTGTAAATGTACGCAAAGTGTTTGACGAAATGCGCGTGCATATATATAATAATGTTGCAAAGTGCAATTTAATATTGTACGTAAAAATAAAGTCATGTAATTCAATTATGTCGGATTAATCAGAATTATAAGCTATTTCGTCTTGTAGTGGAAATGTCATGTAATGCAAGAGCAAATGCACATGAAATGTAATTTGAGGGAAGTTATGAGGTAGTTGGAGAACATAACTACTTTTGGGTGTATAAATAAACCCCTCCCCTCATTCATTCAAGTTGTTCACCCATAGAAGATGTGCAGGCAGTAAGGAGAGCAATACATGGAGATTGATGCAGTCCATTGTTGTGTGCAGCCATGAAGGATGTTCAGCCTAGGGTTTGCAAGTGCAGATTGTAATGCTGAAACTGTAATGTTGTATCATAAATGCCATTGTTAATATAAAACTGCTGTATTTACTGTTATCTACCATTGCTGCTGCTATTTCTGTCATTGCTGCTGTTATTAGTGCTGTTGCAGGTTTTTTGTGCATTATTATTGCTATACTACAATGATTGCAGATCTGTAGAACTATTAAGTGGAAATGGAACTGTTTGTGAGTATGTGAAATTTCATTTCTACACCAACAAGATAAGAGTCATAATGAGCATGGAGGAGCTATACGACATAAGTTTGTTGAAGTCCTTTTAGGGACATGTCGGGTACTATTGGCATTTTATCGAGAACTTTGCACAAGCATCACACCTGTTAGATGCGTTGACGTGCATGAATGTTCCTTTTCGATGGACAAAGGAGTGTCAAAAGGCCTTCAAGGAGTTGAAGGTGAAGTTGGTTTGCGCGCCCATTCTGGTGTTTCCAGATTGGGAGAAAGAGTTTCACGTCCATGTAGACGCATCCAATTTTGCAATTGGATGCAAGTTGGCCCAGCAAAGGCAGTTTGGGCTAGATCAGCCCATATACTTTTCAAGTGGGTTGTCATGAGCAGAGAAGAATTACAACACAATGAAGTGGAAGGCTTTGGGAATGGTATATGCAGTACAAAAATCCAAACATTATTTGCTTCCCAATCCCTTCGCCTTCTACATAGATCATCAAGCATTGTTGTACTTGATCAAAAAACCGACCATTCATGGACGAGTTAGCAAGTGGCTCGTCACGTTGCGGAGGTGAGATCAGGAAAGTAACACATTATAACGGATCAGCTATCAAGGATTTGCCCAGGAGAACCTATGGAGGGAGGAGCGTCGAATGAATTTATAGACGCTCATTTATTTGCAATAATTATGCTACCATCATGGTACAAATACGTGGGGGAATAAATGTTGATGAGGGAACTACCATAGGAGTTGATGACAACCGAGAAAAAGAAAATCATCATCAAATCAATGCCATTCCAAATGTAATGGATGAGGAAGTGAACTCAACATTGAAGGAAGCTCATAAGGGCTAGTAGGAGGGCACATGGGACCAGATGCGACAGCGAAGAAGGTGCTTCTCGCAAGGCTATGGTGGCCCACCCTCTATCGTGATGCAAAAGAGTTTGTGACCACATGTGATACGTGCCAAAGAACCGAGAGACAACTTTGGAAGGACTCATGACATTACACCCATCATAGCCACAGGAGTTGTTTGAAATATGGGGTCTAGATTTTATGGGACCATGAAGAACCAACAGCAGAAAATGTATGTACATTGTGGTGGCAACCAAGTATCTGACAAAGTGGGTCAAGGCAAGGGTGTTGCTCGACAATTTCGCAAAGAGCACTATGTATTTCTTGTACGAACAAGTGATTACAAGATATCGCATGCCTCTCCAAATGACAAGTGACAACGAATGACACTTTGTCAATGAGATCATTCAAAATCTCACCATGGAATTCAAGATCTTACACTCGTCTAGTCTGTAATTCAAGATCTTACACTTGTTTCTAGTCCGTATTGCCCAAGACAAATGGGCAAGCAAAGGCAACATACAAGGTCTTGGTTTTAATAATGTACAGACGTGCAGCATCGATGATGCTAATTGGGAGGAAAGATTGCTATAGCAATTTTGTGGGCATACAGAACTACATATAAGCCAACAACGAACCACAAGCCATTCCAGTTGATGTATTGGCAAGAGACAGTTGTGCCAATTGATTTCCTGGTACCAAGTTTGAGAGTGGCGGTGCAAAACCATTTAGGTGACCAGGACAGCCTAGAGGAGAGGCTAATGGCGCTAATCAAACTAGACGAGAAAAGAGTAATGGCTAAGTGGGCAACAAAGATTGCCCAACGTTGGCGAAAGTTGTGGCACAACAAGAACATGAGGAAGATGAATCTGAATCCAGGTGACTTGGTCCTAAAGTTTAATGGCAAGACAAAGATCAAGCTAGGCAAATTGAAGACTTTGTGGCTTGGACCCTTCCAAGTTGAGGAGATGGATAACGGCATAGCAAAATTAAAGAAATTGGATGGGACATTGTGTCCCAAGACAATTAATGGTTCGAAATTAAAGCCATACATAATGAAAGCATAAGTAAATATGGTTAATTTTGAACAAGTTGAAGAAGAAACAAGCACAGGAAGGCTTACCGTGGCACCAAATCAGCCTTTGGAACCTTTTGACAGAGTCCAAGAAGATGGGAGAGTAGAGTCGAACCAAGGAGGGAGATAGTGCTGGACAAGACAATGACTCAAAACTTGCAAAATAGCTATTTTGGTTGTTTGGAGGAAAGAATAACATGCAACCCGTAATTTAATAGGAGGAATTGCAATCTCAAGCCACAAAATGTAGAAGAATTTGGGTACATGTGAGGTTTCCAGACATAGAAGAGAAAGATAGACTAAGATCACTGAATGAGGAAAATATATAGCAAATGGTGGTGATGAATGTTAGACAAGAACCAGAAGAACCACCAGAGCATGAACCTCGGAATGAAGGCAGCGATTATAAAGGATTAAGGAATGAGTTTGCTGGCAGCCATTGGACATGCACAACAAAGAATACATGAAGAAACGTAGCAGTTGCGTGACCAAAGTGAGCAACTGCACAAAAGAAATGAAGAGATAAGGAGACAATGTGCACAAGAGATATTGAGGTTGCGGGATGATATCCAAGCAAGGAGTAGAACTGCAACAACCGAAGTGGGATGGAATGACATCCACAAAGTGTCATTGCCAAGCAAAATGGATGATGGGAACTTGAGACAAGAGTTCAACAGTGTGTCCTTGACAAGTTCAAGCAGTAATGAGGAAGACTAGTACAGTGACAGCTCAAGCTTAGAACTCAAAACAAGAGTCAGGAGAGGGACACTAAGGAGACAGCAAGTTGCCCAATTGGTAGGCAATATGGATGAATGGCCGCAAGTAAACCAAAACCAAAATGCCTCTAGGACATATAGGTGAATAAATGGGAGGAGGTATGATCCACCACCTAAATGATTCCTTGGGAAGTTGAAGTAGTTCGCAAGAACTACCAAACAACCTAAGGCATATGTACAAATCAGGCAATTCAAGCAGACTGGGAGGACCATTAGGTTCCCTGGGCCTTTTGAGTTTGCCCAACCAAGGGGGGAGGTTGGTTGGCCTTTTCCTCGGCAGTATGAGGAGAAGAAATTTTCCTCAGACTGCCCCTAGGCCATGTAGCTAGTAAGGTGGTCCATCAAGACCACGCCTTGGTCATTTAGAAACCAACCCAATGATGTACAGCCAGCAGGGTGACTCATTAGGACCAAACCCTGGTTGTCAGGGAAATAGTAGACCCCAAACAATTCTTGGGCAGTCTAAACTAAGGATCAAACCGTCACAAGTTGCTGAAGGTTGTCTAGAAGGAATAAACAAAAAAAATGAGTGCATCTGAGTTTGGACGACCGTTGCAGATGAGACAACGGAGAAGACAGCCAGACAGGCACATTGAGATATCCTTAATTGCGGAACCAGTTTTGATATTATGGGTTATATTGTAAATGCACGCAAAGTGTTTGACGAAAGGCACGTGCATATATTTAATAATGTTGTAAAGTGCAATTTAATATTGTACGTCATAATAAAGTCATGTTAAGTCAATATGTCGGCTAAATTATAAGCCATAGGTTATTTTGTCATGTAGTGGAAATGAAATGTAATGCAAAGCAAATGCACATGAAATGTAATTTGAGGGTAGTTGCAAGGTAGTTGGAAAACATAACTGCTTTGTGGGTGTATAAATAAACCCCCCTCATTCATTAGAGTGGCTCCAGATTGGTACGTGTGAGGATTGACGCAGTCTAGTCTTGTACGCAGCCATGAAGGATGTTCAGCCTAGGGTTGAATGGTTGATACGTAGAAGAGGTATTGCAGGGCAGTCACGCAGATTGATGGATTAGTGCAGTCCAGTCCTGTGTACAGTCATGAAGAATATGCTGGCTGTAGATTGTATTGCTGAAACTGTAATGCTGTATCACTCATGCCATTATTAATACAAACTGTTATTACTGTTATTTCTGCCATTACTGCTGTTATTAATGTTGTTGCAGGTTTTCTGTGCATTATTATTGCTATACTACAATGCTTGCAGATCTGTAGTTTATTACGTGGAAAGGGAACTGTTGTGAATATGTAAAATCCCTTTCTACAGAGGGGTGGTGAGCAATCAAGCCACCCAGGCCATGCAAACAGCAGCAACAGGTCTTGACGGCAAGCAAAGGAGAGGCAAGAAGGTACAGAAAAACGTCATACGGGAGGAGGTTGTATGGCAGGATGTCGTACAAAGAGAAAGGTACAGTAGAATGTCTTATGGAAGGATGTCATACAATGCATGAGTGTATGGTGGAACATCATACGGCACAATGTCGTATAGCGCGTTGTTGTATGGCAAAAGGTCATACAATGGATGGACGTACTGCAGAATGTCGTAAGGCAAATCATCATACAAGGCAACGTCATACAGTAGGATGTCGTATAGCACCAAGTTAGATCGAAGATGGATTCCATTGGGAGGAGAATGAAAAAGATTTTGCATCAGCAAAACAAACAATCCGATTGGACATCTAGATCTTCATATGGATGACATGGCAAGGATGACTCGGCAATAAAAAAAAAAGGAAAAAGCGCGACGTACAGTTACATGCAAGGTGGCGAAGTGGTAGTTGTGATGCAATTAATGCGTGCAAGACAGTTGTCCTCCCCACTCCCACCACCTTATAAATACATGTCGAAGGGTGGCCACGAGAATTTTCTTAATGCCTAAGGAAGAGAGAGAGGAAGAACCAGCCAACGTATGGAGAAAAGAGATTGCAAAATTGTACAGAGATGCCCTGAGAAGGAAGTTGTGGTGCTGAGGTGCCAACAGTAAAAGACATTGAGGAGAAGAATGGCATTGTAGACAGGAAATTCAAGTTGCTAGCGAAGGGTTGTACAAAAGGTTGCTAAAAAAATTCCAATCGTACAAACTACTACAAAGAGAAGAAATATGAAGTATAGAGGAGCACGCGGGTTGATTGGAAGCTACAAAGATCGTCATACAAAATATTATGCGGAGTTGAGTTGTTAAGGAGGTCATGCAATAGGAGTGAGTGCTATAGAGAAGCCATACAGAGAAGGTTGTCAAGTAGGTAGTACCAGTCTAGAAAAGGGCAAGGTCGTCTTATTCGTAGACTGTCCCATTTGGAAGCAAGTTGTATGACAGGAGAACACCAAAAGAAGGTAGTACAATGCAAGGCATACAACAGAACACCATACAGAAGTGAAGCGTAAGGTAGGACACTATACAAAATAGAAGCATATGGCAGGACACCGTACAAAGCAGGATGTAATGGTAAACACCATACAGAGGACTATACGACAGAATGTCATACAGCAGTGAACCATACGACAGAATGTCACACAGCAAGGCAAAGCTATAGTAGTCATACAGCAAGGCGAAGCAGTAGCAATCATACATTGAAAGGTCATACGTCCAAAATTTTGCTAGAAGTGAAGGTTGATTGCAGGCGTGATGCAAAGAAGGCCAAGAATTGTGAAGCAAATTCAACAGGTGGAACAGCAGAGGAAGGTTCCACCTAAGTCGGTTTTGCAAGAAGAACCTTGCTCACGTGGGGAAGGCGTCCAAGTCGGCTTCAAGAGAGGCCTAGTTAACCACGTGCATGTGAGAGAAAGAGAAGGTGGCATGGATGCAGAGCAAGACAGAATGAGACAACACGAAAGAGAGCCAAGATCACAACCAAGGACCAGCACTTTTGAAGAGGGACAAAGTCATGAAAAAGAAATAGCAGCTTCACCTCAAGAGAAGGAGAAAGGCAAGGGGAAGGAGAGGATGCAAATCCCCTTGGAGGAATTAACATGGGTAACACCAGCTGGGGAGTTTTGTAGAAACTGGTGGCTAGAAAATTCAGTAGAGCATCCACTGAAGACTGCGTTCAAGAATGCAGGTGTACACTTCATTGTGCAAGTACCAATCTTCGACAAGGATTTTTTCAAGCCGTACCTAATGCAAATGTTGCAAACATATGATTTTAATCATAATTTGAGCAGATTAGCAATTGGTAACAAAGAGATTTGTGTGATATTCTCCCCAAGCAATTTCAGAAGAACTTTCAGATTGTTGAATTCATATAGACGGTGAAGGAGGAAGGATTCGATAATTACCGATGGAGGAATTTGGTGGATAAAGTTACCAATCTTAGTCCGCAGGAAGTGGCCAAATTGATGAAGCATGGGAGCTGCAGACTAAAGATGCAGCAATTGAAGTTGAAGGAGGTAAGTGTACTATGAACGTGATAATGTCAAGATTGTCCAATGACCAACGAGCCTTAGAGATGCCCACTTGGCTCATATTGTATATGGAGGGAATTATGGCAAGAGTGCCATATGATTGGGCATCGCTTTTGTCAAACCGCATCCAAAATTTTTTATCTGTCTTTAGGTCTGTCTCTGGGTCATTATCTCTGGGACTGCCACTAGGTCTGTCACTTGGATTTGCCTCGGGGTCTACCATAGGTTTTACCTTTTCGGTAGAAGCCATACAACATTTCTTTCATCATGGTCCATTGTGTGAGATCTGTCCATCCACAATCAATATGAACCTTGTTGGCCATTTTCACTTTGTACCAACATTTTGAAGAAGAATGATTCGTACATCCACATGAATCACAAGGATGTAATCTCCAACACTTAGCTGCAACATGTCCTGCCTTTCCACAGTGACTGCAACAATGCTTTTTAGGAGATGTAGGAGATTTAGGTTTTACAAACATGGAATTACTGGTACTTGCTTGTCCAGTATAGCCAAGGCCTTCATTCTTTGCCCTGACATTTGGCATTATAGGAGTTTTAATGCCTTGCTCATGTTTACCTAATCTCTCACCATTGAATCCCATTTTCTTCATCATTTTGGAACCAAATCCTTTGGTGTGTTTTTCAAAACACCCAATTTCAACATCTTCATCAATGCTTTTAACAATATTGCATTTGTCGCTATTGATGAGATTATGGAGTTCATTTTTAGGAGGTTCAGTTTTTAAGTCACTAGTGTCACAAGCAAAATCTGCTATTGTGATGAGATCACCTGTGCTACAACTGATATCTACCATAGAAGGTATGAGGTCGCTTGTATCAAAACAAGCATTGGCCATCATGGGCTCAAGGTCACATGTATCACAACAAGCATTCGCCACCATGGGCTGAAGATCACTTGTGTCACTACAAGCATCGACCATTAGGGGTTTGACCTCTGATTCCTCACTAATGTCCCTTTTCTGTTGTGCTTTGTCAAGAGCATAAAATGACATGAATATGCCCATTATAGCACCAATAGGGATTAGAACACCATTTTTCTGCATGTCTCCACAAGACGCAGAATCATTGATTATGGCATTTACACCACTCCTTAGTGTACGAAATGTGCCATCTTCATAATAATCTATCCCTTCCAGGTGTGGGGAAAAATATGGGCCTTTAACTGATTTAACAACATCATCAGTTGGTTTTGGGATAGTTTTCTTCTTTGATCTACCCATTCTTAAGGTGTCGGTCACAGCCGAAAATGCACCTTTTACAATGAATTTTGCAAAAGTAAATTTGACTAAGGTGTCGGACTCTGCCAAAAATGCACCCTTATAAGTCTTCCCACTTTGTTTTTGCAAAATTATATATCCCCTTAGTGCAAGATAGGAGATGGTGTAGAAAAAAAAATTATCCCCCCCTTTTAGTGCAAAAAAAAAAAAAATGCAACTATGAAGCCTCAAAAGGCTCTTACAAAGCTTGCCTCGTAGGCATATTAGCACAGTGTGTCACCAAAAAAAAATTATCCCCCCTGTGTGAAGTACTTCAAACAAACAAGTTGCTATTTATGAAGCCTAAAAAAAAAACAGGTTTGGAGGTTTGATGAGTTTCATGCCTTATTGATAGCTTTGACCATGTGAGCAAAAAAATGTGCAATTTCCTGTCTTATAGTCCCCCTTGGAGAAAACAAATGCACTATTTTCTATTTTTAATGCATAAATTTAATTAATTTCAGTATAATTTTATCAATAATAAAATAAGTTTTGTAAAATCACTTTTATAAAAAAAAATGATTTTCAACAAAAACAATATTAAATTATGAAAAAAAAACACTAAAAACTAATTAAAAAAATACAAAAAAATAAAAAATAAAGTTACCTTTAAATTGGAAAAAGTAACAATCCCCGCCGGGATTTGATCCCTCGTCCACGCAGGAGTCAAGCCTTAGCTCGGCCCGATCAACCAGTCGGGCTAGGCTTTTCGTCAGGATAGAAGACAGAGGGCCTTCTATTTCATGCTATCCTCTGCTTTGGCGGAGAAAAAAAATATGTTTGGGATTTTTAATCCCACATCCGCTATGCGGATGTTCTTGATCGCCTTAAAAACAAAGGCTCGGCCTTTATTATGTGATTGCCTTTGGGTAATCAATGACCGCTTGTTTTGTCGGTCAATGCATAGGAGCCAACCACTTATGCACGCCACGTCACATGCAAAACAATGCCAAGTGTTTAGCCAACTTTGCTGCCACGTCCACTTGCCTAGATCTTGGTCACCACGTCAGCAGGGTCCACCACGCTTCCGGCACTAGCCATGTCAATGCCTCGTATGACATGCCACCTTGCAGCACCTCAAAAATTGTGCCATCCCTAAGTCAGTCCGCCAACTCAGCAGCCGTCAGATCCCCACGTGGCCTCCTCGATTTGTGTGCCAGTCTGCCAGATCCACAGTCAGTGGCTATCTGCCACGTGTCCGCTTAGGTCCAGGTCTGCCACAACCACGTGTCCCGTCGTCCGTCCAGTCAGTGCCTCAGGATTCGTGCCCGGGGTCGCGTTCTGTCCAGTCCGTCAGGTTGCTGTCAGGTCTGACAGGTCCTGTCAGAACAGATCTGCAGTCAGATCTGACGGATCTGGTACGCAGGCACCGGATCCGAGTTCTGACTGATCGGATCTCCCTTGGGATGCGAGCCTGAGGTCGGCTGTCAGGTCACCTCGGGAATCGTGTCCGAGTTGCAGGTCCAGATCGTGCCTAGGGAAGCGTGCCCAATTAGAAAGTAAGCGAGCCTCCTCGAAAATCGAGCCTGCTCCAGGTCCAAGAAATTAGGGTCTCGAAAAACGAGCCCATAGCGACAGCTCTGATACCATGTCGGATAATTGACTAGTGAACATTGTATTAAGGAATGTATAAATAATACACTGTAGGCTTAGATTAGCCCGTAACAGATGGAGCTAATAATACGACTTAGGTAGATGTTACAACAACCTAACAACTAACCTAATAATGGAATAACAACTATAATGTAATATACGCTAACATCGTACACAAGGAATTTTTCAATGGCTTTCCACGCCATTGCTTTAATGTTGAATGATGTGTCTCAGGCGAAGCTTCAGTTCCCAAGACTGAGCCACCCTTGATTTATTTTGAAGCATATGCCTACGATAATATCCAAGTGGATCACTATGGTTCAGAGGAGACAGGGGACGATGGTAGAAGTAGCAAGGAGTGCTGATGAAGGTGAGATGATTCAAGAGGGAAAGGCAGCCAAACGAAAAATTAACCTGACAAGTCACGATGGGGAGGATGTGGAGGAAACTACCATGTAACTAATGGAGGAGACTAGTGAACATTTCATCCTCAAAGTGCCAAATCTGAGGAGACCACTAGTTTTGGGAGGAAACATAAATGAGCGGGTTGATACATTTTTCGATAAGCTGCCTGGAGTGTCGAAGAAAATATACACTGAGTTCAGAGTTGGATGTGTAGGAGACTAATGAATTGGGCAAACTAGTGCACTAAGCTCGAGATGATGAGCGCATTAAAAAGTTTGTTGAAATTCATCAAATGCAACCACGAGAGTTGGGAACTGGCAGCATTAAGTCAATGTTGGCTTTGAAGAACCTGCCAAAAGGAACTCAGGTATTCTACAGGCATCCAACATGCGTGTATGTAGACAAAGGGAGTTTGGTAGCCCATCCTAAAGAAGAATCAGGTGTCAAGTATGTGAAGCTGGCACCTGAGTTGATTAAATCATATGCCAGAATGAATTTCTTGGCATATTTGATTTAGTGGTTAGCTTGATAGAGGGTTGGAAAAGTTTCAACAGAAGTTTGTAACCAGAAGCTGAAAGGAGAATTAGCTAACTAGGTACAAACGACGGAAGCAAGACTTCGGCAAGAGCAACAGGATGCCCAAGCCGAGCTAGCAGAGCTGAGAAAGGAGGTAGAGGCAAAGAAGCAAGTACAAGATAAGCAGGATCAGTTGATCGGCCAATTGAATATAGAGTGTGCAGTGAGGGAACTTCTTGAGGCAAAGAAGAACAAAATTACTCACCAAGATCAACTGATAGTTGAAAGATATGAGCAATTGGCAGTGGCAGCAAGAAGAGAGTTTAAAGCAGCCAAGAAAGAAGCTAAAGCAACAAAGACAGAGGCTAAGTTAAAGGCTAGATTGGCAGAGTTCGAGCAGAAGTCAAATCACTATGGCTTATAGTGGGCTCATTACCAAGCTTATGCCAAGAGGTTGAAGGGAGAAACCGAGGCCTTACAGCTGCAGATCCACGAGCTCGAAGAAGTACCTATTTCTATGCCTCAACCTCAGAAGAACCAAAGTCCTCAAAAGCAGCAACAGTCGTTGACAAGGACACCGTAAATTATGTCAAGATGATTATAAGGTAGGAAATATGCAAAGTTGGTGCATATATGTTTTGTACGTAGGGATGGGATAAGTACTTATAGGCGACATGTCTTGGAAACCGTTGTTGCCAACGACCAGGATTGTGTTATAAATAGGACCTCTTTTCCATTTTGTAAATATATAGCATATAGAGATAGAGATATGAAAGATAGAGGATATGTGGACAAGAGTCTGAGAGTGGATGTATTGTTGTGCATAAACAGATATGTTGGAGTCACAGAGATAGATGGATCTCTACATTGTATGCCATTGCGGCAGACTCATTAATGCAATATACATATTATGCTCTCATTGTGTGCAATTGTGTATTGATATTAACTTGTGACTAGATTGTTATAGTATTGAAAGCTAATAGATTGCAGGTTGGGAGGCTCGAACAACCAAAGTTGCAGATGGCGATAGACGAAGTCCGCCGTCGGAGTGAGCCGACTTGGTGAGTAGTAAGGTTATCGTCTGAGTGATTGTCGTTTGAGGAATGCAATCTGCATCATGTCGTCATGGCTAATGTCGTTTAAGACTGTGCGTATTGAAAGATGTCATCTAGACTTTGCCATCTGGAGCATGTCGTCTAAGGACATCATCTTGGATTATCTCATGTCTTATATGGATAACCCTGCCTTCTTAAGTCTATACCTTGTCGTTTGGTGAATATCATCATCTAGGATGAGTTCCCATAACCTCCTTGACTACAGTTTTGCTGGCCTTTAATCCGTCATCCCCTCGTCATTAGGAACTCTCATCGATGTGCTACATTTGGCGTCGTTGCCTAATCAAAGTACGGGTCGATAGAGATCGAAGCATTAGGCTTAGCATGCATGAAGAATAAGGAGGTGAATGACATATTTGAGGTTGCACGGACGACGAAGAAGGAATCAAGGAAGAACTTCGAAGCAACTTGTAAGAAGTGCGAGAATTGCCAACCAAGGATTGCAACCAAGAATAGAACTTACACAACCAGAAGTAGAGTGAGTTTGGAATCCTCAGGAAGACGATAGTACGAGGGAGGAAAATGAAAGGTGGCGGACATTGTTGCTAATGACGAAGGACGAGGTGCAAGAAGAATTATATCAAATAGACAATGAGAATGCATGCGTAAGTCAAGACGCCAATGTGGAGCAAGCACAAGGGGACGAAGGGTGGATGAACACGCCTAAACAAGCGAATAGGAGTTTGTCAAGGGGTGCAAAGGATGGGAGTCAGGCACCGGAGCAACCACGCGAGAGTGTTTGGGCAAGGAGGACGAATCCACCATTTGTATATTTGCAAAGGAGGTCGCGAAGTGTTGGTGCACCTAAATTAGGACGAAGGCTATTTGAAGGACGAGAAGCATCTCAAGGTAACGAAGTACCAAGAGAAGAGGTACAAGGAGAAGAGCAACAAGAGGAACTACCAAGAACGGAACCGCATTGGGCCGAAATACCATACGAGCCAAGCGGGAGTGAATCAAAAGAAGAAAACCATTCACCAATGGCAAATATTGCAAACCAAGCAAGAAAGCAAAAGTGCCCACCCTTTACTAGAGAAGGTAAGGAAGATCCGACACGACACATTGGAACTTGTACGACAATTTGGAAAGCAAACGGGGTAAGAGACCCAGAAGCCTAGTTACAATTATTCCCAACAACATTGTGGGGGATTGCAATAGACTGGTATCTAAAGAAGGAAGCAACTCAACCTTTCGAGACGTGGGACAATCTAGTGGAGGAATTCAAGAAAGAATTCAGACCATTACGAGATGATATGGAAATTATAACGGAAATATACTCCACTAAGCAGAAGAAAGATGAAGATATCAAAACCTATAATCGTCGGTTAAAGCAACTGATAGATAAGATGGAATTGAAACTAGCAGATGGCATGGTAAAAAGGTGGTTTATCAATGGATTACTACCAAAATACAGGAAGAAAATGAAGATTATCCCATGCTCAACATATGATGAAGCTTATGAACGAGCACGGAACTTCGAGAGCGAAGCAAAACAAACAGCAATTAGTATTGGAGGTCACTATAAAAGTGAAGATTCAGATAGTGACAAGGAAGATGTCCACGTGGCAATCCAATCAATGAGGAAGGATTTTGAAAGGATGATTAAGGAAGTGAAGGGCGAAGTAAAGAAAGAGAAGGAGATATGGTGCTCGGATTGTAAGATAGAAGGGCACACAAATGTAACCTGTCCCAAGAATGCGTACTATAATATATGTGAAGTGTTGGGGCATGTTGTCACGGAATGTCCATTTAACTTAAGAGGAACGAGACATCACACCATGACGATGCAAAAAGAAGAGGAAGAAAAGCCGAATACCTCAAAGAATGTGCAAGGTGCGACTAGTGGTGGTTATCGGAATAATTGTCATGGTGGACGACAATACCAGCAAAACAATCGACAAGGAGGACAAAGTCGATTACAGTAGGAATCGGATGGGAGACCAGTCATTCAGTGTCAGAATTGTGAAGAATGGGGACATTTTGCAAGAAATTGTCCCAACCCACAGATAGGAGGAACGAATGGGAATAACGCAATGCACATGTGTAGGTGGTGCGGACCAGGCAACCACAAGGAAGTGAATTGTCCAAAGAAGGCAAGTTCTAGTGGAACTCAAAATGTCAATTTGATTGATATAGGTGAATCTATAAACCAACAAGAGAAAGAAAAGCAAGTGTTGGCAATAACAAGGGCTCAAGCAAGGAAGGTTGAGCAATATCCTAATCCTGCCAAGGAAAAGGAGCAATGGCAAGAAGCGCATGACATGATAAAGGAAGAATTGGAGAAAACAAAACAAGATAGACTACTCCATGAAAAGACATTGAAGAAACCTGAGGAAACACCGAATAAACAATCATCAACGGAGCAGTTGGCAGCACAAGTACTGAACACAACAGTTGAAGTGAAGGTGTCCAATTTACTTGGTGCGATACCCGAGTTATATGCAAAGGTAGGAGAAATTGCACGAACAAAGAAGGCAAAGGAGCCAAAAGAAGTCACGACAATTAAGCAAGACCAATTTATTGATCCTACAATATTGATGATTGAGGCAGGAAAGAAGCCAACTTTGATTCACATGGAATTATTGGATCATAAGCTAACGCAGGTAATTGTTGATGGAGGATCTAGCGTGAATGTCATGCCGGAAAAGACTTGGAAAGACATTGGGGCACCATTTTTGTGGTCTCCAAATTTTCAGTTGTATGGAGCGGATCAATACAGAATAGAGATGAAGGGCATACTAACAAATCAGAAAGTAAAGATAGTCAATCAAGATTTTATCCTAGATTTTGTGGTAATCACAATGCAAAAACTAGCTTATGATGCATTGCTAGGATGTGGATGGCTAAGAATGGCCAAAGTGAATCATAATTGGGAGAAAGAACGCCTCACCTTCAAGAAGGGCCAACACAAATATATGATCAATTTGAAGAATCAGTCTATAAGTCAAGATATAGTGACTTTTAATGAATCAGGAAGCTTGTCATCAAACGAAGAAAGTGGATATGAGCCAAATGAAGGAGTGTTGGAACTTGAAGATTGTATGGAAGACGAGGAAGATGTTGATAAAGGACTTTTCCATTGGCAAATGGAAGATTACGAGGTGTTCACGCCACATTGTTTTTGCCTCCACACGAAAAAGGAGAACCAGGATGAAAGGAAGAAAGTTGTACAAGAAGTCGGCGGAAGTAGTCAAAGGAAGCCCATGACAAAGAAGGACGAAGAAAAGGAGAAGTGGACATTTCCAAAAAAATTGTGGAGTACACGGTAGGAGATGCAGTCATTGAAGACAAACCAGCTCATCCGATTGATGTACTCAAAGCAACGGAAGAACCAGATATTGTGAAGTATGAGGGACCGAAGATGATACAAGTAAACCTTGGCAAAGAAGGGGAGGAAAAGATTATACATTGTGGAGACGAATGGGATCCTGTGTTGAAAGCAGCAGCTTTCAAGATTTTCCTAGAATACAAGGATGTATTTGCATGGACTTACAAGGATCTGAAGGGGATACCACCAAAGTTGTGCATACATCAAATTCCCTTAATTTGTGCAGTCGGTAAGGAGACGACCATACAAGATGAACCCGAAGTATGCAGCCCTGGTGAATGCGGAGATCAAAAAGATGTTGGAAGTTGGCGTCATCTTCAAAGTGACAATTAGTGAGTGGGTGTCACCTATAGTGATCACTTTGAAGAAAGAGGCTAACCGGATTCGAATCTGTGTGGATTTCTGGAGCTTGAATGTCATCACAATAAAAGATCCTTTCCCCATCCCATTTATAGATTCCATATTGGAAGAAGTAGCTGGACATGAGATCTATTCCTTTTTGGATGGATTCTCGGGCTACAATCAGATCAGTATTGTCGAGGAAGATAAGTTAAAGACAACCTTTATAGTAGAAAATGGCATTTATGCATATAATTGGATGCCTTTTGGGTTATGCAATGCACTTGCCACTTTTCAAAGGATTATTTTGTATATCTTCAATCAAATGTCCACAGGAAAGTTTAAGGCTTTCCTAGATGATTGGTCCTTATATGGGAAGACAACCGAACATCTACAAGCATTAGAAGAATGTATGGGCTTGTGTCGAAAAGCTTGTTTAGCATTGAATCCTGCAAAGTGTATGTTGTTGGTTCCTTACGACAAGTTGTTGGGGCATATTGTCTGTAAGGAAGGATTGAAAACTGATCCGGATAAGATACGAGTCGTATTGAGCATGGAGGAGCCATACGACGTGAGTTCAGTAAAGACCTTTCTAGGTACAGTTGGTTATTATAGAAGGTTCATAAGAAACTACTCACAGATAGCTTATCCATTAGATGCCCTTACGCGCAAGAATGTTCCCTTTAAGTGGATGGAGGAACATCAGAAGGCCTTCGAGGGGTTGAAGGCAATGTTAGTATGCATGCCCATTTTGGTATTTCTAGATTGGAACAAAGAATTTCACGTCCATGTCGACGCATCAAACTTTGCGATCGGATGCGCATTAGCCCAGGAGGGGCAATTTGGGCTTGATCAACCCATTTATTTTGCAAGTCGGTTGTTGTCAAGGGCAGAAAAGAATTACAACACAACAGAACGAGAAGCTTTGGGGATGGTATATGCAGTACAAAAGTTCAGACATTACTTGTTGGCCAACCCATTTGCCTTCTACGTGGATCATCAAGCATTGTTGTATTTAATTAATAAACTGACTATATATGGACGAGTGAGCAGGTGGCTCGTCACATTACAAGAATTCGTGTTTCGAGTGGTAGTAAGACCAGGGAAGAAGCACGTAATAGCAGACCAATTGTCGAGGATTTGCTCAGGAGAACCTACGAAAGGAGGAATACCGGATGAATTCCCTGATGCACAGTTGTTCATGGTGAAGGCAGTACTTGTATGGTATAAGCATATCAGGGAATATCTATCAACAAGAGAGCTGCCAAAGGAGATGATGGCAGCAGAGAAAAGGAAGATTATTGTGAAATCAGCACCATTTTCATTGATTGCAGGCTTGTTATATAAGTTGGGACCTGATCAAATCTTGCAAAGGTGTGTTATGGAGGAGGTACAGATGACATTGAAGGAAGCACATGAAGGACTGGTCGGAGGACACATGGGGCCAGATGCAACAACAAGAAAAGTGTTGTTGGCAGGATTATGGTGGCCTACTTTGTATCATGATGCCAAAGAATATGTCAAAGCATGTGATACTTGCCAAAGAATAGGAAAGCCACTAAAAAGAGATTTCATGCCATTGTATCCCTCTCAACCGCAAGAATTATTTGAAAGATGGGGTCTAGATTTTGTTGGGCCATTGAAGACAAGCAAAAGAAGAAAATACCAATATATTGTGGTAGCAACTAAATATTTGACAAAGTGGGTGGAAGCAAGAGCCCTACCAGATAACTTTGCAAGAAGTACAACCCCTTTCTTATATGAACAAGTAATTACAAGATTTGGGATTCCCTTGCAGTTGACAAGTGATAGGGGAGGACACTTTGTCAATGAAATTATCCAGAACTTGACTACAAAATTTAGGATCTTTCACTCATTGTCTAGTCCGTATTATCCCAGAGCCAATGGGCAAGCGGAGGCAACAAATAAGGTCCTAGTGTCAATAATATACAAGACATGTGGAGTGGAAGGAGCCAATTGGGAAGAGAGATTGCCAGCAGTCCTGTGGGCATACAGGACAACCTTCAAGCCAACAATGAACCATACGCATTTTCAGTTAATGTACGGACATGAAGCTATAGTGCCAGTAGAGTTCTTGGTACCCAGTCTACGGGTAGCGGTAGAGAACTATCTAAGTGATAGTATAGCCTAGAGGCGAGGCTTGCAGCACTAGTACAACTGGAAGAGAAGCGGGTAATGGCTCAATGGGCAATGGAAATTGCCCAACGGCGAAGGAAGTTATGGCACGACAAGCACCTGAGGAAGTTAAAGTTGAACACAGGTGACTTGGTGCTAAAATTCAATGGCAAGAGAGAGATCAAGCTAGGGAAGTTGAAGACCCTATGGCTTGGGCCCTTCCAAGTAGTCGAGATGATGGACAATGGAGCAGTTCGGTTGAAGAAGTTAGATGGGACATTGTGTCCCGAGATAGTTAATGGTTCAAAGTTGAAGCCATACAAGGTGAAGGCACAAGTAAATATGATCAACTTTGAATCATCGAAAGGAGAAACTATAGGAAGACTGACGGAGGTACCATGATGGTCTTCAACAAGTTTTGAAGGGATACGGTTCCAAGAACGAGGAGAACCAAGCAGGACCACAAATCAAGGTACAAACCAAGAAGAAAGAGATATGGGTCTACAATGGTTATTTGGGACAGGAGGAAGACAACCTGTTATTGAACAAAGAGAGTTGGAACCAAGACCAACTGAACAAAGGAGAATACAAGTTCATGTAACTTTCCCAAATACAAAAGAACAAGGACCCCAAGTTGTGGCAGATACTGAGGAAGATGAGGACCTGAGTCCATTAGCACAAATTGGTTTAATGTAGGAAAGGATACGTAGGGAAGCGCAAAGACTTCAAGAAGAATATGAAACTTTGCGAAGTTACAATGCTAGAATGAGGGATCAGATTGTTCAAGAATTGGAGGAGACGATGCAAAGAATTAATGAAAGAGAAGAACAAAGGCAAGCAGAACAAAATGACCTTGAACAACAAAGGTTAACTAGAGAGCAAGAATCTTAGGGGTTATAGAGAGACATCTATGAAGTACATTATTCTCAAGAAGGGGAAAGAAGACCATCTAAAAGTAGTAGTTTGTTCTCCATAAGTTCGAGTAGTTCATCCTCGAGCTCGTATGCAATTCAACTAAATAGTAGCAGTAGTAGCAGTACAAGCTCTCTATTAACAAAAAGATCAAGGAGGAACTTGAATCAAGCACAACCAACTCCTCAGGGAGAAGAAAGGGAAGGTGTGAGGAATAATTCAAGTTCTGACTCTGACTTCTCGAGGCGGTATACAGAGACACTAATCCATTCTGCAAAACAAAGACGTCTGGAGGAAGATAGATGGATTAGAAGATTGTTGCATGCAGATAGAAGATTGAGAAGATTGAGGGAATTATCACCAAGAAACCAAAACAGAGGAGAATCTAGTAGGTCACAATGATTACCAAGAGAGGGCAATTTGGGGAGATCGTCAGGTCTTCCCGATGGTCTAAGGATACCTAGCCAAGGGAGGAGTTCGGTTGGCCTCCCTCTCAATGGCTCAAGGGGAAGAAATTTCCCTCCTGCTACCTTTAGGCCGCAGGATCGATAGAATAGGCCGCAAGGACTATTCTGTGATCAAGCAAGAAACAACCAATCTTCACAAGATCATGGGGTTGGGCTGTCAAGACCACCTCATGGTTCACGTGGAATCCGAAGAAGTCATGGGCGACCGAGGAACTAGACGAATCTCGAGCAGCTAGGAGTCAGGTAGTCCCAAACTAGGGAGAGAAACATGGAATGGTTTCGGGAAGAAGATTCCAAAACAGAAGAGAACTGCCAAGGATGGGTCAAGTTTTAAGCCCAACACAAATTACTCCAATCAGGCAAGTGCTTGAAGGTCGTCACGATGTCGACAAGACGACAGTAGGCCATCAGGATGTCAACAAGATGACAGTAGGCCGATAGGAAGTCAGCAAGACGGCAAGAGATCGTCAAGCCATCAACAAGGTGGAAGGAGATCGTCAGCATGTTGGTGGAATGACGAGGAACCGTTAAGAGGTGGGTAGGATGACAAACAATAATTGGAAAATAGTAAAGATGACAAGATGTACTCCGAGAGAGAGTCATCAAGGACAACAGACGACAAAAGCAGTTGACTATCCAGAGTACAGACGAACCCCGGACCGAAGGTGTCATCTAAACAAGGGTCAGATGACAAAAATGCATAGTGACGGGACGGCAAATGAAGGAAGTCGTCGTCATAGAGGAGAATAAAGTGACTCATCAGCAGACGCAATGGCATTCTGAGTCGGTGTCGCCATACTAATCACAAGGAGAAGGTGACACATGGCAGAGGCCACATTGTAAAAATCCAAATAAAAATTTTGGAAAATGGAAAAAAATAAATAAATAATTAGAAAATACAAAAAGCAAAAAAAAACAAAATAGAAAAATAGCGGGAAAACACCGACAATTGCATGCAGGATGACAAGGTGGCAATCATCCAGCAGTCAAAGCCAATAAGCGGTAACCCATTGCATAGATGAAAAATCTATAAATAGGGCTAAGGAGAGAGCCATAAACATATCACCATAGAAGATTGCAAAAGGAGAAATGAAGACGAGTGTTGCTGAGGATGGGACAACATGGAAGAGAAGTCAAGTCTGAGCAAGGGATTTTCAGACAAAGGAGCGGAAATACTTGTGCACCAAAGAGAGAAATTGGAGAAACTAGACGGAGAACGTCAAAACCATACACATTGAAGGCGATGGCCAAATTTAACATATTACTTCATAAAAATTAAGTGCACAAAAGGGCAACTGCTATTCGACAAAGTTGCAATGAAACGAGGGAAAAGCAGGAGTTGTTATCGCAAGTGCCATCAGAGGCTATGGATCAAAGGAGTTGTCATCAAGAGGGGCAAAGAAGTTGCCATATGAGGAAAAAGTCGTCTAAGGCCGAAGAACCGAAGAGTTGTTGTTTGAAGGAGTTGTCTGAGGACTGTAAGAGAAAGTTTGTGTGGAAGATGTCATCTTCATCAAAGGAAAAAGATCATGCTATCTACAAGGTGAGTAGTAGCGACCGTCTAGAAGTTGTCGTCAATAAACATATAGTCGGACAGCGTCGTCACGTGCAATGTTGTCATAGACAAGGAGAGCACCATCACATGCAGTGTCCTCACAGACAAGGAGAGCGTCGTCACGTGCAGCACCATCACAAACAAGGAGAGCATCGTCACATGCAGTGTCACCACAGACAAGGAGAGCATCATCACATGCAGTGCCATCACAAACAAGGAGAGCGTTGTCAGGGATCTAGACGGGTGTCGTCTGAAGCATTAGGCCGACAGGTTGACTACAAGCACTGATGTTAGAAGGCATGTTGCTAAGATGCATAAGAAACCTACGATCCTTGAACGGATTAAGTACATGGACCAACAAAGAAGAGTCCCACAAGAGATTGTATCAGAACAAAGAATGAGGCATAGACAAGGAGCACGTTCATGGATGGGTGATATAAGGCAGGCTCAAGAAAAGCAATCACGGCAACGAGGGGAGAGCATTCTAGAAGATAGAGGAAGGGATGCCAGGCAAAGTGAGAAGGAGAAGATACCCTTGAGAGACATAACTTGGGTACATTCCACAGGAGAATACTGCTGAACATGGTGGGAGAAAGCCCCAAAGGATCATGTATTGCAAGAAAAGTTGCAGGAAGCAGGAGTAAATTTTATCCTACAAATACCGAATTTTGATCGAGAATTTTTCAAGGACTACCTACTACAGATGTTGGAGACCTATGACCCAAAGCAAAATGCAAGTAAAGTGCAAGTGGGCAATCGACAGTTGACTGTTGTTTTTTCTGCAGGGAATTTCAAGAGAATGTTTGGGCTGCCAAATCAAGGAGTCCCGGTTGTAAAGGATGTAGTTGATTCTAACCAGAGTAGGCAGTTAATTCAGAATGTAACAAGTCTCAATTCGGAGGAGATTCAGAAATTAATGTTGCATGGAAGCCAAGGAGTTAAGCAGCAGCAGTTGAAAAGTGAAGAGTTGCAGTGTGTAATGAATGTGATAATGGCAAGATTGTTTGGAGAATAGAGGGCTTCAGAGTTACCCATATGGCTGATACCATACATGCAAGGAGTTGTAGCGGGTGAAGCCTATGATTGGGCATCTTACCTTTTGTATCGCATTAAGACTTTCTTGATGCGAAGTACGAAGAACTTCTCTATGGTATTCCATGTCATTGGCTTGTTACTAAATGCTGCATCACAGGCAAAGATCGAGATTCCTGGAATGGATCCTCCAAGAGAGTTACCAGAATTAGCACCAATGATACTGAGGTGGATGAAAACACAACCACAGCAAAAGAAAAGTACTCCGACGAAAAGAACAAAGAAGATATTGAGGAGGGAATTACTAGTTGATGCACCTAGTGAGGATTCACAGGAGGAAGCATCACCGCCAAGGCCAAAGCCGGCCCAAAAGCAGATAAAGAGAAGGAAATTTGTTCAGCAAGAACAATCACAATCTCCACAACAGGTTGCAGTGGAAGTAGATGACACGTTGCAATAGACTGTGGAGGAAGAACAACAGCAAGTAGCAGAAATGGCTCGAGTAGCTGAGGGAGAAGCTGCAGTTGGACAGCAGTAGGACTAGGAATTTTCAGAAGTTGAGCCCCATGGATAAGGAAGTCCAAGAAGCTGTGGACAGAATGAGGATTGTGCAGATCAAAATGACTGAATTTTTGGCAGAAATTCAGCAGTTTGATCCGATGGCATCCCCTCTAGTATAGGGAGAACCCTGTTTTGAAGATACATCCATAACAGAGGAAGTGAGGGCTCGGAAACCAATAAAGCCTGCTAAAACACCAGAAAAGGAAAAGCCAACTGAGCTAGCAAAGACACCATAGAAAGGGAAAGAGACAAAGCCAAAACAGCTGGTGCAGCAAAGGTCAGACTCATGAGACAGTGAGCTTTCTTGGAGAGGTGACATGTTTAGAGGGGGAAATAGCCAACGAAAGAGTAGATTGGCTGAAAGACCTGAGAAAACAATAACAGAGGGCAAAGCAATGAAGAAGCTTATCAATCTGTCAGCACAGGGTGAAGAGCAAGTGGCAGAAGCTACCACAGAAAATGAGACAGAGGATGATTTAAGTGAACATGTGCTGATTGAAGTGCCAAATTTCAGGCAACCACCAAAGATGGGGGAGCACATTAATGCACAAGTTAATACTTGTCTCAGTAAGCTTTCTGGAGTCATTGACAGATTGAAGCTGGAATTTGAGATAGGCTGTGTTGGACAATGGAAACAATGGCAGTTGATGGCAGAGAATGAACTTGAAAAGTTGGTAAATTGGATCCAGGAGGAACAATGGATGACAGAAATTACCAGCATTTATCAAGTGCAGCCATGGGAGTTAGAGACCGGCAGTGTTAAAACCATGGTTGGGGTGAAGCAATTGCCAGAAGGAACGGAGACATTGTACACTAAACCAGCCTGTGTTTACATCAATGGCAGTCACAGTTTATCTTGCCCAACAAGTGATGAAAATGTACAGTATATAGAATTGGCACCAGAGTTATTTCCAACTTATGCTAATATTAATTTTTTGGCATATTTAGTGCAATGGTTAGCTGCAGGTATCAAGAAACTGCACAGTGTGGGACAAGAGAAGGCTAACCTACTGCAAACAACAGAAGCAAAATTTCAGCAGGCAAGTGAGGCAGTTGAATTAGAACTGACCAAGCTGAGAAAGCAGCTTGAGGAGATCCAGGAAAAGCAACGAGAACTGGAAGAAAAGAACAAGGAAATAGAGGAGAAAAACAGGATCATTGAGGAACAGGAAGAAAAGATCACACATCTGAGATCCTAATGCTCAATAAGAGAACAGCTTTGGGAAGCAAAATCGAAGGAGCTGGAGCACAAGGACCAGTTGATCGCAGAACGGGATGAGCAGATTGCAACATTGATGCAGGGGACTGCAAGTGAGGTCTTCGCAAAGAGGGAGGAGGAGATCTTGATGAAGTTGGCAGAGATGGAGAAGAAGGCCAACCATTTTGGTCTTGAATGGGCCAAGTACTTTAATTATGCCAAGAGACTCAAGGACGAGAAGGAGGCCTTAAAGCTGCAAATTGCTGAATTAGGAGTACCTGTTCCCCAGTCACAACAACCTCAACAGCCAAGTTCGACCCCACCAGAGCAGAGGAGAAAGTCGACGAGGATGTCGACCAATTTAAAGGGGAGGACAAATGTAGGCACCAGTTCTAGACAAAAGCAGAAGTGAAAGTGTTTGCAGAAATGTCTAAGCAATAAGGCATTAAGCTAAGTTTAAATGAAATGAAATGTAATGTCCATGCAATGTAAATTATGTCAAAATGATTATAAGTTAGGAAATATGCAAAGTTGGTGCATATATGTTTTCTACGTAGGAATGGAGTAAGTAGTTATAATGCAAAATACGTATTATGCTCTCATTGTGTGCAATTGTGTATTGATATTAAAATGTGACTAGATTGTTAGAGTTGTATTGCAAGGTGATAGATTGCAGGTTGGGAGGCTCAAACAACCAGAGTTGCAGACGCCGTCAAGAGTTGCAAACATTGTCAGGAGTTGCAGATGCCAATAGACAAAGTCCGTCGTCGGAGTGATCCAACATGGTAAGTAAGGTTGTCATTTGAGTGATTGTTGTCTAACAAATGTCGTCTGCATCATGTCATTATGTTGTCATGGAGTGTCATCATGCCATCACGGAGTGTCATCATGTTGTCATGACTGATGTCGTCTGAGGCTGTACATATTGGAAGATGTTGTCTAGAATTTGCCATCTAGAGCATGTTGTCTAAGGACATCGTCCTGGAGTGTGCCGTTTGAGCTGGATTTGTTCTACTGTCTTAAGTCTATACCTTGTCGTCTGGTGAACATCGTTGTCTAGGATGAGTTTCCATAACCTCCTTGACTGCAATTTTGTTGGCCTTTAGTCTATCATTCCCTCATCATTGGGAATTCTCACCGCTATGCTACAAAGTCAAATAAGTGCGTTGAAGTCTAAGTGCGCACAATGTAATGTAATTTTGTATTATTTGTTTTGATGTCATAAGTTGTGACGTAAGCATTTTTTATATTCCAAAGTTTGTAATATAAATAAAGTTGTACGATGAAATGCATGTAATCATGTGTTAAGTGCAAACATAGGGTAGTTATCACCCAATTCAAGGTGAGGTGCTTAGAGTCGTAGTTACTGTTAACTACCAGCCCTCAAAGATAAATAGGCCCCCTCATTCAATTGAAGGGGTACATGGACCGTGTAACCAGGTATCGTACCATGTAATGTACCCTTAGACACCTTGGTATTGTAGAGACAGTAGATACGTTTGCAAAGACATTGTTTTGGAGGACATACTCTGCGTAGAATCACAGAATGTGAATGTAAGACAAGTGTCGTACGCATTCCATCGTATAGAAAGATGCTAATGCAATGTCTATTCATATTTATCCTTCATCTATTGCCATGGTTTGTTTCCTATATGTGTTGTCATCGCTTATTGCTGCAGTAGATAGATCTGTAGTTGTTCCTTCCAAGTTATGTATGCAGGGTTGATGTTGCAGTACGAGAGTTGTCATACAGGGAAGTTATCATTCGTACAAGAGTCGTTGTACAAGAGTTGTCGTACAGTGATTGATTATACAGTCATTGTCGTACATGGGATTACTATACCGAGATTGTCATACAATGTGGAGAGATAAGTTTGTACATTGAGTTAGCAGTTTGGAAGAGGATAGACCTTCCTATTCGCAGACTGAATTGCTGAGTAGTGAGATGAATGCAGTCATAGCTGATCATTAAATCTGTCATATCAAATCGTTCCTTCAAGGGTAGAATACTCGCGTTGTGCTACAATTAGCTAGTAGTGTCAAGGGGGGGCACTACACAAACTTGTTTTTCCTTCAAAAAGCTTTGGAATGAAAATAATTATCAAGTTGCAGTTGTAGGAATGAGTTGCCGTCTAATTTTACTATGCTAGGAACATGCAAATTTCAGCATAATATAGAGTTAAAAATGCACATTTCAAGCATCATACCACATATTTCACGCAAAATTTCAATAAAAAGCCTATAACTTTCATGTTTCCTCCTATTTCCTTCTTTTTCATTTAATTATATGTTTAGCTTTATATTCAGTTGAAAACCTTCATCTAGTTGTGACAATAGAAAAAAAGAAAAAACTTTAAGTAGCACAAACTCACTATGATACCATGACAGTCCCTTAACAAACAGATCTCAAAAAAAACAAATTATCAATCATGGGCACAAAACAAAAGCAAAGGTACTTCTAGTGTAGTGTGGCCACACTCCTTCAAGTGTTAGGCTAGTGATCAAACCATCTTTGTTGTAGGCCAAGGTTAGATTTGTGCAGCATAAACCTACATTCATCACTGCATTTCTAGCAATCACAATTGGACACTTTTATTTTGCTCCATGATTTTGTTCTGCCATAGTTCCTAAACACACGCTAGGAAGAATTTCGAAAATTTTGAATCATGATAACTTGTCGATTTTTAAGATGTACTCAGCTTTCCCTTTTACCATTAGGATCGATGCCCCTTTAGAATATTATACTAGAAGGCTCTTTGACATACCTATACCATCTAAACAAGAGAATCTCCATGCTTCTCCTCCTCCAACAAATGTGTCTGAGGCCTTAATGTCACCTTACATTTATGTTTAAGCAACCATAATGATCATTCAGAAACCCATTTAGTGACTCTGCCTCTTATCCATCAATTCCAGAGTTCACTAATGGTACTGCCCTTTTGCATAGACTTCTTCCCCAAAAAGGTCCTTATTTCCTAAGACCTTTTGAACTTATGAGTTATAAATCCTTCAAAAAATCCTTACGAACTTCATCTGGTTTTGTTGTTTGTTTAAAAAGGCCCCCTATTACAAAGTTTCCAACACTTTCAACAACCTCTCAACAATCAATTCCTTCGTCTTCCTCCTTTTTTGGCAGGAGGGCGGGGGGGGCTTCTTGGTCATCAGCAGAGAAGATATATTTATATTAATTTAAGAAAATAATAAAAATTTGAGGACTTTGCTGAGGAAATAAATTTATATTAATTTAAGAGAATAATAGAAATTGAAGACTTTTTAACAATCTACTAAAGACCCTGGATAGAAAGATTACCACAAAACGTGAATATTGAAGTCACAAGCATCTTAACAAATCAAAACTGTAACTGCCACCCTGAAATAAACTTTATAAATGTATGGCAGACGAGATCACACCAAAAACAAGACAGAAGGTTCAAGATCAAAGATAACTAACAATTAAACTGTTGAAAAACAGAAAACCACATAGGAACACTGTGTATTGGTTGAGCCATACAGATAATTTAGGGCAAATAACAAAGTATGGCTATGTTGAATGTATCGCGGAAGCTGCATAGGAGCAAAATTAATTTTTTATTTCCTTTCTGGACTTGATAAATACAGTATAATCATTCTACTGTGCAACACAATTCCTGGTCTTGATTCTATTACAAGGCTGAATCTTACAATGGCCTAAGCACATTAAGAACATTGTAGAAGTTTTGATCTCATGTGCTGCACTGCCTTATCATCTAAAACTATTTTCTCAGCCAAAAGCTCCAAAATACAGATTATTGTACATTTTCTAAACCTGATCTAATGCAAGACTTCATGTTTCACTTGCAAGGACAATGGATGCTCTGTCTTCCCATAGAGAGTATCTCCCAATTTGTATGGGGAAGTTTTCAATTGAGTGAAGGAGTCATTTCAGATTTGAATGCTCCTAATCTTCTATATGTCTGCTAGGTGGTAAATAGCTCCATGAGAAGGCATTAGACTAATCTTTCGTAGGTTAATAATGCAGCATCAAACTTCTTCTTCGTCATCATGATAGGAAATCCATTCTGATAAGTGTTGAAAATTGCAGCTTCAAACAAAACCCTACTTATTGAAACAGATAGAGACATAGCAGAATTACTCTACATGTCTTCTAGGAGAAATCCTAAAGACTGTAGAATCATACCATTAAGGCAACAAGCTTTCAAAGGGGATGCAGGTAGAAGGCTCCAACACCCAACCCTTCCAAGAGTACCCTTTAATTGGTTTCTTGCTATTCCAATTAGTTTGCATTAAAATTTGTTCAGCTTCATTTTTCTTCTTTCAGAATAATTTTACGTACTACACTAGCAACACCATCATAAGAGAATTGCAAACTGTAAGAGCAGAACATTTCATCACAGACACAAAAAGAATTAGCAAATAAGCAATTCTGGATTCAAGACAAAGTCATTGCCTTTAGGACAATGTTGCTGCTATCCTTAATGGAAATCATTAGTTTAGCGATCAAAACACCTTTGTTGTTATTGACAAGAATCCTCTTTCACAGCTACAATGACAAGTTTGTAAAAACGTAATATAAATCATTATTATTTGTTTAACTTACATTATAGATTGCAATTTCAGAACATCAACATTAAAAAGGGAAAATATCACTCACTTTGAAAACACTCAGAAAATGCTCAATAATATTCTTACCTGCCAGAAGCTCTAGGCATATTTTCAGGCATCCCATTCATAGACTGACTGTTCGCAGCAGGTACAGACAGGCTTGCCCCAATAACTTCTATTTTTATCGGTTTACCATCAAGCTGTACATTATTGTATCGCTTTATAGCAGCAAGTGCATCATCTTTCCTTGCAAACACCACCTCTGCTGTTCCCTGATATGCAAGAAACCCATCTCACTGCAGTGACAGCAAAATGACTCCTAAGTAATAATTTCCATTTCCACAAAGAATCCTTGTGTATACCTTTGACCTTCCACTCTTGTCATAGTGAATAGTAGACCGTTTCAGATCACCGACCTCTGAAAACAGTTCCTGCATTCGACCCATTTTACTTTCAGAACTTGTCTTTACAATAAGTGAGGCTAACATTGTAGGCAGTTCTACAAGCAACAAAAGATAAGAAAAGAAAAAGAAAAAAAAAATCTATTATGGACTTTCTTTGATAGTAATGGCAATATACTATCATAAAAAACAAGCGAATGCACGAAGGAATAGGCAGAGATCAACATTGGATCAAAAATGATGCTAAAAGAAATGGAAACGCAACCATCGTGGGAAAAAGAAGTGCCAAGAAACATGCCACGATGCCAGGCAGAAATTCATTTAAGATACAAGGAAACAGTGACAGAACTCCCGAATAAGCCAACCTAAATGAAAGAGGGAAGGTTCCTCTCCTCTCTGGTTCTCAGCATTTACTACCTTGACGCATGCATAGCATAACTTATAAAAAAAGGGGTGGGACAATGGAACTAGGTCAAGAATATTTCAATTTCCCTAGTTGTGCATGAAACTGCCTCCCCTTATGCGGAACTCAAATGCATTTCCAAGAAGAGTTCAACGACAACCTATAGCTAGTGACATTGCTTTTGCCCAGCAAAACACTGGCACAGTTTTTCAGGAAACAGAGCTCCAGAAACTACAAACGTAATTGTTTGATGTTAAAAATCAAACAGTAGAAACATGAGGATCTAGATAGAGAAAACCAAGAACACAAAATCACAGTATGCATAAACACACAAAGAACAACCAAATAACCATCATAAATGAAAAGCACATATAATAGTGTCAGGATATGCTGATTCTCAGATCTATGTCCATACATCCAATCCCGTGGAAACCCTAGAAAGGGCAGAGCTTAAACGCCATGTTTGAATAGATCAATTTTAGAAGAAAAGAGCCTCTAAACTTCTTCCTAGAAAGGGCACGGAACTCCTTTTAACATTCCATTACATTTCAAGAATGATGTCCTGATTGTTCTCATACCAAGAAAAAGGCGACAACCACTCAAGACAGCAAAGCTTTAAACTTAGGAGGCAAAAGAAAGGGGCAATTTAATTTACCTTGATGTCGTCAATTGTGACCCCAAAGTCCAAATTGGAAACGTAGAGTTTGGTGCCAGTCTCGATTGCTGAAATGAGGGGTCTGCTGGATGGAGCAGCCCCCTCGTTCTGGTATGCTCTGGACTCCGATGACTTCGGAACAGACTGCCCCCAATACATGGTTCAATATCAATAATGACACTAATACTCCTTAATAAGATAAATAATAAAGTAAATACCACTGGGTTGGATGGATCATTGAATCAGAGTGATATTTTGTTTGTGAGAATACCTTCGGAGCAGAATAAGGTGTGGGTCGATTTGCAGCACGCTTTGAAGATCTACGTTGTGACCCAGATCCTTTTCCTTCTTCTCGTCCTCGTTTCTTGCTGCTCTTTATCAGATCATCCAAGGACATGTCCAGAGAACCTGACATTTTTACTTATATTATAATTGATATTACTGTAACAAATTTTGGGTAACAAAATAAAGTGGTATTGTTTTTTTTTCTTTTTTTTTAATTGAGTATCAGAGAGAGGGCATTTGAAGTTGAGAAATGGTGTTTCAGTGATGCGGCATTGCAGGGCTTCGATGCTGTGCTGCCTCCACAGACTGAACAGGAAACACAGGGTGTATGCTTTACCCTTAGCCTCCCATATCTACTGTTTCATTATTGTATTTGACTCATTGACACCATGCTTCGGTATCGGTTCTTGACTGCTGAGCCCGCATGGCTTTTTGTTCTTTAGGGAAAGCGGATAATTGAACTAAAAAGGTCAGAGATAAGCACCTAAAGATGACGGGGACGAGGGAAATGGGACAAGTGGAACAGCTCAAAGGATGTTTTATGGACTTCTACGGCTAGTCTGCGGCTTGCAATATATAATATTAAATTGCAAGGGTTTTTGTAAGAGTTTTTGAAGCTCCTCTGATGAATATGTTTCTGGCCAGACTGAAGTTTTCCAAGTAGATTTAGGATTGAATTTTTAAATAATATTTTATTTTATATATAATATTAAAAATAATATATTTTTATTATAAAATAATTATTATTGTTAAAGATTTTAAAAATCAAAACTAGCATTTACTTTGTTTTTTCTTCCCTTGTTTCAGGATGGAAATCTTTACCTTCTAATCTATTGGTATATAATTTTGAAAAAAAGTTTATTTTTCTTTGTTTTTTTTTTTTCGATTCATTTTGAAAAGGACGTTTTAACGTGAAGTTTGGAATTTAATTTTTTTTAATACGCTTTACGTATGAAATCTTGTTTTTGGTGTTCTTTAGAATTCATTGGCTTATAATTTTGAATTTGCGGATATTTTTTTTTTTTAAAGAAATGTTTCTTATACACATCCGTAGTGGGGATTGAACCCAGGTCATATCACCGATAACCTAACCGATAATGCAAGTGGCGTCCTTGCCGGTATAATTTTGAAGAAGAGTGATTTCTCTTTCTTTAAAAGTTCCTAAAGTATCCTCGTCAGGAAAATAAATAATCAATTGTTTTTTTTTTTTGGTTACATAGATGAATTGGTTACAATCACAATTTTTAGTAACTGTCAGCGTAGTTGGCAGGGTTCAAACTATCAACGAAGGCTTCCAACACACCCACCGTCTCGTTAATGGTAACCCGTGTGGTAACCCGGCGTGAGATGGGGACCGTCGGATGCACAGGGTTTGCACCGTCTTCGTCAGTTTGGTGTGAATCCTCTTCGTTAGTCTGGTTCAACATGTGGCATGAAGGGGACCGTTGGACAAGATCGTCGTCATCGGTCAGGTACAACATGCAAAGATATCGGGTTACTGGGACCGCCATATGCACAGGGTTTACATCGTCTTCGTCAGTTTGGTGCGAACCTTCTTCGTCAGTCTGGTTCAACACGTGGCATGAAGGGGATCGTCGAACAAGATCGTTGTCATCAGTCAGGTACAACATGCAAAGGTATCGGATCGGGCTACTGGCTATGCATGGACACGCCCGTGGGATTGGAACCTAGGTCTCCTCTCGGTAAGCGCCCCAACTTACCAATCCACCTAGACCCACGAACATTAATTATTTAATTGTTTATAAACTGGTTGAAAAGTTAAGGTATATGGGGTTATTCTTCTCGTGAATTGAATTTGGGTTTTCCCTAGGAGAACCCAAGTTATTAATTTAAAACATAAATTATTAATTTTATCAAAATACATGAGCCCAACTTGTTAATTATACAATCTGTGTAGCCTAATGGTGGAGACTTTGAAACTTTGAATAGAGGTTTATGGTTTCAATCTTCTAAGAGGTAGGATTGAACATCATGCTTAGCAACTAGAGAATAACCATATATTGATAAACAATGTATGTTTCATATGGTTTATGGTCTCACACATATTAAAAAATACTTTACCCTTTATTTTTATTTTTTTAATAGAGGAGAACCATGCCTAAATTTTGACAAGCGATATATACATAACTTTCAAGATGTTGTAATACCGCTATATGGTCAATGTATGAATGGAGTCATTTCAATCCCAAGTAACTAATTAAAGAAATAGTTATTAATTTAATATAAATTACAAGATATGAGATCAGTTAGTTAAATATGTTAATTTTCAATGAGATATTTATGTTCAAATCTTATCAAATGATATAGACATAGTTGTCAAAATATTGTCGTAATACCACTATGTGGTTTTTTTGAAACACCATGGTAACATAATCACAATGTAATACATGTTAACATTGTCAAAATATTGTTATAGTCCTTGGGGACAATGTAGTGGTTAGGGCTTTGTCTTCTCATTGGGAGGTCCAAGGTTTAAACCGCGGCGTGTGTACATTGTGTGTTACAAAAAAATATATACGTGAAATCTATATAATTCTTTTATATATATATATAGTATGTTCATAGGCATTGGAATTTATAATACTTTCCATAAAACATCCCAAAGCATACATTTTCCACAACCTCATGTAAAAGAATAAAATAGAAAGAACATATAAGCTAAATAGAATAGAGGGAGAATCAAAATAAAGGGTGGGTGTTCATAAGCACCCTCATGATCACATCACATAAACCACTTATAGTAATAATCCTCAATTTAATGCTATCTCAAAGCAACATAACCTAAATTGAAGGTTAAATTATAATATATTAAATCTATTAAACCCTTTAATCGAGGTTAAACATGTAAGCGGTCTAACTAATTTCGTCAAGGGTGAATATATTGAAATTGCTCATAGGGTTACATAAAGATGCACATAGGCGTACATGGAAGATGTTTATAGGTTTACATAGAAAATGCTCCTAAACTTACTTAAAATATGCATGTAGGCTTACATAGAAAACACTTGTAGGCCTATATAGAGAATGCCTATAAGCTTACTTACGTATAGAATGCACATAGGCTTACATATAGAATGCCCATAGGCTAACATTAAGAGCACCTATAAGCACTTTGTCACTATTAGCCTTGGCCAATAAAGTTAGGTTACTGGTATTCTAAGAAGTGATGGGAGTGAGGAGTTTTAGATGTTAAGGTTCATATTCAATGGGTGAACCTTAATATTTTGATAATGGCATTTAGGACAAGCAGTGGGAGTGATAATTTCACATCTTGAACCAATATTTTGATCCCATGTATGAAACTTAACATTGTAATTAGATGATATGAACAAAAGTTATTAAAACATAGACTTCTAAGACAAAAACCTATGTTTGAGTATTGTTAGGCAATAAATAATTGTTGCCAAAAATTTATTGTAATAACATTGTGTATGAAGCTTGATTGAGAGCAGGTTTGACGAGTCTGCTAGGACACTATTTCCTTCCTACGGGGGTCCATCCACAATTTTAAAAGGGATGTGTTTTGTCTGGAGAGATAAAATGTGAGAAGTTTGGATGGGTTTTATTGGGTTTTGTTTATTTTATTTTAAGACATTAAACTTGATCCTTTTAGAATTTTGAAATGACTTTATCCCTCTAATGAACTCAAATTAAAGCAAACAAAAACTAAATTGGCTTCTTAATACAAAAGTTAATCAAAATGTTTCTCAATTTTCAATGTTGATGTAAGAATTCTACAGACAAGGATGAATTCAAACTTGTCTACTAAGGTGTCAATGGAAACAACACACCTAGAAGAGTAATAACGCTAGTAAAAGCAGTACAAAACTATCTGAGAGTACTGAAGGAGTCTACAGTACTACATAAAAAGCAAAACTTGATATAATCTAAGATAAATATATAAAGACAAACAAATTAAAAACACGTAGATAATGCCCACTTATTGATATAATCTTATTGAAGATGACTCGCTATTAATCTAAGCTAAATTATTAATATGATTTGCTTGTCTAGTAGAAGCACTAATAAGCACTTAAATGTTTATGAAAGCATTACAACACTTAGAGAAACAATGAATTTGTCTGTGTTTATATATAATGGGTGGAATTGTTGAATCTCAAACAAATAAAAAGAGTTAAGTTAAAATAAGACATATTAATAAATAGATTTATTGAAGATAAAGGTTAGGATACAACTAATTTAAACCATGTTTGTTGATTTGTATGTTTGGAGTTGTCTTCATTGTTCTACTTTATAGCTTCAATGGCATGTGCTTACACACATCAAGCATAGGAGATCTTAAGCATTTAAGGGTTTGCCTCGATCAGACCCCTTATTTATGAAAAATAAATCAAAATCAATAAGGGTAAGAGAGACTTACCTTCCATATCTAATGATTGGAGTGGTTATTGGATGATATCATTAATGAAGTTAGAAATAGTTTGTGTTATTAAATCTACCACAAACTTATAAATATATAATAAGACAAATGTAGAATACCTAAAACAATATGATATATAAGCTTTCAATCTTACTTTTTATAATACATAAGCGTTATAAATTAATAACAGTGAAGAAAGCACAATAGCCCTAATAGAAGCACCTTAATAATGTAGAGCTACATATTAAGTTGTAGAATTACAACTAAAGCAAAAATGGTTAGATATCCTATAGGGAATCAACGAATATTCTTTCAAAAATAAGTAAGAAAACACGTAATCTAACCTCGAACAAGATGATGTATCTCTAGTCTATGTCAGACAAAAATAGTATAGATGTCTGACACTAAAATAGGATAGTAGCCAACATGGAAAAGTAGATGGTTATCGTTATCAAGAAGAGTTTAGCTTATTAAATTAGTCTTACAGGCCATTCCAACAAATTATATATCCTTAGACGAATTAGAAACATATTATATATCCTTATATGTTATGCCATAATCGGTACAAAAAAAATTAATCTATATTATGCGGTTATTTTATATATCCTTGTATGTTATGCCATCATCGGTAGAAAAAAAAATTAATCTATATTATGCGGTCATTTTTGTGGTTAGGATTACATGACAAAAGAAAATTTTCTTTGGTGAAATGGAGCAAGGTGTGTTATGATAAAACTATGGGAGGTCTTAGTTTAAGATATCTAATGGATGCAAACTTAGTTGTAAGGGGAGAAATAATTTAGAGATTGTACAAAGAGAGTCAAAGACAATGGGCAAGAATTCTTCTAAGTATGTTAAACCCAATGACCCAATCTTAATCTTTGCTAAATTCTCACTACCAAATGGTTTTGCACTATGGAATGGTTTAAAATAATCAATTAATCTAATGATTAAAGGTCTAAGATGGGTGGTGTGAACTAGAGAAAAACATTATATTTAGATGGATACTTGGTGTGATAAAAAAACCACTAAATCTAAATCCAATTTTGAAACCATGGATGAGATTACTTGAAGATAAATATGGTGATAGGGTTCAAACATTATGTACAAGGATTAGGAAGGAAGATACACATGGAAAGAAGACTTTTTAGTAGTATACCAAACATTGTTGCTAGGAGGCAACTGAGTAAAAAGGTAACAACAATGACTATTCATAGGGGAATCGAGGATAAGTTGATTTGGGAGTTGAATGACTTAGGATAATGCGTAGTAAGAAGCAGATATAATCTAAAGCTTTGACAAAATAGAAATACCGCAAGAATATGGAGAGATATTTGGGATAGCTCAAGCATTTCAAAAGTCAAAATATTTGTATGACTAGTAGGTCATAGGAAATTTTTATCATGGGATAACCTAATGAAAAGAGGTTTTCATGGCCCCTCACAATGTGTTCTATGTAAAAAGGAGGAGAGTATAGACCATCTCTTAGGACATTATTCAATAGTTTGAGAACTATGACAATGGATTCTTAATATGTTTGGTAAATGCATGGTGATGAATGAAAAAATTGAAGAATGGTTAAAACAATGGCATAACACTTTTAAAAGTGAGGTGTTATAGAAAATCTAGGATATATCAAAAGATACAATACTTTGGAGTAATACTTTGGAGTGTATGGCTGCAAAGGAAAAATATATATATATATATATATATATAAAAGAAAGAAAAATAGTTTAGAGAAAATAAAAAGGAAGATTTGTTTAGCCATAAAGAAGTCTAAACTAATCCTATCAACTCACCAATCCCGGATCTTTATGCAAAGAGCCTTGATAGATGGAGCCAAGTCATCAAATGAAATTATGACTATAGGAGAAACAAAAGGAAGGCAAAGAATATAAAGTGGAAACCATTAAAAGTGAAGTTGGTCAAATTGAATCTTGATGGAGCATCTAAAGGAAATTCAATACCAAATGTAGGAGGGATAAATAAATATAAGGGGGTGAGATTTTGTCACATTATGCTTTCAATAGTGGATTTAAGACAAATAATGAAGTTGAAGATTGGGGAGATTTGGAACGGTTAAAATTATGCAAACAAATGAAATGGAACATAACATAGATGGAAGGCGATTCATTAATAGTAATAAATGAAATTTTAAGGAAAGCAAAGCCTCTATGAAACATATAGGATATCATAGTGGAAATACAATAACTTGCTATAGAGTTTAAAGAAATCAAGTTTACACATACATTAAAGGAAGGAAACAAATATGCAAATAGGCTAGCCAATAGAGGGGTTTTAATAGAGGATCATGAAGTTAAATTATTTTTTCCATGGTTAGATGAAGTAGTAAGTTTAGTTGAAGCTAACAAGAAAAAGTTGATTGCCTGAAACAAATAATGACTAAGATTTACTTTAATGTTATCTCTCGATATTATTTGTTGTATTTTATAACATTATTGTATTTTGATATAAACTATTTATTACAATTCTTGTGGTTGCACTAATGCTTCAGGAAGGAAACTAGCAATCCAGATCTCGTAAAGCGAACTATGATAACACAAAGTTTTGAAAATATTACTCTATTAAGATGCAATGCATGGATAGTAGAGGTGGAGTTTTGGTTTTTTTAAGGTTGTTGCAATAAATTATCAAGAAGGATGCTATATTCTAGAATATTTGTATGTATAAAGAAAATTGAAGAAGATCAAAAAAATGAAAATCAAGAATTTAGACTTTTTATGAAAAAAGATGTAGGTATCTAGTTGTAGCAACTCAATTGAGATGAGAATTGAATTTATTTGTAAACTCTCAAGCTCTAAAGGAGAGAGATGTGATTTTTCAAGGATGGGATCCAAGTACAACCCCTTTTTATCCAACAAAAAAAATAATAAGATAATTGTGCTAGTAGGAGTATGATAATAATGCAATGTTAACTTTTGCAAAAGTTAACAAATTATTGCCAAAACTAAAATGATTACTTAGATTAGCAAAACATAAAGAATAAATTTAGATTATATAAAATCTAACATCTAAATATTAACATGCAAATAGTCTAAAGTTGTAGACAAAAATGCTCCCATAAACCAATATTTTTAAATCTAATCATGCTTTTTTAGAAGTGCCATGAAGAGACATCATTATTTCCTATCAAAAACATAGTTGAGGAATTGGGGTCTAATCCTACAAAATATACTATCAAAACTATTAGAAGTATATGAGATGTAACAAAAAATATTATGGAGTTACATGCAAATAAATATTACAACGACAATAAAACAAAAATGTAAAAAGTAATGTAAAACTAAGTGCAAGATGAAGCTCAAAAATACCTCATCCAAGGAGTCTGTGTTAAAGTATTTCCTATCAAAAGATATCTAAGATATGTATTGAAAGCTTGAGGTCATGTTGTACATTTGAAAAAAAATGCTAATGAACATATGCTTATTATAACCAATAGAAATTTGTTATTGTAGACTATTTTAGTCTTGATAGCAGTTTGTTAGTGAGTAAGAGTGATTATCTCAACAATACTTTTTTGATAAAAAAATATTATAGATTCAAAAGGCTAGAGGGTTGTATTTATAGATTTTGAGAGGATTAGAGGGGATAAATCTACCTAATTTGGAGGATCAAAGACTTTTTTGCTTTGTTGCAAAAAACTACAAGTTTTTGGATTTAACAACTTCGTTGGTTGAATGAAGGATATAGTTGCAAAGAAAAACAAGTGATCATGGATGGTGTAAGTGGGCATATGGAGGGAGGATTAAGATGATATGTTGGTGGGTAGTCAATGGCAGTTGACTGTCTATTTTTTATTTTTGTTCATTTTTTAACAATAATACTAATAGACAAAAGGAATGGATTCACAAATCAATGTTAATGCAAAAAATAGTTTGCTTAATAAGCTATAGGGCTAACATGACATCAAAAGGAAGGGATTAAAATTCAAATAATAGCATTGATTATATTGCAATAGTGCTAATGTCTTTGAGACAACACTTTTGTTAAAAGATGGTAAAGCTCATTCATTGTCAATCCAATATAGGGTTTTGACATGGTGCTTGATGGTATTTAGATAAGTGTAAGATCCATTGTATTACATTAAAGTTTAAATGGATCAAACTTGGGTGTCTATGTGTACCCTTTTTTGATATATTCATAGAATGGTAAATGTATCTAAAACTGGCATAATAAATGTATTGCCACCTTGTCATGTCCTAAATTTTATTCCTAAAAATGATTTAATTTTTAGCAAATTAGCAAATAAAATGATGTGGTAGAATGTCTCATAAATTATGAAAACACAAATTTCAATATGGATAAAAAAAAAACTAGATGTTATGATATGAGGGTTTTGAAGGCAATTGTGTGAGGATTTCGTCTATGGATCGAGCACAAGCTGTGACAAAGGTTATTTTTCTAGGTCTACGGATCCTAGTGGCCAATTTATTTTTTTTGTTGTATTTGCCCAAGATAAATGTTGGATATGTTGTAGGAGACCTGCAATTGGTTAGGAATTTTTCATTCAGCAGATCTTCATGCTACGAACTTTATTGAAAATTGCTTCCAATTTGTTGCCAAAGGAAAAAGCTAAAATCACCCCCTTTCCTCGACATCCAAAGCATGGATTAAAGAGACCCAAAAACAAGTTTCAAGTTGCAAATCAAATAAGAGAAAAAATGGTTTAGAATTCAAGCAATCATGATGCTAAGGAACGCCCCCAAAACAAATCCACTATGGAAACCCCTTTCAAGGGTAAGGATTTAAAGGATTCGACCCCAAAAATAAATTTTAGGGATGCCCTCTATGGTGGATAGTCCTAGACTAATGCTAACATTAATCTTAAGGCTTCTTGTAGGCCTCTAAGAATTCCTAAGATTGATCCCATAAAAATTAAATCAGGATGTTTAAGAGTAGCTAATGGAACCCCAATTGTTAAGCTAAAAATGGATGGCATAGAAGATCTGGAGAGAAGAGGACTGATATGTTGTTTCTTGGATTTTTGTTCCAGCCTATCTGCTTTCAAAGTGTGGGCTACCAAATACTAGAAAATACAAGGTGAGACACAAATCTTTGTTTATCCCAATGGTTATTTTCTTGTTATTTTTGCTAATGATGAAGACAAAGAGAAAATATTTCAAGGGGATCCCTGGTTCTTTGGAAGGGTAGGGATTTTCATGAAGCCTTGGCACACTAAATTTAAAGTTGAAGAAGAGATGCCTTCTATAGGACCTGTGTGGGTTAGAATCTTTGGCCTCCTAGTTGAATTTTGGAATCTGGTTGTATTTTCTACAATCAAAAACTCCCTTGGAACTTTTATGATGATTGTTGACTGTACACACAAATTTGAACATATTTTTTTGGTTGAATAAGAAGGGGTTGTACTCGTGTCCCCCACCCTTGACAAATTACAACTCTCTTCTTTAGAGTTTTAGAGTTTACAAATAGATATACTTATCATATCAATTGAGATGTTATAACTAGAAACCTAAATCATTTTACATAAAATGTTTTAATTCTTGATTTTCATTTTCTAGATCTTTTTCAATTTTTTGTATGAATACAACTATTCCAGAATTTAGCATCCTTCTTGACATTTTTCTATAACAGCCTTCACAATATCAAAACTTCACCTCTACTATCTATGCATTGCATCTTAGTAGAGTAATATTTCCAAAACATCGCACTATCATAGTCTGCTTTACCAAATTTGGATTGCTAGTTTCCTTCCTAAAATACAAGTGCAACCACAAAAATTATAATAAATAGTTTATATAAAACACATTATTATTACAAAATAAAACAAATATTACCAATGGAAAATATAAAAGTAAATCTTAATCATTAGTTGATTCAGGCAATCAATATTTTCTTGTTAGCTTCAACTAAATTTGAAGATATTATAAGAATTGATAATGAAGCTAGAAGATAAAGAGGGCAGAGCAAAGCATAATACTTATTGGGATCATGTGATGAAGGATTTGAGCACACTAAATTATATTATTGTCAACAATTTTTTTATCAGTTCTGTAAAGCATTGAGCACTGCATCATCTACGTTAAATAGAAGGATAGTGGGAGGAATATTATTTCAGTTTCTCCATCAATAAGTTTAGCCCACGGTTGTTTGTTTTACTAAGATAGAGTTATCTTGCATTTGTATGATCTTCTCTTCTTCTTTTTTTCTTGTATATCTTTCGAGCTTCGTGTAAAGGGTCGGGGCCCTTCAACCCCTTTTTTTATCAATATAAAAAAAAAACTTACTACTTCCTCTAACCATGGAAAGGAGAATTTAACTTCACGATCCTCAATCAAAACCCCTCTATTGGATAGCCTATCTGCATATTTGTTTCCTTCTCTTAATGTATATGTAAACCTAATTTCTTCAAACTTTTTAACTAGATCTTGAATTTCCACAATTATCTCTTGTATGTTCCATGGAGCCTTTGCTTTTCTCAAAATTGTATTTATTACTGTGAGAGAATCATATTCCATCCATACCATATTCCATTTCATTTGTTTACATATTTTTAACCCTTCTAAAGCCGCCCAAGCTTCAACTTCATTATTTGTCTTAAATCCACTATTGAAAGTGTAATGAGACAAAATATCTCTTTTATTATTTCTAATTATTCCTCCTCTTCCTATTGGTCCTGGATTTCCCTTAGATGCTCCATCAAAATTTAATTTGATCCACTCCACATATCATGGTTTCCACTTTATATTCTTTGCCTTCTTTTTGCTTCTCTTATACCCAACATCATAATTCTATTTAATGACTTGACTCCATCTATCAAGGCTTTTTGCTTCAAGATTAGGAAATGGGTGAGTTGATAGGTTTGGTTAAGAGTCCTCTATGGCTAAACATATCTTCCTTTTCATTACCTCTAAATTGCTTCTCTTTCATTTAAATATTATTCTATTCCTTTCTAGCCATACAGTCCAAAGTATTGTATATTTTGATCTATCCCATATTGTCTGTAAAGCCTCACTTTTAAAAATGCTCTTCCATTGCTTTAACCAATCTTCAATTCAAGTACTCATCACCATGCATTTACCAAACATATTAAGAATCCATTGCCCTAGATTCTAGACTATTTAGCAATGTCCCAGGAGATGGTCTATATTCTCCTCCTTTTTACAAAGAACACATTGAGAGGGGCCATGAAAATCCCTTTTCATAAGGTTATCTTATGATAAAATATTCTATGACCTACTAACCAAACAAATATTTTCACTTCAAGAATGCTTGGGCTATCCCAAATATCTCTTCATATTCTAGTAATATTGTTATTGTGTTGGTGTTGTACATTATATCAACTTCTTGTTGTGTATTCTCCTAAGCTATTCAACTCCCAAATCAATTTATCCTTGGCTCTCCTTGAAATAATCATAGTTGCTATCTTTCTACTTAATTACCTCCTAGCATTAATGTCTTGTATACTTGTAAAAAATCTTTATTCCATTTGTATCTTCCTTTCCGATCCTTGTACAAAGTGTTTGAAACCCTATCACCATATTTATCTTGAAGCAATCCCTTTCAAGGTTTCAAAATTGGATCTAAATTGAGTGGTTTTTATCACACCAAGTATCCATCCAAATATAAATGTTTTCTCCAGTTCCCACCACCCATATTAAACCTTTAATCATAAGATCAATAGATTTTTTTGAACCATTCCAAAGAGCAGAACCTTTGGGTAGAGACAATGCAGTAAATATTAAACTTGGGTCATTGGGATCAACATACTTAGAATAATTCTTGCCCATTGTCTTTGAATCTATTTATAAAAATTTGAACACATTATTTATGCTCGAATTTGTATCTTAATGGATTTCAACAAACCCCTTCCACAAAAGATCTCATTATATTTTAGAGAGGACACTTGGGTGGTGGACTATGAGAACATTTTTTTTGTTGCAAAATATGCCATGAATATGGTCATTTATCTAGTGTCTATCCAAATAATATTCTAGATAAAAGGAAAGAGGACACAAACTTAGAAGGTTTTCAAATGCCTAAGAAGAAGAACACACACAAAAAATAGTTATGAAGGATCAATCGATGTCAGCTAATACATTTGGAATTCTTTCCAAAAATAACTTCCTAGGTGAGGAAGAGGACATCATGGAGATAAAAATCTTAGAAACGCAGTTTAAATATGTAGGGAAAGACATAGAGACAAACCAAAAAATCAAAGTTTTTCAACAGAAAAATAAGGGAGAAAACATAGACAAGAAGAACAATCTTTTAAATGCTAAAAATTCAAATAATTTAGACCCCAAGACAAACTTTGTTGAACCTTCCAATAATGCTTTGGTTGCATATACATATAATTCAAGGTTAGAAGTCATACCAAAATCAATTGGGGTAAGACAAGAAACAAGGAAAAAAATAAATATGGACATTAACTAAAAGGCAGGTCGCAAGACTAATCAACATCATATGGTAAAAGAAGGTGAAAATTTGTAAAAGAATGTAATATTAATGCCCTTACCAACATCTTTAGCCCTATTATTAATGAAGATCATCACTTGGAATATTAGAGGACTTAAAGGAAGTCTTTCAAAACAAAACAAAATTAGAAGAATGATTTAGACAAACCAACCACATCTGGTTTTCCTTTAGGAAATGAAGATGTCTATAGGAGAAATGGAGTCAATTGCAAGTAAAATATGGTTGGCTAGAAAAGTGGCTTCCCTAATCTCCCATGGGATTTCTAGCAGCATTGCTTGCCTCTAGGACCCAAAAGAGAGCATTCTTCGCCATATGGTTGGTACCTAGGGTCTCTTGGTTGTGGTTGTACAAAGTAGACAATCTAACCAAATTATGCTCTACTTGACTACTTATGATCCTATTATTTTGAAGGAAAATTAGAGATAATGGAAGGATATAACTTATATTATCTCCCATTTTCCTGAAGCTTGGATCTTGATTGAAGGAGACTTCAATACCACCCTCTCTTTGGATGAGAACAGAGGGGGAAATAGGAATTTGTACGGGAGCTCAGGCCTCATGAGCGAATATGTTACAAACCTTCACCTTATGGACATCCGTTTAGATAATGGCCTCATGACTTGGTCTAACAGAAGGTAAGGCTTAGCTTGTATCATGGAAAGACTGGATAGGTTCTTGTTCTTTGATAATTTCTTAATCCATGGACACGTTCCTAAGGTGAAAACTCTTAACAATGCTAGTTTAGATCATTGGCCAGTCATGGTTGAAATGTGAAAAACCAAGGTTAGTTTCTCACCCTTCTAATTTTACTTAATGTGGTTCAGAGATAGTTCTTTCAAATATCGAGTGTGGCAATGGTGGTAGGAAGGTAAAACAAGGTATGGAACTAAGATGTTTTGTTTTGCCAAAATATCGCAATACATCAAATCCAAATTTAAGTTTTAGAATTGGAAGGTGTTTGGAGACATTAGGTAGAAGAAACAATAAGTGATTGCTCGGATTGAAGAGTTGAATGATCAAATCCATTTAGATGACCTCAATGAGAGTAGAAGTATAGACGAAATTAGACTCACAACACAGTTGGAGGAATGGGAAAAAAGAGAAAAGCTCTTATGGAAGCAAAAATCTAGGATCCAATGGATTAAAGAAGGGGATCAAAACACAAAATTCTTCCACAAATCTCTTCTATCCCATAGATCGCACAACTTTATTTCTTCTCTGAAATCAAATTCTAGAGACTCTATCCACACTTGGGATGGCATGAAGTCTATCACAGTCAACTACTTTTCCAAACTGTTCACTATTGCATCTTTTGACTTAGCTTCTCAACAAAATGTCCTTCAAGCGATCCCTACTCTTATCATTTATGAGAACTATGTTTTGATTGCTTCATTTAGTATCAATGAGCTTCGACTAGTAGTTTTTAAAATACAAAAAGGGAAGACCCCAAGGCCTAATGGTTTTCCCATTGAATTTTACCAATAATTTTGGGATATTCTTCATGTTGATTTATTAGAGGTGGTGGAAGAAGCCAGGAAGGCCAAATATATATATATATATATATATATATATATATATATATATATATATATATATATATATATATTTTTTTTTTTAAAGCGAAAAACCCCTTGCGGAGCCACCTTGGTCTGAGAGACCATGAACAGGGGGTTCTACACCGTCAAAGTGCCAAATATATTTTGAAGGTAATTAATAAAACTTATATATCTTTGGTCCCAAAGGCTCAAGATGTAGAACATATCTCAACTTTTAGACCAATAGCTTTATGTAATGTTCTTCTCAAAATTATTACCAAGATCATGGTGAAGAGGTTGAAACCTCTTTTGCATAAGATTATTTCCCTTGAACAAGGAGGTTATGTGGAAGGGCAACATATTGTGGATGAGATAGTTCTTACTCAAGAAGTCATCCATTCCATGGAAGCACATAAATCTCCTTCTATGTTCATTCGTTTAGACCTATCCAAAGCTTATGATAGAGTGGATTGGTACTTCTTCGTCAAAGTTATGAGGCAATTTGGCTTCTCTCAGGATTGGATAGATTCGATTATGGGATGTATCTCTTTGATGTCCTACTCAGTCCTTATCAATGGCTACCCTTCACTATTATTCCCAGCTTCTAAAGGTATAGGCAGGGAGACCCCCTCTCCTCTTATTTATTCATCATTCTTGTTGAATGCTTAGGTAGGACTATTACCAAAAACAAAGAAAATAGAACCCTTAAGGAATTTACCATTGCTCATGGAGCTAGGCCTATATCTTATCTTCAGTTTATTGATGACTCTACTCTGTGTCAAAGCAGCGAACACAATTGCATTGATAACTAGTTGATTAAATAATACATTGACGCCCTAGAATAGTCCGTAGGATACGGAACCACCAAAGGCAAAAATAGTAGAGGTTATAACAATATAACCAATATTACAACAAATAAACAATATAATGTAATAATAGCAATTAGGTACGCTAACATCCCCCCTTATTACATTATTTGGGTAATAAGATAACTACTAGCTATACTAACATCCCCCTTGATTACATTATTTTCCAATACATAGAGAGCTGCGAAACAATTCAAATTTGACACGTGCAAGTGCCTTAGCGAAAATATCTGCAACTTGAGCATCGATGGAGATGTATTGAAGCTGAATTCGGTGCCTTGAAACTTCGTCTCGAATGAAGTGGCATTGTGTGTCAATGTGCTTGGTTTTCTCATGATGTACTGGATTCTTAACAAGGTTCAGAATGCCCTGGTTGTCGCAGAACAAGTGTATTGGAGATTTTGATGGATGACCCATACTTGTCAGAATGTGACACAACCATATCACTTAGCACACAGCTTCATGTGCGGTGCGATACTCTGCCTCTGTAGATGAGATAACAACCACATGTTGCTTTTTATTGTGCCAAGAGATAGGACTGGATCCAAGATGAAATATATATCCTGAAGTTGACTTACGATCATCAATGATCTGACATAGTCATAGTCCATGTATCCTTGTAAGAATAATTTGTCATTCCTCTTGTATTCTAGGCCATATTTCATTGTACCACGGACATAGTGAAGAACACATTTGCTACTTTCCAATGAGTGGTCTTAGGCTCCTGCATGAACCTCGAAAGATAGTTGACAACAAACACGATATTTGGCCTAGTATTTGTCAGATATATGAGACTCCCAATCAGTTGTCGATAGAGTGTACCATCTACCTGAGGTGAATCATCATATCACAATAACTGAAGCCCGAATTCCATCGATGTTGTCATTGGCTTGCAATCAGTCATGCGATATTTTTCTAATAGTGTTTTGGCATATTTTTTCTGAGACACTTTGATGTAGTGCTCTTTCTGGTTCACTTCTAGACCAAGACAATAATGGAGAAGTCCGAGATCTATCATCTCAAAAGATTTACACAAGTCTCTTTTGACAGCAGAGATCATAGTTTTTGAACTCCCTGTAATGAGAATATCATCAACATAGAGTACAAGCAACACTATCTCAAAACCTTATTTCTTGAAATAGAGGTTTGCATCTAATGGAAATCTCTTAAATCCATGTTGCAGGAGGTGATTATCCATTTTTATATACCAAGCTCGAGGAGCTTGTTTTAAACCATATAAGTATTTGACCAACTTGCACACTTTATGATCTTGGCCTTCCACTTCAAATCCTTCAGGTTGAGTCATGTAGACTTCCTCTTGGATATCACCATTTAGAAAATCACTCTTGACATCCATTTGGTGAACTTTCCACCCATACTGTGCTGCATAGCACAAAGAACTCGAATAGTGGTCATCCGAGTAGTAGGTGCAAAAGTTCCTCATAGCCAATGCCTTCCTTTTGAGCATATCCCTTTGCAACAAGATGGACCTTATGCTTATCAATTGTCCCATATACCTTGTACTTGACTTTGTACACCCATTTGCAGCCTATGGGCTTCTTTCTATATGGTAGATCGACAAGCTCCCAAGTTTTGTTTTCTTCAGAGACTTATACTCAGCATCCATAACAGCCTTTCATTGTGGCTCACTAGGGGCATCTAGTACAGAATCAGGTTCATGTTCATTCATTGAAGACATAAACACCCTGTCATCATCTATATTCATATCCTCTATTTCTCTGTATAGATCTACAAAAAGTTCCTCAAAATATTGACAAAGATCATCAACCTCAGTAGTCTCTGTTGTTGCTCTCTCCTGTCGAGCCATGTTGCGAGTACGAGGTCTATCCAAAGTCAAATATGGTGGAGTGGATAACTTCGAGTCTCTAATTGTACTTGTATACCATTTTGGATTCTTCTTCTATGGTGGTGAAGAAGATGAAGAAGTAGATGAACCTCTAGTCTTTGATGACGAAGGGGAATTCTCAACTTTTGTTTCCATAAGATCTAGGTATACATCATATGTGCTTTGTGAAGTGAAAGCTTCATCAAAAATAACATCTCTACTGACATGAATCTTCTTGGTCAAAGGATCAATCAAACAATAATCCTTAGAGTGCTCATCATAGCCAAGAAGAATACACTTCAATGTCTTCTCATATAGCTTCTTCCTTTTCTCTTTCGGTATGTGAATGAAAGCGTTGCATCCAAAAATGTGTAGATGAGATATGGAGGGTTTTCAACCACTCCAAGCTTCTTGTGGAGTCATTCCTTGTAGGGCCTTTGTGGGTTCCCTATTCAACAGATATACTGATGTGGTGACAACTTCTGCCCAATACTGTTGCTCAAGACTAGCTCCTGTGAGCATACAACGAACCATTTCCATGATGGAACGGTTCCTCCTTTCAACAACTCCATTTTGCTGAGTATAAGAAGTAGTTAACTATCTCGCGATCCCATGTGTAGTCAAGAATGCAAAAAATTATTTAGAGGTAAACTCCCCCCTCGATATGAGCGGAGAGTCTTTATAGAAGTTCCTGACTCCTTATCAACATATTTCTTGAATTGCTAGAAGAAACCAAATGCTTCAGATTTTAGATTAAGAAAGAACACCCACATATTTCGTGAGTAATCATCCACAAACAACTAAAAATACCTCTTCCCCCACAACTGATCAGTGTGAAAGGACCGCATAGATCGGTGTGAATCAACTCCAAAGGTTTCTTTGCTCTTGTAGAGATTTTCTCAAAAGGTACTCTATGTTGCTTTCCTGCCAAGCAGTCAGAGAATACTGGAAATGTGGAAGAAAGGGAAGGGATACCCTTTACCATCTCATACTTACTAAGCTCAAGTAAGTAGCCAGAACTAAGATGCCCATATATCTTGTGCCATAGGGAAGTTTCCTCCTTTGTAAAGGCTATCATGGTTACATGTGGAGTAGAGATAGCATCTAAGGCAAATAAGCCATGCTTATGAAGCAGTTGCAATGTTCTTACCTCTCCTGGTAATAGAACATCACTTCTTGTCTCCCTCAACACTAAAGTTCACAACCATATCTTTGTCTAGAATTTGTGTGACTGACAACAAATTGTTCGTCAATCCTGGAACATAGAGGAATTTTTCAATATGACACTTACCATCAGGAAGAGTGACTGAAACTGTACCTTCTCCTTGAACCTTGTAGGTTTTATCATCAGCAATAGTGATAGGTTTGCCCTCTTTGGCCTCAAAGGACTCAAACCACGATTTTTTGCCAGTCATGTGCTTACTAAAATCAGAATCGACATACCATATATCATCCTTTTGCTTGGAAACTGTGGTAGTCATAAGCACCTTGTGCACCCTTTCAGAATCCAAGTCAGATTCTTCAACAACAACATTCACTTTAGGTTACTTATTCTTGTTTTGTGGTTTGTTCTGGCCTTTCTATTTAGGTTTATTCTTATGCCAAAATCTGTTTGTATTATGATTGTCTTTGTCACAGATCTTGCAATATATTTTTGTTTGTTGAGGTTGTTTCCCTTTTGAATATTTGTTAGAATTTCCTCCTTTCTAAAAATTACCCTTCTTCTTAGGACCCTTCCTGTTGGAATAGAGGGTTGTGTTAGAAGAATCATCTCTTTGAAGTTGGCGTGCCTCCTCTTCTTGAAGCATATTTACCAACTCAACAAAAGTAACTTTCTGTTGTGACACCTGAAGGAAAGTAATCAACACCCTATAAGAATTAGGTAAAGTTCTCAAGACTTTGAAGTAAGGAGCTTGTCATCAACAGGTTCTCCCAAAGAATTCAATTCTACTTTCAATTCAGACACTCTGTAAAGAAAGTGTTCAACTGTCTCTCCCTGCTTCATGCTTAGACTATGTAATTGAGATTGAAGAAAAAGAATAGTGGAGTCATTCTTTCCCTCATATATAGTTTTAAGGGCATCCCATGCCCCTTTACTATGTGCACAATCAACAATGTGAGGTTGAACTTCATCTGAAACAACAAGCAAGATGAGCACTTTTACCTTGCTGTCTTTCTTGTCAAAGTCTATCTGAGCAGTAGATGGAGTTGTGGCTACTGTTGATCCAGTAGCAGGTGAAGGTCTAGTTGTTGCTCCAAAAACAACATCCCATAAGTCATCCATGACTAGGATTGACTTCATCTTGTTTTTCCATGGTGTGTAGTTAGGACCTTTCAACAACTGATGAGCATCAGTCATTAATTTTGCAGACATAGTGAAGGTTCCTTATATCACCAAATGGTCCCCCTTTCTTTATACCTTAATGCCAGGATGTTATACCATACAAAATACCCGCCCTTACGTGAGGGAGACTATACGTATTTTAAAAAAATTAGAGAAATTACCCGCCCTTACATGAGGGATACTATAAGTAATTTTAGTGATTATACGATACATGGTACTTAGGTGGTACTGAAAGGGAATCATCTCGTTCATGGCACCTACCATATAAAGTCGTCAATCCTCATGCGTGGGGCGTAACTTCCCCTAAACACTTCGGATGTCAAAACTTTCGTCAGGATTGATGCCTAAACACAAGACCGATTAGGGTGGTGGAATGGAGTAAAAAAAATAGCAAAATGACAAACTTATATCTCCTTGATGATTAATAGAGAACAAGCTTAGACATCATTTTTGGCAGCTGTATTAGGCGATGGATACAATAGCACAATCACGACAACATTACCTGTAAGTGTTGGCCAAAGGTATCACAAATATCGAACGCTGCACTACAATAAATTGCATGGATGGGTTTTATTTATTTTTGGGACTTAGGGAGTGATTTTGATTTTTAACTTTAATGAAGTAGTGCATAAAAGAATGAAAAATGCTACATACATCAGAAAAGTGCCCACAGAAATAAATTCATAGGTGTCGGACGCTGTCGAAAATGCACCTTTACAAAAAAATGCCAAATTGCTTTTTCAAATGATGAAAAATTACTCTCTTTTACTTTCCCCCCCTTGATCTGCAGATTTTTGAAAGAAATTGACCCCCCTTTTGTTAAATTTATGAAAACAAATTCTTTTCAAAAGCCTTTTTTTAAAAACAATTTCCTTTATAAAATTTAATTAAATAATTAATTACCTTTTCTTCATTCATAAAAAAATTATTTTTCAAAAAAAATTATAATATGAAGAAAAATAATAATTAAATTGTAACTTTAATTAAATTAAATAAAGAAATTATAAAAAAAAACTTTATAAAAAAAATAATTAATAAAAAGAAAACTAACTATATACCTTAGTAAAAGGTACGTTAGGGGGATCGATGGGAATTGACCCTGCGACCTCTGCTCCACTAGCCTTAGCGTCGGGGTAACCTGCCACTCGAGCTAGGTGCCTCGGCTGGAACTAGGGGACTCCTTCCCCTAGTTGAAGAGCCTGCGGGGCGATAGCTGCCAAAGCGTCGCTCCGTCATGACTCTTCCGTCGGTGGCGCGCGGGCGGCAGCGACTTTGCTACGTCCTAATGGCCGTTCGCGGAGCTCAACACCTACTGCATCTGAGGCTTCTCTTGCAACCACAACAGATCCCACGTCTCCTCAACAAGCTCCCTTTGTAGAATAGCAACAAGCCCTCGATCGACCTCCAAACAACACCTCAACCTGTAGAAAAAATTGAATGCCACTACGAATATTGACGATCAGGAACAATGATGAATGGTTGGGCAATGAAAAAATGGAGGTTTTTCAAGATTTTAATCCAACCAAAATCACCGGATGGATCATTAGATCAGATCCATACACTGTGGAGGTAAGAAAAAATCAAAAAATTTAGCACTGGTTGACGAGTTGCAAGTTTTTTTTTTTTTAAATAAAATGTTTTATCCCACATTTAGTGGGTTGGCACTCCAAGATGGGTTTAAGAGACCCAACCTTCATAACGGAGGGTGTCTCCTTTCAGGGAGATGCTGCCCAAATGGGCGACGAGTCTTCTCCCGCATGGGTCCGCCTTGGTGGCTGCCATCGGGGGAGATCTATCGTTCTGGTTGAGGGCTACCTTCGTTATCTCCTCCCGCTGCACTTCGCCTTCGATCCGCTAAGTCTTGTTGCGATCCCTAAAATTTTGGATCCGTGTCTACTTCGGCCTGATCCAGTCCTGTGTTGTCACACCCTTCATATGATATCTCTCTCTTGATCCCATGATAAGGATTGTTTTGGATGGAACAACACTACTAAGGGTGAGTATACTATTACTCAATGTTATTGGGCCTTATGCCATGATAATCCCAACTAGTCCTATGACATATTTACACAATTGTGGGCTCAAAATATTTAGCCTAAGGTGAGGTTTTTTATTTGGCTTTTATTGCATCAAAGGGTGCTCACTAATGAGAAAATTATGAAATACGACTTTCATGGCCCGTTTGGATGTGAAATATATGGAAAGAATGTGGAAACTCAGCCATATTTTTATTGAGTTTCCCTTAGCCTTTGAGTTGTGGAGGAGAATGGTTATCTTACTTGGTTTATAATGGTCCAATTTTTCTACTCTTGAACAACTATGGAGGGATTGGCCTAAACAAGAGATCGTTGATCATTTTGTTAGGCAGTTGATTTGGATGGGAACAACCGTCCTACCTTGGAATATCTAGAAGAAAAGAAACAATTGGATTTTCAAACAATAAAGGAAGGATATTCACTATATTTAACAAAATACCATTGCCAAATTAGCTGAATCAGTCCAAAAACTCCTTAATCATCCCCAGGACTCCCACCAATGATGGGATCAAGTTATGCAAAGATTGAAGATTCACTCTACTATTGGCAACCAACTTAAAGGAAATGTGAGTAATTGAAATATGGATAGAACAAGGAATTGGTAGTCTCCTCCTAAGTATTTTGGAAAATTTAATACATATGGAGCCTCTAGGCGGAACCTTGGAAAAGCTAGTGCGAGAGGAATTGGCAGACTTTTATATGGTTCCCTAGTTTTCACTTTTGCTGAGAATTTGGGTTTCCTTTCCAATAACCTTGTTGAGGGGTATGGTATCCTCAAAGGCCTTTGTGAAGATGCTAATGTTGGATGGCAAAAGGTGTTGGTTGAATTTGACTCCCAAGTCATAATAATATGTTGAAGACTCCTAAGAATCATAAGGTTGATTGGAGGATAAAAATAATTGTTGAGAAGATTCAATTAATCCATGGTCTTTTTGAAAGTTGAATACAATTATGTGGTCAGATAACATAATAGGATTATTGATGCTTTAGCTAATTGGGCATTGGACAAAGGTGATCTTACTTGATGTAATTTTTTGATTGATGTACTTTACTTGATCTTTTTTCTCTTGAATGTGTATTCATAAGTTATACCTTACACACATACATACCAGTATGGATAGAGTTTTGGGGTTAAAATTTAAAAATTATAAAATTTGGTCTATATAATGATTCATCAATAATTATAGTTGCAAGATTTTTGTAGTGGTAAGGGATTTAGCTTCTCTTTGAGAGTTCCAAGGTTTAAAGCCCACTCCATATGAGGGGACCAAGACCCCTCATAAAAAACTTTGTAAACTCATTGAAAAATATGATTCTCTAGGAACCAAGTGATTCTCTAGGAGTAAATCGCTTTTATTCTAGATCAAACCACTCTCCTAGGAGGAGTTAAAGAAGAACTTGTCTTTTTTAGTGAATCACTTCATGTAATCCAAACGAATCACTCTATTGGATTCAATTTGAAGAATTCATTATTTTGGAGTGAAAATATTCTTTTATTTAACTTGAAGAAATTATTGTTTTGGAGTGAATCACTTGTTGAACAAAGGAGATCACCTATTGATTTGATATTTGGAATTTTTTCTCAAAAATTGATCCAAATGCTTGCTACCTATGATAGATGAAGAACGAGATTCAAATTTATAGTCTTTTATGATTTTGATACTTTCTTGATTGGTTGCTTTATGAAAATTTAAGATGTTGAAGTTCATGCCAAAGTCTTCATTCGTAAAGTACCTATAAAAATTAGACACAAATAGCAAAAAGGACATGAATTTTAAGGTCAATTTGATGTTGGTGTTGATAAATCAAGTTCCTAGACTCAAGGAATCATTTTGAATTCAAGTTATGTAAGTTTCACATCTTTAGAGTGAATCACTAATAATATGGAGTGAATCACCCCCTGATTTGAACTTAGGATAATTTTCAAGTGATTGATGAGGCTTAAGCAAATTGCTACCTATGTTTAGACTTGGAAAAAATCCTTTCAATATTGGGCCAATCGCTCCACTCATAATGAAATGCAAATTTGGCACCAAAATTAAGATATTTAACCAAATAATTAGCTAAAATGTTTAATGTGGGAAATCGAGCATGCCAAAAAAATACACTTAATTGGGGAATAGTTTGACTAATAATATGCCCCAAATCAATCATTTTAACAACTTTTTGGATTGGATGGAAGGATTTGCAACCTATTCCAACCTCTTGATTTAGGTTGGCTCCCCACCATCCTTGCTAATTCCTAATCTAACCTACCCTAATTTCATGGAATTGAAGTGTAGAAATAAAATGCATTAAAAACAAGTTTAAATTTTAAGGGTGAGAGGGATTTAAACAAAAATGCAACTATAATCATAGCAAATAAGTGTATAATCAATCAACACATGAGAATCTAAATAACAACAATATTCCCATTCAATTAATATGAAATGGTAAGGTGAATGACAAGATAGGCAAAAGGGCTATGCTTCAATCACCACACATTCTACAATCTATGTGGGAAATACCACTAATAGAAAGCAAAAGACTTATTGGTTTCCTCCAAATTTTATGAGTTACAAAGCATAGTATGTGTTTCATAAAGTGTATGTTTGAATTATCATACCTAAAATATGTTTATGATGGAGCCCATGACTCATATTTATCATAGGAGTTTACCCCCTAGTTGCCTAGGGTGAGAAAATATTACTTCTAGTAAAAGTAAAAATTTGAGGGTATCTTTAACAAAATGATTTACCTCCAAATATTACATGCCTCTAAATATACCTCTAAAAGGCTTAGAAGGCTTCTAAAATGAGTTATGGTGCCACTACATGCCAAAATATCACTTTCCAAAGATTCTCCTTGGGATCCATGTCTTTATACCTCTCCATAGGTCAAATAGGGATTTACTCTAGGAGTTAAGCAAATCATTTAACCTTGATAGAACTAGCTAAACTTGAGTGCTTTGCTTCTATGTCCAATTAGGTTATTTTGCTAGTGGAGTGTTTTTGAACCAATTGGCACCTACAAAGCAAATTGATAACTTATCTTTCACTTAGTCAAAATTTGAGGGATTTTAGAAGGCATCAATGTGCTGATTTCATTGTGTTGCAACCTTCCAAAATTATGATTCCCAAGGTAGTGACATGTCACTACAACCTGCAAAGCAAAACAAAGAGAAAATAAAACTCATAGGGATACTGATTTTGGGTGTTGAAAATGATTATCACAACCATTAGTAAGAAGTGGCGCTAAGCTCACAAACAAGAAAAAAAGTGACGACGAAGACAATATCTTGGAATATTCAGGCTATGAATGAGCCCCCCCAAAATCTATCAAAGTTTAAGTACATTGTCATAATTTTAGATTTATTTAAATATAGAAAATAAAAATAGGTAGTAAGAAACATAAGGATGCATTCAAACAAATTTGATTAATTCATGATGTTGATCTTCATCTTAGTGAAAATCAAAATTTTGGAAGATAACTAGCTAGGAAGATTCTATCTCTTAATGAAAATTATATCGAGTGTAGAGATATAGGGGCTAATTAGTCTGATTAGGAGAATTCAAATATATATGATCTAAATCCTTTAACGATTGATCTTACTGTGTAAAGAAAACTAAAATAGAGAAATAAAACAACAACAATAAAAAAAGTAGAAGATGAAACAATGTATACCCTAGGAAAACCCTTTCGGGGAAACCCCAACATAGTAAAAGGAGCAACACTTATAAATTTTTAATAAAATTCAAATACAATCATGCACCCCAATATCATCCATAGCAACAATCTCCTTCCTCTCAATATACCAAGTGAATGTTGGTTGAATGCTCCTCCAAAGCTTGTGTTTATACAACCACTAGCCTAAGCCTTTAATAGAGTTTTTCTAACATGAAACCATTTTTTATCTCATAAAAAAAACGGGCCATAATCAAACATGGGCATCCCAATTAGAATGTAACTCCAAAAAATAACCACCCAAACAAAAAAACAAAAGACAAAAATACGTAAATTATTTGTTTTTGTTTATATATTCTTTTTTATTTTGTAATGCTTTTAAAACCTTTGCCAAGTATTTAGGGAATATTTCCAAGGGTCCATAAGGGAATCATGGACTTGTACAATATTATATTATTTAATAATTTCCTAGGAAATTACATATTACAATAATGTCCAAATATTGTACCTAGGACTTGCAAGTGTACAACACACTCAGTCATAACATTCTACCACTTGTATACATTACAAGAAAATAGAGAGAGGAAAGAAAAAAATATAAGTCATCCCCATAGCTTCCATGCACCAAAGGAACTTATGAGTGCTCACTGACTTCATGAGAGAATATGTAGTGTTCACCAAAGTGTCAACTTTCTATATCATGACCTTCCTATTTTCCACCATTTTCTATATGAATTAATACTAAACATCAATATATTTTTTATGTGTGTAAAAGGTAGGATTCTTAGCCAAAATGATGACACTCTAACTATCAAATTTTATTTGCATTATCATGTGCTTGAAATATGTATTTGAACACAACCTTTGTAACCACACCACTTTTTTGCAAGCATGTGTTGTGGAAATATATTCTGCTTCAATAGTAGAATGAGCAACTATGGTTTTCTTCTTACTCATCCAACTAACTACTCCTCCAAACAAAGTAAACACATAGCCACTTGAAGACCTCGTGTTATCTAAGTCACTATCCCAATATACATAAGTAAAGCCCTATATATCCAATAACCTACCCTCATTATTAATACCATGATAACAAATAGCAAAATTATAAGTTCCTCACAGATATTTGAATACCCTTTTTACAAAGGTCCAATGTTCCTTTCTAGGGTTAGCCATAAACCTACTCAAAACTCCCACTACTTGGGTAATATCTAGCCTAGTACAAACCATTGCATACATAAGACTTCCAATAGCACTAGCATAAGGAACTTTAAACATATCTTCAAAATCCTCATTTTATATTCAATAATAAAAAAAAAAATCCTCATTTGACTTAGGACATTGTTCCAAAGAAATTTTCATGCCAAATGGTAAGGGAACATTTACTAGTTTAGTGTCCTACATATTAAACCTATGCAAAATTATTTGTTTTAACCACAATTTCCTATTAGGTCAGTCCCATTTTTTTTCCATGTTGGGATATATTTAGCATTTTCTAAGTCTTTCATATCAAACTTCTTAGATAATTGAGCCTTTAGTTCCCTAATCATATCTTTACTATTTCCAATGAGAAGCATATCATCAACATACAAGACTATGATTAGAATATGATCATCAACATGCTTAACATAAACACAATGATCAACTTGACTTCAAACATACCCAAGATCTAAGACATAAGCATCAAAATTTTGGTACATCCTAAGAGATTGCTTTAAACCATACAAGGATATTTTTAGTTTATAAACCATGTTTTCCTTCCCCTTAACCACAAAGTTATCAAGTTGTTTCATGTAAATTTCCTCTTCTAGATCCCCATGCAAAAATATAGTTTCAATGTCCATTTGTTCTACTTGAAAAATCAAATTATGAAGTAATGGAAAGTAAGAATCTAATACAATTTAACTTTGCAATAAAAGATAAAATTTTACCAAAGTCCATACCCTCAAGTTAGGAATAGCCTTTTGCCACTAATCTTGCATTGTAGTTTTCCAACCTATCCCTTGCATTCAACTTTTTCTTAAACACCCATTTATAACTGATGGGCTTTCTACTTGTAGATAAAACAACTAGATCCCAAGTCTTGCATTTGTCTGAAGCCTCCTTCTCCTCATTTATGGCCTTCTTCCAAGACTTACTCTCTTTTGAAGAAAGATCTTCCTTTACAGATCTATAGGTTCATTGTGAGTACAAGATAAAGCATATACACAATGAAAATATAGTGAACTGTTGGCAATTTTGGGTACCTTGGGTACATTGCCTTTGCTCAAGTGTAGAAGTTGTCATTGATGTCAAGAATCTCTTGAAGGAATTTGATTTAATGTCAGATTATTCAGAGCATGGACAGTGAGTTTCCAAGAAGATCATAGTAGCTCTTTTGCAAAAGATCAAAAAAAAAAAAAAACAAGTTAGAAAAAGTTTGCAGCAGGCTGGAAAGACTGTCGTGATTTCGCGACATGTTAGAGGAGAGAGAAAGTGCTGGAAAAACTGTCATGATTTCGCGACATGTTAGAGGAGAGAGAAAGAGCTGGCAAAACTGTCGCGATTTTGCGACATGTTGGAAGAGAGAGAAGAAGCAGGGAAAACTGTCGCGATTTCGCGACATGTTGGTAGAGAAGGAGAGCAAGGTGGAAAGTGTCGTGATTTCATGACATGTTGCATTTTCGTGACTTGAAAAGAGCAGGAAAGCCGAGAAGGAAAAGTGTCATGATTTTGCGACATATTGCAAGGAAGATTGTACGGACGAAAAAGTATCGCGATTTCTCGACATGTTGCAGGAGAAGGAGTCCAAAAGGAAAAGTGTCGCGATTTCACGACATAATGCAGAAGAGAGAGTCTGGAATGTGAGTTGTCATGATTTTGTGACAAGTTCGAAGAGAGAGAAAGTAGCAAGATAAAGTGTCATGATTTCGTGACATGCTGCAAAAGACGAAGTGAGGACTGTTGCGATTTCGTGACATGCTGCAGAACTCGAAGTGAGAACTGTCATGATTTCATGACATGCAGCAAAAGGAAGAGTCTAAAATGAGAAGCGTCATGATTTTGCGACACGCTACAAAGAAAGTGTACAAAAGCTGAAAGCGTCGCGATTTCACGACAGGCAAAAAAGATAGCAGACGATAGCAGAAGTGTCACGATTTCGAGATAGAAACTGATAGCATGTCTTCCATAGGTGAAGTGTCGCAATTTCACGACAAAAGCATAAAGGAAGGCTATGAAGACAAAAGCATTGTGATTTCATGACATGTTCCAGTTTCGTGGGCGTAAGGCAGAGAAGAGCTTAAGGCAGTGAAAGTGTCGCGATTTCGTGACATGTTCCAGTTTCGCAGTGTAAGGCAGAGAGAAGCTCAAGGCAGTGAAAGTGTCACAATTTTGTGACATGTTTCGTTTTCGCTAGTGCAAGCCAAGAAGTGGATAAGAAAGCGAGAAGTGTCACGATATCATGACAAGAGCTTATTCAAAGTCGTCAAAGGCTAAAGTGTTGCGATATCGCGACAAAAGCCAAAATAAAGTGTACGGTTGCAAAGGTATCGCGATATCGTGACATGTTGTAGTTTCGCGAGAAAAGCTACAGAACCACAGAGGCAGTTGAAGCCGACAGAGTTAAATTTGAGCCGACGTAGTTTAAGGTTTTGCAGTCGACGTAGTTTAAGGGTAACAGCCGACTAAGACCAAGGTTTAAATCTTGAATGTGTTAGTATAAAAGGAGGGCTGTTTGGTGAGTTAAAGGATCGATTTTTAAGTGTGCATTCGAAGTGCGACATTCACAGATAGAGGGCGGGGAGAAGTTCGATCGCCAAGAAGCTAAGTGCAAAAGTCGATTGTAGAGTACAAAGTGCATTTAATAGAATATTCTAAGTGAGTAAGATTGCAAGGAAGCAGAGTGCGCAAAGTATATGCTGCTGTGATTGCGCATAGGTGCAAAGGTCAAAGTTTGATCAAGTGCAGTTGTGATTGTGCAAAAAGAGCGAAGGACTATGTTTTTCTTGTGCAGACCAGAAAAAGAGGACAAAGACATTTGTGCCAGACCGAAGGACTATGTTTGGTGCAGATCAGAGAAAGAGATCGAGGACATTTGTGCTAGACCGAAGGACTGTGTTTAGTGCAATTTTGAGGACCAATTTTGGAGGTGATAGAGTTGAGGACAGAGGTCTCCGACCGGAGCGGGGAAGACAGGTGTCTTCTATGGATAGAGTTCCATTTGCTAAGGGCGAGGAGGAGGCGAGAGGTCTTCTAGAGGATCACCAACCAGAACAGAGCTAGGGGATTGGTGTCTCCTTTGGGTTGGTGCCCATAAACATTGTAATTGGGAAAGGTATTCCCATATTTGATTTGATAAAATTTAGTGAAAGATTTTATCCGTGGAGTAGCCCGCATTGGGTGAACCACATAAATTGCTGAGTCTCTATTGTGGATGGTGTTTTGTGCATTGCTTTAATTACTGCTATTGATATTGCTTTCTATACACTGCATAATTTTGATTTGAAAGTTGATTTGGAGGAAAAATTAAAAAGCGATCTTATACTGTTCACCCCCCCCTCTCAGTATAAGCTTGTGTTCTTCATGGACTATACCTTTCAATTGGTTTATGTTGTTTTGTGGACCTTATTAAAGGCATTAGAGCAAGAGACTCTTCTTGTTCCCCCAAATCCTTTATTTCCATCATGTTCATGTTCAGGTGCATCCTCTTTAATTTCAAAGTGCACCTTATCCATATTTTGCTCTACCTGTTCATTTATAAAAAAAAACACTCGATTCCCTAAAACTCACATTCCTAGAATAAAGAATTTTAAAAGTTACTGAATTGCAAAGCTTATAACCCTTAACATTTTTATCATAATCGATGAAGGTATATTTTTTAGCCTTGAAATATAATTTTGACAATTTTTCTTTAGGTACATGAACATATGCTTCACAACCAAAGACTTTTAGATATGTAATAGAAGGTTTTTTTCTAAACCAAAATTCATGTGGTGTTTTATTAACAAGAGCAGAAGTAGTAGACTTATTTATCAAATAACAAGCAATATTAATAGCCTTGACCAAAAATATTTGTTCCAAGTTAGCACTACTTAACATACTAGCTCTTTACACTAATGTTTTATCCATTCTCTCTGCTACCATATTTTTTTGTGGTGTATAAGGAGTAGTTTTTTGCTTAACAATTCCATTGTGTTTACAAAATTCTTCAAATTCATGATAGCAACATTCCCCCTTGTAGTTGTATGGGCCTTATTTGGGAGTAATGGAGGGCTAGAGCATCAATGAGATAGGGGATTTATCTGGGCATATAAATTTTTAGATAAATTTCATTTATTCCTTCATTATATTTAAGTTTTACATGTAAATTATAGTAGGATTATTGTAGAGGTATTGCTAACAAATACATTGAGTTTTGGTAGATGTAATCTCTAGCTCAAATAATATAATCACTATGGTATATACTGGTAAATATCAGTAGATATCGAGTTATAGCATCCTTCCCATGGACTAATTTACAACTAAATACTTAGAATCATGCCTAATAGTAAAGGTTAGGGAGGACCTCACAAAGCAACAATCCTCATTGCTCAAAGATAAGGTAATCATTGATTAATTTAATGGGTCTTGGCCAAGGGATTTGGTTCTAATAAAATGGATTGATAGGTGATGGAAGTCTCCAAGAGTAATTCTATCCTTTCTTCCCAAAGATTTATTCCTAGCCATTTTCAATCCCAACAAGGAAGGAGATAGAATCCTGAAAGGGGGTCCTTGGTTTATGGGAAGAGTAGGACTCTTCTATACTCATTGGTATGAAGGCTTTCCACCTAAAAACATAAATCTATCCCTAGTATGAGTCTAGGTTAAGATGTATTGTTTTTTATTGAATTTTGAGAAATGGTTACCTTCAAGGCAATAGGCAACACTCTAAGAGAATTCCTTGAGATTTTAGAAACTACAAAATATGGAGTCTTGGCTATTTATGCCAAATATTGGTTATGATTGATATCAATAAACCTTTACCATAATCAATCACTCTTAAGTATGGGGTAAGCTGTGGATCCAAACAATACATTATAAAACATAGATTTCATATGTAGAAGATGTCATGAGATAAGATAAATTGAGATATCATGTTCTAAGAAGAATCTAGTAGAAACATATGGCTAAGAATGAGGATGGTTTTCAATTTTCAAAAAATAGGTCCAAATAGATGAAAGTAAATAACTAGAGATCACTAAGTAAGGATATTGGAGGAAACGTCAATTATTTTGAGACTTTAGACTATGAATAAAAAGTAGATAAGAGCTTAGAGGACATGGTACAACAAGATCAAAATATTAAGAAGGAACAATCTACTCTGTTTGAACTCAATTTAGAGATGAACATTTTTGCAAAACCTAAGAAATGTGCCTCATCAAATTTTGAATACTCTCTTGAAGTACCATGCACCATTCAATATAAGGAAATTGGTAGACAAAACATAGTGCTAGATGTTAATACCTATAATATTAACAAGGGAATACAAAAAATGAGCAAGGTAAGTTAAAGATTCCTTAGTAGATCCAAGAGAGGATAAATCTAATGAATGAAGAACACAAGCTTATACTGAGAGGTGGGGGAGGTGAACAATATAAGACCACTTTTTACTTTTCTTTTCAATTCAATATTATGCAGTGTATAGACAACACTATCAATAGCAGTAATCAAGCAATGCACAAAACACCATACACAATAGAGACACCACAATTTACGTGGTTCACTCAATGTGGGCTACTCCACGGAGAAAATATTTTACTAAAAATTTCTCAATAAATTTCTTTGGGAATCCTTTCCAATTACAATGTTTATGTATCTCTGTCCAAAGGAGATGTTGATCCCCTAATCTCAAGTTCGTGGATCTCTTCCACATGAGAAATCTTTCTCCTTTTGCTCTGGCTAGTGATCTTCTAGAAGACTTTGTTTCTCTATTGCACTGACTGGTGGATCTCTCTCCACTTGAAGACTCCTCACTCATATCTGTCTTTAATTATGCTGGCTACTAGATCTCTATCCACTGAGACTCTATCCTCTGTACTCTGTCACCTCCAAAGCTCTGTCAATAGGCTTACTTAGAACCTGCTCAATAGGCTCACTCAGAACCTGCTCAACAAGCTCACACATAACTTGTCCAAATCTACTCAACAAGCTCACACAGAACTTGTCCAAATATGCTCAATAAGCTCACACAAAACTTGTCCAAATCTGCTCAACAAGCTCACATAGAACTTGTCCAAATCTGCTCAAGCAAGCTCACCAAGAACTTGCCCAAATATGCACTAGAAAGATCACCAAGAACTTGCCCAAATCTGCACTAGCAAGCTCACCAGGAACTTGCTCAAATCTGCTCGAGCAAGCTCACCAAGAACTTGCTCAATAATTCAATCTCATAGAAGCATAAAGAGAATTATTAGAGATTCAATATGTTCTATACTCAAATACCAATCTCAACTCATATCAATCTTATAGAAGCATAAAGAGAATTGTTAGAGACTCAATATGTTCTATCCTAAAATCTCAATCTCAACTCAAATCAATCTTATAGAAGCATAAAGAGAATTGTTAGAGACTCAATATGTTCTATTCTCAAATATTAATCTCAACTCAAATCCAGAATATAGAATAGTTTGTTTCATGGAACTTGAACAACCACTTCACACAATCACTTGACTAGGCTCAAACAACTCTTCTCAACCAACTACCACAAGGAACAACTCTTTCTTACAAACCCTATTCCAAGCATGTATCAACCAACTCAAATGTTTTCAACAATGCTCAACCACAAATATCACATAACAATGATACTCATGTTCTTCTCAAGTTCAAGTTCTTTGCATAACCAATGGGCTTTAACAACAATGCTAATAAAATATTCTTCACATAACAATGATACTCATGTTATTTTCAAGTTCAAGTTCTTTGCATAACCAATGGGCTTCAACAACAATGCTAATAAAACATTCTTCACATAACAATGATACTCATGTTCTTCTCAAACTCTATCTCAGGTTTTTCATACAACTAATGACTTCAACAACAATGCGTATAATACAAGGTTTAATAGCAAATCTCAACCCAAAAAACCTTGAAGCATTCAACCAACTACTTTCGAAAAGGAAACCACAATTAATCCTTTTCTCTCATATGATATTTCAGAAATCAACCACCATAAACAATCAATAGGAGAATGTGCCCATACCTTTTATGAAGATGAAGAAGCCTTTTGGTTGTCCATAAAATCTGTCTCACTCAACACACTTTCTTTTTCAAATTTCAACAAGGGTTAGAGATATTTATTAATAACACAACAATAACATCCAAATAACACCTTATTACTCCTACTCAATAACATACACCATGTCACTTCATAAATGAATTAATCTCTTTTGAAAAAGAACAAAGCAACCTTCACTTTTGAACCTCTTTACAAAATCAGAAATATCTCTTTATACACACCTTATTTCTCCCTCTAATCAAGTTAACCAAATAGCCCTAGGAATAAGCTTTCCAACGACATATAATATGATATACTTTCAAAAATTAAATCATCATAAATCTCTCATTTTCTAAACATGCATCACAACCCTTATTCCTCCTAGGGCAACTTTAGAAAAATAAAATATATTAAAAATTACTAACTTGCCTCTGTCGCTAACGAGATTTGATCTTGTGATTTTCTTGCTTAGCACTTTAACCACAACCAAACTATCATTGGGCCACACGCCATCACATGCTCAAAAGGAGCACACAACAAACCCTTATGCTGCGAATATCTGCACCCTTCGAAAACAAAATGTGCTTCACGTGTTTTAACAAAGCAAAACACCTCCGACAAGAATCGAACGCAGGACCTCCTGATTCACACAACACATGAACCACTAGGCTAAGGAGGCCTATACGTTTGGCTTTACTCCACAATAGTCTCTTCAACGAACACGAAAATCGTAAGCCTTTTAAAACCCTTTTTACACACACTTCGACACACGATGCACAGGCTCTTTTACCATTCAAATCCAAATATCAAATCGAGCGCTTAGGGAAATAAATCAAAACTTTGGGCATATATATATATATATATATATATATATATATATATATATATATATATATATATATATATATATATATATATATATGTCCTCCTCCTTTCCTTTGACATCAGCGCTATAATTTAAATATTAGTTTTATGCCTTTTCCTTTCTTTGACGTCGGTGCTATAAATTAAATTTTAATTTTAATTTTAAATAATTTTAAATTTAAACTTATTTATTTAAAATTAAATATCTCCATCACCGGGGCACCTTTTTCGATGAAACAAAAAGCCAACCTGGGTTTTAAGAAAAACCCATTTCAAATCTACCATCCATGGTTTTAAATAAAACCTTTTATTTTGCCTACCTTGGTTTTCACAAAAACCTTGTAAATATCAATGCTCTCCAAAATATCATAAATGCTCATTTATGAAATGCTTTGGCCACCAAAATTCAATGTGATCCATGTGACATCAATGATCCATGTGACATCAATGACAACATAAAATCACTAAAATTTCCAACAATGAAAAATAAAGTTGTGAAAGAATATTAAGGAATAGAATAATAAGACCTATCCCTGATACTAACAATGAAAAAATAAGAAAACCTTAAAATCATCAAGTGAGATCCCGGGAAGCAAGAAAAAACATAGAGAAAGGAACACAATCTAAGTTGGTTAAAATTCTCTTTATCAAACAAAAAAAATAATATTGGCAATTCACAGGAGGGGCCAAAAACCCCTAATGAGACATGATCACCATATAATGAAATATAAGAGGTGCTAATACCAAATCAAAGCAAAGGTCTATTAGGGACCTATATTTAAGTAATAATCTTGATATTATTTATATCCAAGAAAATAAAATGATAAAGGAAGAAGTTTCCAAAACTAAGAAAGTAGTATGGGCAAGATTTGAATGGGATGCTACGGATTTAGGAGTGACTAAGGGAATTCTTACATGTTGAAATTTAGTTGGATCCTCCTATGAAACCATTCATAACTAGGCCTTTGATAGCCTCATTAGTCATATTCTACTTTACAGATATTTGTTACATCCTTCTTAATGTTTATGGATCCATAACTCAGTCAAGCAGATCAAGATCAAAAGTATGTGTTGAAGAATATTACATTATTTAGTAGATATTGTTGTACCCCTAAAGAGAATTTACAATATTGACCATTGTAATATTGTAAATATTACATTAGAGTGAGTTATTAGTTTAGGGTGTGTGATTTATATTTTTCCTAAAGTATGTGTCAATGTGTAGGATGACTAAAGTGTGCAAGTGTGTAATATATAAGAGTGTGCAATGTGTCATATAAGTTAGTCAAGAGTTATGTGTATATGTATCAAGTATACAAGTGAAGAGTCACATGTATGTGGGAAGATGTAAACTCAAGAGACATGAGAGGTTTGTCTTATGTGTGGAATAGGAAATGATGCATCTCTTGGATATGTGAGGAGAGCAATAGTCAAAGTATTGAAAGGTCATTTGTAAGGCTATATTATAGAGATAAAGCTTCATGTATTGTATAGAAGAGTGAAATTGTAATTTGAGAAAATTGAAGCTTGTATACAATTTTGAGCAATAATATTGTAAGTTTCTTTATGCATATCATTGTTATTTCATGAATGATATATTCATTGATATTGGCCAATTAATCCATATTATTGTTATTTCATGAATGTTATATTCATTGATATTGGCCATTTATATTGAATGCTCAAATATTAAATTTGTTTAAGATCATGGATATTGGGACTTGCAATTTAATCTGGCTAAAAAGGCCATCAATATGGAGAGGGATTGAAGCCTTTATAGGAAGTAAAGACCAATAAACCTGATTCATGATCATAGGAGATTTTGATGTCGTAACCAAGCTAGATGAAATTTTTTGAGGAATTAGAAAAATAACTCAAAGTATGAGAGATTTCTCAGCTTTTATTCAAAATAATAATCTATGGAAGGTTCAGTTTGAAGAGGAAAACTATACATGGACCAAAAACAAGATAGGATAGAACCTAGTAGCAAAAAAATGGGATCGATGCCTACTCTCAAATCATTGGCTAGATGAAGTTTGACAATGATTGGTTCAAATCACTAGCCAATAAGAGTTAAATTTTTAAAGTGAATTAAAAAAGGACTACATTTTAAATATAGTGAGTTCTTTTTTTGGTAAGTAAAACAATTAATTAAAATGGGTTTTAAAAGGAATCCCAAAACCTTGATACAAATATAGCAAAGAATCTGCTGAAAACAATAACTAGAGAGTTAAAGAGGCATGCAACCAACAAAATAAACACAACAAAATTGGGGGTAATCACCCACTTTACATCAATACTAACAAAAAACATAAATCAGGGCACATCCTACACTACATCCACAAGCCTATTGTGCCATCCACCAGCTACGCAACGTCCTCTTTAGCATCCTTCACCTCATCCTTGCAGCCATCGTTCCCATCACTTCTGACGATATTAGGTTTACCAGAGCCCATAGGACCTTTCCCGAGAATCCAAAAAACAATTCATGGAAGAATATCATGTTCATGACATTTCTCATCTCCTTCAGGGAATATAGGAGCCCTCATTATGAATAGACGATCTTATTACACTCACAGGTTCTTCAACCTTAATCCTCTTCCCCTTGGAGGTCTTGGTATCCTTATTGGTTTTCCCAAATTTTCTTTTCCTCGATAATGGGGTTGATACATGGGTCGTCACAGGGGTAGTGGCAGTGTTATCCCCAAAAATATTAGGAGGACTAGAATTACCTTTCGGGTTATCCTCAAGGATGATAGGATCAACAATGGGAAATTCTGGGTTATGCATCAAAAGGTGATTGAAGATGATTTTCAACAGGCCTTGGTGAGACGGGAAAGTTTCGTTCTTTTTCTTTCTATAGTTTTCAATGGAGTAATTCATAGAATGAAAAAGAAACTTCGAAATATAGATGATATTTATATCACAAAAATGGTTCACGAAGGCTAAGTGGAAACTACATAATGATTTGCCTGAGTCATCTATAGTGATAAACTACATGATAGATTTCATTACACAGTTCCAAGGGGAAGGTAAGTCGAACCTGAACATACCTATTTTGGCCAATTTGAGCATCTTTGCCTTGTTAGAAAATTCTTTAAGCTCCACTTCCCAATTTTATTTTTCCCTTCTTATTGGTCTCCCAGTCACAGGTAAGCAAATAATTTCCACCAACAGTTGTGTATCAACCACATAATCCTTGTCGTGCAGGATTATCTTGCCCTCATCCCAGCTATAGAGGAATGCCATTGTGATGTCAAAATTGTTCTTTGATAAATTTCTCAGAAAGGGAAGATAGCCCCTCTCCAAGATAGATTCGACAACCGAATCCACCTCCAAGTTATCTGGCTCCACGAAACTCATGATTTGACAAAAGAAACTCCAAGGCAAAAACCAAAAAACATAGGTAAAAATGAGCAGAGCAAGGATAATGGTGATGGGTTGTGGAGACGAAGTCCTAATAGGAAATAAAAAAATCTACATAGAGGCACAGAGGTTCTGGACAAAGGAGCAAATATTTGAAGATCTCTCCTTGAGAAGATTAAAAATCACGATGGTTATCCCGAGGCTTATAGGAATTATGGAAAATTTGAGCAGGATCGATCTACGCATGATTCCAAGATGAGCACAAAAAACTTCCCAATAGAAATCCAGCATCTTGGGATCGTGAGGCCATTGGGAAAAGGAAAGGGAGTGTGGCGATCAGAAGCGTTAATGGGAAGGATAACAAAAGTGTTTGGGAAGATGAAAATATGATCGTTCTTGATGCAAGAAAAATCATGAGGGTGAAGGTACGAATGGGGATGCTAAAAGTACACCCCTTGAGACCAGGATAAGATAGGCCCAAGATCTAACACCATAATTTGAAAAAAGCATCAATGGTGCTTAGGGATCAGAACATAAGGAAACCAACTAAAGCGGCTAATATTGTCATAGGACAAAATAAAAAAAGTTTTGACAAGGCTAGCCCCATTGGTAAGTAAATAGATCATGATTAAGGGACCAATGTTAGGCAAAGAACAATTGGGAATTATGTCCATGATCAAACAACTAGGCTTGGCCATTGGGATTGTGAGGAATGGAATTTTTGTCCCGATTGATTGTATTGGAGATTTTCTAGGGAAAGGTGTTAGACCAAGACATTAAACCATTAATATTGGTCCTAAAATTAGCAAGCTCATCAACCACCTTATTTTCTTCCATGAAGGCATGTTGAATGATGGGCTCTCTCATGTGAGCAATAATTTTTTGGCTTCTTCCACACAACATTTGACTTTCCATGAGGGGTTTTTATTATTCTTTAAGTAATTTATGATATTCAGAGAATCACCCTCAATAATAAGCCTATTTGAACTTATTGGTATCAAAACCAAACCTCTCCAAAGGGCCCTAGCTTTAGAAAAGTAATTGGATTGAAAACCAAGGTGTTCAGCATAAGCAAAAATGACGTTCCCATTATGGTATCTAAGAATGTCGTCTACCCCTGCATTTCCTAGATTTCCTTTGGTTGCTCCACAAAAGTTTAGCTTTAACCAACCTATCAAAGGAAGAATCCAGCTGGTATTCATTCTGGACTTAGGAGCAGTTAGAGAAACAACAACCTGAAGGGACACGTTTAGGGAAGTCAACAAAGAGATTTCAAATCTAGATAGGGTAGTTTTGGTTAAAGGTGTGAGATGGGCATTTTCTTTGGCAAATAAAATAATTTTATTCATTAGATAATTGGAGTTTTTGCAAGCATTGGAAAAGACTATTTTTTTTATTTCGAGCCAAATTTGCCAAAGAAAATGGTGGAGGTAGAATTTCCAAATGGAAATGAGGTGGGAATTGTGAAAGGGTGAAGGTCATTGGATGAAAAGCTCATTTATGGAAAGAGGTCAGACCCACTGGATGTGGAAGAACTAAAATATATTTTCCAGGATAGTAGAAGAGAGATGATAGCCCAAGAACAGATGATGGGCATACTCGCAAGCTGAAAGGCAAAGGTGGCAGTGATTAGGAATCATAATACCTCTTTTGATCAGATTGTGAGTAGTGAGGATTCTATCCTGGATAGCAAGCCATGAGAAAGATAAAATTTTAGGAATGAGAAATTTGGTCCAACCAAGATGAAAAGGAAAGGGAGGCTCTATGGGTTACAATAGAAGATGGTAGGTTGTCTTAACCGAGAACTCTCCACTTTCAGAAGGCTCCCAAATGAGACAATTATAGGTGTTTCCTGAAGGGATGAAAACGGAGTTTAGGAGAGAGACAAGGGACACAGATTCAACAGGATGAGAATTACAAGAGAAAAATTTCCAAGAAGTTCTGTTGTGAGTCTGGGTTATAAAATTAAAAACCTTCCATCCCATCAATGAATCAGTAAAATTTTTAAGATAGAGAGGATAAGATCATTGATGAGTGGTTCTCCTCTTATCCATTTGTCATGCCAAAATTCAATGCTTTCTCCATTTCCTAACTGCCCTCTCACGCCTTTGCACAATAAATATTTGGTGTGGATCAAGGATTTCCAAAAAGTTGATCCATTGGTAGGAGCTATTTCGTTAAAGAATCTTGTTTCCTGCAGATATTTTCTCTTTATTATGGCTATCCATTTTGAGCTATCACTGGAAATAATTATCCAAGCTTGCATGGCCATCATAGAAATTTTAATCTTTTGAATTCTTCTGAGACCAATTCCTCTATCAGCTTTAGATCTACAAACTTTCTCCCAAGACACAAGATGGATTCTTTCTTTATTTTTAGATCCTATCTAGAGAAATATTTTTTGTATTTGTTCAATTTTGGAGTAGACGGTTGGAGGGGCTTTGAATACTGAGATAAAATATATTGGAATGCTTTGCAGACATACCCCAGTGAGGGTAGCTTTACCAGCTTGGGACAACAAATTTCCTTTCCATCCTACCAATTTCTTTTGGATCCTTTCAATAATGTTTCTCCACATTGAATTAGTAGGAATTTCCACAAATAATGGAAGGGCCAAGTAGTAGGCAATGAGGCCACAACGCACTCAAGGATCTGATCAATTTTAGCTTGATACTAGGGAGGAGTGTTGAGAAATTAAACCTTACTTTTATGAAAATTTACCTTAGGACCTGCAACTTGCTCATAAAGGAGAAGGATGTATTTGATGACTTTGACTTCGAAGATAGAAGCTTGAGTTGCCACTAAGGTATCATCAATAAATTGTTGGTGTGTCACTAGATTAAGCTATGAGGCCACCTTGATCCTAGATATAAGACCTTTCCTACAAGCTTCTTTCAACATTCTACCCAGAGATTTGGTAGCAATAATGAAAAGAAGAGGAGATAAGGGATATCCTTGTCTTAGTCCTCCAATGCTTTTGATATTAACTTGCAGTTGATCCATTGACAAGGACCAAGTACCAGGGAGTTGAGATGCATCCTTTCATGAGTTCGACCCACTCCGGATGAAACCCAAAATTTAGGAGGACAACCAAGAGGAACTCCCAATTGACCCTTTCATAGGCTTTTTTCATGTCTAATTTGAGAATGAAAGCAAGTTTCTTACTTTGGGACGTAGAATGCAAAGCTTCATGAATGGTTATAATACCATAAGTGATGGATCAACCTTTGACTGAGCTTCCTTGACAAGTATCAATAATACTAGGAAGGATGTCCTTCATTCGATTGACCATCACCTTAGTGAGGATTTTATAGACCACATTGCAAAGGCTAATAGGTCTAAAATCAGACATGGATTTGGAGATAGGTCCTTTAGGAATTAAAGCAATGAATGTGGAGTTAAACCTACGAGGAATGGATTTGGAAGACTGAAACTCCTTGATGGTAGAACAAACATTGGGTTCAAAAGTATCCCAAAAAGCTTACAAAAAACTCGAAGGAAACCCATCTGGACCAGGAGCTTTGTCTGGATGCATTGAAAATAGGGCTTGTTTGATCTCATCCTCCGAGAAAGGGCTTATCAGCATAGAATTGACTTTAGAACTGATATATTGGGGAATGTGCTGAAAAAGGAAATCTTTGGCCAAGTCAAAACAAGGGCCATAATTACCAAGGAGCGAGAAAAAATAAGAGACAACTTTAGGTCTGATTTCATGGATATTATTAATGGTAGATCCATATTCCCTCTGAAGTTCCTTGATTTTGTTAGAACTTCTGTTGCGTAAGGTTGAAGCATGTAATAACTTTGTGTTAGAATCACTTTATTTGAGACAAATAACTCTCAATTTCTATTGCAAAATGGTCTCTTCACAAGATAGGATGTTGTGATATTTTGATAACATATGTCTTTCCTTAACTCTGATATGATCATCAAACTGCCTGCTTTAGATTTTGTATTCAATCACTACCAACCTGTCTTTGATGAACTGCTTGTTTTCAAATAGGTTACTAAAAATTTCTTTATTCCAAATTTTGAGTTTTTCTTTAACAAAACAGAGCTTATGAGCAAGCTTTAAAGAATGAGTTCCTTGGAAGTCTTGTTGCCACCACTCAACAACTCTGTTTTTGAGGTCAAGATGATGAAGCCACATGTTTTTTAATCTGAAGGGGATCTTGAAGGACTGCTTCTTCTTAGCTTGTAAAATGAGTGGGTTTTGATTTGAACCAATTTTGAGCAGAGCTTGGAGGCTTGAATCTCCAAATAACATAAGAACTTCCTTTGAGAATAAAAATCTATCCAATTTTATTTGGATGTGATGGTGGCCACTTCTTCTATTACTCTATGTAAATTTGGCCCTTTTAAGGTAGACATCCATGAGTTCATTGGAAATGATGAATTCATCAAACTCTTCCATGCTTTTAAGGGGGAGACCATTTCCACCTATTTTATTCAAAGGATATAAGGGGGTATTGAAATATCCTACCAAGATCCAAGGGATGTTAGAGAAGGAATTCTTCAGATTGGTTAGGGTCTCCTAGAAATGAGCTATGCCCGAAGGGGTATTAGGAGCATAAATATTGGGTAAGATCCAAGTGAAATCACTTTCCTTATCATGAAAGAGGATACTGATTATTTTGTTAGTTGAATGAATCATTCTTCCTTCCAACTTAATTGTGTCCCACAAGCACACCAATCCTCCTGAAGATCCTCTAGCATGACTAAATACAACTTCACCTTGTTTCCAAATATTCTTAGAAACTTTGATGGACATGTTCTCATCAATTTTGGTTTCTTGCATAATGAATATAGTGGGTTTTATATCCTTCCTTAATGAACTAGAAAGTCTCTATTTGGATAGTCCATTAAGCCCTGTCATATTTCATGAGAGGACATTCATTTAGAAGATTTATATTTTTTTTGCCCCCCATTCCTATTGATTGGGGAGATTTGGTGCTTTTACTTTCATCCTTTGGCTGACTCACCACTAAAGGAAATAGGGTTTTCTGGATTCTATTTGCAATATCCTCCTTAGTGCCTCTTCTCCTTTGTTTAGTTGTTGAAGTCTTTCCTCTTTTTTTGTCACTTCCAACATCTATGGAAGACTTTTTGGAGCTTCTTGTTTTTTTAGGACTAAATTTGTAAGGAGAAATATGTTCTAAAACAGGACTAGCAGTCCTAGTAGTAAACTAATCAGGAATGGGGTAGGGGCTCCCAAAATCAACTTCCTTGTGGTTCCTCGAAGGATACTCTAGAGGAGGATGAGATGGTCCCGACCTTTATGAAGAATCATCATTGTTGGATATTCAATGACTGGGATGTTCAGATTCAGGGAACAGGATGCTATCTCTATCTTCTTGGTCAAGGAAATTTGAATTGAAAAGGACATGGAATCTATTGGGGAAAGCAAAAAGAGAGCATATATTTTCTTTATCAGATGATGGATGAGAAGAGATGACCTGTTTTCCTTTCTTGAAATAAATAAGAGGGTCTTGGTTTCCCATGACTACGAATTGTTGCTGAGGACCTTTGTTACTAACACCTTGACCCATTTTGATTTGTCTATAAAATCCTTTTGAAGGCAGATTTATGTTCCCCTAGGGCCATTTAGGATAGAATTATTTCTTGGGAAAGTCCTTTCCTTGCTACTTTTTGGTCTCTCTCTTTTTAGTATTCGAATTCTTAAGAAGAGGACATTGATTCCTGAGATGTTCTTGAGTGTGGCATTCCACATAGAAAGCAAGTTTGTTCTCGTACTCCAAGGGTTGACGATAATAAAAGGAGATGTATTCCAGGTCAAAAAAAGTGGGGAGTTCAAACTCCAGATTTGCATTGACACAAATATTGACATGGATCATTCGAGTTCGGGCCAAGGCCACTCGATAAATAGTAACCATTTCACCAATAACCCTAGCAATTCCTTGAAGGATATCTTCATGCCAAAATTGGAAGGGAAGATCATGCATGTAAACCCAAATGGGTACAAAATTAATGCTTTGAGTATCAGGCCTAAAATATTTAGCCCATTTGCAAAGAAAAAGGCTCCTTCTACCCAAAAATCAAGGTCCACCAGCAAGGATGCAGCTAACATCATCCTGATTGCTCAATCTGATGGTAAAAATCCTCTAAACAGAGCCACAATCTCCATACTGCCCAGAGTCTTCCATTTTGATAAGGCCCACCTGTGAATGGTTTCCATTTCGAGTCTTCCCTCGATAAATTTTCCCACAAGGGAAAAAGACTCTATAGATAGATAATTTGAAATTATATTTTTAGGAATAGATAATTTCTTGCCTTTAGGAATGAGGTTTGCAGAAGAAACCTTTGAGTGGTGATTCCCACTAGCGATCACATCTACGAATGATAAAGCTTTGGGGTGCTCAAGAGTGGGTCTCTCAATGGTGGTTCCTTCAACATTGGGTCCCTCACCTATCCCATGGGGTAAGGACACTTTTTCGGGTGGTTCCTCACCCCACAGGCCTTCAACTTTTTTAAAAATTGCATCCTGACCATCCTATGAGTCTGATGGATATCCTGACTTAGTCCCTAAACTAGGAGCCTCGATGCTAACCTTCCCACATCTGGAAATTTGAAATTCAGAATTCTCGTTCGGACTACCCATCTTGTTCCCCTAAGAGGACCATTCACATTAGGATCTTTAAATGTAGTGAATTCTTGCTACATTTCAGTGATAGGAACTAGAAGTTGAAGCAGGGGACAAGTGCAAAAAAAACTTCTTGATGGATTTTTAAGCCTTAATATTACCATAAATATCATAAAATTGAATATAATATAGCCACAATATAATAAGGTCAACATAATAATGTGAGTAGAATAATATAAGCAAATTAATATGTATATCAAGACTAATAATATATCAAATAACATTCAATAATAAGTAGCAATATGAATGTAAATAGCCTAGTTGTAAGCTGACTATAGTGGTTAGGGATTTGGCCTCTCTTTGAAATGTCTAAGGTTCAAAACCTACTAAGTATGAGGGGATCGAGACCCTTCATGAAAATCTATGTAAACTTATAAAGAAGCTGCAAGCATACTACAATGGTAAGGGCCTTGCATTCTCTTTGGGAGGTCCAAGCTTCAAATACCACTTAGTATGAGGGGACCAAAATCCCTCATAAAAACTTGTGTAAAATTATAAGATCAAGTGGCATTAGTCCAACCTGTTAGATTCCTCAATATTTAAAGAAGAGACTAGGATTCAAATATTGCCAAGTGATACATGGATAATATCCAAGCTTTGTTGTAATACCACATTGTGGTGATGATGTAATATGGTGGGGCCTGTTTCAATCCCATATAACCAATTGAAAAAAATATGAATGTAAATAGGCTGAATCATATATGCACTAGGCATGTAGGACAACTTACAATATTAATTGCTCAAAATGTATGCAATTTTTATTACTCCACTTTATCTTACAAAAATGATATGATGATACTGACAATATTATGTGATGTGATGCTTGCTTATGGAGTATTGCCTCCATAATATAGCCATAGTAATATGAATATTTTTATACTTGACTATTCCTCTCCATATGCCAAGTCTTATGACTCTTGGCTTATCTATTTGACACTTGCATACTTGATGAACACTTGACTCTATATTGTATGCACACCTATACATGACTCTTACACTTCCATAACTTGCACACTCTAATCTAAGACACTTGTGCACATATTTACATTACATATTTACACACTTATATAAAAGACACTTGTGCATATAGACTCAACTTATATTTACATGCTAACTCATATGAAACTTGTGCATTTCCTACACATTACAACTTTATAAAATGATCCTTGTGCATCTCCTACACATTCAAACTTACATAAATGGGGAAATATAACTCACCCTCTAAACTCTGACTCAACCTTAATCTATTATTTATAATTGTACCATAAAGGTACCATGGAGTGTACAAAATAATGTAATACACTCCAACACCCCCTTGTATTACATTATTTGGTTATTGAAGACTTTAGTCTTCAATCATAGTCTTCTTCTTATCTTCATTATTCAAGTGACCTTGCATTGCATATGATATTCTTCTTGATCTCAATTACGTTCATCTTCTTGCTTTGTTTATGCTTTGAGTTCATCATCAACTTCATGTTCTTCAATCTTTGTATATTCAAGAATACAAGCTTCTTGAACTCTCTTATTGTCATCAAATTCTTGCATAAGAATATTTTCGTTGCCTTTATCATTAGAATCATATGATTATTTCTTTTCATGTATAGGATTTATGAACATTTACTTAGAGCATCATAATAGATTCCTAAGTTAGATGAACTCAAAATATTAATACTACATGAAGAATACATTTTTTTTTCTAGAAATGATTCATCAATTTTCACTTTCTTCTTAAGAGACTCAATTAAGTCTTTTTGTTTCATTTTATCTTCTTTATGAAAATTAAGTGAAAGCATTACCATATACATTGTGCTACCAATATCTAGAGGTATCATAATATCATCCTTTCCATCATCAATTGCTTCAATAATTCTTGCATGCAAATAGTATTCAAAACTTTCAAAATTTTCTTCTATGGCTTCACTATAGATTAATTTTGAAACTATATCTATCTTTCCTTCAAAAATTTCAATCAAATTCTTAATCCTAAATTTTATGAAATCTACTGTTTCTTTTCTATCCATATTGTTATCCATAAAATTTGTAGATTTTGATTTCTTTGAAGTAGTCATTCTTATAACTCCTAGGTTTGAAATAAATCAAAGTTTCTAATTAAATTCCTAGTAAACCTTATGTCTCCCTAGTTTTAGAAACTAAAAATAAATATTTTCAAATTTATATTTTCCTAAGTTTGATGTTGAATACCTTTTATCTCCCAAATAGATAAATTTGCAAAAACTCAATAAATTCAAACTTGTCCTTTTTTTCAAAAATAAAACTTAAAAATAAACTTTTCAAAAACTTTTAAAGATTCTTTCAAAAACTTTAAGCAAATTAACTAGTTGGTTGACATCCTTATTACTCCAACCCTTTTTAAAATATACTTAAAATTTTTATTAAAAACAAACCATATTAACCTTATCACTCCATCTAATCTAAATACTTCAAATAAACTTAAATAAACCTTAAACTTATCTCTCCAAATAATAAAGACTTAAATAAATCTTATAACTCCTTATTAAACTTATCTCTCCAAATAATCTAAAAAGTAACTTTTAGACTTCAAAGGAATTTGAAAAACCTAACTAACATTTGCTACACATGAACGTCTCAGACTTCCTACTACTGCTCCATGTGTGCTTGATATCCTCTAAATTTGGCCAGTCTTCCTTTTAAGCTTTTGATATGTAGTTGCCTTCCTACACCTGTACATTTACATGAGAAGGACAAGCGTTTCATATGTTGATGCTTTGATCTTTGGCATAAATTCCTTTATAGTATACTACTCTAAATCCTTATTGCACTTTTTGAATAGATTGATGCTCTTTGTTGTAATACCAACTAAAATCGAATTTGAGTTGTTCTCAAATGTAAACTCGTATAGCTCTTAGGTGTAACATCGAATGGATGTGTTGCTCTAAAGTGTAATATTGAATGGACGTGTTTCTCTTAGGTGTAATTTCAAATAGATATTTTTCCCTCAATTGTAATGTTGAATGAATGTGTTACTCTTAGGTGTAACGCTCAAGCATTACTCTCCTAGTGCTTGGTTGCAAACATTATGCATTGGTTTATATCCCAATGAACAATACTTGTAATTCTTAGCATCCAAACATCTAGTTGCTTCTGCTACTTGATGCTTAGACTTTTCAACTCTACATTGTTATAACCTAGAATGTTGCATGTTATATCTATACTTTCAACTTGGTAAACTTTGTAGAATTTATTCCCTAGGCTTGATATTCTTTTTCACTAATATGTTGTTTTTTGTTGATTCTGGTGCATTGCAAGTTTTCTAATTCAAAATGTTAAACAATGATCTTCACAAAAAAATTCTCTTGGTTCTAATATCAAGGTTACCTTAATATTGTTAGGAGTGAAGACAGTATCAAGATGACAAAATTTTTTGCACTGTAGCAGACTAGACATCTGACCTGCTAGACATCTAGGTAGTAGGCTAGACATCTAACCTGCTAGAAATCTAGGCTGAATGTCTAGGCAGTAGGCCAGACATTTGATATTATAGACATTTGGGTCAAACGTCTAGGCAGTAGGTCAGACGTCTAACCTGCTAGACATCTAGGCCAGACGCCTAGGTAGTAGGGCTACTAAACATCTAGGTAGCAGGCCAAATGTTTGGGCTGCTAGATGTCTTGGCTAGATGTCTAGGTGGCAGACTAGACGTCTGGGCTTCCAAAAATCTAGGCCAAATGTCTAAGAAAGTAGAAATCTAGATAAACGTCTAACCGTGGAAGACGAACAGGTTCATGCACCTTCATTAGAAGCGAAAAAAAACAATTTTTGGAGGCTTACCTTGGAAGAGGAAATAAAAATTTTGGAGTCTTTCTTCTGCTCTATAACAGGGATGTGATCCCTTGCACATGTTAAGTTGTTAAAAACATTGAGAAACATGATTGTAAAGTTTTCTAAAAATAATAAAAGGAGAAGTTGCCATTGCCCTATGGTTTTTCTTGCACCTTGCAGGTTTCCACGTAAATATTTGTGTTATTTGTGTTGCTTTTTCTATTTTTTGTTATTGTGTTTCTACTTGTAGGTGGAAAATCTAAAGTTTTTCCTAAAAAATATAATCCACCTGGTTCTGACATGAGCCACTTGATTTTAATACGCGTTGAATCTCAAAATGAGCAGTTGCTGCCCGTCAAACTGAGCCATTTGGTTATGATACGACTTGCCTTTCAAAAAGCATGATTTATTTTATGGAATATATTTTTGCTTTCAATATGAATCACATGATTTCAATTATTTTTAGCTTCAATATCAAGATAAACTTCTTTTTTTTTCTTAAACTCTATCAATATCAAGGTGACTTGGATGTCTTGATTTCTTCTTAATGTCAAGGTCGATTAGCAATGGCCCTAAATTCTCTCTTGATGTCAATGTGATGTTGAATTTCCTTGTATCTTCTATCAAATGTCAAGGGATATCTATACTCCTTGAAAGCTCTACTTTCTAAAATCAATATCAAGGGTTGACAATCTTTCTAAATGATCAACTATCTCAAAGTTGATTCACCTTCAATATTCAATGTCAAGGGTTGGATATGTTTCTAAATGATTAACTATCTTAAAGTTGATTCACCTTCAACCTTCAATATCAAGGGTTGGCTATGACCTTGAATGATCAACTATCTTAAAGTTTATATGCCTTTCAATATAGCTAAGTCTTGGTCTTCTCTGGTTATTATTCAACCATGGAAAGACTCTAACCTTTCTACTCACCATCACCTTATAATAGAGTCAGAGTGTTACTATCTTCAAAGTGGATAAACTCTTAATCAAATATATCAAATTTTACAAAATCAATTTTTGTAAGTGGCTAAAATAACTCTATCAAACTAAACAGAGTCTAGTGGTAGCTCCGATACCATTGATGGCTTTTTAAGCCTTACTACTACCACAAATATCACACAATAAAATATAATGTAGCCACAACAAGGTCAAGATACTGATATGAGACGATCGCTAAACTATGGTTGTCTCACATTGAGACGACCGTTAGATTTTGGCCATCTCGATCCGAGATGACCACAAAAATCAAAGTTTAAAAATAGAAAGGTGCATAATTTGAAGCTAAAACTACCAGTTAATCCCATGCATGATCCCATGAAAAGCATTGAGCATCCCCCATGGGCTAAAATAGGAAAAATGCATGTAAAGAACAATCACATAAAATATCAAAGATAAACATTTGCTTTTCTTAATATGAATGACCTCTTTGCTTTTTCATGCAGGGTGCTTTTGCCATTTTAAGCTTCCTTATGAGAAGTCTATAAATTGGCACTCACCCCCTCAATTTGAACCCCTAGGACCCTTGCAAACTTAAATTTGAGTTATTGGGAAAATATTTAAAGGTTCTTCATCTTTCGATTTTGTGCAATGAAGTGCTACCAAAATCCATATACAGAGTTCAAGCTTTTGCGTAGAGAAGTGCTATCATTTTTTATCCTCCAATCCCGTTGTTGAGACCATGTTATCAAACTGTTGAAAAGGATTGAAAGTTGCACTCTCGTATTCTATGCAATCAAATACCCTTATCTTGGTAATCAATCTGACCCATCAAGTCGCTCTCATAGTGCAACAATTTGTCGATAAAACTCTAGGTTGATCCAAAACGCCACCCTGACTCGGCCATGAAGAAACACAATCCCAGGATAGTGACCATATTGACCCAAGATGACCCATAGAAAATGTTTTCTAACCCTGAGACGACCTCTGGCAGAGACCTGATTTTAATATTTTCTCTTATCATAGCCTAGATCAGCATTTTTATGATTCTTGTATTTAGATAGATCTCATATTTTTATATGCTTCAGTTTGGTTTATCTTCTTTTATCATAATTTATTTCATTTATCACGCATATGCTTTTGATTCATTTCTCATTTCTTTGTGTGCACATTATAAGATCCAACATATGGTAAAGGAGTACAATATCCACGTCATACTATCCATGGTGGTCATGGAAAACCTACCCCAAGATGATTTGTGATTGCAAGGAGATCTTGAAGAGTGCACCAAGACACATTTTTTGAATAAAGGAGAAACCAGTTCCCCTCATGTTGTAATATTTGTATCAATATTTTAAAGCACCCTTCAAGGGATGCCATTGTAACCCTCTTTGAAGGATAACATTAATGCAATACAAATATCATGTTTCATTTGCTTTAATACATATGTGTTAATTACCTTTTGTCATTATTATATTGGTGCATGATTTTCCTACTTTCACGTTGAAGAAGTGACATCGACTCAGCCACATCAGAACATGAGACCATACATTGATCGAATACCCAAAGCTAGGATCACGTGAAAGTCAAACTCCAAAGATTACCCAAGACCATGACACTCGAGACCACATGACCTATATCAATGACATAAGCAAGTTCAAAGAAGGTCTAAAGTACCCAAAAGCAATATGTGAATAAACAAAGCTAAGTTGTTCAAAATTAGACTACCAAAGTTGATGAAATTATCATTTCCAAGCTAGGGCTAGGGACCACATGAAATAAATAAAACAACATAAAAGGAAAAGTGCACGAGGCCAAAATGAGCCAAAATCACGATTTCATTCTAGAAGAGCTCTGCAAGAAAAATACAAAGCCTAAATTTGTTTAGTTGTTTAATAATTATCGCCATTGTGCTCGCTAACTGGTCCCAACTCATGACACCATGGATAAAAATGATAATTCTAATAATATAGCCACTTGTAGAAGGTAGTTGCAGATTGATAGTTCAAATTCAAATTTATGTGCAGAATGAGATCTAGGCTGACCATGTCCACTTCTAGAACATTTTTCCAATATGTAATAACCTTGTAACTAGTTTTAAATATTACACTAAAAGATCCATATGTAACCTATAAATATGAAGAGAGACCCATAAAAAGGGTCATCTCTATACCCCTTTCTTGGTATTGCTTTGTAATATTATTGTTGATCAGTGAAGTGATAGTTGTTTGGCCTCCATTACTGTGCAATTAGAGGTTTTATATGTGTATTTTGCTTTAAGTCATTTTTGTTACACTTAATTGTTAGTGTATTCTGTTAAAGTAATTTTACTATTTGGATTACCTATTGGATTGCTAGAAATTGAAGTCCTTGGAATTATTAGAGCTTGTATACATTTTATTTAAGTCATTTTTGTTACATTAAGCACTTAGTCTATTATTTTAAAGCAAAGAATTACCTATTGGATTGCTAATTGTTTGAATCCTTGGAATGATTAGAGTGAATGTCATGAGTTTAATAAACATGTAATTATAGGTGATAATGGTTGGTCTATTAAGTATCATGAATTGATTTGATAGTGAATTACTTAGTGAGATCCAATGTTGTTACACTATATCCCATCCACTTCTTAATCCTTTTTCTCTAACCCTTACTCTTTTCCTATCCCTTTTACTAAAATAATAATTTTAAAGGATCCAACCTTCTTCGGAGGTTAAAACATAGAGCAATTTTGTTTCATCCAATTCTATACTTTGGCTAAAATCATCAGGTGCAAACGCCTTTCCACAATAATATTATATTTTAGTCCAATAGTTAGATGGTAGTAATGGTAGTAGTTGCTCAATACTTTTTATCATACATACATATATACATATATATGTATACATAAACATACATATACATATACATATACATATACATATACATATACATATACATATACATATACATATACATATACATTTACATATATATACATACATACATACATACATACATACATACATACATACATACATACATATATATACAATAGAGTCCTACGCATATACTTTGAGGCCATCTATAGATATCATGCCCTAACTCATCTCTTTTATGTGTGTGTATTTGCATCTTTATGTTTTTGTGCTTTTATATGTTGACGATAGGAAGTGTTCACACTAGCATATTACGATCAAAGCTGTTATGTAGGGGGATCTTATTTTATCTTTGGTGCATCGCCACCCTATTAACTTAGGTTTTTACATTCAACTGTATTTGTTTTTCTTTATCTTACCCTTTAATCCCCAAGATGTTAGATTAGGAAATGTGTGTTCGAGATCACATCTTATAAAGAATCCAATCTTTATCAAAATCTTGGAGGCCCTCGATTGAGTTGAACCTTGAGCTCTCAAAATTGTCCTTGCCATGTTGCTCCATGTGAGGTGCGATCTGCCCCATTTACTTGGTCCACCCCACGTTCAACGATTTAGACAATCAAAGAGGACATCATTAAATATAATCAAATGTGGGAAGACCATGCTCAATTTGTTGATATGATAGCACACACATTGAATGCTTTAAGAAATAGTGGGTTGTATACCCTTCCAAAACAAATAAAATTAATGACATCTAGATTAGAAGAATGGAACAAGAACACTTACAAAAACACTTTTGAGAAGAAGAAGAACTAAAAGAGAAACTTTCAACATTTTAAAAAGGTGAGTACAATAATCCAAGCTGAGAGGAAAGGGAGTTGTTCAACGAATATCATAAAATTTTAAGGAAGAGAATTTTTGGAGATCAAAATTGAGAAGGACTTGGTTAAAGCAAGAAGATAAAACACAATGTTTTTTGATAGGATGACAATAGTATAGAGATCAACATCTAGAATAAGTAGAATTAAATTAGTAGAAGGATTTGGGATTAAAGACCAAAAAAAAATTAAAAAGGAGGTAAGTATTGTTTTACTATAGTATTCTAGGATTAGAGGAGATTGAAGTTTTTAATTATTAACTATTACAAATATCTTTAGTTATATTAGATGAAGACAATAAGAAACTAGAAAAACTTATAATGCTAGAAGAAATTCATTTAGTTCTTTTCTCTTTTGATAATAATAAATCCCTAACTTTGGATGTACTCTATACAACATTATATTAACATAATTGATAAATATTAAAGGATTATTTATTGGCGACACTGGAATGGTCTAGGGTAAAATAATACATATCTTGTAAAATAAATGCAACATATCTTACCTTGATTTCAAAAAAGAAGGATGCATACTTATTTGATTTATTTAGGTCCATAAGTCTATATAATTTTGTAGACAATTATTAGAAAAATTAATTAAGACCATGATTAGACAAAATTATTTCAAAAAATCAAGGAGGATTTGTGAAAGGAAGAGATTTTGGATGGGATCATAGTAGTTCATGAAGTAATACATTCAACTACTTATAGAAAAGAGAGCAATGATCTTAAAACTTGATATGAATAAAGCCTATGATAGGGTTAAAAGGGATTTTATTTTTGTAGTATTAAAAATTTTGGATTTGGAAAGAAATGGGTTAGATGGATTAAAGCTTGTGTCTCTATAGTATATGTAGACACTAAAATCTGGTCAATCCGATTATGCTACCAAAAGCAATGGCTAAATTGACATACCAAGGCCCCTAGGGCAGCCCTCAGAAGGTATACAGTGGTTCTAGCCACTTTGTGCAAGGTTTTGGAAGGTTTCAGGCCATTTTGGGACCTTTTTGGCACCCTGTTCCTATTCGTCCCACCCTAGGATGAATACAGATCCTATTCATCCCACCCTAGAGTGAATAGCAACATTCATCCCAAGGTGGGGCGAATAGCAAGTTTGACTAGAAAAAAGTCAAATCTGGACAAATGGTACCTAGTAACGGTCATTTATCCTACCTACCCATACCTACAAGTTAGAGCACATAACATATTTATGCCATGCTTCATAAGGGAGGCCAAATTGGGAGATTCTCTTCCTCCTCCAATGCATGCCACCCCGGTGGCCAAGTGGCGCCTCTTGCCATGCATGCCCTTGCATGCCATTTTGCACATGAGCCCCTTGTGGCTATAAAGTGGATGCATTTTCCACACAAAATGAGGAGAGGAGTTTAAGGTTTAAGCAATGGAGTGCTACCGAGATTTCCCCTCACCTGATTGTGCTCTCTTTCCCTCGAGATCTCTTCTTAGCGAAGGAGGTTATCGAGTGACTCAAAGAGACACAATTTGTTTACACAGACCTATCAATCGAGTGAATTTCCACCCCAAATTTGATGAAAATACCCCCATAGTGTTTTGGACCATTCCCCAGTGGAATTGGTGGTAAAATTTAGGTAGAATCGGTGGGCGTCCCACCCCTGGCGCCCCCAATTTGTGATAGTCCTATTCATCCCACCCTAGAATGAATACAAATATGTCAACAATTTTATACTATTTTTAAATAGGTATTTTCTATATTATCATATGATGTTGTAGTTCAAATTTCATGCTTTTCTGAGTTATATTGGCCGAGATATTGCAATTTGAAGTTTTTGTAGGCTTATGGGACCTACTGGAGCATGCATCAGGATATGAGCCTGATTTCTAAAATATAACCATATGGGTTCTCTTAAAATGTTATTTTATGCATTCTTTCCAATTTTCATATGTTTTGGATATGTTTAGGGTCAGAAATTGCTTGCTTTGGGTTTTGTAGATTGGAAAAGTGCACTACGATTACGCCATGCCTACGGATGCAATTTTGATGCAATTTCTAGTGATATCTTCCCAAAACCTCTTATTTTACTTACCTCTATAATTTCATAGCATTTGGAGTTGATTTGGTATAGGCACGCTACATATGCTCATTTCTTGCCTATGGGGATTACATGTTTTAGATCATACACACTTGCTATTTGACATTTTTTGTTTCCTTGTGTGTAGGTGCAGGTTATACAATGCATTGGGGAGCAGCATAGGACATAAAGAATCAAATATCCAAGTGGTGGCAACTTTGGCTCACCCATTTCAATTGTGGGTACGAGGAAAGACATTGGATGTGCACCAGAGTTCTTTGAAGGATTTGATCCTTGGGCACCATAAATTTGTAATAGTTGTATCATCCATTTGAGACCTCAAGGGGACATCTTTGTAACCTAGATTTGATCCATTTTATTAATAAGAAAACAATTTACTTTGCTTCATTTCTTGTTATTTGGTATCTTTTCCATCTTACTTGCATGCTTCCGATTTGATGCTCATTAGACATAAGGGATAGATGCAATTTGTTATCCATATTTAGGTGCACCATTTTTCCCTAATTCAGTGGTGATCATGGTGGGACCTAGTCCCTTTTGCTTTAGGTGAAGTTTGAAGCTCATATTTCATCTTTTTATGTTGTAGGTGCTAGTCGTTCTGGACTGAAACGAACTTTGACCTGCTATTCATGCCACCCTGGGATGGATGCAAATTCATCCCACCCTAGGATGAATGCAGACCTACTATTCATCCCACCCTAGAGTGAATAGAAACCAGAGAGATTTCTGATCAAAATTCCAGAAATGACAGGTTCCAGAAGTGATGAGGTAGGTACCTAAACCCTCTGTTTTCATTTTGCACTTTCAAAAGTTATTTATTTGGTTTTTCTCGCATCATTTTGTTTTCTTAGAAAGGTTAAAAGTAGATTTACTTTTCCCATAATACAAAATAACAAAAAGAAGAAAAATCAAAGAAAATCAAAGTAGCAATGCATCTCTATGGTTTGATTGCTTGTAGCCTACCCAATGGGTAGGTTAACATTTAGGGTTTGCATTTATAATTTACATTTGTAGGTTCCTTTTATCCTAAATTTCTGAAAGTAAAATGCACCTTTTGCATGCATTTAGTGAATGATCATCGAGTGCTTTATTGTTTGCTTTCTTGGATTAAAAAGAACCACACACACCATGATTCACTTAAACGCTAGTGAGGTGGATTTCATCACCATCCACTAGTAGAGTTCAATGAGGTGGCTTTCATCTCCACCCATTGTCTCAAATCCCATGAACCTTATTCTTTGCCAAGGCTGGTTCCAAGATCCATCATAGCCCATGGGTTATAGCATGTATCTCTCTTCGAAGAGGTATATCATAGACTATGGGTGAACTAGGTGAGGAACTGGTAGGACCTATGCTCCCTGGCCATGTGTGGACCTCATCACCACACATTATAGGTGGGATAACATGACCTAGAGTTCATAGCTAGGTTGTTGAGCTATGAGTATATAGGTGAAATCCAATTAAACATAATATTATCATTCAACAAGATTTCAAACACGTGACACAAGGTCCTCTTTTACAAACAACACATCTGAAACACACAAAATAGTTTAGGGATTCACATCTAAAACTTAAAAGAGATAATCATCTATCTTATTGAGTGTTTCCTTTTCTTGTTTGTTATTTCATTAAGAATTTGTAAAGGAGATAATCATCTAGGGTTTGGTAGAGAGTTACAATGGTGTGCACCCACAGCCAAGCCCAATCATGGGTGGAAGCTATGGAGAGTGGACTAGGAGACATGAGTCATCTCCGCTTTAGCCCTAGGGACTTGGTCATACCTCCCTGGTGAGCCTCTACTCACCCTAGTCCTAAATAATGGGATGAGAACCACACTTACAAGGGAGCCCTATGCGGGACACCCCTATGGGTGATGGACCTTACCTGGGAGAGTGTTCCCGATATTTAGACACATCACATGCCTTCTTTGAGGAGAGGCAACAATGCACTGAGGTGCTAGTAGATAGAGTGGTGCCATGCATCCATATACCTATTAGGTCTGACATACCTATTCATAGGCCAGAGCATGACTTCACACATTGGGTAGAGCAAGTTGATCCAACCTTACCTCTACATCACCCTGATAGGGTCCAACAACCTAGGCAACCTGATGGGTATGACACTCATCGCTCAGGGTGAGCTAACTCTACCCTTCCCTTCCTCATTCATGAAGGAAGGCATGAGGAAATCCTTGATTATCCTCAAGAGTAGTATTTCATGCATGCACGATGTGCCTCTACACCCATTGAGTACAATGAGCATATGCTCAAGCCCGAACCTCAAGTCAATGTGGTGGCCCTCGATCGAGGGAAGCACCTGATAGATATCACAGATTATCTTGAATGAGGTCGGCCTCAAGGTGAGACTCCTAGGCCTCCTAGGCCTCACACATAGAACAAATCAAACAAGTAGTTGCAAAATATGTAGAATGCCAAGCTCAGTTCAAATAACTTCGACAAGACAAGGAACAACTAGACCGCTTGCATCAGCTTGAGAAAGAAAGAATCAAATGATAGACCAATGAGCTATTCCAAAAGACTCTACGAGAGAGGGTTCCTACCCCTAAGACACATAGGTAGGAATTCCACCCGAGGCAACCCACACTCATTCAAGATAGGTCTCCTAGACCTTATCCAATGTTACCTCCATGACCTCCTAGGCCAGATCGAGACTTGCCTCCCAGGCCAAACATAGGGTGCCCATAGTGGGCAGATACCCCTCTTTATAGACCGGCTCGAGAGATGCCCTATGGGGCCTACACTGAGCATGAGCTAGAGGTAGAGTACTTAGAGATGCCTTATCAAGGTAGGGGGTGACATGCCACCACCCCATAATAGGTTGGAGGATCCTCGACCTCCATCGCAAGATAAGAGTAAGGATGAGGAGATTAAATCCTTAGATGCATATAGAGCATTGCTAGAGTGCCTAGAGTCAGTAGAGAACAAGACCTCTAGGTCTGGATCTCAAAATCCCACTTTGCACCAGTTACATAGTCAGCCCCTTCATCCTTCGGTTCCTACCCCTCCCTATCTAGAGCAATTCAAGATGCCTCAGTTGGCTACCTTTAAGGGAGAGGAAGATGCGTAGGAACATGTCACTAAATTCTTGAGTCAATGCTTTGGCATTCAGGATAATGATGCTTTGCTTTTATAGATATTTGTGACTACCCTCTCTAGCCCAACCTTAGAGTGGTTTACCCAACTCTCGAAGCATAGCATCCATAACTTGGATCAACTTGTAGATGCATTCCTAGAATGCTTCACCTTCAACACCAAGAGGAAGGTGACGTTGGCTGATCTCGTTAGGTTGAAATAGTATGATGATGAGTCAATAGAAAATTATGGCAATAGGTGGTGAGCCTTGCTCGCCAAGCTACCTTATCTACTCCCCATGTCGGAGTTGACTCAGATGTTTGCCAAGAGCTACCTAAAGTCGATCTCCTTGTTGTAGCTACAATAATATCCGACTCTTGAAGATGCCCTAGCATAGGCTAGGATCATTGAAGACATTAAGATTCAAGAGGGAGAAATTGTGAAGCCTCGCAAGGAGTGGAACAAGAATGCTAAGAATACCCTAGTGCAGCCTAAGCCAGTAATAGTGAATCAGGTTGCCATTAGTGTCCCAGGGCTAGTGCAAGTTGTGCCACCTCAAAAGCCTAATTATCAGGCCACTCTTGGGAACTATGCCAAGGACAACCAGAATAATCAAGGGCAAAATCAATAGCGTCACCCCAAGTGATAGTTCATACCCATTGTAGAGTCTATGGACTCATTGTTTGAGTACCTCTTAGTGGCTAATTCGATCAATCTGCCTGAGAGTCGACCTATCGACCCAAATGCACCAAAGCCCAAAGGGTACAGAGAAGACCTATATTGCAAGTTTCATAGGAAAAATGGGCATGATGTGCAAATGTGCTATAAGTTCAAGCATTTGGTGCAAGACATGATCGATAGGAATGCCCTTCAGGTAGACAACCCTATCACGCCAAACAACCAACAGATGGAGGTCTTCAAAGACCCTTTGCCTACCCATGCAGAGTAGGCCAAGCCAATGCCCCAGGTGAATGAGGTGCACCATGCCCCCTAAGCAAGGGTATGTCAGCATGATCAACATTGTCATAAGAAATAGGTGGTACCCAAGTCCAGTCGCACCACCTATGGCTCAGAGTGATGTCCCTTCGACATCATAACCTTTACCACCTCCTATGTTGAGCCTCCCACCTAGGCCTATGGTCACAATTAAGAGCAAGCTCACTCAGATTTTAAGAATGACATCTACCCAAATCTCCATATATGAGCTCATTCAACAATCACCACCTCATAGAGAAGCCTTGATGGAGATCCTTAAGGCAATAGAGCTTCAGCCCCAAGAGTCTAACTCCTTCAACAATTTTGTGGGGCATGTGCGATAATGCACAAAACCGATGATTACCTTTCGAGAAGATGAACTTAAACCAGTTCCGAATGATATGGTGGATCCTCCCTTGCACATCATCGCATGTGTAAATGGGACACCATACAAGAGAGTGTTGATAGACATTGGGTCTTCTAGAAACATCATCACTACAATAGCTCTCAAGCATCTGAAGCTCCCAACATCCCATATTATCGCATCTACATACACCCTCCAAGAATTCAATGATGCCATATGCTCAATGGTTGGTACGATCATCCTACCTATCTAGGTGGGAGAAAAGACCATCTCGATACTATGCCATATCCTGGAGGGTGAGATGGCATACAATATCCTATTAGGTAGACCATGGATCAGGGACATGAAGTGTGTCCCTTCCATCACTCACTAGTGCCTCAAGTACACTCATGAAGGGCAAGTTCATGTCATCTCTACCAACCTAGAGCCTTTCAAGTATTGCAATATGGTGCAGCAGCTCCCTGAGTCAACCTTACCATCAACCCATCTAGATTTTCAACCGAATAAATCTAGCCAAGGTTTGACTCCATCACCATCACTTTCAAGCAATCCATCACCATCTCATGCCATACCATCCTCATCATCGACACCTCCCTAGATACCCATCACACCTATGGATCCTTTACCTAGGAACCCGAGGAAGAGGCCTATTGATGAGGTCCAACCAACCATCTCCACCATCTCCACAGAGGAGATTCCTAGCCAAGTAGATGAGGAGCTACCATATGAGGCAAATGATGAATCAGATCAGGTCTCACTCTCATCCCTTTTCTATCCATAGCCTCAGGTCATAGTACACCTAGCTACCACCAGATTAGGGGAGTACATGGTTAGGAATGTTACAACTACCCCTACTATAGAGTCGGTGCATGACATGGGTCGACCTCATCTTCCCATAGGCACTATCATACCTCTCGGTCTCCCCCTAATCAAATGAATTTCATCTATGGGGGCCTTGACTATGGCATCAAGCCTTACCAATAGTAGGAGGAGGATGAAGAGCCCTTTTTCGAGGACATCAACTACATGTCCAACCCTAAATTTTCCATGAAGTACCTTCACCTCTATAATTGGCATGGTTATGGGTTAGGCCTGTATGAGCAAGGCACTAGAGTTCCTTACCAGCCATAGTATCAAATGCCTTATGACAAGTCTAGCTTGGGACTCAACAAGCCTGTGCCCTTAGACGTCCTCATAGATAGCTTAGAGTGCATGACTCTAGACTTTAGAGATGAGCTTGCATGAGATCCTTTCACCAACCCCAATCATGTCTACTCACTAGGGGACTACTTCCCTATGCCCTTGGGAGATGATGACCCACCTCATGATGATATCCGATCCTACGAGAGAGGTGAAGGTTCATGCACACTTCCCCATGATAGTGAGGAAGAAGATCAGGGGTCTCCTTATGAGTGGACATCTGATGATGAGTCAGATTATGAAGTAGCACCTATTGAACTCTGATAGTTCAGATGGAGAAGGCCCATGGGTCATCCCTATGGATGATGAGGATGAGTTCTATCTATACATGTTCCCATTACACCATCCCATATAGTGACAACTTCTACCTTTAGAGGAGCAAGCTCACCCACAGCCACACCGACCACCTTCGATCATTCCACCACCTCCACAACCACCTCCAAAAATCTTGTGACATCCTGATGTCCATGAACACCACCAACCACATAGGGGAAATCATCCATCCATAAATATGATTTCCATAGATCTTTTCGAGCCCCTACGAGATCTGAATAACCCATTGAAGTCATTGCACCTCGACTTGGGGGTAATCGAATTTGATCAAGGAGATTCACCCCCATCACCTTCTGAGTACTAGCCTTGCGATGAGATGCTACAACCATTTCATTTCTCTCCAAGGCCAACTCATGATGTCTTCCATGCTGAGGAGGAACCCGAGGTTCCCATTGATGATCTAAATCCAGCTGATGACATCCACTTGATCCCTACTCCCCACCAGTTGGAGGAGGGGTCGCATATGTCAATCGAGCCTACGATTGACAAAGATATCGGCTCAGATCCCAAGAATCCATAATGTATCAAGCTAGGGGAAAGTCTATCCCCCAAAGAGCAAGTTGATTACATAGCCCTTCTCATAGAGAAGGAGGCTTTTGCATGGTCTTACAAAGACATGCCGGGACTAGATCCAAATCTAGTCACCCACAATCTGATGCTTGACCCCAAGGCCAAGCCTATCAAGCAAAAGCTAAGAAATATGCATCCAATAGTAGCCCTAATGGTCAAATATGAGCTACAGAAGTTGTTGGATGCCAAGTTTATCATTTCTATAGACTATCCACCATGGTTGTCCAACATGGTTCCCATCAAGAAGCCTGACGAGAGGATTCACATTTGCATCAATTTTTGAGACCTAAACAAAGTGAGTCCTAAGGATGATTTTCCTTTGTCGAGCATCGATGCCCTAGTAGATGCCATAATGGGCCATGAAATGTTATCCCTCATGGATGGTTTCTCTGGGTACAATCAGATTCATATCAATCCAGAAGACCAACTCAAAATGACATTCACAATACCTTGGGGAACATTTTGCTATAAGGTCATGCCTTTTGGCCTTAAAAATACTAGTGCTACCTACCAGCGTGCCATGACATACATCTTCCATGACTACATGCATAAGATTTTGGAAGATTACATGGATGACTTACTAGCTAAATCTTTATTATGCCATGAGCATCTCGATGTCCTGCGCAAAGTCCTCGATCACCTTATTGAGCATAACGTGAGACTGAACCCCAAGAAGTGCATCTTTGGCATCACATCTAGAAAACTCTTGGGATTTATAGTTTCTAAATGAGGCATTGAGGTGGACCCCAACAAGGTCAAGGTAATCCTCGAGATGCCTCCCCAACTACCATCAAGCAGCTTCAAAGTCTGTAGGGTAAGATCACATCCATCAAATACTTCATAGCACAATTGTCGGACAAGTGTCGACCCATGAACAAGTTATTGCACAAGGGGGTCGCATTCCATTGGGATGATGAGTGTCAGGATGCCTTTTAAAAGTGGATGCAATAAACAATACGTTCACACAATTGGCCTAGGAGTGTCATTCCGCTTATACATCTCAGCCACTAAGATTGCATTGGGTGCCATGTTAGCCCAGAACAATGAACTGCATAAGGAACATGCTACTTACTATCTCAGCCACACCCTGGTCAGTTATGAGATCAAGTATGCATACATTGAGAAGTTATGCCTAGTGATGGTTTTCACCACCAAGAAGCTATGACATTACATGCTTAGCCATACCATGTATGTTGTATCTAAAGAGAATCCATTGTGATACATGATGAGTCACACTTATCATAATAGTCGCACGATGAAATGGATCATGTTGTTGATGGAGTTTGACCTAGAATTTATTGAATAAAAATCAATCAAGGGTCAGGTCATCATTGATCAACTAGCAGAGGCTCCTCTCTAGGATGATCAACCTCTTAGCATGGAGCTTCCCGATGATGGAGTCTTCCAAATATCAGAATCACTTGATTCTGATGAGCCTGAGTCATAGGTAGATATGACTCTATTCTTCGATGGCTCCAAATGCGAGCAAGGGGGTGGCACAGGGATCATGTTTTTCACACCGCATGGGGCTCCCATACCCCTATCATTTAAACTCGATTTCCCATGCACCAACAACAATGTCGAGTACGAAGCCTTGCTCATAGGTCTTCAAATGGCTATCACCATGAAAATCACCAAGCTTAACATTTTTGGTGACTCCTTGCTCATTGTCAACTAGGTCAAAGGGATCTACCAATGCAAGTGCCCAGTTCTGCAAGCCTACAAAGCCCTTGTGGATAAATTCCTAGTAAAATTTGAATGGTATGACATCGAGGCACTCCCTCGATCATCTAATCATTTTGTGGATACAATGGCCTCCCTAGGGTCCTTGATCCCGTAGAACCCTACTGATGAGATGACAACCATTCAGGTCAAAATGCTATCACAATCTATGGTTGAGCATGAGAGCACTCAAGCCATGCCAGAAGTCCACTTGATTCAAATTGAACCTCATCAAGAGAGATTCTCGCACATTCATGAGTGCTTGAATCATGCCGATTGGGGGACTCTGTTCCCTCAAGCCCCTTTTGATAGTAGTACAATGCTATTCTTACAAGTTCTTTCCCAATCAGCATTTTCTTGAGATGAACTTCAAGAGGGACAGGCAATTCATGCAATCGAGGCTTCCTCACAATAGGACTGGTCCACACAAATCAGGGAGTATCTAAAGCTTGGTAATCTCCCTCCTAGATTGTCACACACCACTAAAAGGACATTCAAATGGAAGGTGAAAAATATGTCTTGCTAGGAGACATTATGTATCATCGAAGCTATGAAGGGATCCTCCTTCATTGCTTAGAGCATCAAGAGTCAGTTTGGGCAATCGCCCAAGCACACGATGGTACATGTGGTGGCCATTTTAATGGTATGGCCATCACAAAGTGCATTCTTTGCATGGGCTATTATTGGCCAACTTTAGAGTGATATTGTTGTGCATATGTGAAGAAGTGCATGAAGTGTCAGCACCATGCTAACTTGACACATGTACCTTCTCAGGCCTTGCAACCGATTCAATCGGCTTGGTCATTCTCGCAATGGGGGTTGGATTTAATCAAGAAAATCTCCCTTACATCCTTGGGCTATCACACATTTATCATTATGGCTATCGAGTATTTTACAAAGTGGGTGGAAGCAATTCCCCTTACCTCTATGATAGGACCCCGCATCATGGAGTTCATATTGCATAATATCATTTATCATTTTGGTATTCCATCCAAGATCATTTTAGATAATGGGACATCATTTAAGAATAAATATGTGCATGCTTTGATAGCAAAGTATAATATCCAGCATAACTTTTTGACACCCTACTATCCACAAGAAAATGGGCAAGCAGAGGCTTCCAACAAAACATTGATTGCCATTCTCAAGAAAACTATCAAAGAGAATCACACCGATTGGCACATGTAAATACCCCTTGCTCTATGGGCCTATCACACTAGCATTCGGATGCCCACTAGGGCTACCCCATTTTCACTAGTGTATGGCACCGAGGTAGTCATACCTCTAGAGCTAGAAATCCCATCGATGCATATCCATGCAGGAGTTCATCGATGATGACACCGCATGGTAGGCTCACCTAGATCAACTTACATTGCTTGATGAACATCATATTAATGCTCTTGAGCACCTACATGTTTATCAAGAGTGACTTAAGAGAGCCTATAATATGAAAGTCCATCTTAGATATTTTTAGGTTGGTGATCTCATTCTAAAAGAGAACCAACAAAATTCTAATTTTCTACCCCATCTAAGGGACAAGTTTATGACAAACTAGTTAGGTCCTTTTGTCATCACTAGTCATATTGGACCCAAAACTTACCGCCTAGCCTCCCTTGAAGGAATCAAGGATCCTAAACCCTTGAACATCCTTCATTTATAGCCTTTCCATGTCTAGAGTGTTGTGGCTCACCCCAAAATGCTCCAAGGGTACCTATAACCCACTTGGTCAACCTAAAATGCTCCTAGGTAGTCTATGACCATCTAGGTCACCCCAAAATGCTCCAAGGGTGCCTATAACCCACTTGGTCAACCTAAAATGCTCCTAGGTGGTCTATGACCATCTAGGTCACCCCAAAATGCTCCAAGGGTGCCTATAACCCACTTGGTCAACCTAAAATGCTCCTAGGTGGTCTATGACCATCTAGGTCACCCCAAAATGCTCCAAGGGTGTCTATAACCCACTTGGTCAACCCAAAATGCCCCAAAGGCATATGTAAGCCCTTTGGTCACCTAAAAAGCCCCAATGGCCCCCAATAAGCCCATTGGTCACATGTATATACATATATATCAATCAAAAATCCAAAAACATCATCAAAATATCAAAAATACAAAAATATTGCATCACACCACATTGCATCACATTGCATCCCATTGCATTTTATCATCACTTGCATTAGGCATACTCATCATTGCACTTTGCATTTTAGAGTTGCTCATACATGTCTAGCACTAAGACTATACATTATTCATCATTCTAAAATCAATTATGTTAAAGTAATTATCCACATAGTTCAATATTTCACTTATCATTTCCACTTACATTTCCCATTTTTCATATTTGTGTCTATTCTCCATTCACCTAGCCATTTTTTCTAGAATGTCATTAGGGTTTTTAGTCACTCAACCATCTCTAGTTTTCTTTTCAGATTTTGTAGAAAGCTATCATGATTTTTAGGAGGTAGAGTCTTGCTTAGATTGTACCTTGTATACATCAAATCCCAACACATTTTCACACTAATAAATCCAAGTTTTGCGCAAGGAAATATGAAACCTACAAAGTGGTCTAGGTTACCTTAAGTGAAAAGGTTATCCTGCTCATCCCCCTATGTGAATGGTTCAAGAATGCTGAGAATTGGAAAAAGGACAAGCTCTTCCCTACCCAATTCCCCAAAATAAATAGTGGTTTTCACCACTATCAAAAATCCCAATTCCAAAAATCCCAAAAATCAAAGTCAAAATCAAAATCCCACAAAAAGCAAAAATCAAAAGCAAAATAAATAGTGGTCATCACCACTTCCCAAATCCCTTGCTCAAAGAAAACAAAATACAAAATAAATAGTGATTTTCATCACTACATATGAGCAAGTATCCCAATAAAATTGAAGAAAAGAAGGGAGTTGAACTTGAATCCCTAGAATTCTCAACATTCGAAAAACCATAAGGTGATCCTCATTACAAGTTTGGTGGACAGCCTACTTAGCAATGGTGGTATCCTTACGCATGATGATATGTCTATCACATTAGCATTTTGCATGTGTACAGACCAATGTTTGCATGTGGATGAGCTAGCTTTTGGTAGCCTATACTACCTAGTGGTCTAATCCTACTAAGTACAAAACCTAGGATCATGACATTCATAGGGTGATCCTCATTACAGGTTTGGTGGATAGCCTATCTAGAAATGGTGGTATCTTTATGCATCTCACAAGAATGAACTCACTTGCACACACAGGGATATGAAGTATCTTGGTCATCCTAGCAGATTCATACCTTGTCAAAAAGTCTTGCATAGTTAGTATACAATATTTGATCAAGTTAGCTAGAGTGTTTGAGTCTCATGAAAACCTCATCTACATTCTCTAACATCTCATTTCATTTATTCCATTTTATCACATTGCAATAATACATTTCCATATAACAAATTACACAAAAACAATAAAAAAGGAATTAATGCATTTTATATAGTCTATGGTGCTAACATAGTGTGTCAAATCATTAGTCATAGTTCATCATATCAAAGCACTCAATTCATCCATATCATTGTGCATCCACGCATATACATAGCATCAAATCAAACCATATCACAACATATGCATACATAATAAACATCCATCAATATGCCATCATATCACAAAAGCATCCATATGCATACATGATAAGCATTTAACATATCATCAAAAAAAAATACATACATTGCATCCATCTCATAAAACAATAAAGGAGACACATGATGACCATAACAAAATCTCATATATATATATGGGGTAAAAATATACATCATAGTTTCCAAAAATGCCCGTAGGCTACAATAAAGTGGGTCCTCAGACCTCACCAATACCAAAAAAGAGTCACAATCCAAAAAGAGTCCCAAGAGTCTCCACCACCATGGTCATGCAGGACCGGTGCTACGACCCACTATCACCTATAGTCTGAGTCCATTGTGATCCCCCATGCCTGCTACCACCAACCCTATCAGTCCTTTACCTAGAGGAAGACTACACTATCTCACTCTACCGAGTCCGGTGTGATCCACTAGTCTCTCCATCATCAAGAAGATGCCCTCCAAGGTGCACTACCTCCATATCCAACCGATCAATATAGGCCTACCTCCATTATCCCCATACTTGGTAAGTCTCCACCACTGACTATAATCATAGAATCTCTACCCATAGTCTCTCCACATCCTCACCATTGGATCCCTCCTACCTAGGACCCTATGATCTCAGTTATACCCATAGCGATGCTATCTCAACCTGATCCTCCTATGCCTATACCCAAAGGAGATCTCTCTCCTTACCCTACCTAGCTCAGCCTACAGCTCTAGGTATCGATCATCCTACTATCTTGTGCCTATCCCCTGATCCTCTACATCCCCATAGTCACCCTAATATCCCAAGTCTAGGAGGTCCACCCTTACATCCTCCACTCCACCTCAACCCCAAGGACCTCATGCCTCACCACTGATGCATCACCCACCATGAGTCATACTCCTCTATAGTCCCAATATCATCCACATCAAGAACATCTACTATAGGATCTACCTCCTCTCCCACCTCCTCCACTATAGGCCAGCCCAATGTCCTCTCATCCCCATAGTATCGATATACCACTAGCTCCCAGTAGTCCCTAACATAGCCCAAACTATCACATAACCCAAGAAAAGGGAAGTACTCCCACTTGATCCCATGCCTCACAATCAACCATCTACCTCACCTCACCCATAGAGCTACTCTCCAACATCAAACCAACCTGGATAGTCCCTATAGGGTCACCATATCACCTACCCTAGTGCCAGTCATGAAAAAGCATCGATGTAGTGATCCACATCACCTACATGATGATGAATCTACCCTCTCTCTTGAGCCCTCTACCATAGGATACCATATCCTATCTCCCTATCTACTAGCTACACCTAGGTCATCCATGGTAGTCCATGTGGTCACCCCACAACTATGTGCTACCATCCCCAACACTGTAGCAAAAAGCTACACCCCAAGCCCTTCCATCGATGATAATGGATCTCATACAACTCATCATAGAGTTATGCCAGTAGTGTAGTCCCCAAGCCATCACTAATGGCTCCTCCATAGTGCACCCCACCAAGGCGTACACCAGCTCCAATAGGTTCCATGGGAACCTAGCTCCTGAGGAATTAGGGAGAAGCATATTGGAGATGAGGGTCATCAATAATGCATGCCTCACCCCCAATACCCCCTCCTCATACCAAAACCCCACCAATATCCCTCCATTTTAGTAGTCTACCTCTACCACATCCACATCCTCACCAAAGTACCTCATCAACACTGCACCTCTCAGGTCATGATGCATAGAGTGGATCGATCACCCCTCTATCAAAATCCATAGAATCTAGTAGATGTCCTCTAGCATCACCATCATCTCCCTATCGATAGGTGGAAGGTGTTGGTGCATGAGTCCCACAAGCTAATAAGGGTAGTCAAGTAGGCATGGTCACCTATCATAGGCTCCAACCGTGTAACTTGCTTGAGCCCCATGGCATCAAGCCATTCCTAATCAGCCTCTATCAAGGCATCTCGAGTGGTCTCGAAGAGTTTCAATTTTTAGTACCGACTCTTCACCACCTAGTAAAGATACAAAAACAATAAGTAGGCATTCACCATGCTTCACAATGGCCTTCAAAAGGCCCAAAAACAATGAAAAACTAATCTACAAAAGCAATCTAATTGCACAAAAATATAAAAAAAACAAATACGGTATATTCCATCTACATTAGGTTTAATTACCTATTATGTAATGTGATATGCTTAAAAAAAAAATCAAATAACAACCAACTAAAATTACAATTTCAAAGCAAACATAATGAGGTAGTCGAGACAGCACATACCCGCCTAGCACCGACTCCTCCACTGGATGCCTCTGCTTGCTGACTCATGGTGATCATGGGATGAGTTCGATAGTGCTTCACTATAAAAAATTGCTCTCCTCCTCCTCACCTCTCAAATCACAAAAGAAAACATGCAATAATGAGCCCAAAACTCACATTTTAGGTTTATATAGGCTTGTCGCGGGTGCATTCATCCTAGGGTGGGATGAATGCACTTTTGGCCATTCATCCCACCCTAGGATGAATACCAAATTTGTATTCATCCCACCCTAGGATGAACACATAATTTTTAAATTAAAACAACTTAAAATGCAACAAAAAGGGTCCAAAAACCCACAAAAATAGCTCAATTTTGGTCAATTTTTCACATAATTCAAGAAGAAAAATAAACCACCATCAAGGCCTAGAAAGGACATCACTTCACTCCCTAAGAAGGCTAGTATAGCTAGACCACTCCATGGGAATGAGGTTTTTCCTTCCTTTCCTCTCCAAAAGGTACCAAAAACAAAAGGGTTCAAAACCCACCAAAAACAAGTCAAATTTGAGGGAATCCATTCAAGATCAATATGGAACCCAAAGTCACCATGGATACACTGAAGAGTTACTACTTTAATCCCTAAGAAGGCCATGATGGTTGGACCACCCCACGGGAATGAGGTTTTACAACTCTTTTACTCCATGCAAGCATCAATAACATCATCAAATTCCTTCCAAAACCGCTCCAATTTTTAATGAGTACAACTGAAGGTAACCTTAACAAAAGTCATCTAGGTCAAGTGACTCATCACTTTTCTCATGAGTCATTCCCTCATCGACTCATCACTTGAGGGGGTAGTCATACTCAGTTACAAATCAACAAGCACACACTCAATCAGGCAAATTGTATTCATTCAAAGAATCTTTGACAAAGACAATCATGCTCCTACTTGGGGCAGCAAACAAGCACAAAATATCAATTAAATTACTTGACATTGTTAGCATCATGAAATCATAGGCCTCACCTCTTCATGATAGAACAATATCCAAGCTCAAGCAAGTTCCTTAGCTCATCAGAAGCAAGGATTCAAGAACGCATGCTCTTTCCAGGATTGGGGCATCTAAAGTTGGTTAGGTTACTGAATAACCTTAATCATTGAACATTTTAGTCATCTATTTTTGCTCAATATTATGTTGCACACAATGCATCCCAAAAAGGGGCATCTGTAGACACTAAAATCTGGTCAATCCGATTATGCTACCAAAAGCAATGGCTAAATTGACATACCAAGGCCCCTAGGGCAGCCCTCAGAAGGTATACAATGGTTCTAGCCACTTAGTGCAAGGTTTTGGAAGGTTCTAGGCCATTTTTGGGACCTTTTGGCACCCTGTTCCTATTCGTCCCACCCTAGGATGAATACAGATCCTATTCATCCCACCCTAGAGCGAATAGCAACATTCATCCCAGGGTGGGGCGAATAGCAGGTTTGACTAGCAAAAAGTCAAATCTGGACAAATGGTACCTAGTAACGGTCATTTATCCTACCTACCCATGCCTACAAGTCAGAGCATACAACATATTTATGCCATGCTTCATAAGGGAGGCCAAATTGGGAGATTCTCTTCCCCCTCCAATGCATGCCACCCCGGTGGCCAAGTGGCGCCTCTTGCCACGCATGCCCTTGCATGCCCTTTTGCACATGAGCCCCTTGTGGCTATAAAGTGGATGCATTTTCCACACAAAAAAGGAGAGGAGTTTAAGGTTTAAGCAATGGAGCACTACCGAGATTTCCCCTCACCTGATTGTGCTCTCTTTCCCTCGAGATCTCTTCTTAGCGAAGGAGGTTATCGAGTGACTCAAAGAGACGCAATTTGTTTACACAGACCTATCAATCGAGTGAATTTCCACCCCAAATTTGATGAAAATACCCCCATAGTGTTTTGGACCATTCCCCAATGGAATTGGTGGTAAAATTTAGGCAGAATCGGTGGGCATCCCACCCTCGGGCGCCCCCAATTTGTGATAGTCCTATTCATCCCACCCTAGAACGAATACAAATATATCAACAATTTTGTGAATATTTTTAAATAGGTATTTTCTATATTATCATATGATGTTGCAGTTCAAATTTCATGTCTTTTTGAGTTATATTGGCCGAGATATTGCAATTTGAAGTTTTTGTAGGCTTATGGGACCCACTGGAGCATGCATCAAGATCTGAGCCTGATTTCTGAAATATAACCATATGGGTTCTCTTAAAATGTTATTTTATGCATTCTATCCAATTTTCATGTGTTTTGGATATGTTTAGGTTAGGAAATTGCTTGCTTTGGGTTTTGTAGATTGGAAAAGCGCACTATGATTACGCCATGCCTACGGATGCAATTTCGGTGCAATTTCTAGTGATATCTTCCCAAAACCTCTTATTTTACTTACCTCTATAATTTCATAGCATTTGGAGTTGATTTGGTATAGGCACGCTACATATGCTCCTTTCTTGCCTGTGGGTATTACATGTTTTAGATCATACACACTTGCTATTTGATATTTTTTGTTTCCTTGTGTGTAGGTGTAGGTTATACAATGCATTGGGGAGTAGCATAGGACCTCAAATAATCAAATATCCAAGTGGTGGCAACTTTGGCTCGCCCATTTCAATTGTGGGTACGAGGAAAGACACTGGATGTGCACCGAAGTTCTTTGAAGGATTTGATCCTTGGGCACCATAAATTTGTAACAGTTGTATCATCCATTTGAGCCCTCGAGGGGACATCTTTGTAACCTATATTTGATCCATTTTATTAATAAGAAAACAATTTACTTTGCTTCATTTCTTGTTATTTGGTATCTTTTCCATCTTACTTGCATGCTTTCGATTTGATGCTCATTAGACATAGGGGATAGATGCAATTTGTTATCCATATTTAGGTGCACCATTTTTCCCTACTTCAAGATCATAGTTGGTGCTGGTCAGTGGGCTAGTAACAAAATAATTTATAGCCAAGAGGGATCTTAGATAGGGAGATCCTTTGTCACCATGTTTATTTATTATTATGGCAAAGGTATTGGGAAGGAAGTTGAAGAAGACACACAAAAATGGGCTAATAAGTAAAGTTGAGGCTAGCAATAGCATTGACAACATCACCCATCAATAGTTTGTAGATGATACAACCATTTTTGGTAGGGTAAGGAAAAATGAGGCTAGAGCTTTGAATAACTTATTAAAGGAATATGAAAGAGCATTAGGGTAGAAAGTTAATAGGACAAAATCCAAAATATACTTTCTAAACACTCTAGCTAGAACCAAAGTAGGGATATCTAGATTACTTCAAATGGAGGAGGCAAATTTTCCAGAAATATATCTAGGGATGACCTTATTTGAGGGGATAATGAGGACATAAGGGGATCATGGGCCCATACAACGTTATATTGATTAATATTTTTTGTAGGAAATTACATATTACAATAATGTCCAAACATCATACATAGGACTTGCAAGTGTATAACACACTTAGTCCAAACAAGGAGTTGATGAATAGTTTGATAGAGAAGAAGTATATATTTGATAGAAAGAAAAGTAATATATAGTCTAATTTACCTAATAACAATGCAATCTTTTGATTTTTTGATGGCAATGGTCCCCAATAAGAGCCTCATATAACTTAAAACAATATTGGTGCAAAAAAGAAAGCATAGAAGTTTTAAAGGAGGGGATTTGATAGTAAAAGATGAGTCCTAATATGAAATTATAAAAAAGGACCATTATCTCAATATGGGTATATTGTATTGCAAGGCCAAAATACATGTATGCTAATATTAATCCATAATTTTTAGGAGCTTAAAAAAGATAATTATGAAGTATCTTTGATGTATGATTGTATGATAACCTTCATTTTTAAATATTAATAAGAAATTTTATCTTTGTCTAAAGTTGGATTTTGGATCATTATTTATCATCAAAGTATTTTTTTTGCTTGTGAAAAAACGGTTGTAATGGGGTCCCCCACCCTTGAAAAATCATAACTCTCTCCTTTAGAGCTTGAGAGTTTATAGCTAGATACCTACATCTTTTCATGAAAATTTTGAATTCTTGATTTTCATTTTTTGGATTTTCTTCAATTTTATTTGTAAATACAAATATTCCATAATTCAACATCCTTCTTCTTGATATTTTCCTACAACAACCTTCAAAGTACCAAACTCCATCTCTACTATCTACGTGCTGCAACTTAGTAGAGTAATATTTTTAAAACATCGTGTTATCATAATCTACTTTACCAACTTACCCAGGTGTTGTAGGTGAGTTGGAGACGAGAGGGAAATCCTCCAAGGGAGGTCCCATGTTCGAATCTCCACCCTACCAAAAAGCTGAATTGGGTACCAAAAATCCAATAGATAATGTTGGTGCGGGCAGGGTCGAGTGCGACCCCCGGGTGACTTTGATGGTGTAGAACCCCCTGTTCGTGGTCTCTTAGACCAAGGCAGCCCCGCAAGGGGTTTTTCGCTATAAAAAAAAAAATCTACTTTACCAACTTTGGAGTATTAGTTTCTTTCCTAAATCATAAGTGTAGCCATAGAAATTGTAATAAAAAATTATTGATCTCAAAAAGTTGAAAGTTCATGATTAAATCTTATCAAGGATTATATGCATAATAATTAAATTATGGGTCATAATATATTACAAGTGGAATTTATTTTAATCCCAAATAACCAATTAAAAAACATTTTATCAATTTAATGAGTTATGAAATGAATCTTTTTAAAAAGGAAAATATTTATTTACTTAACAAAGAGGTACAAAACTCTCTAATAAGAGAGATCAAAGTGAACATAACATTTTATAAAATATAACATGAAGACAAAAAAGAACCTCATTATTGGAGTCTTCATCATCCTCGCATACCATCCCTACCCTTCTGCTTCTTGATGATTTGGTGGCAATAACCATGGGCTATATTTATTGCCTAATTCGCTAGTGTGTCAACCTCTTTGTTGAATTCCTACCTTATGTGTTGATAGGATATTTTACCAATTATCCTGCCTAGTTGTCTAATCCTGTCTTGAATAATCTTCAATTATAAATATCTAAAATATTTATTTTTGGCAAGAGCTATTATTATTAGTTTAGAATCCTTGTAAACTGTGACCTGAGTGATTCCTTGCTTTACCACCAATTTTAAGCTGATTTCACATCCAATAGCCTCTGCCATGTTGTTAGATGTTATTCCCAAGCTGGTCATGTATTTGAGTAGGACCTCGCGGGGTCTTATAAGTGTAGACACCAAAATCCAGCCACTTGTAAGTCATCTATACCTTCCTGTCAGCCATGTGTCAGTCATCCACCTTCCCGCCATTATTTGGCCCAAATCCACACCTTCCCGCAATTATTTGGCCCAATTTCACCTTTTCTCGCCATTATTTGGCCCAATTTCACCTTTCCTGCCATTTTTCATTCCCAAATTTATTTAAATTAATATTTATATATATATTTTAATATATATATAAAGATACTTTAAGTGATTTAATCTGAGCCATCCATCCTTCATTTAATCTCATCCGTCCATCCATCTTAATCTGTTTCACAACCTAGATTTATTCTCTACCCTTGGATCCACTTTAATCTTAGCCACACGTTCAAAGTGTCGTTAAAACCCTAAAGTGTGCCCTAAGAGTAGATTATAAATTGAGTCACCTTGATGGCTCAAAAGGCTGGATCTCTTTTACTATCTCTCTTTTGTTATCTATCGCTATCTATCTCTTCTTCAGCTAAACCTACCCATCCATCGTCGTCCCTTTTCGCCGCATCCATCGCCGCATCCGTCGCCAACTTCATCGCCATCCCTTCTGCAGCATTCTGCAGAATCCCCCATTCTTGTCGCAAGTGCCCGCGGGTGTTTACCCGTAGCCACAGACGCAGACCGGCGTCTGCAACCCCGATCCAGAAGCACGCGGGCGTTTAGCAATCGCACCAGGGCGCATTTCGCGGCTCGATTTGATGATTACATCACTTCCGTGTGCCGCTCGGTCTCGCCGCGTTAACATAAAAAGAGGTATAGATTCTAAAGCAAGTAATATTTTTATGTATTAATCCGTCGTTAGATTCTGCATTCTATTTATTTCATTTCTAGGGTTTTAGACTATTTTTTGAGGGCTCACACAGTGGAGCCCTCTTACTAGTTTCTAACCTTTTTGTAGTTTTAATGTGTGTAGGATTTTAATGGCAGATTTGATTGGATGATAGCAGCTGCTTAAGTTGGAGTGGTCCGAGCCAAAGGATACAACGAAGCCCACTCATTCTGTTGAGGTTAAGGATACATTCTTCGGAGACGCCACCATATTGTGCCAGCTAGGGTTTCGGAGAACCCTAGCACAAATTGTAATCTTGTATCACGAAAAGGGTTACAAGCCCTGTTGTACTCAAAAGGAGTTTCTAAACTCCATTGATTAATAAAAATCGTTTGTTTTGTACAACTGTGTTCTGCATTGCTTTTTATCGTGATTTCTTTATCTTTTGTTTGGCGTTGTATCTTTAATCTACAATAAGAATCAATCCCCTACCCCTACTTGATCGGGGCACCATCAAAGAAGAGTGTCGAAAAACATATGTTAGGCAAAGAATTGTTTGCTTTGCATCCTCCCTATGTCAGGAAAGCTTGGAGATTAAGTTGGTAGATCATTATTCTTTTTGTGGGTGATAGATATTCTTCATACTGTTGTTGATAGAAACTAGATTTGACATTTAGGACTAATTCTTGTTTTATCCTTCGTATTAGAATTTTATTGTCCTTACCTTTTCCTTCAAAAATCCTCTGATTTATATCCAACTAGATGTGCCAGATGACCACAAATATTTTAATAGGGGTTTACCTACTAGTTTACCTTTATATTTTTTGTTCCACTTGGTAAAACATGTGTCTATGGTTAACCTTCGAGAGTAGGAAGTACCAAGAATTTTGGTTATTCCTAACCAAATTGAAATTGCCTTTGGGCATTCAAACAAAAGATGGAAAATTGTTTCATTGTTCTACATGCACCTGTAACAAACATGAGACCCTGCTATATTCCTCTTTTGTAGATTATCACCTATTAAGATTTTATTTTGAGAGACTAGCCAGCTGAATACTTGCAGTTTAGGTGGTGCTCTAGTTTTCCACAATATCAATAAATTTTTATTGGCAGACTAATCTACTGATGTTGGACTCGTAGATGCACTGAGTATTCCCCATTACTACTGATGCTACCCCAAATAAGTTTTTTTGGCATCGTGGGATGAAGAGGTCTAATGCTCGTCATGTGGGACTTAAAATAATCCCAATCTCCTTGAAGCTGATATGGAATGGGAGGGGAGATCCAATTCAAAGTTTATGAGGTCCAATAAAACAAGTCACCTAATTTGAGTATTCTTTGGCTTTCCAAGTGATTTTGCAATTTGATTGGAGTTCTCTCTCTTAATGGTGAATTTTTAGGATCAGGTCCTCCCATATATTAATTGACTTACCATATCTCGATAGCCAAAAAATTCTATCCTCTATTATGCTCTTTACAACCACTATATGTTTCCAAACCAACGAGGCTCTAGGAAGTTTATCTATGTGTTTGAGAATTTGAATTCCTATTTGATTATTTACATACTTGCTAACTAGTATGTGTTGCCATGCTCGATTGTGTTTAAGCATATTCCAGAGAAGTTTTTCTCCCAATGCTTTCGAAACTATCTCCGTTTTTTTGATTCCCAATCCTCCTTGAATTTTAGTTTTGGTGACCATCTCCTAATTGACCAAGTGGAACATTTTTCTTTCTGATTGCCTACCTCCTTGCCAAAGAAAATTGCATATAATTCCATTTGCCTTTTGTAAGATAAACATAGAAGCATGATATACTAATAGTTGGTAGACTAGAAGAGAATCTAACACTGATTTGATCAATACTACCCTTCCTGCAATATTGAGCCAACTATTACTGTAACTTTGTATCCTCCTAATCATCTTGTCCAATATTGGGGTCTAACAATATGAGGATTTGAGGTGGAAGCTCATGGGCACTCCTAGATATCTGAAGTATTTTTTTGTGCCAAACCGAAATCCTAGGATAGTGCAAAAGAGTTTGAATATTATTACTGCAATATTTTGTGCATAGAAATGACTCTTTTGAGTGTTTATATGAGCCCTAGTAGCTTGTATGAACCAATCCCGATATTGCTTGATTTGTCCAACATTTGCTTGGTGGCTTAACCTAGAAGAATGATATCATATTCAAATTGGGTGCGTGTTACAACTTTACATCCTACTACAACCTCTATCCCTGTTATTTTTCTTTCTCTTTGAATATGGTTAATTAATCTTCCAAGAGTCTCAACTAAAATTATGTAAAGGTATGGTGATAGTCGACCCCCTTGTCTAATTCCTCTTATAGCTTGATGTTGGTTATCCATTTATTAAGGGTCTATCCATGGGTTTTTTATGCATGCTCTGATCCACTTGATGACCTAATGTGGGAATCCAAAATTTTTTAGGACCTGTTCTACAAATTGTATATTAAATCGATCAAAGACATTTGCCATATCAAGTTTTATAACAATTTGTTTATTTTTCTATTTTATCCTACTGTGGAGGGCTTCATGCACTGTTATTATATTATCATATATTTTTTTCTAGGCATGAACCCCACTTTCTCCTATGATATTAGTTTGTCAAGTTTATTATTTATTCTATTGGCCAACAATTTGGTAATAATTTTATAGGAAGAGTTACATAGATAAATTTTTCTGAATCTAGAGAAATTAGTGGCATTTTTTTCTTTAGGAATCAATGCTAGAAAGGTGGATTTGATGGCTCCACGAAGCTTATTTTTCACCCTAACATCCTCAATAATGCATAGAAAATCTTCTTCGATGATGTGTAAGTATTGCTGGTAAAATTTGTTTGTGAATCCATCAGGTCCAAGATATTTGTCCTTTGGTAGAGCTGTTATAATATCTTTAAGTTCCTCCATAGTGACTGGCTGAATGAGATCTTGTTTGTCTTCCAAACTTAATACTGTCAGTATATGTTGTAGTAGTATTCCTTGGGAATGAGGGTTACCATTTTATCTGGAGAGCAGATCTGAGTAATGTTGATTGACAAGTTCCTTAATTTTATTCCTATATGTATAAGTGGTTCCTTCGTGCTCTATCTCCTTGATTGTGTTCCTTTGGTAGCATTGTATGGTTTTCAGATGAAAATATTTGGTGTTTCTACCCTCCTTGCTTAGCCAAAACATTCGAGATCTAAGCCTCCAATGTGTTTCTTCTTCAATACTTAATGTATTGAGCTTCTGAATTAGGTGATTTCTTACATCTTCTTGCCATGGTTGAGGAGGATGATCCCCAATTTTTGTTTCTAGCTGCTCTAGTTGTTGCATCAATTGCTTCTTGTCCGGTTCTTTATTTTTATACCAACCATTTTTTTTATCATGTGCTTCAATTTTTATGAAATGAATCTTATTCATATTATAATGATATTTTAACAAATCATAATGGTATTTTTTAATAAATAGTTTAGCAGTCTCAAAAATTTAAAAGTTCCAATCCATACTTTGTCCTATAATCCAACAAACAACTCAAATAATTCATTTAGCCATGAAGTCCATCTAATATCATCTTCTTTTGCTTCAACATACAAAAATTCTACTCACTTCATGAAATCATAGTTTGTTTTACCAAATCTAGACTGTTAGTTTTTTCTAATGCATTGATCTATAAATGGATCCCTTAAATTTTTTGTAATCCTTTGGAACATTATTTTGAATTTGCTTCTTTCAAATTTTTATTTTCAACTTCAACTAAACTTACTACTTCATGGTCCTCTATTGAAATCCCTCTATTGGCTAGCCTATTTGCACATTATTTCCCTTCCCTAAACCTAATTTCTTAAAACTTTATAGCAAGGTCTTGTATTTCTACAATGATCCCCTGTATATTCCATGGAGTCTTTGATTTCATCAAAATTGCATTTATTACTATTAGTGAATCACCTTCCATCCATACTTTGTTCCATTTCATTTGTTTACATATTTTTAATCCTTCCAAAGATTCCCAAGCTTCAACTTCATTATTTGTCTTAAATCCACTACTAAAAGCATAATGTGATAAAATCTCATCCCTATTATTTTTTATTATTCCTCCTCTTATTGGTTCTAGATTTCCTTTAGAAGCTCCATAAAAATTTAATTTGATTGACTCTGCTTTTGATGGTTTCCACTTTATATTGTTTGCCTTCTTTTTGTTTCTCCTATATCCACTATGATAATTCTAATTGATGACTTGATTGCATCTATCAAGGATTTTTGTGGTTTCCACTTTATATTGTTTTTCATTTTGTTTCTTCTATAGCCACTATCATAAATCCAATTAATAACTTGATTTCATCTATCAAGAATATTTACTTCAAGATTAGGGATTTGATGAGTTGATAGGGTTGGTTTAAAATCCTCTATGGATAAACAAATCTTCCTTTTCATTACCTTTAAATATTATTCTATTCCTTTCCAACCATACAATCGAAAGTATTATATATTTTGATGTATCCCAAATTTTCTATAATGCCTCACTTTTAAAAGTACTCTACTATTACTTTAATCATTTTTCAATTCTACCATTCATCACCATGGATTTACCAAATATATTAAGAATTCATTGCCATAGTTCCCAGACTATTAAGTAGTTTCCCAAGATATGGTCTATAATTTCCTCCTCCTTTTTACATAGAACACATTATGAGGGACCATGAAAATGCCTTTTCATTAGGTTATCCCATGATACAATTTTACTATGACCTACTAGCCATACAAACATTTTAACTTTTGGAATGCTTAGGCTATCCCAAATATCTCTCCACATTCTTGCAATATTCATTTTTTTGGTGTTTTATATCATATCTGCTTCTTGATATATATTCTCTTGAGCTATTCAACTCCTAAATTATCTTATCCTTGGCTCCCATAAGAATAATTATTGTTGTTATCTTTTTGCTCAACTGCCTCCTGACAACAACGTTTGGTATACTTGTAAAAAAATCTTATTTCCATTTGTATCTTCCTTCCTGATCCTTGTACATAATGTTTGAAACTCCATAACCATATTTATATTGAAGTAATCTCATCCATGGTTTCAAAATTAGATTTAGACTGAGTTGTATTTTATCACACCAAGTATCCATCCAAATAGAAAATTTTTCTCTAGTTCCCACCACCCATCGTAGACCTTTAATCACTAGATCAATTAATTTTTTCAAAACCATTCCATAGTGTAGAACCATATGGTGGTAAGAATGCAATAAATATTAAGATTGGGTTATTGGGCTCAATGTACTTAGAAGAATTTTTGCCTATTGTCTTTGACTCTCTTTGTATACTCTCCAAATTACTTTTTTCCTTAGAGCTAAGTTTGCATTCATAATAAATCTTAAACTAAGACCTCTCCTAGTTTTATCATCACACACCTTGCTTCACTTTACCAAAGGAAATGTTGGCTTTTTATCCAGATTGTTACTGGTCCCAATATCTAGGATCTTGAGTAGTATCAAATATAAAAGCAATTGCTGTATTAAATGGCCAAAATAATGAACATAACTTTCAAAATAATAACAATAATATGAATAAAATGGTCAATATAATTCATGCAATGACATAAATAAAAATTACATTATCTTGATCAAATTGTATACAAGCTTCTTTATATGATGCTTGAAATACATATATCCCTCAATGATATTGATCCATTACATGGATCTTTGTCTCCATAATATAGCCTTACAAAAATGACTCTTTAATACTTGACTATTTCTCTCCTCACATATCCAAGAGATGTATCTTTTCCTATTCCATGCATAAGATAAATTCTCTCATGTATTTTGGCTTCTCATCTTGTCACTTGTATACATGAATCTTGGATCTCTATTTGCACATTTTATTCTATGACACTTGAACACTCCTACTTGCACACTCCTACTTGCACACTTGCACACTTTACTATATGACACATTGCACACTCCTACACACTCTATTACAATACACTTGTGCACATTCTCACTCCTCACACTTGCACACATAATTACATGACACTTGTGCACATCCTACACATGAACACTTACATAAAGGGGAAATATAAATCACACTTCTAAACTATAGAATCATACCCTAATATATTACATATTTATAATTGTACCATAAAGGTACCATGGGGGTACATTTGTATGTACCAAATAATGTAATATTCTTGTATAAGAAATTTCCTTTTGTCATGTAATTCTAACCACAAAATGACCACATAATATAGATACTTTTTTATTTTTCCAATTTTGGCATAGTATACAAGGACATATAATATGTTTGTGGTAGGTATTACATTATTTGGTACCTTTTGTAAATATTTAGATTATGACATGTGTTTAATATTTGAGTTCATAGTATGTGTCAAGTTATTAAGTGTGAATATGTGTCATGTAAATAAGTGTGTGAGGTGTCTTGTTTGTAAGTGCGAGTTATGAGAGTGAAGTGTCAATTTTAGAAGTAGGTAATTATGAGTAATCATGAGACTTTATATTTATGTAATATATGAGATTTATTATGTAATGTTCTCCTATGAGTTTGAGAAGAGCAAAGGTCAATAATCATATAAGATGAAGAGTCTCATGTCTCTATATATTGAAGACAAAATACGTAACTTGAGAAAACATTGCATTTATGTATTGCTTTAATAGTTTCAATAATGTTAGATTTTGATGGGAGTTAGTAAAACCAAAAGATTAAGGATAACTAATATGAGATAACTATAAAACTAATGGTACAATAATATGTAGGAAAATAAAGAGATGAACATCTACAAATAACTCAGAAATATGCCATTAATGAGAATGATGAAAATAGTACAATGCTATACAATGGAGGACATGAAAAATCCATGAAAGTATATGAAAGAACTACATTGTACCATACTACACACTATATATACCACACACTATATACCTACTATATCACTCTCCCTCTCTCTCACTACTACACCTATGAGGCCTTTATATAGAAAGATGAAGAAAACAATCTTATATTGAGAGGGGGGGTCAACAATATAAGATCACTTTTTACTTTTCTTTCCCAATAAATATTATTCAATGTATAGATAGCAATATCAATAGTAGTAATTGTTGGTCATCAAATCCGCACAAGAAAGGACTTTCGGTGGGTTTGCACGCCCTAGACCTACGACCAACATTGAAAGGCCGAGGGGAAGAGATGCCCCTCGTGCCAATCTCCAGAGAAAGGCCGGCTCCTATACTAATCTACTTTTGGGGTTTAAGGCAAGAGTGCAGGAAAGAAATGAACAGGGTAAGGGTTAGGAAAAGAAATAAAAATGAGTAAGGGTTAGATAAAGAAATAAAAAGAGTAGGGGTTAGAAGATGATGATTTAATGTGGGAGAGAACAGGAAGAACGATCACTCGCTAATAACTTGAATAGCAGCAAATAACACCAAGAATAGATGAAAGAAATGTGATACTCGCTTTCCTATGTATCCTCTGGACGAGTTCACAGGGTTCTCATTTCTCTCTCGCTAGAATTCAGGGTTCAGAGTAACAGCGATTAAGACAAGAGAATAATAGAAACCACGACCCACCAGGCAGCATAAAAGAAAGCCTATACGATGTTTTTCCTCTCCTATGTATCCTTTAGGGCAAATTTTAGGGTACAGTACCCAATCACACACCGAATTCAAGATTCAGAGTCTCAGTATACGAGTGCAAACAGACAAAAGAATTAAGCATAGAAGGCAACATAAAAGAGAGAAATGGAGTACAAAAATCTTTAGTATTAGACGCAGGACATCAAGTTAAAGCAGCTTTCTAGCAGAAAGTTCCCCCCATATTTTACATTGCAAAGCTTGGGTTTTTATAGAGGACCCGGCCCTCTGAATCATTATTACAAAAATGGTGGAGTACACCCTCGAGCCCTGAGAAATTGGCTCCTCGCTGCTGCTGCGGATGATCTCTCAAATCGGCTACCAAAACTGGTAATGGTGACCGAGTCAACCGAAGAAAGTCGCATTAAATGAGCCACTTGGGTGTCCTTGGATTGTAGGTGCGGTGCTCGAGTGGCGGCCATGCTTGCCGGGTTCTTCTCATGGATTGATACTTCGCATCCAATTGCCAAAAATGAGCAGCAGGATTACCGAGCAAGAAAATATGCATTTATGAGGCTCTCTGATCGCCTCGAGAAAATGCCCAACTTGGGAAGCGTTCCTGGGAAGTGCCTCACTGATTTATGCTTTGCAAAACTACTTCGAGGGTGTGGAGGGCCGAAGCCGATCTCCCTCTATCCTTCGCTGCTTCGCTGGCAAAACTGCTTCGCTGATGGGTCAAGAAAAACGCTTCGGGCTGATCTTCTTTTGAAACGGTGGCTCGGGGGAGTTTTGGCTGAAGCACTTTCTCGACCTCTACTGCTTTGGGTGAAAACTGGCCGAAGTGGATTTTAGAAATACTTCGGGCCCTAAGTAATTTCTTTGCCTTAGCTGATTCGGGCTATCTTTTCTTCTTCAGCGAAGTTGCTTGGATGCCGCTTCGCAAAACTCTTCACCCGAAGTAGCCACTGGGAATGCTTTGGGTGCGAAGCATTTCCTTCGCTTTCTCGACAAAGTTTTCGCCCGAAGTGATGATTTGAAGCGCTTCAGGCCCGAAGCTCTTTTATTTTCATTTTGTCCACTAGGGGGCGATAGGGAAAACCAAAATTGCTATAACTTATAAACAAAAGAAAACTTTCAACAAAACAAATATCATACATAGTTTTAATTTTTCTGCCCCTTGGTGGAATGTGACAAAATTGTCAACATTATTGGCGGCTCGCGGGGCAATGAGCTCGTCTTGGTGGTAGAACCCTCAAATTTTATCCATTGGGCCAGAGTTACCTCCAGACCTTTCTCTTTGTTCTTTTTTTGGGGGCGCTTCCATAGCTTGTCCTTCCTCTTCCTCTTCTCTCTCCCCTACCGCTTCTTCTCCTCCTGTCGCCATTGCTTCTGCTATGTCTTCAGCCATTGGCAATGGGGCCAGGTGGGCGTGGATGTCTCTTAAGGTTCGGCGAACCTGAGACCAGATGCTTTTTGTGAACAACTCCTGATCTTCCAGGGATTTGACCAAAGCATAGAACCTATCGATCTGCCTGATTTTTGCATGTTGGGACCTGGTATACAGATCGTTTAGGGAGGTGATGATTCTACAGTATTTCAATATGTAATCAGCAACCTACTTCTTTATTATTGGTTCGGCCCACTCATCTATCTTCAAGACGTTGCCTTCAAACTACTGCCACTTCAACATGATTTCTTCCTTGGCTAAGGGCTTCCCATCATTATCCATGAAGCTCGGGAAGCCTAAGGAGGAAAGGTCCTCGAAGTAGCCCATTGACGCGTGCCTCTCGCTCTCAAATGTGTCTAGTAGGATTTTCACCTTTTGTGCTTTCTTGGCTATGGAGAAAAATGCACGAACTATGGCTTGGGCGGTTGACCAATCCCTTGCTGTCTGACTCATCGCTGTGAGCTTCAAATCTTGATACCTTGCATTTTGGACCTTAAGGGCCAGCTTGAGTCGAGCTCTAACATTCTGAATGACCACTTCAACGATTGGCCCTCCTTCGGTGGCGACAACTTGGGCTTCTATGGTGTAAGCTAAAACTAAAAGGGCACTAACAGCCCGAGACCTGAAATTCTTGAGCAGATGTGAGCGAATCTCCTTTATTTTGCTCCTATCAAGTAGCCCTAGGCCTTCCTTCTCGTGTAGCTAGATCTGAGCTTGCAAGATCTTACTTTCAAGCTCCTTGTCCCTCAAATCATTTTTGGCCTACCTTTGTGTTTGATTCTCAGCTGTGCACTCTAGCTATGCTATTTGCAGCTTTAGGGCATGTGCTTCTTTTTGCATCAGCTTGCATTGCTCCTCGACCTCTGCCAATTTGGAGTGAGCCCTTACTAGATCCTCCTCCAGCTTGATGTTAGCACTCTCGGCTTCAAACCTGCGTTTGTTGGCAATGTTGGCATGTGCCTTGAAGGTCTCAATTCCTGTGTGCATAGAGGCGGACTCCTTGTCCACGTTCATATGTTCCAAGTCCTTTTCTTTATCCTGATATTCATAGTCCGTTGGAGTCATTTCGTCCAGGGGCTTTTGGACTTTGGGTATCTTCTTTACTTTATGCAACTTTCCCGCCTCCAAATCGAAGATGGCGCACCTCTCAACTTGAGTGAGCGAGCGCCCTTTCTTCTTTCTTGCCTCTTTTAACATTCTCTCTGTGTTCTGTCAGGCTTGGAGGAGTTTTTTGGCCAAGGGGGATTCTCGTATTGAGGACAGATCGGAGTCGAATGCGGCTAGATCTCCAGCCGAGGGATTGAACAAATATAAAGAGTTGAAGGGGATAGCCTCACCCGAAGGTTTAGCAACAGGGGTGACGGGGGCTTCGACGAGTGGGAACACGTTGTGTACAATGGAGGAATCAGCCTCAGGGTTCGGCATTGGACTATTAGCTTCGCCCTGGTTGATGACTGGAGGATTGGCAGTGTGGCTGGGTGAAGTAACTTTGACAGGTTTGTCCTGGCCAGAATACTTGAGGGGAGTAGTTAGGGACACGACGTGAGAAGGCGAATGACCTTGTGGAGGTAGGGTGGATAGGTGAGAGCTTTTGGCCAGGGTCGGGATAGACTTACGAGCAACCAGAGCATAAGGTGAAGAAGACGTACCTATGTGCCCTCTTGGCAAAGCGACCATGGTGATCTCTTGGGTGATTGGCCCTTGTTCCTCCTGGGCCTCGATACTTTCAGCTTCCATGACTTCCATGAGTTCCTCCACATTAATGACATCTATGTTTGGGATCGTTTTGGCACTTAGTGGAGTTCCTTCGTCGTTTTCTTTGGTCGAGCCCGATGCTGATCTTTCGGCAGGGGCGCTCGGAGTGCCTGTACGCGATCACTTTGGGAAGTTCGAGGGTGCCTGCGTAGGTCCCTGCTCCTTTCTTTTCCTCCTCTCGAGGGGTTGCTTCGATTCCTCTATTGCTATCTCAAGATATTCGGATGGCGTCTGTAGTAAAGCTTTTGGTGTGGCCCTGGCTACTTTTTCGTTAGGGACATTATCGGTCCTTCCGAGGCTTTCGCTTGAACTTGGGGTGGTCGGTGGAACAAAGTCGACGAAGGACAAGGGTTCCCAAGACCCAATATTGGTCTGATATACAATTATGAATTCCCTATCCATTGTTAGAAGCCCGTAAGAATTCATCTTTCGACGATGGACTCTCATAATCCACCATTATCTTAACTGCTCCTTGTCTCAGTCTTTCAACTCATCTTTTAAATCGTCCTTTGCTTTTCTCTAGAAAGTGGAGTCAGGAGTTGGGAATGGGTACTGGTCTGGGTCGAATTCGACCTCCATAAGATAGAAGTCATGCCAAGGAGGCAACGTCCTCATCTTCTCTAAGTGCCACTCCAGGTCCGTACCATTGGGGTTATTCCTCTGCTCTAGGATTTCGAGGCGAGGACAGACATGGAAGTTTTTGCTTTTCAAGTGATCTCTCATCACCCCCAACGGGTCGTAGAGCCACCTCTGTGGTATTTGAAGCAGACCAAAATCGACAAGCCTCTCCTCCAGGTATATGTTCTGCTTCAAGGCAAAGACTTCGATCACTCCCATATTGAAGGGGAAGTCACAAGTGTGTGCCCACTTCCATCCATGGCCGTAGGCTTCATCGATCGCGTTGCTCTACCGAGCAACTTCCAGGGCAAATTCATACTTTGAAGGGAAAAAAGGCAGCAGGAAGGGTTTCCCCGTGAAGCCGAAAAGGCGGATCACAAGCCCTTGTGTTAATTGAAACACATCCCCCTTTTCTCCAGTACCACTTTATCTCTAAGGCAGAGAGGCACCCGGGGGCTAGACTTTGTCAGGACATGCATTGCAGGTCCCAAAAATTGCTGATTGAAAGGGTAATAAGACTCCAACCTCAGCAAGAGATGGGTCCACTGATATATAGGCAAAGGTATCCCATCCTTGCCAACTGGTGAAACATCACAATGGTGAAGGGCTTTATGTACATGAAAAAAGAAGAGCCAAACCAAGAAGGAACAAGGTTGGAAGTGCAGCTCCTTGCTAGCATCCTTCATGGATGCTAATCGTATATGCAGATTTTGGGCCACCCATTCTGCCCAATCAAAGAAAACTGGGTTGGTGTTCGGCCACAAAGTGTCGAGGGCGTAGAACTCTCCTCTGGAAATGCATTCGGCTAGAGACACCTGCCATGGATATACCAAAGTATCGCCTGACAAGCCTACCACCCATGCAATGATAGAGAATATATTCGTGTTCTTGAAGGCCTCCAAGGGCAGGGGCATTTGGGGTCACTTGCCGGAAGGAAGTTCGCTCTTGAGGTTTTCATGCAAAAAGCTCAGGATGAAGGGATTAGAGGTGAACTTCTCTGTTTGTTCGCTCAGTCGACATTGCAAATGGTATAGCATTTTGGTGGCCTTTGTCGTGGTGCGAACACTGCCTGCACATCCTCCTTCAGAATGGAAAACAACTTTTGACCCGAGGCATCCAACACCTGTCTGGTTTGTGGTTGGTAGTTCTGAGCGATGGCGCATATGAGCTCAAGGCAATGATGTGTAGGAGGGACTAGATACCAATAGATGTGGGAATGATACGCCGTGGCCCTCTTGTTCTCCGGTGAGAGCCTACTTTGCATGAAGTCGATGGTACCCCGAAGCTCGGCCACGGTTCTTGAGAGCTCTGGGTCTCTGATTTTCACCCACTTATCGACATGTGGTTCTATGCTGGGCTCATCATCGGATTCCTCCCTTCCTTCCATTACTTGTTTTCTTGGGTGTGGGGGAGGATTGACCCTCCTAGGTCTATATTTCTTTTCTTCCACGGCTCTCACCTTCTCTAGAACGATCGTCTCTGGTTCTTTTCCCTTCTGAGTGGGGTTCTTCTTTCCCATCATGAACGATCGCAGCATAATGACTTGTGATATAGAAGAGTTTCGCACCTCAAAACAAGGGACAGGATAATCACGACGGACAACGAAACCTTTGATGCAGAAGCTCTCCGAGGTGACAGAATGCAAACTTGACTCTCACACTTGCAAATGGTTTGTTCTTAACGGTCATCTGCATTTTATAGCTTTGGAGGGCAACTTCCTGCATTTATGGCAACTGTCGTAATTACTTCATGGGTTTGTCCTGAGAGTATCGTTGTGGCATCTGATTGGCCATATGGTGGCATCGTACATGGGGCCACGCAATTTGGCGATTGGATATTGTATTGGGAATGCGAATCGCTGCCATCTGGTACTTTAGGGTGGCTTTTTGGTTCACGAACTGCCTTGGGATGAGTGTCGTTTCTTTCGTGTTGAGTTCATCTACTTCGGCCCCCTTTCAAGGCTGTTGTAGACATGATCCCCGAGGCATATCCTAAATGCATCTGCCTTGTATGCGAGGTTCGACGATATGGAGTTGGTGTGGAAAATACTTCATCGTGAAGTTCTTCTTCGAGGTGATTTCCTTCATTTCGGGCCCGAAGTTCCCCTTTTTCCACGCTGTTGCTTCGATTAACAAATATCGCCGATCAAAACCTGTTTCATCGAGGAGGGCCTTGCCAAGAATTACTTTGGACAACGCCTTCGGCACATTTTTTTAAGCGAAGCATTTTCCACATCCTTGATTTGCATGTGGTTTGGTTCTGCGAGGATGAACTGCTTCGCAACGAACTTCCCTTCGTCGGCTACTTCGGATCGAAACCCCCCTGAAGGCGATTTCGATCATGCTTGTGAAGCCAAAGCCAGGAATCTAGCTTTTGTGGTTGAAGTGGCACTTGCCCTCCATGATATTTTGAACAGAGTGCAGACAAAGCACTAAAAACCTATATACAAAAATATATGCAAGAAATTTTTTTTTTAAAGGGAAATACATACCTCAGCGATCAAAGGTCTTCAGGTGGAGACCATTGACAGAGATTGGTAGTACTTGGCCATTCACATCTTTGAGGATGAAGGAATTGGCTGAATTCACTTTTACTATTTCAAACGGTCCGTCCTAGAACGCATCCATTTTGTCATGATTCCCAGGCTTGGCCTTCCATGAATCCCACCTCCATACCAGGTCTCCTGCTTTGAATGTGCGATCGGATGATTTCCTTTTGAACCATTCTCGAGTGACATCAGCATGCCGTGTGAAGTTTTGGTAGGCCTTTTCACGTTCCTCTTCTAGTTGTAGTAGTTGAACCAGGCGTCTCTCCATCGGGTTAGCTTCATCTTCTTCTAGCAACTGTAATGCAGGGATCTCGATGTGAGTGGGCAGGATGGCCTCCTTACCGTAGACCAGAGCATAAGCAAAGTCTTGATTGACCTTTTGACAGAAACCCGATCGGCCCATAGGGCCCGATCCAGAAGGAGGTGCCAAGTTCTTTTGTTTTGATCAATCAGCTTTCTCAGTATCCTCAATAGGGTTTTGTTGGTGGATTCTGCCAGTCCATTGCCCTGGGGGTAATAGTTGGAAGAAAATTTGTGATATATCCCATACTTGTATAGGAACTTGTTGATATTTGCGCCCATGAAACCATGACCGTTATCTGTAATAATTGCTTCGGGGATGCCGAAGCGGGTAATCAAACCTTCTAGGAAGGTGACGACAGTATCTTGATCTACGTGTTTTGTGGGGACTTCCTCGGCCCATCTGGTGAAGTAATCAATCATAGTCAGAATGAATTTGTGCCCAGCAGAGGAGTTTGGCGATATGGCCCCTACGAAATCCAGTCCCCATTGCTGAAAGGGTGTTTCCACCTATATCGATCGGAGGGGCATTGGAGCATTTCTGCTTCGGCCGACAAATTTTTGGCACTGCTCGCACCTATGGCAAACGGAGAAGGCATCGACAAAGAGTGTGGGCCAATAGTAACTGTTGAAAATGTTGTCACATTCCACCAAGGGGCAGAAAAATTGAAACTTTGTATAATATTTGTTTTGTTGAAAGTTTTCTTTTGTTTATAAGTTATAGCAATTTTGGTTTTCCCTATCGCCCCCTGGTGGAAAAAATGAAAAGAAAGGAGCTTCAGGCCCGAAGCGCTTCAAATCATCACTTCGAGCGAAAACTTTGCTGAAAAGGGGACGAAGGAAACACTTCACACCCGAAGCATTCCCAGCGACTACTTCAGGTGAAGAGTTTGCGAAGCAGCATCCAAGCGAGTTCACCGAAGAAGAAAAGATAGCCTAAATCGGCTAAGGCAAAGAAAATACTTCGGGCCCGAAGTATTTCTAAAATCCACTTCAGCCAGATTTCTCCCGAAGTAGTATAATTCGAAGAAGTGCTTCATCCAAAACTCCCCTAAACCACCGTTTCAAAAGAAAATCGGCCCGAAGTGTTTGTCCCAACCCATCAGCAAAGTAGTTTTGCCAACGAAGCAACGAAGGATAAAGAAGATCGGCTTCGGCACTCTGTTCCCCCAAAGTAGTTTTGCAAAGCAAAAATCAGCGAGGCACTTCTCAAGAACACTTCCCAAGTTGGGCATCTCCCGAGGCAGTCAGAAGGCCTCATAAATGCATATTTTCTTGCCCAATAAGCCCACTACTCATTTTTGGCAATTAGATGCGAAGTATCAGCCCGTGAAGAAGAGCTCGGCAAGCATGGCCGCCACTCGAGCACCGCACTTGCAATCCAAGGACACCCAGGTGGCTCATTTAATGCGTCTTTCCCTGGCTGACTCGGTCACCATTACCAGTTTTGGTAGCCGATTTGAGAGATCATCCGCAGCAGCAGTGAGGAGCCGATTTCTCAAGGCCCGAGGGTGTACTCCATCGTTTTTGTAATAATGATTCAAAGGGCCGGGTCCTCTATAAAAACATAGGCATGTAATGTAAAAAGGGGGGGGAAATTTCTGCTAGAAAGCTGCTGTAACTTGATGTCCTGTGTTTAATACTAAAGATCTTTTGTGCTTTATTTCTCTCTTTTATGCTGCCTTCTGTGCTTAATTCTTTTGTCTTTTTTCGTTTGCATACTGAGACTCTAAACCTTGAATCCGATGTGCGATCGGGGACTGAACCCCTAAAATTCGCCTTGAAGGATACATAGGAGAGGAAAAATGCCTTGTCGTTTTCTTTTATGCTGTCTGGTGGATTGAGGTTTCTGTTATTCCCTTATCTCAATCGTTGTTACTTTGAACCTTGAATTCCAGCGAGAAAGAAAGGAGAACCCTGCGAACCCGTCCAGAGGATACATAGGAAGTTTGGCATTTCATTTCCTTCATGCTATTCTTGGTATTTCCTATTGCTATTCGGGTTGTCAGCAAGTAATCGTGCTTCCTATTCTCTCCCACCTTAAATCATCATCTTCTAACCCTTTCTCTTTTTATTTTCTTTCTCTAACCCTTACCCTGTTTATTTCTTTCCTGCACTCTTGTCTCAAACCCCAAAAGTAGATTAGTATAGGAGTCGACCTTCTCCGGAGATCGACACGAGGGGCATCTCTTCCTCTTGGCCTTTCAATGTTGGTCGTAGGTCTAGGGCACGCAAACCCACTGAAAGTCCTTTCCTGTGTGGATTTGATGACCAACAGTTTCTGGCACGCCCGGTGGGACCCAAGGTCCCATATTTGAGAAAATTTCTAGCCCATCTTCATCGGGGCCAGTAGTTCTGACAAATTCTCGGTGAGATCCGGTCAGTCTCACCCCCTGAGTAGTAGTGAGAATCGATGCTCTCATTACTAAGAGACTCTTAGCATCTGGCGACTCTGTTTTACCCAAGAATCTTCAAGTCATAAAGACCAGTACTAAAAACCTGTGCCTTCATGCAAACAAGATGGAGAGTTAGGAATAGAGGAGAGGAAACTGAGTTCTTTGAGCTTGATATTGATGCCTTTTGGGAATGCTCTAGGTTAGTTACCCTCGAATATCTCTTATGCGGGACATCCTCGCAAGAGGCTGCTGTTGACGAGCAAGGCCTAACTTCCGATAGCACAGTGGCTAGTTTTCCTTCGAATCCTCCCAACTCATCGAAGCATCCTAGTGCCTCAATTCCCATTGCCCTTCCGAAGAGCAACCCAAGAGGGACTTCGGGGACTTCTATTCCACAGAACCCAGGCACAAATATGGCCCAGCAACAACAACAACAACAACAACAGTAGCAACCGTCGCCCAGATTATTCCCAGCATGGAATTCTTTGTCACCATTGAATCTCGCGGGTCAAGGACAAGTTCCACATGTTGCCATAGAAAAGCTTTTGATGTTCGACGAAACTGGAAAGACTGCTCTAGAGCATATCCAGGACATCATTTCCCTGGCGGCAATCCATGATATCACAGAAGAGCGAGTGATGGTGAAGCTCCTGGTTCTCTCCCTTAGAGGAAAACTCCTCTATTGGTATAGATCTCTACCATCCGGAACTATTATAGGATGGGACCAGTTAGCCGGACAGTTGATGCAAGGCTTCAACGAGTCCATTGATCCAACTTCTCTTCTGTAGCAATTCACTTCGATCCAAAGACATCTGCAAGAAGAGATTATAGACTTCAATGTTAGGTTTACTCAAACTTGGAAAAGAGTCCTAGTTGGGCTTCGCCCAACTGACGAAGCCGCAACATACTACTTCCTTCGGGCATTCAACCCTGATATCGGCCTTATGATAAGGTACTCAAATGTCAATACTTTTCCAAAGTTGTATGGGTTAGCCAAGAAAGCAGAAATGAACCTCATAGCCGTGGGTAAACTCCCTCAAAGAATGCCAATGCCCATACTCCCTAAGTTCCTTCAAACCGAGTATGCGAGCGCAGTCGCTCCATAGATTTTTGCAATCCCTGCATACCCGATCTCATCCTGGAACCTGAATCCTGTTGTCTCGCAGATCCTTGCTCCATAGATACATTTCCCCACACTTTCAACTACGTCGCCCACTATTACTCCAACATTTCCAATGTTGCCAGCACCCCTCCAACATCCTGCCCTCCCGCTGATACCAACTATGGCTTCTTTACCATCAGTTCCCAAGGCCAATGATATGCAAGCCAAGATACTGCAAGAAATGCAATCGTTAAATGCCACAGTGCAGACCTTGTCCAAAAACATGACCGTTGTCAAGAAGAAGCAAGCGCAACAAGAGTTTCTACCAAGAAGGTCTTAGCCCATGCCTGCACTTACCAAAGATCAAGCGGTCCATCAAGGAAAAGCTTCGACAAGAAATGCTACGATAGATGAAGTCCCAAGCACTTTCGATCATGTATACTAGTGCTCTACATGTAATGATCCTCATGAGGAGAATACATGCATGTTGCATCAACACTACATGCAGACACTAGCTAGCAGCGGTCAGGGTGGTCAAGTCAACGTCATCAGACAATTGGATCAAAACTTGTCCATCGATGAGGAAGAGCCAGTCGCAGTCCTTACCAGGGGAGGTAAAAGGATGATAGAGGTGGATGCTACTCAGATGGCTCCCTTGAAGGTTCACACTCGATTTGAGAAAAGACAACCATCCTCTTTGACCTCGAGCGAAGTTCCTTCGCTAGCTCTGATCAAAGAAAAGGCCCAAAAGGCCACTATCGAACCACCTCAGGTGGAAACCAAAAAATAGGCTAAGGAGAAGCTCAAGTTTCCCTCGCTCACCAAGTGATAAAGGGTCAAAGCGACAGATCAATATTGCACCAAGTACGAACCGAGAAAGGAACCTGAGGTGCATAGCTCCCCAGCCTACAACATTGTAGAAGAATTGAAGAGAATTCCAGCCAAGATCAGTTTGTATGATACTCTGCAACTTCTTGGACAAGTGGACCTGCTACAAGAATCATTGAAGAGGATCAATACAAAAAAGGTAGAGCCGCTCACCCTGGTGTAGACCCTGTCCGTGTCCATCACGGGGAAAAATAGACCACCACCATTCTACTTATCCTTACAAATGGAAGGATATATCGTGCATAACTGCATGATAGATTCTGGAGCTATGACGACAGTAATGCTGAAAGTGGTATGCGAGGAAATAGGCATGGAATACACACGAAGCAGTCATGGAGTCCTCCAGATGGATAGTACCCCAGTGAATACTATAGGTGTCATCAAAGATATTCCTATTCGGCTACATAAGACACCTCAAATCGTAGTCATACAAGAGGTGGTAGTCGTGGACCTAGAGCCCTACTTCAGCATGTGCCTGTCAAGGGAATTCACGGCAAAGCTGGGTGGATATCTGTCCATGGACTACACTCATCTGGATATCCCATTCAAAGGGAAGAAGGTAAAAATCTATAATGAAAAGCCTTCTACGTTCCTGGTTTAGAAGATGTCCGAGGCAAAGATCAGTGACCCTATGCATACGATCACAGAAGAGCTAGAGCAAGTGGATCTGGTCCAGGAATCCCTCGCACAGTTGTGTTGTGAAGATGAATTTTCATTGGTAGATTTCAATGCCATGATAGAGACTGAGGTGGGGTGCTACACCATTGCAAAGTCCAAGAAACCATCCAAAATGGAGGGAAAGGTTTATGCTCAAGAAGGACTGTGTAAATTGTTCTTCGACGGTGCCCGATGTAAGAACGATGCTGGGGCAGGAATTCTTTTGATTTCGTCGTCCGATGAGCAAAAGGAGTATTGCTATTGATTGACATGGAGCTGCACCAAAAATGCAGTAGAATACGAAGCCTTGTGCTTAGGACTCAAGAAAGCTGACAAGTTAGGCATAAGGCATCTTCAAATCTTCGAAGATTCCGAACTAGTTTGCAACCAGGTCACCAACAGATGCTCTTCAAAGAAGCACTATCTTAAATCATACCGTAATAGGGTATGGGACTTGTTCGACCAGTTCATGATGAGGCCTGGAAATGCCTCAATCATAACATGTTTTGTACACTAAAAATGCCTATAAACTCTGATGTTTTATCTGGTATGTTATTTAAGTTGATTTAATATGTTGTATATTAACCATTTTGCATGATCAATGTATTTGAAATATTATATGCTGATTTTATAACTTTTTGCATAGTTTTGTGTTCTTTTTGCTATGATTTGCTACAATGGGATATGCTTAGAATAATAGCAGCATTTCACTAATCATATTTTGATTTGTTTCAAGCATTTACTTCACCTATATCTGGCAACAAGTGCAAGCAAACTGTTGTGTGCAAAGAAATCGGGTCTTTCCCATGTAAATTCCAGCCAGCTGTCCATAAATAGCAAGGCATGGAATTCACATGAGAAAAGGGATGAAGACCATTAGAATTTGATCTTAGGAGATAACCCACCCGAGAGATGCAGAAGAAATCAATGGAAAAGCATACATTTGTTCATTCCGAAGTATCTTCGAAATAAAAAGATATCTTCGAAATGAAGAAACACAGTATCTTCAGAATGAACAGGATCTTCGGAATGAAGAATGTAGCGTCTTCGGAATGAGCAGATCTTCGGAATGAAGCATGCAGTATCTTTAGAATGAGCGATCTTCAAAATGAGAATGCAGTATCTTCGGAATGAGCGATCTTCGAAATGAAAACTGCACTGTCTTCGGAATGAAGCCACTTATCTTCGAAATGAAGAACAGAATGTGTTTTTGACCTTTTGATCGATTTTTGAAGCCGAGAAAAGGGAAATAAAGGTTGGAAAAAGTAAAGAGAAATATCTTCCATCTGTCTTTGCCGTCATTGCCAACCAAAGCCATCATTAAGGGAAAGATAAGGTTTTAGTCCTCTTCTAGGATAAAACCAGAATTTGTTGCAGCATTGTAGGATTAGATCTTTTGAGATATTCTTTGTTTGTAATCAGATCATAGGATAGCTATAAATATTGCTCCCGTTCAGGTTGAGCCGGGTGGTAATAGAAAATAGATAGAAAATAGAGTAAGGAAGCTAGCAGAAAATACAAAGTATAACTAGAAATTGACTGTTATAGTCCTGTAACAGTTTTTTAGCAGAATTCTTGTAATCATGTCTTTTGATCAATAAAGTGCACCAGTTCTATTTCAAATTACTTATAAATGAGTGTGATTAAGATTTAGAAAAATAGAGAGACTTACACCTTCTTCTGGACAAAGAGGCTGGCCACTTCCAGACCTAGGAGGAGGACTAACAAAGCAGGTTTTTATTCTGATTTTGCTGCAGCAGAATGAGTCCTAGAACTTGTTATGTCAAATTGCTTGTAAATAGTTGACAATAATTACAGTATTAGTTTATTTATGCTAAGTTTAATCTTGTGCTTAAAGCTTTTAGTTGCAATCTTACTTTCAAAAAAGTTTCCACTTTATTTTCAGGTTGTTATTTCCAGAATTTACTGTTTTTCAGCAATTTCCTACATTTTTATGTTTTGCTGTCAAAATATGAACAGAAGATTGACAACCTTCTGTTACAGAATTTTGATAGTTTTTATTTCCACATTAGATATAGACTTTCATTACTGCAAAAGTAATTATATTTCTTTTCTGCAATTAGGATCAGACTTTCAATTCTGCAACTGTTAATTCTGCAATATAATTAGGTCTCATTCTGCAATTGTAATTAGGACTTCATTTCTGCAGTTAGTGATTAGTTTTCAATTCTGCAACTTAGATTAAGATTTAATTCATGCAATTTAGAGATAGGAATGTTCCAAAACCCCCACAAAACCGGTTCCACCAATAAAGACTTGTTGCCCTAGATTGACCTAAGTTATAGCTGTTTCACTTCTTCTCCCGCAGATAGCCTTGTACACTGCCTTGGATTGATAGATTCATTGAGAATTAATGATGGTATAATGACTACGCATCATTTTGGCATCGTTTTCGGGGATATAGTGTTGTCAGAAGAAAACAAATAGTCCAATAGTCGTAATCGGACTAAATCGTGAACATTCAGAGTTAAAATCTGAATATAACAACAGAGTAAGATAACAACTATTGACTTAATTTATGTCATTTAGGAGTAAACATGAATGAGTAAGTCTAGGGAGACCCCAAAGGATCCCTGGCTTGTCCCATTAAGGAGATCTTCACGCCTAAGGGGTGAATCACCTGTGTTTGAACTACCTGAAATATTGATAGAAAAATCATCAGTCTCACCATCAGTAAAACATTTTGAGAAAGGGAAATCACCAATTGTATCAACAGAATATCTTAAGGAATATAATTCATCAGACTCATCAACAGAAAATCTTGGACCTCTTGAGAGAACAATTTGGGAAGCTTTAACTTCTCCTAGGAAACAAGAAACTATGGCAGGAGGCAATGTAGATGGCCAGCATGGCTATGTTCATAATGCAGGGGATGATCAGGATATATTCCAACCATCCAAAACATTTGAATATCCTATTCATATGAATCCAACACAAAACTCTCCCATGAAGACCATTTCACCTTTAGTACTTCCAACCTTCCAAGGTGTTGTATCTGAAGATCCTGACCAGTTTTTGTTTGAATTCAAGGTAGTGTGTCAGACCTATGATTATATAAATGACAATAAAAAACTTAAGGTTTTTCCCTCAACTCTCAAGGATTCAGAGATTACACCGGTTCATGAGCTTAGAGCCAAATTCCATAAGAACCCGGGATCAAATGGAGACTGTCTTTTTAGAAAAATATCAGGAATACTGCCGTGTAAGGAATAGAAAGGATGAGTTATTTAGAATCAAGCAGGAAGATGATGAGACCTTGGAAGATTACCTTGATAGGTTCTCCTTTGTTCAAAGGAGATGTGGACTAGTAGAACCAGAATTATGTAAAACCATCTTTTTGAGAGGATTGCAAGATGAATCCAAAGAAGTTCTGGATTTAATGGGAAAAGGGGATGTAACCACTCTCGATAATGAGGAAATTATGGATCTCTGCAAGAATTACTCTCGCACTAAGCAGAGAAGAAGAAAAAGCCGCACAAATGGTACTGATGTAAAGGACCTGATAGAGGAACTTGCAAATTTCAAAACTGATATCGTAGTGCATCTTGTGAAAGGTGAGTGATTTGCAAATAGGATTAATTGAATTAATGTTGAATCAAAGGTTACAAAGCTTAAATACAAGGTAAATAACCTATTCGAGAAAGAAAGGGGGGAAAGGAGAAATTGGGGGAAAAGAAAGTTAACTTGAGTTCTATTGCCGCCCAAATGTCGCCAGTCCATCTGTCGTCCGGTAAGGTAAAGGTAAGTTACCTTTACCCCAAGTAAAATCAAATATTTTTAACTTTTATCGATGGTAATTTCCAACATTCTCCCCCTTAAAGTTGAGAGGACTAACTATATAGTCTCTCAGCTTTATAAATTGAGCTTTAGCCATGCCTTTGGTGAAGATGTCTACTAGATTATCCAAAGTGCTACAATATTGAAGCTCAACTATCTGCTATTCCACCATATCTCTTATGAAGTGATACTTCATATCAAAGTGTTTTGACCTTTTGTGGTGGATCGGATTATATGCCAACTGTATGGCACTTATATTATCACAATTCAGTTTGGTTGGACCAATTTGTTTTTCACCAATCTCTTTAAGGATTTTCCTCAACCAGAGGATCTGAGTACTTGCATGAGTAATGGCTATGTACTCAGCTTCTGTAGATGATAATGCTACAACAGATTGCTTCTTGGAACTCCAAGTTATTAGTCCTGATCCTAGACTAAAACAGTTCCTTGATGTAGATTTTTTGTCATCTATATTACTGCCCCAATCATTGTCACTATAACCAAATAACTTCATAGAGTTAGACTTGTGGTAATGGATTCCAAAATCCAATGTACCTTTTACATATCGTAAAATTCGTTTGGTTGCTTGAAGATGCAGCTCGGATGGGCATGCCATAAATCGTGATACAAGAGAAACAACATACTGTATATCTGGCCTAGTGTTGGTGAGAAACATTAAAATCCCAACCATGCTTCTGTAATTGGTCAAGTCAACATTAGGTGCTCCATCTTCTTTGCTTAGTCGGATTCCATGTCCAGCTTGGTGTTGCAACTGATTTGCACTCGTCGCATAGCAAATTTCTTGATCATGTCATGAACATATTTCGTTGACATATGAAGATCCCATTCTTTGATTGATGTACTTCCATTCCTAGAAAGTATCTCATTAATCCGAGATCCTTCATCTCAAATTGATTCATCATGGAGTTTTTGAACTCCATATTCATTTTATCATTACTACCCATGAATATTAGATCATCCACATATAAACAAACTATGAGGATATCTACTCCATTTTTCAGGTAGTATAATGTTGGTTCACTCTTGCTTTTTGTGAAACCATATTTGCTGAAATAGCCATCAATTCTTGAGTACCATGCTCTTGGTGCTTGCTTGAGGCCATATAGTTCTTTTTTCAATTTATAAACAAGGTTCTCTTTTCCTGGTTCTTGGAAACCTTGAGGTTTTTGAACATACACCTCTTATGTCAGGTATCCATTTAAAAATGCACTTTTCACATCCATGTGTTGAATCTTCCATCCTTTATGGGCTGCCAAGGAAAGAACAGTTCTAATTGTTTCTTGTCGAGCAACTGGAGCAAAAGTTTCCTCATAATCTATTCCATATTTCTGAGTAAAACCTTTAGCTACTAATCTCGCCTTGTGCCTTTCAATGCTTCCATCAACATTGAATTTGGTCTTATAGACCCATTTACATCCAACACATTTTTTTCCCTTGGGAAGCTTCACAAACTCCCAAGTATCATTCTTTTCAATAGAGGATATTTCCTCTTCCATGGCATCCTGCCATATATTTTCAGTGCATGCTTTTTCATAGCTAGAAGGTTCTAGCTGTGCAGCAGCCAACAAAGAATAATTGACTACATCACCCCTTGGTTCATGAGACTCATCATCCCCTAAAATTTGAAGATTTTCAAGTCTTGACAAAATGTCATCCATCTCACTAGCTTGACTCCTAGTGTATCTTTGTTGGAAATTCCTATCCAACATTTGAGAAGATGGATGACTCTGTAGTATGCGCTTTCCTCTATTTGTCTCTTTCCTTTGAGAAACTGAATCAATATCCATCGGACTTGGAGCGCTTACAAATATTTGGAATCATTTTGGAGAATTTGGGGGTGCCAACAAATTCCTTCTTGGACTTGGTGTACCACTTGATGTACTTGATGAAGTTTCTTGATGTGGAATCTGTGGAGGAGGACTGCTTTTCTTGGGTTGTACCATTATGGGAGGTACTGGTGTGGTACTGTCCGAATTAGAGTCAAAATCAACAAATTTTTTATGACCCCATTCTCCCCCTTCATCAAAAATTACATCCTTGGAGATAATGATTTTATGTGTCGTGGGATTGTACAATCTATACCCTTTGGTTGAATCACAATACCCTACAAAAACACATGCTTGACTCTTTGGATCAAGCTTCTTTCGCTTCTCCTTAGGAATGTGTGCATAAGCTAAAGAACCAAATACTCTGAAATGTTTGACATTTGGTTTCTTACCGTACCATCCTTCATAAGGAGTGATACCATCTAAACTAGAAGTCGGACTTCTATTTAGAATATATGCACTTGTTCTCATTGCATCTGCCCAATAGCTGTTTGTGAGATGTTTTGCCTGAAGCATTGTTCGTGCCATTTCAACAAGGGTGCGGTTCTTTCTCTCGACCACACCGTTCTGTTGTGGGGTGTAGGCGATGGTGAACCGCCTTTTTATCCCATTTTGCTTACAATAATGAAGAAATTCATTTGAGGAGTACTCTCCTCCTTTATCGATCGCGAAGACATTTTACATAGTAGTCACTTTGCTTTTCTACATTATTTCTGAAGTCTATGAAGCAATCAAATGCTTCATCTTTATGTTTCAGAAAATACAACCAACACATTCTAGAATAATCATCTATGAATGTTAGAAAATAAGAATTGTTTCCAAGACTCTTTGTTTGCATTGGACCACAGATGTCCGAATGTACTAGCTGAAGAGGATAGCTTGTTCTCCACGCTCTGCCTCTTGGAAACTTCATTCTGGAGTGCTTTCCCAAAGCACATGCTTCACATACCTTTTTATGTTATGGTATTTTTGGTAGTCCTGTCACCATAGCTTGTGATGTTAACATTTTCAAGCTAGCGGAATTGAGGTGACCATATCTCAAGTGCCACAATTCACTTGGATTTGTAATAGCAATGTTTGCAAGTTGAGCTCCCCCTGGCTCACCAAACTTTAGAGGGAACAACCTATTCTTTGTCATAGGGACTTCTGTGATGACCCGGTTACAATTGTTTTTATCAAAGATTGTACATTTTATTTCATCAAAAACTAATTTGTAATGCTTCTCCATCATTTGGCCAACACTTAACAAATTGTGTTGTAGTCGTGGAGTATAGTATATGTCATTCACATTTTTAATACCTTCTTTTATGGGAACTTCCATAGCTCCTATGCCTTCAATTTGCAAGGATTTATTATCCCCTAACTTAACTTGAGATTTGTAATTTGAATCTAATGTAGCAAAGAGATTTTCTTTGCCACTCATGTGGTTGGAGCAACCAATATCCGGAATCCATGTATCATTTAGATTTTGATCTGGCTGTCCATAAGAGAGAAAAATATTTGGTGGACCTTCTTCTTCTCCGTAGAATGAGCCATATTGACTGCTTTGATCTTTTGAAGACTTTGAACAGCAGTCACGAGTGAAGTGGCCTTGTTTCCCACAATTGAAACATGCTGTTTTAGGCTTATTAATTCCTCGTCCTTGATTTCCATGGCCTGCATTGCCGCTTTGGTTCTGATTGGCTCCTCTGTTTTGATTTCCACCTCTGTTTGGATTACCTCCTCTCGTAGGAGTTGCTTTGGCCCTTGCCTCTTTGTTGTTGTCCTCTCGCCTCGTCCTCTTCCTTGTCCTCGTCTTACACTTTCATTCGAAGTGAAGGCTTTGTCATCACCTCCATAGCTTGTTGAAGGTGCACCTTGAAGTCGCTCTTCATGTGATGTTAATGATCCAATCAAACTATCAAATGTAAGAGTAGAAAGATCTTTGGATTCTTCAATTATGATTGCAATGTGATTCCACTTAGGAAGAAGTGTTCGCAACACTTTCTTCACAATTGTTTCATTTTTTGTGTCTTCACCTAAAGTTTGCATCATATCAACTACTGATTTAACACGAACACAATAGTCTCCAACTCTTTCATTGTCCTTCATTCTGAGATTTTCAAAATATCTTTTCAAAGTCTGAAGCCTGACTTGCTTTACTTTATCACTTCCTTGGAATCCTTCTTTCAAGGCATTCTATGCATCTGTAGTAGTTAAGTAAGATGCAATTCTTGGAAAGATACTACGATCTAATGCTGATTGAAGATGGTATAAGGCAAATGAATTATTTTTCTGTGCATATTTGTAGATCTTTTTATCATTTGCACTTAAAGCAGTCCAATCTGTTGGAGCAATGTAACCGTCTTCAATAATATCCCATAGTCCTTTTCTGATGAGTAATGTCCTCATCTTGATGGACCAGTACTCATAATTATCCCCTCTGAATTCGAGAATTGGTAGATTATTATGTGATCCCATTTTTTAATCTACTAAAAAAAGAAACCTCTCTTTTATAGTCTTATTGCAAAAAGACTTTACAAACTATCAAGCCCTGCTTGATTTACAATCATGAACAACTCAAACTTGTTCAGCAATTACAAAATTGTCAGCGACTTGTTCATCATCGTCACTGATCAATATTATTTCAGGAGAAGGAGGTTGAAGGATTTCAATTGAATTACTATAATGAGTATATTCGGATCCTTGTGCAGCAATTGCAACTATGTCAGATTGTTCAAACTTGCTGCCGAAGGAGTTATCTTCTAAATCGGCTTCGTATCCTTGATCAGGATTTCTCTGGTGTGCAATAACTGCGTTTTGCAACTATGAAAAAACTGTATTAAGACTTAGTGTTTTCACGCTCCTATCAAAGTTTTTAGGATTTGTTCTCAGTAAAAACTTGCAGAGGGCATGATAACAACCTTCCGATCTTATCATTTAAGAAAATTTCCTAGAAATTTTCTTTTACAAGGATTTCCTCTTAGGAAATAGTAAAAAAAAATTTAACTTTCCAAGTTTTTTTTTTTTTTTAAAACTTTACATATATTTCCTCTTAGGAAATTTCAATCAATAAAAAAACTTCACATTTATTTCCTCTTAGGAAATTTCACTCAACTAAAATTTTTTATTTTTATAAAAGCTAATGAACAGTTTAAAAAAAAACTAAAAAAAATATATTTTTTTTAAATTTTAAACTTATTCCTTAGTTTTTCTTTTGATTTAAAAAAAATTTAATTAAAAAAAAATTTGATTTTCTATCGACCCCGCCGAGAGTCGATCCTGCGACCTCACGGGTCTCAGGGCTGAGGGTAGCCGCTGCGCTACCCGGGCTGATTCGGGAGCAACGCGCGCTCCCTACCTCTTGACTTTCGCGTCGAGTGTGAAGCAAGTTTTGGCTTCACGCTTCGGCGCGAAGCTTTTATATTCTTTGGGACTATTAGTCCCATAGCGCTCACATAACGATGTTTTTGTTGTTTAAAAACAACAAAGCACGCAATGTGCTTTGACTGCCTGCGAGCAGTCACCAATGTCGTAGCCTTTTGCCACCGATGATGCACACGCAGATTGACACGTCACCTTCTCGGGCTGTGCACCAGTGCCACGTTAGCACAATTTACAGATCGCCATGTCACCTTTTCGGGTCACGCACCAGCGCCACGTCACCTTACCTCGTCAGCCTCCTCGGGCCATGTGCTAGTCTCACGTTGCCATGCATCACGCCACGTCGATATCGCACCTCAGGTTACGTGCAGTAGATCACCACCTCAGCTTCGCCTCGAGAATCATGCCGGTGCCACATCAATAGTGCCTCGAGAATCATGCGGATCTGCTGCTCCTACGGGCCGCGTCGTCTAGTTCCACCAACGCCTCGAAAAACATGCCAGTCAGCTCCTACGGGCCATCTTGGGATCCGTGCTGCCTCGGCTCCTACAGGTCACCTCGAGATCCATGTCGCTACCTCGAACTACGGGCCCCATCGCCTCGAGAATCGTGTCGCTCTGATACCAAATGTGAAAGGTGAGTGATTTGCAAATAGGATTAATTGAATTAATGTTGAATCAAAGGTTACAAAGCTTAAATACAAGGTAAATAACCTATTCGAGAAAGAAAAGGGGGAAAGGAGAAATTGGGGGAAAAGAAAGTTAACTTGAGTTCTCTTGTTGCCCAAATGCTGTCGTCCACTGCCGTCCAGGTAAGGTAAAGGTAAGTTACCTTTACCCCAAGTAAAATCAAATATTTTTAACTTTTACTAATGGTAATTTTCAACACATCTAAACACTACTTTAGGGGAAATCTCTGCAAAAGCTAAAAACACAGAACCTTTGGCAATTTATTGCCCAAGATGTAGAAGTAAACATGCTTTGCAGGAATGTCCTTTGAATAAAACAACCATCTCGGCCATTTGTAGTATCTGTTCAAAAAGGCATTCAACCGATCAATGCCACCGCTACCACAACTCAAAGCGTGTTAGAAAACCAGACTGAGGAACTCAACTATATTGGACCAAAACAAGGGGGGAATTTCTCTCAATATCAAAATCCTCCTCGTTTTCCTACAAATTGGGGGCATAATCCTGGTACTATGCCTTGGGGACAATCAAAACCACCCCAACGTCCTTGGAATTATCCTCAATGGACAAATTCCCAAGAATGGCCACAATCAAATTGGAGTAACCCAGCCTAGAATCGGAATCAAAACAACCCCTCATGGAATCAAAACAATCCAGCTTGGAATCAAAATCAGACTAATCTACATTGGATGCAAAACCAACCATAGTGGAATCAGCAATACCAGTCCTATCCAAGGCAGCAAAGGAATCAAGGTCAAACTCAACATTTTTTGCCTGCACCTAATCAGAATTTTCAAGATAAACAACAACAAACACAGTAAGTGAAGCAACCTCAATTGCCAGCTCAGCCAGTCACTAATCCAAACAGTGTAGGACATACACCTCCTGTCTATGTGGCTGAAGCTGAAGAAAATATTGAAATTAATGTTCTTGATTGTAGTGACATTCAACTCCGTTCAGGAAAAATTGTACCTGAACCAGTTTTAATGGAAACCAAAGATAATGAAGAGCAAGAATCATCGAAACCAGAGAGAATCCAACCAACAAAAGAAACAGAAAAATTGGATCCAACAATAGAAAAAGAGACACAAGCAGAACAATTACCAAGGATAGTTCCATATCCTAAAAGACTTAATGTAATACTAAAAATTTCTGAGTCAGAATTGGTCAAAGAACTCAAAAAGCTGACTATCTCATTACCCTTATTGCAAGCCATTAAGGAAATACCAAAAATTAATAGTACTGTCCAAAATTTATGCATTAAAAGAGTAGGAAGAAAGAAGAAAGCATTCCCCAAGACTGTGCAGGTTGAAGGGAAGATAGCTGATCTCTTATCTGGAAAACTACTACCTCCAAAGTATAGTGATCCAGGAAGCCTAGTTATCACAGTCACCATAGGTTCAGTATCAATATCAAATGTTTTAGTGGATCTAGGAGCTGCAATAAATGTCATGACTAAAGGTACAATGGAACAATTACAGCTCAAACATCTCAGCCCCACATTTACGAGCTTTAGAAATGGTCGATAGGTCGGTTGCAAAACCCGAAGGAATCATTGAAGATGTCCCTATAGAAGTTTCTTCTTGGGAATTCCCTACAGATTTTTTGGTTTTACTGACCAAGAAATTCAGCACATGGATATCCCATTATTCTGGGAAGACCTTGGCTTGCAACTGCAGCAGCCTTCATAGACTGCAGATCCGGAAATATGACTATTTCAAATGGTATTGAGCTGAAACAAATTTCTTTATATCCTCCTGCAAAACCATCTAGCAAATTTTCAGGTCAGTTATGGTTTTCTGACTCAGATGAGGAACTAGAAGAGGTCATTTCTACACTAGCTACCTTAGTAGTAAGAGAACACACAGAAGACCTCAGCGACACAGAAAATTTAGAAAATGAAACAATCCTGATGAATGTTCTGCATGAACAAGGTTTAGAAGGGGAAGCAACAAATATCCAAAAGTTGATAAGTAATGAGGAGAATCAAAAATCTAAAGATGAATCATCAGTGCTATCACAAGGAAACTCTGTTTCACTATCACATGGATGGCACCATCATCTGATTTTTCCTTCTCACTGTTCCATACAAGAAATGCTTCCCTCAAGTAGCAATGAAACATAAACTGCTTTGTTTCTCCCATCTCAACAATGTCCTCTTAATCCCTTAAACACCAAGTAGGAAGGAGTGAATTCAGTCCTTCTAAATACAAAACAAATAGAAGTCCAACCAGGAAAATTTTTGAACATCTACAGCCAGCTTACTAGGGAAGAGGAAGAAAAATTGATAGTTGTTTTGCAGAAGCATGTTCATGATTTTGCTTGGAACTACAAAGATATGTCAGGAGTTCATCCTGATATATGTACCCATAGAATCTATACTGAAGAAGTCAAGCCGACTGGAAAATTTCAAAGAAGATTGAATCCTGCCTTAAGAGATATTGTGAAAGAAGAAATTGAAAAACTCCCTGGAAGTAGGATTCATTTACCCAATTTCTGATAGCCAATGGGTTTCTCCATTGGTAATAGTTCCTAAGAAAAATGGAAAAATGAGAGTATGCGTAGACTATAGAGAATTGAATAAGGTGACATACAAAGACCATTTTCCATTACCTTTCATAGATCAAGTGTTAGATACTCTTGTCTGGAAAAAAATACTTTTGTTTTCTTGATGGATTTAGTGGATATAATCAAATTCAGATTGCACTCGAAGATCAAGAAAATACAACTTTTACATGTCCATGGGGAACATTTTCCTATAGGGTTTTACCTTTTGGTTTGTGTAATGCCCCAAAAAACTTTTCAGCGAGCAATCCTAGCAATTTTTGCTGATCTGACCACCAAAAGTGTTGAAATTTACATGGATGATTTCACAGTATGTGGACAAACTTTTGATTTTACATTGGAAAATCTTGATAAAGTCTTAACACGTTGTGAAACATACCACTTATCCTTAAATCCAGATAAATTCTTCATGATGATGAAGGAAGGGATAGTTCTTGGTCATCACATCTCTCCTGAAGGGATCCAAGTTGAACCAAAGAAAGTTGAAATTATCAAGAATCTCCTTCCTCCTAAAACTCGGACTAATGTCAGAAGTTTCCTAGGACACAATGGTTTTTATCATAGGTTTATTCCCAAATTTAGTACAATAGCCAGTCCTATGTTTGCCTTATTGACTAAAGATTCTGAATTATCCTGGACTACGAAGTGTCAGGAAGCATTTGAAGCTCTGAAAGAGAAATTGATAACTCCACCTGTGCTCGGAGGACCTAATTGGACATTACCATTTCACATTCAGATCGATGCCTCCAATACAACAATTGGAGCAGCATTAGGACAAATTGATAATGGTGAACATTATACCATCTACAACATTAGCAAGAACTTGACAGGAGCAGAGAAAAATTATACAACAATTGAAAAAGAATTCCTAGTAGTAATTTATGCCATCAACAAATTCAGGCATTATATCACAGGTTATCAAATATTTATTCACACAGATCATACAACCATTAAGTATTTGATGAATAAACCTATGGTAAGTGCAAGAATTATTCGTTGGTTCTTTATTGTCGCAAGAATTTGATATCACCATAATCAACAAACCAGGAAAAGCTAATGTTGTGGCAGATTTCTTGTCCAGGTTGCAGAACACAGATGAAGGGGAATTAGTTGATGACACTTTTTCTGATGAAAAACTATTTGCTATATCAGTTCAATCACCTTGGTTTGCAGATATAGCCAATTATTTGGTCACAGGGAAAGTTCCTCCACATTTTACTTCAAAATAGAAAAAACAATTGATCAAACAGAGTTCTTCTTTTGAATGGATTAAGGGTATGCTTTTTAAGTGCAATTCTGACCATGTGTTACGTAGGTGCATCCAAAAGGATGAAGTGTATGATATCCTTAGAGCTTGTCATGATGAACCCTCAGGTGGACACTATTCTATAAAAAACACAGTTAGAAAAATCTTGGGGATAGGATATTATTGGCCATCTCTTCACAAGGATGTGAAAAAGTACATCAGGCATTGTGATGCATGCCAAAGAATGGGGAAACCCACTCATAAAAATGAGATGCCACTGCAGCCTCAAATGGTTTTAGAACCATTTGAGAGGTGGGGGCTTGATTTTGTAGGACCTATTGATCCACCTTCTCAAAGAAAGGTGCATATTATGGTATGCACTGATTACCTGACAAAGTGGGTAGAGGTGCATGCTTTCAAACATGCTCGTGAAGAGGTCGCTGATTTCTTGTATACTCAGATTTTTCAGAGATTTGGAGCTCCACGGTCTATCACCACAGACCAAGGACCCCAATTTGCATCCAAAGTCATAAAAGTATTTACAAAATTGTATGAAATCAAACATAGGAAATCATCACCTTACCACCCACAAGCAAATGGCCAGGTTGAAGTAACAAACGAGGAACTAGAACGCATCTTGACAAAAATAGTAGCTTTTCATAGGAAAAATTGGCTAGACAAACTACCTGAGCAGTTTGGGCCTACAATACTACTTGGAAGTCCACTACTGGATTCACACCTTATGAAATAGTCTTTGGTAAAAAGCCTCTCTTACCTATTGAATTTGAGCTACTAACATTACGCACAACATTGGAAATTGGAATTGACTTGTCGCAGGTACAGACAGACAAGATTTTGCAGCTGAATGCATTGGATGAACTTAGATTGGATGCTCTACACCAAACTGAGGTAATTCAAGAGTAGAGGAAGCTATGGCATGATAGTCACATTCAACAGAGGAAACTTCAACAAGGAGATTGGGCTTTACTGTTTGATTCTCAATATGAAGACTTCCCTGGAAAACTGAGAACTAGATGGTTGGGACCTTACTAGATTGAAGAGGTATTTAACAATGGAGCAGCTCGTTTATCCCCCATTGATGGGTCACGAAGAAAGTTGATAGTGAATGGATATCGCCTCAGGGTATACCATACACCTCTGACTAAAGAAGAATTCTTGCAGCAACTTGATAGTTTGGATACACAGCAGGTGGAAGAGATTCCTTCTTCCACTTCAAAACAATCAACATGATCAGTGGATTTCAAGAAAAAACAGAAAATACAAAAAAATTAGAAAAATAGAAAACAAAAAGATGAATAAATTCTGAGTATGAATTCCTTCATGGGCATGGTTTCAGGGGAAATCATGAAATTCCTTCATGGGCATAGTCGGGATTAAAAAAAAAAAAAAAAAAAAAAAAAGAAGAAGAGAAAAATGAATAACTCAGCAGTGAAAACCTTTTCTTAAGGCACTATTGAGTTGGTGTGCATGAAAACCAGTTTTCTGGCATGCATAACCTTGAGAAATTTTTGAACCATCATTGTACAAATTCACCTAGTGCACTTGTTTTGAAATGTTGCAGAAAATCTTAGCAGAATATCAACAAAAGCAGTCATTCTTCAAAACTGGCATTAACTGTTTTTATCAGGTATATATTTCTTACATTTCTTCATTGTAAAATGATTGGTATATAGTATGTGACAATTAACCATTAGCATAAAAGGTATTCATAAGAGTTGGCATACTTAAAAACATGTTTTAAGAATGACAATATTGATTTCTGCCTAATCTTCGGAACAAGAATGCCAAAAATAGTGCCTGCTGTATTATCTTCAGAAATAAGATTGTCTTCAGAATGACAGCAAAATGGATGTTGCACTTTGTCTTCAAAAAGAAAATTTATCTTCGGAATGACAATTTGTCTTCAGAAAGAAACTTTGTCTTCGAAATGATAATTTGTCTTCAGAAAAAAACTGTCTTCAGAATAACGATTTGCTGCATCATCTTCGGAATGAAGATCTGTCTTCGAAATAAGGGTCTGTCTTCGAAATGACGATTTACTTTCACAATACAGCTTGATCTTCGGAATGAGGATTAATCTTCGGAATGAGGATTGATCTTTGGAATGAAAATCCTGCAAAAAGGATTTGTCTTCGGAATGAAGACCTGTCTTCGAAATGAGGTCATAGTCTTCGGAATGAGGATTTGTCTTCGGAGTGAAGACCTGTCTTCGGAATGAGGTCATAATCTTCGGAATGAAATTTTGTTTGCATTTTCGAAAAGAGCATTTCCACGTGGCATTAAAAAAAATAAATAAAAAAAATAAGGTCCGAAAAAATCAAGATTTTTTCTTAATTGCATGCGAAGAAGGGACACGTGTCAATCAACACATGGTCTGTTTTTGCACTCATTGAAAATACGGAGAATCTGCAACCATATGCCACCAATTTTTAATGTCAATTAACATGCACGTGAGAATCTGAAAAACTAATGAGGTGGATCTGACGGTAAGAACATCCATGCAATTATTAACGAACAGGTGTATAGTGCAGAAGTAGATATGTGTGCCATCCTTCTTTTCGAAGACATGTTGCGAGGTACAGTGCACAGAATACGGCTCATTCCGAAGAAGAAGAAGAAGAAGACGAGAAACAGGGCAACGAGGGTTCTAACTTAAAACTCTGCAAATTTGAAACAAAAAACAGCCAAAAATCCTGCAGTAGAACAGTAGCCGTAGTGTACGATTTTTAAACAGAGAAAAATGGGGCGAAAGATCGAACGAGCTCGCAGACACCAATTACCTCCGAGAAAATCCGACAGTTGTGCAGATTTTTGAAGATGGAGGATTTATGACATTTCTGGATAAATTCAATGGGTCTTCTGAAGATTTAGTTGGCATGTTTGCCCATACGTTTAGAAACAACCGAGCACATGTCAACGACATGTCTATTGAGGTAAGCCCTGAAATTTTAAGTCAGATTACAGAGCTGCCATTAGAGGGAATTTCAATTACTAGATCTAACAAGAACACATTGGCAAATGTAGTTAATCAGTTCGTAGAAGAAAATGATAGAGAACCTGAATACTTAACCCATAACAACACATGCAAAGGGTTAAAAAGAGCCAGCCTATAGGAACCCTGGGATGAAGTAGCCACCTGGGTGATTAAGTTTTTGACCTGTGAAGGGCAGTATGTGTTGTTGTCAGGGCATGATCTGTGAATTTTGAACCATCTCAGACATGGTAGACAACAACCAGAAGTTAGGGTCAATCTTCCCCTGTATTTGTATCAAGAGTTAAAGAACATGGCAAAAATATATCAGGAGGGTAAACGAAGCCTTCGCCATCATGGCCTTATTAAATTAATTTGCCAACATCATTTTAGAGGAAACCCTAGGAGTTTTGACAGGTTTTAATCTAACCTAAATGATGTCATTTTTGGGGATGAAAGTGAGGAAGAAGAGGAGCCAAATACTGCTGATGTTGTTGTAGAAGAGGAAACAACTGCTGCAAAAAGTATTGCAGAAGTTGCTGCAAAAAATGTTGTAGAGGATGCTGCAAAAGAAGCTGCAGAAGGTGCCCCTGAAGCTGTTACAAAACTACACCCCACAGCAGCAGCAGAAAACCTTGCTCCTGAACCATCAACTTCACAGGCTAAGAGACAAAAGAGAAGAGGATCTGAAACTAGCAGTAGAGCAGAAAAACAAAAGAAAGTTCAGTTTGCTGAAGCTGCAACTAACTTATTAGAGCAGAGAAGTGAAACAAGGGAAACAAAGGCATCAAAAACTGACCCCATGACCCCTGCTGTCACCAAAAAATAGAGCAAAAAGAAGAAATTTGCATCTAGAACTAGGAGGTCTACAAGAATCCATTTGAAAGAAACTGCAGAACAGGTCATGGAGGAAGAAGATAGACCAAGTAGCCCAGATGTCACAAAAATACAACTAGCATCTGATAACTTTTCAGAATTCCCTAAATAGATAGCTGAGGCAGAAACTGAGCAAGTTGGTTTGGAAGAGGCTACAGTTCAACAAGCTACATATATGGTAGATGCCCTTATAGACAGTCTCACAGAGCCTCCTAAACAAGAACAAACTATTGCAGCAGAAGAAGAAAATTTGGTTGAACAACCAACCGCAATCGATTTGTCTGCATCAACTTCTGAAGAAGAAACAGAAGTGGAAGACATCACTGAGCAGCTGAAGGCAACAAGAAGTGTTGTCAAAACATAGACCAAATGGATCACAGAGAAAGAAAGCATCATTGAGATGCAAGAAAGAAAAATTACAGAACTTCAGCAGGAAGTGGCAGAACTAAAACAATTGTTGTCACAATCTGAAAAACAGCCAGCTATGTCCCATGATGAAGATAATTTGGTTCAATTGCTTCTAGGTTTATCAAGAGCAGATGACTCTGTTGAGGCAGACATAGAAGTTCATCCTGAAACAGCACTCCTTCATTCTGAAGAACTGCCTGTTCATTCTGAAGCAGTGCCTTCTTGTTCTGAAGATGCTTCAGAAATGGTGAGAAATATTGCAAAAGATGTTGAAAATGAACCACCAACACAGGAACAGTCCCAACAGCAAGAAAATGCTCAAGTAAGTACTCCTACTGAGGTCCCTGCATTTCAACTTGTTACACTTCCAGTAGAAACAGTATATAAGGGGGTACAAGTAGAAATACTATCTGATGAAAACCCCATAGAAATAGCAAATAAGGGGGTGCAAGTAGAGTTATTGATAGATGAACAACCAGTGGAAGTGGCAGAAAAAGGAGTTTAGATAAATCTGTTACCTAGGATCCTTTATGTAGTAAGACCACCTAATACTATGTCCCTAGAATAGTACAATGCAGACATAGCTAGCTGGATGATTAGATATGAACAGCTTGCCAATAAAATTGAAAAATTCAAACTGGAAGCAAAACAGCTAAAAGCCAAGGACACATAAATTCAGGCATTGAAAGAAAAGGTATCTGACTTGTGCCAAATTGCTGAGTTTTTAGTCCAATTTAGACGGCCAGCCAGATTTTACAGCCTTATTTTGAAGGAAAAATACCTTAGATGGCAGGTCATGAGGATTACTTCAAACCTTCCATACAAATTGGACACTATTGAAGATTTTCTAGAGGCATATTTTGACAGTCCTTTTGAGCAGAAAAATCTTTTGTGTGAACTGTTTTTGCATAGTTTCTTCATTCCAGAGGAAGTTGACTCTCATCCTCAAATCTACATTGGAGATGTTCAGTTGAGAGCATTCATGTCTACTGTGCAAAATCAGCTTTATTGGGATCATGAGAAAAGGCAGAATAAAGTGATTGAAACAAGGGCTGAGTTGTTAGTCAGAGCAATCCAGCCAAATCACCTAAATATCACTCAGCAGCACTTCTCAATGATGAATAGGGATGATATTAAGAGAATGTACTTGAACAATTTGAGGGATTGTGTAACCAGACTTAACAATTTTTGTGATCATAATTTCTTCCCAGCATTGTCAGTATGCAGAGACAGATGGAATGAACTTTCCATGTATTTAAGAAAAAGAGAACCTATCTCCCCCATCAATCTAGAGTGGTCCAGAAGAAGAGCAGAAGGTGTAGTCCAACCGATCCGGATCATGCAACATAACCGGATAGGTCTCAGGTTCAGGCCTCCAACCATCATTACTCCAGTTCCATTCTACTTTGAGGAAGATGCCTAGCCTGATGAAAAATTTGAAGATTGGCTCAGAAACATTCAGGAAACCAGGGGGTATTACATAGACAAGAAGTTATTCTACAGGTCATGGAATCTAAACATGGACATATGTGATTCCATAGCCCAACAGAATGCATGAGGGCATTCATTAATATAAGTTGGGGGGAAAATGATGAGGTCTGGAAATGCCTCAATCATAACATGTTTTGTACACTAAAAATGCCTATAAAATCTTATGTTTTATCTGGTATGTTATTTAAGTTGATTTAATATGTTGTATATTAACCATTTTGCATGATCAATGTATTTGAAATATTATATGCTGATTTTACAGCTTTTTGCATAGTTTTGTGTTCTTTTTGCTATGATTTGCTACAATGGGATATGCTTAGAATAATAGCAGCATTTCACTAATCATATTTTGATTTGTTTCAAGCATTTATTTCACCTAAATATGGCAACAGTGCAAGCAAACTGTTGCTGTGCAGCAAAAACTTGTCTTTCCCATGTAAATTCCAGCCAGCTGTCCATAAATAGCAAGGCATGGAATTCACATGAGAAAAGGGATGAAGACCATTAGAATTTGATCTTAGGAGATAACCCACCTGAGAGATGCAGAAGAAATAAATGGAAAAGCATACATTTGTTCATTTCGAAGTATCTTCGAAATAAAAAAATATCTTCGGAATGAAGAAACACAGTATCTTCGAAATGAAAAGGATCTTCGAAATGAAGAATGTAGCGTCTTCGGAATGAGCGGATCTTCGGAATGAAGCATGCAGTATCTTCAGAATGAGTGATCTTCGGAATGAGAATGCAGTATCTTCGGAATGAGCGATCTTCAGAATGAAAACTGCACTGTCTTCGAAATGAAGCCACTTATCTTCGGAATGAAGAACATAATGTGTTTTTGACCTTTTGACCAATTTTTGAAGCCGGGAAAAGGGAAATAAAGGTTGGAAAAAGTAAAGAGAAATATCTTCCATCTGTCTTTGCCATCATTGCCGACCAAAGCCATCATTAAGGGAAAGATCAGGTTTTAGTCCTCTTCTAGGATAAAACCAGAATTTATTGCAGCATTGTAGGATTAGATCTTTTGAGATATTCTTTGTTTGTAATCAGATCATAGGATAGCTATAAATATTGCTCCCGTTCAGGTTGAGCCGGGTGGTAATAGAAAATAGATAGAAAATAGAGTAAGGAAGCTAGCAGAAAATACAAAGTATAACTAGAAATTGACTGTTACAGTCCTGTAACAGTTTTTCAGCAGAATTCTTGTAATCATGTCTTTTGATCAATAAAGTGCACCAGTTCTATTTCAAATTACTTGTAAATGAGTGTGATTAAGATTTAGAAAAATAGAGAGACTTACACCTTCTTCTAGACAAAGAGGCTGGCCACTTCCAGACCTAGGAGGAGGACTAATAAAACAGGTTTTTATTCTGATTTTGCTGCAGCAGAATGAGTCCTAGAACTTGTTATGTCAAATTGCTTGTAAATAGTTGACAATAATTACAGTATTAGTTTATTTATGCTAAGTTTAATCTTGTGCTTAAAGCTTTTAGCTACAATCTTACTTTCAAAAAATTTTCCACTTTATTTTCAGGTTGTTATTTCCAGAATTTACTATTTTTCAGTAATTTCCTGCATTTTTATGTTTTGCTGTCAAAATCTGAACAGAAGATTGACAACCTTCTGTTACAGAATTTTGATAGTTTTTATTTCCACATTAGATCTAGACTTTCATTACTCGTAAAAGTAATTAGATTTCCTTTCGCAATTAGGATCAAACTTTCAATTCATGAATCGTTAATTCTGCAATATAATTAGGTCTCATTCTGCAATTGTAATTAGGACTTCATTTCTGTAGTTAGTGATTAGTTTCCAATTCCGCAACTTAGATTAAGATTTAATTCATGCAATTTAGAGATAGGAATGTTCCAAAACCCCCACAAAATCGGTTCCAGCAATAAATACTTGTTGCCCTAGATTGACCTAAGTTATAGCTGTTTCACTTCTCCCGCAGAGAGCCTTGTACACTACCCTGGATTGACAGATTCATTGAGAATTAATGATGGTATAACGACTACGCATCAGTTCGAATCCCTCAATCTATAGTCTATTCCACGAGAAAAGAATCGACACGCAGATGTCTTAGCATCCATCGCAGCCCGATATTATCCAATGGATGATATGGTGCATAAGAGGAACGCTGTAAGGATGATCTATAGACCCTCTGTCCCGGACAGAGATTTACACTGGCAAGTTTTTGACAATGACGAGTAGATTGTTAATTTCATGATCCAAGAAGCCGCTACAGTCGAAGACCGAAGCCTTGATGAGGACGAATACGAGGGATTGGTACAGCTGAAGAACAACCACGTTCCCAAGGGATTGATCACGCTTGAGAGCCTTTTTGATCAAAATGATCGATCGCTATCTTGCAGGATCCAGATCAGCGTGCATCAATATCAAGACTTAGAACTGGAACCTGGGAAAGTAATAAAGGTCGGGACCGATTGTACTTCGAAAGAAATAGAGAAAATTCAATGTTTGTGTAAGAGGTACCCAGATATCGTGGCTTGGTCTTATCACGACCTCAAGGGATATGATCGACAGCTGATTCAACATACAATAGAATTACAAGAAGGGGCCAAACCTTTTCGATAGAAGCAAAGGCTGGTTAATCCAAAGATCGAGGTCCTGATGAAGGCCAAACTACTAAAAATGCTTGAAGCAAAGATCATTTATCCCATCAAGCATTCTTCCTGGGTAGCGAACTTGGTCCCTGTTAGAAAAAAGAACGGAGACATCCGATTATGCGTGGACTTTTGCAACCTGAATCATGCTTCCCTCAAGGACCACTATCCTCTCTCGTAGATTGATCAGATCTTGCATTCGATGGCTGGAGCTCAACGATTCTCCCTACTCGATGGTTTCTTCGGATACAATCAAATCTGGGTCAGGGATGAAGACCAACATAATACTGCATTCACGACCAAGTGGGGCACATTCGCATACCAGCGAATGCCTTTTGGCCTCTCGAATGCGAGAGCTACTTTCCAGAGGGTGATTGACCTAGCTTTTGGTGAGCTTCTGAACAAGGTTATCGTTATCTATCTGGATGACATGACCGTCTTCTCCCAAAGAAGAGAAAACCACCCAGAACATCTTCAACAAATTTTTGAAAAATGCTGAGAATTTGGCATCTCAATCAATCCAAAAAATTCTATCTTCGCAGTCAGTGAAGGAAAGCTACTGGGACACGTAATTTCAAAAAAGGGTCTCGCCGTGGATCCTGACAGAGCCGAAGCTCTGATGAAACTCCCAATCCCAGTGGATAAAAAGGGCCTTCAGTCTTTCTTCGGTCAGATTAACTTTGTAAGGAAGTTTGTCCCAGACTTCGCCCAGGTCATTAAACCGATGTCTGATCTTTTAAAGAAGGGCACATAATTCGTCTAGACAGAAGAAAGGAGAAAAACATTCAAATAAATCAAGGCCCGAATTGTTCAGGCATCGGTCTTGATCAACCTCGACTATAGTTGAAATTTTATCCTGTATGCAATAGGAGAACCTGAAAGCTATGTCGCGGTCTTGACATAAAAGGGGGAAGATGGAGAGGAACGTCCCATTGCGTTCCTCAGCCAGGTAATCAATCCCCATGAAGAAAAGTACAATTTCATTGAGCGTCAAGTGCATGCATTAATGAAGTCTCTCAGGAAATTCAAACAGTTCATTTCTCAGAGTCGAACCATAGTCTTTGTCATTCACCCCGATGTGTGTAGTTTCATTATTCAAGGAGAACTGGGAAGCAAGAGAGTTGGTTGGGTAAGCAAAACCCAAGAGTTTGATATTGAGATCAAACCTACCAAACTAGTTCACGGTCATGCATTATGTCAAGAGCTGGCGAAGAGCGCAACGGCCAAAATAACAGATTGTCAGTTGGATGACTTGCCAACAGGAGAATGCCTCGCTAATCAGGAAGAGGCTGACAAAAATTGGATCGATGAAATAGTGGAATATTTCAACATCGGTAGATGCCCCTCACATTTGAATGCTTCGCAGCGAAGACATTTTAGGATGCAGTCCGCCGGATACACTATGCACCCAAAAGGCCTGTTTTTCAAGAACATCGACGGCGTCCTCCTCAGATGCATAAAAGACGATGATAAGAGAAGAATCCTGGGCGAATTTCATTTAGGATTATCTGGAGGACACTTTGCTGGAAGAGCGACGACACTAAAGATAATCAAGGTGGGTTACTATTGGCCCACACTCTTTGCCGATGCCTTCTCTATTTGTCGAAGGTGCGAGCAATGCCAGAGATTTACTGGCCGAAACAGAAATGCTTCGATGCCACTCTGACCGATACAAGTAGAAGCCGCATTTCAACAATGGGGACTAGATTTCGTAGGGGCCATATCGCCAAAATACTTCGCTGGGCACAAATTCATTCTGACTGCGACTGATTACTTCACCAGGTGGGCTGAGGCAGTCCCCACAAAACATGCCGATCAAGATACCGTCGTCACCTTCCTGGAAGGATTGATTACCCGCTTCGGTATCCCCGAAGCAATTATTACAGATAACGGTCTTGGTTTCATAGGCGCAAGGATCAACGAGTTCCTATATAAGTATGGGATATATCACAAGGTGTCTTCCAACTATTATCCCCAAGGCAATGGATTGGCAGAATCCACCAACAAAACCCTGTTGAGGATACTGAGAAAGCTGATTGATCAAAACAAAAGAACTTGGCACCTCCTTCTGGATCGGGCCTTGTAGGTCGATCAGGTTTCTATCAAAAGGTCGATCAAAACTTTGCCTTATGCTCTGGTATACGACAAGGAGGCCATCCTGCCTACTCACATTGAGATCCCTGCATTACAGTTGCTAGAAGAAGATGAAGCTAACTTGATGGAGGAACGCCTGGTCCAGCTACTACAACTAGAAGAAGAACATGAAAAGGCCTACCAGAACTTCGCACGACATGCTGAGGTCACCCGAGAATGGTTCAAAAGGAAATCATCCGATCGCACATTCAAAGTAGGAGACCTGGTATGGAGGTGGGATTCATGGAAGGCCAAGCCTGGGAATCATGACAAAATGGTTGCATTTTGGGACAGACCGTTTGAAATAGTAAAAGTGAATTCAGCCAATTATTTCATCCTCAAAGATGTGAATGGCCAAGTTTTACCAATCTCCATCAATGGTCTTCACCTGAAGACCTTCAATCGCTGAGGTATGTACAACTTAAAAAAAAAAAAATCTTGCATATATTTTGTATATAGGATTTCGATGCTTTGTTCAAAATATTGCGGAGAGCAAGCACCTCTTCAACCGTAAAAGCTAGACTCCTGGTTTCGGCTTCACAAAGCACGATCGGAATCGCCTTCGGGGGGTTTCGATCTGAAGTAGCCAACGAAGGGAAGTTCACCGCGAAGCAATTCATCCTCGTAGAACCAAACCACATGCAGAACAAGGACGTGGAAAATGCTTTGCTAAAGAAACGTGCCAAAGGTGTCATCCGAGGTAATTCTTGGCAAATCCCTCCTCGATGAAATGGGTTTCGATCAGCGATATTTATGAACCGAAGCGGCAGTGTAGCAAAGGGGAACTTTGGGCCCAAAATGAAGAAAATCAGCCTGAAGAAGAACTTCACGACAAAGTATTTTCGTCGAACCCCACTTTGGGGCGGACACATTTAAGATGTGCCTTGGAGAACGTGCCAACAATAGCCTCAAGAGGGGGGCGAAGCAGATGAACTCAATACGAAAGAAATGACACTCATCCCAAGGCAGTTCGTTGATCGAAAAGTCATGAAAAAGTACCAGGTGGCAGTGACTCGCGCTCTCAATACAAAATCAAACCGTCGAATTGCATGGCCCCACGTACGACGTCGCCATATAGCCAATTAGATGCCACAACGATACTTTCAAACTAGGCCCGCGAAGTAATTACGATGGTTGCCATAAATGTCGAAAGTTGCCCTCTGAAGCTATAAAATGCAGACGCCCATTAAGAACAAACCATTTGCAAGTGTGAGAGTTGAGTCTGCATTCTGCCACCTCGAAAAGCTTCTGCATCAAAGGTTCTGTTGTTCACCATGATTACCCCATCCTCTATTTTGAGGTGCTGAACTCTACTACATCACAAGTTATTCAGCTGCAATCATTCACAATGGGAAGGAAGAACCCCACGCGAAAGGGAAAAGAGCCAGAGGTGATGGTTCCAGAGAAGGCGAGAGCCACGGAAGAAAAGAAATAGACACCTAGGAGGGTCAATCCTCCCCCATGCCTAGGAAAACAAGTGATGGAAGGGAAGAATCCGATGATGAGCCCAACATAGAACCACCTGTCGATAAGTGGGCGAAAATCAGAGACCCAGAACTCTCAAGAATCGTGGTCGAGCTTCGGTATACCATTGACTTCATGAAAAGTAGGCTCTCAATGGAGAACAAGAGGGTCGTGGTGTATTATTCCCACATATACTGGTATCTGGTCCTTCCTACACATAACTGCCCCAAGATCATATACGCCATTGCTCAGAACTATCAACCGCAAACAAGGCAGGTGTTAGACGCCTCGGGTAAAAAGTTGTTTTCCATTCTGAAGGAGGACGTGCAGGTAGCGTTCACACCACAACAAAGGCCACCAAAAGGCTATACCATTCACAATGTTAGCCTGAGAAAACAAACGGATAAGTTCACCTCTAATCCCTTCATTCTGAGCTTTTTGTGTGAAAATCTCAAGAGCGGACTTCCTTTCGATAAGCGACCCCAGATGCCCCTGCCCTTGGAGGACTTCAAGAACACAGATATATTCTCTATCATTGCATGGGTAGGGGGCTTTTCAAGCAATACTTTGGTATGCCCATGGCAGGTGTTGCTAGCTGAATGCATTTCCAGAGGAGAATTCTACGCTCCCGACGCTTCACGATCAAACACTAACCCAGTTTTCTTTGATTGGGTAGAATGGGTGGCCCAAAATCTGCATATGCGGTTGTCATCCATGAAGGATGCTAGCAAGGAGCCGTACTTCCAACCTTGTTCCTTCTTGGTTTGGCTCTTTTTCTTCCATGTACATAAAGCCCTTCCCCATTGTGATGTTTCACCAGTCGACAAGGATGGTATCCCTTTCCCTGTATATCAGTGGACCCGTCTCCTACTGAAGTTGGAGTCTTATTACCATTTCAACCAGTAGTTTTTGGGACTTGCGATGCACATTCTGACAGGGTCTAGCCCTCATGTGCCTCTTTGCCTTAGAGATAAAGTGGTACTAGAGAGAAAAAGGGATGTGTTTCAATTGACACAAGGGCTTGTGATCCGCCTTTTTGGCTTCATAGGGAAGCCCTTCTTGCTGCCATTTTTCCCTTCAGAGTACCAATTCGCCCTGGAAGTTGCTCAGCAAAGTGACGCGACCGACAAAACTTATGGTCACGGGCGGAAGTGGGCACACACCTGACTTCCCCTTCAAGATGGGAGTGATCAAAGTCATTGCCCTGAAGCAAAACATATACCTGGAAGAGAAGCTCGTCGATTTTGGTCTGCTTCAAATACCACAGAGGTGGCTCTACGACCCATTGGGGGTGATGAGAGATCATTTGAAAAGCAAAAATTTCCATGTCTGTCCTCGTATCAAAGTTCTGGAGCAAAGGAATAACCCCAATGGTACGGACCTGGAGTGGCACATAGAGGAGATGAGGACGTTGCCTCCTTGGCATGACTTTTATCCTATGGAGGTCGAATTCGACCCAGACCAGTACCCATTCCCAACTCCCAACTCCACTTTCTGGAGAAAATCAAGGGATGATTTAAAAGAGGAGTTAAAGAACTAGGACGAGGAGTAGTTAAGAGAATGGTGGATTATGAGAGTCCATTGTCGAAATATGAATTATTATGGGCTTCTAATAATGGACAGGGAATTCACAATTGTGTATCAGACCAATATTGGGTCATGGAAACCCTTGTCCTTCGCCGATTTTGTTCCATCGGCCACTCCAAGTTCAGACGAAGGCCCCGGGAAGACTGATAATGCCCCAAAGGAAAAAATAGCCAGGCCCACGCCAAAGGCTTTATTATAGATTCCATCCGAAGATCTCAAGACAACAATAGAGGAATCAAAGCAACCCCTCAAGAGAAAGAAAAGAAAGGAGTAGGAACCTACACAGGCACCCTTGAACTTCACAAAATGACCACATACAGGCATGCCGAGCGCCCTTGCCAAAAGGTCAGTATCGGGCTCGACCAAAGTAAACGATGGAGGAGCTCCACCAAGTGCCGAAACGATCCCAAACATAGATGTCATCAACGTGGAGGAACTTGTGGAAGTTGTGGAAGCCGAGAGTATCAAGGCCTAGGAGGAACCAAGGCCGATCACCCAGGAGATCACCATGGCCGCTCTACCAGGAGGGCACATAGGTACGTTCTCTTCACCTTATGCTCTGGTTGCTCGTAAGTCTACCTCGATCCTGGACGAAAGCTCTCACCTATCCACCCTGCCTCCACAAGGTCAGTCACCTCCTTACGCCTTGTCCCTAACTACTCCCCTCGAGCCTTCCACCTAGGACAAACCTATTGAAGTTACTTCGCCCAGCCACACCGCCAATCCTTCAGTCACCAACCAGGGCGAAGCCAATAGCCCAATGCCAAACCCTGAAGCTCATTCCTCCATTGTACATAACGTGTTCTCACTCGCTGAAGCCCCCGTCACCCCTGTTGCCGAACCTTCGGGTGAGGCTATCCCCTTCAACTCCTTATATTTGTTCAATCCCTTGGCTGTAGACCCAGCCGCATTCGACTCCGAGCTGTCCTCAATACGGGAGTCCCATTTGGCCAAAAAACTCCTCCAAGCCTGACATAACACAAAGAGAATGTTGAAAGAGGCAAGAAAGAAGAGAGGGCGCTCGCTCGCTCAAGTTGAGAAATGTGTCATCTTCAATTTCGAGGCGGGAAATATGCATAAAGTGAAGAAGATACCCAAAGTCCAGAAGCCCCTGGATGAAATGACTCCAGCGGACTATGAATATCAGGATAAGGAAAAGGACTTGGAACATCTGAATGTGGACAAGGAGTCCGCCTCTATGCACATTGGAATCGAGACCTTCAAGGCACATGCCAACATTGCCAATAAGCATAGGTTCGAAGCTGAGAGTGCTAACATCAAGCTGGAGGAGGAGCTAGCAAGGGCTCGCTCCAAATTGGCAGAGGCCAAGGAGCAATGCAAGCTGATGCAGAAAGAAGCACGCAGCCTAAAGCTACAGATAGCACAGCTGGAGTGTACAGTTGAGAATCAAGCACAAAGGTAGGCCGAAAATGATTTAAGGGTCAAGGAGCTTGAAAGTAGGATCTTGCAAGCTCAGATCTAGTTGCACGAGAAGGAAAGCCTAGGGCGATTTGAGAGGAGCAAAATCAAGGAGATCCGCTCACAGTTGCTCAAGAGTTTCAGGTCTCGGGCTGCCAGTGCCCTTTCAATTTTAGTCTACACCATAGAGGCCCAGGTTGCCGCCATCGAAGGAGGACCAATCATCGAAGAGGTCATTCAGAATGTCAGAGCCCAACTCAAGCTGGCCCTTAAGGTCCAAGATGCAAGGTATCAAGATTTGAAGCTCGCAGTGATGAGTCAGACAGCAAGGGATTGGTCAACAGCTCAGGCCATAGTTTGCGCCTTTTTCTCCATAGCCAAGAAAGCTCAAAAGGCGAGAGTCCTACTGGATGCATTCGAAAGTGAGAGGCGCGCATCAATGGGCTACTTCGAGGAGCTCTTCTCCTTAGGCTTCCCAAGTTTAATGGATAATTATGGGAAGCCGCTAACCAAGGAAGAAATCATGCCAAAGTGGCAACAGTTTGAAGGCGACGTTTCGGAGATAGACGAGTGGGCCGAACCAATAATAGAGAAGTAGGTTTTTGATTACATATTGAAATACTGTAGAATCATCGCTTCCTTAAATGATCTGTATACCAGGTCCCAGCATGCAAAAATTGGGCAGATCGATAGGTTTCGCGCTTTGGTCAGGTCCTTGGAGAATCAAGAGCTGTTCACAAAAAGCGTTTGGTCTCAGGTTCGTCGAACCTTGAGAAATATCCGCGTTCGCCTGGCCCCACTGCCAATGGCTGAAGACATAGCAGAAGCAATGGCGCCTGGAGAAGAAGAAGCAGTGGCGGAAGAAGAGGAGAGAGAAGAGGAAGAGGAAGGACAAGCTGTGGAAGCATCCCCAGAAAAGGAACAAGGAGAAGGGTCTGGAGGTAACTCTAGCCCAATGGATAAAAGTTGAGGGTTCTATCATCGAGACGAGCTCGTTGCCCTACGATCCACCAAGAATGTTGACAATGTTGTCACATTCCACCAAGGGGCAGAAAAATTGAAACTTTGTATAATATTTGTTTTGTTGAAAGTTTTCTTTTGTTTATAAGTTATAGCAATTTTGGTTTTCCCTATCGCCCCTTGGTGGACAAAATGAAAATAAAGGAGCTTCAGGCCCGAAGCGCTTCAAATCATCACTTCGGGCAAAAAATTTGCTGAAAAGGGGACGAAGGAAACACTTCGCACTCGAAGCATTCCCAACGACTACTTCAGGTGAAGAGTTTGTGAAGCAGCATCCAAGCGAGTTCGCCGAAGAAGAAAAGATAGCCCAAATCGGCTAAGGCAAAGAAAATACTTCGGGCCCGAAGTATTTCTAAAATCCACTTCAGCCAGATTTCTCCTGAAGTAGTATAAGTCAAAGAAGTGCTTCGGTCAAAACTCCCCCGAACCACCGTTTCAAAAGAAAATCGGCCCGAAGTGTTTGTCCCAACCCATCAATGAAGCAGTTTTGCCAGCGAAGCAGCGAAGGATAAATAAGATCGGCTTCGGCACTCTGTTCCCCCGAAGTAGTTTTGCGAAGAAAAAATCAGTGAGGCACTTCTCAGGAACGCTTCCCAAGTTGGGCATCTCCCGAGGCAGTCAGAAGGCCTCATAAATGCATATTTTCTTGCCCGATAAGCCCGTTGCTCATTTTTGGCAATTGGATGTGAAGTATCAGCCCGTGAAGAAGAGCCCGACAAGCATGGCCGCCACTCGAGAACTGCACCTGCAATCTAAGGACACCCAGGTGGCTCATTTAATGCATCTTTCCCCCGTTGAATCGGTCACCATTACCAGTTTTGGTAGCCGATTTGAGAGATCATCCACAGCGGCAGCGAGGAGCCGATTTCTCAGGGCCCGAGGGTGTACTCCGCAATTTTTGTAATAATGATTCAAAGGGTCGGGTCCTTTATAAAAACCCAGGCATGTAATTTAAAAAGGAGGGGAACTTTCTGCTAGAAAGTTGTTGTAACTTGATGTCCTACGTTTAATACTAAAGATCTTTTATGCTTTATTTCTCTATTTTATGCTGCCTTTTGTGCTTAATTCTTTTGTCTTTTCTCGTTCGCATACTGAGACTCTGAACCCTGAATCCGGTGTGCGATCGAGGACTGAACCCCTAAAATTTGCCCTGAAGGATACATAGGAGAGGAAAAATGCCTTGTCATTTTCTTTTATGCTGCTTGGTGGATTGAGGTTTCTGTTATTCCCTTATCTCAATCGTTGTTACTCTGAACCTTGAATTCCAGCGAGAAAGAAAGGAGAACCCTATGAACCCGTCTAGAGGATACATAGGAAGTTCGGCATTTCATTTCCTTCATGCTATTATTGGTATTTCCTACTGCTATTCGGGTTGTCAGCAAGTAATCGTGCTTCCTGTTCTCTCCCATCTTAAATCATCATCTTCTAACCCTTACTCTTTTTATTTTCTTTCTCTAACCCTTACCCTGTTTATTTCTTTCCTGCACTCTTGTCTCAAACCCCAAAAGTATATTAGTATAGGAGCCGGCCTTCTCCAGAGATCGACACGAGGGGCATCTCTTCCTCTTGTCCTTTCAATGTTGGTCATAGGTCCAGGGTGCGCAAACCCACTGAAAGTCCTTTCCTGTGCGGATTTGATGACCAACAGTAACCCGCCTTGATTATCTTTAGTGTCGTCGCTCTTCCAGCAAAGTGTCCTCCAGATAGCCCTGAATGAAATTTGCCTAGGATTCTCCTCTTATCATCATATTTTATGCATCTGAGGAGGATGCCGTCGATGTTCCTGAAAAATAGGCCTTCTGGGTGCATAGTGTATCAGGAGGACCGCATCCTGAAATGTCTTCGCTGCAAAGCATTCAGATGTGAGGGGCATCTGCCGGTGTTGAAATATTCCACTATTTCACCGACCCAATATTTCTTGGCCTCTTCCTGATTAGCGAGGCATTCTCCTATTAGCAAGTCATCCGACTGGCAGTCTGTTATTTTGGCCGTTGCGCTCTTCGCCAGCTCTTGAAATAATGTGCGATCGCGAACTAGTTTGGTGGGCTTGATCTCAATATCAAACTCTTGGATTTTGCTTACCCAACCAACTCTCTTTCTTCCTAGTTCCCCCTAAATAATGAAACTACACACATCGGGGTGAATGACAAAGACTGTGGTTCAACTTTGAGAAATGAACTGTTTAAATTTCCTGAGAGACTTCATTACTGCATGCACTTGACGCTCGATGAAATTGTACTTTTCTTCATGGGGATTGATTATCTGACTGAGGAACGCGATGGGACGTTCCTCTCCATCTTCCCCCTTTTGTGTCAAGACCGCGACGTAGCTTTCAGGTTCTCCTATTGCATACAGGATAAAATCTCGACTGTAGTCGGTGTTGATCAAGATCGGTGCCTAAACGATTCGGGCCTTGATTTATTTGAATGCTTTTCTCCTCTCTTCTATCCAGACAAATTTTGTGCCCTTCTTTAAAAGCTCAGACATTGGCTTAACGACTTGGGCGAAGTCTGGGACAAACTTTCTTATGAAATTAATCTGACCGAAGAAAGATTGAAGGCCCTTTTTATCTGCTGGGATTGGGAGCTTCATCAGAGCTTCGGCTCTGTCAGGATACACGGCGAGACCCTTTTTCGAAATTGCGTGTCCCAGCAGCTTTCCTTCGTTGACTGCGAAGATAGACTTTTTTGGATTGATTGAGATGCCAAATTCTCAACATTTTTTGAATATTTGTTGAAGATGTTCTGGGTGGTTTTCTCTCCTTTGGGAGAAGACGGTCATGTCATCCAAATAGATAACGATAACCTTGTTCAGAAGCTCGCCAAAAGCTAGGTCCATCGCTCTCTAGAAAGTAGCTCCTGCGTTCGAGAGACCAAAAGGCATTCGTTGGTAGGTGAATGTGCCCCACTTGGTTGTGAATGCGGTCTTATGCTTGTCTTTGTCCCTGACCCAAATTTGATTATATACCGAAAAACCATCAAGCAGGGAGAATCATTGAGCTTCAGCCATCGAATGCAAGATCTGATCGATCTATGGAAGAGGATAGTGGTCCTTGAGGGAAGCATGATTCAGGTTGCGAAATTCCATGCATAACTGAATGTCTCTGTTCTTTTTTCTGATAGGGACCAAGTTTGCTACCCAGGAAGAATGCTTGATGGGATAAATAATATTTGCTTCGAGCATTTTCAGTAGTTCGGCCTTCATCAGGACCTCGATCTTTGGATTAACCGGCCTTTGCTTCTATCGAAAAGGTTTGGCCCCTTCTTGTAATTTTATTGTATGTTAGATCAGCTACCGATCATATCCCTTGAGGTCATGATAAGACCAAGCCACGATATCTGGGTACCTCTTACACAAACATCGGATTCTCTTTATTTCTTTCGAAGTACAATCGGTCTCGACCTTTATTACTTTCCCAGGTTCCAGTTCTAAATCTTGATATTGCTGCACACTGATCTGGATCCTATGGGAGAGCGATCAATCATTTTGATCGAAAAGGCTCTCAAGTGTGATCAATCCCTTGGGAACGTGGTTGTTCTTCAACTGGACCAATCCTTCGTATTCTTCCTCATCAGGGCTTCAATCTTCGACTGTAGCGGCTTCTTGGATCATGAAATTGACAATTCTGCTCATCGTTGTCAAAAACTTGCCAGTGTAAATCTCTGTTCAGGACAGAGGGTCTATAAATCATCCTTACAGCCTTTGGCTTATGCACCATATCATCCACTAGAGAATATCAGGCTATGATGGATGCTAAGACATCTGCATGTCGATTCTCTTCTCATGGAATAGACTGTAGATTAAGGGATTCAAATTGGTTGAACAGGTCCCATACCCTATTGCGGTATGATTTAAGATAGTTCTTCTTTGAAGAGCATCTGTTGGTGACCTAGTTGCAAACTAGTTTGGAATCTCCAAAGATTTGAAGATGCCTTATGCCTAACTTGTTAGCTTTCTTGAGTCCTAAGCACAAGGCTTCATATTCTGCTGCATTGTTGGTGCAACTCCATGTCATTCAGTAGCAATATTCCTTTTTCTCATCGGATGATGAAATTAGAAGGATTCCTGCCCCAGCGTCATTTTTGCATCGGGCATCGTTGAAGAACAATTTCCATAGTCCTTCTTGAGCAGAAACCTTCCCCTCCATTTTGGTTGGTTTCTCGGACTTGGCGATGGTGTAGCATCCCACCTCAGTATTTATCATGGCATTGAAATCTGCCAACGAAAATTCATCTTCATAACACAACTATGCGAGGGATTCCTGGACCAGATCCACTTGCTCTAGTTCCTTCGCAATCGTATGCACAGGGTCACTGCTATCTTCCTCAGACATCTTCTGAACCAGGAACATAGAAGGCTTTTCATTATAGATCTTCACCTTCTTCCATTTGAAAGGGATCTCTAGATGAGTGTAGTCCATGGATAGATATCCGCCCAGCTTTATCATGAATTCCATCGACAGGCACATGCTGAAGTAGGGCTCAAGGTCCACAACTACCACCTCTTGTATGACTGTAATTTGAGGTGTCTTATGTAGTCGAATAAGAATGTCTTTGAAGACACCTACAGTATTCACTGGGGTACCGTCCAACTGGAGGACTCCGTGACTACTTCGTGTGTATTCCATGCCTATTTCATCGCATACTGCCTTCGGAATGACTGTCGTCATGGCTCCAGAATCTATCATACAGTTATGCATGATATACCCTTCCATTTTTAAGGATAAGTAGAACGATGGTGGTCTATTTTTTCCTGTGATGGACGCGGACAGAGTTTGCACTAGGGCGAGCAGCTCTGCCTTCTTTGTATTAATCCTCTTCAATGATTCTTGTAGCAGGTCCACTTGTCTAGGAAGTTGTAGAGCATCATACAAACTAATTTTGGCTGGAATCCTCTTCAACTCCTCTATGATGTTGTAGGCTGGGGAGCTATGCACCTCAGGTTACTTTCTTGGTTCGTACTTGGTGCGATATTGCTCTGTCGCTTTGACCCTTTATCGCTTGGTGAGCGAGGGAAACTTGAGCTTCTCATTAGAATGTTCTTTGGTCTCCACCTGAGGTGGTTCGACAGTGGCCTTTTGGGCATTTTATTTGATTGGAGCTGGTGGAGGAGCTTTGCTCGAGGTCAAAGAGGAGGATTGTCCTTTCTCAAATTAGGTGTGTACCTTCAAAGGAGCCATCTAAGTAGCATCCACCTCTATCGACCTTTTACCTCCCATGGTAAGGACCGCGACTGGCTCTTCCTTGTCGATTGACAAGTTCTGATCCAATTGTCTGATGACGTTGACTTGATCACCTTGATCACTGCTAGCTAGTGTCTGCACGTAGTGTTGATGCAACATGCATGTATTCTCCTCATGAGGATCATTACATGTAGAGCACCAATATACATGATCGGAAGTGCTTGGGGCTTCATCTATCGCAACATTTCTTATCGAAGCTTTTCCTTGATGGACCGCTTGATCTCTGGTAAGCGCAGGTGTGGGATAAGACCTTCTTAGTAGAAACTCTTGTTGCACTTGCTTCTTCTTGACAATGGTCATATCGTTGGACAAGGTCTGTACTATGGCATTTAACGATTTCATTTCCTGCAGTATCTTGGCCTGCATATCATCGACCTTGGGAAATGATGGTAAAGAAGCCATAGTCGATATCGGAGGTAGGGCAAGATGTTGGAGGGGTGCTGGCAACATTGGAAATGTTGGAGTGATGGTGGGAGGCATAGTTGAAAGTGTTGGGAAATGTATCTGTGGAGCAGTGATCTGCGACACAATGGGATTCGGGTTCCATGATGAGATCGGGTATGCAAGGATTGCAGAAATCTGCAGAGCGACTGCGCTCGCATACTGGGCTTGAGGGAACTCAGGGAGTATGGGCATTGGCATTCTTTGAGGGAGTTTTCCCATGGCTATGAGGTCCATTTCTGATTTCTTGGCTAACCCATACAACTCTGGAAAAGTATTGACATTTGAGTACCTTATCATAAGGCCGATATCAGGGTTGAATGCCCGAAGGAAGTAGTATGTTGCGGCTTCGTCGGTTGGGCGAAGCCCAACTAGGACTCTTTTCCAAGTTTGAGTGAACCTAACATTGAAGTCTATAATCTCTTCTTGCGGATGTCTTTGGATCAAAGTGAATTGCTACAGAAGAGAAGTTGGATCAACGGACTCGTTGAAGCCTTGCATCAACTGCCTGGCTAACTGGTCCCATCTCGTAATAGTGTCGGATGGTAGAGATCTGTACCAATAGAGGAGTTTTCCTCTAAGGGAGAGAACTAGGAGCTTCACCATCACTCACTCTTCTGTGATATCGTGGATTGCCGCCAGGGAAATGATGTCCTGGATATGCTCTAAAGCAGTCTTTCCGATTTCGTCGAATGTCGAAAGATTTTTTATTGCAACAGGTGGAACTTGCCCTTGGCCTGCGAGATTCAACGGTGAAGAAGAATTCCATGCTGGAAATAATCTGGGTGATGGTTGTTGTTGTTATTATTGTTGGGACATATTTGTGCCTGGGTTCTATGGAACAGAGGTCCCCGAAGTCCCTCTTGGATTGCTCATCGAAAGGCCAATGGGAACGGAGGCACTAGGATGCTTCGATGAGTTGGGAGGATTCAGAGGAAAACTAGCTGCTGTGCTATCAAAATTTATGCCTTGCTCATCAACAATAGCCTCTTGCGAGGACATCCCGCGTAAGAGATATTCGAGGGTAACTAACCTAGATCGTTCCCCAAAGGCGTCAATATCAAGCTCAAAGAACTCGGTTTCCTCTCTTCTATTCCTAACTCTCCATATTGTTTGCATGAAGGCATAGGCTTTAGTACTGGTCTTTACAACTTGAAGATTCTCGGGTAAAATAGAGTCGCCAGATGCTAAGAGTCTCTTAGTAATGAGGGCATCGATTCTCACTACTACTCAGGGGATGAGACTGACCGGATCTCACCGAGAACTTTTTGGAACTATTGGCTCTGGTGAAGATGGGCTAGAAATTTTCTCAAATATGGGACCTTATGTCCCACCGGGCATGCCAAAAACTGTTGGTCATCAAATACGCATAGGAAAGGACTTTCGATGGGTTTGTGCGCCTTGGACTTGCGACCAACATTGAAAGGCCAAGGGAAAGAGATGCCCCTCGTGCCAATCTCCGAAGAAAGGTCAGCTCCTATACTAATATACTTTTGGGGTTTAAGGCAAGAGTGCAGGAAAGAAATGAACAGGGTAAGGGTTAGGAAAAGAAATAAAAAGAAGTAAGGATTAGCAAAAGAAATAAAAAGAGTAGGGGTTAGAAGATGATGATTTAAGGTGGGAGAGAATAGGAAGCACGATCACTCGCTAATAACTTGAATAGCAGCAAAGAACACCAAGAATAGACGAAAGAAACGCTATACTCACTTTCCTATGTATCCTCTGGACGAGTTCACAGGGTTCTCCTTTCTCTCTCACTAAAATTTAGGGTTTGGAGTAACAACGATTAAGACAAGGGAATAACAAAAACCATGACCCACCAGGCAACATAAAAGAAAGCTTATACGATTTTTTTCCTCTCCTATGTATCCTTCAGGGCAAATTTTAGGGTACAGTCCCCAATCACACACTGGATTCAGGATTCAGAGTCTCAGTATACGACTACAGACAAAAAAAAGAATTAAGCACGAAGGCGACATAAAAGAGAGAAATGGAGTACAAAAATCTTTAGTATTAGACGCAGGACATCAAGTTACAGCAGCTTTCTAGCAAAAATTTCCCCCCATATTTTACATTGCAAAGCTTGGGTTTTTATAGAGAACCCGACCCTCTGAATCATTATTACAAAAATGACAGAGTACACCCTCGAGCCCTGAGAAATCGGCTCCTCGCTGCTGCTGCGGATGATCTCTCAAATCGGCTACCAAAACTAGTAATGGTGACCGAGTCAGCCGGAGAAAGTCGCATTAAATGAGCCACTTGGGTGTCCTTGGATTGTAGGTGTGGTGCTCGAGTGGCGGCCATGCTTGCCAAATTCTTCTTCATGGACTGATACTTTGCATCCAATTGCCAAAAATGAGCAGCGGGCTTATCGGGAAAGAAAATATGCATTTATGAGGCTCTCTGATCGCCTCGAGAAAATGCCCAACTTGGGAAGAGTTCTTGGGAAGCACCTCGTTGATTTTTGCTTCGCAAAACTACTTCGGGGGCATGGAGTTCCGAAGCCGATCTCCCTCTATCCTTCGCTGGCAAAACTGCTTCGCTGATGGGTCGGGAAAAACGCTTCAGGCTGATCTTCTTTTGAAACGACGACTCGGGGGAGTTTTAGCCGAAGCACTTTCTCGACTTCTACTGCTTCGGGTGAAAACTGGCCGAAGTGGATTTTAGAAATACTTCAAGCCCGAAGTAATTTCTTTGCCTTAGCTAATTCAGGCTATCTTTTCTTCTTCGGCGAAGTTGCTTGGATGCCACTTCGCAAAACTCTTCACCCGAAGTAGCCGCTGGGAATGCTTCGGGTGAGAAGCGTTTCCTTCACTTTCTCGACAAAGTTTTCACCCGAAGTGATGATTTGAAGCGCTTCGGGCCCGAAGATCTTTTCTTTTCATTTTTTCCACCAGGGGGCGATAGGGAAAACCAAAATTGCTATAACTTATAAACAAAAGAAAACTTTCAACAAAACAAATATCATACAAAGTTTTAATTTTTTTGCCCCTTGGTGGAATGTGACAAAATTGTCAACAGTAATCAAACCAATTCACAAATCACCACACATAATAGATACACCAATTTAACATGGTTCACCCAATGTGGGCTACTCCACGAAGAAAATATTTCACTAAAATTTTCTCAATCAATCTCTTGGAAATCCTTTCCCTATTACAATGTTTATGGACCTCTGTCCAAAGGAGACTCAAATCCCATAATAAATTTTATGGATATCTATCCATAGGAGAACTCTTTTCTCTTTAGCTCTGGTTGGTAATCTTCTAGAAGAACTGCTGCCTCCATTGTACTGGCTAATGGATCTCTATCCACTGAAGACTATTGTCCTCATTACCCTAGCTAATGGATCTCTATCCACTGGAGATTATCATCCTGTGTACTATGTCACATTCAAAGCTTGTTTTTTGCTCTGTCTTAAATCTGCACTAAACACAATTCTTCAATTTAGCACAAATATACTCAATATTTGGTCTGGTCTGGCACAAACCCATCCTCAAATCAAAACCAAACTCTATCCTCAAATTTGCACTAAACATAGTCCTTCAGTCTAGCACAAATCTCTCAATATCTATCCTCAAACAGTCCTTCAGTCTAGCACAAAACTGTCCTCAAATCTATACTAAACACAATCTTTCGGTCTAGCACAAATCTATCCTTAATATCTGTACTCAAGCCTTAACACAAAACTTGACTCAATCACAAATCAACTTTGTTGAATCTGCCCTAAACCTTAACTCAAGGTTTGAACAAATCAATCAATCAACTCCCCTCACAAGTCTTATCAAAGACTTGTCTCAAATATGCCTTGTAAGCTACCACAAAAGCTCACACTGATCTATCCACAAGTCCTCTCTAGAACTTGTCCAATATGCTCAACAATTCCTCACTAGAACTTGTCCAATATGCTCAACAATATTTGTCCTTAAACTCTGTATTGTAAGCTTCCACAAAAGCTCACACAAATATGTTCACAAGTCTTCTCAAAGAATTACCTCAAATCTGCTCAACAAGTCCTCACTAGAACTTGTCCAATATCATAGAAACATATAAATAATTTTTAGAGACTCAATATGCTTCACATTCAACACAATGCTCAATTACTTTCAATTTCTCTTTCTACCATAGAAAAATATATAAAATTTTTAGAGACTCAATATGCTTCACATTCAACACAATGCTCAATTACTTTCAATTTCTCTTTCTACCATAGAAACATATATAATATTTTTAGAGACTCAATATGCTTCACATCACAAACTCTCAATCACTTTCAATCTCTCTTTTATCCCAAAAACATATAGAGAATTTTTAGAGACTCAATATGTTTCACATTCATCAACACTCAACCTCTTTCTCAAATTAATTCAGAATATAGAACAATTTGTTTCACAGAACTTGAACTATCACATCAACACATCCACTTGACTAGACTCAACCAACTCTACTCAACCAATCACTCAATGAAATAATCCTTGCTCATAAACCCTAGTCCAAACATATGAACATTCACTCAAATGTTTCTAACAATGCTTATCAACCAATCTCACATAACAATGATACTCATGATATTTGTAAATCCTAGTTCAAGTTCCTCACTCAACTAATCACTTCAACAACAATGCTTATCAAACAATCCTTTTCACTCCAACTTAGCATTCACAACATTCAACAATAATTCACTAGGAAGATGTGCCCATACCTTTTATTTGATGTAGAAGTGCCCTTAAAAACCTGTCTAATTCACAATTTTCTTCTTTGCCAATTTCAATGGTTAGATGACAAAATATCACATCAACACTTTCTCACAATATTCCTTAATTACAAAAATGATCAAACTCAAATACACCTTATTACTCCTTCTTGAAATTAGCAATCATCAAATCACACATAAAAATTACTCACTCAAAATGCCCCTTATTATTTCCAAATTTTAATAAATCAATCTCCAAAAATTTATCTCTCAAAATAATATTTGCCTAAACCTTATAACTCCCCTTAAAACATTATAAACTAAATAAATTAGGCAAAAATTAAACTTTAGGGATTAAATTAATTCCTCCGAAAAATCTGACGCCAAACTAAGTGCATACCTTGTCCTTTACCCCAAAAGGGGGTTCGATGGGTTTCGAATCACTGTCTCCCAAGCACCAAGTGCCTTAGCACTTTGGTGCCCACCGCATGGGCTATAGGTGCCCATAAGAAGGAAGGGAATCTTTCTTCCTCTTCTACCTTCGTCCACCGTCGACATCACACAAAACAAAAAATACTACTCCTACGGATTCGAACCTCTGCCACTTGTTGCCCCTAACACTTTGCTTTCACTGTGGTTGCCAACTGCGCTACCTGCGCTTGATGACCAAGGCACCTTACTTGGTGGGTGAAGTCTCTTTGCCTCCTCTTGGCACTTTAAAAAAGGAAATCCTCTTGATTGCACATAATGATTTGCACAAGCTTGCATAACACAAGGATTAATTCGAATGTATTTTTCATATTGGGCTAAGGTGGAGGAGTCCATTTTTATACACATTTTTATATTTGACTCCCACATCGGTGCTCGATGGTTGAATTTGAAATTTGAAATTCGATTTTAATAACCCACCTTAGGGTTATTTAAAATAACCATAAATTTATATATAATTAATATATATACATATATATATATATATATATATATATATATATATATATATATATATATATATATATTTAACATGGTGGAATCGGTAGCCGCCACGAATCCGGGTAGGCTGTCCAACTTTTATGGCTGCCATAGTATTTTGCGTTGTCCACCTCGGAAGCCGCCACATAGATATTCACGTAGTTCGCCCCTATAACCGCCATGCCACAATCATTTTAAACCTTTTAGGCCACTGAAAGCACCAGGAAAGGGACAAGCGTTAAGTTCGATGAGGCCCGAGATTTGAACCTTGGACCTCCGTACCCCTTATGGGGTTTGGATGAACCAATTGGTCTACACCTCGGACCTATATATAATTAATATTAAAATTAATTAATAATTAATTTAAATAACTTATAAGTTAAGTAAATTAATTAATAAATTAATTTATAATAAAATTATATTAATTAGTTTATAATTAATTGTAAACTTCCCTGTATAATATTATAAAGGAATATTATAATATTATTCACTTGGGCTTCTTCTTTGCACTTTGGACCACATCTGACTACTTGGAACCGAGTTTTGACCAACTGGAAGCAGACTCTCCTTTCTGCACTAATTACGAAACTACTTCTCCTTGCACTGCTCACTAAAACTGACTATCGACATTAATGACCATTCACTCTTGACATCAACAACTCATTTACTCAAAATGTCCAACAATATCCCCCTTTTTCATTGATGGGAACCCAATTATCTTTTCAATTTTTCTTAACATTTTTCTGTCCTGCTCCCCTTGGGAAACTGCTCCCCTGACTCAATGCTCTCTTCTTAAATCAAATCTCTCCCCATTTGAAATCAATGGCAAAGGGTCACCTTTGGGGCTCGGGGATAATAATGAGTCTCTTAGCTTAGCCCCTCCCCCACCTCCTCTTGAGGTGGTTAATTCTAGGGTGGAAATATTTCTACTTCCATCAAGCACCAATCTTTAACTTTGTCCACTTTCCTTCTCATCTGATTCTTTTGATTTCTATGACTATTCTTGTTCATGTCCATGTTCATGTTCTTGTTCATGCTTAGTTCTAGAATATCCACTCTACACCACTTTGTTGTATGTCCATCATTATTGCACTTGTAACACTTAGTATTTTTATTCCTTGTAGGTGCAAATATCTTAGGATTTCTTCTGTTGAAGACATATCTATTCCTATCATGGACCCTACAATTCATTGCCTTATGACCAAACTGATTACATGAGTAGCAATACCCATGAAAATTTTGTCTGCTTCTGAAGTTTCCATATTCCTATCTTTCATGTACCCTGCATTGTGAAGCCTTGTGCCCAAATTTATGACATGAAAAACATCATCCATTGAAGTTTCCTTACCTTTACCTCATTGGTCTCTTAGTCTATCTTACCCTATGCTGGTTCCCATTCCATATGTTTCTCCTTTGTGCATTGTTTCTTTCCTTTTTGAACTTTATATTGCCCAAATCATCCTTAGAAGTCTCACTTTCTCTTACACTATCTTCTTCTTCAGAACTTGAGGTTGACTCTTCTTGTTTCTTTTGAGCCTGTTCAAAACCAATACCTGTTTGCTTGATGTAGGCTTTTGTGACTTGATAATCTTATCCAAATTCTTTGAACTTCTTCCAAACTTGTGTAGCTTATCCTTAGACTTCTCTACTTCTTCCCTTAGTAGGGCTAATTCTTGTTCAAACTTTTCACATTCTAAGACCTTTGCTTCTAACTTATCCTTGAACTTCTTTGTCTTAGTTATTGACCTTTTTAGATCCTCTATAAGATTTCCTCTCTCTTCATCACATTCTTGAAACTAAAGCTCAATTTGGGAGTTTTGCTTTCTTACCTTCTTTAAATTTTTAAGAGCATAAATAAGCTCTCCCTCAAGATCAACTTCTCCTTTTTCTAATTCTTCCTCTATTTGTTTGCCTTTGAGAACATCTTCATTCTTTTTTGACTTGTCTTCTATAGGATCACCTCCTTCTTCTTCTAGTGCCATTAGAATATTCTCTTCTGGTCCTTCAAGTGTATCCTCATATTCATCATCACTGAAACTAAAACCATTCTTTGTACAACTATCTTCAAGATGTCCAAAATTACCACATCTAAAACACTTGAGAATTATTGGTGACCTTTTCTTAAATTCTTTTTCTTTTATCAAAAATAAGACTTCATCTTTATCATTATCTGAGAAACTATTATCACTATCACTTGAGTACTTACTTGCCTTGTCTACATAGTAGCTCCTCTTTTGTCTTTGAAAGAACTTATTTCCTTGTCTGCCTTGTCCATTCTTACCTTTCTTTTGGTACCTGTATTTTTCTGATTCATTGTTCTTATAATCCTATTTTCTTTTTCATTGCTATTTATGGCTTCTTGATAATCAGTTGCATAGTGACCATACTTTCCACAATTGAAACATCTAACAAATTTTGCATCTTTAAATCTTCTTGAATCCTTATTTCTTCTGCTATAATTTGCTTCTTCATCACTGGATGACTCATTGCTTGAATCTGACTTCTTTCCCTTTGTCTTCTTAGTAGCTTTGAAGGTTGCTTCATTTCAAAGATTAGGTTCCTCTTTTGTTCTTAACTCAAAAGCTGTAAGAATACCGAGTAACATATCTCTTGTCAAAATTTCACCATATTTTTATTCCTCTATAGCAGAGATCTTTTCACTAAACCTTTTTGGAAGAGATCTTAAGATCTTATCACAAACATCAGATTCTTCAATCTCAAGTCCAAGTCCTTGCATGGCGTTAACAACCTCATCTACCCGAAGTAGATAAGTACTAATATTTTCCTCATCCTTCATTTTTAAATCTTCAAATTGTCCTTTGAGATTTTGTATCTTTACCTTTTTGACACTTTTATCTCCTTCATATATGCTTTGTAACTTATCCCAAATTGCTTTTGCTGATTTGCAATGCATAACCTTTATGAAATTTGTTCTATGCAAACCTCTCAAAATTGCATTCATTGCTTTTGAATTGTAATGATGTAGAAGCTTACCATCTTTATCCTGTAGGCGGAGTAGTTGGTGGTGTGTATCCATTTTCAACTACTTCCCATATTTTATTGCCAAGTACCATAAGGTGAATCTTCATTCTCATACTCCAAAATATATAATCGCTTCCATCAAATACTGGTGTTGAATTATATGAGGACCCATTCTTAGAATCTATTGTGTTCTTGAAAGCTTTTCCTTCAAGTTGTTAAACTCTTTCGAAGGAACCCGCTCTGATACCAATTGAAGAACACACTATTATACTGAGAGGGGGGTGAACAATATAAGACCACTTTGTACTTTTCTTTCCCAATCAATATTATGCAATGTATAGATAAAAATATCAATAGTAGTAATTAAAGCAATGCATAAATCACCACACACAATAGAGACACCAATTTAACGTGGTTCAACCAATGTGGGCTACTCCACGAAGAAAATATTTCACTAAAATTTTCTCAATCAATCTCTTGGGAATTCTTTCCCTATTACAATTTTTATGGACCTCTGTCCAAAGGAGACACAAATACCCTAATCAAGTTCATGGATCTCTATATATAAGAGAAATCCTTTCTACTTTGCTCTGGCTGGTGATCTTTTAGAAGAAATGTTGCCTCCACTACACTGGCTAATGGATCTCTATCCACTGAAGACTCTTGTCCTCACTACCCTAGCTAATGGATCTCTATCCACTAAAGAATCCTATCCTCACTGCCCAGGCTAATGGATCTCTATCCATTGGAGACTATTGTCCTCTATACTCTATCACCTCCAAAGCTTGTTCTTTGCTTTATATTAAATATGTACTAAACACGGTTCTTCAGTTTAGCACAAATATGCTCAATCTATGTATATGTTCTGGCACAAACCTATCCTCAAATTTGCACCAAACTCTGTCCTCAAATCTATACTAAACACAGTCCTTCGAGTCTAGCACAAATCTATCCTCAATATCTATCCTAAAATTTGTATTAAACAGAGTCGTTTGATCTAGCACAAATATGTCCTCAATCTCTGTCCTCAAATATGTACTAAACATAATCCTTTGATCTAGCACAAATCTATCCTCAATCTCTATCCTCAAGCCTTAACACAAAGCTTGAATCAATCATAAATCAACTTTGTTGGATCTGCCCCAAACCTTAACTCAAGGTTTGAACAAATCAATCAATCAACTCTGCTCACAAGTATTCTCAAAATCTTGTCTCAAATATGCCTTGTAAGCTTCCACAAAAGCTCACATTGATCTATCCACAAGTTCTCTCTAGAACTTGTCCAATATTCTCAACAAGTCCTCACTAGAACTTGTCCAATCTGCTCAACAAGTCCTCACTAGAACTTGTCCAATCTTCTCAACAATATCTGTCCTCAAACTTTGTATTGTAAACTTCCACAAAATCTCACACAAATTTGTTCACAAGTCTTCTTAAATACTTACCTCAAATCTGCTCAACAAGTCCTCACTAGAACTTTTCCAATCTCATAGAAATATATAGAGAATTGTTAGAGACTCAATATGCTTCACATTCACCATAATGCTCAATTACTTTCAATTTCTCTTTCTACCATAAAAACATATAGAGAATTGGTAGAGACTCAATATGCTTCACACTCACAAACTCTCAATCACTTTCAACCTCTCTTTTATCACTAAAACATATAGAGAATTGTTAGAGACTCAATATGTTTCACATTCATCAACACTCAACCTTTTTCTCAAATCAATTCAAAACATAGAACAATTTGTTTCACGGAACTTGAACTATCACATCAACACATCCACTTGACTAGACTCAACCAACTCTACTCAACCAATCACTCAATGAAATAATACTTTCTCACAAACCCTAGTCCAAACTTATGAACATTCACTCAAATTTTTCCAACAATGCTTATCAACCAATCTCACATAACAATGATACTCATGATCTTTACAAATCCTAGTTCAAGTTCCTCACTCAACAAATCACCTCAAAAACAATGCTTATAAAACAATCCTTTTCACTCCAACTTAGCATTGACAACATTCAACAATAATTCACTAGGAAGATGTGCCCATACCTTTTGTTTGATGTAGAAGTGCCCTTCAAAACCTGTCTAATTCACAATTTTCTTCTTTGCCAATTTCAATGGTTAGATGACAAAATATCACACTAACACTCTCTCAAAATATTCCTTAATTACAAAAATGATCAAACTCAAATACACCTTATTACTCCTTCTTGAAATTAGCAATCATCAAATCACACATAAAAATTACTCACTCAAAATGTCCCTTATTATTTCCAATTTTAATAAATCAATCTCCAAAAATTTATCTCTAAAAATAATATTTGCCTAAACCTTATAAATCCCCTTAAAACCTTATAAACTAAATAAATTAGGCAAAAATTAAAATTTAGGGCTTAAATTAATTTCTTCGAAAAATTCGATGCCAAACTAAGTGCATACCTTGTCCTTTTCCCCAAAAGGGGGTTCGACAGGTTTCGAACCGCTGTCTCCCAAGCGCCAAGCGCCTTAGAACTTTGGTGCCCACCACGTGGGCTATAGGCACCCATGAGAAGGAAGGGAAGCTTCCTTCCTCTTGTACCTTCATCTATCGTCGACTTCACAGAAAACAAAAAATACTACTCCCATGGATTCAAACCTCCGCCACTCGCTACCCCTAACGCTTTGCTTCCACTGTGGTTGCCAACTGTGCTACCTGCGGTTGATGACCAAGGAACCTTCCTTGGTGGGTGAAGTACCTTTACCTCCTCTTGGCACTAAAAAAAAATGAAATCCTCTTGATTGCACAGAACGATTCGCACAAGCTCGCATAACACAAGGATTAATTCAAATGCATTTTTCATCTTGGGCTAAGGTGGAGTCCCTTTTTATACACGTTTTTATATTTGACTCCCACGTCGACGCTCAATGGTTGAATTTGAAATTTGAATTTTGACTTTAATAACCCACCTTAAGGTTATTTAAAATAACTATAAATTAATATATAATTAATATTAAAATTAATTAATAATTAATATAAATAACTTATAAGTTAAGTAAATTAATTAACAAATTAATTTATAATAAAATTATATTAGTTAATTTATAATTAATTTTAAACTTCCTTGTATAATATTATAAAGGAATATTATAATATTATTCACTTGGGCTTCTTCTTTGCACTTTGGACCACATATGACTACCTAGAACCAGGTTTTGACCAACTGGAAGCGGACTCTCCTTTCTGCACTGATTGCAAAACTGCTTCTCCTTGCACTGTTCACTAAAAATGACTATCGACATTAATGACCATTCACTCTTGACATCAATGACAACTCATTTACTCAAAATGTCCAAAAAAAGATAGATTTCTTGGCCTTTACTCTACCTAGGACTCATGTACATGTGGACTACATGCACATTTACAACTTGCACATTGACACTTGTGCATTTATTATAATACTTGAAGCAACTAAATTTACTCTGAAGTAAACTCCTACTCTAGATATGTACCAAAGGTGGTACATTTACATGACCCAAATGATGTAATATACTCTAACAACCCCTTGTATTACATTATTTGGGTATTGAAGACTTTAGTCTTCAATATGGATCTTTTATCTGGTATTGGAGTTTAAGTTCTTCTCTATTGTTTGTGTCTTGTTCAAGCAAGTAATTAGTGTCTTCATAAAATGTTATCTTTGTTGAGAGAGCTTTGAATTCATTATCTGTAGGATCTTCTAGTTCTTCAATTTCTTGAATCCTTTGAGCTAAGTGTCCCTTATGATTTCCTCCTTGATATTCCAATTGAGGCTAATTGTATGATAGTTGAAACTATTGTTGTCGAGGATTATTGTAATCTTGATATTGCTTTGGTTGGAATACCCTATTTGGTTGGTTTCCATAGTTTGTTTGATTCCCTCGATTTTGGTTCCTTGGATTGAATCTACAGTAATTAGTACTATGACCTTTTCTCCTACATACATGACAATATCTGTTATTCCAAGGCTTTCATCCTTTTGAAGATAAGGCTATGTTTACTTGTGGAGTATCTTTTGAAACTAATGTAATGTTAGTCATTTCATATTTCACTTTACTTTCTACCTCATATTCTTGAAGAATGTTTATTATCTCATCAAATGATGTATCTTTACTTAGTACTTGTAAAGATGTAACTAGATGCTTGTAGTTGTTTGGAAGTGCTCTCATGGTTACTTGAACAAGGAATTTATCTTCAACCTTTTCTCCCAAGGTTAATAATTTTCCCTTAATGTCTGCTACCTTTCTTAGGAATAGTTCTATATTTTCTCCATTGTTCATTTTTAGAGAATGTAATTGAGTTTGAAGATTTAGGATAGTTGTTTTCCCTTCAAATATATTTTCTAGGATTTTCCAAGCTTCTGTAGATGTTCCTACTGAATTGATGTAAGGTTGTATTTCATCTAAGATGGTAAAATTTATTACCATTAATGCTTTTGCATCACTCTCTTCAAACTTTTGAGTCTCTGTATCACCAAAATTAGGTTTAGTAGTTATTCCTTTAACAATTCTCCAAAGCTTCTCAACTATTAGAATTGCCCTCACTTTGTTTTTCCATGAGAAGTAATTTGGACCTTTAAGTAGTTGAGATTTTGTAAGGATGAATTTATTTGTTGTCATGATGATCCTTATATCTCCCTAGTGTTATTTTTATAGAGACCTTTCCAGACTTAGGTTTTGTATAATTTCTTGTCTCCCTAGTGATTAAAGTAAGCTATAAGTTTAATAAAGTGCTTAGTAAATAATAGTTCACTTTTGAGTTGATTTTGTAATTTTTTGTGAATAACAATAATCAACTTCTATTTCACCTTATTTCTCCTAATTAACTATGCACTTAATTTGAAGTTATCTATAGTTGGATTTATTTTATCCCTTTAGTATGAATATGATACAAGTGTAAGTATATAATTCCAACTCCTTTAAGTAAATGAGGAACTTCCTTTTATATCCCTCAATGTCTAATAGTTTAATATTTCTAAATTCCAATAAATTATTTTGATGTAGTATACCTTATGACTCCCTTCTTTGGAATATTAGAAATTAATAATAATATTTTTAGTAGTAATATTTCGATGTAGACAACCTTATTCCTCCTATTATTTAATTACGAATATTATATCTTCAATTATAGTAAATTGGAATGGATTGGAATCTTTAATCTTGCTTTCAAAAAAGTTTGATATTGCATATATATTTTAAATGCAAATAATAATAATACCTTCAACCTTATATTACCCTTGCTACTCCTTATGAAAGCATTTAAATAATACCTTAATATTTTGATGAGCGCTTGACTTCAAATACCTTGTAGTTCGAATGGTTGATAAGTGTTGGAGATCCTTGTAAAACGTTGTTGCTGCTGGTTTATAATAGAATAAATGGATGTCTTAAATGCACCTTTGAATCCTTAATTCCTGGATTTGAATACCTCTTTACTACCATCTTCGAATGCTCTTGAATCCTGACTTTAAATACGATGTCTGCTAAATTTGTTTCACTTAATGCTCGTTGTAAACTTTCTTTTATTATTTGCTCCTTACGTTGTGTTTGGATGGCTATATGTAAGCTTCTCTTCTTGATATGAATGCCAAGTGGTGATATACATTGCTTTGGTTTCCTCATTGAGCTTCACTCGTTATTGAGAAGCGTTGATATTCCTTAGACGTTAGAGCAATGATGGCAAATGTTACATAAATGAACACCTTTCTTGAACATTGGAGATATGAGGGTAAATATACCCTTTTTTCCAAGTGGCACAATATTTCTTTCTCTTCAAGACAAGTGTGAATGCCTCCTTTGCATGCATGCTATCTTCAACGTACCATAAAACTTATCCTTAAGGCCTTCTCAATTCTTATTCATTACAATCGTTTGCAAGCTTTCTTGGCTCATTTGATATCAAATTATTTATCTTCTATAAGTTGTTCTATTCGATGATGTTATTTGGATCTAGTTGTGAGACTCCAAAGGCAATGGTGTGGTGGTTCTATGGAGCTTTGATGACTGTGATGGGGTGCTAGTTCTATGGATCTTTGATGACCGACTGAGGTGTTGATTTACTGAGTATGGCACCTTTGTTTTCTTCCTTGCTGCACTGCTTGCTATATGTTTCCCTTTCTTGTAGATAGATCCTTTGTGTAGATACTTTATGCTATCCTTTGTTATGCAATATTATGAACTATAGATGTATATGTCTATTGCTATGCAATATTGTTTACATAGGTCTTCTTGCTTCAGGTTGACACTGTTGTAGGTTGTGGATAATGGACTAAATTGGTATCTTTTAGATACTCGAACCTGATGATTATGAGCCTTATATTGGCTCACCTCATCTTTGAACCTTCCATATTAGAAGATTCAACCGCTTGTGGATGTAGGGTACCTATTGTTGTAGTGTCTTGAAACACTATATTTTCTTTCTCTTTTATGAGGGATATAGAGCACCAATGTAATGTAAATAAGATGCTCTTATTTGCACCAAAGTTTCAAGAGTTTCTTGATACATTATAGACTTTATTTTCTTCTTTGATTTGATGGATTCTTGCTCTAATATTCAAGAGCAATTACTTGCTAGAGAACACTAACCTCTAACTCTTTACTTGGATAATATTAACACCAATGAATCCAAGCTTTTAACAATGCAACTAATATGCTATTAGAGGTTTTAATTCTGCACTAATGTTCACTTTAACTAAAAGACTTTAGTGAACTTGAATAATAACTATAGTGCAATAATAATCTCCCTTATAACTCTTGTAAATGAACCCCTCAATAATAACTCGAAATATGCACTAATTTTTACTGTAATCTAAAAGTACTTAGTGCATCTAAAGAACAACTAGTATAGTGCAATATTAATCTCACCTTATTACTCCTTAAAATATGCACTTAGTAATTGCTCCTTGTAGAGAACTATAATATCTTAATGTAGTCTTCTTTTGTTGTAACTAGATAATAGGAAGATGATATTTTATTTCTATTGAAATATATCCAACTCCTATTTAATGTGCAGATAATAACTCTAAAATAAACTTCCTTCTACACTCCTTTTGAAGACTATAATGCAACCTTCTCTTTTTGCAACTTCTAAATAATTAAAATGGTGGTTAATGGAACTGGATAATAACCCAAATTAAAATTCAACTAATGAACCTATTTGTACCTTAGTTGCTTACCTTAATTATCACTGTAGATGAAGGATTGCAGGTGATTAGATTCACCTTATTGCTACCTTTTTACTGGATGAAAAAGCAACTATTCTTGTTTGTCCTAAACAACTCCTTAACTCACCAATTCGTAGCTTAGTAACTCTTCTATCTTGCTGCCCTTTAATCTGTAGTAGGTGACTTCTATTAGCCTTCAAGATGAACTTTGAAACTCCTAAAGTTTTGTAGCTAGTAATGTTGTCTTAATTGTTGTCCTTTCATAGTCAATTTCTGCACTGAAATGTTGTTCTTGAAACTCATAAATTTGGTAGGAATCTCTTACAAATTGTAGCTAAGTTTTCCTTCAAGGACCCTTTTAGTAATTTATTGTAGATTCAACAAACCCCTATCTTCAGATGAGCCTTCTAGCATCCAAAGGTAATCTTCAAACCTTTTCGGTTTGGTATTTATATATGTTAGATTTAGCAACATTCCATTACATCACAAGATAGAGATCAGAACAATGAAACATCTCATTATATGAATAGAGAGTGATACATTCGAGTAGAGATATGTGGCTCTTTATAAGGAAGATGGATTCCTTGGCCAATACTATACCTAGTTGTACAAAGGGACACCTTGCACATATGTATCTTGCACATTGACACTTGTGCATTTATTACATTGTATGAAGTAACTAGGTAACATCCCCCTAAAGTAATATAATGTCCTAAGTATGTACCAAGGAAGGTACATGACCCAAATTATGTAAGATAATATATTTCTAACACCCCCTGTATTACATTATTTGGTATGAAGTTATCTTGAATCACATAGATGATCTTTGAATGTTTGAAACTTGATTTTTCCAAGTGCCTTTGTAAATATTTCTGCCAATTGATCTTATGTAGGAACATACTTGAGGATAATATGCTTGTTCTAAAAATATTCCCTAATGGAACGACATTGAACTTCATTATGTTTTGTTATTTCGTGTATGATTGGATTCTTGATCAGATTCGGTACTCCTTGATTATCACAAAATATCATAGTGGAAGTTTGTTTGATTCCCATGTCAGATAGTATGTATTGTAACCATAGAGCTTCATAAGTTGTATCTCTTGCTGCTATATTCTGCTTCAATTGATGATTGTGCTATTGTATGTTATTTCTTGCTATGCCAAGATATGGATCCTGACCCAAGATAGAAGACATAACCTGTGGTATATTTCCTGTCATCAATAGATCTAACATAATCTAAATTTGAGTATCCCTCCAGAAAAAAATCTTTGACATCCTTCATATAAGTTAATCCATAGTCTATAGTCTTCTTGATATATTGTAATATTATTTTTATAGCTTTCCAATGAATTTACCTTGGTTCTTGCATGAACTGTGAAAGATAATTTACTGCAAATGCTATGTCTAGTCGATTTTTTGTTAGATATAGAAGACTTCCAATCAACTGATGATACATTGTTGCTAAAACCAATGGTGTTTTATCATTTTTGGATAGTTGAATTCCTTTTTCCATTGGTGTATCTTTGGGCTTACATTCTATCATTATGTACTTTTCAAGAAGAGATTTTACATATTTTGATTGAGTGATAACTATTTTGTCCTCTCCTTTATAAATTTCTAGACCAAGATAGTAGTTCATTAATCCTAGATATGTCATTTCAAATACCTTTTCTAGATCCTTTTTGATGTCATTTTTAAACTATTCTAAACTTCCAGTAATCACTATGTCATCAACATATACTATGAGGATAAAGATATCATTTCCATTTTTATTGGTATATAGACTAGGATATGATGAACTCCTTTTGAAATCATTATGTAATAGATGATTATTATTCCATGCTTTAGGAGCTTGTTTCAAGCCATATAGATATTTATTCAATTTGCATACCTTGCTTTCCTATCTTTGAATAACAAAGCCTTCAGGTTGTGTCATATAGACTTCTTCTTCTAAGTCACCATTAAGAAATGTACTTTTCACATCCATCTGATGAAGTTTCCACACCTGATGTGTTGCTAGCGCACAAACTATTTGGATAGTAGTCATTCGAGTTGTTGGTACGAATGTTTCTTCATAACCAATTCACTGTCTAAGTATATCCTTTGGTTACTAGTCGAGCTTTGTATTTGTCAAGTGTTCCATATGCTTTGTATTTGATTTTGTAAACCCACTTGCATCCCACTTTTTTATTTCCTAGAAGCAGGTTTACTAGATTCCATGTCATTCTTTTTAAGTGATGCATATTTAGATTTCATAGCTACTTTCCAATGTGAGTCTTTCAATGCTTGAGAAGTTGATGTCGGTTCCACTGAGTTATTTAGTATTCCTCTATTTATTTTGGTCATACTACGAGTTTGAGGTCCTATAGAAGTGATATCTGGAATTATTTCTATATTTGATTCTTTGAGAGTGTCTTTGAGCCATATTGATTCTTTTATAGGCAGTACTATTGATGTTTCTGTATCTTGTTCTTGAGATTCTAATTTGAATTCTATACTCATTGTATCTTCTTCGGATAGATTTATGACTTATGTGTCACCACTGGATTTATTTGTGCTGATCTTGATTTTTTTATCAAAGATCACGTCTCTACTAATGTAAACATTCTTTGTAGACAGATCTAGAATTCTATATCCTGTAGATTCATTGTCATAGCCAAAAAATATCTATGTCATAGTTTTGTCGTCTAGTTTAGTCCTCTTTTATTTTGGAACATGCATGTAGGATTTGCATCCAAAGATCTTTAGTTTTTCTATGTTGGGCTTTTGTCCTAACCATGCTTCTTGTGGTGTAATATGATTGAGTACTCTTGTTGGTAGTATGTTTGGTATGTAGACTACTGTTTGTATTACCTCAACCTAGTATTTGTGATCAAGTTGTGCTTCCTTTAACATACATCTTACCATTTCTATTATTGATATTCTTCTTCTTTCTGCAATTCCATTTTTTTTAGGCAAATATGCTATAGTTAGTTGTCTCTTAATTCTATTTTCTTCAATAAATGAGCCAAATTCCTTGGAAAAAAATTCTCCTCTATATGAGCGAAGTGCTTTTATGGTCTTCCCTGATTCTTTTCCACTTGAAGTTTGAATTGTTTAAAATGAACGATTGCTTGTGATTTGTACTTCATGAAAGATACCCACATTTTTTTAGTGTGATCATCAATGAATAACTGAAAGTATTTACATCCTCCAACACTATAAACTTTCATTGGTCCACATAAATATATATATATATATATATATATATATATATATATATATATATATAATTTCTAGAGGATGTTGAGCTCTGTGTTGATGAAGTTCGAAAGGAATTCTATGTTGTTTTCCTGCTAAGCATTCTGGACATACAATATTTTTTGGAGATAAGTTGGGTAGTCCTTCTACCATTTGATATCTAAATAATTCCTTCATTTATGTCTCACTGGTATGTCCTAGTTTTTTGTGCCATAGTTCTGAAGCATTGGTTGAAAGTGTTGAGTGAATAGTAGTATCTAGAACAAATAGACCATTTTTATAGGATCTTGATGCTATCATTCTTTCCTGTTTAGATACGTGACATTATTTTCTACCAGTGAGAACCTTGAACTCAATAGTTAAGTCTTGATCCATGAATTGAGAAACATAAATAAGACTAGTAGTTAATCTTGGAACATACAATACATTTTGATGACATATTTTTCATCCTAAAATTTACTAAAATATTTCCTATTCCTTTTACTTCATATGTTTTGCTATCTGCTATAGCAACTGGCTTTTCATTTATATTCTTCAAATATTTGAACCAATATATGTTTCCTATCATATGCTTACTTGCACTTGAATCTATATATCAATAATCCATGCTTTTTGTTTGAATCAATCTTTAGATTTTTTAGAATGCCTTATGAATCCCTAGTATGTTTTAGAAAAGATATAAAGTGCTTTTGTAAATATAGTTCAATTTTGGTTGATTTTGTAAAGTTTTTGTAAATATCAAAATCAACTTTTACTATCCCTTATTGCTCCTATTAAACTCAACACTTTTCCCAAATTTAAAGAGGTTTTAATGGTGGATTTCTTTTGTCTCTCTTGAGAATTTTGAGACAATAATATTATAAATTTCTAAACTTTGAAATGCTTTGATAAAACTCTCTTTAATATCCCTTAGGATTTCATTTTAAGTGTATCTAATTTCCTATAAATTAATTTGATGTTGTAACCATTATAAATCCCTAATTTTGGAAAAATTAGATCACAATAATATTTGCCAATATTTAAGATTAATTTCTAGTAGAAAAAACTTATTACTCCTAAGTATAATATTGCAAAAATGAGCAAGAGACCTTCCAATTTGGGTGGGAGGTCACATTTTCAAGTTCTTGCTCTCTCCTTGACTCTTCTTGGGGAATTTCAGATGGATCTCCTAATTTCTTGTGTATTTCCAGGTAGATATCCTATTTTTCCTAGGATTTTTGGCCTTTTCTATATTTGCTTGGTTATTGGAAGACCTCTAGGACCTTTTATGCATCTTCCTGAGGTGTTCCAAGAAGTCTTATTAGGTGGTGTTGCATGGTTAGAAAAATCTAGTTTTTGGTGTGATTTGGGAGGTTTTCGTTCTTGCTTGATTTGGGGGGTTAATGGAGTTTTTACCTACAATTTTTCCTTTGGGCATGGGGTGGGGTCATGTACTTTACTGCCTATAGGGGAAACTCTTTGTTCCTATTTGGATCTTGGCATTGCTTTAGAGTGGTATTTGGTTCATTCATTTTGCTTGTTGAGATGGTCATTCATTGGTTTTTTGGGCTTGAGGGAGGACTTGAATGTCCTCAACTGAGTGTTTCCCTTGGTTTGTGGTTCATGGTTGGTAGTTTAATGTTTTTATTATATTCATTTTGTTTGTTCTACTTCCCAAGATGTGTTGGACATTTTGAGTCCCTAAGTCAAAGTTGTCATTGATGTCACCATTGATGCCACCAGATGGAGTCATCATTAATACCAAAGATTTCAGTAGGAAATAAAGGTGACAAAGATGGTCATTTGATATTCAGCAAGAAGGCAGAAGTTCGAGTGAAACAGTGCAAAAGACAGAAGTTAAAAAGGAGTTATAATATTTATTTTATAAATTATTTAAATTCAGGATGAATTTAAATTTTATAAATAAATATTAAAAGGTACTTTATCAAAGGTGAAATATTATAATGGTTAGAAGTGCCATGGTGAAAACCCAAAATAAAATATTTGTAATTTTCATTACAATATTTTATATTGCAAAGGTGGGTTTATAAAGTCTAAAAATATTTTAATAAACCCAAAGGTTGGGTTTAAAGGTTTAAGACCAAAGAATATTTTAATAAATCCAAAGGTTGGATTTAAAGTTTTAAACAAGGCAAAGTTTATTTCCGTCGACGTCATAGAAGCCAAAGGGAAGCACCGACATTTTTTGATTTAGTGGAAATGCATATAAATACCATGCCCAAAGTTGATTTCCGAATTATCCTTGCTCGAATTGGAAAGAGAAAGCATACGAATTAAATGCAGAGCTCGTGAGATAGAATTGCGAAATTCGTGTTTGACTTGATGGTGAAAGGAAACAAAAGCAAGCGCGTTGATTAGTTGGAAGCCAACAAGGCACCTTGGCCTAGTGGCAAGTGGGCTGCAAGCTTACGTTTTGGTGTGCATGGTGGATAGTGTTCGAATCCCATGGAAGCTTTTGGTGGACGTGTTGAAGGCGCCAATCGTTAGGCGCATACATTTTGCAAGGCAAGGAAGGGGTGTTGAAGCACGTGGTGCTTCTTCCTTCCCAACGAGCTTGTAGCTCGTGTGGTGGTTTGCATCGTGGGCAAAGACGTTTGTGTGGGCTGCGTTGAGAGTTCGAAACTCTCCAAAGGCAAAGGTACATTTTTATGTTTTATTTTATTAATGCCTAAGTTGGAGGTATAAGGTATTTGGTGGTTGAAGTCTTTGCATTGTGATAAAGGTTGGTAGTTGAGAAATACCATTAGGAGTTATAAGGAGAATTCTATTTTTATTTTCAAGTCTTAAATTTTGCTATTGTGGAATATTGAAAGGTTAAGACTTTGTGGGTTGTATGTTATTTTGAATAAAGGGTTTTGTGATTATTGTGAGGATATTGCTTATTGTTTAAGTTGGAGTGATAAGGTGTAATTGTGATATTATTTTTGTGATATAAAAATTATCCTCTAACCCTTATTGAGTTTGTCAAAGAAGTAATTGTGAGTGTGGCAGATTTGTAAGGGCAACTACTCTTCAAGAAAAGGTATGGGTAAAATTCTTCTTTGTTGAGTTAGGTGATTGGCTTGATTGAAAATTAAGTTTGGAGTGAAAAGGATTTGATTAGGGTTTCCTTTTCGAAAGTGGTTGAGTTAATGCTTCAAGGTTTTCTGGATTGAGAGTTGTGATTAAACCTTGTTTGATAAGCATTATTGTTTAGACCATTGGTTGAGTGAAGTACTTTGAGTTTATGCTTCAAGGTTTTCTGAATTGAGAGTTGTGATTAAAACCTTGTTTTATTAGCATTGTTGTTGAAGCCAATGGGTTATGCAAAGAACTTGAACTTGAGTTAGAAAAGAACATGAGTATCATTGTTATGTGAGATTTGTTGTTGAGCATTGTTGGAAACATTTTGAGTTGGGAGATACATGCTTGGACTAGGGTTTGTGAGAAAGGGTTGTTTCTTGAAGTGATTGGTTGAGTAGAGTTGATTAAGCCTAGTCAAGTGGATGCATGAAGTGGTTGTTCAAGTTCCATAAAACAAACTATTCTATATTCTGATTTGAGTTGAGATTGAGCTTTGAGAATAGAACATATTGAGTCTCTAACAATTCTCTTTATGCTTCTATGAGATTGAGTTGAGAAAGTGATTGAGCATTGAGTATAGAACATATTGAGTCTCTAACAATTCTCTTTATGATTCTATGAGATTGGACAAGTTCTATGTGGACTTGTTAAGCTGATTTGAGGTAAGTCTTTGAGAAGGCTTGTGGACTATTTTTGTGTGAGCTTTTGTGGAAGCTTGCAATGCAGATTTGAGCAAGTCCTAGAGAGGACTTATTGAGCATATTTAGACAAGTTCTAGGACTTGTTGAGCAGATTTGGACAGGGATGAATTTGAAGTTAGTGGACCTATTGAGCAGATTTGAGCAAGTTCTGTGGACCTATTGAGAATTTGAGAGGTTGAGTGGACCTATTGAGCAGATTTGAGCAGGTTTGAGTGGACCTATTGAGCAGATTTGAGCAGGTTCTGAGTGGACCTATTGAGCATATTTGAGCAAGTTCTAAGTGGACCTATTGAGCAGATTTGAGGGATAGGATTGAGAATTTGAGAAGGTTCTAAGTGAACCTATTGAGTAGAGCTTTGGAGGTGACAGAGCAGAGAGGATAGAGTCTCTAGTGGATAGAGATCCATTAGCCAAGACATTGAGGATAGGTCTTCTGAGTGAGGACAAGAGTCTTCAAGTGGAGAGAGATCCATAGTTAGTGCAATGGAGGTAATGTCTTCTAGAGGATCACCAGCCAGAGCAGAGGAGAAGGAGTTCTCCTATGGATAGAGATCCACAAACTAGATTTAGGGGATCAACATCTCCTTTGGACAGAGGTCCATAAACATTGTAATTGGGAAGGATTCCCAAAATATTATTTGAGAAATATTTAGAAGAAATATTTTCTCTATGGAGGTAGCCCACATTGGGTGAACCACGTTAAATCTGTGTCTCTATTGTGTATGGTGTTTTGTGCATTGCTTTGATTACTGCTATTGATACTGCTATCTATACACTGCATAATATTGATTTGAAAAGAAAAGTAAAAAGTGGTCTTATACTATTCACCCCCCTCTCAGTATAAGCTTGTGTTCTTCAATTGGTATTAGAGTGGGTTCCTTCAGAAGAGTTTGACAGCTTGAAGGAAAAGTGGTCTAAGAACACAATGGATCAAAAGGATCAAAAGGATGGGTCCATCAATAATGCAGTACCAGTATTTGATGGAAGTGACTTCTTGTATTGGTGTGTGTTGATGAGATTTCACCTGATGGCACTTGGAAATGAAGTTTGGGATGCAGTGGAATTTGGATATGATTCAGTAGTCAATCCTCCTACAGATAAGGAAGGTAAGCTTCTAATGCATGCAAATTCAAGAGCTATGAATGCAATTATAAAAGGATTGCGAAGATCAGAATCTATGAAGGTTATGGATTGTAAAACAACAAAATATATGTGGGAACTATTGCATACCATATATGAAGGAGATAAAAGTGTCAGGAAAGCTAAGATCAAAAATCTCAAAGGAGAATTTGAGAACCTAAGAATGCGGGATGATGAAAATATTCATGACTATCTCAACAAGGTTGATGAACTTATACATGAGATGAAAGGTCTTGGAATGAAGATTGATGAATCTGATGCTTGTGATAAGATCTTGAGAACTCTTCCAAAAAGGTACAGTGAAAAGGTCTCTGCTATAGAAACATCAATTGATAGTGATAGTCTAACAAGAAATGCTTTGCTTGGCATGCTCACAACTTTTGAGATAAGAACAAAAGATCCTATTCCTCCGAAAGAAGTTGCATTCAAAGTGAACAAAAATATAAAGGGTAAGAAGTCAGAATCAAGCAGTGAGTCTTCCAGTGATGAAGAAGCAAATTATGGTAGAAGAGATAAAGGTTCCAGAAGACCCATAGATCTAAGATCTATTAAGTGTTTTAATTGTGGAAAGTATGGACATTATGCAATAGAGTGCAAAGAGCCAAAGAGCAACAATGATGAAGAAAAATAGGATCACAAGTACAGGGAATCAGAAAGACACAGATACTAGAAGAAAAGCAAGGATGGACAAAACAGACAAGGAAAGAAGTTCTTCCAAAGGCAAAAGAGAAGCTACTATGCGGATAATGCAAGTAAGTACTCAAATGATAGTGATGCTAGTTTTTCAGACAATGATAGAGATGAAGTCCTATTTATGGTTGAAGAGAAAGATCCAGTTAAGAAAAGGACTCCAGTTATTCTCAAGTGTTTTAGATGTGGTAAATTTGGACATCTTGAAGATGATTGTACAAGGGATGGTTATAGTTTCAGTGATGATGATTTTGAAGATGCACTTGATAGACCAGATGAAAATATTCTTATGGCATTAGAAGAAGAAGTGAGTGATCCTATAGAAGACAAGCCAAAAGAAAGAAATGATATGGACAAAGGCAAAAAAATAGAGGATTATTCAGCAGAGAATGGTTATGATCTCAAGGGAGAACTTATCTATGCCCTTGACACTATAAAGAAGGTAAGAAAGCAACACTCTAAGCTTGAAAGTCAATTTCAAGAATGTGATGAAGAAATATTATTGCTCATAGAGGATTTAGAAAAATCAAAGGCTAAGGCAAGCAAGTTCAAAGATAAGTTAGAAGCAAAGATCTTGGAATGTGAGAAGTTAGCACAAGAAGTGGCTCTACTAAAGGAAGATGTAGAAGACTCCAAGAATAAGCTATACAAGTATGTAAACAGTGCAAAGAGTGTGGATAAAATAGTCAAGATACAAAGAAGAGCAACAAACAAGACAGGTCTTGGTTCTAAATAGGTTCAAAAGAAAAGGGAAGAAGAGTCTACTTCAAGTATTGAAGAAGAAGAAACTTCAGAAGAAGATACATCAGAAGAAGATAATGTAAGTGGGAGTGAGACATCAGAGGATGAGTTGGACAACAAAGAGTTCAACAAAGATAGGAACAATGCACAGAGAAGATACAGATGGAACAACAATCAGAACAGGAGACCAATGAGGTCAAGACAAGGAAGCTTCAATGGAAGATGTTTTTCATGTCACAAGTTTGGGCACATGGCTTCATAGTGCAGGACACATGAAAGACAGGAATATGGAAAAGGATAACTTTTCCAAGGGTATTGCTATTCATGTAATGAGTTTGGTCACAAGGCAATGAATTGCAAGATTCATGACAGAAGAGGATATGGCTTCACTAGGAGAAATCCTAAGATAGTTGCACCTCCAAGGAATAATAACATTAAGTGTTATAAGTGCAATAATGATGGTCACACAACAAGATGGTGTAGAGCAAATATTCCAGAAATAGGCATGAACAGGAATAGGAATATGAACAGAAATAGGAACATGAACAGGAACAGGAATATGAACAGGAAAAGGAACATGAACAGGAATAGGAACATGGATGAGAACAAGAACAAGAATAGGAACAAGAACATGGATGAGAACAAGAATAGGAACAGGAACAAGAATGATGATAGGAACAGGGATGATGACTTGGAAAGAAATAGTCAGAGGATTCAAAAAACTTAGAAAAGAAGAGAAAAAGATAAAGGTAAAGAACAGTGCTTTCGGGGAGTAGAAATACTCCCACCCTAGAATTAACCACCTCATGTGGAGGTGGGGGAGGGGCTAAGCTAAGAGGCTCATTCTTAGCCCCGAGCCCCAAAGGTGACCCTTTGCCATTGATGTCAAAGGGGGAGAGATTTGTGTATATTGGGAGAGATTTGATATGGGGAGAGATTTGATATTTGAGAGAGCATTGAGCCAGGGGGAGCAATGTCCCAGGGGGAGCAGAAGAAAAAGAAAGGTCAGGTTTCAGTAAAAGGATATGGGTTGCCATCAATGACAAAGGGGGAGATTGTTGGACATTTTGAGTCCCTAAGTCAAAGTTGTCATTGATGTCACCATTGATGCCACCAGATGGAGTCATCATTAATACCAAATATTTTAGTAGGAAATAAAGGTGACAAAGATGGTCATTTGATATTCAGCAAGAAGGCAGAAGTTTGAGTGAAATAGTGCAAAAGACAGAAGTTAAAAGGAGTTATAATATTTATTTTATAAATTATTTAAATTCAGGATGAATTTAAATTTTATAAATAAATATTAAAAGGTACTTTATCAAAGGTGAAATATTATAATGGTTAGAAGTGCCATGGTGAAAACCCAAAATAAAATATTTGTAATTTTCATTACAATATTTTATATTGCAAAAGTGGGTTTATAAAGTCTAAAAATATTTTAATAAACCCAAAGGTTGGGTTTAAAGGTTTAAGACCAAAGAATATTTTAATAAATCCAAAGGTTGGATTTAAAGTTTTAAACAAGGCAAATTTTATTTCCATCGACGTCATAGAAGCCAAAGGGAAGCGTCGACATTTTTGATTTAATGGAAATGCATATAAATACCATGCCCAAAGTTGATTTCTGAATTATCCTTGCTCGAATTGGAAAGAGAAAGCATACGAATTAAATGCAGAGCTCGTGAGATAGAATTGCGAAATTTGTGTTTGACTTGATGGTGAAAGGAAACAAAAGCAAGCGCATTGATTAGTTGGAAGCCAACAAGGCACCTTGGCCTAGTGGCAAGTGGGCTGCAAGCTTACATTTTGGTGTGCATGGTGGATAGTGTTCGAATCCCGTGGAAGCTTTTGGTGGACGTGTTGAAGGTGCCAATCGTTAGGCGCATACGTTTTGCAAGGCAAGGAAGGGGTGTTGAAGCACGTGGTGCTTCTTCCTTCCCAATGAGCTTGTAGCTCGTGTGGTGGTTTGCATCGTGGGCAAAGACGTTTGTGTGGGCTGTGTTGAGAGTTCGAAACTCTCCAAAGGCAAAGGTACATTTTTATGTTTTATTTTATTAATGCCTAAGTTGGAGGTATAAGGTATTTGGTGGTTGAAGTCTTTGCATTGTGATAAAGGTTGGTAGTTGAGAAATACCATTAGGAGTTATAAGGAGAATTCTATTTTTATTTTCAAGTCTTAAATTTTGCTATTGTGGAATATTGAAAGGTTAAGACTTTGTGGGTTGTATGTTATTTTGAATAAAGGGTTTTGTGATTATTGTGAGGATATTGCTTATTGTTTAAGTTGGAGTGATAAGGTGTAATTGTGATATTATTTTTGTGATATAAAAATTATCCTCTAACCCTTATTGAGTTTGTCAAAGAAGTAATTGTGAGTGTGGCAGATTTGTAAGGGCAACTACTCTTCAAGAAAAGGTATGGGTAAAATTCTTCTTTGTTGAGTTAGGTGATTGGCTTGATTGAAAATTAAGTTTGGAGTGAAAAGGATTTGATTAGGGTTTCCTTTTCAAAAGTGGTTGAGTTAATGCTTCAAGGTTTTCTGGATTGAGAGTTGTGATTAAACCTTGTTTGATAAGCATTATTGTTTAGACCATTGGTTGAGTGAAGTACATTGAGTTAATGCTTCAAGGTTTTCTAAATTGAGAGTTGTGATTAAAACCTTGTTTTATTAGCATTGTTGTTGAAGCCAATGGGTTATGCAAAGAACTTGAACTTGAGTTAGAAAAGAACATGAGTATCATTGTTATGTGAGATTTGTGTTGAGCATTGTTGGAAATATTTTGAGTTGGGAGATACATGCTTGGACTAGGGTTTGTGAGAAAGGGTTGTTTCTTGAAGTGATTGGTTGAGTAGAGTTGATTAAGCCTAGTCAAGTGGATGCATGTAGTGGTTGTTCAAGTTCCATAAAACAAACTATTCTATATTCTGATTTGAGTTGAGATTGAGCTTTGAGAATAGAACATATTGAGTCTCTAACAATTCTCTTTATGCTTCTATGAGATTGAGTTGAGAAAGTGATTGAGCATTGAGTATAGAACATATTGAGTCTCTAACAATTCTCTTTATGATTCTATGAGATTGGACAAGTTTTGTGTGGACTTGTTAAGCTGATTTGAGGTAAGTCTTTGAGAAGGCTTGTGGACTATTTTTGTGTGAGCTTTTATGGAAGCTTGCAATGCAGATTTGAGCAAGTCCTAGAGAGGACTTATTGAGATATTTGGACAAGTTTTGTGACTTTTGAGATATTTGGACAAGTTTTGGACCTTATTGAGATTTGATAGTTGGGACTTAATTTTTGGACCTATTGAGAGATTTGAGCAGGTTCTAGTGGACCTATTGAGAGATTTGAGGTTCTAAGTGGACCTATTGAGCAGATTTGAGCAGGTTCTGAGTGGACCTATTGAGCAGATTTGAGCAGGTTCTGAGTGGACCTATTGAGCAGATTTGAGCAGGTTCTGAGTGGACCTATTGAGCAGATTTGAGCAGGTTCTAAGTGGACCTGTTGAGAAGATTTGAGAAGGTTCTGAGTGAACCTATTGAGACAGAGCTTTGGAGGTGATAGAGCAGAGAGGACAGAGTCTCCAGTGGATAGAGATCCATCAACCAGGACATTGAGGATAGGTCTTCTGAGTGAGGACAAGAGTCTTCAAGTGGAGAGAGATCCATAGTCGGTGTAATGGAGGTAGTGTCTTCTAGAGGATCACCGAGATAGAGTAGAGGGAAGGAGTTCTCCTGTGGATAGAGATCCACAAACCAGATTTAGGGGATCAACATCTCCTTTGGATAGAGGTCCATAAACATTGTAATTGGGAAGGATTCCCAAAATATTATTTGAGAAATATTTAGAAGAAATATTTTCTCTGTGGAGGTAGCCCACATTGGGTGAACCACGTTAAATCTGTGTCTCTATTGTGTATGGTGTTTTGTGCATTGCTTTGATTATTGCTATTGATACTTCTATCTATACACTGCATAATATTGATTTGAAAAGAAAAGTAAAAAGTGGTCTTATACTGTTCACCCCCCCTCTCAGTATAAGCTTGTGTTCTTCAAGATGGTCATTCACTAGTTTTTATAGGCTTGGGGGAGGCTCCAATTGTTCCGAGTTGAGTTATTTCCATTGTTTGTGGTTTGTGGTTGGTTATTCAAGGTTTTTTATAGATTCATTTCATTTGATTTGCTTGTCAATATGGTCATTTGCTATTTTTTTGGGCTTGGGGAGGCCCCACTTTTATTGTTCATAGTTGAGTGATTCTCATGGTTGGTGGTTTGGGGCTTGTGTCTAGGGGTTTCTAATGGATTCCTTATCTTCCTTTTTTGGTCTTGGATAGGATCATGTGCTTTATTATGTTGTATAAGGGTTTTGTGAGTTTTCCTCTAGTGGTAGGGTTAGGGTTTCTTACAGATCTATGGGTACTTTATGGATGGTCCTACCTACAACTATTTTTGGTCTAGTTGGGGGACCATTTGTTTGTTGTAACAGAGGGCTTCTTGGCATTGTGTTGTGCTTGATATTCTTCTTATTTTAGGGGCATCTTCTTTACCAGGTTTTTTTTTTGCTGTGGTTCACCTTTCTTTGTTGGGAGATTGCATGGCCTGTTGTGATCTCCTTTGATTATTCCATTTTTAGGCCTATGGATGACCCTGCATGGACTATCTTTGTGGATTTGCTCGGTGTTGGTTGCATTAGGTCCTATGGAGTTTTCTACATTTCGGGCCTTCCAAAAATGTGTGTTTTTTCCTAGGTGGAATTTTTTTTTTTTTTTAATTATTATTATTTTCACATGGAGGCTTTTACGGATGGTCCAGTGTTGTTTTGCGGATGGTCCTAGGTTGTTTTGTGGATGGACATGTGTTGGTTTTTGAGTGGTCTCGTTTCTTTCATGGATGGTCTGAATTCATTCATGGATGGTCCTATTTTGTTTATGGATGGCCTTGCATTGCATTGTTTCATTCATTTTTCTTCGGGCCTTCTAATTTTGTAACTAAGAGGTTTTCTCTTGTGTGGAAAAATTATTTTTCAAATTTATGTGTATCTGTAAGGTTTCTTTGCTGCCCCTACAAAGGCTTCTCTTCTTTGCTCGTGTGACTTCCTCTTTTGCTCCTGCATGGGCTTCTCCTTGCACTAACCCCCTTATTTGACACTATTTTTTTTGTTTTAAATATAAAAACTAAATTTTCATTCAAATAATAAACATAGCTTAAGATTGGACGACTTCTACCAAACCCATTCAGATTACAATAAAATTACAGATATATTAAACTCTTTATCAACATTTATTTGACATCAAATACAATGATATTCAACAGGAATTACATATATCTCAGACCTAGAATTTGAACTAAGCACTGATCAGTCAATGTCTGAAGGTATGAAATGACCATACAATGAGATATAGGCCTCCAGATTCACTGTTTAGTGTTGTTGTAGACAAATAGACTTAGCGCCTCAATTTTTAGACCATATTCAACTTTAGATCTACATCCTTTTAAATGATGTAATTTTCCAAGCAGAGGTACAACCTCCCTGAACTATATGACCCTCATTGAAATTTACACAATCACCTAAAAATTTATAAAATACCCTTAAGAGGGTCGCCTAGCTAGTCCAAATCAGATGCTAAAATACCCATAATGAATTTTGAACAAGATTAAGAGCAATGAGCCAATATAATGTTCTTTAGTTATACCTAAAATGGTACGACCAGATCTAAAAATGCACACTTCACACCAAAAACTAAAAATCTAACTCCTACCCACTTGATTCAAGCCACAAATAAGACAATCGAGATGATCATTTTTTGCACACCAAAAACTTCAAAATCTTCAATCCCTAACATCCTAAAAATTGAAGTCCAAATGAGTCTCCTGAGATGAAAACTCCACAAATAGCTAGGGTGGATCTCTCACCATCAAAACTAGTCAATCCTATAGACGGTTTTCGTCCTCAAAAAGCCCAGTTCAAATCTCATGGACAAAATTCAATAGCATTCAGTTATGTTGTCAAGCTTGTATGGTGAAAATAAGAGCAAGTAGCTGTATAAATAGACCCCACGTTGAGATTTCTCCTTCTGGGCACCCAATATGGGATTAAACTTAAAACATGTTTGCCTTCATGAGTTTCATGTCCCTTTTTCTCTCCCTAGGCGTGCTTTATTTTTAGGGGTCAACAACCTAACATAACAACATAAAGTCACTTTAAAATTATAAAGTAAATTAACATTATAAATATGAAATATTTCCTTTATGTATTGAAAATGCTCTCTTTCACCTGAAATGGTAAAAAGGACCCGAATCTAGTCACTAAGAGATGCCACTGCCACTGCCAAAAATAACAACTTACTACAAATAGTAAACTACCAAGAAACACCATGAAACTACAAAATTTGAGTCACTTAGGACTCCTGAGCTCCCTAACCATCACTGCTTAGCCTACAGGAACCCGAGAATAGGCCAAACTACAATACATGACTGACATCTTAAAAAGGGGACATTACAGCCCACCCTTCCCAAAGATTGCTTGTCCTCAAGCAATGCTAGTACATCCTCCAATCAACTGCTTGATCCTGTAAGCAGTCCTCTGAGATCCCAGGGTCCCATAGCAATCTCAAGAAGGGGCCACCATGCTGACGCTGCACCACTCTGATCACAACTGAAAATCCATTGTGCCCATACTGCACTATCCTCACCTATGGCCCAAAAATATAACCATCCTCAAAATTAGGACTGAGATACCTGTAAGGTCTGAGCTTTATGTCGTGAAACAACTCAGCATGGACTACTCCCACACTCCCATTGTCCAACATGATCCGGTGCACCCAAGAATTCAATCTGCTCAACAAGGTCACATAATACTCAAAAAATCTCACCACGGTGATCCAATAAAGGTGTTGATCAATCTCCAACAAGTGGATGATATAGAAGAGGACAACAATATCAACTCTAAAATCTATCATCCTGGGAATGCTTCCGCTGTCAAAATCTAAAAATACCCTATTGACACTTAATCTCCAAGTGTCCATATAATCATCCTAGAAATACCAACACACCCGAACAACAGTGAATCTCAAAGCAAAATCAAAAAATAGGTAATCTAACAGCATGAATTGACTGTTAAAATTCTGATTCGATGCCCAAAAATCAATCCAACACTGACCCTAGTTAGCTGCAATATTAATTTTCTGCATGTAGAACCAATAACTAACCTTTCCCGATGGCTGTATGGCCTAAAAATGTTCATAACTAAAGTTGTCCAAGTTTGAAATAATTATGACAAGGTCTGATTTTTGAAATAACAAAGTTCCACATGAAACACCACTGCTGCAAGTTAGAAATTTGTCCACATGAATGCAAAATCTGACCATAACATCGATTGAGATGACCTCCCAAAAGGTCACCAACTCAACAAGTCTCCAGTACTTGTTCAAAATATCCCTCCAATCCACTTGTATGAATACAAATGGATTCATAACATGGCTGTTCAATAGAGGAACAACAACACTTATTTCACTCCCTAGGTTTACCATCTCCCAAGGAACACCTCTCTCATCATCTAGCAACATATATCTCTGATCCTAGGTGTAGCAACTCAACTCCCAAGTGGCTATGCCATGTTGTAGTAGCTCTGTACTGGTCATCAAATGATCATCACCATTAGAAGATTTAGTGATGTATGAAAGCTCCGTACTAGGTTGCTCCAATGCCAAGAGTATCAAAGAACTCCTCTCCTTGTGGTGTGCCCATAATGCCAATAACCATGCCATAATGCTCAGAATCATCATGATATGACATAGAGAGTAAATCATCACATGGGCTATCATCATGCATCTCAAATGGAAGGTTAGGATATGAAATCTCTATACCCATACTATGTAGATCACTGCCAACACATCTATGAAAGCATGTACAACTAGGCTCCAAATGAGAATCTTTATGGAGCTCTTCAACGCCCTCAACCAATTGCTTGATCTCCAAAAATCTTACATTTGCTTCTTTCCCCTTATTCTTGGCTACATCTGATGACTGATATTTAGTTTGATACAAATAGTAATGAGCAAAGCTAAGATCCAAGTGAAGCTTATCAACCTCATCCTCCTTCTCATGCTATGCATCCAAGGTCTCTTCTACAATTTTAATAGCAAGATCTTGATCAACAAGCAAAAGAAAATATTTAGATTTCATTGATTCCATTGCCTCTTTGATAACGTGCAAATTAGAAAGAGTGACTCCTTCCCAAAAACCCTGTTGTCTCTCTTCCTTTTGAGCCTTCCAATAGAGTTCATCAAAACTATGAGTGCTATCAAGGTGCGTTAGGGCTACCATAACCCTGTCTTCATTGAATCTTATATGATTTTTCAAATCATGAAGCTTACTAGACCCCTAATCATAATCAACCATATGCAATAAATTTTCTGATTTATTTTCAAGATCTCGAAATTAGCTCCCTCAATGACATATTTTGTGCATAACTCTTTGCATGTAGTTGGAGCAGCAATATCATCAGGAGCAAAATCATCCCATATGGTTTCTTGATCATCATTAGGTGCCAAAACTCTTGGATCCCAAGGAACTATAAAATGATTGCTTAATCTTGACCCATCATGTGCATTATGCTCATCATGTGTGATTGTCTTTGTACATAAATCATTCTGTAGCCCAAAGGAAGTAAAATTATCTAGAATACACACCTCCATAGGTTCAATTTGGAAACCAAACCCAAAACCCTATGTGCTATCATAGCTAGACTCTAATAAGAAAATATCACTACATGCTTATTTGAATCTGCATCATTTTCAACATGCTTAACATCTAAAATATATTGTGAATTCATCGGTAGGGTCTGCTTTGAAATCTGCAACAAACTCATCATGCTATTTTTCTACAATGGCATTAGTGAACTCAACAATTTTGTTATCACTTGCATCATTTCCATTAATATCATCAAAGCAACTGGCAGACTTAGAAATTCCATTCGATAGGTCTACATCTAAAAACAAATTTGCTATTTTATTTTTTCTCTCATGCACAGTTTCATCAAACAAAGTTGCATGCATGTCTATGAAGTTATTTTGGTATTCTGTTACACATACCTCTTCGTTGTCCAAGAAAGGTCTCAGCTTCTTCTCACACATTTTCATAATATTTTTAACCAAATCAAGGGTTGTAGTAGAAAAACATAGATTTAATATCCAAACAACCGATAAAAATTTTAAGAGTGGCTGAGGGATGGTATCATATTCATTAATAATCAAGGACATAATGTTTTCCATGCAATCAAAAATTGATTCTTCATGATCCTCATTAATAGAAGTTATGAGATGATAGAACATTTGAAAAATATAATCATCACATCCAAAATCAATCAACAAAGCACTTGAATGGACTCCTACCATCAACTCCAAAATCTTAATCCTCTTACCAAAAGAAAGGTTACTGTTATCATCCATACCTTGAAAGTTATCAATGATCATATATATAATCTCCTTCATTTTATTTTCATAATATGGAATCTCTGGTGGAGGGCTCTGGTCCCTCCCCTGCTCCCCCTCCCGTGGCTCCTGGTTCCTGCCCAGTCCCTGGCTCAACCCAGGTCATCCCTCCCGGGGAGTGGTTGTTTGTAGATGATCTCCTGGGGGGGGATCCTTCTCCACTATCTGCACCCCTCCCGACCGGCTAGGGTTTCCTTGGTTGTTTTTTCGGACTGGTGCTTCCCAGGGATCCCTGTTTGGTTGGGGATCCCTTCCCTTTTTCCCTCAGGCTTCCCCCTAGGGTTTTTTGCAGGTTATTCGCGTGGATCTGGTCCCCTGCGTTTCTCGATGCGGTGGAGGTGACGGTTTAGGGTTTGGATAGCTTCCCCCTTTTTCTTGTGAATCCTCGACGGGCTCTGTGCTTGGACGGGATTCTTGGTCCCTGCTGCTGGGATCCTCTCTTATTTTCCCGGGGCGGGTTCCTTGTGGTGCAACTCTCTAGTCACTTCCTGATGGGCTGGATCCTCTCTGTGCTGGCTGTCGGCTTCCTGCAGGATGGCTCTCGCTGAACGAAATGTTTTCCTGGTGGGCGGGATGGTTTCTCCACAGGGCGAGATCCGCCAAATCCATCGGTTTTCTCGCGAGGCGGGATCCTTCTTTTCTGCTGGTTTCCCGGATGGCGAGATTTCCCTGTTGCTTCCCGCTAGGCGGGACTGTTTGTGGTGGTTTTGACTGCTTCCCGCGAGGCGGGATTTTATTGTAACGGTTTTTATTTGCTTCCTATTGGGCGGGATCTTCTCGATGGTGGTTTTTGGCTACTCCCCGCTGGGCGGGATCTCCAAAACTACTTTCTTTCTTTTTTGTTTGTTTCCCGCTGAGAGGGATTGTCTCATGCTTACTGTTACCGCTAGGCGAGATTTCTGTTTTGGTGTTCAGTTTCAAGGGATTGATGCCCTAGGTCCATTGCTTATGTAATCATGTTTTGGGATCCTTGTTAAAACCCATTGTAAATACAAACACTACTTACCAAAAAAAATATGGAATCTCTGGAGTAGTAATTTGAATAAGTTCACTGTAACAACAAGCAAAAAAAAGTCTTACCTTTCCAACTGAATTTTTTAACCATCTATCCTGTCCCAAGGAAACCAATGCAGGAGTTAATGCAATCCGCCACTCCTTAGAAGGTTGTTGTTCCACCACAGAAAAAACATTCTTCTATCTCTTTCAGAATATCTAGAACAACATCACTTGTCTGAGATATTTGATTAAATTTCTTACCTGCATCATAAAGTTTACTGGCCAACCCTATTCTATCATTGTCTAAAGCCATGATTCACTACCCTAACATGCGAGCAGGATGATTTGTGCTCTGATACCATTGTAATAACCCCCAGTAATAACCCCCCAGTTTGTGATTCTAAGATTCAATTAACCTTAGATTAAAGTTAGGCCAAGGTAATAATAATTGACACAAAATAAACAAAGCCAAAATTATATTAAAACTAACCAAAAAATACATTAACATAAACCTTATATAGGCGCTTAGAACATGCGCAATAGTAGGGAAGGGAAGGTGGAGGAAGATCGAGGAGTTTAGAGAGAACGGAGGAGTAGGAAGTGGAGTGGGAGGTGGCAGCGAGCGTGGGGAGAGGAAGGGAGTGGAGTGATAAGGGAAAATGGACGACAAGAAAGGAGGGAGGAGAATGGAGGGATAAGGAGAAAATAAAGGAAACGGAGAAGGAATATCATGCCGACCATCCAACAAGATTAGCCGACAAAAGGTAAGTGTGTTCACACTGGGCTTAGAAAAACTAGATTTTTCTAAGCCTGTTTCAAGCTAAGTCCTGTTCACACTTGCAACACAGTTTGACATTAATTTTTTTTTTAAATCTGAAAACTAATTTTTCATTCTAATTTTAAACATAGTTTCAGATTGGACGGCTTATCCCAAGCCCATTCATATTATAATTAAATTGCAGATATATTAAACTCTTTATCAACAATGAATTGACATCAAATACAATGATATTCAATAGGAATTACATATATCTTAGACTTGGAATTTAAAATGAGCATTGATCAGTCAATGTTTGAAGGTATGAAATGACCATACAATGAGATATAGGCTTCCAAATTCTTCATTTAGTGTTTTTGTAGAAAAATAGACCTAGCGCCTAAATTTTTAAACCTTATTGAACTTTAGATCTACATCCTTTTGAATGACACAATTTTCCAAGCAGAGGTACGACCTCCATGAACTGTACGATCCTCCTTGAAATTTACACAATCACCTAAAAATATGCAAAATACCCTTAAAAGGGTCACCCAGCTAGTCCAAATCAGATGCCAAAATACCCATAATGAATTTTGAATAGGATTAAGAGCAATGAGCCAATATAAGGTTCTCTAGTTATGCCCAAAATGGTACGACCAGATCTAGAAATGCACACTTCACACCAAAAACTAAAAATCTAACTCCTACCCACTTGATTCAAGCAAAAAATAAGACAACCCAGATGATCATTTTTTGTAGACCAAAAACTTCAAAATATTCAACCCCTAACATCCTAAAAATTGAAGCCCAAATGAGTTTCCTGAGATGAAAACTCCACAACTAGCTAGGGTGGATCTCTCACCATCGAAACTAGTCAATCCTGTAGAGGGTTTTCATCCTCAACAAGCCTTGTTCAAATCTCCTAGAGGAAATTCGGCAGCATTCAGTTATGTTGTCAAGCTTGGATGGTGAAAATGAGAGCAAGTAGCTGTATAAATAGACCCCACATTGATATTTCTCCTTCTGGGCACCCAATGTGGGATTAAACTTAAAATATGTCTGCCTTCATGAGTCCCATGTTCCCTTTTCTCTCCCTAGGCATGCTTTTTTTTGGGGGGTCAACAACTTAACATAACAACATAAAGTCACTTTAAAATTATAAAGTAACTTAACATTATAAATATGAAAATATTTCCTTTATGTACTGAAAAATGCTCTCTTTCACCTGAAATGGCAAAAAGGACCCGAATCCAGTCATTGAGAGATGCCACTGCCACTGCCAGAAATAGAAAGGCCAGAAATAACAACTTACTAAAAATAGTAAACTACCAAGAAACACCCTAAAACTGTAGAATTCGAGTCACTCAGGACTCCTGAGCTCCCTAACCATCATTGCTTAGCCTACGGGAACTCTAGAATAGGTTAAACCACAAAACCTGACTTATAGCTTAGAAAGGGGACATTACAATCCTTTTTTGTTTTAGCTATTTTTCTCTATTAGGCCACTGAGGGCCTATTTATTTGGTTATTTTTTGGTTGGAAACTCTTCTCCCAACCTTCATATTTGTGTAAAAGGTTACGGGATCCTTTCAAACCCCCTCTTACTAATAAAAAAAAATATTGCAAATATTATATTAACTTGATAAATAATTCCCTTTGAGGTATGGCTTTCTATATAATTAAATTTCTCTAAGTTTTTAAAATATTATAACTCCCAAGAGATGAAAGCACATAATATAGGAGTAAACCTTACCTTATATCAAGCAATAATTAGTGTTGAATTGTTGTAATATTTGACATCTCTGCTTTAAATGCACCTTCCAATGGAGTTGCTTACAACATGGCTTGTATTTAAGATTCCAGATATGGCCTTTGTAAATTTTGCCTTTGACCTATTCAAACCAGAGCATTAACGGCTTTACTCCTTGCTTTCACATTGTAATGAATTCCATGTCTTGGTCGTAAGTGCAGCTAAAATGCTTCATTGAATTGTTGCGTTCTTCCTAGTCCAAGGTGCCTTTAACAAGCAATCAACCTAGTGTTAAGTATCACTATAGTTATATTCAACTCTTTCTTACACATCCATTACAAGTGTAACATATGAAGCATTTTATCCCTTCTTATGTTGTCTGTAAGGTAATGCCTATGGATGAATGTAACTCCTCTTCCACGTGGTCTATGGGCACAAAATATTTACTATAACGTTTCCTCACATGCGTGAAATTCCAACATACCTTTGAGAGCATTTAGGGTTTTCTTTGGAGGATGACAAATGCTGCTTGCATGCCCTATTCTTATTAACGCCTTCTTGAAATCTTTTCTATGCACTTTTCCACCTTTTTTATTGTATTTTTATGGCACTGAGATAGTTCTAGCTAAGAAATTCTTGTGGTGGTGCTTTGATGGAGATATGGATGAGCTTTGGTGGAGCAATGGAGGAGCTTGAATGACAACAATGGTGGAGACTTCTTGATGCTCCAAAGGTAGTCTTGAATGCTCCTTGCTTGAACGTATGTTTTTAGTTTTCTTGTTTTGATTTCCCTTGCTTCTATGCTATTGGATATGTCTCCTTTAGTGAGCAACGTGCATCTTCTCTTGTGCTTTGCAAGTCACCTATTTATGGCTGCCCAATCCATGCACGATGTAGGCCCTTTTGAGAGGCTTCTTGATGCTCATATTCAGCTACGCTCTTCTTGAGAATGTTGTGTCTTTATGGCACCTTCAAATCTTCCCTCTTTCTTGTGTAGAATGTATTAAATAAGTGCAATATAATGTACCAATATTTGTAAATAAGATGTCTTTATTGTACCTTTCCTTGCACTTCTTTTGCAGGTATGAATTTCTGGTTTTCTGGCAAAATTTTGAATGTAGTGTAGGGGTTTTGAGGTTGTCTCTTTGTTTAGACACATTCCCATTTTTGCTTGGATACTTTTATGACAAATCCAAGCTTAGATAGAAGCTCTTTATTTGATGTAATTTTTTGCACTTTTTGCTTGCACCAAACCCTGTAATACTTTGGATTTGAGACTCACCAAGTATCAATCTTTGAAGCTTCTATTTTTTATTTCGGTTAGTTATTTTCTTCTCCAATTTTCAAAGGATTCTAACATTTTGGTGGATTCTCTTGGCCACTATGAGTTGCAGAATTTTATGCACCAATAGTATCTTTAGACACTTTGACAAATTTTGATTTTGTGCATTTCTCAAGAACACAAACACTAAGCTTTTTTAGAGTAATACAGTAGTGCAAATGTGTTAGCGTACATACTTAGGTTATTACATTATTAGTGAGTTGTTAATGTTGTTGCAACTCCTACCTAAGTCGGCTAGTTAGCTCCATTGGTTACGGGCTAATCTAAGCCACTATTGTATTATTTATGCAATGTTGATCAATGACATACTATTCAATTGCTCAACATGGTATCAAAGCCATGTTATATTTTGATGCCCTCTCTCGGTTTCTGATGTGCGTCATTAGGGTGTAAATATTGAGGTAACGCACCATTCTAGGTAGTGCAAAACCTGCATGCCTCTTGAGTTAGCGCACCACCCAAGATAGGTCAGACATGACACAGATGTGATGCGGATTGACCTGGTTAGGACGCTGATCGATGGGACACAAGCCAAATAGGCCGAATCGGATGAGGATCGACACAGGCTGAGACACGATGACTCGACACTGGCTGGATAGGCCAACACGATGACTCAAAATTATGGACAACGTGACGTAGGGCTAACAAAGCAATGGAGCGCAAGGGGTAAGCAACGAAGAACCAAAGAGGCAATGGAGCAATGGTGGCGCACCCCCCAGTGTGGCAACCGAGGCGGCCCCACATGGGTGAAGACGCCATCGCCATCTCGGGTAGCGTCTCCCCGAGAGGAGACACTTTAATAAGGAAGTGTCCTCATTTTTAAATAAAAAAATGGTGACCTCCTCACGCATGTGGGACTAAAAATTTTTCAAGTTTTTTGCTACCTGCTTCATTTTTCCCTGTGCGACGTCAACATGGAAAAAAAGTCATTTTTTTGTTACCACTGGTGACATTAGATTATTTTGTTTTCGCCATGCCTGAATTCTACATCGAATTCTAGGAACTTTGGGTAGATCACAATTTTTTTGAAGACCTCAGATCCTCTCAGATCTGACTCTTGTCCTCTCGAAAACCGTCATCAAGCCAAGCATGGGTGTTTCTTTGGAGCAGTCTAAAGTAGATTAATGTTGTTTCTGGTTTATTTCGATTGATCACAAGGACAGTTGATAAGCAGAAGACCACCTGGTTTTTGTCTCTGGCGAAGCAGTGGTCAAAAAATTAGATCCAAATCGAGGGGGAAGTTCATGTTTTGGCCATCGACAACGCCACCGTGACGCGCCACATGGACGCACCATTTGGTAGCGCCGCCAGGGTGGCCCACTCCTCCTAAGCATGGCCAGATGGAATATATCATTGGCCTGGCTCACCTTCCTTCTCAACAAGGGAGCTAGCCGGGTCGGTTGAGGGCCCGTGCGCTAAGGCGCCCGAGGTGAGAGGCCAAGGGTTCGACTCCCTTCGACCCAACCCCCGTGAGGTAATTTTTTTATGGTTTGTTCATTTTTTTAATGTTTTTAATTATTATTTTTAGTTTAATTAAATCTTTTATTTTTCTTAAAAAAAGAACCTAGGTTTTTTTTTTAAATATATTTATTTTTTAAGAAAAAATTATTTAATTAAACTTTAAATTAATTTTTTAAACATTAGAAGATTAAATTTTCTACAAACTTAAAAAGGGGGCATTCAACAAGGCATACACTCATCACAAATCCACACCTATTTTTTTAGGCTTCATAAATAGCAAATTTTTTTGTTTGAAGTACTTCACATAGGGGGGATTTTTTTTGGTGACATATTGTGCTAATCTGCCTACGAGGCAAGCTTTGTAAGAGCCTTTTGAGGCTTCATAGTTGCATTTTTGCACTAAAATAGGGGGATACAATTTTCTCTCCACCATCTCCTATATTGCACTAAGGGGGGATATAATTTTGCAAAAACAAGGGGGGAAGACTTATAAGGGTGCATTTTCAGCAGTGACCGACACCTTAGATTATTTTTTGCAAAATTTTATTGTAAAAGGTGCATTTTCGGCAGAGACCAACACCTTAAGAATGGGCAGATCAAAGAAGAAAACTATCCCAAAACCAACTGATGTTGCTAAATTAGTTAAAGGCCCATACTTTTCTCCATTTATGGATGGGATAGATTATCATGAAGATGGCACATTTATCACACTACGAAATGGTGTAGATGCCATAATCAATGATTCTACGTATTGTGAAGACATGCAAAAAAATGGTGTTCTAATCCCTATTGGTGCTATAATGGGCATATACATGTCATTTGTTGCTCTTGACATTGCTCAAAGTAAAGTGAAAAAGGACATTAATGAGGAAACAGAGGTCAAACTCCTAATGGTCGATGCTTGTAGTGACACAAGTGACCTTCAAACCATGGTGGCAAATGCTTGTTGTGACACATATGACCTTGAGCCCATGATGGCCAATGCTTGTTGTGATACAAGTGACCTCCTACCTTCTATGGTAGATATCAGTTGTAGCACAGGTGATCTCATCATAGTAGCAGATTTTGCTTGTGACACTAGTGACTTAAAAATTAAACCTCCTCAAAAAGAGCACCATAATCTCATCAATAATGACAAATGCCATATTGTTAAAAGTATTGATGAAGATGATGAAATTGGGTGTTTTGAAAAACACACCAAAGGATATGGATCCAAACTAATGAATAAAATGGGATTCAATGGTGAGATATTAGGTAAACATGAACAAGGCATTAAAATTCCAATAATGCTAAATGTCAAGGCAAAGAATGAAGGCCTTATCTATACTGGACATGTAAGTACTAGTAATACCATGGTTGTAAAACCTAAATCTCCTGCATTTCCTAAAAAGCATTGTTGCAATCATTGTGGAAAGATAGGACATGTTGCAGCTAGATGTTGGAAATTACATCCTTATGATTCATGTGGATGTACGAATCACTCTTCTTCTAGTTGTTGGTACAAAGTGAAAATGGCCAACAAGGTTCATATTGATTGTGGATGGACAAATCTCACACAATGGACCATGATGAAAGAAATGTTGTATGGCTTCTAATGAAAAGGTAATACCTATGGTACACCCCAAGAAAAATCTAGTGACAGACCTAGTGACAGTCCCAGAGGCAATGACTAAGAGACAAACCTAAAGACAGACCCAGAGACAAAGTTCCAGAGGCAGATCTACAGGCAGATCCAAAGGCAATGATCGAGAGGTAGATTCATAGGCAGATCCAGAGATAGACCCAGAGGTACAAAACCAGAGGTACGCTTAGAGCCAAAGCTAGATCCATGAGCTAGATCTAGAGCCAGAGACAAAGCACGAGCCACCATTCTTTCATTTCTCTTCTTCTTCTTCATTTTATTGGGGCAGTTATATACTTTATACAAATATTGTTGTAAGGGGGGATGTTAGCATAGCTAGTAGTTATATTATTACCCAAATAATGTAATAAGGGGGATGTTAGCGTACTACATACTTAGGTTATTACATTATTAGTGAGTTGTTAATGTTGTTGCAACTCCTACCTAAGTCGGCTAGTTAGCTCGTTGATTGCATCAGTGTAGCGCGCGTGCGGCCCAGAACATCTAAGGGCATCACAGACCTGTTATTGCCTCAAACTTCCATGGCCTAAACGGCCATAGTCCCTCTAAGAAGCTGGCCGCGAAGGGGAACCTCCGCGTAGCTAGTTAGCAGGCTGAGGTCTCGTTCGTTATCGGAATTAACCAGACAAATCGCTCCACCAACTAAGAACGGCTATTCGATTGCTCAACAAAATGAACCCACTAATATTTTATTTTTAATGCACTAATAATTACACCTTATCACTCCAATTAAATCTCAAAAATAACTTATAAGTGCACTTAATCAATTTATTGCAACTAATCAATAATAATTTGAAAAGAATCTTCAGTAATTATTTTGCAATTTTGCTACAATCAATCTTCTTTTATTTTTCCAAAGTAGATGATATGTATTTGATAGATAGTTTTAATTGTAAAATCTAATCAACTCATAATGTGCAAAATAACCTTAAAAATAAAATTTTCTCTTTTTCACTTTTGAAGACTTAATCCAATTTTCTTCTTGCTGCTTTAATCCAAATAAGGTGCTTTAACAAATCTAATAAGTAATCAAATTAATGAATCTACTTGACCCGAAAGTTGCTTGCCTTTTTTGAAAGCTTTTGTAGCTATTTTGTAGGCTATTCTCCTCTTGTAGTCTCCTCCTCCTACTGTAGGTTTAGATAAGTTTGTGTCTCTAAGGCAGTGCCCTTTTGGTGAGCTCCTTCTATCTTTAAGTCTTTTTATCAAAGTATAACTTCAAGCAAGATCTTCTTCTACTCAAATTTGGAACTCCTTTCCAAATTCTCCTTCTCTAGGTATTATTGTCGAATGGAAACAATTGTCCCAAGTATTCTTCTCAAGATTCTAGATATCTTGAAGTCTTTAATGATTTGGCACTCCTTGCCAAATTCTACCATCTAGACTCTTTTGAGAGTTTTTGACAATGATTGGTCCAACAACGCATTAGGTTGATAAAAAACTTAGGGTCAATGATAATGGTGGTTTCCTATTGATCTACTATAGCTTGATATACCATAGCTCTGATACCACTGTGAGCTTTATAAAAATTCTCTTATATCACAAGATGGATATCATAACAATGAAACATCTCATTATATGAATAGAGAGTGATACATTCAAGTAGAGATATGTGGCTCTTTATATAGGAAGATGGATTCCTTGGCCAACACTCTACCTAGTTGTACAAGGGACACCTTGCACATATACAAATTGCAAATTGATACTTGTGCATTTATTACATTGTATGAAGTAACTAGGTAACTTCCCCCTAAAGTAATCTAATGTCCTAAGTATGTACCAAGGAAGGTACATGACCCAAATTATGTAATATAATCTATTTCTAACAATATATGTCTCTTTTCTCCTTGTCAAATTTTGGATTTGATCTTGATATCCTTCTCAAGAATTCGAATGTCTTAAGGTCTTCAGTATTTTTCTTCAGAATTTGGCACTTCTTGCCAAATTATTTTCCTCTTGGGCTTGTTGTCGGATGGTGACAATTGTCCCAAATTCTGCTCTATCAGTAACTCCTCCTTACTGGTAGGTTTCTCCAATGAATTCTCCTAGGAAATCCTTTAATGGTATTCTTAGAATTCTAAAAATAAGGCTCTCCAAACCTTCTCCTTATTTCTCCTTGAGACCTCACCAAGGTCTTCAATCTTATAACTTCTCTGGTCTTCCAAATAAGACCTTTCCTTCAACCTTCTATTAAGGAAGTGTTGGGAATGAAATCTTCTTCTTGGATATCTAAAAACTACTATTGCTAAAAATTTGAAATAGGACCTTTACTGGTCCTTATTTACTTCTACAATCAACAAGCTTTAATGGAGATCACCAACCTCCAATCTTCCAAAATTGGAAGTTTTGTAATTATACCTTCTAAGGGTCTCTTAATCTTCTTCTAGCTAATTTCTTCAATTTTTTGTCTGTAGTATTTGATGGGGATCACCAACCTCCAATATTCTTCCTGAATCTTCTCTGGAGTCTCTTGAATCAACAACAAGGCTACTATGGCCTTTTCTTCTTCTGCATTCTTGTATATCTGCAATCTCTAGTAATGAGACCTCTTATCAGGTCTCTGAAATATTCAGTCTTCTACTTATTGGTACAAGTGCTGGAATGATTCTTATGAATATACTCTTCCCATCTCTATGTAGGAAGCTTCCCAAATTTTTTGAATCTTCTTTTCATGCAACAAGATATTAGAAACTGAAATGGTGGAAATTATAAAATCTAGAGATTATGACTCTTCACTAGTTGATTTTTCAATCTAGTGGGATGAATTTTGAGTCCTAGTCTTCACGAGTTTTTTTGTAACTCTATGGGAAGACTCTAGACAAATGCAACTCAAAAATTTTGTAAATGAGATTTTTAGATTTCTCTTAATGTTACTTGTGGCTTTCCCTATTTTCTATCTGATCTACCATGTGCTTTGATACCATTGTTAGCTTTTGATGAGAGGTAGTACAACCACAAGATGAAGGATAACTAATCTGAGATAACTATAAAACTGATGACACAATAATATGCAAGAAAATAAAGAGATGAACATCTGCAATTAACTTAGAAATATGCCATTAATGAGAATGACAAAAATAGTACAATGCTATATAATGGAGGACATGAACACTCCATGAAAGTATATGAAAGAACTACATTGTACCATACTACATACTATACCTACTACACACTGTATATTTACTATATCACTCTCCCTTTCTCCCACTACTACACCTATAAGGCCTTTATATAGAAAGATAGATTGCTTGGCCTTTACTTTACCTAGGACTCATGTACATATTGACTACATGCACATTTACAACTTGCACATTGATACTAGTGAATTTATTATAATACTTGAAGCAACTAACTAACTTTACTCTAAATTAAACTCCTACTATAGATATGTACCAAAGGTGGTACATTTACATGACCCAAATGATGTAGTATAATCTAACAAATAAAGTGTTTAGTTTATGGTTCATTGCATGTTATTAAAATCGATTTATGATCTTATAGATTATTATCATGTGAATATTACAATATTTTGCTAACAGTGGTATCGGAGCCACCTTGTGTGAGCGTACATAGAGCCACATTAGATGAAGCATTAGAGGAGAAAGAATAGTAGAAGAGAATACAATTAAGGATAAGAGAAGAACAACATTGAAGGATATGTGTGTGTAGGTTCTGGAGAAAGAATAGGTGCCTTAAGAAATGTGATTGAGAAGAATATTGAAAGTGCAGATTAGATGTGAAGAAATTTAGTAAGGAGGAGAGAAGAATATTTTTTCAACTATTGAAAGCCATAAGAGCTTGGCAGTGAATGTTGAAGAGGAAATATTAATAGAGAATATGTTTTATCAAGAGAAGAACGTCCAAGCAAACTAGAAGAGAGTGTATTGGTGCATAAGTTGAATCTCAAATGGAGAGTAGACTGGTGCATAATCCAAAGCTAAAACAAAGAGAAGACTAGTGCATGAATCAGAGCTAAAACAAAGAGTGGACTGGTGTGTGCATCAAAACTGGAGCAAAGACCATAAGTATGGATTAGAAGTAATTTTAGATGTGATATTGCATATTCAAGGCTAGTATATTAGATGATATAGAAGGAAGGTGAAGTGTAATGTCTATGACCATTATACCTGAGCAAAAATCATTACATGAAACCTATAAGCAGGATTAGTGTTGTCACAATGCAATCAATAATTTTGCATAGTAGGAGCAAATAAGGTATATTATAATTCACCTCATGACATTTTTTAAGATTTAAGAGTTGTAATTTATTTAGAGGTATTTATTGCTTTATAAAGCTTTTATATTTTGGGAGATATAAGAAGAAAGAGGAAAAATAAATTAATTGGAGTGATATGAAGAATGATTTCAAGAGATATAAGAAGAATTAAATAATACAATAAATTGAAGAAAATAATTTGGATTTATAATAAGAAATTAAAGGTGAAATTAAATATTTGAAAAGAAGAAATAATTAGTTGAATTGATGGTATATAGGTGGGTGAAATTTAGGATCTCTCTCACGAAAGTAGGAATCTCCAATGGTCTCTCTTGCGGAAGCATAGTATGCAATATGATCGTTTCCAAGTAGTAGGCATGTAAGCAGCGTCCACAATATCACAGACCCCAAGCACAATGCTCGTAAATGCAAATGGAATGGGTGCAATACATTACAGGTAACTGGTAGTACCATTTCGAATGGTTGAAGTGGCATGGACAGATGCATGAACTGATTTTATTTGAGAATGTGTGAATTGATTTGATATGCAAATCCACCATATACGTTTTACTTTATGAGTCTATCTATTTGGGATGGGGTTTCATACGGTCATTGGTGTGAGGGTCTTGATTGAACAAAATTAGGGTTTGTTTGCTTGGATGAAAGTAGGGATTAGGGTTTGTTTGCATGAAAGTAGGGTTTATTTGATTTCGTATGGGGGGTTTCAACAAAGATGCATGCATTGAGCCAAAAATGAATTTTAAAGAAGCAATCTATGGAGGACCACCTCTAACAGGAGGGGAACACAATCAACGATTGCCAAGGAAACCATTGAGGATGCCAAAGGTTGATTCAAGGAAAACAGAGATGGGTTGCATGAAAGCAACTAATGGATCCCTAGTAGTGAAGTTGGAAATAACGGATGTCCAGGAAGGAATAGATGCGATTGAGAGGAAAAGCCTAATTTGTCGATTCATGGGATTTCGACCGACTCTTGCTACCTTCAAGCAATGGGCTACCAAAAACTGGAGCACTAAAGGTAAGTTCCAAATTTTTACTTACCCTAATGGCTACTTTCTTATTTTTTTGTTAATGAAGAAGATAGGGAGAATATTTTTCAAGGGGGCCATGGTTTTTTGGTAGGGCAGGGCTCTTCATGAAGCCCTGGCATACCAAGTTCAAAGCTGAGGAAGAGATGCCATCAACTACCCCTGTTTGGGTCCATTTATTTGGTCTTCCGATAGAATATTGGCATCCAAAGATATTCGCAACAATTGGAAATTATTTAGGAGTTTACATGATGAATTTTGATAGCACCCAACACTTAGAGCATATGATTTATGCAAGGATTTGTGTTTTGATTGATTTTGACAAACCACTTCCAGAGAAGATTACTTTACAATATGGGGAAGAAATATGGGAGCAAGTAGTAGATTATGAAAATATTCCATTTAGATGCAGAATTTGTCATGAATATGGCCATCTAGCCAAGGATTGTCCACATAAGGTCCCTAACAAAGAGAAAGAGGATGGGGACTTGGCAGGGTTTCAAATCCCTAAACAAAAAACACAAAGAAAAAAATAGCAACAAAAGAGAAAATAGTAATTTCACCTAACACCTTTGAAATTCTCTCCATGGATGAGCAAGCAGATGATGAGGATGGTCAAATGGAAACAATTATTATGGAGACACAGTTTGATGAAGAGAGGGAACAAGAAGGATTGCATGATGAGAAATCATTAAAAGAGCTTGCCTTGATGCTGAGAAATAATAGTAAAGGAAAAAAAGTACAATGTAGAAAACCAACCCAAGTGCAAAACAAAAGGGCAGATTCAAACTACAAACAAAACGGATCCTCAAAAAGACCATACAAATTCCAATAGTAGTGTCATGGTACCAAGTAACCAACCTATAGTCCCAACTGGAATGAAGCAAGATACGAATAAAAGGATAAGGATGCCATAATCCTAAGGTTTATAGTCAATCTCTTTATGGCAATGTTGGAAGCTTTGGCTATTTTGCTAAGCAATTTTTGATATTTTTGGTAATTTGTTAAGCTTTGGTTTATTTTTAGTGTTATCGTTTTTTGTTTGTTTTGTCTATAGCTCCTTTGTGCTTAGTTTTTGTTGTATTTATTTTTCCTGATTTCGTTTGTGGTGTATTTGATTCATTTTGTTGTTTCTGTTTTGGATTTGTTTTGTTATGTTGTTTTTGGGTTTTTTTCTGTGTTTCGTGTTCTGTGGTTTTTTGGTTTGAGGTGTATTTGTTTCTTTTTGTTGTTTTTGTTATGGTAGTGTTTTGTTATGTTGTGTTTGTGGTTTTTCTGTGTGTTTCGTGTTTTGGTGTTGTTTATTTTTGTCATTTTTAAAAATTTAATATTAATTTATTTATTTTTTATTTTTTTGTGTGTTTTATTTGATTGTGTTTTGCTATGTTGTTTGTGTGTTTGTTTTGTGTGGTTCATGTGTTTTTTTTGTGCGTGTGTTTGATTGTGCTTTTTCTTGTCGACACACTCAAGGAGTATGCTTTATTTGTTTTAGCTTTTTGTGTGTTTGTGTGTTCTTGTTTTTATGTAGACAATAGTTCTAAGAAGAAATGAATAGTCAAAACTATTTAACAAGATGCCTACATAATATTTTCGAATTGTGGATACAAAATAATATTTTATAATATGTATAGTCAACCATCATATTATTACGATTTGATTAATCATCATGCAATTGCCTCAAGTTGTTAAGGACTAATTAGTTCAGTATCATACTAACTAGTTATGCTCCAAATGATTAGTTCTCGGTAGGATTAGTTAAATTGTAACAAGCATATGGTTGGGGATGTTGGGGGATTGGTGGTTGCCATAACTGCTAGGGCCATTCTATATATAGATACCCCATTAATTTTGTAAATATCATTCATAAATTAATGAGAATTGTTCTACTATTGTGTAGATCTCTATGTGAAGAGTATTGTCTTGTGTTGTAGGTATCTAGGTGATGAATGTCATGAAGTAGGTTGGAAGCAGACTTGTGTGTGTCAATATTGTATGTATTGTGCAGATTTTTTGGAAGGAGCACTTAGGATTCACATGTGATTATAGGATAACTATCATCAAGGACCCATCTAGGTCTATCTATCTAGGCCTATCCATCTAGGCCTACTTGTATAGACTGATAGTCATCCATCTAGGCCTATCCCTCAAGACCTACAATCATCCGTTAGGTACAACTCATCTAGGACTAATCCGTTCTAACATACATGTTATCAGTTAGTATGTTATCCATCTAGAATTACCTTTCTGGCAGCTACCCATCTAGACTCATCCATCTGACAAGTAATCCATCTAGGCTATCTATTTGGCCTATCCATTTGGTCCTAGTCATCTAGAACTAGCTATTACATATTAAGTACTACCTATATGGATTAATTTATCTTGTTCAATTAGTCATAACAATTATCCATCTAGGAGACAGACAACATTGTTTTAGCACTATGTTCATTAGTCAAGTTTAGCATTCCTCCCTCTCCCAAAAACTTAACATTCCCTCATCTTGGAAAGATATTCATCATTACAAGACCAAGCCTAAGGGAATTTTTTATTTGCATCAGGAGCTTGAAAGAAACCTAGCCAAAATATTCCTTCTTGAATTTCTTGGGGTTTCTCTAGCTTACTGAGATATCTTATAAATTTTGAGGAAATTAATTGTTCTTCAAGACCTTAATATAAATTACCTTAATTTTATAGTAATATATAATAGGATCAATCATACCACTATATCATCTTGTAACACCCCAAAAACATGAAACAAGAAAACACACACACACAAAAGAAAAGTTTACATATATTATTATATAATTAATTTTTTTTGACTAAGGAGGAGGATTCATAAATCCCCAACCAACCTTAGATCGACCTACTATTTGACATAGCCTAAGTTTCTTAAGAACTATACCACACAAGATTCCCTTCATGCAAGTCCTGTCTGCGTAAGCCTATCTTGTGTTGTGCACGTAAGTCTATCTCTCTCATCAGTCTTGATGAGCTAGACTTACCACCTTCAATCGTTAGAAGGTGTACACGCATCTCCATATCCACACAAGTCATTATGTGTGGGCATGCTACATGTACTACGAGCTAAGCTATCGATCTTGTCCACTGACAAGCTATCTTAGCTTTGGTACAATCTTCCAAACCTAGTTTCCAACCTCCCTAAGGGGGTCTCAAGCCCTTAGGGTACCTCTAAGTTCACCTAGAACTTACTAAATATTATTTCCTTTTTAATCATCACAAGAGCATAAAAGATCTAGATACTAAATCTAACAAAATGAATTATCATCAAGCAAGCATAGTCAAGGCATAGAGAAACAATAACCAATTATGCATACATTAAAAGGTTTAAATGCAGAAGACTAAATAAAGAAGTACTAGATGTGGTAGTTACAAAGTTCGTTCAAGTACATGAACTAGTATGGTACACCCCATACCTTTCCACACTACTTTACATCCATTTTATCGAGGAAATCTCCCCACAATCTAATCTATTGCAAAAATAATCAAGAAGTAAGGTAGAGAGCAAACTTGTGGATTGGTCTATCTCCTGAATTTGACCTTCCCGCTCTTCCATCGATCAAGTGAGGATAGTAGGGGATCAGGACACTCATGGATCCGGATAGACATGCTTCTATATGCACTTACTTAATTCATTGCCAAATTGCAACTATACAAATAACCCAAGCAATTCAACTTACTAATGCATAGTCCTTTACCATAGAAACTACCCTTTCCACTTCCCCTCTCACCCAACTTGAGAGAGTCAATCAACCATGCATTAGCTCACATGCTCTATTTGTAGTAAATGAACTACCCTCCTCAACAATTAGAGTCCCATACCCATAATTGCTAAGTAATCTATTTCATTTATTTCATAACATAAGGTCCCATACCCTTAAATTACAAAATAACCATTCATTTCATTTATTTCATAACATAAGGTCCCATACCCTTAAATTACAAAATAACCATCTATTTCATTTATTTCATAACATAAGGTCCCATACCCTTAAATTACAAAATAACCATCTATTCCATTTATTTTATAACATAAGGTCCCATACCCTTAAATTACAAAATAACCATTCATTTCATTTATTTCATAACATAAGGTCCCATACCCTTAAATTACAAAATAACCATTCATTTCATTTTATTTCATAACATAAGGTCCCATACCCCTACATTACAAAATAATCATTTATTTCCATTTTATTTCATAACATAAGGTCCCATACCCCTAAATTACAAAATAATCATTCATTTCCATTTTATTTCATAACATAAGGTCCCATACCCCTACATTACAAAATAAACATTCATTTCCATTTTATTTCATAACATAAGGTCCCATACCCCTACATTACAAAATAAACATTCATTTCCATTTTATTTCATAACATAAGGTCCCATACCCCTACATTACAAAATAATCATTCATTTCCATTTTATTTCATAACATAAGGTCCCATACCCCTACATTACAAAATACACATTCATTCCATTTTAAAATCGATAAAGAAGACAATGAACAATAGCTAAGATTCTACCAACTACAATGAGCTATCGGATGGCAAAGCATCCAAATTATTGGCTAGCACAAAACACAACCATCTACGATGCTATGCATCCTCTAACACAGGGTTACGATGCTCTAATACAGAGCTACGATGCTCGCTTTGACATAGAGCTACAATGCTCTTTAGGACATAACTTCAACGCTCTTTAACACAAAGCTATCACGCTCTTTAACATAGAGCTTTCATGCTCTTTAACATAGAGCTTTCATGCTCTTTAACACAAAGCTTCAACGCTCTTTACATAGAGCTTCATGCTCTTTAACACCGAGCTTTCACGCTCTTTAACATAGAGCTTTCATGCTCTTTAACACAAAGCTTCATCGCTCTTTAACATAGAGCTTTAACGCTCTTTAACATAGAGCTTTCATGCTCTTTAACATAGAGCTTCAATGCTCTTTAACAAAGAGCTTCACACTCTTTAACATAGAGCTTTCATGCTCTTTAACACATATATTTCATGCTCTTTAACATAGAGCTTCAACACTCTTTTAACACAGAGCTATCAATACTCTTTACCATAGAACTTCAACACTCTTTAACATAGAGAATAGCATAACAACTAGCTTTGGATGAGGACCAACCTAGTTCACCCATGGTAATTGGGTCACCTACACTGCTCGATGGTCTCTCATCGCTCGTTGCTCTTCCTTCACTCCTTCCCCCATCTATCCTCTCTTGCCTCTCTATCTCTTTAGGATTTTCCTTCTGTGTCTTCTTTCCCTCCTCGATCCATGCTCCCGCCTACCCGCCATTACTCCCTGACCACCTTCGACAGGAGGTAGGGTGAACACCCCTCTCCTTTCTCTTCCCAAGGTGATCATCATAAAGAGTTTTCCTCTCATGTCAGAGGAGCTTCGTGCATCTAGCCATCTGGGTCTCCAAAGGGTAATTTAACCTATTATACCGAATGCCATCTTGTCACCATAACATCTCAAGGGGGTCGACCGATGGGTGGGCGACAACTTCCTAGATACGCCGAGGCAAACACTTTTTTTTAGGGTTTTTTTTTGTTTTATTTTAAATAGTCAACCTTTTAATTAAGCATTATCTTTTGCCTTTCTAAAATAAATCAACTATTTATTTTAAACAATATCTTTTGCCCTTTTAAATAAATAAACTATTCATTTAACAACATATTTTACCCCTTTTTAAATAAATAAACTATTTATTTTAAACAATATATTTTTCCCTTTTAAATAAATAAACTATTTATTTAAACAACATCTTTTGCTCTTTTTAAATAAATAAACTATTTATTTAAACAACACACATATGAAGTTTGTGAAGGCAAACCATCTACCCCATGATCACCGGTTATCAAGGTTAATAATGCTGAAGTAAAAGACAATCATGCAAGTGCATCAAACAAAGAGGGAGTCTTTCCATCAATCTAATCACTTGTCTTAGCCTCTAGAACTTATGATAGCTACTAGGCCATCAGTCCAGGGCTCAAGGTGATTAGACATTGACGATTATCCCTTAACCGAATGCATGCCTATATGAAGGTATCTATCCATGTTACCTTCGAGTTGCCTTATCATCATTTCCCCTTCCTCAAGTACTCTCACCTTCGAGTGGATGACTCAATTTCCTCCACTCACGAGTGCACCTGATCCTACACATTGGCAATTTATTAGCAGTAACATATCCTTCATTACTTATTGCTCAAAATCGAATATTAGTCACATTTGTTAATACATTATTTTTCTATGTTTCAAAAGTCCATCTGGGAGGGTCATGACATCCTCCCCCACTAGGATTAACATCGTCCCCGGTTTTTCTTAGTTTTTCAACCGCATATAAAATTAAGCAACTTGTTACAATAGCTTAAAGTTCATCAAACAAAAAAGGAAAATGTTTTTGCATGTCCACCACCTTCTCCCAAGTGGCATTTCTCTTTGAGAAATGGTCCCATTGGACCTTACACTACTCAAGGGTTTGATTTCGCATAGCTTTAGAGTGAAATTCAAGGATCCTTACTGGCATTACTTCGATTGCCTCTAGGTTTGCCATCTGCAAGTTAGAGACATCCCACACATGTTCAGGGTCAACAATATATTTTCTAAGCAAATATATGTGGAAGGTGTCATGGATTTTTGATAAATTTGGAGGTAAGGCGAGTCGGTATGCAACCGGACTAATCTTCTCAGTGATCTCAAAGGGTCCTACAAATCATGGATCCAATTTTGTGGACTTGATCACACTTTTCATTGGTTTGACCCTTAGGAACACTTTATCTCCCACTGAGTATTCTTTGGGAGTTCTTTTTAAATCGGCATAGCTCTTCTACCTATCAATAGCCTCTTTGAGCCTTTTCCTGATTACCCTAATTTGCTCTTCCATTTCCTTGACCATTTCTGGTCCAATCACTACTCTATCCTTCGGGTTGTCCCATGACAGTGGTGTTCTACACTTTCACCCATATAATGCATCAAAAGGTGCCATCCCTAGAGAGGAATGATATCCATTATTGTAGGTAAATTATACCAATGATAGATAGTCTTCCCATTGAGACTTGTGGTCCATGCAATACATGTAGAGCATATCTTCCAAAACTTGGTTTACTCGCTCCGTCTGACCATCTATTTTAGGGTGGTATGCTAAACTCATATGCAACTTTGTGCCTATCACCAGATGTAGGGCTCTCCAAAACTCTGAAGTAAACTTGGAATCCCTATATGATATAATTACTTTTGGGAATCCATGCAGTCTGAACACTTCTTTAACAAACCTATTAGCCACCACTTGAGCATCGTCCTTGGTGCTTCTAGGTATGAAGTGTGTGACCTTGGTCAATTTGTTGACCACCACAAAGATTGCATCATGTTGGTACCTAGTCTTAGGTAAGCCTACAACAAAATCCATTGATATGACCTACCATTTTTGAGTAGGTATATTATGGGGGTACAAATATCCTATGGGATGCTTGCATTCTACCTTGACCTTCTGGCACTCAAGGCATCGGGCCACAAAATCTATAATGTCCCTCTTCATCCCTACCCAAAAAAAGTCCTTTTTAGATTTTCTCTCATTTTTACCCCTTCGGGGTGAGCCATATAAGGAGATCTATGGGCTTCTTGCATCACTACCTTCCTTAAATCCCCTGATTTTGGTATGATGATTCTTCCTTTGTAGCATAAAAGGTCATCGATTACCCTAAACTCCTTATTGCTCTCCGGGTCTTCTCTTAACTTGGCTCGAATTTCTTGACAATATTCGTCCTGATATTGCTCCTTTCTTACTTGGTCCATGAGCTTTATGTGGCTCTTGGTTATGGTTGCTATGTGTTTCCTCCTACTTAAGGCATCTGCAACCTTATTTTATTTTCCTTTAATGTACTCAATTTCAAAATCATACTCAACGAGGAACTCGACCCACCTTCTCTACCTTGCATTGAGTATTGGTTGAGTAAATATGTATTTCAGACTTTGATGATCTGATTTTAGCTTGAAGGGTCTTCCTACTAGATAATGGTGCCAAAATTTCAAAGCGTGAACTACAATGACTAGCTCTAAATCATGAGTAGCATAGTTAACCTCATGCTTCTTAAGCTTCCTTGAAGTATAAGCTACTACTAACTCACCCTGCATGAGCACTCCCCCTAGACCCTCCAACAATGCATTAGAGCATACAATAAAATCTCCTTGTGGGTCTGGAATCTTTAGTATTGGTGCAGTGGTGAGCTTTTGCTTCAACATGGTGAAAGCAACCTCACACTTCTCCATCCATTTGAATTCCTTTCCTTTCTTTTGGAGACTAGTTATCATCGAGGTGATTTTTGAGAAATCCTTTATGTGACGCCGGTAATAGCTCATTAGCCCCATGAAGCTTCTTACCTCAGTAACATTTGTAGGGGGTGATCAATTTATCATGGCTTCTATTTTCTCTGGATCCACTACGATCCCTTCAACCGATATGATATGCCCCAAATAGCGCACCTCTGAAACATAGAAATCACTCTTAGCTAGATTCCCATAGAGTTGGTTTTCCCTTAGCAACTCCAACATGATCTTGAGATGTTTGTCATGCTCTTCCCTATTTCGTGAGTATATTAGGATGTCATCAAGAAATACAAGGACAAACTGGTCCAGGTGCCTCTTGAACACACTGTTCATTAGATTCATGAAGGCAATGGGCGCATTAGTCAGCCCAAAAGGTAGGATGGTGAACTCGTAATGCCCATACCTTGTTTTAAATATCATTTTGTGAGTGTCTTCCTCATGAATCCTCATCTGGTGATACCCTAACCTTAGGTCTATCTTGGTAAATACCGTGGCATCTCTTAGCTGGTCGAATAAATATTTGATCCTGGGCAAGGGGTACCAGTTCTTGATTGTGGCCTTATTCAGCATCCTATAGTCAATACACAATCTTAGAGATTCATCCTTCTTTTTCACAAATAAAATGGGTGCACCCCATGATGACACACTTGGTTTTATCAACCCCTTTTCCAATAACCCTTGTAGTTGTACCTTTAACTCCTGCATCTCAATAGGTGACATCCTATACGAATATCGATGGATGGGTTCTGCTCCTAGTATAAGATCGATAGTGAAATAAAATTCTCACATAGGAGGGAGCCCTGGTAGATCTTTTGGAAATACATCCTAAAATTCTTGTAGAATTGGGTGTGCCTCAATCACCTCTTCCTTTCGATCTCTCTCAACTTCATTCATTTTTACAACATAAATGATCCCCCTTTTCCTGAGGGCTTTCTTCAACTGCATGGCTGACAACATCTAGGGCTTGAATACCCCTTGCTTGCTATAAATTTGTAGCCTCTCATTATTTTCCTTGGAATACTCAATCCATCTATCTTGGAAATTGATTATGGCTTGATGGGCCTATAGCCAATCCATCCCTAGGATCACATCAAAGGCGTGAAGTGGGGTTACGTATAGGTAACCTTCTGTGGTTCCACTTTCTAAAGTAATTTCCATCATTGGGAAGCATTGGTTTATGGAGTAGGTCTATCCAGACCCATACTCAACCTTCCATCCATGAGCCAAATACCCTGGCCTTTCCGGTATATCTTTGGCTAATTTACAAGAAATGAAACTATCGATGGCTCCACTATCTATTAAGATATCTACTTGCTTATCAAAAATCTTACCTTTGATGATTAATGGGGTGGCTTGCCCTTCAATTTTATGATTCCCAGTTGCAACGTAGATCTTATGCATCGGCTCCTTTCCTTTATTGTTGGGCATGCTTGTCCCTGGTCGATACGAGCACTGATTAGCATAGTGCATCCCTTTGCAATGGTAACATCCATCCTTGGGCCCTTGTCTCTTTTTCATTTTTTGCTCCTCACTCTTAATCATTGATACTGGAGTTGATGGCTTCTACGAGGGAGGTTTAGCATTATTGGGTTTGTTGCCTTTCTTGAAGAAGTTCTTGAATTTATTTTTGCCTCCATTGAATTTCTTCTCTAGATTCTGGGGGTTCTTAGCCTTCCGTTATTGCTCTACCTCCCATTTTATAACCCCATTGCTATTCCTCTTCTTTAGTTCCTAACGTTCCTGGTCGATCAGGTTTTCATACTTATAGCGAAAATGAGACTTTGCTTTCTTTGCTAAATCATAAGCCTTCTGCAATGACTTAGGTTCCTGCATTTCTATGTCATGCTTTATCCTAGACTACAATCCATGAGTAAACTTATGAATCCACATCTTCTCATTATAGGTGGGTACATACTTCAACAATTTTACCAACTTCCTATAATATACCTCCACTAAGTTAGTTCCTTGCCTTAGACTGGCAAACTCTTCAAAATTTAAAGCATAGAAGTGTTCCGTGAGGAATATCTTCTTGAAGATGTCTATAAATTCCTTCCATGGAATATCTACTGGTTCAATCTTAGTTTCCTCATAGTAAGTCTCCCACCAGTCCAAGGCAGCTCCTTCAAGGTAAATAGTAGCCCAAACCATTTGGGTACCTGAAGAATACCCCTTCACTATGAAGAAGACTTCCAGCTCTCTCAACCAAGCTTCATTTGCATCTCCCTCCCATTCTCCATCAAACTTGGAGATACAAACATTCTTTAGGTCCCTTACTATCTCTTTTTCTAAGAGGGTCCTTGCTTGCTTTTGTTTTGTTGTCAGCCCCTCAACTTGGTTGACTTTTGAATCTCTAGCTTGTAAATTCTGATTTGCCATAGTTTCTAGCACTTGTCTTAACTGATCTTGTAACTCGGCAACTGTAGTAGTAAGTTCCTCTATTCCTACATTGGGAACCTTTGGATCCTCATTCTGGATCCCTTATTCGACATTACTTTGTTGAGTTTGTCTAGGTGGAGGCCTTCCCATCCTGGCCTTGGGTGGCATCTTGATCTAGTTTCCACCCAAAAAAAGAGTTAGACTATAACTTTCTCTTAACTGAATTACTAACTTGACCACAATACAGAGTCCTTCTTTCGCTATTCATTAGAGATCTAACTAGGATGAGGTCCCAAGGTTAGGATATATCATTAATACCAAAGCCCATATTGAGGTATCGTATTATCCACCCTTTTTTGGAATCAATTCCTTTAGATCCTAAATGAGCAGAGACTCTAGGTTACTCCAGATTTCAGCTTATTCCTAAGCAAGCCTTTATCAGAGATTCCTGAATCTCTTTTACAACACATAAGAAGCTCTATACCCTCAAACCTAGAGCTTTGATACCAAATGTAACACCCCAAAAACATGAAACAAGAAAACACACACACACAAAAGAAAAGTTTACATATATTATTATATAATTAATTTTTTTGACTAAGGAGGAGGATTCATAAATCCCCAACCAACCTTAGATCGACCTACTATTTGACATAGCCTAAGTTTCTTAAGAACTATACCACACAATATTCCCTTCATGCAAGTCCCGTCTACGTAAGCCTATCTTGTGTTGTGCACGTAAGTCTATCTCTCTCATCAGTCTTGATGAGCTAGACTTACCACCTTCAATCGTTAGAAGGTGTACACACATCTCCATATCCACACAAGTCATTATGTGTGGGCATGCTATGTGTACTACGAGCTAAGCTATCGATCTTGTCCACTGACAAGCTATCTTAGCTCTGGTACAATATTCCAAACCTAGTTTCCAACCTCCCTAAGGGGGTATCAAGCCCTTAGGGTACCTCTAAGTTCACCTAGAACTTACTAAATATTCTTTCCTTTTTAATCATCACAAGAGCATAAAAGATCTAGATACTAAATCTAACAAAATGAATTATCATCAAGCAAGCATAGTCAAGGCATAGAGAAACAATAACCAATTATGCATACATTAAAAGGTTTAAATGCAGAAGACTAAATAAAGAAGTACTAGATGTGGCAGTTACAAAGTTTGTTCAAGTACATGAACTAGTATGGTACACCCCATACCTTTCCACACTACTTTACATCCATTTTATCGGGGAAATCTCCCCACAATCTAATCTATTGCAAAAATAATCAAGAAGTAAGGTAGAGAGAAAACTTGTGGATTGGTCTATCTCCTGACTTTGACCTTCCATCTCTTCCATTGATCAAGTGAGGATAGTAGGGGATCAGGACACTCATGGATCCGGATAGATATGCTTCTATATGCACTTACTTAATTCATTACCAAATTGCAACTATACAAATAACCCAAGCAATTCAACTTACTAATGCATAGTCCTTTACCATAGAAACTACCCTTTCCACTTCCCCTCTCACCCAACTTGAGAGATTCAATCAACCATGCATTAGCTCACATGCTCTATTTGTAGTAAATGAACTACCCTCCTCAACAATTAGAGTCTCATACCTCTAGCAACAAGGGTAAAATAGTCTTCTCCATCTCCTCAAACTTTAGGCCTACCTCTAGCAACAAGGGTAAAATAGTGTGAACAAAAATTTGCTCCTTCATTTACACTGGCACCACCAATGAAAAGAAAATCCACGACAATAGCCCTTACCCAACTAAATTATAGTATGCTTCATGCTTTCTATATCCCACACCAAAGTAGATGCTTTTCAATATGAGATATCAAGGCAAAGAGCCAGGCCTATATGAATAGGGATTTAAAGATCCCCTACACACCAAAGCTTGGTGAAGATGTTATGGGATAGGCTACATACCTATTCATAGTGAGACTATACCATTATCTTCTAATAGAAAAGGGAGAATTAGATCATATTGATCATTGTGACAGGATATCCCATGATAACTCTATTTCTTTAAGTAGGCTAGTTTGGAATGAGGATTATAACAATGGAGTATCACTCCTTATAGACCTTAACATATCTAAATTTATATGATTTATTGCCATAATTTTTTTAATCCTAGCCCATCCTAATATCATTGCTTATGAACATAATTATGATCTAGAGAATATTATGAATGATCCTTCCCAAGATAGTCCCTAGGACTATCTAGAACAAAGTAACTTTTATTTTAAAAGTATTTCTTCCAAATCACTAATGTCACTATCTCATACTAAACCAATAATAGTCAAATAGCCTTAAACCTTATAGATTTAAAGAGTCTAGGAGTACTGCCAACTCCCCATAAATTGGAAGTTTAATCGTGTATTCTAATTGAATAAACCATTGTCATCAATATTGGGACTCCAAATGATCCCAATATCCTTAAGCTAGGAAAGGTCTTAATCGCAATCAAGAATGAGGAATACACCAAGCTCTTGAAAGAGTTAAAAGATATCTTTGCTTATTCATATATTAATGTGCTTGGTTTAGACTCTTCCTTAGTTGTCCACCATTTAGTCATCACTCCTGGTGCAAAACTTATAAAATATAAATTACACACTCAAAAGTCACACTTTTGGTTAAAGAGGAGCTCCAAAAACTCCATGGTGTTGGCTTCATCAAAGCCATAGACTAATTCAACTAGATCTCTAACATTATTCCTATTGCTAAGAAAATTAATAGCCTTAGAATATGTAATAACTTTGAGACATCAATAAGACATGTTCTAAGGAAAAAATCCCCTTACCCAACATTGACATGATTATTAATTTCATTGTAGGTTGCAATATATGGTATTTAATGGACAAATTCTTAGGATATAACTAGATCAAAATCATCCCTAAGATCCAAGACAAAATAGCTTTCACCACCCCATGGGGAACCCTTTGCTATAAATATATTATCTTTAGTCTAAAGAACATAGGGGACACCTACCAAAGATCCATGATGTACATCTGTCATCACATGATGCATGATATTGTGAAATATTATCGATGATTTTTTTTTTAATCTTTAAACTATGAAGATTATATTTGAGACTTAAGAGCATTTTTGAGCAAGTGAGGAAGTATAAGGTATACCTAAAGCCTCAAAGCACATCTTTGGGTTTATGCTAGGAAAACTATTGGCATTCATTGTGTTCCAACAAGGTATTGAAGTTGATCATTTTTATATATTATCCATTATTGATATGAAATCCTCTCAAAACCTAACCATTCTTAGGAGCCTCCAAGGAAAAATCTAAGCCATTTGGAGCTTCACTAAGCTTTTAAGAAAGGATGTAATCTTCAAGTGAGATGTTGAATTTCAAGCAGCCTTCGATGCTCTCAAGTCCCACCTATCCTTGTCTTCCCTGACCCTCTTAGATCCTTATTTTTATATATGGTGGTCATCAATTATACCTTAGGTGATATGTCAACATAATATGATGAACAACATAGAGAAAGGGTTATATTCTATGTCAATAGGACTTTGGTAAATTATGAAGTATGATACATGGTTTTTGGGGACTGAAAAATGGTCCTTACACTCAGGGTATCATGACTTCCATAATTTGGTTCTCATTGAGTGTGTTTGGTACCCACACCATACATGGAGTACTAGTTCAAGAAGTCCTATGAGCGTAGGATATGGCTCCTTAAAATGACCTCTAAGATTTTTACCATGGTTGACTCCATGCTTGGATGTAACATTTGACACTCTTCCTCTTATGTTAGCCTATCCTATTGGGTGCTTTGCCAAAGAAAAGGAAAAGAAGTAAAATATAGTAAACAACTAAAAGAAAATTATAAAAAATAGTATCTAGACTAACTAGCCTAAGCTACAGGTGGTGATTCACGAAAAGACTACAATTCCCATTTTGTATTCTATTGGTATTAGTGAACACATGAACAATCATGACAATGAAATCAAACACAGTCCCAACTGTGTAAGCCTATAAATATAATAATCTACCATGAAAGTAGGACATAAACACTAGAAGAGTCATAGTCCCCCACAAAAATATACACACTCAAACTAGGACAAAAATATTACTATAGTCACAACTCCTTTCATTTATGTTAAAGTGTATTATAATATTATACAATTGGAAGAGGCTTGACCTCTTCTACATACAATAACCCAAGGCTCGAGTTCATACTGGAATACACAATGGAAATAGGAGGGAGAACTGCTCAAGATCACATGCTAGACATCACAACAATTCAAACTCCTTACAATGATAGAAACATTTAGTATTTAAAGATATAATTGGGAAAACATTCCCTCTTAGAATTTAAAATCTCACTTCAAAACTTTTCGTCCAAGGTACTCCCACATTGATGGTGGAAAATCTTGAGATTTCTAGGTTTGGAGCCATTTGAGATGAGATCCTACTACTTATGTCAAATATATTCTATAGATATTTCTACCATTAATGTTATTAGATTCATGGTTATTCCTAGGTAAGTTTAATTATGACACTTTTAATGTTATACTTGGTTATGTAGAGAGGACCATAAATTTTGGAAGACTAAACACCTTAGCACAATGTGTGAGGTCTAAGGTTATGACCCCAACTTGGGGGTATGGAGGGACCAGTGTCCCTCCCTATGATGGTTCAAGGGTGGGCTCCCCTGAAGTAAAACTTAGTCTCATTAATTTTTAGAGCTTGAGTGGTGTAAGCTTAACCAGAATTTAGGGGACCATATTTTTTAACCCTTCATTTGGAATCCCAATTTTCTATGTTTGGTCTAGTTGATGTGTCTTGTTACTAACTTTTTGTCAACTCCTATTGTCTTGATTATCACTGTCATCCTATGATTACCAAATGTCTAAATTTTATGGGTGTGCCCAAGTCATTTTTCCCTTTTGGTTGCATGTATTGCCACCTTGGGATTTCACCAAAGCTTTGGTTTTGTCTCTTTTACTATAGCTATGACCAAAAATGTCTAGTTATCAGTCCTACACACATATTTCCACTCCTTCATAGATCCTAGCTATAGTGCTTTCCATCAAATATTTCTTCTACCAAAATGGCCAAGGTGTGTACTCCTCCCAAGTGTAGTGAGAATTCACTATAGTTATTGTGGCTCACATGGGATATTCAACTTGATGAAGAGGAGGAACCTAGAGAGCCATCGCCTTATCCATTGTACATGGAATCAAAATTGGGAAGGAAATAGGGAGGGAGGTTAAAATTTTAACGGTTAACCTTCAATTTGCACACCCCATAACCTCACAAAATTTAAGACATCCTTTAAATGTTGGTATCTACTTACAACAAAGTAAAAAATTATGCTACATATGTACAAGGGTTATGGGTGGCATCTATCCATTGGGCATAGAGTAAAGAACCCCTTAGGTTGCTCTCCAAGTTATTTGTTTCTTTCTATTTTTCCAATTTTGAGGATAAAATACCTTCACCCTTATGGAACTAGGGTTCTTGAGCAACTCCCTTATGACAAGTAAACTAGTACCAAGCATGTTTGATTTATTTGATGCAATCTGGTTGGTACTAAAGTTGACTCATTTTATTCTACTAATCCTTTTAGAGCATGTTCTCCACTCCTAACTTAGATTTTTTATCTCCTTTGAGCTACTAGAGGTGGAGGTACTTCCTTCTTGGTCCTACTAAGTGCCCTCACTTCCTTGTTTGCGCACTCTAGAGGGGGTGGACTCCACTACCTTTGTTATCCCCTAGCCCATTTGGTTATTGATTTGGCTTGGTGGTTCATTGTGTGTTGTTTCCTCTAACTTGATTAAATAGTCTTCCTCATCCTAGGTTGTTGTAGTTCGGTCAAAAGTAGTAATTTTTTGAGTGAGAGAAGGTTAGGAAGTGATAGGCTAGATAGTTGGGGTAGGTTGCTCTCTTTCGTTAAACCTATCCATTAATAGGATGGCAAGTTGGTCCCATTCAAAAATTAATTATGGGGAAGAGAGTTGTATCCCTTGTGAGATTTCCCTATAAATGATGCCACAAGAAACCTAAGATCCATGTCCTTATTCATGATATTGTGCAATTGATATAATTAAACCATAAATTACAGATGCATCAATGGGTTTGATAAACCTTTATTAGTGTAATGTGGTATAGTTTTAAGCAATAATGTTAGAATGTAGTCACATACATCTTATGGTACTAGAGGTCATAAGGGTTTTCTTTTGCTCCATTTTGAGAAACTCAATAGGTGGGAAAGCAACTATGTTCAAACATGTGGATCTGGTAATAGGCTTCTTATGATCTTTTGGGCTTGTTGTTTCAAGAAGAGTCACTAGGTGAATACTACATTTGCTCTATGAGCTAATAGATAGAGATATTCATCTCAAGATAAATTTGATGTCATTTTGAGTGACTTACTCTGGATATCTATTCTTGTATGGAGTTGTCAGGTAGTGTGCTTTTTTTGATAAAGCAAAGGTTCCCACTACAACCTCAACTTGGATTTTGGGAGGCAATTTCTTTAGGTTATTTTACAGTGAAGTCACCAAGTGAATATTTTGGTCCTTCAACAAGTTAAGGATTGAATCTGAAGAACACAAGCTTATACTGAGAGGGGGGGTGACTAGTATAAGATAAAACTTTTACTTTTCTTTCCCAATCAATATTATCCAATATTATCAATTGCAATAACTTGCCATAGTGGGAGCGAGAAAATTTCTAAGCAGGTGACAGGCGATGTTCTAGGGTTTGTGGAGCAAAGGAAAATCCAGGGCGTCAGGTGGGTTGTCGTAGTGTTTTTCTGGTTACTATGGATCTGAAGGAAAGTCTGCTCGCCCGGGGAGGGCCCAATGGGGACTCCTCCGGACCCTCTCTGCGGGAGAAAGAGCTCTTACGCTGAATTGCTAAAAGAAAATTCTTCGTCTTCTAATGACGAAGCTCAGAGAAATACTCTTCATACGCTCTTCAAGAACGCTGGAAAGAGCTCAACGACACATCGAGTTAATGGATGCCTTCCGCAATCCGCCTCAAGACCCAAGATTGTCATCGAGCCAAAGATGGTCGAAGACACAATCATATACAGAGCCAACCATGATCCGATCTGTAAATTCATGGGTATCCGCCCTACCCTGAATTTCTTGCATACCGGGTCGAGACAAAGCCGGGAGCCTCATGGTGAGTACTCCTTATGGTTTATTAGCAATGGGTATTTCATTGTTAGCTTTTCTTCTCTAGCCGATAGAAACAGGGCTTTTGAATCGAAAAAGAGGAACCACGGTCCGACAAGGTTATTTGTTCAACCCTGGAGAGTGGGTTTCGATCCTCGTATTGAACCCACGGCTGTCCCGGTTTGGATCCGGTTGTACGCTCTTCCAATGGAGTTTTGGGGTGAGCAGGTTCTGGAAATGATCGGTAACTCCCTCGGTAGACATCTGGGCGTCTCCAAAGACACCATAGAAGGAAATACAACTATTTTTGCAAGAATTTGTGTGGAAATGGATATTAGCCGACCTCTACCGAGCAAAGGTGGAACTTGAGCTGCGGGACTATCTTGGATCCAACAGACTAGATTATGAGGCTCTGCCCTTCGGATGCAGAGTTTGCCACAAACATGGGCATTTGGCCTGGTTTTGTCCAAATATTTTGAACACAAAAATGGAGGCCCCGATTGGAATGCCAAATTGCCCCGAGAGAGGGTAAGTCTACTCTTACCAAAGAACCATCCAATACTCCTCGGGGTAATGATGTTCAGAAAGATGGCTTTGAACAGCCCAAAAGAAGGAGAAAGCAAAAGAAAAATGGTAAGGAGCAATCACAACTCAAGCCAACCAATAGGTATGAAATTTTTAAGACACTAGTAGACCAAGAGGATCAAGTCATGGAAGGAGTGGATGGGAATATTGAGGACAATAACATCCACACTCATGCTTCTCCTTCATCTCCCCCCGTCTTAGAACAGGTGATTGAGTACACTGAGTCACCGCAGTCAGAGAATGCAGGGGCATTGATAGTGCACTCCCAAGCGCAGCCAGTAATCAAGGATGTCAGCATGGGAATTGCAGAAAAGAACAGAGAAAGGCCCGCCCTAGGGATAACTCAGGTGGAAAAGAGATCCAAAAATACCAACTCTCAAGGAGCGGGCAGAAAATCAAATAAGGACCTGCTAGCAGTTCAAGGAGACAAGTTGATCATTGGAGGATCGGTGAGGACAATTGATTCTTACTGCTCTCAAGGTTTTCAATGATTATTCAATCTTGGAATGTTAGGGGTTTAAACAGTAGAACCCATCAATCTGCTGTTCAAAGACTCTTAGGAAAATGTAAAACAGATTTTTTGCTTATCCAGGAGACAAAAATGTCTTTAGATCTTATGTGTAAAACAGTTAATAAAATTTGGAGGGGCGTTGGTCATATGGATGTGGCTGCCCAAGGTGCCTCAGGGGGGATTGTTACTCTTTGGAACTCTCTGGAATGGACTGCAATAGAACATATAGCTTGGAGGGGTGTTCTCACATCTCATTTTAGGAATAATGTCACAACTGAACATGTTTTAATCACAAATTTTTATGGGGCTCAAAACCTTGATGGCCAGAGGCTCCAATGGAAAGTTGTACATAACATGAGGTCCTCAAGGGAAGATTTAGACTGGATTATTGTTGGGGATTTTAATGCTAAATTATCTTCTCGAGATCAGGAAGGTGGAACCCCAATTTTGGATCCAGGGGATCGACTTTGATTGCCCAAGTCCAGGCCCTTCACTTAGTGGATATTAAAGGCCCTGGAACCTACTTTACTTGGACTAACAAGAGGAGGGAGCCACATAGCAGGAAGGTAAAGCTAGACCGTTTTCTGGTCTCAGAGGAGGCATTTGTAAAGTGGAATACTAAATTCCAGATTTTGGAGGGTCCAATTTCAGATCACTTTCCCATTTTGTTGGAGGGAGGGACTATGACAGGGCAGCATCACAAACCTTTTAAATTTGAGAATTTTTGGTTACAAAAAGAGGATCTTCGAAAGAAAATTCCGCAGTGGTGGGAAGAAGGTCGTCCACCTTTTGGGACAACAATGTTTAAATTCCACAAACAACTTCATTTTGTCAAAGTCCAACTGAAACAATGGAGGCAAGCTAACAAGTCAGATTTCCAGCTCCAAAGAGCTCCCTTGGTGGCCAGATGGGATGAGGTTCAAAAACACTTTAGGGAAGGAACAATTACAGAGCAGCTCAAAACCGAGGATGATGCCTTGCGTAAAGCGGTTGAGGACATTGATAACCAAGAGGAGACTTACTGGAAACAGAGAGCTAGAACCACTTGGTTATTAGAAGGTGATAGAAATACCAAATTTTTCCATCGGTCAGCTTGTGCTAGGAGACAGATGAATAACATGGAAGCCCTTCAAGATGAGAATGGACACTCCTTTGATACTCTTCCTGGTATGCATTCCCATTCAATGGATTATTTTTCTAAACTTTTTAAGGAAAGTATGGAGCAAGATGTAGAGGCTCAAAATGAAGTTATTGATGTCATACCCTCTGTTATCTCTGAAGAAGAAAATCAGACCCTTCTTAGACCCATTGATAGAGATGAACTGAAGAATGTGGTCTTTGGAATGAGCACTGGCAAATCTCCAAGTCCAGATGGCTTTCCTATTGAGTTTTTTCAGGCCTTTTGGGATACTTTGGAGGAGGATGTTTTGGCTGTCACAGAGGAGTCCAGAGGTAATAAAAGAATGCTTAAGGCATTAAATCATACCTTCATCACTTTAATTCCAAAAGGGGAGAAGGGGGCTCATATTTCTGATTTCAGACCTATTGCCTTATGCAACGTGATTTATAAAATAATCACAAAGATAATGGCTGAACGGCTAAAACCTCTCCTTCATAACATTATCTCCTCAGAGCAAGGGGGTTTTGTAGAGGGTAGACAGATCTTGGATGGGGTGGTTCTCGCTCAGGAGGCAATCCACACAATGCAAAAATCTGGTAATAAAGGAATGTTCATTAAACTGGATATGTCAAAGGCTTATGATAGGGTGGAGTGGAGTTTCTTGTCAAAAATGATGGCAGCCTTTGGTTTCTCTCAGGACTGGATAGATTGGGTCATGAGTTGTGTTTCTACGCCTTCTTATTCTGTTTTAATCAAGGGTCTGCCCTCGCAACCTTTTGGAGCCACACGTGGTCTTCGTCAAGGGGACCCTTGCTCTCCCTATCTTTTCCTCATTTTGGCTGAAGGATTAGGTAGACTTTTCTTGAGGAGAAGACATCAAGGCTTGCTAACAGGTATCAAGGTGGGTGAGGAAATTTTGACTCACTTACAGTTTGTGGATGATACGAGATTGGTTGGAGTGGCCAGCTTAGGGAAGCTAGAGTTATCAGAGATACTCTTAATGTCTACCTTAGGGCTTCAAACCAAGTCATCAATGATAAAAAATCCAAAGTGGTCTTTTTCAATCTTGACCAAAGGCTACAGGACAGAGTTATAGAGATCTTGGGATTCACTAGGACTTCTCTTCCAGTGGTTTACTTGGGGGTTCCTTTGCATTTCAAAAAATTAAAAATAGATATCCGGAAGGATCTTTTGGATGGTATCAAAGATAGAATGAATCATTGGTCTCATAAATGGTTAAGCTATGGGGGTAGATTAACTTTCTTACGATCGATTATTCAGGCCATGCCAATTTATAAATTCTCTATCCTGGCTGCCCCACATACTATATGGAAAGAGCTGGACAAAATGACTAGAAGATTTTTATGGGAAGGAGCAAAAGGGGAGAGGAAATGGGCCTTAGTTGGTTGGGATAAAGTTACCCAGCCCAAGGAAAAAGGAGGGCTGGGACTGAGAAGCTCCAAGCTTAATAATAAAGCTTTGGCTGGAAAGCTGTACTGGAGGTGGATTTCCCAACCAACCTCCTTATTCAGTAGAATCCTAACCAGTAAATATTTGGGTCATGTTCACCCCAATGAGGTGGGCCGTTTCCCTCTGGATGGTACTGGATCCTTAGTGTGGCAGGCTCTCAAGCTTGGATCTCAGGTTATTAAAGACCAATTGTTTTGGAAAGTGGGGAGAGGGGAGAAGGCACGTTTCTGGACTGATTCATGGGACGAGTACCCACCCATCATTGCTTGAGTTCCCCGAATTACAACCAATTAAATCCGCCATAGAAGCCAAGGGTTGGGTCCAAATTGAAAGTTATTTCAACACTAGTCAAATGGGGGAGTATAAGTTTAAGAAGTTTAAGAGGTTGGAGGAGTGGCCAATTTCAATCCCTCCGGAGCTGGCACCCATCTTGACCAAAATCTTGATAGAAAGGTTTCTCACAGGGAGAGACGAGGAGGATGAACTGGCTTGGGGCTATGGGAACCTTGGTGTATATACAGTGAAGGACGGATACGACAAGATCCTCCCAGAGCCTCCCCCACATTCATTTTCGGTTCAGGATTGGAGAAAGATTTGGCACTCCAAGGGCTGGCCGAAAGTAAACTTCTTTGCCTGGCAGTTTATGCACAATGGAATTCTCACTTTTGACAATCTCAGATGTAGAGGAATCATCGGTCCATCTCAGTGTGTTTTATGCCACAAGAACGAGGAAACAGCTGACCACCTGATGTTTGAGTGCCCTTTCACGCGTCAGATTTGGAAGCGATGGTTCTCTCACTATAAACTCCAGGTTAATGGTGATCTGAATCGGACCAATATTTGGGAAAGATGGAAGAGGGGTAGATTTAAATCTAAAGCTCTTCGAATTGGTTGGGAGCTTGGTTTATTCTTCATCTGGTGGCAAGTGTGGTTGGAGAGAAATGCTCGTATTTTTAGAGAAACTTTCTCCTCGCTAGATGGAGTTTGGCGAGTCATCCGGAGCAAAGTCACAGAAACTGTTGCCGTCTATGCTAAAGAGGAAATTTAGGCTGGTCCTGGGCCACTGGAAGAGGGAGTTGAAGAGCAAGAGAGACAGGACAGAGCTAGCTGGAAACCACCCCTAGAAGGTTGGATTAAAATCAATACTGATGGAGCTGCAAAAGGCAATCCGGGTAGTGCCGGAATTGGAGTGGTTTGTCGGGATCATGCTGGTTCAGTGCTCTATTGGGAACTGCAAGGCTTGGGAAGAGCCACAAACAATGAAGCAGAAGCCATTGCTATCAAATCTGCTTCCATCCGGGCAGTTAATCAGGGCCACAGGAGGATAATTCTCGAATTTGATTCTCAAATTCTGGTTGGAGCTCTAGACTGCATGAGGAACTTTGCTTCGAAAGCATGGAGGTTGAGGATTCTGGTCTCTCAAATCAAGGAATTATGGAGGGAATTAGATGATGTGATCCCCGTTTATGTGAGTAGAGATTTAAATAAAGCGGCCGATTTCCTGGCGAAGATGGGTGCTGAGAAAGAGGTAGGGGTGCAGCTGCACAGTGACATGCCTTTGGAGGATGAGGTGATTAGGCAGGGCCTTGAAAGATCCTTGAGACAATGAGCAAAGAAAATGCTAAGGGTGGTTTTTGTCGCGATATCGCGACCTGTTGCACCGTCGCGGCCTTTGGAGGGAAGCTGTCGCGATATCGCGACATGTTGCGCCGTCGCGGCCTTTGGAGGGAAGCTGTCGCGATATCGTGACATGTTGCACCGTCGCGGCCTTTGAATGGAAGTTGTCGCGATATCGCGACCTGTTGCGCCGTCGCGGCCTTTGGAGGGAAGTTGTCGTGATATCACGACATGTTGCACCGTCGCGGCCTATGGAGGGAAGCTGTCGCGATATCGTGACATGTTGCACCGTCGCGGCCTTTGGAAGGAAGTTGTCGCGATATCGCGACATGTTGCGCCGTCGCGGCCTTTGGTGGGAAGCTATCGTGATATCGCGACATGTTGCGCCGTCGTGGCCTTTGGAGGAAAGTTGTCGCGATATCGTGACATGTTTCGCCGTCGCGGCCTTTGGAGGAAAGTTGTCGCGATATCGCGACATGTTGCATCGTCGCGGCCACTGGAGGAAAGTTGTCACGATATCGCGACATGTTGCGTCATCGCGGTTTTCGAAGGAAGTTGTCACGATATCGTGACATGTTGCACCGTCGCGGCCATGGGAGGAAAGTTGTCGCGATATCGTGACGTGTTGCGCTGTCATGGCTTCTAGAGGAAAGTTGTCACGATTTCGTGACATGTTGCTCTGTCGCGGTCGAGGATGGATATTCGTCGTGATATCGCGACATGTTGCGATATCGTGACATGTTGCTCTGTCGCGGCCAAGGAAGGATAGTTGTCGCGATATCGCGACATGTCGCGATTTCGTGACTTGTTGCCCCGTCGCGGCCAAGGTTGGATAGTTGTCGCGAAATCGTGACATGTCACGATTTCGTGACATGTCGCTCCGTCGCGGTCAAGGATGGTTAGTTGCCGCGATATCGCGACATGTCGCGATTTCGTGACTTGTTGACTTTTTGCGGTCAGCGGTGGTTTGTGTCGCGTTTTCGCGCCTTGTAATCTTGTGTTTTCTTTGGTTAGGAAGGGTCTTCTCCCTTGTGTAACTGATCTTTGTTTTAATACAAGTTTTTTCAATTTTTTCAAAAAAAAATAACTTGCCATAGCAGTATTGACCAATATCATCAATAGCAGTAATAAATCAATGTACAAATCATCACACACATGAGAGATACAAATTTAACGTGGTTTACCCAATGTGGGTTACATCCACGAAGAAAATCGTTCTTATAAATTTTCTCAACAAATATCTTGGGAACCAATTCCCTATTACAATGTTTATGGACCTCTACCCAAATGATACTCCAATCCCCTATGCTCAAGTTCATGGACCTCTATCCATAGGAGACCTCAATCCCCTCAACTCTGGTTTGTGGACCTCTATCCACAGAAGACCTCAATCCCCTCAACTTTAGTTCATGGACCTCTATCCACAGGAGACCTCAATCCCCTCAAATTTGGTTCATGGACCTCTATCCATAGGAGACCTCAATCCCTCAACTCTTCTCCAAGCCTACTCATAATTCTTACTCAAATATGCACCAAGCCTACTCACAAGGCTTGCTCAAACCTGATCTCAATTCTACCCAAATTTGTACCAAGCCTACTCACAAGGCTTGCTCAAATCTACTCAAATTTACCTTAAACCTACTCACACAACCTGCACAAATCTACTCACAAGCCTTCTCAAAAGGCCTGCTCAAAACAGCTCACAACTACTCACAATACAGTTCACTAACCTGCTCAAATATTTACCAAAACTTGCACACAAAAAATACTTATATCTTTTTTTAATTGCTTTCTTCAATTAAAGTAATTCAGATATATTCTACCCAAAATTCTTTTCTTCATAAACATATAGACAATGATATGCATTAAACACAATCAATATATTTTTCTCACATTCATTTGCATTCACAAGATATCTTTGCTATAGCTCTTTAGTTGTTGACCTTCTTATGTACATCCCAAAACAAAATCAATGCACAAGATATCTACTTCTTGCAAATTTCTTTTAAATATCAATTAAAGTTAGTACATAAATTTGCTTCACACAACTGATTTCTAACACTTGCACATTCACTTCCAATGTCACTCAAACCAATGCCCAAATGCTTCACAAATTCATTTAATAATGATGCACAAATTTATTCTCAAACCCTAGCACAAGTGTTTCCAATTTCTTTCAATGATAATGTACAACTTGTTCTCAAACCCTATCTCTTATATTTCCAACAATGCACATAAAATTTAACCTTATATCTCCACCTTATGACTTAATAACAATTTCCTCAAAGCAACACCACCTTGATAAGGAGGTAAAACATCATACCTCTAAAATTTGCCTTGATGAAGATGTGTCCTCCAAAATCTATCTAAAATAATTTCATTTATTTTTTCCACTTCAAAAATAGATTAGCAAATATTTCATTCATACATTGGAAAACCTTCTAAAAAAATGTGCACAATAATGTCCCAAAGTAATGCTCTATAACTCCTCTTAGTTTCACAAGATAAAGCCATTAAATATAAACCAAGTCTTTCAAAAATTTCAAGTATAAATACAATCAACAATATAAAATAATACACTTTTTATCTCTCTCTTTTAATATAGCAAAAGAAAGCCCTTAACACACTTAGATAATAGTACAATTTTCAAATCCTAATACACGATAAAACTCCCACTTTAATCATGCAACCTTAAACCTCTTCTACACTAAGCAAAATATAACTTTTTAATATCTCAAGACACCATAAAACTCCCACTTGAAATTTACAAGGATAATGCCTTCATGTACAATGTAGGAACAAATAACAATTTCACACCTTACAGCCTCTACTAAGTCCAAGGTAAAATAAAAATCAACTTATTTTAATGCTCCTTGTAAACTATTGCGACCACCTCAATCAAGTCAATGCAATATTAAAAATTTCAAGTACCTGATGCACGACATGATTTGAAACCTACGCAGTGCCTTCCTAAAGCGCCTATGACCAATTGCGCTAGCAAAACCGTTGAAACCAAAAGGAGCACCTCCAAACTTTATCACTATTCTCTGCACGCAATTTGAAACCTTGTCTACCCAAAAAAATGATGTCCAAGGGTTTTGACCCTAGGACCTTCCCTCTAACAACACTCACACAAGCCAACCAACCATCGGGCTACCCCAGTTGGATTTAATGTAGTAGGCATGCACTTCGGATAAGATGCTTTCAACTCATGCACACCTTCATATTTCACTGTATCTCTAAAATTTGTCGTTCACATAAAACATTCATAAATCATAACATATCAAAGCTTACATTGGTTATATGAAGGAGAAATAATGGTTATTTATATGCATAAGATAAAGTATTCAAAACTCCACGACGTCGGCTTGCATTTTGAATAACTCCCACACGTTTGTGCATTAGTTCCTTTTGAACTTTGGTTATAATATTAAAATATTATAACATAGACTTATACATTGGCGCCTAAGTCCCCTTTTGAAATTTGAGTTATAATATTAAATTAAAATATTATAACATAATATTTTGGGCCCATAAATACTTAAAACCTTTGGAAATAAATAATGCCAACTTGTGTCCCATGTAAACCTTGGTCCTCAAACTTTTAAACCTTTTTGGCCCATGCTTTCAAACCTTTATATTTTCAATCCCTTGTCTCAAGTATTTAAACCTCTTTGTCTCAAGTTGTTAAACCTTTTGGCCCAAATCTCTTAAACCTTTTCTTTATAATATTTAAACATGATATTTAAATATTATAATATTTTCCTTTAAAAATATTTCCTTGAGAAACTATCCAACCTCATAAATGCATCAACAATGAATAATATTCATGTCTTAATTATCATTGCATCTTTTGGCATCAAACCTTTGACATCAATGACAACTCAATGTACTCAATATTTCCAACAGAATCCCGCATCGAAACCTCAATATAACTTTTGATTATGGGATAAATTCAACAATATAAGTCCCATCGAGCATGCTAGAAGAACTATTGGGGACTATAAATGGTCCTTATGCTTCGGGTGTTGTGACCCCCCATAATGCAATTCTTGTTAGATGTTTCTAGTGCCTACACTATATGTGGAACACCAATTTAGGATGTCTATGGAGCATGGGATTATATCCTTCATATGACCTCTAGTTGTTTACCAAGGTTGACTCCGTACATGGATGCAATCTTTGACATTATTCCTCCTATGCTAGCCAATTCTATCAGGTAATTTGTGAAGAAAAAGGGAAAGAAGAAAAATATAATAAACAACTTTTAAAAATGATAGAAAGTAGTAAAAAACTAATCTAGCCTAATTAGCCTAAGTTATAATTGGTGACGCACCAAAAGACTGCAATTCCCATTCTACATTCTAGTGGGATTAGTGAACACATGAAAAAGCATGACAATGAAATTGAACATGGTCCCAATTATTTAATCCAATAAATATAATAATCTCCCATGGAGGCCAAGACAAAAATATTGGAGTAGTCATAGTCCCGCATAGAAAGATACATAAACACTCAACATCGAGGGGTATGGATGGTGGCCAATGACCTTCCTTATGGTGGTTCAAGGGTGGTATCCCCTAAATATAAACTTGACCTCCTTAATTTTTAGAGCATAGGTAGTGTAAGCTTAACCAAAATCTAAGAGACCATCCTTCTTTTACCCTTTCTTCAAATTCCTAGTTTTCTATGTTTAGTCTGGTTGGTGTGTCCTACTGTTAACTTTTTATCTACTCCTCCTAGTGTCTTGGTTATCATAATAATCCTATGATTACCAAATTTTTATATGGGGTTGGTGTTCCCAACCCATTTTGACCTTTTGCTTGTGCACATTTTCACCTTGGGATTTCATTGAAACTTTGGTTTTATCTCTTTGGTTGTAGCTTTGATTGAAATAGTTTGGTTATCGATCCTATGCGTACTCCTCCCAAGTATAGTGATAATTCACTACAATACCCTTAGAGAAACTTTGCCTAACCATAATGTTTTCCTCTTATAATCTTAGATATAATATGCTTAGCCATAAGACCTTTATCATCATAAGGGTCAATCCCTTGCTTTACCTTATAGCCAAACCTTACCTCTCAAGGAGAATTGTTCAGTGGGTCATCATGCTTAGCGATTTTGACCTTGATTTCATCAATCAAGAGTCTATAAAAGGTCAAATAATTACTAAATAACTATCAACTATACCTTTAGAATTTATCCATCCCTTAGTAGTTAACTTTCCCAATGAAGCAATATTCAATATAGAAGTAGATCAACCTAAATATTGGACTCTATACTTTAATGGTGATAGACGTGTCAAAGGAGTGAGGGTAGGAGTCATATTTGTCACTCCTCAACCATAGCTAATATCGATATTTTAGGCTTAAGTTTTCCTACATTGAAAATGCCTATGAATACAAGTTCTTATCCTAGGACTACATGCAACATTAGCTCTTTAGATTAGAATAATTTGTCTTTTGAGACTCTTAGCTAGTAGTCAACTAAGCCAATAATATCTATCAAACTAATAATGATAATCTCAAGACATACAAGGGCATTGTCAATGAACTAATACCTACTTTTGACAAGATCACTATTGACACCATCCCTAGATCTACTATCATATTTATGTTATGGCCTTGGTTGCATCCCTTATCCTATTAGATATAAATGAAAAAAAAATTACAATCATCATTTGCAAAACTAAGGAACATTCAACCCTATAATCTAGTTAGCTTCCTCTAGAAATTATTTTTGGAGAATCAACTTCATCCCCTAGTCCTTGGTATAAGGATATATTTGCTTACCTTAAGGATGGCACTTTATTTTATGGTTTTAATTGCAATGAATGCAAGAACCTCAAGAAACAAGTCTATAAACATGTTCTCATTGGTGATATTTTATACCATCATACCCTTAATGGAATTTTTCTATGTTTAAAGTCCATAAAAGCCCAAATAGTCATCAAAGAGGCCCATGATGGTCATGTGGTAGGTACTTTAGCTATGTGGCCATCATAAAAAAACCTATGCATGGGCTATTATTGGCCCTCCATACAAAAGGACTCTTGTGACTACATCAAGAGGTATCATAAGTGTCAAAAGCATGAAAACCTTATCCATGCTCTATCTCAAGCCCTTCAATATTTGACTTCACCATGGTCATTATTAATTTGACAATTGGACATTATTAGTAAGATAACCCCTTTTTGATCTAATGGATGCAAATTTATCATCATGGCTATTGAATACTTCACCAAATGGGTCAACATTATACCTTTAGCCTCAACCACTAGAGTCTAGATCTCCATTCCCATCCTTAATAATATCCTTAGCCATTAAGGAATCCCTTTTCTTATAGTCTTAGACAATGGAACACCCTTTAATAATAAGGATTTCCAATCATTCTAAGCACAATATTTAACATAAATGGTCCACTCCTTACTATACTCAATAAAATGGCCAAGTTGAAGCTTCTAACAAAATGCTTGTCAAAATTGGTACATATTGGCATCTCTAATTATATCCCACCTTATTGGAATATCACACTACTGTGTGAACTGCCATTGATATGACACCCTATGCTTTGCTCTATAAAACCAAATTAGTCTTTGCCTTTAAGCTTGAGGTGCCTTCCTTATATATTTTTTTGCAAAATGCCTCTATTGGAGATAAATATCCTCTTGCTTATCTCAACTAGATAGAACTAATTGATAAAAAGGGGATCCACACTTTATATCACTTAAGGGTCTACTAGCAAAGGCTTAACCATTCCTACATCAATAGGGTATGATCCCAATCCTTTGAAGTTGGTGATATTATGCTTAAATAAAATTAGAAAAACACCAATGCTAAAACTAAGCTCAAAATTAAATTTGATCTTAATTGGCTAGGTTTATACATCATAATCTCCAAGTATGGCCCAGGTGTTTATCACCTTGCTACACTTGAAAAAAAATAACTTAAAAAACCATTGAGCATAATGCATCTTAGATGATGTTATATCTAATTATGTATCGATCACTTGTTTGGTTTTCATTATCTTGTCATCGGTTGCTTGCATCCACCTAACTTCATATATGCCTGTATGTATGTGCCTATTTCTAATTGGACCATCTATAGCATATAAAGTCAAGGATCCGTGATGATATTCAAATGATGATCCTAGTTAGGATAGATTATTTTTTTTTCTAGGTGACTAATGCAAATCAATCCTCCCTAGTCATATCTATAAACCATTTATGGTTTAGCATAATTATTTGTCTCAAAAAAAATTATCTTCATTAGATCACAACACTATCTTTCCATATCTTATCTCTTTATATTTTATCTCATCAACCTCATATCACATGATGAATACTATGAGGTTCATATGTGTTGATGGTAAGATTAATCCTATCATATCTTGTCTCCTATGTATCCCCATGCATGGGGGCAAAATCTCCCTAATGGATTATCCTTGCAATTAAGGGAAACATCCATTGCTACATTAATCAAAAGTAGAAATCCTTTAGAGATTTGTTTAAAGGTAAGTTTACCAACTAGAAGTCATGTATGACATTTTTCTATGGTCAAAGCAAAATTCCTTTAGAAATTTATTCAAAGGTAAGTCAATTAAGTAGAAGTCTTGTATTACACTTATCTACAAGTAAAACAAAATTTGTTTAGACATTTGTTTAAATGAAATTCTATCAATCAGAAGTCTTATATGAAATTTGTGTATCGACAAAGTAGAATTCCCTTAGAAATTTGTTTAAAGGAAATTCAATTAAGTAGTCTTATATGACATTTGTCTATAGGTAAAGTAGAAGTCCTTTAGAAAAAATTTTAAAGGTAAATCTATTAGTAGAAGTCCTCTTTTACATTTGTCTAAGGGAAAGGCTTTTACCATTTGGCACACCTATTACACCCTTGTATGTTGGAGTATATTACATTATTTGGTACAAGCTAATGTACCCCCATGGTACCTTCATGGTACATCTTGTAAATATTAGATAGGGTTGAGTCTTAGATTGAAGTGTGAGTAATATTTTATGTAATGTGATAATGTGTAGGAAATGCACAAGTGTTATGTAAGTGTGTATGCAGGAAATGCACAAGTGTTATGTAAGTGTGTATGCAGGAAATGCATAAGTGTTATGTAAGTGTGTATGGAGGAAATGCGCAAGTTTCATGTGAGTAAGTGTGTAAGTGTAATGTGAGTTTATGTGCACAAGTGTCTTATATGTAAGAGTGCACAAGTGTCTTTATATTAGAGTGTGTTAAGTGAAGAGTCATGTCTAGGTGTGCATACAAGATAGAGTCATGTGTATGCAAGTGTCAAGTAGAGAAGCCAAGAGTCATGAGACTTGGCATAAGGAAAGGAATAGTCAAGTATCCAAAGAGTCATTCTACAATGGCTATATATTACTCCATGGAGGATCATTAGACATATAGAAGAAGTTATCAATATCATCATCAAGAGTCAAGTACTATATTTGTAAGAGAAATAGGAGTAATAAAGATTGCATACATTTTGAGCAATTAATATTGTAAGTCATACTACATGCTTTATACATGTATGATTTAGGCTATTTACATTCATATTTATACTTATTAATGAATGTTATTTGATATATTATAAGCCTATATTTACATATTAATTATCTCATATTATTCTACTTACATCATCATCTTGATCTTACTATATTGTGACTATATTATATTTGATCTTGTGAAATTTATCTTGTGAGTTTCATATTGATATTAAGGCTTAAAAAACCATAATTGTAAACATTTGTTTTAAGACAAATCTATTTTACATATTTCAAATAAATCATAAAATTCTCCTTTGAAATGTTTTTCGGGAAACCAAAATAATTTTTTATTTTTTATAATAGCTAAAGTCCCCTAGGAAAATCTTTATATCATTGCTAAAGTCCTCGTAGAAAATATTTTATTTTGCATCATCGCTAAATTCCCCCTAGGAAAACCCAAGTGTTGTAGGTGAGTTGGAGAGGAGAGGGCAATCCTCCAAGGGAGGTCCCAGGTTCAAATATCCACCCTACCAAAAAGCTAAATTATGTATCTAAAATCCAATTGACAATGTTGGTTCGGGCAGGGCAGGGTGTGACCCCCGGGTGACTTTGACGGTGTAGAACCCCCTGTTCGTGGTCTCTTAGACCAAGGCGGCTCCGTAAGGGTTTTTTCACTAAAAAAAAAAAATTCCCCCTAGGAAAAACATAATTTTTATATCTATATATAGTTTTTATTATAGAAATTCCATACAACATTATCTAAAGTCCCCTAGGCAAATATTTATTTGTACATATCTTGTATTATAGCAATACCTCATGAAATTATCTAAAGTCCTCCTCAACATTTTTTTTATTATCTTCTTGTAGTTTATTGAAATGATTGATGCACTCATCAATAGTGTCAAATGATTCCATGGGCAAAGTTGCAATATCATCCTCCAACCTACTAATTTTATGGAATTAATATAGTCACACAACCCCTAAAATTTATCGAGCAACACTTTAGGATATATGATGCTACTAATATGGGTGTCATAAATGTTATCAACATGAAAGGTTATGAAACCATAAGCCTCATCCTTATTTTCCATATATATTTTCTCAATGCCTTTAATATTAATATCATAAGGCTTCTCATTCACATACTTGACTAACCCCTTCCTTTAAAGTAGAGCTTCAATCATGATTTTCTAGGTGGCATAGTTTGGACCACTTAACAAGGGCACATGATGATCCATGAATATTCTACAAAAACACAAAACTTCTATATGCAATTCTGACTAGAAATAACACCACCGATACAAAAATATTAAAAAATCATGTGATTTGAAAAATGGGAGCAAAATCCCAAAAATTTATCCCTAAAATCACAAAAATACCTCTAAAACCTTTAAAAATTTAATATTTTTTAGTGCCTATAGTAAATAAAAGTTTTCCATGTGCCACTACATGAGTGGATGAGGGAGTTATTTGAATAAACAATATTTTCCAAAAAAATTCTAATAAATTACACCCTTTAATCAAGGTTGTCCATAAAGGTGGATTAACCAATATCACTAAGGGTAAAAAATGAAGGGTGATATTTATAATTAAATGAGCGTGCTTTTAGGTTTACATAAATGATGCTCAAAGGATTTATATAAATAATTCTTATAGGCTTACATATACACTTGCCCTTATGTTACATTAATAATGGTCATAAGCACTCCCAATTCTTGGCCTTGGCCTAACAAGATCAAATCACACATATTTCAACACCCCAAGTAATCTGAACTAAGGGTCCAAGGAGAAGAGGCATTAGAGGAAACATACCCCCCATAGTTTATGCTTTATAGAGCCTTCAATTTATTATCTCCATCCTCATCTTCATCATTAGAAATATCTCAAGAATTCTATCTCCATCTTCTTCAATCTTGTGATGTAATTTTGATGAAGAGTCCTTTGATTTTACAAAACTCATAAGTATTTGTCTTCTTTTAAATATTAGACTTACCCTTGGGAAACTAAGCCTTAGAATCCACTGAATTTAAGTCCTTTGGATGATCCTATATATGATAAATATCTCCATAATCAGGAGAATTTAAGGGTTTTTCTCTTTTTGCCTTGCCTATATCAGGAGTAGGTCTTATTATTCTATTCCTCAATATTCTTTCACAATTTATTTTTCAACGTATTTATCCTCTCTTGTCTCTATTATAGAATATTTTGACTTGTCCTGCTCATTTTCTAGTGTTTCCTTATTAATGGTAGAGGTATTAACTTCTAAAACTGCATTTTATTTACCAATTATTTTCTCCTGAATGGTGCATGGTACTTCAAGAGAGTCTTCAAAATCTTATGAGACACATTCCTTAGATTCATCGAGAATGTTCTTCCTTAAATTATGATCATACTAAATATACAATTCCTTGTTAATATGTTGAAATTGTTTTATTGTGTCCTCTAAGTTTTTATCTACATTTTCTTCATCAGCTAAAGCCTCAAAAGAATTGGAATTTCTTCCAGTATCCTTCCTTATTGGTCTCCATTGTTTATTTTTTTTCTAGATCTATTTTTTGGAAGTTGAAAACCATCTTTATCCATAACCATTTGTAAATTTCTCTTACAATTTTCTACAAATTATTTTGTTGGACTCTTCTTAGGGCATGATCTCTCAATATGCCCCACCTTATGACATCTTATACATCTAAAAGATATGTTTTCATAATCTATAGTTTGGATTGACATCTTATCCCCATGCTTAAGAATTATTGATTTTGGTAAAGGTTTACTTATATCAATCATGACCCATAAACCAAGGACCCCTTTTAGTATTATTTCTCTTTCTCACCTAGAACAAAAAATGGCTAGGAAGAAACCTTTGGGAAGAATGATAGAATCACTCCTAGAGACTTCTAAATTCTATCAATCCATTTTCTCAAGGCTGAAGCCCCTTGCCAATACCCATTAAATTTACCAAAAACCGCCATATCTTGAAGCAATGAGGATCTCTCTGAGGTGCGCTCACTAACCGCTACCACTAGGGATGATTCTAAGGATTTAACTATAAATCGATCCATGGAAAGGAAATTCAAAATCTAATTAAATTTATCTAAAACTCCTATAGCAAATATAATATTTGATAAAAACTTTATAAATTTTTCATGCACAATTTCTAAGATAAAGAAAGGGAAAAATAACTTAGCTAAAAATTTCTTTGTCCAAATAGAATATCTTGCCTCTCTGAAGTCCCATCCCTTCATTGCTCTTCCCATCGTTCGAACCCTAGTTGGCAAATATTTACAATTTCACTTTTCACAACCTAAAAAATTATCACTGCCCTTGTTCTGAATGGTTGACTTCACAAGGTTGTATCTCCCTCAATATTGCTTGGATTACTGTAAATGACCACTCATTTTAAAGCTACTCAAATTTTGCACAAGTTGGTCTAAGAATAAGCTGAATCGGATAATTCTTTGTGAATATATGGCTCCTAAAAGATGAGATATGTTTTAGGAAAAAGCCCTAATCCTTCGCTCTTTGCAAATTTATTTTTTGTGACTTGAAAAATTGTCACTACCCTTGTTCCGAATGGTTGACTTCACAGGGTCGTATCTCCCTCAATATTGCTCGAATTTTTGCATATGATCACTCATTTTAAAGCTATTCAAATTCTGCACAAGTTGGTCCAAGAATCAGTTGAATCTATATTTATTGTTAGTTTGATTAATGGTATTCCTTTAATTTATTATTGATCCTAGATAAATATTTATGTGATTTAATCTATTAAGAAAGCTAACAGGGTTTCCACTCCACTATAAGAAGTTGAATGTGGTGGAACGAAAATACTGGTGGATAGAATTGATGTGAAGATAAATCATTGGATGCACTATTGGTTTTCTTTTGGAGGAAGAGTAACTCTTCTTCAATTAGTGGTTCAAAAATGTTAGTTTACAAGTTCTCTATCCTTGTTGCTCTTATTAGAATCCTAAATGAGTTGGACACAATCATGCAAAAATTCCTTTAGGATGGGCCAAGTATGGGTAAGCAATAGGCTCTAATAATTTGGGACAAAATTTGCCAACCTAAAACAAGTAGAGGATTAGAAATTCAAAAAGTAGCATTGAATAACCAAGCTCTAGTAGACAAGCTTTATTGGAGATGGATACCTAAGGAGGAAATATTGTTTAGTAAGGTCATTATGAGTAAGTATTTGGGTGACATTCCCCATGAGGTAGTAGGTCGCATCCCTATGGGTGACCAAAGTTTTGTTGTTTGAAAGGTATTGAAATTAGGAGAGAATTTAGTAAAACCAAAAGTATTTTGTAAAGTGGGTAAAAAGGATAAAGCAATTTTTTGGACTAATTATCGGGAAAAATAACCCCCTTTTCATAATTTTTAGATATGCAACCCATTCAATAAAGCCTTGATGCTAGAGTTTGGATCAAGACAACATGTTTTCTACATACAAGGTAGATTGGTACCTTCTCTCTTATGAAATTAAAGTAGTGGGAAGAGTGGTCATTCCCAATCTCTTCAAATTTGGTGCCACTATTAGAGAGGATATTTAATTAATGTCACCTTACAGGAGAGGAGGAAGAGAAAAATATAGCTTGAGGTCATGGGAATTTAGGCATATATATAATTTGAGAAGGTTATAATGATTTTCTCACCTGTGTTGTTGGATGTTCCATGGGATAGAGTATGGTTGGAAAAGGGCTAACCAAAAATCAATTTCTTTATTTGGAAAGTTATGCATCAAAGCTTCCTCACCTATAATAACTTACAAGAGATAGATTTTCATACCCCCTCTAAATGTATCATTCACAATACCCATGAGGATACAATAGATCATTTGCTCTTCTAATGAGACTTTACCTTGGATTTGTGCAGCTAATGGGTTGATCTCTTTAAGGCCTGTCTCAACTAGCAATTAACACTTACTAATATATAGGAGGTTTGGAAATGAAGAAGGTTCAAATATAAATAACTTTAGTTGGGTTGGTCATTAGGTTCTAGCTTTCTCTAGTTGCACATATGGCTAGAAAGAAATGCCAAAATTTTCAGAGAGGAATAGACTCTGATAGATCTAGTTTGATAGAAAATTGTAAACAAGGTTACAAAAATAGTAAAAGCTCATGCAAAGCAAAAAAACCAAGAGGGAGAGAATGCTTCCATGAGGTAGACTCATAGGACTTGGCAACCCCCACCGTAGGATGGAAAAAAATAAACATGAATGGAGCAACCAAGGATAACCCTGTTGAGATATATTACATTATTTGGTACATGTTAATGTATCCCCATGGTACCTTCATGGTACATTTGTAAATATGTAATATATTAGGGTAGAATCTATAGTTTAAAGTGTTATTTTTATTTCCCTTTTATGTATATATCAATGTGCATAAAATGCACAAGTGTCATGTAAGAGAGAATGTGCACAAGTGTCTTGTATGTAAGAGTTCAAATATGTAATGTGAGGATGTTCACAAGTGTCTTGTATGTAAGAGTTCAAATATGTAATGTGAGGATGTTCACAAGTGTCCTAGATTAGGAGTACATGTAGAAGTGTAAGAGTCATGCGTGCAAGTTTCCATCTAGTATGCAAGTGGCAAGTTGATAAGATAAGAGTCATGAGACTTGGCATTGTGAGAGGTGAGCTCTTTGATACAAAGGTAAATATGCATTAACCATTCTAATCAGGTTACAAAGTTTAAATAAACACAAAATAACCATACTTAGAGAAAAGGGGGGAATAGGAGAAGTTAAGGGAAGGGAGAAGAAATTTAATTAAAACTCTCTTGCCGCCCAAAGATGTTGTCGTCCAACTGCCGTCCAGGTAAGGTAAAAGGTAAGTAAACTTACCCAAGGTAAAATACTCTTTTTAACCTTTTACCAATGGTAATTTTCCAACATTATCCCCCTTAAAGTTGAGAGGACTGACTATACAGTCTCTCAACTTTATAAATTGAGCTTTAGCCATGCCTTTGGTGAAGATGTCTGCTAGATTATCCAAAGTGCTACAGTATTGAAGCTCAACTATCTGTTGTTCCACCATATCTCTTATGAAGTGATACTTCATATCAAAATGTTTTGACCTTTTGTGGTGGATCGGATTATATGCCAACTGTATGGCACTAATATTATCACAATTCAGTTTGGTTGGACCAATTTGTTTTTCGCCAATCTCTTCAAGGATTTTCCTCAACCAGAGGATTTGAGTACTAGCATGGGTAATGGCTATATACTCAGCTTCTATAGATGATAATGCTACAACATATTGCTTCTTGGAACTCCAAGTTATTAGTCCTAAACCTAGACTAAAACAGTTCCCTGATGTAGATTTTCTATCATCTATATTACTACCCCAATCGCTGTCACTATAACCAACTAACTTCACAGAGTTAGACTTGTGGTAATGGATTCCAAAATCCAATGTACCTTTTACAAATCGTAAAATTCGTTTGGTTGCTTGAAGATGCAGCTCGGATGGGCATGCCATAAACCTTGATACTAGAGAAACAGCATATTGTATATCTGGTCTAGTTTTGGTGAGAAACATTAAACTCCCAACCATGCTTCTAAAATTGGTCATGTCAACTTTTGGTGCTCCATCATCTTTGCTTAGTTGGATTCCATGTCCTATTGGTGTTACAACTGATTTGCACTTCTGCATAGCAAATTTCTTGATCATGTCATGAGCATATTTCACGTTGACATATGAAGATCCCATTCTTTGATTGATGTACTTCCATTCCTAGGAAGTATCTCATTAATCCGAGATCCTTCATCTCAAACCGATTCATCATGGAGTTTTTGAACTCCATATTCATTTTATTATTACTACCCATAAATATTAGATCATCCACATATAAACAAACTATGAGGATATCTACTCCATTCTTCAAGTAGTATAGAGTTGGTTCACTCTTGCTTTTTGTGAAACCATACTCACTGAAATAGCCATCAATTCATGAGTACCACGCTTGTGGTGCTTTCTTGAGGCCATAAAGTGCTTTTTTCAATTTATAAACAAGGTTCTCTTTTCCTTGTTCTTGGAAACCTTGAGGTTGTTGAACATACACCTCTTCTATCAGGTATCCATTTAAAAATGCACTTTTCACATCCATGTGTTGAATGTTCCATCCTTTATGGGCTGCCAAGGAAAGAACAGTTCTGATTGTTTCTTGTCGAGCAATTGGAGCAAAGGTTTCCTCATAATCTATTCCATATTTTTGAGTAAAACCCTTAACTACTAATCTTACCTTGTGCCTTTCAATGCTTCCATCAGCATTGAATTTGGTCTTATAGACCCATTTACATCCAACACATTTTTTTCCCTTGGGAAGCTTCACAAGCTCCCAAGTATCATTCTTTTTAATTGAGGATATTTCCTATTCCATGGCATCTTGGCATATACTTTCAGTACATGCTTTTTCATAGCTAGATGGTTCTAGCTGTGCAGCAGCAAACAAAGCATAATTGACTACATCACCCCTTGGTTCATGAGACTCATCATCTCCTAACATTTGAAGATTTTCAATTTTTGACAAAATGTCGTCCATCTCACTAGCTTGACTCCTAGTGTATCTTTGTTGGAAATTCCTATCCAACATTTGAGAAGATGGATGACTCTGTAGTATGCGCTTTTCTCTATTTGTCTCTTTCCTTTGAGAAACTGGATCAATATCCATTGGACTTGGAGTGCTTACAGATCTATGAAATCATTTCGGAGAGTTTGGGGGTGCCAACAAAGGAGTCCTTCTTGGACTTGGTGTACCACTTGATGTACTTGATGAAGATTCCTGATGTGGACTTTGTGGAGGGGAACTATTTCCACTACTTTTCTTGGGTTGTACAAATGTGGAACTTTTCGAATTAGAGTCTATATCAACAATTTTTTTATGACCCCATTCTCCCCCTTCATCAAAAATTACATCCCTGGAGATAATTATTTTATGTGTCTTGGGATTGTACAATCTATACCCTTTGGTTGATTCACAATACCCTACAAAAATACATGCTTGACTCTTGGGATCAAGCTTCTTTCTCTTCTCCTCAGGAATGTGTGCATAAGCTAAAGAACCAAATACTCAGAAATGTTTGCCATTTGGTTTCTTATCGTACCATCCTTCATAAGGAGTGATACCATCTAAACTAGAAGTCAGATTTCTATTTAGAATATATGCACTAGTTCTCACTGCATCTGCCCAATAGCTGTATGTTAGATGCTTTGTCTGAAGCATCGTTCGTGCCATTTCAACAAGGGTGTGGTTATTTCTCTCAGCCACACCATTTTTTTGTGGGGTATAGGCAGTGGTGAACTGTCTTTTTATCCCATTTTGCTTACAATAATTTAAAAATTCATTTGAGGAGTACTCTCCTCCTCTATCGATCTTGAAGACATTTGACATAGTAGTCACATTGATTTTCTACATTATTTCTAAAGTCTATGAAGCAATCAAATGCTTCATCTTTGTGTTTCGAAAAATAGATCCAACACATTCTAGAATAATCATCTATGAATGTTAGAAAATAAGAATTGTTTCCAAGGCTTTTTGTTTGCATTGGACCACAGATGTTCGAATGTACTAGCTAAAGAGGATAGCTTGCTCTCCACGCTTGGCCTCTTGGAAACTTCGTTCTAGAGTGCTTTCCCAAAGCACATGCTTTGCATACCTTCTTATGTTCTTGAATTTTTGGTAGTCCTGTCACCATAGCTTGTGATGTTAACATTTTCAAGCTAGCGGAATTGAGGTGACCATATCTCAAGTGCCACAATTCACTTGGATTTGTAATAGCAATGTTTGCAAGTTGAGCTCCCCCCGGCTCACCAAATTTTAGAGGGAATAACCTATTCTTTGTCATAGGTACTTCTGTGATGACTCTGTTACAATTGTTTTTATCAAGGATTGTAAATTTTATTTCATCAAAAACTAATTTGTAATGCTTCTCCATCATTTGGCCAACACTTAACAAATTGTGTTGTAGCTTTGGAGTATAGTATATGTCATTCATTTTTTTAAGGCCTTCTTTTGTTGGAACTTCCATAGCTTCAATGCCTTCAACTTGCAAAGATTTATTATCCCCTAACTTAACATGGGATTTGTAATTTGAATCTAATGTAGCAAAGAGATTTTCTTTGCCACTCATGTGGTTGGAGCAACCAGTATCCAAAATCATGTATCTTTAAGATTTTGATCTGATCGTCCATAAGAGAGAAAAATATTTGATGGACCTTCTTCTTCTCCGTAGAATGAGCCATATTGACTGCTTTGATATTTTGAAGTCTTTGACCAGCAGTCACGAGCGAAGTGTCCTTGTTTCCCATAATTGAAACAAGTTGTTTTAGTCTTATTACTTCCTCGTCCTTGAGTTCCACGGCCTGCATTGCCGCTTTGGTTCTGATTGGCTCCTCTATTTTGATTTCCACCTCTATTTTGATTTCCTCCTCTGTAGGAGTTGCTTTGGCCTTTGCCTCTTTGTTGTTGTCCTCTGCCTCGGCCTCTTCCTTGTCCTCGTCTTGCAGCTTCGTTCGAAGTGAAGGCTTTGTCATAATCTCCATAGCTTGTTGAAGGTGCTCCTTGAAGTCTCTCTTCATGTGATGTTAATGATCCAATCAAACTATCAAATGTAAGAGTAGAAATGTCTTTTGATTCTTCAATTATGATGGCAATGTGATTCCACTTAGGAAGAAGTGTTCTCAACACTTTCTTCAAAATTGTTTCAACTTTTGTGTCATCACCTAAAGTTTGCATCATATCAACTACTGCTTTGACTTGTACACAGTAGTCACCGACTCTTTCATTTTCCTTCATTCTGAGATTTTCAAAATCTCTTTTTAAGGTCTGAAGCCTGACTTGCTTCACTTTATCACTTCCTTGGAATCCTTATTTCAAGGCATTCCATGAATCTGTGGTGGAAATTAAATTTTTAATTTCCTAAAGGTTATTATTATTAAAATTTGCATAGTTAAAAGGTTTTAGGAGTTATAAAAGGAGATAAAAGGATATGCAAATTTTTAATTTGTGTGTTTGATTTTTAAGTGGTTAAAAGGAGTTATAAGGGTTCCATGGGTGTTAGATGTTTTGTTGAAATAAAGTTATATTATAAAAATGGGTTTGAGAGGAGAAATAATACATAGTTGATTTTTGATATTTTGACTTGGTGAAATATTTTGAAAGAAAATATTAAGGACAAATTTTTGCTATCTAGCCTTTGAGATTGGCAAAAGAGTGAGTGTGATTGAGACAGGTTTTGAGATTCAAATATTCTTCAAAACAAATGTATGGGCATATCTTCCTTGTGAGTGAAATATTTTTGGATGTTGTGACTGCTAATTTGGAGTGAAAAGGATTGTTTGATAAGCATTGTTGAGTTTGGTTTTGAGAAATCCAATGTTGATTGATGTGGGTTTTCTGGAATGAAAGTTGATATTAAAACCTTGTTTGATAAGCATTGTTGGAAATATTGAGTAATATTTATATGCTTGATTAGGGTTTACGAAATATCATGAGTATAATTATTATGTGAAGTTAAGAACTATCTTGAACTAGGGTTTGTGAAAGATCATGAGTATCATTGTTATGTGAGGTCTGTTTGATAAGCATTGTTGACTAAGCTTTTGTTAAGTTAAACAAGATTTTGTGTGAAGCTTGTTTGTGTGATTGAAGAGGTTTTCTATGATAGAGTGAGTTGAGTGGAATAAGCTTTTGTGAAAGCTTATGAGCATATTTGAAGTAAGTCCTAGAGTTAACTTAAGGACTTATTTTAGTAAGCTTTTGTGGAAGCTTACAATGTAGATTTGAGACAAGTCTTGGTGAAGACTTGTTGAGCAGATTGGACAAGTTCTAGTGAGGACTTGTTGAGCAGATTTGAGGTAAGTCTTGATGAAGACTTGTTGAGTATATTGGAAAAGTTATAGTGAGGAATTGTTGAGAATATTTAAGGCAAGTCTTGGTGAAGTCTTGTTGAGCAGATTGGACAAGTTATAGAGAAAAATTGTGGATAGATTGAGACAAGTCTTTGAGAAAACTTATGAGCAAAGTTGATTGATTAATTTTTACAAAACTTGAGTTAAGGTTTGGGGTAGATCTAGTAGAGTTGATTTGTGATTGATTCAAGCTTTGTGTTAAGGCTTGAGGATAGATTTGAGGATAGAGTTTGATGCAAATTTTAGGATAGGTTTGTGCTAGACTAGAGACAGATATTGAGTAGATTTATGCTAGATCGAAGGACTATGTTTAGTGTAGATTTGAGATAGATATTGAGCAAATCTATGCTAGAACGAAGGACTGTGTTTAGTGGAAATTTTAAGACAAATATTGAGCAAATTTGTGCTATATCAAAGGATTATGTTTAGTGTAAATTTGAGATAAATATTGATCATATTTGTGCTAGACTGAAGGACTGTGTTTAATGTAGATTTGAGATAGATATTGTGTAGATTTGTGCTATATCAAAGGACCGTGTTAAGTGCATATTTGAGATAGATCTGAGAGCAAGATTTGGAGGTGATAAAGTAGAGTAAAATAGTCTCTAGTGGATAGAGATACATTAGCCATGGCATAGAGGACAGTGGATAGAGATCCACAACCCAGAGCAATGGAGGTAGTAGTATTCTAGAAGATCATCAGCTAGAGTTGAGGATAAGGAGTTATTTTGTGGATAGAGATCCATAAACCAACTAAGGGGATTGGTGTCTCCTGTGGATAGATATCCATAAAATTTATTAGGGGATTGGTGTCTCCTTTGGATAGAGGTCCATAAACATTGTAATAGGGAAAGGATTCCTAAGATATTGATTGAGAAAATATTAGTGAAATATTTTCTCTGTGGAGTAGCCCACATTGGGTGAACCATGTTAAATTGGTGTCTTTATTGTGTGTGATGATTTGTGCATTTATTTGACTATTGACACTGCATTGATATATTGGATCATATATCTTGATTAAAGAAAAGTAAAAAGTGTTCTTATACTGTTCACCCCCTCTTAGTATAAACTTGTGTTCTTCAATTGGTATCAGAGCGGGTTCCTTCGAAATATTTTAACAACTTGAAAGAAAAGCTTACAAGAATACAAATGGATTCTAAGTATGGATCTTCAAGGAATTCAATACCATTGTTCGATGGGATCAATTATGTACTTTGGAGTATGAGAATAAAGAACCACCTTATGGCACTTGGAAATGAGGTATGGGAAGTAGTTGAGAATGGATACATATCATCAGCTACTCCACCTACAAATAAATATGTTAAGCTTCTACATCATTATAATTCAAGAGCAATGAATGGAATTTGAAAAGGTTTACATGAAAAAAAGTTTATAAAGGTTATGCACTACAAATAAACAAAGGAAATTTGGGATAAGTTGCAAGATATATATGAAGGAGATAAAAATGTCAAAAGGGTAAAGTTGCAAAATTACAAGGGAATATTTGAAGACCTAAAGATGAAGGATGAAGAAAACATTGTTGCATACCTACTTCATGTAGATGAGGTTGTTAACTCCATGCAAAAACTTGGGCTTGAAGTTCAAGAATCTAATGTTTGTGATAAGATTTTAAGGTCACTCCCAAAAATATTTAGTGAAAATATTTTAGCTATAGAAGAATCAAAAGATATTGATATTTTGACAAGGGATGAATTACATGGTATTCTCACAAATTTTGAGATAAGAAAAAAGAAGAACCTATTTCTCATAAGGAACCAACCTTCAAAGCTACTACGAAGACAAAGGGTAAGAATTCAAATTCAAGCAATGAGTTATCCAGTGATGAAGAAGCAAATTATGGCAAAAGAAACAAGGACTCAAGAAATTATAAAGGTACAAAATTAGTTAGATGTTTTCATTGTGGAAAGTATGGTCATTATGCATATGATTTTCCAAAATCTAGAAATAGCAATGATGAAGAAAAATAGGATCATAGGAACAAGGAAACAAAAAAACATAGGTACCAAAAGAAAAGCAGGGATGGACAAGGCAAGCAAGGAAAGAAATTATTTCAAAGGTATAAGAAGAGTTTTTATGCAGACAAAGTAGGTAAGAGCTCAAGTTATAGTGATGAAATTTCCTCATATAATGATAAAGATGAAGTACTATTTCTATCAAAAGAAAAATAAGTGATTAGAAAAAGGTCACCAATGATTCTCAAGTATTTTAGATGTGGTAACTTTGGAAATTTTTAATATAGTTGTACAAGGAATAGATTTATTTTCAGTGATGATGAATATGAAGATACACTTGAAGGACCAAAAGAGAATCTACTCTTGGCATTAGAAGAAGAAGGAGGTGATCCTATAGAAGATAAATAAGAAAGGTATGAAGATAATCCCAAAGGTAAAAAAATAGAGGAAGAATCATAGAAAGGAGAAGTTGATCTTGAGGGTGAGCTTATTCAAGCCCTTGATGCATTAAGGGAGGTAAGAAAGTAAAACTCAAAACTCAAGCTTAAATTTCAAAAATATGATGAATAGAAAGGAAAGCTTGTGGAGGACCTAACCAAATCAATTTCTAAGAGAAGGAGGTTTAAAGAGAAGTTAGAAGTAAAGGTTTTAGAATGTGAAATGTTAGAGCATGAGCTAGCTTCACTAAGAAAGGAAGTAAAATATTCTAAGTACAAGTTACACAGGTTTGGAAGAAGCTCAAAGAACCTAGATAAGATTATCAAGGTACAAAGATCTTCGTCAAACAAAAAAAGACTCAATTTTGAATAGGTACAAAGAAAATAAGGAGAGGAGTAAATCTCAAACTTTGAAGAAGAAGAAACTTAAGAAGAAAAGAGTGTAAGATAAAGTGAGACTTCTGAGGATGAGTTTGAAAATAAAGAGTTCAACAGGAAAATGAACAATGCACAAATGAGGAACTGATGGAACAGGAAGCAACATAGGGTAGAAGAGACTAAGAGACCAATGGGGTAAATGCAAGGTAGTTTCAATGGATGATGCTTCTCATGTCATAGGTTTGGGTAGAAGGATACAGAGTGCAAGACACATGAAAGACAATAATATGGAAATTTCAAAAATAGGAAGATTTTTCAAGGGTATTGCTACTCTTGTAATCAATTTGGGCACAAGATAGTAAATTGCAGGGTTCATGACAGGAATGGATATGGATTCACCAAGAGGAACTACAAGATATTTGCACCTTCAAGGAATCACAACATTAAGTGTTATAAGTGCAATAATGATGGGGACATAGGTAAGTGGTGTAGAGCAAAAATTTTAGATACAAGTAGGAATAGGAATAGTCAGAGGAATTAGAAGGATCGGTTGAGGAAGAAAGTGGACAAAGGTAAAGATCAGTGCTTACTGGAAGTAGAAATACTCCCACCCTATAATTAACCACCTCAAAATGAGGTGGGGGAGGGGCTAAGATAAGATTATTATTCTTAGCCCCGAGCCCCAAAGGTAAACCTTTGCCATTGATGTCAAAGGGGAGAGCATTCGGTCAGGGGGAGCATAACAAAAAAGGGTAAATGAAATAGTAAAATAAAAATGGATTGCCATCAATGACAAAGGGGAAGATTGCTGGAAATATAAGAAACATTTTTTTCATTGATGTCAAAGAAGAAAGCAAGGTTTGTCATCATTAATATCATTAATATGATGGCCAAATTTCAATGTCATCCATGCATTTATGTCAAAAGGTTGATATCCAAATTTCTATGTAATAAATGTCCTCCAGTGGTTTTTCTAGCAAGGCAATAAGCAGGTTGATAAAAATAATAATATTATAATATAATATTATAATATTTTCCAGTTATAGTTTGGTGTGAAGAGAAACAAAGGTTGTGGAATGATACATTTATTATTTTTCAAAAGACCCATGTGAGAGTTTATAATATCCTAAGTTTTAAATAATTTAAATTTAAATATTTTACCTAAAGGAAAAATTTAAAATTAAATTAATTTAAAGGGCCATAATTCAAATTAAAATTGAAATCAAATTATTTCATCCATCGACGTGTTTGAAGATATGACCATGCATATAAAATGGGGTAAGAACCCACCTTGATAAAAATTATCCATGCGATCATTTGAGTGAAAAAAAATTTGTGCACCAAATATTTGAAGGGAATCGCATGTGTTAGAAGCTTTAAAGAGGAATACCAAGGCATAAGTGCTAGTGGAGCGTACTTCTTAAATGCAAGGTGCTAGTAACATAGTTGGCAGTGAGGGTAGTGGTAAGTCACTCGCAAGTGACAAGTCATGGGTTCGAATCCGTGCAACAATGTTTTGGTTAAGGCGGAGTTGATTTTTATTTTGTTCGTGCCATTGGAGGAAGCTTAAGAGGTAAGCATGAGCCTCGTTCATTACGTGTGGGTATGCATCTTACTTGGTGAGCACGCACTATGTGGACACACTTGGTAGAAGGGGATCATGAAGTTGAAACCCATCGAAACTCTTTTTGTTGCAATTAAAAGGTATGCGCTCATTTGCTAAGGTTTGACATTGCACGCAAAATGCATAAAGGTGGAAATTAAATTTTTAATTTCCTAAAGATTTTTATTATTAAAATTTGCATAGTTAAAAGGTATGAGTTATAAAATGAGATAAAAGGATATGCAAAGTTTAATTTGTGTGTTTGATTTTTAAGTGGTTAAAAGGAGTTATAAGGGTGCCAAGGGTGTTAGATGTTTTGTTGAAATAAAGTTATATTATAAAAATTGATTTGAAAGGAGAAATAAGGCATAGTTGATTTTTGATATTTTGACTTGGTGAAATATTTTGAAAGAAAATATTAAGGACATATTTTTGCTATCTAACCTTTGAGATTGGCAAAAAGAGTGAGTGTGATTGAGACAGGTTTTGATATTCAAATTTTCTTCAAAACAAAGGTATGGGTATTATATTCCTTGTGAATGAAATATTGTTGGATGTTGTGAATGCTAAGTTGGAGTGAAAATGATTGTTTGATAATAATTGTTGAATTTGGTTTTGAGAAATCCAATGTTGATTGATGTAGGTTTTTGGAATGAAAGTTGATACTAAAAATTTGTTTGATAAGCATTATTGGAAATATTGAGTAAGCTTTCATATGCTTGCGTAGGGTTTGTGAAAGATCATGAGTATCATTGTTATGTTAATTTGAAAACTATATTGAACCAATGTTTGTGAAATATTATGAGTATCATTGTTATGTCAAGTTTTTTTATAAGCATTGTTGACTAATATTTTTGCATACCTACTTCATGTAGATGAGGTTGTTAACTCCATGCAAGGACTTGGCCAAAGTTGCAAAATTGCAAGGGAATATTTGAAGACCTAAATATGAAGGATGAAGAAAACTTTACGATATACCTACTTTGTATAGATGAGGTTGTTAACTCCATGCAAGGACTTGGGCTTGAATTTCAAGAATCTGATGCTTGTGATAAGATTTTAAAGGTCACTCCCAAAAAGGTTTAGTGAAAATATTTCAGCTATAGAAGAATCAAAAGATATTGATCTTTTGACAAGGGATGAATTATGTGGCATTCTCACAACTTTTGAGATGAGAATAAAAGAGGAACCTATTTCTCAGAAGGAAGTAGCCTTCAAAGATACTAAGAAGACAAAGGGTAAGAATTCAGATTCAAGCAATGAGTTATCCAGTGATGAAGTAAATTATGGAAAAAGAAACAAGGAATCAATAAATTATAAGGTTGAAATCAGTTAGATGTTTTCATTGTGGAAAGTATGGTCATTATGCATCTGATTATCCAGAAGTTGGAAATAGCAATGATGAAGAAATACAGGATCATAGAAACAAGAAAATAGAAAAACACATGTACCAAAAGAAAAGCAGGGATGGACAAGGAAAGCAAGGAAATAAATTATTTCAAAGACATAAGAAGAGTTTATATGTAGACAAGGTAGGTAAGAGCTGAAGTGATAGTGATGAAAGTTCCTCAGATAATGATAAAGATGAAGTATTGTTTCTAGCAAGAGAAAAAGAAGTGATTAGAAAAAGGTCGCCAATGATTCTCAAGTGTTTTAGATGTGGTAAATTTGGACATCTTGAGATAGTTTTACAAGGAATGGATTTAGTTTCAGTGATAATGAGTATGAAGATACACTTGAAGGACCAAAATAGAATCTACTCTTAGCATTAGAAGAAGAAGGAGGTGATCCTATAGAAGACAAATCAGAAATGTATGAAGATGATCCCAAAGGCAAACAAATAGAGGAAGAATCATAGAAAGGATAATTTTATCTTGAGGGTGAGCTTATTCATGCCCTTGATGCATTAAGGGAGGTAAGAAAGAAAAAATTAAAACTCAAGCTTAAATTTCAAGAATGTGATGAAGAGAAAGGAAAGCTTATGGAGGACCTAACCAACTCAATTGCTAAGATAAGGAGGTTTAAAGATATGTTAGAAGCAAAGGTTTTAGAATGTGAAATGTTAGAGCATGAGGTATCTTAACTAAGGAAGGAAATCAAAGAGTCTAAGCACAAGTTACACATGTTTGGGAGAAGGTCAAAGAGCTTGGATAAGATTATCAAGTTACAAAGATCTTCATAAAAAAAAACAGGACTTGGTTTTGAACATGTACAAATAAAACAAGAAGATGATTCAATCTCAAGCTTTGAAGAAGAACAAGATTCAGAAGAAGAGAGTGTAAGAGAAAGTGAGACTTTTGAGGATGAGTTGCACAATAAAGAGCTCAATAGGAAAAGGAACAATGCACAAATGAGGAACAAATGGAACAGGAAGCAACGCAGGGTAGAAGAGACTAAGAGACCAATGGGATCAAGGCAAGGTAGTTTCAATGGATGATGCTTCTCGTGTCATAGGTTTGGGCACAAGGATACATAGTGCAAGATACATGAAAGATAGGAATATAGAAATTTCAAAAACATGCATCTTTTTCAAGGGTATTGCTACTCTTGTAATCAGTTGGGGCACAAAATAGTAATTTGCAAGGTTCATGATAGGAATGGATATGGCTTCACCAAGAGGAACTACAAGAAATTTGCACCTTCATGGAATCACAACATTAAGTGCTATAATTGCAATAATGTTGGGAACATAGCTAAGTGGTGTAGATTAGAAATTCTAGAGATAAGCAAGAACAAGAATAGTCAGAGGAATCAAAAGGATCGGTTGAGGAAGAAAGTGGACAAAGGTAAAGATCAGTGCTTGCTATAAGTAGAAATACTCCCACCCAAAAATTAACCACCTTAAGAGGAGGTGCGAGAGGGGCTAAGATAAGAGTATCATTCTTAGCCCCGAGCCCCAAATGTGACCTTTTGCCATTGATATCAAAGGGGGAGATATTTGAGTTGGGGAGAGAGCATTCGGTCAGGAGGAGCAGTTTCTCAAGGGGAGCAAATTAAAAAAGGTAAAGGAAATGGTAAAATAAAAATGGGTTGCCATCAATGACAAAGGAGGATATTGTTGGAAATATGAGCAAGGTTTGTTGTCATTGATGTCAAAGAAGAAATCAATGTTTGTCGTCATAAATATCATGAGGATGATGACCAAGTTTCAATTTCATCCATGCATTTATGTCAAAAGGTTGATATCCAAATTTCGGTGTTGTAAATGTCCTCTAGTGGTTTTTCTAGCAAGGCAAGAAGTGGGTTGATAAAAATAATAATATTATATTATACAATATTATAATATTTTTTGTTATAGTTTGGTGTGAAGAGAAACAAAGGTTGTGGAATGATACATTTATTATTTTCCAAAAGACCCATGTGAGAGTTTATAATATCCTAAGTTTTAAATTATTTAATTAAATATTTTACCTAAAAGTAAAATTTAAATTTAAATTAATTTAAAGGGCCATAATTTGAATTAAAATTGAAATTGAATTATTTCATCCACCAACGTGTTTGAACATATCACCATGCATATAAAATGGGGTAATAATCCACCTTGGTAAAAATTATCTATGCGATCAATTTGAGTGAAAAACTATATCTTACACCAAAGGTTTGAAGGGAATTGCATGTGTTAGAAACTTTAAAGAGGAAGACCAAGGCATAAGTTCTAGTGGAGCACACTTCTCAAATGCAAGGTGCTGGTAGCATAATTTGTAACGAGGGTAGTTGTAAGTTGCTCGCAAGTTACGGTCATGGGTTAGAATGTGTGCGACAATATTTTGGGTAAAGCAGAGTTGGTTTTCAGTTTGTTCACACCGTCGGAGGAAGCTTAAGAGGGAGGTATGAGACTCATTCATTATGTGTGGGCACGTAGACCACTTGGTGGGCGTGCACTGTGTGAAGGTGCTTGGGAGAAGGGGATCGTGACGTCGAAACCCACTGAAACCTTTTTTGTTGCACTTAAAAGGTATGTATACATTTTATTAGGTTTGACATTGCACGCAAAATGCATAAAGGTGGAAATTAAATTTTTAATTCCCTAAAGGTTTTTATTATTAAAATTTGCATAGTTAAAAGGTTTTATGAGTTATAAAAGGAGATAAAAGGGTATGCAAAGTTTTAATTTGTGTGTTTTATTTTTAAGTGGTTAAAATAAGTTATAAGGGTGTCAAGGGTGTTAGATTTTTTGTTGAAATAAAGTTAAATTATAAAATTGATTTGAGAGGAGAAATAAGACATAGTTGATTGTTGATATTTTGATTTGGTGAAATATTTTTAAAGAAAATATTAAGGACAAATTTTTGCTATCTAACCTTTGAGATTGGCAAAAAGAATGAGTGTGATTGAGACAGGTTTTGAGATTCAAATATTCTTCAAAACAAAGGTATGGGCATATCTTCCTCGTGAGTGAAATATTGTTGGATGTTGCGAATGTTAATTTGGAGTGAAAATGATTGTTTGATAAGCATTGTTGAGTTTGATTTTAAGAAATCCAATGTTGATTAATGTGGGTTTTTTGGAATGAAATTTGATACTTAAAATTTGTTTGATAAGCATTGTTGGAAATATTGAGCAAGCTTTCATATGCTTGATTAGGGTTTGTGAAAGATCATGAGTATCATTGTTATGTGAAATTGAGAACTAAATTAAACTAGGGTTTATGAAATATCAGGAGTATCATTGTTATGTGAGGTTTGTTTGATAAGCATTGTTGACTAAGCTTTCATTAAGTGATTAGTTGAGTGGATTTGATTGGGCTTAGTTGATTGGAAGTGTTGGAGTGATAGTTCAAGTTTTGTGAAATAAATTGTTCTTTATTTTTTAATTAAGTTGAAGGAAAGATTGAAAGTGATTAAGCATTGTTGTGAGTGAAACATATTGAGTCTCTAACAATTCTCTATATGTTTCTATGGTAAAAACAAGAGAGATATTGAAAGTGATTGAGAATTTTTGTGAGTGTGAAGCATATTGAGTCTCTAACCATTCTCTATATGTTTTTGTAAGTTAAACAAGATTTTGTGTGAATCTTTTTTGTGTGATTGAAGTGGTTTTCTATGATAGAGTGAGTGGAGTGGTGATGCAAGAGCATCAATTGGTGTAATAGTGATCTTGCATCACCCAAAAAAAATTGTAATTGTTTAATTTTGTAAAACTAGTTTAACTTGTAGGAGATTTTTGAAGGTCTTAGAGGTTGAATTTGAGAATTTTTAACTAGACATAGACCTTAATACTTCATGCCAAGGTCTTCCCCGCTTAGTTAATTTTGTGCCCTTTTAAAAAATATGTTGTAATAGTCAAACGGGTCAACGAGCACGAAGTTATGACCTTGGCAAGTTGCCCCCAAAATTCAAATTTGAAATAGATGGTTTTAGGTGGGAAAATGGGAAAATAGGGTATTTGAGGGAATTTTCTAAATTGTAAAAGGGCTCTTTCTTTTGGTATCCTTATTTTGGGATGAAAGTAATGAAATGTTTGGTTCTCTTATAGGAACAAAGGAATAACACCTGTGTATCATTTTTTTGTGTTGTTTGATCTTCACCAAGTGGAATAAGCTTTTGTGAAATCTTGTGAGCAAATTTGAAGTAAGTCCTAGAGTGAACTTAAGGACTGAGTTTAGTAAGATTTTCTAGAAGCTTACAATACATATTTGAGACAAGTCTTGGTGAAGACTTCTTGAGAAAATTGGACAATTTATAGTGAGGACTTGTTGACTAGATTTGAGGTAAGTCTTGGTGAAGACTTGTTGAGAAGATTGGGCAAGTTCTAGTGAGGACTTGTTGAACAGATTTAAGGTAAGTCTTGGTGAAGTCTTGTTGAGCAGATTGGAAAAGTTCTAAAGAGGAATTATGGATAGATTTGAGATAATTATTTGAGAAGATTTGATTGATTTATTTGTTCAAACCTTGAGTTAAGGTTTGGGGCAGATCTAGCAAAGTTTATTTGTGATTGAGTCAAGCTTTGTGTTAAGGATTGAGGATAGAGTTTAGTGTAGATTTAAGGATAGGTTTGTTCCAGAAGAGAGACATATTGAGAAGATTTGTGCTATATCGAAGGACTATGTTAGGTGCATATTTGAGATAAATATTGAGCAGATTTGTGCTAGAACGAAGGACCGCATTTAGTGCATATTTGAGATAAATATTGAGCAAATTTGTGCTAGAACTAAGGACTGTTTAGTACAAAATTGAGAAAAATATTGAGAAAATTTGTGCTAGACCTAAGGATTGTGTTTAGTGTAGATTTGACACAAATATTAAGCATATTTGTGCTATACCGAAGGACTGTGTTTAGTGTATATTTGAGATAGAGCTGAGAGCAAGCTTTGGAGGTGATAGAGTAGAGGACAGTAGTCTCCAGTGGATATAGATACATTAGTTGGGGTAAAGAGGATAAAGGTCTTCAATGGAGAGAGATCCACAACCCATAGTAGTGGAGGTAGTAGTCTTCTAGAATATCACCATCCAGAGCATAGGAGAAGGAGTTCTCCTGTGGATAGAGATCCACAAACAAGCTAAGAGGATTGTTGTCTCTTGTGGATAGATATCCACAAACTTGATTAGGGTATTGGTGTCTCCTTTGGATAGAGGTCCATAAATATTGTAATAGGGAAAGGATTCCTAAGATATTGATTGAGAAAATATTAGTGAAATATTTTCTTTGTGGAGTATCCCACATTGGGTAAGCCACGTTAAATTGGTATCTCTATTGCATGTGGTGATTTATGCATTGCTTTTATTACTTATGTTGAAATTTAATTGATATATTAGATCATATAGTTTGATTAAAGAATATTAAAAAGTGGTATTATACTATTTCACTCCCCTTCCTCTCAGTATAAGCTTGTGTTATTCAATTGATATCAGAGTGGGTTCCTTCGAAAGTGTTTAATAGCTTGAAGGAAAATATTACAAGAACACAGATGGATTCTAAGGATGGATCTTCAAGGAATTCAACACCATTGTTTGATGGTAATAATTATGTACTTCGGAGTATGGGAATGAAGATTCACCTTATGGCACTTTGAGATGAGGTATGGGAAGCATTTGAGAATGGATACATACCACCAACTACTTCACCTACAAATAAAGATGGTAAGATTCTACATCATTATAATTCAAGAGAAATTAATGGAATTTTGAAAGGTTTACATGAAACTAAGTTTATAAAGGCTATGCACTGTAAATCAGAAAAGGAAATTTGGGGTAGGTTGCAAGATATTTATGAAGGAGATAAAAATTTCAAAAGGGTAAAGTTGCAAAATTACAAGGGAATATTTGAAGACCTAAGGATGAACGATGAAGAAAACATTGCTTCATACCTACTTCATGTAGACGAGGTTGTTAACTCCATGCAAGAACTTGGGCTTGAAGTTCAAGAATCTAATGTTTGTAATAATATTTTAAGGTCACTCCCAAAAAGGTTTAGTGAAAAGATTTCAGCTATAGAAGAATCAAAATATATTGATATTTTGACAAGGGATGAATTACATGGTATTCTCACAGATTTTGAGATAAGAATAAAAGAGAAACCTATTTCTTAGAAGGAAGAAAACTTCAAATATACTAAGAATACAAAGGGTAAGAAGTCAGATTCAAGCAATTAGTTATCCAGTGATGAAGAAAAAAATTATGGCAAAAGAAACAAGGACACAAGAAATTATAAAGGTACAAAATCAGTTAGATGTTTTCATTGTGGAAAGTATGGTAATTATGCATCTAATTGTCTAGAAGCTGTAAATAGCAATGATGAATAAAAATAGGATCATAGGAATAGGGAAATAGAAAAACATATGTACCAAAAGAAAAGCAGGGATGGACAAGGAAAGCAAGGAAATAAATTCTTTGAAAGGCATAAGAAGAGTTTTTATGCAGAAAAGGTAGGTAAGAGCTCAAGTGATAGTGATGAAAGTTCCTCAGATAATGATAAATATGAAGTACTATTTCTAGCAAAAGAAAAATAAGTGATTAGAAAAAAGTCACCAATTATTCTCAAGTGTTTTATATGTGGTAACTTTGGACATCTTTAATATATTTGTACAAGGAATGGATTTAGTTTCAATGATGATGAATATGAAGATACACTTGAAGTACCAAAAGATAATCTACTCTTAGCATTAGAAGAAGAAGGAGGTGATCCTATAGAAGATAAATCAGAAAGGTATGAAGATGATCCCAAAGGCAAACAAATAGAGGATGAATTAGATAAAGGAGAATTTGATCTTGAGGGTGATCTTATTCATGCCCTTGATGCATTAAGGGTGGTAAGAAATAAAAAATCAAAATTCAAGCTTAAATTTCAAGAATATTGTATCGCTCCAATTTTTTCGCACCCCTACCTTCAGGCTATTGGATCCGCGCCCGGAAGGAGGATGGGAAAAGGATGGTGCGGTACCTCGGACGAGAGGACTTTGCGAAGGTCCCGCCTCTCAAGGGAGGTGCATTTTGGTGATTTTTCGACGGATGGTGGGTTCACCAGGAAACATTTGACGGTAGTTTCCATGCCTAGGTTTTGGGAATGAGTTTTGATGAGTTCATTTTATTTTTAAACATTCATCCTAGGTTTGGCCGAATGATTCTAACTTAAACTACATGAAAATGCAATTTAAATGCATACAGCAAACAGAAAGGAAAACAGAAACAAAGAATTTGCAGGAGGCCAATGAAGATTACCTGATCCGGAAGTCTGATGGAGTTTCTGAAGCTTGAAGCAGTCTAGATCGTCTGCAATTCAACATAATCGCCTTCAATTTGATAAAATCGTCTAAAGCCGACAGGATCGTACGCAATCGACGAATTCGTCAGACAAATTCATCAGAGACACTGCAAAACAACAAACAGATGCGAAATACAAGAAATTCTATTTTGCAAACGAGGGGCAAACTATGTGAAACAGTAATATGAGTGTTGAACAATATACAAGAATAGAAGTAAATGCAAATCACTGTGTTTAGATAGTAGAATATGATCTTAATATGCAAACTAGACAAAATGGGTGAACTCCAAATGCAATATAGTATAAAAATTGAATAAACAATCTAATTTATAGCATAAAATGACAGAAAAAAGAGACAGAAGAGCAAACTCCAGGCACTGATTGCCTCGATGTGTGCTGCAGTCGAAATCATCTCGCATCAGTACGAGATCGTCCCGAATTTGACGAGATCGCCTCCGATCTTGACAGGTTCGTCGGTTGCGATAGGTGTTGGCTCCGGCTGAAAACCAGTGGTGTACCTGCAATGAAATGACTATAGGACTAATGCAAAATATGAATTACGATGTTTTAGAGCATAAGGGTTCAATTTGCATAAAAATTCAGCCAGGGGTTGGGGAGGGAAAAGTCTTAGAGTTAAATAGGCATAGGATAGTTGTTGGGAGGTTGGAGATCATCCCAATTTGGGAGATCTCCAACGGGGAGAGGGTCCCAACGGCGCAGACACGCTTCTGCCCGGATTGGAGACCCGTTGGAACGGATTCCAACTATGCAAATTTAGTTTTGCGACGAAATCGTCTGGACGTTCTAGTCCAGACGAAATCGTCAAATTTGGGGCGATATCGTCTGATCGGAGACGATATCGTCAAACGGTCAAAACAAGCTGCTAAAAATGGCACGAAAAAGGAGGAAACGGGTTTCTCGGTGGTTAACGGGCGGTTTGGGAGGTTAAATTTGAATTTAAATTTATTTACTAAGGTGAATGTAATTATTCCAATTTTTCTGCGCCAATTTTAGGGTGCTACATTTTGCCCCCTCTTTAGCGAATTTTTCGAAGAAAATGCGTTAAATATGAGTTCTTCTCGATCTACGAGAAAGCAAAAAATTATTCCCATTTTTAGGTGACGATTCTTGATCGAATCGTACGACAGCTTACTATGGTGCCCCCTCCGTGTTTTTACCCAAATCGAACGTTTGCGGTAAAAACACGAAAAAGCAAAAATTATTGTTGAATTATTTTGAATAAAATTAAGAAAAATAGGGTAAAACCCTAATTCATTATTACTGTTCATTTTACTATTTTTAGAGCTCTGGAGCAAAAATGGTAGAGACAGCGCACAGATCTGCGAGAGGTCCACCGCGGTCTACGGGTAAGGGTTTAAACTTAGTTTAGATTGATTTAATTTGAATTTACATGCTTGGTAAATAGATTTTAAGATGAATTTTGAGCATCGCGGCCATTTTTGGCCCTCGACGTCGTCCGGAAGAAATCGTCCCTAGTTCAACGAAATCGTCTCAAGTTCGTCAATTTTGCCTAAGGGCGAAATCGGCGAAAAAGGGACGATTTCGTCAAATTAGAGACGATTTCGACACGCGAAATCGGAGACGATTTTGCTCAAATTTTGAACGATATCGGCCAATAGTGGGCGATATCATCAATTGCAAAATTTTGATCTTTAAGTTGCATTATTGATTGCTAAAATTGTTATTAATGATTGTTTGTTGTTTTGGTTGTTTATGCTTGCAGAGAGGATTACTAAAGAGCAGAGAGTGGAAATATGGAGGATTAAGAGATGACTTGGCCACTCTGACACAAGAAGAGCGAGATCAGATGGCACAGGACGACTTACTACATGTGGCAGAGATGCCACAAGTTTCTACTAACATGGGGCTACTGACGGCCCTAGCAGAGAGGTGGTACCCGGGCTCTTCATGCTTCCGGTTACCGACAGGGGAGATGACTCCCACACTAGAGGATGTATGGAGGATTCTTAGAATCCCCATACAAGAGAGGATGATCACACCTGTGGCAAATCAGGGCCACACGATGGGACGACTCTGCGGTGACCCGAGCTTCGCCCTAGAGAAGGGCGAAGTGAACATCGAGGCACTGCGCCAGATGCCTGGGGCATCTACACTGACACGAGTTTTGGATGGGGTGGTTGGTGGACTTCTGCTGTGCCACCAGAGCGGATGCAGGGTACCATGGATGCTGGCAGATGTGATATGTGACATGCGCGACCATGGCTACAGATTTTCTTGGGGCAGCTTTGTTCTATGCCGATTGTATAGGATCCTGCATGGGGTCGTATACAAGGGCGACCGATGTCTGGTTATGACATCGCTCCTACAGGTTTGGTGCTGGGAGCACATTGCGGTGCGGAGGCCGGTAGGGCTTCCACTGACAGGGGTTGACGGGGAGAGGCCCCGAGTCTTCTACTGGTGGCTCCGGAGAGGGGCACAGTGACGGATCGACCTGTCGATGTCCCGGAGACTACTGGATGACTTGGTCCCAGACCAGATCACCTGGAGGCCATGGAGAGAGCATCCAGGGTGGCCAGAGGATGGACAGGAGCTGGCTCGCATCAGGCGAGTCTGCTGGCTACGGATGGAGAGGGGAGAGGTGGAGCTCCACCGCTATGACCGAGTTTTGTGACAGTTCGGTCTACAGCAGGGGATCCCATCTCTCAGGGATTATGAGTTTTCCCGGATTGTCCGGGATAACACCACAGTTAGCGGGGCTCCAGATATGTAGCGATTCTAGAGTCAGGACGTGGACGATGCCCCCATTCGGGCTAGTGGATGGGGACGATGCAGGGGTAGTCGATGGCTACGATGCCTGGTACGCAGGCATCCACCCTCCTCGGATGACGAGGGCTCAGGGATCGATCCACGCAGTTGTGTGTCGGATAGAGAGGCGATGCCAGGCGGTGGTAGAGGCAGCTCGAGGTCACGGTAGAGGAGAGCAGAGGAGGCCACAGGCATAGGAGAGGCCGTGGCAGAGGGAGAGGGAGAGGAGGGAGGCGAGACCCCCATCTCCACAGAGGCCACCATCGCCTGATAAGGGCAAGGGTGTGGACATTAGAGAGAGTAGCGAGATGGCTACTCTCCGGGCAGAGAGAGATCGTCTGCGAGCTTAGGTGCAGACGTTACAGGATGCAGCTGCACAGCACCAGGCTGAGGTGTCGCAGCTACGAGATGAGAATGCTCGTCTCAGGGCACGAGGCGGAGGGGTAAGCACTCAAGAGCTGCTGCGGTCGGTTTCTCAGACCGCATTCTATTAGGTGCTATACTACCAGGCGATGCCAGAGGGCCAGAGGGTACAGCTGCCACCTACCATAGCAGATCCTATCAGGACAGGGTCGACGAGGAGCTCATCTCGGTCGATGACGAGGACTCGCAGTACCACACATACTACGATGGGACCACCTCGTCCTCCGTAGGGCGGGGGGAGGAGATGAGGTCGAAAGCTCTAGAGGCTCTCGAGGCTAGAGGGCGGGATACTGCCACTGATATTGTATTATACTTGTATTGATAGAGGATTGAGTATGCCGAGGTACAGATTGTGGCATACCAATCTAGTTTTGATGATGTATATATTATGTTGATATATATAGATGAGATATTTTTGATCATATGACTTGTCTTATGTGATGCTTATGATGCTTTTTATGTTTGATTGATTGATTGAGTTGATTGATGTAATGATTTTATTGATGATTCATGTAATTATGTCGTTTTGGAAAAAATTATAACTTGGATGTCATGCTTTAAATATTTTAAATGAAATAATCTGATGTAACAAATTGATTGGTTGTAATGAAATGTGATAAAAAATAAAAAGAGATTTCTAACAATAATTTCAAAGGACATTGTCGCTATTATAGACCATTTCATGGAGTCGTTGCTCACTCGGTCGTCAAGCTAGTCCCAGGATAGAAATATTGTTAAAAGAAAAGAGTGCTTAAGAGACTTGTCTTAAGACTTTGTTGTGATGATGCAAATGATGATGATGATGGTTTGCTTTCAGATTTCCATGAAAATATTATGCATGAAATATTGTAAAATAATTTTTGCTAGGCATAAATTCCTAAGTGTGATAAAAATTGTTGAATAATTCCTTAAGAATTATACCATCATTGCAAAATGCAAAGGTTGACATAATGATATGAAATAATAAAAATGTGTTTGCTTTTGAAAAGCATAATTTGTGTAATAAAATGAAGTCATATGGTTTTTATGAATTTTGATAAATTGGGAAAAAATATTGTTACAATGGTTTTCGCTAGGCATAGAATATGTAGGTATAGACTTATACCATCATCGCGAAGATCAAAGAAAAGGATAGTTTTATTACATGATTGATTTTTTATGAACAGGAAAGATGAAAATGAGGACTTGCGCTAAGCATAAAATTCCAATTTTGGTTTTGAAACTATACCATCGTTGCGAAAGTCGATAAGATATATATGATATGTTTTGATTGAAATTTTTGATTTTTTCTATTATATAGTTGTCTTTGTGGTAAATAATTGTACTTGGTTTATTCCAAACAAGTTTGCAAAAATAATATTTCAAAGTATTTTGAAGACAAAAAGTTAGATTTATAAGGAATCCCATGTGCATAAGTGAATTCATTGCCAATCTTGATTTATCATAATGATAGACAAAATCTCTCAAATACAAATGTGTGTGCAATTGTATGGTTCAGTTACCGGTTTTGAGCAAGATACTATGATACAAGTGATTTGAATAAACCAACTAAGTGTTCATTAACCATGATGTAGATGCATATAACCATACTAGGCTACTATGTAGGTCGGATTATCAAGAGCTAGCTAATCCATGAGCGAGACATAGGTCTGTACAAAAGAAGGTCGCTAATGTGACGGACATATCGCCACGCTAGGAGTTACCCAAGGCCAAGCGAGGTTGGGCACAAACCACTGTTATGGGGCTTACCTCACGATTTTCGAATAATTGAGAATTCCAGGGATTCAAGCTCATTCACCCTTCTTTTCTTTTCAAAGGGTAGGGAAAGGGATTTTATTGCTTTTCTTGCTTTCTTTTGAACTTTGCTTATTTTTTTTTTGTATTTCTTTTGCTTGATAATGCTTGGAACATTGTTGACATAACATTTTTCTTTTCTCTTTTTCTTGAATGTTTCTTTTCTTTTTCTTTTTCTTTTTCTAGGGATACTTGCTCAGATTAGTCTGTAGAGCAAGGGATTTTTATTCAGGTAGGGGTGAGCTTGTCCTTTTGCCAATTCTCAAAGATTCTAGACCATGTGCATGATAGGATAGCAGGGAAACTTTTCACCCAAGAAATCGGTTCTACTATGTAGCAAAACATGGAAATTACAAATATAATCATTTTATTGTGAAAAGATGTGCTTGGTTTAAGTAAATACCAAGATCAATTCTCTATGCTCAAACTTTATTTAATTGATTTTTGTGAACTTTGATATAAGAGAGATTAGTAATCATGCCGAGATAAAATCAAGATATTTATTGTGTGAGTGTGCAAGTGAGGGATGCCAAATAAATGCTAGTTTTATCCAAAATAAGTTGAAACATATAATTGCAATAATTGTAAGAAAATAATGATTTTGAGAAAGTTTTGAGAATGTTGACTCTCTCTTTATTATGTATATTGTTTTGGTTTCGAAAGAGTCAAGCATATAGCTGTTTTTGGATTTTTTATGTTGATTTTTGTTTTAAAGCAAAAGGAACTTTACAAAATAAATGCAATAAATATTTTTGAAGATTTTTGAAGATTTTATGAATGTTTTTTTGAGGTTTTTGAATAAATTGAAAGGAATACAAGATAATGATTTTGAACAAATATATACATGGATGAAATAATCAAATTTATGCATAATAACGTTTGAGATGTAAAATATTCATGGGTTCTTTAAGTTCTTTACCATCTAAGGTAGATAATTTATATGCTCCTGATTCAAATTTTGCAGTAATGATGTATGGTCCAAGCCAGTTGGGCTCAAATTTACCTTTAAGTTCTTTGGTTGCATTTGTACTTTTTTTTTTTTTTTATTTTGAGGATTTTGATTTTTTTGTATTTTGATTTTAATTTATGAATTGAAATTGGGGGTATATACAAGATGATCTATATACACTATACAAGGTTATTTGAGTATAGCATGTCTAAGGTTGCTTCAAAATCAAAGGAGGTTTTGAAGGATAATCTGGTTGAGGTGAAGGTAAGAATAGAAGGTGATGAATAAAAGGTAGTGATAACAAAAGCTTTGTTATAATGTAGAATAATGTAGAAAAATATTTGGCTTTTATATGTGTAAAATTGATTATATTACAAAATAAAATGTAAGAAGGATAAGAAAGTTCTTCATTCTTATCACTATATTCCAAATATTGATAAGATAGAGAAAGTATATGTGAAAGATATGCATGGATGTTATTTGGTAAACAAAGATGATCATGTATGGATAAAAAAAAGTGATGGATAGAAGAGAATTGTGATAATAAATAATATATAGAACTTGATGTTTCAACCATTAAATATTCTTCAAATGGTGTTGGGTCACCATGTATGGTAACAATTTTATTTACAATTTCAAACTTCAAAAATTGGTGAAGAGTGGAAGGGAAAACCCTCATCGTATGAATCCAAGGACTTCTGAGAAGTGGGTTGTAAGGTGAAGAGCAATATGCTATATAAAACAAAGTATCCAGGATCTTGGATCCAATATTAGGAGGAAGAATTATAGTACCTTGAGCTTCTTGAATTTCATTGTTAAAATATTTTATAATAATATTTGATTTATTAATATCTTCTTCCTTTGTTTTGAGCTTTTGGAATAATTGATAAGTGCATAAATTAAGAGAAGAGTCATTATCTACCATGATAGTTTTAACAAGTGTTTCTTTACTAGATCCGATAATGTAAAGATAGGAGTCTTCTTGTGGAGTAGAGGAAGGAATATCCTCATCATAGAATGAAATATGGTTAACCTCAAGAGGGTTTATACCATTAATTATGTTCTTAGAGAAAATATGATGAGGAACAAATTGTTGGCTAGGTATTTTGAACAAAATTTCCTTATGAGAAATTTGTAATACTTCTAAAAGGGATATCTTTTCTTGAGGATTAATCACTTGTTGTTGGTTATCAAAGTGGATTTCAGATTGAGATTTTGATTCTAAAGATGAGCTTTCTATGCTTACATTCCATTTTGGATCATTCTCTAGAGTCAAATATAGTTTTGAAGGTTGGTCAAATGAGGAATCCATATCTTGAATATCGGATTGGGTTGATTGAATTTGAGGTTGCTTATTTGTAGTTTTTGTTACAATATTAATAATATCATCATGATGGGACACATTAACATGAAATATTTGATTGGTTTCCTGTTGTTGATAATTGAGTAGGGGTTCTTGGGAGATCCCCATGTCTTGATTGATTATTGGTATTTGTTGTGTAGGAGTTTGATAGTTCTATGGAGATTTATAATCGAGTTGTAGATTGTAATTCCTTTATATTAAAAAGATCCTTATCAATCAAATCTTGAATTGCACATCTTAAATCTTTACAATTTTGTGTCATATGTCCATCTACTCTATGATATTCACAATGTAGCTCGGGTTTAAACCAATCCGATGTGGTATCAGGTTGTCTTATGGAAGGAAGTTCAATAATATTTGTGTCAAGTAAATACTTGAGAATTATATCCATTGGTTGATTAAGCCTAGTAAATTTACGTGATGAAGGTTTTTGAGAGGATTTTGATAAATGCCTTAGGAATTTCGTCATAAAAGGACCTAATGGTTTCTCACCTCTACTTTCTTTATTATGGGTAGAATGATGACAGGAAGATTGTGATGTAGGAGGTGAGTGCACGGTAGAATTGGAAGAATAAGTATTTTCTTGTTGAAATGGATGTGTTGTATTGAAAGAAGAGTTTTGAAAAGGTGGCGGAGGATTATATGTGGATTGATAGACATAATATGGATATATGGGAGAATAGATAATATCATTATGAAGAGGATTGGCAAAGGGATTGTTTTGTTGGGTTATGGATGAAAAATAAGAAGAGTGTGATGGAGGTGGTGTTGAATAGGGATGAGGTTGGTCATAATCAACAAATGTATTTAGCTGAATTCTTCCAACATTAATGATGGAATCATATTGATTTGAGTAAAAACTCATGGTTTCTTTAGTACTTCTAAAAGTAATATTTAGCATCTACTATTTAGGATTGAATATAAAAAATACAAACTTGAAATGATGATTTTGTTTTTGTTTTTCTTGTATATATATATTTTTTGTTTTTTTGTTTTTGTTTTCAAAAGGTTATGATGCATTCACGTCGGGTTCACCAAAATGTATCGCTCCAAATTTTTCGCACCCCTACCTTCAGGCTATTGGATCCGTGCCCGAAAGGAGGATGGGAAAAGGATGGTGCGGTACCTCGGACGAGAGGACTTTGCGAAGGTCCCGCCTCTCAAGGGAGGTGCATTTTGGTGATTTTTCGATGGATGGTGGGTTCACCAGGAAACATTTGACGGCAGTTTCCACGCCTAGGTTTTGGGAATGAGTTTTGATGAGTTCGTTTTATTTTTAAACATTCATCCTAGGTTTGGCCGAATGATTCTAACTTAAACTACATGAAAATGCAATTTAAATGCATACAACAAACAAAAAGGAAAACAGAAATAGAGAATTTGTAGGAGGCCAATGAAGATTACCTGATCCGAAATTCTGATGGAGTTTCTGAAGCTTGAAGCGATCTGGATCGTCCGCAATTCAACAGAATCACCTTCAATTTGATAAAATCATCTAAAGCGACAGGATCGTACGCAATCCGACGAATTCGTCGGACGAATTCATCAGAGACCTACAAAACAGCAAACGGATGCGAAATACAAGAAATTCTATTTTGCAAACAGGGGCAAACTATGTGAAACAGTAATATGAGTGTTGAACAATATACAAAAATAGAAGTAAATGCAAATCACTGTGTTTAGATAGCAGAATATGATCTTAATATGCAAACTAGACAAAATGGGTGAACTCCAAATGCAATATAGTATAAAAATTGAATAAACAATCTAATTTATAGTATAAAATGACAGAAAAAAGAGACAGAAGAGCAAACTCTAGGCACTGATTGCCTCGATGTGTGATGCAGTCAAAATCATCTCGCATCAGTACGAGATCGTCCCGAATTTGACGAGATCGCCTCCGATCTTGACAGGTTCGTCGGCTGCGATAGGTGCTGGCTCCGGCTGAAAACCAGTGGTGTACCTACAATGAAATGACTATAGGACTAATGCAAAATATGAATTACGATGTTTTAGAGCATAAGGGTTCAATTTGCATAAAAATTCAGCCAGGGGTTGGGGAGGGAAAAGTCTTAGAGTTAAATAGGCATAGGATAGTTGTTGGGAGGTTGGAGATCATCCCAATTTGGGAGATCTCCAACGAGGGAGGGGTCCCAACGGCACAGACATGCTTCTGCCCGGATTGGAGACCCGTTGGAATGGATTCCAACTATGCAAATTCAGTTTTGCGACGAAATCGTCTGGACGTTCTAGTCCAGACGAAATCGTCAAATCTAGGGCGATATCGCCTGATCGGAAACGATATCATCAAACGGTAAAAACAACTGCTAAAAATGGCGTGGAAAAGGAGGAAACGGGTTTCTCAGCGGTTAACGGGCGGTTTGGGAGGTTAAATTTGAATTTAAATTTATTTACTAAGGTGAATGTAATTATTCCAATTTTACTGCGTCAATTTTAGGGTGCTACAAATATGATAAAGAGAAAGTAAAGATTATGGAGGACCTAACCAACTCAATTGCTAATACAATGAGGTCTAAAGATAAATTTTAAGCAGAGGTTTTAGAATGTGAAATGTTAGAGCATGAGGTAGCTTCACTAAGAAAGGAAGTAAAAGATTCTAAGGACAAGTTACAAAGGTTTGGGATAAGATCAAATAACTTGGATAAGATTATCAAGCTAGAAAGATCTTTGTCAAACAAAACAAGGCCTGATTTTGAACAAGTACAAAGAAAACAAGGAGAGGAGTCAATCTCAAGCTTATAAGAATAAGAAGCTTTAGAAGAAGAGAGTGTAAGAGAAAGTGAGACTTCTGAGTATGAGTTGGACAATAAATAGTTCAACAAGAGAACGAATAATGCGCAAATGAGGAACATATGGAATAGGAAGCAACACAGGGTAGAAGAGACTAAGAGACCAATGGGGTCAAGGCAAGGTAGTTTCAATGGACGATGCTTCTCATGTCATAGGTTTGGTCACAAGGCTACACAGTGGAAGACACATGAAATACAAAGATATGGAAATTTTAGAAATAAGCAATTGTTTCAAGGGTATTGCTACTCTTGTAATTATTTTAGGCACAAGGTAGTAAATAGCAGGGTTCATGACTGGAATGGATATGGATTCACCAAGAGGAACTACAAGATATTTGCACATTAAAGGAATCACAACATTAAGTGCTATAAGTTCAATAATGTTGGGCACATAGCTAAGTGGTGTAGAGAAGAAATTCCAAAGACAAGAAGGAACATGAATAGTCAAAGAAATCATAAGGATCAGTTGAGGAATAAAGTGGACAAAGGTAAATATTAGTGCTTGCTGGAAGTAGAAATACTCCCACCCCATAATTAACCACCTCAAGAGGAGGTGGGAGAGGGGCTAATCTAAAAGTATCATTCTTAGCCCTAAGACCCAAAGGTGACCCTCTACCATTGATGTCAAATGGGGAGATATTTGAGTTAGGGGGAAAGCATTCAGTTAGGGGGAGCATAATAGAAAAAGGTAAAGGAAATGGTAAAATAAAAATGGGTTGCCATCAATGACAAAGGGGGAGATTATTGTAAATATGAGAAAGGTTTGTTGTCATTAATATCATGAGGATGATGACCAAGTTTCAATGTCATCCATGCATTTATGTTAAAATGTTGATATCCAAATTTTGGTGTTATAAATGTCCTCCAGTGGTTTTTCAAGCAAGGCAAGAAGCAGGTTGTTAAAAATAATAATATTATAATATATAATATTATAATATTTTTTGGTTATAGTTTGGTGTGAAGAGAAACAAAATTTGTGGAATGATAAATTTTTTATTTTCCAAAAGACCCATGTGAGAGTTTATAATATCCTAAGTTTTAAATTATTTAAATATAAATATTTTACCTAAAGGAAAAATTTAAATTTAAATTAATTTAAAGGGCCATAATTCGAATTAAAATTGAAATCAAATTATTTCATCCATCGATGTGTTTGAAGATATCACCATGCATATAAAAGGGGGTAAGAACCCACCTTAGTAAAAATTATCCATGCGATCAATTTGAGTGAAAAATGAATTCATGCACCAAAGGTTTCAAGGGAATCACATGTGTTAGAAGATTTAAAGAGGAATACCAAGGCATAAGTGTTAGTGGAGTGCATTTCTTAAATGCAAGGTGTTGGTAGCATAGTTGGCAGCAAGGGCAGTGGTAAGTCTCTCACAAGCGACAGGTCACCAGTTTTAATCTATGCGACTATGTTTTGGGTAAGGCAAAGTTGGTTTTCATTTTGTTCATGACGTCAATGAAAGCTTAAGAGGGATGTGTGAGCCTCATTCATTGCGTGTGGGTACACAATCTACTTGGTGGGTGCGCATTGTGCAGAGGCCCTTCGAAGAAGAGGATCATGATGTCAAAACCCACTGAAACCCTTTTTGCGGCAATTAAAAAGTATGCACTCATTTGCGTAGGTTTGACATTGCACGTAAAATGCATAAAGGTGGAAATTAAATTTTTTTATTTCCTAAAGGTTTTTATTATTAAAATTTGCATAGTTAAAAGGTTTTATGAGTTATAAAAGGAGATAAAATGGTATACAAAGTTTTAATTTGTGTGTTTTATTTTTAAGTGGTTAAAAGGAGTTATAAGGGTGCCAAGGGTGTTAGATATTTTGTTGAAATAAATTTATATTATAAAAATTTATTTGAGAGGAGAAATAAGGTATAGTTGATTTTGGATATTGAGGACACTAGTCTCCAGTGGATAGATATCCATTAGCCATGGTAGAGAGGACAAAGGTCTTTAGTGGAGAGATATCCACAATCTAGAGCAGTGGAGGCAGTAGTCTTCTAGAAGATCACCAGCAAAATCAGAGAAGGAGTTCTCCTATGGATAGAGATCCACAAACCAAGTGAGAATATTTGTGTCTCCTATGGATAGAGATCCATGAAATTAATTAGAGGATTGGTGTCTCCTTTGGATAGAGGTCCATAAATATTGTAATAGTGAAAGTATTCCTAAGAAATTGATTGAGAAAATATTAGTGAAATATTTTATCTGTGGAGTAACCCACATTGGGTGAACCACATTAAATTGATGTCTCTATTATGTGTGGTGATTTGTGCATTGATTTTATTACTGTTGTTGATATTGAATTGATATATTGGATCATATAGCTTGATTAAATAAAATTAAAAAGTGGTCTTATACTGTTCACCCCCCTCTTAGTATAAGCTTGTGTTTTTTAATCGGTATCAAAGGGGGTTCCTTCAGAAGAGTTTAATAGCTTGAAGGAAAATATTACAAGAACACATATGGATTCTAAGGATGGATCTTCAATAAATTCAACACCATTGTTCTATGGGAACAATTATATACTTTGGATTATGAGAATGAAGATTCACCTGATGGCACCTGGAAATGAGGTATGGGAAGCAATTGAGAATGGATACATACTGCCAGCTATTCCACCTACAGGTAAATATGGTAAGTGTAGCACCCTAAAATTGGCACAGTTAAACCTTAGTAAAAAGATAAAAATTTGAATTTTAAACCCAAACCGCCCGTTACCCGCTTTCCTCATTTTTTGTGCCATTTTTAGGATTTGTTTTGACCGTTGGACGATATCGTCGCAGATCAGACGAAATCATCCCAGATCTGACAAATTCGTCTGGAACAGAACATCCAGACGATTTTGTCCTAAAATCAAATTTTCATAATTAGCTTCTGTTTCAACAACTTCTCTAACTTGGGTAGAAAGTGTTTCTACACAGTTAGAGTCTCCCCCGTTGGAGATCTCCCAAATTGGGATGATTTTCAACCTCCTAACCTCTCCCTAATCCTATATAAACTAGTATTTTATCAGTTTATCCCCCTGAACCCCCTATATCATGGATTTCCATGCAGAGTTAGTTCCATATGCATTAGAGCATCCTCGAACCATTGTTTGCATTCTATATTTCATGTTTTCTCGTAGGAATTTTACTATTTTTCAGTCAGAGCAAGCTTGGATCGTCACAGACGATTCCAGACGATTTCAGATGATCCTGTCGAGGAGCATAGATGATCTCATATTATTGGAGGTGATCCTAACTGTAGTCCAGATTGGGGGCAATCAGAACCCAGAGTTTGCATTTCCTTATTATTTTTCTACATTTATTTATGCATTATCTTAGGCTATTATATTTATGCATCCTGGAGTTCACCTCATTTAGCATAGATATATGATGAAGTCAAAATAAATTGTCAAATTGATGCATTTCCTTTTAATTGCTATCTAGATCTATCATTTAGGCAAATTCATTGTTATTTCTATCATTTCCCCTTGCTTTTGTAGTTGCATTTTTGGTATTTTGTATCTATTTTTGTGATTGTAGGTTTCTGACGAATTCATCTGACGAATTTTTTAGATCATCGACGATCCTGTCTGATCTTAGATGGTTGACTATGATCTAAAATGATTATGTGCAATTCCAGATGATTTTTTATGATTCAAGACAATTTAGACTTCTACAAACCGTAGAATATTCATTCAGACATCTGAAATCAGGTATATTCTACCCTATTTAGCACATTCTCTGTGTTCAAAATTTATTCATGTTTTTTGTATCCATAAAAATTAGCATCGACATATATATTAGCTTATATTCATCTTGTCCAAACCTAGGAATTGAATGATTGAATATAAAATGAATACATCAAAGATGTCATCAACCTTGGTGTGGAAACTGCCACTCAAAAGTTTCCTGGTGAACCCACCATCTGTCGAAAATTCACCCTTATACCCCTCCCCTGAGAGGCAATATCTTCAAATGGCCTCTCAATTTGAGGTATTGTCCCATCCTTCTCGCATCCCCCTTTTGGGCACGGATCCTATAGCCTGAAGGTAAGGATGCAAAAAATTTGGAGCGATACATTTTGGTGAACCCGACATGAAAACTAAAAACCTTTTGAAAACAATCCAAAAAAAAAAAAAAACATAAATGCATTTAGAATCAAATATTGCATATCATATTTAGATGTAGATTATAATAAAAGATGAGCTGTCACCATTAATGTTGGGAATCAATTAGCAGCTATAGAGATTACTTCTATACTTAGAGTACCTCAAACAAATAGGGTTCAACCTTTATGGGATGAACTTAATAGGAGATTGAATATCATTGAGTCTAGATCAACCAAACTTAGGCAAATCAAGAGGTTTTTCCTGGATAGAATCCTAGATCCTGATCAAGTGACCTTGTATCATGAGCTTTAGAGAGCTTTCCATAGGTGGTTAGCAGATAAAAGAGCCCTTGTGTCTTCTAAATTGTACACCTTTGAGGAATACCTTGATAATGCAATTGTAGTACATAAATTTCTATCTCGTATAAAGGATCAAGAGGTCGTTCTTACGGATAGAAAGATATGGAATAGAGTTCCTAGAGATGTTTTATATCGAGAGTATTGCCATGAACTCTATTTTTACAAGACAGAGTCAAAAATAGATAACATCACCATAGCACACTTTTTTAAGTTCCTAAAAAACCATTTCCAATTTGAAGAGGAGCATTTCATGACTCCTGATGAACTTGATCCTATCAATGACATCTATAAACTATTTATAGAAAACTAAGCCATTATTTTATTATTATTATTTCTTGCATTTAGTGTGTTGTTTGTTGTCTTTATAATCATAAAAACAAAACAAAACAAAATAAAAATAAAAATAAAACAAAATATAACAAAAATCAAAACATTTTCTTTTAAGCATTATAGTAGGTATATAATTAAAATATATACCTCCCAAATTTGTTGCAAATATATTAATATATATTTGCTAAAATCTAAATTTAAACATAATGACTAGACTCGGGAATGGAAAACAGACTGAAGTAGAAGAAGAATGGTTAGGAAAAATGGTAAATAAACCAGATGTCCTTCCTGAAGACCCAATTCAGGAAGAAGGAACCCTAGACCAACAGAAGAAGAGTTTTTTGACACAAATGAACAAAGAGAAATTTTTAGAGAGGAAGGATCCTCATCTCTTAAAATATCTCCAGAAGGAGCTGTTACTTTTGAGAACATGGAAAATTTCTGGAAGTTCCTCAATACTAATATTGGCACTCTTAATAGAGCAGTCCATATGGACAAAGATCAAATTAGTGACACTCAAGCAACCCTAGAAGACATATATCACACATGCACTAATCCCTTGTCCTTTGTTGATCAAGAAAGTGATCAAGCTGGACCATCCAATTTGGATATTGCCACTATAATCCAAAACATGCAACTACAACAGGTTACCCAACCATCTAGAGTACCTGTTAACAAGCCTAGGGTTATTCCCACACAAAATAAACCATCATTCACTGCTCTATTTTGCCAAGTTATTGATCAACATACGTTAAATCAACAAAATCCTAAAACAAAACCAAATATGAATTTCCAACAATCTAAGGGTACAACAAAATGCTACAACAAATATTCTTCATAATACTCTTCCTACCAACCATTTGCATAGCAACAATATAGCATCCAATCCTTACGTCATGTCATACTATGCTCACAAAATCCCATAATCATGTACCACCAAACCAATATGGTGGACAAATTGGTAATATGGAATCCATGGTGAAACAGTTAGTCTCTCGCATGGACAAGATAGATCCCTACCGTCCCTCATACAATTATTGAGAGATGTGTAGTCAGCCTCTAGATCCTACAGTTGTAGCACAACCATATCCTAAACACTTTCCTATACCTGTCCTACCAATATACAAAGGAACTAAAGATCCCATAGAGCATCTTCGTATGTTTAGGATAGCATGTCATGATATATCACATGATGATTTGTTATTACTAAAAATGTTCCCAAAAAGTTTAGGAGGGATGGCATTAGAATGGTATTATCAACTACCCACTCATTCTTTGAGAAATTTCAAAGAAACCGCCAAGTCTTTTGTGCATCAATTTAGTGCCTACATTGAAAGGCATGTAACCATTAAATATTTGTACAACCTAAAACAAGACAGAGATGAATTTTTTGCTGATTTCCTAGCTCGATGGAGATAGTTGATAGGAAAATTGCATTTTGTGTTACCTTATTGAGAAATGTTGGATATATTTATCAATAATTTACAAGAACAACTATCCTATGAGTTATCAACTGCTACCTTGACCATCTTCGATCAAGATATAGATTTAGCTCGAAGAGTGGAAGATGCTCTTGTTCGGAGAGGTTAGCTTAAAAAGAAATATGATTAGAAAACATCCAGAAATCAATATAAAAATAAACAAGTTGTGGGTGATGGAGTCACTGATAGTAGAAATATCGCTACTATTAATGTTGTGAAAACAATAGAGAAATTTATACTGAAACCTCCTGATAAACCACCCCGAGAATTTACTAGGTTAAATCAACCTTTATCAACCATTCTCCCGCAATTACTAGCACGAGGATTGATCCAATTACCAAATATCCAGGAACCTGATCCAACTATACCCGAATACAAAGCTGATTTACATTGTGATTTCCATAGAGGACCTGGATACACTACCAATTCTTGTAAAATATTAAAACATAAAATACAAGACCTGATTGATAACAATGAGATGGAGGTGTAAGCCTTTCAACCTAAACAAAATCCTCCTAATAATGCTCAAAAGAACATTCCCAAAAATTAGAATCAGAATGCCAATCAATCATTGGACATATTTCAACATCCTTTACCAAAGCATGGTAAAGAGGTGGCTAATCAAATTGAGCATCATAATTTCCCCCCTCCTACCCGATATGTAGGAACTATTAGTGGACATTTACCTATTCATGATCCGCAAATCTTTGACACAACTTTATCCATGGTTAAGGCTAGACCTCTACATAATGTTTGGACACCTGATCTTAGTGATACCGAATATGATACTGAAAGTGACATGGAAATCACCTCAAATCAATCGAATAGTTTTGAAGATGAATTAGATGTTGTTCAACCCATCACAAATTCTATGGTTCTGGAAGAACCATTTCCTAGAAGAGTCACTACTCGACCATCTTCTCACAAATTACTTTCTAATGAACAAGTCATAAACACTAGACCAAGACCCATTCATCATCCGTAAAATAATATTGTAGGTACCATTGGAGTTTTTACTCGACAACAGGCTCAAAATTCTCAACAAGATCAAACTCAGAACGACGGATCAGCTCCATTTGTTTTGAAAAATCCCAATAAAGGGAATCATGCACCTAATGTTCAACCTAAACCTCCCTATAATATTCATGAACAATTATCAAATACTACAACTAGAATTTCCATTTTGAACCTTTTAAGATCTTCTCCTACCCATAGGGATGAATTAATGCTCACATTAAGCTAAATGATGGTACCACAAAATATTCAACCTGAAGCCATGTCCAATATTATCATAACTCAAGAAGTCGATTGTATTGACTTTTAGGATAGAGATATACCGCAACATAGTCTACATAAGGATAACCCCTTATATATTACTGCCCTAATTGGAGATGTAGAAGTTAAACGAGTCTTGATTGATAATGGTTCATCTTTAAACAGTTGCACTTTTGACTTCTTCCAAATATTTGGGTTTAGAAGTGATGAAATGAAAAGAATTGATATGATTATAAAATCATTCAATGACGAAACACAAGAAACGTGTGGAGTTATTACTATTCCATTGCAAGTTGGTCCTAGAACCTTAGACATGACCGTGTTTATTATGCATTGCCCTGCATTGTACAATATACTTTTGGGTCACCCTTGGATCAACGTGATGCGAGCTGTTCCCTCAACTTTACATTAGTGTGTTAAATTCAAATTTAAAAATTAGTTGGTTACCATTCATGGTGATCCTAGACCCTTTGATATGTGTGCTTTGGTAGAACCTGTTGGAGTTCAATTTTGCCTTGCTCTGTCATACACACATTCTAATTCTAATCATCCATCTAAACGTGTGAAACACACACCAATAACATCATCTACTTTTTATCCATCAACTCCACCTCTACATATAGTTCAACCATATTTTGAACAAACCACATTAGGACCTCAAGAAGATCCTAAACCCACAACCAATGCTTCTTGTTTTACTCCTATAACTTCCATACCTGTAGACCTGTCCATCGACATCTCTACAATGTCTACGCCTATCAAAGGCATGTTTTCTGCATCCAAAAACATAGAAAATGATTCTTCTACCTCTTACGCTCTTACTGATGAGCTCTTACTCGATTTATCTAAAATTCTTGTATAAAAAAAAAACATTGCTATGCAAGATTCCCATATTTTAAATAAATTTCCACCCTCTCCTTGTACTTTGGGCCTCCCACAACCTATGGGAATTATCTACCAAGTCGGGAGTTGTGCTTTTATTTATAAGGGATATGACTAGGGAAGAATACCTAGAAACATCAAGACTCATTATGATGGATATGCTCGATGTTATTTTGATAATGAGTATATTAAAGATAAGCCTATAATGCTTATATTGGGCTATAAAGGGAAAGGTTTGGGACCTTCCCAAAATGGTATGAAATAACCTTTTGAGGTATAACCATGGCCTGCCCGATGTGGTGTGGGCCTATTTCCTAGTAAATGTTAGCCCTTCACATTTGAGGATGATGACCATCTTATATGTTACCAAGATTATTTGAATAAACGCGATGCTTTACATTTAAGGGATAAACAATTTACATGCAATATGCTATCCATAGCTTACCCTGAGATGATTGTTGAATCCGACGATGAGTTGGATGGGGATATTTTCCATGATGTCTCCATTGAGGACTTTTTACATAACAAATTTTATTTTGATGGCTCTATACCTAGTATAGCCCAGCTTGAGGCCACGACTCCTCAAGATGAATTATCCAAGTTAACCTTTGGAAGAATTACAAGAATTAGGCGTTTCACCCGCCCCATCTAATTTTGAGAGAGATCTACATATGGAAGTTGAAAACATTATAAAAATTAACATTGGAACCGAAGATAACCCTCACATCATCAACAGTGAATCAGAATTGAGTCAAGAAAAACAAGCTACATACATTGCATTTCTTAAAGAATATGAAGACGTTTTTGCTTGGACATATGAAGATATTCCAAGATTAGACCCTTCTATAGTTATGCATAACCTAGTAGTCCATCCGAATGCTAAACCTGTTAAATAGAAACTTAGAAAAATGCATCCTAAAGTGGCCTTACTAGTCAAAGGAGAATTAGAAAAACTCTTGAAGGTTATTTTTATACAAGCTATTGATTATGTTGAATGGATCTCAAATGTGGTTCCAATAACTAAGAAAGAAGCTACCAAAGTTAGGTTTTGCACAGACTTTAGAGATATTAATGCTGCATGCCCTAAAGATGATTTTCCTCTTCCCAACATGGATTAGATCATTTATTTTATTGTTAGGAGAGGAATGATATCCCTAATAGATGGATTATTCTGGTTATAATCAGATCAGGATAGCTTCTAAATATCAGGCTAAAACAACATTTATTACTCCTTGGGGAACCTGTAGCACCCTAAAATTAGCACGGTTAAAACCTTAGTAAAAAGATAAAATATTAAAATTTGAATTTCAACCCAAAACTGCCCGTTAAACCGCATTTTATCCGCTTTCCCCATTTTCTGTGCCATATTTAGGATTTGTTTTGACTGTTGGACGATATCGTCTCAGATTAGACAAAATCATCCCTGATCTGACGATTTCGTCTGGAATAGAACGTCCAGATGATTTTGTCCCAAAACTAAATTTTCATAATTAGCTTCTATTTCAACAAACTCTCCAACTCAGGCAGAAGCGTGTCTGCATAGTTGGAGATTTCCTTGTTGGAGATCTCCTAGATTGGGATGATCCCCAACCTCCCAAACCTCTTCCTAATCCTATATAAACTAGGATTTTTCTAGTTTATCCCCCTGCCTCCCTGCCTAATTCTTGTTGATTCTCCCTGAACTCCCAACCCCTTTGTTGATAGGATTTCATTGCAGATTTAGCTCTTTATTCCTTTGTATTATTGCTTGCATTTGGTATTTTTGCATTTTTATTTGCAGGAACTCTACTGTTTTTCAGTCAAAGCTAGCTTAGATCGACCCAGATGATCTCAGACGATTACAGATGATTTTGTACTATTGGAGGTGATCCTTACTATAGTCCAGATTGAGGACTGTCTGAGTTTAGAGTTTGCATTCTCTTAAGCTTTTCTATATTTTTCATAATATATCTCTGCATTATTTTAAGTTATTATGTTTTATGCATCTTGGAGTTCACCTCATTTAGCATAATTGCATGATAAAGGTAAAATCAATCATTAAATTTACTACATTTCCTCATTTGTTATTAGACACTATTATTTAGGCATGTTTGTTGTCATTTCTACCATTATCCCTTGCTTCTGCATTTGTATATTTGGTATTTTGTGTCTTTTTTTGTGATTGCAAGTTTTTGATGAATTTGTCTTACGAATTCGTCAGATTTTAGATGATTTTGTCCGATTTTAGATGACCTACTATGATTTGAGATGATCCTAAAAAATGTCAGATGATTACATACAAACTAAGACGATCTAAATTGCTACAAGACTTAGAATCTCCATCAAAAATTTGAAATCAGGTATGACATCCTCTAGTTAGCATATTCTCTATTATTTGCATCCATTTCTATTTTTTGTATTCATCTAAATCCACATTGGCATATAGAATAGTTTAGATTCATATTGGCCAAACCTAGGAGTTGAATGATCAAGCATAAAAATGAACCCATCAAACACACTATCAACCTAGGCGTGGAAACTGCCATCCAAAAGTTTCCTGGTGAACCCACCATCCGTAAAAAATTCACCCTTATACACCTCCCCCGAGAGGTGGGACCTTCAAAGGCCTCTCAGTATGAGGTATTGTCCTATCCTTTTCACATCCCCCTTCCGGGCATGGATCCTATAGCCTGAAGGTAAGGGTGCAAAAAATTTTGAGCGATATAGAACCTTTTGTTGGAAAGTGATGCCATTCGATTTAAATAATGCAGGTGCAACATATCAACGAGCCATGACTTATATCTTTCATGATATGATGCATGATATTCTACATGATTATGTAGATGATATTATATCTTGTTCCATCAAAGAAGATGATCATTTAGATGACTTGAGAAAAGTATTTGATCGGTTAAGGGAATATTTTATCCGACTAAATCCAGCCAAATGTATATTCGGAGTTAAGATCGATAAATTATTGGGGGTTATCATTTCTTTATGTGGCATTGAAATTGACCCTCTCAAGATCGCAGATATCACTAATATGCTCGCACCCACAAATATATCTGAATTACGAAGTTTACAAGGTAAGCTTCAAGCTATCCGTCGCTTCATCAATAAGTTGGACAAAACCAGATCCTTTCTTAAGCTTCTTAAGAAAGATGTCTCTTTTCATTGGGATGATGAATGCCAAGAAGCATTTGAACTACTTAAGCAATATCTCCTTAAACCACCGGTGCTTTCCCCACCTAGATCTGATCGTCCATTTATCTTGTACATTTTTGCTTCAAATTTTGCCTTAGGAGCTATGTTAGCTCAACTTGACGATGAGAAGAAAGAACGTGCTAATTATTACATCAGCAGAACCTTAATCAGTTATGAAACTCGTTATACGGTATTAGAGAAGTTATGTCTCATAGTTGTATTTTCTACACAAAAACTATGCCATTATATACTCAGTCAAAAAATGTATGTTATTGCTAAATTCAATCCTTTACGGTATCTCATGAGTTGACCATACTTATCTGGTCGCACAGCCAAATGGGTTCTTGCTCTAAGCGAGTTTGAACTCACGTTTATAGGACAAAAGTTTGTTAAAGGTCAAATAATAGCATATCAATTAGCTGTTATGCCCTTAGAGTCTACCCATCCCCTCATCATTGAGTTTCCTTATGAATGCCTTAAATTAGAGGCAGACCATCCTGAGCAATGGTCCCTATACTTTGATGGAGCCCAATGCATGAGTGGGGCTGGTGTAGGTATTATTTTAATATCTCCACATAAACATCTTATACCTCTGTACTTCAAACTAACATTTGCTTGCACCAATAATACTATTGAATATGAGGCTCTAATCCTTGGATTACAAGCTGCCTTGGCACTAAAAATTAAAAATTTATTGGTTTTTGATGATTCTCAACTTGTCATAAATCAAATCAATGATGTTTATCAGACTAGAGATGATAAATTACATCCATATAAAGCATATGTCTTACAATTATTATCTCTATTTAATCAAGTTACCTTGGAAGTTATTCCTCGAACTAGCAATCGTGTGGCTGATGCTATGGGAGTAGCTGCATCTCTTTTGCCCTTGGAGTTAAATGATGAATATGCTACCATCATTATTCGTCAACTCCAAGAACCTGCTTCAAGAAAATCATGCTTAGAACCTTTGGATGTGTTTTTAATCAACGAAACTACTCCTGAACCATGATACACTGATATATTTAATTTTCTTCAAAATGTGACCTTTCTTGAAGGTTGTAATCGCAACCAGCATCGGTTATTACGTAGACGAGCTAGTCACTTCGTAATTATCAATAATACCTTTTATAGGATATCTTTTGAATGCATCTTAATGAGATGTTTGAATCTAGCAAAATCTAGATCTGCTTTGAGTGAAGCCCATAATGGATCTTGTGGGGGGCATTTTAGTGGTAGCGCCACTACTAAGAAGCTCCTTAGGATAGGATATTTTTGGCCTACCATGTAAAATGATGCACATGATTATGTGTGCCATTGTGACAAATTCTAGAAACACGCTGACCTTGTCCATGCACCTGCACAATAACTATAGGCTATTTCATCTCCTTGGCCCTTTTCAAAATGGGGCTTAGACATCATTGGAAAAATCAACCCTTTGTCATCTGATGGAAACAAATTCATCATAACCACCACTGAGTATTTCACGAAATGGGTTGAAGCTATGCCCTTAGCTTCTTGCACTGGAACCCAAGTTTCCAAGTTTATTTTTAATCAAATTATTTGTAGGTTCATAATTCCTGCAAATCTCATCTCAGATAATGGAACTTGTTTTAAAAATAAATATGTCAAAAAATTATATCAAAAATATAAAATTCAACATCGTTGGTCCATTCCCTATTATCCTTAGGGTAATGGCCAAGCAGAAGCATCTAACAAAACATTAATCAAAATCCTCAAAATACTGGTCAATAAGTCTGGTCGAGATTGGCACATCCAATTATATCCGGCTTTGTGGGCTTATCAAACTAGCGTTCATACCCCCACAGACACTTCACCTTTTGTTTTGGTTTATGGTGCTGAAGCTATTTTTCCCTTTGAATTAGAAGTTCCTTCTTTAGCTCTACTACTTCAAGATACTGAAGTAGGAGATGAATATCATGCTTGGCGATTTAGTCAGTTGGAACTCCTAGATGAAAAGCACATCAATGCTTTGGAGCATCTTCGTGCCTACCAAAACAAGCTTAAGAGAGCATACCTCAAGAAAGTTCATCATCGATCCTTTGAGATCGACGACCTTGTCTTAAGAGAAAATCAAAAAAATACTAATGCAACTAAAGACCTTAATGGTAAATTTGAGCCCAACTGGCTTGGACCATATGTCATCACTGCTAAATTTGGATCAGGAGCATATCGATTAGCTACCTTAGATGGTAAAGATCTTAAAGAACCTATGAACATTATGCATCTTAAGCATTATTATGCATAATCTTGGGTCATTTCATCATTAGTATATATTGTATTTTGCATATTGTTTCATTTTATCCATTTATATCAAAATATTTTTCAAAAATAGTAACAATATTTATTTTTTCAATTCATCACTCAAAATCAAAATATAAAAACATCAAAATCCTCAAAATCTTCAAAAACATCTTTTATTTTCATACCTGTCAATTTTTGAAGTATTGCAGTTATATTTTCAATTATTTTAGATAAATTAGCATTTATTTGGAATCCCGCACTTTCACACTCACAAGCATAAATATCTTGATTTTATTTGGTATGATTATTAATCTCTCTTATATAAAAGTCCACAGTTGAATTAAATAAAGTTTTGAGCATAGAGAACTGATCTTGTTATTTACTTGAACCAAGCATATCTTTTCACATTAAAATGATTCAATTGCAAATTCCATATGATGCTACATAGTAGAAGTGGTTTTTTGAGCGAAAAGTTTCCCCTGCTATCCTATCATGCACATGGTCTAGAATCTTTGAGAATTGACAAAAGGACAAGCTCACCCCTACCCGGAATAAAAATCCCTTGCTCTACAGCCAATCCGAGAAAGTATCCCTAGTATAGGAAGCAAAAGAAAAAGTCAAAGCAAAAGAGAAAAAGAAAAATATTATTTTGTATCATCACAGCAATATTTCAGCATTATCTCAATATCAAGCAAAAATACAAAAAAAAAAAAAAAGAGAAAAGCAAAAGCAAAAAGCAATAAAATCCTTTTCCCTACCCATTGAAAAGAAAATAAGGGTGAATGAGCTTGAATCCCTAGAATTCTCAATTATTCGAAAACTATGAGGTAAGCCCCATAACAGGTGGTTTGTGCCCAACCCGCTTGGCCTTGGGTAATTCCTAGCATGGTGATATGTCTGTCACATTAGCGACCTTATTTTGTACAGACCTATGTTAGCTTATGGATTAGCTAGCTCTTGATAACCCAAATTACATAGTAGTCTGGTACGATTACATGCATATAAATCATGGTCAAGGAACACTCATTTGGTTAAGTCAAATTACTTGTATCAAATTTTCTTGCTCAAAATTGGTGAATGAACAATACAATTGCAGACACATTTGTATTTGAGAGATTCCGTATCATTATGATAAAGAAATATCGGTAATGAAATCACATTTGCACATGAGGGTTCCTTATAAATCTACATTTGTCTTTGAGATAATGTAAAATATTTCTGCAACTCTTTTTGGAATAATTTTATCTTCTTATTTCAGAACATCTGTTTAGTATAAAAATAATTATATACATTGTTTTCAAAAATCTCAAAATGCTTTCGAACAACATATGACACACATATAATCAATAAAATTCATGTTCATATTATTATTTTTTGTTTATCAAAAGTTAAAAAATCAATCATGCAATAAAACTAAAATATCAATTTCTTTTTTGGACTTCGCGATGATGGTATAAGTCTATACCTCTAATTCTATGCCTAGCACAAACCATTGTTCTAATTTTTTTTTCTATTTATTTTAAAAATTTCATAAAAACATATGGCTTACATCATTATGTTACACAATTGTGCTTTAAAACAAACGAACACCTATTCTATTTCATGTCATTATGTCAACATTCAATTTTGCAATGATGGTATAGTTCTTAGGGACTTATTCAAAAATTTTATCACACTTAAGAATTTATTCCTAGCAAAATCATATTTCTTTAATATGTCATACCTAATATTTTTATGAAAATCTGAAAACAAATCACCACCATCATCATTTTTCATCATCACAACACAAAATATTAAGACAGTCTCTTAAGCACTCTTTTACTTTTAACAATATTTCTATCCTGGGATTAGCTTGACGACCAAGTGAGCAGCGACTCCATGAAATGGTCTATACCAACGACAATGTCCTTCAAAATTATTGTTAGAAGTCCCTTTTATTTTTTTTTCATCAAATCACACCACAAAATAACCAATTTATGCACATTAGATTATTTCATTTACAATTTTATGCCATGACATAAAAACATTATAATTATTTTCAACGATATAATTACATAAATAATCAATCACAAAATTCAAAATTAAAGCACCATACAACATATACACAAGTCATATCATCAAAAAGATAATCTATATATCTCAATAAATCATGTACATCATCTGGATTGGTATGCCACAATCAAAACCCTGGCATACTCAATCCCCTCAAAAAAATATAATAATACAGTTTGTAATCTATAACAGCTAGCCTCGAGAAGCCCTCGAGATCTCAGCCTCATCTCCTCCCCTGCCATGAGGTGGAGGAGGTGGTCCCATAGAGGTCTGGACTATGTCCTGGGTCCTTGTCGTCGATCGTGAGGATGTCCTCGATGATACCACCCTAATAGGCTCTGCAATGCCAATTGGCAACTACAACCTCTAACCCTCTGGCACCAGTTGGAAGTATACTCCCTGGTAGAATGCATTCTGGGCCATAGATTGCACCAACTCCTGTATGCTCACCCCTCCTCTTTGAGCCTTGAGACGTACAACCTCATTCGAAAGTGTCTGCACCTAAGCCCAAAAGCGGACAACCTTAGCCCGAAGAGCTACCGTCTTGTTTCTCTCCCCCACCTTGATACCATTGCCCTTATCGAGTGATGGTGGTCTCTCCCCCTACTACAAAGGGAATCTCTCCTCCCTTTGCCCTGTTGCCTACGACCTCTATGGAGCTTGACCCATCCTTTGGCATCTCTCCTGCAGAGACTGTCGTTGCTCTCTCCTACCATGACCCCATGCTACCTTAATAGTAGCCTGACGTCACCTCCCTAGCCTTTGCACCATAGTGTGTACTAGACCTTGTGCCCTTGTCATCCGAGGAGGGTGGATGCCTACATACCAGGAATTGTATCCGTCAGCAACCCCAACATCATCCCCATCCACTAGTTGGATAGGGGCATCATCTGCGTCCTGACTCTAGAATCGCTACATGTCTAGAGCCTCGCTCAGCGTAGTACTATCCTAAATAGTCTGGGAGTACTCGTAATCCCTGAGAGAAGGGATCCCCTACTGTAGACTAAGCTGGCATAGAACCCAGTCATAGCGATGGTGCTCTACCTCTCCCTATTCCATCCACAACTAGCAGACTTGCCTGATGCGAGCCAGCTCTTGCCCATACTTTGCCCACTTGAGGTGCTCTCACCATGGCCTCTAGGTAATCTGGTCCAGGATGAGGTCATCCAAAAACCTTCATGACATCGACAGATCTATCCATCGCTATGACCCCCTCTGTAACCACTAGTAGAAAACCCGAGGCATCTCCCGGTCAACCCCTATCAATGGGAGCCCTATAGGCCTCTGCACCATGATGTGTTCCCAGAACCAAACCTGTAGTAGTGATGTCAAGACTAGACATCAGCCTCCCTTGTATACAACCCCATGCAGGATCCTATATAGGCGGCATAGCACAAAATTGCCCTAAGAAAACCTGTAACCTTGGTCTCTCATGTCATAGACCACATCTAAGAGGAGCCACAATAACCTGCATCCACTCTAGTGGCACAATAGTAAGCCACCTACCACTCCTACCAAAACTTGAGTCAGCATAGATGTCCCAGGAATCTGCCTCAGTGACTCGATGTTCACTCCGCCCTTCTCTAGGGCAAATCTTAGGTCCCCAGTCAACCTCATCATTGCCTGGCCCTGATTAGCCGCATGCATCATCAACCATATCTATATGGGGATCCTCAAGATCCTCCATACATCCTCTAGCATGGGAGTCATCTCCCCTGTCGATAATTGGAAGCAGGATGACCCCGGATACCACCTCTCTACTAGGGCTGTCAGTAGCCCCATGTTTGTTGGTACTTGTGGCATCTCTGCCACATGCTGTAAACTGACCTGAGCCAGTCAGTCGCGCTTTGCCTGATCAAGCATGGCTATGTCATCTCGCAGCCCATCGTATTTCCACTCTCGACTCTTTAGTAATCCCTTCTGCAAAAAAAACAATAAAACAATAAAATTTATTAATAAATCAATCATTAAAATCAAATTACAAACATTTTAATCAAGCTTAATTTCTTAAAAATGATGATATCGTCCACCATTGGATGATATCGTCCCAAATTGGGCAAAATCATCCTTTGTAGGACGAAATCATCTACGATTTCATAACTTGGGGATCACCCCTTGTTGGATGACATCGCCCCTATATTACCAATTTTGCCTTACGACAAAATCGACGATCTAGGGACGATTTCGATGAAATTGAGACGATTTCATCCCGATGTCATCGACGACCTAAAAACAACTGCGATGCCCCAAAACATTCAAAATTTCAAATAAAAAATTGCACAAATTCAATTCAAACCTAATTTACTAATATTAGATCCTTACCCATAGCCCGCACTGGACCTCTGTCGCTCTGTGCGCTGTCTCAACCATTTTTCTCTCTATAGAGCTCTAGAACAGTAAAAATGAATAGTAAAAATGAATTAGGGTTTTACCCTATTTTTCTTAATTTTATTTAAAAATAACATTTTTTTTATTTTTGCTTTTTCGTGCTTTTACCTCAAATGTTCGATTTGGGTAAAAACACGAAGGGGGCACCATAGCCAGTAGTCGTACGATTCGACCTAGAATCGTCATCTAGAAAATTGAGTAAATTTTTGCTTTCTCGTAAAACGGAAAAAACTCATCTTTAACACATTTTCTTCAAAAAATTCTCTAAAGAGGGGGAAAATGTAGCACCCTAAAATTGGCACAATTAAACCTTAATAAAAAGATAAAATTTTGAATTTTAAACCCAAACCGCCCGTTAACCACATGTTACCTGCTTTCCTCATTTTTTGTGCCATTTTTAGGATTTGTTTTGACCCTTGGACGATATCGTCACAGATCAGATGAAATCATCCCAGATCTGACGAATTCATCTAGAACAGAATGTCCAAATGATTTTGTCCTAAAACCAAATTTTCATAATTAGCTTTTGTTTCAACAGCTTCTCTAACTTGGGCAAAAAGCGTGTCTGTGCGGTTAGAGTCTCCCCCATTGGAGATCTCCCAAATTGGGATGATTTCCAACCTCCTAACCTCTCCCTAATCCTATATAAACTAGGATTTTCTCATTTTATCCCCCTAAACCCCCTAGATGATGTATTTCCCTACAGAGTTAGTTTCGTATGCATTAGAGCATCCTCGCACCATCGTTTGCATTCTATATTTCATGTTTTCTCGCAATAATTTTACTGTTTTTCAGTCAAGCTTGGATCATCATAGGCAATTCCAAACTATTTTGCATGATCCTGTTGAGGAGCATAGACGATCTCATACGATCCTGTTGAGGATCATCATAGACGATCTCATACTATTTTGGAGACTACTAAGGATGAGTTGGACAATGAAGAGTTCAATAAGAAAATGAACAATGCACAAATGAGGAACAAATGGAACAGGAAGCAACACAGGGTAGAAGAGACTAAGAGACCAATGGGATAAAGGGAAGGTAGTTTCAATGGATGATGCTTCTCATGTCATAGGTTTGGTCATAAGGCTACATAATGCAAGACACATGAAAGATAAAAATATGGAAATTTTAGAAATAAATAGTTGTTTCAAGGGTATTGCTACTCTTGTAATCAATTTTGGCACAAGGTAGTAAATAGTAGGGTTCATGAAAGGAATGGATATTGCTTCACCAAGAGGAACTACAAGACATTTGCACCTTCAAGGAATCACAACATTAAGTTCTATAAGTGCAATAATGTTGGGCACATAACTAAGTGATGTAGAGTAGAAATTCTAGAGATGAGCAGGAACAAGAATAGTTAGAGGAATCAAAAGTATCAGTTGAGGAAGAAAGTGGACAAAGGTAAATATCAGTGCTTGTTAGAAGTAGAAATACTCCCACCCTAGAAATAAACAACTCAAGAGGAGGTGTGAGAGAGGCTAAGCTAAGAATCTCATTCTTAGCCCCGAGCCCCAAAGGTGACCCTTTACCATTTATGTCAAAGAGGGAGAGATTTGAGTTAGGGAAAGAGCATTCATTCAAGGGGAGCAGTTTCTTAGGGGGAGCAGAACAAAAAAAATAAAGGAAATGGTAAAATAAAAATGGGTTGCCATCAATGACAAAGGGGAAGATTTTTGGAAATATGAACAAGGTTTGTTGTCATTGATGTCAAAGAAGAAATCAAGGTTTGTCATCATAAATATCATGAGGATGATGACCAAGTTTCAATGTCATCCATGCATTTATGTAAAAAGGTTGATATCCAAATTTCGGTGTTGTAAATGTCCTCCAGTGGTTTTTCCAGCAAGGCAAGAAGCAGGTTGATAAAAATAATAATATTATAATATATAATATTATAATATTTTTTGGTTATAGTTTGGTGTGAAGAGAAACAAAGGTTGTGGAATGATACATTTATTATTTTCCAAAAGACCCATGTGAGAGTTTATAATATCCTAAGTTTTAAATTATTTAAATTTAAATATTTTACCTAAAGGTAAAATTTAAATTTAAATTAATTTAAAGGGCCATAATTTTAATTAAAATTGAAATCGAATTATTTCATCCACCGACATGTTTGAAGATATCACCATGAATATAAAAGGGGTTAGTAACCCACCTTGGTAAAAATTATCCATGCAATCAATTTGAGTGAAAAACAAATTCGTGCACAAAAGGTTTGAAGGGAATCACATGTGTTAGAAGATTTAAAGAGGAAGGCCAAGGCATAAATGATAGTGGAGCACATTTCTCAAATGCAAGGTGCTGGTAGCACAGTTGGAAATGAGAGTGGTGGTAAGTCACTCGCAAGCGATGGTCATGGGTTTGAATCCGTGCGACAGTAATTTGGGTAAGGCAAAGTTGGTTTTAATTTTTCTCACATTGTCAGAGGAAGCTTAAGAGGGAGGCGTGATCCTCATTCATTATGTGTGGGCACACAGCCCACTTGGTGGGTGCGCGCTGTGCGGAGGTACTTGGGAGAAGGATATCATGATGTCAAAACCCATCGAAACCCTTTTTGTTGCAATTAAAAGGTATGCGCTCATTTTATTAGGTTTGACATTGCACGCAAAATGCATAAAGGTGGAAATTAAATTTTTAATTTCCTAAGGCTTTTTATTATTAAAATTTGCATAGTTAAAAGGTTTTATGATTTATAAAAGTAGATAAAAGGGTATGCAAAGTTTTAATTTGTGTGTTTGATTTTTAAGTGGTTAAAAGAAGTTATAAGGGTGCCAAGGGTGTTAGATTATTTTTTGAAATAAAGTTATTTGAGAGAAGAAATAAGGCTTAGTTGATTTTTGATATTTTGACTTGGTGAAATATTTTGAAATAAAATACTAAGGACAAATTTTTGCTATCTAACCTTTGATATTGGCAAAAAGAGTGAGTGTGATTGAGACAGATTTTGAGATTCTAATTTTCTTCAAAGAAAAGGTATGGGCATATATTCCTTGTGAGTGAAATATTGTTGGATGTTGTGGATGCTAAGAGTGAAAAGGATTGTTTGATAAGCATTTTTTAGTTTCATTTTGATAAATCCAATGTTGATTAATGTGGGTTTTCTAGAATGAAAGTTGATACTAAAACCTTGTTTGATAAGCATTGTTGGAAATATTGAGTAAGCTTTCATATGCTTGATTAGGGTTTGTGAAAGATCATGAGTATCATTGTTATGTGAAGTTGAGAACTATATTTAACTAGGATTTGTGAAATATCATGAGTATCATTGTTATGTAAGGTTTATTTGATAAGTATTGTTAACTAAGCTTTCATTAAGTGAATGGTTGAGTGGAGTTGATTAGGCTTAGTTGATTGGAAGTGTTGGAGTGATAGTTCAAGTTCTATGAAAAAATTGTTCTTTATTTTTTAATTAAGTTGAAGGAAAGATTGAAAGTGATTAAGAATTTTTGTGAGTGAAATATATTGAGTCTCTAACAATTCTCTATATTTTTCTGTGGTAAAAAAGAGAGAGATAGTGAAAGTGGTTGAGAATTGTTGTGAGTGTGAAGCATATTGAGTCTCTAACCATTCTCTATATGTTTCTATAAGTTAAACAAGATTCTGTGTGAAGCTTTTTTGTGTGATTGAAGAGGTTTTATATGATAGGGTGAGTTGAATGGAATAATATTTTGTGAAATCTTGTGAGCAGATTTGAAGTCCTAGAGTGGACTTAAGGACCAAGTTTAGTAAGCTTTTGTGGAAGCTTACAATGTAGATTTGAGATAAGTATTGTTGAAGTCTTTTTGAGCATATTGGACAAGTTCTAGTGAGGACTTGTTGAGAAAATTGGACAAGTTCTAGTGAGGACTTATTGAGCAGATTTGAGGTAAGTCTTGGTGAATACTTGTTGAGTAGATTGGACAAGTTCTAGTGAGGGCTTGTTGATAAGATTTGAGGTAAGTATTTGTGAAGGCTTGTTGAGCATATTGGACAAGTTCTAGAGAGGACTTGTGGATATATTTGAGAAAAGTCTTTGAGAAGACTTGTGAGGAGAGTTGATTGATTGATTTGTTCAAAACTTGAGTTAAGGTTTGGGGTAGATCTAGTAGAGTTGATTTGTGATTGAGTCAAGCTTTGTGTTAAGGCTTAAGGATAGATTTGAAGATAGAGTTTGGTGCAAATTTGAGGACAGGTTTGTGCTTGACCAAAGATAGAGATTGAGCAGATTTGTGCTAGATCGAAGGACTATGTTTAGTGTAGATTTGAGACAGAGATTGAGCAGATTTCTACTATATAAAAGGATTGTGTTTAGTTTATATTTGAGATAGATATTGAGTAGAATATTTATGCTAAATCGAAGGACTGTTTTTAGTAAATATTTGAGATAGATATTGAGCAAATTTGTGCTACACCTAAGGGCTATGTTTAGTACAAATTTGAGATAAATACTGAGTATATTTGTGCTAGACCGAAGGACTGTGTTTTGTGTAGATTTGAGATAGAGCTTAGAGTAAGATTTGGAGGTGACAGAGTAGAGAATAGTAGTATCCACTAGAGAGAGATCCATTAACTAGGGCAGAGAGGACAAAGGTCTTCAATGGAGAGATATCCACAACCCAAAGTAATAGAGGTAGTACTCTTCTATAAAATCAGTAGCTAGAGCATAGGAGAAGGAGTTAGCCTGTGGATAGAGATCCACAAAATAGCTAAGGGGATTGGTGTATCCTATGGATAGAGATCCACTAACTTGATTAGGGGATTGGTTTCTCCTTTAGAAATAGGTCCATAAACATTGTAATAGGTAAAATATTCCTAAGAGATTTATTGAGAAAATATTAGTGAAATATTTTCTCCATGGAGTAGCCCACATTGGGTGAACCACATTAAATTGGTGTCTCTATTGTGTGTGGTGATTTGTGTATTGATTTGATTACTATTTTTGACATTGCATTGATATATTGGATCATATATCTTGATTAAAGAAAATTAAAAAATGGTCTTGTACTATTCACCCCCCTCTTAGTATAATATTTTCTTCTTCTCAAAAGGATCATGACAAAGAAAAAGCAAGAAAAAATAAAATAAAATAGTCAAAAACACAAAAATATGTGAATTTCTAAAGATAAATGAAGAAGAAAACTTTTGTTTTCATGGATATACTAATAGGCAGTAAGGTAGTAGATTTCATAGACACATATATTGAGCCCAAAAGATGGAAATAAGTCCATATTGCCAATTCTTAAGCTCAAACTACAATTTCCATAAAAGAATTAAAATTTTTATTGAATGCAATAGTAATCCCATCTGGCATATTTCATGATATCTCTTTTTGGAAAGAAATCGATTCTGGTCTTTTCTCTGTAAAATATGCACATCAACTGAATCTAAATCTCCAAACTGTCCACATTCCTTTTAATCTAGTTTGGTATAAACACCTTATTCCAAAAATTGATTTCTTTTCTTGGCTATCTATCCAAAGCAAAATCCTTAAGACTGATAATCTCATGAAAAGAGGTATGGTCATTCCTAAAAGATGTCATATTTGTATGGTTGCTTGGGAATTTTCTAAACATATATTTATGGAATTTTCTTTCTCTAATATTGCCATGGATCACCTTATGTCCACCTTCCACATCTATTGTAGCCATCCCAATTCCCTAGCACATTTTTTCACCCAATGACCAATACCTTTCAAAATTCTAGGTTGTCTTCTTTATGGAAAGTGTACCTTCACCATATCTTGTGGAAAATATGGCTTAAAAGAAACAATAGTATTTTTAAATACCTCAAAATATCCTATCATTGTTGCCAATAAAACTATCACCTTTTTTGGTGAAAATTCTAAACTTTTCCCTTGTCTCAAGCCCCCTGATTCTAGACTTGAGTCCACTCTTTTCCTATCTCTAAAAATTCCCTATAACACCAATTCCATTCCTTCAATCCTCCATCCCAAAATTGGTGCTCACTAGAAACATCCTCCTATTGGGTGGCTTAAGCTTAATTATGATGGTGCTTCTAAAGGGAATCCGGGAGTTGTTGGAGTTGGAGGATTGGTTAGGGATCACAATGGGTAAATCATAGTGGCCTATGTTGAGCACCTAGGCCTTAAAACTAATAACTATGCTAAAGTTCAAGATTTATGGAGAGGTTTAGACATAGTCAAAGACTACAAGGGCAATTTACAAATCAAAGGAGATTCCTTGAATATTACAAATTCTATCAATAGCAACATAATTCCTTCATGGAATGTGAGAACTATTATCTAGGAAGCCAAAAAGTACATTCAAAATTTTAGCAACACCATGAAAAATCATGTGTTTCAAGAAGCAAACAAGTATGCTGATGTGCTCACCAATATTAGGATTTTTCATAAAAAATTGTCTATTTGGTGCCAAATTTTTTTCCAAAATATTCTAAATGTTGATGCTAATGATTTGGAATTGCACAATTGATCCTAAAAGGATATGGAGATCGATTAGGCAAAAATAGAAGAAAGAAACACTCAAAATAGGAGATCTTTCTGCTTCAAAAAACCAAATTTTGAAATGAGCTAGAATTCCCCTTAACACATTTTGAATGATGAAAATGACTTTTATGAACCTCTTACAACTATTCATGGTAAGTTCCATATTGGCATATTTACCACATTCAAATTTTTGTAAAATTTTGTTTAATTTTTACAGAAAATGCTTCTTCTTCTTCGAAACTTGCTGTAAAAATTATTGCTATAAATTTTCTGTCTAAGTTTTCTTATTTTTGGTTTATATTTTATCATTTTGATTCTGCGAAGACCAGGTTTTGCCAAGCCTTCATAGCAAGATTTATTTCATGCAAAAGGTATGTTAAACCCTTGTGATAGGAGAGCGCATGAAAATATTGAGGTATTTTGCACCCACATTCTAGCAAAGGCCCCTCTACAACCTCAAGGGATCATTTTAGGAAAAATGAAGGGCAAAAACCCCTATTGAGATATGCCTTAGGTGAAAGAGAGATGTCTAGAAATAAGCATGAGGAGGTCCCCACTAATGGAAAAGGTTGTTTCAGGTAGAACGTGCTCTAAAAGCCCCTTTTGGGATTACAATCAAGTGAAACTCATGTGGGACCCAGCTCTTTTGCACTTGTTACAAGGTGAAACTCCATCTCGCTGCAAGAAGGATCGAAAGACCAAAAATAACCTTTCAATAATTAAAAATCATGCACTATCCTGCCACACCACTCAGGCAACAAAGCATGGTCAAATTCAATGCAATCCATGTGGCACCAATGGATTCATCCCAACAGAGAGTTGTCTTGGGGATTTCCTCTCCTGAAAGCTCCTTTTAGACTACTTTCTGAGCGCAACACTCATGAGGCCTATAGTATTAGGTTGGCATTTTTCTAAAAATATGTGGCAAGACTCTCTTTCACATCTCTTTTAGGTGAAACTCCCTAGTCACCTCTTTATTCAATGAAACTCCCCTATCACCTCCCTTCAGTGAAACCATGCCAAAGCATTGTTTCAAAAATATAATCAAATTTAGAGGGTATGCTTTCATATTTTTAATGGATGTGGGTGTGAGGATGATCAAAATTTAACACCCAAATATTTTAGGATCTATTTTTTTCCATTTATTCGGTGCCAGTAGGCAATGAGATATCGTCAAATGTAAATCTTACCAACTACATTGATGAGATACAATATTTCCAGCAATAGAGTCAGATGTTGCTATAACTCATAACTCTTGAAGTACCACCAAATCAGATCTTTCATACCACAGTGATGGATTGTAGTTGAGCATTAATATTTTAGAGGTGGAATCCTCTATAAAAACTAGCAAATTCAATGTTTTAAAGGGGGGGACAATTTTCTTGAAAGCTTAGAAAACTCAAGCTTTGATATGAATGCAAGGAACACTTGGCTCTAATTCTAACCCACTTCTATATGCAATTTATTTATCATTTATTACATTCATTTCATTATGAAAAACTTTAAATTATATTCCTAGATTTAGCTGTTGGTAAAGGGTGAATGTTGGAATATCCTTGGAAACTGCATGTTTAAGAAATTTTGGTTTTAGTTTTTTGTTTGGTTCTTTATGTAATATATTGCTAGTTTGAGGTGAAACCTGTTGATCTTGCTACCTATTCATCACCCCTTCTCAATCAGCTTACAACTCTTTCCCCATTCCTTTCAGTCATTTACCATTCCTTTCTTGCTCTCTAAATTTGCAAGTTAAAAATAGTAAGGGAACCAACCCTCTCTAGATATTGGCATGGGATGCATTTCTTTCTTTCATAATTTTAATGTTGGTTGGGTCTAAGACGCATAGATGAAACATTCTATACCTAAGGTAGATTCTTGACCAACAGTTTCTAGCACACCCAATGGGATGAAAACATTCCACTTCCAAGAGTATTAAGACTTGATGTTTGTCTTTTTTCTGGTTAAATTAGAACATTTGGTGACTCATCTAAATACAGAAGCCTCTGAATCTTGAAGCTAGTAAAAAATCCCTCCTCATGATCACAATATTGAAGGCTATAAATCTAGAAGATATAATTTATTTCTTTGAGCTTAACATCGACACTTTGGGAGAACATCCCAGAGTATTTCCCTTGACTATCTTGTTATTCGGGATATCCTTTCAAGTAGCTGATATATTTTCATAAACTTCAAGTTCTTCCAGAACCACATCTAGATTGCCCCCTCAACCAAGCACTCTAGTCCAAATGGCACAAAATCTGCCCAAGTAGTTTTTGACTTGGAATTTTTTAGGACCACTAAATATGTAGGCTCAAAACAAAATCCCAATAATAGCATTAAAGGCTCTTTCCACATATGACTATACTAGAAAGATAGCTTATGATCACATTCAAGATGTGGCTTCTCTGGCCATTATTCATAGCATCACAAATGAAGATGTTATGGTGAAATCATTAGTACTCTCACTCAAAGGTAAACTCCTCTGTCGATGTCGATTCTTACCACCTATTACCATCACCATGTGGGACCAGTTGGTTGAGCAGCTGATAAAAGGTTTTAATGAGCAAGAAAATTCCTTTTCACAATTACATCATTTCACCACTATTCAATGATACCTACAGGAGGAGATAGTTGATTTTAATGTTAGGTTTACCTAAACCTGGTAGAGAGTTACTGACAACCTTCAGCCCACCCCAGAGTAAGCAACATTTTATTACCTAAGAGCTTTCTATTCTGACATCAGCATGAGCATCTGACATTCTAATGTCAACATATTTTTAGCCTTGTACACTCAAGCACTGAAGGTTGAGACTAACTTAGTTGCTATTGGTAAGTTCCCTCCAAAAATGACTATGCCATTTTTTTCGGATTTACCCCAACATCTATATCCTGGTGCATCCTATCAGTTGTTTCTAACATACCAAATGTATGCTATTCCATAATGGAATCATAGTTCTTCTTAGAACTAGATGGTACCCATCCCATAGTTGCATGCACCTGCTATTCTCCAAATTCTAGCTCCTATCCCATATTCAACATTGCCTACACCATTGGCACTATTGCCATTGTCCATGCCTTAGACACCTACAAATCCAAACTAGGTAAAAGAATTGCAGGATATGTGATCATCGATGAGGGAAATGGTGAATGCGGTCACCATACTAAAAATGAGGTAGTCTGATCAGAGTTTCCAACCAAGGAGATTCACCCTTCCTCACCTGATTACTAGATAACAAGTGACTTATACTAGTAGAACTTCTAAAATAAATGCAGTCATGTTAAATAATGAATAAGCTAGTCTATCTAATAGTGCTTATTGGTTCTCTACCTATAATGACCCACACAACAAGGAGACCTGCATGGTCCATTTGAGCTATGTGTAGTTCTTGGTAGATAGTGTACCTGGTGGACAAGTGAACATGATCAGAGAGGTGGATCGCAACTTTATGATCCCCCATATCGAACAAGTTTGTGTTCTTATGAGGGTAGGTAAAAACCTATTGAAGTTGATTTGGTTCAAATAGAACCATTAAAAGTACCTACTAGTTCCAAGATGCCAAGCAAGAAGGCACTGCCACCAATAAAAGAGCCCACCCAAGTTTTGAAGCTGAAGGGACCCATCTTGTTGAAGGATATCTTGCCTCTAAAATATAGAGGGATATTTCCTCAACCATAGGATTTGACCTCCAAATACCAAGCTGAGATAAGATACCAAGAAAAATAAAGGCTCAAGTACCCCTCGTTGACCAAGCATCAGAGGGTAGAAGCAACACAACAATATCAAACTAGATATGAGACTACGAAGGAGGGAGGTGATTCTGGTGTAGGGTTGTACAGTATCATTTTCTTAATTGAAGAAAACTCTAGCTAAGATAAGTCTCTTTGATGCACTTCAACTACCTGGCCAAGTGGATCTATTACAAGAATCACTGAAGTCTTTTAAAGGTAAGAAAAAACTGACCCAAACTGGATTGACCCAAATTTTGACTACCTCGACCACCATGAAAAATAGGTCACCACCATTCTACATGTCCATTAGGATGGATGGATGATTGTGCATAATTGCATGATCAAATTTGTCACCGTAACTACTGTAATACCCAAGTTTGTTTGTAATATTATGGGTATGGAGTACATGAGGAGTCGTCTTGGAGTGCTCCAACTAGATGAGACCCTGGTGAAGATAGTAGGGGTAATAAAGGATATTTCGATTGTGTTGCATAAGATGTCGTAAATCACCATGATACAAGAAGTTGTGGTGGTGGATCTAGATCCATATTTTAGTATGCGCCTATCAAGGGAATTCACTACCAAACTAGGGGGATATTTATCCCTAGATTATTTGCATCTAGAAATTTCCTTCAAAGGGAAAAAGATTAAGGTTTGTAATGAAAAACCCTCTACCTTTCATATATAAATAATCCAATATGTGGAGAAGCAAGTGGACTCAATCAATTTGATTGAGGAATTTGAGTAAGTAGAATTAGATCTAATGGGAGAAGCCCTATACGAGCTTCGTATAGAATATGAATTTTCCATGCGTGATTTCAATGCCATGATCAAAACAAGAATGGAGTGCTACTCGATAACCAGGCATAAAAAGGATAAAGTACCAAGTGATGAAGACCCTATTTCTTATCAACTGTGGAATATCTTCTTTGATAGTGATGTAAGAGTGACATCGAAGTAGGGGTTTTCCTTGTATTTCCTTCATGAAATCAAAACACCTATTCCTATAGACTTGGAGCTACACAAATAATACAATTAAATATGAAGCCTTGTACCTAGGGCTAAGGAAGGCATAGAAGCTCAAACAATTACAAATCTACAAATATTCAGGGCTAATCTATAATCAAATCACCAATCGATGTGTTTTGAAATAGCATTACCTGAAATCCTACCGTAACAAAGTGTGAGACCTATTTGAATCCTTCACAACACTGAACATCCAGGAAATGTTGTGAGAGTGAAATAAGCATGTCGACTTCTTAGCATCCCTTGGAACTAGATTTTCTCTAACTAATAATGTGATGCAAAAACCTAAAATGATGAGGTTAGTTTACAGGTCTTCAGTACCTGACAAAAATATCCACTGTAAGCTTTCAATAACGATGAGCAAATCATCGCCTTCCTGATCAATGAAGCCAACACCATTGAGAAGATAACCTTGGATGTAGAAGAGCACGAGGGATTGATTCAACTAAATAATAATCACATCCCAAAGGGTTTTAAAACACTCAAAAGTATATTCAATCAAAATGATAGGTCGATTACCCATAAAATCAAAGTAGAAAAGAGATAGTATAAGAAATTGGATCCAGAGCCTAGGAAGATGATTAAGTTTGGAGTCGATTGCACCCATAAAGATCTCGATCAAATCAGGGCTCTATGCAAGGAATATTTGGATATCGTCACTTGGTGCTACCAAGACCTAAAGGGATATGACAAAAGCATCATTCAACGCACAATAGAGTTGTAGGAAGGAGTCAAAATATTTCGACAGAAACATAGACCTTTCAACACAAATATCGAGTCACTAATGAAGATCGAGGTCTTGAAGATGCTCGAGGCAAAAGTCATATACCCAACTAAGCATTCTTCCTGGGTGGCTAGTTTGGTCCTTGTATAAAATAAATATGGAGACACTTCCTTATGTGTTGAATTTTGAAACTTAAACCAAGAATCACTAAAATACAATTACTCGCTACCTTAAATCAATTATATTCTTCATGTAGTGGTGGGGGCACAAAAATTTTCTCTCCTTGATGGTTTCTATGAATATAACCAAATTTGGGTGAAAGACTAAGACCAATACAAAATGATATTAACCACTAAATGGGGCACATTCGCTTATTAGTGGATGTCCTTTGGTCTCTCAAATGTTGGAGCCACCTTCTAGAGAGCCATGGATATGAAATTCGGTGAGTTTTTTAACCAAGTCATTATGATTTACTTGGATGACGTGACCTTATTATCACATAAGAGGGAAGAGAATGGCTTGCATCTACAGAAGGTGTTTAGAAAATGTTGAGAGTTTAGAATATAGTAACCTGAAGAAATATATCTTTGTAATAAAAGAGGGTAAACATTTTGGCCATGTGATTTTAGAAAAAGGGCTAGTTATTGATCCTAATAGAGCTAAAGCCCTTATCAATCTTCCACTACTAGTGAATAAGAAAGGCCTACAATCATTTTTTGGGTAGATGAATTTTGTTAGAAATTTTGTATCTAAATTTGCCCAAGTAGTCAAGCCAATGACTAAACTATTAAAAAAGGATGCCAAATTCAAATGTATGAAAAAGAGAAATCAATAATTTGAGGAAATCAAGGCGTGGATCACCCAAGCTCCAGTTTTGGTAAACCCAAATTACTCCAAGGATTTCATCCTTTTTGCATTTGGAGAACCAGAGAGCTATGCGGTAGTCCTCATGTAGAAGGATGAATACAAGGATGAGCATCCAATAGTGTTTCTCAACCAAGTAATCCAACTGCACGAGGAGAGGTACAATTTCATTTAAATGCAAGTCCATGCAGTTATGAGGTCACTGAAAAAGTTTCAATATACTTGTGTACAAGCTTTATTACTCCTATTTATATTACAATAAGATAATGAGATATATAAATTTTATTGATTTCCTATGGATCATTATATCCATAATATAGCCATAGCAATGTGACTCTTCAAGTACTTAACTATTTCTCTCGATATGCCAAGTCTCATTACTCTTGGCTTATCAACTTACCACTTGCAAACTAGATGGACACTTGAATCTAAGAAACTTGCACACATAACTCTTACACTTCTACATGCACTCATAATATAGGATGCTTGTGCAAATCCTCTAATTACATATTTTAACTCTTACATACAATACACTTGTCCATATTCTCTCTTACATGACACTTGTGCATTTCTTGAACATTGAAACTTACATAAAAGAGAAAATATAAACCACACTCTAAACTATAGACTCAAACCCTAATCTATTACATTTTTACAAATGTACCATGAATGTACCATGGAGGTGATGGAATTTGAAGCATTCAATCTAATCAAGAAAACATAATTATTTATTTGTAAACTAATGAGATAAAGGAAAGAACAATAAAACACATGAACTACATGAGAATAAATGCACATAGCTTGATATTACTTGTATAAACTTGTACAATGAAATATGGAACTAAGAGTCCATAATATATATTTTACAAATGACCTTTGGTCTACCTCAAATGACCTTTGACATACATAACAAATAATGTAATATATTCTAACACCCCCTGTATTACATTATTTGGGATGAACTTCTCTTGATCTGCATAGATGATCTCTGAATGTTTGAAACTTGTTCTGACCTAGAGATTTTGTAAATATATCTTCTAGTTGTTCTTCTATAGGAATATACTTCAAATTGATATGATGATTCTGAAAATGATCTCTAATGAAATGACATTGTGCTTCAATATGCTTAGTTTGTTCATGTACAATTGGATTTTTGATCAGATTGAGTACTCCTTGATTATCACAATGTATTAGAGTTGGAGTTCATTTGATTCCCATGTCAGATAATATATATTGTAACCACAAAGCTTCACAAGTTGTATCTCTTACTGCATGGTATTCTGCTTCAGTAGATGATTGTGCTATTGTATGTTGTTTCTTATTGTGCCAAGATATTGGTCCTGATCCAAGATAAAAAATGTACCCTAAAGTAGATTTTCTATCATCAATAGAACCAACATAATCAGAATCTGAATAACCCTGTAGACAAAAATATTTAACATTCTTCATATAAGTTAGTCCATAATCTGTAGTCTTCTTAACATATTGCAGTATTCTTTTTGTAGCTTTCCAATGACTCTCTCTTGGCTCTTGCATGAATCTTGAAAGATAATTTACAGCAAAAACTAGATCAGGTCGAGTATTTGTTAAGTATAAAAGACTTCCAATTAATTGGTGGTACCTTGTAGCTGAAACTAAAGGTGTTCCATCATTTTTGGATAATTGAATCCCTTGTTCCATAGGTGTATCTTTAGGCTTACAATCATTCATTTTATATTTCTCAAGTAGATATTTTGCATATTTTGATTGTGTAATTGTAATATTATCTTCATTTTGATGAATTTCTAGACCAAGACAATAATTCATCAGTCCTAAATCTATCATTTCAAATGCCTTCTCAAGATCCTTTTTTATCTCACTTATTAGTTTTCTAGAGCTTCCAGTAATCACTATATCATCAACATACACTATAAGAATTAATATATCATTTCCAACTTTCTTTGTATATAGACTTGGATCAGATGTACTTCATTTGAAACTATGTTGTAACAAATGATTATTAATTTTTATGTTCCATGCTCTAGGGGCTTGCTTCAGACCATATAAGGATTTGTTTAATTTGCAAACCTTATGTTCTTGACCTTTAACAACAAATCCTTCTGGTTGTGACATGTAGACTTCCTCTTCTAAGTCACCATTAAGAAAAGCACTTTTTACATCCATTTGATGAAGTTTCCAACCCTGATGAGCTACTAAAGCACATACTATTCTGATAGTAGTCATTCTAGTTGTTGGTGCAAATATTTCTTCATAGTCAATTCCCTCTATCTGAGTATATCCTTTGGCTACTAACCAAGCTTTGTACTTTTCAAGTGTCCCATCTACTTTATACTTAATCTTGTAAACCCATTTGCAACCCACAACTTTCTTTCCTAGAGGTAATTCTACTAGATTCCATGTTTTGTTCTTTTGTAGTGATGAATATTCAGATTCCATAGTTGCCTTCCAATGTGAGTGATTTAGGGCTTGAAGTGTTGATGTTGGCTCTATTGTAGTGCTTAGTAATCCTCTATTCATTCTACTTTGACTATGAGTTTGAGGTCTTGTAGTAGTAAGATCTAGCATTTATTCCAAATTTGATTCCTTGAGTGTGTTTCTAAGCCATATTGGTTCCTTCCTTTGAGGAATTGTGGAAGTTTTTGTATATTCACTCTATTCATCTTGGGATTTTGACTCTATCTCTTCATTTTCCAAGTCTTCCTCTAAGAAATTTAAAAGAACTTCTACATCATTACTTTGTTTTTCAGTTTCAACCTTGATTTTTTCATCAAAAACTACATCTCTACTTATATATACCTTCTTTGTACTTGGATCAATTATTCTATACCCTGTAGATTCATCATCATAGCCAAAAAATATACCAGCCATAGTTTTTTCATCTAATTTTATCCTTTTTTGTTTTGGAATATGCATATAAGCTTTGCATCCAAAAATTCTTAATTTTTCAATATTTGGTTTTTGTCCTGACCATGCTTCTTCTAGTGTAACATTCTTGAGTATTCTTGTAGGTAATCTATTTTGTAAGTATATTATTATTTTGATTACTTCTACCCAATATTGATGATCAAGATGAGCTTCTTTTATCATACATCTCACCATTTCCATTATAGACCTATTTCTTCTTTCTGCAATTCCATTTTGTTGTGGTGAATATGTTGTAGTGAGTTGTCTTTTAATTCCATTTTCTTCTAGAAATAGATTGAATTATTTTGATACAAATTCACCTCCTCTATCTGAACGAAGAATTTTGATAGTCTTTCTTGATTCCTTTTCTACTTGAAGTTTGAATTGTTTAAAACAACTAAATGCTTCTGATTTGTACTTCATGAAGTATACCCACATTTTTCTAGTATGATCATCAACAAATAGTTGAAAATACTTATGTCCTCCAATACTAGTAACATTCATTGGACCACATAAATATGTATATATTAATTCTAATGGTTGTTGATACTTATGCTGATGAAGTTCAAAAGGAATTCTATGTTGCTTTCCTACCAAACATTCTAGACAAATAGTAGATTCCCAAGATAGATTTGGTATCCCTTCAACCATTTGATATTTGACCATTTCATTTATAGATGATGCATTGGTATGTCCCAAAAATTTATGCCATAGATATTTTATTCCTGATATTTTAACTAAAAGAGCCAAATGTGTAGTAGTATCTAAAACAAATAGACTACCTTTATAGGAACCTGAAGCTATCATTTTTCCTTGTTTGATAATATGACATTGTTTTCTTCCATTGATAACTTTGAATTCTATTGTCATGTCTTGATCCATGAGTTGAGAAACTGAAAGAAGGTTGGTAGTCAATCCAGGAACATATAGCACATTGTTAATTATTCCTTTTCCATTTATCAGATTGACAAGAATATTTCCTATCCCTTTTACTTCATAAGTCTTACTATCTGCTATAACAACTAGTTTCTCATTTTTTTCTTGTAGAGAATTAAACCATTGTTTGTTTCTAGTCATATGTTTACTTGCTCTTGAATCTATGTACCAATAATCCATAATTATTTTTTCTTTAAATAAATCTTTCAATTCTCTAGTCTTTATGAAGTTGACTACCTTATGACTCCCTAGTTATAAAAGATCAAATATTAGTTTTGACAAAGATTTCAATCTTCTAGGTTGAATTCCCAAATTTCAATAATATAGTTTCTAAATTTCAAAAAACTAATTTGATGTTGAAGTCCTTATAACTCCCAAATAAGAAATTTAGAAAACAAATATATTTGCAAATTTAATATTCCTAATTTATGTAGAAATCCTTATTCCTCCAAGTTAAACTATTTGCAAATATTTCAATGTAGCTTGAATTTCAAATAAAATAATTTCTAAAAACTTTAAATTGTATTTCCCAAAATACTTCAAAACTGATTAATATAGTTTCTAAGGTTTTAATTCTTCAACTAGTTGCCTTATCCCTCCATTAATTCAATTAATCTATGATGTATTATATTAATTAATCTCAACCTTAGAATAATTAAAAATAATATCCCTTATGGCTCCTTAACCTTTGCAAAAATCAAATTAATTCAAATGTTATGTACCTCCTTGTGAATGGTGCACACTAATAATACTTTGACCTTCCTCTGCATGCTTGCTGGCTTCTCTGACAACCAAATTAATTCCTCCAAACTAGCATGCTATAATGTAGGCTATATTTTACTTATACCTACACTCTCCATAAAATCTTCACTCTTCACAAAGCTTTCAACTCCTTCATTCTTCCATGAGATTTCCTCCAAGTGTGGGCTTTGATGCTTTTAGTTTCCTCTACATTTGAGCTTTGTATAGCTTCTTCATAAATAGTAGTAACCTCTACTTGCTCTCTCTTTAGTTATGAGATTCTCCAAACTCCAAAAAGTGCTCTCCTTCAAGCGCTCCTCAACTACAAACTCAAAACTCGATATTTTTAGGCATGTTCTCTCTTTCTTTGTCTTACTCAACTTAACCTTCTTCAATGCATTTAATGCAGTTTGTAAGGTGTTATTTCTTCTACCAATGACTCTTGGTATTCCTGCATCGTACCAAGTGGCAAGAATATTTTCAAATACCTTTTCAAATTGCTCTTTACCTCCTTTACAATGCTCATTCTCTATTAACACTTAGATTGCGCACAAAATCCTACATACCCTTTCAAAAAAATGCTCACCTGGCTATGCAATTATTTCTACTTTATTATCCACAAAATATCACATGGTCTTTATATTTTTATGATTAAGGAAGCCAATGTTTTCTTCCTTCTAACTATTACAATTTTGGATGGTTTGGTTATCTCTTATGTACCCTTTTGATATCTAGCAAAATTTTGTTTGATTGACCAATCTCTTGTGTATGTTTGTGATGCTTATTCTGCTTGAAATGAAGTCTTTTGATTACTCTTTCAACTTTTGGTGGATAACTACACCTCCTCCTTGGATCATTAGGTTTTTTTACTTCTCTACTAGATAGCTTCACTCCTCAAATATGTGGCTACACTTCTAACAACCAATGGCTACTTCGTGGTGCTTGTGTTTAGTGTTGCTTTGATGATTGACTTGTTTGACTCAGATATTCACTCGGCTCAACCCATTTATTAAACTGAAGATGCTCCAAACACTAAATATTTTCTTCTCCTTTCAAATGATATCTCTTCCTTGAATGCTTGCCTTCCTATGCTATAGATGCAACTCTTCCTTGTCTAATCTTTCAACCAGCTTTTTTTACTCCTTCCTTGTTGTATTATCTTCTTTGCAACTTACTAGACTAATTTTTTATTATTTCTTGCTTCTTCTCAAGCTAATAACAAGCTTATCATTCTTACTATCTTGCTATTATTTTATAGGTTCATTGGTGATAAAACACTTTTAAACTTTCTGCTTCAAAAAACAAAACTGTATCTCCTCCTTTTTTTGCCTTAACAATCTTCTCATTTCTCATTCCAAAATGCTACCAAGAAATTCTAAAATTTGTAGCTCAAATATATTTTTCAAATGGTTTCCAAAATACATATTTATCTCCTTTAACGTATTGTCTTTAAATTTCAGTAAATTTCTCCTTCAAACAATTATCCAAAAACACTTTCAAATCTGCCCAAAACTTCTCCAATTCGTAGCTCCTTTATCTCATTCTAATGCTGCCAAAAATTCTGATTTATTATCCAAAAATAAATCTTCAAAAAATTTAATGGTTGTCTCCAAAAATATTAATTTATGGCATATTTTAATCTTCTTTCTCCTTCTTAGCCTCTGCTGAATTTTGTATTCAAATTTGGCTTCTCTGGTGGGAAAATTCTTCTTCCTTTTGGGCTTGTTGTTGGATGGTGATAATTGTCCCAGATATTTTTTTTCAAGGAGCTTCTTTTTCTTACAATATTTCTATCTTGAAATTTATTCATATCTTCTCTAATGATCACTTCCCAATTCTTCCTTGTGTCTCTCCCTATTTCATATTAATATCCCTTATGGCTATGATACCATTGATGGAATTTGGAACATTCAATCTAATCAAGAAAACACAATTACTAATTTTGTAAACTAATGAGATAAAGGAAAGAACAATAAAACACATGAACTACATGAGAATAAATGCACATAGCTTGATACTCCTTGTATGAACTTGTACAATGAAATATGGAACTAAGAGTCCATAATATAAATTTTACAAATGACCTTTGGTCCACCTCAAATGACCTTTGACATACATAACAAATAATGTAATATATTCTAAAATGGGGTACATTAGCATGTACCAAATAATGTAATATACCTCAACACCCCTGTATTACATTATTTGGTTATTGAAGACTTTAGTCTTCAATCTTGGTCTTCATATTTATCTTCAATCTTCAAGTGACCTTACATTGTTCATGAACCTCTAATTCTTTGAATTATTCATCATATTGAATCTTGGGTTCATCCATTGCTTATGTGTGTAGTAAAATTTTGGACTATGCTAGATTCAAATCCCTATTTCCTATCCTTTAGAAAACTCAAACAATTTATCATCAACTTTGTCTTGAGATAGATATTCAATGTCATATTGAGAAAAACCAATTGAATTTAAGGCATATATTCTTTTTTTTATTGAACCTATAGCTTATGTTTTGTTTTGATTCTTGATGATGCATTTGCTATGCTCATGTATATATTTGAATTCAACTGATCTTCCTTTCAACAAATTGAGTAGCTGATATAAGATTGATTGATAGTCCAAGAACTTAGAAAACATTCTCTAGCACAATATCTAAATAGGGCATAATAGTTATTACTCTACCAATTTCTTGAACTTGATATATCTTATCATCTATAATTTTTAGAGAGATATTAATCCTTGACTTCTAAATATTCAAACCAAAATAAGTTTCCAGTCATATGATGACTAGCTCCTGAGTCTATATACCATATATATACTTTTACATTTGAACCTTTTGATTAGACTCAAGTGATATTATATTACATCTTTGATAAGAGTTTTGAAGAACTCTTTTATGATGTTGTCCATTGTATCCAAAATATTGTTTTTGATACAAATTTTGTTTTTGAACTTTTCCTCTCATAAAGTATGGTTTTGCATTTTGATAATGTCTCCTATGTTGAAAAGTTCCTTTTTTCCATTTATTCATTTTGGATTTTAAGTTGAAATCCTTTGAAGTAGTAATCCTTATAACTCCTTAATTTCTAAATAATATAAATTTTGCAAATTTTAAAATTTTCTAATCCTTTGGTGTAGAAAACCTTTTAACTCCAAAATATTAAATTTACAAAATTTCAATTTCTTCAAAAATATTTTAAATAAAAAACTTCACTACTTAAACAAAATTCAAATTAAAAAACTTCTTCATAATGGTCATCATGCAAATTTTTGGATAGATTCTTGGGATGGTCACAAGCCTTTGATAACTCAATTACCCGATTGGAGGCCTTAGATGGAGGAGCTTCACCGAGCTAATTGGATAAAGGTGGCTAATTACTATCGGTACCATCTTTGGTAATTCAAAGGTTGGTAGATATTGGATCCCTATTAAGGACTGGCCTATTCAAATCCTAGAAAAGCAAAGACAATATATCCAAGGCATCCTTCATATGAGATCCCTCTCTTGGTCCCATGAAAAATATTGTTTTGGATGGAACAACACTACTAAGGGTGAGTATTCAGTTGCTCAAGTTTATTTGACCTTATACCATAATAATCCCAACCATTCTTCTAACATATTTTCTCGATTGTGGGCTCAAAGGCTCTGGCATAAGGTGAGGTTCTTTAATTGGCTTTTATTGCATCGTAGGGTGCTTACTGGTGAGCAACTTATGAAGCATGGTTTTCATGGCCCTTTTAGATGTGAAATGTGTGAAGAGAATGTAGAAAATATCAACCATATTTTTATTGAGTGTAATTTAGCCTCTGAGCTATGGAGGAGAATGGCCACTTTACTTGGCTTACAATGGTCCAATTTTTTTACTTTTGAACAACTTTGGAGGGTTTGGCCTAATCAAGAGGGTGTTGATCATTTTATTAGGCAGTTAGTTTGGATGGGTTCTACCATTCTTCTTTGGAATATTTTGAATGAAAGGAATAGCCAAATTTTTAATCAAGATAGGAAGGATATTCACTATATTTGGAAAAATACCATAGAAAACTTAGTTGAATCAGTCCATCAACTCCTTAATCACCCCCAAAACTCCCACCAAAGATGGGATCAAGTGATGCAAATATTGAAGATTAAACCTTCTAAGGGAAACCAACTTAAAGGGAATGTGAGTATTAGTAATATGGATAGGACTAGAAATTGACAACCTCCTCTTAAGGATTTTGGAAAAGTCAATACTGATGAAGCCTCTAGAGGGAACCCTAGAAAAGCCAGTGTGGGAGGAATTGATAGAATTTTAGATGGCTCCGTGGTTTTTACTTTTGCTGAGAATTTGGGTATTCTTTCCAATAACCTTGTTGAGGGGTGTGGTATCCTCAAAGGCCTTCGGGAGGCTACTAAGGTTGGATGGGAAAAGGTGTTAGTTGAGTCCGATTCTCAACTTATGATTAATCTCTTGAAGACTCCTTCTAAGAATCATAAGGTGGATTGGAGAATAAAAAGAATTATTGAGAAGATTCAGTTAATCCAGATGGGATTTTTGAAAGTTGATTACAATCATGTGGTTAGAGATCAAAACAAGAGTGTTGATGCTTTAGCTAATTGGGCTTTGGAAAAATGTGATCTTACTTGTTATGGCCACCCTCTTATACGGTGGGCTTCTCAAATTAGGGAAGCTCTTCTTTCTATCATTTCTTTGGATGACTCCAGTTCTGAAGGTACCTAGTTTATTCTTGTTTTTTTTTTGTGCTTCTCTTTGGTTCATTCAGTTTTTTTAGTTCCCTAGCTCATTATTTTCTTTATTTTGTTTCCTCTATTGATTCTTGCTTTAATAGTCTTCTGGTCTAGATAGGTCATTGTTTTATTTTATTTTTTTTCTTTTTTCCTTTTTGTTTTTTTTGTTTGGTTTTTTAAAGTGGGTGGGTTCTTTTGTTTTGTTTTGTTTTTGTGTTCTTTGTGTTATTTTTTGTTGTTTTGTTTTTTTTTTATGTTTTTTGTTATTGTTGTGTTTTTTTCGTTATTGTTCTTGGGTTTCTCTTTGTTTGTGTTATTTCGTGTTTTTATGTGTGAGTGTTTTCTATGTTTTTTATTTTTGTTTATTGTCTATTGTTGGTTGTTTTTTATTTTTATTTTTATATTTATTTTATTTTTTAATTTTTTAGGTTTTGGTTGTGTTTATTTTTCATATATTTTTTGGGTTATGTCTTTGTAGTGTTCTGTTGTTTTTGTCTTGTTTGTGTTTTGTTGTGGTTCTTGTGTTTTTCTATGTGGTTTGTGTTGTGGTTTCTTTTATCTTATTGTGTGTGTTTGGTTGTGCTTTTGTTTTTGACACACTCAAGGAGCATATTTTTATTTTATTTTATTATTTTTGTTGTTATTTACTTATTTTTAAATTGTTTTTGTGTGTTTGTTTGCTCCTTGAGTATGTCAAAGGTGGTAGGCCAGGTCCGAGTCCTAGGTGTTTTTGGTGGAATGGATACCCCTACCTCCTTGGGTCTTACCGAAAGTGGGATCCCTTTTGGGATGTTTTCCACAAATAAAATAAAAAATTAAAAAACTTCACACTTAAAAAAAAATTAATAACCCTTTTAAATCCAATTCATCTTTAAATTCTACTTCAATTAAATTTCTAATCTTTAACCTTTAAAAAACTATTCAAATGATTAATTTTTAAAAAACCTAATTAACCATGTCTAATCCTTATTACTCCACTTAGGTTTTCAAAAATTTAAATATGCTATATTTCCCTCCAAAACTTTATTAAGCATTGGAAATAATATTATGTAATTGTAGACACCTAAAACGTGTCATGTCGATGGTGACTACTCATATGGACATGCTACAAGACCATATGGAAGATATTGGATAGAATCCAAGATAGAGCAGTGGTTCTAACCACTAAATTTGGGCTCCTTGGCCTATTCAGTATGAACCACAGCTGAGACATGCAGTCTATAGTCTGAACCTTGGCTGACACTTGCGGTTTATAGTCTGGACCGTAGCTGTCACCTACGGTCTTAACTGAAGTTCAGTTGGCCTTCATTTGAGCCAAATTAGTTTGAATGACCATTGGATATAGAAGAATGTGGTTAAAGGATGAAAGCTTCAATCCAACTATCCTAACCACCTCTTCTTGTTCTTGGCTTCTCCATGAAGCCATCCCTGGCCCTTAGGTAGTCCTATAAGTATCCCTCAAAAATAGGGCAAAAGTATCAAGCAAGCATCGAATATTTGAGAAGCGAAGGATTGTGGACTCACTTGAGTACACTAAGAGAGATATTTGTTGCTATCACTTTGCCAACTCAAGCATCATGTCAAATTGTGCCATGGATGCCCTAAGGAGCTAGAATGCCAAGAAATGCTAATTTGGGCAAATGGAGGCCCTATCAAGAAATTCAACCACAAAATATGTTAGACACTGAGGTGACCCTTGATCATCAATTTGATAAGGAGGATCAATCCCATACCCCTGATTTGGAGAGAAAAACTACTTGGTTTCTCACTGCGGCTTTCAATCGTGGTCGATTTATAGTGTAGACCACTCATTAGAGTTACGGTTTGCAACAGGTGTAAGATCTCCTTACTATTACTTTTCCAGTATGCTTAGCTAGGTTAGATTAATCATTTTAGCACTTTATTTGGTAGTTTAGAGACTTTGACTGACCGGATTAAATATTTGATTAGATTTACTTCATTTTAGCAAGTAGGACATAATTGGTTTCTTTTCATGCTAACATGCTTCATTTCATGCATTTGATCCATTAGATTGATAGTTGCAGTCCTTATTTACATGTTTCTAACAATATTTATGAGAATGGCTTATGTTTAGCATGGTTTATCCACTTTCTTGATTTCATGTTGTTATGCCATATTTGTGTACATTCTCTTTAAAGGGCCTCATCATGAGAGGCTTCATATGCTTTTGATATTTTTTTGTTGTTTCTTGACCGCAGTGAATTAGATTTAAAGGAGAGTCAATTATACAATCCCTTCCTCAACGTGAAGAAGAGGGTCAACTCTGCCCTAGAGCAGTTCATGTCACCCTAAAGGCTTGAAAAATGTACTGTATACCCAAGGGAATCATAACATTGTAATTGTGTATCAAAAAGCGGTATCCCTAAGAGAGATTCATTTGTAACACATGGATTGATTCCAAAAGGAAATAAAGATGCATTTCATTTAGTTATTTTATTTCAATTTGTGTTTGAATATCGTTTTTTACTTCATTTTATGCAATTGCAATAATGAGTGCACGCCTTTATGGTCATATAGAAGGTGATCACGGTGGAACTCCACATTTTAAGAACTTAATCTAACATATGTTGTGTTTTTTGGATTGCAAATGCAAACCGCAGCATCCAGTTGTGATCTTATTGTTGGCCCATGACTTCAAGGTACGATTTATAGTCAGAACGACAAATCAGACCTACGATTTATAGCAGGTAGATCAAAAAACAGAGGAAAAAATACAAATTATATGTGGACCTGAGGTAGGTCCCATTTTTCACACTCTATCACTTTTTTTGTCTCTGTATTATTTTAGAATGCCAAATTTGCAATGCAACTAGGAAAACTAAAAAAGGGAAACAAACTTAGGTCCTAGAGTTGTATTCATTTTTGCATCATTAGAAAGGTGCTTCTAGGAAAAATGGACCTCTGAGTGTAGTCCACCCTAGAATACAGTGTGCTTGATAAAAATTGTGTGTTGGTTTACATGTTTGAGGCCCAATCAGGGGCTATATCATTGTAATTGCATTGTCAAAAATCATTTAGGATATAGCATGCATCTCTTCTAAAATGAAACATTAATTTTTGCATATCATGTAGGAAATTAATCATTTATGCTATATTATGCATTTTTATTTTATGTAAAAATATTAAAACGAACCACACACCCCACTTGGAACTTAAATGCTAACGAGTTACGAGTCACATCCAACCACTAGTAGGGTTCAAAAATGGTGGGTGTAATTTTCATCTATTGGCCCAAATCCTATGTACCCTTTGTTACTAGACCAATACCGGATCCAAGAACCATTCGTAGCCCAAAAAATTTGCATGTACTTCTCTTTAGAGGGTATAACACTAACTGGGTGAGATTGGGTGAGGATCTGTGAGGACATGTGCTCCTTGTCTAGGTGTGGACCTTCATTACCACACATGGGAGATTTACATAGCCTGGAAGTCACATCCAAGTTTTTGAGCTATGAGCATATAGGTGAAAGCCAATTTAAACTGAGAATATAATCCAACAAGCTTTCAAAACATGATAAGGAGTTCTTTACTGATACAACAAACTTGAAACATCATCAAATAGTTTAAGGCTCACTTTTAAAAGTTAATCAAGATAAACACCATTGTATACCTTATTTTTGTAATAAAGAATAAATCTAGACACTAGGTATACCATAGTAGAGACACAGAATGGTCGATAGAGGCATAAGCCTGAAGCCAATGACCAAACCCCAATAGATTCATAACAAAGTATGTTGAATCCTCGCCTACATGCACTTCCTGAATTTCGTTCGATGAGCATTAGATGAGACAACTCAATACGAGGGGACCTTACTGAGCATACCCCTACTAGAGGAGTTCCTATGCATTCTTCTAGGCACAAGATAGATCAGGGAGCCTCTCAGCATGAGGTTGTTCCACTCAGAAGCCATTACTGAGATCATGTTGCATGCACATCCATGGGGTCGATTGAAAAGTATGTTCAAGGGTCTAATTTAGTACCCCTATGTCATAGGTCTATAGGAGGATCCATGGCTCCACCTTCGAAGTACAGACAAGATCGATATCCACCCATTCAGGGGCATTTAGATAGGGCCACTACTGGGCATAGGCCTGTGTAGACTCCCACATGTAGTGAACATCAAAATATCACTATTGATATGTCTAAGGTAGGAGCCAATGACACACCACCCCATGAGAGATGGAGATCCAGACAGTTGGACGGATTAGGTAGCATCCTTGATCAACTAGACTATAAGCCTTCGGCTCTGTCCACTCATACCCCAAGTGACCATAGTAGAAGTTTTATCAGGACTACTAGAGAACATGGAGAGGCTTCTAAGCATCCTCATGTGACACATTCACCATCCATGCATGGTGGCACAGAGCACAAATCTCAGCAGGACGCCAATGTCATCTACATAGATAATGGCAAAAGTATCACAAATCAGTCATATGGATATGGAACCCATAAGGTCACTCGTACAAAGCATACATACTAGAGGCCTACAACGATCAATCACTTTGATAGATAACATAGGCTAGTATCTGAGTAGTGATGATAGCTTCTTCAAGATCAATTGGAGGATGCTCGCTTAGAAAGACAATGCATTAAAGAAGATAATATTCAATCATAGAGGCTCATCAGATAGAGACTATATGAGCAGTGCATGTGTGAGGAATGCATCCTTGACCAAAAGTAGCATGTAGAGCAGGAATATAGGCTAGCCAGGGTAGGTCTATACACTCATGTAGAGAGTAGAGAGTGCATTTAGAGAAAGGCTTTCTCACAAGATGATGTGTAGTAGGAGCGTAGGGATACTCGCACTCATATTAGTGCCCTACAAAGGTAATAGTCACCACCATTCAAATATGAGAGGTAACAAAAATATGAGGGAGATGGAACTGAGCAAGAGTATCCTAAAAATTACCAAGTTGAGGAGGAATAGCAACATCCTCCACCACAATTGAGAAATAATGTACCTTTGAGACTGCCCCCATGGTAACTTAGGGGGGGGACTTTCTATCCTCGAAGGCTTATAAAGACTTAGAAGAAAAATTAAAAGTGATCGAGAGGCAAGGCACGACTATTCAAAATATGACATTAAGAAAGATTCACAATGAGCCTTTGGATCCCTCAATACCTGCTTCTACCTATCCTAAGAATTTTGTTATGCCTAGGGTAGACAAATTTAAAGGTGACGAAGATGCACAGGAGCATGTCACGTTCTTTTTGGATGCTTATATCTAAATTGCTAGCAATAATGCCTTACTTTTGTACACATTTGTCATGACTCTCTTAGGCCTAGCTCGAGAGTGGTTCAACCAAAAAAATAGACACAACATTACCAATTTTGAGCAACTAGATGATGTTTTCCTTGAACACTTTTCCTTTGGCATCAAGAAACAGGCTAACCTTTTCGATTTGGCTGTGCTAGCTCAGCGCGATGATGATCCAATTGAACAATACAAAAAGAGATGGAGGATGTTGATGGTGAAGTTGCCATTCCCTATTCATGGTATATAATTGAACCTAATATTTACCAAGAGTTGTGCCAAGCACATCTTGTTATTGTTGCAGCTACACCAGTATTCAAAAATCGATGAAGCTTTGGCACAAGCCAAGGTGATTGAAGACATCAAGTTGTAAGAAGGTAATTTGAAGCTTAATAACAAGAAATAGGGGCCAAAGAAGAACTCCACAAAACATAAGGGCAAGCAGGCCCACATCAACCAAGTTGTGCTAAACCTCCAAAGAGAGGATAAAGGGCAGTAAAATCAAAATTATTAGGCCCAACCTCCTCCTATGCAGTATGAAAAATGCAATAATAATTATAATATCAAGAAAAAATAACAATGCCCACCTCACAAATTCACACATTTTATAGAATAACTGACATCGATATTCCACCAATTATGTGAGGCCAAGGCAATCAAATTTCTCAAAATCAATATGGTCGATCCAAATTAACCCAATTCAAAGGGGTACTAGGATGACATGTTTTACATCTTTCACCGAGTGAAGGGTCATGACTTGGTCCTTCAAGCATATTGTGTGGAACATGATTTAAAAATGTAAGCTTTTAGTACCAAGTAATCTGCTACTACCCAACAACTAGAACATGGGGATTTACAAAAATCCACTTCCAAACCATGAGGTGTCATGCAACAATACTGATCATGTCAACCAGGTGTGCGTTGGACCACCTATCTAGAGGTTCGATGGTATGGTTAATGTTGTTAAAATGAATTGGAGATATGAGAAACAAAATTAACCATGTGCTCCCATAATAATACAAGCCATGTTGAATCAACAACTAACTCAAAATATTCTAGGCCCACTAACTAGACTGGTGGTGACCATACAGAGCAGGTCAATTCTAAACCTGCAGATAGCTCCTACAAAGTTGTATATATATGAGTTAATAAAATAGTCCCCTAGGAACAAGGATAATCTCATGGACATTCTAAGGTCCATTGAAGTACAATCCCAAGATGCTCAAGCATTCACAAATTTTGTGGTACATGTACAACAGTGTCAGGAACCCACGATCCAATTTTATGATCACAAAATTAGGATGGTTCTTACTGATATGGTTGACCCGTCATTGCATATTATTGCATGTGTCAACAATGTGACATTCAAAATGGTCTTGATCGACATTGGTTCATCAATAAACATCATAATGACCAAGGCTTTGAGTCCCTTAAAACTACCAAAATCACACATTGTACCAATTGCATTCACATTAAGAGTGTTTAACGATGTGTTATGTTAGATGGTTGGTACGATTGTCCTACCTATTCAAGTAGGCCTAAATACCATACCTATTATGTGTCATGTGATAGAAGGAGACATGCAGTATAACATCCTGCTAGGGAGGCCTTGGATTCATAAGATGTATTGTGTTCCTTCGATATTACATCAGTGTATGAAGTACATTCATGAGGGACAGGTTCACGTGGTGCCATCAGATGAAGAACCATTTAAATTCATGAACATTATAGATCTACCAAGGGATTTCATACTCCCATCAATGCACTTAGATGTCCAACCAACATCACCGATTAAGGGTCTAGAAGAAAAGCAAATAGTAGATGCTCAACCATCGATATCTGTGTCACACAGATCTGAGCATACTACTCCTACTTCCTTGATATTGACTACATTAGTAATGCTTCGGGATGAGAGAAATCAAAAGGTGAAAGTGGGAAAGAAATAAGAGAAATATATGCTCGAATCAATAATTGAGGAGGCTCCCATCCCTATGGAAGTGGAGGAAGCCCAAGACATAGTCGAGGAGGTACCTCAGCCTGCATTACCTGCATTATCAATAGGGTCATCCACATCATGGGTGACTATTCACCTAGCCAATGCAAGTTTAGGGGAAGATATTGTGCAAAATGTTACCTTTGGACCAATTTTTGAGACAACACAAGAGATGGACCGACCCCATGCTCATAATTTTTTGGTTTGATCCATTGTTCCATTGGAAGAACCACCCAACCAGACAAGATTCGTCTATGCTGGGCTAGATCAGTTTCCCATGTGTACGCCCTTGGAAAAAGATTATGACGAACTATTCATGGTGAAATTTTATTATCTATCAAACCCCGAATATGCCAGACATATTTTGAACTATATAATTGGCATGGGTACAACATTGGTATTTTTGAACAAGGACGTAGGACTCTACTTGAACCACGTTATTAGTTAGCAACTAATAGGTTTGGGTTAGGATTATAGATACGAGGACATGGTGACTTACTTGCAAAATAATTGGTTCACCTATACCTCAGTATGGGGGACGATGTGGATTTCAACTCATATCATTTTGATCCTTCTATATTCCAGAGGGATGATCAGTTGGTATCTTATGTCACCATAGCTCTGCCCAAGTCATATCATGAAGATACCTTGGTGGATAGCGAGATCTCACCTGACAGTTAGCTAGATGATGAAGTTGGGCTAGTTTATGATGCAGTATTGTATTTATGATGCTTATACCCAATTTTACCATATAATGATGATAGTGACCAAGATGTTACTTACATGGGGCCACACTTGCCAAAGCATCCCATGTTAGTGACTAGTGGTAAGAGAGTGTATTACGATAGTGACAATGAAGACAAAATAGAGAGAGCCTATCTAGGCCCTCCCTACCTACGTCATCGTAATGCTCCTTACACGGTTGAGGACATGCAAAGAGAAATCAATCTTGAACCTCACCTTACGAGAATATCATCGAAATTTAATGTGATTTATCACATGTTGTTTCCCCATATGCCTACCTGCATGGAGCTTTGTGAGCTAAATTATCCCATATTACAATCAGTGCATAAAGAGGACCCAGTCATCCATAGTCTACATAGAGAAGATCGATTTGTACCTGTGTTGTTAGAGTTAGATCTTGAGAATGAAGACTGCATCGATTATGTAGAAGTTTATCCATGTGGTCCTAGAGATCAATACCATTCCATCAATATGATCTCCATTGATTTAACTACTCCACTCCATAATACAACAGATCTGTCCAAACCATTGCATCTCAATACATATGCTATTGACTGGGATCATGTTGACTCACCTCTAGAGCCTAAAGATTTCTTCCCTAACAAAGAAATGTTGCAACCATTCCATTCTACACAAGGTTGTTCTTATGATGTGTATCATGCTGAGGAATCTTCCAATGTAGAACCTATGAACCTAGCAAATGACATCCATTTGATTTCTATGCCTCATTAGCTTGAGGAGGAATCACACATGTTAGTAGAGGATACCTTCAATGTGGATATCAGTAACGATCCCACCAATCCAAGGAAGGTTAAATTTGAAGAGATTCTCACTCCAGATGAGTGGGATACCCTCATTCCTCTACTGAAATAGAGACCTAATATTTTTTCTTGGATATACAAAGATATGCTAGGTCTAGACTGGAAATTGGTTACCCATAACCTTTTGGTAGAACTATCAACAAAGATGGTCAAGCAAAAGCTTAGAAATATGCATCCAACAGTAGCCTTAATGGTGAAATATGAGCTACAAAAGCTATTAGATGTAGAATTTGTAATCTCCATCGACTATCCAGAGTCGGTGTCCAATATGGTACTCATAGGAAAACCTAATGGAAGGATCCGTATTTGTATGAATTTTAGAGACCTCAATAAGGCAACACCCAAAGATTCATTTTCGTTGCCTAATATTAATGCTCTTGTATATGCAACTGTAGATCATGAAATGCTCTCCTTAATGGATGTTTTTTTTGGTTACAATAAAATTCAAATTAATCCCAAATACCAACATAAAATCACATTCGTAATGCGATGGGGAACATTTTGTTATAAATTTATGCCATTTGGTCTTAAAAACACTGGTGCCACATATCAGTGGGCCATGACATATATTTTTCATGACTATATGCATAAGATCCTAGAGGATTATATGGATGACTTGTTGGCCAAGTCATTACTACGTGTTGAGCATGCGAAGGTCTTAAGGAAGGTCGTCGATCGCCTAATAGAGTACAATGTCAGGTTTAATCCTAAGAAGTACGTGTTTGGCATAACTTTTGGTAAAATATTAGGATTCATCGTTTCCAAGCGAGGAATCGAAGTCAACCCAGCGAAGGTCAAGGTTATCTTAGATATGCGCCCCCCCGCTAATATCAAATAATTAAGGAGCCTTCAAGACAAAGTAGCATCGATAAAGTGATTTATCACTCAATTATTGAATAAATATCAACCCATGAATCAACTGCTACACAAGGGAATCTCATTCAATTGGGACGAGAACTGTCGAGAAGCTTTCACTAAAATAAAGCAATACCTAGCTATGCCACCAGTACTAGCTCCACCAAGGCCAAATATACCTTTTATGCTATATATATCAGTGATCGACTTTGCCTTAGGGACCACGTTAGCCCAAAAGAATGTGCAAGGCAAGGAACAAACCATATATTATATTAGTCGAACCTTGGTGAGTTACGATCTAGGGTATGCATATGTGGAGAAATTGTGTTTAATAGTAGTGTTCTCTACCAATAAATTATGGAACTATATGCTAAGTCATAAGACATATGTTATATCAAAACAAAATTATTTACATTACATGATGAGTAATACATATCATAATATGTGTACTGCAAAGTGGATCATGCTACTAACATAATTAGTTCTAGAATTCATAAGCCAGAAGTCCATTAAGGGATAGGTCATAGCTGATTAGCTGGCTGAGAAATTGCTGTCAAACAGTAGACCTCTGACCATTGAGCTTCTAGATGATGCAATCTTCATCGTATCCAAAGTTCCCAAACCCAAAGAACTAGAGAACAATGCTGATATGACTCTATTCTTTGACAGTTTAAAGTGTGAGCAAGGGGGAGGTGCAAGAATAGTATTTTTCATGTCGTAAGGAGCTCCAATGCCCTTGTCATTTAAATTAGACTTCCCATGCACCAATAACAATGTTGATTGTGAAGCCCTACTACTCGGCCTCCACACAACTATCGCCATGAATATTAAAATATTAAACATCTTTGGTGACTCCTTGATCATAGTAAATCAAGTTAAGGGTCTCTTTCAGTTTCGATATCCAATACTAAAATCTTATAGAGATCTTGTAATTACATATTTGTCTAAATTAAAATGGTATGACATCGAGGCAATCCCTCATTCATCAAACAGGTTCGCAGACACCATGGTGTTGATGAGAACCAGAAATGCTCATTTTATATACACTTTTAAGTGCCATCATTACTGCTTTAATTAGCATATGATATGTATTTTATATAACTTATGCATATAATTGATATAAAATCTGATATTATGCTTGACTGGTGTTTTTAGTGGAGATTGTGTATAAATGTAGGTTTTATTACTAATATGGTATTTTCTAGTCTACATTGGCATACTTCTACTTTCAAAGACTAAGGCATGAGAGCAGGTGCCTTCCTCTTCAAGGAAGGTGCCTAGCAGAAGTAGGTGCCTTCAGGATGGAGAAGGCACCCAGCAGAAGTAGGCACCTTCCTTATGGAGAAGGTGCCAAAAAAAATTAGGTGCCTTCCTTATGAAGAAGGTGCACAGCAGAAGTAGACACCTTCCTTATAAAGAAGTCACCCAACATAAGTAGGCACCTTCCTTATAAAGAAAGCACCCACCAGAAGTAGGTGCAATCCTTATGAAGAAGACGCCCAAAAAAAGTAGGCACCTTCCTCATGAAGAAGGTGCCTCCACACCTCCATACTTTGCAAGGTTGACCAAGCAGGCAAGTGGGACCATGTTGACCATTGACTCCACGTTATATGCACCAAGTTGGGATAGCTACCAAAGCACGTGAAGAAAAAGGGAGAGATATTTTATGCATTTTTATTAAACTAAATAAAGCACCTCTATTATTAAGTGATTGACCGGTTAAAATTTACAAGGTGAGGATTATTTTCTCACAAGTAGAATAGAGTGACAATTATCTAGTGAATCAATGTGCGTGAACAACCAATATGAGAAATCAGGAAAATAATCTATTTTACATTGGTGACTAATATGGACAAACACGCGAATGGATTTATTAATGATATCATACATGTTTTGATAAAAATAGAATACACCTGATTTATCCTATGGGTAAAATTAGTGCGTGACTGTTATTCTTAGTGCATGATTGTTAGGATTGTATGGTTGGAATGTTTACAACATATCTATTGTAACTTCAAGTTTGAAATAGACTTTCCTAAAAATGTAACAGAGGAAGGTTGTGCATTGTATAAATGCATAGGTCTTCCCTGAAAGGACGATGAATTTTTAATAGAGGAACTATTTTATTTTATTTCCTTGTCAATTTTATTAAGAGTGCAATTCCTCTTACCTGAGCAAGCTCTACGTAGCTAGTCGGGTGGACTATCTACAGGATCTTGGGCTCACTCCTTGCAGTAGTCCTCCCTTGTTTATTTGTGTTCTTTATTTTTTGTAGATTAGTTTATTGCTTTAGTTCATTCTTTATTTAATTTAGTTGTGTGTGTTTATTTCCTTGCATTTTATTTTTGTAGTTTTATTTCTAGCACTTAGTTTTAGTTTGTAATTTATTTATTTAATTTTCTGCACTTATTTTATTTATTTTGGCTGAAATCAAAATGCACAAAATTCCCCCACCAAACTAAATAAGGTATAGTCAGATTCATTCCCCAACACTATAGGCATATACTGTTCATGACACTCATAAGTTTATGGACTTACTGAATTGATAATTTATAGAAGAGAAATGATTATTTTTTGAGACATGAATTTCTGCTCATCATTGGCATATTTGGGATCCTTAATCCTTTAGAATCCATCTTCTGATTTTACTACCATTCATGTTAAAATGCTTTCGCATCCTACGAAATATTGAGAATCCTTTGATAATAAAATGTCAATCAACATTATTAGCACAAAACCAAAATCTGAATGGTTATGCAGAGTTGAAGACTTTCTAAAGAAGGCACCCTAGGGGTCATTAACCTCTCAGAGTCTGACGGGGAGTGGTACTACCATTCACCATAGGGTTGTTTCCCAGTCTACATTTGCAAAATTAAATATGCAGGGGGAGCAAGTCGTCTTAGCAGTCAAAGCTGAGGCTTATCAAAACTGGATGTCGTAAATCCAAGACTTCCTGAAACTTGGTGTAATCCCAAAGGAATTTTTACATGCCGCAAAATGCACATTTAATTAAAATGTGACTAAATATGTATTAATAGGAGACATATTGTATTGGTGAGGTTACGATGGAGTTCTCCTTCATTTTCTAGAGCCCCAAGAGTCATCTTGGGCAATTTCACAAGCTCACGATGGTACGTGCAATGGCCATTTCAATGACATGGCCATTGTCAAGTGCATCCTTCGAATGGGTTACTATTGGCCCACTATGGAGAAGGACTACAATGTGTATGTCAAGAAATGCATCAAATGTTAGCATCATGCTAATCTTACGCACTTGCCATCATAGGCCTTACAGCCCATCCAAGCGACTTGGCCATTTTCTTAGTGGGGATTATATATTATAGGCAATATGTCTCCCCCATCATCGGGACAACATACATTCATTATCATGGATACTGAGTATTTCACAAAGTGGGTGGAAGCAATACCCTTAACAATGACCACTGGAGCTCATATAGTAGAGTTTATACTGGAGCATATCATAAGTCATTTTAGGATTCCATCCAAAATAATATCGGATAATGGAACATCATTTAAGAATAAAATTGTGAGAGCTTTGACGTCTAAATATAGAATAAAATATAGTTTTACGACTCCATACTATCCACAGGAAAACAAGTAAGCTGAAGCTTCAAATAAGATAGTGGTTTTCATCTTAAAAAATATGGTACAAGAACACCACAAATATTGGCATATCTAGTTGCCCCTTGCATTATGGGCTTACAAGACTAGCATTCGGACACCCACTAGGGCAACACCATTTTCAATACTATATGGCGTTGAGGCCATTATGCCCTTGTAATTAGAAATTCCAATGCTGCACATCACATTGAAATATTTCATTGATGATGACACCTCGCGGTATGCTCGCTTGGATCAACTGATGCTGCTTTATGAATGTCATGTGAATGCCCTGGACCATCTCTACATTTATCAGGAGAAACTAAAATGAGCTTACAATATCAAATTCCACTAGAGAGACTTTGAATTTTAGGATCTTGTCTTGAAAGAGAACCAAAAAAACTCTAATTTTCCACTTGATATGCAAGACAAATTCATAGCTAATTTTCTAGGATCGTATATCACATCTAAAAATATTGATCTAGGTACCTATTGCTTAATGTTTCTAGGGGTTTTGAAGAGCCTGAACCTCTCAACATCATCCATATTAAGGTGTTCTATGCTTGAGAGTGTAGCAAAAGGCTCCAAGGATTCCTAAAATCGCTTGGTCATGTTAGTAAAAGGCTCTGAGAGTTTGCTTTAAATTGCTCAGTCAATCCCTAAAGGCTTCGAGGGTTCGCTAAACACCACTTGATCATCCTAAAAGGCTTCAAGATATTTTTTAGTAATTTGGACAGTCAAAAGCTCCAAAGGCATCTGTAAGCCCTTTGGTCAAACCCTAAAGGCGTCAAGGATTTTCTAAACACTGCTCGATCATCTTAAAAGGATTCAAACTCTTTCATGAGTAGTTTGGTCAATCAAAAGGCACCAAGAGTTTTTGAAAAACTGCTTGGTCAACCCAAAGGCTCCAAGGATTCTTAAAAATTGCTTGGTCATCCCAAAAAGCCCCAAAGGTGCTCATAATCCCTTTGGTCAATCCTAAAAGCTCCAAGGTTTCCTAAGAATCGCTTGGTCAATTTAAAGGCTTCAAAGGCATGTACTCACTATTTGGTCAAATATAAAGGCTCAAAAACTCATAAAAATTATAAAATCAATAAAATCCAAAAAAAATGGTAAAGCATAAAATCCAAAAACATTTGCATTTGCATTATGCATTTTCATTCACACATGCATTAATTTCATTGCATTGCAAATAGGCATTCATCATCCGTTGCATTCCATAATAGAAGGCATTGTGTTTTTTAGTATTACAAATGACGCCACGTTTGTGTTTTAATCATGCGCCTCTATATTTATCATAATCCATCATTCATGTGAGTAATTGTGTTTTTCAACACAACCCATAATCTTGCTATGAAAATATACTCAAGTTTTTTGGTCACCCAAAAATACCTAGAGGTTTTATCAAGAGTTGATAGAAATCTTACTTTACTTTTGCAGAAGAGGTCTAGTTAGTATAGCCCTTAGCATATCATAATTCTATCACTAATCAACAAACTAAAAAATCCTAATAAGGACTAGGGGAAGATGAAATCCACAAAGCAGGACCGGGTATCCTGAGGTGAAAAGAGTTATTCTTTCTTATCCCCCTGTGTGGATGATACGGGAAATTTTGGCAATTGGCAAAAGGACAAGTGTATTCCCTACTCAGAATCCCTTGTTTATGATAAAATGAGCAATATCCCAAAGTGATATCCCACATCAATCCTCAAGATTGATACCCTAGATTGATATCATAGATCAACATCCTAGATTGATATCCTATATTGATATCATAGATCGATACACTCAATCGATATTACAAAAACAATTTCCACCCAAAAAAAAATCCCCAAAGGAAAGTTTTCAAAGAAAATTATCAAATGTAAATTCTAGAAAGTGAAGATCAAATGAAGATAAAAAATCAAAGCTCAAGTGAAGATCAAATGAAGATCAGAAATAAAATTTCACATCAAGATCAAATGAAGATCATAAAGAAAGTTCCAATGAAGATCCAAAGAAATTCAAATTCAAAGTGTAATCGACTCCCTTGCTTCACTACATATGAGAAAGTATCCCAAAAAATTGAAAAAGAAAAAGAGAGGGAGTAAACTTGAATCCCTGGAATTACCAGCACTACTATACCTTACGCATGATGATATGTATGACGCATTAGCACCTCGCTTATGTACAATACCAATGTTTGAATGTGGAAGAGCTAGCTTCAGGTGTCCTGTATTGCCTAGTGGTCTAGTCCAACTAAAATCTAAACCTAAGATTGGATAAACACTTGCGGACCCCCAATCTTAGCAATGGGCTGAAAGAATCCCGCTTGACATCGGGGTATGCTTGTGCTTTATCTTAAAATATTCATGTGCACACACAGGGATAATGAAAAGTTAGGGCCTATCCTAGTGAAATCCTTACATTTCAGAAGTCTAGTATGGTCAATATACAACTTTTGATAAGTCAACTAGGGTGTTTGAGTCTCATGGAAAACCTCAAAAATCTCTCTAATAGCAATAAATATCAAATATCACAAACCATAAAAGGTAAAAGTCATTGCAAATCATAAAATTGCAAAGTATCCAATAAGCGATACATCATTAACAATGAGCACAATCAAGATATAGGATAGATACCGGATGGATATCAAAACGATATTTAGACGACCACTGACTATATTGTGCATATCATTCAAAAGTGCAAAAAGAAAATAGAATGACATATTGCATCATTCGCATCATAACATCGCATATCATTGCATTTCATATATGGGTTATTAATTGATTAAATTCTTATTATGAGGATTTCCAATTACATTCATGATTTTTACATATTTTGTGGTGTCATCCATTAGATTGTTAAATATATATTGCATTCATTCCTTATGTTTTAAGTGATTAAAACATACTGATTCATTTACATCACATTACCATCATGTAAATAAAGCATTACATACATTAATGCATACAATAAAGCAATATCAAATATGCGTTAAGAGAAAGCATCGCATCCATATGCATCCATCATAAATAGCACATCTAAACATCTAGATCACTACATATCATCATCATAAATAAAATAGCTATCTAGTGCATGTCATCCATACATCACATCATATAGCATCAAATTAACATAAGCATTGCATCCATGTGCATCACATAAACATAAAATATACAAATAAATGAGTACACATAATGAGCCAAAATGATCAAATATCATATATATATATATATATATATATATATATATATATATATATATATCTTTGAAATGAGTACATAGAGTGTATCAAAAATTCCCATAGGCTACATCCATGTAGGTCCTTGACCTTACACACAAAAATAGTACATCACAAAATAGCACATGTATATGCTATGGAGGGCCTGCACCCCCACCAAGAGTCACCAACATCACCTTTGTCATCCTTGTGGCTCCTATGTGAGCTAGCACCATGAGTGCTAGAGGACCTATGTGTCCTCTTAGTCCTATGAGTCCTATGGCTCAAGCTCATGGAGGACTACCCTATAGTCCTATATTTGGTCCATTGACTCCCTACATCATGAGAATCCTCTGGGACCTACCCACCAATCAACCTGATGTGACCCTCTAACTGGTCTATGTGGGCCACCCTGCTTGTGTGTCTAGCATTGTCCTCCTCCATAAGGATCTATAAACATCAGATCTCTAACATGGGATCTCGACCATCTGGTAATAGTGATAATGGTGTTGCAGGTGGTGCCATGACAACATGAGAAGGTGACAGGTCTCCTCTTTGAGTTTGGTATTGAGCTAAGTTCCTCTCTACTATAGTCCCCATCCATCGTATCTCTACTAGCTCAAGTGCACTTTTCATCTCTTATAATCGCCCCTCTATCATTGTAGCACACTCTGTAACAGTCATGATATACTCCTGAGCCTCCTGAAGCTACCTCTCCTTGTCAGCAACCTTCACCTCCAAAGTGGAGATAGAGGTATCTTGCTAAAACTACTGAGACTACGGCTTCCCAACCTGGCTCTATAAATATTCCACCTAGACTAGCAGCTGCCCTACATTTCTATCTAGAGGTACCTCACCCTCATCTAGGGCCTCATCCTCAACCTCCACTAGTGGTTCATACTCTGCCCCCCATCCACCCTCAATCTACGGTTACACATTGTGCCCCTATGGATTAGCCTCTTTCGCATCATCAACCCAGACGAGAGGTCAAGATCCTTACCACTAAAATATAGACCACCAAGTATCATACATTGGGTGGTCCTAGGCATAGCAACTCCAAAATTTTGGAAATCATCTATAGAATTGCCCAGAGGTGTTGGCTACATCCACTATAGATCTATATCTATAACTACCCGCCTATAGATAATAGGCAACTCTAAAATGTCATGCACCATACTAAACTATCATAGGACCCACGAGTAGAACTAGTACTCACAGACCTTGGACTTATGGTCGAGTATTCATCTGTCTCATCGATCTTGGATTAGTTGTCACTATCCTTTATCCATGTAGGGCAATCCATTTATGTACACCAGTCAATGTCACCAGGTCTCAATACTACAAACCGACTGATGTAGTGCTTAATGTCCCCTATGTGGGACCTGCTCTGAAACCCCTCCTCATCATAGGGCCAGCATATGGTGTAGTACTAATGGTCATTATAAATAGAAGCAATAACCAAGGGCATCTCTATAGGTCACTCAATCTAGATGTGCTACCAACCCCAGATCTATAGGAGTAGACTACAACTAATGCCTACTCGGCTCCTACTGGTAATCTGGTATAGCTCTTGGTAGAGCTAGCATAGTAATGTGCTTCCCTAGGCTAGGAGTAGTGGCTAAGTCATGGAGCTTTGGATGACCCTCCTGACACTGGCTAGAAGGTTCCCGAGGATCCTTGTGCCTGAGGAGTCTGGAAGGACAATCTGCACGATCAGGTGCATAAAAACTGCCTCTTATATGGAGAAGACCTACTCCCTGTATTAGTAGCCAATATGAACACCTCCATGGTCAATATTCCACTGGGCCTCCAGGCTTCGATCCTCAAATATCTTATCAAGAATAGTTCCCCTAATATGAAAGGTAGAGGAGGTGATGGCCTCACCATCAATAAGGATCCTGAAGATCCTATAGACATCCTTAAGAGTGATGGTCATTTCACCTATCGATAGGTGAAATGTGTTGGTCTGGGCATTCCATATCTGGGTCAACATAGTCATATAAGCTTGATCTACCCTGATAGTGGGTAGATCCAAAACATAGTCGAAGCCTATGGCCCTAAACCACCCCTGCTCCTCGACAGTCAGCAATGGGTGGAGAGTGTTAAGGAGCTCTAGCTCCCTAGCTCTAGAGGTCAGTTTCTACAAAGAGATATAGTATAAGGCAAATGCCTAATTAAATAGCTAAAAATGAGCTAAAAAGAGATAGATCAAGCAAAATATAGCTAATAATGAAAAATTATGCTAATATTGATCAAATATTTTAAGTAATACATCTCATAGGTGCAATAAATGGCATTAACTACCAAGAAAATCATAAAAAAATGAAAATTAAAAAAAAAAACCCACAAAAAAGGGAATCGTAGGTTAAACCCACGGTCTACACAATGGTCAAGTTTTTGACCGTTGTAATTCAAACCTAACTACAGATGATACATGCAGTTACCAAAATGTCAAAGGGGAACCGCAAATGGCAGCTACGATCTAGTAAAATGACTCTTTCTAGGTCTTTTCCTAGCCGATAAAACAAAAAAAATAATAATAAATTAACCTAAAGCTATCCTAACCTAGGGTGTGGTTCATTGCCAACAGTTTAATGTGATTTATTAACCAATTAATTAATTTGGTTCGTTTTATTGGTAATGAATGCAAGGACTCGATTTTGAATTACCTTGCCCGCACTGAGGCCTCGACTGGAAGAAGGTTATCCACGGTCTGCCATCCTAATGTGTGTAGGGTAGTAGGTTTTAGTTTACATCAAGTTTAACTCTCACACCTCTCAGAGCTCTTCAAATTGCAGTCACTATCAAGGAATAATGAGGAATTTTGAAAATGACAAATTTTTAAACCTTTTCCTATTTTTGTCGAACCGCAGTTGACACCCATGATCCCGAGATTAGGGTTTTCCATTTGCGGGTCAAACCTACGGTTCCCAAAATTTGAAAGTTCCAATCACATACTATACCTGTGGTTTGCAACTGGTATCAAAAATAGAAAAATCCCATCGTGGGAAGGTCTTAAATGATAAATCAATGTCTCCTAATGGATCAAATTTCAATAAAAGCAATCAATTTGCAAATTTGGTGATGATCAAGCACCAGGATCCAATTAAAAATAAAATTTTTAGTTGAGATTATAAAGTACATTCAACTGAGGTCATTGATATGACAATCCTTTTATTGAGATCCGCACCTCCCAACCAAATAAATTCAATTAAAAAAAATAAAAAATTCAAAACATTCAAAAAAATCAAATAATCAAAAGCAAAATGCAACTCGTATTTAGTTATTTACTCTATACACTTAGTGGTTGCAACGACTTGCGCTCCATGCAATCTGAAGATATGAGTAAATAACCATAAGGACATTTGGGGTAAAATTGTCATCGTTGATTTGATATGCTTCTTTTCAATTTTGAAGAAGGCCTTTGAGGTTGGACTGCTCCACGTGAATGAGGTGTTTCATGTCATTTCTCCTATGACATATTTTTCAACAAATCATTGACAAAATTGATTCAACATAAAAATCATTGGATTTGTATCATTTTGATTCCCTAAGATGGCTATTGTACCTTGAATTCTCCATGGGATAGAAATGTGCAATTACTATTAATAGTTGGAATCATAAGTTGAACTAGGCTTAGCCAAGTAATTAAGTGCTCAATTCTAAGTTTGTTCAGATCATTCATTATGGTCAAGCGACCTCGTCACTTCATACATTGTCATTACCCTCATCAACTCGTCACTTGAGGGGGTAGTCATAATATCAAATCATAATCAAAGTCAACAGAAGATCTCTAAAATTGTAGATCCCTTGATCTTGTCAAAATTGCATTTGTCCTTGCAAATCATTGTCAACAACTATCATAAGCTTACCCCTTTTCTTGGGGAAAATAGAAAATATGATAATTAGTTTGTAACTCTCATCCTTTCGGTTATATAGGCCTAACTCCTATTGTAGCACCAAAGCTACTCGAATGTCTGATGACGAGTGCAAACTCCATCAAAATTTAAGCCTTTCATGCAGTTGGAAGCAATGATTCCAGGATGCACGTCCTTTTGCTGGACCTAAGGCATCTAATGTTGATCCGACTAATTATCATCATAGAACCTTTGAAATTATTTTAGGAGGTCTATTTTTTCTCATGCATTTTTCTATCTCATAATACATCTCAAAAGGGGTATCTGTAGACACCTAAAATGCATCATGTCGATGGCGACTACTCATATGGACATGCTACAAGACTATATGGAAGATCTTGGATAGACTCCAAGATAGAGCAGTGGTTCTAACCACTCAATTTGGGATTCTTGGCCTATTCAATCTGAACTACACCTGAGACCTATGATCTACAGTCTGAACTATGGTTGACACCTACGGTTTATAGTCTGGACCACAACTATCACCTATGGTCTTAACTGAAGTTCAATTGGCCTTTATTCGAGCCAAATCGGTTTGAATGACCATTTGATCTAGAAGAAGGTGGTTAAAGGATAGAATATTCCAATCCAACTTTCCTAACCACCCCTTCTTGTTCTTGGCTTCTCCATGAATCCACCCCTAGCCCTTGGGTAGTCCTATAAGTACCCCTCCAAAATAGGTCAAAAGTATCAAGCAAGCATCGAATATTAGAGCAACGAAGCCTTGTTGGATTTTGGACTCACTTGAGTACACTAAGAGAGATATTTGTTGCTATCACTTTGCCAACTCAAGCATCATGTCAAATTGTGCCATGGATGCCCTAAGGAGCTAGAACACCAAGAAATGCTAATTTGGGCAAACAGAGGCCCTATCGAGCAATTCAACCGCCAAATCTATTATAGGACACTGAGGCGACCCTTGATCATCAATTTGACAAGGAGGATCAATCCCATACCCTTGATTTGGAGAGTAAACTACTTGGTTGCTCATTATGGCTTTCAGCCATGGTTTACAGTGTAGACCACTCATTAGAGCTACGGTTTGTAATAGGTGTAAGATATCCTTATTTTTACTTTTCTAGTATGCTTAGCTAGGTTAGATTAATCATTTTAGCACTTTATTTGGTAGTTTAGAGACTCTGATTGACCGTATTAAATATTTGATTAGATTTACTTCATTTCAGTAAGTAGGACATAATTGGTTTCTTTTCATGCTAACATGCTTCATTTCATGCATTTGATCCATTAGATTGATAGTTGCAGTCCTTATTTACATGTTTCTAACAATATTTATGATAATGGCTTATGTTTAGCATGGTTTATGCACTTTATTGATTTCATATTGTTATGCCATATTTGTGTACATTCTCTTTAAAGAGCCTCATCATGAGAGGCTTCATATGCTTTTGATACATTTTCTATTTTTTCTTGACCGTAGGGAATCCGATTTAAAGGAGAGTCAATCAGCCAATCCCTTCCTCAACGTGAAGAAGAGGGACAACTCCGTCCTAGAGCAATTTGAGTCAACCTAAAGGATTGAAAAGTGCACTGTATTCCCAAGGGAATCACAACATTATAATTGTGTATCAAAAATGGGTATCCCTAAGAGGGATTCATTTGTAACACATGGATTGATTCCAAAAGGAAATAAATATGTATTTCACTTAGTTATTTTGTTTTTGTCAATTTGTGTTTGAATATCGCTTTTTACTTCATTTTATGTAATTGCAATATCGGGTGCATGCCTTTATGGTTGTATAGTAACATCAAGTAACATTACTTGGGTTAGCATGTTTTTCCTTCCAAATGTTGTTGCTTACATGAATTACTATCCTCTATTGTGAATGATTACTTTCTTAAAACTTTTTTAAATTATTGGATTATCATGGCTCACTAAAAAATTAAACCTTACTTGCTACTTTCTCTATACTATGGTTCACATAATGCTATTCTACATTGATCAAGCCAAATCTATGGTTTACTAGATTCACTAAAGATTAGATTTCTATTGTTAACATTGGCTATGCTATGATTCTACATAACTTTATCATCTACATTGGATATTATTTATATCCTTCTAGAATTTACTTTGAGGAGGCCAAATGACTTCTTATGTTCTATGCTTAGAGGAGGCCAAGTGTCTCTTCTTTTGGTCTACGCTTGGAGGAGGACAAATGATTCTTCTTCTGGACTATGCTTGGAGGAGGCCAAGCATCTCTTCTCTGGTCTACGCTTGGAGGAGGTCAAGCATTTATTTTCTTTAGAATATGCTTGGATGAGACCAAGTGTCTCTTATTTGGTATATGCTTATAGGAGACCAATCATTTATTTTTTTGGACTATGCTTGGAGGGGATCAAGTAGTCTTCTTCCTAGACTTCTCTTGGACAAGGTTGAGTCATTTCTGTTGAGAAGCAACACACCCCCACTGAAAAAAAAAATGATCTTATGATAATTAATATTTTATTATCTAAGGGGACCCTCTTGAAGTTTTTTTTATTTTTAATCCAAGTTTTGTTTGCATCAAGATTCTAAAATTATCTACCTTGTGGTGTCAAAAAATGTTTGCTTGGAATATTGATTTAAATTGGATTTTTTGAAATATTTATGCATCAATGACATTATTTCAGATTAAATGTCTCATGAAATTTAATTTTCAATAGTTTTCCTAAAGTCCAAAAAAGATTAAAATCAATTTTTAGGTTTCTTTAAAATCCTTCTTCTTGCCATGATTTTACTTCAAATTTGAAATCATCATATCTTTTGATAGAAGAATTCATTTGGGGTGATTCAAATTCTGGATGAATTTTTGTGAGCTCATATTTCCAATGATACTAGGTTTGCAGGTTTTTAGATATGATTTACTTTCCAAAAATAGCAATTTATAATTGTAGCCAACAAACTTATTAATCCTATATCTCCTAATATGAGATGACTTTTGGTATTTTTTCAGTAGTTTTGGATACCATTTGGCTCGTTTACATATCTAAAAAAATTTGCCAACTTCTAAGCACATTCAATTTTCATCATAGTTTTCACACCATGTGAAATGGGTATCTCTTAGGCATTTGAATTTATTTTTCCAGTGTTGAAAATCATTTTTGAGCAATGAGAATCATTCACAAACCTTTAAAGTGCAGAATACAAAAGGTTAGTGACATTGGAATCAATGTGCAATTTATGGAAAATTTACAAAGTGAAGAAGAATGGGCAGAAAAATAGGTTGCCACCACACCTCGATGAAGTCCCGAGATATCACCACTAAATATATGCAAAAAGAATGCAAGGAAAGAAACTTGGACAGCAAAATGGGATATTTTCATAGAAATTAGAATCCCAAAACCCCATCCAGTAATTTTTGAATAAATAAAAAAATAATTAAGGTTGAAAGGGAAGGGGGGGAAAATGGAACTCCATAAAAAAGTAAGCTTCTCGAACGTCCACCAACGTTGAGAGAAATTGAAAATTAAAAAAATTAAAAGAAATAAAAAATTCAAAAAGTAAAGAAGAATGGGCGGATAAATACGTTGCTACCACATAACGATAGCAGCCTTAAAGCCTGCCACAAAGAAAAAGAAAATTTGGTTAAGAGCTTAGGCGGAAACATGGGACATTATCAAAAAAAATAAAACCCAAAACCCCACCCAACCTTGTGGGCTGAAATATAGGACTCCATCAAAAATGAGCATCCCAAAATCCACCCAACTTCATTGGAAAATTTTTTGGATATTAGCGGAGGAAGTGAAAACCTGAAATTCGAACCGTGTTCGATAAAAGGTAAAGCCCGACACAATGGAAATAATGCTCGATAATCTAAAATAAATCATTCCCAACAAATTTTAAAGTGAATTTTATCAAAGGAAATTAATGTCCAACAACCTTGAGAAAAAATGAGATTATTTCTAAGGAAAATAAGGGCAGATAAATGGGTTGCTACCATACTTCGATAACATCCCAAAATGTTGCCATAAAGAAATTGAATAATTTTCTAAGTCTTAGCTTGGTCGAAAAAGTGGAATCCATTGCACTTTGAGAGCACCCTGAAACCCTGCTCGCACTCAACAAAGAAATAAAATCTAAGAGGGTGGAGAAATGGGACTCCATCCAAGAAAGTGATATCTTGAAATATGACCCATGCTCTTGGGTGGATAAATGAGACTCCATTGAAGAAGTAAGTATACCAAAGTGTCACTCATACTCATTACCAGTAAAATGGGATATTGTTAGAAAAAGTGAGGAACCCAAAGCTCCACCTAGGAAGTACAACCATGCAAATTGGAAGAAAGCTCCACCCATGGAAATAAAGCTTGGAAAATGGGAAAATAAAGCCCCAACAATTGGAAATAATTCTAGCAAATGGAAATGGATCTCTAGCATAATAAAATCATTCCCAACAATCTGAAAAGGAAGTCTAGTAGTGAGCAATGATTGAATCCTAGGAAATTACGATCTTAAACCTAAAAAAATATCTTATCAAAAACCTTAGAAAATAATTTAAAATAAATATTAAAATTTTGAACCTTAGGAAAATTAAAATATTAAAATTAAATATTTTTCTAATGTCCTAACCTTTGCCTTTTTAATTAATTTGTAGATATTTTTTGGTGGTCGCAATAATGAAAAAATTAATTTCATAATTGGAATGTCAATGCAAACCAAGCAAAGGGCGGTTGTGCAAAGATAGAAGATGCATGAAATTGATGATCAACCCAACTTGCAAGGTGATGAAGAGTTATTGAGACATGGCCAAAAGTTATATGCATTGAATGAACATACCTACAATTGGCTAGAAAGTGACAACATCTACACGCAATCTCCATTTGATGAATATGAGATCGAATTGTGTCTTCTCCATTAATGGCAAGATACTCAGGAAATTTTTTGGAGTGGTTGGAGTTGACTTGAACTCTATTATTATATGTTTTATGATGTAAAGCCCCGATGATGGTATTTTTAATATTATGGTTTAAGACCTTGGGAGCTAGGTATTTTTAAAAATACTAAGGTATGTATTAAGTCTATATATACTCCTATTGAATGTAATCGAATGATGCAAAAACTTGGAATAGAAGACTTCTTGCAATATTTTACAAATCTTGTTGGTTTCTCTTCATTCTGTACCTGAGATTGGTGTGACATCATATTTTGAAACAACATGGCCAAGAGCCTAATATTTTTCAGATTGTGATAAGTGCACTTTCTTTTATTTTTATCTAACTAAGGATTTATTTGATTTGATTTTATATCTGCAAATTATTAAAATTATGTTATGTTGTTGCTTTTATTATGTTTTATGTGCTTTAAATAAATTATAAACAAAGGATTCATCTCTATTTCATACTTGCTCTATTCTTACTATGCTAACTAGATTGTTGGTAAGAAACACCAAGTGAGGTTGGGACCCCTGCGTTTGTAGTTACCTTTATTTAGATTGGCAAGTTCCAAATTGTCTTTGTCTCATGCTCAAAGTGGAAGGTGATCTTAGAAAGTTGGACACCTTCCTCATTTGATTTATTTCATTGTAAAGCTGAATAGTATAGTTGAAATTGATAGTTGCAATCTGCAGTTAGATATGATATCCTCTATTTTTTTCTCTACCTTACTCTCTCTATTTTTATTTCAAAGTGGTTTCACTTTTATATTTCTTAAAATTCTTTATTCTTTTAATTTTTTGAAATTCAAGGAGCCGGATCAAATAGTTAACATAAATCTGATCATGAATAATACAAACTACCACTGAACATCGATGAAATAAGGTTGAACCCATTTCAAGTAAAATAGACAATCTACTTGAAACTATTCTAGAAGTGGAAAAGAGTGATAACATTTTATCCAACTCTGTAACTCACACCTTGGATATATAGAAATATCCTAAAGTGAGAGGGATTTATTTCCATTAAGTGTTATTCATATTTTTAATGTTTACTCTTCATACGGTGTGCATGAAATACCAATCAACATCTAAAATTGGTCCTAGAAGGAGGATCACATAGTTTATTTGGTGTTTGTGTGTTTAATTAAACTTGAGGATATAGTTTTATATTGTGCTCTACATTCAAACATAAAGAATCTTATTCACATAAAGCTAAATGTCGTGTAAAGTTGGATTATACTTTTAGAGTAACTAGGTGCCACATAAGAGTTGGAGATCTCCTTATGTCTAAGTTGGAAATCCTAAGGAGAAGCAATCTCAAGAGATCCAAATATCTATCCAACATATTTTTATCTACGCTAGTGGTTCCTCAAGATGTAACTCAAAATATTACCATTAATCAGACAGTCATGGCCAATTGGCTGGGCTTCACTGCTTTGAATATATTTGATGTAGCTCATGATTTACCCAGGAATCCAAAGAGATATCTTTCCACCTACAGGTATTATGGAATCAAAATAGCAAAAGAGCATTTGGTAGCCTTCAAAAATGCTCTAAAACTGTTAAATGTATAGCATGAAGATGTGGCCTATAAGATTATTCTTATTCACTCTCTAAGAGGTAGCATAAGACTAGTTTCTAAATCTTATGAATGGCTCTATCAATAGCTGGGAAGATTTAGAGAAATTTTTTGTGTCCTAATTCGATCAAGTGATTGATCCCAGTGTGTTATATCATCAATTTTCTAGTATTAAGAGATAATATGGTGAAACCATTAGGTATTTCAATGTGAGATTTTAAAAGGCTTATGGTAGAATGACTGGTCACTATGTTCCGAGTGTAAATTTGGCCTTAGAAATCTATAAAAATTCCTTGGATCCAATAACCTCTATTTTCCTCAAGAGAGACACCAATGTCACAAACCTAACAGATGCTTATAAGGAAACTCTGATTCTTGAGATATAGTTAGGGCCTTAACCTTCGAATAAGACTATGACGCCCTTTGTTACACAAAACACACATGTTTTATATTCCATTACACATCAGATGCTAATGCCAACATGTGAAGCTCCACCTAAGGAAAATCCATTAACTTTATCACACACTAGGCATGTGCAGACTATAGAGAAGTAATTCAATAAAATTAGGGTTGAGAAAGTTTCAAAGATGGTCCAAAAACTAGCAAACAACTTCCTAAGTTTTAAGATGCAAGTGTCTATGGGAGAAAGTTTGAACTGGTTTCCTTACCAACTGAATAGACTCTCTAGACCTTCATATGAATCCAATAAGGATTATAACAAAGGCAAAGGACTTGAAGATGTGACTTGGCTTTACCCAACAAGTGTAGGATTCACAAAACATCCCAGCACAAGGAATGAAATTACCTAGAATTTTTCAATGCTTTTGAAGTTTTGTCTAGTGAGTTGGGTTTTCATAAAAATTAAAGAAATGTGGATGATTTTGGTTCATCCAAACATAGTGTTGCTATGGTCTTGGATTCATTCACTTCCCAAATGAATCAAAAAATGTTACAAAAATACCTATGGATGAAGTACAAGCTTTTTAGCAGTTCAAAAAGGATAATTACAATATTAGAAATAGAAATTTAGATCCTAACACTACATCTACACCTCCCAATAATCCTCATAGTATTCCTCTTGATCCTTCTCCAAATAATAATTCGTCTCCACACAAAGGGGGAGATCCAAAAGTACAAGATGTATTTGTTGCTCCACTCAACAAAGGATATAATACAGTGGAGTACATGGAGAAAATCAAAGCTAACATCACACTCTATGAGCTCGCTCAGATCACTGAATAGAGATATAATATGATTAAAAATTACTCTAGAACCTCTACTAAACCTTAGGAAAAAAGTAAGAAAATTGCAAATGCAAATATGGCTATCTATAAATAAAAGACTGAAGTTCCACCTTTCTTGCTAATAGTTCACATATTTGGGAAAAAATTGCATAACTATCTGGTCGATTTCGGTGCTTTAGCTAATTTCATGTTTCTATCTATTTTCCAGCAGTTGGGGTTTACACCAGTAAAATTTGATAGGAGAGTCATTCAATTGGATAAAACTAAGGTCAAATTTATAGGATAACTTCAATTTTACATATCCAGTTAGCATCTAAACCGAGAATGCAACACAAAATTGACATTCAGGTGGTAGACATTCCTGTGGGATACGTGATGCTTTTGAGCAGATATTGGTCCAAATATCTAAATGGAAATTTGACTACATATTTCTTCCACATGTGGTTGCCCTGGAAAGATGTGGTAAATCAATTAAGGATTAATAGAGAGCCTTAATATAAACACATGATAACTTAATATAATATCAAAAATGCGGTTGTTAATTTTGTTGATGTAGACATTAGGGTTTCTAACTTGACAACTGCACAAAAGGTGAAACCAATTAAAGCTTTTATTACTCATGATAATGATGTTCAGACACTTCACATTTATGGAGTTAAATCCAAACAAGGTTTTAGTACAGGGGTAGTTCTCCAAGGACCTCACAATCAGGTATATTTTATGTATTATTGCTTGCAATTTTCCTGTACAAATAATCTGACTAAGTATGAAGCATTAGTGCTAGGATTGAAATTTAATTTAGACAAAAAATGTGAAAAATATCCAAGTTCTTTCAGACTCGGAGTTGGTAACTAATCAAGTTAAAGGCATGTTTCAATGCAAGGCCTCTTACCTGAAGAGGTACAAACATCAAGCTTGGGATATCATGAAGGATTTTAGTGCTTTCAATCTAATGCATATTCCTAGGGAAGAAAATTCACCTGCAGATATTTTAGCTTCATCATCTACAAATCTAAAAAATTTCAAGGAATTTAAATGGAAAACAAAATCAATATAATTAGTCCCATGTCCTTCTATTTTGAATAAATAATATGCATTTTAGGTGTTTTTCAATGACCAAAAAATTTGATGAGTGTCGTCAATCACATCATTTAATCATTATAATTGTCAATCCAGGGCGGTGTCCTATGGTTGTATACGATAGCAGAGGTAAGCAGCTTGGAGGTCAGTCTACTTAGGAAATGGCTTTATTGATGAGATCAGTTAGTTTTTGGGGATTTCTGGTGTCACCTCTAATCCTATGAGCTGAATTGAACTCCTAATTACAATTGCTGAAACAAAATTGCAGAAATGGAAAGATTGCAGAAGATTGAAACTAATTACTCTTGCAGAATCATAAATAACAGAAATGAAACCTATTTATGCTTGCAAAATGGAAATGATAGAAAGTAAATCCTAATTACATTAACATAATTAAAATGCTAGAATAAAATGTTGCAAAAATGAAACAACTAGAAATCAATTAGCACAAATGGAAATACCAAAACTAGAAATAACTGCTAAAAATAAGGGAATATCAAAAGTGTTGTAAGATTCAAAAGCCTATGCTAGGTGATCAATTAACTTGCTAAATCTACTAGCACAATATTTCATACATCTACAACCAACACAGTTAACAAATGAAATGGAAATTGTCAGGTTTCTGCTAACCTACTGCAACAAGAAATGAATAGAAAACCTGTCAAAAGTTGATCCTTCTCCTGAGCCTGGAAGTGGGCCCTTGCTCCCTGATCTAGAAGAAGGTAAGAAGACTACTCTAAAATACCTAATGCTCACACATCCACTCAAGATACTAAATTGAATGAAGAAACTACACCTTTTATTAATTATGACATGACATTACAACAATGCAAGAGAAATCCTGCAAAATTACTGCTTTGTTACAACTGAAACAACTATTCTATTCCTATCATTCTATGCAAATATCTATATGCTCAACCAATATGGGAGCTTGGTTATTTATACTATTCTATTACATATGTGGATTCATTTTGTTGCTACTTTTCAAGGATTCAACAACTATTCTGGAGTTGTCTTCCTGAAATGCAGGAAACTATTCTGTTACAACTTATCCATTTTACTTGTTGGGCGCAATCTATTGGAAGAAATGCATTGGAAGAGGTGAGAAAACCTCTCATACAGCTGTATCCATCTTCATTTCACCATTTTCCACCTTTCTGACCATTCTGTTGATAGTTTTGACCAAACTGGTTCTGCTCCGCTCATTTCGAGTTGCTTCGAAATATCAAGCAATGTAAAAGTTCTGACGCTTATCCATGCATCAATTGCTCAGGATGATGGGTTTGACTAGCTAGGTAGTCTTCTTAAGTCCTCAGAAGACTAATTCCATAAGTTTTACGTGTTGGCATTGACAAATTCCAAGCCATGTTGTTTATGCACAGCTGGCTGGAATTTGTATGGTCAAATTCTATTTTCTGCATAGTCAGACCAGTTTGAACAGGTTTTGGTACCTTTTTGCAATTTGAACAGGTTAGAAGGCAAGGAAAACAAATAACATGATCCTAGAATGGAATACATATCAACATACATTATTGCATATTCAAATAAATGTTTATTTGCTAAGTAAATCAGCTAAAATAGTGCAAAAATGTAAAAAATGGTCAAAACAAAGTATTATGCTCCTGAACATCTAAACATGTAAATAGTAATACATAATGCATTCCATCATCAAAATTAGCATAAAAACATAGCATAAGGTCTATCAAATAGTTTATGAAATATCCAAAAATGGTCTATGAATGAGGCAATTTCTAGCCTCATCATTTTCCCCCAACCTATTGTAATGCATGTCCTCATGCATTATGTGAAGCCACAACAACACAGAGATCTATGTCCAGATTCTATTCTTGATAACTCAGTTTTTACCCTAGAACTTGATAGTATCCTCTGATTGTCTATATTTGCTTGAGTCACTCTTGGAACTGCTCATCTGGTTGGGGATCATTATCAAAGAAATATGGAACAGGGGTTATAACAGTTGGTAACCTATATCTCAAACCTACCCAATGATATTTTAGTTTGTGGATGACCTGCACTATACCCTCAGCTCTTCTCCTAGACCACAACAAGTTGTTGGGTGAGATAGGTTCCCTTTTCTGAAGTGATATTGACAACTCTCCCCACATGCTCTTACAAGATGATAGAGCATTACTAAAATGTTAGTTACAAAAGACCTAAAAACTCATTACACAATCAGTAAGATTGCTTATATAAAATTCTCTGATTCTATACTTCCTCATCATAGTGAAATGTTGATTTATGGAGATCCTATAATTGGCATGGGAAGGTCTTATTAGTAGTTCAACTTTCAACTCCATTTATTTGCTTACCTTTTTCTCCTCCTCCCAATGGATCTGATTTTTTAATGTAGATATGAAAGCTCTCAACTGTATATCTCCTATGAAGATATGTGGCAAGAATGTCACATTCTTAGGTATGAGAAACTGGTGCAGGAACAATTCACACATCAAATTCTTCTATTCTTTTGGACTATGCAAATAGGTCTCAACAAATTCTTCAATAATGTCTATTTCATAAGGGAGATCGGAAATAATCCTCATTAATTGCCAGTGGAGGTACTTTTCTTTCAAGATTAGACTATAAAATCTAGTGGGCCTTCGGCACTGAACTAAGTACTCTGCAATTTGACAAAGATACTGAACTTGTCCTTGCAACTTATTTGTTTGTGCACTTTGAGCATCAAGTTTTTGTTCCATAGATTTCAAAGATGCAATTTGTGCTTCCATTCCTTGACACTTAAGCATCCAATGTGCTATGTCCTCATTATACTTTGTTAGTGTAACTGTTTGTGGGGGCCTAGCTATCTGTTGCATTTTTGGAGGTAGATCTACCTGTATTCCAATTTCTATTGTGTCCACAAGGGGTAAATCCACTTGCACCCCAATTTCTATTGTTTTAATTTGAGGTGAACCAGATGTAGTCAATTCAACAGAAACTTGAGGGGAATGCACATTTACCTATTCCTATACTTCCTCTTGTTCATTGGCATCCTCACTACTTGTGATGTTTGTGCTTCCTGTTGTTGCAAATTATCAGAATGTTCTACAGAAGCCCCTGAATTTGTCATACTTACATCCTGCTGGAAGATTTGTGTTGTTGTCTCTTCTATTTCTACTCCTCTGATAGGTGATTCTTCTTCAGGTATAGCTCCCTCCCTATGCTCTTCTGCCAATTCCAACAGAATTCTAGCCAACTCATCTTCAGAATCAGATTCTGTAGGTTGTTGCTCCAGAGTTGACAACCTAGCCTTTAATTCATCTACCTCCTACTGCAAATCAGCAATAAGTTTATCCTTTTCTTTGATAGAGGCTTCATGTTGTTCAATCCAACCCATATGTGTCCTAATGACACTTCTAGTAGCACACAATTGTTCTTGTATATCTTCCTTCTCTTCCTCTGCTATGAACTCTTCTTCAAATCGAATCAAATAATCAACAAGTGAGATATTCATTGTAGGTATTGTTGTATCTATGTCTATAATTGTTGTGCCTACCTCTGCATCCTTTGTGCCTATATATGCTTCTTTTATCACATGTATCAATATATTTTTATTACTCACTTATTTGGGACAGTGATACTACCTCTACATCCACTACCTCCTCCATTACTTTCTGCTTCTGAAGTCTAGAGGACCTTCACAACCCAACAGTAGATTGTTTGTGTTTGACCTCTTTAGGGGATTTTGGAACATATTTTGATAATTCTGGAGTAGAGTCTACTCTAGGTGTTTCCTCCTCCATCTACTCTTCCCTGCTTGAACTCCCAATCTGCTTAGTGGGATGTGTTGGAAAAATAGTTACATTTTCAGAAAATGTAACCTTCCTTATTTTTCTTATAGGACCAACCTTAGATTATTTCTCTCTTTGCTTCCTGGTCCTAGAAGATGGAGGTCCCTATGGTGAAGAGGGAATTTCATTTTTAGAGGATTCAATTTCAATTTCAGGTTCATTAATTTCCTATCTTTTTTTCTCTTCTTTATATTTAGGGATTTCAACCCCCAAATCATTCCATGCAGAGAAAAATCTATCAAAACTTCTAGGGTTTCCCCTAAAATGATGTTTACAAATTAGCTTAATGAGCCCATGATGTTTAGGAGTCCCTCTTCCTACTTGGTATCATTTGGCCATATTTTGTAACTCCTGGTATAAATACAGGGGAGATTTACTCTAAATTCTAGGTTTGGACCACCATGCCTCAAATGGTTTAAAATTCTAATATGGTGTCCAGACAAAATGATAAATTGCCCATCACAAGTCAGAAACCTGATTACCCATACTACTACTTCCCCCCAAGGGTGTTGTAAACTGGTTCGTTTTACCCCTTTGCAAACATTATTATTCATTTGAAACTCAATAGGTCTATCTTGTTCCTCTCTAAACTGATTAACTATTTTTGTTAGGGTATTTTTACCAGCTTTTAAAATTTGTAGCCCTTGCAATGGTAATTCAGTGATTTGACTCAAGATTTGTGGTGTTACCTGGATTGTCATGCCATTGATGTGAGCCTGGTTGTTTTGAGAGTCTGCAAATTCTCTCACCCTTTAGAGTACCCATCAAATTTTTTTAGAAATTGCATCAATCCTCCTTCTATAAAGATACGTAAGGATTCAGGATCTCCTCATAGACAATCTACGTTTTTTGGCTCAATTTTATTCTTCTTTCCCTCATTATTCAATTTTCTATGCTCTATTTTCTCTTAGCCTTATGGAGTAGGTCATTCTCAGGTTTGGATCGAATAATCTGCATCTACGAGGGTTATAACATTTTTGACTACGAAATTTATTTTTTCTCAGCACAAGAACCAGCTTCGAAACATGTCGGAGTGTTTGAAAAATTAAATCCCCTTTTACTCATCACATGGTAGACTCCTATTCCCCATAGGAACATGATTTATATTTTTTTGCTACTTGTGATTAAATGGTTATGACTTATTGAGGTGGCAGTTAATCGTTGGCTTCATCGTGTACAACGTGTAGAGTTTCCTTCTACCAAAGTGCCTTGTTACATGTGCCAATGATTTCGCATATCGTGAAGCACGCAATGGTTCCCCATGATATCTTTCTCATTGCAGCCTTGAAATCCATAGCTTGGAATGTGTGCCCTCATTTGTTATTTCCAACTCCAAATAGTGAAAACATTTTTATGCCACGTGATATTTCATCCCATGCCTCTACTCATTCTAACGTGTGACATTATTTTATTTCAAAGGTTAAAAATCCTTCCTTATTCTGAAGCACAAACCCTCTTCATTCTGAAGTTTTTTTTTAGAAGCAACAATATTATTCCGGAGCTTCCATCATTCTGAAGCTAAGCAATATTCTCATTTTGGAGAATCACATTATTCCAAAGCTTTTTCCAACTTTATCTTAAAATAGCCTAAAATGTCTTATCTCCCATTGACCAGATGGATATCTTTTGGATCAAACCTTATGAATGCTTTATGTACTAATTAGTGACTTTACACACTACATACTAACTATCTACAATGTTTAAAATGTAAAGGGCACATACCTGATTTAACCACTTATCTACATTTGTACAGATGGTTGTTTCTGCTGACTACCAGCTGGCTCTTCTACTGAATAAGATAAGTGCAGTTCTGAGAATAGAGAAAACAATGATTGTGAGAACAGATGGGAAAATGATGGTGAATCTGACAAGGCAAACATGTCGGACAACCGGTTTTCATGCAAGCCAATTCAGAAGTGCCTCCTAGGAGGTTTTCACTTTCTGAATTATTCATTTTTTTATTTTTTTTTTTTTTTTTTTTTTATTCTGTTGAATTGATTGTGGAAGAAGTGGTTCCTTCCAACATGCGTACATCCAATTGCTCCACTTGCTTTAGAAACTCATCCTTAGTTAGTGGTTTATGATATATCCGAAGATGATGCCCATTAACCACTAACTTTCTACATGAATCATCAATGGGTGAAAGGTGAACAACTCCATTTTCAAACACTTCTTCGATCTGATATGGTCCAAGCCACCTAGTCTGCAACTTCCTAGGAAAGTCTTCATAACGAGAGTCAAACAACAAAGCCCAATCACCTTGCTGAAATTTTTATTGTTGAATGTGACTGTCATGCCACAACTTTCGTTGTGCTTGAATCGTCTCAGTCTGGTGCAATGCATCCATTCGTAGTTCATCCAATGCATTGAGTTGCAAAATCTGGTCTGCTTGTGCCTATGACAAATCAATACCAACTTCCAAAGAAGTTCGAAGTGTTAGTAATTCAAATTCAATAGGCAAAAGAGGATTTTTACCATAAACCAATTCATAAGGTGTAAATCTAGTGGTAGATTTCCAGGTAGTGTTGTAAGCCCAAACTGCTTCAGGTAGTTTATCTAGCCAATTTCTCCTATGGGAAGCTACTATTTTGGTTAAGATTCGTTCTAATTCTCGATTTGTTACTTCAACTTGACCATTTGCCTGAGGGTGATAAGGTGAGGATTTCCTATGCTTGATTTCATATAGTTTGGTGAAGGCTTCAACAACCTTTGATGTAAATTGAGGTCCCTGATCTGTGGTAATAGTGTGTGGGGCTCCAAAATGCAAGAAAATTTGTGAATACAGAAAATCAACAACCTTTTCCTCTCGTGCATGCTTAAAAGCACGTGCTTCTACCCATTTAGTCACATAATCAGTACATACCAAAATATGCACCTTACCTTGAGAAGGTGGATCAATAGGTCCTACAAAGTCTAACCCCCACATCTCAAATGGTTCTATACCTACTTGAGGTTGCAATGGCATTTCACTGGTATAGGTAGGCTTTCCCATTCTTTGGCATGCATCACAATGTCTGACATATTTCTTTACATCCTTATGCAGGGATGGCCAGTAGTAGCCAACACCCAAGATTTTTTGAATTGTACTCTGTACTGAATAGTGCCCTCCAGATGGTTCATCATGACATGCACGAAGAATGTCATACACTTCATCCTTGTGGATGCACCTACGTAGAACATGGTCAAGACTACATTTAAAGAGTAGACCTCCTATCCATTTAAAGGAAGCACTTTGCTTGATTAACTATTTCTTTTGTTTAGGAGTGAAGTGAAGAGGAATTTTTCCTGTAGCTAAGTAATTAGCTATATCTGCAAACCATGGAGATTGTACAGAAATAGCAAATAATTTTTCATCAGGAAAAGCATCTTCAACCAATTCCCCTATGTCTGTGTTTGGCAATCTTGATAGAAAATCTGCTACTACATTAGCCTTCCCTGGTTTATTAACTATGGTGATATCAAATTCCTGCAACAATATTAACCAACGAATAATTCTTGCACTAACCAGAGGTTTATTCATCAAGTATTTAATAGTAGCATGATCTGTATGGATGAACACTTGATATCCTATGATATAGTGTCAGAACTTATTGATAGCATATACCACAACTAAGAATTCCTTCTCAGTAGTAGTGTAGTTCTTTTCAGCTCCTATCAAGTTTTTACTAATGTAGTAAATGGCATAATGTTCTCCATTTTCAATTTGACCTAGTGCTGCTCCAATAGCAGTATTGGAAGCATCAATCTGAATATGGAATGGCAGTTCCCAATTAGGTCCTCTCAACATAGGGGGAGTTGTTAATTTCTCTTTCAATGCTTCAAAAGACTTTTGACATTCAGTAGACCAAGTAAATTTAGAATCCTTAGTCAATAATGCAAACATTGGATTGGCTATGGTACTAAAATTTGCAATAAATCTATGGTAGAAACCAATATGTCCCAAGAAACTCCTTACATCAGTTTGAGTTTTTGGAGGAGGAAGGTTTTTGATGACTTCCACCTTCTTGGGATCAACCTTAATCCCATGAGAGGAAATATGATGACCAAGGACAATCCCTTCCTCCATCATTAGAAAACATTTTTCAGGATTTAAAGACAAATGGTATGTTTCACAACGTGTTAAAACTTTTTCAAGTTGTTCTAAAGTATAATCAAAAGTTTCTCCACATATTGTGAAATCATCCATATAGATTTCCACACTTTCATTTGTCAAATCAGAGAATATTGCCAAAATAGCTCTTTGAAAGGTTGTTGGAGCATTACATAAACCAAAAGGCAAGACCCTATAAGCAAATGTTCCCCAAGGGCATGTGAAAGTAGTTTTCTCTTGGTCTTCAAGTGCAACTTGTATCTGATTATATCCACTGAATCCATCAAGAAAATAGAAGAATTTCTTGCCAGCAAGGGTATCTAACACTTGGTCTATGAAAGGTAATGGGAAATGGTCCTTATGTGTGACCTTGTTCAACTCTCTATAGTCTACACACACTCTCATTTTCCCATTTTTCTTTGGAACAATAACCAATGGAGAAACCCACCGACTATCTAAAATTGGATAAATGAACCCTACATCTAAAAGTTTTTCAATTTCTTCCTTGACAATATCTTTCAGAGTAGGATTCAAACGTCTTTGAGGTTGTCTCACAGGTTTAACATCTTCAGTGTATATCCTATGTGTACACACATCAGGGTGGATTCCAGTCATATCCTTGTAACTCCAAGCAAAATCCTGAACATGTTTTTGTAGGACAACAAATAACTTTGCTTCCTGTTCATCAGTCAGCCAACTATTAATATTCAAAATTTTACCTGGATGTACTTCTATTTGTTTAATCCATGGATGAATGGAGTTGATTGCTCCATACTTGCTGATTAAAGAATTTAATGGACAGTGATGTGGTTGCAAAGTATGAAATACTCTGGATTCTATTTCAAAAGTGATACCTGATGGAATCATTCCTTGCATAGGACATGTGAAAGAAGTAAGAATATGTTGATGCCATCCATGTGGCAGTGTGAAAGAGCTTTCTTGTATTGGAATGGATGACAGATGTTCTGAGGTCTGTTCTTCATCCTTACACAACAAGCGATGAACAAGGACTTGATCATCTTTAAGTCCTTCTTCTTGTAATGTCTCAACTAGGATAGTTTCATCCTCAAAGATTTCTCTTTCTTGTGAGTTGATTTCCTCAATATGTTCCTTTACTATTATTATGGCTAGAGTGGAAACAATTTCTTCCTATTCTTCATCAGACTCAGGAAACCATATCTATCCAAAAAATTTGGTTGAAGGTTGGGCAGGTGGATAAAGGGAAATATTTTTAAGATCAATGCCATTTGAAATAGTCATTTCCCTAGATCTGCAATCTATAAAAGTAGCTACAGTGGCAAGCCAAGGCCTTCCTAGAATGATGGGATAGCCATTAACTAAATTTCTAGGCTGCAATACTAGGAAATCTATAGGATATTCCCAAGAAGAAACTTCAATGGAAATATCTTCCAATATTCCTTATGGTTTGGCAACTGACCTATCAGCCATTTCCAAAACTATAGTTGTAGGACTGAGATTATTGAGCTACAATTTTTGCATTGTGTCTTTAGTCATTACATTAATTGCAGCACCAAGATCAATCAATACATTTGGAATTTGTACTAGCCCAATAGTGATTGTGACAATTGGACTTCCTGGATCACTATATTTTGGAGGAACAAGTTTTCTAGATAGCAGGTCAACCAATTTCCCTTCTACTTGCATAGTTTTAGGAAAGGCCTTCTTCTTTCTACCAGGTTTTTGAATACACAACTCTTGAATGGTTTTCTTAATTAATGGCACATCCTTTATTGCTTGCAACAAAGGAAGGGATATAGTCATTTTATTAAGTTCTGTGACTAACTCTGATTCAGGGATAGTTACAGTATTATCAAACCTTTTAGGATATGGTATCATTCCTGCAAGGGGTACATCTTTCATCTGCACATTTTTTTATTTTTCTTTCTCCTTTTCCAAAGTTGTTGGTAACTGTTCAGGGCTAGAAGATTCTTGTTTTCCATCAATTTCTTCAATGGTGGGTGGAGCAGGGTCAGGTAAGACCTTCCCTGAATGCAATTGGATATTACTACAATCAAGTACATGAACTGCAATAGTTTCTTCAGACTCAACTCCATAAATAGGGGCTGCTTGTCTGGTATTATTTGGGTTAGCCATAGGCTGAGCTGGAAGTGGAGGTTGTTTTACCTGTTGTGCTTGTTGTGGTTGCACTCTTCCCTAAAAATTTTGATTAGGAGCAGGTAGCAGGTGTTGGGTTTGTCCTTGATACCTTTGTTGCCCTTGATATGATGGGTATTGTGGCCCCCATATTTGCCCATATTGTTGATTCTGTGTCCAAGGTGGATTAACAGGATTCCAGGGTGGATGTGGCCAATCTTGGGGAGATGTCCAAGATTGATTCCAGGGTTGTGAAGGTGGTTCTGCATATCCCCATGGCATATTCCAAGGAGTTTATCCCCAACCTATAGGAAAGTGAGGGGCATTTTGATATTGTGAAAAGTTACCTCCCTGCCTTTGCCCAATAACATTAAGTTCTTCAATCTGAGTTTCCAAAATATTTTTGAGTTGAGGCAAGAGATGACACTTATCAGTCATGTGCTCTTTTGAGAAAATGCCACAAATAGCTGAGATGGAAGTTCTGTTCAGGGGATAGTCCTATAAGGCATGCTTGTTTCTACATCTTGGGCAATAGATAGCCAAAGGAGGTGTAGAGTTAGATCTTGCATTTCTTTCCCCTAATGCAGAATTTAATTGGACAAGAATATCAGTTTTCATGTTAGCCATTTCCTCCATTAATTCCTTCATATCATTAGTACCAGGACTCCGCTTCTTCCTTATTTGCCTAGTGCGAGAATAATTTTTGCATAACTCTACAATATCATTAATGTCAAGCTGGTTCACATCTCCTTTTCCCATTAAATCTAATACTTCTCTGGAATCATCCTGCAAACCTCTCAAAAATATAGTCTTCAACAGGTCAGATTCTACAGGACCAGATCTCTTTTGGATAAAGGTAAATCTATCAAGATAGTCCTCTAAATTCTCATCCTCTTCTTGTTTAATCTGAAATAATTCATCCTTTCTATTTCGCACTCTACAATACTCCTGATATTTATCCAAGAATATAGTTTCCATTTGTTCCCAAGTGCGGATTGAATCAGGTTCAAGACTCATAAACCAACGTAAAGCTGCATATTTAAGTGTAGATGGAAACAATTTCAATTTTTATTATCATTTACATAGTCATAAGTCTGACACAAAACCTTAAATTCAAACAAGAATTGGTCAAGATCCTCAGAGACAATTCCCATAAAGGTTGGCAATACAGAAGGTAAAATTATTTTCATAGGATCATTCTGAGTAGGATTCAGCCGAATAGGATATTCAAAAGTCCTAGTAGGGTTTTCAACTTGAACTATAACATCCCTATCACATTCTTCTACCATAGTGTCCCCCTCACTTTTGACTTCTACAATTTGTTTAGATGGACCAGGTCTAGAGGGATGTCTGGAAGCAAGTGCTTCTAAGAGTTCTTCTTCCAAAGGTCCCAAAATTTTAGTTGATGAAGAAGATGATTCTCATTTAAGTCTTTCAAGGATTTCATACACAGGCAAGTCTGATCGTGAAGAACGTCTTTATGGGAAAGAGCTGGTTATTTTGATAAACCTCCCTCTTTCATCTCTTGGCCTATGCATTCATGCTCATTTGCTAAATGAACTGAAGTACAAGTTTCCAAGAACTGTTACTTGTATCAAAATAACAATTCTTGGTCTGCTTTACTTATCCTAACAACACCTTGGTTCCCTCAAAGATGCCAAAAATGATGAGTGTCATCAATCACATCATTTAATCATTATAATTGTCAATCTAGGGTGGTGTCCTATGGTTGTATACGATAGTAGAGGTAAGCAGCTTGAAGGTCAATCTACTCAAGAAATGGCTTTATTGATAAGACCAATCAGTTTTTGGGTTTTTGGTGTCACCTCTAATCCTATGAACTGAATTAGAACTCCTAATTACATTTTATGAAACAAAATTGTAGAAATGGAAATATTGTAGAATATTGAAACTAATTACTCTTGCAGAATCAAAATAATAGAAATGAAACCTATTTATGCTTGAAAAATGGAAATGATAGAAAGTAAATCCTAATTATATTAACAAAATTAAAATGTTGGAATGAAATGTTGAAAAATGAAACAAATAGAAATCAATTAACACAAATGGAAATGCCAAAAACTAGAAATAATCTTAAAATAGGGAAATATCAAAAGTGTTGTAAGATTAAAAAGCCTATGCTAGGTGATCAAATTGCATATGCATATACAATCACAATTTCATACATCTACAAACAACAAAAGTTAACAAATGAAATGGAAATTGTCAGGTTTCTGCTAACTTCTAGCAAGAAATGAACAAAAACCTATCAAAAGTTGATCCTTCTCCTGAGCCTGGAAGTGGGCCCTTGCTCCCTGATCCAGAAGAAGGCAAGAAGACTACTCTAAAATACCTAATTCTCACACATCCACTCAAGATACTAAATTGAATGAAGAAACTACACCTTTTATTGATTATGACATGACATTACAACAATGCAGGAAAAATCTTATAGAATTACTACTCTGTTACAACTAAAACAACTATTCTATTCCTATACTTCTATGCAAACATCTATCTATGCTCAACCAATATGGGAGCTTGTTATTTATACTATTCTATTACATATATGGATTCATTTTATTACTGCTTTTCAGGGATTCAACAACTATATTGAAGTTATCTTCCTGAAATGCAAGAAACTATTCTACAACTTATCCATTTTACTTGTTGGGTGCAATCCATTGGAAGAAATGTATTGGAAGAGGTGATAAAACCTCTCATACAGTTGTATCCATATTCATTTCACCATTTTCCACCTTTTTGACCATTATGTTGATAGTTTTGACCAAAATAGGTTCTGCTCTCGCTCATTCTGGAGCTGCTCCAGAATATCAGACAAGGTAACAGTTCTGATGCTTATCCATGCATCAATTGCTTAGGATGATGGGTTTGACTAGCTAGATAGTCTTCTTAAGTCCTCAGAAGACTAATTCCATAAGTTTTGCATGATGGCATTGATAAATTCCAAGCCATGTTGTTTATGCATAGCTGGCTGGAATTTGTATAGTCAAGTTCTATTTTCTACACAGTCACACTAGTTTGAATAGTTTTTGGTGCATTTTTTCAGTTTGAATAGGTTAGAAGGCAAGGAAAACAAATAACATGATCCCAGAATGGAATACATATCAACATACATTATTACATATTCAAATAAATATTTATTTGCTAGGTAAATCAGCTAAAATAGTGCAAAAAATGGTCAAAATAGAGTACTATGCTCCTGAACATCTAAACATGTAAATAGTAATACATAATGCATTCCATCATCAAAATTAGCATAAAAACATAGCATAAGGTCTATCAAATAGTTTATGAAATATCCAAAAATGGTCTATGAATGAGGCAATTTCTGGCCTCATCAAAATTATACATTTCTTACAAAATACAAAAGCATTTGAAAAAACTATAATTTATGATGGTCAAAGGGATACTATGCATGAAATTTTTGATGAGAAATAGGGAATGATAAGATTAAAAAATAATAGAATCCGTAGGGGAATGGTAGATCTTGAGAGGTTGTTTAACAATGATCAAGTTAAACAAAGGATAAATTCTGGAAATTCTATCAATATAGCAGGAAATGAGAATAAGAAATTGAATATAGGGACTAAAGAGGATCCCAAGTACATTTAATTAGCTAAAACCTATGACCTCATAATAAAAATAAATCTCATTGAGTTTCTTCATAGGTCTAAGGATGTTATGGCATGGTCTTATAAGGACCTGAATATTTTCAATCCAAAATTTTTTACGCATACTATATCCTTGAAGGGGTTTTGTAAACCCTTTCAGTGAAATAGAGATATGCAACGCCTTGTTGGAACCTCTCATTTTGAAATAGGAAGAAAAAAATTTGAGTGCTACCATCATTTTTCCTATTAGACATTCTACTTGAGTTGCTAATTTAGTGCCAGTTAAAAAGGAGAATGGGGAAATTTGCCTTTACATAGATTTTAGAAACTTGGAAAAGGCTTTTGAAAAAAATAATTCTCCTTTGCCTTCCATGGATGACATGTTGTATATTGTAAATGGTTCAGATATGATATCTTTCTTGGATGGATTTTTTGGGTACAACCAAATATTAGTGCATATAGAAAACATAATGAAAACTACCTTCACAACCAAATAGGGGACCTTTGCTTACAAAAGAATGCCATTTGGACTGATAAATGCTAAAGCCACATTTCAATTTGCGATGGATCATGCTTTTAAATATCACATGGATAAGTGTATTGTTGTATACATGGATGACTTGATAGTCTTTTCTAGATCTTGATTTGACCATGTCAAACATTTGGAGTTCGTTTCTAACAAGTGCAAAGAATTTGGTATTTCTTTGAACCCAAAGAAATGTATATTTGGTGTGATATAAGGTAGACATATTGGTCACTTAATAACCAAATATGGCATTTATGTGGATTCTAAGAGGGTTGAAGTCATATCAAAGGTACCCTTTTTCAATTCTAAGAAAGAATTGAAATCATTTTTTGGGAAAATTAGCTTTTTCAGGAATTTATTTTTGGATTTACTAAAATTATGAAACCACTAAATGATATATTGAAGGAAACTGCTCAAATTATCTGGTCAACAGAAGATAAAGTTGCATTTCAAGAGATTAAACCAACCGTCAAACAAAATTCAGTTCTAGTAAGTCCAGATTTTAGTGCAGATTTTTACCTGTACTCTTTTGCTTCTAAACATACACTTGTTGCGGTATTAACTCAGTAGAGAGAAATAATAGATCATCCTATTGCCTTCAAAAGTACTAATATGAAGGGTGTTGAATTAAAATACTCTTGTTTGGATAAATAATTCTATGCCTTGGTGAAATCAATTAAGCAGTTTAGGTATTATATTTTAAGAAGTAAGGTCCATGCCATAGATCCTGATTTGGTAGTCAAGTATATGTTAAGTCAAAATAAACTAGGTGAACTAAGAGGCAATTGGGTTACAAAAATGTAAGAGTTTGACTTAGATATTCAACCTACTAAATTAATTAGAAGACTTGGTTTATCCCAACATATTGTTGAGATACCTGTAGGGACAAAGATTAACCAGATGGACTCTAGGTTGGATGATTGGTATGGGGATATCATTCATTTGTTGAAATATGAGAATTGTCCACCCCATCTGTACAAAATTTAGAGAAGAGCACTGAAGTTGAAATCTGCTCATTTTACTCAAAGGGGGTAAATTGTAAAGAGAAAATTATACTGGCATATTCTCAAGATGTATTTCTTAGGATGAGGTAAATGAAGTAATATCTAGTTTTCATGAGAATTTAGGAGTAACACATCCTTCAAGTTCTACTACTACACACAAAATATTGAGAGTAGGCTACTATTGGCCTACATTGTTTAAATATGCACATCATCATGTGAGAACTTACCACCAATGTTAGATCTTTGCAGCCAAGCAAGCTAAACGAGCTCTACCATTTTAGCCTGTTGTAATATATAAACCTTTCATGCAATGAGGACTTGATTTTGTGGGAGTGATGAACCCAAATTCATCAGTAGGACATAAATATGTGTTAACAACCATTGATTATTATACATGATGGGCTAAATCAACAACTACAATGAGGAGTACAACTCATAGGGTGATTGACTTTATGGAATCAAATATAATAACTAGGTTTAGAGTTCATTTAAATTTAGTTTGTGATAATGGACCAACATTTCAATCACTAGAATTTGCAGAGTGGGCATACCATAAGGGAATAGTCCTCAAATTTTCATCCAACTATTATCCCCAAGGAAATGGACTGGCTGAATCCAAAAGTAAAAATTTGATAAATGCCATTAAGAAGTTTGTTGTAGTAAACCCATATAGTGGTATACATTGTTGAATTACCCACTTTGGGCTGATAGGATAAGACACAAAAAAGCTCTTAAAATTTTTCCATTTGCTCTATTGTATGGTACTCAACCTATTGTTCATGTTTCTTTAAAATTACCCACATATCAATTTGCTTTGGATTATTTTAATGATAGTGCAGATGCAGAAGCCCTTGTATTAGACTTGATTAATTTATAGGATGAATGACCTCATACCTTAGAGCATTTCAATAACTATTAAGAGAGTCAAATTTTGGTTTGGTAAGAGATCAAAAGTGAAGGCCTTCAGACTTGCAGACCTAGTGCTTCTATAGGGAAAATCCCATGAAAATAATGGTAAACACACTAAGTTGCAACCTATATGGATAGGGCCATACCAAATCACAAAAATTCTAAATGGTAATAATGCATTTTATATACATGACCTAGAAGGTAATTTTCTAAACTTACTTGTCAATGGTAAGATCACTTTAAATAATCCAAAGAGGCTATTGGTACTTGAGCTAAAATGGTTAGTTGATCAACTATTTTGTTAATAAAATATCAAGGCAAATGCAACTTTTGAACCTCCAGTAATACTTCTTGACTATTTATCTATTGCTAAAAAAAGAGACAAAAAAGAGAAGAAAATGTCAGTTCTATAAAAAAAAAAAAGAGTTTCATAATTAAAAGAAGATAGCCAATATTTATGATAGATGAATTTTAAACATGTTCATCAAGGCTAAAAATGCACCATGGCTATGAACCAAGGTCTTGGAAAGCTAAGAGTAACTTTTTCCTAGTAGTGGAGCTCTACTCGAGTAACCCTGTGCAATCCAAACAACTTATTTAATCCTTGATAAGAATTCTAATTCATGGCTTTACTTTGAAGAAGGATTTATACACTACAATCACACACTAGTGTTTTCTTTGAGTGATTCAACCTAGTATATTCTTAGGAAATTTTGATGGACTAGTAGATAATAATTAAAATATTTTTAAAATCCTTGCGAAAAGTTGTTGTGCATGATTTAAATTATTTTAAAACTGGAATAGGACCACTATTTCCTTGTAGACATTGTCATTTGTTGAGAAGCAACACACCCCCACTAAAAATAAAAGAATTTGATCTTTTGATAATTAATGTTTTATCATTCGAGGGGACCCTCTTGAAGTTTTTTTTTTTTAATCCAAGATTGTTTTGCATTAGATTCTAAAATTGCCTACCCTATGGTGTCCAAAAAATGCTTGCTAGAACATTGATTTGAACTAGATATTTTGGAATATTTATTTATCAATGACATTATTTCAGATTAAATGTCTCAAGAAATTTAATTTTCAATAGTTTTTCTAAAGTACAAAAATATTAAAATTAATTTTTAGGTTTCTTTAAAATCATTTTTCTTGCCATAATTTACTTCAATTTTGAAATCATCATATATTTTGATAGAAGAATTTAATTGGGGTGATTCAAATTCTGGATGAATTTTTGTGAACTCATGTTTCCAATGATACAAGGTTTACAAGGTTTTAGATATGATTTACTTTCTAGAAATAGCAGTTTCTAATTGTAGCCAACAAACTTATTAATCCTATATCTCCTTATCCAAGATGATTTTTAGCATTTTTAATAGTTTTGGATACCCATTTGGCTTTTTTAGACATCTAAAAAGTTTTATCAACTTCTAACCACTTTCAATTTTCATCATAATTTTTACACCACGTGAAATGAGCATCTCCCAGGCATTTGAATTTGTTTTTATAATGTTAAATTTTTTTTGAGTAATGAGAATCCTTCACAAACCTTTAAAGTGCATAATATACAAGGTCGAAGTCATTGGAATCAGTGTGCAATTTATGGAAAATTTACAAAGTGAAGAAGAATGGGTAGAAAATAGATTGCCATCACACTCTGATGAAGTCTCGAGATATCGTTGTAGACACAAAAATCTATTCACTTGTCACCCATCCGTGTCCTTCAATCATGACCATCCATTATTTATGTATATATGTGTGTGTGTTTGTGTGTGTATTTGTTTAAAATATATTTAAATATTAATATTTTATATATTAAATTTATATATATGTAATAAATATGTGTATTTATATGAATTAATTCCAATCATCCATAATGTTTTAATCTCATCCATCCATCCACCTTAATCCATGCCACTTACCCAGAATTAATCTCCACCCTTCATCATGTTTTAATCTCAACTGCCCATTTTGTGTCATAAAAACCCTAACATGTTTAAGGGTAGACTCTAAAAAGTGGTTCATTTTTATGAATCAAGCCCCCCTTCCAATTTGAATTTATTTTGAAGACCACTAACCCTTGGATGTTTTTGGGTGTCCACACAGCCATAAACGATAGAAGCAAAGGCAGAGATCACAAATGACAAGGTAAATGGTATTATTTGTATTATTTTACATCCTTATATTTTGTTTACAGCTTCATTCTATAGCATCTAGGATTTATTAGTATTTATTCTTTAGAGGGTCTCACATAGTGGAGCCATCGTAGCTATTATTGATCCCTTTGTGTTGTTTATTGTTTGCAGGTATAAGGATCATATTTCTATAAGTTTTTGAAGCTAGGGTGGCCCACCAAAGATACACAAGCCCAACCACAACCTCATTTGGATCGAAGATGAGTGAATAAGATATTAGCTATTTTAATGAACTAGGGATTTGGAAATCCTACCATTTGTATTTTTCATATCAAAAAACATTGTAAAACCCCATTTTGGAGCATATTCATTTGTATAAGTTGGATATTTATTGATAATAATAAATATGATTCATTTTTGTGCATTTTTGTGGAGTTGTATTGTGATTTTTAGGGCATTTGCTTTTATCTGTGTATTGGTGTTGCACATTTTTTATTTACAAAAAGGTGATCACATTTTTTAATTATGTTGTAGGAATGTTGCTTGATTTTAGGAATGTTCATTAAATTTTATATTATTTATTGTATTGGTGTTGCTTACTGTTATTTTATATCATTATTGTATTGTCTCCTTTTTTCCGACAAGAAATTTCTCATTCATACCTCAACAATCACAACCAAGTCTTCACCAACCCTCTTTCTGAGGCAACCTCTACACCATATCATCACAATTTTTTACCACAACATAGCCAAAACACTTCCATCCCATCCACTTACACCACTACCCATTCTAATCCACTCTATGAAGCACAAGTTAATGTTGCTTCACATATTCCATCTACCATTTCATCCACCATTTCACATTCATTTGTGATACATTTTGCAACCTACCACATTGCTAACATCCACAACCTCCATCCCTTTCCACTTCCACACAACCTTTTTCTAAAATTTCCATACAAAAAGCATGGAAAAATCTCAACCAATTTCTTATGAGTCAACGAGATGCTTGTTTCAACCCTCAACAGCAAACCCCAGTGTCAAAATTTAAATCCCACTCCATCCCTAACTAGAAAGAATATTTCAAAACCAATCAAACTTGGGTATCACCATATTTCCAATTCACCATCCCATTGCCCCAAAATTAATCACACCACCAACAACACACTCAATCTATTTCATTCATCAATTTATTCACCACATCTTAATACACTAAAGAAAATAAACTAGGGCTTGCAATCATATTATAAACACACTTTAATTTTGTAATAGATTTTAACTCAACTCACTAACATTGAGTTATAGTTGAGTCATCACCAATTTCATCATCATCCATGTCACCAACCATAGCAGTTGCAATATCCAGTTCCACAATCCACATATCAGGTTATGATACATGTACCACAATTTTAACATCCAACACAATCGAACAAACACACCAAGTGTCCTATAAATCCCCCTCACAACTACATGATACTTTCAGAATCTTATGCAAATATTTTTTGAAGGCTTTATGAATCATAAGATATTTCACTTCCAAAAATCAAACCAACAGATCCTAACAAGCTGCATGGAAGAGATTATAAGAAGCACTTGTACTATCCTTATCATAAACAATTAGGACATAACATCAATAATTGCAATGCATTTAAAGACAATATCCAAGATCTTATTGATATGAAAGTCTTTCCCACAAATGGCCTATACAATCCATCTAATAAAGACATTGATACCAACTCAATCATTAAGCATACTAGGGATTCTTAGAATATCGCATCCTCCCAGTAACTCACACAATAAATAAGCAAGAAAATTGGGGACGCTTAAGGTATCACACCTTCTCCATACAAAAAAAAGAGCTCCAAAGGTATCAAAATTCCCTTAGTCACACCTCAATTTCAAAAATATCCAAAGCTACCTAATTCCTTTGGTCACATCTCAATTTCAAAAAGCTCCAAAGGAACCAAACTCCTCTGATCACATACAATTCAAAAGACTCCAAAGGTACCAAACTCCTTTGGTCACATTTTAGTTAAAAAAAATTCTTTGCATTACATTTGCATAAATTTTATCATTTGCATCTATACACATTGCTTGTTTCTATCTAAGTTCACAAGATTCAAGGAGCACATAATCTTACCAGGCTAGGGGGAGTAGAAGAACCAGAGCCACTAAACATCATACACTTGAAAGCGTTCTATGCTTATTGTGATTTATATATGTATATATACATGGATAATACACAAAAACAACATTGCATTTCACAAATTTCATTTCACAAATTGTATTTTATACATTGCATTGCACACATTGCATTTAATGTATTGCATTGCACACATTTCATTTCACAAAATTTTATTTCATACATTGCATTTACAACCATCATCACATATTTTACATTTAATATTAGGGATCATTTATTTAGTTCAAATAATAATTTCTACAACAAATTTTTGTTGCCTTAATCAAGGGCACCTCCAAATCTTCATCCATTTCATTGCATCACTCCGTAGAGTCAACATTGTCATTTACAAACTACATTGCCATAGTTCCTAGGTGTTTTCGATCACTCAACCACTCTTAGTGTTTCTAGCAACCTCCAATACATGTTGAGTTTTATTTAGGACCAAGACAGATATGCACTAAGAAAATCTTCAGTTCTAGGAATTGACTCTAAATATTCTTAAACCAAACACAATTACACATCTTAAAAACATCTTGTATCAAAAAGAGATAACACCATATTTGGGTTGTACCTCAAAGTGAAAAGGTGATTCCTTGCTTGTCCCATCATGCACATAGTCCACATAGTCCACAAAAATAGTGGTTTTCACCACTATCACAATTTTAAAATAAAATAAAGAGTAGGCAAAAATCCCCAAAAATCAATATTTTACACATCATACACCACATATCCTCAAGTTGTAAGGATAGAACTACATTTCTAGTCATATGATTAGGTAGTCTAAATCCCCAAAGCTTAGAGATAAAATTCTTGGACTATGGAGTCAATATCCATTGGGGCTACAAATGCTTTACTAGTAGTGGAGTATGATCACATGTGATGACACGTCTCTTTTAAAAGAAACCTATGAGTGCACATAAGAAAAATCTAGCTTCTTGGTCTCATCCATAACAACTTTCATATCAATTTACTCAATATGGATTAATGAACTCACTTGCACATACATTTTTTCTTGATTACCTTGATTAATTACCATGCTCATGATTCTATAAATGAATTCATTGCACATACATTTGGTATTAGAGAAATTAGGCAGTATATAGTGAGTTTGATTGATGCCACTAGTATATATGAGTCTCTATAAAACATTCAATTTTCCATATCAACATCCACATCTTCTTCCATATCAACATCCATATCTTCTTCCATGTCAACATCCATATCTTCTTCCATATTAGAATCTATAACATTACATGAGTCTTCCATCTTCATGCCACCAATTTTGTGCCCCTGATTATACATCAATGCTATAGATGGTCAAGAAAAATTTAAACTATGAATTATCATTAGTACATTAATTCATTGGCATTCAACACATTATCATTTGCATTATAATTCATCACATATTTACATACACATCCACACAAAATCATAATACAAAATGTAAAAACCATGTATATATATATATATATATATATATATATATATATATATATATATATATATATATATATATATATATATATATATATATCATGTACAATGAATTCCCAAATGCTATATACAATGGAGCATAAAGGCTCATATACAAAAAGTGTATCTCAGCACTAGCTAATGCCTATAAGAGGACACCTATGACCCTGAAGGAGCCCTATACCTAGAGTTATTCCTATACTCACTATACCTAACAGACCCAAATATGGATGAGAAGGGTGGATCTGGAAGCCCAATATGGTGATCCATAAATCGATCCTCCAACAACTGAATATATCCATCCCAAACCCAAAGACATAGTACATCATGTCTTTGATGATGGTCCCTCTCAAGTAACTCTACCTAGAGCCTCATGATCCTATCCTCACCTCCACCTATAGTCAACTGTACCTCTACCTCCACTCATAGTCGAGATATCTCCACATCTTGAGTTACTATCATCGCATATTAAGTTGCTACCCTAACAACTCAAGCTACTATCACTACATCCTTCTCTGTCACTAGCTACTTATGGCTCACCCAATCCTCCTCACTTTGGCCTAGAGGTCTCTTTGGAACCTCCTCCATGCATATCCATCACCTCCAAGCCCTAGATCCTTCTCTACTGTATACCTCACCCACATCCTTCAATTGCTATATCAAAGGTGTCTCTAGTGTTTTGGAATCAAATCTACATCCTCCACCTTGGCCTTCACCTCATCACCATTTCCCTCATCCACTGCTAGACTTTGTACCCATAGTGACTATGCAATGAGCCATGCATCATACTATATAGCAATCCTCGCATCATCCACATCAAGGAGGTCCATATCCTCATCACCCTCATAGGTCACCCTCCATACCTCCATCCAAGGTAGACCCATCTAATTATGATGATACCTGGAAAGCATTGGTGCCTTAGGAACCCCCTACCTTAGCACCCATGAGAATAGGATGTGCTTCATTGTACTCCTATACCTCCCAACCACCCACCTAGCTTGCCAAACTCTCCACAACTATTTCCCATCACTAGTCCATGTGGAACCTCACCATGGCCTCCATAACACCTAATCTAATTTCAATCCAACCCATAGATCCATATACCATTGGCTAGTCTAAACATGATGACTCAGTTTCACCTCCTCTACCATAGGCCATCTCATAGCATAGGGTTGCTCTCTATCTCATTTCTTAGCAATCAAGCCTACAAGCTAAGCCACACTGAAGTGCTCCCATACCTAGCACTATAGTAGCAAACTACATCCTAGCCCCTTTCACCCTCGCCTCTTCATCTCATACAACTCTTGGTATAACTGTATCAACAAAGCAAGTACCCATGCATACACTCGAGGTGTATCAATAATATTATACGCCAGCCTAATTAGGTTCCATGGGAACCAATAGCTAATGTTTTTCGAGGCCACTATATTGGCCAACATGAACATAACCAAAGTGGGAAGTGCATCCAACTTCTTATCCACATGCATAGCCAAGTACCTTATCCCTCCACCACTCATGCTCTCACCTCGTCATCCATCTCCAAAGATAAGAATAATATCATACCCCTTATCATGTCTAACCTCGACATGTAACCCCTCCACTGGTAACTTGAGGATGAGATATACATCCTCAAGTGTCACTGTAATATCTCTATTAGGGATCTAAAATGTCCCCCTATCTAGATCTCATCTCTCTACCAAGGCAAAGAGATATCCCTCATTCACCCTAACCACATCAATCTGGTCTACCCTAGCTATCGCCACATCCTCCAGCCAATCCCCCTGGTCCTCCTACAGTGCCTTTCTTACCCCTGGGATGAGAGGTGAGAACCAATACCAAGCCTCCAAAATCCTCAAATGCAGCACAAACACATTCACAAATAATTTACATTAAAGCAACATTAAAAAAAAACATAAATTTTTTCGCACAAGTTCAAACAAAGAGTGCCAAGGCCACTTACCTTATCAACATGCACCTCTACTCCTATCACCACATTCGCATCGTCCATCACCATAGCTACCAAACCACACTCCTTCACTCCACTTCACTTCACTCACTCCCTCAAATGTAGCTTCTAGAATTTTTGAATCCAATAATGAATCTAATTTCACCTTTGCAAGCTATTTATAGCTATTTCTGGCATACTAGGATGCCCATGGGTGTTCACAGGTGTAATGAGACACACACTAGTGTATGCATATCGATAAATACCCATGTGCATCTGAGTTTGCTATAGATGCCCTCCAGTGTGTCAAATAAAAATTTTCCTAAAATATACAAGTTCCAAAGAGGTAGCTTACCTCCACAAAATAACTCCAAATTGCATCCATACATTCATTTCATCATCATATCATATTTTGTGAAAACCAAAATTGTTTAGGATGCATAATTTATTTTACACAAAAAAGGCGTAAAACCGTTTAACAAGATTCAAAACACACAAAAATGGTTCAAATTTTCATAAAATGACCATAATCATCATTTTCATCATCAAATATGCATTTCACCATCATTTTCCAAAATAGAAGCATAGAAGTGCATAAAAGATCCAAAAATATCCTAATTAATGCAAATCATGAACTATCTATTCCAAGCTAATTTCTATAGTCAAAATTCTTATAAACTGTAATTAAACCTAAGAAATTATTAATATAACCTATTTAACCAGAAAAAAATGAAAAGAGTAAGGTGATCTATCACCTGTTGCAAAGCGTAGCTCTGGTGAGCAGTCTGCACTATGAACCATAGCTAACAACCGTGGTTTAACCTCTGATAAGTTTACCCTTAAAATCAAGGGTAGTGGGCTTAATATCCTTTTCCAAATTGATGTTCAAGGGTTGCCTTCATTGTCCTCGAACTGATTTTGTGGTCAATTTGATGTGAAGGGCCTTTGTTTTCCCGAATTTGCATTTCTTGATCATCCTATGCACTCAGTTTGAGTGTACAATTCACCAGGGCTTCACTGCTCAAATATCCAATGCTTAATTATTTTTTTCTCCCCATTTGGAGGGGGTATTTATAGCATACCCCTAGGGCTAGGGGTGGCTTCATGGAGAAGCCAAGACCAAGAAGGGTGGTTAGGACAGTTGGTATGGAAGCCTTTGGAATCTTTCATCCTTCAAATTCCTTCTTCTATATCTTTTTGTCATTCCAACCAATTTGGCTCAGATGGAAGGCCTAACTAAACTTTAGTTAAGACCATAGGTCACAATTGTGATCCAGACTATAGACCGTAGGTATCAACCATGGTTTAGACTGGAGACTGTAGGTCTGGACTACGGTTCAGACTAATTAGGCCAAAAATCCTAAATTGAGTGGTTAGAATCACTGCTCTATATTAGAGTCTATTCAAGATCCTGCATATGGTCTTGTAGCATGTCCATATGAGTAGTCGCCCTCGACATGATGCGTTTTAGGTGTCTACAATTTTTTTTTTTTGAAAATGCAAGTTATTGAGTTTGTTCTTGCTCAAACAGAGAAGGGGTTTGTGAAAATGTAAGTTATTGAGTTTGTTCTTGCTCCAATAGAGAAGGGGTTTTTGAAAATGTAAGTGTTATTATGGTGATCTACCCATCCTATTGAATTGCATGGATAACCAGTCGCTGCAATCACCAGGTGAATTAGGATAAACCACTAAATACAAGGTTCACTTGTACTTGCAAATGTACTTGGAAAATATTGAATGAAGGTGTAATGATGAATGAAATTGATGATGTTGAATGTGGATGTATGGATAATGCAATGAATGATTCTATTTTTTCCCCAACATATGAAGGGATTTTTGACATGGGAAAATGCAATGATTGTGAAAAGTGTAATGATTGATTCTATTTTTGCCCCAATAGAAAAAAGGGGTATTTGATCTGGTAAGATGCAATGAATGATTATTTTTCAATAATTAATTTTATTTTTGTCCCAACAGAGAATGGGTTTGTGAAAATGTAAGTGATTGAGTCTGTTTTTGTCCCAAAATATGAAGGGATTTTTGACATGTGAATGATTGATTTTGTTTGTGTCCCAAAAGATGGAGGGGTTTCGATATGGGAAAATGCAATGACTATGAAAAGTACAATGATTGATTTTATTTTTTCCCCATCAAAAAAGGGATTTTTGTGAAAATATAAGTTTCCTTATGGTGATCTATCCATCCTATCGAATTGCATGGATAACTAGTCACTGCAATCACTGGGTGAATAGGATAAACCACTAAATACAAGGTTCACTTGTACTTATGAATGCAGTTAGAAAATATTGAATGAAGATGTGATGATGAATGAAATTGATGATGTTGAATGCAGATGTATGGATAATGCAATGAATGCTTTTGTTTTTACCCCAAAATATGTAGGGATTTTTGACATGGAAAAATGCAATGACTGTGAAAAGTGCAATGATTGATTATGTTTTTGCCCCAATAGGAAAAAAATTTGTGATTGGGGAAGATGCAATGAAAGAGAATGGTGAAATGATTGATTTTATTTTTTCCCCAACATAAAAAGGGGTATTTGATATGGTAAGATGCAATGAATAATGATTTTGCAATGATTAATTTTATTTTTGCCCCAACAGAGAAGGGGTTTGTGAAAATGTAAGTGATTGAGTCTATTTTTGCCCCAACATATGAAGGGGTTTTTATGAAAATGCAAATTATTGAGTCTATTTTTATCCCAACATATGAAGGGATTTTTTTTTTTTAAGCGAAAAACCCCTTGTGGGGATGCCTTGGTCTAATAGACCACAAACAGGGGGTTCTACACCATCAAAGTCACCCGGGAGTCACACCCAACCCTGCCCGCACCAACATTATCAATTGGATTTTGCGTACCCAATTCAACTTTTTGGTAGGGTGGAGATTCGACCCTAGGACCTCCCTTGGAGGATTGCCCTCTCCTCTCCAACTCACCTACAACACCTGGGTTAAGGGATTTTTGACATGTGAATGATTGATTCTATTTGTACCCCAAGAGATGAAGGGATTTTAACATGGGAAAATGCAATGACTGTAAAAATTGAAATGATTGATTTTATTTTTACACCATAAAAATGGGGTTTTTGTGAAAATGTAAGTGTCCTTATGGTGATCTATACATCCTATCAAATTGCATGGATAACTAGTCACTACAATCACCAGGTGAATAGGATAAACCACTAAATACAACGTTCACTTGTACTTACGAATGTACTTGGAAAATATTGAATGAAGATGTGATGATGAATGAAATTGATGATGTTGAACGTTGATGTATGGATAATGCAAGGAATAATTCTAATTTTACCCCAATATATGAAGGGGTTTTTGTCATGGGAAAATGTGATGACTGTGAAAACTGCAATGATCGATTTTACCCTAACAAAAAAGGGGTTTGTGATTGGGGAAGATGCAATGATAGTAAATGGTGAAATGATCGATTCTATTTTTACCCCAACAAAAAATGGGTTTGTGAAAATACAGATGATTGATTCTATTTTTTCCCCAAGATATGAAGGTATTTTATGAAAATGCAAGTGATTGAGTCTATTTTTGCCCCAATAGATGGAGTTTTTGACATGTGAATGAGTGATTTTGTTTTTGCCTTAACAGAAAAGGGGTTTTTGACATGTGTATGATTGATTAGGTTTTTGCCCTAACAGAAAAGGTTTTTTTTTTTTAAATGTAAGTGATTGATTTAGTTTTTACCCCAGCATATGAAGGAGTTTTGTTAGGGTAAAATAAGGTAGTGTATTGCATTACACTACGTAGGGTTATTACATTTACTTTTCTATGTAATTTTTATGAGATATTTTACCTCATGGTTAAACTAGGTAAGTACCTAAATATCCTATGTCAGATATTTAGGTTAGTGATTTGGTTAGAACTCTCTACCTAGGTTAGTGGTTAGCTACACGTTTATCCTACCATGTTGGTTAGAGAGATAGATGGTAGTTAGTTTATTAAATCACATTATAAATACTATACACTATCCCATGTAATCACTAATGTTGAAATCAATATTATAATTTTGATAATTTGAGCATACTTTTGGTTACATTGGTATCTTCGTTGGGTGGCTTAACATGAGATTTGCTCATTCCACCCTTCCTAAACCCTGCATGGATCTCGAGGTGCCTTGTTGGTGACCTGTACCTGCATGGCTCATGAGGCCATTTTTTTGGTGATCCTTTTGCAGTGTGACTTCACTAATTTTGTTGCACACTTCGCTTGGCCCGACACCTGACCAAGCCCTGATTTAGCTAGCACAGACCCGATCAGAGTAGACCTAGTGCACGATCACGGTAGATCTGCCATCTACATGGATCCAACGATAATATCCTACTATTGTGCCTACACGTGATAGTCACCCTCGATTCGACCTGATGCACTCTTTGGTAGAGGACTATGTCTGCAGTGGCATGAATCTCGAGTGGTGGGATCTACAACACTTAGACACATGGATGACTCACAGTATGCCATGTGATATTCATTGGCACTGGCCTAGTCCCTCATGTGGCGATCTGATGGCACCAATATGATGTAGCAATCACTTAGTAGGACCCCCGATCTGACATGGTAACCACATAGCAAGACCCCCAATCTGACAACACCGATCTAACGTGGCAATGACATGGTAGGACCTCCAATCTGACATGGCAATGATTTGATGTGGCGTTATTTGGTTTGTTCAACTGGCTTGCTAATGTGGCATCATCTAATTCATTCCCATGGCTTGCTGAGGTGGTGATATTCAACTGGTTAAGGTGGCAAAACGTAGCTCTTCGTTGACTACCCAAAGGTAGTCAATGATAAAAGGGCTTGCCCGCCCTTTTACATCCCACAAGATCGCCTATGTGGATGATGTGGGATAATTCCTATTTTTTTTCCCACCCGCACAAGCAAAGAAGGGAAAGGTAACTGTGTTCCTTTCCCTTTCAGTCAGCTAGCATAGTTCGACTGCCTAGCTAGCTAGTAGACAAGATTCATGGCCGAGGGATCATGGGATCGATTCCTATAGTGCAATTTTAGAAGGTATTTTTTTATGGACCCCTCCTAATTTTTTTTTGCATTATTTTTTTTATTTTAAGTTTTTTTTAATAATAATTTAATCACTTTGTTTTAAAAAACATTTTTTTTCTTTACTAAATGATTTTTAACCCATTGTTTTTTTTTTATTATTAATCAATTATGCTTAAAGTAACTAAACTTATGCATTAGAATTACAATTTTGTGGTCCATTTTTACTAAACATTGAATACTTCGAAAATCATTCAGGCACACCTATATTTTTTGCAATAATTCCACTCCATTTCTATTGTTTTCTCCCAATTTTTTGGAGATAAAGAGACATAGAAACTCCCTATTTTTATTGCAAAATCAAAACACTTCAAACTTGAGCAAGGACAATTTTTTTTTTTTAGCAACAAAACCCAACATTTGCTTTTGTTTTCTCCTTCACAAAGGGGATATAAGACATAATATTGCAATTTTTTTTGTTGTAACCTTGAGAAGGATAATTGGACTTTTTTAGATCCTAATGCTCAACATATTTTTTCGAGTGTTGAAGACATAAAAACCAACTCATGTGTCGACTGGTCTGGAAACCTTTCAAACGTGCGTCTTATGTCGACTTGTCTTGAAAGGAGTGCTCAAATTTTTCAAATTTTGTAAAAATTAAGGGGGGATAGAAGTCACATTTTGTGATTCTATTTTATTTCAAAATTTTAAAGAGAAAGGGGGGATATTTCAGCATAAGAAAGGTGCATTCTCGATTGTACTTGACACCTTCTCTTAAAAATTGACTATACTAGGTGCATTTTCGGTTGCATACGACACCTAGAGTGATACTAATGTGGGTTGCTCTCATGTTTTTGTGTGTGCAATTAAACAATCAGATACAACATTGGCAGAAGCATTTTACAAAACCCATATTTCACTTCAAAACGTGCTACACTTTGCACAGGTTGAACAAAATTCAATTTCTTTTTCCCCATCAAAGGTCAAAATTCAAACACCTTGATTAACTCTCTTTGTTTTTGGCTTAATTTCCTCCAAATTTCCATCCTTCTTGAAGGGTGTTAAGGCAGGTGCCATTAAATATCCTAGAGAGCACAATTAGAAGTCTTTCAAAACCTACCCCTTTAATTTGCTCTATTTTTTTGGCTTAAAATCCTCAAAATTTGTATCCCTTGTTCAGGGTGTTAAGGCAGGTGCCATTAAATATCTTCTAGAAGCAAATTGAAACATCATCCACATGCTCTTTTGAGGGTATAGTGCATGATACAACTATCTTAGTCCTATCACATTTGAAACCTTCACCATGGCTATGATGCACAAGTATCTCACTGAGAGCCAACTGCTCAAAGGTTCAAATTATTCCACATGGAAGACTAATATGAAAGCTATCTTAACTGTAGAGGATATGTGGTCTATAGTGGATGGAAGTGAAACTAGACCTCAATTAGTAGGAATAGATCAAACAAATTTTGATAAAAAGGATAGAAAACTATCCTTGATTATCTTGCTAGATATTACTGATGATATCCAACCTCATATCAATGAATCTAAGAATGGTAAAGAGCCACGAGATGCCTTGACAACCATATTTGTAGGGAAGAATCAATCAACCATTCTTCACCTCCAAACACAGCTTCATACTCTTCATATAAAATCAAGAGAAACGATAGAGCTATTCCTCTGTAGAGTGGTAGAATTGAAAACAAAATTGCAATCCTTAGGAGAAAAAGTGGAAGACCAAGTCTTGACCTCTATCATTTTAAGGGCACTTCCCGACTCCTATAGAATTTTGATCACTTCATTACAAGTCTCTAGAAGGACAGTGAATTTTATCGAGTTGGTAAATATGCTTCAAACAAAAGAAGCTAATCAAATCCAAAGAGATGAGGCATCCAACAATGCTATTTTCTCCAATAGATAAGGTGGTAAGAAAAAGTGGAATCAACAGAAAGGTTCTTCTTCTAATAAAAACAAGGGTAAAGGCAAAGAGACTTAGAAGAAGAATCAGTATTGTAATATTTGTGACAAGGAAACTCATGAAACCAAAATATGTTGGTTTAAGAACAAACCGCCCAATGAACAAGGAAACAAGAAGGGCAAAGGCAAACCCAAGAACAAGAATAAACAACAACAGGGACACATTGCAGCTGAATATTCTAGTTCAAACTCTAAACGAGTACACAAAGTGCTCATGACACATACATATTCCCCTCACAAGGACATTGTGTGGTACATATATTTAGGTGCTAGTAAGCATATGACTGGCGATAAGTACTAGTTTGAGATATTTGAGGCTCGATAAGGTAGACCGATCACCATTGCTGATGATCAAACCTATCGAGTTCAGGGAGAAGGAAGTGTTTTAGTCTCCCTTCCAGAAGGAGAATGTACCATTCAAAAAGTTCTTTATGTACCAGGATTGAAAAATAATCTCTTGTCAGTTCCACAAATCCTGGACAATAACATGACTATCAATTTCTCAGTGGACAAAGAAAATAAATGTTGCTTTATCACTAAAAAGAGAAAATAGATAGCAATAGGTTCATACAAACATGGTTTGTTTGTCTTAGATGCAATTACCTCAACACATACTACAATGGAAGTAACCACAAAGGAGGCCACATATCTATGGCATAAGATATTTGGGCATTTAATTTCAGGATATTGACTTGAGCTCAGTAAATATCAAATGGTGAAAGGACTGCCTACTCTTTCATCTACTTTGCTAGTGTGCTCTGATTGCTTTTCAAGAAAGCAACATAGAGTACACTTTGAACCTATCTCCTTTCGAGCTAAGGTACCTTTGGATTTGGTTCACACAAATTTTTGTGGTCCCATGTCTGCAAGTAGTAGAGGAAAAAGGTATTTTCAATTGTTTGTCAATCATGACTCATGAAAGATGTGGGTCTTCTTCTTACAGTTGAAGTCTGAATCATTTTCCTATTTTCAACAGTTCAAAAATCTTGTTGAGAAGGAATCAAAATGTTTTATTAAGACCATTCGTTCAAATCGAGGGGCAGAATACACATCAAAGGAATTTTCCTCATTTTTACAGACACATGGGATAAAGAGATAGTTAACAACAACCTATTCTCCTCAGTCAAATGGGCTTTTTGAGAGAAGAAATTGGTCCATTATGGAAATGGTTCAATGCATGCTTAAGGGGGCCAACCTTAAGCAAACTTACTAGGCTAAAGCTATTCAAACTACAGTATATATTCTGAGTAGGGCTCCCACAAGGGCTCTTGAAGGTATGACTCCTTAGGAAGCATGGAGTGGTATGAAACCCTCCATATCTCATAAACGGGTATTTGGGTGTAAGGCATTTATGCATATACCCAAGGAGATAAGAAAGAAATTAGATGAGAATTTCCTACCTTGTGTATTTCTTGGATATGATGAATTTTCAAAAGGCTATCGAATGATAGACCCACTTACCAAGAAGATACATGTCAGTAGATATGTAGTATTTGATGAAGCTTTCACACCCAAAACTACATCAGTATACCTAGATGATGAGGATGAACATCCACTTCCTCCTACACAACATAAAAAGCCACCCAAATGGTAAACAAGCGCAATGAAAGATTCCAAAGTCACTTCCCCACCTGATATTACTCTCAATTGTACAAATACATAAAGCATGTCTCAGAAAGGAAAGAATGAAGCATCCACTTCAGTTGATGATCTTTGTGTAGATTTTCAAGATCTTTCTGTTGATAGAGAGTTACCAAGGGAATATGATATGGAAATAGATGAGGAGAGGGTTTACTTGTCAGCATATGATGATAATGAACCTTCTACAGTTGATGAAGCATTTAGACTACCTCAGTGGAAGGTAGCTATGGGTGTAGAATATAACTCCCTCATCAAGAATAAAACATGGAAACTGGTAGATTTGCCTAAAGGAAAGAAACCCATAGGCTGCAAATGGGTTTACAAAGTCAAATATAAGCCATATGGTACCAAATACAAGCATAAGGCTCATCTTGTGGCAACGGGCTATGCTCAAAAGGAAAGCCTTGACTATGAGGAAACCTTTTCTCCTATAGCAAATATGACCACCATTCAAGTTATTTATGCTATGGCAGCATAGTTCAGATGGAAATTACATCAGATGGATGTAAAAAGTGCCTTTCTAAATGGTGACTTAAAAGAAGAAGTGTACATGACTCAACCTCCTGGATTTGCTGAGGAATGCCATGACCAACAAGTTTTCAATTTGGTCAAATCATTATACGAGCTAAAACAAGCCCCAAGAGCATGGTACATAAAAATGGATAGTCATCTACTGTAGCATGAATTTAAGAGAAGTCCATATAACACAAATCTCTATATCAAAAACATAGGTTTCGATATAGTGATTCTTGTGTTATATTTAGATGATCTGATCATCACTGGCAATTTAGATAACTTGATTAACACCATGAAAGATGAATTGAAAGATTCATTTGATATGATAGATCTAGGACTTCTCCACTACTGTCTTGGACTTGAGATAGAACAGAAAAAGAATCATCTTAGGGTGACTCAGAAAAAGTATGCCAAGAATTTAGTAGAAAAATATCATATGACTAATTGTAAGCCTAAAGCAAAACCAATGAAATCAGGTCTACAGTTATCATGATATGAATACTCACCATAAGTAGATGGCACACTTTATAGACAGATGCTTGGGAGTCTCACTATCTAACTAATACTAGACCGGGTATTACTTATGTTGGAAACTATCTCTCACGGTTCATGCAAGAACCAAAGGTATCTCATTGGAAAGCAGCTAATTGGGTTATTCACTACATTTAGGGTAGTACAAATTATGGTCTAGAGTATAAGAAGAATAACTCATTCTTCTTACAGAGTTATACTGACTCTGATTATGTTGGATCCATAGATGACAAAAATCAACATCAGGCTATGTATTTCATCTTGGATCTGGTCCTGTCTGATGGTATAGTAAAAGAAATAGGTGGTTGTTTTATCTTCAACTAAGGCATAATACCACGCTACACGTGGAGCTGTGTGTGAAGCGATATGGCTAAGTCACATATTGGCTACCATGGTCCTACCAAAGAAACTTCTCATTCACATGTTTTGCGACAACTCAGGTGTTTTGAACTTGGTCAAAAATCTAGTGCATCATGAATGAACTAAGCATATTGATACAGATTGTCATTTCATTCGTGATGAAGTTCCTAAGCACAGAATCAAGCTCCAACACATTCCCACCAATGAAAAAGTTGTAGACATTTTTACAAAGGCACTTGGACATGTCAAATTTCAACTATTTTAGAGAAAAGTTTGTATATCAAAGTAATGTAATAAAGGGGGGATGTTAGGGTAAAATAAGGTAGTATATTGCATTACACTACATAGGGTTATTACATTTACTTTTCTATGCAATTACCATGAGATATTTTGCCTCATGGTTAAACTAGGTAAGTACCTAAATATCCTATGTCAGATATTTAGGTTAGTGATTTGGTTAGAACTCTCTACCTAGGTTAGTGGTTAGCTACACGTCTCTCCTACCATTATGGTTAGTGATATAGATGGTAGTTAGTCTATTAAATCACATTATAAATACTATACACTATCCTATGTAATCGCTAATGTTGAAATCAATATTATAATTTTTATTATTTGAGCATACTTTTGGTTACAAGTTTTGTGAAAATACAAATGATTGAGTCTATTTTTGCCCCAAAATATGAAGGGGTTTGTGGATATGCAAGTGATTGAGTCTATTTTTGGCCTAATAGAAAAGGGATTTGTAAAAATCCAAATTATTGATTTTATCTATACCCCAATAGATGAAGGGATTTTGTGAAAATTCCAATGATTGAGTCTATATTTGCCCTAATAGATAAAGGGCTTTTTGACATTTGTATGATTGATTCTATTTTTTCCCTAATATATGAAGGGGTTTTTGAATTGTTGATGGTGTAATGTGTATGTGACCAAAGGAGTTTGGTTCCTTTGGAGCCTTTGAATTTGATGTGTGTATGTGAGGTAAAGGGCTCAAAATTTAACAAAAGGACACAATATTTTGAACCTAGCAATCGACTTATTGATGATGTGATGTGATTGTGATCAAAGGATTTTGGTTCCTTTGGAACCTTTTGAATTTTATGTGTGTATGCGAGGTAAAGGGATCAAATGTAACCTTTTTAACCTAGCAATTGACTTGTTGATGATGTGATGTGTATGTGACCAAAGGATTTTGGTTACTTTGAAGCCTTTTGAATTTGATGCGTGTATGTGAGGTAAAGGGATCAACATTTGCCAAAAGGACACAATATTTTGAACCTAGCAATTGACTTATTGATGATGTGATGTGATTGTGACCAAAGGAGTTTGGTTCCTTTGGAACCTTTTGAATTTTATGTGTGTATGCTAGGCAAAGGGCTCAAAATTTGACAAAAGGATGTAACCTTTTGAACCTAGCAATTGACTGGTTTATTATGTGATGTGTATGTGACAAAAATATTTTGGTTTTTTTGGAGCCTTTTGAATTGAAATGTGACCAAAGGGGTTAAGCCCTTTGGAGATTTTTTGGATTTGATGTGTGTATGTGAGGTAAAGGGCTCAACCTTTGATAAAAGGATGAAACATTTTGAACCTGGCAATTGACTTGTTGATGATGTGATGTGATTGTAACCAAAGGCGTTTGGTTCCTTTAGAGACTTTTGAATTGAAATGTGACCAAAGGGGTTAGACCCTTTGGAGCTTTTTGAATTTGATATGTGTTTGTGAGGCAAATAGTTCAACCTTTGACAAAAGGATGCAACCTTTTGAACCTAGCAATTGACATGTTGATGATGTGATGTGTATGTGACCAAATGAGTTTGTTTCCTTTGGAGCCTTTTGAATTGAAATGTGTATTCACAAGGAAAATGGCTCAACCTTTGACAAAAGGATGCAACCTTTTGAACCTAGCAATTGACTTGTTGAATATGTGATGTGATTATGACCAAAGGAGTTTGGTTTCTTTGGATCCTTTTGAATTTGATGTATGTATACGAGGAAAATGGCTCAACCTTTGACAAAAGGACACAACCTTTTGAACCTAGTAATTGACTTGTTGATGATGTGATGTATATGTGACCAAAGGAGTTTGGTTCCTTTGAATCCTTTTGAATTTGGTTTATGTATACAAGGCAAAGGGCTCAACCTTTGATAAAAGGACACAACCTTTTGAACCTATCAATTGACTTGTTGATGATGTGATGTGTATGTGACCAAAGGATTTTGGTTCCTTTGGAGCCTTTTGAATTTGATGTGTGTATGTGAGGTAAATGGATTAACCTTTGACAAAATAACACAACCTTTTGAACCTAGAAATTGACGTATTGATGATGTGATGTGATTGTGACCAAAGGATTTTAGTTCATTTGGAACCTTTTGAATTTGATGTGTGTATGTGAGGCAAAGGGCTCAACTTTTGACAAAAGAATGTAATCTTTTGAACCTATCAATTGACTTGTTGATGATGTGATGTGTATGTGACAAAAATATTTTGGCTGCTTTGGAGCCTTTTAAATTGAAATGTGACCAAAGGGGTTAAGCCCTTTACACATTTTTTGGATTTGATGTGTGTATGTGAGGCAAAGGGGTCAACCTTTGATAAAAGAATACAAACTTTTGAACCTAGCAATTGCCTTGTTGATGATGTGATGTGATTGTGACCAAAGGAGATTGGTTCCTTTGGAGCCTTTTGAATTGAAATGTAACCAAAGGGGTTAGGCCCTTTGGATCTTTCTAAATTTTATATGTGTTTGCGAGGCAAAGGTTTCAACCTTTGATAAAAGAATGTAACCTTTTGAACCTAGCAATTAACTTGTTGATGATGTGATGTATATGTGACCAAAGGAGTTTGGTTCCTTTGGAGCCTTTTGAATTGAAATGTGTATTTGCAAGATAAAGGTCTCAAACTTTGACAAAAGGATGCAACATTTTGAACCTAGAAAATTACTTGTTGTATATGTGATGTGATTGTGACCAAAAGAGTTTGGTTCCTTTGGATCCTTTTGAATTTGATGTGTGTATACAAGGTAAAGGGATAAACCTTTGATAAAATAACACAATATTTTTGAACCTAGCAATTGACTTGTTGATGATATGATATGTATGTGACCAAAGGAGTTTGGTTCCTTTGGAGCCTTTTGAATTTGATGTGTGTATGCGAGGCAAAGGGCTCAAAATTTGACAAAAGGACACAACATTTTGAACCTAGAAATTGACTTGTTGATGATGTGATGTGTATGTGACCAAAGGAGTTTGATTCCTTTGGAGCATTTTTAATTGAAATGTGACCAAAGGGGTTAGACCCTTTGGAGCTTTTTGAATTTTATGTGTGTTTACGAGGCAAAGGGCTCAAACTTTGATGAAAGGACACAACCTTTTGAACCTGGTAGTTGACTTGATAATGTGATGTGATTCTAACCAAAGGAGTTTGGTTCCTTTGGAACCTTTTGAATTTGATGTGTGTATGCGAGGCAAAGGGCTCAACCTTTGACAAAAGGATGCAACCTTTTGAACCTAGCAATTGACTTGTTGATAATTTTAATGTGATTGAGTGATTGAGTTGTTTGTTGAATTGGTGGGAAAGGTGTGATATCTTGAGTGCCCCAAGTTGTGTGCTTGTTTGTTTGATATGGGAAAAGTGTGAGACCTTGATTTCCCCTAAGTTGTGTGCTTGTTTATTTTATTGGAGGAAAATGTGATACCTTGAACACCCTCAAGTTGTGTGCTTGTTTGTTTGATTGGGGAAAGGTGTGATACCTTGAGTGCCACAAGTTGTGTGCTTGTTTGTTTGATATGGTGAAAGTGTGAGACCTTGAGTTCCCCTAAGTTGTGTGCTTGTTTATTTTATTGGAGTAAAGTGTGATACCTTGAACAACCTCAAGTTGTGTGCTTTTTTGTTTGATTGGGGGAAGGTGTGATACCTTTAACACCCCTAAGTTGTTCAATTGTATAGAACTTTCTAGCGATCTTTGCATATGCAAATTTTGAATATATATACATGGTGTTTGTTTTTTTTGTGTGAATGCATGTGTATATGTGTGATGGATGATAATGTGTAATAAAACAAATGAAGTAATTCTCTAATGATCATTCATAGTTTATATTTTACTTGACCATTTATAGAATTGTTGTTTAATCAGGGGCACCAAAATGGTGGCATGTGAAATGGAAGACTCATGTAATGATATGGATGTTGATATGGAAAACTAATTATTTTTCAAATACTTAGATATACTAGTGGTATCTAACAAAATCACTTAATTCCTATATAATTTATCTAATATCAAATGTGTGTGCAGTGAATTCATTTATCGAATCATAAGAATGGTAATGACTCGAGGCAATCAAGAACTGGTGTGTGTGCAAGTGAGTTCATTAAACCATCTTGAGTAAATTGATATGAAAACCTGTTATGGAGAAGACCAATAAACTAGCTTGTTCTTATGTGCAGTCAGAGGTCTTTTTAAAAGAGATGTATCACCATGCATGAGTGTACTGATGATGATGTGAGGGTGTCCTTGATTAAGGCAACATGATTTTATTGGATCAATTATTATCTGAATTGAATAAATGACACCCTAATATAAAATATAATGTATAAATATGATGGTGTGAATGTAATGTGTGAAATACAATTTGTGAAATGTAATGTGTGCAATGTAATATGTAAAATGTGATGTGTAAAATGCAATGTGTGAAATGCAATGTTGTGTAGTGCAATATGTAAAATTTAACATGTGAAATGTAATATGTAAAATGTAATGTGTGAAATGCAATGTGTGAAATGTAATATTGTGTAGTGCAATATGTAAAATATAATGTGTGAAATGCAATGTTGTGCAGTGCAAAAAAATGTAATGTGTGAAATGCAATGTTGTGTAGTGCAAAAAATGTAATGTGTGAAATACAATGTTGTGCAATGCAATATGTAAAATATAATGTGTGAAATGCAATGTTGTGCAGTGCAATATGTAAAATGTAATGTGTGAAATGCAATATTGTGTAGTGCAAAAATGTAATGTGTGAAATGCAATGTTATGCAATGCAAAAAAATATAATGTGTGAAATGCGGTGTTGTGTACTGCAATATGTATAATGTAATTTGTGAAATGTAATGTTGTGTAGTGCAATATGTAAAATGTAATGTGTGAAATGCAATGTTGTGTAGTGCAATATGTAAAATGTAATGTGTGAAATGCAATGTTGTGTAGTGCAATATGTAAAATGTAATGTGTGAAATGCAATGTTGTGTAGTGCAATGTTGTGCAATGCAATATGTAAAAAGTAATGTGTGAAATGTAATGTTGTGTAGTGCAATATGTAATATGTAATGTACGAAATGCAATGTTGTGCAGTGCAATATGTAAAATGTAATGTGTGAAATGCAATATTGTTTTTGTGTATTAGCCATGTATATATACATATATAAATCATAGTAATCATGGAATGCTTTCAAGTGTATGATATTCAATGGCTCGAGTTCTTCTACTCCCCCTAGCATGGTAAGCTTATGTGCTCCTTGAATCTTGTGAACTCGGATAGCAGCAAGCAATGTATATAGATGTAAATGACAAAATTATGCAAATGCAATGCAATGATTTTTGTTTTTGCTTTTCATTTTTGAACTAAATTGTGACTAAAGTATTTTGGTTCCTTTGGAGCCTTTTGAATTGTATGTAACCAAAGGAGTTTGGTTCCTTTGGAGCCTTTTGAATTGTATGTAACCAAAGGAGTTTGTTTCCTTTGGAGCCTTTTGAAATTGATATGTGACCAAAGGGATTTTGATTGCTTTGGATATTTAAGATGTGACCAAAGGGATTTGGTACCTTTGGATATTTTTTAAAATGAGATGTGACCAAAGGGATTAGGTCCTTTGGAGCCTTTTGAAATTGAGATGTGACCAAAGGGATTAGGTACCTTTGGACTTTTTTTTTTAAATTGAAATGTGACCAAAGGAATTTTGATTCCTTTGGAGGTTTTTATTTTTATTTTATGAGGAAGGTGCTATAAATTAATTGTCCTCAATTTATTTGATGTTTGATGGTGTGAGTGATTGAGAGGATGTGAGTAGGCAATTTCCTGTTGAGAAGCAGTGTTATGCTTGGGTGGACTATGGATTTGTTCTAGATCATAGTTAGTAGATCTTCGAAAAGCTTCCACTTTAGCCATATCTATGTGGGTGAGGCTATGATCTATGGGAGATGATGGCTCAATTTTTGGTATAGGAATGTTGGTGGCTCTATGTAATAAATCAACATTTTAAGTATACACAATGTGTGATGGACCCGTAGACAAACAAAAATAGCTTATATGTATCACACTATCAAGCTTAACCATAAGAAGTGGTAGGAAAATATGTGGAACACTCCATGGATGAAGTGTTTTGGTTGGCAAGGGTTTGAATAAAAAATTTTACTTGGATTTGGGTTGAAACCATAATCTAATGAGTTAGATGATGGTAGTGAAGCATGTGAAAAATGCAGATAAAAGAAATGCAAATAAAGAACACACAAAATTAAACAAGTAATTTAACCCTATGTTTTGCAATAGATTTTGATTTGATTTTTTAATCTCTCATTTTTGTGAGGTTTGTGTGTTATGAATGTGCTAATCTGAATTATACAAGGTGAAATCTATGGCTGGTTGTAAATATAGGAGTTTATTAGCAAAAAATCCATTAAATGTTAGGTCATCACTGATCATCTTGCAAAAGCTCCACTTCCTAGTGATCAACCCTTGATTATTAAGCTTCCAGATGATTCAGTATTCACTGTCATTAAAAAAGAAGAAGATGACATTCTAGAGGAAGACATCGATATCACACTATTCTTTGATGGTTCTAAGTGCAAAAAAGGTCAAGGTAATGGAGTTGTGTTTCATACACCACAAGGGATACCTATACCTTTATCATTCAAACTAGAATTCCAATGCACAAACAAAAATGCAGAGTATGAAGCCTTAATATTAGGTCTTCAAGCATCCATAGCTATGGTATAAAGTGTATCAGGATATTTGGTGATTCTCAACTTGTTACACAAATCAACAGAGAATACCAATGCAAGGAACCTACCATAAAGCTTTACCATGAAGTAGCAATTTCATTGCTCACCAAATTTGATTGGTATGAAATTGATAGTTTTTCACATTCGACTAATATATTTTTAGATGCGATGGCCTCTCTTGGATCATTGAATCCAAAGGATTCATTAGGAGAGGTACAACCACTCATTGTTATAATGATCTCTAAATCTACAATTGTTCATACTAAATCTAAGGATGAAAAGGATGTTTTCTTTATCCATTTAGAGCCATATGAGACTTGATCAAACCAAAAATAGCCTTTATCAAGTTTGGAGAACTTCCATCAGATATGTCATGGACTGCTAAATGCATTTTCAAGAAAAATGCATCTTTTTTTACTCTCTTGGGGGATGTTTTGTATACACATGGTTATGATGGAATCCTCCTTCGTTATCTCAATCCTGTAGAAGCACAAAGATCCATAGTTGAAGCTCATGATGGTACTTGTGGTGGTCATTTTAGTGGAATAGCCATTGCAAAGTGTATTCTATGTATGAGTTACTATTGACCCACCATGGAACGTGATTGTTGCACTTATTTCAAACATTGTAAGCAATGTCAATAGCATGCTAATTTAACTCATGTGCTATCATAAATATTACAACCTATTCAAATACTTTGGCCCTTTTCACAATACTACACATCTAAAGCTCATCTTGGGCCTATTTCTTGAGCCCATGTTAAAACAAGAATATTTTCTCAACTTCATATAGACCTTTCACTTCTATATTCAAGTTTAGGAACTCCCGAGTGTAGTCCCTAATCTTGCCGATATGCTTCAACTTTTGGAGTTTTATCTTGGTAACCCAATTTATGTTATTTGGTTGGAACTGGTATGCTAGCACCTGCTTCAGGTCATCCTATGACTTAATCCTTATATCCACCTTACCCTCAACCATGTCTTCGTTCAGGTTGATCCACCAAGTTAGCATGGTTCTTGTCAAGTACCTGACTGCCATGGTGAGTTGTTCATCCTTAGGGAGGGGGCCAACCATATTGAGATACTGGGTCATATCCTAGAAGAATCGATTGATAGATATTAGCTCTCACACTCCATTATAGTAGGATGGTTCTCATAGATTGATTCACACCTGATTTGCATTGATTTCCATGGGAGAAGGGGTACCTTGAGCATTTTGCTCCTCCTAAATTTTGACCACCTCTCACTACAAAGACTTAGTCACCAATGTAATTTACCTCACCTGGTCAGCATAATTGTTCAAGGCACCTTCTAGATTTATGACCTACATTCCATGCTCTTGAAGCTCAAGTCTCACATCGATGACCACTTGGTCCATCTCCGTGATCTTATCTTCAATCTCACCAACACCACTAACCATCCTACCCTCTAAGTCATCCAATATTTTGGATTGGCTAGGTGAAAATTTTGGCTAGATGGTTACTTGCTCCCTAAAATCATCCTCATAGTTTCCATGTACTTTTGGAAACAAATAACCAACCTTGTTGTCATCCATCTCTACTTTGGTAGTAGTAACTACAATCTTCACGTAGGAGTTGTTAGCTATCAATCGCTATGGAGGTCACACTGATGTGGAATCTCCAAGGTTACTTCCTTTTTGCTATTATAGCATTGAGGTTTAACCCAACCAAGTTGGTGTCACAGTGAACCTTTACTGTATGAATTGTTATAGCACCGTAAAACAACAAAGCAACATTGAAACTTCACCTAAAGGTGGACCAAAAATACACATGAGTGCTCAAGGATAATCATAAATGTTCAAAGGTGCTCTACTAGCTCTAGGGGGCACTCAGATGGCTCTAGAGGGCACTCGGCTAGCTCTAGAGGGTGCTCAACTAGAAATGAAGGAGCTAGGGCTTGGGACCTTCTAAGAATTATTTATGAATGAACATCATCATAATTCAAAGTAGGCTTCAAAAATCTCTTAAAGATGCTCAAGGTTTTTGGACTATTAGGGGTCTGAGTCACCCAAATGAATCCTCTTTTATAATCTTCCCTTAGAAATGGTAGGGTTTCAATGACATAATATGAGTAGCCAATATTAAAACATGAGGAAGTGTGGATATTAAATTTGGGTAAGTGGCATGGATTAAGGTGGATGGATGGTTGATATTAAATTGTGGTGGAGGGCTAGGATTAATTCATATAAATATATATAAATATAATATATAAAATATTAATATTTAAATATATATATATATATATATATATATATATATAAATAATGGATGGTTGTGATTGAAGGGCACATATGGATGACAAGTGGCTAGATTTTGGTGTCTACAAATACACCTTTTGTATTGTGTTGCATGAAATTCAATGCGATGCAAAAATGTGAGACACCTAGCTTGGCCTGATCTAGAAGCAGCTTTATTTCTTTGGAATGTGAATATAATATTTAAGATAAAATAATTTTATTGTGTACCTTACCCCCTCAATTGGCGAGTGAGTGAAGAATAAATATCACAAGCCAATTGATAGAATTGTGTGGTGAAAATGCAAGTGAATAGTGTAAGTGTAAATGTATGGTGTAAGTGTAAGTGTATGATGTAAGTGCAGATGATATGAATGATGTAAAATGATTTCATTTTTACCCCAATAGAGAAAAAGGATTGTTGTGAAATGCAAGTGATTGATTCTATTTTTTCTCCAAAAGAGAAAGAATCTTTGCCAAGTGTAAATACCATGATCATGTAAGATGTATCCTATTGTGGGAAATCAAAATCAAATGTGGTTGCCTCAATTTTGGGATGATTTCATGTTATTTAAGAGAATGCCTTTTAGCATCATTGAAATGCAAGGATGCAAATGCACAAAAAAGGAAAATAGTCTTGCCCTCAGGGCCACTCATGATTGTAGCTATTTCCCACATGGATTTCCTAAACGGTTTCTCAATCACTTTACTCATTGTGTATCCTTGATTACTGGTATAATTGTGAATGAAATAATAAAAATTATCCATGTTAGGAACCCCATGTAAAAGAGTATTAATGATAGCTATGGAGCAAATTGGTCTTGGCATAATCTCACTCAAAATATGAGGGACCAAAAGTGATTTTGTTTTTGAACTAGAGGATATTGGATGATGAATATGACCAAGTGTCATCATGGTGATTTATTCATATTACCAAATTACATGGACAACCAATCACTACAATCACCAAGGAGATAGAATAAATCACTAGATACAAGGTTCACTTCAATTTGTATATGAACTTGGCAAAAATGTGCAAATGTAATGATTGATGACTAAAAATGATGGTGAAATAAATATTTGATGATGAGAATGATGATTATGGTCATTTTGTGAAAATTTGGACTGTTTTGGTGTGTTTTGAAGCTTGTTAAGAAATTTTGCACCTTTTGGTTGCAAGAAAAAATTGTGTCCAAATTGATTTTGGTTTTCTCAAAACACGATATGATGATGAAATAAATTTATTAATGCAATTTGGAGTGAATTTGTGTAGGCAAGCTACCTTTTTTATATCTTTTATATTTTATGAAAATTTTTATTTATGGATGTGGGGTGATGATGGCTAGATTTCATTTCCAAAAAGCTCCAAAGGTACCTAATCCCTTTGGTCACATTTCATTTCTAAAAAGCTCCAAAGGAACCAAAATCGTTTTGGCCACATCTCAATTTTAAAAATATCCAAAGGAACAAAACTCCTTTGGTCACATACAATTCAAAAAGTTCCAAAGGAATTAAAATTCCTCTGTTCACATTTAAATTTCAAAAAAATAAACTCCAAAGGCACCTAACACCTTTGGTCACATCTCAATTTCAAAAAGCTCCAAAAGCACCTAACACCTTTGGTCACATCTCAATTTCAAAAGTCTCTAAAGGCACTTAACATTCCTTTGGTCACATCTCAATTTCAAAAAGATCCAAAGAAATAAAAATCCCTTTGGTCACATCTCAATTTCAAAAGGCTCCAAAGGTACCAAATACCTTTGGTCACATCTCAAGGATTAAAACTTAACACCTTTGGTCACATCTCAATTTCAAATAGCTACAAAGGTACCTAATCCCTTTGGTCACATATCAATTCTAAAAGTCTCCAAATGCACTTAACATCCCTTTGGTCACATATCAATTTCAAAAGGCTCCAAAGGAACCAAAATCCTTTGGTAACATACAATTAAAAAGGCTCCAAAGGAACCAAACTCCTTTGGTCATATTTTAGTTTAAAAAACAAAAACAAAAATAAAAATCTCTACATTGCATTTGCATAATTTTATCATTTGCATCTATACATGTTGCTTGCTGCTATCTGAGTTCAAAAGATTCAAGGAGCACATAAGATTTACCAGGCTAGGGGAGTAGAAGAACCTAATCCATTTAACATCATCCACTTATAAGCATTCCATGCTTATTGTGATTTATATATGTATATATACATGGCTAATAAAAAAATAACATTGCATTTTACACATCACAATTTACATATTACATTGCATACATTACATTTCACAAATTGTATTTTACACATTACATTCACACAATCATCTTCATACATTACAATTCATATTAGAGGGTCATTTTTGGTGCAAAATTTGCCTTTGGTTACGTTCACACCCAAGACTTTGCCAACATTGAAAAACCAGGTTTAAAATAAAGTTTACTCGGTTCAATATCTAGAGAAGGCCGGTTCCTTGCTTTTTTTTAGAAAAAGAGGAAGAGTAAAGTGTATAAAGAGAGGGAAATATAGCTATTGCTAAGAATGATTAGATGGTGCAGATTAGATAACAACAAAGAAACATATACAACTTTTAATATATAAGCATTCTTTAAACCATCAAAATTTGAATAACCAATCCTTTGGTGTAGATTTAAACAAGCATAAACCCATTAGAACTGTTAAATTCAGAGTTAGTAAAACTTAAAATGTAGAAATCTAGAATGAGAATTAAGGTGATTTATATTCAGTGTATTTTATATAGAAATCAACAGTTTATACATACTTGAAAAAACACCAGTGAGTCAAAAACCAAAATGATTAGTCTTTATTTTCTTTCAGAAGTCTGTGTACATTGCCTTGTAAATATCTAAGAGCCAACCTCTTGTTAAGTTCACTCATCCTATATATATCTTTTACATAATAGAAAAACTGAAAGTTGTTACAACAATATGCCCGTAGGCTCATTCTGGTAAATTATGGGTTAATAGAGTATGGGATCTTCAACAACAAATGGTTGATATCTTCTTGTTACTGCATATCCACCTTTATCTTCTTGGAGACGTCATGGCCTAGCTATCCTCCCCTTCTTTGGTTTTGGTTCTTCGGCCAATGAAATCATGGTATGTTGCAAAATCGTAACGTTTTTCATGGAGGTGGTCTACAGGTGCCAAAATGTTATGATATTGTGATATTTTTCCTTTACTTAGCTTGTGAGCTCCAAAATGTCATGATATCATGATGTTTTTTCTTTATTTAACCTGTAGGCTCAAAAATATCACGATATCATGACGTTTTTTCTTGACTTAGCCTATGAGCTCCAAAATGTTGCTATATCATGATGTTTTCCCTTTACTTTGCCCTTGAGATCCAAAATGTCATGAGAGTGTGATGTTTTCCTTTACTTATCCTTTGAGTGCAAAAATAACACGATATTGTGATGTTTTCCTTTACTTAGCCTTTGAGTGCCAAAATGTCACAATATCATGACATTTTTCCCTAACTTGACCTGTGAGCGCTAAAATATCATGAGATAATGATATTTTCCTTTACTTAGCCTTTGAGCACCAAAATGTCATGATATTGCGATGTTTTCCCCTAACTTAGCTTGTGAGCACCAAAATATCATGAGATTGCAATGTTTCTTCTACACTTAGCAAAATTTTGAGAAGACATCTCTTTACTCCCCTTCATGTAGTCATTTTGACATACATTATTGGTGCCTCTTGGGGAAATTCTATCAGCTAAATGTTAGAATATAGAGCCTTTATCCATTGGATAATTGAGTAAAAAGAACAACAAAAAAGAGAGAAAGATGAGTGATATCGATTAAAATTATGTTTCTTGCTCTATGCTATCATTTGTCAGGAGTGTCTTCCTCAGTTTATTTCTCTATGTCTTCTTGTCCTAGTGTCTCTATACTACTTATTGAAGCTTTTTACCCTTTTCATATTTTTTGATCGCCTAAAAAAATTCATTATAAGTGGCACAAGCCTTTTTCAAGTCTCTTCATCTGGGTCAGAAGTCTCCATTAAAGTTAGGTATAAATACTCTAACTCTTCTACTTTGTCATAGGACATGACTTTCCACCTCATGTATAACTCATGCATTAAGGAATTAATTTGGGTAAGGTTTTTAGCCATACTAAATATTTGGTCTTCTTGGACTAGCTTTTTTCAACTATTTATCTCTGATTCATCTTCTACGAAAGCTTTCCAATAAGCTTTCAGTTCATCTTCCTCCAAGAACTCTAAATTTTTATCATAAAATATCAACATGCTATAGTTTTCTGCTATGCTCACATGTTTTAAAATTCCCTTAGATTATGATTTGATTTATCACATTATTTTAGTATTTTTTATTACTAGATTGTGCCTTTTGAAGAAACTTTTGGCATCTATTTTGGCTTGAGATCATTTTTCATCTTGGGCTCTATATCCAAATTTTCCCTGTGTGCTTTCTGCAAGAACTTAGATCTTTGTCACTACAGATAGCCTTATTTTCAAGAAGTTGATAGATGCAGTGAATTCATATTCTACTCGACCTAATGTTTCCTTAATTTTGACCAAGTATAATAACATAGGCCTTAATTTTAAGCCCATATTTTGGATGTCATTGATATTTCTTTCTTGACCGCCTTGGCCCTTTCTTTAGACAACCCCTTGGTCTTGCTGGTGCCATCTTGGATTTGCTTTTGGAGGTCTTCTACCTGTTTATTTAATACATGTATTTTTTTAGAGGTCTTATTTGGTTCTTCCTTATACTATGCTTCTTCATTGAACATTTTCTCCCATTTATTTGCCTCATTATTTAGAGCCTTTTCAATTGTATTTTTCTCACTTAAGGCCTCTTCCAAACGTTTCCTTGCTTGTTCATCTCTAAGGTATTTCTCCTTATAATACTCAACATTTAAGTATATAGTCCCCATGTGAGCTTGGGCTTTTCCCCATTCATATTCCATAGGTAGCTGAGTGATATCTTCAATGATTATCTCAACTTGATAATCATATAAGGTAATTTTACATTTCAAATTCTAAACTAAGGGTGTCATCTTCATAGTCAAATATTGCATATTGATAGGATCTAGATATATTCCATCTCTGGCATGGGCTATGCTCTTGGAATTATGAGCATTGCAAGACTTCAACCAACCTCAAGCAATCAGGGTTTCTTTCTTCAATTTTTTCAACTTGGTAATGGTAGGGTGACTTTTAGAAGAGGAGGTAGGAATAGATTGGAAGTTAGTGATATTGGAGATATAATGGAAAGGAATGGTGAGTGTATCTGGGGGGGTAGTTGAGGATGCATTTAGGCCAGGTTGGGTTGACGATGGTGATGTTGGAGGTTGCTGATTAAAAGAAGAAGAAGCATCATCTTTGTAAAATAGAACAGGGAGTTTCTCTAGGAATGAGAAGAAGAATATATACTAATATTTATAGGAGACATACCTGATATCTTTTACAGGATTTTACCTCTAATATTTAGTGTATTTTTAGTGGGGATCGATTCTTTGGTACCCAAAAATTCCTTAGTGAGGTCTTATTATTCAACAAGGATTTATTAAGAAGGAATAGAATCTTCAGTTGCTTTATTCAACTCTTGGTTGCTGGCATCCTGCTGCTCAAAGAGCTTTTCTATATTTTCCTCTATATTTCTTTCCTTATCCTCTACCTCAGGATTAATATGTAGTTCCTCCTATCTTCTTTTCTTCTATCCCCTTGCCTCTTCTAATTTTGCTTTTATATTTATTTGGATGAGAGCAACATCATAATTAGATTCTATGTTTGATGTTGAAGGGAAATGAATTTGTGAGCCATAATTTTTTGGAATTTTGTTTGTTCAACAACAATTTCCTTTCCTTTATCTCTCCTAGTTTTCCCCTTTTCAATGATGAGTGGAATTGAGATGTCATTGATATCTGGTGGGACTTTATCTACAAGAGTCTTAGACCTTATGGCATGATATTTGTCATATATTTTGATAAATTCATTATTTGGTTTTATTCCCAATCTAGAGTTCATTTCAATTTGAATCCTCATTTGCCACCAAGCTAGTATTTTTTTGTGCATCCAATATTTTCCATTTTTCTTCATTATTTTAATAACATTTTCATATAACATGTGGATTAGATCATTTTTGGGGTTCCAATCCATCATGTGTTCATATAATTCATGCCATGGGGCCAATGGCTAAATTTTATCTATGTGCCATTCTAGCACTTCATCTTCTTCATTGTTCCTGCCCTGCTTGTCAATTTGTCTTTTTGACAAATGAAATTATTTGAAAGGAGTCTATTTGAGAGAAATTTATATTTGTGCAAACCTATAAATGGGGTCATACCTCCATATCTGTGGCAATTCTATTAACTTTAGGATTTTTAGAGCTCAAGTGATTCACTCATGATCCCCTTTCTTTGCTACAATGACTCCTCCAAAATGGAAAGGCATAAGGCATGTGCCAATTTTTCCAATCCCTGTGCCAAATTTATTATTGATGTATTCAGTTTGCCTTACATATTCTAAGGTGAACTATCACTCAGTGACATAGTATGGTAGCAAGAAAGGCTTCCCTATGAAACCATATAGTCTTATGACTACTCCCTATGTTAAAATGAACCAATCTACTTCTTCTGCATGACGGTGTTGCAGAGTATCTCATACTTTTTGAGGAATTATCTACACTATGCCATACATAATTTGCAAGTTAAGACCTAGGAATTTCATGTTAAAAAAATAGTACAACTTTACTTTTGAGAGCACTAATGTCCATTCGTGTACAAACAAATGATTTCCTTCTTTATATTTCTTGGTTGTAAAAATGAACTCTAGTTTCTTTAATTGAAAGAAAAGTAAAATCCATATTAGGTAAGAAGAATATATAAAAACGTCTTGAGAATCCCTATGTATATTGAACAATCTCGCGTGTATTTTCTAAGCCAAAAATGCTGGCCAATTGAAGAAAATTGGCACTATGTTTTTATCTACATGGGAAGCATCATAGAATTTAGGATTTGATATACACTATGCTACCACAATCTACCATCCATATACTAGTGTGTCCAATTCTAACCCTCCTACCATAGCTAGCATGGAGAAAATCTCCTTATTTTTTAATTTTGATAGAGGAATTGGTGATTCTAGCAAGGTTCCATTGGGAGGGGGTTCTGACATATGCTCTTGTAAAAACAATATATTGAGAGTAGGGGTATAATATTTAGCAGATGTAATTGGATCAAATGCTATGGGATTTAAATTAAATCTTCTATCACAACTAAAGATGGCCCTAATTGCATTAGTGTCTAGGGTAAAAATGATGTCACCCTTGTAATTCCTGATGATTCTATGTTTTACATTGTAAAACATCGCCATAACTCTGACTAATTCAGGGTAAGGATGAATAGGGGTGCATATATACCAAGAAATCATAGAGTGAAAAGATAATGTACTTGGAGTCGATGGGGTGATGCCTTTTGCTACTCTGGATTCCACATCTCTTCAAATCTTCTCTAGATTTTTCTATGGTATGATGGTATCAATGATGTGGGAATCTAGATTTGTGAAACCACTCTCACTTTTCTTGGTCTTACACTTTTCCTTAGTCGCTGAAGAAGATGTTGCCATGGTTGTTTACTATGATTCTATCACGTGAAAAAACTAAAAGCAACTCAAAGCTCAAAGATCCTAGAAGAATTTGGGAACACTGTATGCAGAGGGAAATTTTTTAGAGAATAGAGAGGTGAAAAAAAAGCTTTTGTGGTATAAATAGATGTGCTTGCATGCATTAGAGTGCCATGCATTAATTACAGTTGGTGGTGCACATTTCACAGGTAATTTTAAATTTTGCTAGATGCCTTGTTTTGTATTCCACCTTATAAAAACCAACCATCATGTATCGTCATTTATTTTGGACCAATAACTCTGTGTCACCTCTTCTTTGGGCCAATAACTTCACGTTACCTATTTTTTTCCAATAACTTCATATGATGGTACTTTGATAGGATCGCATTTAAAATTTCAAGAAAGCTGATTTTCCTACCAAAATTTTGACTTTGACCATTGGATGCTTAAAATATTACGAAATCATGACAATTTCATTTGAAGTGGTGACTTAAGGTCAAAATATCATGAAATCATGACAATTTCATTTGAAGTGGTCTTTAAAAGTCAGAATGTCACAAAATCATGACAATTTCCTTTGAAGTGGCCTTTGAAAGCTAAAGTATTGTAAAAGCTTGACAAATTTATTTGAAGTGGCCTTGGAAAGCTTAAATATTGTTAAATCATGACAATTTCCTTTCAAGTGACCTCTAAAAGCTAAAATATTGTGAAAACTCGATAATTTCTTTTGAAGTGACCTCTGAAAGCTAAAATGTCATGAAAAATTTCCTTTAAAATGGCCTCTGAAAGCTAAAATATCATGAAATTGCAACAAATTACTTTGAACTAGCCTCTAAAATCCGAAATATCATGAAAACTCAACAATTTCCTTTGAAGTGGCCTTTGAAAGTCAAAATGCTATGAAATCATGATAATTTCCTTTAAAGTGGCCTTTGAAAGTTGAAATGTCATGAAAACTCGATAATTCCTTTGAAGTGACCTATGAAAGCCAAAATATCACAAAAACTCAACAATTTCCTTTGAAGTGGCCTCAAAAAGTCAAAATATCGTGAAATTTACAATTTCCTTTGAAGTGGCCTTGGAAATCTAAAATATCGTGAAATCATGATAATTTTCTTTGAAGTGGCCTTTGAAAGCCAAAATTTCATGAAAACTCAACAAGAAGTGGCCTTTGAAAGCCAAAATGTCATGAAAAATTGATAATTTCCTTTGAAGTGGCTTTTGAAAGTAGAAATATCGTGAAAACTTGACAATTTCCTTTGGAGTGGCCTCTGAAAGCCAAAATGTCATTAAAACTCAATAATTTCCTTTTAAGTCACCTCTAAAAGCCAAAATGTCATTAAAAATCAATAATTTTCTTTGAAGTGGTCTCTAAAAGCTAAAATGTCATAAAACTAGATAATTTCCTTTGAAGTGGCCTCAGAAATCCAAAATGTCATGAAAACTTGACAATTTCCTTTGAAGTGTGCTCTGAAAGCTAAATATCATGAAAACTCAATAATTTCCTTTGAAGTGGCCTCTAAAAGCCAAAATATTATGAAATCACGATAATTTCCTTTGAAGTGGCCTCTAAAAGTCGAAATGTTGTGAAAACTCGACAATTTATTTTGAAGTGCTCTTTGAAAAAGAAATAACATATTTACATATAGTACATGTAAAGTGAAGAAATTCATCTTACTTATAATACAACTTTAGGTGGAAGCCGTTGATAGGGATGGGCTAAACTTGACCCTGTTCATTTTTTTATTGGAAAGAATTCCATTGTTTTTATTCAATTATTTCAAAGGGGCCTTCCCAGAAAGCATCAAATTTATGATGGTTTCCTGATTTTTCTTTTTTTCTGTTCCACCTTAGAACCAAGTCTCCTAACTTGAAATTCTTGAGAGTTGCCCTTTTTTCAAACCATTTCTTTGTATCTCCCATACGTTTCTGATAATGGTTGTAGACTTGTTCTTTTTTTTCTTCTAATTTTAGGAATTGTATCAACCTGTTCTCCATCGGCTTTGCTTCTTTTGGTAGGGTACCTAAGAATAGATATTTGGAGATATATTATTATGTTGTATAAGGGCTGGCATGGGTCACACATAACCCAAGGTTGATTTTATTATAATATTATATTAATAGTAGGCACCTCAAAGTAGAATAAGAATATGGCTATATAAATATGAGATGTTTGTCATTGTAATCATCATGGGAGATGAATCTTACGTAATCATATTTGTCCATGAAGTGGCTTATGGGACTTTGCCCTCCTTGAGTGGCTCTCTCATCTTAGGAGATCTTATGGATTGATTCCTTCCTTAAGGATTATTATTGGTGTTTCTCTACCTTAAGGGTATTATTTATCTCTCTCTCATTTGTGGATTGTTATTGTGGATAATTACTTGTGGATGAATGATTTAATATTTCTGCATAATGGTGAATGATTTATATTAATGATAATAAATTTCTGCAACAAGTGGTATTAGAGCAACGATTTTGGAAAAGTGGAGATTTTTTTGTGAAATTGCAGAATTAGGGCAAATTTATTTTGGAAAAACATCTCATCTTTTAGGAGCCATATCTCTACAAAAGTTTATCTGATTCAGATGATTATTGGATCAGTTTGTGCAGAGTCTGAAGAGATTTAAAATAAGTGGTCATATAAAGGAATCCAAGTAGTATTGAGGGAGATACAACATTTTTAAGTCAGCCATCTAAACAAGGGTAGTGATGAATTTTCAAGTCACAAATTTTTTGAAAGATAAAATTTGTTTAGTTTGGGTAAGCAAATTAGTTTCACTTTATATTGTTGAAAGAAAAATTGCAGATCTAGTTGTCTATTGTGGATTTTTAGCTTCAAATTAGTGGGAAGATATTTGTTTCCATAAAACCCTAGTTTGCATTAGGGCATGATATATATTATCAAAAAATCCTAGTTGCATTAGGGTATCAACTATGGCATGGGACAGGTTTAATGGAGAAAATGATATTGATGCTAGAGAATGGTCGAAAATGTTTAGATCTCTACATTGTAATAATTATTTCTAAAAATTCAACCTTCAATTGAGTCTTCAAGGGGAAGCTTGGTCTTGGTGGAAATAATTTTTTAAAGAAAGGAATAATGAATACACTTGGGATGAAATAGAGCATGCATTCTTGAGTAAATGGGACCCATATAAAAAGATAGCTAGTTTTAAGGTCACCATAAAGGGTTATGAAGAAGAAATAAATATGCTTCAAAAAGAACAAAAGAAAATAGAAAGAGAGTTAGAAAAATTTAAAGAAGTGGTAGAAGATAAAAAAGATGTCAGTATGCAAGCAAATGAAACCATACCTTTGGTAGAAGATAAAATAAAAAATGGACAAAGGGATTTGTTTGAATCTAAAAAGTCTATTTTGTAGGTTCATGGAAGCATTCAAAAGGAATAGGTTATTATTTCCATTGACCCTAATAGTAGATATAATTTTATTAATATTTCCTTGGCTAAGAGGTTGCAAGTTCAAGCAACAAAAATTAAGGGCACACATATTGATGGTGAGAATGTTCATATTTTTGAATATTTGAAGATCACCATGGATAAATATGTTTTACATTCATATTTCCATGCTATTCAGATGGATGACAAGGATATTATTCTTGGTTATCCTTGGTTAGATTCTTTGGGTACTGTTAACATTAATATGCAAAAGAAATTTATGAAGTTATGGTACAGGAAAAAGAAGATAACATTGTAGGATATTTCTCAACTTAAGGAGCAAGGATACAAGGAAAATCAAGAAGTGGTTGTAGAAAAACAAATTAAAGAACCAAAAATAGTATCCAAGAAGGTAGTAGTACCAACAGAGTCCATGGAATAAGTAGCAGCAATTGAGTCCATGAAAACAATAGTAATAGAGTCCAAGGAAGTTTTGATAGAAGAGCACAAGGACACACCAAAAAAAAAGAACATGAAAGAACAATGTGTAGAAAAATTTAGAGTAGTGGACCCAAATGTTGAGGAGTCAAAGAAGGTAGAACATCAAGTTAAGATTGCACCATATCACCATTGACACCACCATAAGTAGCAATATTATTGGAGGCATAATTCAAGACACCAATATTATGGTTCTACATGGAATCAGAAGGGCATCAACTATGGCAATGTTTGGCAAAGAAAAAATAGTGATCCTATTTTTCAAAGTGGATCATCAGCATCAAGGAAAAATTGGACCCATCATTCAAGTTATTATAATATAGTAGCAAAAGCGTGGAGCCAACGAAGCATATTTGGATACTCAAGTAAAAAAATGGCATACTAGCATCTACATGTTTCACTTGGATGGATGGATGATGAAGATTGGTACCAGTTGTTAACATTGCTTAGAAAATCACATTATCATATTTATTCATATTTTTCGAGGATGAAACATTTGTAAGGAGGGTGGCATGGTAGGGTACCTAGGAATAAATATTTGGGGCTATATTATTATATTGTATAAGGGCTAGCATGGGCCACACATAACCCAAGGTTGATTGTATTATAATATTATATTATATTAGTAGTAGGCTCTCCAAATTAGAATAAGAATATGGATATATAAATAAGAGATATTTTTCATTGTAATCATCATGGGAGATGAATCTTATGTAATCATCTATGCCCACAAAGTGGCCTACAGGACTTTACCCTCCTTAAGTGGCATCTATCATCTTGGGAGATCTTGTGGAGTGATTCCTTCCTTAAGGATTATTATTGGTGTTTCCCTAGATTAAGGGTATTATATCTCTCTCTAATTTATGGATTGTTATTGTGGATAATTACTTGTGGATGAATAATTTGATATTTTTGCATATGGGTGAATGATTTATGTTAATGATAATAAAGCTCTACAATATCTTTTGTTCCAATTTGATTTAGTAACTTTAAAGCAGGTATTTCTATGTGTTTCGGCAGGATTGCTTCCTTAACATAGACTAATGAGTAGGGAGAGGTGTTTATGGATTTATTGATAGTTATCCTATCAGCCCATAACGCTTGGTTTATCAAAGAGTATCAACTTCTCTTATTATCTTTTATATTCTGCTTTAAGATTCAAACTATATTTTTATTCATTAATTCAGCTAATCCATTTCCTTGTGGATAGAAATTTAAATATGTCTTCAAATAGATCCCATATCTACTAGCAAAATCAATCATTTTAGCACCTATGAAAGATGTGCCATTTTTTGATACCAATGCATATGGGATACCGAATCTGGTGATCAAACTCTCAATGAATTCAACCCACTTAATGAAATAATCAGTAGCGATTAGAATATACTTATCCAGTGAATAAGTTGAGTTCTATTATCCCAATGAAATCTAAGCCCAATTGTTGAAAAGGTTTTTCAACCTAAACAAATTTCAAAGGCATTGAAGCATTCCTATTTCTCCCAATGTACCTCTATTACTTCTCACAATTTTTGGTCACTCTGAAAGTGTCTAAGAAAATGGTTGGCCAATAGAACCTATTTCTAATGATTTTTAAGGTAGTGGTTCTCCTTGATTAGTGTCCTCCTGATGGACCTCTATGGAACTCATCCAATATCCTTTACTTTTGATCATATTTTATGCACCGAAGTAATACCCCATCTAGATTTATTTTGCGCAATCCTTCGGGTAGTAAAGTGTACTTCAAAGCTTGGATCCTGTATCTCCTCCTTTGTGAAGCATTTAAACTTACCAGACATTTTCCAGTTTGGAAATATCTGATCAATTCATCAACCCAGTTAGTACTTTCCAAGGGTTTATCCTCCCCTAGGTCTCTTTCTTGCATTTTGTAGGCCACATATTCTATCGAGGCTTTTTTGGCGAGTTCTTGACATAATGCTCACTAGTTTGGTCAGGTGGATCTCGACATTGTATTCTTGTATCTTTGATACCAAACCAACTCTTTTCTCACCAAGCTCCCATTGTGTAATAAAATTTATAATATCGGGTTGGACCACATACACAATGGTCCTACTCTATGAAATAAAATGCCTAAAATTTTTCATGATCTCATTATTGTGTAAACCTGCTATTCAATGAAGTTGTACCTTTCTTCATGTTCTTGCATGGTCTGGCTTAGAAATGCTATGAGCCTCTCTTCATTGTCAGATCCTTTATGGGTAAGTACTATAGCATAACTCTCTTGCCCACCTACAATGTACAAAATGAAACCTCTAGAATAGTTCATATTTACTAAGATAGGTGCTTGGGCTATATTTTCTTTTATCTATTTAAAATCTCTCTTCTGTAAGTCTATCCACTAGAATTCAGCATCCTTTTTTAACAAATCATTCATAGGTATGATGATTTATGTAAAATTGTCTATGAATTTGCATACACAAATGATCTACCTAAAGAAATATTACAAGCCCCTTTTATTAAGAGGTAAATGTAGTTCTAGCAGCGCTTTCACTCTGTTAGGATCTATAACTAGACCGGCGTATGAAATTATGTGACCTAGTAAAATCCCTTCTTCTACAAAAAATATGGACTTGCTTGGGTTCAAAGAGATACAAAAATCTTTGCACTTCTTAAAAACTCTTTTGATATGGTCAACGTGATCTTATTTTTTATGAGAGAAAACTATCATATCATCTAAGAATATTACTATGATCTTTTTGATGAGTTCTCCAAAAGCCACATCCATTACCCTTTGAAAATTTGCTCTAGCATTGGATAATCCAAAAGGTATCCTTTGATAAGTGAATTTTTCCCACTTGGTGGTGAATGCGATTTTGAATTGATCTTCATCTTTGACCCACACCTGGTTATACCTAGAAAACCCATCCAAGAGCAAGAATATTTCTCCTCCCACTATAGTATGTAGAGTCTGGTCAATCGTGAAGTTTTTTTAGGTTTTAGAAGTCGACACACAATCTAATATCTCCATTATTTTTCCTGACCAGGACTAGGTTAGCTACCCGAGGTAGCAATTTTGTGGGTAGACAATCTTAGCTTCAAGCTACTTAAGTAGTTCCTACTTCATCAAAGCTTTGATCTTTGGGTTCACTGGTCTTTGATTTTTTTGGAAAGGTTTTGCATCTTCTCTGAGCTCGATGGTATGTTGTATTTTCTCTTTAGAGTAGACCTCAATATCACCATAAGTCCAAGCTATGCTATTGGGGAATTATTTGCATAATCCTCAAATTTGGTCCAATTCTTCTTCTGTAGTGTTCAATCCCACCTAACTATATTTATCTGATTCCATTTGGACCTTCTTGTATTTGTGTTTGTAAAATTTCATTTTATGGCTAGTTGACCTGTCATTATTATCAAACAAGATTTCACGAGTGATCAATCCTTTTGGGATATGGTTATTTTTCAATTAGATCATGTCTGCATCTTCCTCATCTTTAGACACTCTGTCATTTGAGAGGTTCATATCGTGGAAAAGAAAGCCTACTATCTATTCATAATTTTTGAATACCTATCAAAAGGTATCTTTATCTAGCATGGAAGGCCTATAGATTAGTCTAATTGTTTTAGACTTATGTATGGCATTGTTGATGGGGCAAAACTTTCTGCCTAATGATACCAATAAATCAAGGTGAGTGTTTTCTCTAGGGATTGCTTTGATGTTTAGAGATTCAAAGGCTTATAGTAAATCCCAAACCTTATTTATGTAAGCTTTGAGGTAGTGTTTCTTACTCACACATTTCTCAATGACCTAATTCACTATTAATTTAGAATCTCCAAAAATCTAGAGTTTTTTAATACCCAATTTTTTTTATTTCTTGAAACCTAGGCAAAGTGCTTCACATTCTATAGTATTGTTAGTACAACTCCAGGTTAATTGATGAGAAAACACCTTCTCTTTGTCTATCGAAGAGATTCAAAAAATACCTACTTTGACTTCATTTTTACATCTAGTACCAGCAAAGAAAAGTTTCCATAGTTGATCGGTATATGGGTCTACCTGGTGGAGAGGAGTGGGGTTGCTCTTCTTGGGTTTCATGATTGAGTAGCTTCTAAGGTCTATTTCAATCATAGTATTGAAGTATTGGAGAGTGAACTGGTATTCTTCTTGCAGTACATTTTAGATCTTCCTCCATTAAGTTTAAGTCTTCCAATTATTCGTTCATCATGTTTACTCTATCAATTTGTCTCCTTTCCTCTTCATTTTTTCAATATGAAAGGTTGAAGGTTTCTCATTGAATATTTTCACTCTCTTGCCTTTGAATGGGATTTCCAAGTGTGTGTAATCCATTTATAAATATCCTCCTATTTTTACGATGAATTCTCTAGAGAGACACATACCAAAATAAGATTTTAAATACACTACCACCACCTCTTGTATAACTATGAGTTGAGGTAATCTATGTAGGACTATTAGGATGTCTTTAATTAACCCTATAGTTTTTATAGGGGTTCTGTCTAGTTGCAAGACACCAGGACTACTCATTGTGTATTCCATCCCCATGATATTGCATATAGCTTTGGGTATCACAGTGGTTGTGGGTTTTGAGTCTATCATGCAATTATGTACCACCCATCCCTCCATATGAAGAGATAGATAGAAGGGAAGGAGTCTATTTTTTTCTATATTGGAAGTCATAATAGATTGCATAGAATTAAACTGAGTGGGGGTTATGTTCCTATTTTTTATAGATCTCAAGGATTCCTACAATAAATCAATCTGTCCAGGAAACTACAATGCATCGTACATAGTCACGTTGGAGGGAGTCTTCTTCATTTCCTTTACTATTTTGAAAGGGAGAGACTCGATACTTTTCTCATTTTATTTTACAATAGTTTTGTACTTATTTCTATACCCTAAGTAGTGTCTACCATTTGGTGTTTAGTTAATGAGGGGTATCTTAATTTATCTCTCACCTATTCCTACATTTCTACTTATTTTTGTAAAGGAGCTTCCTTGCATGGCTCTACCTCATGTTGACTTGGTTTTTGCAAAACTTTCTCATAAGTAACTCTCTTCTCAACCTAATAATTCACATGTAAAGGTACATTCAGGGGATTAAGTTCTTGGGGATTTATCTAAAAAGACTTTTTCATGATCGGGTTAGAATGGCTACTTGTTCCACGAAAGGCATCATGAGATTTTGATTTTCTTACCTAATCATATTTATCTATTGTTTGAGGGTTTTCTCTACATTTTCAATAGCTATATTCTAGACATGATGTTGATGGATCATACACGAGTTTTCATCATGTGGATCATTACATGTATAATACTAGAAGTTTGACTTCGTTGAAGTATTAGTGGGTTCACTATCTTCATTGGTGTAAATCACATTTGATTTGTTATTATTTCTATCGCTTATGGAAGCTTGGTCTTTTGTTACCTATGGAAATATCCATGGTTGGAAATTTCTCTTTGCTTCTCTTCTTTCCATTGAGGTCATATTATTCATCAAAGTTTTTAAGGCTAATTGTAAATATTGTAAAGCTACAATTTGAGGATCTAGAGTTGGTGAAATTATTGCCACAAAAAGTGTAGGAATGACATGTAACATTGGAGGAGTGAGGGATACCTATATTACTGGGATAGTAGGCTACCCAATCCATTCGAGGAGACCCATATTAGAAGTAGAATCAATACCTGGGAGAGTGATATTGGATGCTTATCGTAGATCCAAGAAGATAGGAATTATCATCTTTGCAGGGAACCTTCCAATGGCTATTAGATCCCTTTCTGCTTTCTGAGCTTCTTGGAAAATCTTTGGGAAAGTGAATATTTGAGATTGCTTGATATCCATGCTTATGTCTATGTTAAAAGCCCTCAGGTAATAATACATTGATTTTTTATCTGTTGAACTTAATCCATTAGGTACTCTTTTCCAAGTTTGATTGAATCTAATATTAAATTCAACTATTTCCTCCTAAGGGTGCTTCTAAATGATAGTGAACTAATTTAGCAAAGAAAATGGGTCAACATGTTCATTTAACTCTTCTACTAACTTACTCGCAAGTTGGGTCTAGGTGGATATGGTTTGGTTAGTGAGGGCTCTATACCAATAGAGCATTTTCTCTTTTAAGGAAATGACTAACAGTCTTATCATGACATACTCCTTAGTGATTTTATGTATTGCTATAAGAATGACTACATCTTGGTAGTGTTCATAAACCATATTCCCATTACCATCGTACTAGGGTAATTATTTTAAGGCTACTACTAGAATAAGGTTATGAGCTACCAAATTTAGAGGGCCTGTATGGTTCCATGAAGGGTAAGGCATATTTGGTTGATTCATGGCCATTGTAGCTACAACTCTGACTAATATTATAGGAATATGGTTAGCTCAATTTGATGTTCCACTAGTAGCAGTACTAGGGAGAACTAAAAGGAAAGGGTTTGCAAATCCTGTAGTGATGGTAGAAGAATAATTTGTCCTAGAAACTAATATAGAATTAGCTCTGAGGCTACCAAGGTGTAGCTCAAATAACTCAATGGGTTCTTCAAAATTTTTTGCCTTAGATTAAATTTTCATAAAAAATGGTATTCGATCAGAAAATAGATGAGGATTTTCTTAGGTTTTATCTCTTGAATGGAGTCGCAAAGTGATTCATAAAAATTAAATAGGGCAAAGATAACCACCAAAACTTTATTCTATATATCATGATATTAGGTCCCACCCAGCGTGTCAAAAATTGTTGGTGCAAAATTTGACTTTGGTTACATTTACGCCCAAGAATTTGCCAACATTGAAATACTAGGTTTAAAATAGAGTTTACCTAGTTCAATATCTAGATAAGGATGGTTCCTTGATTTGTTTTAGAAAAATGGGGGAGAGTAAAGTGCATAAAGAGATGGAAATATAGCTATTGCTAAGAATTATTAGATGGTGCAGATTAGATAACATCAAAGAAATATCTACAAAATTTTACATATAAGCATTCTTTGAACCATCAAACTTAGAATAACCAATATTATGGTGTAGATTTAAACAATATTAAACCCATTAGAATTGTTAAATTCAGATCTAGTGAAACCTAAAACACAAAAATATAGAATGATAATTAAGGTAATTTATATTCAACGTAGTTTATATAGAAATCAACAGTTCATACATACTTGAACAAACACCAGTGAGTTAGAAACCAGAATGAGTAGTCTTTATTTAATTTCAAAAGTATGTGTACATTGCCTTGTAAACATCTAAGAGCCAACCTCTTGTTAGGTCACTCATCATATATATATATATATATATATATATATATATATATATATATATATATATATATATATATATATATATATATATATATATATATATATATATATATCTTTTACATAACAAAAAAAATTGAAAGTTGTTACAATAATATACCTATAGGCTCATTCTAGTAAATTTATGGTTAAGAGAGTATGGGATCTTCAACAACAAATGGTTGAAATCTTCTTGTTATTGTATATCTGCCTCTATTTTCTTGGATACATTGTGGCCTAGCTATCCTCCACTTCTTTTGTTTTGGTTCTTTGGCCAAAAAAATCATGGCATGTCACAAAATCATGATGTTTTTCATGGAGGTGGTTTACGGGTGCCAAATATTGCGATATCAAGACATTTTTTGTTTACTCAGCTTGTGAGATCCAAAATGTCATGATATGATTTTTTTCCTTTATATAACCTATGGGCTCCAAAATATTATGATATTGCAATGTTTATCCCTGACTTAGCTTGTGAGCTCCAAAATATTACAATATCACGATGTTTTCTCTTTACTTAGCCCTTGAGCTCCAAAATGTTGTGAGATCATGCTATTTTCCTTTACTTAGCCTTTGAGAACCAAAATATCATGAGATCATGATGTTTTCCTTTACTTAGCCTTTGAGCACCAAAATGTTGCAATATCACGACGTTTTTCCCTGACTTAGTCTGTGAGTTCAAAAATATTGCGAGATCACAACGTTTTCCTTTACTTCGCCATTGAGCACCAAAATGTCATGATATCATGATGTTTTGCCCTAACTTAGCTTGTCAGCACCAAAATATTGTGAGATCACAATATTTCTTCTACACTTAGCAAAATTTTAAGAAGACATCTCCTTACTCCCCTTGATGTAGTCATTTTGACCTACAATCATTTACTTAGTTTAGATAATAATTGATCCAATAAAATCATGTTGCCTTAATTAGGGACACTCTCACATAATCATCCATTTCATTGCACCATTCCATAAAGTAAAATTGTCATTTACAAACCATATTTTTATAATTCCTAGTTGTTTTCAGTCACTCAACCACTCCTACTATTTCTAGCAACCTCCAATACATGTTGAGTTTTCTTTATACCAAGACACATTTTCAGTAAGAAAATATTAAGTTTTAGGAATTGAATCTAACACTCTTTAATCAAACACAATCACACATATTAAAAATATCTTGATTCAAAGAGGGATAATATCATATTTGGGTTGTACATCGAAGCAAAAAGGGTAATCATTGCTTGTTCCATTATGCACATAGTCCACAAAAATAGTGGTTTTTACTACTATCATAATTTCAAAATAAAATAAAGAGTAGGGAAAAATCCTTGATAAAAATCTAAATCTTTTACACATCACACACCATAGATCCTCAAGTTGTAAGGATATATCTACATTTCCAGTTAGATGGTTAGGTAGTCCGAATCCCCAAAGCTTAGAGATCAAATTCTTGGACTATGGAGTCAATATCCATCGGGGCTATAGAAACTTGAATGGTAGTGGAGTATGCTCACGCATGGTGACACATATCTTTTAAAGAGACTTCTAACCACACATAAGGATAAGCTAGCTTCTTGGTCTCATCCATTATAGGTTTTCATCTCAATTTTATCAATATGGGTTAATGAACTCACTTGCACACACACTGGTTCTTGATTGCCACAAGTTATTACCATACTCATGATTTGGTAAATGAATTCATTTCACATACATTTGGTCCCAGAGATAGGTAGTAATTTGTGAGTTTGTTTGATGTCACTAGTATGTATGAGTCTCTGCAAAACAATTCATTTTCCATATCAACATCCATATATTATTTCATATCAACATCCATATCTTATTTCATATCAACATCCATGTCTTCTTCCATATCAACATCCATATCATTGCATGAGTCTTCCATTTCACATGCCACTATTTTTGGTGCTCCTGGTTAAACAATAATTATGTACATGGTCAAGCCATATCTAAACTATGAATGATCATCATAGAATTAATTCATTTGCATTCATATACATTTTCATTGCATTATCATCCAACACACATATACATTCATTTTACACAAAAACATTTACACAAAAAGCATTTACACAAAAGCATAACACAAAAGTATAAGCCATACATATATACACACGTACATACATACATACATACATATACACACACACATACATACATACATACATACATACACACACACACACACACACACACACACACACACACACACACATATATATATATATACATACATACATATATATATATATATATATATATATATATATATATATATATATATATATATATATATATATATATATATATAATTTACATATGCAAAGATTGCTAGAAATTTCTATACAAAAACACAAATTGGGGGTGTTCAAGGTATCACACCTTCCCCTAATAAAAAAAACAAGCACACAACTTGGGGGTGTTCAAGGTATCACACCTTCCTCCAATCAAACAAACAAGCACACAACTTGGGGGTGTTCAAGGTATCACACCTTCCCCACCAATTAAACAAATAATTGAATCACTCAATCACTTTCACATAATCAACAAGTCAATTACCAGGTCCAAAATTTTGCATGCTTTTGTCAAAGGTTGAGCTCTTTGCCTCGTATATACACATAAAAGTCAAAAATCTCCAAAAGTACTAATCCCTTTGGTCATATTTCAATTCAAAAGGCTCTAAAGGAACCAAACTCCTTTGGTCACATACACATCACATCATCAAAAAGTCAATTGCTAGGTTCAAAAGGTTGTGTCCTTTTGTCAAATGTTGAGACCTTTTGCTCGTATACACACATCAAATTCAAAAGGCTCCAAAGGAACCAAACTCCTTTGGTCACATACACATCACATCATCAACAAGTCAATTGCCAGGTTCAAAATGTTGCATCCTTTTATCAAAGGTTGAGCCCTTTTCCTTGCATACACATATCAAATTCAAAAGGATCCAAAGGAACCAAACTCCTTTTGTCACATACACATCACATCATCAACAAGTCAATTTATAGGTTCAAAATTTTGTGTCCTTTTGTCAAATGTTGAGCCCTTTACCTCGCATACACACATCAAAGTCAAAAATCTCCAAAGGACCTAACCCCGTTGGTCATTATTCAAAAGGCTCCAAAACCTAAGGATACTTACATATTCACAAACCCCTTCATTTTTTAGGGTAAAAATAAAATCAATTATACACATGTCAAAAATCCCTTCACCTGTTGGGGCAAAAACAAACTCAATCACTTAATTTTTTACAAAATATCTTCCTTTGTTGGGGCAAAAATAGACTCAATCATTTGCAATGTCAAAAACCCCTTCATGTGTTGGGGTAAAAATAGAAATATTCCTTGCATTATCCATACATCCACATGCAACATTATAAATTCATTACACCTTCATTCAACATTTGTAAGCATTATCAATTTCATTCATCATTACACCTTCATTCAAAATTTTCTAAATTATCCATTTCATTCATCATTACACATTCATTCAACACTTGCCAAATACATTTTCAAGTACAAGTTAACCATGTATTTAGTGATTTATCCTACTCACCTGGCAGTTGTAGTGACTGGTTATCCATGCAATTTGGTAGTATGGGTAGATCACGATAAGGATACTTACATTTTCACAAAACCCCTTCCTCTATTGGGACAAAAAGAGACTTAATCATCTACATTTTCAAAAACCCCTTTTCTATTAGGGAAAAACAAAATCAATCATTCACATGTCAAAAAGCCCTTCATCTATTGGGGAAAAAACAGTTACAACCACTTACATTTTCACAAATCCTTTTTTCTGTTGGGACAAAAATTAAATTAATCATTGCACTTTTCATAGTCATTGCATTTTACCATGTCAAAAACCCCTTCATCTATTGGTAAAAATAGAATCGATCATTGCACCATTCACTGTCATTGCATCTTCCTCAATCATAAACTCCTTTTTCTATTGGGGTAAAAATAGAATCAATCATTGCACTTTTCATAGTCATTGCATTTTTCCATGTCAAAAATCCTTTTTCTGTTGGGGCAAAAATAAAATCAATCATTGCACTTTTCATAGTAATTGCATTTTCTCATTTAAAAAACCCCTTCATATTTTGGGGCAAAAACAAAGTCATTCCTTGCATTATCCATACATCAGCATTCAACATCATCAATTTCATTCATCATTACACCTTCATTCAATATTTTCCAAGTACATTTGCAAGTACAAGTGAACCTTGTATTTAGTGGTTTATCCTAGTCACCTAGAAATTGCAGTGACTGGTTATCCATGCAATTCGATAGGATGGGTAAATCACCATAAGGAAACTTACATTTTCACAAACCCCTTATCTTTTGGAGAAAAAATAGACTCATTTACTTAAATTTTCAAAAATCCCTTTTCTATTAGGGCAAAAATAGAATCAATTATCTGCTTTTTTGTAAACCCCTTTTTGTGTTAGGGTAAAAATAGAATCAATCATACACATGTCAAAAACCCTTTCATATGTTGGAAAAAAAAAGAATTAATCATTGAACTTTACAAAAATCAATTTACATCATTCATATAATTTGCATTTAACATCATCAATTTCATTCATCATTACACCTTCATTCAAAATTTACATTTCAACACCATAAAATCCACCAATCATTATATTTGCATATTTTCCAATTTCAAATACAAATTTCAAAGTGAACCTTGTATCTAGTGGTCTATTCTATCTCCTTGGTGATTATAGTGATTTGTTGTCCATGCAATTTGGTAAGATGAATAAATCACCATAAGGACACTTGGCCATCTTCATCATCTACCATCTTCTTGTTCAAAACTAAAATTACTTTTGGTCCCTCACCCTTAGAGTGAGACCATGCTTAGAATAATTTGCTCAATAGATGTCATTTATGCTCTTTTCCATGGGGTTCCCATCATGGATAAATTTCATAATTTATATTTACAATTACATCATTATCCAAGGATACATGTCGGGTAAAGTGATTGAGAAACCATTTAGGAATTCCATGTGGCTACAATCATGAGTGGCCTTGAGGGCAAGACTATTTTCCTTTTTCTACATTTTCATCACTTTGCATTTCAATGATGCCAAAAGGCACTTTCTTCAACAATATGGAATCACCCCAAACTTGGGGTAACCATATTTAATTTTTATTTCCAATAATGGGATACATCTTACATGATCATGGTATTTACACTTGGCATAAATCCTCTCTCTGTTGGGGAAAAACAAAATTAATAACTTGCATTTCACAACAATCCCATTTCTCCATTGGGGCAAAAATGAAATCATTTTACATAATTCATAGCATCCGCACTTACATCATACACGTACACCATATATTTACACTTACACTATTCACTTACATTTTCACCACACAATTCTATCAATTGGATTGTGAGACTTATTCTTCACTCACTCTCCAATTGAGGGGGTAAGCTACACAATAAAAAGGTTACACAATAATATACTTTTATATTCAAGATCATATTCACATTCCAAGGAAAAATAGTTGCTTCTGCATTATGCCAAACTAGGTGTCTCATAATTTTTCATCGCATTCTGTTTTCATGCAACGTGATACAAAAAGGGGTATATGTAGACACCAAAATCTAGCCACTTGCCATCCATTTCTACCTTCAATCACAACCACCTATTATATATATATAATATATATATATATATATATATGTATTTGTTAATATATATTTAAATATTAATATTTTATATATTAAATATATATATTTAATAAATATATATGTATTGATATGAATTAATCCTAACCTTCTGCCACATTTTAATCTTATCCATCTATCCACCTCGATCTATGTCACTTACCTAGATTTAATCTCCACCCTTCCTCATGTTTTAATATCGACCACTTAAATTGTGTCATTGAAACCCTAACATGTCTAAGGGAAGATTATAAAAGAGGAGTCATTTTGATGACTTAGACCCTAAGTACCCTGAGTTCTAAATCCTTGATCTTCTGAGGTTGAATTCTATCGATGTTCATTCACAAAGAATTCTTAGAAGATCCCAAGCCCTAGATCCTTCATTTTTATCCTTGCCCCCATCATAGATGTTTGTAACCTTCCATTTCTACTACCACCCTTCCTATGTGAACCAAATCTGGTTTTGCACCACTCTCATCAATCCTCAAATACCCTCTTGAGCCATTCAAGTGCCCACCAAAGCCAACCATGAATCCACCAAAGCTAGCCAAGAACCCACCAGAGCCAACCGAGCACCTGCAGGAATCTCATGCACCATATCTGCAACCCTCAGGTGTTGTTAGGGCATCTTTGCAACTATCACTAGAATCATATACATAAATAGAAGATAGGAAGTTAGTATTGTTGATAAGGTAATAACTTTGTGTATTTATTTTTATATTCTTATTATTTTATTTATATTTTTATTGTAGCATCTAGGGTTAGTGATTTTATTCTAAGGGTCTCACACAGTGGAGCCCTCACAAGTATTACTAATATTTGTTGTTGTTGATTGTGTGTAGGTATAAGGATTATAATTGTTGGAAGCTATTGAAGTTGGGGTGGCCCTATCTAGGATACACAAGCCCACCCACAACCTCATTGGGATCAAAGACAAGTGTGAAGACACCAACCATTCTTTTTAACTAGGGTTTCGGAGAACCCTAGTCTCTATAATTTTGTATCAACATAAGCATTGTAAAACCCCACATTTGGGGTATATTGATTGTAAAATTTGATATCCACCTATAATAATAAATATTTTTATCTTATTTGTGCAATATTTATGTATTACTTTGCTTATTGTTATTTTATATCATTATTGTATTGATGTTGCTTGATTTTTTATTCACAAATGGTGATCATGGTTGGGTAGAACCAAAATCAAGCAACACCAATACAAGAATAATATAAAATAACAATAAGCACCATAAGACACAATGATTGCACAAAATAGATAAAACTCTTTATTTTTGTGGGTGGATCTCAAATGTTACAATCAATATACTCCAAATATGGGGTTTTTACAATGCTTATGTTTGATATAAAATTATAGATACTAGGGTTCTTTGAAATCCTAGTTGAAAAGAATGTCTGGTGTCTTCCCACTTTCTTCGATCTCAACAAGGTTACGGTGGGATTTTTTATCATGAATGGGCCACCCTAGATTCAGTAACTTCCAAATGTATGATTCATGTACTTGTAATAAAAAAATAACAAAGTATATTAGTAATACCAGTGAGAGCTCCACAGTGTGAGGCCCTCAAAAAGATAAGATAATCACTAAAACCTAAATTTTGCAATCTAAAACTAAAAACAAAGTGTAGGAATATGAAAATGAATACAAATAACTTTCTTACTTTGTCATTGGAATCTTATGCTTCTATTTTTGTAGATGAGGGTTGTGAGGACACCCACACAACAGCCAAGGGCTATGGAACTATAGATATGGTATGAGAAATACCTATGAGTGCTCAAGGATAACTAGCAATACCTAGAGGTACTTTGATGGCTCTAGAGGGTGCTCGACTAGCTCTGGAGGACACTCAGATGGCTCTAGAGGGTATTTAGGGCTGAGTGAGATGTCATAGGACCATATATAGTTATGCACAGGTTATGCAGTGGTGGATGCAAACGATGCGAGGGTAATGATGGAGGGCGAGGATGAAAATGACAAGGCTAGGGTTTGACCTTCTAAGAATTCTTTGTGAATGAACATCAATAGAATTCAAAGTAGGCTTCAAAAATATCCTTAGAATTTTTAAGTTTTTAGGATCATTAGGGGTTTGAGTTATCAAAGTGAATCCTCTTTTATAATCTTCTCTTAGACATGTTAGGGTTTTAACAACACAATTTGAGTGGCTGAGATTAAAACATGAGGAAGGGTGGAGATTAAATCTCAGTAAGTGGTATGGATTGATGTGGATGGATGACTAATATTAAAATGTGGTCGAGGGCTAGGATTAATCCATATAAATACATATATATTTATTTAAAATATATTAATATAATATATAAAGTATTTTTATTTAAATATATATTAGCAAATACATACATATATATATATATAATGGACGGTAGTGATTGGAAGATATGGATGGATGACAAGTGGCTAGATTTTGGTGTCTATAGATACCCCTTTTTGTATCCTTTTGCATGAAACATAATGCGGTGCAAAAATACAAGACACCTGGTTTGGCCTGAGGTAGAAGCAACTTTCTTTCATTGGAATATGAAGATGATCTTGAAGACAAAAGAATTTGATTGTGTAACTATTTTATTCTATAGCTTACCCCCTAAATTGGTGAGTGAGTAAAGAATAAATCTCATGAGCTAATTGATCAAATTGTGCATTGAAAATGCAAGTGAATGGTGTAAGTATAAATGCATGGTGTAACTGTAAGTGTATGATGTAAGTGTGGATGATAGGAATGATGTAAATTGATTCCCTTTGTACCCTAATGGAGAAAGGGGTTGTTGTAAAATACAAGTGATTTATTTTGATTTTGCCCCAAAAGAGGAAGGGTTTTTGCCAAGTGTAAATTCCATGATCATATAATATGTATCCCTTTTCGGGGAACAAAAATAAAATGTGGTTACCCCAAGTTTGGGGTGATTCCATGCTATTTAAGAAAGTGCCTTTTGGCATCATTGAAATGCAAATATGAAAATGCAAAAAATGTAAAATAGTCTTGCCCTTGGGACCACTCATGATTGTAGCTAATTCCCACATGGAATTCCTAAATAATTGCTCAATCACTTTACTCGGCCTATATCCTTAGAGACTGATGTAATCGCAAATGAAATTATGAAATTTATCCATGTTGGGAACCCCATGGAAAAGGGCATCAATGATAGTTGTGGAGCAAATTGGTCTTGGCATAGTCTCACTCAAAAGATGAGGTACCAAAAGTTATTTTGTTTTGAACAATAGGATATTGGATGATGAAGATGGCCAAGTGTCCTTATGGTGATTTACTCATATTATCAAATTGCATGAACAACCAATCATTGCTATCACCAAGGAGATAGAGTAGACCGCTATATATGAGGTTCACTTGAAATTTACGAATAAAATTGGCAAATGCATTATTTGTCTGACAATCTCCTTTATGCTATATTACAAATCTTGATTCAATTAGCATAGTTTAAAGGTTTTCTTTATGTTTTCTTGATTATTAGTTTAAATGGCATTATCATGTATGTTTCCTTAAAGGGCCTCATTATGAGAGGCTATCTATCTTTTTGATCATGTGTTGTTGTTTCTTGATCGTAGGAAGATAGGTACAAGAGGAGTCCATATCATAATCCTTCCACATTGCGAAGAAGGGGGTCAACTCCACCCCAAGGTAGTTTGTGACTAATCAAAGGGTAATATTAATGCGCCTACCCTATTGAGGGCATTGGCAATTGTATAAATTGTATCATCATTCAAGTGACCCTAAGAGGGGCATATGTGTAACAGAGATTCATTTATAATCAATATAAGAAATATCATCTTGTTGAATTTATGCAATGTGTCAATATTTTACGCTTTTGTGATGACTATAGACTAATACAGTAGATAGGTGCATGCTTTTTTCTTATGTCAGAAGGTGATCACGGTGGAACTCTGCATTTGTAGCCCCTGAGTGCTGATATTTTTGAGTTTGCTTATCTCAGGTGCTAACCGTAGCTAACAGCTATGGTTATTTTTTGGCCCACGACTTTCACCCATGGTTTACACTACAGCCCATAGACCAGAGCTGTGGTTTACAATAGAAGTAGTAGACAATAGAGAAACCACTTGGCATCAGATCTGGAGCTGAGGTAGGCTCTATTTTTATTCTTTGTTCTGTATTTTTTGCTCTGTGTTTTTACAGTGAGCTTTAAATCGATTGCAAATTAGGTACACTAAAAAAAAGGGGGGGTGAATGAATAGTCCTAGTTTGCTTTCGCATTCCTTCCATTAGAAAGGTGTTGCTAGGAACAACGAACCTCTGATTGTAGATCGCCCTAGAATACAGTGACCTTGATAAAAATTGAGTGGTCGTTTGCATGCTTGAGGCCCAATTAGAGGCCAGGTCATCATAATCACATTGTCATAACATCATGTAGGACATAGCATGCATAGATTTCTAAATTTGAAATGTTCCTCTTCTTTTTATGCATAGCATGTAGGAATGATCATATGAATGCTCTTTTATGCATTTGTCTTTATGCAAAGTAAAATGAACCACACACACCACGTTTCATTTAAACATCAGTGGCGTTGGGCTCTCACATCCAACCCATTTGATTGAGACCAACAATGGATGTCATTACCATTTGGTTGGCTCATTTGAAATTGTATTATCGGGACCCACTCATTGCCAAGGCCGACCCAAGAACTGTCCTATCCATGCAAAATAGCATGCACTCATCTTTGGAAGGGTGTATCACTGCGCACGGTGTGTTGGGTGAGGGTTGGTAGTACCTATGCTACCTCATTGAGTATGGACTTCATTCCCATATTTGGCTTGTGCGAGTATATAGGTGAAAGCCAATTAAACTAAGAATAAAATCCAATGATTTTGCAAAACACACGAGAGTTTCTCATACTGATACAACACATTTTGAAACAACATCAAATAGTTTAGGGTGCATTTCAAAATTTAAAAATAAGATAAGCATCATTGTATACCTTGTTTGATAATAAAAGATACATCTAGACGTTAGGTACACTATGGTGGATACACGGGGTGGTCGGTAAAGGTGCAAGCCTAAAGCCAATGACCAAGCCCCAACCGATTCACAAATACACGTGTCTAGTCCTCAACCACATGAGCAAACCGAACGATGTTCGATGAGCATTAGAGGAGACAACTCGACATGAGGGGATCCCATTGAGCGTACCCCTGATAGACTAGCATCAGTGCATTCTGTTAGATGTAGATTAGAGCATGGGGCTTCTCAGCTTGAGGGTGCTCCACTCGAAAGCCATTACCAAGACCGTAGTGCACGCGCATCCATGGGATCGGCCGAAGAGTATGTCATGCAGGGGACCAGATTGGTACCCATTCGCACTAAGTCTATAGGGTGTACTATACCCCCACCTTTTGAGTATAGAAGGAATAGAGATCCACCCATTCAGGGGTAAGTAGATGGGCTCCTTGTTGAGTGCAAGTCTACCCATACTCCCATGCATACTATAGCATGCAATATCACCATCGATATGTCAAAGGTGGGAGCTAATGGAACACCACCCCATGAGAGGTGGAGGTCTAGACAGCTAGATGGTCTAGGTAGTGTGTTAGAGTAGCTAGGCTATAAGCCTTTGGCTCCGCCCACTCGTGCTCCAAGTGAGCATAGCAAGAGCACCATTAGAACTACTAGAGAGCATGGAGAGGCTTCTAAGCACCCTCATGTCTCACGTCCACCATCCATGCATGGTGGCATGTAGCATAGGACACAACATGATGTCGATGCCATCTTCACAGACAGAGGCAAAGGCACAACACATCAATTCGATGGGTACAGAACCCACAAGGTCGCTCGTATAGAGCAAGCATATCAAAGGCCTTCGATGGCTGACTAGGTCAAAAGATCATATCGACTGGCCTCTGAATAGAAATGCCAACTCCTCCAAGATCAATTGGAGGATGCTCACCTAGAGAGGCAGTGCATTGAAGATGAAGATATTCAAGCACAGAGGCTCATTAGATAGAGGTTGTATGAGCAACGCTTGTGCGAGGAGTGCATCCTCATCCAGAAGGAGCGTGTAGAGTAGGAAGATAGGTTGGCTAGGGCCGGCCTATATTCTCAGGATGAGCATAGAGAGTAGGTGCACAGGAAGGATTTTTCACAAGCCGACATGCACCATGAGCACATAAGCGTTCACACTCATATCACTGCCCATCAAAGAGAGCGACCACCCTCGGTCGACAATCAGAGGTAACAACATTATGAGGAACAAGAGGGGAACAGATGCAACCAAGAATATCCCAAGAGTTCTCGAGTTGAGGAGGAGGAAGAGCAATGCCCTCCACCTCGATAGAAGAGGAGTGTACCTCCTAAACCACCTCCACACTGACCTAGGGAGGAGGAATTTCTATCTTCTAAGGCTTACAAAGATTTGGTTGAGAAGGTCAAAGCAATTGAGAAACAAGGCATGGTTGTCCAAAAGCCAACACTAAGGAAAATTCACAATGAACCTTTAGATCCCTCGGTGCCTACGCCCCCATACCCTAAGAATTTTGAGATGCCCAAGTTAGACAAATTCAAGGGTGATGAAGAGGCGCAAGAACATGTCATGAGCTTTCTGGATGCTTGCTTTTAGATAGAAAACAATGATGCACTATTGTTGCATACGTTTGTCATGACACTCTCTGGGCCAGCCCGAGAGTGGTTTAATCAACTAAAGAAACATAGCATAACAAATTTTGAGCAATTAGCTGATGCCTTTCTTGAACGCTATTCCTTCGATGTCAAGAAATAGGCCAACCTTTCCAATTTGGCTGTGCTAGCTCAGCACGACGATGAGCCAATAGAACAGTACGGGAAGAGGTGGAGGAGATTAATGGCAAAGTTGTCATTCCCGATTCCTACCATAGAATTAACCCGAATGTTTACAAAGAGTTGTGCCAAGCACATCTCACTACTATTGTAGCTACAGTAGTATGCTACATTCGAAGAAGCTTTGGTGCAAGCCAAGGTAATTAAGGACATCAAGTTGCAGGAGGGCAACTTGAAGCTCAAAACCAGGAAAGAGGGATATAGGAAGAGTACCTCAAAGCAACAGGGCAAGTAGGCCCATGTGAATCAGGTGGTACTAAATCTCCAAAATGAGGATAAGGGGTAAAAGAAACAGAATTATCAAGCCCATCCTCCTCCTGCATAATACGACCAATGCATAGGAATAACTACAAGGGCAAGAACAAGGAGCAATGCCCGCCTCGCATATTCACATCATTGACGGAATCATTGACATCAATTTTTTGTCAACTATGCGAGGCCAAGGCAATAAGATTACCCAAAGTCAAGATGGTTGATCCTAATCAGCCCAAGCCCAAAGATTATCAAGAAGATCTATTTTGCATATTTCATAGAGCGAAAGGCCATGACATCGAGGTATGTTGGTCTTTCAAACATATTGTGCAAAATATGATAGAAAGGGGAGAGCTTGTGGTACCAGGAAATCCCCAAGCACCGGACAACCAAAACATGGGGATTTTTAAAAATCCATTACCAAACCATGAGGCGCCCCATAACCACGTTGGCCACGTCAATCAAGTGCGAGTCGAACCACCTACCCAGGGGTTCGTCAGCATGGTCAATGTTATTACCAGACATGGGAGGTACGAATGGCTGAATCAACCTCATGCTCCCATTCAAATACAAGCCACACCCCAACAATGGTAGGCACAAAATATTCCAGGCCCACCAACGAGATCGATGGTGACCATTAGGAGTAGGTTGGTTCAAAACCTGTAGATGACTCCTACGAAGTTGTCAATATATGAGCTTATACAACAGTCCCCTAGGCACAGGGAGACTCTTATGGACATTTTGAGGTCCATTGAGGTACAGTCCTAGGATGCACAGGCATTCACAAACTTCATGGGGCACGTACAATAGTGCCAAGAACCAATGATCCAATTCTATGATCACGAAGTGAAAATGGTTTCTGCAAGCATGGCTGACCCGCCACTACATATCATTGCATGTGTTAACCATGTGCCATTCAAAAGGGTCTTGATTGACACTAGTTCATCGATCAATATAATCATGACTAAGGCACTGCACCATTTGAAATTTCCTAAATCACTCATCATACCAACCACCTTTACATTGAGAGCATTTAACGATGCACTATGCTCTACGGTTGGCATGATTGTCCTACCTATTCAGGTGGGACTAAAGACCATTCTCATAATGTGTCACGTGATAGAGGGTGCCTTGCAGTATAACATCCTATTGGGGAGGCCTTGGATTCATGAAATGCGTTGTGTTCCCTCGATATTGCATCAGTGTGTCAAGTATATACACGAGGGACAAGTTCACGTGGTTTCATCAGATGAAGAACCATTCAAGTTCATGAACTTAGCAGATTTGCCAGGGGGTTTTGTACTCCCATCAATGCACTTGGACATACGGCCCACATCATCGGTAAGGGTTCCAAGAGGTAAATAGGTGGTGCATGTTCAACCATCGGTATCTGTATCAAACAGATCTGAACATACCACTGCAACTTCTCTGAGACCGAGTGCATCAACAATGCATCGGGACGACGAGAAATTAAAGGTAAAATTGGGTAGGAAAGAAGCAAAGAACATGCCCGAACCAGTCATCACTGAGGCTACCACTCCCATGGAGGTGGAGGAAGCCCAGGATCAAGTTGAGGAGGCACCTCAGCCTACTTCTCTAGCATCGTCAGCAGGATCATCCGCACCATGGGTGACTGTTCACCTAGCCAGTACAGGTCTGGGTGAATATCTTGTGCAAAATGTGACCTTTGGTCCTATTTTAGAGACTGCACGAGACATGGGCTCGACGATAGCCCATCGATACCCAGTTGGATCCATAGTGTCATTGGGTGAGCCACCCAACCAAACAAACTTCATATATGTCGGGGTTGGATCAAGTTCCAACATGGGCACCCATGGAGGTGGATGATGACGAACAGTTCACGGTGAACGTTCGGTACTTGTCCAACCCAGAGTACGCCATGCACATTTTTGAGCTCTATCATTGGCATGGATACGGCCTTGGTATTTTTGAACAAGGACGAAGAACCCCTCTTGAACTACATTATCATTTGGCAACTGATAGGTTTGGATTGGGATTGTAGATTCAGGGACATGATGATTTACTCATTGCATCATTGGATCATTTATACCTGAGTTTGGGGGACGACATGGATTTTAATCCATATCATCCTAACATGTCTAGTCTTCGGGGCAACAACCCAATGGTGTCAGTCATCACCATTGAGATACCAGAGCTTGAACATGAAGAGTTCTCAGAGCAAAACCCCAGAGGCAACCTGGGTCATCGAAATTGTATCACAACCGATGATACTAGCATGCAGGGGTGCAACCCTGCCATTCTAGGTGATCTCGAGTCAGGATATCTATGTAGTGAAGATGGAGAGGAGTCCACCTCCAAAATAAGTGGACCAAATTATGATGCAGATGGTGAGTCCTCAAATAATGATCAATCCGAAGAGGAAATTGACCGAGCCTTCGTGGTTCCAATATTTCTATGCCATTTGTTTCCTAGAGAGCAATTAGATGAGATACAAGAGCATTTCATGGTCGATAGTGATTATGAAGATGAGATAGAGTAGGCCTACTTAAGGCCTCATCCAACTAATCTCCCAATATTTATGGACATGATAGAGTGGTCTGCTCATAGTAGCAATCATAGCGATGAGGTTGAGATGACCGATCCGAGGCTAGTATATCCGCTACATCTATTGCCTATGGAGTTAGAGTATGTTATAGAAGAAGTGCCTCTTAACACTGATCACTCTGAAGAGGAAGCAGAGCCAATTTTTACACTGATGTCATATATACGATCATTTTATCCAATTTATCCGGATAGTGATGATAGTGACCATAGAATCAGATACATGGGACCACATCTGGCAGAGCGCCCCTTGCATATGGGGGGAAGTGAAGGATTATATCTGTATAGTGATGATGAGGATTCATTGGAGATGGCCTATTTGGGGCCTCATCACCTACGTAATCGAAATCCACCTCGGGGTCTACCACCTATTACAACTATGGGTTTGCATCGAGAGATTAATCTCCAGTGCCACCTCAGGGAAAGAATAAATCTGGAAGAGGAATATCAAAGACTCTTTCCCCATCCACCTACTTATGCCGAGCTACTTGAGCCGAGAGATCCCATTTTATAGTCAGTGCATAGAGAGGATCCAGTTGTCTGAGCATCCCATAGGGAGGACCCATTCGTCCCCATACCATCCAAGCCAGATCTTGGGTACGAAAGCTACACAGATGATGTAGAGTTCAGTCCGTGTGGTCCTGGAGATCAATTCCATTCCATCAACATGGTCTCCATTGATTTGACCACTCTACTCTGTAATCCAGTAGATCCATCCAAACCATTGCATCTAAACATGGATGCTATCGATTGGGATCACGTTGATTCGCTAGTAGAGCCTGAAGACTTCTTCCCAAATGAAGAGATGCTGCAACCATTTCATTTTGGACCAGGCTATGCTTATGATGTCTATCACACTGAACATGCTTCCAATGAAGAACATATAAATCTAGCTGATGACATCCATTTGATCCCTATGCCTCATCATCTTGAGGAGGGATCCCATATGTCAATAGAGGAAACCTTCGAAGTGGATATCGATAATGACCCCACCAATCCAATGAAGGTTAAATTTGGAATGAGTCTCACTCCAGATGAGCGTGCTAGCATCATCCCTCTCCTGAAAGAGAGACCTAACCTTTTTCCTTGGACATACAAAGATATGCCTGGTCTAGACCCAAAGTTGGTTACTCATAACCTTTCGCTAGACCCATCCAAGAAGCCCATCAAGCAGAAGCTCAGAAAGATGCATCCAATAGTAGCCTTAATGGTGAAAGATGAATTGCAAAAATTGTTGGATGTAGAATTTGTCATTTCCATCGACTATCTAGAATGGGTATCCAATATGGTGCCTGTAGGAAAACCAGATGGAAGGATCCGTATTTGTACAGATTTTAGAGATCTCAACAAGGCAACACCCAAAGATTCATTTTCATTGCCCAATATCGATGCTCTAGTAGACTCTACTGCCGGTCACGAAATGCTCTCCTTAATGGATGATTTTTTTGGTTACAATCAAATTTGGATTAAGCCCGAAGACCAGCACAAAACCACATTTATAATGCCATGGGGAACATTTTGCTACAAAGTTATGCCATTTGGTCTCAAAAACGTTGGTGCCACATACCAGCAGGCCATGACATACATTTTTCATGACTATATGCACAAAATTTTGGAAGATTATATCGATGATTTGCTAGCCAAGTCATTGCTACGAGAAGAGCATGCGGAGGTCTTGAGAAAAGTCTTCGATCGCCTGATAGAGCACAACGTTAGGCTGAATCCTAAGAAGTGTGTATTTGGCGTAACTTCTAGAAAATTGCTAGGGTTCATTGTCTCCAAGAGAGGCATCGAAGTAGACCCAACGAAGGTCAAGGCCATTTTGGAAATGTGTCCTCCCACCAATATTAAGGAATTAAGGAGCCTTCAAGGCAAGGTAGCCTCGATAAAGTGATTTATCACCCAACTATCGAATAAATGTCGACCCATGAATTGATTGCTACATAAGGGTGTCCCATTCAATTGGGATGAGGACTGCAAGGTAGCATTCACTGAGATAAAGCAATACCTAGTGATACCACTAGTATTAGCTCCACCAAGGCTAGAAGAGCCTTTTATACTATATATATCGACAACAAACTTTGCATTAGGGACCATGTTGGCCCAAAATAATGTACAAGGCAAAGAGCAAGCCATATATTACATTAGTCGAACCTTGGTGAGTTACGAGCTAGGATATGCATATGTGGAAAAACTATGTTTAGCAGTAGTGTTCGCTACCAAGAAATTATGGCACTACATGTTAAGTCACATGACATATGTGATATCAAAACAAAATCCTTTGCAGTATATGATGAGCAAGACATATCATAATACATGTACTACAAAGTGGATCATGCTATTGATAGAATTTGATCTGGAATTCATAAGCCAGAAGTCCATTAAGGGATAGGTCATAGCAGATCAGTTAGCTGAGGTGCCACTGTCCAATAGTAGGCCTCTAACAATCAAGCTTCTAGATGATGTAGTGTTTGTAGTATCCGAAGCTCCCAAACCCGAAGAACCAGAGAACAATGTTGATATGACTCTATTCTTTGATGGTTCGAAGTGCGAGCAAGGAGTTGGCATAGGGATAGTGTTTTTCATGCCGCAAGGAGCTCCAATGCCCTTGTCATTCAAACTAGACTTCCCATGCACCAACAATAATGTTGAATATGAAGCCCTACTTTTGGGCCTCCATACAACTGTCACCATGAATATCAAGAGACTAAACATCTTTGGTGATTCCTTGCTCATAATTAACCAAGTGAAGGGATTATTTTAGTGTCGATGTTCGATACTAAAAGCCTACAAAGATCTTGTTGCCACATATCTAGCTAAACTGGAATGGTACGACATCGAGGCAGTCCCTCATTCATCAAATAGGTTCGTAGACACCATGGCATCTTTGGGATCCTTGATCCCTCAGAATCCATCTACCGACTTCACTACCATCCACGTCAAGATGCTCTCGCATCCTACAGTAGAGCGTGCAACCTTTGATAACAAAGAATCAGTCAACATGATTAGTGTGGAACCAAAAGCTGATTGGTTCTACAAAGCTGAAGACTTTCTCAAGAAAGCACCATGGGGGTCTTTAACCTCCTAGAGTCCTACGGGGAGTGGCACCACCATTCACCACCAGGTTGTTTCCCAGTCTACATTTGCAAAAGTAAATACATAGGGGGTACAGGTTGTCTTAGCAGTCAAAGCTGAGGCTCATCAGAATTGGATGTCATAGATCCAAGACTTCCTAAGACTTGGTTTTGTCTCGGAGGGACTATCGCGTGTTGCAAGATGCACATTTAAACAAAAAGTGACTAAATATGTCTTGGTAGGAGATATTTTGTACCATAAAGTTATGATGGAGTCCTCCTTCATTGTATTGAGCCCCAAGAGTCATCTTGGGCAATTTCAGAAGCTCATGATGGTACGTGCGGTGGCCATTTCAACGGCATGGCCATCGTCAAGTGCATCCTTCAAATGGGTTATTATTGGCCCACTATGGAGAAGGATTGCAATGTATATGTCAAGAAATGCATCAAATGTTAGCATCATGCTAATCTTACACACCTGCCATCATAGGCCTTACAGCCCATCCAAGCGGCTTGGCCATTTGCTCAGTGGGGGTTTGATCTAATTGGCAAGATCTCTCCTCCATCATCAAGTCGACATACATTCATTATTATGGCTACTGAGTATTTTACAAAGTGGGTGGAAGCCATTCCCTTAACAATGACCACTGGAGCTCGCATAGCAGAGTTCATAATGGAGCACATCATAAGTCATTTTGGGATACCATCCAAAATTGTTTTGGATAATGGAACTTCTTTTAAGAACAAAACTGTGTGAGCTTTAACATCTAAGTACCGCATCAAACATAGTTTTGCAACTCCATACTATCCGTAGGCAAATGGGCAAGCTGAGGCCTCAAACAAGACTATGGTAGCCATCTTGAAAAAGATAGTGTAGGAACACCACAAGGATTGGCATATATAGCTGCCCCTTGCATTATGGGCTTATAGGACTAGCATTCAGACTCCCACTAGGGTGACTCCATTTTCACTAGTATATGGCGCTGAGGCCATTATGCCCTTAGAGTTGGAAATTCCAATGTTGCGCGTCGCATTGAAAGAGTTCATCGATGATGACACCGCACGGCAAGCTCGAATAGACCAATTGACGCTACTAGATGAACATCGCGTGAATGCCCTAGAGCATCTCCGTGTCTATCAAGAGCAATTGAAATGAGCTTACAATATCAAATTCCACCAGAGAGACTTTGAAGTTGGGGATCTTATGCTAAAATAAAACCAACAGAACTCGAATTTGTCACTCGATATGCGAGACAAATTTACGACTAATTGGCTAGGACCCTATATCATATCTAAAAATATTGGTCTAGGTACCTATCACTTGACGTCGCTAGGGGGTGTTGAAGAGCCTGAACCTCTCAACATCATCCATCTTAAGGCATTCTATGCTTAGAGAGTGTAGCAGAAAAAGCTCCAAAGGCATCTGTAAGCCCTTTGGTCAATCAAAAGGCACCAAGGATTTCTAAAAATCGCTTGGTCAACCCAAAGGCTCCGAGAGTTCCTATAACTACTCGGTCATCCCAAAAGGCTCCAAGCTCTCATTCGAGTGATTTGGTCATGTCAGAAAAATCTCCAAAGGCATCTATAAGCCCTTTGGTCAGTCAAAAAGGCACCAAGGATTTCTAAAAATCGCTTGGTCAACCCAAAGGCTCCGAGGGTTGCTTAAAGCCACTCGGTCATCCCAAAAAGGCACCAAGGATTTCTAAAAATCACTTGGTCAACCCAAAGGCTCCGAGAGTTCCTATAGCTTCTCGGTCATCCTAAAAGGCTCCACGCTCTCTTGCTGAGAGTTTGGTCAACTAAAGGGCTCCAAAGGCGTCTGTAAGACCTTTGGTCAATCCAAAAAGCTCCAAGGATTTCTAAAAATCCCTTGGTCAACCCCAAAAATCTCCAAAGGCATATATACTCATCGTTTGGTCAAATATGAAAGCTCAAAAATTCATAAAAATTTGAAAATATATAAAATTCAAAAAAATTGGTAAAGCATAAAATCCAAAAACATTTGTTTTTGTAGTTTGCATTTTCATACATGCATTCACATCATCATATTGCATTTAGGCATTTTTCATTCATTGCATTCCACAGTAGAGTGTAATATGTCTATCAAAATCTTACAAACGGTCGCACATTTGTGTTTCAATCATGCACCCTTGCATTTATCATAATTCATTGCATTCATACACGATACCTGTTGTGGAGAAATATGTATGTATATTAAGTTTTCCAGTCATTCAAACATACCTAGTGGGTTCTTCAGATATTGTAGAAAGCTTGCTTTGTTGTTATAGATGAGGTCATTAGTTGGGATAGTGCTTCAACATATCAGGATCCCATCACTAAGCAAAACAATATAAAATCCTGCTAAGACAAGAGATGATGAAAGCTACGAAAGCAGTCTTAGGTATCTAGAGAGATGGGTTTCATGACCTGCTTATCTTGCAAATAGGTCGGTCTAGAGTGGTGAACTTTGGCAAAAGGACAAGAATTTCCCCTATAAATCCCAAAGTTACAAAGTTTAAATCCCAAGTTACAAAGTGCAAATTTCAAAGTACAAAGTTCAAATCAAATGTAAAGTGACATAGTGAATCAAAAGCACTATAAAAATCCCTTGCTCAAATAAAATGGTAACACGTGGACTAACAGTGATTTTTATCACTACATATGAGCAAGTAAGAAGGGTGAGAACTTGAATCCCTGGATTGTCCACCTTTTGAAAGCCATAGAGTGATCCCCGATCGCAGCAATGGGTTGGAAGAGTCCCACCTGCAATCGGAGGGGTAGTTCTATTGGGTGATCCCCAAACGTAGCAATGGGTTGAAAGAGTCCCACCTGCATTTGGAGGGGTAGCCCTGATCAATTTGCAAGATGAGCTAGCTCTAGGTACCTAGGATTGTCTAGTTGTATAAGTCTAATCAAAGCTAAAACAAGGATGGTACGATCGTATGAGGAACCCTATCTCACATATGGGTTGAAAGAGTCTCGACTGACATACGGGGTATGCTTATGGTCTATCTAAAAATACTCACATGCACACACAGGGATAATGAATAGTTGGGTCTATCATGACAAAAGCCTTGTCCAATAAAAGCCTTGTACAATTAGTATGTGATTTTTGGAGAAGTCTACTAGGGTGTTTGAGTCTCATGGAAAACCTCAAAAAGTTCTCTAATAGCAAAAAAACACCAAATATCATTAGACATAAAAAATGTGAGTCATTCATTTATCAGAATGCATTTTACAAAGCACAATCAAACATATAGGATAGATACCGCATGAATATCAAAAATGATGTTTAGATGACCACTGACTATATAGTGCAACAAAGAAGAAATATACAGAATGACATATTCATTCATTAGCATTATACCAATCCATTTCACTACATTTCATATATGGGTGATTAATTGATTAAGTTCTTGTAATGAGAATTATCAATTATTTTGCATGATTGTCATACATTCTGTGGTGTCGTATTTTAAAATTGATATACATAGTTTACATTCATTCTTTATGTTTTAAGTGATTAAAGCATACAGGTTCATTCCCATTAGATTACGATTATGTACATAATGCATTACCATACATTGCATAGCATACCATAACTTCATAAAAATGAATGCATGCCCACAAAGCAAGAACAAATATGCATTCAAAATAAATACTACATCCATTTGCATCCATCATAAATAGCATATCTAAACATATAGATCACTGCATAACATCATCATCATAAATCAAATAGCTAGCTAGTGCATGTCATCCATACATTGCATCATATAAACATAGCATCAACATAAGCATTGCATCCATGTGCATCAAATAAACATAAAATCAAAAATAAATAATCAGTACACATTAATGAGCCATAAATGATAAAGTCATATATATATATATATATATATATATATGTGTCCAACAGAGTACATAGGGAGTGTATCAAAATGCCCATAGGCTACAAAGTGTGTAGGTCCTTGACATTACACCCAAAATAAATGTGGCATATCAAAAATATAGTCTACATCTAGCAGAGCCCAGATCTAGTCTGCTCCCCTTGTATCAGAGCTCTCATCGCCTCCCTCAACACTATGCTCTAGAGCCTGCTCTCCTGTCTGCTCTGGCACCTAGGGTGGGTCCTACTGTGGATCCTACCTACCTCCAAATCCTAAGGTGCCCAACACATGAGAAACTAGTAACTACAGTAGGCTAGTCCTCTGACCGGTGGCCCCTAAAGTCTATCCTACATCTCTAGGCCTGGCACACGATGTCACACCATGTGAGCTAGAGGATCTGTGCATCCTCTCAGTCCTATGAGTCCTATGACTCGAGCTCACCATAGACTATCCAAAGGTCCTAGACCTAGTCTACTGAGACTCTAAAGTGAAAGGATCCTCAAGAACCTGTAGCCCATGCATCTCAATGTAGCCGACTAGCTGATCAATGTGAGCAAGCCAGGCTGCATGCATCTCATTGGTCCTCATGACCATGTTGTGTAGTCACTCTACCTCAGCCATCGGATCTTGAACACCTGCTAGAGCTACTTCTGGTGCTGTCGGAGGCCCCATAGTAACCTGAGGAGGTGGCATAGCCCCCCTCGATACCCAAAAGAGATCCCTCTCTACCTCTACTATAGTCCACTATGCCTAGGCTAACTCTAGTGTAGTCTATAGTCTCTAAACCTAGGCCTCTGCATCTGTGGCCCATGTAGTAAGATCATGTATCTAACCCTACACCTTAGTAAGGTGCCTATCCCTATCAACTACTCTCACCTCTAGAGTGGTGATAGTAGTATCTCGCTCTAGCTACTGTGTATGGAATCATCCGAGCTGACTCTGCAAGTCAGCCACCTAAGCTAAGAGTAGACCCTCTACACTATCAAGAGGGACCTCACCCTCCTCTGGAGCCTCCTCATCTGGGTCAATCTTGGGAGCCTCCTCGATGGTGGCCTCTACGCCCCAACCACCCTCTATCCATTGGCACACCCTATGCCCATCAAGATCTACCTCTACCTCTACCTGATCTGGCTCTCTACCTAGAGGCCCTATGCCATACCATATGAACATGGACCACCACCCATCATACTCTGGAGTGGTCCCAATAGTCTCAACTCTAGTCTCCTGGTAGTCATCAACAGCATCTCCTAGAGGCTCAAGAATGATCCACTGTAGATCATGCTCCATGACCAAGCATCTGTATCTAAGTGGGATATCTAGAATATCCTGTATGAGCCCAAACTACCATAAGACCCGAGAGTAGAACTGGTACTCTCAAATTTTGGCCTTACGACCGATCAACCATCTATCATGATGTGCCTATCTTAGCCACTGGCCCTCCTTCGGCCATGCTGGGAAATCCATATAGGGCCACCACTACACATCATTCGGGCCAAGTGCCACGAACTGAGTAATGTAATGTTGGACATCACCAGCATGGATCCAACTATGGGTACCCTCCTCCTCACAAGGCCAACAGGTGGCATAACACTGATGCTCATCAACAATAGAAGTGATGCACAATGGAAGATCTATAGGATGCTCGATCCGGATGTGCTGCCACCCCTAGATCTACAATAGAAGACTACAGCTGAGGCCCTTATGGCTACGCTCAGTAATATGATACAGCTCCCTATAGAGCTGACATAGTAGGGTGCTCCCCCATGATAGCAGTAAGGGCTCCTCTATAGAACTCTGAAGAACCCTCCAGGTAGTGGACAAGAGGTTCTAAGGAATCCTCATGCCCGAGGAGTCTGGAAGGACAATCTATACTATGAGGTGCATGAAGAGGGCTTCCCATGTAGAGAAGACATCCTCATGATACCACTCATCGATGTGCACCCCTCCGTGGTCAATCACGTCCTGAGCATCCTCGCTCTAGTCACCGAAGATAGAATAAAAAATAACCTCCTTTACCCTAGAGGTAGAGGAGATGATGGCCTCACCATCAATGGGGATCCTGAAGATCCTATAGACATCCTCCAAAGTAATAGTCATTTCACCTATAGGTAGGTGAAATGTGTTGGTCCATGCATTCCAACATCAAGCCAATGTAGTCAAGTAGGCTTGATCTACCCTAATAGTGGGCAGATCCATGACATAGCCAAACCTGACAGCTCGAAACCAATCTCGATCATCATCAGATAGAGCCTCAAGAGAGAGTCTTCAGAATGTTAGGCTCTCGAGCTCTAGAAGTCAACCTCTAAAATAACAAGCATAATGTAAAACAAAATCTAGCTAACTAGAGCTAAAAACAATGCTAAAAAAAAAAACCATAGCTAAAACCTGCGGTCCCCAATTTGCAAATTGGGAACCAGCTAAAACCTACGGTCCCCAATTTTCCAATTGGGAACCGAAGCTACTAGCTATGATTTAGGAGAGGCACCCATTTTGGGTACCCTCCTAGTCCACTAATTCACAAAATTAAATCCTAAGCTAACCTAGACTAGTAGGGTTCATTACCCGCATTACTTAATGTGGTTCATTTTATTGGTATTGAGTGTGAGGTCTCGATTTTGAGTTACCTTGCCCGCACCCTAGCCTCGACTAGTAGATGGTTGATCAGGATCTGCCATCGAGGTAGATGAGTGTAATTACGGTAGAGTGTGGTAGCATTTTGGATCAAGGAAGGTTCTCTCACTCTCAGAGCTCTCAAATTGCTAGTGTTTGCCAAAAAATAATGAAAAATTTCAAATGGGAATTCAATTTATAGGTTCTCCTAGTCTGGGTGGACCGTAGTTGACACCTACGGTTCCGAAACTAGGGTTTTCCACCCGTAGGTCAGACCCGTGGTTCCCAAAATTTGAAAAATTAAACCATAGACCATACCCACGGTCCATAGCTAGCATTAAATGCACTCAAAACCCACCGTGGGAAGGTCTAAAAGAGCAAATTAATGACTCCCATTGGATAAAAATGCAAAATCAATGATTACAATTGCCAATTTGGTGATGTTAAAAGCACCAGGATCCATCAAAATGCAAAATTAAAACAAAAAAAAATCAAATAATTAAAAACCAAATGCACCTCGTATTCAGTGATTTATCCTATGCACTTGGCGGTTGCAACGAGTTGCGATCCATGCAATCCGACAAGATGAGTAAATCACCATAAGGACATTTGGGGTAAAATTGTCATTTCTTTTATGACATCTTTCAGAAAATCATCGATAAATATGATTCAACACAAGTCTAATTGCATTTGTATCATTTTGATTCCTTAAGATGACTATTGTAGCCTGACTGCTCCATGGGATAGAAATGTGCAAATACTACTAAGAGTTGCAATCATAAGCTGAACTAGGCCTAGCCAATGCATTACAAGGCTCGAATCTTAATTTGTTCAGGATCATTCATTATGGTCAAGCGATTTCGTCGCTTCATACATTGTCATTACCCTCATCGACTCATCGCTTGAGGGGGTAGTCATAATTTCATAATCATAATCAAAGTCAAGATCCCTGAGATCGTAGATCCCCTGATCTTGTCAAAATTGCATTCGTTCTTGCGAATCATTGTCAACAACTATCATAAGCTTCCCCCTTTGCTTGGGGTAAACAACAAATATGATAATTGGTTTGTAACTCTCATCCTTCGGATTTATGGGTCAGAAGATACCCATACTTGGCATTGATGCTATCCGAACGTCTGATGACGAGTGCAGACTTGTCAAAATGTAAGCCTTTCATGAGTTGGAAGCAATGATTCTAAGATGCGCATCCTTTTGTTGGACCTGGGGCATCTAATGTTGATCCAACTAATGATCATCATAGAACCTTAGGCATCATTTTAGGATGTATATTTTTGCTCAGCGTTGTTCAATCTCACAACGCATCTCAAAAGGGGCATCTGTAGACACCTAAAATGCATCATGCCGAGGGCGACTAGTCATATGGACATGCTACAAGACCATATGGAGGATCTTGGATAGACTCCAAGATAGAGCAGTGGTTCTAACCACTCAATTTAGGCATTTTGGCCTAATCAGTCTGAACCGCAGCCCAGACCTACGGTCTCCAGTCTAAACCATGGTTGACACCTACGGTCTACAGTCTAGACCACAACTGTGACCTACGGTCTTAACTGAAGTTTAGTTAGGCCTTCCATCCAAGCCAAATTGGTTGGAATGGCCAAAAGATCTAGAAGAAGGCAGTTGAAGGATGAAATATTCCAGAGGCTTCCATCCCAACTATCCTAACCACCCTTCTTGGTCTTGGCTTCTCCATGAAGCCACCCCTAGCCCTAGGGGCATGCTATAAATACCCCCTCCAAATGGGGAGAAAAAAGAAGCAAGCATTGGAGATTTGAGTAGTGAAGCCCTAGTGAATTGTACACTCAAACTGAGTGCCTAGGAGGATCAAGAAACGTAAATCCGGGAAAACAAAGGCCCTTCACATCGAATTGACCACCAAATCAGTCTGAGGACAATGAAGGCGACCCTTGAACATCAATTTGGACAAGGAGATTAAGCCCACTACCCCTGATTTTGAGGGTAAACTTATCAGAGGTCAAACCATGGCTGTCAGCCGTGGTTCACAGTGCAGACCACTCACCAGAGCTACGGTTTGCAACAGGTGACAGATCACCTTACTCTTTTCATTTATGTCTGGTTAAATAGGTTAGATTAATCATTTCTTAGGTTTAATTATAGTTTAGAAGAATTCTGACCATAGGAATTAGCTTAGAATAGATAGTTCATGCTTTGCATTAATTAGGATATTTGTGGATCTTTTATGCACTTCTATGCTTCTATTTTGTTATCTGATCCATGCATTATTTGTCTGATGATCTCTTTTATGCTATATTACAAATATTGATTCAATTAGCATAGTTTAAAGGTTTTCTTTATGTTTTCTTGATTATTAGTTTAAATGGCATTATCATGTATGTTTCCTTAAAGGGCCTCATTACGAGAGGCTATCTATATTTTTGATCATGTGCTGTTGTTTCTTGATCGTAGGAAGACAGGTACAAGAGGAGTCCATATCATAATCCTTCCACATCGCGAAGAAGGGGGTCAACTCCACCCCAAGGCAGTTTGCGACTAATCAAAGGGTAATATTAATGCGCCTACCCTATTGAGGGCATTGGCAATTGTATAAATTGTATCATCATTCAAGTGACCCTAAGAGGGGCATATGTGTAACAGAGATTCATTTATAATCAATATAAGAAATATCATCTTGTTGAATTTATGCAATGTGTCAATATTTTACGCTTTTGTGATGACTATAGACTAATACAGTAGATAGGTGCATGCTTTTTGCTTATGTCACTTTTCTATTAGGGCAAAAATAGAATCAATCATACACATGTCAAAAAACCCTTTTCTCTTAGGAAAAAACAAAATCATTCATTCACATGTCAAAAACCCCTTCATTTGTTGGGGCAAAAACAGACTCAATCACTTGCATTTTCACAAAACCCCTTCTCTTTTGGGGTAAAAATAGACTCGATCACTTACATTTTCACAAACCTCTTCATCTGTTGGGACAAAAGCAGACTCAATCACTTGCATTTTTAAAAAAATCCTTTTCTATTGGGGTAAAAATAGACTCAATAATTTGTATTTTCACAAAAACCCTTCATTTGGTTGGGTAAATATAGACTCAATCACTTACATTTTCACAAACCCCTTCTCTGTTTGGGTGAAAACAGACTCAATCATTTACATTTTCACAAATCCCTTCATCTGTTTGGGCACAAACAGACCTAATCACTTGCATATCCAAAAACCCCTTCATCCATTGGGACAAAAAAAAATTCAATCATTTGCATTTTTACAAAACCCCTTCATTGGTTGGGGAAAAAACATACTCAATCACCCATATTTTCAAAAAACCCTTTTCTGTTGGGGTAAAAATAGACTCAATAATTTGCATTTTCACAAAAACCCCTTCATTATTAGGGCAAAAAAAACTCAATCACTTACATTTTCAAAAATTCATTCATCTATTGGGGCACAAACAGACTCAATCACTTTCATATCCACAAACCCCTTTATCTGTTAGGGCAAAAACAGACTCATTCATTTGTATTTTTATAAAACCCCTTCATCTGTTGGGGAAAAATAGACTCAATCACCTACATTTTTTAAAACCCATTTTCTTTTGGGGCAAAAATAGACTCAATCATTTGCATTTTCACAAAAAACCCTTCATCTATTTGGGAAAAAATGGACTCAATCACTTACATTTTCAAAAACCCCTTTTTTATTAGGACAAAAATAGAATCAATCATACACATGTCAAAAACCCCTTTTCTGTTAGGGTAAAAACATAATCAATCATACACATGTCAAAAACCCCTTCATCTATTGGGGCACAAAAATAATTTTTCTATTGGGGTAAAAATATAATCGATCATTACATCATTCACTTTCATTGCATCTTCCTCAATCACAAACCCCTTTTTTGTTGGGGAAAAAATAAAATCAATCATTACACTTTTCACAGTTATTGCATTTTCTCATGTCAAAAACCCCTTCATCTTTTGGGGAAAAAATAGAATCATTCCTTGCATTATCCATACATCTGCATTCAATGCCATCAATTTTATTCATCATTACACCTTCATTCAAAATTTGCCATGTACATTTGCAAGTACAATTGAACCTTGTATTTAGTGGTTTATCCTAGTCACCTGATGATTGGAGTGACTAGTTATCCATACAATTTGATAGGATGGGTAGATCACCATAAAGACACTTACATTTTCTTAAACTTCTTTTATATTAGGGCAAAACTAGAATCAATCATCTGCATTTTCAAAAACTATTTTTCTGTTAGGGCAAAAACATAATCAATCATACACATGTCAAAAAACCCTTCTCTATTGGGGCAAAAACAAAATTAATCACTTGCATTTTCACAAACCCCTTTTCTGTTGGGGCAAAAATAGAATCAATCATTGCACTTTTCACAGTCATTGCATTTTATTATGTCAAAAATCCCTTCATCTATTGGGGAAAAAATAGAGTCATTCCTTGCATTATCCATACACTAGCATTCAACATCATCAATTCCATTCATCATTACACCTTCATTCAACATTTTCCAAGCACATTCGCGAACACAAATGAACCTTGTATTTAGTGGTTTATCCTAGTCACCTGGTGATTGCAGCGACTAGTTATCCATGCAATTCGATAGGATGGGTAGATCACCATAAGGACACTTACATTTTCACAAACCCCTTCTCTGTTGGGGTAAAAATAGACTCAATCACTTACATTTTTACAAACCCCTTCTCTTGCAAAAATAGACTCAATAACTTACATTTTCAAAAACCCCTTTTCTATTAATGCAAAAATAGAATCAATCATCTAAATTTTCATAAACCCATTTTATGTTAGGGCAAAAATAGAATCAATCATACACGTCAAAAAACCCTTCATTTGTTAGGGAAAAAATAAAATCAATCATTGTACTTTTCATAGTCATTGCATTTCCCATGTCAAAAATCCTTTCATCTATTGGGACAAAAATAGATTCAATCACTTATATTTTCACAAACCCCTTCTCTGTTGGGGCAAAAACAAAATCAATCACTTGCATTTTACAAAAATTAGTTTATATCATTCATATCATCCACATCTCACGTCATTCGTTTCATTCATCATTACACCTTCATTCAAAATTTACATTTCAACACCATCGAATCCATCAACAATTGTATTTACATTCAATATTTGCCAATTTCACCTACAATTTCAAGTGAACCTCGTATCTAGTGATCTATTCTATCTCCTTAGTGATTGCGGCGATTGGTTTTTGTTGGCCATTTTGTATTTCATTGGGATTTTTGGGAAAATTTTGTATTAATTTCTATATGAAGCGATAATATACTTTCCATTCAGTATGTAGAAGTCTGATATGTTGTATTCCAGAAAGAATGAAGAAAAGTCCCGAAGACACTTTGAAAAAATCTTTATGTATTTATGAATATTTACGTTCGCCCTTAAGGAAGGGTGAACGCCTCATTCGCCCTTTCCTGGGGTGAACCTATTTTGAAAATGTATTGGCAAAAATATCTAAGTATGAAATCGTGTTCGCCCTTCCTTAGGGGTGAACGTGTCGTTCGCCCTTTCTTGGGGCGAACGCGCCTTGGGGTACTTGGTCGCCCGCGTGCTTGAAAAATGTTGTGCGCCCTGGTCGAGGGGCGAACATGACGTTCGCCCATCCCAGGGGTGAACTTACTTTCAACAATGAAGAGTTTCGTTCGCCTTTCCTTAGGGGCGAACGTCTCATTCACCCTTTCATGGGGTGAACCTGCTTAATGAAGATCGTGCGTGCATTTGATGTGGCGAAGATGAATTTAAGGCGAACAAGGAATTGGTCAAATGTTGAATTGCATGTATTTAATGAAGGGCGCCCTCAGTAACTCTGTTTTGTGAATCGCAAGGACAAAGGCGAGGAGAAATAAGTTTTCATGATTTCCAATGTACCAAAGGTGTTTTAAAGAATTTAATGATTTCTCCTGTCATGCGCATCTACGTCCGAATTTCAGATTTTCTGGAATTTGTTTCTCAAGTGCACGGATTTTCCAAGAAATCGAGGAGATTTTTTTGGTTTTTGTCTTTGATCCCAGGACATTCTTCTCTCACATGTATTAAATGAAAGAGGCGGAAACCTCTATAAATACTAAGCAAATCTTGTTGTAAAAGGAGGTTAGACACTTTGCGAGAATACTCTCTAAGTTCTCTGCATTAATGAAAGACATCAGGCTTCTGAATTGATAAGTGATTCTGCGTATAATTTCTTTCTGTGTAGTGCACTTCCTTTAACATTCGCTCTTTTTATTTGCTATCTAGTTTAAATTCTACATTTGGATTTAAATATTGCTAGTGGGAGAGTGAGTACCGAGGTGTTAATTTAAAAGTTATTATTGCAAGATTGCGAGTTTATTCTATTGCCTTTCCTTCTATTTGATGTTGTTTTGTGCTTGAGCATTTTCCTGTTCTTAGTCTGCCCCGAAACCTGCACTTTGGCCTGTGGCCATATTTCCCATTTCTTTTCGTAATTTGTAATTTCTTTCCTGCATCTCTAGTCTTCAACCAGTTTTAGAATTAGTTCGGGAACCAGCCCTCTAGAGATTGGCATGGAGGACATCTCTTTCCTCCGGCCTTTCAATGTTGGTCGTATCTAGGGCGCATAAACGCAGTGTTTATTGATTAGGCAGATATTTGACCAATAGTTTTTGGCACGCCTAGTGGGACTTTTCCAAGGTTCCACCTTCAGCAGTGCTAGGTTTGGTGTTCACCTTCCTGCTTGAGAATAGAACATCTGGCGACTCAATTGTTACCCAGAACTTCGTAAGCGTGAGAACGATGAAAGTTGTCTCTCATGAATACAAGATCAAAAGCCAAGAATCCTGATAATCAATTTTTTTATGAGTTAGACATTCAAAGGCTAGGAGAGCATCCTCAAGTAGCCACTTTTCAAAGAACGTCCTCACTTCCTTATATTCCATCCATACCAACCATTTCATCTTCCCGATTAGCCGATGTGTTTTCTGCTCCCGTAAGTCCTGTAAGTACCGCCACTAGTTTTCCCCAGCCTTCGTCTACTACAACCACTAACGCTTCATGACCTATTCCTCATATTCTGGTGCATATGGCTCAGAATCCCCCACCACATCAACAACAGCTTCCTAGATAGTTTTTGGCTTGGAATAGCTCGGGCGCGCTGAATTTGCAAGCGTAGAACCCAGTACCTCAAGCTGCTCTAAAGGCTTTGCCAACATACGATGGTACTGGAAAGACTGCATACGAGCATATCCAAGATGTAGCATCTCTTGCAACTATTCATGATATAACTGATGAAGATGTGATGATAAAGCTTTTGGTTTTGTCATTAAGAGGAAAATTGCTCTATTGGTACCGATCTTTGCAACCTGGCATAATTACTTCATGGGATCAATTGGCGGAATTGTTGATTAAGAATTTTCATGAGCAAGTTGATCCGTATTCACTGCTACATCAGTTCACCTCGATTCAAAGACATCCTCAAGAGGAGCTTGTAGATTTCAATGTGTGATTTGCGTGAAGCTGGCAGCGGGTTCCAGATGGTTTGTGGTCGACCCATGAGCAAGCGGCGTTTTATTATCTTCATGCGCTCAGTACCGATATTGGTATGGTGGTGCGCCAGGCTAATGTGACCACCTTCCCGGATCTCTATACACAAGCTCAAAAAGTTGAATCAGATTTGATTGTTGTAGGAAGGCTTCCTCCGAAGGCGACAATGCCTATTCTTCTGGATCTACCATAATATCTTTATTCCAATGCATTTTCGTAGCCCATGCCGTCGATGTATCATGTTCCCTCATGGAATTCAGGCTCCCCTCAAGTAGCTCCTATCCCTGCCCCATAGTCATCTGCTATAAGCTTTCCACATTTTTTTGCTCCAACAGTATCATCACAACCTTCATCCATTTCTTTTCCAACATTGCCAGTACTTCCAGCCCCTTTACCTTTGCTCGCACCGCAAGCACCCTTGCCATTGCCAACGCCCATTCCATCATCTAGTATGGACCCCCTCATGATTTTGTTACAAGAAGTAAAATCCAATAATGTGGCTTTGAGGACAATATCCAATGAGCTGACAACTGTGAGGAAGAAGCAAGTTGAAGCTGAGTTTCGATCGAGAAGGTTCCAGACTCCACCGATCACCCGAGAGCAAGCATCCACCAGTAGGGGACCTGAGAAGAACAATATGGTGCAGGAAAATGATGAGATTAATGCATCCAAAAGGACATATTGGTGTTCTACTTGTAATGATCCTCATGGTGAAGATACATGTATGGTCCATCTGAACTATGTTCAGACACTGGCAGAAAGTGCTTCAGGTGGGCAAGTTAACATGATTCGAGAAGCGGAACATAATTGTATGGTGTCATCTCCCGAGCAAGTTTCAGTCCTTACCAGGTCTGGAAAGAGGCCAGTGACCGTGGATCCCATGGAATTGCAGCCATTGAAAGTACCCATGGTTCCAAAAGCTCCGGAAGAAAAGCGAACATCCCAGATAAAGACTCCTGATGTTGTCAAGTCAAAAGATTCACCACCTGGGCAAGCACAAGGTAAAGCGCAAGCTCAGCCTTCAACTTCGCAACACATGGCCACTGCCCTAGCCTCCAGTGAGATGAAAGAGCAAGCTAAGGAAAAACTCAAATATCCTTCATTGACTAAAAGGCAAAGAGTAGAAGCTACGCAGCAGTATCGAGATAAGTACGAACGATCCTTAGAAGAAAAGGTCCCACCTGCTCATAGCTACAGTATCATGGAGGAAATGAAGAAAATCCCAGCTAGGATTAGCTTGTATGATGCATTGCAGCTGCCAGGGCAGATTGATTTGTTGCAAGAATCCCTGAAGAGCGCCAAAGACCAAAAGAAAGATCATTTGCAAATAGTCTTGGCTCAAGCGCTCCCCACTTCGATGATAGGTAAAAATCATCCTCCTCTATTTTATTTATCTTTGAGAATGGAAGGGTGGATTGTGCATAATTGCATGATCGACTCTGGTGTTGCCACTACTATTATGCCCAAGGCGGTATGCGAAGTGATGGGAATGGAGTATACAAGGAGCAGTCCAGGAGTGTTACAATTGGATGGTACCCCAGTTAAAATGGTTGGAGTAATCAAGGATATTCCAATTGTGCTTCATAGCATGCCACAGATCACTATCATTCAGGAGGTTGTGGTTGTTGATTTAGAACCTTATTTTAGCATGTGCCTTTCAAGGGAATTCATAGCTAAGCTGGGAGGTTATCTATCCTTAGATTATTCACATTTGGAGATTTCATTCAAAGGTAGGCGAATTCGCATTCATAATGAGAAACCTTCCCCTTTTCATATCGAGAAGATAGAGGAGGCAGAACAAGCCCCAGGCACGGTAAATATGATGACCGAAGAATTGGAAGAAGTTGGTCCGATTGAAGAAGTACCTGAGGAGCTTCACCTAGAAGATGAGTTTTTGTTGACAGAATTTAACGCTATGATCGGAATGGACATTGGTTGTTATTCCATTCAGAAGGTAGAAAAGCCTCGAGAACAAGCCCTTAAGCCCCCAGAACCTATTTTGCATCAGTTATGGAAGTTGTTCTTTGATGGCGCTCGATGTAAGAATGGTGCAGGAGCAGGTGTTGTGTTGGTTTCTCCTGAAGGCATACAAAAAATGTACTCCTATAGATTGACCTGGAGTTGTACAAATAATGTCATTGAATATGAAGCATTATGCCTTGGCTTGAAAAAGGTCGAGAAATTGGGAATTGAGCAGTTGTAGATTTTTGGTGATTTCGAGCTTATAGTCAATCAAGTTACAAACAGATGTGTGTCGAAGCAACATTACTTGAAGGCTTATCGCAATAGGGTGTGGGATATTTTTGAAGTATTTAAAGCTTTGAATATTCAAGCAATTCCTAGGGAGCAAAATAGACACACTGACATTTTAGCTTCCCTGGGTGCTAATTATTCTCCTATCAAGCAAGTGGTCCGAAAACCCAAGACAGTGAGGGTAATCTATAGACCTTCCATTCCAGATAAGGGCCTCTATTGGTAGGTGTTCGATAATGATGAGAAAATAGTGAATTTTCTCCTCAAAGAGGTTGCTAGCACAGAAAATAAAGTTCTTGTGGAAGAAGAAAAAGAAGAGATGATCCAGTTAAGGAATAATCATATTCCCAGAGGTTTGATTTCGCTAGAAAGCCTGTTTGATCAAAGTGATAGAGTTGATAAACATAGGATTAAGGTGGATGCCAAGGAATACAGAGAATTGCAGTTGGAGCTAGGAAAGGTCATTAAGGTTGGTACCGATTGTGAATCGGATGAAATTGAGGGCATTAGAAGTTTATGCTATGAATACCCAGATATTGTAGCATGGAGTTATCAAGACTTGAAAGGGTACGACAAGAACGTGATCCAGCACACCATCGAGCTGCAAGAAGGGGTTAAGCCTTTTTGGTAGAAGCAGCATCCTATCAATCCCAAGATCGAAGTCCTCATGAAAGCAGAGTTATTGAAGATGCTTGAAGCAAAGATCATTTATCCTATTAAGCATTCCACCTGGGTAGCGAACCTGGTTCCTGTAAGAAAGAAGAATGGAGATATACGTCTGTGTGTTGATTTTCAGAATTTAAATCAGGCATCACTTAAGGATCATTATCCTCTTCCCTAGATAGATCAGATTCTTCATGTTGTGGCTGGTGCTCAGAGATTTTCCTTGTTAGATGGCTTCTCTGGGTACAATCAAATTTGGGTTAAGGATGAGGATCAATACAAGATGACGTTTACAACTAAGTGGGGTACATTCGCTTATCAGTGGATGCCTTTCGGGCTTTCAAATGTTGGTGCAACTTTTCAGAGAGCCATGGACGTCGCCTTCGATGAGTTGCTAAATAAAATCATTGTGATTTATCTTGATGATATGACGGTGTTTTCACATTGCAGAACAGATCATGTTTCCCATCTAAGGCAAATATTTGAGAAGTGTCGAGAATTCAAGATTTCCATAAATTTGAAGAAGTCAATTTTTGCGGTCAAGGAAGGGAAGCTACTGGGCCATGTGATCTCACAAGAAGGATTGGCCATAGATCCTACGTGAGCTGAAGTGCTAATGAAATTGCCGCTACCTACGAATAAGAAAGACTTGCAGTCCTTCTTCGGACAAATAAACTTCATTCGCAAGTTCATTGCTGATTTTGCCCAAGTCGTCAAACCAATGACAGAGCTCTTGAAAAAGAATGTTGAGTTTAAGTGGATGGAGGCCAGGAAGTGAGCTTTTCAAGAAATCAAAGAGAGGATAACTCAGGCGCCAGTATTGATCAACCCTGACTACTCCAAAGATTTCATACTATATGCAGTAGGTGAGCAGGAGAGCTATGTTATCGTGCTCACACAAAAACAAGATGATGGCGAAGAAAAGCCTATCACTTTTCTAAGTCAGGTTATTGCACCACACCAGGAGAAGTACAATTTTATTGAGAAGCAGGTTTATGCAGTTATGAAAGCCTTGAAGAAGTTTCGCCACTTCGTTTCTCAGAGTAGAACTATGGTTTACGTCATTCACCCTGATGTTCAAAATTTTATAATTCAAGGAGAGTTGGGTGATAAGAGAGTCAGATGGGTTTCAAAGATCCAGGAGTATGATGTAGAGATCAAGCCGAAAAAATTGGTTCGTGGGTGCGCTCTGTGTCAAGAGTTGGCCAAAAGCGTTGTTGTTGAGGCAAATCGTGAAGATGTAATTTGTGCGAATAATGCAGCGGGCGACAAAGAATGGATCGAGGAACTCATTGAGTATTTTACTTCTGGAAGGTGTCCTAGCCGCTTTAACCCCTCACAACATCGAAGGTTCAGATTGCAGGCACTCAGGTATGTGTTGTTGCCCAACGGCCTATATTATAAGAACATTGATGGTATACTCCTTAGATGTGTGAAAGATTCTGAGAAAACAAAAATTTTGGAGGAGTTCCACTTCGGGTTATCAGGAGGGCACTATGTCGGTAGACCTATGGCTCTAAAAATTATTTGGGTAGGCTATTATTGGCCTACTCTATTTGTCGATTCGCACAAGATAAGTCAGCAGTGTGACAGTTGTCAAAGATATGTGGGTCGAGTGAGAAAAGGAGCATCACCATTGCATCCGATTCAGGTAGAGGTGCCCTTTCAATAGTGGGGTCTTGATTTTATAGGTGTTATTGATCTGCACTCCTCTATAGAGCATAAGTATATTCTGACTGCAACAGATTACTTCACCAGATGGGCAGAAGCTATACCCACCAAAAAGGTTGATCAGACGACTGTTATTTCTTTTCTAGAGAGCCTCATCACCCGTTTTGGTATACCCGATTCCTTAGTTACCGATAATGGTACTCCTTTCATTGGAGCCAAAATTATCGAATTCACCAGTAGGTATGGTATTTATTTGAAGACATCTTCCAATTATTACCCATAGGGGAATGGATTGGCTGAGTCAACCAACAAAAATTTGCTTTGGATTCTGAAGAGAATAATGGGTGAGAATAAGAGAAATTGGCATTTGTTGTTAAATCAGGCGCTTTGGGCTGATCGCATTTCAGTAAATAAGTCCATTAAAACATCCCCGTATGCTTTGGTTTATGGGAAAGAAGTTGTCCTTCCTACCCATATTGAGCTTCCTGTGCTCCAGACTTTGCAGATGTTTCAAGATGAAAACGAAGAAAATAATCCCATGGAGGCAAGGTTGGCACAGTTGCTACAATTAGAAGAAGAAAGGGAGCGAGCTTATCACGCTTTTGCAGAACATGCTGTGGAGATGAAGAAGTGGTTCCAGAGTAAAACCACTGATCGAAGCTTCCAGGTGGGTGACTTGGTATTAAAATGGAACAAAAAAAATCTAAGCCTGGGAAACATCATAAGTTTGATGCAATTTGGGAGGGACCTTTTCAGATTTTGGCTGTCACTTCTTCTAATGCATTTCGAATCTGTGATATGGAAGGGTGCGAGCTCCCTATTCCGGTGAATGGCCTTCATTTGAAGGCCTATATTTCATAATTTTAAATCAAAGGTAGTACCTTGTACATATGTAAATATTTTCGTGTAAATATGCATGTTGCTAAAAAAAAAAAAATTCAAGGATGGCAAAGTGATAATACAGGGTCGCACGCACCCCTTGGAAGGGGTGAACATTACGTTCACCCATTTTTAAGGTGAACGCATCTTGTTGACGTCACCAAAAAAAAAAAAAAAAAACAACATTGTGCATGGCGCTTTTTCTAAAAAAAAAAAGGAAGAGAAAACACAAAACAAAAAGGAAGAAAAACATAGTAAAGCTTGCTTTAAGTCTTTCCCTATTTTTAGAAAAGAAGGCACGCCATGGAGTTTTAAAGGACACATTCATTGGTGAAGCTTTCCCAAGACGCGCATTCAGAGCAATTAAATTTGCCCAAAGGTTACGTGGCGGTCATCGAAAGTAGTCGACGCCAACTTTAAGTGATGATGTTCAAACGTGGGAGGCGCTCAGATTGAGCTTTTCAAGGCAGCTGATAGAATTAATGATTGATGATTAACGACTAGTTTGGTCTTCCTAGTAAGCTTCTGGCACCAGGGCACGTTGTTCTATGAGATTGCGCTACGTAGTGGGCATATTTTCCAAGGAGAATCTGATGGTGAACCAAAGGGAAGGTTTTTTGCGCTTTGAGAAGGGAGTCTGAGTGATTTTCAAAGAATATTTCTCTCCGAAGGCACATCTGCATTTAATTCTATAATTACTATGGTAGTTGGTAACGCTCCTATAAAATTCCAAAGAAAAAAGGTAAGTTTTGTTTTCCCTTATTTGTTTTTCTTTTCTTGCTGCGTTGTATCCTGCTTTCCAAGGTGCAGAAGAATTTTTAGAAGTTGCGAAGCAAGGAATTGCAGAAAAGTTACAGTTTTTATCTGACAAAATGGGAAGACGTAGCAAAGAACAGATAGAGGCACCAGAGGGTGTTGAAGTACAACCAACTAAGAAACGAGAGAGAAGTTCGAGGGCTAAAAAGGCCCGATAGAATGATTATGTTGATTTGGATCCCTATGGAGATGAAATGGCCGAAATTGGTGATTGTTTGATCACACATAAGGGAATTGATAGATTAAGGCAAGAAGTTGAAGTTGCAGTCGATCAAGGGGTTTCCCATAATAGTTGGCTCACGATGCCTCACCATGCACAACTTTCATGGTATCTTTGCTCGTCTGTGCATCCATACCCCGAACTCATCCGATTAATTGCACAATTTTATGACTCCTCCACTAGAGCCGTCCGAAATGCCTGAAATGAGATTCTTTTTATGATTACACCGGATGAGGTCCGAGAGGCTTTTGCCTATGGGGTGAGCGCATTGAGCTATGCAGTAAATAAGAAAATTCATACGGATGAGCAAGAGGAAAAGTATGTTTCCACCGTTGCTATGAGGTAATTTATGGAGACGCAGCTCGTCAAGGAGCCACAAATGGGGCAGCTATCGAGTTTGCCTAAAACCCTTTCAGAATTTAAGTGCCAGGATATTTATTCCATGCTTGCCTAGGTTGTTGGGTTGCCTTCAGATGAAACTATGCACAAATGGCAGGCAGCTATGGCCCAATGTATTTGCAAGGTAGAATTTTATTCTCCCGTGGCTATGAGGCAGGGGGAAATCCAATTTATTTTGATTGGGCCAAATTTATTTCTCGGAGAATTAATTCACAGTTGCAGAGGTTGCAAGAAGGAAAGACTAGGGCATTTCGGCACACTTCGCTGCTGGTATGGTTTTTCTTTTTTCAGATGCAACGACGTTTTTCTTTCATTACTGTTACATAGATAGGCAAAAAGAATGAACCTCTGCCAGTTTATAAGTGGACTCAAGTATTGACTAAGAAGGAGTCTGTATATAGCTTTAATAGCTAGTTTTTGGGCCCAGCCATTGAGTTACTTTGTGGTAGTTGTGATCGAGTGCCTCGCGACCTGAGAGATGTCATTGTTTCAGAGGAGAAGGGTGACATATTTTTGCTCACTCAGGGCGTGGTTGTTCGAATTTTTGGATATACAGGTAAACCTTTTTTGTTGCCTTATTTTGCCACTACGCGTGTTTTTGCTATGGAAGTTGTGCGCCAGATGGATTATATTAATGATATATACGGCTCTAGATGAGGGAAGAAGATGACATGTACTATGCCTCTTAAGTTTGGGAGTATAGAAGTGAACCAGGTTGGGCAAAATCACCTTTTGACGGTGGCGCTTCAAGACCTGGGACTAATTGAGTTGCCGCAACGCTGGCGGTATGATCCACTTGGAAAAATTTTGGCATTTATTAAGGCGAAGACCTTTCATTGCTGCCCGTGCCCGGATATTCAGAAGCGCCGAAACAATTTTTATGGGCCAGACATGAACTGGCATGTGGAAAAAATGTCCTCCCTTCCTCCATGGCATGATTATTATGAGCAGGAAGCGGAGTATAATCCAAGAAAGAATAAAATGCATATTCCTCCTCCAGGCCTGTTTGGGACTATTCAAGAGGTAAATCCTCATTGGAAGGAGGAGAAAATTATGAACTGGTGGGTAATGCGCATTCATCGAAGGAAGCCCCATGCTGCTTATGGATTGAAGCTTGATACCCAGTTCTCTAAAGTTTATGATAGGTTTGTGGATTCCTATCAACCTGTCGCCTTTGCCACCATTTTGCCACAAAGTTTTTAGTAGCCCAAAATTGGCGAAAGCGAACCTGAGGAGGAGAGTCCTATGGTTGAGGATGATACTAAAGAAGAAGAGGAAGAAGAAGAACAATCATATGTTTTTCAAAGGTGGACTCAAAGAGTGAAGCGCCCTCTGAAAGAGGTTCCCTCGCCTAAGCAACAAAAATAGTCGATGGCACCTCCTTTTCCTAGAGCAGCTAAGCGGCCCCAAACTGGCGCGACCACTACTTCAACTATTACAGCACCCATGTCTTTGGGTACTATGATTCCTATTACATCGAGTTTCGTAGTCACTTCTATACCAGCAGTGAACCTTGCCCTCAATGGTGAGCGCCCTACATCAGTAGCGCAAATATTTTTGATGGCGCAGCAAGAGGAGGAGCAACTTTCGAAAGATTCTCATGTTGAGATTTTGGATGAAGAAGTAGCCCTCAATATTGGTGAATAGGAGGTAGAGCGAGGAAAGGAGGTAGTTGCACAACCTCCTCCATCCATAGAACTAGTGGCGCTTGCGCCCCAAGGTACGTCATCTCTTCCTTCTTCTTCCCTTTCCCTCATCGGGCACGCAGTGATTTCTTCTTCGGTCCCATCAGTTTCATTTTTGTCCCCTCCATTTTCTACCTTCCCACCCTTCGGTCTTCCTTTTGTTTCTCTTTCTATGGTTCCCTCTTCCGCTTCTGCTACTTCCATTTCTGAAATCACTATTGTTCCTTTCATTCCCGCTTCCTCATCCTCCATTTCTTTTAGTTCTTATGCATCAGGGACTAATCCTTTTTCGCATCCCCTTCCCTCGATCATCACTTCTTCCACCATTGCGGCTATTAGTATGCAAGCTCCATCTAGGCTTAGCATAACCACGGCTGCATCTGTGTCCTCCATCTCATCCACTCTTTCCCTCTCTTCCACCATCCCTATGTCCATTCCTCCACTTCAATCTATGTCATCCGTGTCCACTAGGCCTAGTCGCTCAGAGGTTTTTGTTCCATTTACCCCATTTTTGGAGTTGTAGACTGTTCCAGATGTGCAGGTGGCTCGCAAGCAGTCGGATGTTGAAAAATTAAATCGGGTGCACCTGAGCTCCTCTCAATGGTTGAAGAGTATGCGATGGAAAGAAGCTTTGGCACCAGCATGACCGATCAAGAAGGTGGCCTTTGATCCAATTGCCAAGGAGGCTCATGTGACAACATTCACTCCGATGGTTTAGAAGCCTCAAGGTGAGTTGCAACCTGAGGACTATGTTTCTGAGACTATAACTGAAGATCTGATATGGATTGATCCCATTGAAAAAATGGGCAATATGCAAGTAGATATGAGCTCCTTGTATTTGCATGGGGAGCATTATAAAGAAAAATATTTTGAGCTGCAAGATAGGGTACTTGAGCTGGAGAGCGCACTGGCTAAGAGCAAGGCAACAGAAGAAAAAATGGCCACTGAAAGGGAATATTTTTGTAATCAAGTCAAGGTGCACTTAAAGGAGCGTGATGTCGCTCGAATTGAGATGCATAACCTTCAACAATAGGTCGAAGAACTCAAAAAGTAGCTTGAAGCTAAGGTCGTCCCTGTTGTGGGGTTTTTGTGTGATAGCATAAGAGACCTTTGCCTTCACTCTGTACAAAATTCTACAAAGTTGGCCACGCACGTAGTCAAGGTGTTACAGTACTTATGGGAAGCAGGGATACAAATCTAGCTTGGGCAACAAATGATTGATTCAGTGGAGGAGTTGTTGTCGCCCCATATGGAGATGGTTGTGAAGATACAAGCTTTGTTGAATACGTCTCTGTATATTCGCCCTCTCAACGAGATGGACTATGCTTGGTCCCGAGCATGGGTAACTCTGCGAAGCTATTTTTAGCGTATGGACCTTGTAAATGAGGGGTGGGCCATCCTCAATACTATTGAGCGGGAGCATACTATTTTGATGTCTCATTTTGAGACTATCGACCGACTGGGTTTCACCACCTTCCTAGATGACTGGGGTGAGCCTCTTTCGATGGAGCAGTTGCAAGAGCTCTGGAGTGCATTTATTGAAGATACTATAGACATTGATGCCTTGGCTGAGCCCCTCACTCAAGCATAGGTATTGCCATTGATGGAGAAATATACATGTTTGGAGCTTTCCCTTTACGAGTTGGCTCAGTGTTCGAAGCGCCTCAGCTTGACAGATGTACAAAGTCTTCGCTTCATTTATGAGTCTCTCAGTACTCGTTGCTTGTTTACTACTAAAGCTTGGCATGATGTTGTTCGCACGTACGAGGCCCTTTCGGAGGTTATTGCAGAATAGGAAGCGAAGGCGACAGCAGATCATGAAGCAACAGAAAAGGTGGTGGAAGAAGTTGAACGTGCTGAAGTGCTTAGGGTCACAGCTGAAGCAGAGGAAGAAGAGCGCGCACAGGTGGCCCCCAGAAGATAAGATGTTTGCATCTCTTGTACAGACTCTGCACCCAATGGATAAAGGCCTGGGATCGCTTGCATCCATGCGAGTTGGATACCCCGTGAGTCGCCAAGAAATGTTGGCCATTTTGTATTTCATTGGGATTTTTGGAAAATTTTGTATTAATTTCTATATGAAGCGATAATATACTTTCCATTCAGTATGTAGAAGTCTGATATGTTGTATTCCAGAAAGAATGAAGAAAAGTCCCGAAGACACTTTGAAAAAATCTTTATGTATTTATGAATATTTACGTTCGCCCTTAAGGAAGGGCGAACGCCTCATTCGCCCTTTCCTGGGGCGAACCTATTTTGAAAATGTATTGGCAAAAATATCTAAGTATGAAATCGTGTTCGCCCTTCCTTAGGGGTGAACGTGTCGTTCACCCTTTCTTGGGGTGAACGCGCCTTGGGGTACTTGGTCGCCCGCGCACCTGAAAAATGTTGTGCGCCCTGGTCGAGGGGCGAACATGACGTTCGCCCATCCCAGGGGTGAACTTACTTTCAACAATGAAGAGTTTCGTTCACCTTTCCTTAGGGGCGAACGTCCCGTTCGCCCTTTCATGGGGTGAACCTGCTTAATGAAGATCACGTGCGCGTTTGATGTGGCGAAGATGAATTTAAGGCGAACAAGGAATTGGTCAAATGTTGAATTGCATGTATTTAATGAAGGGCGCCCTCAGTAACTCTGTTTTGTGAATCGCAAGGACAAAGGCGAGGAGAAATAAGTTTTCATGATTTCCAATGTACCAAAGGTGTTTTAAAGAATTTAATGATTTCTCCTGTCATGCGCATCTACGTCCGAATTTCAGATTTTTTGGAATTTGTTTCTCAAGTGCACGGATTTTCCAAGAAATCGAGGAGATTTTTTTTGGTTTTTGTCTTTGATCCCAGGACATTCTTCTCTTACATGTATTAAATGAAAGAGGCGGAAACCTCTATAAATACTAAGCAAATCTTGTTGTAAAAGGAGGTTAGACACTTTGCGAGAATACTCTCTAAGTTCTCTGCATTAATGAAAGACATCAGGCTTCTGAATTGATAAGTGATTCTACGTATAATTTCTTTTTGTGTAGTGCACTTCCTTTAACATTCGCTCTTTTTATTTGCTATCTAGTTTAAATTCTACATTTGGATTTAAATATTGCCAGTGGGAGAGTGAGTACCGAGGTGTTAATTTAAAAGTTATTATTGCAATATTGCGAGTTTATTCTGCTGCCTTTCCTTCTATTTGATGTTGTTTTGTGCTTGAGCATTTTCCTATTCTTAGTCTGCCCCGAAACCTGCACTTTGGCCTATGGCCATATTTCCCATTTCTTTCCGCAATTTGTAATTTCTTTCCTGCATCTCTAGTCTTCAACCAGTTTTAGAATTAGTTCGGGAACCAACCCTCTCTGGAGATTGGCATGGAGGACATCTCTTTCCTCCGACCTTTCAATGTTGGTCGTATCTAGGGTGCATAAACGCAGTGTTTATTGATTAGGCAGATATTTGACCAAAAGTTGCCCATGCAATTCGATAATATGAGTAAATCACCATAAGGACAGTTGGCCATCTTCATCATCCAATATCTCCTTGTTAAAAAACAAAATTAATTTTGATCCCTCATATTTTGAGTGAGACTACCAAGAAAAAAATTCTCAACAATTATCATTTATGCCCTTTTCCATGGGGTTCCCGACATGGATAACTTTTATCATTTATTTTATAATTACACTAGTCTTTGAGGATGCAGGCCGATTAAAGTGATACCAACTGTAATGGGGGTAGGCTTGTACGGTAGTGACCCTATGCCCCATTTGGCACCACTCACAACTAAAATGGATTTGGACCACCATGGAATATGCCTTAGATAGCTTCATGTAGAGTTCCCTTCATAGCACAACCAACAAACATGAGCATGGCATATAATTATTCATTCATCAAGCTAGCAGAAGCATTCATACACAACAATATCGCATAAAGCATACACCATGATGGTCCTTCGGTCAACAAACACCAAAAAACCATAAAACACATTAGGACAAGAATATAGATTCATTCATATTGCAAAACTAGGGCCAATGGTCCAAATATTAAAATATTGCACAATGGCCTTACATCTAACCCTAAGGCACAACACTTCTATCAGGGATAGCATGACACTATGTGCTTAATCGACTTGTAGGACATGAGGTTTAGAGGCACATCCCCATAATAAAATAGAACATAGTTCGAAGACAAAATAGGAGTACCACTCAACCGTGCACATGATGACCACTTGCCAAACCAAGGAAGTCATTGCTTAGTATATCTACCATAGAGTAGAATAGCCATTGGCTCTTAGCACCTAGTCTTCTACTCATGACCCCTTGATGAGTCTGGTAGTGGACCACTAAGGATCCATATTTACAACTAAGACTCAAAAATCTTGTTCACCTAATCATATTTGATATCTTGTTCTTACCGGAGCTCCAATGGTACTAAATATTGACTGCTTGAAGAGTCAGCCTGAGATGCGACTGTCCCATATCGGTGGACTCTTGGATTGACAAGGGAAACTAGCTACATCTATCATTCCAAGACCATCCATCCCATATAAGTGGACTCTTGAACAAACAAGGGGAACCAACTACTTGGTTTGCTCGAAGACAAGATGCTTTTGGACATGAGAGACGACCAACTTGAGTTGACTTCTCTACTTGGTCCAAGGTGCCCATCCCTCATCCAAACCTTTTTAGGGCTTTCTTGTTGGCAAGACACTATTGGAACTTGGAGCTATTAGGGAATGAGGCTAGCTAGCTTTACCAAGCTCTCTACACAGTCTATGGAGCCCATCACCCTAGTTGGATGATGGAGGAACATGGTGGATACAAGGGAAGATTGTTATACCAAACCCTCAAGGCACGACCAAGGAGCCCATCATCCTGATTATAGGGGAGGGACTTACGTCAACCCAACCTTAGTCACTTAGACCTTGGAGAGGCAGGTTGATGCCCTATCCAACTCTTTCTACCTCTTGCATTATACCAAGAGGGATAGCATGAAGCCCAGGCATGACCACCTACTTTTGTAATCTTTGTAACTTTTTCCAAGAAGGATGGGAAGGAAGTCGACTCACATCCATCTAGTTAGTCCTTGCATCTATTTAGATCTTATACCAATTGTAATGGGGGTAGGCTTATAGGGTAGTGATCCTACACCTTTTTCAACACCACTCATGGCCAAACTAGCTTTGGACCAACACAAAATACATCTCAGACAGCTTCACATAGAGTTGCCTGCATAGAACTATTAATAAATTTTGATCCTCCTGCTCTAATTTATTAACAATTACACCAATATCAGAAGTTTGGTGATATGTGATGCATAAGTTCATGTTTGCAGCTGATGGAGCTAAGTGGTACACGTAGATGGCACTTGCTTCTTGTTCAAAAATATGGTGTCTACTTCCCGTTGAAAATCTGGTGCCTACTTCCCGTTCAAAATCTGGCACCTACTTCCTATTGAAAATTTTGGCACCTGCTTCTCGATGAAATTCTAGCACCTAATTCCCATTCAAAATCTAGCACCTGCTTCCTTTTCAAAATCTAGTGCCTACTTCCCATTCAAAATCTAGCACTTGCTTCCCATTGAAAAATCTATTTTGACTATTTTCAACTTTGACCGATGCCTACACTTGGAAAAGTATTGTAGTTTTTTATTTTTCCTATCAGTGCACTATCCACTTTTTCAAAGTGTAGCTATTTTAGACATGTAGGTGAAATATGTTATGCAACATTGTAAACTTGGGTGTAGATATACATGTAAATGCAGTTAATTTTATAACTGTTGTGTGCATTTTTGGTTGTAATTGTTGTTTCTAATTTTGGTTGTGACTATTGTTTCCAGTTTTATTTTTCCTTCCCCTATTTTCCAGCAATTTAATCCAATCCAGTTTAGTTTGTTATTTTTAAGGAGATTCGGCTCTTTTCGGAGGTATTTTTCTCTTAGGTAGTCCCACATGAGATGGGGATTCCCATGTTGGTGCTATACACAATTGTAGTGTAAGTGTACATTTTTAGACATCAACAATTTTGGCATACCCGATAGGACAGATCTGTAGTTTGTTATGAAAAATCTACACAAATCTTGGTTATAAAATAGTCAAGATTTGGTGTTTGTCTTGACTGTTATTTTATTATTGAAGCATTTAATAAATAAATACCTAATGACTCTGTTGGTTAAAAAGACCTAATTGTTAGTTACATCCTCATTTTTTAGGGGTGTGTCTACAAATAATAGTTCAAGAAGATGAAAGGGTGTGTCATTTTTTGAGGGGTGTGTCTACTATTCTATTTTATTCATGGCTCAACAACCACCTAGAGCATATCCTTCTTTTAATCAAGGTTATCCATTGGACCTAATAGCACATGATGATATTCTAGTATCAGCTCTTAAGGCCCTGCCTTACTATACTGGATAATACTCAATCACTCATGTGGAACATCTCCAAGACATGGCAAATTTATGCTTAGTACATAATGTGATTGAATACAATGTGGCTATGAGGTTGTTGGCATCTTATTTTAAGGGCAAAACCATTCAATGGTTTAGAAGCCTTCCTATTCTAACAATTGCAATATGGGATGACTTGTCTGATAAGTTGATCAAGTAGTTTGAGGATAAAATAGATAGTTTATCACTTATGGAGCAGTTGACTACCATCAAAAGAGATCCCAATGAGCAGATTACATATTTTAATTTTAGATTTCAAAGGACTTGGGATAGAATACCCATGGAGGTAAGGCCAAATGCACAATCTACTTTTTTGTATTTCTTGAGAGCTTTGAGTTCTGATATAGGTATGAGCATCCAAACTATGGGAATCAATACATTACCCGATACATATGAAAAGGTTGTTTAGGTTGAAAATTATTTACTGTAGTGTGGTATGATTTTCCCTAGACCTCCTATACCTCTATTTCTATATGTGACTATGGCCAGCCCATTATCCTCTCAAGTTTTTGTTAATATTCCAGCAGTTAATCCATTGTAAATTAATGAGAATGCACCTAGCACTTATGGTCAATTAAATGATCAAATACAATATTTATTAAATTTTGTAAAAAAAATGAATAACAAGCTCAACATCCTAGAGAAGCAATAAAACCAGCCTTCACAGAGAAATTTCCAGCCATACCACCCTCCATATCAGAATTATGCATACCCAAGTAGGCCTTTACAAGCATAGTTTTATGTTGTTACCAACCCAAATCATACCATAGTGCTCGTGCAAAATAACTTAGCTGAGCAAAAAAGATGATGTCCTCCTTATCAGTTATCTTAGGATTCAAATGTTTGTGCATATAAAATAGTATTAGTGCTTTAGTTGCATAAGACCTAGCTATCAGACAATGGAATAACAACAATATCAACATTCTCCTACAGTGACTTCTGATAGTGTTTTGATATATTGGCAAGAAAATGAGCATTGTGTAGTGAATCATATCATGGGTAATCAACCTAGGAAGCATGTATAGTCTGACTATAATACCAGGTCTACAAGGAAGTTTATAATTGATGGTCCTTCTATATCACAAGCAACCATATTTTCTCAGCCTCCAAGTATTAATATCAAACAACAGTCTATAGTCACATTCAAGGATGCTCTAGATTAAAGAAATCAGCAGACTCAAATGCAGCAACCTAGTAGAACATGGTAAAACATGCCTACTTACTCAGTTGTTGAAAGGCTAATAAATGACTAGACTACCAAAAAAACACAAAAGTATCAACCTATCAACTTGGTGGAGCAAATGAAGAAGACCAGCTTACAAGTTTCTATGTGGGATGCTCTTGCACTACCAGGACAAATAGATCTCAAAGAAGCTCTGAGTCATGCATCTTCAACACCTAAAAAGACTAAAAATCCTATTGAAGAGGCTATAAATCTAATGCAAATGGATCCAATGAGGTACACACACAAACCACACCTCCTATTATGGATACTCAGCTTTATGAGTGGAAAAATGTGTCATATGGATATGTGATCCATATGATAAATTCCAAGAGGTAAGCATGGAAACATATTGTATATTAGATGAGAATAGCATGATGCCAAAGGTCATGAAAATAGAACAACAAACTGAAGGTGTATGGAAGCTACATTTTGATGCAACTAGATGTGAGCAAGATGTTGATGTCAGTGTTGTTTTAACCTCTCCTTCTAAGGAAACATTCCTCCATCCCTTCAACCTCCAGTTCAGCTACACTAACAACATGGCAGAGTATGAAGCTCTAATTCATGGACTCTTAAAGGAAGAAAAAGGAGGTGTGAAACTATTATAAATTTTTGGTGATTAAGAATTGGTAGTACAATAAGTCAAAGGTTAGTATTTTGTTGAGGATAAGATTTTGGAAGAATACAAACACAAAGTTCTAGAGCTACTTGAAGGATTTTATGCCTTGAATATCCAAAAAATACTCAGGAAGAGAAATCAAGAAGCTAATATGATAGCAATTATGGAGGCACAATATGAGCTACCTCTTATTTTCCTATGTAACAATAGCAATAGTACTTTGTTCTTTTCCAAAAGCTTACAAAATAAAATCTCTTTCAAATTTGGAGTTGGTTAGAGCAGAGGCTTCAAAAATAGTAAGGGTAAGATGTAATTTTAGTTCCCTTTTTGTTGTGTTCCCTAAGTGTCCCAAGATACCTCTTAATTCTTGTGAAGAATATTTTATTTTACTATGTTTTAAGTTGATTGTTTTCAGCTCTATGTAGTTTTTTATTTTCAGTTCTATGTAGTTTTACTATTTAGTTTTGTGCAATATTCTGTTCTGTTCAGTATTGTGCAATTTTCTTTTTTTAGTATTGTGCAATTTTCTCTTATGTTCAATTTTGTGTAGTTTTCTACTCCATTGAAAGGATTATTTCTAGCAGTTCTACCTTACAAAGCAAGTGTGGAATTCAGTCCTTGTAAAAATCTAAATATGATCAATGACTTTATGCCCAATGGATGTTAAGGCTACCTGGTCTTCTGGGTTCTTTGTACATTGCAAGCATGTATTCCCTATGAGTCACCAAATTCTTAATAAATTTTGAGCCTCCTACTCTAATTTATTAATAGTTGCACCAATATCAGAAATCAGGTGATATGTGATGGAAAAGTTCATGTTTGTAGCTGATGGAGTTGAGTGGTACACGCATATGGCATCTGCTTCTCATTGAAAAATTTGGTGTCTGCTTCCCGTTGAAAATCTGGTGCCTACTTCTCATTCAAAATATGGTGCTTGCTTTTTGTTGAAAATTTTTGCACCTGCTTCCCGTTGAAAACATGGTGCCTGCTTCCCATTCAAAATCTAGTGTCTGCTTCTCGTTGAAAATTTTGTGCCTGCTTCCCATTCAAAATTTGGCACTTGCTTCCCATTGAAAAATCTATTTTAATTATTTTTAGCTTTGATTGATGCCTACACTTGGAAAAGTATTGCAATTATTTAATTTTTCCTATTCGTGCACTGTCCACTTTTTCAAAGTATAATTGTTTTAGACATGTAGGAAAAATACGTTACGTAGCCTTGTAAACCTGGGTGCAGATATAAATGTAAATACAGTAAATATTGTAACCATTGTGTGTATTTTTAGCTATAACTATTATTTCTAGTTTTGGATGTAACTACTATTTCTAGTTTTGGTTATAATTATTGTGTGTAGTTTTGGATGTAACTATTGTGTGCAGTTTTAGCTATAATTGCTATTTCTAGTTTTGGCTATAAATGCTGTAAATGCAGTAAAGGCTATAAATACAATTTTAGTTGTAACTATTGAAGGGCAGTAAATTTTGTAACTACTGTAAATGTAGTAAATATTGTAAATAGCTGGAATGTATCTTGCTATAAAGGAGATTTTTAGATCTTTCAAATGGTTGATTCATTCTATCACTTGCTGACCTTTGTAACACTATGATAAATAATATAAAAAATATATTTGAGCTGCATGTTGTGTATCTTCAGTTTGGGTGAATTGCATGTGGCATTGGCCCTTGGTTCATGCCAACCTTATCTCTTGCAGTTGATGCATGCTTATTTATATCTCATATTTGTTATACTGTGTCTTTTATGGAGTTTTAGGTGGATCAATCAGCCCAATTTTTATATTGGTGTATCACCCATTTCTATTTTTATTTTTCATCTACTGTTATAGTTTTTTATTTTTTTGTCATCCCTCTCCCTTTTGCTAGTGCAGTTTTAGTGTAGTTTTGTGGTAATTTTAATTTCATTTCCCAATCCATGTTATATTTTTTATATTCTAAGTTTATTTTTCTATTGTTGTCTTTTATTTTTTCTTCCCTTGTTTTCTAGCAAGTTAATCCAATCCAGTTTAGTTTGTTATTTTTAAGAAGATCTAGCTCTTTTCGGAGGTATTTTCCTCTCAAGCAGTCCCACATGAGAGGGGGATTCCCATGTTGATGTTGTACACAGGTGTACTGTAAGTGTACATTTTTAGACATCAATAAGAACAACCAAAAAACATGAGCATAGCATATATCCATCCATTCATAGGGTCAATGGAAGCAAACTACCATTTATTCATTAGGTTAGCGAAAATTATTTATCATTACATCAGTATCACATAAAGCATGCACCACATGGCACTAGGCCAACATCCACATAAATATAACATGAATTGGTACACACATTGAGTCCTTGCTTTCACATTGCTCAACTTGAATTGAAGTCCTCTCATTACATGGTGGCACAATGACCTTTCACTTAGCCCGAGGTACAATACAAATAAAGGGTATGGCATGACAAAATGGGTGCACATTTGATTCATAGGTTGCAGGGCTTATTGGTTCATCCAAATAACACACAAGATCTTGAGGAGCTCACACAATAGAATGTACGACATGGCATAGTAGTAGCATACTTTTCTTGAAGGTGCTTAGTTTTCCCAAATGCAAAGAGCATGGGTCCTAAGACCCTTCAATGAACATGTGCCCCCTAGGACTCCCTGATAGGGATAACTTTACTGTTCAATCTGATTCCTCATCTAAGGCTTCATCCTCCTGGTTCCTCATCAAAATTTACTATGTCGGTGGTTCCTAACCATTTGTCCTTCAAGTAGCTTCGACGAACCTCAATGGTTTGAGGGATGGTACACCTCCTTGATGGGGAGTTGTTTCATTTCCCTCATTGTGTACATTACATCGTAGATTACTCATCCATGCTCCCACTCGTGATCTCAACCGGATAGAGCATGTGGGAGTTTATTTGGGTTTTCAAGGCACAACCACCCCACCACAATCCTCCCCCACTTAAATTCAACACTATCCTTGCTGTCGGCACAAAGGTGTTGAGTACCCAAACTAAGTGAGTGTTGGTGGTGTTGGAAATTTGAGTGATTTTATGTTGTAATTGATTTCACATGGATCATTGATGTCAAATGGATCACATTGAGTTTTGGTGGCCAAAGCATTTCATAAATAAGCATTTATGATATTTTGGAGAGCATGGATATATACAGGGTTTTTTGAAAACCAAGGCAAGCAAAATAAAATGTTTTATTTAAAACTATGAATGGAAGATTTGAAATGGATTTTTCTTAAAACCCAGGTTGGCTTTTTGTTTCATCGAAAAAGGTGCCCGATGATGGAGATATTTAATTTTAAATATTTAAGTTTAAATTTTATATTATTTAAAATTTAAATTTAAAATTAAAATTAAAATTTAATATATAGCGCTGACATCAAATAAAGGAAAAGGCATAAAACTAATATTTAAATTATAGCGTCGACGTTAAAGGAAAGGAGGAGGACATATATATATGCCCAATTTATTTATTTATTTCCCTAAGCACTCGATTTGATATTTAAATTTGAATGGTAAAAGAGCTACGCATCGTGTGTCGAAGTGTGTGTGAAAAGGGTTTTAAAAGGCTTACGATTTTTGCATTCATTGAAAAGACTATTGTGGAGTAAATTAAAATATATAGGCCTCCTTGGCCTAGTGGTTCATGCACTGTGTGTGAAGTAGGAGGTCCTATGTTCGATTCTTGCCAGAGGTGTTTTACTGTGTTGAAACACGTAAAGTGTGTTTTGTTTTCGAAGGGCATAGATATTCACAGCATAAGGTTTTATTGTGTGCTCCTTTTGAGCATGTGAGGGCGTGTGGCCCAATGGCAATTTTTTTTTGGTTAAGGAACTGAGCAAAGAAGGTCATGAGATTGAATCCCATAAGGGATAGAGGTAAGTTAATACTTTTTCGATATATTTTATTTTTCTAAATTTGCCCTAGGAGGAATAAGGGTTATGATGCATGTTTAAAAAGAAGATATTTCTAGTGATTTATTTTTTAGAAGTATATCATATTATATATCGTTGGAAAGCTTATTTCGAGGAATATTTTATTAAATTGCTTAGAGGGAGAAATAATGTGTGTGTAAAGATATATTTCTGATTTTGTAAAGAGGTTCAAAAGTGAAGGTTGCTTTGTTCTTTTTCAAAAGAGATCAATTCATTTATGAAGGCACATGGTGTATGTTCTTGAGTAGGAGTAATAAGGTGTTATTTGGATGTTATTGTTGTGTTATTAATTAAGATCTCTAACCCTTGTTGAAAGTTAAAAAAGAAAGTGTGTTGAGTGAGAAAAATTTTGTGGACAACCAAAAGGCTTCTTCATCTTCATAAAATGTATGGGCACATTCTCCTATTGATTGTTTATGGTGGTTGATTTCTAAAATATCATTGGAGAGAAAAGGATTAATTGTGGTTTCCTTTTCGAAAGTAGTTGGTTGAATGCTTCAAGGTTTTATGGGTTGATAGTTGCTATTAAATCTTTTTTTATAAGCATTGTTGTTGAAGCCATTAGTAGTGTGAAAAACCTGAGATAGGATTTGAAAAGAACATGAGTATCATTGTTATCTGATATTTGTGGTTGAGCATTATTGGAAACATTTGAGTTGGTTGATACATGCTTGTAATAGGGTTTGTAAGAAAGAGTTGTTCCTTGTGGTAGTTGGTTGAAAAGAGTTTTTTGAGCCTATTCAAGTGATTGTGTCAAGTGGTTGTTCAAGTTCCATGAAACAAACTATTCTATATTCTGGATTTGAGTTGAGATTGAGATTTGAGGATAGAACATATTGAGTCTCTAACAATTCTCTTTATGCTTCTATAATATTGATTTGATTGGAGAATGATATTTGAGTATAGAACATATTGAGTCTCTAACAATTATCTTTATGCTTCTATAATATTGAATTGAGTAGAAATTGAGATTTGAGGATAGAACATATTGAGTCTCTGAAAATTCTCTTTATGTTTCTATAATATCTATTAGAGTTGATATTGGATTTGAGTATAGAACATTTTAAGTCTGTAAAAATTCTCTTTATGCTTCTATGAGATTGAATTATTGAGCAAGTTCTTGGTGAGCTTGCTAGTGAAGATTTGAGCAAGTTCTTGGTGAGCTTGCTAGTGTAGATTTGGGAAAGTTCTTGGTGAGCTTGCTTGAGCAGATTTGGACAAGTTCTGTGTGAGCTTGTTGAGAAAATTTTGACAAGTTCTATGTGAGCTTGTTGAGCAGATTTTGAAAAGTTATGTGTGAGCTTGTTAAGCAAGTTCTAAGTGAGCCTATTGAGAAGGTTCTAAGTGAGCCTATTGATAGAGCTTTGGAGGTGACAGAGTACAAAGGGCATAGTCTCAGTGGATAGAGATACAGTAGCCAGGATAGTTGAATATAGATCTGAGTTAGGATTCTTCAAATAGAGAGAGATCCACTAGTCAATGTAGTAGAGAGACAAAACCTTATAGAATATCACTAGCCAGAGTAGAATGGGAAACAGTTCTCCTGTGGAAGAGATCCACGAAGTTGATATTAGGGGATCAGCATCTCCTTTGGATAGATATCCATAAACATTATAATTGGGAAGGATTCCCAAAGAGATTTATTGAGAAATTTTAAGTAAAATATTTTCTTCGTGGAGTAGCCCACATTGGGTGAACCACGTAAACTGTGGTGTCTCTATTTTGTATGGTTTTTTGTGCATTGCTTGATTACTGCTATTGATATTGTTGTCTATACACTGCATAATATTGAATTAAAAAGAAAAGTAAAAAGTGGTCTTATATTTTTCACCCCCTCAATATAAGCTTGTGTTCTTCAATTGGTATCAGAGCGGGTTCCTTCAGAAAGGCTAACATCTTAAGGGAAGATTCTACAAGAACATAGATGGCTTCATAGAATGGATCATCTACAAATAAGGCTCCACTATTTGACGATAACAATTATTCTTTCTGGAGTATGAGAATGAAAAACTGCATGATATCACAAGGACATGAGGTATGACAGATGGTTGCAAAATAGTATAACGTTGAAGGTGATCCCAAGGAAGATGAGACTATCAGGAAATTGGTTGAGATCAATGCAAGGGCAATGAATTGTATTCTAAGTGGGCTATGTGAGACAAATTTTGTAAAGCTTATGGTATGCAATTTAGAAAATGAAATATGGACCAAGTTGTGGAATACCTATGAAGGAGATTCCAAGGTAAATTTGGTAAAACTACAAAATCGTAGAAAAGAATTTGAGGAATTGAAAATGAAAGATTTTGAAGATATTGCACAGTTTTTACTTCGATTTGATGATATTGCTACCATGATGAGAGGTCTAGGATTTGAGATGAAAGAATAAGATGTTACTCAAAAGGTTTTGAGATCACTTCTCATGAAGTATGATGTAAAGGTTTCAGCAATAGAAGAAATAATGGATATCAACAAGTTAACAATGGAAGAACTACAAGGAACTCTCAGCTTATGAGATGAGGAGAAGTAAGCATCAGGTTATAATAAAATAAATTGCATTCAAGGCTTCAAACAAAAATAAAGGGAAATTTCTAGAGACAGATAAAGATTTAGATAATGATAAGGAAGCTAACTTCATCAAAAGAAAAAGGACTTAAGAAATTACAGGGATATGAAGAAAGTCAGATGCTACAAGTGTGGTGATTTTGGTCACTATGAATACAAGTTTCCACATGGAGAAAATAGTGATGATGAAAAACAGGGTCATAGAAGAAAAGAAGATGGAAAACATAAACATGAAAAAGATGACAGATACAATAAAAATAATTTTGAGAAGAAATATTTTTACATTGAAGAAGCAAGTGATGGTTCAGTTCACAGCAATGAAGACCAGTCATATGAAGAAGAATGTACATTCTTTGGAATAAATGATGAAAAGGAAGAACATCTATTCCTAGGAATAGAAGGTGAAAGAGAACAATGCTTTGTGTGTGGTCAAAAGATCATAGATCAAGATATTGTAATGGCTTCAGTAATAGTGAAGATGAGATGGCACATCAAGGAAATAGATATGGTCAAATAAATCTTGAGAGTTTATTTGCTATAGAAGATTATAATGATCTTAGTGATAGTGAATATGAAGAAGGATTTTTCTATGGGATAAAATAAATAGAAGAAGAACATTCACTCCAAACAGAAGAAATCCCACTTTTGGAAATAGAAAAAGAAGTTAAACAAGAGAATATTGTGAGAAATACAAATCTCAGTTGATCTAAAGGAAGACTTCAATGATATCCATGAGCAACTACAAGAGGTTAAGGAGAATATAAAATAATTGAGATATTCCCTACTTGAGAAGTTTGATCCATCACATGACTCAAAAGGTCAAGATATTTTCACTAAGAAGGAAACATGTATTTTAGAGACAACAAAGATGGATGCCAATTTGCTATTTGACACAAATAAATAGAAAGAAGAGGAAGGTTCCAAAGCACCAAAGGTCTCATATTTCAGGTCTGGGGAATCACACTCAAAAGGAAAGGAAGTTCTAAAATATGAAAGCAAGGAAGCACCTAAGATTTATGAAGAAAGTTCCAAAGTTCCTATGGCTCCAAACATCCAGTTTGGATCTTGTTTTGAGATAGGTGAATCAATTTCAAAAGGAAAATAAATTCTTGAAGAAGAAATTAAGGAAGAAGATTTAGATGCTACAAATAACATTCAAGGATACAATGCACAAGTCAAATATGATTACAAGTATAATGATCAAGAAACGATCCATGGATCAAAGAAGTATGATTTTGCTAGAAGAAACTTCAAAGGAATAAGGTATGGTTTTCAGGGACATTACTTCTTATGCAACAAGATTGGTCATAGAGATTATCATTGCAAATAAAATGAGCAACATGGTTGTGGTTTTAGATCTACAAATCATAAGTCATGGTCATAATGGTCATGAAAATAGAATTTCACAATATAGGATTTAAGAAAGGAATGGATATGGAAATTATTTCAAGAAAGAATTCAGGATATGGGCACCATCCAAGGGCTACAATATCAAGTGATTTAATTACAATAACTTTGGACATATTGCAAAATGGTGTAGGAATCAATTCCAAGCAAAATCAAGACAAGAAGGTCAAACAGGTTCAAGACAAGAATATCAAGTAACTCATCAAGAGAAGGATATCAAAAAAATATGGAAGGAAGTTTACAGAGAAAATAAACAATGTAATATAGGAGTAAATGTAATCTCACCCCAAAATTAATCACCTCAATAGAGAATGTGGTGAGGGGGCTAAGCTTAAGAGTCATATCTTTTAGCCCCATAGGTGTCCCTTTTGCCATTGATGTCAAAGGGGGAGAGATTTGAGTAAGGGGGAGAGCATTGATTTAGGGGGAGCAGCCTCCAAAGAGAGCATTGAGTTAGGGGGAACAACCTCCATAGAGAGTATTGAGTCAGGGGAGCAGCTTTGATTCTCAAAGATGATTTTTGTAGTGATTTTGGTGATTTACAATAGAGGTGTTGCCATCAATGACAAAGGGGGGGATTGTTGGAAATTTGAGTTATTTTATGTTGTCATTGATGTCCAATGGATCACATTGAGTTTTTGTGGCCAAAGCATTTCATAAATAAGCCTTTATGATATTTTGGATATCATGGATATATACAGGGTTTTTGTGAAAACCAAGGCAGGCAAAATAAAAGGTTTTATTTAAAACTATGGACGGCATATTTGAAATGGGTTTTTATTAAAACCCAAGTTGGATTTTTTTCATCGAAAAATGTGCCCCGATGATGGAGATATTTAATTTTAAATATTTAAGTTTAAATTTTAAATTATTTAAAATTAAAATTAAATTTTAATTTATAGCGCCGACGTCAAAGAAAGGAAAAGGCATAAAACTAATATTTAAATTATAGCACCGACGTCAAAGGAAAGTAGGACATATATATATATATATATATATATATATATATATATATATGTCCAAAGTTTTGATTTATTTCCCTAAGTGCTCAATTTGATATTTGGATTCGAATGGTAAAATAGCATGCGCATCGTGTGTCGAAATGTGTGTGAAAAGGGTTTTAAAAAGCTTATGATTTTCACGTTCGTTCAAGAGACTATTGTGGAGTAAATCAAAACATATAGGCCTCCTTGGCCCAGTGTTTTGTGTGCTATGTGTGAAGTAGGAGGTCTTGCGTTTGATTCTTGTTGAAGGTGTTTTGCTTTGTTGAAACGCGTGAAGCGCGTTTTGTTTTTGAAGGGCACAGATATTCGTGGCACAAGGTTTTGTTGTGTGCTCCTTTTTACCATGTGAGAGTGTGTGGCCCAACGGCAGGTTGGATGTGGTTAAGGTGCTAAGTAAGGAAGGTCATGAGATCGAATCCCATCAGGGACAGAGGCAAGTTAATCATTTTTAGATATATTTTATTTTTCTAAAGTTGCCCTAGGAGGAATAAGGGTTATGATGCATGTTTAAAAAAGGAGAGATTTCTGGTGATTTAGTTTTTAGAAGTATATCATATTATATATCATTGGAAATATTATTCGATGGCTATTTGATTAACTTGCTTAGAGGGAGAAATAAGGTGTGTGTAAAGAGATATTTCTAATTTTGTAAAGAGGTTCAAAAGTGAAGGTTGCTTTGTTCTTTTTCAAAAGAGATCAATTCATTTATGAAGTGACATGGTGTATATTATTAAGTATGAGTAATAAGGTGTTATTTGGTTGTTATTGTTGTGTTATTAATCAAGATCTCTAACCCTTGTTGAAAGTTGAAAAAGAAACTGTGTTGAGTGAGACAGATTTTGTGGACAACCAAAAGGCTTTTTCATCTTCATAAAAGGTATGGGCACATTCTCCTATTGATTATTTATGGTGGTTGATTTCTAAAATATCATTGGAGATAAAAGTATTAATTCTGGTTTTCTTTTCAAAAGTAGTTGGTTTAATGCTTCAAGGTTTTTTGGGTTAAGAGTTTCTATTAAATCTTGTTTTATAATAATTTTTGTTGAAGCCATTAGTAGTGTGAAAAACCTGAGATAGGGTTTGAGAAGAACATGAAAATCATTGTTATGTGATATTTGTGGTTGAGAATTGTTGGAAACATTTGATTTGATTGATACATGCTTGGACTAGGGTTTTTAAGAAAGAGTTGTTCCTTGTGGTAGTTGTTTGAGAAGAGTTGTTTGAGCCTAGTCAAGTGGTTGTGTGAAGTAGTTGTTCAAGTTACATGAAACAAACTATTCTATATTCTGGATTTGAGTTGAGATTGATATTTTAGGATAGAACATATTGAGTCTCTAACAATTCTATTTATGCTTCTATAATATTGATTTGATTTGAGATTGAGATTTGAGGATAGAACATATTGAGTCTCTAACAATTCTATTTATGCTTCTATAAGATTTATTTGAGTTGATATTGAGATTTGAGGATAGAACATATTGAGTCTCTAAAAATTCTCTTTATGCTTCTATAAGATTGATTTGAGTTGAGATTGGATTTGAGTATAGAACATATTGAGTCTCTAACAATTATCTTTATGCTTCTATGATATTGAATTATTGAGAAAGTTCTTGGTGAGCTTTCTAGTGCATATTTGGGCAAGTTCTTGGTGAGATTGCTTGAGCAAATTTGGACAAGTTCTGTGTGAGCTTTTTGAGCAAATTTGGACAAGTTATATGTGAGCTTGTTGAGCAGATTTGGACAAGTTCTGTGTGAGCTTGTTAAGAAGGTTCTGATTAAGGCTATTGAGCAGGTTCTGAGTGAGCCTATTGATAGAGCTTTAGAGGTGACAGAGTACAAAGGATAGAGTCTCAATGGATAGAGATCTAGCAGCCAGGATAGTTGAATATAGATCTGAGTTAGGATTCTTCAAGTGGAGAGAGATCCACCAATAAGTGCAGTAGAGATACAGAGTCTTCTAGAATATCACTAGCCAGAGTAGAAGGGGAAAGAGTTCTCCTGTGGAAGAGATCCATGAACTTGAGATTAGGGGATCAACATCTCCTTTGGACAGAGATCCATAAACATTGTAATTATGAAATATTTCCAAAGATATCGATTGAGAAAGTTTTAGTAAAATATTTTCTTCATGGAGTAGCCAACATTGGTTGAACCATGTAAACTGTGGTGCCTCTATTGTATATGGTGTTTTATGTATTGCTTTATTACTGCTATTGTTATTGTTGTCTATACACTACATAATATTGAATTGAAAAGAAAAGTAAAAAGTGATCTTATATTGTTCACCCCCCTCTTAGTGTAAGCTTATGTTCTTTAGGTGGTAGCATCCTTCTTAGGACCATACCTTGACAACATGCACTACCCAACTCATATTCATTGTTGTGCCTCATCATTTAAGGTAGACCGTCATTGGCTTGGTTCAAACCTCCTTATGCATTGGGGTATGGAGGGTCTTTGCCTCTACATCACTTGGAAATGAGGTGAGCCTACATAGGTCTCCTAATCGATGACATAAGCCTCCCATTGAAGTCCCATTTGATGCAACCATATTCAACTGAATTGATCCTTTCAATGGCATTCATCACCTATTCGGCCTCCTCTCCCTTTGATGGGTCCTCATCCTCATCTTGTTGAGTTGTAGTGATATTTTAATATTGCGGGTAATCCTAGTCACCTGGCAGTTGTAGTGACTGGTTATCAATACAGTTCAATAGGATGGGTAGATCACCATAAAGACACTTACATTTTTACAAACCCCTTATCTATTGGGGAAAAACAAACTCAATCACTTACATTTTTACAAACCCCTTTTCTATTGGGGCAAAAATAGACTCAATCACTTGCATTTTCAAAAAACCTTGTTTATGTTAGGGAAAAAATAGAATCAATCATCTACATTTTCATAAACCCTTTTCTGTTAGGGTAAAATATAGAATCAATCATACACATATCAAAAACCCCTTCATCTATTGGGTAAAAAATAAAATCAATCATTGTACTTTTCACAGTCATTACATTTTCCCATGTCAAAAATTCTTTCATATGTTGGGATAAAAATAGATTCAATCACTTACATTTTCACAAACCCCTTCTTTGTTGGGGAAAAACAGGATCAACCACTTGCATTTTACAAAAATCAATTTACATCATTCATATCATCTACATATCACATCATTCGTTTCATTCATCATTACACCTTCATTCAACATTTGCATTTCAACACAATCAAATCCATCAACAATTGTATTTACATTCAATATTTGCCAAGTTCACCTACAATTTCAATTGAACCTCATATCTAGTGGTCTATTCTATCTTCTTGGTGATTACAATGATTGGATGTCCATGCAATTCATTAATATGAGTAAATAACCATAAGGACACTTAGCCATATTCATCATCCAATATCTCCTTTTTCAAAAGTAAAATTACTTTTGGTCTCTAATATTTTGAGTGAGACTATTCCAAGTTAAATTTTCTCAACAACTATCATTGATGCCCCTTTCCATGGGGTTCCCAACATGGATAAATTTCATCATTTCTTTTGCAATTACACCAGTATCCAAGGATGTAGGTCGATTAAAGTGATTGAGCAATTGTTTAGGAATTTTATGTGGGAATTAGCTACAATCATGAGTGGCCCTAAGGATAGACTATTTTCTCATTTTTTTAATTTGCATATTTGCATTTCAATGACACCAAAATGCACTTTCTTTAATAGCATGGAATCACCCCAAAACTTGGGACAACCAAATTTGATTTTTGATTTCCCATAGTGGGATATATCTTACATGATCATGGCATCTACACTTAGAAAAAACCCTTTCTCTATTGGTACAAAAATAGAATCAACCACTTGCATTTTACAAAAATCAATTTACATCATTCATATCATCTACATCATTCATATCATCAACATTTACATCAAACCCTTGCACTTACATCATTCAACTACATTTTTCATCACATAATCCAATAAATTGGCTTGTGAGATTCATTCACCAACTGAGGGGGTAAGATACACATACAAATTATTTTATCTTCAATATCATATTCACATTCCAAGGAAAGAAAGATGCTTCTTCACCAAGCCAAACCAGGTGTCTTTTATTTTTTCACTACATTGTGTTTCACACAATGTGGTACAAAAAGAGGCATTTGTAGACACCAAATTCTAGCCACTTATCATCCATATGTATCCTCCAATCACAACCATACATTAAATATATATGTGTGTGTGTGTGTGTGTGTGTGTGTGTGTGTGTGTGTTTGTTTGTTTAAAATATATTTAAATATTAATATTTTATATATTATATTTATAAATATTTAATAAATATATTTGTATTTATATGAATTAATCCTAGTCATCTATCACATTTTAATCTCAACCATCCATACACCTTAATCCATGCCACTTACCCAAAATTAATCTCCACCCTTCCTCATGTTTTAATATCGATCGCCCATTTTGTGTCATTGAAAACCTAACATGTTTAAGAGTAGATTATAAAAAGTGATTCATTTTTATGAATCAAGGCCTCCCAAATTTGAATTCATTCTAAAGACCACTAGTCCTCGAATGCTTTCAGGTTTCCACACGACCATCAACATCAGAATAAAAAGTAGATATCACAAGTGACAAGGTAAACGATATTATTTGCATTATTTTACATCCTTGTATTTTTTTTACAGTTTCATTCTATAGTATCTAGGGTTTAGGAGTATTTATTCTTTAGAGTATCTCATGTAGTGGAGCCCTCATAGGTATTACTGATCCCTTTGTATTGTTTTTTGTTTACAGGTACAAGGATCATCTCTTGGAATATTTTGAAGCTAGGATGGCCCACCAAGGATACACAAGCCCACCCACAACCTCATTTGGATCGAAGATGAGTGAAGAAGATACCAACTATTTCATTGAAATAGCGCTTTAGAAACCATACCATTTATATTATTCATATCAAAAAGCATTCTAAAACCCCATATTGGGGTATATTTATTTGTATAACTTAGAGATTTATTGATAATAATAAATATTATTCATTTTGTGCATTTTTGTGGAATTGTACTATGCTTTTTGGTGTGTTTGCTTTTATCTGTGTCTTGGTGTTGCACGTGTTTTATTTACAACAACCACTAAATATATGCAAAAATAATGCAAGGAAAGAAACTTGGGTGGAAAAATGGGACATTATCACAGAAAGTAGCATCTCGAAACCCCACCCGACAGTTTTTGAATAATAAAAAATTGGTTAAGGTTAAAAATGAAGGGTATAAAAATGAGACTCCATCAAAAAAGTAAGCTTCCCAAAAGTCCACCAACATTGAGAGAAATTAAAAATTAACAAAATGAAAAGAAATGGAAAATTCACAATGTGAAGAAGAATGGACGGAGAAATATGTTACCCCATCCTGATATCATCCCAGCCTGCCATAAAGAAAAATAAAATTTGGCTAAGAGCTTGGGCAGAAACATGGGATATTGTTAGAGAAAATTAAAACCCAAAACCCCACCCAAACTTTCAGGAAAAAATATGGGACTCCATATAAAAATGAACATCTCAAAACCCCACCCAACTTCATTGGCAAAATTTTTGGATATTAGCAGACAAATGAAAACTTGAAACCCTGCTTGTGCTTGATAAAAGGTAAATCCTAACACAATGGAAATAATGCCCAATAATCTAAAATAAATCATTCTTGACGTATTTAAAAGTGAATTTTATCAATGGAAATTAATGCTCGAAAACCTTGAGAAAAAATGAGATTATTTCTAAAGAAAAGAAGGGCGGAGAAATGGGTTGCTACCACACTTCAATAGCATATCAAAATACTGCCACAAAGAAATTGAATAATTTTCTAATTCTTAGCTTGGTCGAAAAAGTGGTATTCATTGCACTTTAGGAGCACTCTGAAACCCCACCTGCACTCAACAAATAAATAAAGCCTAAGAGGATGAAGAAATGGGACTCCATCCATGAATGTGATATCTTGAAATGTCACCCATGCTCTTGGGTGGAGAAATGGGACTCTATTGAAGAAGTAAGCATCCCAAAGTGTCGCCCATACTCATTGTTGATAAAATGGAATATTGATGTAAAAAGTGAGAAACCCAAAGCTCTGCCCAAGAAGTACAACCATGCAAATTGAAATAAAGCTCCATCCATGGAAATGAAGCTTAGAAAATGGAAAAATAAAGCCCCAACAATTGGAAATTATTTTGGCAAATAGAAATGGAGCTCTAGCATTAGAAAATAATTCTCAGTAATCTAAAAGGGAAGTTTTGCAGTGAGCAATGATTGAATCCTAGGAAAGCATGATCTTAAACCTAAAAATATATCTTACGGGAAACCTTAGAAAATAATTTAAAAAATAAATATTGAACATTAGGAAAATTAAAATAATTAAATTGATTATTTTTCTAATGTTCTAATCTTTGCTTTTTTATTAATTTGTAGAAATTGGTTGGTGGTCGCAATAATGACAGAAGTAATGGCAACATTAGAATTTCAACATCAACCATGCAAGGATAGCTATGCAGATATGGAAGACGCATAAAATTGATGATCAACCCAACTTGCAAGGTTATGAAAAGTTATTGAGACATGGTAAAAAATAATGCGCATTGAATGAACATAACTACAACTAGCTAGAAAGTGAAAACATCTACACATAGTCTCCATTTGATGAATATGAGATCGAATCATGTCTTCTCCATTTATGGCAAGAAACTTAGGTAGATTTTTGGAGCGGTTGGATTTCACTTGAACTCTATTATTATATGTTTTATTATGTAAAGCCCATACGGTGGGATTTTTAATATTGTGGTTTAAGACCTTAGGAGTTGGGTATTTTTTACAAGATTGGGGTATATCCTGAGTTTATATATTCTCCTATTGAATGTAATCGAAGGATGCAAAAACTTGGAATAGAAGACTTATTGCAATATTTGATAAATCTTGTTGGTTTCTCTTCATTTTGTACCTGAGGTTGGTGTGACATTATCTTCTAAAATATCATGGCCAAGAGCCTAATATTTTTTAGATTGTGATAAGTGAAATTTCTTCTATTTTTGTCTCACTAAGTATTTATTTGATTTGATTGTAGATCTAAAAATTATTGAAATTGTGCTATGTTGTTAGTTTTATTTTGTTTGGTGTACTTTAAATAAATTATAAATGAAGGATTCATCTCTATTTCATACTTACTCTATTCTTACTGTACTAGATAGACTGTTGGTAAGAAACACCAAGTGAGGTTGGGACCCCTGCATTTGTAGTTACCTTTCTTTAGATTGGAAAGTTCCCAATTGTCTTTGTCCCATTCTCAAAGTATAAGGTGAAATTAGAAAGTTAGACACCTTCCTCATTTGATTTATTTCATTATAAAGTTGAATGGTATCGTTGAAATTGATAGTTTCAATCTGCAGTTAGATTTGATATCCTATATTTTTTGCTCTACCTTACTCTATTTTTATTTTGAAGTGGTTTCACTTTTATATTTCTTAATATTATTTATTCTTTTAAATTTTTGAAATTCAAGGAGCCATATCAAATAGTTAACTTAAATATTATTATGAACAACACAAACTACCATTGAACACTGATGAACAAAGGTTGAACCCGTTGCAGGTAAAACAAATAGTCTACTTGAAACTATTTGAGAAGTGGAAAAGAGTGATAACATTCAACCCGACTCTATAACTCACACCTTGGATATCTAGCAATATCCTAAAGTGAGAGGGATTTATTCCCATTAAGTGTTATTCATGTTTTTAATGTTTACTCTTCATAGGGTGTGCATGAAATACCAATCAATAGTCACTCTTCTAATATTTACTCTATAAAAGTTCAAGTCATCTCTCTTCTATTCTTGAATAATTTTTAATACCTCTTCTACTCTTATTTTCTCTTATGTGTGCAGGCTTATAGTTGGCTTCTCAAGTCTTTGTGCTAGATTGGCCAGTATTTTCAAAGATGGTCATTTTATATTATGTTAAATGATTCCTAAAATGTTGGCTTCTATTAGAAACTTTCTTCAATGTTGACCATAATATTTAATTTTGACCACAATATTTCTAATGCTTATTCTTTTCAATATTTACTATTTCCCTTCAATATATAATGTTATTCTCCTATATTCTTGAAGCTATATAAAGCAACCTTTATATGTTGCTTTATCCTTCTTCAAGACTATTATGGATTTTTTGATATTCTTCTTATGCTACTTTATCTATGTGGATGATTACTCCACTCTTTCTTCTTCTTTGTAGACTACACTATGGTGATATAATTATTCTCTATAAATGCTTTCTTCTATTTGGAAAATAGCTCCACAATATTCTTCTTCGTCTCTATGCTTTCTTAGTTGTTCTCTTCTCTATAAATTATTTCTTATTGCTTCAATATATATAAGAAGTTTTGTATACTTATTAATCTTAAGAATTTAAAATTATTCTCTATCTCTATAGGAAGATTCCCAAACTTTTGGTATAATGTTGTTCTTCTTATTTGTAACTCTCCTTATCTAAAAAATATTTAATGTCTTAGGTCACACCTAAGAACCCAATATAATTCTTCTCCTTACTAGAGAACCCAATATCAATGTCAAGGTGGCACTAAATATCCCTAAATGATCAACTATATTCTAAGTTGGTTCTACCTCAAACTTCAATTTGCAAATACTCAAATTTTTAAATTTTTAAAACTTCTAATCTTCAATTATTCAAATAAATGTTAGGGTGGCTTTATCTCTGAATGACCAACTTCCTTATACGTTGGTTCAGCCTATCCATCAATATCCAACTTTACTTCTAAGTTTTCCCTTATCTTCAATATATTTGAGTCCTAATCTTCACTATTTTTTCTTCAACCAAGTGGAAAGACCCTAGCCTACTCTACTCAATAAGACATTTAAAAATAGAGTCCAAGTATGCACTACCTTTAAATTGGATAGACTCTAAATTAAATTTATCAAAAATTAATAAAGCTAATTAATAATGGTGGCTAATAAATAAATCTATCAAATTGGATAAAGTTAGGTGGTAGCTATGATACCACTATTGGCTTTGTAAGCCTTAATACCACAAAATATATATAGGTCATCACACAGGTCCCAATATAAAGTATCCTCAATATTAAAGCTCAACATAATCTTATAATAAGTAGAATAATATATGATCAAATTAATATGTATATCAAGTCTTATATAATAAATCAAATAACATTCATTTATATACTAAAATATGAATGTAAATAGCCTAAATCATTCATGAACTATGCATGAAGAAAACTTACAATATTAATTGCTCAAAAATTTGTATACAAGCTTTATTACTCCTCTTCCTCTTACAATCAGATAATGAGATATATGAATTGGATATATTTCCTAAGGAGCATTATCTTCATAATATAGCCATAGTAATGTGACGTGTCAAGCACTTGACTATTGCTCTCCATATGCTAAGTCTCATGACTCTTGGTTTATCAACTTACCACTTTCATACTAGATGGACACTTGACTCTAAGACACTTGCACACATGAATCTTACACTTCTATATGCACTCCTAATCTAGGATACTTGCACACATCCTCACATTATATATTTACACTCTTACATACAAGACACTTGTGCACATTCTCTCTTACATGACACTTGTGCATTTCCTGCACATTGACACTTATATAAAATGGAAAATATAAATCACACTCTAAACTATAGACTCAACCCTAATCTATTACATATTTAAAAATTTGCCATGAAAGCATCATGGGGGTACATTAACATGTACTAAATAACGAAATATACCTCAAAAAAAGGAAAGAGTCCAAGACTTTTTTTAATCTTTTTCTAGGTTGATGTTAAAGATGGACTCATCCAAAAAATCCACCACTAAGGGTTGGCTTACTTCTAAGGGTGCAATTACCAATTGATCACCAATTATTTAACCCTTTATAAACTTTTTATTAATAAAATATAAATCAAATTTGCTAAATCTAGTGGCCCACTTAGTAGTTCTAAATGGAACTATGATTATAATGAAAAAATTTATATATAGTTTCTAAGATTTTTGTATGCAAACACTATAGCTAAGTAGATATTTTCTAAGGGTGCATAGCTAACCTCATAATTTACTATTTTTTGGATAATATAGAATATAAAATGTTCTCTACGTTATCTATCAGACTATGCTAGGATATCCACTAAAGTATAATCAATGGTAGCTATGTATAACAATCAAGGTTTATAAAATTAGATGGTACAAGGACTAGATATAACATGGGATAGAATTTGATATAATCAAATATGGCTTGACATCCATCATTCCATTTGAAAAGCACATCTTTTTTTAGTATCTTAGTGAAGGATTCACACTTGTCAATAATATATCAAATGAGTCTCCTAATGAATTGATTTTTTCTTGGAGACTATAAAGTGGGTTAGTGTTTAAGGAGGTTTCATATTAACAATAATTTATATTTTATCAGGATTTAATTTGATGTCCCTTTGGGATACAGTAAATTGTAGGATATTCCTTGATGTTATCCCAAAGATAAATTTTCAATATTCAAGTGCACCTTAGTCTCTTAAAAGGTGCCTAAGGTCTTAAACATGACTTTCACATTTAAGGAATTGGAAAAGGATGTCATATATATAATATTTTATGATATTGTACATTATACCATGAAATATATAGGTCATGAATTGTTGGTACGTGGCCCTATATTATTTAGGCTAAAGGACATGACTTATAGTAGAAGGTTACCCATACGGTAGTCAAAGTGGTTTTGGACTAATCCTTTAGGGATATCTTAATTTGAGTATATCCTAAGAACCAATCTCTTAAGGATAGCATTTTACACCCTACTATAAAATCAACAACCATGTCAATGTTGGGAAGGGTAGATTAATCTTCCAGACGTGCCTTTTTGATGTCTTGAATATTTTATTTTAATTTATTTTTTTATGGAAAACATCCCAAAAGGGATGCCACTTTTGGTTAATACCCAAGGAATCATGGGTATCCATTCTACCAAAAATTCCTAGGACTCGGACCTCGCCTACCACCTTTGACATACTCAAGGAGCAAACAAACACACAAAACCAATTTAAAAATAAGTAAATAACAACAAAAATAATAAAATAAAATTAAAAACATGCTCCTTGAGTGTGTCAAAAACAAAAGCACAACCAAACACGCACAATAAGATAAAATAAACCACAACACAAACCCCATAGAAAAACACAAGAACCACATAACAAAACACAAACAAGACAAAAACAACAGAACACTACAAAGACATAACCCAAAAAAAACATGAAAAATAAACACAACCAAAACCTAAAAAATTAAAAAATTAAATAAAAATAAAAATAAAAAACAACCAACAACAAACAATAAACAAACACAAAAAACATAGAAAACGCTCACACATAAAAACATAAAATAACACAAACAAGGAGAAACCCAAGAACAAGAACGAAACAAAACACAAGAACAATAACAAAAAACATAAAAAAAAAAAAAAAAACAAAAACAAAAACAAAACACAACAAAACAACAAAAACACAAGAACAACAAAAAACAACACAAAGAACACAAAAACAAAACAAAATAAAAAAACCCACCCACCTTAAAAAACTAAACAAAAAAAAAATAAACAAAACAATGACCTATCTAGACCAGAAGACTATTAAGTCAAGAATCAATAGAGGAAAAAAAATAAAAAATAGAATGAGCTAGGGAACTAAAAAAAACTGAATGAACCAAAGAGAAGCAAAAAAAAAAACAAGAAGAAACTAGGTACCTTCGAACTGGAGCCATCCAAAGAAATGATAGAAAGAAGAGCTTCCCTAATTTGAGAAGCCCACCATATAGGAGGGTGGCCATAACAAGTAAGATCACCTTTGTCCAAAGCCCAATTAGCTAAAGCATCAACACTTTTATTTTGATCTCTGACCACATGATTGTAATCAACTTTCAAAAATCCCATCTGGATTAACTGAATCTTCTCAATAATTATTTTTATTCTCCAATCCACCTTATGATTATTAGAAGGATTCTTCAAGAGATTAATCATAAGTTGAGAGTCAAACTCAACTAACACCTTTTCCCATCCAACCTTAGTAGCCTCCTGAAGGCCTTTGAGGATACCATACCCCTCAGCAAGGTTATTGGAAAGAATACCCAAATTCTCAGCAAAAGTAAAAACTAGGGAGCCATCTAAAAGTCTACCAATTCCTCCCACATTGGCTTTTCCAAGGTTCCCTCTAGAGGCTCCATCAGTATTGACTTTTCCAAAATCCTTAGGAGGAGGTTGCCAATTTCTATTCCTATCCATCTTACTAATACTCACATTCCCTTTAAGTTGGTTTCCCTTAGAAGGTTTAATCTTCAATATTTGCATCACTTGATCCCATCTTTGGTGGGAGTTTTGGGGGTTATTAAGGAGATGATGGACTGATTCAACTAAGTTGGCTATGGTATTTTTCCAAATATAGTGAATATCCTTCCTATCTTGATTAAAAATTCGGTTGTTCCTTTCATTCCAAATATTCCAAAGAAGAATGGTAGAACCCATCCAAACTAATTGCCTAATAAAATGATCAACACCCTCTTGATTAGGCCAATCCCTCCAAAGTTGTTCAAAAGTAAAAAAATTGGACCACTGTAAGTGGTCATTCTCCTCCACAGCTTAGAGTCTAAAGTACACTCAATAAAAATATGGTTGATATTTTCTACATTCTCTTCACACATTTCACATCTAAAAGGGCCATGAAAACCATGCTTCATAAGTTGCTCACCAGTAAGCACCCTACGATGCAATAAAATCCAATTAAAGAACCTCACCTTAGGCTAGAGCTTTTGAGCCCACAATCAATAAAATATGTTAGAAGAATGGTTGGGATTATTATGGCATAAGGTCAAATAACCTTGAGCAACTGAATACTCACCCTTAGTAGTGTTGTTCCATCCAAAACAATCTTTTTCATGGGACCAAGAGAGGGATCTCATATGAAGGATGCCTTGGATATCTTGTCTTTGCATTTCTAGGATTTGAATAGGCCAGTCCTCAATAGGGATCCAATATCTACCAACCTTTGAATTACCAGTATGGTATTGACAGTAATTAGCCACCTTTATCCAATTAGCTCGATGAAGCTCCTCCATCCAAGGCCTCCAATCAAGAAACTGAGTTATCAAAGGCTTGTGACCATCCCAAGAATCTATCCAAAAATTTGCATGTTGACCATTATGAATGATCCAAAATAAAAAAAAATTTATCAAATCCTCACCAGTCTTAAGAACTGCTAAAATGGGAGAACCTTTGGTAGGAAGTTGATAGCGAACAAGGTCTTCAGGACTTTTGTTCTCAGCATATTTAGTATAGAGATTATTGGTCCAAAGAGCATTGGGGTTATGCAACATCCTCCAATATAATTTAGCAGCTAAAGCTTTGTTGTTATTAATTGAAGACCATAATCCTAACTCCCCTTCACTCTTAAGAAGACATAAAGTATCCCATTTCACCAAGGCCCATTTTCTTTTCTCCTTAGTACCACTCCAAAGGAAACGATGACTAATTTGATCCAATTCTTGAAGAACAACCTTTGGGATATTAAAAATGAAAGAAACATAAATAGGAATAGCTTGAAGGACTGATTTTACCAAGGTGATTCTACCCCTAGAAGAAAGCCACTTGTTGGTCCACTTTCCAATTTTCTTCTTGACTTTGTCCAACAACCAATTCCAATATTTATTTTTCTCGCCTTTGAATATTTATGGGAATACCTAAATAAGTGATTGGAAGAGAGGTCTTCTTATATATTATTTTATACAAGACCATGGATTCTTGTTTACCAGAGCAGTGAAAGAAAATAACTTTAGTTTTGTTTTCATTGATAAACTGCCCAATAGCCTTAGAAAAACAGCTAATGATTTGCTTAATATTAGAAGCTTCCTTAACTTTAGCTTTACCTAGAAGAGTAGAGTCATCCAAAAGTTGAAGATGAGAGATAGGTCTAGCTCCATGAGCAATGGTAACTCCTTCAAGGGTTTTCTTTTCCCTCTTTTTGGTTATAGTCCTACCCAAGCATTCAACAAGAATGATGAATAAATAAGGGGATAGCGGGTCACCTTGCCTAATACCTCTGGAAGCTAGGAAATACCGAGAAGGCCTACCATTGATAAGAACTAAGTAGGAAACTGAAGAGATACATCCCATAATCCAATCCATCCAATCCTTAGAGAAACCAAATTGCCTCAAAAATTTGATAAGTGCCAATCCACTCTGTCATAAGATTTGGATAAGTCTAACCGAATGAACATGGAAGGGTATTTTTGCATATCCATGGAATGGATGGCTTCCTGAGAAAGAACTATCTCATCTACTATTTGATGTCCTTCCACATAACCCCCTTGATCTGGGGAAATAATCTTATGCAAAAGAGGCTTCAACCTTTCTACCATGATTTTAGTAATGATTTTGAGAAGAACATTACATAAAGCAATAGGTCTAAAAGCCGAGATATGATCAACCTCTTGAGCTTTTGGAACAAGAGTAATATAAGTTTTATTTATAACCTTCAAAATTTATATGGCTTTCCTGGCTTCTTCCACTACCTCTAATAAATCAACATGAAGGATATCCCAGAACTCTTGGTAGAACTCAATAGGAAAACCATCAGGACCTGGGGTTTTCCCTTTTTGCATTTTAAAAACTACTTTTTGAAGCTCATTGATAGTAACAGGAGTAGTCAAAATAGAGTTCTCCTCAGAAGTGATAAGAGAAGGGATTGCTTGAAGAACATTATGTTGTGAAGCTGAGTCAAGGGGAGTAGCAGCAAAAATATTGGAAAATTAATCAACAACAATAGAGTTCATGCCATCCCAAGTATAAACAACATCTCCAGAATCTAAATTTAAGGAAGAAATAAAGTTGTGAGATCTTTGATCTAGAAGAGATTTGTGGAAGAAATTTGTGTTTCGATCTCCTTCTTTGAGCCATTGAATTCTAGATTTTTGCTTCCATAATATTTCTTCTCTTTTTTCCCATTCCTCTAACTGAGTTGTGAGTTTAATTTCATCTGCACTTCTCTTCTTTGTGAGGCCATCTAAACGGATTTTCTTATTCAAATTTTCAAGATGAGCAATAATTTCATGTTTTTTTTATGAACATCCTCAAACTCTTTCTAGTTCCAAGTCTTGATTTTGGATTTAATGTATTGCATTTTTTTGGCAAAACATAACATCTTAGTCCCATGCCTAGGTTTACCTTCCTTCCACCATTGTTGCACACGAGGTATGAAGGAAATGTCTCTAAGTCACATTAATTGAAAATTAAATGGAGAGAAACTCACATTGGTTTTCCACATTTCCACCATGACTGGCCAATGATCCGAACCAACATTTTAAGAGTCTTCACTTTAGGAATGTGACCATGGATTAAGAAATTTTTGGAGAGCAAAAACCAATCCAATCTCTCCATTATACATGCTAAGCCTTTCCTTCTATTAGACCAATTCATAAGGCCATTATCTGGTTGGAAATCCTCAATATGGAGGTTTGCAATATATTCGCTCATGAGGTCGGTGCTTTTGTCCAAATTTCTCTTTCCCCCCCTTTTCTCATCCAGAGAGAGGATGGTATTGAAATCTCCTCCGATCAAGATCCAAGCTTTAGGAAAATGAGAGATAATATGAGTAATATCCTTCCACTGTCGTCTTTTTTCCTCCAAAGAAGTCAGAGCATAAACAATAATGCAGAGCATAATCTGGTTGGAATATCTACTTTGAATAGTTATAGCCAACAAACCCCAACTGCCAACCATATGGTGAATAACTACCTCTTTTGGATCCCAAAGACAAGCAATGCCACCCGAAGTCCCTTGGGAACAGAGGGAAACCACTTTTCTAGTTGGCCAAATTTTACTGGCAATTAAGTCCATATCCTCCATTGACATCTTTGTTTCTTGAAGGAAAAAAATATGTGGATGATTTATATGAATCATTCCTCTAATTTCATTTTATTTTGAAAGACTCCCTTTGAGTCCTCAAATATTCCAAGTGATGATATTCATTAATACCAAGGCTAAAAAATTTGGGAAGGGTATTAATCTTACCTTCCTCTACAAGATTTTCACCTTATTTTACCATATGATATTGATTGGTTTTGCAACCTGCTTTTTGATTAGAATCCATCTTCAATTTTTTTTCCTATTTCTTGACTTATTCCAATTGAATCTGAGATGGCTTCCAACCTTGAAGAATGATCGTACATAGCCAAAATTTTACTAGATGGTTCAACGGAGTCTATATTGGGACCTGCATTATTTGAAGTTCTGACATTTGAAATATTCTTGTGTAAATTTTCTCCTTGTTTTCTGTTGAAAACCTTTGATTTTTTGGTTTGTCTCTAAGTTGTTCCCTTCATAATTTAAATTGTGTTTCTAAGATTTCAATTTCCATTATTTCCTCTTCCTCACTTGGGATATCATTTGTGGAAAGGATTTCAAACATATTAGCAGATGACTTTGATTGATCCTTCATAATTGGTTTTTTCTGAGTGTTCTTCTTCTTAGGTATTTGGAAACCTTCTGATTTTATATCTTATTTATTTTGATCAATAAATTTATTCATGGCAAATTCTACAATGAAAATGAAGTTCTCATAGTCCACTACTTGCTCCCAAGTGTCTTCCCCAAATTGTAATGTGATCTTTTTAGGTAGGGTTTTGTCAAAATCCATTAAAACACAAATTCGAGCATAAATAATATGTTCAAAATTTTGAGTACAATCAGCAATCATCATAAAAGTTCCTAAAGAGTTTCCAATTGAAGAAAAAATAGTAGGATTCCAAAATTCAATAGGGAGGCCAAAGAGTCTAACCCACACGGGAGCTATAGAAGGCATTTCTTCTTCGACTTTAAATTTAGTATGTCAGGGCTTTATGAAAAGCCTTGCCCTTCCAAAAAACCAAGGACCCCCTTGAAAATTTTTATCTCTATCTTCATTATTAGCAAATAAAACAATAAAATAACCATTTGGATAAATAGAGATTTGTAACTCACCTTTAGTTTTCTAGCTTTTTGCAGCCCAGACTTTGAAAGCAGATAGACTCATACGAAAACCCACGAACCGAAAAATTAGTCCTCTTTTTTCCAAATCTTCAATGCCATTCTGAATGTTACCCATATCAAGCTTAACAATAGGAGTTCCATCAGCTGCTTTAAGACATCCTGACTCCATTTTACTGGGATCAATCTTATGCATTCTTAGAGGTTTATGGGAAGCCCTAATATTGATATTAGCATTGGGATGAGGCTGTCCACCATGAAGGGCATCCCTAAAATTCATTTTTTGGATTGAGTCTTCAAAATTCTTACCCTTGATAGGGGTTTTCACAGTAGAATTATTTTGTGGGTGCACCTTAGCACCAGATTCACTTGAGATATGAGCCAATTTTTGATCTACTTCCTAAAAATTGTTTCGTGATCTCTTTAATCCTTGCCCTAGACGTCGTGGAAAGGTATGATTTTCACTTTTCTTTTGTGCAGCAAATTGGAAGCCGTTTTCACTCCGATGTCTTGAATATATATGTATACTCTAATGCTTCTTATTTTCTTGGATACTAAGACAACATAAGAAATTAAATTAGAATAACATATAACCTTAATAAATCCTATGTTCAAAAACTTTTGAAATTCATCTTTGACCAAGAGTGTGACCTTAGGATTCATCTTTCATAATTTCTATTTTATATGTTTTACACTAGGAGTAACAACCAGATGATGGATGACCAAATAAGGGTCTAAATAAGGCATATCAATGTAGGACCAAGCAAAGATATCCTTAAATTTCTTCAATAACTTGGTGTATTCCTTCCATTCTATAATTATTAGGAATTTACCTAAATCAAGGATTTTGTGATCATTTGATATCCAAATATTGATATTTATGGTTTACTCAATCAAAATATAGGAATCATATTCTAATTGAGGAGGTTATAGAATCACTCCTAGGTTTTCTAAATTAGTAGGGTATATGGATTATTGTTAGCTATCTAAATTTTGTGATACTACTATGATAGAAATTTGGAAAAAATATCTTTTAAAATAAAATTGGTTTTGATTAACATAGCTTGATTAGATATCTTGAGGAAGATTTTACTCTACACCCTCTTGATCACAAAATTCTCATTAGTGATTGGGTTAGGGAATTCTAATGCTAGATAATTTACTCTATCATATTGTGTAAATTAATGAACACTAGGATCTATTTGATGTGGTAGCCTAAATTTGTGATCATCATTCTAGTCCATCCCATTTAAAAATATGGTTCTAGCTAGATAGGATCTACCATAGTTATCTTTTTGATCAAACTCTTCTTCATCATCAAAATAAAAAATAGGATAAAACTTATTACAACTAGGGATATATTTTATCCCATAGCGTCCTAGCCAAACTTTAGTTTACAAGGGTTCTTTGATACCCTAATCATGCAAAATTTATCCTTTTCCTTAGTATACTATATTCTTAGCATTTATTTAGGAATGGGATACACATCTAATAGGAAGTATGAGGCATACTTTCCTTTAGAGGCTACAAAAGGAAGTTTATCAAGGAATATCAAGAGTTAGAATTAATTGGTATCACATTAAAGGGAAAAAATAAATCCAACCATTAGAACTTCATAAAATTAACAAATGCTTAGTTCAATAGGAGAAATAAGGAGTAATAGAAGTTTATTTTTGTTATTTACAAAACTTTACAAAATCAACCCAAAATTGAACTACTATTCTCAAAAGTATGTTATCACTCGTATACCATATCCAAAATCACAAGGGAGTCATAATGCATTCTATAAAACTTGATAACAATAGAATTTATCAAAATTTATCAAGTATTCAATTCATTTGGGAGTCATAAGGAAGTCCACAAAACCTAAGCTCTATAAAGGTTTTATCAAATTAATTCACATCTTTTAACTAGGGAGATATGAGGACTCTACAAAATCTAATCCTTGGATAGGTTTACCAAATTTAATTATTTACTTAACAAAGATATAGTATTCTACAAATGTTAAGGAAATGTATATTATCTACTAGGGAGTCATAAGATAGACTACTACAAAGGATTCTATTATACCACAATGGAAAGAAGAACATATTCTCACACAAAGATACAAGAACAAGGCACACACATTACATCATGCCACAAATACAAAAATAACTCTAGCATGAATGATTCAACAAAACAGAAGAATATGTGATACATTGACTCAGGAGCTAGTCATCACATGACTAGAAATCTACAATGGTTCGACTATCTTGAAATTACTAATGGTTATAGACTAAGAATTGCAAATATCCAAACTTATCCTATACATGGATATGGATGTGTAACACCAAGAAAATCATTTCCAAACTTTCTACTACAAAAATTATTGTATGTTCTTGGATTAACATTCAATCTCATTTCAGTAAGCAAGTTAGTAGAAAGCAATTGGATGGTCAATTTTAGATATATGAATGGGATCAATACATATCTTATCATGAACCAAAGTGGGATAGAAGCAACAAGATCAATCCATGGAAATACATATATCTTAGACTCAATGGAACCTTCACAAGATATTTTTGTATTTCAAAGTAATACTAACACATTTCCAGAGGAACAGGTTGGAGAAAATGAAGAACCAATACACCATAAAGGCAAGCATAGAAGAATCAAAATAAAAAATATGAGAGGTCAACAACACTATGCTCTACTCAACCATCTGCAATATGAAGAAGCAATAGAACCAAATGAAGATACTCACAAAGGAGAAAACAAAGGAATATGGATAAAAGATGATGATATCCCTAAGAAATCCAAAGACCTTTCACAGGAAGAAGATCCATATTGAAGATTGAAATCTTCAAATACCCAAATAATGTAATACAAGGTGTGTTAAAGTATATAGCATCATTTAGGTCATGTAAATGTACCACCTTTGGTACATAGTTAGAGTAGGAGATTACTTTAGGGGGAAGTTAGCTAGTTACTTCAAGAAATGTAATAAATACATTAGTGTCAATGTGCAAGTTGTAATGTGCAAGGTGTCCCCTTGTACAACTAGGTTGAGTGTTGGTCAAGGAATCTATCTTCCTATATAAAGGGCCTCATAGTGAGTGATCAAAGACATCAAGTAGATCAAGAATATCAAGTCCATCAAGTTATTTATGGTAGAGAGCAGTAGTTAGTGGTATTTAATGGAGTGACCATTACCTCCATACTGCATCGTATTTTTACCACTTTCAATTTATAGTATATTATTATCATATTGCAGAATTCCATTCTTTAATATTTTCTACATATTATTAGGGCCTATGATAGATCTCTCCCATTGCATGTATCCTCAAAATCTAACAGGCCTAGTCATCTCCTTCCTGGACTTCACTTGGAGAATGTTGCATTTATGTTCTCTTATATGTGTAATATTATAGCTATCTTCTCAATACTTTGTGCTAGACTAACCACTATTTTCAAAGATGGTCACTCTAGATTATGTTGAATGCTTTCTATAACATTGGCTTCTATTATCTATAATCTTCAATATTAGCCTCTATTGACCATAATATTCGATTATTAATCCATTTTTTCTCTCTAATACCCTTTCTTATTGCTTATTCCTTTTAATTTTATATTTTACTCTTAACTACTTATGTTATTCTGCTTTATCCTTCTTCAAGACTATTATGTATTTCTTATTTTTCAAGACTACTATGGATTTCTTCTTATTATGCCACTTTATCTATGTGGATGATGACTCCACTCTTTTCTCTTCTTATTCTTAATGTTCATTTATCCTATGTGGATTATGACTTCACTCTTTTCTCTTCTTATTCTTAATGTTCATTTATCCTATGTGGATGATGACTCCACTCTTTTTTTCTTAATAATGTTGTAGATTCAAATCTAATGGTGTTCTACTTCTTTGTACTTGATTTATTTCCTCTATGTGGATAATAGCTCCACAATATTCTTCTTAATGTTGTATATTGCACTCTAGTGCTATTCTTCTATGTTATCTTATCTATCTTATCTCCAAAAGCTAAAATTATTCTCTATCTTTGTAGGAAACTTTCCAAAATTTTGTAGTGATGTTTCTTCTCTTTTTATCTGGAATATTCAATGTCTTAGGTCGCACCTAAGAACCCAATATGATTATCCTTCTTACTAGAGAATCCAATATCAATATTATTGTGGCATTGAATATCTTTGAATTATTAACTATCTTCTAAGTTTATTCTACCTCAAACTTCAATCTATAAATTCTCAAATATTCAAATCTTCAATTCTCCAAAAAACTAATCTTCAATTCTTCAAGTCAATGTTAGGGTGGATTTATCCCTGAATGACCAACTTACTTCTGGGTTGGTTCAACCTATCAATCAATGTCCAACTTCTCTTCTAAGTTGACCCTTATCTTCAATATAGTTGAGTCCTAGTCTTCACTGATTTTCCTTCAACCAAGTGGAAAGATCCCTGCATGCTCTACTCAATAAGACCTTTAAAAATAGATTCCAAGTCTACACTACCTTAAAGTGGATATACTCTAAATTAAATTTATAAAAAATGGACAAATCTAATTAATAATGGTGGCTAATAAATAAATCTATAAAATTGGACATATTTAGATGGTAGCTCTGTTACCACTATTAGCTTTTTAAGTCTTACTGCCACAAAATATCATAGGTTATCACACAGGTGCCAATAAAAAATAGCAATAATATTAAAGATAAAAAAATTAATATGAGAAAATTAATATGTGTATCAAGGCTTATATAATACTAAAATAAACATGCATTTTTATACTAAAATACAAATATAAATAGCCTAAATCATTCATGAACTATGCATGAATAAAACTTGCAATATTAATTGCTCAAAAATATATATACAATATTATTACTCCTCTTCCTCTTAAAATTTGATAATGATATATATAAATCATATTTTTTTTCTATTTAGAATTGTCTCCATAATATAGCCATAGTAATGTAACTCTTCAAGTACATCACTATTGCTCTCCATATACCAAGTCTCATGACTCTTGGCTTATCAACTTATCACTCACATACTCGATGGACACTTGACTCTAAGACACTTGCACACATGAATCTTGCACTTCTACATGCACTTCTAATATTGGATACTTGTGATGGGTTGTCGTTAAGCACATCATTAATTCTCAATGAATATATCAATACAGGGTGGTGTCCAAGGCTATTTACAAGAGAAATTTCAAGCAGGGTTGTAGTTCAGTTCATTTGGAAGTAGCAGGTCTTATTGGTGGAATCTATTGTGTGGGTTTTTTGTGTCACTTCTACCCCTAAATTGCATAAATTAAACTTTAATCTATTTGCAAGAATGAAAACTAATTGCTAATTGTAGAAATGAAACCCTAGTTACAGTTGCAAGAATGAAATCTAATTAAATTACAGAATTGAAACTCTAGTTATAGTTGCAAAATTGAAAGTCTATTTAATCTTGCAATAATTGAAATGAAGCATAAAAACTAGATCCTATCAATGCTCTGTAACAGGTCGTCAATCTTCTATATAGGGTTTTGACAGCAAAAACAAGAATGTAGGGAAATTACAGAAAACTTGTAAATTACTGGAAATGGAAATTTGCAGTGAATCAAAAAGTTGCTGGGAATGAAAAGAATAACAATATCTACCATTAATCATATCAAAAAAACATTATGAACAATAATTAAACAACTAGGAATGTTAGTTGTGCAAAAGAATGAAAATGACAAGTTCAGAACTTATTCTACTGCAGCAAAATCAGAATAAAACCTATCTATCAGTCCTCCTCCTAGGTTTGGAAGTGGCCAGCCTCCTTTCTTAGAAGAAGGTTTGAATTATTCTTTAAGTCTTACTCACACTCAAACATAACAAAATAAATGGAATGAAACTGCACATTTATTGCTTCAAAAACATAATTACAATCCTGTTGAAATCTGTTACAGGTCTGAAATCACTATTCTATTATCTCCTTATTTATTTTCTATATCCTCTATCTAATATAATCAATATAATATTATAATAGCTCAACCTGAATGGGAGCTATCTTTTATAGATGCCTAAAATCTAATTACAAACAGAAAATATGGTGTTCCTGATATCCTGTAGAATTTCCTAAGTTTATCCTAGAAGAGGATCAATTTGATCTTTTCCATAAATGGTGGCTTTGGACAGCAAGGACGACAAAGTTAGATGGGAGATATTTTCCCTTAACTTTATCAACCTTCTTATCCCCTTTTCCACCGCCAAAATTCAATCAAGTCAAAAAATACATTCTTTTTTCATTCTGAAGATAAGTGGATCATTTCGAAGATACTGCAATTCTCATTCTAAAGATCCACTCATTCTGAAGATACTACAATTCTCATTTCAAAGATCCGCTCATTTCAAAGACACTGTGTTTTCTCATTCCAAAGATATATGTTCATTTCGAAGACACTGTGTTCATTCTAAAGATATTTAGAATGACCAACTGTGTTGACTCCAAATGGTTTTGGCTACATTTCTCAGGTGTATTAGACCTCACGATCATATTTCAATAGTCTTCATTCTTCCTTGGATGTGAATTCCATGCCTTGCCATTCATTGGCAGCTTGTTGAAATTTATATGGAAAAACCAGTTTTCTGCTGCACAGTAATAAGTCTTTGTACTATTTGCTAAATTTAGAGAAACTAATGCTTAATGATCATCAAAATAAGACTACTGAAGTGTTGTTGTCAACCTAAGTATGACAAGATAACATAAAACTATACAATAACTATTAAAAATCAGAATATAATGTCCTTAACACTTCAATCATGCAAACAGTTAATACACAACACATTAAATCAACTTAACTAGCATATAAGATAATTCACAAGAGTTTTAGGCAGTTTTAACAATTTAAAACATGTTATAAATGAGGCTTATCCAGGCCTCATCATTCCCACCCAACTTATATTAATGCATGCCCTCATGCATTGTAGTGGGCTATGGAGTCACAAATGTCCATACTCATATTCCATGTTTCATAGAACAATTTAGTGCCTGTGTAATTTCTCATGAAGGTTTCTGAGTCATTCTTCAAACTGATCATCTGGTTGGGAATCCTCTTCAAAATAGGAGGGAACCAGATTAATGATTGTTAGAGGCCTGAATCTGAGACCTACCCAATAATGTTGCATAAAGGTATTTCTCTAGATTGAGAAGGCAATGCCTCAGAATGGAAGGGCACTGCTTCAAAGTGGAGGGGCACTACTTCAAAATGAGCACATGTGTCTTCATCTTCCCTAGATAATCCAAGCAGTAACTAAACCAAATCCTCCTCTTTATTTGATGTAGTTGATTGTTCTTCAACTTGTGACAGCCTGCTTTTTAGTTTCTCCACTTTTTGCTATAATTCTCTAATTTTATTTTCATGTTTTTCAATAACATATTTTCTTTCCTCAATCCATCTCATTTGTATTTTTATAACACTCTTGGCTGCTCTCATTTGTTCTGTGATGTCCACCTCCTCTTCTTCATTTGACTCGGAACCTAATACTGACATATCAACTACAGTTTTTTGCTCAACAACGATCTCATCCTCTACTTTAGACCCCTATTCCTATACAGGAGGTTTAATGAAATTATCTATGATTACATCCAAATTCTCAGTGGCTTGTTGCACTTCTATGACATCAAGGCTATCCTTTATGGTCTTCTCTTCAATCATTTTTTCTTTTATCTCTTTTTGTTGGAGTCTTGCAGGACTCCTAGTATTTAATGTATATTTTCTCTTCATGCCTTGTTTTCTTGTGGTAACAGGGGCTATAGGGATAGCTTCAGGATCTTCATTGGGAACTTCACTCTCCTATTCTGACATATAAATAACATCTTTAGAAAAATGAACCCTCTTCTATTTTATTTTTCTACTATCAGTTTCATCCATTCTCTTCTTAGTCTGTGAGGTTGATGGTTCTAGAGAAAAATGCTTTGTTGCTTTTGCTTAGTGTGTTTCCTTCTCTGCAATAGCATTTTTTTTTTTAGCCTTTTCTTCTTCCTCAGTAGCATATTTTTTATAGCAACATTTGTATCCTCTTCTCCTTCATCTTCTTATTCAAAAAACTACATTAGTTAGGGTAGAATAAAACCTATTAAAGCTTCTAGAGTTTCTCCTAAAATGATATTGGCACACCAATTTAATAAGACCATGATGATGAGGGCTCCTTTTTTCCCTCTTGATAATTTTTTGCCATACTCTATAGTTCTCGATGTAGGTATGCTATAAAATTCACTCTAAATTTAGGTTGTTGCCTACCATGCCTGAGGTGGTTTAAAATTTTGAAATGATGCCCTGACAAAATTACATACTACCCTTCATAGGTTGAAAAATCTGGTAACCCATGTGGTTACGTTATTCCAGGGTTCTTTTAGGCTGGCCCTTTCACTTCATTTCTCTGTTCTGATGATGAGAATACTGCTCTCTTATGTTGCTAGGTCACTAATTTCTGGTTTCTATAGAATTACATGGTTTGCTCTTGTTCTTCTTCAGAAAGAACTTTTAATTTTTTTACTTTTCCTTGTAATCATTAGCAAATATGTCTTCAAAAAGAAAATATGGCACACTTCCTTATTCTATGCTCTGAACACCTGGCCATCAATCATTGGACATCCTTGCCATAAAATTTTATTTACTATTTTTAGCTCCTCCATTCTACATGCAACTTTTCCCACATGAGTGGTTATTAGCAATGAATGGTGGTGGCATGTTTGTTGGTTATTTTCCTTGTGATTCTCATACTTCCTCGATGGGTGTAAAATATGAGATGAATCTAACCGCAAGCCAGTTGACATGTGCCAATGATCACATGGAGTAAAAACAATTTTGCTGACTATGTCTTTTTATCCCTCATTGGATGCCACGTGGAAACAAACTATTAAATCTTCATTCTGAAGATTATGTTTCATTATGAAGACTAAGCTGGGCATTTAATTCGAAGATAACCTCATTTTGAATATAAACCTTCATTCCGAAGACACACCTTCATTCCGAAGACAAACCTTCATTTTGAAGATACCGCGGTTATTGAAGATACAACAATCATTCTGAAGACATAGTAGAAACCAACATTTTTCTCTTTCTCCAAGCATGTTTTGTTTATGCCAACTCTTATGAACACTTTTATACTAATTGCTAATTTTCATATACTATATATCAAATATTTACAATGAGAAAAGTGCAAGAAACATATATACCTGGTTAAAACAAGTTAATGCAAGTTTTGAAAGATGACTGCTTCTGTTGATATTCTGCTGAGGATTCCTACAACATTTCAAAAACAAGTGTAGTTGGTGAATTTGTACAATGGTGACTCCGAAATTTCAAGGTTATGCATGCCAAAAAATTGGTTTTCATGCATACCAACCCAGTAGTGCCTTAGAAAATGTTTTCACTGCTAAGTTATTCATTTTTCTCTTTTTTTTTCTTGGTTTCCTTTTTTTTTCCTCTCCTTTTCTCTTTTTTTTTTCTTGATTCTGATTATGCCCATGAAGGATTTCATGATTTCCTTGAAATCATGCCCATGAAGGAATTCATAATCAAAATTTATTCATCTTTTTGTTTTCTATTTTTTTCTGATTTTTTTTTTCTTTTAATATTCAAAGATATGATCATTTGGAATCTTTATCAGAAGAAGAAGTCTCTTCTGTCAAATGTAACTGTGTGAAATACCGAGAAAATTCCACCTTTGTTAGTGGTTTATGATACAACTGTAAAAGATGTCCATTCACCACTAATATCCTCCTTAAATCATCAACTAAAGAAAGTTGAACAACTTCATTCTCAATCTCCCCTAGTTCATCCTTGCTGCTCTTAATGTGATCATCATGCCACATTTTCCATTTTTGTTGACTAAACTCTATTTGGTGAAGTGCTTCCAACCAAAGTTCATCAAATGCATTCAATTGCAAATTTTTTTTTTTTGTACCTACAACTCAATGTCAGCTGCTAAAGATGCATAAAATGTTAGTAAAGCATTAGGATGTTGCACCAATATATCAAACAAATTTGCTCCCTGGTTTTTAGTCAACCAACTATTGTTGTGCAAAGGTTGTTTTGGCTGTATTTCAATTTGTTTGTACCAGGATGATTTGAATTGGTTCTTGGAGAAACATTTTTATTTACAACAATGGAGGCCAAAACTAAAGTATTCTTTTCATTTTCCTTATGTGTTCTAAGAAACTGTGGGTTTTCTGTACAATCATACTTAGGTGTAATAATTTTACCTGAAAACAAGTTAACTAATTTTCCACCTTTTTGTATGGTTTTAGGATATAATTTCTTCTTCTTTTTTGGTTTGCTAAAACACATTTCTTGAAAAATATTATTAATTATTGGTACAACTTGAGGTAAAGGGATTGTAATAGTTAAATGTTCTAATTCCTTTATCAAATATGATTGTGAAGATGTTATTTTTGATATCTCAAACTGTTCAAAATATGATACTTTATTTGATGAGGTATCTTGTTCTTCTTGATGTTGTTTTAGTGTGGATTTGTTTTCATGTTCATTCTTTTTAACTTCACTTTCTACACTGATAAGTGGAATAGGTTCAAGTAGTGGTTCACCTGAACACAATTGAGTTTTAACATAGTCACTAACATTTATTAGGGTTGTATTTTTTGATTCAACCACAGAGACAGGGGTTACCTATTTAACATGATTTGGACTGACCACAGGTTGAGTTGAAAATAGAGGTTGTTTTAATTTTTGTTGTTGTTGTCCACGATAGAAATTATGGATATAATTAGGCAACAAATTTAGTTTTTGGTTTTGATAATGTTGCTGCCCTTTGTACATATTTTGATGTTGTACCCATTGATATCCTTGTAATTTTGGCTATAACCATGATGGATGTTGTTGATTCCATTGTTGTTGCATCCATCCATGTTGAGACCATGCTTGGGAGTATGCCCATGGTGGTTGACTCCGACATTGTTGAAGTGGACCTGAAGCAGACCATGGCATATACCAAGGATTATTTCCCAAATGTGCAAGAAATTGAGAAGCATTATGATATGGAAATTTATGAAAATTATTCCCTTGTCCTTGTCCTACAAAATTGATTTTTTTCATAGGTTGAGACTGTTTTTCAAAGACACTTTTAAGTTCTAGCAATAAACTACATTGATCTGTGGGGTGTCCTAATTGACAAATGCTACATGTAGCAGGTATAAATATTTTGTTCAAAGGACAATCATGAAGAGAGTGTTGCTTTTTACATTATGAACAATAGATGGCTGAAGATTCAGTAGATTCATTTTTTTTATCTAATGTTTTATCATGTACTAAAATATCAGCATCTTTCATGCATTCTTTCAAATCATGTTTTTCATTACCAATTATGTGTTTTCTATGCCTTGAATGAGAGTAATTTTTACAGAGTTTAATAATTTCCTGAAACTTAAGTGCATTTGTATCCCCTCTTCCCAAGATATCTAATGCATCCCTAGATTCATCTTGTAGTCCCCTTAAGAATATGACTTTGCAAATTTCAGGTTCAACACCTCCACATCTCTTATGAACAAAAGAAAATTTGTCTATATAATCTTCTAAGATTTCATTTTCCTCTTGTTTCATTGTAAGAATTTTATCATTTTGATTCTTGACTTGACAATATTCTTTGTATCTCTCCAAGAATATGTTTTCCATCTCATCCCAAGTTCTAATTGAGTCAGGTGCTAAGGTGATAAACCATTGTAGAGCTAACTCTTTAAGAGTGGAAGGAAATAGTTTGAAATTTTGATTTTCATTAGTGTAATCATGAGCTTAACATACAATTTTAAACTCAAACAAAAACATATCAGGATCTTCGGATGTAATTCCCTTGAAAGTTGGTAATACTACAAGTGAAATGACCTTCATGGGAGCATTTTGATTAAGATCTAGTTGGATGGGATTTTGAAAAGTTCTAGGCAGTGCACTAGTTGCACTAGGGTGGAGCACTTTGTTGGATCTACCTTGATTCTCTTGTGAGCCTTCCATTGTAGGTTCTCAAAAAAAATTATAAATCTTGTCAAATTTTCCTGATTGTATGGATTTGTCAAGAGAAAATGGTGTTGAACTACTTAATTTTCCTCCTTGTAATGATTTCTCAAAGGATATTGTAGTGCTGGAAGTGGATGATTGGGATTCTTTGAAAATTCCAACATTTTTGGAAATAAAAAATTTAGACATTTTTGACATAATTTCAACCTCTTGTAAAAATTTTCTTCTTGTGATTTCTTGCTTATTTTCTAAATGGATTGAAATACAATTTACCAATAACAATTACTTATACCAGTCATTACATTTAGATTTTACTCTAAAATTCACAACTTGGCATATTTAATAATTATTGGACTGCTTTTCACCTTCTAACAACACCGTGTTCCTCGAAAACGATGCCAAAATGATGGGTTGTCATTAAGCACATCATTAATTCTCAATGAATTTATCAATCCAGGGTGGTGTCCAAGGCTATTTATGAGAGAAAGTTCAAGCAGGGTTGTAGCTCAGTTCATTTGGAAGCAGCAGGTCTTATTGGTGGAATTGATTGTATGGGGGTTTTGTGTCACTTCTACCCCTAAATTGCATAAATTAAACTTTAATCTATTTGCAAGAATGAAAACTAATTTCTAATTGCATAAATGAAACCCTAGTTACAGTTGCAAGAATGAAATCTAATTAAATTACAGAATTGAAACTCTAGTTATAGTTGTAGAATTGAAAGTCTATTTAATCTTGCAATAATTGAAATGAAGCATAAAAACTAGATCCTGTCAATGCTCTGTAATAGAAGGTTGTCAATCTTCTGTGCAGGGTTTTTACAGCAAAATCAAGAATACAGGGAAATTACAAAAAAATTGTAAATTGCTAGAAATGGAAATTTGCAGTGAATTGGAAAGTTGTTGGGAATAAAAAGAATAACAAGATCTACCATTAATCATATCACAAAAACATTATGAACAATAATTAAACAACTAGGAATGTTAGCTGTGCAAAAGAATGAAAATGACAAGTTCAAAACTTATTCTACTGTAGCAAAATCAAAATAAAACCTGTCATGTCGACTCCTCCTCCTAGGTCCGGAAGTGGCCACCTCCTTTCTCGGAAGAAGGTTTGAATTCTTCTTTGAGTCTTACTCACACTCAGACATAACAAAATAAATGGAATGAAACTGCACTTTTATTGCTTCAGAAACATAATTACAATCCTGCTAAAATCTGTTACAAGTCTGAAATCACTATTCTATTATATCATTATTTATTTTCTATATCCTCTATCTAATCTAATCAATATAATATTCTAATAACTCAACCTGAACGGGAGCTATCTTTTATAGATGCCTAAAATCTAATTACAAACAAAAAATATGTTGTTCTTGATATCTTGCAGAATTTCCTGGGTTTATCCTAGAAGAAGATCAATTTGATCTTTTCCATAAATGGTAGCTTTGGATGGCAAGGACAACAAAGTTAAATGGGAGATATTTTCCCTTAACTTTATCAACCTTCTTATGCCCTTTTCCACCGCCAAAAGTCAATCAACAAGTCAAAAAGTACATTCTATTTTCATTTTGAAGATAAGTGGCTTATTTCGAAGATACTGCAATTCTCATTCCGAAGATCCGTTCATTCCTAAGACACTGTGTTTTCTCATTCCAAAGATATTTGTTTATTTCGAAGACACTGTGTTCATTCTGAAGACATTGTGTTCATTTCGAAGATCTTTAGAATGACCAACTGTGTTGACTCCAAATGGTTTTGGCTGCATTTCTCGTGTGTATTAGATCTCGGGATCATATTGCAATAGTCTTCATTCTTCCTTGGATGTGAATTCCATGCCTTGCCATTCATTGGCAACTTTGTCGGAATTTATATAGAAAAACCAGTTTTCTGCTGCACAGTAATAAGCCTGTACTATTTGTTAAATTTAGAGAAACTAATGCTTAATGATCATCAAAATAAGACTACTAAAGTGCTTCTGTCAACCTATGCATGACAAGATAACATAAAACTATACAAGAACTGTTAAAAATCAAAATATAATGTCCTTAACACTTCAATCATGCAAATAGTTAATACACAACATATTAAATCAACTTAACTAGAATATAAGATAATTCACAAGAGTTTTAAGAAGTTTTAACTATTTAAAACATGCTATAAATGAGGCTTATCTAGGCCTCATCAACTTGTGTATATCCTCACATTACATATTTGCACTCTTACATACAAGATAATTGTGTACATTTGTTCTTACATAACACTTGTGTATTTCCTACACATTGCACTCTTACATTATATTTGTGCATTTCTTGCACATTGAAACTTACATAAAAGGTGAAATATAAATCACACTCTAAACTATAGACTCAACTCTAATCTATTACATATTTATAAATTTACCATGAAGGTACCATGGGGGTAAATTAGCATGTAACAAATAAAGCAATAAAACTCAACAACTTTTGTATTATATCACTCATAGTATTGAACTATGATCTGATAAGCTTTGATCAACTCCTAAACTCTACACTTATAAGACTTAATATCTAATTATTGCCCAACAATTGAGACCTTACCTACTTGATCACCAACTCCATGTCCTTGAAGACCTGCAACAACTTAATTCCTCTTTTTTTAGCAAGTTAGAGGCCATGCACTAGGGTCTCATACTCAACAACATTATTTGAGCAATTAAATTGCAATTAGTATGACTATAGTATCTTTTTTTTGCTTGGTGAGATCAAGAAGACACTAGTACCACCTTCCTTTTTGTTCTTACCACCATGAAAAAATAGCTTCCACATGCCATTCAAGTCCTTAATATTTACTATCTTGGGGATAGAAGGACTTTCCTCTTGAATTAGATAGGTACCCACTCTTATTTGATTGAAAACCTCATAGGAATCTGAATCCCACATCTCAACTACCCACTGGTCTATTTGGTCATTGGGAATAGAGGAGTCGGCTTCATCAATAGATATGTTCGATCTGAACTATCTTTCTTCTACAACATAGGTATACTCAACATCTAACTTGGTCATAATAATATGCTTGACGTGATAGATATGGAAGGATTTTTATGGGATTTTAAGCTTATTTCTATATCTTATTCTAAGTAGAATGTGTGTCTAATCCAAATATAAGTAGCCTCTAATACTAGCAATAAAATTACTTGATAGAAAAATGTTAAAAGTAGTTAGGATTTTAATCACAATTATGTCCTATTGGACTTTAAGATTTGGTAGGCTTGTAGTGTGAGGGAAATATTCCTTACTTGTCCTTAGATTTCAACTAGAGTTACATCAAGCTAGACTACCTCTTTATTGGTAGATTCATATGCTATCCACAATGCATCCACTACTCTTCTAGGCATGACCAAAGTACTTGATCCAAAATCTAGTATGCAATTGTGGATCATTTTGTCTTCGTATGTGAGGGTAAGGTAAATTAGTATCAATCTAGATCTATTTATCTTGGGATCATATATCTATAGAACTATGGTCAAAATTAATTTGCCTAACATCTTTGATCTGTCTAGAGCTTCCTCTAAGTATTTTATTTATTTTGGCATAGATAGGACATCCCAAATAAGTAGTAGCCATTGAGATTTGGGCCTTTGTATAGTAGGCTAGGGAGTTGTAGTCAATTTTAGAACTAGTGTGCACTACCTTGAAGCTTTGAGAAAATTCCTCTTAGCAGCCATTGAGAGGTTTTGCACATTTTGAATAGGTACAATCACAAGGGAAATACATTTTCCTACATTATTTGGCCTACTTTGGGTATTGATACCCAATGGATCAACTCTTCCTTTATCCTCCATCATCTTTCTCAACTCTCATCATGTATTCTAACGAGACCTATAGACTTCTTGGTGCCAAAGTACCTACTTCATTAGAAATAATATATAATTCTTCTTCATCCAAAAGTATCAAAGTCTACTTGAGGGTCACAAAACTTGTCCCTAGGTAAGAGCTTGGTGGTTGGACTTGAGAGGATTCACTTTGACATTTTTTCATCCACCCTTGGGTAAGAAGTGGATTGTTGAGCATATACAACTTTATTAGGCATTGACATGGTTTGTTATAGATGGCTCTTAGGATAAGTATTAGGAGCATAGACCTTAAGGTCCTCCACATAGTTATTTCGTGTGGGAACTATATCACTAATAGGGTTAGAACAAGCTTGTTGCAATGGAGATGGCACAAGCACTATTTGTTGGTTCAAGCTCTAAGGTTGGCTTGAGTTCCACTTGGGATGGGCATTAGAGCTCTGATACCCATTTAGAAGAGGCTTATAGCCTTGATTATATTTTTGTAAGGGAGTTATATTGTTCTGATAGTCAAACTTCTACGCATTTTATTATTTCTTGAGGGTTGTAACTGTTATTCAAAAAGTGACTAACTACAAAAAACGGTTGATGCACCTTTTTTGCATATTTTCAAAGAAGACCGAAGTAGCCCATACGCTAAAGACCAAAGAAAAATCAAAATACACTAAGGAAGAAAAGTGTCACGATTTCACGACATGTCGAGTTTTCATGACGAAAAATAGCAAAGAGGGAAAGCAGAGGAAAAAGTCACGATTTTGCAATGTTGCCCATTTTCACCAAGTCCATCAATAAAAGGGTAGAAGTCAGGGAGAATGTCGCAATTTTGCGACATGGCTTATTTTTGCTAGAAGAATAGCAAAACTGCTAAAGAGACTAAAAGTGTCACGATTTTGTGACATGTCCCTTTTTTGCGACATGTCCCTTTTTCGAGGCCAAAAGCAACAAGAGAGAGCAAGGAGGTAGAAGTGTCACGATTTTGTGACATATCACATTTTCGCTGTCAAAAACAAGACAAATAGCTAAGGATGTGGAAGTGTCGTGATTTTGTGACATGTCACATTTTCGCTATCAAAACCAATACAAAGAGCTAAGGAGGTGAAAGTGTCATATTTTCATGACATTCTCAATTTTTGCGATGCAAAAAGAAGAATCAAGCTGAAGACATAGAAATGTCATGATTTCGCAACATGTACTTTCCCGACTCAAGAAGGGAAGACAAGTAGAGAAACAAAGTATATTTTTGGCAACTAGGGCATTCACTGACATCAGGTGTTGATTTTTGAAGAATGATCAGTTGATTATAACATGGCAGGTCCGCTGGATGATTACAAAATAATAGGCTCATCTGAATTTAGCCTAAAGGAAATCTATCTAATCTACGATAAATCCGTTGTATATTCTTAGAAACTACAGACAATTACTTGTAATTGATTGAGGAAATCTAAATTGTGCATGTATAAACCTTATCTCTAGAGTTGAATATTAAAGATATTTACATGTATTTAGATGAACATTTAGAACCACACTCAGGAATTCATGTTTTCTATAGGAAGATATAAAAAAACTCTGAAGATAGTAATTTGCATCATCATTTTCAGTTGTTGTCAAATATGTACCATGAGAAAATTTCTAGCTTCGGATATATTTCCCTTATCTCTTGTTTCCATTTTGAACCAACCTTCTCTGGAGATTAGACAGGTGATCTCAAGCAAGGTCTGTCTATTCAATGTTGGCAAAGTCTAAGGTGCAACACTATTAACCTAAGGTATATTTTTTTCCAACATTTTTTGGCATGCCCTATGGGACCAGCAAATCCCACAGTATTATATAAGTTTTGGTGTTTTACTTTAGAGCCTTTTATTTAAAAATCTCAAGAAAAACCTACCTGGCGACTCCGTTGCAATAAAATTTAGACCATAAAAGAAAGACCTTGTCTAAATTATTTTGGTTATATAGCCATATAATAACCATATCCTGAGCCAAAAACTCCAAAGAACCCATCAAGTTCTTTGAGATACATCTCGAAATCCTAAAGGCACACCCTATGCTAGTTGCACGATCAAATCCACCTGGCACCATTAGCACCTCTTTAACACCCATTGTAGGAGCATCTACAAGCAATCCTATAATAGTTGTGAATCCTTTAGCAACCATGGCAGCTACCCCCGCCCCAATGCATCTTGTGTAGAATAAAATTGGTCCTTTGAACTTGGGAGCACAAAACCAAATTCCACAAGCTGCACTAAAAGCATTGCCAACTTTTGACGAAACAGGCAAAACAATAGATGAGCACTATTTAGATGTATCATCACTAGCATCTATTTACAATATCACTCAGAAGATGTAATGGTCAGATTTTTGGTTATATCTTTGAAAGGAAAGATGCTCTATTGGTACAGAGCACTTCCCGCTAGATCCATTACTTCTTGGGTAGTGCTTGTTATCCGTCTGGTCGATGAATTTAATATACATGCGGATCCTTTCACATTGCAAAAATCAATTCACTGTCATTGAGAGGCATCCACAAGAAGAAATCTAGGATTTCAACATCAAATTTACCAGAATTCGTGATAGAGTACCGCAGGTCATAAAACCCACAGAAGAACAAGCTATATGCTATTATTTAAAGGCTTTTGATTTAGATCTCAGTATGATAATAATGCAATCCCATGTAACCACTTTTCCTAAGATCTATCTAAAGGCAGCAAAGGGCAAAGCTGATCTCATCGCTACAAAGAGATATCCATCAAAGAGTCTATTACCAATTGTACCAGAACTTTCCCAAGCATTAATTTCTAAACTATCTATACTCCCATCAACATAGACTCTCCTAGCTATAGTTGCACCTCCTACACTACTTGCATTACCAGCCACACCCCTTGCATCAGCTCCCCCGAATGACCAGTACACGACCATAATTGATACAATGAAAATATTTTCAAATGAAATGGCATCCATGAAAAAGAGGGAATCTGAACGGAATCTCTAAGCAAGAATATTTCCATAGATACAAAACTATGGTGCTTCAACGAGTGGTAGAGGGAAAGATAGAAAAAAATTTGTGTATGCGAATGATATAAGAGATAATGGAGAACCCACTAATTTTGATTACTGGTGTACCACTTGCAATGATCCTCATGGAGAAGATTCATGCATGATTCATCAAAATTATATGCAAGTGGTTATCAATGAGAAAGCCAAAGAAACTGGTAAGGGACAAGTGAACATAATCATAGAAGTCCACCACAATTTGGCAATGCCATATGTGGAACAAGTCTCAGTCCTAACAAGATCAGGAAAAAAGTCATTACAAGTCGACCCTAAGGAACTCCAAACACTAAGTTTTTCTCCTGCCCCCAAGGCGACTCCGTAGAAAAACCAGTCTAGTGATAAAGGACGTTCAGACCCTCCTTAGACTTCTACGACTACACCAGGAAAAGAATTTCCTCCTAGAAAAGGGAGTGAGACTCAAGAGCAAGCGAAAGAAAGACTCGAATTTCCTTCATTGACAAAAATACAAAGAACAAAATCCATGTAGGTCTATAGGGACAGATATGACACATCGACTAGTGGAAAGGAGAAAAATATTGAGGTATCCCTAGCTACAACCCTTTTTTTCAAAATTGCAGAAGAAATTAAGAGTACTCCTTCCAAAATAAGCATGTATTATGCACTATGAATTCCTGGTCAAATTGACCTCCTCCAAGAATCCCTAAATTTAAAGAATGATACCTCCTTCTCAAATGTTATACAAGCAAATGTTATGTCAACCTCTGGGAAAAATAGACCGTCCCCATTCTATCTATCTTTGCAAATGGAGGGGTGGATAGTTCACAATTGCATGATTGATTTAGGGGCCGCAACTACGGTGATGATGAAAGCCATATGTGACATAATGGGGATGGAATATACTCGAAGTCATCCTGGTGTGTTGCAATTAGATGGTACTCCAGTAAAATCTATTGGGGTGATCAAAGATATCCCTATTCAACTCCACAGAATACTAGTAGTCGTCATACAATAGGTAGTCGTTGTAGACTTAGAACCATATTTCGGTATGTGTTTATCCAGATATTTCATGGCCAAAATGGGTGGTTATCTATCTCTAGATTATTTTCATTTGGAGGTATCTTTCAAAGGTAAAAGTGTCAAGATCTACAATGAAAAACCATCTACTTTTCATGTAGAAATACTGGAGGAAACAACCACCGTCAACATGATGTCTAAGGAATTGGAAAATATCGATTTAAAGGAATAAACCCTAGAGGAACTCCAAACTGAGGATCAGTTTTCAATGAAGGACTTCAATGTTATGATAGAGACAAAAATGGGAAGTTATTCCATTGAGAAACCAAAAAAGCTTCCTATTGTTGTCCCTAAAATAGGTGATTCGGCCAACCTATTATGGAAATTGTACTTTGATGGGTCAAGGTGCAAAAATGGAGTAGGAGCTAGAATTGTTTTGATTTCACCTACTGGAAAATAAAAAGTCTTTTCATATAGGTTGACATGGAGTTGCACCAATAACGCAGCTGAATAAGAAGCTTTGTGTTTGGGACTTAGCAAAGTTGAAAAACTGGGTGCAAAATAGCTGCTGATCTATGGAGATTCAGAGCTTATTGTTAAACAGGTTACTGGCAAATGCATTTGTAAGCAACATTACCTAAGGGCTTACAAAAACAAAGTGTTAGATCTATTGTAAAATTTTGAAGAACTAAACAGGAAATTCATTTCCATAGAGAATAACACCCATGCAGACCTTTTAGTGTCAGTAGGATCCAATTTTTACCCAGTCAGTAATGTTATTCAGAAGTCTAAAACAGTCAGACTTATATACAGGCCTTCTATGCCCGACAAGGACATTTTTTGGCAAGTATTTGAGAACGATGAGCAGATCCTAGATTTTCTTATTCATGAGATGAATTTCTCTACAAATAGATCATTACAAGAAGAGGACGAAGAGAGCCTTATTCAACTGAAAAACAATCATATCCGCAAGGGACTGATCACCCTGGAGAACATTTTCAACAATAGTGACAGAACTGTAGGTCGAAGCATCAAGGTAGATGAACATCGATATAAAGAAGTAGAACTAGAACTGAGCAAGATGATCAAAGTAGGGATCGATTGTACAGAAGTAGAACTAGAGAAAATTAAAATAGTTATGTAGAGAGTATTCGGATATAATAGCCTAGACTTATAGTGATCTAAAAGTGTACAGGAAGGAGGTCATTCAGCATACCATCGAACTAGAGGAAGGAGCTAAACCTTTTAGGAAAAATTAGAGGCCTATGAATCCTAAAATTGAAGCCTTAATGAAACAAGAGTTTTTAAAACTCCTACAGGCTAAGATAGTATACCCAATCAAGCACTCTACCTGGGTGGCAAATTTGGTCCCAGTCCGCAAGAAAAATGAAGAAATAAGACTATGAATCGATTTCAAAAATTTGAACAGGACCTCTTTAAAAGATCATTATCCTTTACCCCAGATTGACCCAATCCTTCATACTATGGCAGAAGCAAAAATGCTTTCTCTGTTAGATGGCTTCTCTGGTTACAATCAAGTTTGGGTGAGAAATGAAGATCAATATAAGACCGCATTCACCACTAAGTGGGGAACATTTGCATACCAAAGGATGCCCTTTGGATTATCTAACGCAGGAGCAACTTTTCAAAGAGCCATGGACGTAGCTTTTGGGGAGCTTGCAAACAAAATTATTGTCGTCTATTTAGATGACATGACCGTATTTTCTCACAAAAAAAATACCATGCCACTCATCTGTGGCAAGTATTTGAGAAATGTAGAGAATTTGGAATATCGTTAAATCCTAAAAAGTCTATTTTTGTTGTGGAAGAAGAAATACTCCTTGGGCATGTTATTTCTAAAGTTGGGCTTTCAATTGACCTTGATAGAGTGAAGGCACTTCTTGAGTTGTCGCTTCCAGTTAACAAGAAAGGTTTGCAGTCTTTCTTTGGGAAAATAAATTTCGTAAGAAAATTCATTGCAAAATTTGCCCAAACAGTTAAACCAATGAATGAATTATTGAAAAAGGATGCTCCTTTCAAATGGACAGAGCCAAGGAAAGAAGCTTTCCAAAAAATTCTATAAGCCATCGCTCAAGCTCCTATGCTAGTTAACCTTGACTATTCCTGAGGTTTCATACTATATGCTGTTGGAGAACAAGATAGTTATGTTGTAGTTCTCACTCAGAAAGGAGTGGATGATGGAGAAAGACCCATAGCCTTCCTGAGTTCCACCATGCACACACACGAGGAAACATATAGCTTCATAAAGAAACAAGTATATGCAATTATGAAATCCTTGGATAAGCTAAAACACGTCTTATCCCATATTCGGACGATGGTTTATGTTATTCATCCTGATGTAAGGAACTTCATAATTCAAGGAGAACTAGGTGAAAAAAGAGTTGGATGGATGACTCACATCCAAGAGTATGACGTAGAAATACGTCCTACTAAAATAGTCAGAGGGAGAGCTTTATGCCAGGAATTGGCCAAGCAAGCTACAAGTGGATATGGGGAAAACCACCCTGTTATGGCAAACATTGAGCAACATCAAGACAGAGTAAGTTCAAGTTGGATCGATGACTTTGTGGGGTACTTTCAGGCTAGGTTATGCCCTGAAGATATGAATGCTTCCCAGAGAAGGAGATTCATAACCCAAGCATTAATATATACCCTTCGAACAGAAGGGTTGTACAGGATTAATATCGATGGTGTATTGTTGAAATGCATTCCCGATAATGAAAAGCAAAAAGTGTTAGATGAATTTCATGAGGGTCTCTCAGGGGGACATTATGTAGGCTGAACCATAACTTTGAAGATCCTTAGAGCTGGATGTTATTGGCATTCCATATTCCTAGATGCATACAAAGTGATCCAGAGGTGCGAATAGTGTCAGAGGTATGTGGGGAGGAACATGAATGCGCCTATTCCCTTAAAATCTATTCAAGTCGAGGAACTGTTCCAGCAGTGGGGGTTGGATTTCAAAGGTATAATAGAGAAAAATTCATCATCAAACCACAAATATATTCTCACTGCCATAGACTACTTCACTAAGTGGGCAGAAGTAGTACCCACAAAGAAAGCTGATTCAGAAGTGGTGATATCATTTTTTGAGAGTCTAATCACAAGGTTTGGCATACCAGACTCTTTGATTATAGACAACGGATCTCCTTTCACTGGTGCAAAGATGATCAAATTTTCCAGTCGATATGGAATTTACCTGAAGACTTCCTCTAATTATTACCCACAAGGTAATGGATTAGTCGAGTCTACTAATAAGAATCTTTTAAGAATCATGAAAAGAACATTAGAGGATAATAAGAACTAGAACTCACTCCTGAATCAAGCCCTATGGGCTGATAGAATTTCAATCAAGAAATCAATCAACACATCACCATATGCTTTTGTTTATGGCAAAGAGGTTGTTTTGCTGATTCATATGGAGATACCCGCGTTGAAATTGCTAAACCAAGTTAATGAAGACAAATGCCATCCAATGGATGCCCGACTGATGCAACTTCTACAGCTAGAAGAGTTTAGGGAACAGGCCTACAATCATCATCAAAAACATATGTTGAAAATATTCGGGTGGTTCAATAAGAAAACCACTTTCAGGAAATTCAAAATAGGTGACCTGGTGTTAAAATGGAACGTCAAGAAAGTGAAACTAGGACATCATGACAAGTTTGACGCGTTCTAAGAGGGGTCATTTGAAATTATTTTAGAAAAATAATTCAACGCTTTCCAGTTAAAAGATCAATATGGACGGGTTCTACCCATCACGATGAATGCATTTCACCTAAAATTATATTTCCATTAAAAGGTACAGATCACCATTATATGTACAGTATATTATAAGTTTTGAGTTTTGTAAATATTCCCTTTTCACGGCCTAATAAGAATTATTTTTGAGGACTATCAGAGTCTGACGTTTTGAATAAAATCTGGAGGGAAAAGCCCACCCTTGTTATTTTGCATTTTCAAATCTAGAGCTATCGTGTGGTCGCCTGAGAGTCGACAAGAGGGAATTAGTAAAATAATGTTTTGAAATATGTTACGTATGCTTCTCGAAATATTTCTAAAAAGATCCACCGCCAAATTTTTCTAAGCAACCACGTGCCCAGGGTTCAGTGGAAGAAAATTAATCTGTCAGGCATCATCTTTTTCAGCATGGGATAATTCCTGGTCCCCAAGTGGGTTTTTAATGAGCCGACAAGAATTTTTTTGGAGTTTCCTAAGGAAGGTGGTGAGAACGAAAACCAAAGAAATATGGATGAATCAAATCGACCAACCGACATTTAATGCATTAATTTTGCATGTCCTCTCAAGCTACATAAAATTAAATTTAAGCATTTGGAAGGCATTTCGCCATTTATGAACTTGCTAAAAACTCCTGAAGAAGAAAAAGAAGTGAGGAACTCTCTGTAATGCTTGAAAATCTCTTGCCAACCACTTTTAGAACACCACACTATATAGCATAGTGAGGAAGGAGTTGTGAAGAAATCAAAAGAATTTCAAAATTTGTGTACCTGATAATTCATAATGACCCCGAAGAAGGCAAAGAACCAGGTAGCATCTACCTCATCACCACCAACTACTTCGGTAGTAAAAATAAGGGAAGAGAACAGCGTTGGTTATATTGACAAAGACTCCCAAATTACGGATACAATAATAACATGGAAGGACCCGACGGAGATTCGGAGCAATATAAAGAACCGGGTAGCAACTGGGGTTTCTGCGTCTTCTCCTTCAATGTTTGCATACCATTCTTTCTTGTACTGGTATGTATATATTCCTATTCATCCCTACCTAGAATTGGTAAGGGCAATTGCAAATTTCTATGATGAAAATGAGAGAAAGGTTAGAGATTTTTCAGGGAAGGTTCTGTTTTCTCTGTCCAAAGATGCTTTTGTTTCTGCTTTTGCTGCAGGCCATGTCCCTTTCCTAGAGCCTAAGAATTTAGACCCCTTATAATAGGCTACATATTTTGGCTTGTCCAAAAATGTGAAGGGTTTCCTAGCCACTCAGATAAAAGATCTTCCAGAAGGGGTAAATCCACCAGAACCTCCAATTGACATGGCAACTTTTAAAAATACTGAACTATATTCCATCCTGGCCATGATTGCTAGACTAAAAAATTATGAAAAGGTTCAAAAGTGTAAGGTGGTTGTAGTAGAATGTTTGTCGAACCCCAAAATGTACGATTCGGCTATTATAAGCAGGAGTGTGAAACCTATTTTCTTTGACTGGCCTGAGTATTTAAGTGCAGAAATTCATGAGGGTTTGGCTGCATTGAAGGTTGGAACCCAGTTTTCATTCAAATACACTTCATATTTGGTGTGGTTATTCTTTTATTTTATGTCTAAAGAGTTAGATTTCATTTCAAAAAATTATAAGAATGATAAGGGAGAAATATTACCAGTGTATGAATGGACCAATGTGTTATACAAATCTGAGTCATATTATGATTTCAATAGGGAATTTTTGGTCCTTGCGCTAAAAATCATGTATGGATAAATAACAATATTGACCCCCAAAGCGGAAAATATATTGCAAACCAATTTTATAGAGGAGGGGGATTGGTTTATTCTAACACAAGGAGTATGCATCAGATTGTATGGTTTTACACACAAACCCTTTTTACTTCCTCATTATGTGACTGAGAGAGTCTTTGCCTTAGAATATGTTAGGCAAACATAAAGCATTAATGTCAAATTTGGGACTAGGATTGGGAAAACTGGTACCTGTAATATGCCTTTTAGTTTTGAAGGAATTACTATTTCAAAAAAGGGGCAAAATGAACAGATAGCAGAGTATTTGAGAAAATTGGGGCTTATTGAGATTTCGCAAAGATGGAAATATGATCCCATGAACAGATTTGCTAAGAGACAATCCATTTTGAATAAAACACAGATTAAATATTTTCATGTTAAATTCAGAGATGATGTTGAAGAAAATAGAAATAACACAGAAGATGAACCCCTGGAGTGGCACATAGAAAATATGGAGCCTTTGCCTCCTTGGAATGATTTCTACGAAGTAATTGTTCAGTTTGACCCAGAAAATATAAAAGCTCATTAATTGATGGAAGGTAAAATCACTAGGATTCAAAAGAGTAGGCCAGATTGGTATGTGGCTAAAATTTAGGAATGGTAGGTAATGAGAGTCCAGACAAATTCGATTTCATCGAGATACCCCACCAAAAATGACAATCTGTTCGAATCTCGATATAATGAAAACCATGACTCTTGGGGAGGAAGTTTCCCTATTAGAATACCTCCAAGCATAGGAGGTAGTCATTCTTCTACTCCCGAAGTATCTCGGAAACCTGAAGTATCCCAGCCACCTGAGGAATCCTAGCAGCCTGAATTTGGTAAAGGAAAAGAAATTGCAGAGGCTCAGAATTTTCCCCTTGTTCAGACCAAACCTAGGACATCTAGGAAAATATCAATAGAAGAGGTTTTTACTGAAGAGCAAGGAAATATTTATAGTTTGAAGGCCGCGCAGATGATGTTGAAAATGGGTTATGATGGAAAAGGGCTAGGCAAAGAAGGATAGGGAAGAGTTGAAACTATTCTAGTAACACAAAGAGAGAAGCGTCTAGCACTTGGGGCAGATACTCTAACATCAAGACATAATTCCTCAAGAACTGTAAAATTCGTTCCACCTTCGGATTCGGGTATAGAATCTGATGAACCCGTAGCAGAAAGAATGATAAAATTGAAAATGATGGCTGATAGAATAAAAGACAAGAATATTATTCAAACTTCTTCTATATATCAAGAGCCTCAAGATACAGAAGACAACTCAGGGAAAATGACTCAAGAGGGTGAACAAGACCATATGACTGAAGAAAACACTAATGCAGATGTTCAGGAAGTTGAGCATGAAAATTCATAGAAGGAATTCTCACGCGGCCCACCCAGTTCAGCTCAAGAGAGCCAAAATAGTGAAAATAAAAAACAAATTTTGGTTAAAAAATAAATCCTGACGGTAGGACAACAACAGGAGAAACATATTATAAACTTGGATTAAAGTGATGAGGGAAATAAAACTCCTGATAAAGACAAAGCACAAAGTGAAGAAATGATCATTAGTGAACATGAAGAAGAAGAAGAACACCAACAACAAATCCAGTTGGAAATAGGTATGTTTTCTTTACTTTCTTCTTCTCATTCTCCTACTCATTCCCATTGTAATTCTCCCTCATTTTCTAAAATAAACAAAGGTATAATGTTCTTGCCAAAAAATTACCTTGTCCTCCCAAAAATGGCAACATCTTTCCAAAATCAGCTAAATGTTGGATTCGTAGTTGCTCCCATTCCTTTTCTCCCCAACATTGACATCTCGACGGCTGGAGTTACAACTTCTCAAGGGACTGAGTCACACTCCACCATGGCGAAGATTGAGAATTTGAAAAAAGTAAGCAGGAATGCTTTAGATTGTTGGACTTCACATTCAATTGAGGATTCTAAAGCACCGGCTACTGTAAGAGAAATTATTGCTTTAGATCCAGCTAGTATGCAGAGGAAAAAGTTGAAGTTAACTCCTATTACTAGGAAATCAAAGGGAGAAATGACTGTGGAAGATTACCAAGCAAAAAATATAAATGAAGATATATCTCAACTGCCTATGCAAGATGAGTGGGTGAAAGCCCAAGCACATTTTGGGACCATATAATTACAGGGAGGACATTATCAAGAAATGTTTTTAAAGGAAAAGGAGAAGAGGAAGGAATTAGAGACTGTGGTGAAAGAACAAAAAATAGCAGAGAAGGCTCTTACTCTAGAAGCTAAAAAATGGGAGGGTAAATTCAGTGCTGCTTTCAGTGAAGTGGTAAAATGTAAAGAAAAGTTGAGTGTGGCAGAAGCTTAGATTCAGGCATTGAATACACATATACAGCAGCTACAACAACAGTTGGTAGAACAACAAAACGCTCCTTCTGAATTTTCAAAATATAAAGTAAAGAAAATGAGGAAAGAATTGTTAAAAGATTTGTTATCTTTAGTATTAAAGGCTAGACCTTTATTTTTGTATTTAGCTAAAGTAAAGGAAACCACTGAAGTAGTAAAACAGGAATTTGGAGCTGTCGAAGCATTTTTATTGAAAAGAGAATATGCAACTACTAAAATTCATATTTTGTCAAAAAAGATGCCAGGAAGCATGGAAGCCAAGCTCAGAAGCGAAGCCTAGTCTCAAGCTAAAATTGGAGCAAAGAACTTCTTTAGAAAGTTTAAATTGATATCACAGGAAAATAATTTTTTGTAGGAGCTTGAAGATGAAGCGAAAGGGTTACTCCAAAACCTTGATTTGGCTATCCATAATGGGCTTCCTTACCTTTGGGATGATGGTTCAAAAGTGTTGAAGGAAGAGGTCCTTTCAACATCAATAAAATATTTTGTTGAGGATGAAACAGACATAGACAGCTGGCAGGAACCTATTGAAGAAACACAAGTCATGGAGATGATCCAGATACTCACACAGATTAAAGCCTATTTACGAGAACTAATTTTAAGGCAAAAGACCATTTCTTATGATAAAGTGGAGGAGTTGTAGTACATATATCAACTTTTCATTGATTCTTATGATTTAGAAGATGAATACTGGAACCGAGTTTGCAAAACTTATCAAGAGGTAATTACAACAATGGACAAAATCAAAAGATCTAAACAGCAGGGTCAGAAACTAGCAGCCGGAGCTGGGACCAGCTCTCAGAATTGAATCTTTTATATTCCTCAAAAAAAGGTTAAGTTACTAAGTGGTAGAAAAAAAATTTGATAAGGTAAAGATCACTTATATTCCAAAGTGCATTCTTTTTCTTTTATCTTTGCTTTTTCACTTGAAATTTTACTTTTCGCAACTGTGTTGGTGACTCTATTTCCCAATGGATGAAGGCCTAGTTTCTATTTATTTTTGCGAGCAAAAAATCCCCCAAAAGGTGCCAAGAATGTTAGTCAAAAAGTGATTAACTACAAAAAACGGCTAATGCACCTTTTTTGCATATTTTCAAAGAAGACCAAAGTAGCCCATACGCTAAAAACCAAAGAAAATGCAAAATACACTAAGGAAGAAAAGTGTCACGATTTCACGACATGTCAAGTTTTTGCAGTGAAAAACAGCAAAGAGGGAAAGCAAAGGAAAAAGTCACGATTTCGCGACATTGCCCATTTTTTCCAAGTCCATCAATAAAAGGGTAGAATTCAGGGAGAATGTCACGATTTTGCGACATGGCTTATTTTCACCAGAAGAATAGCAAAACTGCTAAAGAGACTAAAAGTGTCGCAATTTTACGACATGTCCCTTTTTCGTGACATGTCCCTTTTTCGTGACATGTCCCTTTTTCGAGGCCAAAAGCAACAAGAGAGAGCAAGGAGGTAGAAGTGTTGTGATTTCTTGACATGTCACGTTTTCACTGTCAAAACCAAGACAAAGAGCTAAGGAGGTGGAAGTGTCACGATTTTGTGACATGTCGCGTTTTTGCTGTCAAAACCAAGACAAAGAGCTAAGGAGGTGGAAGTGTCACATTTTTGCAACTAGGGAATGCACTGACATCAGGTGCTGATTTATGAAGAATGGTCAGTTGATTATAACATGGCAGGTCTACTGGATGATTACAGAATTACAGGCTCATCTGAATTTAGCCTGAAGGAAATCTATCTAATCTGTGGGAAATTCATTGTATATTCTTAGAAACTGTAGATAATTACTTGTAATTGATTGAGGAAATTAAATGTATATAGTAGAAGATTTTCTTTTTAGGGTATAAATAGGAGTGATTCTATCATAAAAAGGGTCAGCTCTTGGACGTTTACAGACTTGATGTACATGTACTGGATTACAAGCAATAAGAGATATTCTTCCACTGGCTTCTGAAATTCTAATGTATCTATTCTGAAATCTAAACTGTGCATGTATAAACCTTATCTCTAGAGTTGAATATTAAATATATTTACATGTATTTAGATGAGCATTTAAAATTGCACTCAAGAATTCATGTTTTCTATAGGAAGATATTAAAAAACTCTGAAGATAGTAATCTGCATCATCATTTTTAGTTGTTGTCTAATCTGTACCATGAGAAAAGTTCTAGCTTCGGCTATATTTCCCTTATCTCTTTTTTCCCTTTTCTCTAAAAAAACTCAAAGGAACCAGCCTTCTTTGGAGATTAGACAGATGATCTCAAGCAAGGTATGTCCATTCAATGTTGGCAAAGTCTAAGGCGCAACACTATTAACCGAAGGCAGATTTTGTTCCAACAAGTAACCTCATTAGAGACTATCCTCAACAAGTTCCTCATATCATCTAGTTTAGATAAGTAAGGACATATATATGGGTATTGATTAGTATGGAGATGTTTTATCCCTTATAGGTCCATAGAAGTAGGCTATAAAATGGTAGGTTGAATTGCTAGAGGTATTTGATATGGCAATTGGACACTTAGAAATATAGGTAGGGGGTAAGAAGCTAGTCTTCCTGTCTAGATTAAATCATTATTAGCTTATATGGATATCCCATATGTCATCGATAGGGAGTTACCTCCTCTAAACTTGACCATCATAGCTATTTCAAAATTTATAACTTTTAGATAGTAAATAAAATCCATACCTATAAGAGGATAAATATTGTCAAGGATTCTCTACTAAGTCTTATAAAACTTGGTTTTGAAGTCATCCATAATCTCCATAGGTTCTATCTTGATGGTTTTAAATTAATCCAAGAGGGACATTTTATCTTCCTTCTCTCTAAACCTATTTAACAGTAGGTTTAGTAGTCGGTCCTAGATTTTTATTGAATACAGGATAAGGTATAGGTACCACTCTTGTGTCTTTCCTCTAAAGGAGGCTAATAGTAGTCTAAGGTCTATGTTTTACTCCTCAATGTTGTGTACCACACACCTACTAACCATGTGATGTAGGTGCTCTATAGGTATGGTTGCATCCTTGCTAGTGAAGTAAGGTAGCAACCTGAAAGTTGAGATTGGGACTGGATCCTATATTATCATATGAGGAACAAGTGGTAACAAGGGTCCTCTATAACTCTAGGTTGGGTACCTTCTTGGAGACTAGTTTTTATTTGTAGCCATGTTCTAACATTAATACATTCTTTTGGATACTTGGATTAGGGATACCACTAGTGCTTGTGGAGTTGATTTCATGAAGGATCTAATGATAGGTCTTTTTATCATAAAATTGTGGATCTCTCATGCTTAGTAGAGTCACCAGGTGAATGTGCTTGTTATTCAACAAGTAAAGAGAATAAGATCTTCACCAAAACCTCAATCATATCTAATTAGGGTATGTCAAACAAAATTGTTGCATGTGCATAGTCGTTTTTTTAGTTTTTCTTCTTTAGTGGAGTTGTTATTTGAATACTCTTATGCTTCAAAAAACCAGCTAGTTGAGATCACAAAAATAATGATTAGAATCTATCAAATACATAGAGTAAATAAAATATTATATTTGTCCCACCAAACATGCCACACAAGCTATTGGTCTCTCAAAATATCACAATCACCTATTGTACTGGCCAGACACCTCTGAAACTCATACCTCACGTAGAGAGATGTAGTCATGAAACTCTATGAGTATGGAATGCACTCATAAGGCAACCTCCAAAAATTTTCCAAGGTTAGATCCTTGTCTAATATGATCTTTAGCACACTATTCCTACACTACTTGCATTCATCAAAGGAAAAAGGAGAGATAAAATGCCAAAAAAATGTAAGCTATGGAGGTGATGCACCAAGATCAATTGGTTCTTCAATGTATAATCAAAATAAATCATCTACTAACAACTAGAAAGTGAATATGGTTTCAATATAACATATAAGCATTCAAACATACATAAGAAATCTGACAAAGAAAAAATAGTCACAACTTCCTATATATTTTATAATCTATAGATATGGTATACCTAAATAGGCTCAAATATCACTAACAAAAGACTCAAGGATCAAGTCCAAATGATACATTGAAGAAAAGTGAAAGAAAAATACACATAATACCAAGTAATAAGTATGAGTAAGTAGTATTTTTATGCCTACAATGAAAATGAAACTAACATTTATATATTGAAAACTAGATTTTCTTTGCCTCCAAAACTATGCCAATAATTTTAATTTTTTTTTAAATTGGGTGGGATACTAGTCTACATTCAATGTTAATGACCTTCAAGCCTTTGAATCTAGATCTATTATTGTCAAAGGGTTCAATACCTCTAGAACTGGAGCTTCTACCTGTACTATCTTTAAGATGCCAATTGACCTACTTGGAATGCCATGCCCTAATGGTGCACATAGATGAAGTTGTAGAATTTTATAGTTGTTATCTTTATGAGCCCAACTACCCCCTTTCTAGGAGATTGTATGTAGATGTTACCTCTAATAAAGGTCTTTCTCTATCATGGAAACTCCTTGTTTATAGAAGATGGAAGACTAGTGATAAAAATTTGGAAGACCATTGCCATATTTTTTTTTAATTACAACACATCATATGAGGTCATTTCTTCTTCAATTGTATGTCTATTAGAGCTCCTTGATGCTTCATTATTTTCATGAGTTTTTGAATTGGATGATCTTTGATCGTGGGTTTATTTTGAATGCAAAGTAGGGAGAACACATAGTTGTCTCATGGACGGTTGACATGGGTTCAATCAAATATGGTAGGATTGGTCTGCAATCCAAGTAGACATGGAAGATATGTCTTGTGGTCATTGAATTTGTTGCCCTCTGACCGATGGTGGGGGTTACCCTTTAGTTATCACCGAAAAAGATCTTATAGATGGCATAGGCCATTGGCCACTTTTAATTATTGTCAAAAGGGCTACCATAGATGATGTAGATCATTTGATCATCAATATTTTATTATTTGCATGACTTTACAACTCAAATATCTTAATATTTTCTTCAAGCCTTCATAGGTCATTGGATCTTATTTTGGCCTAATACTCATGATAGATATTTTGTTGGATGTGAGCCTTGATGGGATGGTTTCTCACTTCTCTATAGGTCACTCATATTTTTGCCACATATTTTGTGCTTTAAACAATGGTGGGGATTTCCACTAATAATTTCTTTCGATGTCTCCACAAAATAGAATGGGTCATTGGATGAGCAATCATCAACTCATGCAACTTTATGAATTTTTTTTTTTATCGCTTTGCTAGGAAATGGTTCTCAATATAGATCTAGAAAATTGATGACACTAGCTGACTCATTGTCTTTTCAAACTACTTCTATTTTGGAAATTAGTACTTGATATTGATCTTGAAATCAATGGTGCACATGCCTTTGGGAACTTTAGTGGCCTTCTTAACTCTTCAAAATAGCACATATTGTTGATTCCAATATTTTATGGCTTGCACGACATCAAAATTCTATCAAAGGGTCTCTATGCAACAAATAGTGTTTACCGATGATTTTCTAATATCGATGGTGTGTGTAACTTCCACCTTCTTGCTTCTCCTTCAAGTGGTTGACTTGTCTTCCACCATGGTTGACTTGTAAATCTGGCCAAGGCAAAATTCTCTAGATGTAGTGAATAATCACTATATTGGGGTACCTAGAGATAGGTATCCAATAATATAATATTGTATTTTATAGTTGGCATGAGCTATAAATAACCCAACTATAGTGTATAGTTGGCATGAGCTATAAATAACCCAATTGTATTATATAAATAACATGGGCTAAAAATAATCCAAGGTCTATTTCTAGGAAATTATTTATAATAATGAGTAGGATAAGGATAGGGTTATGCCTTTCCCAAAATAGCACTAGAGGATGATTATATAAAGAAGGGACTTCTTAATTGTAAATCATTGAATCAAATCCAATTCATTATTATTGTAACAATCTTTTCTCATGGAATGACTCTCACCTTGAGAAATATTGTGGAGTGTTTCCTTTCTTAAGGAATAACATTGGTGTTACCTAAAAGATATTTTTCATATCTTGTCTTATGCACATTGTTCATGGATTAATTTATTTATTTTCTAGCATATGTATGGATGCTTTCATATTAATTGAGAAGTAAATGAGATTTACGAAATTCGAAGTCCAAAGATAGATAATTATATAATTTGACATTCCATTTATGCTAAAAAAATTCAACGTAAAGTAGGATGAAGACCCTCCAAAGGTGGAGGCATATTGACATCTACACTATCAGGGAAGTCTTAATTCAAGTGTTCAACAAAATTATCCTCAAAAATTACTTTAGTGTAGCATCTACTACCTAGATAGGGTTTTCCATGTATTCTCTTCCTCTTGTCTCTAACTAGGAGATCGTATTTCTAACTAGGGCTTTCAAAACTTAATTTCCTTCCATGTTACCTAGCTTTTCCTCATAAAAATATTTTATATTTTAAAAATTTCTGAAGTTCTAGAACAAAAAAAGGTGAGGCTTGTTTTATGATCACACTCGCTTCTTGTTTGCATTCATTCTTTACTCCTCTCCAAAGATATAAAACCAAAATAGTGAGGCTTACTCCTCACTTACACTCACTCTACTATATATATTATAATGTATTTATCAATCAAATATTTTTTAGGATGTTGAAAAGAGTCTACCAAAAGCAAATTCCTACTAGTAGTGTAATAATAATTGTGTTTTAGTGTAATTATAATTTTAATTTTTGAAATGATATGATAACATAATCATAATGCAAATAAAATAAGATATATGTTCCAATTCCATATAACCTTTCCATGTATATCCAAGATTGTTTATATATACACATTGATTAATATCATTTTGTTGCTTCCAAGTAAGTCTCTATTTTCCTCAAAGAGGTTTTTTTTTTTTGTTATATAGGAGAGTTGGTCACAACCACACTATTTTTAGTAATCGACAAGCGCAGAGGTTGCTCCCATCAAACCTATTTCACTTCGTTATTGTTGATCCATCATGAAGGGACCACTCAAGATTCGTGTTGCCATCGTCGGCTTAACATGCACTCAGAAGATTTAGATCAAACTAATACCTTCGCAAACATGTTGCTCCCATCAAAGCTATTTCACTTCGTTATCGACCCATTGTGAAGGGGACCACCATCACTCAAGATTCGTACTGTCATCGTCAGCTTAACATGCACTCAGAGGATTTAGATCAAACTACTACCTTTGAGTGATCAAACTACTACCTTTGCAAACATGCACTCAGAGGATTCAGATCAAACTACTACCTTTGCAAACAGACTACCCTCAAGATTTAAACCTGAGTTTCTTCTTGATTAATAAGTGTCTGGCCAGACAAGCACTTATCAATCCACCTAACCTTCGAAAACTTTTCCTCAAAAATTTAACCTCTAATATAATTTTTTTCAATAACTATAAATTTTTAAATGGTTATAATCCCACAAATGGTCAATCAATGTAAAACAATTATTTATCAGTCGGCCCCTAGCGAGGATCCCTTTCACTTGCAAATGGAACGCACTACCACCGTGCTAGGGAGGGACGGGAGACTTTCTAGTATAATTATATGCTAACTGATTCATGATTTCATTTATAATTGAATCCAATTATTTCCATAATCAATGGTATCTTTTTTCTGTTATTTTCTTAATTTATGAAAATTATTATTTAACAAGTCAAATATTTATGTAAAAGTTATTTTCTTTTTATTTATAGCAAATTAAATATATTATTCTTTTATATAATAGTATCTCTAAAAAAACTAAAACCCTTGCAACTTAAATTCTTTATAATATCATATTATAATTGTCTCGCGCATGTAAGAAAAATATATATGGTGAATTACCTTAAATTTGCTTATTATACTTGTGTCACATATGTAAGAAAAATATATAGTGATTACACGTGTAAAAAAATGATTTTAATAAAAGTATGACTGTCCAGGCTACATAAGTTAAATCATGGTGTCACCCGTCTTTGTCTTACTTTAATTCAAATAATAATAATAAAACATTAAATATTTGGTCCCAAAATGCACCTTAGATTTATAATAATAGATTATGTTTAGTGAATCAAACTATTATTGTGTTAAAATAAGGATGACAAGTATTTTTTAAACCTATATATATTTTATATATAGATTATACATTGTCAAATATTAATATTCTTTAATTTTCTACTTAAATTTATTTATCATTTTATTTTCTTTCAATATACTGTTCACCTATTTTTTTATAATAGTTTTAATAATTTTCAAAATTATAATTACTAAAATATATTATTTGTTATATTTTTAAAAATATCACAAAATTATTTATTATAATCTTAAAATATCTTTTTATTGTTTATTATATTAAAATATTATTTAAATATTTGAAAAATAAGTTATTAACAATTTTGTTTTCTCATTTAATTATTTATCCTCTTGAACTTCCTCAAATATTATACCCTTAAGATATTCTTTCTTCCCATCTTAATAATTTATCCTCATCTTTTTATCTTTTTCCTTAACCTTAAACTATTTATGCTTTTGAAATTTTTTTAAATACCATAACCCAAAAACATAGTTGTTTTTTCACTTGATTATTTATATTGAATTTATTTTTTAAAAGTAAGATTCTAAAATTGTATTTGTTTAACTTTTGAAGAAGCTTGATCGTCTTATCCTCAAATCAAATCTCCTCAAAATATTTGCATCAATCCTTTGTTTGAATCTTCTCATAATGTTAATCTATTTCATAAACCTACATATGCTACTACAACCACCAACATTGAGGGAATATCACAACCTCCTCCAACTAGTGGCATTCCCCAAAGTAATGTTCAATTTCCTCCTCATAACATTTCTTCTTATGTTCCACCAAATGCAAATTTCATCCCATAGCAAGATGCTATGCAAAACATCTATTGGAAATATGAGCAGGATTTGTTGTTATTGATGTCAAGAGTCAGTTTCAGTGTGCAGGACAAAAAGAAGGGTGTCAAGGAGTCAGTTATGCAAGAAAAATATTGCTTCTATACCCAAGAAAAATAATATTATAATATTTTATTATAATATCAGAGGTCTAAGGTTGAGACCTAAAGATTAAATTAATTATAATAATTTCATTATAAATTAATTTATAATTTAATTTGATTAACTCTAAAGAGTTATAAAATTAAATTTTAAGTTAATTATAACTTAATTATAAGTTAGTTTATAACTTAATTTAATAAACCCTAGAGTTAGGGTTATAAAGTTTATAATTCGAATTTTTGAATTAATCACGCCGACATCGTCGAAGACACCACATTATGCATATAAAGGAGGGAAGAAACCCAAGGCAAAAGGTTTCAATAATTTTTAATTATTCCTTGAGCAAATCGTGTGTGCAAATTTTTCATTGAGCAAGAGGAGGAAGAGTCCAAGTTTGACCCTTTTCGCAGGTGATCGAAGGAAGAAAAGCGACAAGGCACAAAGGTCTTGTCACCATCTAGCCAAGTGGGCTAGTGGCAAGTGGAAGAGCCTAGGAACGTGAGGTCCTACGTTCGACTCGCAACGGAGGTTGGTGTGCAGTCTTTTAAGCACCAAGGATGCCAAAGCCTTTTTGGATTTTGGTGCCTAGGTGGAAGACAAAGCGTTGTAAGCGCTTTTGCCTTCCATGTGAGCGCTTAGCTCACACAACTTGGCTGCCATGGCTAAGGCGTTGGAGGCGTTGTGTTGTGGGATCGAATCCCGCCACGAGCATTTTGTGAGGTAATAAAATTTTTCGTATAAATTTATTTGTGCTTCTAAGGTTGTATGGTGTATTTCTGAGCTTAGGGAGATATAAGGTTGATAAAATTAAATAATTTTTATTTAATTATTTGGTGGTTTGAGTTGTTTAAGAGTGGAGTTATAAGGTTTAGTAAAAGTTTTATTTTTATGTGTTTTAGTGAATTTTTATTTCAAAGGAGTAATAACGTGTATTTGAGTTTGATTATTTTTGTAATTGAGAAATATTTCTGAGAGAGTGTTAGTGTGATATTTTTTCATCTAACCTTTGAAATTGATAAAGAGGAAAATATTTTTAAGACAGATTTTGAGGTCAATTCTTCAACAAACAAAAGGAGTGGGCACATCTTCCTTGTGAGTGATTGTTGGATGTTGTGAATGATAAGTTTGAGAGAAAAGGGTCGTTTGATAAGCATTGTTGAGTTTGATTGTTAAAGGTTTTCTGAGTGAGAGTTGATAAAAAATCTTGTTTGATAAGCATTGTTAGGGTTTGATAAAGAACTTGAGTATCATTGTTATGTAAATTTGAGAACTATATTGGAACTAGGATTTGTGCAATAACATGAGTATCATTGTTATGTGAGATTGTTTGATAAGCATTGTTGGAAATTATTGAGTGAGTGTTCATATGCTTGGACTAGGGTTTGTGAGCAAGGAGTATTTCATTGAGTGATTGATTGAGTGAAGTTGATTGAGCCTAGTCAAGTGGAAGTGTTGAAGTGATAGTTATTGTTCTATGAAATAAATTGTTCCATATTCTGTATTGTTTTTAAATAGGTTGAGTATTTATGAGTGTGAAGCATATTGAGTCTCTAACAATTCTCTATATGTTTTTGTGAGATTGGACAAGTTTTAGTGAGGACTTGTTGAGCAGATTTAAGGTGAGTTTTGGTGAAGACTTGTTGAGCAGATTGGACAAGTTCTAGTGAGAACTTGTTGAGTATATTTGAGGTAAGTCTTTGAGAATACTTGTGGACATATTAGTGTGAGCTTTTGTGAAAGCTTACAATACAGATTTGAAGATAGATATTGAGAGCAAATTGGACAAGTTCTAGAGAGGACTTCTGGATAAATTAATGTGAGCTTTTTTGGAAGCTTACAAGGCATATTTGAGGTAAGTCTTTGATAAGACTTGTGATCAGAGTTGATTGAGTGATTTGTTCAAACCTTGAGTTAAGGTTTTGGGGCAGATCTAACAGAGTTGATTTATGATTAATTCAAGCTTTGTGTTAAGGCTTAAGGATAGATTTAAGGACAGAGTTTGGTACAGATTTTAGGATAGGTTTGTGCCAAAAAATAAATAGATATTGAGTATATTTGTGCTAGACCGAAGGACAAAGTTTAGTGCAGATTTGAGACAGAGCTGACAGCAAGCTTTGGAGGTGACAGAGTATAGAGGACGACAATCTCCAGTGGATATAGGTCCATCATCAGGGCAGTGAGAATAGGTATTTTGAGTGATTACAAGAGTCTTCAGTGGATAGAGATCCATTAGCTAGTGCAGTGGAGGTAGCAGTTCTTCTAGAAGATTACCAGCCAAAGTAGAGAGGATTGGCATCTCTTGTGGATAGAGATCCATGAACTTAATTAGGGGATTGGTATCTCCTTTGGACAGAGGTCCATAAACATTATAATAGGGAAATTTTTCCCAAGAGAATTTTTTTCTTTTTTTGAGAAAATTTTATAAGAAATTTCTCTCCGTGGAGTAGCCACATTGGGTGAACCACGTAAATCATGTATCTTATGTGTATTATGCTTTGTGTGATGTTTACTAATTTAATAATTTTTATGTTATCATATGGATTGTAAATCAAAAAAATTATCTTATACTATTCACCCCCCCTCTCAGTATAAGCACATGTTCTTTAATTGGTATCAGAGCGGGTTTCTTCATGAAAATTCTAAAATCTTGGAGGAAGATCCATCATAAATACACATGACTTCAGAGAGTGAAGAAGAGACCATATTTTACATAAAATATGAATTATTTATTGCTCTCAAGAACCTTGAAAAGGTTATAAATAAGAACTCAAGTTTGAAGGATAAAATTCGAGAAGATGAAGAAGCAAGGATAGAACTTCTATAGAGTCTCACATAATTCAAGATAAAGGTAGAATAGAGAAAGAAAATTGAATAGAATATGACAGATCTATTAAGAGCAAGAGAAACAAAATGTGAAATATTGGAAGTAAAAATTATTTATCTAAGGAATGAAGTTGAAAGTACCAAGGTACTACAAGATATAAAGTATGGGAAATAGAAAGAGGAGTTAAGTCTTCAAGAAGCAGAAACTTCAAACAAAGATAAGCAAGTAAAGTATACTCCAAAAGGAAAAGATATCAGGAAGGAAGAAAGTAAATAAGAACCATGGACGAGAGTTAATAACAAAGTGAGAAGCACACAACCACAATCTCAAAGGAATCCAAATAGGTTACATACTTTCTTCCATGGCTATTGCTTTTCTTGTAACAAATATGGTCATAGGGTTGTACACTGCATTGGTTATGCAAAAAATGATGTCAATAGAAATTTCAATTCTTTTGCACCTCTTATGGATAAGATATTATATGTTACAAATGCAATAATTTTGGGTACAAGGCTAGATGGTGTAAAATGATACTTCCTGAGTCTAGTAAAAGAAATGCAACTTCAACAACTAGGAAAGATAAAAATGGAAATGAAAAGGATAGATCAATGTTAGTTCAAATAGCCCTTCATGCTTAGGATAAAGAATAACAATGGTATCCTGATAGTGGTTTCTCTATACACATGACAGGAGACAAAGAAAAATTTATTGTACTAAAAAAAACCAATAGAGGATCAATAAGTTTTGGTGATAATGGATTAGCAAAAATTGATGTAAGAGGAACTTTGAGTTTAGATAATGGAAAAACAAGAACAAAAAATATACTATATGTCAAAGGGTTAAAACATAATCTACTAAGTGTAAGTCAACTTTGTGATCAAGGTCATATGGTTACATTTCACCTAGATAGATGTGAGATAAGAAAATCAGAAACTGGAAAAGTTATTGCAAATGCAAGTAGAACTCCAAACAATCTATATATGCTTAGTGATATCAAAGTGGAAAAGTGCTTTCTATCACAAGAAGATGAGAGTTGGTTGTGGCATAGAATATTGGGTCACTTGAATTTTAACAACATAGTCAACATAAGAAATAAGCAGGTTGTCAGAGATTTACCCAAGCTAAAAAGACCACAAAACACAATTTGTGCACCTTGTCAACATGGAAAGCAAACTAGAACAAACTTTAAATAAAAGGGATATATGTCATTTGAGCCATTAAGTCTAATACATACTGATCTATGTGGTCCTACCAAAACATAGAGTATTCAAGGTGAGATTTAAGTCATATTGTTTATAAATGATTACTCCATAATGGTTTGGGTAGCTTTCCTAAAAAATAAGTCAGAAGCATTTAAAAAATTTAAAGCATTTAAAGAATGGGTTGAAAATGAAATTGGCGAGAGGATTAAGTCTTTGATATCTAATAGAGGAGGAGAATTTACCTTAAATGAATTTGAATATTTTTGTGAACAACATGGAATCAAGAAAGAATACTCAACTGCAAGAACTCCTCAACAAAATGGAGTAGTTGAAAAGAAAAATAGGACTATTGAGAATATGGCTAGAGCTATGTTGAATGAGTCCAAGATTTCAGATGGATTTGGGAGGGAAGCAGTAAACACAGAAATAAAGAGGATTCTCAACTATCTAAAAGAGACTATGGATTTTGGGCTCTGGTATCCCAAAAGTGATGGTTTCACACTCACAGCATAAATAAATGCATATTGGGCTGGCAGTATTGACGACAAAAAAAGTACAAGCAGAGGAGTATTCTTTCTTGGAGACTATTTAGTCTCTTGGCTATGTAAGAAATAGGCATGAGTATCCTTGCCTAGAGCAGAAGAAGAGTATATTGTAGTAGTAGCCAGTTGTACACAGGTATTATGGATGAAGTGAACTCTAGAAGACTTCAAAATAAAACATGATCATCCTATTCCCATATTATGTGATAATACAAGTGCTATAAATATCTCAAAGAATCTAGTGATGCACTCCAGGACAAAGCACATTTTAATCAAGTATCATTTTCTGAGAGAATAGGTGATAGATAAACAAGTCAGGTTGGAATATGTTACTACAAAGGAGTAGATAACAAACATCTTCACTAAGCCACTTTTGAAAGAGACTTTTGAGTATCTTCAAGGAAAACTAGGAGTAATACTCCCACCCCAGAATTAACCACCTCAAGAGGAGGTGGGGGATGGGCTAAGCTAAGATTTTCACTCTTAGCCTCTAGACCTAAGGGTGACCCTTTGTCATTGATGACAAAGGGGGAGAGATTTGAGTAAGGGGGAGTGATTTGAATTAGGAGGAGAGCATTCAGTCAAGGGGATCAGTTTCTCAGTGGGAGCAGAAAAGGAAAAGGTAAAAGGAATGATAAAAATAAAGTGGGTTGTCATCAATGACAAATGGGGAGATTGTTGAAAATATGAGCATGATTTGTTGTCATTGATGTCAAGAGCTAGTTTCAGTGTGCACAACAAAAAAAGGGTGTCAAGGAGTCAACTATGCAAGAAAAATATTGCTTCTAGACCTAAGGAAAATAATATTATAATACCCCTAATTATAATATTCAAGGTGGTCATATGAGGTCTAAAGAGCAACAGGAAGGCCCAAGAAAAATAATATTATAATATTAGAGGTCTAAGGTTGAGACCTAAATATTAAATTAATTATAATAATTTCATTATAATTTAATTTGATTAACTCTAAAGAGTTATTAAATTAATAATAAGTTAATTATAATTTAATTATAAGTTAGTTTATAACTTAATTTAATAAACCCTATGGTTAGGGTTATAAATTTTATAGTTCGAATTTTTGAATTAATCACGTCAACATCATCGAAGACACGACATTATGCATATAAAGGAGAGAAGAAACCCAAGGCAAAAGGCATCCATAATTTTTAATTATTCCCTGAGCAAATCATGTGTGCAAATTTTTCGTTGATAAATAGGAGGAAGATTCCGCGTTTGACACTTTTGGCAGGCGAGCAAAGGAATAAAAGTGACAAGGCATAAATTCCTTGTCACCAACTAGCCAAGTGGGCTAGTGGCAAGTGGAAGTGCCTAGGAACATGAGGTCCAACATTCGACTCGTAGCGGAGGTTGGTGTGCAGTATTTTGAGCACCAAGGATGCCAAAGCCTTTTTGGCTTTTGGTTCCTAGGTTGAAGATAAAGTTTTGTAAGCACTTTCGCCTTCCACGTGAGTTCTTAGCTCATGCGGCTTGGTTATTGCGGCTAATGCATTGGAGGTGATGTGTTGTGGGATCGAATCCCATCGGGAGCACTTTGTGAGGTAATAAAATTTTTGGTATAAATTGATTTGTGCTTCTAAGGTTGTATGGTGTATTTCTGAGCTTAAGGAGGTATAAGGTTGATAAATTAAATAATTTTTATTTAATTATTTGGTGGTTTGAGTTGTTTAAGAGTGGAGTTATAAGGTTTATAAAAATATTTATTTTTATGTGTTTAAGTGAATGCCTATTTCAAAGGAGTAATAAGGTGTATTTGAGTGTAATTATTTTTGTAATTGAGAAATATTTCTGAGAGAGTGTTAGTGTGATAGTTTTTTCATCTAACCTTTGAAATTGGCAAAGAGGAAAATAGTGTTTAAGATAGGTTTTGAGGTCAATTCTTCAACAAACAAAAGGTATGGGTGCATCTTCCTTATGAGTGATTGTTGGATGTTGTGAATGATAAGTTGGAGATAAAAGGGTTGTTTGATAAGCATTGTTGAGTTTGATTGTTAAAGGTTTTCTGAGTGAGAGTTGTTGATAAAAACCTTGTTTGATAAGCATTGTTGGAAACATTGAATGAAACTTCATATGCATGATTAGGGTTTGAGAAAGAACTTGAGTATCATTGTTATGTAAATTTGAGAACTATCTTGGAACTAGGATTTGTGCAAGAACATGAGTATCATTGTTATGTGAGATTGTTTGATAAGCATTATTGGAAATTATTGAGTGAGTGTTCATATGCTTGGACTAGGGTTTGTGAGCAAGGAGTATTTCATTGAGTGGATTTGATTGAACCTAGTCAAGTGGAAGTGTTGAAGTGATAGTTCTAGTTATGTGAAATAAATTATTCCATATTTTGAATTGTTTTGAGAGAGGTTGATTATTTATGAGTGTGGAGCATATTGAGTCTCTAACAATTCTGTATATGTTTCTATGATATTGGACAAGTTCTAGTGAGGACTTGTTGAGTATATTTAGGGTAAGTCTTGGTGAAGACTTGTTGAGCAGATTGGACAAGTTCTAGTGAGAACTTGTTGAGTATATTTGAGGTAAGTCTTTGAGAAGACTTGTGGACAGATTGGTGTGAGCTTTTGTGAAATCTTACAATACAGATTTGAATACAAATATTGAGATCATATTGGACATGTTCTAGAGATTACTTGTGGATAGATTACTGTGAGCTTTTGTGGAAGCTTACAAGGCATATTTGAGGTAAGTCTTTGAGAAGACTTGTGAGCAGAGTTGATTGAGTGATTTGTTCAAAACTTGAGTTAAGGTTTGGGGTAGATCTAGCAGAGTTGATTTATGATTAAGTCAAGCTTTGTGTTAAGTCTTGAGGACAAATTTGAGGATAGATTTTGTGCAGATTTGAGGATAGGGTTGTGCCAAACAAGAAATATAGATTACGTATATTTGTGCTAGATCGAAGGATAGATTTTAGTGCAAATTTGAGATAGAGCTAAGAGTAAGCTTTGGAGGTAATAGAGTATAGAGGATGATAGTCTCCAATGGATAGAGGTCCATCAACTAAGGCAATGAGGACAGGTCTTTTGAGTGAGGACATGAGTCTTCAGTGGATAAAGATCCATTAGCCAATGCAGTGGAGGAAACAATTCTTCTAGATTATTACCAGCTAGAGCAGAGGGGATTGGTTTCTCCTATGGATAGATATCCATGAACTTGATTAGGATATTAGAGTCTCCTTTGGATAGAGGTCCATAAACATTGTAATAGGGAAAGGATTCCCAAGAGAATTTATTTGAGAAAAATTTATAAGGAATGTTTTCTCCGTGGAGTAGCCCACATCCAGTGAACGACATAAATCATGTCTCTTATGTGTGTGATGCTTTGTGTGATGTTTACTTCTTTAATAATGTTGATGTTATGATATGGATTGAAAAGAAAAAATTTGTATCTTATACTGTTCACCTCTCCCTCTTAGTATAAGCACATGTTCTTAAACATCCCATATCATAACCCTATTGAGCAAGGTGCAACAAACAGTATTGTCATTGTTGTCAACACAGTCAGAAAAATCTGTTGATGCAGTGTACAGGAAGTTCAAAGGCTAGTTAGATGTAGAAGATAGGAGTTCAAAGGTTACTCAGAGTATGTACAGGTGATTCTCCAAGAAGACCGAAGTGGCCCACTTGCAAAAGGTCAAAGAAAAAGACAAGTAAGAAAAGTGTCGCGATATCGCGACATATACAACAGGCAAGAAAACTGTCACGATTTCGTGACATGTTAGAAGAGAGAGAAGAAGAAAGAAAAACTGTCATGATTTTGTGACATGTTGGAAGAGAGAGAAGAAGAAAGAAAAACTGTCGTGATTTCGCGACATGTTAGAAGAGAGAGAAGAAGAAAGAAAAACTGTCACGATTTCGTGACATGTTGGAAGAGAGAGAAGAAGAAAGAAAAACTGTCACGATTTCGTGACATGTTGGAAGAGAGAGAAGAAGAAAGAAAAACTGTCGCGATTTCGTGACATGTTGGAAAAGAGAGAAGAAGAAAGAAAAACTATCGCGATATCGTGACAAGTTGGCAAGAAAGAAAAACTATCGCGATATCGCGACATGTTGAGAAGCAAGCAAAACTGTCGCGATTTCGTGACATGTTGGAAGAAAGAAAGGCAAGTAGAAAAAGTGTCGTGATTTCGTGACATATTGCAAGGAAGGTTGTATGGACGAAAAAGTGTCACGATTTCATGACATATTGCAAGGAAGGTTGTACGGATGAAAAAGTGTCACGATTTCATGACATGTTTCATTTTCGCGGTCCAAAGCGAAGAGAATGAGGAGAGAGAAAAAGGTGTCACGATTTCATGACATGTTTCATTTCATGGTCCAAAGCGAAGAGAAAGAGGAGAGAGAAAAAGTGTCACGATTTCATGACATGTTTCATTTTGTGGTAAAGCGAAGAGAAAGAGGAGAGAGAAAAGTGTCACGATTTCATGACATATGACAAGAGAAAGAGCTAAGGAGAAAAAGTGTCACGATATCGTGACATATGACCCGAAGGAAAGAGAAAGCGTAAGGAGAAAAAGTGTCACGATATCGCGACATGTCACATTTTAGTGACTCAATGAGGAGAGAGAAGGCAAGGAGGTGAAAGTGTCACGATTTCATGACATACTATGTTTTCACTAGTACAAGCCAAGGAAAGAGGCAAGGAGGCGAAAGTGTCATGATTTCATGACATGCTACGTTTTCACGGGTACAAGCCAAGAAAAGAAGTACGACGGTGAAAGTGTCGTGATATCGCGACATGTTATGTTTTCGTGGGGCCAAAGCTAAGAAACAGAGCAAAGAGAAAAAGTGTAGCGATATCGCTACATGTTGTATTCTCGCGGGCCAAAGTTGAGAGAAAGCGTACGGAGGAAAAAGTGTAGCGATATCGCTACATGTATTCTCGTAAGTGAGAAAGCTAAGGAAAAAGTGTAGCGATATCGCTACATGTTGTATTCTCACGGGCCAAAGCTAAGAGAAAGCGTACGGAGGTGAAAGTGTCACGATATCGTGACATGTGTTTTCATGGCAACAACAATAGAAGAGTTACAGAGGTAGTTGAAGCCGACGAAGACCGATGTTAGCCGACGAAGATTAGGGTTTGTAGCCGACGAAGATTAGGGTTTGCAGCCGACTAAGATTAGGGTTACAACCGACTAAGATTAGAGTTTTTCATCTTGAAAATATTGTTATAAAAGGAAGGTTGTTTGAAGAATTGAGTGTTGTCGAAGATATCGTCGTATAAGTGTCGAAGCGAGAAATGTGGTCGTAAGAGCGTAGAAAGCGCAGAAGCAGCGAGATGATGGCGAAGTGCACAAAGTGAGCAAAGAAGTCGAATCGTGCTAAGTGTGAAATTCGCAAAGGAAGCAGAGTGCGCAAAAGGGAGAAGACGATCGTGAAGCTCGACAGTGAAGCAGCAGATTGTGCGAAGTGATTGCATAGAGAGAGCAGAGTGCACAGAGAACGCAAAGGTGAAGCAGACCAGTTAGGGTCTTGTAAAAGCAAAGGTATTTTATCATCAAACTTATAGATTCAAAATTGAAGTCCAGGTTGCAGTTTGGCATCAAGGGTTGGTGCTCCTTCCAGTAGGTGCTGGTAAATCAGGGGTTGTTGCTCCTTTCTGTTGGTACAGATAAATCAGGGGTTGATGCTCCTTCCAGTGGAAGCTGGTAAACTGTTTGTAAAGTTGGTGCTTTGCAAAGGCTAGATTTGGATGGTAGTCCAAGCAGTCATTCTTGAGGAGTAGCCAAATTGGTGAACCTCATTAAAATCTTGTGTTGTGTGATGTTCTCTTGCTGTACTTGTTGTATCTATTTATAAGTTTTTAATTGTTGCTATTTTAAGAGCTATAAATTCATGATTAAAGTACCACACTGATTCACCCCCCTCTCAGTGCCATTGTAAGACTAACAATTGGTATCAGAGCCAAGTTCCCTTCAAAGGCTAAATCAGCTAGGGTTGATCTTGGATTAGTATGCAATGGGTAAGAAGAATAGATCTTCCTCCAAAAGGGCATCTCAGTCAGTTTCAGTTCCTGTGGAAGAGAAAATTGAACCAGAAGAGGTTGAAGGTTTTTTATCAAACAAAGCACCTTTGTTTGATGGAACTAATTACACGACCTAGAGAATCAGGATGCAGGCATATCTTTGTGCTTTGGGATACTACATCTGGGATTCAGTAATCAATGAATGCACAATACCCATCACTCCTCCAATCGATGCTGCCGATAAGAATCTGTTTGAAAATGACTCAAAAGCAAGGAATGCTATCAGGTGCGGATTAGTAGACAGTGAACTGGTAAAAATCAAGAGTTGTAAAATGGCAAAAGAAATATGGGACAAACTGAGGAGTATTTATGAAGGAGATGATGAGATCAAGGAGGTCAAGTTACAAACACATCAAGCTGAGGTCGAAGCTTTAAAGTTGAATAATGATGAGAACATAGAGGTATATATGTTGAAAGTTAATGAAGTCCTAGAGGATGATTCTAAAAGAGAAACAGAAAAAGAACAGAAATGTGATGAAGAAGAAATTGATGCAGAAATAAATTTGAAAGAGGAACTAATTGCAGCTCTGGATGAATTGAAGATAGAAAGAAAAAGGAATAAGGAAATCTCAAGAAAGCTTGAGGATGCAAATGAAATAATAACCAGGTTGAAAGTACAGGTAGAAGAATTCAAAAGGATTGAAGAAACTCTCGAGTCACGAGATCAATGAGAAAGAGATTGGTTGTTGCAAACAAGAGGAAGAGATTGTTTTATTGAAGAAACAACTAGAAGAGGCCAATACAAATCTCAAATTCGAGAAGAGCACAGAGTTGCTAGATAAAATGATAAGCCAACAAAGAAGCTCCATGGATAAGCATGGTCTTGGATATGAAGTTGAACAACCTTCATCTTCCAACTCTGCAGAAAAGAAGAAGTTCACTATTGAAGGATCGAAGCAAGAAAAGTTTGAAGCTGAATCTTCAAAAGGAAGAAAATATCAAAGGAGATCTACAGACAAAGCAACCACAACAAAAGAGGTTCTATCACTCTCACTCTATTCATAATAATACTTTTAATGGCTATTGTTTCAGATGCAACCAGTATGGTCACAAGGCAACTTATTGTGGATTGAATAATAAATCAAAGAGTTATGCTGGTAGAAATACATCTGCATTTCTGAGTGAACACTATGTACAATGTTTTCAATGTAATGGTCATGGGCACATAGCAAGGTTTTGTCCAAGCACTTTTGTATCTAATCTAAGGCAAAATAGTAGATTTCATCAGATGCAAAGAACGCAACACAGACAAGGAATAAATCAGGTGCATAAAAAGGAAAATAATCATTCATCAAGGATGCACAAGAGACAACCACACAAGAGAAATGTTCGAGTTCACGAAAAGGTGCAAAACAGGGATGCAGCTAAAAAATCCAAGCCCGAGTTCAAGAAAGTTTGGAGAAAGATAGAAGAAAGGAATTCATGTCTCCTTGGACTGAAGGAGACTACTCCGATATTGCACTAAGCAACTCCAGGTAGCACATCCTCAGGGGGAGCAATCTTGAAAGTTTCATTTTAATGCTCCTATGTATTTATTTGAGTACCTGAGGATGAAAGGCAAGTAGTCAGGGAAGTTGTTGTATAGTTGTCAAAGTGTGTTTTTCTGTTCATGTAATTTGTGGAAGTGCCATGAAGGGTGGTGATTAAATTGAGAGTTGTCATTATTGGTAGTATTGCTATATGTCATTGTTGTTCTGGTGATGATTCTTACTACCACTATCCAAAGTTAAGGATTATAACAGTTCAGATAAGTTGGTTAGTAAAAGATTGTTGCTCTAGCCGTATATATGTATTTCGATAAAAGCAGTGGGTATTTGAACTACACATTGATATGAAGATTGTTAGATCTATTTTGACGTTGTAGTGAAAAATATTGAAGTTTGATCATTGATTCATGTTTAGCTCATCAAGATGAGCAACTTTGCTTTGTGAATCATACCTATCCGAGGTCCAGAAGTATGAGTTTGAGTAAGGTGCACTATAGTTGGCCGTGAAGTGGTTAACAAAATATTGTTTTCTGATTCGAACAGTTGAAAGTAAGGTGTGACCAGCGGTGACTGTAGAAAACATAGACCAAGCTGAAAATGTAAAAAGGGATTTGGTTGGTGTTGTGGTACTGTGTTTGATGCTTGCACAGAGTTGACAGTAAAATTGCAGTGTTGGTACAGTGTTGGACAAAAGTTGGTACAAGTGTGAGTCACTTGTCAATTTTGTTGACAGATGTGAAATTAGCATTTTTGAATGGGAAGCTTGAAGAAGAGGTTTATATTGAGCAGCCAGATGGTTCCCAGCTTGGTGATGATCCCCACTTGGTTTGTAAGTTGAAGATATATGGCTTGAAACAGGCACCCCGAGCATAGTATGCATGGTAGCACGATTTCAGGCTAATCCCAAGGAGACTCATGTGACAGGAGTAAAAAGGATTGATTGTGGTTTCTTTTTCGAAAGTAATTGGTTTAATGCTTCAAGGTTTTCTGGTTTGAGAGTTGTTATTAAACCTTATTTTATAAGCATTGTTGTTGAAGCCATTAGTTGTGTGAAAAAGGTGAGGGTTTGAAGACATGAGTTCAGTGGGATATTTTATAAGCATTGTTGTTGAAGCCCATTGGTTGTGCAAAGAACTTGAACTTGAGTTAGAGAAAAACATTTTGAGTTGGTTGATACATGCTTCGACTAGGGTTTGTGATAAAGAGTTGTTCATTGAGGTGATTGGTTGAGTAGAGTTGATTGAGCCTAGTCAAGTGATTGGATGCATGTGGTTGTTCAAGTTCCATAAAATAAACTTTCCTTGATTTGAGTTGAGATTGAGATTTGAGAATAGAAGATATTAAGTCTCTAACAATTCTCTTTATGCTTCTATGAAGTGGATTTGATTTGAGACTGTCATTCATTGTTGAGTTCATTTTGAGTACTACTTGAGCATGATTGATTGAGCCTTTGAAGAAGGCCTTTGGGAAATATTTGAGGACAATGCTAGGATAGATTTGAGGACAGTGTTGGGAGAGATTGCTAGAGAAGATTTGGGCAAGTTCTTGGTGAGCTTGCTAGACCAGATTTGGGCAAGTTCTTGGTGAGCTTGCTAAAGAAGATTTAGGCAAGTTCTTAGTGAGCCTATTGACAGAGCTTTGGAGGTGACAGAGTACAGAGGATAGAGTCTCAATGGATAGAAATCTAGCAGCCAACATAGTTGAAGATAGACCTGAGTGAGGATTCTTCAAGTGAAGAAGAGGTCCACCAGTCAGTGCAGTAGAGAGAAAGAGTCTTCTATAATATCACAAGGGTACTATGGAGTATGGGTTATGGTATCCAAAAGATGCAGATTGGTAAGGATGTGTAGATGACAGAAAGAGTACCAGTGGAGTGCATTCTATCTTGGGGATAGATTGGTCACGTAGAACAGTAAGAAACAAGAGTCGTTTCCTTATCCACAGTAGAGGTAGAATATATTGCAGCGACAGCATGTTGTATGTAGGAGAAAGTTGCAGAAAGTGAGGTTAAGTTGGATTTTCATTCCAACAATAGATTGTGGAGTGGTCACGTTTCCCAAGAATTGACTAGCTATAGGGATCACATTCTCAGGGGGAGCATTTCAGTATTTGTTTATCTTTTTGCTCATGTTCATGATTTTTGCTAAATATAATAAATTTTGGCTGAGAATGTTGTGCATGGACTCAGGGGGAGTCTGCAGTAGCCCTTTGGTATTATTGTCAAAGGGGGAGAAGAATTACAGGAACATTGCACATGTGTTGCCAACAATTCCAAAGGGGGAGATTGTTGAGCAAGGTGCAGCAAACAGTATTGTCATTGTTGTCAACACAGTCAGACAGATCTGTTGATGCAGTGGATAGGAAGTTCAAAAGCTAGTCAGATGCAGAAGACAGGAGTTCAAAGGTTACTCAGAGTATGTACAATGATTCTCCAAGAAGACCGAAGTGGCCCATTTGCAAAAGATCAAAGAAAAAGACAAGTAAGAAAAGTGTCACGATATCGTGACATATACAGCAGGCAAGAAAACTGTCGCGATTTCGTGACATGTTAGAAGAGAGAAGAAGGAAAAACTATCATGATTTCGTGACATGTTAGAAGAGAGAGAAGAAGAAAGAAAAACTATCACGATTTCGTGACATGTTAGAAGAGAGAAAAGAAGAAAGAAAAACTGTCATGATTTCGTGACATGTTGGAAGAGAGAAGAAGAAAGAAAAACTGTCATGATTTCGTGACATGTTGGAAGAGAGAGAAGAAGAAAGAAAAACTGTCGCGATTTCGTGACATGTTGGAAAAGAGAGAAGAAGAAAGAAAAACTATCATGATATCGCGACAAGTTGGCAAGAAAGAAAAACTGTCGTGATATCGTGACATGTTGAGAAGCAAGCAAAACTGTCATGATTTCGTGACATGTTGGAAGAAAGAAAGGCAAGTAGAAAAAGTGTCGCGATTTCGTGACATATTGCAAGGAAGGTTGTACGGACAAAAAAGTGTCACGATTTCATGACATATTGCAAGGAAGGTTGTACGGACGAAAAAGTGTCACGATTTCATGACATATTGCAAGGAAGGTTGTACGGACGAAAAAGTGTCACGATTTCGTGACATGTTTCATTTTCGCGGTCCAAAGTGAAGAGAATGAGGAGAGAGAAAAAGGTGTCACGATTTCATGACATGTTTCATTTTTGCGGTCCAAAGCGAAGAGAAAGAGGAGAGAGAAAAAGTGTCACGATTTCGTGACATGTTTCATTTTGGTCCAAAGCGAAGAGAAAGAGGAGAGAGAAAAAGGTGTCACGATTTCATGACATATGACAAGAGAAAGAGCTAAGGAGAAAAAGTGTCATGATATCGTGACATGTCGGGTTTTCATGACCCGAAGGCAAAGAGAAAGTGCAAGGAGAAAAAGTGTCACGATATCGTGACATGTCGCATTTTCATGACTCAATGAGGAGAGAGAAGGCAAGGAGGCAAAAGTGTCACGATTTCGTGACATACTATGTTTTCGCTGATACAAGCCAAAGAAAGAGGCAAGGAGGCGAAAGTGTCACGATTTCATGACATGTTTTCACTGATACAAGCCAAGAAAAGAAGTACGATGGCGAAAGTGTCACGATATCGTGACATGTTATGTTTTCGCGGGGCCAAAGCTAAGAAACAGAGCAAAGAGAAAAAGTGTAGCGATATCGCTACATGTTGTATTCTCGTGGGCCAAAGTTGAGAGTAAGCGTACGGAGGAAAAAGTGTAGCGATATCGCTACATGTTGTATTCTCGTGGGCCAAAGCTAAGAGAAAGCGTACGGAGGCGAAAGTGTCACGATATCGTGACATGTGTTTTTATGGCAACAGCAATAGAAGAGTTACGAGGGCAGTTGAAGCCGACGAAGACCGATGTTAGCCGATGAAGATTAGGGTTTGTAGCCAACGAAGATTAGGGTTTGCAACCGACTAAGATTAGGGTTACAGCCGACTAAGATTAGAGTTTTTCATCATGAAAATATTGTTATAAAAGGAGGGTTGTTTGGAGAGTTGAGAGTTGTCGATAGATATCGTCGAATAAGTGTCGAAGTGGGAAATGTGGTCGTAAGAGCGCAGAAAGCATAGAAGCGGCGAGATGATGGCGAAGTGCACAAAGTGAGCAAAGAAGTCGAATCGTGCTAAGTGTGAAATTTGCAAAGGAAGTAGAGTGCGCAAAAGGGAGAAGACGATCGTGAAGCTCGACAGTGAAGCAGCAAATTGTGCGAAGTGATTGCGTAGAGAGAGCAGAGTGCGCAGAGAACGCAAAGGTGAAGCAGACCAGTTAGGGTCTTGTAAAAGCAAAGGTATTTTATCATCAAACTTATAGATTCAAAATTGAAGTCCAGGTTGTAGTCTGGCATCAGGGGTTGGTGCTCCTTCCAGTAGGTGCTGGTAAATCAGGGGTTGTTGCTCCTTTCTATTGGTACAGATAAATCAGGGGTTGATGCTCCTTCCAGTGGAAGCTGGTAAACTGTTTGTAAAGTTGGTGCTTTGCAAAGGCTAGATTTGGATGGTAGTCCAAGAAGTCATTCTTGAGGAGTAGCCAAATTGGTGAACCTCATTAAAATCTTGTGTTGTGTGATGTTCTCTTGCTGTACTTGTTGTATCTGTTTATAAGTTTTTAATTGTTGCTATTTTAAGAGCTATAAATTCATGATTAAAGTACCACATTGATTCACCCCCCCTCTCAGTGCCATTGTAAGACTAACAAACCCATATCATAGAAGTTTTAATGCTTCCAACCAAGTTCCCTTTCAGCAACCTACCTATAACCCACCCTTAGGGAGTATAGGGGTATTGCACAACAACAATCTAGACATGCAAAGTTTGACAACTATAGTAAAACAATTGACATTAAGAATGGATACACTTCAAGCTCCAAGTTTCACTTATAACTATAAGTAAATGTGCAATCAACCCCTAGATCCTATGGTCACCGCTAGACCCTACCCCAAGCATTTTTCAATGTTGATCTTACCCATATATAAGGGAATAGAGGATCCAATAGAACATTTAAGTATGTTTAGAATAGCATGCATGATATTTTATATGATGATATGTTGTTGCTAAAAGTGTTACCTAAAAGCCTTGGTGGTATAGAATTGGAATGGTATTATCAACAACCCCATAATTCTTTGAGAAACTTTGAGGAAACAGTCAAGTTATTTGTTCAAAAATTTGTATCTTATATGGAGAAAGTATTAACCATTCAATATTTGTATCTCCTAAAGCAAGTAAAATATGAAAGTTTTTTGAAATTCTTGTCTCGATGGAGAAGCTTAGTTGGATTATTAAGATACATCCTACCTCCTCAAGACATGTTAGAGATATTTATTGTAAATTTGCAAGAACTGATCTCATCTGAGTTGGAAACAACAACTGTTACCTATTTTGAACAAGAAATATATTTGGAAAGAATATTTGAGAAGGCTCTTATTCAAAGAGGTCAACTTAAGTTAAGGAAAGAAGAGGAAATACCGATGAAAACCCAATATAAGAACAAGCATGTCATTGGTTATGGGATAATAGATAACAGGTAAACCAACAATGTTAACATAGCTAGTACCTTGCAAAAGTTGGTACTTAGAAAAATCCAAAAATCCCCACCAAGAAATTTTACTAGACTCAACCAACCTATTTTATCGGTCCTTGAGTAGCTTTTGGAAGCTAATATGATCGAACTGCCTCCCATAAGACAACCTAAAACCACAATAGTTTGGTATAAATATAATCACAATTACGAGTATCATAGAGTGGACGAGAACATGGTAAACTCATGTAAGAGGTTGAAACACATGGTTCAATATTTAATAGATGAAGGTCACATTGTGGTGGATGATTCTCAACCTACTCCTAACCACAAACTTCCATCTAATAAACCTTCTACTCAATCGACACCCACAAGTAATAAAGATATGGGGATCTTCCAAAATCCCCTACTCAAACACGGGCAATAGACAACTAATCAAGTATCATAACATAATATGTTGCCTTCCTATAAACACATTGTAGGTATGATAACTACAAGGCAACAATATCAAGCTCAACTAACTCAACAATATTAGTAGGAGACAAATTCTACATCCAACCAACCTTTTAGACCACCCTTAGTTCTTAAGAGTACCCAAAAAAGGAGCACAAGTGTAGAAAATCCAACCTTAATGTTGAAACCACAACCAAAAGTCTCCTTCGACATCCAAAAATAATTAATTAACACACTAGCCAAGATATCCCTCAGAACTTTTATAGACTTCTCCTATTCATAAGGAAGCCTTGTTGAAGCTTCTAAGTTAACAATTTGTCCCACAAGATCTTCCCCTAGTAACCTAGCCAATGTTGTAGGTACTCAAGATAAATCATATATATTTTTATGCTGATGATCATCGCTTCTTAAAATTACAAAGGAATTCTCCTCTTTACATTATTGAATATATTGGAGAAAAGTTCATCAAGAGGATCTTGCTGGACAATGGTTCCTCCCTCAATATATGCACTAATAATTTCTTCTAAATTTTTTTACTTAAGGAGGAATATTTAACCAAATATGAATTCATCATAAAATATTTCAACAATGAGTCCTAAGAGGCCTAAAACATTTTATCCCTTCCCCTTAGGGTAGGATCCAATATCTTAGATACTTTTTTTATGTGGGATCTTGCCCAACATATTTTAATATTCTTCTCAAATGCCCTTGGATTCATGCCATGAGGGTCCTCCCTTCTACTTTTCACCAATGTTTAAAATATGAATTTAAAAATTAGCTTATCACCATCTAGGGTGATCCTCATCCATTCCAATAATGTTCAATGGTTGAGAAAACCCAATATATGATCAATTTTTGTCCATATATTTATCTTTATGAAATATCTTCTTCTTCTCATCTCAATGATTTTTTTTATCATTCTCAAATCACCAAGAAGTTTGATAACTTCAAAATCAGTGAGGAACCACCAATTATAATCTCATCACAAGATCAAACCAATCATCTATTTGAAATTTCACTTTTAGATCTAGCCAAGATTCCACCTTCACCCTAGACTATGGATCTACCCTATAAAAATGGTAAAATATTACACATTGGTATGTGTACCTTTATCTACATGGGTACATCCCATGAAGAAAGATCCATGGTAGCAAACCCTTTCCAATAGAGAGAACCTTTGTCCATTGTTATCCATCCAATGATTACCCATTTTCTAAGCAAATCCTATCTAGTATGGGATATGTAGGAAAGGTTTTGGTGTCACAACAACAATGCATTCAAGAGCCTTTGGAAGTTGAGGTTTGGCCCAAAATATGTGGCATAGGCTATATCCCCAATAAAAACCAACTCTTACCAATTGATGATGATCAAGTTATGACCTTCACTGAATTCATGGATCGGCATGACTTAATGTGGAGTAATAAGGATGAGGGACTACCTTCTCCCTCTAACATTTTGTTTTTCAACGTGATAACCTTGGTGCACCTTGAGTCAGTTGTGACCCCAAGGGAGTATATTGAGGGAGATATTCTTTGTGATATGGATCATAAATATGTCCTTCAAAATAATTTCTTCTTTCATGGATTAGTCCCTTATGTCACCCATGTTGAGTCTTCTAGTTCTCAAGTGGATCTCATTCCTATATCTCATGAATATTTTAAGCAAGTAGGAGCCATTGTCCCTATTGCTAAGAAGGATGACATAATCTAATAATGTGTCAACCTTCATTTAACTTGTTTAGTGACTTTCGATAAATATGTTGAGAGGATACTCTTGGGGAATTTACAATGAGGCAAGTGATAAAACCTATTTAGATTTTAGCACACATGTATAGACACCTAAAAATGTCTCATTCAGCCTCTTGCAGCAACACTTAACAAGCAAAGAGCAAAACATTCAAAAACAAATTAAAAACCCTAAATCCTAGGTAAAGTTAACCTAAACCCTAGGTAAAACTAACCTAAGCCCTAGGCTACCCTAAGCCCTAGGTGGGGTCCACCTCATCCTCCACTCATCTCCCCCTACACTATTTTCTAAGCACTCACCCCCCTCATGTAAAACCCACTCCTTTTCCCCCTTTAAAACATTTAATGAAAATTAATTAAAAAGGGCTTTTTCATTTCCCTAGGCTCTCTTCTCTTTCCTAGGTGGTTAAGAGGCATGGAATACCCATCACCCATAGAAGGAAAGCCTCACACATCTACCTTCCACATTAAATAGGATTTATCTCTCCTCTCTCTGCACCTGCCAGATCACTTACCCCTTTTCTTCTTAGGATAACTATAAATAAATGAGACTGCCTATGGTTTCAAGAGGATATAAAAAGCACCATTATGTTGCCCAATTATACTATGATTCATGCATGAGATTTTTGAACATCTAACCTTCCTCCAATAGAGTTTTCTTACAAATTTCTAGTGATTATAGATATCAAACGGATATCAATAGTTGTTGAATCAATACCAAACTTCATCAGTGGGTTGTACGGTTGACATAAGGACCAATACCAATCAAAAATCCTAAAACATAACTCACACCCAAAAAATGCACCGTGAGGTGCATTTTCTAGTTTCAGGTCACCACATCTACCTAATAGGTGATATATTTCTTCCTTATCAATTTTAGCATATTTTGATACTTCCATGATACATTTCTATTCAGTTTTTGTCAATACATCTGTATTTGCAGGAGGCCTAATCGAGATAGACCTCCAAATGGCCTAACACTTTTTTTAGGGTTACACAAGATCGTGGATCAGTGCATCTCATTGTAACATTTATCATAATTCCACTCCAACTCTAAGGAATTAAAGGAAGATACTTATAGTTCTATAAAATATTCGATGCTAGGGTCCCTCCTAACGGAGTCCCTCTTTTGTAGCTCTCTAAGGCATATTGTAAAAGGATCAACATTTCATGTTGTAACACCTTTTACAAATTTATCAATACAAAGTGACATGTTTTTCTTTATTTCAACCTGCATTTCACTCATACTAGTTTACTTATGCTTAGTGAACCCCCAACCTAGGGCACATCTCCATGCATTTTTCATATCATTGCATTTGTTGTTGCCAATCATTCTTTTAATTTCTTTTATTCTCATATATTCTATTAGAGTATATTACATTATTTAGGTATATGTAAATGTACCACCTTGGGTACATTATTATATTAGGAGTTACTTGGGGTAGAATCAATAAATATACAAGTGTCAATTTGCAATAATATAAATGTGCAAGAAGTCCACTTTTACATGAGTCATAGGAATGGTAGTTAGGAAGAGTAAGGGCCAAGTTACCTATTTTCTATATAAAGGCCCATAGTGAATAGAGTGAGTGTGTGAGTGTAATGCTCTCAGTATGCACTGGTAGAGTAGGTTTCTATCTATTGTTTTCAATTCCATTAATAGCATATTTTTGTGTCATTCTTGAACTTCATTATCTTTCTGCATCTTGTGATTGTCATCTCCCATAGTATACTTAATCAAAATCTAATAGTGGTATCGGAGCTACGATATGTCTAGATAGAAATAGGGAGATTCATAAGAGATATTAAGAGGATAAAAGCAAATCTTAGTTCTAAAATTGTTGAGATTGCATTTGGCTAGTCTTTCCATAGAGTTCTAGAAAACTAGTAAACACCAAGACTCAACATTTATCCCATTAGGAATTAACTGTATGTTGTAGAAAAGTAGACATTGGAGAAGAACCAAGGAGAAGTTTCTTATTGAAGAGTAAATATTAAAGGTTGAAGATAGAGGGACCACCATTTCTACTATTAGCCTAAATTTCATTGCATCTTTGTAAACCAGATCTGCCTATGTATGTTTTTGCATGCAAAACACTGTAGTATTAGGACTGATTAATAGAAGGCCTTAGCGGTCTTGTTGAAAGATTCAAGAAGAGACTCTAGAGAATATTCTAGAGAATATAGGAGAATGGAGATCTCTTTGATAAAGACTTATTTTAAAAGAAGCTAAAAAGACCCACAAATGTCTCATTGAAAAACTTACAATCTTGGAAGAGATAAAGAGGGCCTATTAAGGTCATGTTCCAGATTTCAAATATTCGTGAAGGAGATCTCATTGCCAACACTTCTATAGTAGATTTTTGAATGAAAGGTCTCATTAATAAGGACAGAGAAGCTACTAGTAGAAGACCTTAGAGAGGTCTCAAGGAGAAAAAATGAGAAGACCTTGGAGAGGTCTCAAGGGAAAAAGGCTTGGAGAGCCTTATTGAAAAATTTGAAGAAACCATTAAAGGAGTTCCTATAACTCATTGGAGAAATACACTACCAAGGAGAAGCTCCTGATAGTGAAATAATTGGGATAATTTTTTCATCTGACAACAAGCCCAAAGGAAAAGGATTTGGCAAACAAGTTATCAAATTCTAGAAGAGGCAAGCAAATATCTTAAGACTTTCAGATTCTTGAGAAGAAAGACCTATTTGATTTCAAAATTTGATAAGGAGGTTGAAGGAGAACTCAGACAGAAGAAGCCCATAAAATCCAAGATATTTGGAGATTATCTTTCACAACTAAGAAGGCACATTTTGGAGATAGAGATTTGTTGAATTCACAATAAATTACTAAAAGTGTTCTTGAAGGATAATATTTCAAAGAATAGATTATCTGCTAGAGGGAAGCAATCAAGATAATATTACTAGAAGTATAACTTCAAAAGTTCCAAGTTACATACTAAATAAGAATTTGAAGCCATCTATTATAGTTTCAAGAAAATAAACCATAAGGGTTCATAGATACGATTAACCGACATTCCAAATAGAGACTTGATGAATCAAATCATCAAGATATTCATCATATTTAAAGGACATCAAAGGTAATAAATTTAAGGTGTAAAAGAGTTCATTACTTAAACACTTATTCGGATTACTACTTAGGTTCATTAAGCATCTTATTAGAATTCAGAAGTTGTAAAATAAAAGGTTGCATATTAAGTCCTCAAATAAAGTGCAAAAGATAGTTTTTATTAAGGTTTATTACCTACACATTAATAGGAGTTAGATACATTCTTCCTATCATATACTTACATAAAAATGGATTACATTAAGTTGAAGAAATTATTGAGCATTCTTTAAGAGTTAGTATTAGTGCATATTACAAAGTTCCTTAAGGAGTAATAAGGTGATTTAAGTTGCACCATATTAATTTTACTTAAAGCTTATTAGAAATGCACTAAATGTTATAGTAAAGGTTAATTCAAAGATAAATCTCTCTAAGCATATTGCTTATATGATTATTAGATTGGATTAATTGTTACTAAACTACCCAAATGAAAAAATGAGATTCTAGTGTTGTAGTCATAAGAATAGAGCAAGTAGTGGCCATATCCATGAAGTCAAAGGAAAGCTTTAGATTATCTTACATAAGTCCTCAAGATATACAGTGAGGATTAAATCTATCTATATAGCATTGAAGCCATCAAATCAAATAAATAGCATCAAAAGAGACAAGAAGCACACTAATATTTGGTACAAAATAGATTCTATTATTCATACTACATTGGAGCACCATAATACCTATAAAAGAGGATAGATTATCAAGTGTCTTGAAGATATTAACACTATAGAAATTTTATGTCTACTCTTGGTGAAACAAGAGAGGTAGAAAAGGAGTGAATTCAGGGTTCACAAGTGTCAAGTTTTAGGTGTCCAAAAATACCATTCAAATAATTTTAATAATGCCCTCAAATGAAGCCAATTTGCATTCAAATCAAATATATTACAACCATCACAAATCAAGGTAGAATAACAACTTGAAAATCTTCATATAAGCCAAGGGAAAGCCACAAAAATATACAAGGGAAGGCCATGAAAAGTTACCTCATTCAAGCACCTAACAATCAGTAAAGAAGAGAGCCATCAAAGCATCCAAAAGCTACAATAAAAAGGCACCATCTCATCCACATAGAAGCTACGTCGGAGCCAATGTTGGAAGGAAATAATTATTGGAGGTGCAAGCTAGAATTCACTAGCAAATTGTTGGAGAAAAGAAGTGAAAAATTGCATTCATTGGAGTTATACGGTTTCAAGAAGGATGTTGAGAGTTGATTATGCAATTTCCACTTGGCACATAGAAAAGGGACATTACACCTTTCATGTAAAATCTTAGCAAGAATATAACGCTTGTCTTGAAGCATATAATAACCTAGCAAAGAGTAACACTAATCTTGGAAAATTAGGAAGGGAATACAAGCTAATAAATAATGCCATATTCATCATTGCACCTTGAATGTTGAAACTAAAGGTGCAACCACCACCAATCTAATTGCCACTTATCGAAATCATGAAGAAGAGCATAATATCTCAAGGAATAAATTTTGAATAAGATATATATTAATACATTTGCATTAAATATCTCACATACATTAGAAGCACAAATAACAAATTTCAAGCGAGGAGTGTAAGCAAGATTGAAGGAGGAGCACAGGTGCATTAAATTCTATCATGAACCAGCACTTTCATAATAATTCCAGCATCAACCAAGCGTTGAATATTTTGAGAGAGAGAGATCATTGAATGTTCATTTATATCCAACCAATAGAGACGTTGAAGCATCAATCACATCAAGCCATGTAAAGCACATAAGAGTAGAGATATGTTGAAGTCTCAAGCCACGCAGAGCAATAAGAAAAGGAGATATTGAATTTAAGCCATGCAAAGAACGTAAGAGAATAGATGTTGAACTTAAGCCACATAAAGCAATTAAAGGAAGAGTATGTTAAGCAATATTGAGCAATTCAATGGAAACATGTTGAGTCTTCAACCACATCACAAGCTACAAGCTATGTACTACAAGCACTAAGGTAAAGCTATTATTGCTTACTTTCATTAAGGTAATGTTGGAGTTATAAGGTGATATATTCAAACATTCTATTGCATTGGAATAACCAACATTAAACCAAGCTTTAGTAATCTATCAATAAAGCTCATTCTAAAATATTATTATTGAAGTATATTTGCAAATAAATTAGGAGATATAAGGTTGTCAACCTTAGTAAATTCAAATATTTATTTTTAAATACAATTATTTTATAATATTCCAATAGTAGGGAGTTATAAGGCTTTCTACACCAAAACCATAGAATATTTGGAATTTAGAAAATCAAAATTATTTAAGATAGAAGAAATAAGCTCATTTAAAGTTGGAATTAAATGATAACAATTGTCTCATACTAATACTAAGGAGACAAAAGAAATCCCACCATTAGAGCATATTTCATTAGGAGAGATAAGGTAAAATTGGAGGTTGATTATTATTCTCAAAATATTACAAAATCAACCCAAAAGGTGAACTAAATATTGCTAATATTTCTATTGAAGTCTATAGCATATTCTAAACTGTGTAGGGAGTCATAAGGATGTTTACTAACATCTTGAATAATTCTATCAAAAAAGGCTTAAGAAAAGTACCAGTTTGAATTAGAAGCATGATTGATAATACAATGGATAATAATGAGAAAGATACAGACATAAGAAAAGAATCAATAGAGTTTAAAAGGAAGATAGATCCATCCATTACACCTTCAAATGAGACAACAAAAGAAATTGGTGACAACTACACTAATGAAGATATAGGAGAAGAAAATAATATTGAAGAAAAACATATCATACAAAGACATGAATGAAGTAAGAATGGAAATTACCTCAATTATCCACATATGGTTTAAGTATCTCATCAAGGAGATAGAAAAATATGATTTTCCTAAAAGAGATAATAAAGTAGTTGGAATATCTTTGCTATGCACTTATGCAACCAAGTTGGTCATGAAAAGGTGAATTGCTAGAGCCTCCATCCTTGTAAATATTTTGGAGGAAATAATATTTTATCTTTCTTCACTTACTATAAAAAAAAAGTACTATAGAAGTCATGAAGAAAGATTACTACACATAATATATTGTTTCTTTCAATATCTTATTTCAAAATAATCCACTAACAATAAGTTCAAGCTCAACATTTATGAAGATCAAATAAATAGGTCATACAAAGAATCAAAGGGTGAGAAATGGAGCAGCCCTGATCCACTTGAAACATGTAAAATTAGGAGATCACTAGTTCATTAAATATGCCTAATAAAAAGGAACAATGAATATAACATGAAGACTACCACAAAAGAAGAACTAGTTGAATTTGAAGACTATTCAAGAGAAGAAGATCCATATTGAAGATTAAAGTTTTTAATACCCAAATAATGTAATATAAGAGGGTTTTAGATTATATTACATTATTTAGGTACATTTCAATGTACCACCGTGGGTACATTATTATATTAGGAGTTACTTGGGGTAGAATAAATAAATGCACAAGTGTCAATGTGAAATAATGTAAATGTGCAAGAAGTCCACTTGTACATGAGTCATAGGAATGGTGGTTAGGAAGAGTAAGAATAAAGTTACCTATTTTTTATATAAATAGATTGAGTGTGTGAGTGCATTGCTCTCAACATGCACTGGTAGAGTAGATTTCTATCTATTGTATTCAGTTCCATATTTTCATGAGTTCCATTAATAGCATATTTTTGTGTCATTCCTAAACTTCATTATATTTCTACATCTTGTGATTGCCATCTCCCATAGCATACTTAATAAAAATATAACATATTCCTTGACCTTGAAAGTTTCAATAATCATTAAAAATTTCTCCAAGTCAAGGGATATAGTTCTTCATCTCTTTTATATCTTTTGTCCTTTTAAATTTTTCAATCATTCTTCTCTTCTCTAAGATAGGATATATATTCCATATTCTATCTGTGCATCTTATTTTGCTCACACTTTTCCTTCTTGATCTTTCAATTGTTAAGGTATCCTCATGGGATAGGGTAGATACCGTATGAATACAATTTATGGTGTTCATACAGACACTATCTTACACATATCTTTCAACTATTGAAATTTCAAAAATAACACACACAATATTGTTTACTTCTTATTTTTCTCATCCTTCTAACACATGCACAAACACACATTTTATTTTGTGCTTTGCTTTGATATCTCATATTTTTGTATACACCACACCCCTATTGAGTTACACTCCTTTTGAAAAATTAATCAAACACTATATCCCATATGAGATAACTTCATGGCCAACAATGAGCACTAGCCTCCACATCATACCATTTGTGATCATACATCCAAACAAGTATATCTCCACATATATTCATTAGCAAGCATCACGTCCACAGTCGGTATCACTCCACACTTTCTCTTTTCTAGAGAGCATTACACCCTTACGGGATAACTTCATGGACGCAAACAAGCACCAAAATCCACATCAAACCATTTGTGAGCATACATCCTTACAGGGTTTTACTCCTTTTCATTTTTTTGCTTTCTTTTTAACCTTTTTAAAACTTTTCTCCTTTTTCTTTCTTCTTTTCTTATTTTTTTGTCCTATTGTAAATTCATGCTCAACCTTTATGAGGTGTGAATTCACTCTCCATCGAATTCATTTTCTCTATTTATGAGGTGCGAATTCATCCAGATATTTGTTTTTCTCCTTATTCTTCTTTTTCTTCCATTACCTTTTTTTATCTTCATTCAATCATGTGATCATTTTATCCTACATTTCATTTAGTTAGATTCATTCATTCTGAATTTATTAGATAAGTTCATTTTCCATTTATTTGTTAAAGTTCATTCATCATGCTTTTCATTCATTCATCATGTTTGTGGATAGTCACACATAAACAACAAATAACAATGCAATCAAACACACATTTAAAAATATGCAACAACCCTCTACTCTTCTAGTGCTGCTTGGTATTACATCATCTGGTAGTATTTCACCATTTGTATTGATGCTTATAAGTCCTCCCTTGCCCTCTATAGCTCCTCCTACAGCAGTTGAATCCCCTCTTCTTAGTGGTTGTCAGTGATGATAGCCATCCCCTTTACTCGGACTTATTGTCACTCTTGCTCCAAGCATCCCTTCTCTCCCTTATTATGGTCTTCCTTCACCCTTGTCACGTATCTCTTTGATGTTATCATGGTCTATGCAGCAAGGGTATAATACCACTCTAAGAATGTCATCTTTAGGGCTCCTCGTAGCCCCTATAACCTCTTAGACCTATCCTCTCAAAGTAGGGTTATATCGCTCTACAAGGCTTCCATCCTGGCCTATAACACCTCTACCTTCCTCGTTGGATCATCCTGACCAATGGTCCTACTAGGTCCTATCATTGTCATTGTAGGGGCATCTCCTACTATCATACTACTATCATTGTGGGGGAACCTCCTGATGTTCCTCCTCATCTTGAGAAAAAAGAGTGATAGGTGTTATTATGGTTATCACCATCTCTATCTACACCTATACCCATGCTTATCTAGGTGGGTCTGCACCTATTTTTTATCACCTAGTTGTGTTATGTGTAGTCTATAATATTGCCAACTACACTCGTCGGGTGATGACCTAGCACCTCTACATAGGCACCAATGGGGATATCCTTGAGGGTACAATACCCCTATCCATATGTGATACCCAATCACTACTCTGACATTATTTGTTAGAATAATATATCATATCCTAAGTTGTTACTAGGATAAGTTTGAGTGGTTGAGATTAACTTAGTTAGTTATGATCCAATGGATCATATTGTACACCTTTACTATTTAAGCAAGGTTTTTGTCATTGAATAATATCAAGTATTTCATTTTCTAACATTGTATCAGAGCAAGGTCCGAGGTGTAGACCAATTGGTTCATCCAAACCCCATAATGGGGGTGAATGTCCAAGGTTCAAATCTCGGGCCTCGTCGGATTGAATGCTTGTCCCTTTCCTGGTGCTTTCAGCGGCATAAAAGGTTTAAAATGATTGTGGCATGGTGGTTATAGGGGTGAACTGCGTGAAGATCTATGTGGCGGATTTTGGGGTGGATAGTGTAGAATACTGTGGCGACCATAAAAATTTGGATAGTCTGCCCAAATTCATGGCGGCTACCAATTCCACCATGTAAATTAAAAAAAAAAACATTGTATTAGAGCAGGCTTTCCCTACCCTGTGAGCTTGAGGAGATTTTCCTCATGGGGGATTTCCCTCATGGAAATCCCCCCTCATTTTTTCCTCCCCATAATTTTTTTTACCAGCGAGTATGCTCTCCATATTTTGATGGATCAGAAACAAAATCATTAAAAAAAAAATCTACAGTTTTGGAGGTTTTTTTAATTTTTTAGTTTTTTGGATTTACATTCTTATACTGCAGATCTAGGTTTTTTGGAGCAATCTAATTGTGATGTAGAGTTCTATGGTTTTATTGGAGCATTATGGATCTAAGGGTTTGGACCCCCACCCAATGAATGTAGACGGCCATGTCTCATTAACAAGATTGTTCTCTCTATTTTTTTAGAGAACCTGTTGAAGATCTGCAGCCCAATTATTTTTTACTATCGATGAAAATAATTGAATCCACCTTCGTAAAAGTCAGGGCCCATAAAGAAAATGATCGCAAGCCAAAGCCTTCATTTTTTGTGTTTGTGATTCTGCTAAAAAAGTCTTTTGTTGTTCTCAATGGTGATGGCTCCAAGGAAGGAAGGAGCTTCTGCAAATTGGAAGTGCATATTCATGGTGGTGTTGTGTGAAAGGCATCAATTTCCAAGTGATCTATGGCAGATAATATCAGAACCTAAAAAGTAATTAATAAAGGTAGGATAATGCCATGATTTTTTTTGTAATGAATGAGCTTTTTTGTGCACATGACAGCTCCATTTTTTGTGTTTAAGTAGCATAAGGGTTTGACGGTCCCCTACGATGTGAAGAAATTTGAGAACTTATTGTGGCTCATACAATGCAGTCAATTGGCCTCCAATATGCAAGTTCCATAAGCTGCTCAAAATATCGACGAGGTTTTTAGCAATCACCTCCCACTATGGCCCCACTACAATCTTTGACAGGATCGACCTCAACATCCAACACAAGACATGTGGAGGACAAGTGGATTTTTTTATTGTTATGGTGACATTTATGGAGGTGCTTCATTTTTTTTACCTTCAAAAATATTTTTCTAGATTGGGAGCAAAGGTTATATATTTATGCGGCCCACGTACAACATTGTTCTTTCATCTGATACAGTGTTGGAAATGTCGTAAGAAGTTTTTGACCTATATTCAGCTTTTTTTCTCCAGTTGTAAGTGTCCTTGCTATAGCTGCATTAGAGACCTTCAGTGCTCATGATATGGATGAAGATTGACATTTGTTTATTCCTGCTGTATTTTTTCCTGCTTTGTGATGCCTCAAATGTTGGTTCCTGGTTTTGTATGTATTTTAAGGTGTTTTTTAAAAGCAGTTTGGTTGGCCTCAAAGCATAAGAAATAGTTTTCTAAGCTTATCCAAAATGCAAGCAGCCTAAACACTGTGTGCACCCTAATTTTCATTATTTTTATGGTGATAACGAGCAATGGTAGCTTTGGTGGATTATTTTTTTAGCGTCAATGTTCTCGTTGAGTTATTTTTTGACTAGGCAATTTATGCGGGCCAAATAGTTAGCATGAGCTAACCGTTGGGATGACATGGCAAAATTATCTCGATAAAAAAAACTTGGTTTCATGCACGACTTGGGCCCTGGCACATTGGCAAGAAGCGGCATTAGCGTTGAAGATAAAGAGGAGTGTTTGCAAGATGTGATGTCGCACAAGGCTATGCTAATTCAACAATGATGATCCTTGCATGATCATATGGTTTGGTATCTACAGTTGAATGTTATTGTGCTTGTTGGGTGTCAAAAATTGGTGAATCTATCCTATATTTGTCACAGTACTTATTTAAATTGTCAATCCAAGGAACTCGTAAGCTTGTGAAGGGTCATAGTTGAGACTAGTCACACTACCACTTTAGAGATTATTCATTCAACTACCAATGGGGGGTGTTTGTATAACATCAATAAGATCGTTCGCCTCAATAAAACTCACTCATAAATAATAATGTAGATAAAATAAACACACCAACCGATACGAAATAAAAATTCTTCTTATAAATAAACACACCTCTAAGATAACTAAGCTTAAGCCTAAGTCATGAAAATACTACCATGCATAATGAAATTACGTAATTAACTAAGAGGGGAGGAATATTGACTTGGAGTGGGCTCGAGATCTAGACAGATCTTGCCCGATAAATCTCACAAACGAAACATTACTTTGACAAAATCACACTTTATTAATGATGTAATGGAATATTACATATAGCAATGCTCTATCAAATCTCTCTCACCTACTACAGGGAAGTCCGTGTGTTTATATACTACACACACAAAACTTCCTATGGTAGTTTTGTTACAACCGACATCTCGGTTCAGCCTAAACTAGGATAGTTCAGTTACTACAACCGATGCATGATAAGTAGCTCTGCGTCATTTCCTAGTATTTAGATAAATTCCACTTCATTACGATTTAGCTCCATGAGTAGTTGCGTGTCCACCCACTCTGGATGGGACAACTTGTCCATCTATGGTTTCCCATGGATGACGTGGAACGATGGTCAACAAGATCCTTCTCCAGCCATTTGGTCAACATGCATAATTCGGGCATCGACTTTGGTAAGGTGCCTAACTCGGTTAGGCACCTACTCGAGTACGATACCTACTTTAGTAAGGTGCCTAACTCAGTAAGGCGCCTACCTTAGTAAGGTTCCTAACTCAATAAGGCACCTACTTCAATAAGATGCCTACCTAAGTAAGGCTTCTACTTCAGTAAAGCGCATACTTTGATTTACATTTATTTGATTGAGCAAAACCATGCTAGGTCCTAGGTAGGACCTTGATTGAGAAAATAATAACAAAATAAAGGAAATAGCTACAAACAATGCACTTCATGCATGGATTAGATAATACACATGATTTTATTAAATATATACATAATACTTCATAAAAATATACAACTCATGATATAATGCCACGTAAAAATTGTTAGTACATATACAAAAATATGAGCATTTTTGGTGCTCATCATCCCCCCATGCCTAACATGTGCCACGCCCTAATGGCATCTAAAATAGGTAATCACCTCCTCTCTATAGGCCACTGATTTTCATTTCCTTTTCTTTTTGGTGGCCTTGGCTTGCTCTTCTCCTTGAGGCTTCCATTTTTGTTGAGGGGCCCTGGCTTGTTGCAGGGCATATCTGGGTTGTACTACCCTCTAGCTATGCTGATGTCTGGCTGTGCTGGGTTGAACTTCATTCTATGGTGTCCTATTATTGCATTGGCTCTATCTCTTTCTTGGACTAGCACCTATACTAGGCCCAGCTACCATAGTTTTTGTCCCCTTTTGGAATGCTACTTCTGCTTCCTACCATAGATCAGCATGTTGAGGACACAACTCTTCAAATGGAATGTTGGAGTCATCCCTCTTTCACTTAACCATGTTGGCTTTGTATAATTGAATTACCTCAAGGGTGAGGCCAATGGTTTCTACCACAATTGATGTTGCCTCTGCCTCTGGTCTATATACTCCCCACCTTGTCAACCACTTCTTCATTCTAGAGGGCTGACCCAACGATAAACCATAGATGTCCCAAAATTGGTCGTCGTCATCGAGGTCCACACAAATGTCTGGATCTATTTATTTCTTTTTGGTAGCCTTCCTAGATGCTTTTGTCTCCTCGAAATCCTTATGGAGCTTTTAGAATTTTACCTTCTGCTCAGCGAAGGCCTACATACCTTCTTCCCATTCTTTGTTCGAATGAGGGTTTGGTTTGACAAACATCACCCTAGCATTCCTTTTGACCCTCTTCTAAGTTGTATTAGGGCCCTTCACCATTTCCTTTATTTGGTCTTGTGGTAGCCTGTGTGGGGAAGTCTTCCTATCCCATGGAGGCTGCCTCCCTATTGGATGACTCATGGAGTTATTCCCTTGATCATAGGTCCCCCATGGCTATTTCCTCTAGCACTTGCTCCCCTGGTCCCTCGGGTGGTGGCTCCTCAATTTTAGGTGCTTGGTTCCCTAGAATTTCCTCCTTGGCCTCAGGTTCAAGGTTTTTCCCTTGGCTCTACCCTAAAGGCTCATCGTCATCCTTGATGTTGATAACAGGGATTTTTGTTTGAAAAATAGAATTCCCCTATTCCTCTAGAATTATCTTTTCTAAGGCACACGACCCCTCCCTTGCTTCCAATTCCTCATTTCTAGCATCCAACATGAATGCCCCATATGAGACTACTCTTTTTGGTGAGGTCGAAGAGTTTATGGGAACTTCCATCGCCCAATCGATCTGGGTAGAGGCGTCTTGCCTCTCTATTACCCTAGCCTACAACTGTTGGTTCTCCTCCTTGAGTTTCTGGATCAATTGCTACAATTGAGCAATGGTGGCCTCCTATATTTGAATTTTCCTTGTGGTCATCTCCTTATATTCCTTGAACAACACCTACATCGGGGATTTCTCACTCTGTTTGATGCGGTCTTCTTCCATCCAAACTTTGGGCTATAGTTGCATGCCTGCTGGAGACTACGGTTCTTGCAAGCTTTGTGTGGCTAAATTTTACAAGGTTTGGGCCATGAAGCCAAGCTTTGCATCTTCCTCCTCTTCCTCACTCATGAGGATCAAGCACCTTAATCATATTTGACCTTGCATGTTCTCTATCCGCTCTGTTGAGGATTTGGAGCTAGAATATTTCGGTATTTCCTCCATAAAATTGGGTAGGGAACTCTGCCCTTCCTCCATAACATTCGGTGAGAATTAGGGGTGTTCCTCCTCAAAAATTCCCCCCAATTTGGCATCATGCCCTACCTCTGTACCTATCTACTCTACTATATCGAATGGCTCAGTTCTGATCTCCTTGGCTATTCCTCTTAATTCATGTTCATGCCCTGCTTCAGTCGCTGCCTATTCTTGCGCACCCAAGGGTTCAACTTCTACCATCAATGATATTTCCCTATGCTCCTCTATGTGGCGTATCAGGGTTGTAATTAGCCCATGATGGGCTAAGGCATAGACTACCCCTCTTTGGTACCGCGATGCCTCATCCTGTAGGGCCTTTTCCAGGTAGAATAGAATGTTGATTTCTCTCCCATGCACCAGATGGCTCATGAATTGCATGTGGTTTGCATTTAGGTGTGAATACTTCCTAGTGCATGTGAAGTATCTTACAACCTACTCAAAAATATTTTGTAGGTGCATCGGGATCTTCTTCTTGGGCAGCCCTCCTTGGTCGCAGGGGATGTTCCCCTATTCGAGTAGCACTTCGATGCATTTATTTGCCATGCCATCCTTATATGTACATTCTCTAGTGAGGGGGAGGCCAATGACCTGAGAAATGTGCTCTGGGGTGACTGGAATTACCAATCAACATAGTCAGTCCACTTCTCCATTCAGAGAGGTGGCGAATTATTTGGTTGCCTCCACGTCTTATTACTGGCTGACCAGGTGACAGTAGTTCATCCATACTATTGCTTTGAACTGATTATAGACTTCCTCCCTAATTACTTTAGTGCCATTGGGATCTTTCTTCTTAATTGCGTGATTCTTCGTAGGTCCTCCTATGGTGAATTCCCTACTGAGTTTGAGTTCTGTACTCAATAAGGTGCCTTTTTATAACCTGAGGTACCTAACTCTGGAAATTGTTTCCATATTGGTTTTAGCAGGGTATGCCACCTGAATTAATTTTTGACATGACATATTAGGCATGAGGGGTGATTTTTCATTCTTGCACCATCATCATTTCAGAGAGCATATTATATGAAAATTACATATATATCTAAAAAATCATGCGCATACCTGATTGGTCATTTTTGAGCTACGTGGAGCATGTTGATTTGGTACTCGATAATATTTTTTCCATGTGTTGATTGAGTCGCCTTGGGTACTGCATTTTTGGTTCACTTTGAGGTCCTTCGCTGAAGATGCGATGAATCCTATTGGGACGCATATCTTCTTGACGGTTGGCCTTGGGACGAGCAAAAATCTCCACCAATGATTTCAAAATATTTTCGCATGCTTTCCATCACGTGAGATGATGGCATCATCTTTAGCTGCTCCATGTACTACCAAGTTGTGCATGTGTTTCTTGATCGAGGCGCCTACTTGAGTAAGGTGCTCAAATGACACCTATTTTGGGTAAGGCACTAGATTAAGGCACCTAACTCGATAAGACGCCTAAATCAGTAAGGCGCAAATAGGGGTGGCTAACTTAGAAAGGTGCCACTTTGACCATGTTTTTTTTTAAATATACTTTTTTTTTTACGAATGTTTGGGGGGCCTAGGTTGGTAAGGGGCATAAGGTGCCTACTAGTAATGCGCCGCTCCTTTGGAGTATTTAGGTATTTATTTTTTGAAAGGCACCGCTCCTCTAGAGTAAGGTGCCTAGAGTAAGGCTTTGTTTCCCCCCATGTTTAATAATTATCACATCCTCATGACAACGACCCTCCTAAAGATTTTGAGTAAGGAATCGCTCCTCTTAGGTAAGGCACCCGAGTAAGGTTCCGCTCCTCCTACGTAAGGCACCAAAGTAAGGCGTCGCTCCTCCAGAGTAAGGTGCCAAAGTAAGACACCGCTCCTCCTAGGTAAGGAACCAGAGTAAAGCACCACTCCTCCTAGGTAAGGCACCAGAGTAAGGTGTCGCTCCTCCAAAGTAAGGTGCCAGAGTGAGGTGCCTCTCCTCCAAAGTAAGGTGCTAGATTAAGGTGTCGCTTCTCCTAGATTAAGGCACCAGAGTAAGGCATCACTCCTCCAGAGTAAGGTGCCAAAGTAAGGTGTCGCTCCTCTAGAGTAAGGCACCACTCCTCCTAGAGTAAGGTTCTAGAGAAAGGAGTGCCTCCTCCTACATTAAGGCACCAAAGTAAGGCATCGCTCCTCTAGAGTAAGGCACCAGAGTAAGGCACCGCTCCTCCAAAGTAAGGCGCCATTTCTTTATTGTTGAAAAATTCAGTGGTGGCTGACATGTCTTTTGATGTGAGGTTGATCAAGCCTCCTTAAATTCTCCTCATATTATGTCAGTGTCTACCTCATTTAGGCATGGGAATATTTGATGAAGAATTTGGCATCCCTCCATGCCTGAATCATTGCTATCCTCCTAGTGCGCAAGTACATGGATGTTGAGCCGATCTAGGACTTATTTTCCAAGATGCCTATCATTCGAACAATCAGGCCATGTCCCTACAAAAAGAAAACACAAAAAAAAAAAAGTGCAATTAAATGGGGTCCATGTCTTTTAGGCCCTAGCTCTTAGGATGCCTACAACTTGCATGCGGGTGTTGTCCCTACAAAACACATCGTAAGCTAAAAAAATAGGAAACTACTCTAACTTATCTTTGGTGGACGTCCCTATGTCCACCATGTTTTTGAGAATTTGGGAGATTTTACTTGGATGGGGTCTCCCCCACACCTATTTTGGTTTCCACCAAAAATCCCTCAGACGTATGGTATGGCCACAATCGATGGCCATTGGCTATTAGGATAGTGTTGTTGTCGTCAATCATCTTGACCCATACAACATCATTCTTGATTATTTCCACCACCTCGTATGATCCCATCCATCTTTGCATCAGCTTCCCATTCTACTCTTGGAACCTGGAGTCATACAATAGTACCCAGTCTCCTTATTTGAACTATTTCTTTTTAATGTGGCGGTCATGCCACTATTTTATTTGCCTCTTACATAATTTTTTTTCTTTATAGGGAGTCCATATAAAATTCGTCCAGCTGATTTAGCTATCGAATTCATTCCTTCTATGCATCATCCAGGTTTAGATCCAATTCAACCATCATTCTAAGTGTCTTAACTTCGAATTCGATGGGCATCATTGTGTCTTTCCCATAGACCAATCGAAAAGGGGTAAAACTAGTGGTCGACTTCCACATCATGTTATATGCCCATACTGCCTCTGGTAATCTTGCAACCCAATCCTTCCTATGCTGTTGCATGTTATTTGTCGAGATGTTTTCTATTTCCCTGATAGTGACCTCCACCTGTCCATTTTTTTGCGAATGGTATGGGGTAGTCCTATTATGCCAAACCTTGTACTATTCCATCAGCTCCTCAATTAATCTAAACATGAATTGGGGTCCCTAGTCCGTTGTAATTTCCCGAGGCACCCCAAATATCGTAAAAATATGGGAGAATAGAAATTCGATGACCGTTCTCTCCTTGGAGTCTCTTAGTGCTTGGACTTCGACCCATTTAGTGACATAGTCTTTATAAACTAGAATGTACCTCTTCCCGATCGAAGGTGGGTTGATGGGTCCCATAAAATCCATACCCCATTTGTCAAAGGGCTCGATGTGCACATGAGGTTGTAGGGGCATTTCATCCCTATGGGTCGGCCTACCCATCCTCTAGCATTCATCACATTTACTAGTGTATGTAGTTGCGTCTTTGAACAATGTGGGCCAAAAATACCTAGTCTACAATACCTTATATGCAATCCTTCTTCTTGAGAAGTGGCCACCACAAGGCTCGTTATGGCAGGCCTTGAGTATCTCTACGAATTCATGCTCGACCACACACCTTCTTACAATCTGATCAGGCCCTATTTTGAACAAGAGGCCATCAATCCATTGGTATGATGCACTCTTTTCTATTACCCCTTACTTCTCCCGATACGAGAGGGCAGGGGAGGTTCTCCTAGTGGCCAAATAATTGGTAATGTCTGCATACCATGATGTATATTCACTGATGACAAATAGATGTTCATCCAAGAACTGGTCCTCCACTACTATGTGATCCACTGGAATTAGTCTGGATAGGAAGTCCATGACTATGTTGTCTTTCCTGGGCTTGTCGACTATGGTAAGGTCAAATTCTTGTAGCAATAAAAGCCATATGATAATCCTACCATTGATCATTAGTTTTCTCATCATATACCTGATGGCTGCATGGTCTGTGGATGAATACTGTATACCCAGTAATGTAGTGGTGGAATTTATTAACGGTGTGTAATACTACGAGAAACTTCTTCTCCATTATAATGTAATTAAGCTCAGCCCCTGATAGTATCTTATTGATGTAATAGATGGCGTAGAAATCTTCGCCATCCTTCTGCTTTAGGACCGCTCCAATTGCATTATTGGATGCATCACAATATATGTGGAATGGGATAGACCAATTTGGGTCCCATAATACTGGGGTAGAGATCAAATTCTCCTTAAACGTCTAAAATGCCTGCTCACAGTCATCTATCCAAATAAATTCTATGTCCTTCATCAAAAGGGTGTATAGCGGCTAGGCAATTTTGTTGAAATTAGTGATAAATCACCTGTAGTACCTGGTAGAGCCGAGGAAACTCCTTACCTCCCTCTATGTTTTTGGGTTGGGTAAGTCTTTGATGACTTCTATCTTCTTGTGATCCACTTTAATCTCTTCTACTGAGAGATGATGCCCTAAAACTATACCTTCTTGCATCATCATAAAACATTTCTCATTGCTGAGGGATAGATTATTTTCCTTGCACCTCTAGAGTACATGTTCCAAATTTTTCATCACTTCTTCAAATGTTTCTTTGTAAATGGTGAAATTGTCCATATATACTTCGATCGCTTCGCCTATCATATCCAAAAATACACTAATCACTACCCTCTGGAATGTTTTCGAAGCGTTGCATAACCCAAAAGGTAGAACCCTGTATGCAAACATTCCCTATGGGCAGGTGAACGTTATCTTATATTAGTCTTCTCCTACGATCTATATTTGATTGTACCTGCTAAATATGTATAGAAATGAAAAGTATTTTCTTTCGGAGAACGTGTCTAGCACTTGGTCAATAAAAGGAAGTGGAAAATGGTCCTTTTTAGTCACCTTATTTAGTGATCTGTAGTCAACACATATCCTCCATTTCCAATTCTTCTTAGGGACCACCATGAGTGGTGATACCATTTCGTTGTCAAAGATTGGGTAAATAAATCCCATCGTCAGGAGCTTCTGTAGCTTGGCCTTGATAATTTCCTTCATGGCTGGGTTCATCGTCCTCTACGACTGTCTGATGGGGGTTGACTGTTCTTCTAGATAGATATGATGAGTGCACACCTCTGAGTTGATTCCTTTCATATCCATATAATCCCACATGAATTTCTATTGATGTTCGATTAGGAGTTCTTTCAACTCCACCAACCATACAATGATTATCTCACTATTGACGTTCAATTTGTTGCCAAGCTTGACATAGATTTTCTTGGTGTGGTGGTCTTGAGCACCCACCAATGGTGACTCAGGAATTGGGAGGGAGGATTCTCCATGGAAGAATCTTGAGATGATGCCATCTTCTTTGGCTTCATCCTATTCTTCTATTAATACCATTATCAACTGGAGCATAGATAGTGGACTGTCCTCCTAATTTTCCATTTTAGGTTCTCCCAATGCATCCACTGATTGGGCCGAGGGAGAGATTGTTAATATCTTGACATTTTGGCCATCTAAAATGGTCATCAGTCTATCATAGTAGTTGATGTAGGCATCAGCCATAGCTAACCATGGTTTCCCTAGGATGAGTGGGTAACCACCTAGTTTGGTTTTGGATTGCAGCACCAAAACATCCATTGGATACTCCCATGCATCGACTGTTACTATGACATCTTTGAGCATTCCTTCTGGTGCCACCATTGACCAATCATCCAATTGTAACACCTTTTTGGTAGGCTTCAATTCGATGAGCTCCAGCTTCTGCATGGTGTCTTGCAGGATTACATTGATGATTTCCCCCAAGTCAACCAACATATTTTCTAGTGAGTGCCCTCCTATTTATATCGTCAATATCAGGTTGCTTAGGTCTGAATATTTGGGATAATATGCATTCCCCATCATTAAGTAAGCTAACTTTCTCTCGACGTTGATGGTTTATGTTGTCTTACATCCTGGTTTTCTTAGGCATATTTCTTTTATCGCCTTAGTGTATATGGGCACATCTCGAATAGCTTGAAAAAGTGGGATGGTTACGATGAGATTTTTCAAGCTTGATAGGATATCAAATTTGGGTTGTGTCGACTTCTTATGCTCTTGTAGTAATTTAGGGAATTGGGCCCCTGTCTTCTCAATAATTTTTTCTTCCTCTACCTCTTCTATCAGAGGGAATTCTCCTACTTCCTCCTCCACTTCTACCAAAGAAGGCATTTCTACTCCTAATTGTTTGACTGATCCAAGTTGTATTGGATTTCAACTAATATGGTACATTGGATACATCTCTCCTTCCACCTGGTATTGATGCGTAGTCGTTATACCATCATTAATTCTCAATGAATCTGTCAATCCAGGGCAGTGTACAAGGCTATCTGCGGAAGAAGAAGTGAAACAGCTATAACTTAGGTCAATCTAGAGCAACAAGTCTTATTGGTGGAACCGGTTGTGTGGGGGGTTTTGGAACATTCCTATCTCTAAATTGCATGAATTAAATCTTAATCTAAGTTGCAGAATTGGAAACTAATCATTAACTACAGAAATGAAGTCCTAATTACAATTGCAGAATGAGACCTAATTATATTGCAGAAATAACGGTTGTAGAATTGAAAGTCTGATCCTAATTGCAGAAAGGAAATCTAATTACTTTTGCAGTAATGAAAGTCTAGATCTAATGTGGAAATAAAAACTGTCAAAGTTCTGTAACAGAAGGTTGTCAATCTTCTGTGCAGGATTTGACAGCAAAACATAAAATGCAGGAAATTGCTGAAAAATAGTAAATTTTAGAAATAACAGTCTGAAATAAAGTGGAAGCTTTGTTGAAAGTAAGATTGCAACTAAAACATTAAGCACAAGGTTAATCTAAGCATAAATAAACTAAGACTACAAATATTGTCAACTATTTACAAGCAATTGAAATAACAAGTTCTACAACTCATTCTACTGCAGACAAAATCAGAATAAAAACCTGCTTGTTAGTCCTCCTCCTAGGTCTGGAAGTGGCCAGCCTCTTTGTCCAGAAGAAGGTGTAAGTCTCTCTCTCTTTCTAAATCTTAATCACACTCATTTACAAGCAATATGAAATAGAACTGGTGCACTTTATTGATTAGAAGACATGATTACAATAATTCTGCTGAAAAACTGTTACAGGACTGTAACAGTCAATTTCTACCTATACTCTGTATTTTTTGCTAGCTTCCTTACTCTTTTCTCACTATTTTCTACCTCCTTTACTACCTACTAGGCTCAACCTGAATGGGAGCAATATTTATAGCTATCCTATGATCTGATTACAAACAAAGAATATCTCAAAAGATCTAATCCTACAATGCTGCAACAAATTCTGGTTTTATCCTAGAAGAGGACTAAAACTTGATCTTTCCCTTAATGATGGCTTTGGTCGGCAATGACGGCAAAGACAGATGGAAGATCTTTCCCTTTACCTTTTCCAACCTTTATTTCCCTTTTTTTGGCTTCAAAAATCGGTCAACAGGTCAAAGAAACACATTATGTTCTTCATTTCGAAGATAAGTGGCTTCATTTCGAAGACAATGCAATTCTCATTTCGAAGATCGCTCATTCCGAAGATACTGCATTCTCATTCCGAAGATCGCTCATTCCAAAGATATTGCATGCTTCATTCCGAAGATCCGCTCATTTCGAAGATACTGCATTCTTCATTTCGAAGATCCGCTCATTTCGAAGATGCTGTGTTCTTTCATTTCGAAGATATCTGTTCATTTCGAAGATACTTTGGAATGAACAAATGTATGCTTTTCTAGTGATTTCTTCTGCATCTCTCAGGTGGGTTATCTCTTAAGATCAAATTCCAATGGTCTTCATCCCTTTCCTCATGTGAATTCCATGCCTTGCTATTTATGGACAGCTGGCTGGAATTTACATGGGAAAGACCAGTTTTTGCTGCACAGCAACAGTTTGCTTGCACTGTTGCCAGATTTAGGTGAAATAAATGCTTGAGACAAATCAAAACATGATTAGTGAAATGTTGCTATTATTCTAAGCATATCCCATTTTAGCAAATCATAGCAAAAAGAACACAAAACTATGCAAAAAGTTGTAAAATCAGCATATAATATTTCAAATACATTGATCATGCAAAATGGTTAATATACAACATATTGAATCAACTTAACTAACATATCAGATAAAACATAAGAGTTTATAGGCATTTTTAGTGTTCAAAACATGTTATGATTGAGGCATTTCCAGGCCTCATCATTTTCCCCCAACTTATATTAATGCATGCCCTCATGCATTCTGTTGGGCTATGGAATCACATATGTCCATGTTTAGATTCCATGACCTGTAGAATAATTTCTTGCCTATGTAATACCCCCTATTTTCTTGAATGTTTACGAGCCAATCTTCAAATTGTTCATTAGGTTGGGCATCTTCCTCAAAGTAGAATGGAACTGGAGTAATGATGGTCGGAGGCCTGAACCTGAGACCTATCCAGTTATGTTGCATGATCTGAATCAGTTGGATTACACCTTCTGCTCTTCTTCTGGACCATTCTAAGTTGATGGGGAAGATAGGTTCTCTTTTCCTCAAAGACATGGAAAGTTCATTCCATCTGTCTCTGCATACTGACAATGCTGGGAAGAAATTGTGATCACAGAAATTGTTAAATCTGGCCACACAGTCCCTTAAATTGTTCAAGTACATTCTCTTTATATCATCCCTGTTCATCATTGAGAAGTGTTGCCTGGTGATAACTAGGTGATTTGGCTGGATTGCTCTGACTAACAACTCAGCCCTTGTTTCAATCACTTTATTCTGCTTTTTCTCTTGATCCCAGTAAAGCTGATTCTGCAAAGTAGACATAAATGCTCTCAACTGAACATCTCCAATGTAGATTTGAGGATGAGAGTCAACTTCCTCTGGAATGAAGAAACTATGTAAAAATAGTTCACACAGGAGATTTTTCTGCTCAAAAGGACTGTCAAAATATGCCTCCAGAAAATCTTCAATAGTGTCCAATTTATATGGGAGGTTTGAAGTAATCCTCATGACCTGCCATCTGAGGTATTTTTCCTTCAAAATAAGGTTTGTAAAATCTGGCTGGTCGTCTAAATTGGACTAAAAATTTAGCAATTTGGCATAAGTCAGACACCTTTTCTTTCAATGCCTGAATTTCTGTGTCCTTGGCTTCTAGCTGTTTTGCTTCCAATTTGAACTTTTTAGTTTTAGTGGCAAGCTGCTCATATCTAATCATCCAGCTAGCTATGTCTGCATTATACTACTCTAGAGACACAGTATTAGGTGGTCTTACTACAGGGGGGATCCTAGGCAGCAAATTTATCTGAACTCCTTTTTCTGCCACTTCCACTGGTTGTTCATCTATTAATAACTCTACTTGCACCCCCTTATTTGCTATTTCTATGGGGTTGTCATCAGATAGTATTTCTACTTGTACCCCCTTATCTGTTGTTTCTACTGGAAGTGTAACAAGTTGAAATGCAGGGACCTCAATAGGAGTACTTACTTGAACATTTTCTTGTTGTTGGGACTATTCCTGTGTTGGTGGCTCATCTTCAACATCCTCTGCTATGCTCTTCACCATTTTTGAAGCATCTTCAGAACAAGAAGGCAATGCTTTAGAATAAGATGGTGCTGCTTCAGAATGAACAGGCACTTCTTCAGAATGAAGGAGTGCTATTTCAGGATGAACTCCCATGTCTGCCTCAACAGAGTCATCTGTCCTTGATAGACCCAGAAGCAATTGAGCCAAATTGTCTTCATCATTGGATATAGCTGGCTATTTTTCAGATTGTGACAACAGTTTTCTCAATTCTGCCACTTCCTACTGAAGCTCTGCAATTTTTCTTTCTTGCATCTCAATGATGCTTTCTTTCTCTGAAATCCATCTGGTCTATGTTTTGACAACACTCCTTGCTGCCCTCAGCTACTCTGTGATGTCTTCCACTTCATTTCTACTTCAGAAGCTGATGCAGACAAATCAGTTGCAGTTGGTTACTCAACCAATATTTCCTCTTCTTCTGCAACAATTTGTTCTTGTTCAGGAGGCTCTGTGAGACTGTCTATAAGGGTATCTACCATATCTGTAGCCTGTTGAACTGTAGCCTCCTCCAAACCATCCTGCTCAATTTCTGCCTCAGCTATCTATTCAGGGAATTCTGGAAAGTTTTCAGATGCTGGTTGTATCTCTGTGACATCTGGGCTACTTGGTCTATCTTCTTCTTCCATGACCTATTCTGTAGTTTCTTTCAAATGGATTCTTGTAGACCTCCTAGTTCCAGATGCAAACTTCTTCTTTTTGCTCTATTTTCTGGTGACAGCAGGGGTCATGGGGTCAGTTTCAGATGCCTCTATTTCCCTTGTTGTTTCTGCCTCTGTTTGGTTAAGTGCTTCACTTCTCTATTCTGACAAATCAGTTGCAGCTTCAGCAAAATGAACCTTCTTTTGTTTTTTTGCTCTGTTGCCAGTTCCAGATCCTCTTCTCTTTTGTTTCTTAGCTCGTGAAGTTGAGGGTTCAGGAGCAAGGTTTTCTGTTGCTGTTGTGGGGTGTAGTTCTGTAACAGCTTCAGGGGCACCTTCTGTAGTTTCTTCTGCAGCATCTTCTGCAACATTTTCTGCAGCAGCTGTTTCCTCTTCTACAGCAACATCAGCAGCATTTGGTTCTTCTTCTTCCTCACTTTCATCCCCAAAAATGACATCATTTAGGGTAGAGTAAAACCTATCAAAACTCCTAGGGTTTCCTCTAAAATGGTGTTGGCAAACTAATTTGATGAGGCCATGATGGCGAAGGCTTCCTTTACCCTCCTGATATCTCTTTGCCATGTTCTTTAACTCTTGATACAGATACAGGGGAAGATTTACCCTAACTTTTGGTTGTTGCCCACCATGTCTGAGATGGTTCAAAATTCATAGATGATGCCCTGATAACAGCACATACTGCCCTTCACAGGTTAGAAATTTAATTACCCAGGTGGCTACTTCATCCCAGGGTTCCTGCAGGTTGGCCCTTTTTAACCCTTTGCATGTGTTGTTATGGGTTAAGTACTCTGGTTCTCTATCATTTTCTTCTACAAACTGATTAACTACATTTGCCAATGTGTTCTTGCCAGATCTAGAAATTGAAATCCCTTCTAATGGCAGCTCTGTAATCTGACTTAAAATTTTAGGGCTTACCTCAATAGTCATGTCGTTAACATGTGCTCGGTTGTTTTTGAACGTATGGGCGAACATGCCAGCCAAATCTTCAGAAGACCCATTGAATTTATCCAAAAATGGCATAAACCCTCCATCTTCAAAAATCTGCACAACTACCAGATTTTCTCGGAGGTAAGTGGTATCTACAGGCTCTATTCTGATCTTTCGCCCCATATTTTCTATTTAAAAAAACGTACACTACGATTGTTGTTCTTCTGCTGGATTTTTGGCTATTTTATGTTGCAGATTTGCAGAGTTTTAGTTTGAAACCTTCGTTGCCCTATTTCTCATCTTCTTCTTCGAAATGAACCGTAACCTATGCACTGTACTTCGCAAACACGTCTTCGAAAAGAAAGGTGGCACACATTTCTACTTTTGCACTGTACACCTATTCGTTGATAATTGCATGGATGTCCTTGTCGTCAGATCCACCTCATTAGTTTTGTAGATTCTCACGTGCATGTTTATTGGCATTAAAAATTGGTGGCATATGGTTGGTCACGTCCTCCGTATTTCCAATGAGTGCAAAAACAAACCATGTGTTGACTGACACGTGTTCCTTCATCGCATGCAACTAAAAAAGTTTGATTTTGTCGTACCTTGTCTTCTTGGATGCCACGTGGAAATGCTCTTTTCGAAGATTATAACTTATTGCATAGACAAAATTTCATTCCGAAGATTATGACCTCATTTCGAAGACAAATCCTCATTTCGAAGATTATGACTTCATTCCGAAGACAGGTCTTCATTCCGAAGACAAATCTTCTTTGCAAAATTTTCATTCCGAAGATTAATCCTCATTCTGAAGATCAATCCTCATTCCGAAGATCAAGCTGTATTGTGAAGGTAAATCGTCATTCCGAAGACAGATCCTCATTTCGAAGATAGATCCTCATTTCGAAGACAGATCTTCATTTCAAAGATAGATCTTCATTTCGAAGATAGATCTTCATTTCGAAGATGATGCAGCAAGTCGTCATTCCGAAGACCAAGTTTCATTCTGAAGACAAATTGTCATTTCGAAGACAAAGTTTCTTTTTGAAGACAAAGTGCAACATTCATTTTTTTGTCATTTCGAAGACAATTTCAATTCGAAGATAATACAGCAGGCACTGTTTTTGGCATTCTTGTTTTGAAGATTAGGCAGAAATCAATATTTTCATTTTCAAAACATGTCTTAAGTATGCCAACTCTTATGAATACCTTTTATGCTAATGGTTAATTGTCACATACTATATACCAATCATTTTACAATGAAGAAATGTAAGAAATATATACCTGATAAAAATAGTTAATGCCAGTTTTGAAGAATGACTGCCTTTGTTGATATTCTACTGAGATTTTCTGCAACATTTCAAAACAAGTGCACTTGGTGAATTTGTACAATGATGGTTCAGAAATTTCTCAAGGTTATGCATGCCAAAAAACTGGTTTTCATGCATACCAACTCAGTAGTGCCTTAAGAAAAGGTTTTCACTCTTTGAGTTATTCATTTTTCTCTCTTCTTTTTTCTTGATTTTCCCCTTTTTTTTTTTTTACCTCTCCTTTTCTCTCTTTTTTTTTTTTCTTGATCCTGACTATGCCCATGAAGGAATTTCATGATTTCCCCTGAAACCATGCCCATGAAGGAATTCATACTCAGAATTTATTCATCTTTTTGTTTTCTATTTTTTTTGATTTTTTTGTATTTTTTGCTTTTTCTTGAAATCCACTGATCATGTTGATTGTTTTGAAGTGGAAGAGGGAATCTCTTCCACCTGCTGTGTATCCAAACTATCAAGTTGCTGCAAGAATTCTTCTTTAGTCAGAGGTGTATGGTATACCCTGAGGCGATGTCCATTCACTACCAACTTTCTTCGTGACCCATCAATAGGGGATAGACGAGCTGCTCCATTGTTAAATACCTCCTCAATCCAGTAAGGTCCCAACCATCTAGTTCTCAGTTTTCCAGGGAAGTCTTCATATTGAGAATCAAACAAGTAAAGCCCAATCTCCTTGTTGAAGTTTCCTCTGCTGAATGTGATTGTCATGCCACAACTTCCTCTGCTCCTGAATTACCTCAGTTTGGTGCAGAGCATCCAATCTAAGTTCATCCAATGCATTCAACTGCAGAATTCTATCTGTCTGTGCCTGCGACAATTCAATTCCAATTTCCAGTGCTGTGCGCAATGTTAGTAGCTCAAATTCAATAGGTAAGAGAGGCTTTTTACCAAAGACTAGTTCATAAGGTGTGAATCCAGTAGTGGACTTCCAAGTAGTATTGTAGGCCCAAACTGCTTCAGGTAATTTATCTAGCCAATTTCTCCTATGAAAAGCTACTATTTTTGTCAAGATGCGTTCTAGTTCCCTATTTGTTACTTCAACCTGGCCATTTGCTTGTGGGTGGTAAGGTGATGATTTCCTATGTTTGATTTCATACAATTCTATAAATGCTTTTATGACTTTGGATGCAAATTGGGGTCCTTGGTCTATGGTGATAGACCGTGGAGCTCCAAATCTCTAAAAAATATGAGTATACAAGAAATCAATGACCTTCTCTTCACGAGCATGTTTAAAAGCACGCACCTCTACCCACTTTGTCAGGTAATCAGTGCATACTAGAATATGCACCTTTCCTTGAGAAGGTGGATCAATAGGTCCTACAAAATCAAGCCCCCACCTCTCAAATGGTTCTAAAACCATTTGAGGCTGCGAGTGGCATCTCATTTGTATGAGTGGGTTTCCCCATTCTTTGGCATGCATCACAATGCATGATGTACTTTTTCACATCCTTGTGAAGAGATGGCCAATAATATCCTGTCCCTAAGATTTTCCTAACTGTGCTTTTTACAGAATAGTGTCCACCTGAGGGTTCATCATGACAAGCTCTAAGGATATCATACACTTCATCCTTTCGGATGCACCTACGTAACACATGGTCGGGACTGCACTTAAAAAGCATACCCTTAATCCATTCAAAAGAAGAACTCTGTTTGATCAATTGTTTTTTCTGTTTTGAAGTGAAATGTGGAGGAACTTTCCCTGTGACCAAATAATTGGCTATATCTGCAAACCAAGGTGATTGGACTGATATAGCAAATAGTTTTTCATCAGGAAAAGTGTCATCAACTAATTCCCCTTCATATGTGTTCTGCAACCTGGACAAGAAATCTGCCACAACATTAGCTTTTCCTGGTTTGTTGATTATAGTGATATCAAATTCTTGCAACAACAACAACCAACGAATAATTCTTGCACTTACCATAGGTTTATTCATCAAATACTTAATGGTTGTATGATCTGTGTGAATAAATATTTGATAACTCTGTGATATAATGCCTGAATTTGTTGATGGCATAAATTATTGCTAGGAATTCCTTCTCAGTTGTTGTATAATTTTTCTCGGCTCCTGTCAAGTTCTTGCTAATGTTGTAGATGGTATAATGTTCACCATTATCAATTTGTCCTAATTTTGCTCCAATTGTTGTATTGGAGGCATCGATCTGAATGTGAAATGGTAATGTCCAATTAGGTCCTCTGAGCACAGGTGGAGTTATCAATTTCTCTTTCAGAGCTTCAAATGCTTCACGACACTTTGCAGTCCAGGAGAATTCAGAATCTTTAGTCAATAGGGCAAACATAGGAGTGGCTATTGTACTAAATTTGGAAATAAACCTATGGTAAAAACCAATGTGTCCTAGGAAGCTTCTGACATTAGTCTGAGTTTTAGGAGGAAGGAGATTCTTGATAATTTCAACCTTCTTTGGATCAACTTGGATCCCTTCAGGAGAGATGTGATGACCAAGAACTATCCCTTCCTTCATCATCATGAAGCATTTATCTGGATTTAAGGATAAGTGGTATGTTTCACAGTGAGTTAAGACTTTATCAAGATTTTCCAATGTAAAATCAAAAGTTTGTCCACATCTTTGTGAAATCATCCATGTATATTTCAACGCTTTTGGTGGTCAGATCAGCAAAAATTGCTAGGATTGCTCGTTGAAAAGTTGTTTGGGGCATTACACAAACCAAAAGGTAAAACCCTATAGGCAAATGTTCCCCATGGACATGTAAAAGTTGTCTTTTCTTGATCTTCAGGTGCAATCTGAATTTGATTATATCCACTAAATCCATCAAGAAAACAAAAGTATCTTTTTCCAGCAAGAGTATCTAACACCTGATCTATGAAAGGTAATGGAAAATGGTCTTTGTATGTCACCTTATTCAACTCTCTATAGTCTACACATACTCTCATTTTTCCATTTTTCTTAGGAACTATTACCAATGGAGAAACCCATTGGCTATCAGAAATTGGGTAAATGAATCCTACTTCCAGGAGTTTTTCAATTTCTTCTTTCACAATATCTCTTAAGGCAGGATTCAATCTTCTTTGAGGTTGTTTGATTGGCTTGACTTCTTTAGTATAGATTCTATGGGTACATATATCAGGATGAACTCCTGACATATCTTTGTAGTTCCAAGCAAAAGCATGAACATGCTTCTGCAAGACAACTATCAGTTTTTCTTCCTCTTCCCTAGTAAGCTAGCTGTAGATGTTCAAAAATTTGCCTAGTTGGACTTCTATTTGTTTTGTATTTAGAAGGACTGAATTCACTCCTTCATACCTAGTGATTAAGGGATTAAGAGGACATTGCTGAGATGGGAGAAAAGAAGCAGTTTCTATTTTATTGCTGCTTGAGGGAAGCATATCTTGTATGGAACAGGTGAGAAGGAAAAATCAGATGATGGTGCCATCCATGTGGTAGTGAAACAGAGTTTCCCTATGATAGCATAGATGGTTCATCTTCAGATTTTTGATTCTCCTCATTACTTAACTATTGGATATTTGTTGTTTCCCCTTCTAAACCTTGTTCATGCAGAACATTCATCAGGATTGTTTCATTTTCTAAGTTTTATGTGTCACTGAGGTCTTCTATGTGTTCTCTTACTACTAAGGTAGCTAGTGTAGAAATGACCTCTTATGGTTCTTCCTCTGAGTCAGAAAACCATAACTGACCTAAAAATTTGCTAGATGGTTTTGCGAGGAGGATATAAAGAAATTTGTTTCAGATCAATACCATTTGAAATAGTCATATTTCCAGATCTGCAGTCTATGAAGGCTGCTGCAGTTGCAAGCCAAGGTCTTCCCAAAATAATGGGATATCCATGTGCTGAATTTCTTGGTTGTAAAACCAGAAAATCTGTAGGGAATTCCCAAGAAGAAACTTCTATAGGGACATCTTCAATGATTCCTTCAGGTTTTGCAACTGACCTATCGACCATTTCTAAAACTGTAAATGTGGGGCTGAGATGTTTGAGCTGTAATTGTTCCATTGTATCCTTGGTCATGACATTTATTGTAGCTCCTAGATCCACTAAAACATTTGATATTGGTACTGAACCTATGGTAACTATGATAACTGGACTTCCTGGATCACTATACTTTGGAGGTACTAGTTTTCCAGATAAGAGATCAACTATCTTTCCTTCAACCTGCACAGTCTTGGGAAATGCTTTCTTCTTTCTTCCTGCTCTTTTAATGCACAAATTTTGGATAGTACTATTAATCTCTAGTATTTCCTTAATAGCTTGCAATAAGGGCAATGATATAGTCAACTTTTTGAGTTCTTTGACCAATTTTGACTCAAAATTTTTTGGTATTGCATTAAGTCTTTCAGGATATGGAATTATCCTTGGTAATTGTTCTGCTTGTGTCTCTTTCTCTATTGTTGGTTGGATTCTCTCTGGTTCCAATTCTTCTGTTTCTATTGTTGGTTGGATTCTCTCTGGTTCTGATGATTCTTGCTCTTCATTTTCTTTGATTTCAATTGAAACTGGTTCAGGTACAACTTTCCCTGAACGAAGTTGGATGTTACTACAATCAAGAACATTAATTTCAACATTTTCTTCAGCTTCACCACATAGGCAGGAGGTGTCTGTCTCACACTATTTGGATTAGTGATTGGTTAAGCTGGCAATTGAGGTTGTTTCACTTGCTGTGTTTGTTATTGTTTTTCTTGAAAATTTTGATTAGGTGCGGGCAACAAATCGTTGAGTTTGACCTTGATTCCTTTGTTGCCTTTGATAGGATTGGTATTCTTGATTCCACTTGTGGTTGGTTTTGCATCCAATGTGGATTAGTCTGATTTTGATTCCAAGTTGGATTGTTTTGATTCCAAGATGGGTTGTTTTGATTCCATGAGGGGTTGTTTTGATTCTGATTCCAGGTTGGGTTACTCCAATTTGATTGTGGCCATTCTTGGGAATTTGTCCATTGAGGATAATTCCAAGGACGTTGGGGTGGTTCGGATTGTCCCCAAGGCATAGTACCAGGATTATGCCCCCAATTTGTAGGAAAATGAGGGGGATTTTGATATTGAGAGAAATTTCCCCCTTGTTTTGGTCCAATATAGTTGAGTTCCTCAGTCTGGTTTTCTAACACAGTTTTGAGTTGTGGTAGCAGGTGGCATTGATCAGTTGAATGCCTTTTTGAACAGATACTACAAATGGCTGAGATAGATGTTTTATTCAAAGGACATTCCTACAAAGCATGTTTATTTCTACATCTTGGGCAATAAATTGCCAAAGGTTCTATGTTTTTTGCTTTTGCAGACATTTCCCCTAAAGTAGTGTTTAAGTGCACTAGAATATCAGTTTTGAAATTTGCAAGTTCCTCTATCAGGTCCTTTACATCAGTGCCATTTGTGCGGCTTTTTCTTCTTCTCTGCTTAGTGCGAGAGTAATTCCTATAGAGATCCATAATTTCCTCATTATTGAGAGTGGTTACATCCCCTTTTCCCATCAAATCTAGAACTTCTCTGGATTCATCTTGCAATCCTCTCAAAAAGATGGTTTTACATAATTATGGTTCTACAAGTCCACATCTCCTTTGAACAAAGGAGAACCTATCAAGATAATCTTCCAATGTCTCATCATCTTCCTGCTTGATTCTGAATAACTCATCTTTTCTATTCCTTACACGACAATATTCCTGATATTTGTCTAAAAAGACAATCTCCATTTGATCCCAGGTTCTTATGGAATTTGGCTCTAAGCTCATGAACCAGCGCAATGCTGAATCCTTGAGAGTTGAGGGAAAAACCTTAAGTTTTTGATTGTCATTTATATAATCATAGGTCTGACACACTACCTTGAATTCAAACAAAAACTGGTCAGGATCTTCAGATACAACACCTCGAAAGGTTGGAAGTACTGAAGGTGAAATGGTCTTCATGGGAGAGTTTTGTGTTGGATTCAGACGAATAGGATATTCAAATGTTCTGGACGGTTGGAGTATATCCTGATCATCTCCTTCATTATGAACATAGCCATGTTGGCCATCTATATTGCCTCCTTCTGCCATAGTTTCCTATTTGTTGGGAGAAGTTAAAGCTTCCCAAATTGTTCTCTCAAGAGGTCCAAGCCTCTCTGTTGATGATGAGTCTGATGAATTGTCTTTCTTAGGATATTCTGATGATGATAAAATTGGTGATTTTCCTATCTCAGAATGTTCTAGTGATGGTGAGACTGGTGATTTTTCTATCAATATTTTTGGTAATTCAAACACAGGTGATTCACCCCTTAGGCGTGAAGATCTCCTTAATGGAACAAGCCAAGGATCCTTTGGGGTAGTTCTACCTTTTTCATCCCTAGACTTATTCATTCATGTTTACTCTTAAATGACATAAATTAAGTCAATAGTTGTTATCTTCCTCAACTGTTATATTCAGATTTTAACCTGAATTCTCACAATTTAGTCTAATTACAGCTATTGGACTATTTGTTTTCTTTTGACAACACTATTCCCTGACAATGGTGCCAAAATGATGCGTAGTCATTATACCATCATTAATTCTCAATGAATCTGTCAATCCAGGGCAGTGTACAAGGCTATCTATGAAAGAAGAAGTGAAACAGCTATAACTTAGGTCAATCTAGAGCAACAAGTCTTATTGGTGGAACCGGTTGTGTGGGGGGTTTTGGAACATTCCTATCTCTAAATTGCATGAATTAAATCTTAATCTAAGTTGCAGAATTGGAAACTAATCATTAACTACAGAAATGAAGTCCTAATTACAATTGCAGAATAAGACCTAATTATATTGTAGAAATAACAATTACAGAATTGAAAGTCTGATCCTAATTGCAAAAAGGAAATCTAATTACTTTTGTAGTAATGAAAGTCTAGATCTAATATGGAAATAAAAACTATCAAAGTTCTATAACAGAAGGTTGTCAATCTTCTATGCAGGATTTGATAGCAAAACATAAAATGCAGGAAATTGCTAAAAAATAGTAAATTCTAGAAATAACAGTCTAAAATAAAGTGGAAGCTTTGTTGAAAGTAAGATTGCAACTAAAACATTAAGCACAAGGTTAATCTAAGCATAAATAAACTAAGACTACAAATATTGTCAACTATTTACAAGCAATTGAAATAACAAGTTCTACAACTCATTATGCTACAGCAAAATCAGAATAAAAACCTGCTTGTTAGTCCTCCTCCTAGGTCTGGAAGTGGCCAGCCTCTTTGTCGAGAAGAAGGTGTAAGTCTCTCTCTCTTTCTAAATCTTAATCACACTCATTTACAAGCAATATGAAATAGAACTGGTGCACTTTATTGATTAGAAGACATGATTACAATAATTCTATTGAAAAACTATTACAGGACTGTAACAGTCAATTTCTACCTATACTCTGTATTTTCTGCTAGCTTCCTTACTCTTTTCTCACTATTTTCTACCTCCTTTACTACCTACTAGGCTCAACCTGAATGGGAGCAATATTTATAGCTATCCTATGATCTGATTACAAACAAAGAATATCTCAAAAGATCTAATCCTACAATCTTGCAACAAATTCTGGTTTTATCCTAGAAGAGGACTAAAACTTGATCTTTCCCTTAATGATGGCTTTGGTCGGCAATGACGGCAAAGACAGATGGAAGATCTTTCCCTTTACCTTTTCCAACCTTTATTTCCCTTTTTTGGCTTCAAAAATCGATCAACAGGTCAAAGAAACACATTATGTTCTTCATTCCGAAGATAAGTGGCTTCATTTCGAAGACAATGCAATTCTCATTTCGAAGATCGCTCATTCCAAAGATATTGCATTCTCATTCCGAAGATCGCTCATTCCGAAGATACTGCATGCTTCATTTCGAAGATCCGCTCATTTCGAAGATACTTGCATTCTTCATTTCGAAGATCCGCTCATTTCGAAGATGCTGTGTTCTTTCATTTCGAAGATATCTGTTCATTCTGAAGATACTTCGGAATGAACAAATGTATGCTTTTCCAGTGATTTCTTCTGCATCTCTCAGGTGGGTTATCTCTTAAGATCAAATTCCAATGGTCTTCATCCCTTTCCTCATGTGAATTCCATGCCTTGCTATTTATGGACAGCTGGCTGGAATTTACATGGGAAAGACCGATTTTTGCTGCACAGCAACAGTTTGCTTGCACTTGTTGCAGATTTAGGTGAAATAAATGCTTGAGACAAATCAAAACATGATTAGTGAAATGCTGCTATTATTCTAAGCATATCCCATTTTAGCAAATCATAGCAAAAAGAACACAAAACTATGCAAAAAGCTGTAAAATCAGCATATAATATTTCAAATACATTGATCATGCAAAATGGTTAATATACGGCATATTGAATCAACTTAACTAACATATCAGATAAAACATAAGAGTTTATAGGCATTTTTAGTGTTCAAAACATGTTATGATTGAGGCATTTCCAGGCCTCATCAAGTATGTCGACTAGTTTACCTTGTTGTTTGGGTTCATCATCAACTGTACAGGTAACTGCACAGGTATTACTATAGGCGAGGATGGTAACCCTTACTGAGGTGGTCCCTGCACCATGTTTTGTGGAGGTTTTTTCCATGGGATGTGGTTCCTCCATGGTTACTGATATGGCATCCATGTTTTCTGATTTAGAAATGTCGCACCTGGAGGCATGTTCATCCAGGATAGCGGTCCCCACCATCCTATGTTAGGTGGGTGTGGCTACACCTATGGCATATGTGGTCCTCCTCCATAAGGTGACATCCTTGTGGGCATATTTCCCATAGGATTTTGTTGCCAATTCCTTCAATTACCTATGAAGTAGGATTTGGTTACATCAGCATCTTCTTTGGTGTTATGCAACTATGGGTACAGTTGAGTTTTATGATTCTTTTGGCAAATTGCATATCTGGGCATGCATTCCTGGCATGCTTCCCTCTATATTTGGGGTAGAAATAGGTTAATGCATTGTTGTTCTCCTATTTCTTCTTATCCAAAAATAACGTAACTAGTTGTAGAGCTAGAGAGGATAGCATTTCACTCTTCAAATCCTCTAGTATGTCATCCATATTTGTTTTTGTGATTGACACAATCTCTTTCAATGTTCTGGTGGTTGGCTTACCTCTCATTCATAAGTAATTCCAGCATAATTTTTGGATATCTTCCATAGCATGTTGGTAAATGTCTTCTCCAGAGATCATATTCAATGCTTCTAGTGACTCATTGTTTAGTCCCCTCAAGAAAATACTTTTGAGGGACTTATCCCCTAACTTTGCATGAGGGGATCGTTGCAGATTAAAATTAAACCTATCCTAGTATTCCTCCAGGGATTCATCCTCTTTTTGTGTCATGTTGAGGATTTCCTCTCTGGAATCCTGTGCTATGTCGAAGTCCTGATATTACTCCAGAAAGAGCTTCTTCATCTCGTCCCATGTGGTAATCTTCTTGTTCCCCATCCCGATAAAAAATCATAGGGCTGAGTCATCTAATGTCGATGGGAAGAGTTTTAGCTTCTAGGCATCCGATTTATAATTGATAGACTTGCACAATCCATAAAATTTGAATAAAAATAGGTCATGGTCTTCGGTTGGGTATCCCCTAAAGGTAGGGAGATGAGCAAGGGAAATGTTTTTCATTTTGGTGTCTCCTACCCCTTTCTCTATCAGGAAACTGAATCCAGATGAGACTACTTCTACCATTTTTTTAGGAAATGAGATCTCTAATATAGTGTCTATAGTTTCTTGGTCATTCAAAACTCTCTAGGTTAGAGCCTTGAAGTCAGTTGGCATTATAGTCCAATCCTCTACAGCTTTCCACAATAGGGCTTCCTTTGAGGGTTTCCTCTTAAATAATGGGTTTACAATAGTTTGTTCTTCCCCATATCGGTGATACGAGGAGGCACTTTTCATGAAGTGATGACTCTGACTCCAGTAGACTACTGGCGATGAGTTGGGAGAATCTAATTCAAACTCTAGGTGTTATGTTGACTCTGACAGATCTGGTGGACTTTGTTTTATAAAACAACCATTTGGTCCTCTTTTTCTTTGCAGAATCATACAAGGTCAGGTCGAAGGTCTTAAGGGATAATGTAATTAGTCTACTAGTGACACTTTCTCGGCAATGGCACAAAAATATTGGGTTCCAAACATTGGTGAATTTGTCCTATATTTGTCACAACACTTCTCATTTAAATTGTCAATCTAGGGAACTCGTAAGCTTATGAATGGTCACAGTTGAGACTAGTCACACTACCACTTTAGAGATGATCCTTTCAACTACCATTGGAGGTGTTTGTATAACATTAATAAGATCGTCCGTCTCAATAAAGCTCCCTCATAAATAATAATGCAGATAAAATAAACATACCAACTGATATGAAATGAAAATGCTTCTTATAAATAAACACACCTCTAAGATAACTAAGCTTAAGCCTAAGACATAAACATACTACCATACATAAATCCCACCTGATAAATCTCACAAACGAAACCTTGCTTTGACGAGCGTTCACACTTTATTAACAATGTAATGGAATATTACATATAGTAATGCTCTATCAAATCTCTCTCCCTTCCTACAAGGAAGTTCGTGTGTTTATATATTACACACATAGAACTTCCTACGTAGTTCTATTACAACCACTATCTTAGTTTAGCCTAAACTAGGATAGTTCAATTACTATAAATGGTGCACGATAAGCAGCTCTACGTCGTTTCTTGGTGTTCGAATAAATTCCACTTCACTACAGTTCAGATCCATGAGTAGTTGCGTGTCCACCCACTCTGGCTCGGACAACTTGTCCGTTCGTGGTTTCCCATAGATGATGTGGAACGATGGTCAATAGGATCCTTCTCCAGTCATTTGGTCAACACACATAATTCGGGCATCGACTTTGGTAAGGCACCTAACTCGATCAAGTGCCTACTCAAGTATGATTCCTACTTCAGTAAGGCACCTAACTCAGTAAGGTTCCTATCTTAGTAAGGCTCCTAACTCAATAAGGCACCTACTTCAGTAAGATGCCTACCTTAGTAAGGTGCCTACTTCAGTAAGGCGCCTAACTCGATAAGGTGCATACTTCGATTTACCTTTATTTGATTGGGCATAACCATGCTAGGTCCACATAGGACCTCGACTGAGCAAAGAACGACAAAATAAATTAAATAGTTACACACAACACACTTCACGTATGGATTAGATAATACACATGATTTTATTAAATATATACATAATAATTCATAAAAATATACAACTCATGATATAATACCACGCATAAATCGTTAGGACATATACAAAAAATGAGCATTTCTGGTGCTCATCAGTGCTATTTTTTTAGGATACTGCAACACTCTGTTGATTATTTTGGTATCTCAACTTGGCCATGAAGTAGAAAAAATTCTTGGACCTTCTGAAAGTGAACAGTAATATCATAGGGTGCAATAGGGGGTCGAGCGCTAGGGTCACCAAGAAGTTCATCTCCAAGCAAGCCGATGGTGCAGGAATGATATTGGCCAAGATGGATGATGAGGGCGATGTGGTTGTCAATCAATGCATCGGGAGTAGCGATGGTGTAGAAATGGTTGCCATCATCATAGTCATCGAGGGAGAGGCCGAAGTTGAAAATTTTTCTTTTTTTAATAAATAAAAATTTAAGGATATACCACTTCATCACTTCATTGTCTGTGGAATAAATTATTATCCCACTTGCACATGCGAAGGTTATTTTAGCCTTAAATATTTATATATTCAATGCAATTAAAACAAGGGGGTATGGTTAATGTAAGGGGCTCTAAATTTCTTTCCACGTGGAGGTGGAATGGGGGTATTTTATTAAAATTATATTGGCCCATTGTTTAAATTTTTTCCTCATGCAAAGTAGAATATAATAACCCGCATGGACCAATTTTAAAAAGGGGCCACTTTACTCTTTCCATTATAAAGTGAATATTTAGTGGGGATATTATGATTTCAATGGAAAGTGAAAGACCTTATATTTTTTTCTAGCAAGAAAAAATTTGAAAATTTTGAAGGAGATTCCAGAATATTTCCTTGTGAGGGAAGGAGAAGAATGTCGTTTTTCCTGCACATGAAGGCTACATTGATGCCCGATCATAGGAGTTTTTATAGTCATCGAAAAGGTTTTTCAAGCCAGACACATTGGTGGTGTCCAATTTCTATTTTGAGGTAGTTTAACCTATGTTTTTTTGGCCTCAAATATATTGTATCATGGAGTGCACTCTCGGTTGAACCCGACACTCCCAAAGATTTTATATGTGATCCTAGTATCTAGTCATCTTCTCTATAGTACCTGGTGGATGTAGTGGCTAGTTACCCATGCATTCCGATAGGATGAGGAGGTCACCATAAGGACACGTTTGATAGATACATTGGTGCTTCATTTTTATTCTCTTTTTTTGTTGTTTATCCACAATTTTTGGACCTTCTTATCAGCCCATTGTGTTCATATAGGTGAAAACCACATACTTATGCTTGTGGAGTCATTTTGGACTACCCTTATGAATTTTGTGGTTATTTTTCCATCCTATATTCTCATTATCCTTTTGTGAGACACTTTTGTTTTAGGGGGTTTCCTTTATTGACTCATTTTTATGGTTCATAGCTTGTTCATTGTCACAAGCACCAATTTAGGAGTAATATTTCATTCAGTTCGACGATGAGGCTTCTCTAATTTTTTGAGACATCTGATGGATCCTTTGCAGACTTCTTTATGGAAGTTGTCCTAGGAGGGGTTGAGGAGGACATATTCCTCTCCATCCACCAATGTTTTTTCATCATCTCTCCAACAGTGTTCCTATGGATATATTGTACATGAGTACCTTATAAGGCCTTGTTGTAAAGACTCATATATGTGGATATGCCACTTGTTTGGTTTTGTTTTTCACTACCTCCTAGTACCACTTAAGGGGGATGTTAGTATATCCTAGTACCACTTAAGGGAGGGTGTTAGAATAATATATCATATCCTAAATTATTACTAGGATAAGTTTGAATGGTTCAAATTAACTTAGTTAGTTATGATCCAATGTATCAGATTGTACACCTTTGCTTTTTAAGCAAGGTCTTTGTCATTGAATAATATCAAGTATTTTATTGTCTAACATTATCCACTCCTAGGTCCATGTAGAGTGGATATTCTAGGTCCTCCTCTGTAAAACCCCCCCACATCAAGGTCCCCTCCAACTTCTAATGGGTCCCTCTACACCTACCTAAACTAATAGTCACCAAGATCTAGTATCTCCTTTATAATGCCAAACTATTTTTGTACTTGATCAAACCGATATAGCTCCAACTTATCCCTCTTCATCACCATTCACCAGATCCTCCATACCCTCACCAGTCCCTCCTCATCCTTAATTCATATAAGTTGTAGATTATGTGGTTTCCATATGATAATGTACTCTTGTAGCTCATCTATCATCTACCTCCCTAGTGGAAGGATCCCTGCATATATCCTCTAGACATGCTCAAACTCTTGGACCCACCTATATACTGTTGGCCACTCTAGTTTGGTAAGTGGTCCTGGTAGTACATGTGGTCTCCTAACTACCATGTGCTCCCAGCACCACACCTAGAGAAAAGTTGTGCAAACTATCCTTATCTATCACTTGTACACAATATTGTACAATATCTTATACAAGCGGGCTAGTACATAAAGACCCCATGAGAATCGTATCTTCTAGTCTTGCATATCTACCACTACCCCTTCCAATGCTCATGGTAAGTACTACTTGATCATGTGGTACACCAGGAACCCAACCACTGCCCCATAGAGTATTAATATCAATTCATTTACCCATATTGTATGGGCATCTCATCTACATGGAATCCACTCTACTGGACCTCATGAGTCTGTTCCACCAACAACCACTCCCCCCTAATAGGGATGCACGAGATCTATCACACATCCTCTAGTGTTGAGGATACTTAGGCTTATCCATTTAAGCCTTAGTTATTATTATTATTATTATTATTTTATTAATTCCCTAATTCTTGCTCTTTGTATTCACGTGAGGCATAGGATGCCCATGTTGGAAATAATTTGTTATGTTTTTGGATGTTTAGTTAACTATTAGGATATGTCTTGTCTTCTAGAAGTTAGTTGTTATCCTTGTTTAGAATATGGTTATCTGTTAGTTAAGTGGTTGTCCATGTTTGGAAACTTTTTACAACCACTTAACCATGTCAGATTCTATTGTATGCTTATATAATCTTCTATTTCTAATAAGAAAATCAGCTTCACGTTGAGTTCCTACATCGGTGGTAATCAGAGTCAAGGATTCATTTTTTGTAGGAATGAGGACAAGTTTCCACTTATTTGTTAGGTACCTAGTTAGATTTTTTTCTAGTGCACCAGATCCTACGTAGGTGCTAGTAGAAATTGGCTTGAAGCCACCCATGATATCAAGTGAAGCTAAGGTAGCAGAGGGCAGAATTTACCCCTGCACTAAATACCCCTGACAATAGGTTAGAGGATAAATCAGATTACCCTTTGCAAGAAATAATTTGGCAACTATCCAGTTTGGAGATTGCAAAAATTTGCTATTTTGAATATCTAAAGGAATATCTTTGAGGGTGAGTTCCATAAGTTTGAGTCTTGCGAGCCAAACATAGGTGAATTTTACTCCTATTTTGTCACTTCTCGATCATTTAAATTGTCAACCCAGGGAGCTTCGTAAACTTCAGAAGTGTCTCATACAAGATCACTTACAATACCCACTTTGAGATGAGTCCGACTAATTCTACTATTGGGGGGTTTAAAGGATTTTCAATCATTCATCCACACCACAATAATTTACGTATGAATAATTAAATCCTAAGAATGTAAATATTCATACGTGCATAATAAAAGTAAACCTACTACAAAAATGGAAATAATAGTGCAAAAAATAAACCTATGAAAGCAGGAAACTAATCTAGGAAAGCATAAGTAAAAGGGAAGGAATACTGGCTTGGAGTGGGCCCAGGCTCCAACAGCTCCCTTCTAGCTGAACACACAGTTAGGAACTCTCAAACTTTATTGTATTTGCAAAAGAATTATTACAACACTTCTACTTCCTCAGAATGACAAATGTATTCTCAATCTGGATTTTGGATATCTATCAGAGAGGTCTATGTGTGTTTATATAGCACACACACAGATCTATTACAAAGAAGTTACAATAGTAGTTCAGTCCAAACTAAACTGGGACAGTCTGGTAAACGTAATTGGCATCTGCTAAAAATAGGTTTTTTTCCTAATAGCTGTGCATTTGCTGATTGGTGCATGCTTCACCTGGCATAGGTAAGATGTTCTCATCCATTGGTGCAACTCCTAGAATTATCCTGCATGATGTGGAACTAGAATGACATCGGTCAACTCTACCCACGTCACTTTACTTGGTCAACTGGCGAAGAATGGAGGCACCTTCTCTATGAGGAAGGTGCCTTCCTCACGTGATTTTGACAAGTGCCTTCCATATGCGGAAGGCACATACTGATGTGGAGCACCTTCTTCCTATGAAAGGCGCCTACTGATGTGTGCGTCTTCTCTATACGAAAGGCACTTTGCCTTGTATGGGGAGCCTTCCTTATGTGGAAGGTGCCTAAGTATGTCGAGAACCTTCTTTATACGGAAGGTGCCTACTTTTGTTGGCACATTCCTTGAAGAGGAAGGTGCCTACCTTTTTTTGGTGCCTTCCTTGAAGAGGAAGGCGCCTACCTTTTGTTGGTGCCTTCCTTGAAGAGGAAGGTGCCTACCTTCATGCCTTAGATTCTAAAAGAAATAGAGTGCCAGGTCCATGAAAGACCTCGACTGATCCAAATCTATCAAAACCAACTACATTTCCATAAAACACACTAAAACAGACAAATTAGATAACACACATAATTCTATTAAATAATTACATAATTATTCATAAAAATACACAGTTCCTAATCGATGAAATACATACAAATATGAGAATTTTTTAGGCTCATCATCCCCCCATGCCTAACATATGCCATGCCCTCGTGGCATCAAAACTGTAGGTAGCTCTTCATATTTCTTCATCATCATCATTTTCTAGTGGATCTGGTTGTACCTGCGGCCTATGACTGCTTCTTCTATGGACTAGCATTGGGAGGTGTGGTCTTTCTTTTTCTACGTGGAGCTGTGGTGTTGGGGCAGCCAGCTATTTTTATCTACTTCTTCTCAATCTATGGGCTCTATCTACTCGAGGTTCCCATCTCTACTACTCCTAGAGGTTGTATAGCCAGTGTAGTCCCTGCTACCTAGAATGTAGCTTTTGCAGCTTGCCATAGGTTAGCATCTGGAGGTCTGACTACTGCAAGAGGAATGTCAAAATTATCCCTCTTGAGTCAGACTACCTGGGCCTAGTGTAATTGGGCAACTTTAGGGGTAAGCCCTACATTTTCTCTTACAATGGCAGCGGCTTATAACTTAGGTCCATATACCCCCATCTCTCAAAATATCTTTGTATTTTCAAGGGGCATCCATGGGATGACCCGTAAATCTCTTAGAACTAATCATCATCCGTTGGGTTAACACAAATACTCGGGTCTCCCTGGACCTTCGAGGCTGACTTCCTAGCCTCCTTTGCTACTGCCATCTCTTCACACAGTTGTTCAAACTACTTTTGCCTCTTCGTGAATGGCTGCATGTCCCATTCATCCTCGACCGGCTCAATGAAGGTCACCTTCGCCTTCCTTCGAGCCGTCCTAGGCCCTTTTTATTTGGCCCTGGTAGAAATTATGGTGGCTCAAACAGGGGGTTTCTCCTCCTTCCCAACGAGTGTCTCTTCATCGTGAGGGAATTGCTTTGTTGTCCCCGGAGCTATCCCTCCTTTCTCTGGTTGTTCTGGTGCCGACCCCGTAGGTCCTTCGATCCCTCCTTCAGGTTCGAGGAATTCTTCCTTCACCCCTGGTTATGTTTACGGTTGCTGGTCCACACCAGGCTCTATGTCACTTAGGTCTATAACAGGGGGCTCTGTTGGGCTCCCTCCCCTATTAATCTCAAAAATAGAGGAATTCTCCCCTACTTCTGGGCTGCTTTGTCGAGCATCCGATCGAAATTCCCCTAAAGAGTATACTCTTTCTAATGAAGTAGGGGAATTCATTGAGACCTCAATCGCCCAATCGGTCTGAGTCGACGCATCCCTTTTCTCCGTCTCCTTGGCCCAGAATTGTTGATTCTCCTCCTGTAGCTGCTAGACCAGCTGCTCGAGCTGAGTTATTCTTTGTGCTCGCTCCTCCAATTCTTCCTTGTGCATCATTTGGCAATCCTCCAACATTTTTTGGGCCATCCAAAACTTAGTATACCATTTTAGGGCCTCTTCTAGGGCTACGTCAACCTCTTGATTAATTCTCATAGAAGTCTCGGTGTCCTATGAGTTCTGAATGGTTAATTCTTGGAGGGTCTGGGCTATGAGACCAGCCTCTAAGTCATCCTCCTCTTCCTCTAATGATAGGAGTAGGCACCGTAGGTGTTTCCTCCTAAGAATTGGCTCTAATTTTTATAATTCGGTTCTACCACTAGCAAGTCATACCCCTTCCTCTATGAATTTGGGCAGGGGTGAGTGCCCCCCTTCTACAAAATCGGGCAATGACAATTGCTCGATTTCTTCTACCTCTACTACGGGGCTTTCTTCATCTTTGTCTGCCCTAGTGGTAGAATCTTCTTGCCCTTCCTGGCCACCATCTCCCTCTGCATGGGAGTCTTCCCTTTGTGCGTCTGCATGGCGAACCAACATTGATATCAGCCCATGGTGGGCCAAGGTGGAAGGTGCACCCCTCTGGTATCGAGTCGCTTCCTCCTTTAGGGCATTTTCTAGGTAGAAGGGCACGTTCATATTCCTCCCATGCACCAGGTGATTTAAGAACTGCACATGATTAACATGCAAGTGGGAATATTTCCCAGTGCATGTGAAAAAGTGAGCAATTTGCTCGAACAACTTCCACAGGTTCATAGGAAGTCAGCTTTTTGGTAACCCCTCCTTCTCTACCTGCACATTTTCTCCTGGCAGCAGTAATTTGGTGCATTGTTTTAGCGTGTCGCCCTTGTATGTGCACTCACCTGTGAGAGGCAAGTCGATCACCTGGGAGATGTATTTCGGGGTGACCGGGATCTCCCTTCCATGCACCTGAGCTACGTCGCCTCTCAAGGAGGAAGAAAATTATTTTGCTGCCTCCATATCCTGGTTCTGATAGACCCGGGTACAATAGTCGAGCCATCCCTCGGCTTCGAACTGAGTCCTCACCGCCCCCTGATCCCCTCTGTGTCACTCAGCTCATTCTTCTTGATGGTGTGATTCTTTGATCGTCCTCCCATGGCGCCTTCCCTAACCACTCTTTTGTTCCTGCCTTACGCTCTCAGGAAGGTGCCTTCTTATAAGGAAGGTGCCTAACCCTAGCATTCAATTTTGGGGTTGGCAAGGTATGCCTTTCGAGCCATATCATTGGCATGATGTTTTGGCCATGGGGGTGCATGATTTTCATGGCGGTGCTATTTTTTGGTACTGCATAATTCATGAAAGATTACATAAAAATTTAATTAAAATTATGCACGTACCTGATTGGATGTTCCATGCATCATGAAGAGTAGTGATTCATCGGCCTATGACATGGAGGATGGGTATTTCACATGTGCGAATTATGCTAGACTTCACTGCTATGTTTTTTGAGGCTTGATGTTGAAGACAAGCTCCTGATTGGTCTTTGAAAAACTATATGTCCATCATTTTTGAGGCATGCACGAGGATCTCACCCCGTAACTCCGCATAATTTTTTATTGGGGTAGATTTTTCATCACGTGGGTCTGGTGGTAATCAGGTGCTGCCCAATCATGTGTTGATCTCGTTTGAATCGAGGTGCACATGAAACCAAAGCATCGGTTATATGCAAAAGGTGCTTTTGGTGCCTTCCCGATGCGGAAGGCACTTTAAATGAATGGTACCTTCCCTAGGTGGAAGGTGCTTCTACTTGCTAGTGCCTTCCTACTATAGAAGGTGCTTTTGCTTTGATGATGCCTTCCTACCGTGGAAGGCACTTTTGAAGAATGGTGCCTTCCCACTACGAAAGGCACTTTTGAAGAATGTCGCCTTCTCGTTGTAGAAGGCACTTTTGAAGAATGGTGCCTTCCCACTACGAAAGGTGCTTTCGAATGGATGCACCTTCCTAGAATGGAAGGTGCTTTGATCATCATCATTTTTTTTCATGGTGCCTTCATGATGCGGAAGGCACCTTCTCAACATTTTTTTTTGGAACTCTCCTATAGGCACCTTCTTTATAAGGAAGGCACCTTATTTCAGTTGGGCACCTTCCCTATAAGGAAGGCGCCTGCCTTCTCTGGAGCACCTTCTTTATAAGGAAGGCACCTTATTTTCTCTTGGATGCCTTCTTTATAAGGAAGGCACCTTATTTCTATGGGGCACCTTCTCGCCTCTAGCTTGATACCTTCTTCCTACGGGCACCATCCACCTCAGTTAGGCACCTTCTCAGAGGAGGAAGGCACTGTTTCTCAAGTGGGGAATCTTCTTTGAAGAGGAAGGCCTTCTGCAAGGCATTTTTCTCAACAGCACATTGTGATCATCTAGGAAAGGGTGATCAAGCCTCCTCAAACTTTTCTTCATGCTATCGTAGCATCCTCCTACTGGACCTGGCATGTGATTTCCCCTAAGAGGAGAGTTTATTGCCTTCACCCGAGCTTGGATAGATGTTGCTTCTAAACTACATGTGTAGGTGTCGGGATGCTGAGCCGGTTTAGGCCTGGTTTCCCATATACCTATTTTTTGAGTTGTTAGGTCCTCCACCTACAAAAGCAAATGAAAATAAAAGAAAACTATAGGCAGTTAGACGCATTCCATGCCTAGTAGGCCCTCTACTAGGATACCTATAGCTTGCATGCGGGTGTCGTCCCTGCAAAACACATCGTAAGAAATAAAATAAACCTAAACTAACTAATTTTGGTGGACACCTCCATGTCCACCATTCTACTTGCTAAGAGTTTGGTCTAGATTTACAAGGATGGGGTCTCCCCCATGCCTATTCTGGACTCCACCAGTAAATTTTTGGATGTGTTGTAGGGCCGCAGTCGATGGCCATTCACTGTCAATACAACGTTGCTGCCATCAATAGTCCTGACACACACAACACCATTCTTGATGAGCTCTACCACCTCATATGGTCCCATCCATATCTACATTAATTTACCCTTCCTCTCTTGGAACCTAGAATCATACAACAACACCCATTCTCCCTCCTGGAACTGCTTCAGCTTGATGTGTCGATCATGCCATTTTTTTCTTTGCTTTTGTATGATCTTCGTTCTTTGCAAAGCATCCCTTCGGAATTTGTCCAACTGGTTCAGCTATCAAACCCTCTCTTTTTGAGCTTCTTCTAAGCTCAAATTTAATTCTAAAGCAGTTCTCAGTGTCTTGATTTCAAACTCAATGGGCATCATCGCACTCTTCCCATAGACCATATGGAAGGGTGTGAAGTCGATGGTCAATTTCCACGTGGTGTTGTATGCCCATACTACCTTCAAAAGTCATGTAGCCCAATATTTCCTATGTTGTTGCATGGTTTTTGTTAGGATGTTCTCAATCTCCCTATTTGTAACCTCTACTTGCCCATTTTCCTATGGGTGGTAGGGTGTAGTCTTGTTGTACCAAATTCTATATTGTTCCATCAACTCCTCGATCAGCTTGGAGGTAAATTGAGGCCCCTAGTCCATTGTTATCTCTCTAGGGACCCCGAATCATGTAAAAATATGAGCAAATAAGAAATCGGCTACTATTATTTCCTTTGAATCCCTCAATGCTTGAAATTCCACCCACTTGGTGATGTAGTCTGTGCAGACTAAAATAAATCTCCTTCCTATCGAAGGTGGATTGATTGGCCCCACAAAATCCATGCCCCACTTATCGAAGGGCTCTAGATGCACTTGTGGTTGAAGGGGCATCTCATCCCGATGGGTTGGTCTACCCATTCTTTGGCACTCATCACACTTGCTGGCATAGGCGACCACATCTTTAAATAGAGTGGGCTAAAAATACCTAGCCTATAGGATTTTATAGGCAGTATGCTTCCCTACAAAGTGTCCCTCGCATGGTTCATCATGGCAAGCTTTGAGTATTTTTGAGAACTCCTACTCTGCTACGCATCTCCTTATAATCTGATCACGTCTTGTTTTAAATAGGAGGTCGTCAACCCATAGAAAGGAGGTGCTCTTCTCTACTACCGCTTGCTTTTCTCATGAGGAGAGAGCAGGCGAGGTTCTTTCGATTGCCAAGTAATTGGCTATGTCTACGTACCATGGTGTCTGCTTGTTGATGGTGAACAAATTTTTATCCAAAAATTGGTCTTCCGCTACCGCATGGTCTGCCATCGTCAATCTGGACAAAAAATCCGCTACAACTTTGTCTTTGCTAGGTTTGTCAACTATTGTTATGTCGAACTCCTACAATAGTAGAAGCCATCTTATAACTCTTCCTCCAATAGCCGGTTTGCTCATTAAATACCTGATAGCTACGTGGTCCGTATGTACGAACACCTTGTATCCGATGATATAATGGCAAAATTTGTTTATGGCATGTACAACCACAAGGAATTCTTTCTTCATCACTGTATAGTTGAGCTCAACCCCTGCCAAATTTTTGATAACGTAGTAGATGGCATAAAATTCCTCGCCATCCTTCTACCCAAGGACTGCTCCAATTGCATTTTTGGATGCATCACAATAGATATGGAAGGGTATAGCCCAATTTGGTCCCCTTAGAACAGGTGTAGATATTAGATTTTCCTTGAGCGATTGAAACGCTCTTTCGCAGTCTTTCGTCCAGTTGAATTCCACATCTTTAGACAATAAAGTGTGTAGTGGTCTCACAATTTTATTGAAGTCGACGATAAATCATCGGTAGTACCCGACAGACCCGAGGAAACTTCTCACCTCTCATAGGGTTCTAGGGCTAGGTAGGTCCTTGATGACCTCTATCTTCCTTTTGTCAACCTTTATTCCTTTCACGGAGAGATGGTGTCCCAATATGATGCCCTCTTGCATCATCATAAAGCATTTTTCATTACTAAGGGACAAATTATTTTCCTCACTTCTTTTGAGCACTCTTTCCAAGTTCTTCATTGCTTCATCAAAGGTTTCTTCATAAACGGTGAAGTCATCCATGTACACTTCAACCGCATCTCCTATCATGTCTAAAAATACGCTCAACACCACCCTTTGGAAGGTGGCAGGTGCATTGCATAGCCCGAAAGGCAATACCCGATAAGCGAACGTTCCCCAAGGGTAGGTGAACATCATTTTATCTTGGTCTTCTTCTCCTATCTAGATCTGGTTGTATCCACTGAATCCATCCAGGAAGGAGAAGTACTTCCACCCCAAAAGTGTATCCAAGACCTGATCAATGAATGGGAGTGGGAAGTGATCCTTTTTGGTCGCTTTGTTCAATGCCCTATAGTCCACACAAATCCACCACTTCCCATTCTTCTTGGGGACCACCACAAGTGGTGACACCCACTCACTATCAAAAATTGAATAGATGAATTTGGCAGACAAGAGTTTTTGCAATTCTGCCTTGACAATGTCTTTCATTGTCAGATTCATTCTTCTTTGCGATTGCCTGCTTGGAGTCGCCTGCTCTTTGAGGTATATTCGATGGGTATAGATTTTTGGGCTGATACCTTTCATATCCGAGTAGTCCCATGAAAATTCCCATTGGTGCCTAACCAGGAGTTCTTCTACTTCCATTAGCTATGTGTGGGTTAACCCATTGTTGATGTTCAATGTCTTTCCTAACCCAATGTTTATCTGTTGAATGTGGTGGTCTTGGATTCCAGCTAATAGTGACTCAAGTGTGGTACCCAAAGATTCTCCTTGGAGGAATTCTATGATAGCACCATCCTCATCTTCTTCCTCCACTAATTCATCTAATGCCATCACTATATTATGGATAGCTCCTTCTCTTTGTGCTTGGTCAACGTAGACTCTCCCAACAAATCAACAGACTACACGGGGGGTGAAATGGTCAACCTTTTTACATTCTATCCATTGGATATGGTCATAATCCCATCACGACAGCTGATGTAAGCATCGACTATCACCAGCCATGGTCTTCCCAAAATAAGCAGGTAGCCACCCAACCTGGTTTTAGACTGTAAAACCAGGAAGTCGACCGAATATTCCCACGCATCGACCGTCACTATTATATCCTCCAACATTCCTTTCGATGCTATAGTTGATCGATCATCTAGCTACAAAACCATTGAGGTAGGTCTTAAGTCTATGATTTGTAGCCTCTACATGGTCTCCTGAGGCATTACATTGATGAAATTGATAGTATGGGTCACTCTTCATCCTAAATTTCTTAGGCACATCTCCTTTATTTCTTTAGAATATATCGAGATGTCTCGGATAGCTTGAAAAAGTGGAATTGTCACTGTGAGATTTTTCAAGCTAGAAAGAATATCAAACTTTGGCTGCATTAATTTCCTCTGTTCTTGCAACCGGTTAGGAAATGGAGCCTTTTTTCTCTCAACCACTTCTTCTTCCACCTCTTCTATAAGAGGTGTTTCTTCTAAATCTTCCTCCTCTTCTATCATCGAAGGTGTCTCTACTCCTAGTTGTCTACCTAATCTAAGCTGAATAGGATTACAACTAATATTATACATCGGGTACATCTCACCTTCTACATTATATGCCGATTGATTTACTCTGTTATTGGGATTTATCATTGGTTATGCGGGTAGTTGCGTAGGTCTCACTATAGGTAAGGCTGGCAAGTTTTTTTGGGGGTGAGCTAGTGCTATGTTCTGTGGATCCAGATTCCATGGAGCATGGCCTCTCCACTGTTGCCTAGGGTATTGATATTGCATCCAAGGATTCTGGTTCAAAAATGTTGCTCCTAGGGGTGCATTGGACCAAGGAGATGGCCCCCACCACCCCATGTTAGGTGGTTGAGGTTGGCCTTGTGGCATGTATGGTCCTCCCCTGTATGATGGCATTGGTGGCATATTTCCCATAGGGGGTTGTGGCCAACTTCTTCGATTGCCTACAAAATAGGCTTCCGTAACGTCAACATCCTCCTTGATACTGGGTAATTGCGGGCACAATAAGGTCTTATAATTTAGCTTACAGACCATGCATACTCTGACTTTGTTTTTTGGGTATGCATTCTTTGCATGCTTTCCTCTGTATTTTAGGAAGAAATAAGCCAATGCTGCCTCGTTTTCTTGCTTCTTTTTCTCTAACAACAACGTATCCATCTACAATGCTAGAGAGAAAAGCATCTCGCTTTTCAAATCTTCTAGCATATTGCCTATTTCTATTTTTATGACCGAAGCAGTCACTTTCATGGTTCTAGGAGTGGTCTTGCCTCTCCTTCTTGAGTAGTTTCGGCATAATTATTGGATATCTTCCATAGCGTGTTGGTAGACATCACCTCCAAAAATCATGTTGAGAGCTTCTAATGATTTGTTGTTAAGTCCTCTCAAAAAGATGCTTTTAAGAGACTTATCAGCTAGCTTCGCATGAGGAGATCATTGAATATTGAAGTTGAATCTCTCCTAGTACTCCTCAAGAGACTCATCTTCTTTCTGCGTCATGCTCAGGACCTCTTCTCTAGAGTCTCTTGATCTCCCAAAGTCTTGATATTGCTCTAAAAAGAGCCTCTTCATTTGATCCCATGTGGCAATGTGTTTGTCTCCCAGACCAATGAACCATCATAGAGCTGCATCATCTAATGTGGAAGGAAAGAGCTTCAGCTTCTGCATATCATATTTGTAGTCCACAGACCTGCATAGAACATCAAAATTAAATAAAAATAGGTCAGGGTCCTCGTTCGGGTATCCTCTAAAGGTAGGAAGATGAGTAGGGGATATGTTTTTCATTTTGGTTTCTCCTACTCCTTCCTCAATCGAGAAACTAAATCTAGATGAAGCCTCTTCGTTGGCCATTTTTTTAGGAAATGTGGTCTCTAATGCAGTTCTTATGGCCTTACAGTCGTTCAAAATTTTTTGAGTCAAGGCTCTAAGGTCGTCTAGTGTTATCGTTTGGTCTTCTACAACTTTCCACAATAGTGCTTCCTCTGAGGGTGTCCTCTTAAACAACGAGTTTACAATGGTTCATTCTTCCTCGAGTTGATGGGATGAGGAAGCACTTTGCACAAGGTGAGGATCCTCACTCCAGTGGACTACTGGCGGTGAGTCGAGTGAATCTAGTTCAAAATTAGAATGTTCGACTGACTCAGATTTTGGTGGAATTTGTTTTATGAACCGACCATTAGGTCCTCTTCTTCTCGAAGAACTCATACAAAGTAGATAGAATATTTTTAGGTATTGCAATTAATCTAATAGAGGCGCTTCCTCAAAAATGGTGCCAAAATGTTGTGGGCCAAACACAGGTGAATTTTGCTCCTATTTTGTCACTGCCCGATCATTTAAATTGTCAACCCAGGGAGCTTCGTAAACTTTAGAAGTGTCTCATACAATATCACTTACAATACCCACTTTGAGATGAGTCCAACTAATTCTACTATTGGGGGGTTTAAAGGATTGTCAATCATTCATCCACACCACAATAATTTACGTATGAATAATTAAATCCTGAGAATGTAAATATTCATACGTGCATAATAAAATTAAACCTACTACGAAAATGGAAATAACAGTGCAGAAAATAAACCTATGAAAGTAGGAAACTAATCTAGGAAAGCATAAGTAAAAGGGAAGGAATACTGGCTTGGAGTGGGCCCAAGCTCCAGCATCTCCCTTCCAGCTGAACACATAGTTCAGAACTCTCAAAATTTATTGTATTTGCAAAAGAATTATTACAATGCTTCTACTTCCTTAGAATGACAAATGTATTCTCAATCTGGATTCTAGATATCTATCAGAGAGGTTTGTGTGTGTTTATATAGCACACACACAAATATTCTATTACAAAGAAGTTACAATAGTAGTTCAGTCCAGACTAAACTGGGACAGTCTGGTAAACATAATCGACATCTACTAAAAATAGGCTTTGTTCCTAACGGTTGCGCATTTGTTGATTGGTGCATGCTTCACCTGGTGTAGGTAAGACGTTCTCATCCATTGGTGCAACTCCCAGAATTATCCTGCATGATGTGGAACTGGAACGACATTGGTCAACTCTGCCCACGTCACTTTACTCATTCAACTGGCGAAGAATGGATGCACCTTCTCTATGAGGAAGGTGCCTTCCTCATGTGCTTTTGATAAGTGCCTTCTGAATGCGAAAGGTGCATACTGATGTGGAGTGTCTTCTTCCAATGGAAGGTGCCTACTGATGTGGGCACCTTCTCTATACGAAAGGTGCTTTACCTTGTATGGGGCACCTTCCTTATGTGAAAGGCGCCTAAGTATGTTGGGTGCCTTCTTTATACGAAAAGTGCCTTCCTTATGTGCAAGGCACCTAAGTATGTTGGGTGCCTTCTTTATACGAAATGTGCCTACCTTTTTTTGGTGCCTTCATTGAAGAGGAAGGCGCCTACCTTCATGCCTTAAATTTCGAAAGAAATAGAGTGTCAGGTCCATGAAAGACCTCGATTGATCCAAATCTGTCAAAACCAACTATATTTCCACAAAAACACACTAAAACACACAAATTAGATAACACACATAATTCTATTAAATAATTATATAATCATTCATAAAAGTACACAGTTCCTAATATATTGCCGCATAATAATCGATGAAATCCATACAAAATATGAGCATTTTTTAGGCTCATCATTGAGGTCAAATTTTTACCCAAAAGGAGACATTGATAGTTTGCTTCAAAAGATTGCATAACCGGTTTGTTTGAAATTTGGAAGGTAAATGTGGCTATTCAAGCCACCATTTAAAAAAAAAGGGTTTTCATTGTGTGGAGATATTATTTTTTCTCTCCCCTCATAATCCTTGATTCGACCACCAACCGACCCCCTGTCGATCGATAGAGGTGCAGGCAACCCCTACCCCTACCCCTTCCCCCCACCCCCCTTCTCCCTCCTCTCCTACCCATATTTCCTTCCTCCTTATCCCTCCAGTGTCTACTCCTCTAGAACTACGTATGGTGCTTTCTACCAACCATAGCCGAACAAAGCCATGGATTTGCTATTACAACCTACGGTTGCCAAAATTGGATGCAATATAGGCCACAGGTGCACACATACGATGGAGGACATCCGTCGATCACAGGTGGTGATCCATTGGGAAGATGAAGGGATTCGTGCAAAAAATAATAGATGGTAGAGAAAAAAATATAGGCAAATATAGTGAAAAATTAAACAATACACAAAGGTTTTTAAATCACCCAATAGGGTGTGAGTTTTCAAACCCTAAAATCTGCATTCAATACACCCATGACACATCGCGATTGGTGAGTCGTCAAAGAATCTTGTTCGTCAATTAAAGGGAGGACATTAAATTTTTGACATCTTTTAGTTTTCAACATCGATTGAAAGAATATGGTTCCCGTCAACGTGGATAGGTTCTGGCAGTAGATGTAGAGACCATTTTATGGTGAGGCAGTGAACGAGAATTAAAACAAAAAAATTAAATCCTTAATAATCGTCCAGCGATTTTGATTTTCCTTGATGATCACATAAATCGATGATTTTCCAATTGAATAAACTAGTTCTCTATTGTTCACAGTAGTTTACTAACATAAATTTTGATGAATTTCCAACACAGATTACAAGTTTCGGTGAGATCAATGCATCGACAGTAAAAATCTATGTTTTATGGTGAGAACGCAAGATACCAACAACTAAATATTGTTTATTGGTGATGTAAGCCAGCTCCATGACACTATGAAGAGAATAAATCATAAAAAACTAACATAGATTTGATTTCACAAACTTTCGATAGTTTGGGTATTGTTTTGACCATGACAGATTATTCCCAGTGATATTCAGACAATTTCGATGATTCTGCAGCTTGAATTTTTTGATTAATGGTAAACCATTGAAATTTCTTGTGGGGTTTAAGTCCCACACAACTCATGCTATGGGATTTAGGAAAGATATAAGTACATGTGTGTTATATCCTAAGTGACCACCTTACGTGGTCACCAAAGGGCCGCACCGCACACGGGCCCACACCGGTTGTGGTGCACTACCTCTAAGGCCACTAGCCGATGGTGGATAGAACTTGTCGTTGGCATATTGAATTTCTTTGTGCGCTACAAATTTGTGACCGTTGTGTGCCTTAAGTTTGAAAAATCCAACCGTTGACTTACAGGGCAGTTGTGTGCCTTAAGTTTGAAAAATCCAACCATTGACTTATAGGGCAGTTGACCAACCCATCGACCCCAGTTGACTAGGGGTAAAATTAAAAATCCCATCGACCCCAGTTGACTAGGGGTAAAATTAAAAATAATATTTTGGTGCCAACGACCATTGGAGGGTATGAAAATTCAAATTGCAAAATTGGTTCCAAAACCAACAAATCAACCCAAGGTGATATTTTTACCATTTTTGGTCAAATTCCAGCAAAAGATTTTGTAATTTTTGTACATTTTTGCAAATTTGATCAAGTATTTTGCCTCCTAAGACAAATTTTTGCATTGTAAAGGGCTAATTTTTGTAATTTTTAGTGCTCTTTTTGTATTGCAAAATTGATTTTAATTTTGTAAAAGCACTTAAAAAACCCATTTTTGTCAATTTTTGGAAGGCAAAATTTTTGCATTGTTCCTAAAGCCTATATTAGTTCTTGCAACCATTTTTGTAATCCTCCTAGTCTGGAATATATATGAAAAGGCATTACTAATGACCTCAAATCAAACATGGAAAACTTTACTGTTGTAGTAGACATTTTGGAAGATAAGGTAAAAGATATTGTAGTGCAATTAACTCCTAGTGATAGAAAATTTCATTACAATCATGCCAACAAAGCTAAATATGAGGTCAAATTGTATGACGGATCTAGGAATCCTGGTGTCTTGTCTACGTGGATTTTAGATATGCAAACTCGGTTCGCTTATACTGAAATTCTTGAAGATGAACAAGTTGCATTTGCTATAGTCAAACTCACAGGCTTAGCAAAAGTTTTAATTGTAGAAAGACAACCATAATGCCACCATGACTTGGAAATAATTGATCCAAATTATGAAAAACGTATTCTTTCCACCAAATTACCAAAGTGATATCATAACCAAGTGGTATATATTGAGGTAAGCTTATAGTATGTATGTTTCTTACTACATTTTCCAATTCAATGGGCTAAGGGTACTTTTTAGTGTGAAAGATTTAGAAGAGGATTTGATTAATAAGTTCACTCATGGCTTGCAAGATAAAAATTTTATGGAAATCAAGTTCAATATTTTCCTCACCTTGGATGTGGCATTCAAACATGCCATTCTTGTAGAGGATAAAATTGGTGCATATCATAATCTCGTTCATCACAAAAGAGCCCTTCCAAATGTGGGAATCAACATCAAAAAAATATGAAGAACACTTCTCATTATTTTCTTCATTCTTATTCTCATCCCACTTCTCCTAAAGCACATTCTTCTTCTTCTCATGCTAAATATTCTCCTTCTTATTCAATGTATTGTGAATTTTGTAAAAAGCATGGTCATGTATTATTTATGGGGAGTAGTTCTTATTTGAATTATTATTTTAAACATGATATGAAGAAGGAATTTGAGATGTCTGATTTGGGTTTGATAACTTACTTTCTTAGAATGGAAGTACATCAAACTAGCAATGAGATTCTTGTTTGTCAATCCAAATATGTAAGAGATATGCTGAAGAGATTTGGTTTGAGTGAATGTAAACCTGTAGCAACACCCATTGCACATGGGGAGATCTTGAGTTTAGAGGATTGAGCTAAAAGGGAAAACAAAATAGAGTATAGGAGTATTTTTGGTAGCCTTATGTTCCTTTGTAACACTAGGTTAGATATATGCTTTGTTGTTTCACAGTGTTCCAGGTATATGACTAATCCATCACAGTTACATTTTAAGGCAACGAAGAGGATTTTGAGGTATGTTCATGGAACAATTGATTATGGGATCCACTACTCATAGGTAAAGAATTTGAAGTTAGTGGGATTCAGTGATAGTGATTGGGGCAGTAATATTGATGATAGGAAATCCATGAGTGGGCACTATTTTTCTCTTGGTTTAGGTTTGGTGACATGGAGTTCCAATAAACAAGCTACAATGGCATTGTCTTCTACTAAAGCAGAGTATATTGCACTTACATCGGCAAGTGCACAAGCATTGTGGCTTCGAAAGGTGCTAGGAGATATTGGGGAGAAGCAAGGGACTTCAAAAACTTTATTCTATGATAATTAGAGTGTCATTAATTTGGCACATAATCCTATCCACCATACCAGGTCCAAGCATTTTGACATCAAGTACCACTTCATTTGGGACATGGTAGAGAAGGAACAAATTTAATTGAGGTATTGCTCCACACACGATCAAGTAGTAGATATTTTTACTAAGGAAGTAGTAAAACCTTAGTTTTTGTTGCTAAGGGACTTGATAGTCAGTCCCCTTTCCAGCAAGGGGGAGAATGTTGGAAATATGTCCAACCATACATTAAAAAAAAAATTTAGGTCGTTAGATGATGTTTTCAGCCTTGGAAAACATCTCCTCTTACAGGAGATAAAATGAAATTGTAGATCTTCGAAATATGTAAAATATAAAAAAAACAGGTTCAAACGGACACTCGAGTCAAAAGTTATGGCCAAAATACTAAGACATGTAATAAACACCATCGATGTAGATCCGACGGATGTGATTTTCTAGGGTTATGATTTGCTTGTTTTTTCTTACTTAAGGTATTTTTAGGTTTTTCTTTTATGAAGAAGAATTTGCATTGTAGCAAGTGTGTGAGCTCTTCCAAAGCCTGTGAGGAGATTGTAACAGTAGCATCGAAACTCTGCCTGAATTATTCTAGATAATAAGAAGATAATAATTGCTCCAATTTTGTTTTATTGTATTATTGTAAATTCTTCATTTTGTTCATATGTTTGTTGTTGATGTGACCCTGTATCCCAATGAATACATTCAGCAATTTCAAGGCCTCTTAACTCATCCTCAGGAGATGTAGCAAGCCTTGGGACTCACAAATGCAAGAAAAAAGTAAGGCAAGTATGTTATAAATAGCCCCTGTAGTAAGATGCAAATGAGACCATAAAGTGTAAACCATAATTTGTGGTTGGAGCAATTTTTTTGCTCTTGGAATGTCTCAGATCCCTAGCGGGTTATGTTTAGGGGGAATCAATCTGAAAGAATACCTCATGGAGAAGGGTCTATGCCTTATCAATTTCACTTGATAGACTTTGGGTTGCTTTTTCCTTTGTGTCTCCCTGTTTCCCTGCCCTTTCCTATCCTTTGCATTCTTATCCCCTTTGGTGCCTGTAACTCTTCTATTTGATGGCAAGGGCTTCCTTGTCTCAACCATTTCTTATTGTCCCTTCTTCCCGTATTTGTCTTTTAGAAAGTCTTTCAAGTATTTGCTTGTTGTTTCCATTGCTTGTCTTCCCGTTGCTCTTGTCTACAGTAGTTCTCTTTGTGTTGGCCGCCTTGGCCCTATATTTCTGGATTTATTTTCCTTGTTTCCCCCTTCAACTCCCGTTGCTTGGGCCCATGTTCCATTTCTTCCACCCTCTTTTTTATTGTGTTAAGTTTGTCACCTCTTCTGGTGCATTTTCGTACCCAGCTTCCCCCTTGTCTTGTCTTCTTCGCATCCTCCTTTATTCTTTTTCTACTTCTCCTCATCCTCGTATCTTTGTTTGATTATTGTATTTCCTAATTCTTCCAAGTTCCCTTTTTCCACAATATGGAAAACCCCTATAAGTCACCAAAAGTGCGGGTGAAATTTTACACCCTTCACCCACTCTTCCCTTCAAGAAATAATTCCCTTTTCTCAAAAAGAGTTTGCAAACTTTTTGAGGAACGTTGATGTATGGGCATAAGATATCAAATGGTGGCAGCAGTAGTAATGGGCGGACTAAAGCAATGGGAAGATGAAGGATAGAAGCGAGCGGGTGATAGAGCATATGAATGATCCGCCTTGGCCTTGGGAATTTTTTTCTAAAATCCTACCCACTCCTTGGGTGGGCCTTTCAAGCAACTTCCAAGGGTGGAAAATTCAGGAAACCCCACCCTTGAGGAAGGTATAAGCTCTCACCCATCTTGGGAGAAAGTTGTAAAGCACAATTTGGGTGAAACTACAGATAAATATCCATCCTCTTCCCGATGCCTTCATAGGTGGAAGGGAAGACAAAAGAAGAACCCACACAACACACAGCTCCTGCCACTACTCAAATTTTAAGCCAAAGGATGTACCCACTACTGCAGACATCTAGTACCAGGTGTTCATATGCACAAGCGACAATTTTTTTGTGCGATACTCCCAAAGTCATTAATATTTTTCACTCACCACCTAACTAGAGGATCACTAGCCGAGTAAAAATATGAGGTAGCTAAGAATTGATTAACTAGACAAAAATGTTAGAGGATCTAAAGGCCTAGATTGAACCAAATGCATCTACCTCCTTCTATAAGATCAGTGTTATCCCAAGGAACAGTGTACTAGTGTGGCGCATGTCAGTTTCTAGGGTTGTCTTCCCCCCTACCGCCATTGTGTTCAATTTTGAATTCAATGTAAATATGCCTATAAATAGTGGAATGTTGGTCATTCCTAAGTGCGGATCTTTAGCCATTACAATTCATATGTAAGGTTTGACCATTGTGTAAATATTGATTCAACAATGTTTGGTCTCCCATTTTGCCTTATTGTTCTTGTTCAATGTAAGAATGCCTATTTATGTCTGGTTGTTTAAGTTATCTCATGATATTCTATAGTCTAAATTTCGTGGGATTTGCTTAAGTAACTCAGGAGTGTGAATTTATAAACATGGGTTAGGGGTTTATTTTTGTTAAAACTAGACTGGGTAGGAGCACTCTAATTTTGCACCCTATATTTCATGCACCTAGCCTCTGGTTCTAGAATTCACCCCCACCCATAGCCTAGTAGAGCTCATTGAAGGTATAGTAGGTTAATTTTTTAGGTGTTGTCTCTGTGCTTCCACCAGTGGTGTTGTGCCTGCATAGATCTTGATGTGGCTATACCCATCGTTGTGAGTTTTGGCTACGACCATTTTCCCATCTCCTTCCCCCCTTTTTTTCTTTTTTATCTTCTTTTTTCCATTTTCTTGTTGTGCAATGTAGATAGCTAGAACCACCCCGAGGAACCTACCTCCTCTGGAGATCATTTGCCCTGTCCCAATGCAATGACCATTCTATGCTGGCATTGGTCCGCCCCCCGCTCTGCGCACGATGCAATATTAGCGACCAATAGTACACTATTCCTACACTACTTGCATTCATCAACATAAAAGGAAGAGAGAAAATGCAAAAAGTAAAACCTAAGATATGGAGGTGATGCACCAAGATCAAAAGGTTATTCTATGCATAATCAAAATAAAATGAACACATGCATCATCTACTAACAACTAGAAATTAAATACGGTTTCAATCTAACATATAAGAATTCAAACATACATAAGAAATAGGACAAAGAAAAATTACTCACAACTTCCTATATATATAATAATAATAATCTAAAGATATGTTATACCTAAAGTGGCTCAAATGCCATTAACAAAATACTCGAGGCTTGAATACATATTATACACTAAATAAAAGTGAAATAAAAATACACACAAGGCCAAGTCATAGGCATAGGTAAGTAATTTTTTATGCTTGCAATGAAAATAAAACTAATATTTATATTTTGAAAACTAGGGTTTCTTTGCCTCCAAAACTATGCCAATAATTTCAATTTTTTTTAAATCAAGTGGGAGACTAGTCTACATTCAATGTTGATGACCTCCAAGCCTTTGAATCTAGATCCATTATTGTTGAACGGTTCAAGACCTCTAGAACTAGATCTTCTACCTCTACTATCTTTAAGATGTCTATTGCCCTACTTGGAATGTCATGCCCCAATGGTGCAACGTAGATGAATTTGTAACCTTTTATAGTTGTTACATTTATGAGCCCAACTACCCCCTCTTGAGAAGATTGTGTGTAGATTAAAGGTATTTCTCTATCATGGAGGCTCCTTGTTTATATAATATGGAAGACTAGTGACAAAAATTTAGAAGACAATTGTCATCCATTTTTTGAAATTATAACATATTAAATGGGGTCATTTCTTCTTTGATTGGATGGCTATTAGAGCTCCTTGATGCTTCATTATTTTTTATGAGTTATTGAATTGGATGATCTTTGACCATGGGTTTCTTTTGAATGTAAAGTATGGAGGACACGTAACGGTCTCATGGACGATTGATATGGGTTCAATCAAATATGGTAGGATTGGTATGTGATCCAAACAAACATGGAATATATACCATGTGGTCATTAAATTTGTTGCCCTATGACCAATGATGGGGGTTGCCCTTTAGTTATCATAAAAAACGGTCATAGATAGGCCATTGGCTACTTTTAGTTATCCATCAAAAAGGCTACCATATATGAGGTAGATAGTTTGATCATCAAGATTTGATTATTTGCATGACTTTACAACTCAAATGTCTTAATATTCACTTCAAGACTTTATTGGTCATCGGATCTTGTTTTGGCATAAGACTCATGATAGATATTTGTTAGATGTGAGCCTTGATGGGATGATTTCTCACTTTTCTATAGGTCACTCATTTTTGCCATATGTTTTATACTTTAAACAATGGTAGGGATTTCCACTAACAATTTCTTTCATGTCTCCATAAAATGGAATGCGTCATTGGATGAGCAATCAATGACTCATACAACTTTATAAATTTCCTTTTGTTCACTTTGCTAGGAAATAGTTGTCACCATAGATGTGGGAAATCGATAACACCAGCTGATTGGTGGCCTCTTCAAACTACTTCTCTTTTGGAATATAGTGTCTGACATTGATCTAGAAATAAATAATGCACGTACCTTTAGGAACTTTAGTGGCCTTCTTAACTCTTCAAAATTGCACAGATTGTTCATTCCAATATTGTAAGGTCTGCATGGCATCAAAATTCTAATAGAGTGTCTCTATGCAACAAATAGCGCTTGTCATTAATGTCCAATATTGACGACGTGTGCAACTTCCACCTTATTGCTTCTCCTTCAAGTGGTTGACTTGTCTTTCACCATGGCTTACTTGTAAAGTTGGCCAAGGTAAACTTCCCGAGGTGTAGTAAATAGTCACTATATTAGGGTACCTAGAGATAAGTATCTAATAGTATAATATTGTATTGTATAGTTGGCATGAGCTATAAATAACCCAACTATAGTGTATAGTTGGCATAAACCATAAATAATCCAATTGTATTATATAAATAGCATGTGTTAAAAATAATCCAAGGGCTATTTCTAGGAAATTATTTTATAATAATTAGTGGATAAGGATAGTGTTATTCCTTTCCCAAATTTGCACTAGAGGATGATTCTATAAAGAAGGGACTTGTTAATTGTAAATCGTTGAATCAAATCCAAGTCAGTATTATTGTAACAGTATTTTCTCATGGAATGACTCTCACCTTGGGAGATATTGTGGAGTGGTTCCTTCCTTAGGGGATAACATTGGTGTTGCCCTACCTAAAGGGTATTTTTCATATCTTGTCTTGTGCACATTATTCATGGATTAAATTATTTAGCATATGTATGGATGATTTCATATTTATTAAGTAAATGAGATTTATAAAATTTGAAGTCCAAAGATAGATAATTATATAATGTAACATTTCAAAAATACTAATAAAATTCAAAGTAAAGTAGGATGAAGACCCTCCAAAGGTGGAGGTGTATTGACATCCACACTATCAAGAAAGTCTTAATTCAAGTGTTCAACAAAATTATCCTTGAAAATTACTTTAGTGTAGCATCTACTACCTAAATAGGGTTTTCTATGTATTCTGTCTTCCTCTTGTCTCTAACTAGGGGATCATATTTCTAGCTACAACTTTCAAAACTGAATTTTCTTCCATGTTACTTAGCTTTTCCTCATAAAAAATCCTTTATATTATAAATTTCCAAAGTTCCATAACAAGAAAAGATGAGGCTTGTTCTATGATCACACTCACTTCTTTTTTGCACTCATTCTTTACTCTGCCCAAAGATCTAAAACAAAAAAGGTTTGTTTGCTCTCATTATTTACTCTGCCCAAAGATCTAAACAAAAAAGGTAAGGCTTGCTCATCACTTTCGCTCACTCTACTATATATATTATAATGTATTTATTAATCAAATATTTTTTAAGAATGTTGAAAAAAATCTACCAAAAATAAATTCCTACAAATAATATAATAATAATTGTGTTTTAGTATTTTTATAATTTTATTTTTTAAAATAAAATAATACCATAATCACGATACAATAAAAAAAATATCCATTCCAATCTCATATAACCTCTATATATATATATATATATATATATATATATATATCCAAGATTGGTTATATATACATATAAATTAATTAATTAATATCAATTTGTTGCTTTCAGCTAAGTCTCTCTTTTCCTCAAGAGTTTAACCTCTAGTATAATTATTGGTCAAGTAATTCATGATTTCATTTATAATATATAATTGAATCCAATTATTCCATTAATCAATGATATTTTTTTCTATTATTTTTTAATTTATAAAAAATATTATTTAACAAGTCAAATATTTTATCTAAAAATTATTTTTATTTTCATTCAATTAAATATTTTAATTCTTTGTGGTGTTACCTTAAATTATCTTATTATACTTGTGTCAGGCATGTAAGAAAAATATATAATGATTGCCTATGTAACAAAGTGATTTTAATAAAATGTATATTGTAGTTTCAAAAGTAGTGGATGGGTATGCTTTCTTTTTTATTAAGATTAGATTTGGTTTCAAATTTTGGAGGCAAGCCTTGTTTGAGATAAAGGTAATAAATTGATTTGATAGCAAAAAATATATATAATAATTATTTATGTAACAAATTGATTTTAATAAAATGTATGTTGTAGTTTCAAATGTCAGTGGATTGGTATTGGTATGTTTTGGTTGCTTATTAAGATGGGACTCGATTTAAAATCTTGGAGGAGGCAAGCCTTGTATGTTTTGGTTGCTTATTAAGATGGGGCCTGGATTGGTATTGATATGTTTTGGTTGCTTATCAAGATGGGACTTGATTTAAAATCTTGGAGGAGGCAAGCCTTGTATTTTTTGGTTGCTTATTAAGATGGGGCGTGGATTGGTATTGATATGTTTTGGTTGCTTATCAAGATGGGACTCGATTTAAAATCTTGGAGGAGGCAAGCCTTGTATGTTTTGGTTGAGATGGGACTCGATTTCAAATCTTGGAGGCAAGCCTTGTTTGGGATAAAGGTAATAAATTGACTTGATGACGCAAGCCTTGTACGTTTTGGTTGCTTATTAAGATGGGACGTGGATTGGTATTCGTATGTTTTGGTTGCTTATTAAGATGGGACTCGATTTAAAATCTTGGAGGAGGCAAGCCTTGTATTTTTTGGTTGAGATGGGACTCGATTTCAAATCTTGGAGGAGACAAGCCTTTTTTGAGATAAAGGTAATAATTTGACTTGATGACAGGGGCTACAGTCTTGAACAACCGTTGGTTCCAATCCCAAGATACCATGGTCCCCTCATGCAACCAACCCCAAGCCACCATGGTCCCCCTCATGTCTTGTATGTTAACAATGAGATAATATAGGGGGCAATTCCAAGATTTAAACCCTCTGTTGGTAGTAAAAAAAAATAGGCTATCCAAGTCAAATCATAATAATAATGCATTAAATATCTTGGTTCCAAGATATATAATAATCTTAATTAATTAAAGTTGAGGAACGATTATGTCCACTTTATTGCAAGTAAAGTGAATCAAACTATTATTTGTATTTTTTTTAAGGAGTTTACATAGGTTATCCACTTTATTGCAAGTAAAGTGAATCACACTATTATTTGTATTTTTTTCAAAGAGTTTACATAGGTTTTTATGAGAGGTCTTGGTTCCTTCATAATGAGTTTACACATGTTTCTATTGCTTGTATTTTTTCAATGAGTTTATATAGGTTTTAATAAGGGGTCTTGGTTCCTTCATAATGAGTTTACACATGTTTCTATTACTTGTATTTTTTCAATGAGTTTATATAGGTTTTAATAAGGGGTCTTGGTTCCCTCATAATGAGTTTATACATATTTTTGTTTTTATAAGGAGTTCTGGTCCCCTTGTACTGAATGAGATTTGAACTTTGAACCTTAAACTTTTCAAAGAGAAGCCAAAGTCCTTATCACTGTAGTAAGCTTTCCCTCATAATGAGTTTACACATGTTTTTATGAGGGGTTCTGGTCCCCTTATACTAAATGAGATTTGAACCTTGAACCTTAAACTTTTCAAAAAGAAGCCAAAGTCCTTATCACTGTAGTAAGCTTTCCCTCATAATGAGTTTATACGTGTTTTTATGAGGGGTTCTGGTCCCCCTCATACAGAGGGGGATCTGAACCTTGGACCTCTAAAAAAAAAGCCAAAGTCCTTGGACCTCTCTAAAAAAAGCCAAAGTCCTTATCACTGTAGCAAGCTTGTAGCTTAATCAAAATATTATTTATAGTAAAGTATGACAAGTATTTTTAAACCTAATTTATAGGTAAACTATGCATTGTCAAACATAATACTTAAATTTATTTGTTATTTAGCATCTCAATTGAGATGAAAAATGTATCTATTTGTAAGCTCTCAAACACTATACTAAAAATATATATATAATTTATCAAAATAAAAAACCCAAATATAACCCTTTATTATCCAACCAAACAAAAATCTATTTATTATTTTATTTTTCTATTCACCTATCATTTTATAATAATTTAAATAATTTTTAAAATGATAATTATATCTTAAAACTTCACAAAATTATTTATTATAACTTTAATATATCACTTTCCTATCTATTAGATTAATTTTTTTTTTTTAATTACGAATAATCTTGCTTTCTCATTTAATTATTTATCCTCTGAACTTCCTCAAATAATATAGCCCTAAAATATCCTTGCTTCCCCTCTTAATTATTTATCCTCGTCTTTTTATCTTTTCCCTAACGTCAAACTATTTATGCTTTTGAAAATTTTCCAACTACCATAACCCATAAAAGAAAGACAACAACTACCATAAACCCATAAAAGAAACAAATTTTTTATTTTTAAACAAAGAAGACAAATCTGTAATGCGTCCCAAAAAAAAACAGAGTCCATTACTAGCGTCCTTGCTTTTAATTCAGCATTCTTATGAAATAAATCTAATTTTCAAGCCTCGACAGAACAAACATCTGTTAAATAAATCTTAGCAAATTCGCTTAAGCACAGAATAAATCAATCTAAAATAGAAGATGCTCCCTGAAATTTTTTGTATTTGGTCAAAATACTCCAAAGAAAAAATTTCTATTTTCTTTTTCTTTGAACTGTGGATACCACTTTAAACTCAAAAATTAACGACCAGAAAAGATCTTGCATAATATAAATACATTAGCAGGCAAATTTTTGAATCCATCCCCCATTCCCATTTCAATTTCTTCAACATTGGAAGACATCATCAAAACAAAACATGGGAGGTTCCAGTTATTGGGCGAGGAAGCCCCGGGAAGAGGAGCAGCAAAGCAAGCGAGGCTCCAAACGAATCGCGATATACAATATCCTCACAAATCTACACACGAAATCCCCCGGCAAGCACAAATGCGTTCCGCCTGCCTAATCACATTTCCATGCGTAGAGCAAGAGAAAGAAATCCGACGGAACATAATAATTTCCGTCTCTGGAACTACTCACGGACTCCAGAAAGCATGCCGAGGATTTGCACTCGGAAGCCAGCGCCGCCGCTGCCGCTGCCGCCGCCGCCGCCGACTTTCCGGAAACACATTCAACCGGCTTGAAGACGAACATGGCGTGGCCCAACCCGGGACTGAAGAGCCAATCATGAACATCCCAAAGGAACTGGACGGGAACGCCCTCCACATAGATCGTATCGTTGCCCCTGAATTTCCATCGCAGGCGCTTCACCTCCATGACGGGCTCCCTATCGACGCTAACGAGCAGCGCCGGGTCGTCGGGGCCTTTGGTCCGGCACTCGATGCCCACCTCATGCGACCGCCCGCTCCCTCCGAAGCGCGCCCGCGTGGCGAAGTAACGGTTCCCAAATATGTGCTCCTTGCGGGACACGAGCACCGCCTCCGTCAAAGGGTTACCCGCCCGCGTGCGCCGGAGCGCCGCCTCCTTCATGTCGCCGAGCACCAGCGCCGCCTCGTTGCCGCACACCACCGCCACATAGAAACCCTCCCGTGGCTCCGGCCCGGCACCGAAGCGCGCCGACGACAAATCCCAGAACACCCACACCGTCGCCTCATCGAAATCCAACCGCTTGAGGCCCTGTTTTCTCCAAAAGAACCAGGGCCTCAAATCCACCTTACAAAACGAAAGCTTCCCCGGCTCCTCGCCCACGCCTACGCAGAGACCCTGCCCGACGCCGTTCTTGCACCACGTCACCGTAACCGTCACCGCGCGGCGGCGCCCGCCGCCCACCCCGAGCTCCGCCCAGTAAGTGCACGTCACCAGATTCTGAGGGCCGACCTCTTCTTCCTCTTCGCCGCCGCCTCTGTTGTTGCGCACGCAGAAGCAACTGGGCGTCCCATCCCGCATCGTTGTCCCTCCCGTTGCTTCTTCGATCAAACCAAACCCCAATCCAATACCGCCTTTCCGCCCTCGCCCTCAGGTTCATCAATATATCTTCGAATACCGCTCTCGATTCTCCGCCAAGGCTGCGGCTACCGTCATCCAACCGGAATCCGAAGAGCAAACACAGGTCTTTACCAATTTAGCCAACCGGAATCAGAAGAGCAAACACAGGTCTTTACCAATTTATCCAACCGGAATCCCAATTTATCCAACCGGAATCCGAAGAGCAAACACAGGTCTTTACCAAAAAAAAAAAAAATTGTTTTTTTCCTGCAACTTGATTCTAAACAAATAGAAAACGATCTGGGCTTAAATTTTGGGCACCTGACACCGTCACGGACGCTGTTCTAAACGAGAGCATCATTTTCACGGCTTCCCAGGAGGGCGATTGAAAAGAAAAACACGAACGGAATTTTATTTTATCGCACTCTCTGTTTAGAGAGATCGTCGTTTCTTGCCCTGAGAAAACCGAAACCGAAACAATCGCGCCGAACTATAAAAAGGCTTGAAATTTGCCTCGGAATTCGGAGGCGCGAGGGCGGTTTCCTCGGGAGTTTCGGGGGCAGTTATTGCGATAGTGAGACGAATTAATTTTCAGTTGATTTTGCAGTAAAAAAAAAAAAAAATTGGTGTTAGCGAGAGAGAGGGGGAGAGAGTAAACAAATGCGGCCGATCCGTGCCGGTCGTTTATTATATTTGACGGGCGTGGTCTACATTGAAGACGGCGCCGCCGACGTGATGAGGTGGACTGCCGTGAATGAGTCTGTGTTGACGCGTAAACTTTGTTTTCAAGGCAAGTATGGAAAAATGAGGGTCCACGTGGCAAGGTGGTGTCAACGTGGAAATGTCAGAGGGACTTTGCAGTCAAGCGGAGAAATGTTCAGCTTGAATTGGACGGAAGGGTTAAGTGACGTACCGTAATTTTATCCCTTGCCTTGAAAGTCTCTGGTTACTATTTATTATTAATTTGGTGTCGTTTCTCGGAATATTTAAATTTTCAATAGTATACGTGGCATTTTTTTTTTACGTTTCTCGTGGAGGGCGAAGTAAAAATTTGTGTGTGTACCACCGTGTAGAAACTCTTGGAAATATAAGGGATCGTTAGAAGCTTTCGTCATTCCACGTTTAAAAAAAATCACCTCAATATAATAAGAAAATATATCTTATATTTAAAGGTAGAAGTAACTAGTTTTTACCAAAGTTATAAGTCTTCATCATAGATTACTTTATATTTATATATTCAGCCATATTTGAAATTTTCTTTGATATTCTTTTTTTTAATTGTTAAAAAATTAACTTTTAAAAAAAAATTATTTTCAGGTCACAAGTCATTTAGTATTTCTATATATATTTTTATGTTTTTTAGGACTAATATTTTTAAATTAGATGTTCAAAGTATAAGATTTATTTTAAAGGTTATATAGTAATTTTAGTATTATAATAATTTGATAATCATATAGTCCCCTAAGGTTAGGTGGATTAGTAGTTGTTTGTCTACCAAGCACTTACCAAGAAAATACCTAGGTTCAAACTTTGGGGGCAGCCTGTTTACAAAGGTAGTAGTCTTATCTAAATCCTTTAAGTGCGTGTTAGATCTACGATGGCGTTACAAATCTCGAGTGACCATTGGTTCTCGTGTTAGATTAACAATGGTAAGAATCTTGAGCGACCGATGGTTCTCTTCACATCGGGTCAATGACGAAGTGGAATAGGTTAGGTGGAAGCAATCCCTGATGGTACGAATCTCCCCATGCCGAGTCAACAAAAACGAGGTGGAATAGGTTTGGTAAAAGCAACCCTGAATCCCCTCACGTTGAGTCAACAACAACGAGGTGGAATAGGTTTGGTAGAAGAAGCCTTGAATCCCCCCACACCGAATCAACAACAATGAGGTGGAATAAGTTTGGTGGAAGCAGCCCCTGACAGTACGAATTCCCCCTAAACGTCAGGTCAACAACAACGAGGTAGAATAGGTTTGGTGGAAGCAGCCCCTTTGGTTTGAACCCTATGCTTGACAGTTACTAAAATATTGTGGTTGTAACCAACTCTCCTATGTATATAAAAATAAATAAATGACAATCATATATGAATATAATAATTTTTTATATAGGAATATAATCAACAACAATGAGGTGGAATAGGTTTGGTATAAGCATCCTCGAATCCCCCATGTCTAGTCAACAACAATGAGGTGGAATATGTTTGTTAGAAGTAGCTTTGAATCCCCTCACAACGAGTCAACAACAACGAGGTGGAATAGGTTTGGTGGAAGTAGCCCTCGACAGTACGAATCCTCCCCTAGACGTCGGGTCAACAACAATGAGGTGGAATAGGTTTGGTGGAAGAAGTCCCTTTGGTTTGAACAACAAGGTGGAATAGGTTTGGTGGAAGTAGCCCCTTTGGTTTGAACCCTACGCTTAACAATTACTAAAAATAATGTGGTTGTAACCAACTCTCCTTGTATATATATAAAAAATGACAATGATATACGAATATAATAAATTTTTATATTGTTTAATAACTTATAATTATGCATAATTTTTTTTCAAGAACTTGTACTCTCTTCCTTAAAGTATATAATCAATTGAACCAATGTCCTTTGATCTAAATTAACTAACGAGAGCTCTTCGAATCTCTTCCTTAAAGCATTTAATCAATTGAACCAATGTCATTTAACATGAAGAACAAGATTAACTTGAAAGAACAATTGTTTTCTTTTATTAAATTTAGGAATATGGGAGAACAATTTTTTTCTTCTATTAAATTCTATATTCCATGATTGGAATTTTGTTCCACGTTAATACCTTATTTATATTAATTATTTATTATTAATTAAAAAAAAAAATTATATGTACCTTTTATTGGAACTATTTTTATAAAAATATCAAAATATTACATATGTTGTTAGGTTAATTAAATCATATTTAACTTTTTTTTAGTACATATTTTCATACCTATTTGTCTATCTATATTAATTATTTATTATTAATTTAAAAAAAAAAATTATATGTGGCTTCTATCGGGACTATTCTTATAAAAATATCAAAATATTACAAATGTTGTTTGGTTAATTAAATCATATTTAATATATTTTTTATCACATATTTTTCATACTTGTTTGTCTATCTATATTAATTATTTATTATTAATTTTAAAAAAAAAAGTTATATGTGAATTCTTATCACATATTTTTCATACCTAATAAGTTATATATGGCTTCTATTGATATTATTCTTATAAAAATGTCCAAATATTACATATGTTGTTTGGTTAATTAAATCATATTTAACATGTTTTTTTATCACATTTCTCATCTTTTTCTATTAAATATATTCTTCAACTTTTTCGAAATGTTATGTCTCCAAATCAACTCCTTGACATCATTTTTTTTTATTTGGTTAGTGTGAGAAACCCTCGAAATATTACCTATGTTGTTTGGTTAATTAAATCATATTTAACATGTTTTTTTATCACATATTTTTCATCTTTTTCTATTAAATATATTCGTCAACTTTCTCGAAATGTTATGTTTCCACAATCTACTCCTTGACATCATCTTTTTTTATTTGATTAGTGTGACCAACGCATAGGGCTGACAAAATCCTCCCAATCATGACCCCTCGTAAAGTTGAGAGCTATGCTTATTAATAGAGAATTTAACACACAACCACCATACACCCACTTCATCACACACTTGCCCACACCGTGGTTTGAACCTTAGACCTCCCAAAGAAGAGCCAAAGCCCGAACCATTGTGTTGTTCCCTTGGGATGACTCCTTGACATTGTTTTGATTAAGAGATAAAACCTCACTCGGTCAATTGCCTACTCAATTTCTTTCTGTAAATTATTTGCCACTTTAATACCTCTTCTACTTCTTCTATAAATATGCTCATATTTCCAAGAGATTGTGTCCAATAGATGATAAACATTTGCGTTAATATAATTTTTAATCTAAGCTCCATATCCATTTTTGTTGATAGCATTAACTATAATTTGCGAGTCCTCAATTGAAATATGTTTCCATATTTTTTCTATTGCAATTTTAATCCTTGTATTGTATAAAGGAAGAGGAGATTATAGACCATCTCTTGGGACATTGCTCAATATTCTGGAAACTATGGCAATGGATTCTTAACATGTTTGGTAAATGCACAGTGATGAATAGCAAAATTGAAGATTGGTTAAAGCAGTGACATAGCACTTATAAAAGTGAGGTTTTACAGACAATATGAGATATATCAAAAGATACAATTCTTTGGATTGTATGGTTAGAAAATAAAAGAATATTTAAAGAAAATGAAAGCAATTTAGAAGTAATGAAAAAGGAAGATATGTTTAGCCATAGAGGAGTCTAAACCAACCCTATCAACTCACCCTCTCCCTAATCTAGAAGTAGAGAGCCTTGATAGATGGAATCAAGTCATTAAATGGAATTATGATATTGGGTACAAGAGAAGCAAAAAGAAGGCAAAGAATATAAAGTGGAAACCACCAGATGTGGAGTGGGTTAAATTGAATTTTGAGAGAGCATCTAAAGAAAATCTAGGAATAGTAAGAGAATGAATACTTATAAATAATAGAGGAGATATTTTGGCTCATTATACTTTCAATAGTGGATTTAAGACAAATAATGAAGTTGAAACTTGGGCGACTTTAGAAGGGTTAAAAATATGCAAAAAAATAAATGAAACAGAGTATGGATGGAAGGTGATTCTCTCATAGTAATAAACATAATTTTGAGGAAATCAAAGGCTCCATGGAACATACAAGAGATAGTCATGGAAATTCAAGATCTTGCTAAAGAGTTTGAAAAAATTAGGTTTACACATACTTTAAGGGAAGGTAACAAATATGTAGATAGGCTAGCCAATAGCAGGGTTTTGATTGAGGATCATGAAGTTAAATTCTCCTTTCCATGGTGAGAGAGAAGTAGTAAGTTTAGCTGAAGCTGGCAAGAAATTGTTGATTGCTTGAATCAAAAATTGATTAAGATTTATCTTAATGTTTTCCATTGGTAACATCTATTTTATTTTATAACAATAATGTTTTCATATAAACTGTTTATTATAATATTTTTGGTTGCACTCGTGTTTCAAGAAGGAAACTAGCAATCCTGATTTCATAAAGCAAACTATGATAGTGTGATGTTTTGGAAATATTACTCTACTAAGATGCAATGCATAGAAAGTAGAGGTGAAGTTTTGGTATTGTGAAGGCTGCTATAGAAAATATTAAGGATGCTGAATTATGGAATATTTGTATTCATATAGAAAATTGAAAAGATATAGAAAATGAAAATCAAGAACTCAAACATTTTATGTAAAATGATGTAGGTTTCTAGCTATAGCATCTCAATTGAGATGAGAACTGTATCTATTTTTAAACTCTCAATCTCTAAAGAAGAGAGTTGTAATTGTCAAGGGTGCGGGACCTAAGTACAACCCCTTATTATTCAACCAAAAAAAAATTAATCCTCATAAGAAGAGTCCTAGTTTCTGCATAGTTGTTAGTTAAGTTCCATATGATTCTGAGTAAGTGAAGAGAATTTCACCTTCATCATTTAAAAAAATACCACCTCCATTGGTTTTTGCTGAATTGTTTTTTGGAAGCACCATCAAAATTAATTTTGATAAACCTAATTTTTGGACGTTTTCATTTTACCTTTAGATCCTTTGTTTTAATGGCATTGTCACAAATGAATCTTCAATGTATGTTAAAATATTGTAACCAAGTTGTTGTCACCTTTTTTTTGCACTTGAGATTTCCCATGATGAGCACCATATCTGTAAAAAAAAATTAAGAGAGGCAATAATATAGTTCTAAACTTAGGAATGATTTTGAAATTTATTTTTAAAAATTCTATTGTTCCTTTTAGGACATATTTTCCAATGATAAGGCAAGTCCAATCCTTCATAGAATACATAACGCTTTAGCTTTAAAACAATTATACTAACATCTCATCAACTCTTTCAATGTTGATGGAGCTACCTAATATATTTTTATATTTTTTAAAAAAGTAACCCCAAATGATGTGAGCAAAGGGACAATGAAGAAGTAAATGATTTGATGTTTCTAAATCCTTCTCACACAAGGCACATCTAAAAGGTCCATGATATCCTATTCTTTGTAGACTCTCCTATAAAAATCTTACTTTGAACTACTAACCAAAGGTATGTTGAGCCCTTAAAAAAAGATCTGGTGACTGAACATTCTTTCAAGGAAAATATTTGGGAGTAGAAATTTTTTATTGCTCTAAATATTCATATCTAAACTTGAACAAGTATCCACCACCTTTAGAAATATTCCAAACCAACTCATCCTTTCATGTACAAATGGACAAATAAAACTCTTGAAGCACCTTTTGAAGTTCATTTGCAATTTTTTTGTGTTTCTCTCTAACCAGGTTACTAACACAAACTCATGATTTGGAGTTGTCATATTAATATAGTCTCTAACCTTTGGACCTTTACAAGCTAGGCATGCCCAAGCCAATGGTTGCCATTTTGAGTCAAAGGTAAAAGTATAAGTCTTCAACTAAACATCAGACTAAAATTTTGTATAATTCACCTCATTGACTAACCATTTAATATATTTTTTATCAATTGCAAACTATCTGATATGAAGTTCTATGTTGATGATCCTAGGGTAGGGTTATTTTCCTAAATGGTTTTATTGCATCAAGAGAACCTATGTATTTTTGAAGTAATATTTTACTCAATTCTTTCCTTGATCTCTTAATAATATCCATTCAATATTTTCCCCTAATACCAAGATTATAAGTCTACAATTTCACAAGCTTGCTCCTCCAATATTCTTTCCTTTGCAAACCCTATCCCATTTACAAAGAGGAAACCTACATTTATCCTCACATCCTTTCCAAATAAAGTTTGTTTAAAGTTCATCAATTGTTGATTCTATATCTACTGGTAATCTTGAAAGTGACATCATATAAATAAGGATGGATTGCAATGTAGTCTTCTCGCTATAGTTAAGAACCTACCTCTCCAACCTACCAAACAAGTTTTCATTCTATCCAAACAAGAGACCTAAAGCTCATTTTTATTTCCTTTATGAGACAAAGGAATACTCAAGTAGGTTAATATAATTTTTTCAATTTTAAACCTTAAAATATTCACAATAATTCATTATAAATATAGGGTAATGTTAATAAAAAATCATGGATTTTGTAATATGAACCATCTATCCAATAGCCTTCTCATATCTTGATAATATTAATTTAAACTACATGGCCTCACTAACTGAGGGATGGCTCAAAAAGAAAAGCACCATCAACAAATTGGAGATGATATTCAAAGGGATCATTTTTTACAACTTGAATGCCTTTGATTTTCCTTTCAATTTTACCTTTGAGAAAGCTCTCCCAAATGCCTCTACAAGAATAATAAATAGATAAGAATATAGTGAATCACCTTAGTGAAGACACAATATGACTTGAAGCAACTAGTAGGATAACCATTGATCAAAATATAATATTTTATAGTGCTATAACAATATTTAATCCATTAATACTAACTGTAATCAAAACCAAGTATTTTGAGAATATCATGTAGAAAACTCTAGGAACCTCTATCATATTCTTTGTTCATATCTAGTTTCATTAGCATAATTAGTTTTTTCATGGAATAAAGAGAATGCATGGCCTCTTGTGCAATTATTATACCATCAAGAATTTGTTTACCATGAAAACAACCACCTTGTTCCTCTAAGATAACACAATCTAGAATGTCTTTCAACTTGTTTACCATAATTTTTTAAATAATCTTATAAATCATATTACAAAGGCTTATTGGATAAAATATCAAAATAGTTTATCTCGTATTTCTTGGGAATAAATGTAATAAAAGTGGTATTGATCTCACTTGTTATAGTTTTCCTTTTTTGGGCCTATTCAATTGCAACTAACATATCACTCTTCAACAAAATCCTAAACTTTTTGAAAGAAAATTGCAAGAAATCCATCAAGGCTAGATGCCTTGTTAGGATGAAAAGAAAAAACAACTTCATGTAGATCCTCTATAGATATATTTTTCATCAAGCTTTTATTTTGTCCCTATGCGGTAGTTGATGGAATATTTTGCAAGAGTTTATCTTGTACCTCTTTATCTTGCCTAGTATCTAACAAAATATTTTTGAAATAATTAATTGTTTTCTTCCTTATATCTTCTTCTTCCTCAATATTTCTTCTATCTAGAGTTAAATATTTTTGATACAATGAAAAGAAAAAATTGTTTTTGTTGTAACATGAAAATTTTATTTCTATCTCCTTCCTTGAGCTATCTCTCCCTAGATTTTTGAAACCAATATGACTCATTTGTAAATGCATTATGCTAATAAAAAAGTAATTATTTTTCTTTCACATATGAATCTTGATCCATTCCATTAGTTTTTACTATGTTTTGTAATTTTTTTGAGCTTGGATTCAATTTATTTCTTTCTTTAAAAATGTTACCAAAATAATTATTATTATAAATATTCATTTGCTTCTTTAAATATTTCATCTTGTGAACAAACCTGCACACATATGATTCTTCAAAATTTGCTTCGTCCCACCATAACATAATCATTTATAAGAAATTGAGGTCTTGGAGCCATATAGACTAGAAGCAAAATGGATTTGGATGACTATTTTTAGATAAATCACAAGTCAAAAAAATGTGTTTGTGATTCAATTCTACTCACAATAAAATATTTAAAGAGATTGTATACTTTGTTTGCAACTATTTGTTGGATGATAAGAATCTATCCAATCTTTCTTCTATATAAGTTTACCCAATGTGTCTATTATTCCATATATATTGAAAACTTGAAGGACTAACATCCCAAAGGCCATTTGAATTGATAAATGAAAAAAAATCTTGCATTTGTTTAGACTGTCTTGGAAAACCATCCCTCTTTTCTAAGGAGATAGAACAATGTTGAAATCACCCCCAAGAATTCATATATCACACTGAATCATCATTGTGTTTGACAAAAATATGTTAAGATCCTTCCAACATCTTTCACGAGGAGTAACTATAGTTGGAGCATATGCATTTATAACCTCAACTTTGATATTTTACATTTTCCTACAAAATAGTCTAGTAGCCCAAATACTTTTTTGCTTCTAATAGTCATCAATCATGTTTATGTTTATCCCATATCATTGCAATACTGCCTAAAGCTTTTGTAAAAAATATTGCTAGACAATCACCTATCTTCCAATTCTTTTTAAAAGCATCCTTACATTCCTCACTATATAATTTTTTTTCTTGTATTAAAATAAACTCTAGACTATAACAATCTATTAAGTTCTTAATAACTCTTTTTATGGGGGGTCTTATTCATACCCCTAATATTCCATGATATCACCCAGGTGTTGTAGGTGAGCTGGAGAGAAGAGGGCAATCCTCCAAGGGAGGTCCCAGGTTCAAATCTCCACCCTACCAAAAAGCTGAATTGGGTATCCAAAATCCAATTGATAATGTTGGTGCGGGTAGGGTTGGGTGCAACTTTCGGGTGACTTTGATGGTGTAGAACCCCCTGTTCGTGGTCTCTCAGACCAAGGCAACCCCGCAAGGGGTTTTTCGCTTAAGGAACAAAAAATATTCCATGATATCATTTTCATGATTATCACTTTTTATTTTTATTTTTATTTAGTTTTTATTTAGTTTTATTAGTGGGCTTAGCCCCACTTCTTGTTAACACTTGTGATATTTTTATTTGTCTTTTGAAATTGATATCCCTTTGAGTTTCTTTTTCTCTTTGATATCACTTATCACTTCATTCTTCTAGCCTCCAGAGGTCACGACTAAGAAGCGCAAGGGTGATCACATAGATACAACAAGATCAAATCGTCGTCGACTCCAACAAAGAACATCTACGATGACATCCAACTCTTATATCACTCACTTATCTTCAGCCTTGAATATTGGGAGTAATCCTTGATCCACAGATCTTGTATATCATATGTCATTATGTTTACTATTTTTATTACTTTATTTTCTTTGGAGTTGCATTAGACACTCTCGTTGCTTTGTATATGTCTTACTTTACAGTCCTATTGACCTCTTTTGGTCACCGATGGACATTAATACAAATTCAAATTCAATTCAAATTCTTTGTTCATGCTTTGATGAATTTCCTCCCATTTTCCATTCTCACCAACATTCTCATCTTCGTTAATATCTTCTATATTTTCATATTATTCATAATAAAATTTATCTTCTAAAGATTTTATGTTGCTCTAAAGAATCTAAAATACAAGGAATAGCCTCATAAACACTTTCTTGTTTATGTTGCCCCTGCAAAAAGCCTTGAAGTACATGGATGATCCTCCATAGTCATTACTTTCTTATGTTGCCCAAAAAACCCTAAATTTCTTTGGATACCATCCATATGCTTTTCTTTATTGTGCTACTCTTGAAAACCCTAAAGCACAACAAATACACTCTATGCTACTTTTATTTTTATTGCAAGGAGAAGATTTTATGCTACTTGAGGAAAATATATATGATTTACTTGGATTAACCTTAACCTCCTTGACCTCATTAACTTTAAAATTTTGCCTTTGCATATTCCTTTGCACCTCCAACTCTTTCCGTATTTGAATTTGCACATTGTACTTCCTCATCCCTCGTGTCATTTTTTTTTCTAATGGTTAATTCAAGTGAACTATAGGGTCTTTTCCATTTTATGGCATAAAGGGGTTTTTCTTGCCATTTTCTTAGGAGTGGACAATATTTGATGTGACCCATCTTCTCCTATGAGCTCCTTGTTTCACATTAAAGTTTTTATTATGCCCAAAATTTTATATCTATTTCTCTATCATTTTTGCTTTGCAATATCTTGACATGTGTCCAATTTTATGGCATTTGCAACATTGAAATGCAATGCTTTCATCATGCACTCGTTGATCACATTCTCTTGATTCAAATATAATCTTAATAGAGTATGGTAAGGGTTTTGAAATATCCATGGCAATACATATTCGAATGTATATAGCATACCTTCTCTCCTTAGCCATTGATCCCTCTTGGATGAACTTACCTAGAGTATTGTCAATATTCTTCAAAACCCTCTTAGTGATGAGTTTATAAGGAAGTCCAAAAAGCCTAATCCACATCGAAATCCTTTTAATAGATTTTATATCCACAAAAAAATTCTCACTCCATGGTCTTCGATATAATGCATCTTTGTCTCTAAACCAAAAGCCTTTATCCATTATTTTATCCCTTATTTTTGAACTGGAAAAGATAATGAGGAAAATTCCTTTTGAAATAAAAGTCGAGTAATATGAATTCAATCTCAACTTCCACTTGATCCAAATTTGAATCTTAGAATAACCTAGTTAGTATCCATTGAACTTACATAGCAACCCTCTGGTTTTAGAATTATTTTATCATGCTTAATCATCTTATCCTTGATAATCACTTCTAGTGTTGTATTTACTACATGGATAAGGTTTGTCATAGATTTGCTCTTCTAGGGTATTCATACTTCCACCTAAGGTATCCTTACTTCCAACTAGGACATCCTTATTTTTAGTAAGAGCTTTCAAAAATGACTTTCTTGTCATGTCACCTAGATTTTCTTTACGTGAATCTTTTTGTTTTTGAATTTTTTATAAGGTAAAAAAAAGAAGTGGTGCTTGCTCCTTGATCACAATTTGCTTCCTACTTATTGCTCATGATTCTTGCTTCTTACTTGTGCTTCCTCCTTGTTCCCCGCTTGCACGCACTTTGTTAGAAGAAATTATTTATTATTAATTTTATTATACATGGTTTTTGGTATTTATTTACATTCTTTATTAAATTATTATAAATATTTAATATTAACAAATATTTTATAATAAAAATAAATATTATAATTTTTAACTTAAACATTTTATTAAAAAAACACAAAATTTGTTAAGGTGAAAATTAAATTATATAATTTATATAGCACAATTTGTAGAGAATAAGATTTTTTTTAATAAATGTTAAATAATGTGTATAAGTGTTGATTATATATATAATAAAAAATTTATATGAGATTTAAATGGGCCCAACTTTATTAAATGACCACATAATCATATTACAGTTTGATAATTTTGTTCCACGTTAATACCTATTTATTTATCATTTGACAAGATTATTTGGGCATCTCCTTGGACGTTAAGGAATATAAACAATTGATCTAATGCCATTTGAATTTATTTGTAATTTTTTAAATAATATTAAATAGGCTAATAAGACTATAGTTTAATGGATGAGACATATAGGTGAAGTAGCTCATGCCAAGGTTCAAATTAAGACGATATTAAATATGCTTTATAGTTTAATGTGACTAAATAAAAGAGAAATATAAATATTAAAAAGGAAAAGTACGAGGGAGTGTTATCGGAACCGACAATTATATTCAATAAAAATAAGAGAGGTTACAATAGAAAGAGAGAAAGAGAGTTGTGAAGAGAACTTTTCAAAACCTTATTCAAATAATAATAATATTAAAAATATTTTATATACATTATCACGCCACTTGCATTATCGATGATGTGACCCGGGTTCAATCCCCATGGTAGATGCATATAAAAAAAAACTTTATAAATTTAAAAATAAACTTATGTAATTTATAAAAAATATTAAATTTATTTTCCAATCCATGCGAAGGACTTTGTAACTTTTTTTTTTTCTTGTCGAGACGCTCTAATAATATGTTGTTGAGGTTCCTTCTCGGTTACCTCAATTTAAATTATAGAGAGGGAGGTCCTTTGTTTCTATACTTTCGGGAGTGTGGTCTTAGTTGTACCACCTGTTGTACTTTGCATTTAAATAAATATAAACAAACTTCCATTACAAGGATGCATTACAAGAGTGTGGCCCTAGTTGTACCACCTGTTGTACTTTGCATTTAAATAAATATAAACAAACTTCCATTACAAGGATGCATTCCAAGGATGGAGGCCCCTTGTTGCTATGTCCTGGGGTGGTATCTATTGTGCTTCACATTACTTATTTAAAAAATAAATAAGACTTTCATTATGTGTATTACATTATGACCACATGGTGGTATGGTATTACAAGAAACTTAACCATTCGTTATGGTGTTACAACAAGCTTGACAACTGGTAAGATTCAAACTTTAGTTCCTTCTTAAAAATCAAGAAATCTAACTGAATAAGTAGTATCATTTAATTAAAATATTAAAGTGCTATAAAATTAAAAACATCCATTTTAATTTCCTTTTACAAATAATAAAATATCAATTTAATTAATAAATATATATTTTTTATAATAACTTATCAAACCTTTTGATTTATGAAGTTAAAAAGTTTTTATATATTTTTTCATTAAATATTTTTTAGTAGAATATTCGGAATTTCTAAATTCGGGACAACCATCCTGATTAATAATGATATAAATAAAATTCAAAAATAAAAATACAAATTAATGATATAAATAAACTAACAATAAATTATATTAAATACAGATTTTAAAAAAATATTAAATAAGCAATTAATAATGCATAAAAACACTAAATATTTTCAATCTTAAAACAACCTTAACGAAATTATTAAAATTATTACGACTATATTCTTCTATTTGATTCTATTTTCCATTAATATTTAAGTGATACATTTCTTATGAAGTGTGCATCACTTCATTAACTTTATTGTGCTAAAATAGAATTTAGGTTTAAAGTTTATATTTTCTTTTGGAATTTTTGGTGGCAAGAATGTATTTTTGTTACCGAACAACACCGAACACCGCAATAGGGTGTGCCACCAAAACATGGGCACTTGGCAGACCAGCCATCCGCCTCGGGTGACTGGATTTGCTTGGCGCAAGTTCGCCCGACCACCACCACTAAAGTTTATATTTATCTTACAATATTTTGGATACTTTCTATCAAACCTCAAGGAAGACAGTAGGAAGATATGCGAGTTGACAAGGAAATACAAGAGCAAGGGTTATTTCTTTTGGAATATTTGCTGAAGTATTTTTGGTATAGACCAGCCGAAAGGAGGCGCATTTCTTCTTCATTCTCATTTCTTGAGATAAGATGAAAGGTTGCTCTCTCTTTTCTTCTTCATCCTCATTTCTTGAGATAGGATGAAAGGTTGCTATCTTTTTTATGGTCTAGGTATAATTATATATATATAAAAGAAATAGACATATTTTTAATATTTATGTTATAAGAATTTTTAAATGATGAACTTTTATTATTATTATTATTTTGTTATAGAAGGAAATCGGTAATTTTTTTAATCGGATGGAAATTAGACACCATCATAACTTTAGTTTGTTAGGTAAAATGAAGTTACTGAAACTTCGACCCTTAAGAAATTAAGCTAAGACGACCAACCAACAAACATTTAGTCACACTACTTAAATGCCTTTGCTTCTAGAGCAACACTTTACTTTATTTCGCTTGTCCTAAGTTCAAATATCGACCCTACTCTCTCTCTCTCATAGATGATTTTGAGGTTCGAGGTGTCGACCAATTGGTTCATCCAAACCCCATAAGGGGGCGGAGGTCCAAGGTTCAAATCTCGGGCCTCGTCAAACTGAACGCTTGTCCCTTTCCTGGTGCTTTCAGCGGCGTAAAAGGTTTAAAATGATTGTGGCATGGTGGTTATAGGGGTGGACTGCGCGAAGATCTGTGTGGTGGCTTCTAGGGCGGACAACGCAAAATACTGTGGCGGCCATAAAAGTCGAACAGCCTGCCCGGTTTCGTGGCTGCTACCGATTCCACCATGTAAATACAAAAAAAAAAAAACAAACATTTAGTCACCATCCAATCTATCCCCTTTTAGGTACACCGTGGTTTGAACTTAAACCTTTCCAAAGAGAGCCCAAAGCCCTTACCATTGCACGATCATTATTAAAATTATTATTAGTTTTTTTTTTTTTTTTTTGGTTATTGTGAGAAACCTCTATGACCGACGTACAAGGTTGAGCAGTCTCCTCCCAACCATGACCCCTCCTAAAGTTGAGAGTTATACTTATCAATAGGAAATTTAACACAAAGCCACCACACATCCACCCCCTCGCTCACGTCGTGGTTTGAACCTTGGACCTATTATTACTTATTTTAAAAGTAAGGTTTTGAAAGGGTTTCTCTTTCTCTTTTACATTAACTTAGTCATATTAAACTATGTAGCCTATTTGATGCCATTAGGAATTAAAATTTGATGTGAGCTACGTCACCCATATATCTCAACCCTTAAATTATGATCCCTTTGTTTGAAAATTTTAAGTTAAAATCGTAGGTTTTTGCAAGGGGTCTCAACCATTAAATCATGGTCCTTTTTGTTGAAATTTTTGAGTTAAAATCGTAATTTTTTACATGGGCCTCGGTCCGCTCATACCAGGGTTTGAACTTGGGTTTCTTGAATGAAAATCCACAAACATATCACTACGTTATCCTTCATGGAACGTATTGAGTTAAAACACGGGTTTTTATGTCTTGACCCTCGGGGTTTGAATATAGGTCTTCTAAATAAAAACTCATAGACATACCACTATGATATCCCTCGTGGGACTACAATTTTGACTTAAAAACATAGGTTTTTATATCCTGGGAGGGACAACACAATGATTTGGGCTTTGGCTCTTCTTCATGAGGTTCAAGGTTCAAACCGCGATGTGGGTGAGTGTGTGAGGGGGTGGATGTGTGGTGACTGTGTGTTAAATTCCCTATTTATAAGCATAGCTCTTGGCTTTACGAAGGATCATGGTTGGGAGGAGACTGCTCAACCCTATGCGTTGGTCGTAGGGGTTTCTCACACTAACCAATATAAAAAAACAAAGGTTTTTATGAGGGGTCCTGATCCCCTCGTATTGGGGTTGAACTTGGGTCCCCTAAATGAAAACCCAAAGATATACCACTACAGTATCCTTTATGGGACTACATTTTGAATTAAAAATATAGTTTTTTTATGAGAGGTCTCGATTTCCTTGTACTAGGGTTTGAACTTAGATCTCTTAAATGAAAATCCAAAGACATACCACTATGGTATCCCTCATTGGATAAAAATTTTGAGTTAAAAATATGGGTTTTCATGAGGTGTCTCGACCTCCTTTACTGGGGTTTGAACTTGGATCTCCTAAATGAAAACCCAAAGACATGCCACTGTATATACCTCATGTGATAAAATTTTGAGTTAAGAACATAGGTTTTTATGAACGGTCCTAGTCTCCTTATATTGATATTTGAACTTGGATATCTTGAATGAAAACCCAAAGATATACCACTACGGTATCTAAGAGATCCATGGTCAAACCCTAGTACAAGGGAAATGAAACCCCTTTCAAAAACCCATGCTTTACACTAACATTTTTTAATATTGTAAGGATACTCTAGTGGTATGTCTTTGGGTTTTCATTAAGGAGACTCAAGTTCGAACCTCAATATGATGGGATCTCTTTAATTATAAAACCCCTCATTTTTAACTAATTTTTTAAATCTATTTAATTGTTTATATTTTAAAAAATATTTTCAATTTTATTCCACATAAAAATATTTAACCTAAAAATATATTTATTATCAATACTTGTAATAGAAGATGAACAATTAATTCAATGACATTACTCAACCTTTCTGAAAACATAATCTCATCTCAAAGATTTTAAAATTCCAAAAACTTATAAATAATTATCTTATAAAAAACAAACGATCCTTAACCTTATTGAACATGTAAATACCATTGTTAGACAAAATTATTTTAGAATAGAAATGAGGATTTGTGAAAGGGAGGCATATTATAGACAAGATCATAGTAGTTCATGAAGTTATGCATTCAACAACTTGAAGAAAAGAGAGAGCAATGATCTTAAAAATTGATGAGTAAAGTCTATGATAGAGTTAAATGATATTTTATTTTTGTAGTATTAGAAAAGTTTTGATTTAGGAAGAAATGAGTTAGATGGATTAAAACTTGTGTCTCTACAATATCATATTCAATGCTGGTTAATGGGTTAGTAACATAATCATTTAAAGCTAAGAGAGGTCTTAGACAAGGAGATCCTCTATCACCATATTTGTTCATTATTATGGCAGAGGTATTGGGTAGGAACTTGAAGAAGACATATAAATATGGACCAATAAGTGGACTTAAGGCTAGTAATAACATTGACAACATCACCCATTAATTGCTTGTAGATGATACAACCCTTTTTGGGAGGACAAGGATAAACGAGGTCAGAGCTTTGAATAACTTATTAAAGGAATATGAAAGAGTGTCAAAGTAGAAAGTTAATAAGACAAAATCTAAAATTTACTTCTTAAAGACTCCAACTAGAATCAAAGAAGGGATATGTAGGTTACTTCAAATTGAGAAGGCAAATTTTCCAATAACTTATCTAAGGATACCCTTATTTGAGGGGAGAATGAGGACAAAATTATGAAATTCAATTATAAGTAAAGTTCAGAATATTGTAGGGGATTACAATATGTCGATCTTATATGTCCTTACCTATTCATTCTATTGGTGGAGTCGCTGGGTAGAGCTCTCAAAGCTGACCCTACTATAATCACACTATCATGGGGATCAATCTGCAAATGGTGTGGACTCGCTCTCCCATCACCAATTTGCGAATGATACTTTGATTTTATTTTTGGCTTCTATTCCTCAAGCTAGAGTGGTTAAAGTTATTCTTGTGGATTTTGAAAAAGTAGTAGGGCAAAAAGTTAACTTTAGAAAAAGTAAAATTTTTCTTTAATATGCCCCTAGAGAGATAGAGGAGAATTACTGAGATTCTAGGATATGAGATTGACTTCCTCCCCTTGGTGTACTTGGGAATACCTTTGTTCAAATGAGAGATTAAAGCTTCTATTTGGGACCAAAGGTGGAAAGAGTCCATAGGAAGTTGGCAAGTTGGAAAGAAGCATTCTTAAGCCAAGTAAGGAAAGACATGTTGGTGAAGTCAACTCTTCAGAGTATCCTAGTTTTTTTCCTTTCTCTTTTCAGGTTTCCAGGAAAAATTCTTCGAAAAATCGAGCAAATCTAGCATTCTTTCCTGTGGTCAGGTGGTGAAGAAAAAAAAAAAAAATTTGGTTTCCTAGGACCAAGTTTGTAGCAAAAAATAATGTGGAGGTTTGGGGTTGAAAAGGCTAAAAACATTGAATAGGTCTCTCCTGGCTAAGCAAGGATGGATATTGGCACATAATGAAAATATCAATTGGATAAAAATATTAAAAGCTAAATATCTTAGCAACGAAGAATTCTTCTTCCCTGATCTTAATCCATTCCATGGATTCGCTTTCTAGTGGAGCATAGTCAAAAGTCGTTTAGACATCTAGCAGGTTGGAAGATGGTTTTTAGGAAACGATCAAAGCATTAATTTTTGGAATGACACATGGGAAGTCAATCAACCTTTGGATTCATTTCCTAACTTGAGATTGGCTAAACCAATCATGAATTGCACCTTTGGGGCAAAGGTATGTAATTTTATTCATATTATAGATGATAGGAAATGCTGGAAGCCCTTTGTGTTTTCTAGGTTGTCGTAGGATGAAGAATTGACCTGTAGAGAATTGTATAAATTACTAATGTGGATAGTAATAGCCAATAGAGAGAAGTTAGATAAGCTAATCTAGGCTACGAAAAAGGATGGTTTCTTTTCTGTTAAGTTGGCCTATTCCCTGCTAGATGCGGATGTTGATCCATGGTTCCCTATTCGTAATTTTTTGAGGAAGGGCCTTACTCCTAAGGTAAATATTTTCTTCTGGATGGTGGTCCAAGGTAAATGCCTTACGTTGGAAAATCTTCAGAAGAGAGGTATGGTACTCCTAAATAGGTGCTACTTATGTGGTAATGTGGAAGAATCTCTTGAGCACCTTTTCTTGTCTTACCCTTTTTCTAGGGATATATTTTTCCTTCTCCTTCGCTCTACTGGTGTGGTCTGGGTTTTCTTGAAAGATATTTCAAACATAGTTGAACAATGGAGCTCTCCTTTCATCTCGTCTTGCTTGCTATCCTTTTGGTCCTTTGCCTTACCTCATGTGTGGTGGCGGTTATGAAAAGAGAGAAATTCTAGGGCCTTCAAGAACATTTCTCACCCTCCAAAGTTCATGGTCATATACAATATCATATCTATGGTTGAGAATGTGGATATCCTTTCTCTTGAAAAGGGCTCTACTAGTTGGGAAATGGAGATTGAGTCGACCCTTGGATTTAAATCCATTGTGGCTCGAGTGCCTAGGTTGCATCCTCTTTCCAGGTCAGAGATGGTGTGGGAAGCTCCCTCTCGATTGGGTGAAATTAAATCCTAATGGTGCATTAAAAGGTAATATAGGGCCGACCGGTGCAAGGGGAGTGATCAAGGAATCATATGGGAGAATATTTTTGGTCTTCACTAAAAATCTTGATTTCCAGACAAGTAATGTTGTGGAAGTAAGGGTGTTCTTCCAATGGCTCTCCCAACTGGTATCTCTAGATTGCAGGAAGGTAATTATAGAGGGAGAGTCCCTCAATATAATCAATATGATCAGAGGAATTCAAAAACCAACATACACTATTTCAAAAATGTTAGATGAGGACCATAGACTGACCCAATCTCTTGAATATGTCCAGCTTAAACATATTTTCAGGGAAGGAAACAAGTTTGCTAATTTCTTAACTAACTTGGTCCTTGCACAGGAAAGCATTTCAGTTTGGAAGGATGATTTTCTAGCTAGGATTTTGCAGTTAGATAATGATACTAGAAGAAGATAGCATGAACTCCATAGTCATTTTTGAATTCGATGGATGGAACAAAGTGTGCGGGTCTGCAGGATTTTTGAATGTAAAGGACCACCAATTTTCAAATTTAAACTGGAGGATTATTCATGCTTTTGACCCGATAAGAAAGAACAAGTGGTAATATCTTGGGCATCTAGGACTGGGAGTAGTGGGAGCTGAAGGAAGATTACATGGATAATGGAGTTAGCCCTAGTGGTATTAAGAATTGATTCTCGACTTCCTTTATTTCGGTGGTTCTATTTTTTTGGTTTTTGGTTCCTATTTTTATTCTTTTTTATTTTTTGGTCGACTTGTTTGGCAAGGGCATTTGCTCTCCCCTATGTGGGATTGATCTACCCTCTGCTCTTTCAATTTAATAGTGGTTGTTCTTGATCCTTTTTGTTTGATGGTGCTAGCTAAGAGTTGGCTATTTTTAGGGATCTTGGTTTCTCTCATGGTGGCCTGCGAGCCCCGTTTATGGTTTTAAGGAAGGATGGATCCATTTTATAAAAGGTTTAGGGTCCTTTAAAAACCCCTTCATCCACCAAATAAAAAAAATTAGAATAAAATACTGAAAAGGAAAGAAATATGGTTATCATTAGCATGAAGAGTGCAACTAAGTCTTAAAGGTCATTCCAACATATTATATGTCCTCGTATACTATGCCAAAATCGATAGAAAAATGTTTAATCTTAATTATGCAGTCATTTTTGTGATCAGGATTACATGTTACAGGTAATTTTATTTTGTGAAATGGAGCAAAGTGTGTGATGATAAAACTAGGGGATGTCTTGGTTTAAGAGTTCTTACTGATGCAAACTTAGCTCTTAGGGAAGAAATAATTTTGATATTGTACAAAGAGAGTTAAAGATAATAGGCAAAAATTCTTCTAAGTACATTGAGCCCAATAACCCAAGCTTAATGTTTACTACATTTTCACTACCAAATGGTTATGCACTATGAAACAATTTAAAGAATCCAATTGATCTGGTAATTAAAGGTCTAATATGGATGGTGGGAATTAGAGAAAAAAATCTATTTAGATGGATACTTAGTGTGGTAAAATACCACTCAATATAAATCCAATTTTGAAACCATGAATGTGTTTAATTCAAGACAAGTATGGTGAAAGTGTTTCAAACATTATGTATAAGGATTAGGAAGCAAGATACAAATGGAAAGAATATTTTTTACAAGTATACAAGATTGATGCTAGGAAGCAGTTGAAAAAAAAGATAACAACAATGATTATTCCAAGAGGAGTCAAGGATAAGCTAATTTGGGAGTTGAATAGCTCATGAGAATACACAAGTAGATATAATGTAAAGCACCAACAAAATAAGAATACTGCAATAATATGGAGAGATATTTGGAATAACCCAAACATTCCTAAAGTAAAAATATTGTTTGGCTAGTAGGTCATAGAAGAATTTTATCCTAGGATAACCTTATGAAAAGAGGTCTTCATGTCCCCTTACAATGTGTTCTATGTAAAAAGGTGGAGAAGAGTATAGGGCATCTCTTGGGACAATACTCAATAGTCTAGAAACTATGGCAATGAATTATTAACATGTTTGGTAAATGCATGGTGATGAATGGTAGAATTGAAGAATGGTTAAAGCAATGACAATGCACTTTTAAAAGTGAGGCTTTATAGACAATATGAAATATATCAAAAGATATAATACTTTCAACTGTATGGTTGGAAAGGAATAGAATAATATTTAAATGAAAGGGAAGTATTTTAGAGGTAATGAAAATGAATATTTGTTTATTCATAGAGGAGGCTAAACCAACCCTATCAACTCACCCAATCCCAAATATTAATGTAGAGAGCCTTGTTAGATGGAGTCAAGTCATCAAATGGAATTATGATGTTGGGTTCATGAGAAACAAAAAGTAAGCAAAGATATGAAGTAAAAAGCACTAGAAGTGGATCTAGTCAAATTGAATTTTGATGGAGAATATAAAAGAAATCCAGGACCATCAGTAGTAGGAGGAATAATTAAAAACAATAGGGGAGTAATTTTATCTCATTATGCTTTCATTGGTAGATTTAAGACAAATAATAAAGCTAAAGCTTGGGCAACTTTATAAGGGTTAAAAATATAAGACAAATAAAATGAAATAGATTATGGATGGAAGGTGATTCACTAATAGTAAAAAATACAATTTTGAGGAAAGCAAAGGCTCCATGGAACATACAAGAGATTATTATGAAAATACAATACCTTGCTATAGAGTTTGAATAAATCAGGTTTACACATATGTTAAGGGAAGGAAATAAATATACAAACTGGCTAGCCAATAGAGAGGTTTTAATTGAGGATTTTGATGTCTAATTTTCTTTTTCATGGTTAGAAGTTGTAAGTTTAGCTAAATCTAACAAAAACATATTGATTGTCTAAATCAAATAATGATTAAAATTTACTTTAATGCTTTCCATTGGTAATATTTGCTTTATTTATAACATTAATGTGTTTTCATATAAACTTTTTATTACAATTCTTGTTGTTGCACTTATGCTTCAAGATGGAAACTAGCAATCCATATATGGTAATGTGGACTATGATAGCATGAAGCTTTAGAAATATTACTCTACTAAGATGTAATGCATAAATAGTAGAGGTGGAGTTTTAGTATTGTGAAGGCTATTGTAGGAAAATATCAAAAAGGATGTTGAATTTTGGAATAATTGTATTCACACATAAAATTGAATAATATCCAAAAAATGAAAATCAAGAATTCAAACTTTTAATGAAAAATGATGTAGGTATCTACTATAGCAACTCAATTGAGATTAAAATTGAATCTATTTGAAAAATCTCAAACTCTAAAGGAGAGAGATGTGATTTTTCAAGGGTGGGGGACCCAAGTATAACCCCTTGTTCTCTAGTAAAAATAAAAATATATTTATATAATTTATCAAATGACATAAACTCAAGTGGTTAAAAATGTGGATCTTGACCTAAGTTCATATATGTGCATAATTGTCAGCTAATAATAAGTGATTTGTTGAAATAGATGTGGTCATAATGTAATATATGTGAGACATATTTAGATGTAGGTAAGTTGATTATGATCAATTGAACATAAAGTTTAGTCACTTATTCTAATACTACATGGTAGGGTGGGTGTGTCCCTTTGGGGGGCTCTCATAATCCAAAATTGGAGTGTAGGGTCATGCTTATGACCTACAAAAAAATTATATATAACCCAATTAAACATTATGTTTATAATTTGATCTTGGTAATGGATCTAAAATTGATTAAAAAAATTAAATCATTTTTATCCTAAAAATTATGTTTATAATAATAGTAGCAATTTTTGGAATGTTTTATCTCAAACTATTAATAATTGCTCTATATAATAACTATTAGTCATGGTTTGGAAATAGTAGAATCCCTAGACACATAGGTTGGAAAAAAGAAAACATATTTCTTGTAGTTTTTGAGCGTGCATTTCAATAGTTTATGAAGCATGTGATAAATTAAATTAGATAAGAATTTTAGGATCTTGTAGTCTTGAGAGGATTAGAGCATGTCTATATACATGATTTATTTGCTTTTGAGTATTTCACTCAAATATATGATATGGATGATCATTATTCTACTGTAATTGCACATGAGTTCAATGTTCTCTTTAGATATTTTAGTTCAATTCGATGCAATTTTGGCTCATCACAACTTATGAAATCTTAGATGCTATCAAATTTGATACTATCCATACTTCCTCTATCATTATAAATTTTAGAATAGATAAAATAATGTTGTATAGACTGTTGTTGCAACAACAAGCACCACCTTATATATTGCTTTAATAAACTTCTCACATCAAATAAGTTGTTAATTATATTGATTTTACTATTATATGTAATATTCTTCTAATATGGCATAAATAAGTATCACAACACCTTGATGGGGGAAACCTCATAGAGCCATGCTCATAATACAAATTATCCCTAATAATTTTTTTTATAATAAATCCTTATTATATATGTAGCGACCTCGGGGAAGCGATGCACCGTCCAATCACTCTATTTGCGATTATTATTGAATCTTTTAATGTTTAACATGCATTAAATGAAAAAACATAAAAATAGAGGCATAGCCGAAGTACGAAGAAATAAACGAATGAATGCTTTGTATTGATATTTCCAAGATCCGGTTACATATAAATCCCTCTACGGGATACCCTTCATTTGATACATGATTTTACACAAAGAGGGTAGCAAATGTATAAAATATCCCCTTGCAAGGGGTGATGCACCTTTACAGGCTTCTCGATGACGCACATGGAACTGTATGAGGGCTTACAGATGCCTCCTTCTCTAGGTCTAATTCCTAGAGGGATCCTCTTGCTTTCGTATGTTGTGGATTTATCCAATGAACCTATAGCCCTGTAAGCAATGAAACAACAACACACACTTAGATGTTCGAGATTGCCTCCCCGAATGAGGTTGTTAGCAATGAATATGCTTAATGAAAACAAATGCAATGAAACTAGTACTATGAATGCAAATAACTGAAATAGATCTTATGCTAATGACATGAAAATATGAAGAAAGCAAAATGAAAGAAACTATCACCTAAACCCTAGACTAGGTTGCGGGCCACTATCCAGGACAGTGACCGCTAAGGTGAAATCTATCTCTATTGATCCAAAGGCTATGGGCTTAAGTCTGCTACTAATGTTAAATGATTACTGTATGTGCACGGATGATTACCTCTCAGTTGGCTAGCACTTCTTTTCTCCTCAAGGGTGCTCAAATTTTCTCTCCAATCTGATAGGGCTTTGCTATAGAATGATCTCCAAGGGAATCTCTCCAAGTCTCTAGAAGCTCTCCTCAATGATCCAACCTGTTCAAAATTTTGATATGTGATATGTGATGTTCTCTCCCTTGGTGCTCTTAGGTTTGCACCTTATAAAGTGTTTGAAGCCCTAGGTCAATGTTCAAACCCTAGGACTGAATCCCTCATGTGCATTGGATGTTAGCATGAGAATTTGAGCTTTTGTCTACCCTTGAAGGGTAGTTAACTGATGTCTAAATTCAGACTTGAGTCTTTCATGTAGACTCGCTATGAGGAGGAATGTAAAGTTATCCCCGCTTGGCCTTATTGCATGTAGACTGCCACTTTTGCTCGAGATTAGGATAGATTGACGATAAAATACATTTAATTTTTAGTCGTTGTCATCTACAGCGGCTAAGGTTTGGCCACTCTGAGCTATAGTGGCCAGAATCTAGCCACTCTAGTCCATAGCGACCAGGCTTGGATGGGCTAAGAATACCCCAAATGAGTGGTAAAAACCACTTTTGATACTTGGAAGGTCCCAAGGTTTAGCCACATGATCTATGAATGTGCCCATGTGAGTAGTCTCCCTGAACATGACATGTTTTAGGTGTCTACAGATGCCCCTTTTTGTGATGCGCTGAGTGGAAGACACAACATGGAGCAAAAACATAGACTACTATGTTTGTAGGGTGTATGATGATCATTGATCTAATCAATGTTGGATGACCTAATCACGCAAGACGACACACATCCTTGAATCATTGCTTCAACCTTATTGAAGGCTTAATTTAGCATAGGGCTTGCACATGTCCACTTGCACTCATTCCTCAAATGCAATCGGGTAGCTTATGTTGCTACAACATAACCGACCAGAGGAGAGCTACAAATTGAAGATGTCATATTTTCTTATGAACCCAACAAACGGGGAAAGTTTTGTAAGAGTTGTATGCAATGATTCATAGGACGAACACAATTTTGATATGATCAAGTTATCTTTGGTTGACTTTGATTATGATTATTTGAATATTTGAACTACCCCCTCACACAATGAATTGGTGAGGGAAGGACAATGAATGAAGCGACAAGTCGCTTGACCACTTTGACTAGCTTTGGTTTCTTTCTAGTGTTTGTTATTTTAATGGGCAAACCCCCATCCAAGTGTGATTTCAATTGTTTATGATGATCATTCATCCCTATCCCAAGGAGCGGTTCGGCCACAAATAGCATTCTTAGGGAGTCAGGATGAGCGATTCTATTTATGCTTGCATTGCATCACTTGGTCCAGTGATTTTTGTGTCATAAGAGAATTAGGATGATTCCATCGTACTCGTGGATCAGTCCGACCATATTGATATTCTTCGAGGTTGAGGTGATACATCATAATTCCAAAATGAATAATTTACCCCAAGTAGCTCTATGGTAATGTACTCATCTCACCAAGTTGCATGGAGTCCAAATCGTTGCAACCGCTGATTTGATAGAGCAAGTAACTAAATACGAAGCTTACTCGAGGTTGTTTTTATGTGATTTTTTTGTTATTTTGATCATTATGATGGTTAGGGACCATCAAAATGTGCTTATTTTATTTTTTTGCTATTCCTCATGGAAGGAATCTTCTTTACTTTTTTTGTACTTTCGATCGCTGTTAGATCCAGTAGCTACTAAGTGCTGCTAAGTGCCTACCTGTGGCCACTCTCGCCCTGAGCGACCAAAAATTTTGAGCCGTTGATGTCAACAGCGGCCGAGGCACAACTTGAAGAGTATAAAAGGGGATATAGGGTTTTAACTTTTCATTCTTCCAGCTAACGATTTGCTTTCTAGAGCTCTGACGAGAAAGCATTTGCAACTTGGAGTGTTGTTGCGTTGGAGACTATGGATGCATTGGGCGATACATCGATGAGCGGAGGAGATGGATCTTCTTGTGTATTCTCTCAAACCTTAACCCTGCTTTTTTTTTTTTGATAAAATTGAACCTCACTAAGTAACCGATAAATGAACCTCACTAAACTCGCTGGCAACAAACTGAATTCGTAGATAGGTTTAGGTTAGGTTTTGTTTTGGTGGGATTGTCCCCATTTTGCTTATTTTCCATTTTTTTTGCTATTTTTGACCTAGGGCATACGTGTCTGCCATGTCGCTCGTCGACCGCTGTCGCTCAAAGCGACCGTTTCAGCCTATAGTTTAGTCATTGTCGCTTAGAGCGACTGATTTTGAATCCCAACGATCAAAAATTTGACCATTGGGGTTTGGCCACTACTAGCCTCAACGGCTAGTTTCTGGTCGTTATAAGCGACCATGGCCAAGATCCTTAGCCAAATTTTACAAATTTCTTGATTTTGTGAGACGATTAATTGATTTTTTTGAATTTTTGAGTTGCTTTTTTGTACTATGTTACATGATTAAGTGCATTTATTGCTCTTTCACTCAGACTTATGATAGTTTATCATTATATGCACAATTTTTCATGTTTTATTGTAATTTATGCCTTAGATGCATTGTAGTTATACCTTTGATTTCTGCTCTTAGATTCTCACTGCTTGGGCTCGGGACTCAAAGCTCCTAAATGACCTCCTCCCACTCCTGGATGATACGGACTGGGCCTGGTTCAAGACCTGCGGACAACAATATGTTACCAGGATGCCACAAATTATGTTGGAGCAGGCCTACCTCACTGCCTTGGTTCAATGATGGAATCCCAAGATGAACACTTTCCACCTTTCTAACAGTGATATGACTATCACATCGGAGGATGTGTATAGGATTTTTCGGATCCCCTTTGACGGAGTGACCATCATCTCTTCAACCACTAATGATCGTAATGTAGTTTTTCTTCGGGTGTTTAGGAGGCATGTTGCGACTTCCTTCAAGGACACCAGGTTTGGAGGTGTATCTGTTATACGCTGGTACAGGGAGTGTGTCTTCTCAGAGAGGCATGTGATATTTTTGATGGTCATCAACAACATTATCATCCCAGATTGCTCAAGCTTGAGGTTCCCGTGGAACCTCCTTGTGATGGTTCAAGACTTGATGGATAGCATGGAGCCTATCATCTACGCATGGGGGAGGTCTCTGCTAGCATAGTTTTATGATGAGCTATATCACATCCACGAGTGGGATCACGTTAACATTGATTGCAGCTTACTCCTTTGGGTATGGGGATGGGAGCATATCAGTGTGGATCATCCTAGAAGACTTTTTGTTAATATTACAATTATTGATGTTAAGATAGAGTGTTATGCTGCCAGGTGGGCTCAAGAGCATGAGGAGCACAAGAGCTGCCCTAATGTGGGGGACCTCCCCCATTATATTGCTACTTTCACTAGGCTTCAGGCCGGAGCCATCATGTGGCACCCATATCATGAGTGCCCAACTTGGGATGATCCACTTAGCTTTATAGCTAGGATGCAGTGCAAGCGGTGGCTCATTGGCCGCAAGGTCAGCATCAAGGAGTATTTATTCTACTCCTGAGTTCTTTGTTAGTACGAATTATAGCAGGATGTGCCACTTGTCTCATTCTTGTACAGGTGCATCATAATATAGAGATACCTCCCTCCCCCACATATCATAAAGTTTTCTAATGAGGAGGATGCCCCAATAGTTGATCCACGAGTCGTTGGGGGAGTCACAGATGCATTTGCACAGTTGTGGGGTGATCGGATGTGGCATGGTGATGACAGTCTGGGCTTTGAGGATGATGGAGGAGATGGTGGTGTAGATCTAGTAGGGCACAGAGTCTGAGCTAGGACTAAGGTATGGGGCTAGCTGATAGAGCAGGTGGTAGCAGAGGAGCAAGAGGCTCTTGAGGAGGAGGAGGAAGAGTTGGATTCTAAGGAGAGATATTCTCCTCTGAGAGTGCAGTTGCATGATGTAGAGGTTGAGCTCCAATAGGCCAAGATCTAGGTACAACAATATGATGCTATTATTGCCCAATGGGATGCTACTATAGTACAGTAGGATGTTACCATAGAGTAGCTCACAACTTAGATATAGGTTTTATAGGCTACTATAGGTTTTATAGGTTATTGTTGATCCTTCCACACCTCAAGGTTCTACAGGAATAGATCTGATGGCAAAGATAAATCAGATTCAAACTTTGCTGGATGAGTATGAGGCAAAAATTGCTAGTCATGTAGGCCACATTGCTTCTATCCAAATGTAGACCAGGAGGCTAGGAGCCACTCCTAGGGAGAGGACAGGTGCAGGTTGATCATAGGCTAGTGGGTGCTCTATCTCAGGGTAGCCTTCTATCCAGCCTAGTCAAAGGACCCATACTCCCACAGAGAGGTCAACAGGCTCACATCACTCCACCCGAGATCCATCCATAGGGGGTGGTGCTATAGGAGGCATAGACCCAGTGTTTGATTGATGATGCATTAGGCTTTTATTTTTTAGGTCAGTTGACCTATATGACTGTAGCCTTCGGGTATTTTTTTATATCTATGCACTTTGAGATACACATTTTGAGATACTTTTTGAGACACACATTTATATGAGATCTTTGCATTATGCTTCATCATGTGTGTCATTTATTGCTTATGTTTTTGTTTTACTTATGTGATGTGATGATGGCATTATGATGAGTTGATATATGTGTTAGATGATAGGTGATATTTATGATGATATGGATATTGAGATGGATGCTTATGTAGATATTTATGTAGATGCTTATATGATTTGATTATTGTGACATGATGTGATGTATCATGAGTTGATTTGATGATGGATTTATGATTCTATGTATGGGTGGATGCAATGATGTGATATTAGATATGAAAGGATGCTTTATGAAATTATGTGTTTATGGATGCAATTTTTTTGTTAGATGCATGTTTAATTTTGATTTAATTGTATACATCTAACTTATGTTATGATATGGTAAATGCAATGTGTCATGCACTGTTTATATGATGTTTAATCTAATGTGAATGAACCTGTATGCTTTAATCACTTAAAATATAAGGAATGCATATGATATGATTTCAACAATCCAAATGGGTGATACCACAGGAAGTATAAAAATCATGAATGTAGATAATCATTCTTATCACAAGAAGTAATTATTTGGGCATTCATATGTGAAATGTATTGGTGTATATGTATGTAATTTCTTGAGAAAGCTTATGTTATTTAAAAGGGTCAAAATAGTCAGTGGTCATGTAGATATTATTTCTAACATCTATCTGGTATCTAGCCTATTTTGTTTATACCCCTTGATTTACAAATTTCATGAAGAAAACTAATGATGTGATGAATGATATGACTTGTTGCTATGTAGAAATTTTTTAGGCTCTTCCGAGACTTCAAACACTCTAGTTACTCTATCAACAGCTGCATACTAACCACACAAGACTTTTCAAAAAGCAAGACTTTCATCATGGACCTAGAGATTCATTATCCCTATGTGTGCAAATGAATGTATTTATATAGAACTCAAGCATTTCCTTCGATGTCAGGCGGTATTATTTCATCCCATTGCTAAGATCATGGATCCTCAATTTTTCATCTTATCCTGTGTTGGACTTAATTGGATTATACCACTATGTAGCTTAGGTTACCTAAAGCTAGTTCATCTACATGCAAACATTGGTCTACACATGCAAGATGCTATTGTGATAGACATATCATCATGCGTAAGGGTATCACCATTGCCAGACATGGCTATACACCAACATGTAATGGGGATCACCTTCTAGTTTTGTGCAATGTTGAGAATTCCAGGGATTCAAGTTCCATTCCCTTCTTTTCTTCATTTCATTTGGGATACTGTCTCATGCTTAGGTATGAAAGTCACTGTTTATTTTTTACTATTTTTTTTTTGTTTTTCTCTTGAGCAAGGGATTTATGTAAGGATGAAAAACACTTGTTTGTTTCGAATTTTGACCTTTTTCTTGATTTTGGGATTTTGAATTATGACTTTGGAAACTAGGATTTTGAATTTGTGCTTTATTTCAAGATTTTTGCTTGTTTTAATGAAAGCAAGGGATTTATGTAGTGATGATAATCACTTGTTTCTAGGTAGGACAGAACTTGTCCTTTTACCAATTCTTGACACCTTTGAACTGGTCGCACATGGGGATAAGCAAGGAATACCTTTTCACTTAAGGTGACCTAGACCACTTTTGTAGCTTTCATCTTTCCCTCGTACCAACTAGGATTTTAGTATTTTTAATTAGTGATAGTATCCTAAATATCTGAGGTATTATCATGACTAGACCTCACCCTCTACTAATTCAGATGGATTCCCACAAGAATTGATAAGACCACTAGATATGGTTGAATGACAGAAAAATCTTAGCCTATTTTGTATAGCAACATTAAATGGTTGTGTTGAAAAATACAGTTACACACATGGATGAATGGATGAATGTGGACTTGTGTACTTGTGGTTGTGATACAAACAGTGTGATCATAACATATGCAAATGCAATATGAGTTAGATATATTTCAAAAGAAATAAAATATCATCTTCCTATTATCTAGTTACATAAAAGAATACTACATTAAGTTGTAGATATTATAAAAGCATTTAAGAGTTCTTTAAGCATGATCATTAGTGCATATTATAAGCTACTTTTAAGGATTAATAAGGAGATTGTAGTTGCACTATATTAGTTTCTCTTAAAGCTTATTAGAAGTGCACTAAGTGTTACAATGAAGGTGAAAATTAGTGCAAAGATTAATCTCTCTAGCATATTGGTTATATGATTATTAGCTTGGATTCATTGTTACTAAATTATCCAAGTGAAGGAGTTAGATACTAGTGTTTTCTAATAAGAAATGTAACAATACATTGCTGTCAAAGAGTAGAGCAAGTAGTGGTCATATCTGAGAAGAAAAGGAAAATCTTCAGATCAATCTACATTAGTCCTCAAGCTATACATAAAGGATCCATCATATCAAAGGAGGAAATAACATCAAAATGAGGCAAGGAACTCTCTAATATTTGGTGTAAAATAAAGTTTTTTATTTATATTTCATTGGTGCATCATACCCTCTAAAAAGAGGATAGAATATAGAGTGTCACAAGACACTGAAAAAATAAGTATTCTACGCTTATTATAGGTAAATCATCGAAGGCAGAAGGAGAGCAAACCTAGGGCTCATAAGGACCAATTTTAGGTATCTAGAAACACCATTCCAATAACCAAATCAATCACCTATGAACTTTGTCAACCTATAGAAATATATAAAGCCTTGCACCCATTACATATCTACTACAAAGCAAGGAGAACAGTAGCAAGTTGAAGGCTACGGAGTATTACCTCAATCAGGCATCAAACTGCCAGCTAGGAAGAGAGCCATCAAAGTACCCAAGAGCATCAATCAAGTGAATATATCTCATCTGCCAAGAGAATAATGTTGGATTCATAGTTGGAGCCAACCTTGAAGAAATCATTGCTAAAAATAGCAAGCTAGCACTCATTGGCAAGGAGGAAAGCATTGGAGAAAATATTGAACAACTTGCATCCACTAGAGAAGATATAAGGTTAAAGAGAATGTTGAGAATAGTCTCACATGCAAGTGCCACTTGGCATGTAGAGGATAAGCATTACACTTCATTAACACTCACACAAGAGACCAACAAAGGAATAATGCTCACCTTGGAGTATTGAATAGAAAAGTAATCATTTGGTGCCTACTAAGGAGTAACACCCATCTTGGAGTGTTAAAAGGAGCACATCAAGGAAGTAACGTCTTGAGTGTTGGAACGTTGAAAATAGAGACCATCATTACATCTTGAGTGTTTAAAAATAAGGTGTAACCACTATAATCCAATCACCACATGTTCAAAGCATCAAGAAGTAAGTATAATGCCTCAAAGCACTCCACATATGGGAGATAATCCTATTAATAAATAAGGTGAAAGATTATCATACAGAGCAATAGGAATATCGAAGAAGGAGCACATGGTTTCTACATAAAGGTCTTTAGCACAGCAAGATCAAAGCAACGAAAGAAAAAAGATTGAATGCTCATCTTCACATAGAGAATAGATACATTGATATACGTTGAGGAGGAGTAAAGAATCAAGCAACATAGTTTGCTTGAAGATACATAGATATAGATCGAGAAGAAGTGAAGTCTCATACTATACAGTGTATTGCATTGCTAAGGTAAATTCAATATTAGATTTTCTTGCTTTAATTAAAGTGATATTGGAGTTATAAGGTGATATAATCAAATTTACTACTACATTGGAATAACAAGCATTAACCAAGCATTAGTAAGTTATAAAGCAAGTCCATTTCAAGGCATTATAATTGAAGTACATTCTAATATTATAATATTTATAAATAACCAAGTAGGAGATATAAGGTTGTCAACCTTGGTAAACTCAAATATCAATTTACAAATACTATTATCATTATTTTCTAATATTCCAAAAGTAGGGTGTTATAAGGCATACTACACCAAACTATAGATAATTGAAATTAAAAAAAAAAAATTATTGAATAGAAAAGCAAATCTATTGCTTACATATAGAGTTGGAATTAATTGGTAACACTTGTCTCATACTCATACTAAGGAGACAAAAAGAAATCCAACTATAAGAACTCCATTAGAGCATACTTCATTAGGAGAAATAAGGTAAAATTGAAAGTTTATTATTCTCAAAATATTACAAAATCAACTCTAAAGGTGAACTAATGTTAGCTTTTGATGCCACATACATTGGGAGATACCAATCACAAGATGCAAAAATAAATAAAATAGATCTGCGAGATGACTGAAATATGCTATAAATAGAAATGGTAAAAATATTACAATAGTAGCTATGGAGGAAATGGGCACTCCATAATATATGCTACTGCTCCATGAGGGAGCTCTGAGCTTATAGCTCACACACACTACCCTACTGCCTATCTACCACACACTGACTATGATGCTTCTCTATGATGATATATTATGATCTACATCTATGGCCATTATATAGGAAGATAAGTTCCTTGGCCGACACTCTATCTAGTTGTACAAGTGGACACCTTGCACATTACAACTTGCACATTGACACTTGTGCATTTATTACATTGCATGAAGTAACTAGATAACTTTCCCCTAAAGTAACCTAATGTCCTAAGTATGTACCAAGGAAGGTACATTTACATGACCCAAATAATGTAATATGCTCTATTTCTAACACCCCCTGTATTACAATATTTGGGTATTGAAGACTTTAGTCTTCAATGTGGATCTTCTTCCATCTGATGGCTTTGAATTGGATCTTCATCTTCAAAATGGAATTTTGATTCTTCTCTAATTTTTGTAACCTATTCAAGCAAGATGTTAGTATCTTCAAAAGTTGTCATTCTTGCTGAAAGAGCTTTGATCTCATAATCATCAGTAGGTTCTTCCAGTTCTTCAATTTCTTCTATCCTCTGAGCTAGATGTCCTTTTTTATTTCTTTTATGATACTCCAATTGGGGATAATTGGATGGACGCTAAAATTACTGTTGACGAGGATTTTGATATTGTCATGGCTGAAATTGGCTCCCATTGTTCATCTGATTTCCTTGATTCTGATTCTTGGGGTTGAACCTGCAGTAGTTGGTACTATGGCCTTTTCTCTTGCATATCTGACAATACATGTTGTACCATGGTCTTCATCCTTTTGATGAAGAGGTAATGTTTCCCTATGGATTATCTTTAGATGTCAATGCAGTGTTAGATATCTCATCTTTGATTGTATTTTCCACTTCATATTCCTGTAGAATATTGACTAAGTCATCAAAAGAAGTATCTTTACTTAGAACTTGTAAAGATGTTACCAAATGTTTATAGTTGTCTAGAAGTGCTCTCATGGTTACTTGAGTAAGAAGTTCATCCTTAACTATTTCTCCTAAGGTAAATAATTTCCCTTTAATATCTGCTACCTTTCTTAGGAACAGTTCTATGCTTTCTCCATTGTTCATTTTTAATGAATGAAGTTGACTTTGAAGATGGAGAATAGTTGCCTTATTCTTTCCTTCAAAAAATTTCTCTAGACTTGACCATGCATCTGAGGATGATTTTGTTGAACTGATATAGGGTTGTATTTCATCAGTGATAGCAAAGGTTATTATCATTAGAGCCTTTGAATCATTTTCTACAAACTTTAGGATCTCAATATCATATGTAGTAGGTATTTGTGTTTTCCCTTTGACAATGTCCCAAAGTTTTTCATATACCAAAATAGCTTTCACTTTATTCTTCCAAGAGAAATAATTAGGACCCTTAAGTAGCTGAGATTCTGCTAAGAAGAATTTGTTTGAAGCCATTTGAATTCCCTAATATCAATTCTTAGGATTCATAGAATGCCTTATGACTCCCTAGTATGTTTTGGACAAGATATGAAGTGCTTTTGTAAGATATAGTTCAATCTTGGTTGATTTTGTAAAGTTATGTAAAATGCTAAAAATCAACTTCTATTGTCCTTATTGCTCCTATTGAACTAAGCACTTTTTCTAGATTTCAAGAGGTTTTAATGTTGGATATTTTATCTCTATTTGAGAGGAATTTGAGACAAGTAAATATTATAATTTCCAACCTTTATATGATTTTGATAAACCTCTTATAATGGCCCTTTGAGATTTGAATTCAATTTTTCTAATTTCCAATAAATCAATTTGTAGTAGTAGACCTTATGACTCCCAACTTTGGAAAATTAGAAAAGATAATAATATTTGCAAAGTATTTAAATGATTCAACCTAAGTAGAAGGCCTTATATCTCCTAGGTTAATTTGCAAATAGTATTCTGATTTTTAGGTAAGTTATCTCCTATATCTTTTGCTTTCTCAACCTTAAAAATAATCCATAAAAATATAACCTTATATCTCCTATGTTTGAAAGCAATATTAATGAGATATTTTTCTTACCTTAGCCCTCTTGACTTCACACTTGAATGGCACTGATTTTGACTGAAATATGACAGTCCTCTACGTACCCTTTCTGCGATGCTTGACTTGATGAGGCTGAGTAAACAAGTGTGGTATGGTTATCGGGCTTCCTCTTTGATGCTTGGAGAGTAGATGTTGGTCCTTTTAATGGAGTCTTAAATGCTCCTATGCTCTCCTTCTTCCACATTATGGATTGACTAGACTGTGCTTGCTCTTCACACACTCTATGGACGTTGGACGTGAATGCTATCCCTTTGCTCTCTACGCTGCATATATGGGTAGTATTTGGTGGACAAGTGGCACTCTAGTAGCTTAGTAACGCTGCCTCCTCTTCTTGTAACATTGTTGCACCAGCCGTTACTCCTATGTAACGTATCCTTCTTGCTTTGAGCGCTCTCAACGTTCATCTCTTGAGTGTTAGAGAAATGATAGCCATGAGGGAATAATGTGCCAAGTGGCACTCAACCCTTTTGCATGGATTTTCCTATGTAACACCTCCAAGAAGGAGATTATAACTCCTTCGAATGTCTTTCTCCTTAGCTTGCATTGATTTCTTGAATAGCAAGCAATATATTTTCTTCTGTAGGTAATCCATGAGCCACCTTGGAGCTTTGGATGAGGATGAGGTAGCTCTCTTGCTACCCTTTGTTGATGCTACTCCCAATGTAGCATCCACTTTCCTTCTGTGTAATTATACCTTCATTGTGCTCCTTGTTCACGATGATAGAGGTGAAGCTTGATGCTTCTGAATGCTGAAATGTGCTCTATATTTTATTTTACGTAGATAGCTTCTTCTTCCTTGCTATGATTTACGTAAACATTCATGATAGATTTCCTTTGGATCCTTTAGCTTACATAAATAGCCTTTGAAGGCTTGCTGTCATTTACGTAAAACTTTCTTTGTCTGCAGGTTCGATCTTGGAGAGAATGCCCTTTCGGTGTTGGAGAATGCTCGATCCTTTGGCCCTTCCTTTGGCTACCTTTTTCCCTGTACCTATTGTGCCTATTGTGGCACCTTTAAATCTGCTCCTTTCCTTACATTTGATGTATTGTAGAAGTGCAACACCATGTAACATTTACATGTATATAGAACCTTTTTATTGCACCTTTTTCTTGCACTCTTTTGTAGGTCTAAAATTCTTATTTTTGTAGCAGATTGATGAGTGCAAAATGAGGGTTTTAAGGATGTCTCTTTGGCTAGACTCCTTACCCTTTTTCTTGGATGATTGATGGTGAATCCAAGCCTTGTAAATGTTGTAGAACAGAAGCTTTCTTTTAGTTGCACTAACCCTAAGTGCTTTGGATTTGAGACTCACCAAGTCTCAATCTTAGAAGCTTCTTTTTGGTTAGATTTTTTCTTTTTCCTTTGCTTGTACTAACCAATTTTGGTGGCTTCTATTGGCCACTATGAGTTGCAGGTTTCTATGCTTTAAAAGTGTCTTTAGACACTTGATCCAAACTAGATTTTGTAGCCTTTATTTCAAAGCACAAAACTAATTTCTTTTGAGAGTAATAATAGTGCAAATAAATCTAACAAATTCTACTTTTAATGCACTAACAGATTACACCTTATCACTCCAATCTACTCTCAAGAAAATGCACTTAATCAATTCACTACAACTAATCAAGAATAATCTCAAATGAACCTTCAAGATTTATTTTGTAAATTTTTTACAAGCAAGATATTAGGAGATAGTCTTCTTTTGCTTTCCAAAGTAGATAATAGGCTAGTTGATAGATTATTAAAATTCTAAAATCTAATCAACTCCTAATGTGCAAATGAACCTTAAAAAGAACCTTTCTTTTTGCACACTTGAAGACTGTAATACAAATCTCCTTTTTGCAACTTTAATCAGGATGAAGGTGCTTTAATAAATCTGATAAGTAATTCACCTAATGAATCTACTTGCACCGATAGTTGCTTACCTTTTTCTAAATGCTTTTGTAGCTCCTTTTCTGCTTCTGTAGAGGATGTAGATCTTGGTGCCTAAGAACACCAAGTTGTTGCCTTGAATAGGATCTTGCAGCTCTTTGTAGACTATTTTGAACAATTCCTTCTTCACCAATTTGATGGTCTCAAACTTTCTTTCACGAGCCTAGGATTTGGTGACTTTGATCTCCTCTTGTAATCTCCTCCTTCTATTGTAGATTTGGAGAAGTTTGTATCTCTGAAGTAGTGACCTCTTTTTGTAGGAGGTAATCTTCAAATCTCCTAGATTTGATAAGCATCTTCTACCTTCAAGTCTTCTTGTCAAACTCTGACTTCAAGAAGGATCTTCTCCTCAAGATTCTGAATATCTTGAGGTCTTCACTAGATTCTTCTTCTACTCGTATTTGGCACTCCTTGCCAAATTCTCCTCCTCTTGGGCTTGTTGTCGGATGGCGATAATTATCCCAAGTCCTTCACTATCAAGGGCTTCTCCTTGGTAGTGGATTTCTCCAATGAGTTCTCCTTTGAGGATTTCTTTAGCAAGGCTCTCCTAGCCTTTTACTGGATGCTCATCGAGACCTAGTCAAGGTCTTTGATCTTGTAGCTTCTTCTGGTCTTCCTAGAGACCTTATCTTCAACCTTCTACTTCTAGAAGTGTTGGCATTGAGATCTTCTCCTGGATCTCTGATTTGCTTCTACTTTTGGATATGAGCAAGACTCTCCTAGTCCTTCTTCTTCCTAGTCTAGAAGTTCTTCAATGAGATCTCCTCCTGATCTCTTTTGCTTCAGGTACTAGATTGATTCTGAAGAGGCTTTTCTTCCTAACTTTCTTGTAGGAAGCTTTCCCGACTTATTGGATCACCTTTACCTACAACAAAAATATTAGTACTAAAATATTCTTCTAAATTAGATCCTTTCCTCTAGAATCTTCTTTAGGATAAAAGGCATCTAAGGCCTATTTCAGTATCAAGGCTTATATGGCCTATTCTTCAATATCAAGGCTTCTATGGCCTATTCTTCAATATCAAGGCTTCTATGGCCTTTTCTTCTGGATCAAGGCTTCTATGGCCTTTTCTTTTGGATCAAGGCTACTATGGCCTTTTCTTCTTGTGAAGTTCTTCAATCTATCAATGGAGATCTCCTATCTCCAGACTTCACCATGATTCTTTTCCAGAATATTCTTCTAAAGTATTCTCCTCTCTACAACAACTAATCTCTGCACTATGAAGGCACTCCGACCTTCGGGCAATGAAGTTGAGGTCTCCTAGATTTCTATTGTAGGAGGTATCCCAATCATCTGAGTATTAATTCCCTGCAATAAAAGAAACTTTTAGGTAAGTATTTCCAGATCTCTTAGCTTCACTAGTTGATTCATCAACCTAGTGGATCAAATGTTGAGTCCTAGTCTTCACGAGTTTTCCTTCAACTTTGTGGAAAGACTCTAGCCCTATGCAATCTTAGTATTTCTAAAACTAATATTTTAGTCCTCACTTGTAACTCTCCCTAATTCTACCACCTAGACTCTTTTGAGAAATTTTGATAGTGATTGGTCCAATGGTGCGTCAGGTTCTCAAAAAACTCAGGATCAAAAAATAATGGTGGTTTCCCTATAGACCTATTATGGCTTGATCTACCGTAGCTCTGATACCACTGTTAGATTTTGATGCCACATACATTGGGAGATACCAATCACAAGATGTAGAAAGAAATAAAATAGATCTACGAGATGACTGAAATATGCTATAAATAGAAATGGCAAAAATATTACAATAGTAGCTATGGAGGAAATGGGCACTCCATAATATATGCTACTGCTCCATGAGGGAGCTCTGAGCTTATAGCTCACACACACTACCCTACTGCCTATCTACCACACACTGACTGTGATGCTGCTCTATGATGATACATTATGTTCTACATCTATGGCCATTATATAGGAAGATAAGTTCCTTGGCCGACACTCTATCTAGTTGTACAAGTGGACACCTTGCACATTGACACTTGTGCATTTATTACATTGCATGAAGTAACTAGATAAATTCCCCCTAAAGTAACCTAATGTCCTAAGTATGTACCAAGGAAGGTACATTTACATGACCCAAATAATGTAATATGCTCTATTTCTAACAACTAATTATTGCTAAAGCCTATAGCATAATCTAAATTACTTGGGATACATAAGAAATTCTACAAAACTTGATAATAATAGGATTATCAAGTTTGATCACATATTTCCATCCTATTAGGAGAAATAAAGGAGCCTACAAAACATAAATCCAAGAAAGGTTTTATCAAATCAGTTCACATACTTTAAACTGAGGGGTCATAAGGTAGACTACTTAGAAGACTCTATTCTCAAATTCCTAAAGAGGTCTATTAAGAATAAATATGGATGAGATATTAAGAAATGTGTTTAATAATGAAGAACTATTCCATGAAGTGAAACTTTAATCCCAAAACTTAATAGATACTATTGAAGGATACAAGTATCTATATACTAGTAATAAAGAGATATTCTCCTTATTCATTTAGGAGGAAAAAGGGAGTAGCTTTGCAACATTAATTGGTTATCTTCATGAAGTTCTCTTCAGAGAATGGTGGAATTCACAAAAATTGTTATATTCACATCAGAGGAATTTTTAATGATCTATCTATCATTAATTGTTTTTGTACTTGTTCAACACATGAATACAACTAGCAATACAAATTAATATTATTGTGATGATAGACTAACTTATCATAAAATAGATATTCCACTAATACCAATATAGAATCACAGGGGAAGGAGGAGAAAGAGGAAGAAAATGTATGCTAAGAGAGAACATATAAAAGAAGATATAAATAAAGAAGAAACCATAAATACTGAACCAGATGGACATATTCAAATTAAATATTTGGAAGATCCTTTAGTAAAAAAATTATGTGTTATATGAAGATACTAACTACTTGCTTGAAAAAATTCCTATTAGCAGAGAAGGAAAATACACTTTCCAGTACAAAAAGGAAGATTCATATTGAATATTAAAGTCTTTATTACCCAAATAATGTAATACATAGCGGTGTTAGAGTATATTACAATATTTAGGTACATGTCAATGTACCACCTTGGGTACATTGTTAGATTAGGAGTATATCTTAGGTTACTTGAGGAAGAAGTAATAAATGCACAAGTTTTAATGTGCAATGATGTAAATGTACAAGAAGTCCACTTGTACATGAGTCATAGGAAAGGTATTAGAAAGAGTAAGGACCAAGTAAATTATCTTCTTATATACAGGCCCCATAGTGAATAGATAGTGTGTGTGTGTGTGAAGTAGAAGTGAGACTACTATAGAGTAGTGATGTAGTTTCCATTAGTGTTTTGGAGTGTTCATTTCCTCCATTACATTGCATTGTACTATTTTTGTAAATTTCCATTAATAGCATATTTTAGTCTTATTTTAGAATTCCATTATCTTATTTTTTTACATATTTTACATCTTGTGATTGCTTTTCCCATGTTATACATTATCAAAATCTAACAATAATTTTATTTTGTAATACTTTATAATGGTATGTGGCAAGTAAGGTACCTAGAGAAGTAGGGCCATTTCATGTAATCATTATCAAGAATATAATCGATGTTTGGTAGAAGATTCTAGCTCGAGTGGCATTTTGCATGTAAGTCAACTCTTGAGATTTAGGTTAGGGTTGCATGAAGTGTTTCTTTAAAAGACATGGAGCCATGTACAAATGTATTTTTTTGCAAATTAATGAAATATTGAAGGAGGTTGCCCCCTCAAAGAGGCCTACAATTCTATGTTTATTGTGAGAGTGTTTAATTATGCATTTACTTTCGCATTGTGATATTTTGTTATTGCCTAAATATTTGCTTATTTTTAGCACTTTTTGTTAGTGAGTTTATTTTTAGTAGTAGGTTCCTAACACATTTGGTGTTGTTGAAACCATTCACTAGAAGAGGGTTTTCACCTCCAAAAAAACCATGTTGTAGCCTTCTAAGGCCAAATTTGTAAAAGGGTAACTCTTGTAACCCCCTTTGAATTATTAATTGCAAAAAATAAGTTTTCCACTAGTTCACCCATAATATTCTTGAGAGAAGATACATGAAAGATAGGATGTATCTTGGACGTGGCTGGAAGGGTCAATTTGTAGGTTGTTGCACCAATCCTTTGTAATACCTGGTAAGATCCATAGTACTTGGCAATAAGTTTTTGGCATCATCAGAGCAAGAGTGATGATTGTTTGTAGGGTTGCAGGTAAATAAAAATCATATGTCCCACTTCAAATTTGCACCTAGAATGGTTTTTATTAGCTTGCTAATGTATCTATTTTTGGGCAAATTCAAGAAAGTTATCGAAGGACAATGGCATGTTGGTTGAGAGTGATGTCAACAACATGAACCTTGGAACTCCCTGGAATGTATGAAGAGGGTGTGGGTGGAGGAAGACCATAGATAACTTCAAAGGGTGTCACCTTGGTCACGGTGTGATATGAAGTATTATACCACCACTCGGTCAAAGGAAGCCATCTAGCCCATTGTGAAAGATGTTTGGATACAAAGCAATGAAGATAAGTTTCCAAGCACTTATTAACAATTTTAGTTTGGCCATCAGTCTAAGGATGATAGGCCAAAATCATTTTGAGCTAAGTGCCCTACAACTTAAACAATTCTTATAAAAAATGACTAGTAAAAGTAGGGTCCCTATCTAACACAATGGATTTGGGTATTCCATGAAGGCGAAAGATGGAGTCTAAAAATATTTGGGTGACTATGGAGATTGTGTAGGGATGGGGTAAGGAACAAAAATGAGCATACTTTGTGAGATGATCCACTACCACAAAAATAATTGATTTTCCTCTTGATTTAGGTAACCCTTCAATAAAATCCATAGAAATATCTACCCATACTTGTTCTAGAATTGGTAAGGGTTGAAGGGTTCTAGGAGAACACATTTTTTCTCCTTTCATTCTTTGGCACCTATCACATTTGGCCATAAAAGTTTGAATATTCCTTTTCATTCCCTTCCAAAAGAAAGTACACTTAGTCCTTTCATAAGTTTTGAGAAATCCAAAATGTCCCACTATTGGTGAGGCATGCATTTCCTGCAAAACAAAATCTCACATTTGAGATTTTGGGGGAATAACTAGTCTATCATGATATCTCAAGTCATGACCATCCCAATTGTATCCAAGGCATGAGTTGGGCTCTACTTGAAGTTTGGTGATCAAAGTTTGTAAGCTAGAATCCTTGGCCACTTCTTCTCTAAGATTATTAATCCATTGAGGGATTGGGGAAGATATAACATTTAGCATACTCTGATCTTCAAACTATCATGATAGTGCATCAACCACTATATTCTCCTTGACTTTTTATATGTGATTTCATAATCATAGCCCATCAATTTGGAGACCCATTTTTGTTGTTTGGGTGTGGCTACCCTCTGTTCCAAGAAATACTTGAGACTTTGATGGTTAGTTTTAATTGAAAAATGATGCCCAATGAGATACGACCTCCAATGATTAACCGCATGTAAAATGGCTAACATCTCCTTTTCATAAGTGGATTTGCCCAAATTGCAGCCTAAAAGGGCTCTACTGGTGAAATCCAAGGGTCATCCTTCTTGCATCAAAACTACCCTGATTCCATTTCCCAAAGCATCACTTTCAATTACAAAAGGTTTAGAAAAATTAGGCATTACTAACACTAGGGTGGTTGTCATAGCCTGCTTTAATTCCTTGAAAGCGTTCTCTGCTGGTTCTGACCACATAAAGGAATTCTTCTTCAACATAGTTGTTAAAGGAGCCATGATCTTTCCATAGTTTTTTACAAATTTATGGTAATACCCCATGAGGCCCAAAAATCCTCGAAGTCCCTTGAGGGTGTGAGGCTTTGACCATGCTTGAACAACCTCAATATTTGTAGGGTCAACTTTAACTCCTTTGGTGACAATGTGACCCAAATACTCTACTTATTGCAACCCAAAATAACACTTAGACCTCTTGGCATAAAGTTGATTGTCAAACAAAAGTTGCAAAGTCTGATCCAAATGTTGTAAGTGCTCCTCCCAAGAGTGACTATAAATTAGGATGTCATCAAAGAAGACTAGAATAAATTTGTGAAGGAAGGGCCAAAAAATGGAATTCATCAAACTCTGGAAAGTGGAGGGTGCATTGGTCAGACCAAATGGCATAACCAAGAATTCATAGTGCCCTTCATGAGTCCTAAAAGCAGTTTTAGGAATGTCATCTTCCTTGATTCGGATTTGATGGTATCTTGATCACAAATCCAACTTTGAGAAATATTGTGCTCCATGCAATTCATCCAATAACTCATCAATTACTAGAATGGAAAATTTATCTTTAACCATTATTTTATTTAGTTCCTTAAAATCCACACACAAATGCCAAGACCCATCCTTTTTCTGTACCAACAATATTGGGGAAGAATAGGGATTGATGCTAGGACGAATAACCCCTGCAGCAAGAAGCTCCTACACCATTTTCTTGATTTTTTAATTTTTGGGCATATGCATACCTGTAAGGGTAGACATTTGGAGGAAGACTACCAGGAATAAGCTGAATTGCATGATCATGAGTATGACAAGGGGGTAGTCCTTTGGGTTCCCCAAAAACTATGGCATATTTTTGCAATAACAGCTGTAATTCCTTAGGTTGGTCTTTGTCTCTGCTATCTAAGTCTTGTATAGAAAATAGTTGGGCCACAACTCCATGGGTTGACTTTTTCAATAGTTTTTCCATCCTATGAGACATCACAATTTGAGTTGTCCTAGCTTTCAAACCCTATAATGTGTACTCTATCCCCTATTGGCTGAATTTCATCCATAATTCAAAAAAATCCCATAATATTGGACCCAAAAATCTCAGCCACTAAGCCCCCAAAACCACATCACACCCACCTAGGGGTAGGGCAAACATGTCTACCTTGAGATTATATTCCCCTATTTGTATTTTAACATTTCTACACTTTCCCTTACAAGGTAAGGTTCCTCCATTGGTGATCATGACTTCAAAGGAGTTACAAGAATTAATATAGCAATTTTTCTATTTGGCCACCCTTGGGTCAATGAAATTATGGGTGCTCCTAGAATCAATGAGAATTATGACTTGTTGCCCTTTGAAGTGTCCTATCACCTTCATGGTTTGGGGAGTTGATATTCTTGCTAAGGCATGCACCAAAATTTTTGGTTGGGATTCTTCTTGAACGTCAAGTTGTTCTATATGTTCCTCGTCATGATGATCCTCTTCCTCCTTAGAAGATTCAATGGTTATTGCCTCATCCACATCCAACAAAACTAATTTTGTTGCACACATTTATGCCCTAGTGAATATTTTTCATCACAATTATAACATAGGCCTTGTGCTCGATGAGCATCCATTTCCTCCCTAGTCAATCGCTTGATTGGTGGAGATTTATTGCTAGTATTTGATGTAAACTTGGATGGAAATGTGGGTTTGGCCTATGGAAATTTGGACGACCTCCTTTGAGAAAAAATATTTTTCTTCCACTAATCTCGCCAATCCTATGGCTTGCATCATAGATTGGGGTTTGAACATTTTTACTTCTACCTTGATATCATCTTTCAATCCACTAATAAAACAACTTTGAAAAAATCCTTCACTCAACCCCTTTGTCCTATTAGCCAATTTCTCAAATTGAGTCTGATATTCTCAGATAGTAGAGGTTTGCCTCAATTTGGTTAAGGCTCCTATAAAGTCCTCATACTCACTAAGACCAAAATGAGTGAGTAATTGGGACTCAAAATCTTCCCAAGAAGGGTCCAAAGTCATGTTTTATAACCATTGATACCATTGTAGGGCCTTAGATTCAAAGTTAAAAGATGCCATGGTGACCCACAAATATCGGGGTACATTATGAAGTTTGAAAAACTAATTTGCTCTACACAACCAACCATCAACGTCCTTTCCATTAAACTTAGGAAAGTCTAATTTAGGCATCTTAAATGGGGTATCTATGTCAAAAATAGAATGATAGGCTTCTTTCTCTTTATTGACTCCTTTCTCCTTATTGTCTGAACTGCCACCTGGTCTTTTAGTGTTAAGATGCTCAAACACCTTTGGGCCTTCCCTTAATCGCTCTTCAACCTCTAGGAATTTTTCTTCAAGTTTAGTTTTGGTTTTAATTTGGTTAGTTCTTATAACCTGCATTTGATCTCTCATCTATTTAACTTCTTGTCCAATGTGGGATATTTGGCCTTGTAGGTTATTAAGTGTGTGATTTAATTGCTCCATATAGTGGCTTTGTTCTAACTCCTTTTGTGCTCCTCTAGTTCCTCCAGCCATATTTGTATGATTTGGATCACTCCCATTGACTTACTAAAAATAGAAGTGTTGTTTCAGGAGTTACTATTTTTAGTAATGGGCCAAAAAAAGTGTTTGGGTGTTATATATCAAAATGATCAACTCAAAAAAATGGATACAATGGGTTAGGTCTCACAATGACGTTTTTTGACACCCTAGAAAAAGTGCATGGAGGCTATATACCAAAATGATCAGCTCGACGAGACGATCACAATGAGCTATATCCCACAACCATGTTTTTTGGCACCCTAGATTTTTTCTAGGGAAGTGTTGTCTGTTTTTCTCCTAGAGTCTTGGTTCACTCAGAAAATTGACTTTTGTTTGACACCTCTTAAGCAAGCTTTGTAATGTCCGTTACTAACGATTCTTTTGTCTGACTCTATAAACTAACAATTGTTTTGACTCTGGAAATTGACAATTGTCCTGTCTGACTCTATCTTAACTATTACTAATTGTATAACTGGTAACTACATGACTAACTTCGTTTGGACTATTTTGATTAAAACCTGATTGTTACTGACAGACCCTATCTGGACTTGTTACTAACTTTGTAACTGATAATTGCACTACAAAACTCTGTCTAGAGTGTTATTAATTGATAGCTGACTGTTATTAGTAGACTCTATCGTGATTGTTATTCTCACCACTTTTTTTTATTGTCTATTTTTTTTAGTTAATTTTGTGATAGTGTAGTCTCCTTAGTATGCTCAATTTTTATGGTGGGGTTTTTGACATTCAAGATAAACAAAAATAAGGTACTCTAAGCCAAGGTGTATGTATTGTCCATAGCCCTCTGTTATACCGCAACGATGAACGATAGTTCTTGGACCAATATTTTAGGCCACTACTCAAGGAGGATTCCATGCATACCCTTGAGCACACTACCCGCCTCTCTAATAGTATGGGAGGGTGATCTTCCCAAATGCTATGTTTAGTGCACTATGGAAAATACATGGTCAAAAATATTCCTAGGGCTAAAGGTTTCTCCTAATCCTAGGGGGGTCTCCCAATATACCTAAAGATATGTGGGAGCTCAATTCCATATACGGGTGTTATCTAAGGCTTGGGTATTGGAGCCTGATCGCCCCTCACTTCACTAGATGCTTTATGGGTAATCTAGCTTAGCCAATAACGATAGCTCTTCCATGATATTTTAAAACCCTCCAACACAAGGTTTCTAACCTATTAAACTAATACAAAAAAAATGGCTGGATTTTTTTAATAGAAAAATAGGCAAAAAATGAAAACATGAAAAATTTATACCTAACAGTCGAAATGGCAGGGCAAGAACTATTGTAGTCACAGCGAAACATGGCCCTAAAAAGTGCTCTAATACCACTTGTTAGGAACCCTCTAATTAAAATAAACATATTCACATAAATATTGTAATAAAAACAATAATTCATGAAGAATATAATATTGCAATACAAAATGTAATATATATATATATATATATATATATATATATCACAAATCACAATACAAAATCATGGGCCTCTTCGAGGGGGTAACCTCCTTCAATACTTTCATTCAATATGCAAAAAGATATATTCATTTATGCCCCCTTGTCTTTTAAAGATACACTTCATGCAACCCTAACCTAACACTCAAGAGTTGACTTACATGCAAAATGCCATCTCAGCTAAAATCTTGTACCAAACAAACAATTACATTCTTTATAACGGTTATATGAAATGACCCCACTTGTATAGGCATCTCAAATACTTAAGATATCATTAGAATGAGATCCCCATGTTGGAAAAGGGTCATTACATAATAATATGATAATTACATAATAATGTTAAAATGGGGTCCTAACATGGAAGGCTACTTACTACTCATTAAGACTACATTTCAATCTCTCTCTCTTTATACATATATGATGTCACTTTCAATATCATAGTAAGTACAATATTTGAATTTGATAAAATTTAAAGAGTTTTTCTTTGGAAAGGATGTGAAGAAAGATCTAGGTTTCTTCTTTGTGGATGGAATATGATTAGAAAATAAAACAATATTGAAGGGAAGGCTTGTGAAATTCCAAACTTACAATTTTGGTATTAGGGGCAAAACTTGGTTAAAGGAGAGAATGAGGAAAAAAGTTTACTTCAAAAATATATAGGTTATGTTGATGCAATAAAATTGTTTAGGAAATTAACCTACTTAAGTGCTCAACAACATGGAACTTCATATTAAGAAGTTTACAATATATCAAGAAACATATTAGGTGGTTATTCAATAAAGAGGATTCTATAAATTTTTGGTTTGATGCTTGACTAAAGTCTTATCTTATTACTTTTGATAAAAAATCATAACCAATGAATTGGGTATGTTTAGCTTGTAAAGGTTCAAAGGTCAAAAATTATATTAATACGAGCAATAATTCCAAATCATGGATTTCTCTTAGCAATCTAATTGAAAGAGAGGACCTCAATAAATAGTGGGCGAGCTTCAAATAATGCTTCAAGAGTTCTCTTTTCCCATTTTTACTTGGAAGTGTGATTTGGTTTGGAGTCTATCAAAAGATGGATACTATGTCAAGTTGGGATATAAATATTTTAAAGCAATTAGAATTTTCTACTCCTAAATATTTCTTTAGAAGAATGTTTAGTTATTTAACGCTCTCCCTAAGGCCTTAAAATTCTCTTGGTTAGTTGTTTGAAGCAAATTTCTTACAAGTAAAATTCTACAAAGAAGAGGATATCATGGACCTTTTAGGTGTGACTTATGTAAGAAGGATTTGGATATATCATATCATAAATTCTTCATTATTCCTTTGCTTACACCATTTGTACCCACTTTTTCAAAGAAAAAAACGTATATATAAAAGAGTTGATGAAATATTGGATTAATTATTTCAAAGCTAAAGGATTCTACATTTACTAGTCCTACCATTATTTGTTGGAATATAGCTTAAAATAAATAATAGAATTTGTAAAAAACGAATCCTAGAATTATGCTTAAGTTTAGAATCATATTATTGTTGTTATTGCAAAATATTTATAGGCATAGTGCTCATCATGGAATATCTCAAGAGTGGAAAAAGATATCCTAACCTCTTGGTTACAAGCTTTGAATTTACATGTAAAGGGTTATATCTAATAATGGAGTTAACATAAAGGTTCTATGCCAATCTATGGTAAAACAAAAATGTCCAAAAATTAGGTTCATCAAAATGAATTTAGATGATACTTTTAAAAGAAATCTAGTAAAATTTTGCAAAGGTGATATTTTTCAAAATAATAAAGGTAAAATCTCCTCACTTGTTCATAATCATATGAAACTCAAGTAGCAACTACATTAAGGCTAGGGCACTTGTTATGAGGATCAATATTACCATTAAAAAATGATGGAAATACATTCCAATTAAAGAGAACTCACAAATTATTGTTAAGGCTATCAACAAAAAAAACAATTAAAAACAACATTGTGTTTTTTATGTCCATCAACTATTATTAAAGAAAATATCTTTAAAATGTTAACATATTTAGAAAGTAAAATAGTATATAATTTAATCAATTGTAGTATTGATCTTTATCAAAGTAACGCTGAAATTTTAAAAGTTAATTGGTCAAATAAGAATTTATTTGTTAATAAAAATAATACCAAAAAAGTAAATGTGAAAACATAAAAAATTGACGATGAAAAGTATCTTTAATAAAAACCAAGATAAAAAATATCTTTAATTAAAAGGTAAACTAAATATGATTTAATTAACTTAATATAAAATATAAATTTTTTAAGTTTTGATGAAAATAAAGTGGCACCATATTAAGAAGACCCAAGCTCAAACTATACAAATGTGCGAGTGTGTTCAACCAAGAAAAAAAAATGAAAATACTTCCTAATAAAAACAATTCAATTTATTAACAAATAAATAAAACATATGTCTAAACCTTTTATAAAATAAATAAATATATATACCAGTATTATTTATAATTTTTTTTTTTTTTTGTTATATAGGAGAGTTGGTCACAACCTTCTTGTTAAGAAGACCCGAGCTCAAACTCTACAAATGTGTGAGTTTGTTCAACAAAAAATAAAATGAAAATACTTCCTAACAAAAACAACTCGGTTTATTAACAAATAAATAAAAACATGTCTAATCCTTTTATAAAATAAATAAGTATACATATTGGTATTTTTTATAATATTTTATTTTTTTCCCGGTTACATAGGAGAGTTGGTCACAACCACACTATTTTTAGTAACTGGCAAGCCACAAAAGTTGCTTTCACCAAGTATTTTGGTCACAACCTTCTTGTTAAGAAGACCCGAGCTCAAACTATACAAATGTGTGAGTGTGTTCAACAAAAAAAATAAGATGAAAATACTTCCTAATAAAAACAACTCAATTTATTAACAAATAAATAAAACATATGTCTAAACCTTTTATAAAATAAATAAGTATGCATGCACCTGGGGTGCAGCGCAAAAATTTGGGCTTTGGCTCTTCTTCGGGAGGTCCAAGGTTCAAACCGTGGCGTGGGTGAGTGTGTGAGAGGGTGGGTGTGTGTCTCCTTGTCCTAATAGGTTGGGGGATTCCTGGTCAAAACCTTCATCTTTTAATATTACCAAAAAAATAAAAAATAAATAAGTATACATACTTGTATTCTTTATAATATTTTATTTTATTTCGGTTACATAGGAGAGTTGGTCACAACCACACTATTTTAGTAATGGACAAGCCAGGGAGGCTACTTTCATCAAACCTATTTCGTTTTGTTATTATTGACCCAATCATCGGTTGCTCAAGATTTGTACTGTCATCATCAAACCTATTATGTTTCGTTATTGTTGACCCGTCATTGGTCCCACATACCATCCCAACCTACCATCTTATTGTTGACTCGTCATTGGTCCCACATACCATCCCAACCTACCATCGATTGCTCAAGATTCATACCGTCATAGTCAGTCTAGCACAAGGTTTGAACTTGACTTGAATGTCTACATCTTACAATGGTAAGTTGGAACTGTAGAGGTTTCCCTTGGAGAAGAGGACCCGGGTTAGGGCCCATTGTTAGAGACAAAGATATAATCATATTGACAAAAACACATGAACACGATGGATGTAGGACTCCAAAATTTATGGGATACAAAAAAATAGCAATATGGAATAAAGTAGCAGAAAATGGCAAAGGGCATGGGGGTATTATGGTTTCAATAAAAGAGGAATGGGATAGGGTCATTAAATTTGAAAAACAAGATGAAAACAAACAGTACATTTGGATAAAGATCCTAGAAAATAAGTCAGTTATTAGCATAGTAGCATGTTATTTTGCTCCCAAGAATTCTAAATTCTATAAGAAACATGACCTTACAGAGAAGACCCATACTCCTCTCTAAAAAGAGACATTTCAATATACAGTAAGTTGGGGGATATTATATTAATTGGAGATTTCAATGCAAGGACAACAAATAAGCAAGCTAACATTCTAGAAGGTAACGAATATATTGATATTAATCCTCTTTGGATGCCAGAAGAGGAAAATCAACGATGGATCGAGACTTTGAAGATGAGCATGGGGCTATCACGCAATATGGAGAAGAGTTGTTAGGTCTTTGCAAAGATATACAATTTGATTATTTGCAATGGGATGAACAAATGGAAAAATTCAGGAAAGTATACATGCAAAACATATAAGGGAGAAAGTGTAATAGACTATGTAATATGCTCACAGAATTACATACCAAAAATAGAGGAGCTAGAAGTGGAAGATTCTCCAGTGGAACTTAAGTAAGATCACAACCCAATTGTTATGAAACTTCGAATGCATGGAGACAAACCAAGGGAAAAAAACTTGCAAGGCAATCAAAATAAATATCCTCACAAGGGAAACATTCTCTTAACAGATGAAAATTGGCAAAATTTTAGAGCAATATTAAATAATAAGTTACAGGAAAGGGAAGAACTACATCACAATAGTAGAGATTACAGTAAGAGTGAATGGTTAATGCAAGTTATTCAAGAAGCTCTAAACAAATGCAAGAGAGCTAAACCTAAAAAGAAAGAAATGAATAGCTTCCCAACCAACCCATGGTTCGATGAATATTGCAAAAAAATGCGAAGATTACTAAAGGAACCAACGGGTAAAACAAGAGCAAACAAAAAAGCATATGAGAAACTGGTAAGGGCAAAAAAAGAAGAATACACTAAAACAAGGAGGGAAGAATTGATTTATTTAGGGAAGCATGAACCAAAGAAATTTTGGAAGGAACTAAGCGTGAAAAGGATGCAAACTGAAAATAACATAACAATTAATCGGTGGTTGGAGTATTCAAAACAACTGTATCAGCGTAGTAACCAGCAGGAGACACCCCCTACTATCATTGTCAAGAAATAACTTTTCACAATTGAAGACATTATTCAAGGGATAAAAAAGTTAGCAACTGGAAAAGCCCGTGACATAGACAATCTTCAAGTAGAGCATATAAAATGGGGGGTAGATATCTTGGCACAAATCAAAGAAATTTTCAATGAGGTCATACAAAATGGCTTCCCTACCGAGTGGACAACTAGCTTGACCATTCCTTTGTTTAAAAGTGAAGATGTAAATAATCCCTCAAACTATCGAACTATCATGATCAACCCTCTCTTTGCAAAGTTGTTTGGGAGTATGATAGAGCGTAGGATCAGCATATGGACAGCAGAAAAGGGAAAGAGAGCAAATGGGTAAGCAGGTTTTAGGCCCAAGCACTCAACTATTGATCACTATATCACGCTCAGACACATAGTGGAAAAAATATGGGACAAAAAAGAGGAGGCTTTTTGCTGTTTTGTAGACTTCAAAAAAGCATTTGACACAGTGCCTAGGAAAAAATTATGGAGCAAAATGGAAGAGCTAGAGGTTCCAATTCACTACAGGGCAGCAGTTCACAGACTATATGAGAATGTAAAAGCTAGAATCAGAACACAAGAAGGGTTATTTGAATGTTTTGGTAGTGACATAGGTGTCAAACAAGGTTGCCCTCTACTCTGACCTTATTTGGGATGTACACTGACAAGTTAGAAGAATGGATAAACAAATTTGGGGAAGAGGATGTGCATTTAGCCAAATATGTGGTAAAACTCCTCATGTATGCAGATGATGTAATTCTTGTGGCCAAAACAGTCAAAGATCTAGAAGATCACCTTCAAGCTCTAGAACTCTTTTGTAAAGAAGTTGGGATGCAGGTGAACACGAGCAAAACAAAAATTATGATTTTTTTAGCAAAAAAGAAGCAACAACTCAAATTTTAGTTTGCAGGAGAACCGCTTGATGTAGTAGTAGAATACAAATACCTAGGCATAGACTTTCATGACAAACTTAATTGGAATACATGTAGGATGAAAAGAACTCAAAGTGGTTGGAGAGCACTATATGCACTTCAAAACAGGTGTAGGAATGCCGAGTTGTGGGACTGGAAGACCACCAAGGTCTTATTTGGCCTACTTGTTACACCGGTTTTGTTGTATGGTTGCGAGGTGTGGGCTAGTGGCACAACAAATGCAAAATGGAGGCAAATAGAAAGGATTCAAAAATATCTAATCACAAACTTTCTCAAAATTAAGGCCATAACCCCTTATGAAATTATTCTAGCTGAAACTGGAATGTTCCCTTTAGAAGCAATTGCTATGACCAAGTTGTTATGTTACTTGAAAAAAACAGAAAACATGACAAATGATAGATGGCCTAGAGCAGTTAGGGACGAAGAGTTGCATAGGCGAAAGAATACGTGGATGAAACAAAATCAGAAATGGATGAAACGTTGGGAAATCAACATAAATGAATGCCCAAATGTCAACAAAGACATTAAAAATTATGTGAATGAAAAGTTCAGAAGTGGAATGTGGAAAAATGCAAACAGGAAAAGACAATATTATATTGCAAATTTTAACCCAACGTATGACCACAAGGAAAAAGCGTATATAGGCGCTGAAATCAAGTGGAAGGAAAAAATACTCATTGCTCAGATAAGGACTAGCTCTCATAGGCTTAGATGTGAAACAGGGGAGATGGACAACGCCCAAAGAACAATGGGAAGAAAGGATATGTACTCTATGCAGCACAAGGGCAGTAGAGACAGAGGAACACTTCATCTATAAATGCCCGAGTTTTTCAGATATCCATGACAAATACAAAGAAACACTTGGAAACGAGTTTATTACAGATTTATTTGAAGACAGTAAAATAAAAAAAGTTGGAAAATTGCTAACACAAATCAGCAGGAGAAGGAACAACCTTCTCAAAGATATTAAAGATCATATGATATGATTTGAGTATTTGTACTTCCATATTTGAGGTCCCATAGACCATATTTGGGTCTCGCGGACGTAATTAAAATCTTTCTTTCATTCATTCTTGATCAATGCTGACCACACAAACACTACACCCTCGTAGTCAGTCTAACACAAGGTTTGAACCTAAATGTCTTCTTGATAAATACTGACCACACAAACACTTACCAATCCACAAAACCAAGTGCTTCTTTATAATATAAATAACTATGCTTTAAATTATGAATTAATAACAAGAAATGTCGTCTCAACTTATGAAAGTAAAAACTACTTTCTCGTGATCTTAAACCAGGTGGCAAACGGCTAGACAAAGGACGAAGTAAACCGACGATGAAAACAAATGCAGGCCCGATGCCCATGTCTAGGCCGGCCGTATGCCCGGCCTTTGAAAGAGACAACATATGAGATGAAAAACAAAAGACATCTGGCAATGTCGGAGATGGAGTTGAAGTTGAGCGGACAGAAAGGCTGGTTGGATTGTAAATTTCACTTGATAAGAGATTCAATTTTAAATTTGAAAGGTTTTATTTGTAAAGTAATAATTGTTGATCGGACAGAAAGGCTGGTTGGATTGTAGATTTCACTTGATAAGAGATTCAATTTTAAATTTGAAAGGTTTTATTTGTAAAGTAATAATTTGACTTGCTCTAAATATAAAGCAGTCAAAATATAGCATAAAGATTATAAGAATAACTCCAACCCTGCTTAGTACACCTTAATTCCTCTATATAAAAAAATAAAATAAAACAGAAACGAATCGCAGAGAAAAATAAATAAAACAGAAACGAATCGCAGAGAAAAATAAATAAAACAGAAATGAATCGCAGAGTTAGCCGAGTCCCCTGAATATTCTGTAAAAATAAATAAAAACAGAAATGAATCGCAGAGTTAGCCGAGTCCCCTGAATATTCTGTAAAAATAAATAAAAACAGAAATGAATCGCAGAGGAGTTAGCCGGGTCCCCTGAATATTCTATAAAAATAAATAAAACAGACATGAATCGCAGACGAGTTAGCCGGGTCCCCTGAATATTCTATGATAACTTTCTTAATTTCAGGTATTAACATTTACAAAATAAATTAAAAATCTGACTTCTATTATTTTCTTTTTGTTTAATCTTTGTATTTCCTTTCACTTTAGTTTGATAATCTTCGATTAATTATAAATAATATTTAATAATATAAAAAACAAACTGAATTTTATCTTTATTTGAATTATATTTATAATATTTTTGATAATAATATATTAATGATCTATTCGTTAAGATTGCCTGAATTTCAGTAATGAAGTGGCGGGTTGTTGTATTGGGTCTATTTTATTTCCTGCAGATTTTTTCTTATTTATGTTCTTGAAGGAACTTGAATGGTGAAGGGTCATGTGTGTCTTTATCAAATATGTTTCAGGATGGCCTCTTTTGAATTTTGGGTCAAGTTTGTAGGTGAAGCAGGGTTGCCTCAGTCCAATTCTTTAAACAGAAAATGATCCTAAGACATTAGTCAATAACAGATCGTTGCCTTAATGTGGCTCAAGGGACTGTTCCCAGTGGCCAATATTTGATCCAAATCAAATGGATGGAATCTCCAATATCCATTCACTCAATCCTTATACCATTTTAGGAATTTTGGTCAACAAATAGCTATCGAAGAGAGTGCTGAGGCATTCACAAGACATTGTCTGCTTTATTAGCAATCTTCTACTGTTCAATTCTGATTTCTTTTGGCTTGATGAGCCACTTCCTCTGTAAAGCACTCTTGCCTACTCTTATCTCTACCCCTTGTACCCTAATTCTTTTGACATATTTTGGTCACTAATGAACATTTGCTATAACTTTCGTTTTTATCACTGATGCACATTTGCTATAATTCTCTTTTTTTTTTTAATGTCAATTTTACATGTAATTCGGCTTATAACTAAACAAGCAGAAGACTTTTTCTTCGAAAGACAGGGTATTAATGTATTCTTTGAGAGGGACCTGATTCAAACGCCAGAAAAAGGTTATTTGAACTCTCAATTTGTTACACAAACATTTGCACAGACATCTCTAACTGCAAACGGCTAGTTTGGCAGAACCTGACCATCAACTGATCCGGCTTCAAAGAAGATCCCAAAAATTGTTCCTTTCCATGTTTAGCTAGAACCTGAAGTGGATAACTTAAGGATAAAATTACAAAAGAAACTTACAGCGGCACACTCTACAACGTTCACTTGTATGCAAGGAATCATCATACATATTATACACTCTCGACCGATTCCAGGAAAGCAGTCCAAACTCCCGCTTCTGAGGTCTAATGAACAGCTTTAATAACTCCAGCTTCTGAGGTCTAATGAACAGCTTTAATAGTGAAGAATTGTTAAACAAATAAAGCAACATGCCCCATGAAACCAAAAGCTGTTAATCTCTAGGAAGTCTGCTTCATTGGTCGGGTTTATAGCATTTTATTGTACCGCATAGAAAGTGGAATATTGAAACTCTGCTTCCGTGAATTCCTACTTGAATAAGAATTCTTTGATTTCTGCAAGTCTTCCACAGTTTTGGCCTCAAAGGTGTTAGCTGGTTTCTCAGACAGCTGTTTCTTCACTTGATGATTCCCTTTACGATTACCTTTTGTCTTGGGCGAGTTGCTTGGTACACTCTTTGATGAGCACTGCTCAGAAGCTTTAGGATCCCTCTGGTCTAACCTGGGCTTATCCTTATGAGAAAATCCATTCGTGTAGGCTTTAATTAATGATTTGGGTTTCCCATGCTTGTCAACAACACGGAAAACGTTTGCCAAACTTGCAACAGATTCTTTGATACCAGTATCTGAAGTTTCAGATTGTGTCCCTGCTGTGTCCTGCTTGTTCCTTTGCTTAGCAGCATATTTATCCAGCTTCCACCTTTCCTTTTCCTTCTTAAACAAATCTCCTAAAGATGATAAATCTGAAGTGTCACTGCTTTTGACAGAATCTTCTTGTTTCTTCTCTTTAGCAGGGGTTCTCTTCTCTGAGTGTGCTACATGCTCTGTGCTAGAGTTACCCTTGCTAGCTAGGTCAGATATCATATCATTCCTTACTGATTCCCTAATAACATCTTTACATTCAACTTCATTTTTCATTTCTTTACCTGCATCTGTTTCCATATTGTTAACAATTGATACTTTGGAGATATCACTGTGTCTTCTTGCGAGAGAGTTCAACGATGTCTTGCTTTTTTCTCCTAGCAGAACAAGGTCCTCCTCTCTTACACTGGGTCCAATGCTCCTCCTCCTTGCTATAGCATCAGCATTATTAAAAATACCACACGGATGAGTCAGATCAGCAGTAGAGAAAAATGATCTTCTTTCACATGCATCAGGTTCAGACCTGATATCAGAAAGCCGTTGAGTAGACATGTCATCAGAAGGAAGCTGCTTTTGAGAGCTGATATCAAATCTTTTAAAATCGATCAATCTGAAACTCTCAGACATATCTTCAACACTAAAATTGTGCCTTGGGATCCAAGTATCATCCCAACTACTTTGATGATGCATTTCTGGACCATATATTGCATTGGCTGTAGCAGTGGCAGCAGTAATTTCTGCCATAGAAAGTCTGTCTGACTTACTTTTGAATGATCTTTTGTCTATAGAAAGCTTCTCCTGCAGTTGAGAAGCTTCAGAAAAACAATTCCTCCCCATGCTCAGACGCAAATGATTTTTCAAACCTTGAAGTGCTTGCTGATGTCTGCGTTTCAAGGCTTCTAGTTCATGTTGTTGCTGAGCGGCCAGCTTCTCCAGCTCGTGGGCTATCCTTCTCTCTTCTTCCAATGGAGGATCCCTTTCACTGTCTGTTCCTTTCATAAATGGTACTGCAGAAGGACTGTCATGAGCAGTTTCGTCAACCTGCAAACTGAGCTGTTGATTCTTTGCTTCAGTCACAATTTCATGAGAATGGTGTCGATTTATATTGGTTCCTTGGAAGTTTTCAGTGTGAACAATGATTTCTGAATGTTTTGGATGCTTTAAATGCTGTCTTGAATCCAATTTTTTTGTAGGCAGGCCCTGTCAATCAGATTCAATGGGGAGGTTAGCTTTGTCTGAGATATCTTGAACATTGTTTGAATCAAGTGAAAGGCCACTCACCTCCTTATTTCCAGTACGCAGTGGGCCTGGAAATTTAACAGGATCTTTAACAGGTCCAGCCTTAATAGTAGGCTTTCCTTCATGCGGAGCAGGAGACTGTAACCAATATTTGCGACCAGATGGTAAGCGTTCAAGCACAAATTCACCTGAAGGATTATCATCATCACTTGTTAAATCAGAAGAGTTGTCTTCACTGATTATACGGGAGTGATCATCAGGTGTATCATCAAAAGAGACTCCAGGCTTCCATCCTGGCACAAGATTTGCTATTTCAACATCCATCATTTCAGCAATTGTTGTCACATCATGATCTGATAGATCCAGCTCTGCCACCATTTCACTTGCAACAATCAATGCAGTGTCAGCTTCAATATCAAATGGAAAATGAATATTGCGAATATTCCCTGCAAATCACAACCAAAGGGAAAAGGACATCAAATCCTTGCATGAGTTCCCTCATTACAATCAAACATCTAGTATGCTAGGATCAATATACATTCGGTTTGAGATGAGCCTGAAATAATAAAATTCAATACTACGTAAAAGCACCTTCACAATCTGCAATACGGAGTCTCAAGAATATTGAGCTGTCATCTTTCCATTTACCCTTCACTCGAATATCCAGATTCCTCTGAGACTCTTCCTTAGCACTAGAAGTTGTGTCTCCAGCCTCCATGTAATTATCCAAAAAGTTTCCTACTTCTACTGATTCCTGATGCATAGATGTTCCCTTAATAACATTTGAGTTGCAAGAAAATTCCAGCTCTTCCTCTGTTTTGAAGCTTCCCCTATTTAAGTGTACTTGTTCTGACATTGAACATGACTCCTGAAAGCTTCGACTTGTATGCAGTTCTGAAATTGTTTTGCACTCGTCAAAGTCATTCCCCAGTGAAAGAAGTCGATTGTCCATAATTTCATACTCACCTTCATTTTGAAGAAAGGGGTCCATTAACAACTCCCTCGCAGACAGTCTCTCGGATGCAGGTGCCAAGCATTTTTCAATAAACTGTCTAACATATGGCTCCCCAACTTTGTCCAAGGCAGCTGGTTTTACACCCTGAGTACAAGCAATTAACAGGTAGGATTGAATTTGCCACTAATTCAACGCCCAATACAAATATAAACACTATGAGGAGAAAGAAGTGATTCCTTATTACCCCATGATTCTGAACAAGAAAATATTTCCCAATCTCACACAAACAACAAATTCTTGCTCATGTAAGACAATGCAAAGCAGTTTGCTGTCAAATACAAGTAACAATGACAACATATCTTACCGAGCTCACTTTCCTGTATATCTGTACTGCATTTTCGCACTCACTGTATGGATACTCAAAAGTCATCATCTCCAACAAGCACATGCCGAAGGAGTAAATGTCGACCAGCTCATTGTATTTTTCTTCATAAAGTTCTGGGGCCATAAATTCTGGTGTTCCTGCATGTATATTATTTTTCATAAGATTTTTGTGAACACTCATGTTCAGGACCACAAATGCATGAGAAATGAGAGACTACCAATAACACTTTCTGCATGGGCCTGATGGAGAATTGCTGCCATTCCAAGATCTCCAATCTTCACCTCTCCTTGTGCTCCATTCACAAAAATGTTGTCACACTTCAAATCACGGTGAATAATAGGTGGATCCTGACAGTGCAAGTAGAGGAGACCCTGCAAAATTTGTCTTGACCAGTTTTTGATAGCTCTCATGTCTACCTGCTTGTGCCTTTTGCGATACCTGGAAATTATTAGAAGATCAAGCTTATTAAAACTTCAAGTAGAACCAGTGCATGAGATGTCCCAAAGGTAACTTAGTCTCTAGATCCCTGCTCTTACATCTGCTACAAGCATTAGGTCCCATATTGTGTGTGAATGTGATGATCAACATTTTAGCAAAACTATCCATCTCCCATCAGTTCACATAGAAAGTTTAGAAAGTGTTCTTCAGGCAGCACAGAACGCTCATAATCATGAAACAGAAAATCACTTACTGCCTGAGGGTTCCGGATGTGAATATCTCTGTTATAATATTTATGTTCTTGCTATCCCTATCCACCCAGTAGTTGTAGAACTTGATAATATTTTTGTGCTTAAGAGTCTTCAGAAGGTGGACCTCAGATATCAAACGTTCCAAATCTCCATGCCCTTGTGTAACATCTCTGACTTTCACCTGGTTCCAAGCAACCTCCATGCCCTCTAACTTATCAAAGGCCCAATAGCTGAAATGTGAGTCAAGAATGCACACAAACTAAAAGGGGTATCTAATTGAAATTTTGCAAATTAGGTCTTTGATAGAAAAAAGGATACACAGTCTTAAAAGCTCCCCTTCCAAGAATCTTCTTATACTGCAAAAAGTGCCATAAGAAACAATAAGCAAAAACTTTAAAAAAAGGAGCAAGCTTAGTGCTAAAGTATTATGAATAATGACGAATAAGAATACACAAGATTCCAATCCAAGTTTGGTTGCTATCAGGTGGAAATCTTCCAAAGGTTATTGACTCAATTCATTGTTAATGAACAACCCAATTTCTATTAATTTCTCTTCAAAAAGATTTGTAAAATTTTGTACTTCACATCTTTGTTCTGAGATGGAAAATACTTTAAAAAACCATCATTATTCATTATTAACCTTGAAAATTGTTTACAAAAATGAACAAAATAAACCAAAATCAACATCTTGATTTTGGTTTGGTAAGCAATCAATCTGAAGAAACAAAATGAACATCAGCAAATATGTACTGGTTTTCCCAGTCCTTTCTCATTTTCATCAGTAAAAGCAGTCCTTTTGCACAGCCCATTAACAATTCTGCCTTTTTGAATGATGATAGGATGTTCCCTGGGAAAGACTTCCAATTGTGCTTTAGGCAGTTGCACAGCACAGTTAAATCTACTTTATAACTGCTGTGTACAAAAATATCTGATGTTGTGAATCGTTCTCACCTCCTATACATTTTGAAGGACCTTTACTCTGCTACTGGCAATTGTGGACTGGGGCAGACACTAAGATAAGAGTGGTGATTTAAAAACTTGTTTGGGAATCTCATTTGCAGCATCAGATATTTTTATTTTGATTGTAATTTGAGAATTTCAGCAGTCATGTTTTGCGTTGGTGCTCTGTGAATTGACCTCGGATGGGCGGTTGGCCTTTAAAGTCCACCTTGCTTTTTGATTTTCTGAATCCGAAAAGAAAAAAGTACTCTGTTTGGTACTTGGAAGACAGGGGGATCTCTACTCCTAGATCATGGAGGATGTTGATGCAGTGGTATTATATCTTCTTTACCCTTTGATTAACTTACTTTTTACTCGTTCGTGAAATCCACACTGCGCGCCTACTCTGGAAACACCCGATCAGAGATACAAAGCAGAAAAAGGAGCCAAAGATGAAGGAACCTACGCCTGAGATCAACGGTTTCAAACATAAAATAGCTGGAAAGCCCGTAGGAAGTCTTTCCGTCCCCACTTAAATCTCTGAAAAACTCAGCCCACAAGAAATGCTGAAGGCAGACATCCTAAACTACAAAACTACAAGACCCCAATACAGAACAATCAGGATGTTACTCCCATAAGCCCTCTTTTCTTAAGTATAGTGAAGACAAACTTGATAAATTAAAGCCAACTTATATAGATTTAGCGTACAAATTCGAATTCCCTAAAGTTAAAGTTCAAAGTTTTGACCCAATTACAGAATCCACCATTTTCGTTGCTTTCCCTTCGTCAATTCTATGCAATGAGCCTTAATTTAACTCCAGACCGAAGGCAGTGGTCCCTTGGGAGACTTAGAAAATGGAATAATTATCAAATTGCATTAAAACATTTGTCAAAGCATTTTTCAAAATTCCTCGCTACCCACAAGAACAGAGACACTTTCCTACAATTTAGGTCTAGAAAACTTCAACAAAGGATTTTAAAGCACGAACCCGTCCATAACGCCCGCAAGGATCCACTTCAACAAAGTGCGTATCTGCGTTATCGGGCTCGTGTTCCCCAGAGGAATCCATGATTTCTCGCACCAGCTCCACCTCAAATGATCAATAGATCTATTTCAAAAACCTGCCAAAATCCAAGTCTCCCCTGCCCCAAAGTGACGCCGTGGCGCATTCTAAGAAAAAACCCAAATTTCCAGAACCCACAAACTCAAACATTCAGAGCAGAGCTTCTTTCCGTTCGTCTCCAGATTCTGCGCCGCAACACTACTTCATGAAAGCCTCGATACCCCTCGTTCATAAGCGTCAAAACCCACAACGATTAAACAAGAATCCACATTCCCGGCCCTGCCATTCACGTAACTAACGACAATCTTAATTATAATCACCAAGTCCCCGCCTCGTCAGAAACTCCCTAGTGAGCCAAACTGCACATAGGCTCTGCCGATTGAAATATGGGCCGGCCAAAATTGTGTAGAGCCTACAGCATAGGCCATTAAGCTTTTCTCCCTTGACGGCTTGTAAAGATTTCCGGCTAAATGTTTGACCGATCATTATTGAATCTCCGAGGCAGAGTCTATTGGGCCCAGCCCTTTAAATTCTTAAAAAATGAAATCTTCTTGTCTTTGATCCAGTCGTCCCCTCGTATGAGCTGGTGCAAGTTCCGATTGTGGAAATACTAACCTTCACAAATGGTTAATACGGAAAAACACTTCCTTCCACCCAAGACTCCCATCTGTAAAAAGAGATAAAGAGAAATACATCTTTTCATGAGGGTGGTTGTTTCCTTGTCTGCATTCGACGTGCGGTAGTGCTACGTCAAATTTTCTGTCCGCACGCGACTTGTTTCATATGAGCGTGGAATTAGGAGGATTCGTCCTTGACCGTAAATGTTAAAGCATGTACCCGATACTTGGACCACAAATTAATGGAGGGCACAATCCAAGATAGTTTTCCCTTGCAGATCCGCCACCTGCAGCAATCAGGGGCCACAGAAGAAATACCATGCTAAAAATACTTGGTTCCATGCATGTGACGCCGCCCAATATCAGATTTTACTTTGGGCAACTTCATAGCCGGTTGGTAGAAATCAAATGTTTACCAGTTGGTAGATTAAGTGTTTACCAACAGAATAAAGTTTATAAAGGTTACAAAATTTAATTAATTTGTCTTTACCCAAAAATAAGGTTTATAAAGGTTTCTTTACCCAACAGAATAAGGTTAATAAAGATTCCTTTCGCTATACTATTTGATTCCTTAAACAATTCAATTAAAATTAAATGTTTACCAGTTGGTAGATTAAGTGTTTACCAACAGAATAAAGTTTATAAAGGTTACAAAATTTAATTAATTTGTCTTTACCCAAAAATAAGGTTTATAAAGGTTTCTTTACCCAACAGAATAAGGTTAATAAAGATTCCTTTCGCTATACTATTTGATTCCTTAAACAATTCAATTAAAATTAACTTTGTTTTAACCACTAGATTAGAATAAAACTATAAGGTCAGTGGACTGTTATTTCTAATGTGAGACCCTAAAAAAAGAGTTCTCTGGGACATCGATATGATGGGCTGAAAAGCAATAGGCGCAGGTATGGCATGGCCTACCAAGATATCGTGAGATGCGATCAGCTCTGTCTTTGCTGGTAAGAAGATTCGGAGTCATGATGTGTAAAATTTGCAGTGGACAACGAGGGCGTCATCTCGAATGAGCCCATATGTGGTGGTGACCTTTCCTTTTACCAATGTGTGCAAGATTCTCTCTTTTGTTACGGTATGTTGTGGCTTTGCTGTGGATGACGACCAACATGGGATCTCTGTGCACATTAAAAAATTACAGTAATTTCCAAGACTCGTACGGTTCCACTTTAGTTGGTCAAATGTATGGACCACAAATCTTGAATACGGTTTGTACTAATCCAATCCCGTGAGTTGCCCACATGGCAAATTGACCGTACGAGATATGGTCTTACCTACTTGTTTGCATCGGCCTCATGGTAGATCCCCAACTTTGGACTAGGTCCGGATAAGTTCACCAAGTTTGGTGAGAGTCTCATCTCTTTGAACTACTAAAATTTGGAAAAAAAAAGTTGAGAGAACAGGGTGTTTTTTTTATAAATTTGGTTAATGTAAGAAATTTTTATAACTTTTGTTTAGGGTTGGGTATCCTTATCTTACCATGATCTGTCATGAGAGGGATACATTTTTACGTAGAGAAAACCTGCAAAGCCATAGTTGTCCCATTTAGGTAATATCACTATTTAGAGGGAAGTCACATGAAATTGTTTTGTGTCGTCAAAGATAGTAAGGGGTGGTTTGAACACTAGGCCTGTCATTTATTAGTGTTAGGGTCATATTCCAAAATCTAATTGCACTTTGAAGACGCATAGGGGTGGTTTTAACATTGAACCTTTTATTTATTAGTGTCAGGGCCATGTTCTGGAAACCAACTTCGTACTTTGATGATGGACAAAATTCTTGGATAGAGAAACCACCAAAATCGCTCTTAAGCAACCGATAGTGCTAACCCATTTGAGTATACTACTATCTAGAAGAAAGCCAAAAGAGGTTTTTATGTGTCCACAAAGATAGTACAAGGGATGGTTTGAACACTAGACCTCCCATTTATTAGTATCAAGGCCATGTCCCGAAAATCAACTATACTTCAAAGATGCATAGGGGTGGTTCGAACACGGGACCTCCCACCTCTCATATGTTAGTGTTGTGGTCATGTCTTGGAAATCCCGAAAACCAACTACACTACAACGATGGACAATGAGATTAAGAGTTATAAAACCAACTATACTTCAAAGATGCATAGGGGTGGTTCGAATACTGGACCTCCCACTTCTCATATATTAGTGTTGCGGCCATGTCTTGGAAATCCTCAAAAACCAACTACGCTACAACGATACACAATGAGATTAAGAGTTATAATATAAGATTATAAGATTATAAGATGGGGTTTGGTGTACAATGTCTTTTTTATTATTTAAATTTTGGACCTTATTTTCGCACTATAAAAGTTTAACAATATTGAAGAAAGAAAATTGTTCAACAAAAGAAAAAAAGTTCAACATCCTCTTTTCATCTTTTGGAGTGTGTTTTTGCATTGTTGATTTTGATAAAAAAAAAAAATTGTCTTTTAATTCTCAAATTTTTAAAAAGTTTTATTAGTAAATCCATTTTTAAGGTGTTCATATGCAGTCCTAATATTCTTATAGGCTTGGCATTCCATGATACAATGTTTTTTGGTCTTCATTATTCTTATTGTCCAAAAGATATATTCGTTTTGACCATGCCTTCTAAGAAATTGTGCATCTCTAGTCTCGCATTTGAGATGGTGTAAACTAGATCTTAGTCTATAAGCATTTTTTTTCTTATGATTGATCTTTGCATCTATGTCCTTTTGGCTATGGTCATAGTTTGGGAATGTTCTTATAGGCTTGACATTCCATGATAAAATGTTTTTTGGTCTCCATTATTCTTATTGTCCAAAAGACATATTATCTGACCATGCCTCCTAAGAAATTGTCCATTTATTAGTTTCGCATCTAAGATGGTGTAAACTAGATCTTAGTTAGTTTATAAGCATTTCCCTTCTATTTGATCTTTGCATCTATGTCCTTTTGGCTATGGTCACACTTTGGGCTGACTTGTTGATGTATAACTGTTTTTTCCTCTATAAATTTTGGGTCCACTTGACAAGTCTGAATCTTTGCGTCTATGTATTTCTTTTGGCTATGGTCACACTTTGGGTTGAATTTTTTTTGATGTATAATTATTTTTACTTCTTAAAATTGGGTCCACGTGAGGTCTACATTTGTCTCTCACATATTGTTTAATTGTTTTTGTTAAAAGTTTAAAATTTAATAATTCGTTTATCCATCTATTTATTGTTTTATTCCATCTATACGTCTTTTCTTCTATGCATATTTTTTTTGATTGCATGACAACCTGTTATCTTTCATTCTTTATATTTTTTTAAATACTCAATAACCTTTGAAATTCTTATTTTAAGAAATAAAATCAGATTTAATATTTTAATTTTAAAATTATTTATTTTCAAATTCTTTTTATTTATTCTTAAAAAAATAACCCTAATAAAAAGAAGAATACCAATTAAGCAAATAGCCAAATTAACAGAAATTAACAGGTGACGTGGAAATCATGTTGAGCACGTCATAGTCAATATTAGGCATCTTGTAACAGAAGCAAAATTTGACCTGTGTACGTTATGGACATTATTGAGGGGGACCACCTTCCGTTGAAGAGGTGACCTTTGCTTTTATTCCCGTCTTACACGAAAGTGATAGATATTACTTGTGGGCTTTGCATTTCATTTGTGGTGACGATGTGCCTCGTCATGACAAAACATTTAACAGACCGGACTTAAGGTGAGTGCACTCCATCCAACAATAATTGATATTTTATCTTTTATTTTTATTTATTTTTATCAAATATGTTACAGTCTTAGTCCTAAGCAAGGTTTTCTTGAAGAGGGAAATGGATCAAATAACAACCTTCCTAAAGCAAAGAATAAAAAATAGATATCTATTTTGTGACCCACTAAATTAAAATCTTCAATTACTTCACAAAGATTAGAAAAATATTAAATGAAAGTTATAAAAAACAAGATTTTTAAACATTCTTTTAATTAAAATTAAAAAAAAAAACTATGGTAAGGCGTTTAATTTTTAAGTTATTTAAACATTGGTAATAGATTCTATTATTTAAGAGCAGAGAAAATCAAACACATAATTTTATGTTTTTAAATTTATATTTAAAAGTTAAAACTAAAAGATAAAGTTATTTACTTTTTAAATTATTTAAATATGAGATAGATAAACTTGAAATGAAGTATCCATCTTTAAAATAAAGAAAATTACACCTTATAAATATAAATATTTATTTATTTGTTTTTAGAAACAAATTAATAATAAAAATATTTTCAACCTTTTAAACAATTTTTTTTTATACATAGAGGAGTTGGTTACATCCACACTATTTTTAGTAATTACCAAGTGTAAGGGTTCAAACCATATGGGCTGCTCCCAACAAGTCTATACCACCTCATTATTGATGACCCGACGTGAAGGGGACCATTGATCGTTCGGGATTTGTACCGTCGTCGTCGATCTAACACACTCAAAAATTTAGATCAGATTATTACTACCTTTGCAATAGGCATGTCTCCAAGGTTTGAACCTAGGTCTCTTCTTGGTAAGTGTCTGACCAAACAAACAACTACCAATCCACCTAACCCTTGGGGGCTCAAACAATTTAAAGAAAGCTCCCAAATAGAAACAATTACAATGAAAGTCCCATAAAGCATAATGAAGTACCTTTAAGAATGTCATACACTACAAAAACGAATAAATCTATAAGGGAGGTGACCAAGCTAAGGGATCTCTAGTAGGCTCTTTGAAATCGATCTTCATTATATGCTATCAACAATTATTAAATTGTAAAGAAAAATCTTAAATTTTAAAATCAAAGAAGAAAATCTTAAATTTTTAGAACCAAAGTCATGAATAAAATATTTTTTTATAAAGAAATCAAATGTCCTAATTTTATATATAATTTTGAAAAACATTAAATTTTTCTTATAAAAATGCACTTACTATTGACAATAATAATAATTATGCAAATTATTGTTTTGGGAAAGGGGTGTAAACCCTAGGTGCGGTCAAGCGATAGAACAAAGTGATAAATTTGGTTACAGTTTTCGTGAAAGGGATGCAAACCCTAGGTGCATTCAAGTGTTGAAGAAAGAGGGTTATTAGGAGTCCGTCTATGAGAAAGCCTCTTTGATCAGAAGAAATACCTCTCAAGGATATTTGGGTTCACGGGTGGAGGAACCTCTGCCCTATATCAAGATTTTGAAGGATGAATTTGGGTTGATTTGATTGATCATGAAGCCCAAACAATTATCTGCAAACTCAAGGAAAAAAGACTAGGAGGAGCTCAAAGAATACATTAAATATTGGTGGACTAGTACAAAATTCCAAGTAACTCTCCTACCCAAAAATTTCTTTTCAATTTCATTTTCTAATTTAACGGATAGAGAGGGTAATGGATTATAGATATAATTGGTTTTCGGACAAACGGGTGTTTATATAAGACCTTAGACTCCTAATATCAACCCCTTTATAGAAGAAGTTAATGGCTTCCCAGTCTGAGTGAATCTTCACGCTCTTCCTATAGAATTTTGGGAGAGAAGATATTCACCAAAATCGATAATGTCATTGGTGCATTCCAATATATCGATGCCCAAACAAAGAAAAATGTGTCCAGTAAAATTAATATGAATAAAGCAATATTAGCTATTTGGATGGATGTTTTAGTTCCTGGGCCTCAATCCATTACTATCTCCTCAAGAAAAGGGAAATGGATCCAAAATATTGAATATGAAAACTTCTCCCTAAGATGTTATGGTTGTCAACAATATGGCCACTTGAAGAAGAGATGTTCGATCATCCGATCATGCTTTGATTCCTCCTTGGTGGAGGAGAAGGCCCTGCATGCAAATGATTCAAAATCTTCAAATGTCCCAGTTCAAAAGAAAAACGTTCATCCTCCAAATGCATCAATTGTCCAACAAGAATCATGCAAGCAACAAAAGACTCAACCCCAAAAGAAAAATTTGAATTAGATCATTGATAAAATCCAAATGGTTACTAAAGATCATCCAAACAATTCCATGGAAAATATTAGCACCTCATATGGTATTCTTGAAGCTAATTATGAAACAATCGATGACGGTCAATTTTCTGAAAATGAAGACCCTACAAAATTTATTACAACTAGATATTACCTCAGAAGCGTGAAGTGCAAAAATGCATTCTCAAATCTTACCACTCTAAAGGAGGAAGAACCTTTGCTACAAAAAAAAAATAATCGAACTGATTTCCTCTTTAATGGATGACTGTTATATTTGTTTTCCTTCTATGTGTTGGAGTTATGTGTCATGTAAGGGTTGTTCTTGTTGTTAGTTCTTTAAAAAAAATAGTTGATTGTGGAAACTTAGCATAGTTGATTGTGGAAACTTAGCAATTTGAGGAAGATGGAGAATATCTTTGGTAGAAAGTCAAAAGTGGGTATGCTTTAATTAACTTGTTAGAAATGTAACGAAAGCAATGTAATATTTTGTTTTTGTAACGAGAGTGGCCCCCAATAAAAGTCACACATAACTTATTAAACAAAAATAATCATACAAAGTCTTTTTCCTCTTGTCTTGTATATCTTATTAAAATGTGTTAAATTATTTTTACACTTATTACATATCTTATTTTAATTAGTGGTAATAATATTGAAACAGTCTTTGACTACAACCATAAATCAAGCAATAACTTGCTTAGGAAGATGGAGTATGCAAAACCAAGGTAATAGTTAAGTCTAGCCTTTTAAAGGTGCTTGATTATAACATGTTTAATATAATATGATTGAATTACTTATATTTGCTAATAGTTTTTAAATTTAATATTTAGAAATAAATAGAACTTAAGATTAATATTTGGATTTAAAAGCTTTTTTATGATTCAAATGTCATTTTATAATACTAATAGACTCTTTATAAAGAGGACATTAATTTTTTCATTATGTTAAGTTAATGTAGTGTTTTAGTTATAGGCAATTCATAATAAAAAAATTTACTACACTCTAGGAGATTGAATAAACACAAAGGTGGTATGTAACTTGAGGCTTTGTTTATAATACTATTCTACCTTAATATTGATGGGTTATTCCTTGTTAAGTAATTTTATTATACAGATGTTGAAAAAAGGGGTAAATTTTTTAATTGCTTGAGAGGTAAGTTTGATATGTAGAAGGAAGGTTGGAGAAGGAGCAATGCTAAGGGGTAGTTAGGGAATGGTGATAAGAGCAATGAGTGAGTACTTAGGCATTATGACTAGTCATCAGGCTGAAGTTAGAGCCATATTGGTAGATAAAAGATGGTGGTTCAATTGGGGGCTAAGAGATTACTAATTGAGGGAGACACTGAATATTGTTAATTATCTCAATAAAAGGATGACAACGAGTTAAAGAGTAGCAAATATAGTAATAGATACACTACTATCCTTGAATTCGCTAGAATAATTTTAGGTGGTACATGTGTATAGAGAAGGAAACGGGGTGGTTGATTGGCTAGCCAATTAGAGAGCTAGCCAATCGACCACAAAAAAATACTAAAAAAATAATTAAAAAATAAAAAACTTTACCTTCTTATTGTTTGTTTTTGTGCTTTTGAGCAAAATGTTTTATATTTTCGAGCACGAGCAGGAGTTGACCTCTTAACCTCCCCCCGAAGTGCCTTAGCACCGAAGGCTCAACCATTCCGACTATACAACCGGATGGGAGCTAAGGAAAATAAATTCCCTTTTCAACCTTTTTCCAAATTACATTGGGAAACGTCTATTGTGATCTGCCTTTTTTTTCCATCGATGATTCACAGGGTTTCGCACATATGTCTATAATGCTACAATGTAACACTCTTCTACACAACTACGTCGATGGAGTCTTCACGGAAAAAGCAATGTCATTCGTGAGATAAATTGATTATCCCACATAAACTCACATAAAAATTATCTACAACGTTCTTGGTCGACACACAACCTCGTCATCAATTTTTCTCCTGTAAATCACATTATCCTCCAATTGGTTTCATGGGAAATGATTATGGTTTATGTCAGTGCTCAGACTACAACCATCATTGTCTGCAACAGATTGACACAGCATAAAAATACCTGTATGTTTGCTCTAACGTGATCGTCAATGTGTTCGTGAGGTGTTTGCAACATCTCCTATCCATGAATCAGGGATTGTACATCGAGAAACCTGCAGTGTTATCTACGTTGTAATTGCAATTAATTCATCGAAACCAATTAGGCACCAACTGGTAGTAGTAGGTATCAACGCAACACGATGTCAGGATGCAGTGGGGCACTATCAATATCCATCCGTAGTGGATGAAGAGAAGTTACAAAATGTTGCTTGTGGAAATATTTATCCCACATGCGAGTTACGGTGATACATTTGTGGTATAAAACCAAAACTACGCACTCACCTTTGTGACCACCAGTTGGTGGTCGTCCCCCTACTTGTTGTCCTTTTTCCCACCACCTCATGTTGAGTAGGTCCTCTTAGTCCATGTTAGATTTGATTGAGTTAGGTTTACCCAACCACTATCTCTCCACGTGGCCAACATCTGCTTAGGGTTAGGTCCAAATTACCTTGTCTAGGTTTTCGTGCATCTATTTGGTTGTTCACATCGGGTTGTAGTCGCGTCGTCCACATGGCTGGCTTGTTCGCGTCGATGGTTGTCTATCGCAGGTCTAGTGCATCCTAGGTGGTTTGTACTCCATAGTCCATAGGTTGAACATGTCATATCCACGTGACGCTGATGAGTTGGTTTATCCATTGGTTCGTAGTAGTCCCAAGCTGGTCGTAGGTGTTTCCAGCACGTCAATTAGTGCATCTGTATATGAGTGCTCTTGTTCAACATTGGGCCTTCCTTAGGATCAGAGTCAGATCCTCATCAGATCTGATGCCAGTATGCATGCCCGCGTCAAGAGATACCTTATCATAACCAGACCACCGTAATTATCCACCCTCTAATCAAAATAGTGAATAGATGAAAACTCTACCTTGGTCACTAATTGTAGTAGTGAACGAAATAAAAATTCTGCGTTGGTCACTACCGAGTTAAAGGGTCCTTCCATCTAGGTATTGTCCTCCTATGGAGGAATATAAACTAGATCGCTCGGAGCAGAGCAAGGTAGAGATGCCTGCTCTGATACCATAAAAGGTTTGAGCGAACATTAGATTATAATATTATTAATCAACTGCTTAAATACTACATGTTTAGACTATGAATAGCCTTAGAATATTAACAAAATAATATCCCCCTAAAGTGCTAACTAACACGCTTATATAACAAAGCGCTAACCTACTAACATAATCAAAATGATTACAATGACTAACCATAAGATATTCCACAGTGAATATCTTCTCGGTTATAAAGTAAATGTAATAATCTAAATCTACCATGAGGTAAATAGAATCTACCTAGGAGAATCTACAAATTACCAAATGAGGTAATAATTATAGTTAATATAGCATAGTAACTCTAACAACTATAGAAAAATATCAAGAAATATGATAAATTATGGAAAAATTGTATTCATACAAAAATTTGAAAAGATCAAGAAAATGAAAATCAAGAATTCAAACGTTTTATGTAAAATGAAGTAGGTTTCTAGCTATTGCATCTCAATTGAGATGAGAAGTGTATCTATTTGTAAACTCTCAAGCTCTAAAGAAGAGAGATGTAATTTTTCAGGGATGGGGGACCGAGTACAACCCCTTATTATCCAACAAAAAATAAAAAATAAAGTTATTTACTTTTTATTTAGACACGAGTTAGATAAACTTGAAATGAAGTATCCATATTTAAAATAAATAAAATTAAACCTTATTTATTTAATTATTTATTTTTAGAAATAAATTAATAATAAAATATCATTTTAACCCCTCAAATAATTATTTTTGGATATATAGAGGAGTTGGTTACATCCACACTAGTTTTAGTAATTGCCAAGTGTAGGGTTCAAACCACATGGGATGCTCCCAAAAAGACTATACCACCTCATTGTTGTTGATCCGACATGAATGGGACCACCGATCGCTTAGGATTTGTACCATCATTGTCAATCTAGCGCAAACTCAAAATATTTAGATTAGACTACTACAATCTAACGCATACTCAAAATATTTAGATCATATTACTACTACCTTTGCAACATGCATAACCCCAAGGTTTGAACCTAGGTCTCGTATTCGTAAGTGTCTGGCTAGACAAATAACTACCAATCCACCTAGCCCTTGGGGGCTCAAACAATTTAAAGAAAGTTCTCGAATAGAAACAATTACAATGGGATAGGGTTGAAACCCTCGTGTGCAGGCAACGGTGGTGAAAGCAAGAGTAATAGCGGCCAGTGGATAGGGTCCTGTGAGGCGTAGTGGAAATGAAAAACCCTTGTTTTGTCGAAGGGAAAACCATGGGTGATTTCTAGTTTGAAGGGTTGCAAGAACAGAAAATATAGAAAACCCCAATAGAGCAACACCAAGAATTTTTTTTTTTAGGGAAAACACTTCGATTTGGACGCTCTGTGGAGTTGTGGAAAACAAATTGAGAGTCGAAGAGAGGGAAATAATGGAGGGATCATCTAAAGGGGGTTTAACCAAAGGGATGCCCTCACGGACCAAACATGATCCTAAAAATCCTCACATGCAACCTTTTGCGGATGCAGTGAAAGGTAATAAACCCAACAAAGAAAATATAGAAGGTGAAGCCCAAATTTTTTTACAAAATTTAGAAAAGAGAAAGATGCAGATCAAGCAAGAAGAAATGGTTGCCTACCTAAGATAGATTCAATCGTAGTCTTGAAAATAGTAGAGGAATTGGTAGCATATGACATTGTTTACAGATCCACACATGCCCTGATTTGTAGGTTTGTAGGTCTTAGACCTTCTCCTCGCTTCCTATACTCATGGGCAAGAAACCATTGGAACCCTCAAGGCGAAGTGGACATCATAACACTTACAAATGGATACTTTGTAGCAAAATTTACTCAAATTTTTTATAAGGATAAGGTTTTTGAGGGAGGACCCTATAACATCGGAGCAACAAGGTTATTCACGTAGCCATGGTGACCGGTTTTTTATCCTCATGTTGAACCATTAGCAACATTGATTTAGCTGAAATTATATGCCCTTCATTTGGAATTTTAGAAAAAATAAGTTCTAGAATTGATTGGAAATTTTTTGGGCATATACCTAGGCAGATCACGAGAATCAGTGGGAGGGGGATCAAGTTCTATGGTTCGAATTTGTGTGGAGATGGACCTGAGCAAGCCACTACCAGTAGAAATGGAGCTTAGATTGGGAGGCAACATATGGAAACAATAGTTGGATTATGAATCAGTCTCGTTCCACTATAGAGCATGCCATGAGTATGGACATTTATTTCGAAACTACCCCAAGTTCACTCAAGAGGAGATATTGTTAGTGTATATTTCCTTAATCATAGCTATTATTACATTATTGTTAGGGTTGTTAGTTATGGTTAGTGATATTTGTTAGCCTAGTTTATTACGGGGTCTAGTCTGTTAGCCAGATCCTATAACTATGGGCTAATTTAGTCCTAAGCATTGTATTTAATTCCTACTATTATTAATGCATCATTATTAGCTTACCATATAATATGGTATAAGAGCTATGTACTCGATGCTCATTTTTCGTAGCTTGACGACTGGGTGGTTTGGTCGACTCGGGCATGATTCCCGAGGTCTATCGATTTCTAAGGCGACTGGCCCAACCTGGCCCACATATCGAGATCTGACTATGAACTAGACTAGATGCAGAGTATGGACACCTAACTACCGCTGGGTGGACAAACACAGATCTATCTCGGACTATATTTGACTCGATAAGATGACGAGTTGACTGACCAACCTCAGACCGGACACAGGACCGGATCATTACTAATGGACTCACACGGACGGACACAGGTGATACATAGGTCGAGATGGCCTAACAAATACACGTGGACGTCACTTGGTGCAGGACATGGCAAACTGACTCTAGACTGATGTGGGCCAACGTGGCCCTGAGACCTAGACAAACTGGAGGTGCCCTACTCGACACGCGGACCGACGCAAGGGGATGAACATTGACTGGGCAAATGGGGTAGTGGGGAACAAAAGGTGACATAAAGACCTGACTGCCCAAAGGTAGTCATAAAGTATTGTGCGTTATTTTATTTTTAAATCCTGCTATACTCCCGATGTCCCAAATGTGGGATATAATCCCATATGTGTTTTACGCATAAAACAAGTGTGATTCATCTCACTGCACAGAAGACCCATCTAATATGCTAGTCTCCACACCAGTGGGCAAAAATTATAGACTGGTTGCTGAATCCAAATGCGCAGTTATCGATTTTGCAGTCGTCACTTGGGAGTTTTTCGTAGATGATGCATTTAATCATTTGGAAGTCACATCCCGTAGCACAAGACAACCGAGTTTCAAGGTGTTAATTATAGTAGAGGTGTTCATGTGATGACGAGATTCATGGGATATGTGCAAATTAGAGAATCGCCCAAACTGCCATCGCTTTGTCAATGATTGCATATTGGTGCCTTGATGAGCTATTCGGAGGACCGCTAGAGAGAACCTCTACTGGGAGGTCGTAGCATTGTTTGGAGGTAGTGTCATCGTAGCATCACCGCTCAAACAACCTCTGCCATCCACTTGGAGGAGCGCCAAAGAAGGCACCGCTCACTGGTGCACCAAGGTGGTGTCAGTCAAAATAAAGAGCACAATGTGCTCTTCTTGCTCTTTTATCACCATCGGTCATGGTATTCAAGGTGGTAGCTCGCTCGACACCAAGGCGCTCAAGGCAAGAGGTCGGGGGATCAAACCCTGTCGACCCCCCCCCAAAGGTAAAAAAAAAAAACTCTAATGTTTTTTCTAAAAATATTTTTTGTTTAATTAATTTTTTTTATTTTTTTCTTAAAAAAAGAAATTATTTTAAAATATATATATATGAAATATTTCTTTTTTTTAGAAAAATAATTTAATTAAACTTTAAATTATTTTTTAAACATTGGAGGGAAATTTGTTTTTTCAAACTTCAAAAGGGGAGTATTTTTTTACTACATGCTGCAAAAGTGAAAAGGGAGATAAACCTTGTCAAAGCATTCAACAAGGCATAAACTCATCAAAACTCCACACCTATTTTTTTTAGGCTTCATAAATAGCAAATTTTTTGTTTGAAGTACTTCACACAGGGGGGATTTTTTTTTGGTGACATATTGTGCTAATCTGCCTGAGAGGCAAGCTTTGTAAGAGCTTTTTTAGGCCTCATATAGTTGCATTTTTTTCCACAAAGGGGGGATACCGTTTTTTTTCTCTCCACCATCTCCTATCTTACACAAGGGGAGATATAATTTTGCAAAAACAAGGGGGGAAGACTTATAAGGGTGCATTTTCGGCAGTGACCGACACCTTAGTCAAATTATTTTGCAAAATTTCATTGTAAAAGGTGCATTTTCGGCAGAGACCGACACCTTAAAAGATGGGCAGATCAAAGAAGAAAACTCTCCCAAAATCAACTGATGTTGCTAAATCAGTTAAAGGCCCATACTTTTCCCCATTCATGGATGGGATAGATTATCATGAAGATGGCACATTTCTCACACTACGGAATGGTGTAGATGCCATAATCAATGATTCTACGTATTGTGAAGACATGCAAAAAAATGGTGTTCTAATCCCTATTGGCGCTATAATGGGCATATACATGTCATTTGTTGCTCTTGACATTGCTCAAAGTAAAGTGAAAAGGGACATTAGTGAGGAAATAGAGGTCAAACCCCTAATGGTCGATGCTTGTAGTGACACAAGTGACCTTCAGCCCATGGTGGCGAATGCTTGTTGTGACACATGTGACCTTGAGCCCATGATGGCCAATGCTTGTTGTGATACAGGTGACCTCCTACCTTCTATGGTAGATATCAGTTGTAGCACAGGTGATCTCATCACAATAGCAGATTTTGCTTGTGACACTAGTGACTTAAAAATTGAACCTCCTAAAAATGAGCACCATAATCTCATCAATAGTGACAAATGCCATATTGTTAAAAGCATTGATGAAGATGATGAAATTGGGTGTTTTGAAAAACACACCAAAGGATATGGATCCAAAATAATGAAGAAAATGGGATTCAATGGTGAGAGATTAGGTAAACAGGAACAAGGCATTAAAACTCCAATAATGCTAAATGTCAGGGCAAAGAATGAAGGCCTTGGCTATACTGGACATGCAAGTACCAGTAATTCCATGTTTGTAAAACCTAAATCTCCTACAACTCCTAAAAAGCATTGTTGCAATCATTATGGAAAGACAGGACATGTTGCAGCTAGATGTTGGAAATTACATCCTTGTGATTCATGTGGATGTACGAATCACTCTTCTTCAAGTTGTTGGTACAAAGTGAAAATGGCCAACAAGGTTCATATAGATTGTGGATGGACAGATCACACACAATGGACCATGATGAAAGAAATGTTGTATGGCTTCTACCGAAAAGGTAAAACCTATGGTAGACCCCAAGGCAAATCCAGTGACAGACCGAGTGGCAGTCCCAAAGATAATGACCCAGAGACAGACCTAAAGATAGACCCAGAGATAAAGTTACAAAGGCAGATCTATAGGAAGATCCAGAGGCAATGATCCATAGGTAGATTCATAGGAAGATCCCGAGATAGACCCAGAGGTACAAATCCATAGGTACGCTTAGAACCAGAGCCAGAGCCGAAGACAAAGCACGAGCCACCATTCTTTCATTTCTCTTCTTCTTCTTCTTCTTCACTGTATTGGGGCAGTTATATACTTTACCCAAATATTATTGTATGAGGGGATGTTAGCATAGCTAGTAGTTATTTCATTACCCAAATAATGTAATAAGGGGGGATGTTAGCATATATTTCCTTAATCATAGCTATTATTACATTATTGTTAGGGTAGTTAGTTATGGTTAGCGATATTTGTTAGCCTAGTTTATTATGGGGTCTAGTCTGTTAGCCAGATCCTATAACTACAGGTTAATATAGTCCTAAGAATTGTATTTAATTCCTACTATTATCAATGCATCATTATTAGCTTACCATCTAATAGATACCGTAAATAGTTCAAAACCCAAAGGATCAATCTTCACTTAAAGAGACTACAATGGGTTTTCAAATAGTAACAATAAGAAGAGTGAGAAATAATATCTCGGCAAGGGGTAGGATTCAATTCAGAGGAAAAAACACAAACCACCACCATGAATGGAGGGCAACATCTAACAAATATGAGCTTATCAAGCTAGATGACCCAATAGAAGGAGAAAAAACCCCATTTGAAGAACAAGCCAAGAATCAAGATATGTCTTCAGAAGAGGAAAATAAAATCCATAAATCTACAGACAAGAGAGACCATAATCCCTTAAAAAAATTGGAGGACCAACAAGGAAGCCAAAACTCTCCAAAACAATCTCATCCAGATCAAGAAAAATAAGGGTTGCTACAGGGGCATCAACAATTGGAGACATGAGGTGCAATGATAGCTTTTAATCAAGAACAAGAACCAACTAAGGATGTCATCATGGGATTAGCAGAGAAAAAAAAAAGAAAAACCAATTCTAGGAATTAGTCAAATGAAAACGACATAAAAATGCTAGTTTTCATGGAGCAGGAAGAAGATCAAATAGAGAAAGAGTACAACAATAGGGGGAACAATTGAGAGAGTTGGGTATGGTTAAATCCATAGCCAACTTCTACAACATATAACCCCAATGATTTTAAATATCTGGAATGTAAGGGGATTAAACGATCACCCTAGACAATTGGTTGTTAAAAGAGAGATCTCAAAAACAAATCCAGATGTGGTGCTATTACAGGAAACTAGAACATCTCTTGAAATAATGTAAACTATTTCAAAAATATGTTGGAGGTAAAGTGATTATGTGGCCCAAGCCTCTCAAGGCTACTCAGGAGGAATGAGGACAATGTGGAATAGGGACACATTTTAGTTACTGAGTTCAATAGCTTATGGAGGAGTGCTGATGACTAGATTAAGAGATAGAAACTCAGGGAATGTATGGATAATCATTAATATGTATGGAATGCAAGGAATAAGACAACAAAAAATCCAATGGAAAGCAGTCCAAGCAATCAAGTAAGCCTACCCCAAAGACCTCTAAATGGTGGGAGGGGACCTGAATGCCAAGATATCAGTAAATTATCAAGGAGGTATAACACAACTCAATGAAAAGGATAGGCTCCCCATAGCCCAATCTGATTATTTAGAGCTTATTGATATTGTTAGAGTAAATATTCCTTTACTTGGGATATTACCTTTCTTCCTAGGGTAGATTAGTTAGTTTATTTTATCGACACCTTTTTGGGTGATATTATATTTAGTCGACATATTTTGTTAGTGACGTATTGTTAGTTGTTAGAGATATTAGGGGAATTTTCTTTATGTTTATCTTTGGTTAATCTTAGCCATCGCATATTGTATTTAAACCCTATGCTTCATGAATAATTTGTATCGCTTTCCCTACTCTAATATGGTATCATAGCAGGATTATCGCTCTCTGCCCGCTCTAATTATTGATTGGTGATCTTTAGATTTGAAGCAGTAAGAACCAGGTGCGAATGACATCAGATCCTAGAATGGACTGACCCCTGGTTGATGTATCAGACTACCACTATGAATCAGATGATGGACGTTGCCAATCGACTCTAAACAGTCGATCTATTGAATGGGACAATTGGAACTACGATGACCCTATGACATTGACAGATCTCGATTTGACATCAACCGTGGTGTGACGAATGCTAAGAGGGCTAACAAAAATTGGACTTGACTAGCGATGCGCTAATCACTCTAATTAACTCAGGTTGATAGTTGTTGGACAAACTGGTGACTCTAATTAGGGAAGGATGGTCCTAACTGGATGTTGAATTTAGAAAGTGATTGCGTGGACAAAGGGTGCGAATGACACCTATCACCTAGGTCTGACGAATCTGATGAGTGACAAAAAGCCTACGATAAGTTTCGACTACCGTCAGGTAGTCATAAGTTTACCTGCGTGATTTATGTTTTAAACATTTGCTTGTTCTCTTTCCCATACATATGTGATATATGCTCGAAGAGATGCAAAAAATAGATTGCAAGTGGGTGATTTTTGACTAGACGTGGAATGCGAGACAGAACAAGTATAAGACTAGTCTCACAAGTGGTGAGGCTAAGTGGAAGTCCAATCCGCATATGACTAGCAGGTTATCTCGTAGTATTTTTTTTTCGTCGACATTTACTGCACTTGTTTGAGATTTTGTTGATAACAGATACAATTTCAATTTGCAGTAGCGGATCTAGGAAGGAAAGAACACCTTTAGATATTTTTTTAGCTAGCAAAAAACCTGTGCCACCCGATCAAGGAGTTGCGTCGCCCCAAGAAGAACCTAAAAATTGATGTCATTGTTGCAAATTACTATTTACTTTTGTCGACAGGAGTGTTGAGGAAGAGACATCGCGATTCTAGAAATTCATGGTACGTCTTGCGCAACCACCGCTTGTGAGGGTGATCAATCCTATTTTGCAGTAGATTTTGCTGTGTTACATGGATTACAGGCGACCATAATGTACTCATTCTACTCCACTTTGAGATCTCAATTGTTGTAGAGCATAAAAGAGTATAGGATATTGTGATATCCTGTCTGCAAATTTTGGCAGCAAAGAATCCTGATGTAGGAGAGCGCGAGATCCCATGCAGCAAGTGAACGTGTGTAGCACAGTGGACAAGATTTTCCATTGCAAAGTTTATCGGATTGAACTAAGATGTCTCTATCTAGGAGCAAAGGAAAGTTGATTGTAGAATACTTTGGTGTGCTCTTGTCTATCATCAAATTTTTGATGAGTAGCAAATATGTAGGCAACCCGATTCGGTGTTGAGAAACATAGGCTTTTGAGGTCACGTAACAGAGAATGCTTTTGCAATGACATCAGCAAATATTGTTGTAAATTTATAGGTTTGATATTGTTCTCATAAGTAGAAAGCCTGTGACACATTGCTACAAGAAACATTACTCTGAGCTAAGTGGTCTGCAAAACCCCTTAAAGTGCTAACTAACACACTTAGATAACAAAGCACTAACCTACTAACGTAATCAAAATTATCACAATCACTAACCATACGATATTCCAAAGTGAATATCTTCTCAGTTATAAAGTAAATGTAATAATCTAAATCTACCATGAGGTAAATAGAATCTACCTAGGAGAATTTACAAATTACCAAATGAGGTAATAATTATAGTTACTATAGCATAGTAACTCTAACATCCCCCCTTATTACATTATTTGGGTAATGTATATAACTACCCCAATACAGTGAAAAATATGTTGATATGCGGGCTCTTGCTCTGGCTGCTCTAAGCAAAAAATGGATCATTCCTCACTTTGTTTTCACATCAACGAATATCCTTATTGTAATCTTGTCATCCAACTGGATTGCATGGGTAACAAACCGCTGCAACCACTGGGTGTACTAGAGTAGATCGCTACATACGAGGTTCATTTTGTTACAATATGATTTTGCAAACATTTTGATAAGGTAGATAAGGTATTAGTCACTGTCGAAAATGCACCCTTATAAGTTTCCCCCCTTCTTGCAAAACATGTTGTAATGGAATTTCTGCAAGAAGTTTGACTAAGGTGTCGATCGCTGCCGAAAATGCACCCTTACAAGTTGTCCTCCCTTTTTAGCAAACTATTCTGTGAGGTAGGAAAGAAATGTTTATCCTCCCTTAAGTGCAAAATATATGCAACTTTATGAAGCTTTTTAAAAATTTTACAAAGGTTGCCTCTTAGGAAAATTTAAAAAAAAAAATACACCAAAAACTCCCCCTCTTTATTACAAGTACTTCAAACAAAAAGAGTTTGCTATTTATGAAGCCTAAAAAGAGGTACAAGCACCCCTTTATTTCAAAGTACTTCAAACAAAAATATTTGCTATTTTATGAAGCCTAAAAAGATGGTTGGAATGGTGCTAACTAGGTTGAAAATTTTGTTTCCCTTACAAAGTTGTTTGAGCCATGAGCACTTTGTGTGTTCTTTCTGAATCAGAATAAGAATTAGACACTTCACTAGCAACATGGTCTCTTTGTTGTCTATTTTACCTCTATAATGTGCCTTTTTCCTTTTTGTTTGCTTATTTTTAAACCAACACCAATTGGTGTCATGGTTGTCCTTTTTACAATTTGTGCAAAACTTCTTTTCTGATTGAGATTGCTTACCCTTAGCTTTGGAATATGACCCCCTTTTCTTCTATTGACCTTGTTTATGTAAAAAAAGTGTAGTGTTGGACACTTCATATTTTTGTAGCTGATTTGCTTCTTCAGTTTGCAGCAAATTTACTAACTCCACAAAGGTCACATGTCTTTGAGACACTTGAAGAGATGTTATTAACATTTTCTAGGAGTCTGGAAGATCCCTTAAGATGACCGAAGTCAAGACCTTATCTTCAATTTTTCTTCCAAAGCATTCAGCTTTGATTTTATTTTTACCGCTCTACAAAGGAATAACTCTATCGTTTCACTTGAATTCATATGGAGAGTATGAATTTGTGATTAAAGGTTAAGAATTGTAGCTTCATTTTTCCCTTCAAAAATGGTAGATAAAGCATCCCATGCTTCTTTACCATTTTCAGCATCACAAATGTGAGGTTAAATTTCATCAGTAGTGGCTAGCAAAATCAGCATGAGAAGTTTGTTGTCCCTTTTATCCCATGCCTTCTGATCTACTTCTGGTGTAGTGGGTCTTTTTATAGTGCCTGTCACTATATCCCACAATTCCTCTATAGTAAGTATGGCCTTCATTTTGGTCTTACATGCTAAATAATTAGAACCTTTAAGCAACTGGGTATCATTGAGATACTTATTGATTGTAGCCATTGTGTAAATTCTTTATTTGCACCAAAATGGTTTCTCTTTAACTCTAATTGATATTAAATGGCACCTGCCTGAAAACTCTCTTGAAGAAAGATGATCAGTTTGAGGAAATTTAAGCCAAACAAATAAGAAATGAAAGAGAATTCACTCTAATTGATATTTAATGGCACCTGCATGAAAATCCTCTTGAAGAAGGATAATCAGTTTGAGGAAATTGAGCCAAATAAGAAGAGTGAATTTAGGTTTGTATGGAGAGAATATCAATATTAAAAATGGCTTATACTTGTGCAATGAATTACACAAATGAGTGTGAAATTTGAGGTTTTGAGTGCTCTTGATTTTGATGATTTATAATTGCAGAAAACAAGAAATTAAATGCAATAATCAATCAAAGAGAGCCCATAAATGTTTACCACTTAGGTGTCGGATGCAATCGAAAATCCACTTAATTTATCAAATATCAATTTTAAATAAAGGTATCGAGTAATATCGAAAATGCACCTTATTACTAATTTTTGCAACAAAATTTTGATTTGTGTTGTGCAAATTTTTGATATTTAATGTCTCTTCTTATATTACAATTTTTCAAAGAATTTGGACAAAAAAAATTGCCCTTCTTTTAGAGTTGCAAAATAAACAAGTTTTGTTATTCAAGTTCCTCCCCTTTGTGTTACAATTTTGCAAAGTAATACAATTTCTTGTCATCCCCCCTTTGTTTTGAAAAATTAACAAAGTAGCACTCCTTTCAAGTCAAGTCGACACACGACCCGCATTTTGAAAGGTTATCCAGAACCAGTCGACATACGACTTGGTTTTAGTGGACTCAAGGGCTTCAAAAAATAAAATGAGCAATTTATTGTGTTATATCCCTCCTTGGAGAAAAACAAATGCACAAATTTTGACTTTGAATTTTGCAAATTTTATGTCTCCTTGTTGTGATACAGGTGACCTCCTACCTTCAATGGTAAATATCATTTGTAGCATAGGTGATCTCATCTCAGTAGTAGATTTTGCTTGCGACACTAATGACTTAAAATTTGAAAATCCTCAAAAAAGCTCCATAATCTCATCAATAGTGAAAAATGTCATATTGTTAAACGCATTGATGAAGATGATGAAATTGGGTGTTTTGAAAAACACACCAAAGGATTTGGATCCAAACTGATGAAGAAAATGGGATTCAATGGTGAGAGATTAGGTAAACAAGAACAAGGCATTAAAACTCCAATAATGCTAAATGTTAGGCAAAGAATGAAGGCCTTGGCTATTCTAGACATGCAAGTACCAGTAAAATCATGTTTGTAAACCCTAAATCTCTTCCAACTCTTAAAAAGCATTGTTGTAGTCATTATGGAAAAATAGGACATGTTGCAGCTAGATGTTGGAAATTACATCCTTGTGACTCATGTGGATGTACAAATCACTCTTCTTCTAGTTTTTGGTACAAAATGAAAATGGCCAACAATGTTCATATAGATTGTGGATGAAAAGATCACACACAATGGACCACGATGAAATAAATGTTGTATGGCTTCTATCGAAAAGGTAAAACCTATGGTAGACCCCGAGGCAGATCCAGAGACAGACCAAGTGGCAGTCCTAGAGGCACTGACCCAGAGACAGACCTAAAGGCAGACCCAAAGACAACGTTCCAAATGCAGATCTACAGGCAGATCTAGAGGCACTAATCCAGAGGTAGATTCATCGACAGATCCAGAGATATACCTAGAGGTACAAATCCAGAGGTACGCTTAGAGCCAGAGCCAGAGACAAAGCAAGATCCAACATTCTTTCATTTCTCTTCTTCTTCACTGTATTGAGACAATTATATTATTACCCAAATAATGTAATAAGGGGGGATGTTAGAGTAAATATTCCATTACTTGGGATATTACCTATCTTCCAAGGGTAGATTAGTTAGTTTATTTTACCGACACCTTTTTGGGTGATATTATATTTAGTCAGAATCTTTTGTTAGTGACATATTGTTAGTTGTTAGAGATATTAGGGGGATTTTCTTTATGTTTATCTTTGGCTAATCTTAGCCATCACATATTGTATTTAACCCTATGCTTAATGAATAATCTGTATCGCTTTACCTACTCTAATAGATATACCCCCACCAAATTGCAGTAACACATGGAAAAATAAAAGGAAAGAGAGGCAAACAACAAAATCCAGATTAGATAGGTTTTTAGTAGGGAAAAAAGATTTCATTCTATGGCAATGTCAACCTAAGACCCTAAATCAGTTGGCTTCAAACCATTTTCAATAAGCCTTTCCATAGCAAAAAGAAGTCTGACTACAAGAAAATCCTTTATATTTGAGAACTTTTGGTTGTAAAATGAGGATCTCTATGGTTTGGTACAACAATGGTGGCAGCAAGGTAAACCCGTATATCAGTACCAACTCTTATGGCAATTAAAATTTGTTATACAAAGCTTAAAAAAATAGAGCAAACTATAGAGAACTGACTTCTAAAAACAAAGAGCAGTGATCTCAACAAGTATGGAACAAGTGGCAGCTCATATTTGACTTGGAATTATCTCAAAATAACTTCTACAGAAGGAAGAAACATTGATGAAATAGAAGGAGATAGATAAGAAAAAGGAGGCATACTGGAAATAGTGGGCAAGGGTGACATGGCTAAAGGAAGGAGATAGAAACACTAAATTATTTCACCATGCAACTACTGCTCGAAGCCTTCATAACAGGATGTATGCCTTATCAAATGGATTAGAGAATAGGTAAACAACCATCCAAGGTATGCAAGATGTAGTAAATTCTTATTTTAGCTCCTTATTTTTTGCAGATCCAAATATTTTTGTCCACATTAGCAAGAAATTCTAGCTAGTATTCCTGAGATGATATCTCAAAATAAGAATGAGGAACTCCTAAAATACATAATAGAGGAATAAGTCAAAAGTACTATCCTTGCTTTGCAGACAGAAAAGTCCCCATGACCGGATGGGCTCCTAGTAGAAGTTTACAAAGCTTTTTGGGACATAATAGCGAAGGATCTAACTAAAGTAGTGGAGGAAGTCCAAATCAATAGAAGAATCCTCAAAGCCACCAACCACATCCATTTAGCCCTTATCCCAAAAGGAGGAGAGGTGGAGGACATTGCCAACTACATACCAATAGCACTTTGTAATGTGGCCTACAAGCTCATGACCAAGTTGATGGTAAAAAGGTTAAAAAATATCTTACCAGATATAATATCACCAAAACAGGGAGGTTTTGTGTAGGATCGACAGATTCTAGATGGAATAGTGGTGGCCTAGGAATCCTTCCATACTCTTAACCAAAAAGGGAAGAAGGGGATGTTTCTCAAGCTGGATTTATCCAAAGCCTATGACAGGGTCAACTGGAAGTTCTTGGTACAAATTCTAAGAAAATTCGACTTCAAATAGGAATGGATATCATGGGTGATGGAATGTATATCCTCGGCTTCTTTCTTAGTGCTCATAAATGGAATCCCCTGCCAACCTTTCCAAGAATCCAGAGATATCATACAAGGTTATCCTCTTTCACCATATCTATTCATTCTCTATGCAAAATGACTGGGAAGACTAATAAGAAAAAGAAAAATAGAACAAAGCATTATACGAATCAGTATTTGCAATGAGGTGGACCTTACCCATATTAAATTTGTGGATGACACAAGAATGTGAGGCGAAACATCACTACAAGAAGCAATAAACATTCATGATCTCTTGGATTGCTATATAGCAGTGATAGGCCAATTGGTAAATGAAAAAAAATCCAAAGTGGTATTCTTCAATGTAGCTAAAAGAGTAAGAGAAAGTATATCCCATATTCTCAAATTCCAGGAAGCCCATATGCCCCTATAATACTTAGGGATCTCCCTTTTAGCAAAGAGGTTAAAAAGAAAATATTAGAAAACTATTAAGGATAAAATCCATTCAAAACTAGCTCATTGGACAAACATATGGCTGAGTTTTGGAGGTAGGGTAACTCTCCTTAAATATGTCCTTCAAGCAATGCATGTGTATCGATTCTCTATCTTGGCTGCCCCAAAGAGTGTGTTGAAGGATCTTGATAAAATCATGTGGAAATTCTCATGGTCAGGGGCAAAGGGAGATCATAATATAGCCCTAGTAAACTGGGACAAAGTATGCAAACCAAAGAACCAAGGAGGCCTGGAAATTAGAGCAACAAAAACAAATAATCAGGCTCTCACTGCCAAATTATACTGGAGATGGATATCCAATCAAGACAAAATGTGGTGCCAAGTATTAGCTTCAAAATACTACCCAACCCACCCAATAGAAGAAATTCCCCATATTCCAGTCATGGGGAAGGTTCAAAGATCTAGAAAGCACTAAAAAAAGGAGCCCCAATCATTAAGCAGGGTCTATTCTGGAAAATTGGGGATGGGAAAAATGCAATATTATGGGAGGACTCATGGGAGCAAACACCCACCAATAGATAATACTCACCCTCATCTAGTAGATCTCAAATTGGATTTGCACATCCATGGATGGTATCAGGTATTTCACTACATCAAACCTCCACATCCATAAGGGTCTAGATCCAAGCAGTGGAAACCTAAGGAGGAATGGTCGAGTGAAGAGTGAGAAGCAGAGAAAAGCGAGCTAAAAAATATTTTGGAAAATAGACGATGTTTAAAAAGGAATGAACCAGATAAGATATCATGGGGTCATGGAACTATGGGAAAGCATTAAGTGAAGGAAGGCTATAAATTTGTAACTTCTCCCAACCACCCAATTCAACAACCCTCTTGGTCAAAACTGTGGTAACCTAAGGGATGGTTAAAGATAAACTGTTTCTCTTGGCAGATGGCCCACAATAGTATCTTAACCCAAGACAATTTGCGAAGAAGAGGATTTATTCAGCCTAATAGGTGTATAATGTGCAACCAATATTAGGAAACAGTTTCTCGTCTCCTTTTTTAATGCACTTTTGCCCAAACAGTGTGGAAGGAATGGTCTATTACTTTTAACCAAGTGGAGGTCCAAATTCCACCCATGGATACTTGCTGGTATTTTTGGAAAGCCAACAAATTCTGAACAAAGAGGATAAAAATTGCTTGGGATTTGGGTTTAGAATTTATTTGATGGTAAATCTGGCTAAAAAAAAATGGAAGAACTTTTAAGGAGGAATTCAAACCGATAGAGAGCATATGGAGCACTATAGTAAGAAAGGTGCTTGAAACTATTGATGCAAGTAATATGGAGGCCTCTCAAATACACACAGAGGAGGAAGAAATTTAGGAAAAATTGAGGATGGGGACAACTCAGGACAGGGACAACACAAGAAGCACAGGAAGATGAAGAAAAACAAATTGTACCATAGGTGGATGAGAATAATAATTGTGAGCTATTACATGTATCTATTTATGGGTTACATAGTGCAGAGAAAGATAAATGTGAAGCAACAGAGAAGCCTAAGGGAGATAAAGGAGAGGCAGAGTAGGAATCGAGGAAAACCCCTTATGATCACCATTATTAGGAGGATTTGCAAAGACAGAAAGCAGAAGCTGATTTGTATCGTGGCACTGGCCAAGAGAGGCAAGGTACCAAGAAAATAATGTAAGAAGTGTTTTTTAATACAAATTTTTAACTTTTCATTAAAAAAAAAAAACAATTACAATGGAAGCCCCATAAAGCATAATGAAGCACCTTGAAGAATGTCATACACTACAAAAACAATTAAATCTATAAGGGAGGTGACCAAGCTAAGGCGATCTCTAGTAGGCTCTTTGAATTCAATCTTCATTATATGCTATCAACAATTATTAAATTGTAAAAAAAAATCTAAAATTTTAAAATCAAAGAAGAAAATCTTAAATTTTTAAAACCAAAGTCATGAATAAAATATTTTTTATAAAGAAATCAAACATCCTAATTTTATATATAATTTTGAAAAAACATCAAAATTTTCTTATAAAAATGCACTTACTATTGACAATAATAATAGTCATGCAAATTATTATTTTGGGAAAGGGGTGTAAACCATAGGTGCAGTCAAGCGATGGAACAAAGCGATAAATTTGGCTACAGTCTTTGCGAAAGGGATGCAAATCGTCTATGAGAGAGCCTCTTTGGTCAGAAGAAATACCTCTCAGGGATCTTTGGGTTCGCGGGTGGATAAACCTCTACCCTATATTAGGATTTTGAAGGATTAATTTGGGTTGGATCTGATTGATCATAAAGCCCAACAATTATCTGCAAAATCAGGGGTAAAATACTGAAGAACACAAGCTTATACTGAGAGGGGGGGGTGAACAGTATAAGACCTATTTTTATTTTTTCCTTTATAATTCAAAATAGTAAAGCAATATACCCAAAGCAATATCAAAGCATTGCACAATATCATCCATAAAGTGACACCAATTTTAATGTGGTTCACCCAAAATGGTTACGTCCACAAAACTTTTCTCTAAAAGTTATCTCAAAGTTCTTTGGGAATCCTTCCCAATTACAATGTTTATGAGCCTCGGCCCAAAGGATATACCTTCCCCCAATCAGAATTTATGAGCCTCTGCTCAAAGGAGATACCTTCCCCTCTGCTCTGGAAATGATCCCTCAAAATATCAATTGCCTCTACCTCTTGCCAGCACGTGGAACTCCTTTCCACCGAAGACCTCCCGTCCTCAATGCTTAGCCTAAGAGACCTCTCGCCTTCTATGATCACATCCACAACAGCTCAGCAACCTATACCAAACACAGTTAGTCGGTCTAGTACAAGTCTTCCTCTCGTTTGTCAGATCCGTCCAACGCTTAAGCTTGAACAAATCAATCCTCTGCACACAAGCCTTCTCAAAGACTTGCCAAATCTATCCTCGGGTTCTTCTCAAAGAACCAGGTGCACCTTGTCCTCAAGTTCTCCGATAGAACTATCAAACTCGGCTCACAAGTCCTCTCGCTAGGACCTCGTCCAAATCTGCTCACAAGTCCCCATCGAAACCTCGTCCAAGACTCGCTCACAAGTCCCCATCGAAACCTGTCCAAAACTCAACAAGCTCACCAAGAAAAAAACTTTCTTAGTAGGAAATCACAAGGTGAATTGTTAGAGACCCAATGTGATTTGTCAAATTCATAGAAGCATAAAGAGAATTATTAGAGACTCAATATGTTCTATACTCAACTCCCAATCTCAAAACTCAACTCAAATCAACTCAGCTCAAACTCAATCTCAAATCTGAAAACTCAACTCAATATCTGAAATGGATAGGATAGAATGCTTTCTTTCAAGAACATGAAACCCCAACAATTGCCAACTATGCAAAGAATCACATAACAATGATACTCATGTTCTTTTCACCATCAATTAGGGCTTCAACAACAATGCTCATCAAACAAGGTTCAATCAACACCATTCAACTCAAAACACAACCTTGAAGCATTTCACAATCAACATTAGAAAAGGAAACAAGTAGAACTCCTTTTCTCTCCAATATTGTTTGAACAAAAAGCATCCACCAACTCAAATCACAATAGCACAAAACAACTTTTCAAATCATCAACAAAGGTGTAAGCCCAACACTTTAACCAAGTAAAGAATAGCTTGATTATTACCAATTTAATGAAAGCAAATGTCAATCTCAAAGCTGCCCACTTAAGGTTTCACAACTTCACACAAGAAGCAATTTTAACCTTAAAACATCATGCTTTCATTTCCATAATCAACCAAAAGCACTCTCAACATTACAAGAAAAATTTATCCCTTATACACCTTATTTATCCCTTATAGTCTTATCAAAAATAAAATTTATCTCTCATAAGAATGCAATAAGATATTTCAAACAACACCTTCAAAAGATTCTTTTATCAAAATAAAACAAGCTTTAAACTCCTTATAACACCTAAGCTGTTTTTCCCTCTAATAAACTTCCTCCATCCGCAAAATGCACTTAGCAAAAATTAATTTCGAAAATACCTTGGCCAACATCAAAAATCGCACTATGGAGAAATTGCGCACAAATTCTAACACCACCCGTTGCGTCCACTTCACGATGAAAAATCCTTTCGCGTTATTCGAATGCGAAACCTCCTATTCGGGTAGCGCGCCAACAGCCTAGCCGCTACCGGTGCGCCAAAGGTGCCCGGTGAGGTTTAAACCTCACGTTGTTAGCCTTGTTCCTTCTACGCCAGGGATTAAATAAAACAACAGTGCCTCCCTTTCTTCTGACGCGAACAAGAAGACGAAAACTTACGGAGGATTTACGACAAACGACGAGTACAAAAAAATGAACAGCGGATTCACGAAAATGGCGAAGACACAATCGAAGAAGAAATCCGAACAACGGATCACGAAATCACAGCGAGTAACTCTTTTCAAAATACGGATGGGATAATTCTTATTTTCATTGAGGAAGATTTATATGCATTTTTACCATAAGCTCTTGATGTCGGCAAGGAGTTTAACACGTCGACGGAGGTCTTGGCTAGCGCCCACAATCTTAAAACATAGTGCCCACATAGTTAAGACATTTGCGCCATGGGTTAGGAGAACCCATTGCAAACAATAATTTAATATTTATTTAAAAATAATTAAAGGGAACCTTAACAAGGTTTTTAATTATTTAAATAAATACTTCCTCCTGGACCCAAATGCATTAAACTAATGCATCCACCTGTAATCTTTAAACTCGCCAACTTGGGGTTTACAAAAGACCTTTGAAACTGTCATGCCGTAACCTTCATCAAAACAAATTATTTGACATCAAATCAAATTCCTTCAAGAGCTTCTTGACATCGATGACAACTTATACACTTGATCAAGGGCAATGTACCCAATGTACCAAAAATTGCCAACAAATACTAAGCCTAGAGGAGCTCAAAGGATACATTAAAGATTGGTGGACTAGTACAAAATTCCAAGTAACTCTCCTACCCAAAAATTTCTTTTCTATTTCATTTTCTAATTTAGCGGATAGAGATAGGGTAATGGATTATAAATATAATTGGTTTTTCAAACAAAGGGGTGTTTATATAAGACCTTGGACTCCTAGTTTCAACCCCTTTACAAAAGAAGTTAATGGCTTCCCGATCTGAGTGAATATTTATGCTCTCCCTATGGATTTTTGGAAGAGAAGATATTCACCAAAATCGGTAATGCCATTGGCGCATTCCAGTATATATATGCCCAAACAAAAGAAAATGTATCCAGTAAAATTAATATGATTGGCTATTTGGATGGATGTTTTAGTTCTTGGGCCTCAATCCATTACTATCTCCTCAAGCAAAGGGGAATGGATCCAAAATATTGAATATGAAAACTTCTCCCTAAGATGTTATGGTTGTCAACAATATGGCCACCTGAAGAAGAGATGTTCGGTCATTCGATCATGTTTTGATTCTTCCCTGGTAGAGGAGAAGGCCCTCCCTGTATGCGAATAATTCAAGACCTTCAAATGTCTCAGTTCAAAAGAAAGAAATGCATCCTCCAAATGCATCAATTGTCCAACAAGAATCATACAAGCAACAAAAGACTCAACCCCAAAAGAAGAATTTGAATCAGATCATTCATAAAAGCCAAATGGAAATGGTTACTAAAGACCATCCAGACAGTTCCAAGGAAAAGATTAACACCTCAGATGGTATTTTTGAAGTTAATTATGAAACAATTAGCACCTCAGGAGCTTGAAATGCAAAAAAGCATTCTCAGATCTTATATTATCAAAACAATTCTTGTGCCTTGTGTATTCTCCCACATTTTGCATACATGTCAATCAAAGCACTGACAACCACAACATCCGATGAAAAACCGCTTTTAAAGAGTCTTTGATGGATGTATAAACCCTGTTGCGAATCTCCCAGTTTGGCGCATGCCTTGAGGACGCTTGTCGAGAAAAGCCATGTCTTTGGCAAGCTGAAATTATCATATTCCATTAGAAGACGTCTCGTTCAGTCATGCAGTCGAAAACTTTGCGAGCGTCTGCCAAACTTTCGCAGTTGCCATACATGTGGATAAGTCTGTCTTGCACAAATTTGTGCTTGGAGGGGTCAAATTTATGTCCGATGCGGTCGATGAGTGAGTGAAGGAACTTGCCCTCTGACAGGGCATTGTTGGTGATGCAGGTCTGCAGGAGTTGAAGAAATGTTGAAGAGTGTAAAGAGTTGTGTGTATTTGTATTTGTAGTAAGCAAAATGTGTATTGCGTCCTTCAACCGCCCTTCCCGACAGATTTCGACAGAGTTGTATGAGAGTGATATTCATTGCCATTTCTAGTTTAATAATACAACAGAGACGAGAGCTCCACCTCAAATGATCAATAGATCTATTTCAAAAACCTGCCAAAATCCAAGTCTCCCCTGTTCCAAAGTGACGCAGTGGCGCATTCTAAAAAACCCCCAAATTTCCAGAGCCCACAAACTCAAACATTCAGAGCAGAGCTTCTTTCCGTTCGTCTCCAGATTCCGCGCCGCAACACTACTTCATGAAAACCTCGATACCCCTCGTTCATAAGCGTCAAAACCCACAACGATTAAGCAAGAATCCACATTCCCGGCCCTGCTATTCACGTAACTAACGACAATCTTAATTATAATCACCAAGTCCCCGCCTCGTCAGAAACTCCCTAGTGAGCCAAACTGCACATAGGCTCTGCCGATTGAAATATGGGCCGGACAAAATTGTGTAGAGCCTACAGCATAGGCCATTAAGCTTTTCTCCCTTGACGGCTTGTAAAGATTTCCGGCTAAATGTTTGACCGATCATTATTGAGAATCTCCGAGGCAGAGTCTATTTCGCCCAGCCCCTTAAATTCTTAAAAAATGAAATCTTCTTGTCTTTGATCCAGTCGTCCCCTCGTATGAGCTGGTGCAAGTTCCGATTGTGGAAATACTAACCTTCACAAATGGTTAATACGGAAAAACACTTCCTTCCACCCAAGACTCCCATCTGTAAAAAGAGAAAAGGAAAAAAACATCTTTTCCTGAGGGTGGTTGTTTCCTTGTCTGCATTCGACGTGCGGTAGTGCTATGTCAAATTTTCTGTCCGCAAGCGACTTGTTTCATATGAGCGTGGAATTAGAAGGATTCATCCTTGACCGTAAATGTTAAAGCAAGTACCCAATACTTGGACCACAAATTAATGGAGGGCACAATCCAAGATAGTTTTCCCTTGCAGATCCGCCACCTGCAGCAGTCAGGGGCCACAGAAGAAATACCATGCTAAAAATGCTTGGTTCCATGCATGTGACGCCGGCCGAATATCAAATTTTACTTTGGGCAATTACAACTTTCAGGATAGGCCTGTTGGTAGAAATCAAGTATTTACCAGTAGTTCTGAACTACTGTTGATAGATTAAGTGCTTGTTGGTTGGTAGGAAAGATCGAGTGTTCGTTTCAAATCTTTCGATGGTCAGGATCAGTTGGCCCCCTCAGGTTTATAAAGGTTCCAAAATCCAATTATCTTCGTCATTACCCAACGGAATAAAGTTTATAAAAGTTCCAAGATCCAATTAGCTTGTCTTTACCCAACAGAATAAGGTTTATAAAGGTTTCCTTACCCAACAGAATAAGATTAATAAAGATTCCTTTCCCAACAGAATAAAGTTAATAAAAATTCCTTTTGCAATAAGATTTGATTCTTTAAGCAATTCAGTTAAAGGATTCAATTAACTTCATTTTAACCAATAGATTAAGTAAAACTATAAGGTCAGTGGCCTATTATTTCTAATGTGAGACCCTAAAAAAAGAGTTCTCTGGGACATCGATATGATGGGCTGAAAAGCAATAGGCGCAGGTATGGCATGGCCTACCAAGATATTGTGAGATGCGATCAGCTGTGTCTTTGCTGGTAAGAAGATTCGGAGTCATGATGTGTAAAGTTTACAGTGGACAACGAAGGCTTTATCTCGAATGAGGCCATATGTGGTGGTGACCTTTCCTTTACCAATATGTGCAAGATTCTCTCTTTTGTTACGGTATGTTGTGGCTTTGCTGTGGATGACGGCCAACGTGGGATCTCTGTGCACATTAAAAAATTACAGTAATTTCCAAGACTAGTACGGTTCCACTTTAGTTGGTCAAATGTATGGACCACAAATCTTGAATACGGTTTGTACTAATCCAATCCCGTGAGTTGCCCACATGGCACATTAACCGTACGAGATATGGTCTTACCACTTGTTTGCGTCGGCCTCATGGTAGTTCCCCAACTTTGGACTAGGTCCGGATAAGTTCACCAAGTTTGGTGAGAGTCTTATATCTTTGAACTACTAAAATTTGATAACACAAAAATGTGGGAAAAAAAAAATTGAGAGAACAGTTTATGAGATTAAGAGTTTTTTTTTTTAAATTTGGTTAATGTGAGAAATTTTCACGTTTAGGGTTGGGTATCTTTATTCCATCATGATTTCTCATAAGAGGGATAAACTTTTCGGAAAAGAGAAAACCTACAAAACCACTCTTAGGCGACTCGTAGTCATTCCATTTAGGTAATACCACTATTTAAAGGGAAGTCACATAAAATTTATTTGTGTCATCAAAGACAGTAGGGGATGGTTCAAACATTGGACCTCTCAATTATTAGTGTCAAGACCATATTCCAAAAACCAATTGCACTTTGACCTCTCAATTATTAGTGTCAAAGGTCATATTTTAGAAACCAATTGCACTTTGAAGACGCACACGGGTGGTTCGAACATTGGACCTCCCATGTAGTAGTGTTAGGGCCATGTCTTGGAAACCAATTGTGTTTTTCGACGACGAACAAAACTCTTGGATAGAGAGAAATCTCTAGAGCTGCTTTTAAGTGGTCGATTGTGCCATCCCATTCGAGTGTACCACTATCTAAAGGAAAGCCACAAGAGGTTTTTTATGTGTCCACAAAGATAGTACAAGGGGTGGTTTGAACACTAGACCTCTCATTTATCAGTAAACCAATTGTACTTTGAAGATTCACAAGAGGTGGTTCAAACACTGGACCTCCCATTTATAAATGTCGCGGTCATATGTCCTAGAGATCTTGGAAACCAATTGCGCTACAATGATGGACAATGAGATTGAGAGTTATAAGATGGGGTTTGGTGTACAATGCTATTTTCTTATTTATTTAAATTTTGGACATTCTTTTCACACTATTAAAGTTTAAAAACAATTAAGAAAGAAATTTGTTCAACAAAATAAGAAAGTTCAACATCCTCTTTTCATCTTTTGGAGTGTGTTTTTGCTATGTTGATTTTGATACAAAGTTTCTTTGTTTTTTAATTCTCAATTCGTCAAAAAGTTTTTTAGTAAATTCACTTTTAAGGTGTCCTCATATGCAATCCTAATGTTCTTATAGGCTTGACATTCAATGATAATATGTTTTTTTGGTTTCCATTATTCTTATTGTCCAAAAGACATATTCGTTTTAACCATGCCTTCTAAGAAATTGTGCATCTCCTAGTCTCGCATTTGAGATGGTGTAAACTAGATCTTAGTCTTTAAGTATTTTTTCTTATGATTGATCTTTGCATCTATGTCCTTTTGGCTATGGTCATAGTTTGGAAATGTTCTTATAGGCTTGACATTCCATGATAAAATGTTATTTGGTCTCCATTATTCTTATTGTCCAAAAGATATATTATTTGACCATGCCTCCTAAGAAATTGTCCATTTCCTAGTTTCGAATCTAAGATGGTCGAAACTAGATCTTAGTTAGTTTATAAGCATTTTCCCTTCTATTTGATCTTTGCATCTATGTCCTTTTGGCTATGGTCACACTTTGGGCTGACTTGTTGATATATAACTGTTTTTTCCTTCCTTAAATTTTGGGTCCACTTGACAAGTCTGAATCTTTGCATCTATGTATTTCTTTTGGCTATGGTCACACGTTGGGTTGGGTTGAACTTTTTTTTTATGTATAATTATGTTTTTCTTCTTAAATTTGGGTCCACGTGAAGTCTACATTTGTCTCTCACATATTGTTTAATATATATATTTTTTAAGAGTTTAAATTTAATGTTTCATTTATCCATCTAAATGTTGTTTTGTTCCATCTATGTGTCTTTTCTTCTATACATATTTTTTTTATTGTCAGACATGTTATCTTTCATTCTTTATATTTTTTTAAATACTCAAATAACCTTTAAAATTCTTATTTTAAAAAATAAAATCAAATTTAATATTTTTATTTTAAAATTATTTATTTTTAAATCTTTTTATTTATCCCTATTTAAAATTTGATGTACTCGTAAAAAATAACCGTAATAAAAAGGAGAACACCAAGTAAGCAAATAGCCAAATTAACAGGTGACATGGAAATCATGTTGAGCACGTCATAGTCAATATTAGGCATCTTGTAACAGACGCAAAATTTGACCTGTGTACGTTGTGGACATTATTGAGGGGGATCACCTAGTTTTGAAGAGGTGACCTTTGCTTTTATTCCCGTCTTACACGAAAGTGATAGATATTACTTGTGGGCTTTGCATTTCGTTTGTGGTGACGATGTGCCTCGTCATGACAAAACATTTAACAGACCGGACTCAAATCCAACAATAATTGATATTTTATTTTTATCAAATATTTTATCTTTACTTTCCTTGGGGGAGTTACAGTGTTAGTCCTAAGCAAGGTTTTCTTGAAAAGGGAAATGGATCAAATATCAACTTCCTATAAATGGAAAGCAAAGAATAAAGAATAGATACCTATGTTGTGACCCACTAAATTAATATCTTCAATTACTTTACAAAGTTTAGAAAAATATTGAAAAGTTATTTAAAAAACAAATAAATAAGTTTTTAATTAAAATTAGAAAGCAAAGAATAAAGAATAGATACCTATGTTGTGACCCACTAAATTAAAATCTTCAATTACTTTACAAAGCTTAGAAAAATATTGAAAAGTTATTTAAAAAAAAAATTAAACAGGTTTTTAATTAAAATTAGAAAGCAAAGAATAAAGAATAGATACCTATGTTGTGACCCACTAAATTAAAACCTTCAATTACTTTACAAAGTTTAGAAAAATATTGAAAAGTTATTTAAAAAAAAATTAAATAGGTTTTTAATTAAAATTAAAAAACAATTATGGTAAGGTGTTTAATTTTTAAGTTATTTAAACATGGGTAATATATTCTATTATTTAAGAGTAGAGAAAATCAAATACATAATTTTATGTTTTTAAATTTTTATTTAAAAGCTAAAACTAAAAGATAAAGTTATTTACTTTTTAAATTATTTAAACATGAGATAGATAAACTTGAAATGAAATATCTATCTATAAAATGTAGAAAATTAAACCTCATAAATATAAATTTTTATTTATTTATTTTTTTAAAATAAATTATTAATAAAATATTATTTCAACCCTTCAAACAATTGTTTTATGGATACATAGAGGAGTTGGTTACATCTACACTATTTTTAGTAATTGCCAAGTGTAGGGTTTAAACCACATGGGTTGGTCCCAACAAGTCTATACAACCTCATTGTTATCGACTCGACGTGAAGGGGATCACCAATTGCTAGGGTTTTGTACCGTCGTCATCAATCTAGCTCACACTCAAAATATTTAGATCAAACTATTACTACCTTTGCAACATGCATGTCCCAAGGTTTGAACCTAGGTCTCTTCTTGGTAAGTGTCCGATAAGACAGACAACTACCAATCCACCTAGCCCTTGGGGGCTCAAACACTTTAAAGAAAGCTCCCAGATAGAAACAATTATAATGGAAACTCCATAAAGCATAATGAAGTACCTTGAAGAATGTCATACACTACAAAAATAATTAAATCTATAAGGGAGGTGACCAAGCTAAGGGGATCTCTAGTGGGCTCTTTGAATTCAATCTTCGCTATCAACAATTATTAAATTGTAAAGAAAAATCTTAAATTTTTAAAACCAAAGTCATGAATAAAATATTTTTATATAGAAATCAAACATATTAATTTTATATATAATTTTGAAAAAATAAAAATTTTCTTATAAAAATGTACTTACTATTGACAATAATAATAGTCATGCAAATAATTATTTTGGGAAAGGGGTGTAAACCGTACGTGCAATCAAGTAATGGAATAAAGCGATAAATTTGGCTACAATCTTTGCGAAAGGATGCAAACCCTAAGAGCATTCAAGTGTTGAAGGAAGAGGGTTATTCGCAGACTGTCTATGAGAGAGCCTCTTTGGTCAGAAGAAATACCTCTCAAGGATCTTTGGGTTCACGGGTGGATGAACCTCTGCCTTATATCAGGATTTCGAAGGATGAATTTGGGTTGGATCTGATTGATAATGAATCCCGAACAATTATCTGGAAACTCAAGGGCAAAATACTAAGCCTTGAGGAACTCAAAGGATACATTAAAGATTGGTGGACTAGTACAAAATTCCAAGTAACTCTCTTACCCAGAAATTTCTTTTCAATTTCATTTTCTAATTTAGTGGATAGAGATAGGGTAATGGATTATAGATATAATTGGTTTTTCGGACAAAGGGGTGTTTATATAAGACCTTAGACTCCTAGTTTCAATCCCTTTACAAAATAAGTTAATGGCTTCCCAGTCTGAGTGAATCTTTATGCTCTCCCTATGGAGTTTTGGGGAGAGAATATATTCACCAAAATTGGTAATGCCATTGGTGCATTCCAGTATATAGATGCCCAAATAAAGGAAAATGTGTCCAGTAAAATTAATATGAGTAAAGCAAGATTGGCTATTTGGATGGATGTTTTAGTCCATGGACCTCAATCCATTACTATCTCCTCAAGCAAAGGGGAATGAATCCAAAATATTGAATATGAAAACTTCTCCCTAATATGTTATGGTTGTCAGCAATATGGCCACTTGAAGAAGAGATACCTGATCATCCAATCATGCTCTGATTCTTCCTTGGTGGAGGAGAAAGCTCTACATGTGAATCATTCAAAACCTTCAAATGTATGAGTTTAAAATAAAGAATCTCATCCTCTAGATGCATCAATTATCCAACAAGAATCATGCAAGCAACAAAAGACTCAACCCTAAAAGAAGAATATGAATAAGATCATTGATACAAACCAAATGGTTACTAAAGACCATCTAGATGGTTCCATGGATAATATTAACACCTCAAATGGTATTCTTGAAGCTAATTATGAAATAATTGGTGATGATCAACTTTTTGAAAATGAAGATCCTACAAAATGTGTTACAACTAGATATTACCTCAGGAGCTTGAAGTGCAAAAATTCATTCTCAAATATTACCACTCTAAAGGAGGAAGAACCTCTACTACAAAATAAAAATAATCAAACTGATTTCTCCTTGATGGATGATTGTTATGTTTTTTTGCCTTCTATCTATTGGAGGTATGTGTCATGTAATGGTTTTTCTTGTTGTTAGTTCCTTAAAAAAAAGGGTTGATTATGGAAACTTAACAGTTTTAGGAATATGAAGACTATATTTGATAGAAGCGAGAATTGAAATGCATCTAACATAATTATTAGATTAAAGCATGCAAAAGAAATATGATAAAGTAAGCTATTGAAATGATAAATTTGTTAAGTAAAAAGGGGGGTTCTCCTTGTATTCATTAATTTATCAATTCAACGGTTACAATACATCCCCTTGAGGGATTTTCAATGTGATACATTTTAATTTACAAAACTTGAGGAATCAAATCCCTCCATGAGCTTAATGGCGCATTTCCAGGTGTTCTTATCGCAACCCACAATATACAACTATATTTGGGCTGCATTTATTCAACTCCTTAGCTCCTACCTCATGCATGGAATACCTGTACCTACACACAAGAGATTGAAATATGTTAATAGCATATGCGTTTGATGATAAAAACTATGAAAAGTATGCAATAATGAATATAAATTTTATTTTCTAAACAACTCCAAATAAATTGAAATTTTAGTATGATGTTTAATAGGTGATTTAGTAAAGGTTTGAGTAGAAATCATAGTGAAATTGTTAGCATAACTTATGGTTGTTCCTGGGAGGGACAAGTAAGATTGCAATCATAAAAGCATTAATCGACCTATCAAATCTACTCAAAACTTCACTAAATTTGGATATGATGCTAATATAATGCTATAGAAATGAATTACATAGAAATTAGATCAAAATTGTGGGCCAATTCATGGTCGTCCCTAGGAGTTCCAATAAGACTTGCTAACTGTCCCAGGGGGGATGACCACAAAACAGGGTGGTTTTTGCCACCAATTCCACTTGTATCTGATCAATAATCCTCCTAGGGGTCTTGTCATCGAATTTAGGAAACTAACTCTCAAAATTTATGGGTTTTGGAGAAAATGAACGTCTCCTAGAACACCCTAAAAGCACCTTCGATTGAAGAGGTTTCCAAGGCAAATAGGTGGGAAAAGGTTGAGGGAAAATATTGGCAGCACTTCGTGGTCAATAATTGCAAAATCCTCTTTTTTTGAATTAGGTGAAAACACCTCAATTTATAGCCCAAGAGGGCATAGGGGGCAAAGGGGTAAGTTATGGCATGCAAGGCAAGTGTCGCCACTTGGAAATGCCTTTGCCATGCATAGGGTGGAAGAGGCTTCCCATTTAGGGCCTCCAATTTGCAAGTCCTAATGGTCATGACAACCTCCCAATATGTCATGATTGATTTGGCAGGATAAATGGAAGGAATTGATTGCCATTTGTCTCGCCCTTTGAATTTTGAGGGGTTTGGGTCATGGTCGTCCCACCTAGGGATGGTTGTTGGTGGTCATCCTTGGGTGGAACGACCATAAACTGTGACCGTCTTGGGGTGGGACAGTCATGACTATATGCCCCAAAACCTTCCAAAAGTGGGGTAAACCTTCCCAAAAGTGGTTGAGAACCCTTATTAACCCCTAAGGGTTTCCCAATGGGACCATATGATGTCGATAAGAGTGTCACATTAGCATTCTTATATGATTTACACAATTTTAGTGTCTACAAATACCCCTTTTTGATACGCGTTGTGTGCAACAAAACGTTGAGAAAAAATAGATGACTAAATCGTTAAATGATTGAGGTTATTCAGTAACCTAACAAACTTTAGATGCCTTCGTTGTGGAAAGAGCATACATTCTTGGAATCCTTGCTTTTGACATAGTTGAAGGATTGCTTTTGGTATACCTTTTAGCCACACTATAGTGATAGTTGTATGGGCTTAGGGTATACTTGGTCTTGGTTTTTTGTTTCCTTGTAAGTCTTTGCATGGGTAAATTCTCGAGGCTTCAAGGAGACCAAAACTTTGCTTTTTTGCATTTGTTGATTATTTTCCCTAGCGTAGGCTTGAAAATTTATCTTTGGCAAAGATTCTTTTGAATGTATGAAAATTGCACTTTTGAGTGTTTTTAAGTGTTGATTTGATTGTGAATTTGTTATTATAACTACCCCCTCAAGTGACGAGCAATGAGGGCATGAACAATGATAGAGTGATGAGTCGCTTGACTTATATGACTTAATTGGGATAACTGTCAGTTTTACCCATTATAAGATTTATCAATTTTGTGAATATTTTGATCACTTTGGTGATATTTCATGGAAGACTAAATACCTTGTTCTCGTGGGGTGGTCTAGCCATAATGGCCTTCTTAGGGAGTGAAATAGAGACTTTTCAGAGCATCCATGAATCCTTTGAGTTCAATCTTGATCCTTTGTTAATTTTTTCAAATTTGACTTATTTTTGGTGGGTTTTGGGCCCTTTTGTGAATTTTTTTAGCATTTTTTGTAAAAAACATTGGTGTTCGTCGCTGGGTTGGATGGTTGCACATTTTATGGCCATCCAAGGGTGGGAAGATCGACCAATTAGCCGACCATCCCACCTAGGGACGACCATGCCTATTGCAGTGCTATATAAGCCCAAAATTGGGCAAATGGCCTCATTTTTGCATTTCTAACTTGGAAAACTTGAGAGGTGAAGAGGAGGAGGCTATTTTTCTAAAGCAGAGTGCTACTAAAAACATCCCTCAATCACCATGATCCAGCCACAGGAATCGACAAGCGACGAAGACGATGCGAGACGAGTAAGGGTTGCATTTTCTCTTATTCTTTATTAAATGTAAAATTGTAATTAGTTGCACGTTTTCCCATAACATACACTAAATATTGGTTAAATAACCTTAGTAGTGGTTATATGTAGGAATGGATAGCTTTATTTATGTTTTAGATGCATTATTTTTCTATTTTTGTTGTTGTTTTCTTGCTTTTTTAGAGCTATTTTAGGGGTCAAAATGACCCATTTTTAGCAAATTTGGGGGTCATCCTTGGGTGGGACGACTGCCAAATTGGAGGTCATCCCTGGATGGGACAGTCATAAAACTAGGGAAAAATGATCCATTTTTTAGTCAATTTTTTGTATTTTTAGATGTTTTTGATGCCTTTTTAGGGTATTTTTGATGCATTATTAATGCATTGTGGTTTATTTGTTGAACTCTGCTAGGTGGTTAAGAGTCGGTATCGATGTCTGACTCTCTTTCAGACCACTCAAGATCTAATGATAGAGGAGGACTAGAAATGGATTGATGCCATTGGTCTTAAGCATGTGACACGGTTAGAGCCAGTGTTGGGCAATCGAGACTATTTGATCGCCTTGATAGACTTATGGGATCCTCACACCAGCACCTTCCACTTACCTACAGGAGAGATAACGGTGACTCTAGAGGATGTCTATTAGATATTACACATTTCGATAGAGGGTGACCGATTGTATCCACTCATTGATATCGAAGAGATGCGGTTATGTAGAGGTACTTTGGTCGGGATTGGGAGGAGGCAGTACATGACCTCCCTAGCAGAGGTATACTAGTGGATTTATGGTACAAAGTTGATGTACTGACTACTAGACATGCTTTATTGATGACTTTGATCTCCAACATTCTACTACCAAACTCGTCAGATGCTAGGTTCCCCTAGAACCTTTTGGAGTTGGTGTTCACACTTGTGGAGTGCATTGTAGAGCAGTCGCTAGTGATGGCTTGGGGTCCTACATTATTAACATAGTTATATGATGAGCTATATGATATCCGCTATCGTGGGTGGAAGGGCTTAGGGTGTAATTTTATACTATAGGTTTGGGGATGGTAGTATATTGATGTGGATCGGCCACGAGGACTATCGTGGATGACCAGAGCGTAGATGGAAGATAGGGAGATAGGCTGTGAGATTCTATGGTAGCGAGTGTAGGAGGTAGGTCAGAGCCATCACTTTGTAGGTGAGGTTGAGCACTACACAGAGTTCTTTGCACGACTTAGGGTAGAGGATGTGATTTGGAGACACTACAGGGATTTTCCAGTGTGGCTTGATGCTGAGGTATAGATTCGTCGGGTAGATGGTTATTTGGGTGACATGGGACTGATCAGGAGTACTTTCCTTATGCTTGAGTCATGGTAGTTTGGGCTATGCCAAGGGTTACCTAGTGAGACAGTGATTTATCGACACTACAGGGATGAAATGACACATGATTTGTTGATGGTTGATGTATTGGGAGAGGAGTTAGATCCTCTAGTGGACATATTTGATCTAGACAATGTTGATACTACAACATAGTACAAATCTTGATGGGTGATGTGCTAGTGGTGAGGAGAGGGGCCACTAGGAGGTGATGTGACTGTGAAGGCAGGGGAGGCTGATAGGGATGCTGCAGAGGAGGATAGTGATGAGGCTCCAGTTTATGAGGAGTCAGACACTAGCAAGTGATATGTGCATTGTTGAGTAGTAGATGAATGGATAGACCTCCTTAATTTAGGGGGTCTACGATATGACTTTAGTGAGTGTGAATTTTATGATGAGGGTTTTCAAGTACAACTATCGGTATGAGATGCCACAATTATTGAACTATGGGGTGATATAATTAGAGGTATATGGGAGCATGCAGAGGAGATAGCTCTCCTACAGGCACAGGTGTAGAGTGCACAGATAGAGATAGCTACTCTTTGGGCACAGGTTGGATCATGGAGCCGTAGTCATGGGGGATCTAGGAGTGACGAGATAGCCAAGCTATGAGAGGAGGTGATAAAGCTCCAGGCCTTAGTGGGGGACCTCCAGGGTCATTGTCATGAGGAGCGAGCATTCACCCAGGTTTTGGAAGATGAGATAGTGCACCTTAGGGGGTGCATACCAGCACGTCCTTCTGCTAGTAGGTCGTACCAGAGTCAAAGGAGTGGTACAATGCAGTATTCTATGAGGATGGGGGCTCTTAGCACCACATGGAGGACAAATAGTTTAGAGGGTAGAATATTCGAGAGTTTGTTAGAGTTAAAGTGCACTATGTCTCTGTTTTGACACTTGTCAGTTTATACTGACACTTGTCAGTTTATCATATAGGCCTTATGCCTATATATTGTAACCTATTTTTATCAATAATCAATCCCATAAGTTTTCCCTCCTAACATTTGGTATCAGAGCAGGCTTTACCTGCCCTGTGAAACCCCTTGCGGGGGGATTTCCCTCATGGAAATCCTCCCTCCCCCATTTTTCCTCATTTTTTCCTTATTTTTTTTCAACATTTTTTTCGGATACTGAGGGAGTATGCTCTCCATCCTTAATGGATGGATCAGAAACCTGATGTTAAAGAAATTAATGGCTGAAATTAGGGGATAACATGTGTAGATTTCAGACTCATACCATTCGTGAATGCAAAATATTTTTTAAAGTGCTTTGTTTTTTCAGATAAGTTAAATCTTGTTCAGATTGCTGTTGAAGACTCTGCGGATTGTGAAGATGGTGGCGTCGATGAGTTAGTGCATTACCCAACCGAGCAGATACATAGCAGCACTGAAGTGTTTTAAAATCATGAAGCAAAAGCTTTTCAAATCTGATCTTCGAATGTCATTTCTCAGATCTGAAACACCTGGTTCGATGCCTCACAACGGATCAGCAAGGGCGTGATGCCATTTTTTTCATCACCATTGGTGGTAGTATGAGCGGGAGACATCGTAGGGGAGGCAGAATCGGAGTCGTTCCTGCTATTCGTGCTCGCGCCGCTCTGAAACCTACGAGGGGGCCAACAGCATTTGCAGCAGCATCATCTTCAGCTTTGTCATCGACGACGATGACGTCGACGCCCACGAAGAGTTTGACGAACCGTCATCAGAATCATTGAAGATTTCGTCGAGGGTGCGACCCAGTTGGGGAAGATCGATGTCATTTTTTTGACCGCGTTCAGTTTGAATTTCTGCCTATATATTTTTTGGTAGCTTTCGTAGCCGGGGATGCCATCATCTTCATCCGCAGTGCCACCGGCCAACTTTGAGTGGGCGTGCGCAAATCCACCAGGAATACTGCTTTCGCTGCATATCGTCGCTGCTCCGGCAGAGAGTGGGAATGGAGAGGCGGCACCGGTGTCGTTCGCCAAGACACTGACGCAGAGCGACGCAAACAATGACGAGGATTTTTTTTATATATGTCACAATGCAGCTGCGATGAGGCTTAAGAATGGGCCTATGAGCCATCTCAATCTGGAGGGAATTCATCTCCGAAATCGGTGGCCCGGTGCGCTCGACTTTGCTGTTTTGATATGCTACGATGAGGAAGTTGAACGCAAGATGATACCGAGGTCCTCAAGCCACCACATGTGGCTATCCTTTTATTTAATATTGATGCTTTCTATTTTTACAAATCATTGTTCATTTAAAGATAAGTGAAACGAAGAATTTGTTTCGATGCCAATTGATAAGCGAAGATGTGAGATTTTAATATGCAGATGGAGGCTCATCGGAAGCTGTAGAGTCGGTGTTCTATGTTTTGCGAAGATTTCGTTCGAAAAGATGTAGGCAATGGAGCTTCTGCATTTGCCTTTATTTCTAAGAAGGCTCCAGAAATTGAGAAGGCTATGTATTTTTCTTCTTCCTCGCCTTTCGCAGAAGAGAGTGTTAAGGCCTGAATGAAGCGGGGTCCATTCCCGCCATTCCCGTTCTTTGAGTTATCGTTAGCGTTCTCGGCGGCTTCACCCATGCTGGACACAAAGCCTAACAACTAGCGAAATGAAATGAATCTCCTCCGCACCTTTCGAGCCAAGATCTGCTAGATTACGCATTGATTGTTCCCATGCAGCGGGGTGGTGGAAGTGATTATGTGGCGGGGTCCGCGGAGTAAGTTGTAGTCGGCACACTGCTCGTCAATGCCACTTGTTGATGCAAATTTTATATTGATATTTTTGTCCCATTTGCATAATATTATGTGAGTGATATTAAAATAGCATGTGGTCTTGCAACGACAAGTGGGAAGGACCACTTCAATTTATATGTAAGTGAAAGGCATAGATGAAAGTGGAAGTGAAGTGAATGTGGGGCATATGTTTTGTCAATTTTTTATGTTTTAGAATGGAAGTGAAGGCCTAGATGGCCCATGTAATTCCCCTGCGAGGGAAAAATTGAGAGACTATTTTTTTTCCGCCAGAGAGTGATGCCACCATAGTGAGAGGTTTTAGTTGATGTCTTGGAGAGGCATGTTGTTTTTCATTATGATGAAGGCCCCTTTGATAATGGAATATAGGGGTATTTATAGTCGTTGGAAACGTTTTTCCATGACGGACACAATGGTGGTGTCATATTGTAATTTTGAGGCTGTTTCAATTGAGTTTTTTAGCCTCAAAATTTTTCTACCTTGGAGTGCACTCTTGGTTGTACTCGAAACTCCCAAGGTAATTTTATATGTGATCCTTGTAACTAGTGATCTTTTCTATACACTTGGCAAATGCAGTGGCTGGTTACCCATGCATTTCGGTGGGATGACATGGTCACCATAAGGACACTTATTCTAGGGACTACAGACATAGACACCCTAGATTCTATCCGAGGTTTTTTCCGGATCTACTTCTGAAGACTACAGATGAAGACACTTCAGAATATTCTCTTCTATTCTTCTTTCTTCTTCTCCTCCAATTTTGGATCTATGGCTCATTTTATTGTATTGAGTGCATTTTCGGTAGAGACCGACACTCTTATATGGCTCGTTTTTCCTTTCATTAGGTGCATTTTGGTAGAGACCGACACCTTCTAGATTGAGTTCACCATGAGGAGGGATTTCATACTCATGGTGAATCTAGTCAGTGACCTATGAGAGGCAACATCCTTTGAGGATGACCTGCAAAGGCAACAGACCCAGAAGTGGCTGACCCTCAGGCACCCATGATGACCCTGAGGCACTTAGACGGTTGACTCAATGGCATCAGACCCGTGGAAGTGGCTGACCCTGAGGTAATAGACCGAGATGTATACACAGTGAATCTAGCATTATTCATAGTTGGAGAGCCAAAAGAACAGAGCACGAGCCTAGAACAAATAAGAGAGGATGATAGGTTGTTTTAGAGAAGTCAACATTAAGGGGGAATGTTACCTAATGTTGACTTATTTTGTTTTTTCTTTAGTTAGGATAGTGCACTTTAAGGGGGAATGTTAGAGTTAAAGTGCACTATGTCTCTATTTTGACACTTGTCAGTTTATCATATAGGCCTTATGCCTATATATTGTAACCTATTTTTATCAATAATCAATCCCATAAGTTTTCCCTCCTAACAGAGTTCTCATCGGATATCGATTGAGGGTGGGGTGAGAGTCGTAGTGTCGATCCTGCGTGATCATGGCTTTTTGAGACTCTATGGCTCTTTTTGATATTTTGGGATTATGAGGTCTAAGAACCTACTTTATTGTAGCCTATGGGCAGTTTATGGATGATGATGTAGCTTTGGTTCTATACACACACACACACACACACACACACACACACACACATATATATATGTGAATTTTATGTTATCATCATGTATTTCCTTACTGTTGTATGAGATGTATGCAATGCTTATATTTGCTTTATGATGCTTTTGATAGATGCCTACCATGTATGCATGTATTGTAATATGATGTGATTTGATGATATGTACATGTGTGTATGCATAATGTAATGGAATGGATGATTTATTAATGTATATATGTGGTGAATACTAATTGACACACTAGATGCAAGCACCATAGATTTGTATAAAATTTATCTCAACATTGTGATGTTATCATGACACTATGTAATGGCTTATGTAAATGTAAACTAACAAACATGTGATGGCATGATATGAATTGTGATGAATAGTATAATGTTAGATGATGTGTTTGGGATTTTTAGGAGACTCAAACACTCTAGTTACCTAATCACAAGTTGTATAGTAACCATGCAAGACTTTTTGGCAAAGTATAAATCTGCTAATATAACCAAGATATTCAATATCTATATGTGTGCATGTGAATTTGTTACTATGATAACCCATAAAGTTACCTAGTACCAAACAAGATTTATGCAACCTATCTGTATTTAAGATAACCCTACAAGTATCATTATCCTGAGTTTTGTACATAGTTGGTTTAGACCACTAGGCAATACAGGCTACCAAAAGCTAGCTCATCCACATGCAAACATTGGTTTGTACAAAAGCAAGTTTCTTATGTGACATACATATCATCATGCGTAAGGATACCGCCATTGTCAGGCGGGCTTGATACCACCCAACCTGTAATGAGGATCACTTTATGGTTCTCTAATGCTGAGAATTTTAGGGATTCAAGTTCAGTACTCCCTTCTTTTCTTTTATCTTTGAATTGTCAAACGGATTTGCTCATTTTTGTTATGGTGAGCAATGGATTTTAGTAGTGGTGAGAACCACTATTTATTTTACTTTTGCTTAGTGGTGAAAACCACTATTTCTTTTGAATATTTTTAGTGGTAATAACCACTGTTTATTTTTCTCTTTTGGATACTTGCCCCAATTTGACGTGAAGCAAGGAATTTTGATTATTTTGGGTAAGGAAGAACTTGTCCTTTTATCAATTCTCAGCATCTTTGAACCATTCACACAGGGGGATGAGTGAGATAGAGTTTTCTCTTAAGGTAACCTAGACCACTTCGTAGGTTTCATATTTCCTTGTGCTAAACTTGGATGTATTAATGTGAAAATGTGTCAGGATTTTGACATATACAAGGTATAATCTAAGAAACATTCTACCTTCTAAAAATCATGATAGCTTTCTACAAAATCTGAAAAGAAAACTAGAGACAATTGAGTGACTAAAAATCTTAAATATGCCTTATGAACAATGTCTAAGCTAAGGGAAACAAACACAATATGGAATGTGGATGGAATTGGTGAAGATACTATAAATAGGTGGTAAAACTGACTTTGGACAACCTTGATTGTGATAGATGCCTAGTGTACAAACTTGGTGCTAGAAACTGATCAACTCTAAAATACAAAATGCAATGATGTGTATGCCTAATGCAAACAATGTTGTAATGCAATGATATGAAATACAATGCAATGCAATATTTTTGTGTTTTTGATATTTTAATAATATTTTTGGATTTTTGATATATATGTATATATAGTGTAACCAATGGGCTTAATGAATGCCATTGGGGCTTTTGGGTGACCAAAGATGTAACAACCCCTCAAAATCTAGCTTTTTATTTGGCTATTTTATCTATAAGAGTGAGGTACTGCTAATTCATCTATGGATGTAGGGACAAATATCGACATTGGTGGAAGTTGTTCAAAGAAAGATATGTCTTCCGTAGTCGCCAGAAAAGGTTCACCCAATGAAAAGGCAAGTGGGGTATGATGAGCGACAAGATATCTGCCATAATTGGGTTCAAATTCCCAAAGGCAATGCATCCGCTAACGGTCTATAGTAGATGCATTTCATATAGTTGCATAACTAGGCTGCTGGTATACTTTCTTTAAAAAAAAAGAATATAACAACAATATTAATAATATAAAAATAATAATAATTAAATGATAAATAATATATATATATACATAATAAATAAAATAGATCAATAAATTAAGTAGTAATATATATATATATATATATATATATATATATATATATATATTCTTATAACCATTTATATATATATATAACTACATATTATAATGATAAAATAACATAAACATTATGCATAAGTCACGAAGTTTAAAATCGTAGTAAAAGGAAATTAAAAATAAAGTTTAACCTTGGTCAGATTATATTTAAAAGGAGATTAAAGTTAAAATTAAGCCACGACGATTTAGCACCACTTGAAATGTTTTGGGCAAAAGACTTGTAAGTACCTAACAAGTGTACAACCTGAGATACACCTTGCATTCATATAAATTCAATCGATTAAAAAGAATTGGGGGGTGGTTGGTGGAAAAACATTCTGGAAGGTGCTTCGGGGACTAGCGGACGTTTTCGGAAAGTGGACAACAAATTCTAGTAAGGAAGGAAGAAAATCGATTCTCAGAAAGGTTAGCCTCTGAAGCATTCCATTGTGATGAGATAATGCCATGAAATAGTAATGGAATAATTAATAAATTTAGTCAAAAATATGGAATGAATGAAATAAAAGAAGTTTTTCTGGCTCATAATTCTCTGGTGGTCTTAAAAATTTATCTCAGAATTTCATTTTATTCTATGCATTGCATATGGGATGAATGTGTGCATATAGGACCCTAGTTGCATTCATGTTAGTAAATGCCACCTTTACCCCTTTGTTTTAAACCGGAAAACCTTGGTGCGAGGAAGTTTTTAGTGAAGCACAAAAACCAACCACCATTTCTTCTCGAGGCAAATGTGGAGAATTTGATTCTGGATATCTTCTGAATGTAACACTTACTAATAAAACCATGTTGCTGTCCCAATATCTGGTATTACTGTAGTGAAATTTTATGATTTTGTGGTGTGTTTGTATAATGGTTGTGGTTGGATAATAGTTACCAGATTGGTGAAACTTTGAGTATTTCATTGCATTTGTAAGGCATTGTATTGTGATTACTTTAGAAAAAAATTAACACTTGAGGAATAGGGTTACGTAATTCCTCAGGTTGTTTTTTGATATTGGTCTAGGGTATTGTTTATTCATAGGAAAATTATGGGTTAATATGATCGGATGCGTTTGTCTAGCGGCTTGATAACTTGTGGGGAAGCACATGTTAAGGGAACATTTTGTTATGTTGAGAGGAATATGTTTTCTTAATCGAGTTCATGGTATTATATGTATTGTTATATTGTGTAGAGGAAACACAGATTATAGCAGTGGGAAAACCCTAAATTGGTCGAGTGTGTTTGTAAATGACTTGATAACATGTTATGGAGCATATATCAAAATAATAGAGGAACAAAATCATATCTGAGAAATTTTTTTGTAATTTGATGTCTCATATTATAAGTGGTTTTTCTTGTTACATTAGGAAAGGAAATTTTTTATTTAGATTGCCCGGATATGCTTGGCTTGTTAACCTGTTCATGAAATGTATTTAAAAAAGAATAAACTATATTTTGATTTGAGACCTTGTATATTATAACACATAATTTGCATCGTCTATGACATTAGAGAAATTCTAAACTTATTGAATGCATTTGGGTGATGGCTTGATATCATGTCTGAAGGAAGCACTTTAAATTTTGATGCCTTGTGTTTTGTATTTGTATATATGTGTGTTGGGATTGCACTATTAATTTGACGAAAGGGGGAAGTTTATATTAAGCCTGAGAGAAGCATATTAAATTTGATGCCTTGCGATCTGTGTTTATAAATATGAGTTTAGTTTTCATTGTTATTTTATTTACGAAGATAAAAATTGAATTGTGTGATGGACATTTAAATCTGAAGCCTTGTGTTTTATGTTGATAATTCTGAGTTTAGTTGCATTATTATTTTATGAAGAGAACAAATTTTAACTGCATGATGGAAATTTTTAAGTTTAATCTTCCTTTTAATTTGGTCGCTTCATCATGTCTGACCTGTATTGACTGATCACCAAAAAAATTCAAGTCGGTTATCCATTGCCATGTTTGATGGCGCCTCTTGAAACTCCATCTTCAAAAAACTCCTATAATGAGATCCTTGGCAGAATTGATTTAATCTGTAGGGTTAATATTTCTCTTTGTTTTAGACATCTGTTCCTGAGAACTTAGAAGGCATATCATAAGTCACCTTTTGTAGGGATTGGCAAAATGTCGTTGGGTGAATTTTAATTATTTGAAATCTTAATAATGCCATCATGTTCTAGATAAACCAAAGCTCTAATGGAACCTCATTATTATTGTCATCTTTAATTATGAAGTTCAACCACCTTAAATCCATGGAGCGTGATATAAGATTTGATCTCCCTAATCTGTGTGCCATGCATTTGATTTTGTGACAAAGAAATTAATAAAAACTGAATGCAATTCGATTAAAACCAATTAATATCAACACAACCTAAACGAAGTTGGTTTCCTTTCATTCTGTAAGCTTCGTATCCACGATGGTGGGTTATAATTGGTTGTTGCTGATGTTTTGCTTCAATCTTGACTTTCTTTCATATCTACTGAGCACATAAATTGAGTTCATGAAAAGTCATCGCCTGTTCATGGCACCATCACCAAGTCATATTTATGAAATAATAATTACAACAGATCCTAGATTATTCCTAGCCTCGTTGGTTTTCATATAACACATTCCAAGAAATCATCTAATAATTGGGACGTTGGTCCTTGCAAAACATAAATAATTGATGTCGTCCAATAAATGGGAACTTTGGGCCTAATTAATACAATTAATCAGTGTGTTTAAATATTTTATCTTTTAGTTCCTTTGACTTCGATGGTAACATTACGTTCATAGATCAACCTATGGCTAAATGTGTATTTTCTTGAATAATTAATTGATGACTTCTCAAAGTGATTGGATATTCCTTTTTATGAATAGAAATGAAATTCAAAATAAGTTTTTCTAATATTAGTGGTTTAGTTTAATGCTATATCATTGGGAATGGAAATTAATTAAGTTATTTTAATATTATCTACTAGCTCCAAAACTTAGAGTTGAGACCGATTAGTGAAATTGAAAGATAATAATATTTATCTCAAAACTTAAATAAAAAGTTAGAATTATTATACTCAAACTTAGAGATGGTAAATTTTGTTGATAGTTTGAAAAACATTTATTTATCACCATAGGCATTAAAATATAATATCTCTATAACCTTTAATTTAAATGTATAATATGGCAACTTAAACTATGACCTACGGTTGTGGGCTAGACAACCTTGACTTCTTTTGAGATTGTGGTTGTGAAAATCATTTAAATAAACCATTTATGGTGTTTGCGGAGAGGTCATAACCATTTGCAGGGCTCTAATCGTATTTTTGACAGGAAGATCAGAATGAGAGGTAATGAAGAGATGTATGGGCATCACTTCTAGGTTATCCCTGCTAGTATTGAGTGGTGTATTTGGCTTGAATCGGTAATACCAAAAACACGATGGTATGGGACATTGTGTTGGTGAATCAAGGTAGAACATCGGGTAGTTACTAAGGTATTGGTAGACCCAAGATGATCTCCAAGGAAGGTGGATGCTCGTCTTGCTCCAACATGCATGTGCTAGCTCTTGCTTGACTAGAGGTCATGTTAAGACATGGGAAATTATGTGCCTAACCTCTAGGTGATATGGGCCCTAGAGGAGAAACCCCTACCCAAACTTGGAATCTCAAGATTGGAGAAGGAATTTCATTAGAGGTAATCACTCTGATATTTGGCCAATCTCAATCTCATGAGTATTTTGAATGTAGTAGAATGGTACTCATGAAGATGTTTGGCATGCTTATACTAAACTAAAAGTTGAAAATGGTTGAAATTTTTTCTTATGTGCTCGTTTGTGATCCAGGATAACTAAGCAGGTAGGCTTGGGTTGCTAAAAAAAGGCTTATAAATGCCTTTGGGGCTTTTTGGGTTGACCAAAGAGCTTATAGATGCCTTTAGGGCTTTTTGGGTTGACCTATATGGTCGTAGACCGCCTAAGGGCATTTTAGGTTGACCTAGACGGTCGTAGATCACCTAGGGGCATTTTAGGTTGACCTAGATGGTTGTAGACCTCCTATGGGTATTTTAGGTTGACCTAGATGGTCGTAGACCATCTAGGGGCATTTTAGGTTGACCTATATGATCATAGACCATCTAGGGATGTTTTAGGTTGACCTAGATGATCATAGACAGGCTAGGAGAATTTTAGATTGACCTAAATGGTTGTAGACCTCCTAGGGGTGTTTTAGGGTGACCTAGACGGTCATAGACCACCTAGGAGAATTTTAGGTCATGGTGCTCTAATATTTGAAAGGTTGTAGGTGACTGATATTCATGGGTTCAGACTCTTCATTTCCTTTTATGGACGCTAAGCACTAAGTTTTAGGTCCAATATGATTAGTAATGATGTATGGACCTAACCAGTTTATCGCAAATTTATCCTGTAGATGGGGTGGTAAATTTGAGTTTTGTTGGTTCTCTTTTAAAACTAAATTGCCAACCTAAAAGTCTCTAGGGTGGACTTTCATGTTGTAAGCTATCTTAAGGCACTCTTGATAAACACGCAGATTCTCAAGAGCATTCACGTGTCGCTCATCAAGTAAAGTTAGTTGGTCTATGCGAGCTTGTTGCAGAACTCTTGCTTAGAGATGTGCAACGATGGGATTTCTAGCTCTAAAGGTATGATAGCCTCAACACCATACACTAGTGAAAATGGATTCTCCCCAGTTGGAGTCTGAATACTAATGCGATAGGCCTAAAGAGTAAAAGGTAACTTATTATGCCAATCCTTATGATTTTCCTGAATGATTTTCTTCAAGATTGCAATTATTATTTTATTAGATGCCTCTGCTTGCCCATTAGCTTGTGGATAATAGGGCGTAGAAAAGTTGTGATGTATGTATTTTATTTTGTTGTTAGAGCGCGCACCTCTTTGTTCTTAAAGGGTGTTTCATTATCTAAAATTATCTTGGATGGAATACCAAAATGATAAATGATATTATGCAGTATAAACTCTGCGATACGAGGTCCAGTCATAGTGGTAAGGGGAATTTCTTCCACCCATTTTTTAAAGTACTCAGTATCCGTAATGATAAAATTATGACAACCTGAGGAGGCAGGTGAGATTTTCCCAATTAAATCAAACTCTCCATTGTGAAAATAGCCGAAATGATTGAATTGGTTGTAAGTCCTATGAAGGTATGTGTGTCAAATTTGCATGATGTTGATAGTTTACGCACTTCTTCACATAAGCACAATAATATTTATCTAAAGTTGGCCAATAATAGCCCATGCAAAGAATACGCTTTACGATGGCCATGCCATTGAAATGACCACCACATGTACTGTCGTGTGCTTGGGCAATCACCCAAGCCGACTCTAGATAGTCTAAGCAATGAAGGAGGATACCCTTGTAGCTTCGAGGATACATTATGTCTCCAAGTAAGACATGCTTTGCTACCTTATGCTTAAATTCTTATTTTATGGCATGCGATAATCTAGAAGGAATGCTTCCAAGTTTTAAATAATATTTTATTTGGGTGGCCCAATCTTGTTTTAAAGAAGAATCAATTGTATGAATTGTATGATCCTTTTTAGGTTCATATCTGACAAATGCTGATTGAGAGAGAACTTGTAGATATAGCGTTGTGCTAGTATCAAAAGGATTTTGAGGGAACAAAGTCCCCCAAGTGGCATTATTCAAATAATTATGAATTTGAGAGAACCATTCATGTGAAGGCTCAATTTGAATAATGTGGACTTCTAGTATGGAGTTAAGCTCATCACGCTTAATCATGGATTGTGATAGCATTTTAACTTGAATGGTTATGATATCATCAAACGGGTTCTATGGGATTAAAGACCCTAAGGAGACCATTGTATCCGCAAAATGGTTAGATGAATGAGGGAGTGCCTCAATATCATACCATTTAAACTTTACCAAAACTTTATCGACTAGGGCTTTGTAGGCTTGCAATACTGGGCACTTACACTATAATATTCCTTTGACCTGATTAACTATGAGAAAGGAATCATTGAAAATGTTGAGCTTTGTTATTTTCATGGCTATTGTCGTTTGAAGACCTATGAGAAGAGATTCATACTTGACATTGTTATTGCTGCATAGGAAATTGAGTTTAAACAACAGGGTTATTGGAGCCCCTTGCAGTGTGAAAAAAATTATTCCCATGCAACCCCCTTGCATGCACTTAGAGCCATCAAAAAATAGAGTTATGTCAGCCTGTAACTCAAGCTCCTCAGGGTCAGGTGATTCTGAGATATGAAAAACTCCATCATCGGGAAGCTCTACAGTGAGAGGCTGGTCATCCTAGAGGGAAGCCTCTACTAGTTGATCGGCCATGACTTGATCCTTAATTGATTTTTTTCCAATGAACTCTAGGTCAAATTCTGTCAACAAAATAATCCATTTCTTCATGTGACTACTATGGTAAGTTTGACTCATCATGTAACGCAATGGATTCTCTTTTAACACTACATACATGGTATGATTGAGCATGTAACGACATAGCTTTTTAGTTGTGAAGACCACTGTTAAGCATAGCTTCTCAATGTATGCATATTTTATTTCATAGATGACCAAGGTGTGGCTAATAAATATTTAGTTTGTTATTTATGCAATTCATTCTTTTGGACCAACATGGTGCCCAATGCAAGCTCAATAGCTGAGATGTAAAGATAGAATGACACTCCTAGTCATGGAGGAGCTAAGACTGGTGACGAAGCCAGATATTATTTTATCATGTCAAAGGCATATTGACTTTCCTTTTCCCAATGAAATGTGATCCCCTTGTGTAGTAACTTGTTCATAGGTCGACACTTATCCGATAATTATGTTATGCGACCCTTCCTTGCAAGCTACGTAGCTACTTAATAGTTGTGGGGGGAGGCATTTCTAGGATTACCTTGACTTTGTTTGGGTCTACTTCTATGCTTCACTTAGATACTATGAATCCCAAGAGTTTACCAGTGATACCGAATACACACTTCTTGGGATTTAGCCTAACATTATGCTCAATGAGGAGATCTAAAATCTTGCGCAAGACATAACTATGCTCATGGCGTAATAAAGATTTGACCAATAAGTCATCCATGTAATATTCCAAAATTTTATGCATGTAGTCATGGAAGATATAGGTCATGGCTCGTTGGTAGGTGGCACCAACATTTTTGAGGCCAAAAGGCATGACCTTGTAACAAAATGTCCCCCAAGGCATTGTGAACATCATTTTGATTTGATCTTCTATATTAATATGAATTTTATTGTATCCATAGAAACCATCCATAAGGGATAACATTTTGTGTCCTGCTGTGGTGTCTACCAAGGCATCAATATTTGGCAAAGGAAACTCATCCTTAGGACTCGCTTTATTGAGATCTCTAAAATTAGTGCAAATGCAAATCCTCCCACTAGGTTTCTTGATAGATACCATGGTGGATAATCAACTGATATAATAAAGTAGACATCCAATAGTTTTTGCAATTCATCCTTTACCATTAAGGCGACTGTTGGATGCATCTTACGTAGATTTTGCTTAACTTGTTTGAAACTTGGGTCCAGTGTAAGATTATGCGTGACCAAATTATGAAAATAAGTGCAATCGACAATATTGAATTCATATTGATTTGAATATATACAATTGTGAAGTAGATATAGTAGTTCCACAACTACCCAACCTAACTTGGAGAGCGCTAAAGCATTGTTTTATTAAACATAATAATAATATAATAACTTGCTCTTGCTAACCTATAGTTTCTAACATCCCCCCTTATTACATTATTGGAAAATACATAGAGCATTGCAAAATAATTCAAATTTGACACGAGCAAGCACCTTGGTGAAAATATCTGCAACTTGCTAATCAGTGGGAATGTAATGGAGTTGTATGTGCTGCTTTGGAACTTCATCACGAATGAAATGACATCGAGTTTCGATGTGTTTGGTACGATCATGAAAGATTGGATTCTTGACAAGATTTAAAACACCTTGATTGTCGTAAAACAAATGAAGTGGAAGTTTCTTTGGAAGAACCATGTTTGAAAGGATGCGACTTAACCATATTATCTCACAGACTGCTCCACTAGCTATGTGATATTCTGCCTCTGTAGACGATATTGCAACCACCTACTACTTCTTACTATGCCAAGAGATAGAACTAGATCCAAGATGAAAAATGTATCCAGATGTTGACTTGTGATCATCAATGGATCTGACATAATCTGAGTTTGTGTATCCCTGTAGATAGAACTTGCTATTCTTCTTGTACTCCAAGCCAAAATATGTAGTACCATGGACATAATGAAGAAATCTCTTTGCTAATTTCCAATGACTCACCTTTGGTTCGTGCATGAACTATGAAATATAACCTATAGGAAAATTGAGATTTGGCCTAGTATTTGTCAGATATATGAGACTCCCAATCAATTGGCGATAAATAGTGCCATCTACCTAAGGTGATTGATCATATCACGATAGCTTGAGTCTAGGTTCAATTGGAGTTTCCTTAGACTTACAATCAGTCATGCGATATTTATCAACCAATGTCTTGCTATACTTATTTTCTGTTACTCTGATATGATGCTTTTTTTTTAGTCACTTACAAACCAAGACAATAGTGAAGAAGTCCTAGATCTATCATTTCAAATGATTGTTTTAAATTATCTTTGACTACATCAATCATACTCTCTGAGCTCCTTGTTATGATCAAATCATCTACATATAGCACCAAAATCACTATGTCAGAACCATTATTTTTTATATAGATATTTACATATGAAGGACTTCTTTGGAAACCATGCTACACTAGGTTACTATCTATTTTTATGTACTAAGCTCGAGGAGCTTGTTTAAGCCCATACAAGGATTTGGTCAACTTACAAACTTTTGTTCTTGCCCTTCAACAAAAAATCCTTCTGGTTGGGTTATGTACACTTCTTCTTGTAGGTCACCATTCAAGAAAGCATTTTTTACATCCATATGATATAACTTCCACCCAAACTGAGCTGCCATGGCACAAAGTACTCGAATGGTAGTCATTTTTATAGTGTTGAGTGGTATTTTCACACACTTGTGAAAGTACACTCTCCTTTAGGATTTGGACTCCAAATCCCCTCTTGCAAAGAAGTCAAACAAACAACTTCTCCAAGGTCTCCGTTGTATTAGCATTTGCAACTGAGTATTAGTAATCTCAAATAAAGATATTCAATTTAAATGCTTGGAACACCTTAGTGATTGCAAGTAACTGTAAACAAGGGGCAATGTTGGTTTATTTCACCATGAAACTTTAGTGATTGTTCATTGTTTTTTTTTTTTAGATTTTGATATTTTTTAGATGTTTATTTTAATTTCTTGAAAGTTAAAGCTTCTGGAAAATATAAAAAGCAGAAAAAATAAAAAATGAAATACAAAAGATTAAACTTAGAACACATTCAGTCTGATGCTATCCTATTCCGACAAAACCGAAGATATGAGGTTTTCATGCATGCAACCTAACCTATTGGACCTGCAAAACAAGCACAATCCGGATAAGCTAAGTGCTGGCTCCTAGGGTTTTGAATGAGGTTTTCAGATTTAAACGTTCGCATGAAGCAACCAAGAAAAACTTGCATGAACTCCATTTACAAGCCTAAAATCTGAAAAGGGAAAATAGACATTTAATCTTGCATGCAGAAAATGACTCCTTCTTTCTTGCCCATAAGATGCAAATTTTTAAAATTTTCTGTATTAAAAATTTGTCATTTTACAATAACAGAAGTTTCTGGTTTTCCCAAACCAATCAATGGAAGAAAACAACTAGAACAGGTCCAGAGTGGCCCTATTGCCCTCAAATTTGTAACTCTACTTGCGGCAGTTTTCGACCCCTATGCCTGTCTTCGCTTGTGCCTTTAAAATTTTTGCTACGGCACTTTGCTTCTCCTTCCATGATGCTTCATTTCATCTTCTAGATCGCTTCGTTTCGTTTCCCTCTCTTCATTATCTTTGACTTTTATTCGATGTCTTAAACGTTTAATCTTCTAATGTAATTGTAACCGCTTCATAACCCTTACACCTTTATGCCACGTGTTCCATGCTTCTTTACATGTTCCATAATCGCCCCCTGTAAATCGTGACCAAAAATAGCATGTCGCGATATCACGACATTTTTATGCATGCAACTTTGCTCTTCTACCCCATCACAAAAATAAGACATGTCACGAAATCACGACATTTTTTGCCAACAACCTTGTCCGCCATCATGCATAGCAAAAATGAGACATGTCACGAAATCGTGACATTTTCTATGCTATCGCTATCGGATGCAACTTGTCACGAAATCGTGACATTTTTCTCTATCGCTCTGTTTTGTTGCACTTAGCGAAAACGTGACATGTCACGAAATCGTGACACTTTTCTCTTTCGCACCATCTTTCATTTCTGTCACAAAATCGTGACATTTTTCTCTCTCGTACCTCTTCTATCACAAAATCGCGATGCCTTTCATATTCATATCCCTTGGCTGCTTCCTGTCACGAAATCATGACGCTTTCTCTTTGTACCATCTTGTTTCTATCGCGAAATCGTGACATTTCTGATTTCTGACATCTTCCATTACTCTTCTCTTGTTCTTGCACCGCGATTTTACAACACGTCGCGATATCGCGACATTTTCTCTTCATGATGCATTCTGCTGCTCCTAGCCACGAAAACATGACATGTCACGATATCGCGACAACTTTTTATTTTCGGCCACAATGGAGCAACATGTCGCGATATCGCGACAACTTTTTTTCGGTAGCAACGGAGCAACATGTCGCGATATCGCGACAACTTTTTTTTTTGACAGCGATGGAGCAACATGTCGCGATATCGCGACAACTTTCTATTTTTGGCCGCGACGGAGCAACATGTCGCGATATCGCGACAACTTTTTATTTTTGGCTGCGACGGAGCAACATGTCGCGATATCGCGACAACTTTTTCATTTTGTCGCGATGAGCGACATGTCGCGATATCACGACACTTTTTCCTATTTTGTGAAATTTTTGCTTTTTCCTTGATTTTTTAGCATCCAGGCCACTGAGGTTTTCTTTGAAAGCATGCAAAAAAGGTGGGTCCCCAATTTTGGGGTGTGTTGTGGATCAGCCACAACAAATGGTGACTCTGTTGTCAAATGCTCCTGAGCATTTTGGTGAGAACCCAACCTGAAATATACAAGCTTAGATACAAGCGTCAGCACATAAAGATAAACAAATACCGATAGATCAGAAATACATGAAACATCAGAATCATTAAGTATCAGCTCGGTGTGTGCAATGTGTTTCATTCCCTATCATTTGAACTTGATCAACATTCCATTGTCAGTTTCACTTATGATTTGTATGCAAGGCTATGAATGATTTGTGCAGGATTTGATGCATGATGAAGATGCTAGAGATATAACAACTTGCTTTACAAAGGCTCAAACCTTCTAATATCATGAACAAACATATTAAAGTTGTCAAACCCTCTTAGGACCAAATATATGTATAATGAATTAATTTACTAGATCCCAAAGTTGGTTATGTGTCACTACCATCTTGAACCCATGTGCAAGTGTGAGTGAAATCAGAACTTTGGGGAATAGGATTCCCAACCTAAGCGAGATGGGAATTTAACCCTATCCTTACTATTCTGATTTGGAGTTCATTACCTCATCTTGAACAAAATAATTTAACCCGTTATGGATGAAATGGTCAAGCTAGTCTATCCATATGAGCAATCAGTGGTCTTGCTTTTAGACAAGACATGATGCCACGCATGAGCATACTTAACCCCATAATCCATGACTTGGCTTTCATTCATTCTTTTCTCTCTCTTTTTTCTTTGGACCTTTGGGATGACTACCCATCCTTGCTAGGGACATGTAGTACGATCCCTCCAATCCAATATTAAGATGAAATGGAAAATATTATATTTTATTTCTTGGACCTTGGGGATGACTACCCATCCTTTGCAGAGGACATGTAGTACGATCCTTCCAATCCAAGATTGAGATGAAATGGGAAATATTAGTTTTATTTTTATTTCTTGGACCTTTGGGATGACTACCCATCCTTTGCAGAGGACATGTAGTACGATCCTTCCAATCCAAGCTTTATGATGAAATGGGAAAAATGGAAGCTTTGGGGAATCGGATTCTCAACCTAAGCGAGATGAGAATTAAGTCCTATCCTTACTACTCCATGTAGGTCAAATCAGAGCTTTGGGGAGTTGGATCCTCAACCTAAGTTCGATGAGGATTTAACCCTATCCTTACTACTCTAGTTTTAGGCTTTAAGCTTGATGGAAGTGGTAAAAACCACTATTTTAAGGATTATGTTGCATGATAGGACAGACATGAAATATTCTTTTCACCTCACCTTTTCATCCAAGTATGGTTTTGACCATTTTGCTCAAGATTCTTTTTAATGTGCATGGAATGTGCTTGGTTCAAGATAGTTTGGGCAGCGAGTTCCCAACCTTAGGATCCTTTTAATATATGTTATGTAATAATCCTAAGAGGATTCAACACCTTCTCAATAATTGCCCATGGAATGAAAATGTAACTCAGATGACATGTATATGCAATGTGGAATATGACATGAGATATGAATGCATTGCTTCTTTTGGAATATATCATCTATTTTACCATAATGTGCAAAACTGACAACTTCATGCATCACAAGATTCAAACGATATTATTTAAATGTTTGTGTTACTTGTGGAGCTTTCTACAACACAATTCCAATGTTTCATATTCTCCCGATTTTAGGCATAAGTTGACATCTCAAGTTTTCTTCTTTTTTTTTTTTATTTTTATTTTTTATCAAAACAAACTAAACATGTCAAATGAAATCAACCACACAACTTAAATCCTAATCCAAATAGCAATCCAAAAATGAAACTTGAAAGCACAAACCCAAACCAAAACCAAAATCTATATACAATATAGTACAAGATGATGCCAAGCTTGGACTATTACTTTCCTGGATCCCAAACATGATTAGAACACTTCAACAAAAATATAAGGTGATATACATGCCAAGTGTTGTAGGAATCCACCAAAAACAATATTAGACCACACCATGCACCAACTTTTAACTTCCCTTGCTCACCCCACCAATTAGATTTAATTCCATTAGTACTCTCATAGGTGAGCGTTAAAATACTAAAATGATTAGACAATAAATGATATTCAATTTTATCTTGTCTATTCTTGAAAGTATCAATTTCATAGTTCGATTCATGATTTAGAACTAGGCTCTCTTTATCCAAAATGAGACTTTGTAAGCAAGAGCCTATTTCTAAAAATTTTAAAGCCAAATCATTTTCCAAATTTGTAGGCCAATCAAATTTGTGTAACAGATTTGCAAGCATCTAGGATATTTACCACATTGAGATCATTAGGAGCTTTTATCCTAGGTTCAAGAATTAATTGTTGATGAATTTGATTTAGCAATTTAAATGCATCAAGCTCCTTTTCATTCATTAAAGTAATGTTATCAAAGGTGTGGTTAGGAATTAATCCTTGTTCTTCATTCACCTTCAATGGCATTTCATCATAATGTAGCACTTGTTCTTTCTCCATGATTTGTTTATCAAAGGCACCAAACTTAGGTACCCAATTGAACACGTGTCCATCCCTTTCAAACCATAAGTCTTGTCTATCTAGGGGTGGGTTAACTAACATATTTCCATGATCAATCACTTGGGTTGTTTTGGATAACGTGGGATTTTCAATTGGATCATCAATGATATCAAACCCAAATGATTTAGGTTTTGTAATTTTCTCATTTTGAAATGACATAATCGTTGTAGCACAAGTAAGTGGATCAAGAGTTTCAACTTCTTTTCTTTCAAAGGAATCTAAAGCAAGTGACTCTCTTTCTTGATTCATGATTGTAGAATCCTTATCATGCTCCAAAATTTGATGAGATTCGAATTTCTCTTCCAAAAATTTCTCAAATTGTACAAGATTTATAGTATCCTCATGTGAGGAAGCAATTGAGTTATCCTGCATATTAATTGACACAACAAGTTTGTTAGAAGATTTAGATTGATAATATTCTTCCCATTTCTTCCACGAATCATAGTAATCATCTTCCAAGTTCAAGTTGTGGCGTTCAAGTATTTCTTCTTCATCTTCTGATTCATCAACTCTGTTTCTCATCCAACTCATCTTCACCTTCCTTAGATGGTCCCGTTATTTCCAAAAGTGGGTTATTTCTTGAATTCAAATTGGTAAGGCTATCATAATCCAAATTTGTAACCCATGATTCAATTTTATCACAATTTGGAAGGTGTGGATCTTCTTGGTCATCACTTTCGAGAGCATCATCCAAAGTGCCTTTCGAGAACAAGTGGTGAAATTCGATTATGTCTTCAACTTCATTTGTTGATTTTATTTCAAATTCATTTTCAGCCACTTGTGATGACTTAGGAGCTTCTACAATGGGATCGATTTTTGAATTTCGTGTCATATAGTTGCTCCAATCCTTTGCAAGTACATCTGCCCAAATCATATCCACATAAGTTTGTTCATCCAAATACTCCTTTTTGGGTAATGATTCTGGATATTTATTTTCCAAAACAAGATGGTGATTATTTGATTCCAACTTCTTGTTACCCATCCATAGAATTTCTTCTCCAAAATCTTCATGCTCTTCAAGACATTTCGAATAGGTATTCACTTCAACGTGAGTCACCTCAAAATTTCTTGTATCACTTGAAGAAGCATAACATGAAACATCATTAAGATCGGCATTACGAATTTTCTTATTAGGATGATTTGGATGCATACATTGATGTGCTCGTTTTTGTGATGGAACATGCCTACATACCTTCTTAACCACTTTCTTTTGCTCTTTTACTTTCGATACGAACTCTTTGGGTTGAGTGGTAGAAGTAGTAGGATTAGTTGGATTAATATCCATGGACGAAGCTTGAACATTTGTTGCAATGGTTCCATGAGTGACCACATGATTCTCTAATTGAGGCATAGTTGGATGGATGGAAGTACTTGTATAAGCACACGTGGGAGCATAAGTTGGTATGGTAGGATAAAGTTGATTGTAGGGAAAAACATTTGATATCAAATTTTGTTGTGCCCATGCTTGATTTACCATCGAGGCTTGATTGCAAGCCCCTAGTTGTCCTACCATAGTTGATTGCTCCATTCCATAACCTTGTGGCCTCAATTGTTGATCTACAATCATAGCTTCTGTGTAGGCCGATGCAAGATCGGTAACCAAGGGATTCATCCTAACAAATATGGCAAACAATGGATCCAATGCTCGAAAGTATATTTGAAGAGCACCACTTTCCTCAATAGTATAGGGAGAAATTAGTCTCGCATAAAGTTTTTGAAATCTCAAGTTGAAACTTCTCACTGGCTCATTAGGTTCTCTTTTGCAAGAAGCAAATTGTTGATATATCGTGAGAGGATCAATGAGTAACCTAAATTGATTGATAAAATTATCTTTCAATTGAGTCCAAGATGTAATAGAACCAACGGGTAAATTGATGTACCAATCATATGCCACCTCATCTAGGGTTCCAGGAAACATTCTACATGCCACATCCTCATGTTCAACATTCCATCTGACTAGGATATCCACATAGGCTTGAATATGTTCCTCGGCTAATGTTGGACCATTGTGTTTAAACTTGGGCAAATGCTTTTCTACATTCTTGGGTAAATCATGAAAATCTCCACTAATATTCAAAGGATTAGCATGTATCCCATACCACGTTCCTGCAGTTGTAGCCATTAATGAAACTCAGAGAATAATTTCAAAACCAATTTGTTAGTCATGAATAAAGAAGGAACCATGACACAGCAATATTCTAAAAATGTAAATTAGTTTCTGGTTCACCAGATCGCATATGCGCAGGTGAAGAGCATACTCCTAGTGTTGTAGGCTTTCTGATTCACAAGATCGCATTACACGCAAGTGAAGAGCATAATACCGACAACCAATACATTTTAGACAAAATAATTCCCTACGAGTGAGCATGAAATGACTAGCAAATATCAAACCTGTAACGTGTTAATAATCATGTTAGCATCAACCAAGCAATGTATCCATTAAAATCAAATGAAAGTAATTGCATGGAGACAACCTCGTTAGTCAAGAAATTTTTTTTATTTTTTAAATCCAATCACGACACATTATTCCTGTATGAACAATCAAAAAACGTTAGAACAATGCATAGCAATTCATGTCCTCCTTTTAACAGTACAATGTTGTATTGTTAAAAGAGGGCTAAAGATAATAACCAATAGGGCATGAAATATTCAAAATTTAAATCCCTATAGCATTTAAATCACACTGAAATAAACCGGTTCAGGCCCTCCTTCTAGCGCCAAAATGTTGAGTGGTATTTTCACACACTTGTGAAAGTACACTCTCCTTTAGGATTTGGACTCCAAATCCCCTCTTGCAAAGAAGTCAAACAAACAACTTCTCCAAGGTCTCCATTGTATTAGCATTTGCAACTGAGTATTAGTAATCTCAAATAAAGATATTCAATTTAAATGCTTGGAACACCTTAGTGATTGCAAGTAACTGTAAACAAGGGGCAATGTTGATTTATTTCACCATGAAACTTTAGTGATTGTTCATTGTTTTTTTTTTTAGATTTTGATATTTTTTAGATGTTTATTTTAATTTCTTGAAAGTTAAAGCTTCTGGAAAATATAAAAAGCAGAAAAAATAAAAATGAAATACAGAAGATTAAACTTAGAACACATTCAGTCTGATGCTATCCTATTTCGACAAAATCGAAGATATGAGGTTTTCATGCATGCAACCTAACCTATTGGACCTGCAAAACAAGCACAATCCGGATAAGCTAAGTGCTGGCTCCTAGGGTTTTGAATGAGGTTTTCAGATTTAAACATTCGCATGAAGCAACCAAGAAAATACTTGCATCAACTCCATTTACAAGCCTAAAATCTGAAAAGGGAAAATAGACATTTAATCTTGCATGCAGAAAATGACTCCTTCTTTCTTGTCCATAAGATGCAAATTTCTGAATTTTCTGTATTAAAAATTGGTCATTATACAACAACAAAATCTCTGGTTTTTCCCAAACCAGTCAATGGAAGAAAACAACTAGAACAGGTCCAGAGTGGCCCTATTGCCCTCAAATCTGTAACTCTACTCACGATAGTTTTTGACCCCTATGCCTGTCTTCGCTTGTGCCTTTAAACTTTCGGCTACGACTCTCTGCTTCGTATTATGATGCTTCATTTCATCTTCTCGATCGATTCATTTCGTATTCCCGCTCTTCATTGTCTTTGACTTTCTGTTCGATGTCTGAACGTTTGATCTTCTCTGTGAACTGTAATGCTTATGTAGCCCTTACACTTTTATGCCACGTGTTCCACGCTTCTTTGCATGTTCCATAACTGCCCCCTGTAAATCATGACAAAAAATAGCATGTCACGATATCGCGACATTTTTTGCATGCAACTTTGCTCTTCTACCTGCACCGAAAACAAGACATGTCGAAATCATGACACTTTTCTGCCAGCAGCCTTGTCAGCCTTCATGCACAGCAAAAATGAGACATGTCACGAAATCGTGACATTTTTATCTATCGGGCTATGCAGATGCAACCTATCGTGAAATCGTGACATTTTTCTCTATCGCTGGGTTTTGTTGCACTTAGCCATGAAAACGCGACATGTCGCGAAATCGCGACATGTCGCAAAATCGTGACACTTTTCTCTTCTGCACCATCTTCTACTTTTTGTCGCGAAATCATGACAATTTTTTCTTTTGGGCTGTCCAATTGCTTTCATCCGAAATCATGACACTTTTCATCTTCGTATCACTTGTTGCTTCATGTCACGAAATCATGACACTTTCTCATTCAGTACCATCTCGCCTTCATCGCGAAATCGCGACGCTTTCTCTTTCTGTACCATCTCGTTGTTTCCTATCGCGAAAACGCGACATGTCGCGATTTCGTGACAACTTCTGCATTGACTCTTCTCTTGCTGCCTTGCACCGCGATTTCACAACATGTCGCGATATCGCGACATTTTCTCTTCATGATGCATTCTGCTGCTCCTAGCCACGAAAACGCGACATGTCGCGATATCGCGACAACTTTTTATTTTTGGCCGCGAGAGCAACATGTCGCGATATCGCGACAACTTTTCATTTTCGGCCGCGACGGAGCAACATGTCGCGATATCGCGACAACTTTTTATTTTCGGCCGCGACGGAGCAACATGTCGCGATATCGCGACAACTTTTCATTTTCGGCCGCGACGGAGCGACATGTCGCGATATCGCGACAACTTTTCATTTTCGGCCGCGACGGAGCGACATGTCGCGATATCGCGACAACTTTTCTTTTCTGGCCGCGATGGAGCGACATGTCGCGATATCGCGACACTTTTTCTCCTTTGTGATATTTTGCTTTTCCTTTGATTTTTTAGCATCTGGGCCACTAAGGTCTTCTTTGAAAGCATGCAAAAAAGGTGGGTCCCCAATTTTGGGGTGTGTTGTGGATCAGCCACAACATATAGTAGGGGTAAAAGTCTCTTCATAATCTATTACTTCTTTCTGAGCATAGCCCTTTGCAAAAATTTGAGATTTATGCTTATCAATAGTACCATATGCCTTATACTTTACTTTGAACATCAATTTTCAACCGATGGGCTTCTTTCTTGAAAGTAGATTTACTAGCTTCCATGTATGATTTTTCATGAGAGATGTATGTTCTGCTTCCATAGCAGCATTCCATTGAGGCTCACTAAGTGCATCTTGAACTGTTGTGGGTTATTTTTCATCCAATACTATCATATAAACCCTCTCATCCTCCATATTTGTTTTTATATCTTCCTCTACATCTACATATAGTTCCAATATTGCTTCCCTACTAAGCAATATGAGCAAACTAGCAATGTGGATGAAAGGTTGGGAAGTCCTCTCACCATCTCATATTTGCTCAATTCGAGCAAATATCCAAAACTTAGATGCCCATATTGCTTGTGCCATAGAGAAGTAGCCTCCTTGGTAGTTTTTTCCAGGGCAACATGAGGCATTGAAATGACATATAAAATGAACAACCCATGCTTGTATGATCATGTTGCTACATGTTTACCTCTTCTAGTTATAAAATATCTCTTCTTGCCTTTTGCAACACTAAACATAACATCCATGTCTTGATCCAACACTAAGGGACTAACAATAAATTATTAGCCAATCTAGGAACATAGAGTACCTTCTCAATCTAACATTTTCCATTGGGAAGAGTGACAGAAACATCACCTTCACCTTTCACTTGGTAAGTTTGATTGTTAGCAATTGTTATTGGCTTACCTTACTTTTCTTCAAATATCTCAAACCAAGATCTATCGCTAGTCATGTGCTTATTAGCACAAAAATCAATATACCATACAACATTTGTCTGCTAAGATGAAGTATGAGTCATGTGCACCTTGTGTGCTCACTCAGATTTTGAGTCCGAGTCTGATTCTTCAAAATTGGAATCTGAATTTGATTCAACATAAGCAACATGCTCCTTGGGTTGCTTATGCTTTTTCTATGATTTGTATTTCCCTTTTTTCTTCTTTTTGTGATCTTGGTCATTCTGTTGTTTGTTCTTAAACCAACACTTGTTGGTGTCATGGTTATTCATATCACATATCTTGCAATATTGGTTGTCTTTTTGCTGATATTGTTTCCCTTTTCCCTTTGATGAAGATCCTCCTTTTTTAAACTGGCCTTGTTTCTTACACCCTTTGTTGGTGTAGAGGACATTATCTAGCACTTCATCCTTTTGAAATTGATTTGCCTCCTCAATTTGAAGTAAATTTACCAATTCCACAAAAGATACTTGTCTACCAAATACATTAAGAGAGGTTATCAACACCTTATAGTAATATAGCAACGCTCTAAATATAACTGAGGTAAAGAAAGTATCATCCATTGGATGTCCCATAGCATTCAATTTGGCTTTCAATTCCACCACTCTGCATAGGAATAGGCCAACTGTCTCAACAGATTTCATACTGAGTGTATATAGTTGAGTTTGAAGGTGTAGAATAGTAGATTGATTCTTACCTTCATAAATAGTAATCAAAGCATCCCAAGCTTCCTTGCTAGTTTTAGCATCACAGATATGAGGTTGGACCTCATCTGTAGTAGCAAGCAGAATAAACATGAGATATATTTTGTCCTTCTTATCAAAATCTTCTTGATATGCCCCTACTGTTGTAGGATTTTTTGTAGTGCCAGTCACTACATCCCACAAATCTTCTACTTGAAAAATAGCACGCATATTTGTCTTACATGGTGAGAAGTTAGAACCTTTTAGCAACTATAAATATGATAGATATTTGTGAACAGAGGACATTGTGAAGATTCATTATAACACCAAATGGTCCCCCTTTATTTATACCTACCAGGCCTCTATACTGAAACTCCTCTATATATACCCGCCCTTACATGAGGGAGACTATAAGTATATAAGAGTAGAATGATACGTGGAACTTAGGTGATACTGAAAGGGAATTGTTTTGTTTATGACACCTACCATAGAAGGTCTTTCCTCATGAGTGGGGTGTAACTTCCCCTAAACACTTTGAAAATCACTTCGTCAGGATTTATGTCTAACAACAATAATGATTAGGGTATACATAGAGTGAATATCAAAACTGGTTTGCCTTATTTCTCTCTGATGATTGATAGAAAACAAGCTTAGTCATAATTGTTGTAGCTATATTAGGCGTTAGATATAGTATTCTAAGCACGATAGCATTACCTGTAAGTGTGTACCAGAGGTATCGTAGATATCAAACATTGTTTTGCAATAAATTGCACAAATAGGTGTATAAATTTGGGATCTTTTCTTTTGCTTTATTTTATGATTGATAATGCAAGAAAACAAGAAATTTAAATGCAAAATACAACCACAAATGCCCACAAATTTAACTACTTTAGGTGTCGGTTTCCATCGAAAATACACCTATTACAATGCCAATTTTTTTTCAATTTTATTCCCCCCTTTGTCTTAGAATTTTGCAAAAAAAATGCTTAATATCCCCCATTTTTGTTGCAAAAGAAATAATGAGGAAATAAATGTATATGGGCCCTTCCTAATTCCTAAAAAAAACTTATCCCTCCAAAAATGCTTAGAAAGGAAGAAATCCAAGTATGGAAGAATACCTCGAAAAATGCATCTTACCTGGCTTGATGTAGAAAAATAATGCTCCTTTTCCCTCCTTGGATAGAAAAATGCCCCTGGTGTGCAAAAAAATGACCCTCCAAGGTCCAAATTGGTTAGGCAAAAAGTTGCAAAAAATTAACAAAAAATTGTTGGGTGTCAACATTTCTTGCTAGGGTGTCAAAGTTTCTTGATTAGGCATCACTTTGCTTCATGGGGCATCATTGGCCATCGTGGGGCATCACTTTGCCTCAAGGGGCATCATCGGCTATCGTGGGGCGTCACTTTGCCTGGAGAGGCATTAAACTACGTGACCAGTCAACAAAAAAATGAGTCATGGGAATTCCTTAGCAGGATTTGAACAACAAACCTTGTCTGTAGCAGCAAATAGCTTAACCAACTGAACCAACGAATATTGTGAATAGAAGGAAGCAGCACCTTAAACTTATCCCAAACAACAGATAGGTTTTATTTTTAAAAAATTTGGAACATTATCCCACATGCATCAGGTTCATGCCTCATCATTGGGATTTAAGGTGGAAGGTGCAAGTATTGTGGTGACTGCCTTCGGGCGGTCACCCCCCCAGTATTTTGCCCCTACCAACTGCACCACATCACCTTATAAAAATGTGCCTCCTATCGACCATGAACTGCCATATCACCTCCTACCAATTTGTAGCCCTCGGTATTCTTGTGGGGGGGGAGTTTGTTAGCTTCCTTACCCAGTCAGTATAGCCTCGGTCTTCCTGTGGTCTTGCATCAGCATTGAGCCTGGTCTTCCTGCGATCTTGCATCAACATTGAGCCTGATCTACATCAAGGATTGTTGGTCCATGTCTCGATCTGCATCCACATTTTTTACCCTATGTTCACCAAGAATTGTGTATTCACCAAGAACGTTGTAGTGGAGTGGTTATTGAACTTAACCACCTTCTCCAATCGCTAACCGCTATCTTCTCTAGGTGCCTTAACTTTAGCTCTGATACAATGTGAAAATCAGTGCAATTGATAACATTGAATTCATATTGATTTGAATATATACAATTTTGAAGTAGGTATGGTAGTTCCACAACTACCCAACCTAACTTGGAGAGCGCTAAAGCACTATTTTATTAAACATAACAATAATATAATAACTTGCTCTTGCTAACCTATAGTTGCTAACACAAATTAATATCTAGTCTTGACATATCTTTATGTCCAATCAAAAGCTTCTATCTTCTCTGTTAACATCTTTGTATAATCAGCTTGCTCATCAAGGGATATACCTTCCCCTAATTTGATGTTATAGGGATTATCGAGATCTGCACCGATATCCCTATCAACTGTTAGCTCAATTGACATGTGTTATCCATCTTCCAACTGATGTGGAATAGGGATTAAGATAATGTCATCAGCTGGGTTTACACCATCAATTGGTAACTCATGCTCAACCTCAGCTTGGAAGACATTTTGAGTAGTCCTTGGAGAAAAATGAAATGGTTGTAAAATTTCCTCGCAAGACCAATGCTCTGATTGGGATGGGGGAGAATCTCCCTGATCAAATTCAATTGCCTCAACATCGAGGTGCAATGGATTTAATGGGTTATTCATATTTCTCAATGGTGCATTAAGATCTATGGAAATCATGTTGATGGATGCATGATCTCCCTTGGATGGGTGAGTGACTCTAGAGATCTGAGGTTGTCTCTTAACTCATGGGGGTGGTTGTGGTGGAGGTGGAATGACCTACAATGATTAATGTGGAAGAGAATGAGCTTGCTCTTCAAGTGGTAAAATCTATCGCCAAATAGGATGTTGTACTAGTAACATGCAAAGATAGAACTCTTCTTCATCATCCAAAGGGATAACTTGATCGTGTTCCTCATCTAAACTTGGGTAATTGATGGGAGCTATGCCATAGTCTGATTCATCATTTGTTGTCCATTCATGAGGAGGACCTTGATCCTCTTCCTCACTATCATATTGAAGGGTGTGTGAACTCTCTCCCACTTCGTGAGGTTGAGAAACATCACTGGATAACCCTTGATATATCATGTTTATAGAAAAGTAATCTCCCAATGAGTGGACATGATTTGGATTGGCATAGTGATTACGTGTAAGCTCATCCATATAATTTAGAACTAGTTATTCCAAATCCTCTATGAGTACATCTAAAGGTACTGGCTTGTTGTTTCCCAACCCAGATTTATTATATGGTAACTTATATTGTAGCTGACAAGGAACACGAGTACCCTATTCATACAACCCTAGACCAAAACTATACCAATTATAGCAATGCAGATATCATATGGTATAGTCAGGATTTTATATGTAGTTTATATCCTCAGAGAAAGGTTCATCATCTTCTTCTTGCTGAGGAACTAGCAACGTTCCATAATCGATACCCCCATATATAAAATTTGTTTGGTTGGACGATATACCTAGAGGCACGATTTTGCCTATGGAAATATGTGATCATCCCATATCTTGCACTGTCTCTATGGATGGAACTATTCTTCTTGACTAAGTACTCTCCTATCCTTGTACTAGCGATATGGATTGTAACATGGGATGATGAAGCTAGAGGATATGGAAGTGATATTTGAGATGACTTAATATGTACCTCTTGAGATGGTTCCTCTTCTACTAGAATAGGAATATCTTTCGTAGAGATAGTGGAAATTATGGGAGGGATCTCATCGATTGGCCTCTTTGACATGTTCCTCTACGGAGGATCTGACTATGATGAAGTCTTATCTAAAGTTTCCAATGATGATGATGGTATGTATGAAGATAGTAATGGTGTAATGGAAGGTAATGGATATGGGAGTGGACTCTGAATGGATGTGTTCGATTGGAATTCCACATGAGTTGATGGTAAGGTCGAGTCAGGTATTTTTTGCACCATGTTGCAATACTTAAAGAGCTCAAGGTTTACAGAGACTACATACCCTTCGTAAGTATACTTTAGACATTGGTGAGAGATGGAAGGGACACACTTCATATCCTGGATCGAAGATCTACCTAGCAATATGTTGTAGGCCATTGCACCCTCCAAAACATGACATAATATCAGTATAGTTTTGCGTCCCACCTGGATGGGCAGGACTATAGTTTCGACTGTGGAGCATATCATATTATTGAATACTTAGAGGATGTAGGTGGATACCACAACATGAGATGTTGGAAGTCCTAGGTTTTTAAGAGCACTAGTAGTTATTATGTTGCTTTATGAACCAATGTCTATTAGAACTTTCTTATAGGGTATGTCATTCACACATGCAATGATGTGTAAAGGAGGGTCCACCACATCACTTGTTATGGATTTGAGTTCATGCTCATGGAACATGACCACTGGTTCCTTACATTGTTGCACATGCCCCACAAAATTGATAAAGGAGTTAGAATTCTTGGGTTGCAACTCTATCAACTTAAGAATATCCATTAGAGATTCTCTATGAGGTGTAGATTGTTGAATAAGCTCGTATATGGATAATCTAGCTGATGTTGTTCTTAAGCTTTGTGCAAGCTTACTTTTTATTGTCACTATCGACCTAAGAATAAGGCTCTGTACTAGAGGTGGTGGAGGTTGTGATGTTGAAGGAGCATCGCTTGAAGTTGTAGGTGGTGCAACTTGACTTGGGTAGCATCTATTCCTAGTCACAATACTAACCATCCCGACGTACCCTTGTATATGGGGTGCCATCTTGACCTCATTAATTTTTATAGCAGGAGCTGCCTATACCTCATGAGTAGGTAATGGGTCTTTGAAAACACCCATCTATTGATTATTTAGGGTGAGAGGATTATCCACTTGGATTTCATTCCTCTCTATCATATCCTGCACTAGGTTTTTAAAACCATAGCACGTAGGCAATTCATGGCCATTTTTCCTATGATATCTACAAAATAGCTCTTCTCGACATCCCATAGGCTTTTTATTACCTGTATTTAGGTCTATAGGCTTGATTTATGGTAGATTAATCATTTTGACAACTCACAGATGATCGAATAGGGAGTCCATTGACTCAGTGAAGAGCATAAATTATCACCTAGGGCAATGTTGCTAATTTTGGCCCTGATTTGCTTGTGTATTATTATAACTCATAGGAGGAGGTTGGGCCTGATAATTTACCTTTTGAGGAGGCATCATTTGTGCATACCCTGGGACATTAATGGCCACTTTATTGATCATTTCTGTCTTTGATGGTGTCAAATTTCTCTTTGGATTTTTAGTCCACTCCTTGCGAGGTTTTGCTATCTCCCCATCTTGTATTTTTATCTCTTCTATGGTTCTAGCCTGTGCTAGAGCATCTTCGATGTGGGATATTGTTGGAGTTGTAATAATAAAGATATCGATTTTAGAAAAATATTTGCAAACATTCGAGTCAACTCGAACACTAGAAATAGGTAGGGTAGCTTAGCTTGGAGCATTCATCACCTGTTCCCATAGTCAGTGATAGACTCATCATCATATTTTTTTAAACCTGTAAGGTAAATTAAGGTCACCTTCCTCTTGGTATTGAAGGTGAAACGTTCCAATCATTTTGAAAACTCACAGACGATCGAATAGGGAGTCCATTGACTCAGTGAACAGCATAAATTATCACCTAGGGCAATGTTGCTAATTTTGGCCCTGATTTGCTTGAGTATTATTATAACTCATAGGAGGAGGTTGGGCCTGATAATTTACCTTTTGAGGAGGCATCATTTGTGCATACCTTGGGACATTAATGGCCACTTTATTGATCATTTCTATCTTTGATGGTGTCAAATTTCTCTTTGGATTTTTAGTCCACTCCTTGCGAGGTTTTGCTATCTCCCCATCTTGTATTTTTATCTCTTCTATGGTTCTAGCCTGTGCTAGAGCATATTCGATGTGGGATATTGTTGGAGTTGTAATAATAAAGATATCAGTTTTAGAAAAATATTTGCAAACATTCGTGTCAACTCGAACACTGGAAATAGGTAGGGTAGCTTAGCTTGGAGCGTTCATCACCTGTTCCCATAGTCAGTGATAGACTCATCGTCATATTTTTTTAAACCTGTAAGGTAAATTAAGGTCACTTCCTCTTGGTATTGAAGGTGAAACGTTCCAAGAACGCATCTGCAAACTGTTCAAAGGTATAGAGGTTATGCCTTAGAAGTTCATTAAACCACTCAACTATTGGGTGAGAGAGGGTAATTAGAAATGTTCTCAGGAGTAATGCATCATTCTCCTATATGCTAAAGCACTAGTTCATGAACCTGGTGACGTGCTCTTGAGGATATTATTCCCTTTAAATTTGTTCAATTTGGGTATTTTAAAATGATCAGGGTATGTAGGGGAAGGTATATATGGATGCGGTGGTTGACTGCGCAACTGACACAAGGTGGGCTTTTGGAGCCCAATCCCAGCTGTCTTACTCTCTATAGTTTCCAAGCGTTCAAGCAATACTTGATACGCATAAGAGGATTTAATCTCCTCTTCTTTATTTTGACCCTGTGGAGGTGGGCAAGGAATTTTAAGCATATATTGAGGTGGTTGATTATCATCAACCATGCCTCCAAAATGTGCTTCTAGGTATTCCTTATTTTGTTCCAAATCGTCATAAGCCCCATAAGGTGTTTTTGGAATGGGCCTACAAGGAGGAACTAATGCCTACTTAAGGTGATATATATTAGGTCTAGTAGGTAAGTTCTAATTAAGCCTAGGAGGTCAAGGTGACAACATTTGATTAGGCCTAGGAGACCTATCTTGATGGAAAGCGGACTGCTTTTGCCGAGCCTCCTGTCTATGTGTGCTTGGAGTTGGAACTCTATTACGCAATGTTTCTTGAATTTTTTGTTCAATTTTTTGTCTTTCTAATTTTTGTCGATGCTCTAAGAGATCCAAGCATTGTTTATCTTACCTAAGTTGATTAAAATTAGCTTGATGATCAACATACCTCTTGACTAGTTGATTTATTTGATCAGCTGTATTGGGCCTATGTGCCTTAACATTATTACCCTCATACCTATTTTTTTTAGGAGGGTTTGTGAGGTCTACTATGGATTTCCATCAATTGAGGAAAGTCACATTTACTTGAGGCTAACTCCTGAACATATGTTCTTGATAGTCTACTGGTACAAATGCACATCGTGCTTGCGTGGAATGATGTGACCAAGGATAATCAAGATTTTCCTTAGGTATTCCTTCATAAATGAAGAATGGTAGGGCAAAATTATCTCACCCAATGCAATGAGTATCATACTCATCTTGATATGTAAATTTTTGATAAGGATGATTTGAGAGCATAATATGATCATTTAACCCTACCCTTGGTGTATAGTCTTAATACTACACACAAGTGTGAGGAGTAGACCAAGCAGAAACGCGAATACGTGGTATTGCTCTATGTGTAGGTGCCTCATTGCATAGTTGCCTTTCTTGAAAGAAGGCATTGGAAGTATCCATACTTGGAAAGTAATTTCCTAGAGTGGGACTGTGACCTATAGGGGTATACCATGTAGGGGTTCCTTGTAAGCTAGGTCCCCTCTCTAACACTCTAGGACTTGGGAGAGTAGGTGGCCGCCAAGGAGGTATAACCATGTCCTTAGGGTCAAATTGGAGATGATTCATGTCTCCTTGCCTACTCTCCATAGCATCCGCCCTTAAGTGGGCTTGGCTACGAGTATATACCATAACTACCTTTTCTAATATCTATGTGATTATTTCCTTTATAAGTTTAATAGATTCAAACACACAAAAATAGAAACACACAAGAATACAAATGATTATCTCTTTTAAATATTATGTGTTCCTAAACTATTTGATGTGTTTGTTATTTGTTTCTTTTGTAAATAATCTCTTTCACATGTTTTTAATGTTTGTTGATGTAATTCTCAATTCTTAAAAGAATTTCACCTATACACTTGCAGCTCGACAACCGACAATGAAAATTTGGTCACGTAAACCAACCAAAGTATGGAGATGAAGCCCATACATGATTAGGGATCATAGATCCTACTAGTCCTCACCTAGTACTCACTTGGTCAGCGTTATACCCTTTGAAGAGAAGTACATGCAAATTTTCCAAGCTACATCGGATCTTGGAGTTGGATTTGGCCAAAAATGGGGTACGTAGAATTTGAGCCAACAGATGGATATGAAACCCACCATCATTGAACTCTATAAGTGGTTGGGGATGAATTCCAACTCACTAACGTTAAAAAAAAAAGTGGTGTGTGTGGTTCCTTTTATGATTAAATAAAAGTAAATAAAACAACACTCAATGATTTTTCACTAAATGCATAAAGAGTGTTTTACTTTTATATTTTTATGCATAAATAAGGAACCTACAAAATTATTAACCTATATGAAACCCTAACCCTTAGGCAGGTCACAAGCAGGAAAACCACTCAAATGCATGTTTAAAGTTATTCTTTTTCCAGTTTTTCTTCAATTTGTTAATGCAGAATTTAGGAAAGGGAAATATAACTTTCAACCACACATAAAAGACATGAAAAACTGAAATTTAACCTTTTTTAAACAACCTAGCTGCAAATTGATGGTTTAGGAACTTACCTTGCCTGTTCTGGAAACTATTGTTTCTGAATATTTTTGCAAAAATTCCCTGGTTTTGTGGCCATTCCTGGGTGGGATGACTCCAAATTTGGGGACCATCCCTAGGTGAGACAATTGTTGTGGCCATCCCTAGAAATTCCAATTAGGAATTCAAGGGTCGTTTCAGCTCAGAATGACCAGAACCTGCAATATCCAACACACAAAAACAAGGTAAAAAATGGTAGCAATTAAAAAAATAAATACAAGGGACAAGGTCCCACCGTGATCACCACTGAAGAAGCAAGAACAATGGCTACGCCTAATAGATCAAATTGAAATGCATCTAACAAAATTATTAGATTAAAGCATGCAAAGGAAATACGATAAAGTAAGCTATTGAAATGACAAATTTATTAAGTAAAAAGGGGGGTTCTCCTTGTATTAATTAATTTATCAATTCAACGATTACGATACATCCCCTTGAGGGATCTTCAATGTGATACATTTCAATTTACAAAACTTGAGGAATCAAATCCCTACATGATCTTAATGGCACATTTCCAGGTGTTTTTCTCGCAACCCACAATATAGAGCTATCTTTGGGCTACATTTATTTAGCTCCTTAGCTCCTCCCTCATGCATGGAATACCTGTACCTACACACAAGATATTGAAATATGTTAATAGCATATGTGTTTGATGATAAAAACTATGAAAAGTATGCAATAATGAATATAAATTGTATTTGTGACTATTCTAAACAACTCCAAATTATTTGAAATTTTAGTATGATGTTTAATAGGTTATTTAGTAAAATTTTAAGCAAAAATAATAGTGAAATTGCTAGCAAAACTTATGGTTATTCCTAGGAGGGACGAGTAATACTACAATCATAAAAAAAATAATCGACCTATCAAATATACTCAAAACTTCACCAAATGTGGATATGATGCTAATATAATGCTATAAAAATGAACTACATAGAAATTAGATCAAAATTGTGGGCCAATTCGTGGTAGTCCCTAGAAGTTCCAACAAGACTTTCCAACTGTCCCAGGGGGAACGACCATAAAATAGGTGGTTTTTGCCACCAATTCCACTTGGATCTGGTCAATAATCCTCCTAGGGGTCTTTTCATTGAATTTGGGAAACTAACTCTCAAAATTGATGGGTTTTGGAGCAAATGAACGTCTCCCAGAACACCTTGAAAGCACCTTCGATTAAAGAGGTTTCCAAGGCAAATAGGTGGGCAAAGGTTGAGGGTAAATATTGGTAGCACTTCGTGGTCAACAATTGCAAAATCCTCTTTTTTTTTAATTGGGTGAGAACACCTCAATTTATAACCCAAGAGGGAATAGGGGGAAATGGGAAAGTTCTGGCATGCAAGACAAGTTCCACCACTTGGAAATATCTTTGCCATACATAGGGTGGAAGAGCCTTCCCATTTGGGGCCTCCAATTTGCAGGCCCTCATGGTCATGATAGCCTCCCAATCTGTCATGATTGATTGGGCAAGATAAATGGCAAGAATTGATTATCATTTATCCCACCCTTTGACTTTTGAGGGGTTTGGGTCATGGTCGTCCCACCCAAGGATGGCTGTTGGTGACCATCCCTGGGTGGGACAACCATAAACTGTGACCGTCCTAGGATGGGACGATCATGGCTATATGCCCCAAAACCTTCCAAAAGTGGAGTAAACCTTACCAAAAGTGATTGGGAGTCCTAATTAATCCCTGAGGGTTGCCTAATGGGGCCATATGATGTCGATAAGATTGTTGCATTAACAATATTATCCGATTTACACGATTTTAGTGTCTACAATATCTTTGTTATAAAGGCAAAGATGGGTATGTTTTAATTAACTTGTTAGAAATGTAATGAAATCAATGTAATATTTTATTTTTGTAACGGGAGTGGCCTCCAATAAAATTCACACATAGCTTATTAAAAAAATAGTCATACAAAATATTTTTCCTCTTGTCTTGTATATCTTATTAAATTATGTTAAATTGTTTTTACACCTATTACATACCTTATTTTAATTAGTGGTAATAATATTGAAACACTAATTAACTACAACTATATATCAAGCAATAACTTGCTTAGGAAGATGAAGGAGTATGCAAAACCAAGGTAATAGTTAATTCTATCCTTTTAAAGGTTCTTGAGTATAACATATTTAATATAAATATGATTGAATTACTTATATTTGCTAATATTTTTTAAATTTAATATTTAGAAATAAATTTAACATTTGGAATTGTAAGTTTTTTTTACGATTCAAATATCATTTTATAATACTAAAATAATATTTATAAAGAGGATGTTTATTTTGTTGTTATGCTAAGTAATGTAGTGTTTTAGCTATAGGTAATTCATAATAAAAAAATTCACTAAACACTAGTCTAGGAGATTGAATCAACACAATGGTGGTATGTAACTTGAGGCTTTGCTTATAATACTATTTTACGCTAATATTGATGGTTATTCCTTGTTAAATAATTTTACTATACAAAGATTAAAAAAAGAGGTAATTTTTTAATTGTTTAAGAGGTAAGTTTGATATGCAAAAGGAAGGTTGGAGGAGGAGCAGTGCTAAGGGGTAGTTAGGGAATGGTGATAAGAGCAATGAGTGAGTACTTGGGAATTATGACTAGTCATCAGGCTAAAGTTAGAGCAATCTTGGCAGAGAAAATATTGTGGTTCAGTTGGGGGCTAAGAGATTAATAATTGAGGGAGACTCACTAAATATTATTAATTGTCTCAAAAAAGGATGACAACGAGCTAAAGAGTAGCAAATATAGTAATAGATACACTACTATCCTTAAATTCACTAGAAGAATTTTAGGTGGTACATGTGTATAGAGGAGATGGGGTGGCCAATTGGCTAGCCAATTAGAGAGCTATCAAAAAGGAAGATAAAATATCGATACCACCAAATGGGATCCATCCATATGTACTCCAATTAGTGGAGAAGGAGGGAGAAAATATAGAAAGTCAACTCAATGGGTGAAAGTTCCAATTTTCAGAGTGTCCATAGTAAATTGTTTGTTGGAGATTTGTGGACTTGTATACTGAGGGGTCCTTTTTTTGGAGATCTATGGGATTTGTCAGATTTTAGCTAAAAGAAGTTTTATCGGTTTGGGTTTCTAAGGGATTTATCTATTGAAGGTTCCATTTTTTGAAGATATGTGGATTTGTCTGTTAAGGGGTCCATTTTTTGGAGATCTGCGAATTTGTCTATTGAGGGTTCCTTTTGTGGAGATATATAGATTTATCGATTGAGGGTTCCATATTCATGAGATTTGTGGACTTCTCTATTGAGAGATCCAATTTCTATAGATCTATGGACTTGTCAAATGAGGGTTCCATTTTTTGGAGATGTGTGGATTTGGGACTTTCTGGAAGCGTTGTGAGGTTTCAAGTGAGAAATCTATTGGTTTAGGTTTTTGTGGGATTTTTTTGCTAAAAGTTCCATTTTCTAGATATCTATTGAATTATTTGCTTAAGGTTTCATTTTTTGAAGATTTGTGGATTTGTGTACTGAGGATTCTATTTTCTGAAGATCTATGGACTTGTCTATTGAGAGTTCTATTTTTTTGAAGGCTCTTCATAGATATGAATGTAAAGAGACTGGTAATGAATGTAAATCTATTAAGTTTTGAAATTGAATGTCTTGTAGACTTCAAGGACAAGGCTTTTTGGTTGGTAAGACTAGATAGACCAATCTAGGATTGTAAAAGGGTTTGGGCCCTTTCAAAAACCTAGATTTTATCCTAATTAAAAAAGTTTGATATGTAGGAACCTTTTCCTATCTCATTTTTAGCTATGATACCATGCATTAATATATCAAATCATCTTCCACAAATTGAATTTTTCTCTTTTCTTTTTTACCCTATAAATCCTATTAGGATTCCCATTAGCAAAATTTTAAAAAATATATATTTATTTTAATTATTTAACAATATTACATCTATTTATTATTTTAAGGAAGATTCTTTGTAAATTTTTGTAGTGACACCAATATAGCCACGTCAACTATCTTTTATTTTTTTTGGGTTGCACTTGTAAGTTAGGATTCAATTGACCCTTGAGCATTAGGGTTAGGTTTAATGATTTAATTTTATAATAGGAAGAGTTATGTTTTAGTTCATCACAAGTCATATAATCCTTTAGTCACCATCTATATACATCAAGAGACTCTACCCTCTTTAACTAAGATTTTTTTAATATTAAAGTGACATTTATAATTTGGGTGTGGATACTAAGTTCTTAATTATTCATTGTATTTGATATTGTTCATCTTCTAGATATCTCTTGTTATTTTTTGTATTGTAATCATAGAATGGTATGAATTGGTTTTGTTTAATTTTTCATTACATATCTCTCATTTTTTTGCTCTATAAATCCCACTTTGTGTCTTGTTTGAAAGGTTTGCACATCCTAATCCCCTAACAAACCTTTATCATGACAACAAAGAATTATTTTTAATAGTGATATGTTATATCATAGAAATTTGATATAGCTTTATTTAAGAATGTTGTATAAGAGTATATAGTTGTCTAAACCTATCCTAACAAGGATTATAGATATTTTTGTGATTATAGGCCAAATGTTAATTTTACATTAATATATATATATATATATATATATATATATATATATATATATATATATATATATATATATATATATTATAAATAAATCATCTTATAGCTTTGATGCCAATGGATGGAACCCTAGGCATGCCTAAAAAGGACGATGACCTATAGAGGTATGAAGAGTCATGTTGCAACTATGTTGAACATCGAGTGGGTTCTCATCCCATGTGCATGGATTTTTGGCGTTGTACATCCTCAAGCGGTGTACAACCATGTCACTACCTTTGTATGTTCAATTATCTAATGATAAAATATGGTTGAATGAAGAAGTATGGTGTCCATGTAGGACCAAAGATGACCAAAAAATACTGAGGAATATGGTATTCCTATCAAACACAATTATCTATGACAATCTCAAATGAACCCAAACATCCTTAAAGAAGAGTTAGTAGTTTCTTCCCCTAAGATATTATTTTGACAAGGCATGAGGATAGTTATTTTTTAGAAATTTTCCACTATCACATATGATAATCATTTCTCTGACGATTAATTGGTAGACCTAAATTTATCGTTATTGATTACCAAGGTTTGTTAGGTATATATAAGAAAGCATACAGTCCCAATTTCTTATTGGAAGGTTTGGTAATTACAGACACCTTGGTGAAGCTTATGCTAGTCACATCTTGGCAATCCCGAAGAGCCCTATCGTTCAACTATAATATACTTTCTAGATCAGTTTTTATATTTTGTTTGGTGGTACATAAATGTGTAGCAAGTGCCAAAGAAAATTTATATTTAAGGTAAAAATTAGAAATACATTTATGTAAGAGCAACACTTCATGAAAACTAAAAAAAAAGATATAACTCATAAAAGTGAAACCAATTGAAATTTTCAAGACCACATGCATCGAGAAAAATGGTGAGTGTGATGACTAGTAGCTAGTGAAGGTAACTTGTAACAAGGTTGTGTTAGTCTCACAATGACACTGAGAGGGGGGGTGAATCAATGTAGCTCTTTTTAAGTTAAATCTTCAATTCTTAAAGCCAAAACAATGAAAACTTAAAATCAAATAAAGCAAGTATAACAAGAGAGCATCACACAACACAAGATGTACCGAGGTTCACCGATTTGGCTACTCCTCAAAAATTGACTGTTTGGACTCCCATCCAAATCTAGCCTTTGTAAAGCAACAACTTTACAATCAATTTACCAACACCCATTGGAAGGAGCACCAACCCCTGATTTATCTACACTAACAGAAAGGAGCACCAACCCCTGATTTATCTACACAAATAGAAAGGAGCACCAACCCCTGATTTACCAGCACCAACTAGAAGGATCACCAACCCTTGATTTATCTGCACCAACAGAAAGGAGCACCAACCCCTGATTTACCAGCACCAACTGGAAGGAGCACCAACCCCTGATTTACTAGCACCAACTGGAAGGAGCACCAACCCCTGATTTATCTGCACCAATAGAAAGGAGCACCAACCTCTGATTTACCAGCACCAACTGGAAGGAACACCAACCCCTGATGCCAAGCACCAACTTGGACTTCAATTCTGAAACTAGAATATTGACATATAAATGCCTTCACTTTTATAATACCCTGACTGGTCTATTGCTTATTCGACATCGCCCATAATTCACAAAACACACATCCTTCTCGCTCTCCTCTCGCGCACTTCACCAAATAAATTTCCCATGCAACACTCCTTTTATAACAATCATTTCTCTTTGTAACTCCTTTCATTTCTCATATGCCACTTGTCAATTGTAACACCTTCTTTATGTAACTCCTTTTGTATATATAGAGTGGGCATTTCGTCAAACACGTTACATGCAAAGAATTGACACCATATTCTCCTACCATGATTGTTCGTCTTCTCGGTCATGACTGTTCGTCTTCTCCTTGCATGACTATTCATTTTCTCTTTGCATGTCTGTTCTTTTTCTCTTTGCATGTCTATTCATTTTCTATTTTAACGACTATTCGTTTTCTCCTTCCACGACTGTTCATTTTCTCCACATGGGCATGCGTCTGTTTCTTTCCATAACTGTTCATTTTCTCCACATGGGCATGCGTCCACTTCTTTCCACGTGTAACGACCATCTTAAATGATTTCAAATCATTAAATATTCCTTATGGGTCCATGTCACTATGTAGTCTTCAGTTTCACCATCCTGGTGTTCATCACTAATATCAAACGCACTGTCAACTACTCTGTTCTTTTGGCGAAACTGCAACATGTCGCGATATCGTGACACTTTTGCTTCTCTGCCTGCTTGGCCTTTTTGAGTCGTGATATCGTGACACTTTTGTTTCTCTGCCAGCCTACCCTTTTTTGAGTCATGAAAATGTGACATGTCGCGATATCGTGACACTTTTGTTTCTCTGCTAGCCTGCCCTTTTTTGAGTCGCAAAAATGTGACATGTCGCAATATCGTGACACTTTTGTTACTCTGCTTGCCTGCCCTTCTTGAGTCACAAAATTACGACATGTCACGATATCGTGCCACTTTTTTTACTTTGCTTGCCTGCCCTTCTTGAGTCATGAAAATGCGACATGTCGCGATATCACGACACTTTTATTACTTTACCTGCCTGCCCTTCTTGAGTCACAAAAATGTGACATGTCGCGATATCGCGACACTTTTTCTTTCTCTGCCTGCCTGTCCTTTTTGAGTCACAAAAATGTGACATGTCACGATATCGTGACACTTTTTCTTTCTCTCTCTTTCTCCTTGCTTTGGCCTGCAAAAATACATGTCACGATATTGCAACACTTTTTCTTTCTCGCTCTTTCTCTTTGCATCGAACCGCAAAAATGCTACATGTCATGATATCGTGACACTTTTTCTCCTTGCTCTTTCTCTTTGCATCGGACCGTGAAAATACAACATGTCGCGATATCACGACACTTTTTCTCCTTGCTCTTTCTCTTTGCTTTGGCCCCCGAAAATACATGTCACGATATCGCGACACTTTTTCTCCTTGCTCTTTCTCTTAGCTTTGGCTCGCGAAAATACAACATGTCGCGATATCGCGACAATTTTTCTCCTTGCATTTTTTCTTCTCTTCTGGCCGCTAAAATGCAACATGTCGCGATATCGCGACACTTTTTCTCCTTGCATTTTCTCTTCTCTTCTGGCCGTGAAAATGCAACATGTCATGATATCGTGACACTTTTTCTCCTTGCATTTTCTCTTCTCTTTTGGCCGCAAAAATGCAACATGTCGTGATATCGCGACACTTTTTCTCCTTGCATTTTCTCTTCTCTTTTGGCCGCGAAAATGCAACATGTCGTGATATCGTGACACTTTTTCCTCTTTGCTTTTTTGCTTCTCTTTTGCATATGGGCCACTTTGGTCTTCTTGGACAACCTATAACAACTTCACCCAAACATCAAAAACATCCTCATGAGCTTTTAACTTCACTGTACATACTCTGAATAACCTCTGAACTCCTATCCACTACATCAATCGATCTTTCTGACTGTGTTGACAACAATGACAATAATGTCACTACACCTTGCTCAACAATCTCCTCCTTTGGAATTATTGGCAACACACGTGCAATTTCCTGTAACTCTTCTCCCCCTTTCACAACAATATCAAAGGGTTGCTATAGACTCCCCCTGAGTCCATGCACAACATTCTTAGGCAAAAAAAATATTACACTTAGAAAAAATCACAAACATGAGCAAAAAGATAAACAAATACACAAATGCTCCCCTTGAGAATGTGGTCCTGATAGCTAGTCAATTCTTGGGAAACGTGACCACTCCCTATTTATTGTGAAGGTATTCAAAGACTTCCTTGGGCAACGATTTTGTGAAGATATCCTCTACTTGCTCTGTTGTTGGAACAAAATCTAACTTAACCTCACCTTTCACAACTTTCCCTTGCATACAGCACGTTGTCGCTGCAATATATTCTGCCTCTGCTATGGATAAGGAGACTAACTCTTGTTTCTTACTATGCCATGCGACCAACCTGTCTCCAAGATAGAATGCACCTCCATTGGTACTCTTTTTGTCATCTAGTCTTCTTGGATAAGCACTCTAATCTCTGCTCATCATATTATAATTCCTCTTGTACCTTGCTTTTACTTATTAAGCATAGTTTTATCAACATGCAACTCTCAGCTGCGCAAAAGTTACTCCCAAATAAAAAATGAACGACTCTTCAGGCAGCTCGCGCGTGATTTCTTCAGCATTTTGACTACCACCTCCTCCGTGACTGATGACTTTGCCTCGCATCTGTTGTGCAGCTCAATGTCTCTGGTTTCTAACGGCTGCCATGAATTTTTTCATCACCTACGCAGGTATTGACAGTGGACCATTACATCTAGCGTTGGAGCCTCAATATGCACGCAGTCATCAAAACTCAGTGTTCTGCTTCTTGTTAGGGCATATGTCAGGGCTACTTAATGTCTTAGGCGAACATTCTTCATGTGATTCTAGGGAGCATTTCTCATTCCTACGATCAAGGGATTCCTCGGGCAATATCTCACATTTCTTAAATAATGCAATACTTTCTTAGGTGCATGGGCATCTTGTCCTCCTTGGCGCTTCACCACCTGGGCGCTATTCTCTCAACGTCTCTGCCTTGCATGTGCCACTTGGCACTCTTGACGAACTGGGTGCTAGTGCCACTGTTTGCTTTGACTTTATCATCTCTTTGATAATGGCTACTTCTTTAGAGAAAATTAATGCTCTCTTATTACCTCCAGAAACAACTACATGAACTGAAACACACTTTGACAACTATACGACAACTCCCCCTGACTACTTGCCTTTCATCCTCAGATAACCAAACAACATAGGAGCATTAAAATAAAACTTTAAGATGCTCCCCCTAAGGATGTGCTACCTGGAGATGCTTAGTGCAATAGAGGAGTAGTCTCCTTCAGTCCAAGGAGACACGATTTTCTCTCTTATTTCTTTCTCCAACATTTCTTGAACTTGGGCTTGAGTTTTTCAACCGCATCCCTATTTTGAACCTTTTCATGAACTTGAACATTTCTCTTGGGTGGTTGTCTCTTGTGCATCCTTGATGGATGATTATTTTCCTTTCTTTGATGCACATGATTTATTCCCTGTCTGTGTTGCATTCTTTGTGTCTGATGAAATCTATTGTCTTGTCTTAGATTAGATACAAAAGTTCTTGGACAAAATCTTGCTATGTGCCCATGACCATTACATTTAAAACATTGCACATGGTGTTCAACCGAAATAACAGATGTATTTCTACCAGCATAACTTTTTGATCTTTTATTCAATCCACAATAAATTGCCTTGTGACCATAATGGTTGCATCTAAAACAATAGCCATTAAAAGCATTATTATGAATAAAGTGAGAGTGATAGAACCTCTTTTGTTGTGTTTGCTTTGTTGTAGATCTCTTTTGAGATTTTCTTCCTTTTAAAGATTCAGCTTCAAGCTTTTCTTGCTTTGATCCTTCAAGTAGTGGACTTCTTCTTGTCTGCAGATTTAGAAGATGAAGGTTGTTCAACTTCACATCCAAGACCAAGCTTACACATGGGGCTTCTTTGTTGCCTTATCATTTTATCTAGCAACTCTGTGCTCTTCTCAAATTTGAGATTTGTATTGGCCTCTTCTAGTTGTTTCCTTAATAAAATAATCTCCTCTTCTTGTTTGCAGCAAACAATCTCTTTCTCATTGATCTGTGACCTGAGAGTTTATTCAATCCTTTTGGACTCTTATACTTGCAGCTTTAGATCACTAAAAACTTTGTTATATTCCTCTTCACGTTTGCTATATACATCGACTTTATCATCTAGGTGTGATTTCAAGGCTTCTATTTTCTTGGCTTTATGAATTTGTACGAAGAGATCTTCGATATTATCCCCATATTCTTCCAACTTCTTGGACAGTCTTCTGTTCTTTTTCCTTTCTATATTCAAATCTTCAAGTGTAGTGATCAACTCACCTTCTAGATCTACTTCAATCTCAAGTTTTTCATCACATACTTCAGAATTCACTCCTATCTTTTCTAGTTCAATTTTGTCTTCCACAGAAATAGAAACTAACTAAGATGCCTTATTGGAGGAAGATCTATTCTTCTTACCCATTGCATACTAATCCAAGATCAACCCTAGCTGATTTAGCCTGACAAGGGAAACTGGATCTGATACCAATTGTTAGTCTCACAATGACACTGAGAGGGGGGGTGAATCAGTGTAGCTCTTTTAAATTTAAATCTTCAATTCTTAAAGCCAAAACAATGAAAACTTAAAATCAAATAAAGCAAGTATAACAAGAGAGCATCACATAACACAAGATGTATCTAGGTTCATCGATTTGGCTACTCCTCAAAAATTGACTGTTTGGACTCCCATCCAAATCTAGCCTTTGCAAAGCAACAACTTTACAATCAATTTACTAGCACCCACTGGAAGGAGCACCAACCCCTAATTTATTTGCACTAATAGAAAGGAGCACCAACCCTTGATTTATCTACACAAATAGAAAGGAGCACCAACCAGTGATTTACCAGCACCAACTGGAAGGAGCACCAACCCCTGATTTATCTGCACCAACAGAAAGGAGCACCAACCCTTGATTTACCAGCACCAACTAGAAGGAGCACCAACCCCTGATTTACTAGCACCAACTAGAAGGAGCACCAACCCCTTATTTATCTGCACCAATAGAAAGGAGCACCAACCCTTGATTTACCAGCACCAACTAGAAGGAGCACCAACCCCTGATGCCAAGCACCAACTTGGACTTCAATTCTAAAACTAGAATATTGACATATAAATGCCTTCACTCTTACAAGACCCTGACTGGTCTATTGCTTATTCAAAATCGCCCATAATTCACAAAACACACATCCTTCTCACCCGCCTCTCACTCTTCTCTCGCGCTCCTCTCATGCACTTCACCAAATAAATTCCCCACACAGCACTCCTTTTATAACAATCCTTTCTCTTTGTAACTCCAGTCGTAACTCCTTTCATTTATCATACGCCACTTGTCAATTTTAATGCCTTATTTATGTAACTCCTTTTGTATATATAGAGTAGGCTTTTCGTCAAACACGTTACATGCAAATAATTGACACCTATTCTCCTACCATGACTGTTCGTCTTCTCGGTCATGACTGTTCGTCTTCTCCTTGCATGACTGTTCATTTTCTCTTTGCATGTCTATTCTTTTTCTCTTTGCATGTCTGTTCGTTTTCTATTTTAATGACTATTCGTTTTCTCCTTCCATGACTGTTCGTTTTCTCCACATGGGCATGCGTCCGTTTCTTTCCATAACTGTTCATTTTCTCCACATGGGCATGCATCCGCTTCTTTCCATGTGTAACGACCATCTTAAATGATTTCAAATCATTAAATATTCCTTATGGATCCACATCACTATGCAGTCTTCAGTTTCACCATCCTAGTGTTCATCACTAATATCAGATGCACTGTCAACTACTCTATTCTTTTGGTGAAACTGCAACATGTCGTGATATCACGACACTTTTGCTTCTCTGCCTTCTTGGCATTTTTGAGTCACAAAAATGCGACATGTTGCGATATCACAACACTTTTGTTTCTCTGCCAGCCTGCCCTTTTTTGAGTCACGAAAATGCGACATGTCATGATATCACGACACTTTTGTTTCTTTGCCAGCCTACCCTTTTTTGAGTCGCGAAAATGCGACATGTCGCAATATCGTGACACTTTTGTTACTCTGCCTACCTGCCCTTCTTGAGTTGCAAAAATGCGACATGTTGCGATATTGTGACACTTTTGTTACTTTGCCTGCCTGCCCTTCTTGAGTCGCGAAAATGCGACATGTCACGATATCGTGACACTTTTGTTACTTTGCCTGCTTGCCCTTCTTGAGTCGCGAAAATGCGACATGTCACGATATCGTGACACTTTTGTTACTTTGCCTGTCTGCCCTTCTTGAGTCGTGAAAATGTGACATGTCACGATATCACGACACTTTTTCTTTCTCTACCTGCTTGTCCTTTTTGAGTTGCGAAAATAAAACATATCGCGATATCGCGACACTTTTTCTCCTTGCTCTTTCTCTTAGCTTTGGCCCGTGAAAATACAACATGTCGTGATATCGTGACACTTTTTCTCGTTGCATTTTCTCTTCTCTTCTGGCCTCGAAAATGCAACATGTCACGATATCGCGACACTTTTTCTCCTTGCATTTTCTCTTATCTTTTGGCCGCAAAAATGCAACATGTCGCGATATTGCGACACTTTTTCTCCTTGCATTTTCTCTTCTCTTTTGGCCGCGAAAATGCAACATGTCGTGATATCGCGACACTTTTTCTCCTTGCATTTTCTCTTCTCTTTTGGCCGCAAAAATGCAACATGTTGCAATATCGCGACACTTTTTTCTCTTTGGTTTTTCACTTCTCTTTTGCATATGGACCACTTCGGTCTTCTTGGACAACCTGTAACAACTTCACCCAAACATCAAAAACATACTCATGAGCTTTTAACTTCACTGTACATAATACTCTGAATAACCTCTGAACTCTTGTCCACTACATCAACCGATCTTTCTGACTGTGTTGACAACAATGACAATACTGTCACTGCACCTTGCTCAACAGGTTGGTGTTTCCTTTTCTATGCTTTAAGTTTAGATAAAATAATTGAAGGAAAGTTGACCACTTTTAGTGCTAGTCATTCTACAACTTTCTCTATGGTTACATAAACTACAATGGTGTGTGATTTGTGTATGATGATCTCCTTATCAATGACATAATGATTCTAGTGATAGTATGCTTGGAAAAGGACATAGATCACATGATCATACATAGGGTATATTCAAATTGCATCATTAAATATTTGAGTATGATAAGTGACCTAATGCTTCCATTGATTGAGAATGGTTCTAAATGCATACTCTTAGGTGTCTATCTGAATATTAAAAGGTCATTGTAGGTTTGGTAATACAAGGACTAAATTTAAACAAATTCATTATTTCTACTCTTTAGATGCTTTTGTTACACTTTATCTAAGTGAATTTATATTTAGTGCCTCCCTTAGTCACTTGATTCAGTGTCCAAGTGAGAGCGAAGAATCCCAACATAAAATAACAATAATAAATAAGCTATGAAGAGTCATAAGGATCTGTAGGGTAGGCTAATCTCAGATGACTTGGATCTTGTCTAAATTAACATGAACTTTATGCTCATAAACAATGAATCTCATATATTGAATGTGCATGACAATAAAAGAAAACTTCTCTTGGATGGCACCGAACTTATGTTGGCATAAAGTGTTTGTAGGGTAGAGAAAAGTGAATGCATGAGAGGAATAAATTTACCTCTCTTACCCTTATCACAATTTACTTTCAAGAGTATATAGGGGGGATGTGTTATTTGACTAAGTTTGATGAATTTATTTGAAGAACACCTATAATTTCCTTATAATATTATTGTCTATTTTTATCTTTTTAGAGAAACTAAAGCAACTTAAAAACTTGATAAATCTGTAGTAAAATAAAAGGATGCAAATAGATAAAAATAGAAGCAAACAAATTTTTTAACTATATTTATTTCATTTTTAAATGCTAACAAAAAATACTTTGCTTGTCCTTTTTAAGACAATAAATCAAGAATTTTGTGCAACATACATGATCCTAGACTACATGTAATTTAGATTCTTTAAAAATACAATGATCAATCTAAACATTAAGCTAAAACTATAAGATAAGTAAATCATGCTTCCTAGACTACATATGCTTCTTTACAATATTTAAGATATATATTTATCCCAGGAAAACATGCAAAGACCATGAAACAAAATAAAAAAGCCTATAGAAGTAATAATGCAACTATATTGTCAAAATAAAATGAAAGAAGAAGGTTCCTCCAAACATTTTTCAACACCTTGATCTTGCTTCTTTAGCTTCCAAGATCACCACTCCATATAGCATGATACCTTCACACATGCAAACTTGACAAGATATTAGGGGTTTAGAGGTCTACCTTAGTCATACCCTTGTTCTATAAGACAAAATATATTACTAAAATATTGAAAGGAATGAAAAACCTTGGGTTTTTTACTAGAACTAAAAAATTACTATAGTGCAAAATTTCTATAGTAGAATAGTACTAGCACATTGATGGCATTAATGATAGCATTGTTGAATAGTGGCATTATTACCTTCAAATTTTGCATACCAATTTCTTTATTGGATGACCTATAATGAAATGGTGATACAAGATTCTAGCTAGAAATGAAGAAAAAAATATAAATATAGTGTAATGATTGATTTTTAAAATGATTCAAAGATGAAATAGAAATATGTGTTAATATCAAGCTCAAATGGGCAAATGCACAAAAAAAAACAATAGAGAAGGGTTGAGTTGAGATCAAATATTATAGATTGAGGTGAGTAGTTAGTTACCTCTAATATCATACAAATATGGATGAAGCTTTTCCTTGATGCATAACAATTTAATATTTTGATAGCCTTTTTAACTGATCCAAAAATATGGAAGACTAAACTAAGCTTGTAAGATCCTCTGAGAGCTCATTCCTTGTATTTGCATTTGAATGATTCCAAGATATTCTTTTCATAAAATTTGTGTAAAGGATTTAGTGAAATTCCTCGATCATGACTCTATAATAATTTTGATAGGGATTTAGTGCAAATTCTTGAATGTGTCTTTTTGTAAAAACTTTAGCAAGTATTCAATGCAACTTCTTAAATATGCCTCTCTACAAGAAATTTAGCAGGATTTGGTGTAACTTCTTAAATATGCCTTTTTTGTAATACTTTTGATAGATATTTGGTAAAACTTCTTAAATGTTCCTTTATTTGCCCTAAGAAAGGCAACATTTTATAGAAGTTAAAAATATGGGAGATGCGTTGGAAAATGTGATATTGGATGAAGATGCATTAGATGCAATTTAGAGTTGTCAATGATTGGTAGTTACATGGAGAAAATATTAGGATTTTAACTGAAATGCATGAACTTTGATTGAGATTTGATAGGATTAGATGGAAAATTAGAGAATGTGATTGTTAATTATTAGGGCATATGATTGCTAGTTAGAAGATCTAATTGGCATCTAAATGAGATAAGATGTGATTTACACATGGAAAGAAGACAAGAAATCATGCTAATAAAGAATTGATGGATATTATCTTCCTATTTTTTTTTTTGGTTCATGATTAGATAATAGTAGTGGAGTTTGAAGAACACAAGCTTATACCGAGAGGGGGGGTGAACAGTGTAAGATAAAACTTTTTACTTTTCAATCCAAATGATAACAACAATAATATGAATTGCAATAATGAAACAATGCACAAATCACCACACACATAAGATACACATATTTAACGTGGTTCACCCAATATGGGCTACATCCATGAAGAAATATTGCTTATAAATTTATCAACAAAATTTGTGGGCACCAACCCATAGGAGATACACTCCCTTATTACAATGTTCGTGGACAGAATCCACAGGAGATACCAATCCCCTCTTAAGTTTTGTGGACACCACTCCACTCTATTCTAGTTCTATGGACACCACTCCACTTTGTTCTAGTTCTATGGACACCACTCCACTCTATTCTAGTTTTGTGGACACCACTCCACTTTATTCTAGTTTTGTGGATACCACTCCACTATGTTTTTGTTCTATGGACACCACTCCACTCTGTTCTGGTTCTATGGACACCACCCAACTCTATTCTGATTATGTGAACACCACTCCACAGGAGACACCAATCCCCTTTGCTCTGGTTTTGTGGAAACCACTCCACTCTATTTTGGTTTTTTGGATACCACTCCACTTTGTTCTGGTTTTGTGGACACCACTCCACAAGAGACACCAATCCTGTCTACTCTGGTTCTGTGGACACCACTTCACTCTATTTTTATTTTGTGTATACCACTCCACAAGAGACACCAATCCCCTCTACTTTGGTTTTGTGCACACCACTCCACTTTGTTATGGTTGTGTGGACACCACTCCACAAGAGACATCAATCTTCTGTATCAAGTTCTTGTTCGCAACTTTGCTCAGACTCTATCTTCAACTCTGCTCAAACTTTATCTTCAACTCTACACAAATTCTACCCTCAACATTGCACAAAATCTACCCTTAATACTACATAAAATAGCTCCATAAACTGCTCAAATATACTTACTAAACCTACTCACATATGATCATAAAACTTGCTCATAAAAGTGCTCAACACTACTCCAAAACCTGCTTATAAATGTGCTCAACAATCAGATCCAAAACCTGCTTGCAAACACTGCTCATCTACTCCAAAATCTTGTATGCATACAATGCTCATCTATTCCCAAATATTACATACAAAAAAATGCTCATCTATTCCCAAGTCTTGCATACAAAATAATGCTCATCTATTCCCAAATATTGCATGCATACAATGCTCATCTATTCTCAAAAATTGCATACAAAACAATGCTCATCTATTTCCAAATCTTGCATATAAAACAATGCTCATATATTCCCAAATCATGCATACAAAATAATTCTCATCTATTCGCAAATCTTGCATAATAATGTCATCAAGTTCTTCACCTATTCTTCAATGTGCTTTCCTCAACTAAAGCAATTCAGACATATTCTACCCAAAATTATTTTATCTTCATGAACATATAGAGAATTATATGCACTAACAAATGCCCAATATGTTCTTCACATTCATTAATTTTGTTGCTTTCACATGTCTCACATTTATTACATCAAAAGGTAGCTTTAGTCTAGCACTTGATAACTAACCTGGTAATTGTTGATTTGCACCTTTCCTCTAAATCTACCTTAATGATGATGATGAGGTTTTTGCATGAGCTTTCCAAACCAGTCTTAACAAAATGATTTTCCTTTTGTTTGTGCCTTCAAAAATTGGTTAGCAATTCTCTTTTTCTTTTCTTGATTAGATATCAAATCAATCATTTAAAAATCCTTATAAAAGGGATGCACAATAAAGATTAAAAAATAACTCCTTATATCTCCCTTTTTGAAACTCATGAAAATAAAGCTTTATTAACAACAAAAACTCATATATATTCTTTTATAACATGCAAAATACACCTTTTAAAAATATCAATCTTATACCTTATAGTCTCATACTTTGCAGAGGAGGTATAGTACGACAGGCCCCTACTTTAGCGGTGTTGGAGATATTCCCTTACAGATTCATTGCGGCTACCGATTCATAATTTTGGGCCCCTTTTTTTGGAGATATTCTTGGAGTTATTTTTGGAGGTGTTGGAGGTATTCCTGTGATTGGTGGGTATGGGTGGTTTTATCCCATGGTATTGTTCCCACAATTCTAATACCATGTTGTGGTTTAGGGATGTAAGAGTTTCCTTTATATTGATTGTAATGTCCCATTACGGGCAAGGTGAATAATAATAGAAAATGAGGTGTGGCTCTTGTTTGTTGGACGTAGCCCATATCGGGTGAACCAGGATAAATTTCTCGTGTTCTATGTGCATGTATTTTGTGAGTTATTTTCTTTCGAGTTATTATTTTTGCATTATTATTCTGGAATAAGTCTGGGTATAACTCTTCACTTACACATAATGCAAAAAACAATTTAAAATTAACCACAATACACCTTATATCTCATTTTTCTAACATGCAAAAATATAATTTTCAAATAAGCACAATCCACCTTATATCTCCCACTTAAATTTTAACTTTAATAAAAAATTTAAATACCTTTGCACTATTGTGAATCCAACCTCTGACCTCTGGAAGCGCAGTGCATTCACAAGCGCTCGTGACTAGCTATGCTACCACAGTGGGTGAAACAAAAAAGGGCACCCAAATATTTATGTGTTCTTGCGCTCTCTCAATAACAAAACATCAACAAAAGTGGCATCGACCAAATTCAACCTCCTGACCTCCTTCTCAGTAGTGCTCCATGCAAAGCCACACAACCGATTAGGCTACCCTAGTAGGTGAAAACAAAAGTGTGAAATGTAATATTTGTTTGTGTCTTTTTGCTCCTTCAACAACCAAACTTTCAACAAAATGGTGTTGACCAGATTCAACCCTGCAACCTAATGCATAACAGTGCTCCACGCAAAGCTCGACAACTAGCTAAGCTATCCTAGCTAGTGACAACAAAGGGGCATGATATCATCTTTAACCTTGTATTTCATTAGCTCCTATTTTTCGTTGCTCCTCTCCTTTGGCTGTTGCTCACACTCCACGATGGATTTAATCGATTGCCATTTTATTTTCAAAGTTTTATCACCATATATTTATATGCTTCCTAATGTTTTTTGATTTTTTCCCTACTTGGCTCAGACCTTTTGCTTTCAAACTTTATAATCTTTGGTGCCTTTTTCTTTTTCAAATTTTTTAAATTATAATATTTTAAATCTTATGATTTGAATTTTATAATAAAACCTTTGTCCCTCTCTTGAAATATTTAAATATTTTTTTCCCAATCAACTTTTAATCCTTTGTCATTTTCTTTATAATATTTAAATATTATAATCCTTTTCTTAAAAGATAGTTGCCTTGCTTTGAGATATACCTTGCCTTGAATAATTGTCCATTGTTTTATATTCACCAAATCAATTTTTGACACCGTTGATATATTATCCAACCTTATAAACTTCTCACCCTTGAAGAATATTTCTGCCTTGAATACCATGCACCTTTGACATCAATGACAACTCAATATTTCCAATAGAGTTCAAAGTGTTATGGCACTAACAATGTCTAAGTGCTATCACAAAAAGTGACTATTGGTAGGTCATCTAGGTGGGTAAATTATCATGTTTGAATTTTAGAAATTAGCACTACTTATGCATTAAAAGCACCATAAGTGCTATTACTTCAAGGACAATGCTTTTAATTTAGGTCATCAATTTGAGCTTGGCCAATCACTTATGATGTTTGATATTTATGATGAGGTAGAGGTTGCTTTGATTGTGTATTCGATGGATTACTCAAAATTGGGTGTCTAAATTTTTCCATTTTTATGCATTCGTCAAATGATGAATGCATAAAAAACTAGCATACATGCCCTAATTTTGTGATGGGTTCTTTGCATGATTACTTAGATTTATGGTTTAGAATTATCAATGAATTTTAGGAGCTATTTTTATATGATGCAAAATTTTCTTTATGATAGCATTAAATACTATTGTGCTCCTATGTTCTCCCTTAGGTCTTTAAGATTCAAGTTGAATGATAAATCTTGACTTGACTAGCATACACATAGGTAAAGTGATGAGCAAAAGTGATTATGGTAGGGAAAATAGATAGAAATGGTAGGGTAAAAGGATAAGGGATTAAAAATAATATTTTTTCTATCCATAATCATAATTTGAAAGGTCTAGATGCATGATAGCACATCTATCTTCAATCGATCAATAGGAGAGAATGGTGCACCCAACAATTGGCAGTAGAGATTAGCATCAAGTGTGGACTTTGAAATTTTATGATTTTTTGTGAAATGATGAGTATGAAAGAAAGGGAATCCATATTGCACAATATTTTTTCAACTAATAGTGCTAATATGGTGATTTTGCACCAATGGAACGTTTGTGCAAGTGTAGCACTTTTTTCGTTAATGGTGTATTTTCCAAAGTGCGACATTTTTTGCTCAACCTAGATATTGGAGAAAATTTTAGGTTTTAGATGCATTTTTCTAGGGGAGAATATGGGTAATCTCTACTTGTGCATTCAAGGATTCAAATTCCTAACTGCCATTAATGTCATCCCCTACATTACACATGATATTTGTTAGGAATTTAGCAATATTATCTCATAGGATTCGATCACATGATCATATAACAACATCAATATTCAATCGCATGATCATATAAAAACATCAGTATTCAATCACACGATCACATAACAACATCATTATTCAATCACATATCAAATAAACATGAATCTCACATAAATCACACTATATGCTTCATTGATAATAAACTAAAGCAATGCATGAGACCATAAAATAATTAATTCCCTTCTCTTCTCCACATTCCATGCTCATTAATGCACATGGGTGAGGATTCTCTCCACCCAAGCACATTGATGAAGCATGCCATTTTTGTGGGTGAGGAATCTCTCCACCCAAGGGCATTAATGAAGCATGCCATTTTGGTGGGTGAGGAATCTCTCCACCCAAGGGTATTAATGAAGTGTGTCATAGCCTAAATAAAGAATATTACACATTCAACCAAGTGGAGGTGCCATTTTGGTGGGTGAGAAATATCTCCACCCAAGGGTATTAATGAAGTGTGTCATAGCCTAAATAAAGAATATTGCACATTTAGCCATCCTTTCAACCAAGTGGAGGTGCTCAAGATTCCTCTATTCCCTCACCATGCCACTTGTCCATCATGCTACCTCCCCCTCATCATTCTCCTCATCCTTAGGAAATATTATAAATATGCTCCCATTTCTTTTTCTTGAGATAGGAGTGTAATATATCATAGGAAAGCTCTGTTGAAATTTATCTAGGATCCATTTGCATGTACTTTTATGTTTATCATAGATAGCATGGTAGGCCTCTCCTTGTGTGTGTTTTTATTTTGTAAACTGTTTGTAGGTCTGGACTCCAATAGCTACCAAATTTGGAGGGTAGCTTCTTGACAACATATAGAAGGTTCCCTCAAAATTTCATTGCATTTTAAGCAACACAGGCTCAACGATACCCCGAGATACGGTTCATAGTCTCTTGACTTGTTTTGTGTGCAGATCGTAGGTCCAAACTCCAATAGATACTAAATTTGGAGGGTAGCTTCTTTACAACATACATAAGGTTCCCTCAAAATTTCATCGCATTCTGAGTAAAATAGGCTCAACAACACCCTGAGGTGTAGTTCACAGTCTCCTGGCTTGTACTGTGTGCAGATCGTAGGTTTGGATTCCAATAGCCACCAAATTTGGAGGGTATCTTCTTGATAGCATAAAAAAAATTTCCTTTAAAATTTCATCATATTCTAATCAACATAGGCTCAATTGCACCCCACACAGTTATAAATCCAATAACATATAGTATGCAAAGGTGAGCAAGGTAAATTTTATATGCTTTTAGCTTGTTTTAGTCTTATTTTGATGTATTAGATTGATGTTATTTGTTTACACTTTTATCCACAAGTGCTATTGATTAGTGTTTTGGGTGTGTGTAGGTATTTGAGGCTTTACTCAACTCAAGGTGGTATGTGTGCATAAAACCCATCCCTCCTCGAGGTGATCAAAGAAGACTAAGTGCCAAAACTTTGCATTGTAAAAAGGGCTTCATTCTTGGAAGACCCTCATTGTAGCCCAAGGGGTATTTCAAAAGATTGTATTGTAATATCTTTCAAGATTAATAAAATGGCATGTTTTATTTGACCACAATAAGAAGGATAATATTTAATTGATTTCTAGGAGTTATAAGAAGTGGAATAATTAATTAAATGTGGAGTGATATTTGAAATGATTGAATGATTGGGAGTTATAAGTTTAATTAATTAATTAATTAATTGAATTATTGAGAATTTGATGAATGATTAATGATTGGAGAATGATTTGATGAATTAATAATTTAAAATTTTAATGAAAATAATTGATGATTTGATTGATAATTGAAAGGAAGAATTTAAATTAATGATTGATTGAAATTGGGAGATATAAGAAGTTGAATTGATGAATTGAAGAATTTGATTAAATTTGAAGCATTGATTGAAATTGGGAGATATAAGAAGGAAAATTCTGAAGTTGAATTTAATGAGTTGAAGAAATTGATTTAAGAATTGAATTGTTGTGAAATTAATTTGATTGATTGGGAGATATAAGAAGGAAAATTGAACTTGATAATGAATTGATTTGATTTGATTAATGATTGACTAAATAATTTTGAAGAATTTAATTTGGTATTTTAATTAATTTAAGGAGGAATAATAAGATTTAAAATTTGATTAAAGAAAAGAATTTGAAGAAATAGAAGAAATTTGAAAATTTTGAGAAATTTTTCAAAGAATAAAACATGGATTGAAATATACTAAGTGCATCCTTAGAGGTTAGTGAAGAGATATTGGAAAATCTAAAACAATGCACACAAAGCATGATAGAGCATGTTGAAAAGCAAAAAATATCAATAAAGTTAAAAAGGCTTACAAACAATTTCCAAAGAAGCAAAAAATGAATAGTTTGTAACATTTGAAGGCTATTTAAGTACAAAACTGACTAAAGCAAGTGAAGACCTCCAGTAAAAAGAGCATATATGGCATTACTTTCTCTCAAAGTTCATAAAAGAAAAAAAATGTTGAATATAAAAAATTATGATTGTGATATTGAATAAAAAGGCATGAAGTCTACAAATAGAAACAAGACTCAAGATAACTTTGAAATATGCACTAGCAAGAATAATGAGTTGTTACAATCCACATTTGACCATGAAATGGACAAAAACAAGGAGAGACATGAGTAATATTATTATGATGACTTGCTAAAACATGACACAGGAACAAACAATAGCACAAACGAATATACTCAAAATTAGAAGAAGAAAACCGGGACCAAGAAAAATAAGTGCAAGACAAAGAAGATTGAGAAATTGAAGGCAAGGAACCTTCACATCAAATAATATAATATGGGGTGGTGTTGGAGATATTACATTAATTTATCCATTGTAAATATTTAGATTAGGGTATGAATTTGATTCTATGTATAAAGTATGTGTCAAGTTTAGAGGAGTGTGCAAGTGTCATGTATTCGAGTGTATGAGGTGTCTAGTTAGGAAGTGAAGTCTTTGAGTGATGTGTCTAGTTTAGAAGTAGGGAGCTACATGCAATCATGAGATACTTTGTACTTATAGTGGAGTGATATGGACCTAGGTTAAAATAGGGGGATGGTCTCATGATGACCATGTATTAGGCATATAAATGTGTTTAGGATGGTCAAAGAGGCTAAGATAGCCAGTATTAATATTTATAAGGTTGCAATGTATTAATTAAAATAATTGTAAATTGAGGTTTGAGGTGTAGACCAATTGGTTCAACCAAACCCCATAAGGGGGCATAGGTCCAAGGTTTAAATCTTGGGCCTCACCGGACTGAACGTTTGTCCCTTTCCTAGTGCTTTCAATGACGTAAAAGGTTTTAAATGATTGTGGCATGGTGGTTATAGGGGCAGACATCGCAGAATATTGTGGCGGCTATAAAATATAGACAACCTGCCTGGATTCATAGCGGGTACCGATTCCACCATGTAAATTTAAAATAAAATAAAATAAAATAAAAAATAAAAAATAATTATAAATTTATAAGGTTGTAGACACTTTTTAGGTGTCTACATTTACCCCTTTTTGCATTGTGTTGTGTGTAGACATGATGCAGGTTAAAAACACATGACATGATGATGGGTGACTAAATGAGATGAAGATAAATTGACAATGGATGATGAGGAATGACCACAGCCTTTGGCGTGCCGCAACAACATTTGAGGGAGAGACACAAAGTTGCCTCAAATCATGAACAATGTTGGATGCCCCAATTAAGGAAGGGACAAATATCCTTCACACTACTTTTGATGGATTGATGAGGTCATTTGATTTAGCAAGCTAACTAGCCAAGGGTAGGTATCCTCATGACGTGAGCATTGATTAGATAAGTGGACTTACTTTGCCACCTCAATGCAACAAACATATGAGTAACCATACAAATATTGGTATGGAGCCTACTAAATTGGGATTGAATTAGAGTTTTATTGAGAAGATAAATTTTGCTTTTTGACCTAGCAGAGAAGGGTTAGTGATAATCTCAAGCAAAGCTCTAGACACATGTGATTCCAAGATTAAGTGTTTTGATATTGATTATTTTCAAGGCAACATTGATGGGTAATATCTACCCCCTCAAGAGGTGAGTTGATGAGAGAAGAAGTGGAACACAACAAGAAGTGTTGGACCAAAGGTCACTACGCAATAATGGTTGACATGATGATCATGCTAGGATGCCATGGATGGATAACGTGATGACGTGTAGGTTTGATAGGTTTTTTGTAAATTTTTAGGTTTTTTTTTTTGAGATATTGATGTTTTTATTTTTTATTTTGGATTGAGTGTTTGATGGCTGATTTGTGATGGATTTTTTTTGTTAATGGATGGATGTATGTGAGTAGATAGATAGGATATGCTAAATGAAATGGATGTGATATGCTAATGTGAGGAATGATGATGCATTTATTCATGTACATGGTATAGACTCATAGATGTTTATGTAATCACTTACTGGATATGTGTATGTATTTCTCAATTAAAATCGGTTTAATTAATCAATGACAAGTTAATGGTTACAATAACACACTAACACAACATAATATGAAATAACCAAGATGAAGATAATACCTAGGATATGATGGAAAAGATCACATATAAGGAACAATGTATGAAATAGACGAATAATGAACAATAACAAAAGTAGAGTAAGACAAAATAAGAGTAAGGGAATGTGTACAATGTATGATAGGTAATCAAGATGTTTATCACTCAAATATCTTAGGGATTTTGAATCTGAGAAATATTTCAAGACACTCAAACACACTAGGTAGGATGATCAAACTCATCTAATGGTCAATCAACATCCCATAGAAATCTAGACTAACCTAAAATAGATTAAGCCAATCATGGACTAAAGTGTGTGCATTGACATTCATTTCCTATCTTGAGTAAGGTTGGACTAACCAATTGTGATTCAAGCCAATATAAGCTAGCTCATCCACAAGCGGTCAAAATTTTATACAAAAGGTCACTAATGTGACAGACATGTCACCAGTCAAAGGGCATATTGCACTGCTAAATAAACATTTATAGCACCGATAGAGGTTATCCCCATGATCCTTCGACGTAGCTCCACTACCATCTAGGAGTCTATAGCCTCGGTGGAGGCATCTAAAATACCAAAGGAAACCATTATATGGATCTCTTTTTCTTTTTTGTTGTTTGTGCCCTTGCTTTTTGGATGCTCAGGTTCAGATTATGCGAGTTATAGGATGAGTGAGAAAACTTTTGCTTTTATGGCTATATCACTCATGGCATTGTCTTCTCATAACTCAAATATAATTAATGTGTGATATGTGATTGGAATATAATTAATGTATGATATGTGATTGGTCCAAGAGAGAACTCAAGTTAGCCAAGGGATACCTAACATCTCTTTAGAACATGACGATGTTTAACAAAGCATGATCAGAACACTAGGAGTGGTTGAATGGCAGAAACAATTTGTGTTTCCAATCACCCAAAGAATATTATTGAACAAAACATCATGACTATGGGGACAACTAGGACATACAAAAAAGTAAAATATACAACAAAAAGGTATGTGCTACATGGCATACAAAACCGGACATAGTGATAGGTGACAAGTGGACTTGAAGGAACACAAACACACTAGAGACATATGAAACGAATATTTACATGAATGTCATTGATTAATTACACCAATAAATATGGAAAGATGCATAACAACCTATCCAAAAGGTGGCTAAATTAACACGTTAGGAGCCTTATTGCATTGATATATGCATGTGATGGATGGATGCAAAGCAAAGAATGATGAAAGAATAATGAGAATGAAGAATAACATGAAAATGGATAAAGGAAATAATGGAAGGTGGAAAGGTCAATTTCTGCAAACACAAAATTGTGTGAGGATAAGCAACTCCCCTAGACGAAACAAATGATGGTGAATGAGGGCAAAGAAAAGAAAAGAGAGTAGGAAGAACTAAGAAGAAAAAGAAGAGAAAAAACTAGGGGAATAAAAGAAGGAAAAGGAAGAAAAACAACCAGCCATAGGTATATAGCCGCTCATAGCATGATCGTACAACAATGACATGGACCCTATTAGAGAAATAAATGAGAAGTCAAAAGAGGTGAGGAAGGAGGAGAGGCTAGAGCAGAGTTGGTGAGAAAATTGATGATGACAGTGGTTGATTATGGCTTTAGGCGGGTTGAAGTGACACTGGAGGGAGGAGACATAAAACTGTCTCAAGTTATGATCATTGTGAGATGCCCTAATGATGGAAGGGATGAATATATTTGAACCTTGTCATTGATAGATCAATGAGCTCATTTGATTTATCAAGCTATCTAGCCAAGGGTAGGTATCATCATGATGCAAGCATCGATTAGATAAATGGACTTACTTTGCCACCTCGATGCATCGAGTGTGTGAGTAACCATACAGACATTGGTATGGAGCCTACAAAATTGGGATTGAATTAGAGTTTTATTAAGAGAAATTTTGCTTTTTTCCTAGTAGAGAAGGGTTAGTGATAGTCTCAGGCAAAGCTCCCAAATTCATAATTATACTTTCACAATTTCCCTTTTAAATTCCAATCCCAATTTTCAATCCATCAAATATCAATTTCATTTCATTTCCTCACAATTAATTCATATCCTTTTTAAATTTCTTTTAACTCCCAAATTTGACCCTATTCCCCATATCTAATTTGAAAAATTAAATGTGCACCCCAAATAATCAAACATTCCCAAAAAAATAATTCTCACCTTTAATACTGGTCATTTAATCATCTTGTCAGGGCAAATTGACTTCCTCTTTTAGAGTGAATCTACCAGAAGTCACATGGCTACAGATCCAAATCTAAGAACGAAGCTAGATGCCCGCATCACCTCGATACCAGTATTGGCTAGTATTTATGAAAGAATAGCGTCTGAAGATTCCAGATTTAAAGAACTTATAGGCCATGAAAACAACACATGGCTCTACAAGCTCACAGGTTCAACAAGAATTAGGAGTCACTTGGATGTCTTCTTTTTCACTAGCATTGCAACCTTTGATGCCTATCATTTCAAATACTCAAAATATGCATTACAATATCCTCCTCACACCTGTTTCCCCTAGGGTTTATGCTTGACTGTTTTGTTGCATAAATATCCTTCCTCTCTACATGACTGCTACTTGTATAGTATCACAACTCTCCATAACTACTCCGAACCACTATGCATATAGCTTTTGCATATATCTCTCTAGATGGTGTATAGCTCTCTGGCTTCCTCTAGACAATGCATGGCTTTCTAGCCTTCCTCTGGATAATGTATGATTCTCTAGCCTTCCTATGGATAATGTATGGCTCTCTAGCCTCCTCTAGAAAATGTATGGTTGTCTAGTCTCCTCTAGATAGTGTTTCTGATTTGTCATGTTTGCGTCTTTCCTCTTCAAATTTCAACACATTCCTCCAAACAAACTCCAATCTATCTTCTTCTTCAACGTTCTCTTCTCCATAACGTATAGTCTAATCTCTTCCACCAATATCTCTCACATTCAATATCTTCTACAATACTCCAATATATCTGCTTCCAGCTTCAACAATATTCCTTTCCAACAATCCTACGTTCCTCAAATATTTCCTTCAATAGTTCCTCAACAATCTTCTTCGTCCTCCAAATATTTTTCTTCAAAATTCCTTCAATCTCTTTGCTTCCAACAATCATTCTTTCTAGGTCCGAGGTGTAGACCAATTGGTTCATCCAAACCCCATAAGGGGGCGAAGGTCCAAGGTTCAAATCTCGGGCCTCGTCGGACTGAACGCCTGTCCCTTTCCTGGTGTTTTCAGCGACGTAAAAGGTTTAAAATGATTGTGGCATGGTGGTTATAGGGGTGGACTGCGCGAAGATCTATGTGGCGGCTTCTGGGGCAGACAACGCAGAATACTGTGGTGGCCATAAAAGCTGGATAGCCTGCCCGGATTCGTGGCGGCTACCGATTCCACCATGTAAATTAAAAAAAAAACAATCATTCTTTCTTCTCAACAATCTTCTTCTTCTCTCCAATTTTCTTCACGTCCACCAATATTCTTCTTCTCACCAATATTTCATATACTCCTCAACTCTCAATCAATAATATCTCCACTGTAGCTTTGAACCAAGATGGATTTCACCAAGGTGGCTCTAATACCATTGTTGGAAAATGTGCCTAAATATCTCATAGGTAAATATTTCCAAGATCAATATCATACACAAAATCACATTCAATAGTAACACAATTATTGAACAATAAAATACTTCTATATTACATTCATAAATCAAAATTTCTTACATTACATAGCATGGAGCTTTGTCTCCAATATATAACGTTATAAAAAAATCTTCAACTCTCCTAAATTTTTCTCTCAAACTCATCGAAGATGCAACCTTTCACATGCCAACATTACATTCTAACAAAGCTTGTCATGATTACATAACCTCCTACTTTTGATCTTGACACATCACATATGACTCTTCACTTACACACTTGACACCTAACACTCATGACTCTTCACTTACACAACTCTTTTCTTGCACACTTGACACCTTTCACTTACAACTCACACTTGCACACATGACACATAAACACTCTTCACAACTTGACACCTACATAAATAATAAATACATTCCTAATCTAAATATTTATAATGGTACTTCAAGGTACCAAATAATGTAGTACCTCCAACATGTAGAAAGATATAGACACCTACTTTAGAAATTATATTGTTCAATCCCTTAACTTGAACCACAAACATTAAAACCTACAACCTTAAATCCTAAAACTAACATCCCTTTTAAATAATATGCTCTCTTTTAATGTATCTCCTTCCCTTTTCTTACCACTATCATTTATTTTTAATACCTCTCCTTTTTTAAACCCAATTCAAAAGTTCTATTATTCAATCCCTTAACTTGAACCACAAACATTAAAACCTATAACCTTCTTTTTTTTAAGCAAAAAACCCCTTGCGGGGCCGCCTTGGTCTGAGAGACCGCGAACAGAGGGTTCTACACTGTCAAAATCACCCGGGAGTCGCACCCGACCCTGCCCGCACCAACATTATCAATTGGATTTTGGATACCCAATTCAGCTTTTTGGTACGGTGGATATTTGAACCTATAACCTTAAACCCTAAAACTAACATCTCCTTTTAACTAATATACTATCTTTTAACATATCCCCTCCCCCTTTTTTTACCACCGTCGTTCCTTTTTAATATACCTTCCCCTTTTTAAACCTCCATTTCTTTTTCTGCCCTATCTCATTTAATTTAAACTATTTTATAAATTAATATTCAATTTAACAAATTTTAATTTGTATTTATATGAGATTGAAACATACACCTTCCATATTACATTATTACCATTTTACCACAAGTGACCCAATGATACTACAACTTATAATTACAATGATATTAACTTATAATTGTGTATGTATTACATGGCAATATTCGAACCTAGGTCTCCATAATATGAGTCATATTTTTAACCACTTATGCCTATATCTATTGATTTAACTTAATAATATTTTTCTTTTTTTAATTTGTTATATGGATTAAAATAAGCTCCACTCATATTTACATCATTGACCATATAGTACTACTTCAACAACTTAGCTATTATGCATGTATGGCTTGACAATATTCAAGCATGGATCTCCTTGAAAGTGAAGGAATTTAAACGAGATAATGTCATTTGATAATTTATTAGCCTTTTTATAACTTCATCTATAACTACTTGTATAAAACCTAAACTTATATTTTAAATAGCATTTAAGTTACCTCTCTCTCATAACTAAAATATAAAATTCAAATATTGGTTGGATCAAATGGTTTGAAACAATTATTTTTAATATTGTTTTTTTTTTTAGATGGTATGGATGCTCTATTGCCAAGAGGAAGAAGATTCAAGAGAGCCACTTTCAGCGAGAATTCTCTCATCTTCATTCCATGCTTGTAAAAGACCCCACTAATACTGCTATTCAATGTGATCTAGCTAATGTTGATAATCAAGCAAGAACTTACGAATCATACCGTGCTAGAGGAACACAAATTAGATTTCACCTCAATTGGATCTCCTAGGGCGACAAGGGAACTAAAATTTTCTTTAACTACATCAAGCATAGAAATATTTCAAAAATGATTACCAAGTTGGAGGACCCTTTAGGTCATTCCCTTTTTTACTCCAATAAGAATATGAATCTTCTTGTAACCCATTTCTCTCATCGTTTTACAATGAATCCAAGGGATGACACCAATATTATCTTAATGGATTATGTGTAAGTACATATTCCCTCCCTAGTAGACCCCTATTTGGGATCAACTTGAATGTCTTCTTTTTGTGAACAATCTGCATAATGCTCTTTTTCAATGAAGAATGACAAAGCTCCTAGTATGAGTCTTAAATTGGAGTTTTATAAAAAAAATTGGCATATCCTTTCCTCATCTTCATCATGTATACCTAGAAGCTCTCCAAAACAGTCTCCTCGAAGCTTATATAAATGCAGGGTTAATCAAACTTATTTCTAAAGGTACAACTCAACCAAATCTCTAATTGGAGACCCATTACCCTCCTCATTGTCTTGTACAAGATCATAGCGAAAGCTATAGCTTTAAAAATCAAACTTTTTGCACAAGCTATTGTTTTTCGATAACAATATGGTTTTCTTAAAGGCCATTGTATTTTTGATAAACTGATGATTGCCTAGGAAACAATACAATGGGCTACTGACTCCAATCAAGATGCCCTCCTGAGAATAATATGTTGTTGAGCTCTGGCGATTTGGCGTTTTGGCGGGAAACTCTCTGCGTAGGCTACGGGCGATGCTCTTGGATCGGTGGGGTGAAGGTTAATCCAGGACATCAGGTGGCTTCCTGCTCTGTTTTGTCTTTGCGGATCTGAAGGATCGTGTGCAGTTCCAGGTGGGCCCAATGGGGTCCCCTCCAATCCCTCTCTCTGGGAGAAAGGGCTCTTATGCAGAAATGCTCAAAGACACTCCCTCGTCTTCTAACGGTGAAGTGCAGAGAAACAACCTGAATATGATGCTTAAGAATGTTGGTAGGGGTTCCACAGCACATCGTGTCAACGGATGTCTCCCTCAATCCGCTTCGAGGCCTAAGATTGTAATCGAACCAAAGCTGGTGGAAGATACAATTCTATACAAAGCCGATCATGATTTGATTTGCAAATTCATGGGTATCCGACCTACCCTGAATTTCTTGCACACTTGGGTCCGACAGAACTGGGAGCCCCATGGTGAGTACTCCCTGTGGTTTATTAGCAATGGGTATTTCATCGTTAGCTTTTCTTCTTTAGCTGATAGGAACAGAGCGTTTGAATCCGAAAAAAGAAACCACGGTCCGGCGGGGCTATTTGTTCAACCCTGGAGAGTGGGTTTCGATCCCCGCATTGAACCCACGGCTGTCCCGGTCTGGATTCGGCTGTACGCTCTCCCAATGGAGTTTTGGGGGGAGCAGGTCTTGGAAATGATAGGTAACTCTCTGGGTAGATACATGGGTGTCTCCAAGGATACTATTGAAGGTAACTCGGGTGTCTATGCTAGAATATGTGTGGAAATGGATATCAGCCGGCCTCTACCGGCGAGAGGTGGAACTGGAACTGGCCGGAGTTTCCTGGATCCAACATTTAGACTATGAGGCTTTGCCTTTTCGATGCAGAGTCTGCCACAAGCATGGGCATTTGGCCCGGTTTTTCCCAACTCTCCTGGACTCCAAAACGGAAGCCCGACATAGTATGCCAAACCGCTCCAAAGAGAATAAGGCCAGCTCTGCCAAAGAAACATCCAATTCGCCTCAAGCTAATGAGGGTCAGAAAGATGGCTTTGAACAAGTCAAGAGAAGGAGAAAGCGAGAAGAAAAGCTGGTAAGGAGCAATTTCAATCCAAGCCAGCCAACAGATACGAAATTTTTAAGTCTCTAGTAGATCAGGAGGACCAGGATATGGAAGGTGTGGATGGGAATATTGAGGCCCTTAACCCTCAAACTCATGTTTCTCCTTCATCTTCTCCTGTCTTAGACCAGGTGCTTGAGCCAATTGAGGTATTGCCACCAGAAATTGCAGGGGCAATGACAGTGCAACCCCCAGAGTCGCCAGTAATTAAAGATGTTAGCATGGGAATTGCTGAAAAAAATCGAGAAAGGCCAGCCCTGGGTATCTCTCAGGTAGAAAAGAGATCCAAAAACAGCAACACTCAAGGAGCGGGCAGAAAGTCAAACAAGGACTTGATTGCAGCTCAAGGAGATAAACTGATCAATGGAGGATCGGTGAGGACTATTGATTCTTATTGCTCTCAAGGTTTTCAATGATAATTCAATCTTGGAACGTTAGGGGTTTAAACAGTAGAACCCATCAATCTGCTATTCAAATACTCTTAGAAAAACGTAAAACAGACTTTTTGCTTATTCAGGAGACAAAAATGTCTTTAGATATTATGAGTAAAACAGTTAATAGAATCTGGCGGGGTGCTGGTCATATGGCTGTGGCTGCCCAAGGTGCTTCAGGGGGGATTGTTACTCTTTGGAACCCTCTGGAATGGACTGCATTAGAACATATAGCTTGGAGAGGTGTTCTCACATCTCATTTCAAAAATAACTTCACAGCAGAACATGTTTTAATCACCAACTTTTATGGGGCCCAAGACCTTGATGGCCAGAGGCTCCAATGGAGAGCTGTTCAAAACATGAGGTCATCCAGGGAATGTTTTGACTGGATTATTGCAGGGGATTTTAATGCAAAATTATCTGCTCGTGACCAGGAAGGTGGCACCCCAATTTTGGATCCTGGGGACCGGCTTCTGATTGCCCAAGTTCAGGCCTTTCAATTAGTGGACGTTCAAGGCCCTGGACCCTTTTTTACTTGGACAAATAAGAGGAAGGAGCCACACAGCAGGAAGGTCAAGTTAGATCGCTTTTTGGTCTCGGAGGAGGCTTTTGTAAAATGGACTTCTAAGTTCCAGATTTTGGAGGGCCCTGTTTCTGATCATTTTCCCATTTTTCTGGAGGGAGGGACTTCGGTAGGGCAGCATCATAGGCCTTTTAAATTTGAGAATTTTTGGTTACAAAAGGAGGACCTTCGACAGAAAATTCCACAATGGTGGGCAAAAGGCCGTCCACCTTTTGGGACAGCAATGTTCAAATTGCATAAACAGCTCCACTTTGTCAAACTTCAACTGAAACAATGGAGGAAAGAAAATAAGTCGGATTTCCAGACCCAAAGGGCCCCCTTGGTGGCCAGATGGGAGGAGGTACAGAAACTCTTTAGGGAAGGATCAATTACTGAGCAACTCAAATCTGAAGATGATGCACTACGTAAAGCGGTTGAGGCCATTGACAACCAAGAGGAGATATACTGGAAACAAAGGGCAAGAAATACTTGGTTATTAGAAGGGGACAGAAATACCAAATTTTTCCATCGGTCAGCTTGCGCTAGGCGTCAGATGAATAGCATGGAAGTCCTTAAAGATGAGAATGGACATGCCTTCGATACTCTTCCCGGTATGCACTCCCACTCAATTGATTACTTTTCTAAACTTTTTAAGGAAAGTATGGAGCAGGATGTTGAGGCTCAGAATGAAGTTCTTAATGTTATTCCTTCTATTATCTCTGAAGAAGACAATCAGGCCCTGCTTAGACCCATTGAAAGTGATGAATTGAGAAACGTGGTCTTTGGTATGAATACTGGAAAATCTCCTGGTCCAGATGGCTTTCCTATTGAGTTTTTTCAGGCCTTTTGGGACACTTTGGGGGAGGATGTTTTGGCTGTCACAGAGGAATCCAGATCCAATAGAAGAATGCTCAGGGCGATCAATCACACCTTCATCTCTTTAATTCCAAAAGGGGAGGAGGGGACTCATATCTCTGATTTCAGGCCTATAGCTTTATGCAATGTGATTTATAAAATCATCACTAAGATAATGGCTGAGCGGCTCAAACCCCTTCTTCATAATATCATTTCTTCAGAACAAGGGGGCTTCGTTGAGGGAAGACAAATCTTGGATGGGGTGGTTCTTGCTCAGGAGGCTATCCACTCAATGCAAACTTCGGGCAATAAAGGAATGTTCATTAAACTGGATATGTCCAAGGCTTATGACCGGGTGGAGTGGAGCTTCTTGTCGAAAATGATGGCAGCTTTTGGCTTCTCCCAGGATTGGATTGATTGGGTTATGAGCTGTGTTTCTACACCCTCTTATTCTGTTCTCATTAAGGGTCTACCCTCGCATCCTTTTGGTGCCACTCGTGGTCTTCGCCAAGGAGACCCTTGCTCTCCCTATCTTTTCCTCATTTTGGCTGAGGGATTAGGCAGGCTGTTCTTGAGGAGAAGACAACAAGGCCTGCTAACTGGTATCAAGGTTGGGGAGGAAACTTTGACTCACTTGCAATTTGTGGACGATCTTTGGACTGGTTGGTGTGGCCGATCTTAGGGAAGCTAGAGGAATCGAGAGATACTACGAATGTCTACCTTAGGGCTTCAAATCGGGTCCTCAATGACGGGAAGTCCAAAGTTGTCTTTTTCAATCTTGATCAACGGCTGCAGGAGAGGGCTATTGAGATCCTGGGTTTCACTAGAACTTCTCTTCCAATAGTTTACACGGGCGTTCCCCTGCATTTCAAAAAATTAAAAATAGATATCTGGAAGAATCTGTTGGAAGGCATCAAAGACCGAATGAATCACTGGTCACATAAATGGTTAAGCTATGGGGGTAGGTTAACCTTCCTGCAGTCAGTTATACAGGCTTTGCCAATCTATAAATTCTCTATCCTGGCTGCCCCTCATACCATCTGGAAAGAGTTGGACAAAATGGCTAGAAGATTTTTATGGGAAGGTGCAAAAGGGAAGAAAAAATGGGCTTTGGTTGGGTGGGATAAAGTTTCCCAGCCTAAGGACAACGGAGGGCTGGGCCTGAGAAGTTCCAAGCTTAATAACAGAGCCTTGGCTGGAAAACTGTACTGGAGGTGGATTTCCCAGCCAACCTCCCTCTTCAGCAGAATCCTTTCTAGCAAATATTTGGGGCATGTTCTTCCCAATGAGGTGGGCCGCTTTCCCCTGGAAGGCACTGGTTCCTTAGTGTGGCAGACTCTTAAGCTTGGATCTCAGATTGTCAAAGACCAATTATTTTGGAAAGTGGGGAGAGGGGATAAGGCACATTTTTGGACTGATTCTTGGGACCAGCATCCGCCCATCATTGCCATGTTTCCTGAGCTTCAACCAATCAAGGCTGCCTTAGAAGCCCAGGGCTGGATACATATTGATAACTATTTTCACACCAGCCAATTGGGGGAGTATAAATTCAAAAAGTTTAAGAGGTGGCAGGAGTGGCCAATTACTATCCCTCCGGAGCTGGCGCCCATCTTGCACAAAATCTTGTCAGAAAGGTTCCTCACAGGGAGGGATGAGGATGATGAATTAGCTTGGGGCTGTGGGAGCCTTGGGGTCTATTCAGTGAAGGCTGGGTATGAAAAGATCCTCCCTGAGCCTCCCCTGCACTCATTTCCGGTTCAGGATTGGAGAAGGATTTGGCATTCTAAGGGCTGGCCGAAAGTGAATTTCTTTGCCTGGCAGCTTATGCACAATGGAATTCTTACTTTTGACAATCTAAGAAGTAGGGGAATCAGTGGCCCCTCTCAATGTGCATTATGCCAAAAACATGAGGAATCTGCTGATCACCTGATGTTTGAGTGTCCTTTTACTCATCAGATTTGGGAGCGCTGGTTCTCCCAATTTAAATTCCAGGCTAATGGTGTTTTAAATCGTGCCAATATTTTGGAAAAGTGGAAAAGGGGCAGATTCAAATCTACAACCCTCCGAATTGGCTGGGAGTTAGGCTTTCTCTTCATTTGGTGGCAAGTTTGGCTGGAGAGAAATGCCCGGATCTTCAGAGATACTTTCTCCTCGATAGACGGTGTTTGGCAGGTCATTTGGAGTAAAGTCATCTGAAACTGTTGCCATCAATGTTAAAGAAGAGATTCAGGCTGATCTTGGGCATCTAGAAGAGGGGGTTGAGGGACAAGAGGGGCATGGCGAGTATCTTTGGATACCTCCCCAGTAGGTCGGGTAAAGATCAATACGATGGAGCTGCAAAAGGCAACCGGGCAGTGCGGGTATTGGTGTTGTCTGCCGAGATCATTACAGTACGGTGCTTTTCGGGAGCTGCGGGGCTTGGGCCGAGCCACCAATAATGATGCTGAAGCCATAGCCATCAAATCAGCTTCTATATGGGCTATTAAGCAGGGTTACCGGAGGGTAATTCTCGAATCAGACTCTCAAGTCCTGATCGGCGCTCTTGATTGCTTGCGGAATTTCTCTTTGAAAGCTTGGAGACTACGGATTTTGTTATCCCAAATCAAGGAGTTATGGAAGGAATTAGATGATGTGATCCCTGTTTATGTCAGCAGAAATTTGAACACGGTTGCTGACTTCCTTGCGAAGATGGGGGCTGAGAAAGAGGCAGGAGTGCAGTTGCACGATGATATGCCCACGATTGATGAAGAGATTCGGCGTGGTCTGGAGCGATCCCTGCATCAATGAGCACAAAAATGGCTAAGGATGGTTTTTGTCGCGATATCGCGACTTGTTGCGCCGTCGCGGCCCCGATGAGCGAGTGTCGCGATTTCGCGACTTTGTTTCTTGCTTGCAGTCGTTGGATGGAAGTCGTCGCGATTTCGCGACGTTTTTGGAAAAAGTGCGTTAAGGGGAAAAATTGTCGCGATATCGCGACATTTTTGGTGATAAGATGCCCAAGGAAAAGTTCGTCGCGATATCGCGACATTTCTGCTGATTGGGCTCTCGGGGGAGAAACCGTCGCGATTTCGCGACATTTTTGCAGCAATGGCACTAAGAGGAAAAGTCGTCGCGATATCGCGACACTTTTGAAGTTCGGGCATCAAGGTGAGAATGCGTCGCGATTTCGCGACCTTTTTGAGGAAAGGATGCCCAAGGAAAGAATCTGTCGCGATATCGCGACACTTTTGGTGAAAAGGTGCCCAAGGGAAAATTCGTCGCGATTTTGCGACACTTTTGCCGAATGGGCTCTCGGGGGAAAAAACCGTCGCGATTCGCGACAGTTTGGCAGCAATAGCACTAAGAGGCAAAGTCGTCGCGATATCGCGACACTTTTGAAGTGCGGGCTTCAAGGTGAGAATCCGTCGCGATTTCGCGACATTTTTGAGGAAAGGATGCTCAAGGGAAAACTCGTCGCGTTTTCGCGACAGTTTTGGAGAACAAGCTTCAGGAGGGAAAATCGTCGCGATATCGCGACTCGTTTGAGAAAAGGGCGCCGCGGGGAGAACACGTCGCGATTTCGCGACACCTTTGTTGAAGGGTCGCCCAAAGGTCTTCTCGTCGCGAAATCGCGACACTTCCGGCCAACTGGAGCCATGAGGAAAAAACGTCGCGATATCGCGACACTTTTGCAATGTTGGTGTCAAAGGGAGACCTTGTCGCGATTTCGCGACAATTCTGGAGATCAGGTGCCTTCTGGCTTTCTCGTCGCGATTTCGCGACGATTCTGGCGTCTGGGAGCTTTGGTGTTGTGCCGTCGCGATCTCGCGACTCCTTTTGGGTTTTGCGGCCTCGGCGTTGTTTTGCCGCGATTTCGCGACATGTCGCGTTTTCGCGACTTGTTGCCGGGGTGCGGCCGTTGTTAGGTTTGGTGTCGCGATTTCGCGACATGTCGCGTTTTCGCGGCCTGTTGTCTTCTGGCTTCTTTGCTTTCGGTTGGGATGTCTTCTCTCCCACTTGTAACTGTTATTTGTTTTAATACAAGTTTTTTTCAATTTTTTCAAAAAAAAAAAGATGCCCTCCTGGTTAAGTTAGATTTTGACAAAGCATATGATAAAATCAGATGGGATTTTATTCTTTGTATGCTTTCTTGACTTGGTTTCGGTCCAAAATTTTGTAATCAAATTGGTATGCTCTTTGGTGATGTTTTAGCTTGTGTTCAAGTTAATGGATCTCTATCCCCCGTCTTCCCTCTACAACGGTCTATTAGACAGGGTTACCCTCTTGCTCATTTTTTGTATGTTTTGGGTACTAATGCTCTTGGTTATCTTCTTCATAAGGCTCAATCTGATGGCTCATTTAGGGTATTAAGCTTCCTAGGGATAAGTGTGCTCTTAACTCACATTTTGTTGATGATTCCCTTCTTTTTCTTCAAAGTACCTAGCAAAAGGTGGAAACAGTTAGAGAGATTATACAATTGTTTTGTGATGTCTCTAGCTCTAGTATCAACCACTGTAAAACAAAAGTATTTTATACCTCTTCCAATTCTAATGGGTACAACTCCTCGACTGAGTGGAAGATCATCCCTCATGGAACAATTGCTCGTTACTTGGGAATCCCCTTTGGGATTAATATTTCTCCTAAACATATGTGGAACTTTGTTATGGTCAAAAGAAATTCAGTGCATGGTTGGCTTGGTTTCTCTCCTTAGCAGGAAGAATTCAAGTTGCAAATAAAGTTATGACAACCTCTCATGTTTACTACTACTCATATTGGATGGCCTTAAAGGAAGCCTATAACAAATTTACTTAGGTCATTCGTAAATTTTTATAGACCAAATGGGATGGGGAGGTAGGAATGACAACCATCTCGTGGAAACTTTGCACTCAACTAAAGGCTTTAGGAGGTCTTGGTATTATTGATCGTCTTATCCAAAGCAAAATATTGGCTACAAAATGGGTTGCTAGAGCCATCGTTAGAGATGAAAATTAGAAACACTTGTTCCCATACAAAATCTCCCAAGCTACTCAAAAAGGTAAATGGAAATAAACCCCATAGGAGAATGAGGTCCTTAATGCACCATACTTTATGACTAAAGGATCTATTCCTCTTACCCATACCTGGAAAGCCTGACAATCAGTTTCTCATTTATTGGTCAGTCTGACAATTTAAGACATGGTGTAAGCATCGATCTTAACAATCTTTGGTGGAATAAACTTATCATGCATAATGATAAACCATTAGCTTTGTTGCTCTTCAAGCACTAGCATTTCTAAAGAAAGGTACAAACAAAATAAGAGATTTGGGATCCGAGCAACTGGTCAATTCTCACCTAGAACTAGATCTGCAATTGTTGCTCCCTTCCCTTTTTGTTCAAAGACTTTTATGGCTTTGTTGTGGCTTCCATTCCTTGTGAGGTCCTTATAAAGTTGGGAACTACTACCTACAATATATGGACTAACCGGAGATGGCTTAATGACCATATAATATCATCCATTAATTTTAGTTGGATCTACAAAAAACATGTGTCCTTTATCATTGGACTCTAAGCTCAATGTCAAGTGGCAAGTCAATTTTACCAATGCCCAATGGCAGTCTCTTGCTACTCAAATTTGAAAAATTCTTGTTGAATCTAAAAGTTAGCTTTTTGGATGGCAGGTTTTGCATCAAAAATTTCTAACTTTTGAGAGTCTGGCTTTGATTTTACATTTTCCCCTCGATGTAAATTTTGTAATGCCTCAAAAACTCTTTTTCACTTGTTTTGGTTTTGTAGCATGGCTAAACAATTTTAGGATGTCTTCTACACTTTTTTACTCCCCGTCCTTTAGCTTGGAAATTTTTTTTGCTTAGTTTTTCTAACAAGATCACTACCCCAATTCCTAAAATGATTGGAGACTCATTTTTCTCAAGCATATTTGGAAGTTTAGATGCAAAACAATGTTTACCAATTCCACTCCTTCATGGGGTATAGTTTTACAATATTTAATCTTTTGTTACATTTGGAACATATTCATTCCCAAGTTCATGGAGCTTCGAACACACCAAAAAATGCTACCAAGGCTTCATCAACTTTTCCACATGATCCAAGATCTTCAAAAGGTCTAACAAGAAACAAAAATAGAAGGCAATAATTAGTGATGAACTAGTTCATGAACTCGTTGCTTCTATTTCTTCTTTGAAAAGTTTAGAAAATATAATGCAAGTCATACCCAAAACTTCACCACATGATAGGCTCTCACATAAATAAGTGATGATATCTAGCATTTTACAGCTAGATACTGCTATAGTCTCTTTGTTGCTATTAGCTTTTATTCTTATGTGTACTCAATTATAGATGCTTTACTCTTTATCCACCTCATTTCATTTTTTTTACTGGCAAACAATACTAACACTATTATATTGGCGGACAATACTAACACTATTATATTATCATGTTCAAATTGATGACATAATATAATTTTAACTTTTACTTTAAATTCAATATCATAAAATACTAATGTATATCTTCTTAAACCCAAGGTCAAATAACCTCTCACATTTGTTTTATTGTCATAATATACATTTGTTTTATTGTCATAATATTATTATGAACCCTTTTTCCACCTATCAAATATTAGAGGGGTCATAGATTATTCAACAACATCAAATACAACACTAAATAGGGAAGAGATATCAGAAGGTTCTACTATAAGGATCAAAATAAAGATGTTTTTAAAAAAGATAAAACCAAAACACGAGGAAAAGAAAGAATGCATACAACACTAAATAGGGAAGAGACATCAGAAGGTTCTACTATAAGGATCAAAATAAAGATGAATAAAGATGTTTTTAAAAAAAATAAAACCAAAACACGAGGAAAAGAAAGAATGCATAGGATAAATAAATAAAAATAAAATATAATATATTTAGTAAAATTAAATCTGCTTGCAAAAATGCCTATAAAATATTTTTTTTTAATAAAATTTTAAAATTCTAACTCAGTATTTATATGTACGTAGATGTTTTACAGTTTTATCCAAACTCCTCTCAAAACCTTAGAATTTGTATTAATTTTATAATGAACCAAATACAATTTCAATTACTATCTAAATCTTCGGAAAAAAAAAATTACTCAATACTTTAAAGTCTTAACATTGGGTTAATTTATCCGTGTATGTTTTACAGTATTATATAAACTCCTCTCAAAATCTGAAAATTTGAATTCATTTTATAAATTATAATTTCAATTAGTAACTAAATCTTGGAAAAGAAAAAATTAACTTAATACTTTGAAGTCTTAAATCTTGGAAGTTTTTTTTTTTTAATTATTTAATCCAACTCAACACTTTAAAGTCATACCGTAGATCCAAATTACCTCCTAGACAGTTTTAATAAATATCCACTTCCTGTAATCAATCTAGACCTACAATTTTTTAGTTTGAAAAGAGTACATCTCAGTAAGAGGTGCAAAGAGCCACATCCAAATAAAAATCATCTATTTTATTTTTAATTCTATTTGCCAGACTTATTTAATGTTTTTCTATATCATAGGAAGCCAGTGCCTACAGTTCATAGATAGCTTTTCTCAATAGCAATCATATCTATAATGAAGTTATTAAAGAACTAGATATGAACCCCAACTTATTTAGTACAAAGATCCAGATCCAAATAAAAATCATCTATTCTATTTCCCAGACTTGTTTAATGTTTTTCTATATAATAGGAAGCCACTGCCTACAATTCAAAAGTAGCTTTTCTCAATAGATCTCATATCCATAATGAAGATCCAAATAAAATTCATCTATTCTACTTCCCAGACTTATTTAATGTTTTTCTATATCATAGAAAACCACTGCCTACAATTCAATGATATAGAAAGCCACTGCCTACAATTCAAAGGTAGCTTTTCTCAATAGATCTCATATCCATAATGAAGCTGTTAAAGAACTGGATATGAACTCAGAAAAGAAGCTGTTAAAGAACTGGATATGAACTCAGACTTATTTAATAGTAAGCATATTGGATAGAACTTATTTTAATTCCATATAATTTTTTTCATTTATGAACCCAATATTTTTAACCCCATTTAACTTCTTAAATTTATCATCTTTATCTGAAGCAAACAGTTTCAATCCCATTGTTGAAACATTTTTAGTTCAATTAGTTTGAAGAAATAAGGAGTGAGAAGTTTCGGTTTCAATCCAACAAATTAACCTTAAAATCTTAATCTAATAGGTTCTTAATCTAGGTTTGTGTAAAGAAACAAGTGGCAAAGAATTTCCTTTTTTGAACTAAGATTCTAATCCCACCAGTACACCTTAACATTTTCATCCCATGTGCTAAAGTCTAGGTGGTGAGAATCTTTAACTTAGAGAAAGTCTACCAGGGTTCAATTTCCATGGTATCATAGGCGCTTCCTTGTATGATAGTTTCAACTAGTCTTTTCTTTTCCAAATGTTAAGTTTGGCTTGGTTTTGGTCCTAATACAATTAACAGGATTGCAATGTTATTCTCAGATGGATTTGGTTACCTCTAATTGCCTTCCCTGGTTACTTGCTGCCTGAGAACGGATTTTTCTGTTGTTACATTGGCATTCCTTTTTCAGGTACATGTTTTCCCCTTCAAATATGTGGCGCTGAATTCTCTAGAGGTTTTAAGATTCTGCAATATATGTTTTTAAAATTTTTATTCTTCAGGTTGATTACCTTTTAAATCCACTAAATCAAGTCTAATAAAATTGTAAGGAAATATTCGTTGGCTTAATGGGATCAATGTAAAGCAGTGCCAGTTATTTCTTGGAAACAATGTATTCAGCCACAATCTAAAGAACTGGTCTCACAAATCCATGGACACATCATATTCATTCATTGTCTAATCGAATGATTGGAGTACATTCTTGCGATGAACCTTGGAAGGTTTTTGTCTGGTATGATCTTGAAAAGGTAATTCTGGAGTCTGCAAGCGTACTAGCGTTCAAGATGAGCTTCTTAATGCTAGACATGTTAAGCTTAAGACTTACACTTCTGTTCAAGGTATTTGGCAGGCATGGCAAATGACTACCAACAATGATGGTTTTTCGCTTCAAAATGGGCTTAGCTTTGATTCTTCCTCTATCTGGTGGAAGAGGTTGATCATTTGGAATTGTAAACCTCTTGCTGGCTTCTGAACTCTCAGCCAAATCATTGTCTAAAAAAGGTCTTCAGTTCTTTAACAACTTTTGGGATATGCCTACCCATCTTGGAAGCCACTGCCTACACTTCATACATAGCTTTTCTCAATAGATCTCATAATGATATGGGATATGTCTACCCAACTCGGAAGCCACTGCCTGCACTTCATAGATAGCTTTTCTCAATAGATCTCATAAAGATATTGTTGAAAGAAATCAAAAACCTGGTTGATGATCATTTTCTCTTGAAAATTTCTACTCCATTATCATGCAATTTCTACCCAACTGCCTATTTAGAATTTTTTTTTTTTAACAGCACTGATTATCAGGTTGCAATTCAAGAGTGCAAACTCAAGCATTTTCTGGAAACCTAATTTATTGCTGTTAATTTCCAATCATAAGTTGTTTTAATTAGAAGCATAAATTGTTTTCCTTTGTTCCTATGATATGCAGGCATATCTGTTTCTGATGGTTAGAGGCATTCTATATAGTTGAGAAAATATGCTTATTTTCAAGCATTCATAGGAAATATTTCTATCAAGCATTTTAAAACTGTCTGGTTACAACATTGACCACAGATAACAACCAAATTTAGGTAATCCCAACCAATACTGCAAATACAAAGAAAAACGCAAACACAAACAGAGCCTCAACAGTGAAAATAAAAACTTTGTTGGTTCAGATTGAGATGTTCAGAACACATCCCATTTCAGCAATTCCAAATTGTTTCCATCATTTAGCAGATTTCTTGTGTTCAAGTTCAGTTGTAATTGGTACATACACTATAGAATCGCAAGGCCCAGAATAGGATAGATAGCAAATACACAATATCTGTCCCTGTGAATGGATGTGGTGCTTTATGACTGACGGTATTTGTTTATGCCATCTGAATCGTCAAATAGGAAAGTCCACCACTGCACAGGGAAGATTATAAATAGACTATAAAGAGACGACAGTCTGAAAAATGATGCCCCTAGAAAATAAGGAGGTAATAAGTGGCCACGCCATGGAATTTGGAATGATTTTGACATCAAATAGACATCCTGGCATGGCGCCATTGTCATATTCCCTACCTTATGCATATCAGTTAAAGCATGGTTACTGTAGGTGTCGTTGCATGTATTAGCAAAATTTTGCAAACAACAAACTTGTAACTAGCTGAAATATAAATGATTACTAATGAAATTCCACCACAAGGAAGATAGGACTTGGAACAACACATCTAATAACTCTTCTTCACATGACTTCAGTGAATTTTAAATGCAACAGTAGCTTTCTTCAATATTTTAATTGAACCCCAATGAATTTGTGCTTTTCATCAGGACAAGAAGGGAACAAAAAGACAGAGACAAAAGAAAAACATTCCACAATTTATATACCTTTTCTAAATATCACCTTTTTGGCCTCTATTAAATTCCACAGTTTTTTCGCTTCCTTTCTGGGAGTTACTACTATGTGCATAAGGATCAGAACGGAGTAGCTTTCTTCACTATTTTAATTGAACCCCAATGAATTTGTGCTTTTCATCAGGACAAGAAGGGAACAAAAAGACACGGACAAAAGAAACAAAAACATTCCACAATTTATATGCCCTATCTAAATATCACCTTTTTGGCCTCTAATAAATTCCAGAGTTTCTCTCTTCCTTTCTGAGAGTTACTACTATGCACATAAGGATCAGAACAGAATTAATGTGGAACAAAATTTCATCATAGGAATATACCAATGGAAATCAGCTAATATAAGAAGAGCATCACAATGAACTGGTTAGAAAGCAAGAGGGTCGACTACCGCGCCCATGTGCCACAACTAGATGTTAAATGCCCATGTGCCATAACTAGATGTTAAATGGGGTGAGGAATAATATGTCGAAGCATACAACTACAGTATAAACAACCCAGGTAATAACGAACAAGTATAATATAGACAATAAACAAATAGAAATGAAGTATGATTCTAAGCCAATTTTGCATCAAGATCTTTAGTATTATCTCACAACTCTTGTCCCCAAATCTGTCTTTATTCAAACAGTAGATCTATGCACCTCCTACTATTTCCTGCTGTTTCTCTTTTTCAAGCAATAAGTGTTTTTCAGCCAAGGTTTCTGTATTAGAGAGTCAAAACATTGCAGTCAAAGTGCTAATAGTTCAAATAATAGTTGCAGCACATGAGCACATGAGTTGAAAAACATACTATTCCATATTTTATTAAAATTTTCTTGTTAATCTCTCATTCCAAAAATTTAATAGAAAAACTAGGACCATAAACTTGAAAAGTTTATCATATACAAAACTATAAAAGAAAACAAACCTTAAGGATAACCCATATTTAGCTTTTAACATAAAAGTATTCAAGTGCAGTAAGCATATCTCACTCCTTTGTTGTCCTGTTTTAGTTTCCTTTTCTTTTTGATAGATTATTTGATTTTAAGTTTCAGCCTAATCCCTACGTCTAAATGGTTTAGCTACTCGGTGTGTGTCTATATGTGTGTGCGCGCTTTGGTTGTGCACGTCCTTAGGCTTTAACCCTTTGTCAAAGCTCATGGAAACTGATGATGTCCATACTACTCATGTGACCAGAAAAACTTCATTTTGCAAAGGTTTAAAGCAATTTTCGTTTCAAGCATACTGCCCATGCCGGAACAAGACTGGACCTACTTGTAAAAATACTAAGAATAATCTGGTATGACAACATAACCAAAAAAATTGCAATGCCAAAGATATACAACTTTAATATTATTTTGCTCTAAAACATGTTGCACGAATCGAACCAACGCATTGAATAGCACTGATAAAGGAAATCCACAAAAACTAGAAGATTGAAAACTATTTCAACAACTATTGACGAAAACTATCATTATTCGAACCATTTAAAGTTATTCTTCCAAAAAAAATTTGCAAGTTTCACATGACATCTTATATCAATTAAAACATAAAATTTAAAAGAATTCTGAGACCCACCAGATGTATTAAGATTAAAAATAGAGAAGTTGAAATCTTTCTAATTAGTAAGCCAATTCTAAACTTCTCAATTGCAAACGCTTTCAACAGATTATTAAGTAAACGCAATCAAACATATAATTTTTCTGAACCAATTCTGACACATTAACACAAATACAAACCCTAATTTCCAATACCCATTACTTTATGTTGTAAAATCCAACCGGTGGAATGACAATTACACAAATACAATTTCAATTCTAAAATTTTCAGAAAACCACAAGATATGTGATGCAAGAACACTGTTCTAATGTAACTTTAAATTACAGATTATTTAGCGAAAGAAATATTGCATACACCAATTAATTGTAATAGAGCTCGAGGCCCATCCCATCATGGATTTCATAGTCTTTGAGCGTGATGTGGTCCTTGTAGATGTTGTACCATTTCTGGATACGAATTTTGTCGGCGCGGGTTCCAGTCTGAGCGGCGACGAGCTTCTTGAGGTCGCCAATGGTGTCGTCTTCGTTGCATTTCACGCGCACCTTCTTCCCCAGCCGATCGTTCAACACCACTTCGATCATCTTCGCTTGTTATTTCCCCTCCCTTCTACCCAGTTCACAAACCAAACCCTCCGTTTACACAATCCCCTGCTCTGTATATCAAATTAAATATACGATGATGCAGAGTGTATTGGGTTTCGATTGGCTATGCTTTTATAGGCGACGATGTTCCTGGAGATGCGTGGCGCGCAAGCAATCTCGCTTGTGGACCATTGAATCAGACGTAAAAACCTATTTTGTCTTTTTATTTTTTATTTTTTTATTTTTGCTTCTGCCTTCCGTGCAAACTTTCGTTTTTCCTTTAACCTTGAAAACGGTTCACACTGGAAAAACATTAAAACATTGGGTTGTAATAATGCATCTTCAATGCATTTTCGATTTGCATTGAAAGATAGAGATTAAGAAACAAGGGAAAATGAAATTATATATAAATTAAAAAATGTTTTATTGATAAAATATTTTTTAAAAGTTTATATACAAATTTTTTCCTAAGTTTTTTAAATTTATATAAATAAATGAATATATATATAGTTTCAATTAATTTCTACAAGTAATTTTTTTTAAAGGTCGCATGTTTTAGGTAGGGTTTGTTTAGTGAGCTTTGTTCTATCCTTTCGGTGCAAAATGATTCCCAACCTTGGTGGACAAGTGATTAACGTTGGCAATGTAGGTGGAATAGCATGTAAGGATGGTTTTCATTAAATGGTTTAGGAGATTTGTATCGAAGTTGGTTCACAAGGTAATTTTCCTTCTTTTAATATGGTTTTGTCTTTATTAGAATTTGATAATGTATGCAAGTGGTTAGAGTCCTTTATTTTAATAGGATATTTTGTGGGTCACATTTTCAATGAGACCACCTTACGATCTTAGGTAAACTCTGCTTGGGCTCCTTATAGAGTCAAGCTTGAGCTTATCGAAAACGTGACTAGGGGGTTTTTTGTTTTGCTTTGTAGACTCGGTGCATGCAAAGGCATTTTATGAGCATGGGCTATGGTACATGAGGAGTTCCTTAATGGTTTTCTCACCCTTTGACTCAAGATTTTTCTATTTCATAGAAGTAGACTATCAAGGTCATAGTTTGGGTTGAGATTTTGACCTCCCTCTTCCCCTCTAGCCCTTCTTGAACCACATAGCAATGTCATTGGGTCATGTTATCTTGGTTGAAGTGAACATTTCTTTTCATGCACGCCCTTAGAAGTGAGGCTAATGGTGCTAACGCACCTCATCCCAAACCAATAGCTAAATCAGCAGTCGTGCCTAATCCAAAGCCTCTCAAGAAGGCAAAAGCAATTGTTGGTCTACCCTGAGTAGAAATTATCAACAAAGAGATTCATAAGCCTCGATAAAGCCAAACCCTAAAAGCGATGAACATGGTCACTCAACCCATCGCCCAAACAACCTCTCCCCCTCAATCGCTGCCAGTAAGCTCTTAATGCTCTTGCAACCTACGTCGAGAGGTGGAGGTAGGCGAGTTTCTACCAAAAAAGAAGGATGCACCTTTCAAATATTCAATTAGGACACTACGTACCTGATCCAAAGTCCATAACTAATTTTGAGGTTTTGGAATACTTGTTAGAGTATATTATATCATTTGGGTCATGTAAATGTACCACCTTTGGTACATAACTAGAGTAGGAGTTTACTTTAGAGTAAAGTAAGTTAATTACTTCAATTATTGTAATAAATGCACAAGTGTCAATGTGCAAGTTGTAAATGTGCATGTAGTCCACATGTACATAAGTCTTAGGTAGAGTAAGAGCCAAGGAATCTATCTTCCTATATAAAGATCTCATAATGAGTGTTTTCAATGGAGTAGTAAATATAGAGAGTGTGTGTTATAGTTTAGTAGTATGGTACAATGTAGTCCTTTCATATTTCTTCATCTAGTGTTCATGTCCTCCATTATATAGCATTGTACTATTTTCGTCACTTTCATTAATGGCAATTTTTTGAGTTATTTGCAGATGTTCATCTTTTTTTTTTTTGCATATTATTGTGCCATTAGTTTATAGTTATCTCAGATTAGTTATCTTCCATCTTATGGTTGTACTACCTCCCATAAAAAGCTAACAATACATTGATGACAAAGATATGTTGTTAGACTTCCTATCTCACTGAACTTCCTTTTCTAGAAGGTTTAAGGTCTAACAAACACTAAGCAAAAGCATTTGGTGTGTGAGGTTCATAAAAAATTTGTAGATCTTGGTATCCTGTATTTATAGGAAGTGAAAGTTGCACGATTCTTGTTTTCCATAATGTGTGGAGTCTTTTTTTTACAATAGTCATGAACTAGGTCGAGGTGGCATTGCCACTCTTATCTCCCCTCGTTGGCGGTCCCATCGGGTGGTCCATGGATGCAATCCCACCTGTAAAGTGTTGTGGATAGTTTTCAACATCAACAACCACTCATTTAGGATGATTAATGTTTATGCTTCCAATGACATAATTGAATGAGCCCATTTATGGTGTTGGATTATAAACTCCCTTCCTTCTGTCGCATGGTTTATATGTGGTAATTTTTATATGATTAAGATGGCAGTAGACATGTGTGGAGACCATAAGATACATTGGACTATGAGTGAACAGGTGACTTGATTTTAGATATGCAATAACTTGGGACTCTTTGATCGTAGTGTGAGTTGCCTTTGCATCAATACTTTACGGTACATGTGGTCCAACATGCGTGTCATTTCCAACAGGATAATCAAGTGGTTTAATAGGGCAGTGGTTTTATGGCATATTTAATTTTTTAGCAGGTTTTTGCTTTCTTCTTTTAGATTTTGTTGAGCTTTAGTTGTTAATCCCTAGAACCCTATTTGTTAATGTGTTGGACCTTTGGCATGGGCTTTTCGAGGTGTGCTTCCATACCACTCATCTTTTTTTTTAGATAAGTGTAATCTTATTATTCTTTTTAGATAATATAAAGTCACTTTTCAAAAAAATAAACTATATACATATGTATATATATTTATGAAGTGTAATAGTTATATTACTTTAGAAAAAAAATGGATGGATAGAAAATCACACCCCAAATTCTATGTTAGGTAGAGCCATTAAACTAGAATTATCAAACCAAATTAGACATAGTGAATCAACCATGAGCTATTTATGCAATAAGAGCTATGGAGTCAAAAGGAGGTGTTGGATCACAGTCTGAGAGGCCTCCCCATCTAGAAGGGGGATCTTGAGTGTCCAATGGAGGATCCCATCCCAAGTTGGCACCTTCATCAATTGTTTTGTTTGCCTAATTGTCTTTTGTATCCCTCCTCAAGGAGATGGTGAGTCTAATATGGGGAAAATTATCATTGTTGTGCCATCTCTAAGGTCCATAATCATAAGGTTGAGAGGGACGAGGTGGCAAGTGATTCTAGTCCTTAGTTTTGTGTTGAGGACTTTGGTAGGGAGCTTGCAAAACCTAACTATAGTGACTATGGGACCGACTTTTACATAGAGGAGAGGTTGGTAGGACAAGAGCCATAGTGCATATGGTGTTAACCCAGGGATCCTTACGAGTTTGTAAACAAGTCACCTCTAATGCCACCTTTTTCACTAGTACTTAGAATTATAAAAACACATTAGAACAAATTTTAGCTTTAGCAATAGATGACAAATGGGTGTCAATAGATGCTTTGGAAAAATAGTAGCATTTTTATATTTCTAGATATCAAATAAAATATCCACTTTGAAAGTATGTCACTGTTGCGAGTATTTGGTTTGCATGTTAGGCCAGTCACCTAGAAGAATCATATGCCAGGAGAATGTCTTGGGTCTAAAAGTCCTAAAGAAATCATGAATCCATTTCCATGCAATTTGAGCTTGGGGACAAAACCAAAAGAGATATTTGAGTTTTCACATCACTTGTAGAATGGACATCATGGGTTGACAACCCCTAAATAAACTAGTTTATCATCAAGAGGGAGACCTTGCTAGAGGATAAACCAAGCAAAATGGGTAAGCTTGGGTTCCACAATGGTAGACCAGATAGTTTGAATTCTACATTGCCAAATTTTATTGGTAGACTGTAGCCTTCATTTGTTAGTAAGTTTTTGCACCATCAAGAGGTGAGGTGAAAGCCATTCATGATGAGGCTAGGAATTACCTCATTCATGACATATTTTGGGTTATTACAAACTACCATATAAACCTTATGTGATGTTGTTTTATGCTAATTATATGGTTTTAATGCATTATATATTAATGTTTGCATGATTAAACTGTATAGGAGCATATTACTCTGTTTTGACTATTTTTTGCATTTTTGCACTATTTTAGTTTGATTATTTAGTAAATAAAATGTGCATTTCAAATAGCAAAATGTTGTATGTTGATGTCTATCACTTCACAATGATGTTTGAATGTTTTTCCCACCCTTAAATCAGTTTGAAATCCAAATTGGTGCCAAATTCCTAAAACTGTACAGAAACTAGAAAACGTAGAATGATAGCCATACAAATTCTAGCCTGGCCTGGAATTTGTCAGCATGAGTATGTAAAACTAATTGGAACCAACTTATGAGAGATAGGGTAAATGTCTTATCTGGTTGGAACCACTTTGTCAGTCGTTTTGATTGCATTTGAGCGTAAAGTATATTTCACTGTCAGATATTCCGAAGAAGCTCCGGAATGAAAGGGAAAAAGGCTAGTTTTAGCCAAAACGAGGAGGATAGCACCCAATTTGGTAAAGTAAAGGTATTTTGAGATGGGGACAGGTGTAAAATAATACTTCCAACCTTTGCTACCTCATTTTCATCATTGTGGATGCATCAAAGGACCAATGAGCATTCACTACAACAGTTTTTATCCTGATTTAGACTAAGTTAGTTTTAGAGCTGATAACAAATCACTACCTTACATCATTGCAATTGATATTGTGCACGAGGCATATGTAATAAGATAGTATAAATAATAGAGCTCCATTATTGGTTAAAAAATATAGCTAATAGGAAAAATAAATGCAGATAGGGATTTGTAATAGGTTTGAGACAATAGCAAGATTTTTCCTATAACATTATAATGTATTGTGACAATTAATAAAGTGCAGTCTTTTTGGTCATATTTTGTTCATGAGTAAGTTTGAGTTCTAAGTAGCTAGCATTACTTCCTCACCTTCTTCTGGATCAGAAAGCAAGGGCCACTTTCAGGCCTAGAAGGAGGGCTAATTGATGACAAGTTTTTCTGATAACTTTGTTGCAACAGGTTTAGCAGAATGCTTGTCAATTCTCATTTCTTGTTGATTGAATGTACTAACCTCTGTTTTGAGTGAATGTAATGATTTCATATTTTCAATTGTAATATTATGCAACATGTGTGTGTGTCAGCTAAAAAGTAGCATAGACTTGTAGTTTACCTGTTTCCTGTTCTTACAATTTGATGAATAACATAAATTTACAGTTACTATGTTTTCCCCTGTTTTACTTGTTTTAGCAAAGTTACCAAGTTTTCACCAACTTCATTTTATTGTCAGCCACTACAAAAAAAGTCTGACAACCTCCTGAAAAAGGACATTGACAGTTCTTTTTAGCATGTGTGTTTTCTTTTTAAGCATCATTTCAATTCTGTCATTTCAATTTTGCAAGTGTAAACTAGGTTTCAATTTAGCAACATTTATATTTCTACAATTTCATTTCTTGCAACTGTAGTTAGATTTCAATTTCAGGTCTTAGAAGCAGTTTTCAATTCTTGCAAATAGATAGTTTCAATTTATGCTCAATAGGATTAGAAGTGACCTAAAACCCCCAAAAAAATTTGTTTCACCAATAAAGCCTATTGTCTAAATGAGTTGATCTCCAACCTGCTTGAACCTTCTTTCATATATAGCCTTGGACACCACCCTGGATTGAAAAATCATAAAGATTAAATGATGACATTGATGACACTCATCATTTTTGGCACTGTTATCGGGGATAAGTGTTGTTAGAAGAAGAAAGCAGCCCAATAATTGTTAAGTATGCTAAGTTGTGAATTTCAGAGTGAAATCTGAATGAATGACTGGCATAGGTAATAGTTGTTGGTATATTGCATTTCAGTCCATTTAGACAAACAAGCATGAATGAATAGGTTAAGGGATAAAAAAGGAAAATTTATCAAAAAAAGCCCTTTTCCTACCATAGGAAGGTGATCTTCATGCTCGGGAGGTGAATTGCTTGTGTTTGAAATTCTTGATAGACTTAAACAAGAACCATCATCTTCATCATCAGGAAGTGTAGGATATATTAAACAATTTAGACATATCTACACCAAGGTTTGGAATAATATTATGGCAGATTTACCAAAAAATCCAGATGAAGATAATAATATCCACAATCGAGCAAATAATCCTCATCCTTCTAGGACTTTTGAATATCCCATTCGATTAAATTCTATGTAAAATTCTCCTATGAAAACAATCTCACCTTCAATACTTCCAACCTTTTGGGGGTTTGTATCTGAAGATCCTGGTCAATTGTTGTTTGAATTCAAGGTTGTGTGTCAAACTTATGACTATGTTAATGACAATCATAAGCTTAAAGTATTCCCCTCTACACTTAAAGATGCAACTCTACGTTGTTTTATGAGTCTAGAACCAAAATCTATTCAAACTTGAGAACAAATGGAGAGCGTATTCTTAGATAAATACCAAGAATATTGCAAGATAATAAATAGAAAAGATATATCGTGACATGTTGCTTCGTTGCGGCCGAAAGAGAAAAAGTGTCGCGATATCGCGACATGTTGCTTTGTCGCGGCAAAGAAAGAAAAAGTGTCGCGATATCGTGACATGTTGCTTTGTTGCGGTCGAAAGAGAAAAAGTGTCGCGATATCACGACATGTTGCTTTGTCGCAGCAGAGAAAGAAAAAGTGTTGCGATATCGCGATAGGTTGCTTCGTTGCGGCCGAGAAAGAAAAAGTGTCGTGATATCACGACATGTTGCTTCGTCACGACAAAAGGAGGAAAAGGTGTCGCGATTTCACGACATGTTGCAATGCTGCTGCCCAAGGAGAAAAAGTGTCGCGATATCGCGACATGTTGCTTTATCATGGCCAAAGGACGAAAAAGTGTCACGATATCGTGACATGTTGCAATGTCATGGACAGAAGAGGAAAAAGTGTCGCGATATCGTGACATGTTGCATTGTCCCGTCCAAAGGAAAAAAGTGTCGCGATATCGCGTCATGTTGCATTTTTGCGGCCAAAGGAGAAGAGGGCAAGAGGGTCACGATTTCGCAACAAGTTGCATCTACAGACCAATCTGACCCCCCTGGTTGCTAGTTAATGGTTTAGGAGATTTGGCCCCATTGCAAATCTTCCTTCCTTTTGTAAGCTGGTGTTCTCTTTGATGTCGGATGGGAAATTTTCCTTCCCAATTTGTAATTGATCTTTGTTTTAATACAAGTTTTTTCAAATTTTTCAAAAAATAAATAAATAGAAAAGATGAATTATTTCGAATTAAACAAGAAGAGGATGAGACCTTAGAGGATTATCTTGATAGGTTTACCTTTATCCAAAAAATATGTGGACTTGTAGAGTCAAAAATGTGCAAGGCTATCTTTTTGAGAGGATTACAAGATGATTCCAAGGAGGTATTGGACTTAATGGGTAAAGGGGATGTAAATACCCTTGACATTGATGAAATTTTGGACTTATGTAAAAATTACTCCTGCACTAGGCAATGAATATGGAAGCGGAGTACTAATGGCAATGATGTGAAATATCTAATGGAAGAATTTGCAAACATAAAAATTGATATTTTTGTGCATTTAGATACAAATTTAGGGGAAATGAATGCAAAATCAAAATCTACAAAACCCCTGGCTATTTACTACCCAAGATGCAAAAATAAGCATGCTTTGCAAGACCGTCCCTTGAAAAAACTTCAATTTCAGCTATCTGTAGCATCTGTTAAAAGGAACACCTTACTGACAAATGTCATTTGTTGCCTCAACTCATAAATATTTTAGAAACACAAACTGAAGAACTCAATTTTAATGGGTAGAAACAAGGGGTAAACTTTTCACAATATCAAAATGACCCTAATTTTTCCACAAATTGGGGATAAAATCCTTGGAATATGTCATGGGGTTATTCAGAATCACCCCAACAATATTGGAATCACCCTCCTTGGACATCTCCTCAAGATTGTTCACAATTTGGATGGATTAATCCATCATGAAATCAGGTTAATCCACCTTGGATGTAAAACCAGTCCTATGGACAAAGCTGGGGATAACTGTACCCACCATATCAAGGGCAACGTAGATACCAAGGTCAAACTCAAAACTTGGTGCCTACTAATAAAAATTTTCAAGGAAGATCACACAAACAACAACACATCCATAGTAGGTGAAACGACCTCCACTTCCAGTCCAACCTGTGGTAAACCCAAATAATACAAGATAGGCAACCCCTATCTATGTAGCTGAAGCTAAATAAAATGTTATAGTTCATGTTCTTGACTGTAGTAATATCCAATTACACCCAGGAAAAACATTTCTTGAACATGTTCCACCCATCATTGAGGAAGTTAGTGGAACACAAGAACCTTCTATAGAGGGGAAAACTGCCCTACTGCGTACAATTCCTAAAATGCTAGATACATAAGAGAGAAACCTTATGGGGTGAACCACGAGGGTATGTTTTTCTCTACACTTGGTGTCAGGGGGATGGGTTCACTAGGAATGATTTAAGGACTTGCTCCAAGTCCTCAAGATTTTAGGATAGTTTGATGTGTTTAGTTTCAAGCAATCACCTAAGTTTGGCCTTTCTAGATCTATGCTATGAAATATAAAGGACAATGCAAAAAACAAAATGCAAGAATACAATAGCTAACCTAATATAATTCTTTCTTTGAATGTTTGCTAACCTAGGGTTTTATCCATAAAATCTTTAAAGCAAGGGCACAATATAAATGCACAATATTAACCCTAGATGCACACTATATGGTTTTCACTTTTCAAATGCCTATAATGGATATTTAAATTAGATTTATAACCAATAGAACAAATATAACACTTATCTTGATCGGTGGTTGATCCTAGCCTTTTTTGCCTCTTGTCCAATGATATAAAAAAACCTGTTTTTGCAAGATAACTTAGGAAACAGTAAAAAAAATACGATCAGCATTAGGAGACCTACTTAGGCCGTTGTATAGTAATGCTTGAAGGCACATCAATCAAGCCCCCTAGGTCCTTTATATGACCTTTGAAAACAAAAGCAAAAATTGACCTTTGGAGATTTAATCATAAAACAATAATGCAACAGTAGAGAAAAAAAAAATGAAGTATGCCAATATGATCTAGATGCAGTAAGGAACCTATCTAAATTTTTAAAAACCATAAATTGCCCTCGATTTACTCCCGGGCAAAATTGTGTCTCGCCTAAAGTGGCCACAATAACGTAGCAGTGAAGTCACACCCTGTTTGGATTGGGTGTGATTTCACTTCTATGAATAGCTTACCCTAATCTAGGCAAGCGAAGTTGCACCCCATTAATACCAAGCATGATTTTTTTGGAGATAGGCGAAAAATAAAATATGAATACAACACGTGAAATAAATATAGAAATAAAGCACACAGAACCTGATGGATGATGTAGAAGCAGACAAAGGAGATCGAAGTATCCGGATAGGCACTCTTTCTCCATCCGAACCACAACACGAATCCACCAACCCAAACAATAATCCAATCAATGCAGTAGAAGATCAAATTCAAAATTCACACTTCAAGGTTAGCTTGCAGAAGAAACAGGGAGTAAAGCGAAAGCAAAATGCGAGCATAAATCAATCATAAGAATTTTGAGCTTGGTAATCGTGTGTCTAAAATTATCGTGTTAAAAGAGTGAGATTAATCCCTCCTTTTATAGATAAAAATTGGGGTGAAAAGAATAGGAAAAAAACACAAGCCAATGCAAAACATGCTAGAAAAGGTTTAAACCTGAGTTTTAATAATTAAAACCCTAAAATAGCAACATCTCATCCTGTACCAACGAGGCACGATATCGCTTTCGTGAAATCGTGCCCAGTCACAACCGGGCACAATTTCACTAAAAAGGCTAAGGAAGGAAATGCAGGGGAAAAGAGGCCTACCCTTGCCTAGGGCAAGGGTTAGAGATCTCTTAGGGGTTCTAAGGAAGATTACCCACTAAAAGTGGGTCAATTTTCCATGTCTACATTTTCCCCCTCTTTGATGTATTTAAGGTAAAGTAAATGCGTCAAAGAAATATGTAGACTCCTAAAAGGTAAGAAGACAACAAACACAAAGAAGGGGTGGCTAGGTTTGGACAAAGGGATGGTGCAAGAGGGGTATCACAAAAGGACACTTTGGACTCTTGCACACTAGGCGAGGTATTACTACCAATAATGCCTCTATGTCTAGGGTTCCCCCTTGAGTTTTGAAAGGAAAGGAACTTCCTTAAGAAACTCAAAAAGGTAAATAAGGAAAAAGCAGAACACATAAACACAGAGAACAAAGAAAATATTACTGGGTACTACATGAATCTAATGTAGCTAGCATGAAATGCATAGAAGAAAGGAAAAGAAGGAAGAAGGGAAGAGAAAAGAAGAATGAGAAGAAGAAAAAGAAGTCCAAAGGTTAATAATATGAAAGTGAGAAGAAGGCTAAATAAGAACCCTGACTAGAGGGTGTTATGCTCAAAAGATGGTCCATGTATGGAGTGAAGAACCTACTATGGGTGATTGTTCAAAATGATCAAGTGGCTGGAGCGTAACTCGTTATGGATGATTGCTCGCTAGTGACTATTGTGGGGCGATTACCTGCTAGGATGTACACTCGAGGTCTACTAAAATGGCCAAGGAGCTGATCCTGTAATGGGGTGTTGAGCCCATTGAGTCAAAGAGAGACGTAACTCAATAGGGGTGATATATTATTGCTTATGCAAATGATGTATTAGAAAGTACTACTCGATAGGGTGTATGTGTATGTATGTATGAACCAATCAATATGATCATAACACAATATGAGTGTGTGCATGTGTTAGAAGAAATAAGAGGAAGAAAATGAGGAGCAAATAATTGTGCATGTGTGCCCCCAGCTTGAAATTTCAGCTATTGAAAAATCAAGAGGGAGAAAGTGTGCAATCAAAGGAGAGAAGAATGTATATCCTTATCTAAAGAAGGAAGACAAAGGAAAAACAAGAATTACACAAAGGACAAGGATATACCATAAGAGGATTGTATTCCTTGACTTTGGAGAGAAACTATGATTGTTGTAAAACTTTCAAAGTCAAGGGACATAAGAAGAAGAGAGAAGAGAAGAAAAAAACAAAGGAAGACAAGAAGAGAAGAAGGGATGAGAATGCATGGGCCCTAGGTTGGGGCTTCGCTAGGTATCAGAACCCTAGTGAAAAGTGCAATGCATGTGAGCTATGACCTAACTAGGTATCATCACATGCCATTGTTGTGAATCCCTAGAAGCTATATGAACAAGCAGTCATGAGCAAGCAACAATGCAATTATGACAAGCAGAAGTGCAAGAAAATAGAATGTCAAACAACCATGTAAAGTATGATAGGAAATCATGCAGTATGAGTAAGCAAATAAGTATGATGGAATGAGAATGCAAATACATACCTAATTAATGTTGGATTTTATTTTATTTTAATTTAAACAAACAATCAGAATGATAGTCAACACATATTCTAATTGTGCCTCCTATCTTAACAAAAAGAACAAGCATTCAAGGGATTGCTTCATCAAAGAAAAATCTAGAAGGTAAGCCATATCGATGATTATAATCATGGAGAGACTCCTTCATAGCTCTTTCTTTGGCAACCATAAAATGATAATCTATACATTCTTGAAAAAAACCATCATTCTTAACATAGGGGGGACCAATCCCTAACTTTGCAAGATTTCTATGAGAAGCAAAATATTTATCATTAGAACACATAAAATTTATCATATTACAAAATAAGATGTTATAGGGATAAGGGGGATCCTTATCCTATTACTCTACTCCAAACCTTGATGAAATATATCCAGAAGAGGTTCTTGAAGAAATTGATTGTCTTGATCCCATGATGAAACTTTGATTAGAGGTTCCTCACTCACTTTTAGATTGTTGGATTGTTTAGATTTTTGATATGAGGAACTTGGATAAATAAATGATGAAACTGAAGGACAAACATTGAGACCAAACTAAGCTTGTTCAACCATTGAACAATATTCGAATGGATGAAGGTTGCCTGGAATGGTGACAAGTTGATCCTTAAATTTAAACTTCAAACATTGATGAAGAGTAGAAGGGACGACCTTCATTGCATGAATCCAAGGACACCCAAGAAGCATATTAAAATATGCAAGGCAAGGTACCATACAGAATAATGTATCTAAAATTTTAGGTCCAACTTTAAGGGGGGGAGATATAGTGCCACAAGCTTCTTGGGACTCGTTGTTGAATGTTTTGATGATTGCATCGGATTTAGTTAAATCTTCCTCTTTTAATCCAAAATTTTGGATAAATTGATATGTGCATAAATTAAGGGAAGAACCATTATCAATAATAACCCTTTTGATAAGGGTTTCCCCAATAAATGCAATAATGTAGAGAGAAGAATCCCTACATAGGTTTTAGGAAGAAATATCGTCATCCGAGAATGTGATGTGATGTGTCCCAAGAAAGCCTACAACATTGGCCATATAACTAGGGGAAATATATGGAGGGACAAATTGTTGTTTTAGAACATTTATTAAGGCTTCTTTATGAGTAAGATAGTTTTGCAAAAGTTCTAAGAGGGAAATATTTGCTAAAAAACTCATCTTCTGTTGAGACCACTAGATATGTCGATTTTGCACCTATTGTTCTGAAGTAGCTGTTACCATGCCGACCATGTGGTTATCATAATGATGTGGTATATTTTTACAAGATACTTGATTAATTGTTTGTTGTCCTTGCTTGGGTACATTATGGTTAGTAGTGGACTTTTGTTGACTATTTGAAGATTGAGAGTTTATTACATCAAGATGTCCTGCATCAATTAAATCTTGAACCACATGTTTCAACCTCTTACAAGAATTTGTCCAATGTCCTTCTACTCTATGATATGAACAATGTTGTCTTGCCTTGTATCAACTAGTTGTAGTATCTGGTTGCCTTATAGGAGGTAACTCAATTGCATTGGCTTCTAGAAGTTGCTTTAGGACTTCTTCCATAGGTATGCCAAGTCTCGTAAAATTACTTTATGGAGTTTTTTGAAGTATTATATTTTGTAGGTTGTTAACAACATTATCGATAGGCCTACTATTTGTTACACCATCACCTACCACATACTTATCCTTATACTGTGACTGAATGGTTTTATCTTCTTTCGTTTTGAGTTATCCTCTTTTGCTAAGATCTTGTTCTACTTTTCTTGCTAACTCAATTGCTTGATCAAAATATGTGATGATTGTAGTTTCTAATTCATAAGATAATTATTCTTGTAAATTGCTAATAAATATCTCAAGCATATATTTTTGAGGTACAAGATGTCTTAACCGACCCACTAAACTTCTCCAACGACCGAGAAATTCTAAAAAACTTTCTTTATTCTATTTTAAATTGTAAATATCTTTCATCGACACTTCTTTTTCAATATATGCACTAAATTTATGAACAAATAATTATGTTGTTTCCTCAAAATTCCTCAAAGAATAATTAGATAACTGATAATACCATTCTAATGCCATGCCAACAAGACTCTTAGGAAACATCTTTAGTAATAACATATCATCATAGATGAGATCATGACAAGCTGTTCTAAATCTTCTTAGATGCTCAATCGGATCTTCTGTTCCCTTATATATAGGTAAAACCAAGTATGGAAAATGCTTAGGATAAGACCTAGCAGTAACAATAGGATCCAATGGTTGATTACACATTTTCTTATAACTGTAAGTGAAACCTGAAGGCTGAATCATATCCATTTTTGAAGCCAACTGTTTTACCACATTTGTCAATTTTTGTACTTTTGGATCACTATTGTGCAATGCCCCCAGATTCCCTAAGGGAGGGGTATAGGTAGGTTGTTGAAAAGGCACTTGGCTTAAGCTGGAGGTATTGATACTATTGTGATATGTGATACCTTGCTAGAGAGGATAACTAACATTTGGTAGAATAGAGGCAAAAGTGTTGAGATTAGCAGTGTAACAACCTAAAATTGACCCATGTCAATTCAACCTAAGTCAAAAACATACAAAAAAAATTAAACTACTTACTAACCTCCTGCCTCGATTTTCATGCCTACATTAAGTTAACTTTTAACCTCCTGATGATATCGACTTTACTTGATCGATATCGGATGTATGATCCCAAATCGAACCTAATTGCGCAAGATCGGATGTCCAATCTCGTCAAAAAATAGAAAGTGCCTAGAATAGCAAAGCGACAAATTTATTGCAACTTCTTTTGTCCTTATCTGCCTAATAGCATGAAGGTTACAGGATCGGATTTTTCGATCACTCCTAGACTGGAAGAAGTTGTAACTCTTCTATTTTTGGCCCAACCTCTCTAACCTACTTGGCCTATTTAATCCAGGCACTCCCTCCCTGGATTCCCCCTGACCCTATGACACCCTTGATTATTTTTTGTCAATCTCACATTCTTTAGCATTATAGTATTTTTGTTACCCATTGTTTTCGTGCAGGTTTGGAGGTTCAGAACTTTCGATCGGTGGATAACGTACGATATCGGACATCCGATATCACCCAAAAGTGTTCGATCCTACTTTACAAGATTTGATCTAGTCTGTAGGCTGATTGAGGATAATTTTAGATTATTTGTTTGCATTTCTTAAATCCTATTTTGCATTTTAAGATCATATCCATTCTTTTAACATATCAATTTATCATAAAATCTTTGTTATCATATTAGAGTTCACCATCTTCATTATTGCATTATATTATTCACATTGTTGATCTATGTTCCCATTGTTTCATCCCAGATATTGTATATGATAAGTTCAATATAGCTTAATTTATGTTTAACTAAGTTTATATCAATATTGCAAGTCTCTATTTTCTGTCAAAACTATGAAATTGAAGGATTTTGATCAGATCGACTCTATTGATACAAGATCGAACCTGTCGATACAAGATCAAACGTTCGATATTGCCAGAACAAGTCCAATCTCACCTACAACAAGCAAACAGACTCTACATTAGACATCCAGATTGAGTAAGATCATCAAATTTCTTCCATAAGCAAACACTACATCTATTTAATTTCTATAATCTGTTGTCTACTGTATTCATTGAAATCAAATTTGCATTTAGTGTAAATTAGTTACATTTGACCAAACTACGTGATTGTGAGTAAAGTAAAAAGAACACATTAAACAAACCCTCAACCTAGGCATGGAAACTACCATATAAATATTTCGTGGTGAACCCACCCAATTCGTCAAAAAATCACCAAAGAGGGCACGACCTCAAGTGCCTCTCCTCTAAGGTGTAGACCTAGAATTTTCCATTCCCCTTCGAGGCACGGATCCATTAGCCTGAAGGAAAGGAGTGAGAAAATTTTAGAGCTACATTCTTTGGTGAACCCGATGTGAAAAACATAGGCATATTTCTGATTTATAAAGACATAAAACCAGTATATATATATATAACAAAAGAAAACAAAAGGATCATTAGTCAAACTTGCACATTCTAGATTCATTTCTTAGATGTTAGATTTCAACATAGGAAGAACTACAATCATAGATGTTAGAACATTATTATCTACACAGGAAATCTCCCTAGTAGTTGAAAATTCTAGTATTCCATCTCAAGAACAGTGGACTAAACTTTGGAAGATACTAGACGTTATAAAATCCAACACACCAAGACTTAGCCAAATTAAGAGATTTGACATAGCTAGAATCCTGGAGCCCAATAACTCTTCTCACTACTTTGATATTCAAAGGTCCTGTGAGAGGTGGTTAGCGAATAAGAGAGCAAGCATTTCTTCAATTGTCTACACTTTTGAAGATTATCTTGAAAACACTATAACAATACACACATTTCTAGCACACATAGAGGATCAGGAGATAGTCTTGGAAAACAAAAGAAGATATCACAAAACTCCTAGGGCAGTCCATTTTTGTGAGTATTGTCACTAAATATATTTTTATGCTCAAGACTATGGAATTGATAGTATCACCATAGCTCATTTTGTAAAATTCTTAAAAGCCAAATTTCAATTTGAAGAAGAGCATTATATGTCACCTAAAGAACTTGAGTCTATCAACGATATTTATAAACTATTTCAGGAAGATTAGGTATAATATCTAAAATATTATAATTCTTATTTTCTGCTTTGTTTTCAAAATAAAAAACACAAAAAACCAAAAATAAAATATAATATATATTTATATTTACAATATTTATATAGGTATATATAACATATATACCCAAGAAATTTAAAACATGTATATATATATATATATCCCTGAAATAAAACATCCTAAAACAAAATGCCTAGAATCTTGAGAAATGGTAAACAAATAGAATATGATGAACAAGATCAAGAAAACCTTAATGATAGGGTAATTATTGAAGATGATAAACTCATAGAACAAGGTGAGGATGATAATGGAAAAGAAGAAGAAGATAGCCTTTGGTAGATTTTGAAGGTAATGTTAGCTCTACAAGTGTTCAAAATTTTACTAACTTTTTAAAATATCATATAGATGTAATCAATCATGTAATAAAGACAAAAAATTTACTTCCAACGGGAGATTATTCAACTGAGGTCATTGTAGAAGCTGCTTTATGGTTGCATGCAAATCCATTAACATATATGGGTAGAACAAATCAAGATCAAGCTAGTCCATCTCAAAACAACAATCAAAACATAGATTTGAACAATAAAAAACTAGCAACACAATCAAACTCCAAACAAAAACAATATTCTTCTTCCTCTCAAGCTCCTAATCAACAAATAGCTACATCACAAAAGGCTAAGAAAATACAAAATGCCAATCATCATCAACAAAAAATCCAACAAAATACAGTTCCATATAAGCTCCATAACATTGTTCCCACAAACACTTTACATAATAGCATTTCTATTGGAAATCCTTATATGACAACACAACCATATCATCAAATGCACAATAGTATGACAACACAAAATAAATTTGGTGAGCAACCACAATGACTTGAAGCTATAGTCAAACACTTAGCTTCACGTCTAGATTAGATAGATCCTTACCGTATCTCATACAGTTATAAAGAGATGTGTAGTCAACCATTGGATCCTATCATCGTTGCTCAGCCTTACCCCAAACATTTCCCTATGTCGATCCTCCTGATATATAAAGAAAATGGAGATCCTATTGATCATCTTCGTATGTTTAGGATAGTTTGTCATGATATTTTCTATGATGACTTATTGTTACTAAAAATATTCCCTAAAATTCTCGGAGGCATGGCCTTAGAATGGTATTATCAATTACCAACAAATTCTTTGAGAAACTTTGAAGAGACAACAAAAATGTTTGTTCACCAATTTAGTGCCTACATAGAAAGGCATGTCACTATTAAGGATTTATATAATTTGAAACAAGGAAAAGATGAGAGCTTTGTTGAATTCCTAGCCAAATAGAGGCAACTTCTAGGAAAATTACATTTTGCCTTACCTTACCGAGAGATGTTGAAAATTTTCATTGGTAATTTACAAGAACAACTATATTATGAACTTGCTATAGCTACAATAACCTCTTTTGATCAAGCTATATACTTAGCAAGAAGGATATAATATGCCCTTATTAGAAGAGGATAATTCAAGAAAAAAGATGAGGATAAATCTTCTAAAAATCAATATAAGAATAAAAAAGTAGTGGGCGATGGAGTTACTGATAGTAGAAACACCTCAAAGATCAATACCATTGAAGCTATAAAGAAATTTGTGTTAAATATCCCTGATAAACCTCCAAGAGAATTCACAATATTGAATCAGCCCTTAACATTGATTTTACCTCAATTATTAGAACAAGGTTTAATACGATTGCCAAAAATTTGACAACCAGATACCATTGTAGCTAGATATAGGGCTGATTTACATTGTAATTTTCATCAAGTAGATGGACACTCAACCAATTCTTGTAAATGATTGAAACATATGATACAAGATCTGATTGATAAAGGTAAAATAGAAGTAGAAAAGTTTCCTTCAAACAATAATCCTCAAAATAATACCCAAAAAAAACCAACTCAAAATGCAAATCAAAATTTAGATATTTTACAACATCCTTTACCCAAGTATGGTAAAGAAGCTGTAAATCAACTAGAACATCATAATATTCCTCCTCCAACTCGATATGTGGTAATAATTAGTAATTTATTACCCCATCAAAATTTGCAAACTTCATATGTGCCTACTCAATCCACAGTTACAATTAGGCCCATACAATATTTTCAATCTTCATCTTCAGAAGATTCAAGAAGTGGCACAAAAAGTAAAATAAAAAGTGAAATGGACATTACTTCAAATAATTCAAATAGTTCTAAAGATGAATCAAATCTAATTCTTCCTGTCACGGATTTACTAGTTCTAGAAGAACCATTTCCTAGAAGAATGACCACTCGCCCTTCATCTCGACAAATGCTTTAAAATGAACAAGCAGTAAATGCTAGACCCTACTTTGGTAACTTAAAAAACAATAATATTGTGGGCACTATTGGAGCCATAACTAGACAACAAGCACAAAATCAAAATTCTCAATCACAAACTCAAACTGAGAAATCACCTCCATTTATATTAAGAGCATCCATGAAAGGGAACAATGTATCAAACCCATAACAAAAATCTCCTTATGACATTAATGAACAATTAGCAAATATCACAGCTATAAATTCTCTTTTGGATCTTGTAAGAACTTCATCTATACATAGAGAGGAATTAATGAGTAACTTAAGAAAAATTATGGTACCCCAAGATATAGAACCTAATGCTGTAATTTCTCATGGGATAAATTATATAGACTTTCAAGATAAGGACATTCCTCCTTAAAACATGTATAGAGATAATCCTCTATACATTACACCATTAATTGGGGATGTAGGTGTCAAAAGAGTCTTAATTGATAATGGATCATCATTAAACATATGTACATATGATTTTTTTCAAATATTTGGGTTTAGAAGTGAAGATTTAAAAAGAACTAAAATGATTATCAAAGCTTTTAATGATGAAACCCAAGAAACTTGTGGAGTATTGTCAATTCCATTGCAATTTGGTCCAAGAATTTTGGATACGACCATGTTTGTTGTATCTTGTCCTGCATCATACAACATCCTTCTAGGTCGACCTTGGATTAACACAATGAGATTAGTACCTTCTACACTACATCAATGTGTTAAGTTTGAGTTTAAAAATCAATTAGTCACTATCCATGGTGACCCTAGACCATTTGACATGTGTGATATGGCAGAAGCCATAGGAGTTCCATTTTTTCTTGCCATGTCTTCAACAAACCCTAGTCCTAAAGATTTTCCTTCACCATATAAACCCGCACCATCTGGTACCACAGCTAAAATAGATAAACCTTCTACTTCATATCCTCTTTTGAATGAAATTTTATCAGATTGATCATCAATACTCACAACTTTAGAACATACTAATTTTGCTACCCAAGATTCCCTTGTTTTATCCCAATTACCGCCATCCCCTAGAATGATGGGCTTGCCATGAAAACTGGGAAGTATCTATCATATAGGGAGTTGTACCTTTATCTATGTAGGGTATGATCTTGGTAAGATTAATATTAAAATGAGCTTTACCCTTGATCAAGATGGGTTTTCTCGATGTTATTTTTCCCATGGATATGTGAAGTCAAAAAAAATGATGTGTAACATGGGTTATAAAGGTAGAGGTTTGGGACCTCTTGAAAATGGTATACATGAACCCTTGGAAATAGAGGAATGGCCTACCCGATGTGGTATCGGTTACATTCCTATAAAAACTCAACCATTCCCTTTTGAAGATGATGACCAGTTAATAACATATCAAGAATATTTGGTGCATTAAGAATATTAACAAGAGGATATATTCTTGTAACATGTTATCAATCACATATCCAGAAATGATTGCTTCCCCATATGAATGTTTAGAAGGAGATATTTTCCACGATATTTCTATTGAAGAAATTTTGAGAAATAGATTTTTCTTTGATGGGTCTATACCATGCATAGCCTATGTTCAGATAACAACCCACAGGAAGAATTAGCTAAGTTAACCTTAGAAGAATTACAAGAAATGGTTGTGTCACCCGCTCCTCCCAACTTTGAAAGAGATTTGAACATTGTAGTAGAATATGTGCTACAAATTAATATTGGGACATAAATCAACCCTCGCTTAGTTAAAATTGGGACTGAATTAAGTGAGGAAATATAAAAATAACACATTGCATTTCTCATAGAATATGCTGATGTTTTTGCTTGGACATATGCATATATGCCTAGCCTAGACTCTTTTGTGGTCATGCATCATTTAGTGGTGCACCTGGATGCAAAACCTATAAAGCAAAAACTTAGAAAAATGCATCCAAAAGTAGCATTATTAGTCAAATATTAATTACAAAAACTTTTGGATGTTGACTTTATTCAAGCCATTGATTATGCTGATTGGATGTCCAATGTTGTCCCAGTAACCAAGAAAGATGCCACTAAAATTAGAGTGTGTACTGATTTTAGAGACATTAATGTTGCATGCCCTAAGAATGATTTTCCTCTCCCAAATATGGATCAGATCATAGATTTTATGGCTGGGAGAGGGATGTTATCCCTTATGGATGGTTTTTCAGGATATAACAAAATCCGAATAGCTCTTGAAGACCAACCCAAGACTGCTTTCATTACACCTTGGGGTACTTTTTGTTGGAAAGTAATACCCTTTGGTTTAAAGAATGTAGGTTCAACCTATCAAAGGGTTATGACATACATCTTTCATGATATGATGTATGATATTATGCATGATTATGTAGATAGAATCATAGCTCGCTCAACTACAAAATAAGATCATATAATTAACCTAAGAAAAGTGTTTGATAGACTAAGGTAATATAAGATTCGCCTAAACCCAAAAAAATGTGTATTTGGAGTCAAATCAGGAAAATTGTAAGGAGTTACTGCTTCTATGCATGGCATTGAGATATATCCCCTTAAAATTAAGGCTATCCTTGATATGCTGCCACCCAAAAATATATCAAAATTAAGGAGTCTACAAGGTAAACTTCAGTCTATTCATCGCTTCATTGAAAAATTGGTAGATAAAACCCGACCTTTTATTAAGCTACTTAAGAAAACATCCCATTTCAATAGGATAATGAATGTCAAGAAGCATTTGAAGCCCTTAAACAATATCTTCTTAATCCTCTGGTGCTTATTCCTCCTAAACCAAATTGTCCCTTTATTTTGTATATTTTTGCTTCTGAACTAGCACTGGGAGCAATGTTGGCTCAAATTGATGATGATAAGAAAGAACGATCCACCTATTATATAATTAGAACATTAATAAGTTATGAAACCCGCTATACACCTGTAGAAAAACTTTGTCTAGCGGTTGTGTTTTCTACACAAAAATTACGCCACTATATGCTCAGTCAAAATACATTTGTTATTGCCAAATATGATCCATTAAGGTATTTAATGAGCAGGCCTTATTTATCAAGCCATACAAATAAATGTGTTCTTGCTCTAAGTGAGTTTGAACTCACATTTATTGGCCAAAAATCTATCAAAGGCTAAATTATAGCTGATCAACTTGCTATTGCACCTCTTGAATCTACTCATCCTATAACCATTAAATTTCTCGATGAATATCTTAACTTAGAAGAGGACCTTTCTAAGTCATGGTCCTTGTATTTTGATGGAGCTAGGTGTATGAGTGGTGCAAGTGCGGGTGTTATATTAATATCTCCCCAAAAGCACCTTGTTCCTTTGTCATTTAAACTTCAATTTGCTTGTGTTGGCAATTTTGGGTATCTTGAGTACATTGCCTTTGCCTAAGTTTAATTGTTGTCATTGATGTCAAGGAGCTATTGGTAGTTGTTGTTTTTGATGTCAAGGAGTTCTTGGAGCAATTTGTTTTTATGTCTAAGGATGTGTTTTGATGAAGGTTTCAGCTGGTCAGTAAGTCTCCAAGAAAATCAGAGTAGCCCAGTTGCCAAAAATCCAAAAAAAGATAAGTTAGAAAAAGTTTGCAGGCTGCTGGAAAAACTGTCGCGATTTCGCGACATGTTTGAGGAGAGAGAAAGTTTGGCCAAAACTGTCACGATTTCGTGACATGCAGGAAGGCAGAGGCAAAGCGGGCAAAAGTGTCACGATTTCGTGACATGCAGGAAGGCAGAGGCAGAACGGGCAAAACTGTCGCGATTTCGTGACAAGTTTCGAAGAAGTTGTACGGATGCAAAAGTGTCGCGATTTCGCGACAAGTTGAGTTGGCGATGTTGAGTTGCAGGAAGTGTCGCGATTTCATGACAAGTTTTGAAGAAGTTGTACGGATGCAGAAAGTGTCACGATTTCATGATAGGTTGAGTTGGCAGCTTGCAGTTGGCAAAAGCGTCGCGATTTCGTGACATGTTCCAGTTTCATGAGCAGTTGGCAAGAGAGAGCTTAAGGCAGCAAAAGCGTCGTGATTTCGTGACATGTTCCAGTTTCATGAGCAGTTGGCAAGAAAGAGCTTAAGGCAGCTAAAGCGTCATGATTTCGTGACATGCTTCATTTTCGCCAGTGCAAACCAAGAAAAGGATGAAGAAGCAAGAGGTGTCACGATTTCGCGATAGAGTTGCTGATGACGTCGACAAAAGGCAAAGGTGTCACGATTTCGCGACAGTAGCGGAGAAGAAGGCTTTGAAGTCCAGAGCGTCATGATTTCATGACAAGAATCATGATGACGTCAGCAAAAGGCAAAGGTGTCACGATTTCATGACAGCAGCGGAGAAGAAGGCTTTGAAGTCTAGAGCATCGCGATTTCGCGACAAGATTTACGATGACGTCAGCAAAGGCTGTAGTGTCACGATTTCGTGACAACAAACCAAAGAAGGTGTACGGCAGTCAAAAGCGTAGCGATATCGTGACATGTTTGAGTTTCACGCGAGAACAACTACAGAACAACAGAGGCGGTTAAAGCCGACGAAGTTAACCTTTGCCGACGAAGTGTAAGGTTTTATAGCCGACGTGTTTGGAGATTGAACAGCTGACTAAAGAACAAGATTTCATCTTGAGATTGTGAGTATTAAAGGAAGACTGTTTGAGCAATTTTGGGTATCGATTGAAGTGTGCATTCGAAGTGAGGCGTTCGCAAAGTTAGTGCGACTAGTAAGGTTCGATCATCGAAAAAGCAGAGAGCGAAGTTCGACTACAGCATAAGAGTGGATTTCGTTGAAACTTCTAAGTATCAAAGACTGTGTTGTTGTTCATGAGAAGACTGTGTGAAAAGTATGATGTTGTGGTTGCACATAGGTGCATAAGTTGCTGTGCATTCGAATGCTGCAGTGTTTGCGAAGATTATGTAAAGGGTGGAATTTGATCTAAGGACAGCTGTGATTGCGACTGTGTTCACGCAGTCTATGTAAAAGAAAGCAAAGTGCGTGAAGTAGATACTGCTGTAATTGTGAACAGTTGTGAAGGACAAACGGTGATCAAGTGCTGTTGTAATTTGAGAAGATAGTGTCACTGTAATTTGAGAAGACTGTGCTACTGTAGTTGCGTAGGCAGTGAAAAGTTGTTTTCAACCAAGTGCAGAAAGGAACAAAGGAAGAGGACAATTGTGCTAGACCGAAGGACTGTGTTTGGTACAGAAAAGAGGACCAGCTTTGTAGTAATAGAGTTGAGGACAGAGATCTCCAGCCAGAGCAGGGAAGACAGGTGTCTTCTGTGGACAGAATTCCACTTGCTAAGGGTAGAGGAGGTAGAGGTCTTCTAGAGGATCACTAGCAAAGCGGAATTAGGGGAAGGTGTCTCCTTTGAGCTAAGGCTCATAAACTTTGTAATCGGGAAGGATTCCCAGAGGTTTTGATATAACTTTTAGAGGAAAGTTTTATCCGTGGAGTAGCCCACCTTGGGTGAACCACGTAAAGTGTTGTGTCTCTTTGTGGATTGCTTTTTGTGCACTATTTTACTGTTGTTGTTACTGCTATTTTATTCTGCATGTTAATGGTTTGAAAGCTGTATTGATAGATAAAATTGAAAAAGGTCTTATACTGTTCACCCCCCTCTCAGTATAAGCTTGTGTTCTTCAATTGGTATCAGAGCCAGTGCCTTCGAAAAGTTTAACAACTTGAAGGAAAAGGTTGCAAAGAACACAATGGACTACTCAAGTGGGAATGCAACACCTATTCTGGATGGATCAGATTTTGGTCTATGGAGTGCAAGAATGAAGGTCTATCTTATGGCTCTTGGTAATGAGGTATGGGAAGTTATTGAAGATGGGTACACCATTCCTACAAATGGTCCTTACACTAAAGAGGACAGGCTTCTACATCACAAAGCAACTCAAAAGCCATGAATGCAATCTTAAAAGGTTTACAGAAGGCTGATCTTACCAAAGTTATTCACTGCAAGACAACTAGTGAGATGTGGAAACAATTGCAGGTTGTTCATACAGGTGATGCAAATGTCCGAAAGGCCAAATTGAGACATTTTAAAGGTATGTTTGAACAACTCAAGATGAATGATGATGAAAATATTAGTGACTACATGCTTCGGATGGATGAGATTGTGAACTCCATGAAAGACTTAGGTCTTGAACTTGCTGAAAATGATGTGTGTGATAAGATTTTAAGATCTCTTCCTAATAGATTTAGTGAAAAGATTTCTGCTATTGAGGAAGCCAAAGATTTAGATAAATTGAAAAAGGATGAGCTCCATAGTATTCTTGCAACATTTGAGCTGAGAACTCAAGTAAAAGTTGATGTAAAGAAAGAGGCAGCTTTCAAAGCTATCAAGAAATCGAAGGGCAAACAGATTCAAGAAAGTGATGAGTCTTCTAGTGAGGAAGAGGCATATTACAACAGGAAAGGCAAGTTTTCCAAAAAGCACAAAAGCAAGAAAAATATAAGATGTTTTAACTGTGGGAAATTTTGTCATTATGCTACCGATCAGATATTGTTTCTAAAAATGAAAGTGATGAAGATATACAGGATGTTAAAAGCAAGGACTCTGAAAAGCACAGGTATTACAGAAAGAGCAAAAATGAGTACAACAATCACCAGAAAAGCAAATATGAGTACAACAATCATGGAAAGAGGCATTCTCACAAGAATAAGAAGAGCTTCTACTTAGACAAAGCAAGTAAGTGTTCTAGCAGTGATAGTGACAGTTCTTCTAGTGATGATGAAAATGAGATGTTGTTCATTTCAGAAAAAGAGGAAGAACCGAAACATAAATTCATTATCATGAAATGTTTTAGATGTGGAAATTTTGGGCACCTTGAGGATGATTGCAGAAATAATGATTTGGCTGCTAGTATGTATGAGGATGCTTCAGAAAACTACAATGAAGATGCATGTATGGTTTTTGAAAAAGGTAGCACCTCTAGTGATAAGAAATCTGAAAAAGGCTGTGATAATTCAAAGTGCCATCAAATAGAGGATCTTGAATGTGAACTCAATAATGCTCTTAGTGTTTTGAAAAAGGAAAGAAAGAAGAATGATAGACTCAAGATTAAGTTAGATGAATGTTGTATGGAGATAGATGAACTTGTAGAAAATCTTGAAGCATCTATGGCTAAGTCACAAGAACTCAAGAATGAGTTAGATTCTAAAATTCTGGAGTATAGAGAGTTAGAACAGGAAATGGCTTCTTTGAAAGAAGAAAATAAAGAGTACAAGGATAAGCTCTACAGATTTTAGGATAGCTCCAAGAAGGTTAAATTTCTCATCAAAGGACAAAGAAAACCAACAGATAAAACAGGTCTCGGTTTCGTTGAGCCGCACAAGGAACAGGTTGGGGAATCTAGCAAGAGATTTCAAAAGGAAGAGAGTCCTGTTGAAGAAAGTACTTCAGATCATGAGTCAGTAAGTGATGAATACGCAGAAACAGAAAACGATATTCAGACTGAGAAGAAGAAGTTTTCGGGACCCATGAAGTCGAATAAAAGAAAATTTCACTGACAGATGTTTTGCGTGTCACAGATTTGGTCACATGGCTGTACATTGCATGACTCAAATGAAGAGAGTAAATGACAGTTTCAGGATACGTAATTTCTTTCAAGGGTATTGTTACTCTTGTCAACAATTCGGGCACAAGGCAATTTTTTGCAAGGCAAATAACAAGAACTGGGTTAGTCAGAACAGGCGGATTCAAAGAACAGTCATGCCAAATATTGTTACTTGCTATAAATGCAACAATGAAGGTCACCTAGCTAGACAGTGTAGAGCTGATCTTCTGAGATACAGGAACAGAAACAACAACATGAACAAATCCAAGGATCAAGGCATGGATAAGAATAGGAATGATAACAAAAATAGGAAAAGTGATATGAACAGGTCCAAGGATCAAGGTATGGATAAGAACAGAAAAGATAAAAGAAACAGGAACAGTAGTATTAATAGGTCCGAGGATCAAAACAGTGACAGGAACAGGAATACAGAAAAAGAATTCAAGAGAAGGCCCGACAAAGAAATCTTAGACACTAATGATGATGAGTGTCTAATGGGAGTATCACTCCCAACCCTATTTTAAATCACCTCATCAGGAGGTGGGGGAGGGACTAAGCTAAGAGGCTCATTCTTAGTCCCAAGCCCCAAAGGTGACCCTTTGCCATTGATGACAAAGGGGGAGAGATTTAAGTAAGGGGGAGTGTTTTCAAGTGAAGAGGAAAGCTTCAAGTCAGGGGGAGCAAAACTTGAAGAGATTGATTTCAGTTTTGGCTCTTGAAAGATGTGTTTTTAATTAAGGGTTGCCATCAATGACAAAGGGGGAGATTGTTGGCAATTTTGGGTATCTTGAGTACATTGCCTTTGCCTAAGTTTAATTGTTGTCATTGATGTCAAGGAGCTATTGGTAGTTGCTATTTTTGATGTCAAGGAGTTCTTGGAGCAATTTGTTTTTATGTCTAAGGATGTGTTTTGATGAAGGTTTCAGCTGGTCAGTAAGTCTCCAAGAAAATCAGAGTAGCCCAGTTGCCAAAAATCCAGAAAAAGATAAGTTAGAAAAAGTTTGCAGGCTGCTGGAAAAACTGTCGCGATTTCGCGACATGTTTGAGGAGAGAGAAAGTTTGGCCAAAACTGTCATGATTTCGTGACATGCAGGAAGGCAGAGGCAAAGCGGGCAAAAGTGTCACGATTTCGCGACATGCAGGAAGGCAGAGGCAGAACGGGCAAAACTGTCGCGATTTCGCGACAAGTTTCGAAGAAGTTGTACGGATGCAAAAACTGTCGCGATTTCGCGACAAGTTGAGTTGGCAGTGTTGAGTTGCAGGAAGTGTCACGATTTCGCGACAAGTTTCGAAGAAGTTGTACGGATGCAGAAAGTGTCACGATTTCATGATAGGTTGAGTTGGCAGCTTGCAGTTGGCAAAAGCGTCGCGATTTCGTGACATGTTCCAGTTTCACGAGCAGTTGGCAAGAGAGAGCTTAAGGCAGCAAAAGCGTCATGATTTCGTGACATGTTCCAGTTTCGCGAGCAGTTGGCAAGAAAGAGCTTAAGGCAGCTAAAGCGTCACGATTTCGTGACATGCTTCATTTTTGCCAGTGCAAACCAAGAAAAGGATGAAGAAGCAAGAGGTGTCACGATTTCGCGACAGAGTTGCTGATGACGTCAGCAAAAGGCAAAGGTGTCACGATTTCATGATAGTAGCGGAGAAGAAGGCTTTGAAGTCCAGAGCGTCACGATTTCATGACAAGAATCATGATGACGTCAGCAAAAGGCAAAGGTGTCACGATTTCATGATAGCAGCAGAGAAGAAGGCTTTGAAGTCTAGAGCATCGCGATTTCGTGACAAGATTTACGATGACGTCAGCAAAGGCTGTAGTGTCACGATTTCGTGACAACAAACCAAAGAAGGTGTACGACAGTCAAAAGCGTAGCGATATCACGACATGTTTGAGTTTCACGTGAGAACAGCTATAGAACAGCAGAGGCGGTTAAAGCCGACGAAGTTAACCTTTGCCGATGAAGTGTAAGGTTTTACAGCCGACGTGTTTGGAGATTGAACAGCCGACTAAAGAACAAGATTTCATCTTGAGATTGTGAGTATTAAAGGAAGACTGTTTGAGCAATTTTGGGTATCGATTGAAGTGTGCATTCGAAGTGAGGCGTTCGCAAAGTTAGTGCGACTAGTAAGGTTCGATCATCGAAAAAGCAGAGAGCGAAGTTCGACTACAGCATAAGAGTGGATTTCGTTGAAACTTCTAAGTATCAAAGACTGTGCTGCTGTTCATGAGAAGACTGTGCAAAAAGTATGATGTTGTGGTTGCACATAGGCGCATAAGTTGCTGTGCGTTCGAATGCTGTAGTGTTTGCAAAGATTATGTAAAGGGTGGAATTTGATCTAAGGACAGCTGTGATTGCGACTGTGTTCACGCAGTCTATGTAAAAGAAAGCAAAGTGCGTGAAGTAGATACTGCTGTAATTGCGAACAGTTGTGAAGGACAAACGGTGATCAAGTGCTGCTGTAATTTGAGAAGATAGTGTCGCTGTAATTTGAGAAGACTGTGCTGTTGTAGTTGCGCAGGCAGTGAAAAGTTGTTTTCAACCAAGTGCAGAAAGGAACAAAGGAAGAGGACAATTGTGCTAGACCGAAGGACTGTGTTTGGTACAGAAAAGAGGACCAGCTTTGCAGTAACAGAGTTGAGGACAGAGATCTCCAGCGAGAGCAGGGAAGACAGGTGTCTTCTATGGACAGAATTCCACTTGCTAAGGGCGAAGGAGGTAGAGGTCTTCTAGAGGATCACTAGCAAAGCAGAATTAGGGGAAGGTGTCTCCTTTGAGCTAAGGCTCATAAACTTTGTAATCGGGAAGGATTCCCAGAGGTTTTGATATAACTTTTAGAGGAAAGTTTTATCCGTGGAGTAGCCCACCTTGGGTGAACCACGTAAAGTGTTGTGTCTCTTTGTGGATTGCTTTTTGTGCACTATTTTACTGCTATTGTTATTGCTATTTTATTCTGCATGTTAATGGTTTGAAAGTTGTATTGATAGATAAAATTGAAAAAGGTCTTATACTGTTCACCCCCCCCTCTCAGTATAAGCTTGTGTTCTTTAGCTTGTACTAATAATACTGCAGAATATGAGGCTCTAATCCTTGGGTTATGAGCAACTTTAGCCTTAAAAATTAAAGTTTTATTTGTCTTCAGATTAGCTTGTGATAAATCAAATTAATGAATTATATCAAGCACGAGATGAGAAATTTTGTCCCTATAAATAATATGTTCTTAAGCTTATATCCTTATTTGAGAAAGTAACTTTGGAAGCCATCCATCACACTAACAACCGTGTTGTCGATGCCATGGATGTTCCTGCATCTTTATTGCCTTTGGAGTTGGATGATGAATATGCTACAATAATTATTTGCCAACTCCAAGAACTAGCCTCATCTAAGTCTTGTCTAGAACCATTGTATGTGTTTTTAATTAATGAGATAACTCTAGAACCTTGGTACACAGACATCTTTAATTTTCTCCCAAAAGGAACCTTTCTAGAAGGATTAGATAGAAACCAACGTAGGCTATTACGTAAGTGAGTTGTTCACTTCGTAATTATTGGTAATACCCTATATAAAAGGTCTTTTGAAGGCATTCTTTTGATATGCCTCAATTTAGAAGAATCTAAGAAATCATTAAGCCCATGATGGATCTTGTGGAGGCCATTTTAGTGGAAATGCCATTGCTAAAAAGCTCCTATGAATGGGATACTTTTGGCCTTCCATGGAAAAATATGCTAATGATTATGTGCGTCATTGTGAGAAGTGTCAAAGACATGCAGACCTTGTTCATGCTCCTTCCCAAGAACTTCAAGCTATATCTTCTCCTTGGCCTTTTTTCAAATGGGCCTAGACATCATTGGTAAAATTAATCCTATATCTTCATATGGTCATAAATTCATCATAACAACAACAAAGTATTTTACAAAATGGTTAGAAGCTATGCCACTAGCTTCTTGCACAGGAGTCCAAGTCTCTAAATTCATCTTTAATAAAATTATTTGTAGATTTGGTATTCCATCAACCCTCATCTCTAATAATGGAACATGCTTTAAGAACAAAGACATAAACAAACTTTATAAAAAATATAAGATTCAACATCGATGGTCCACTCCATATTATCCACAAGGAAATGGCCAAGCTGAAGCATCTAATAAAACCTTAATCAAGATTTTAAAAATATTGGTTAATAAATTAGGCCATGATTGGCATATGCAATTATATCCTACCTTGTGGGCTTATCGAACTAGTGTTCGTACTCCTACGAGCGCTTCACCTTTTGTATTGGTCTATGGTACTGAAGCAGTTTTTCCATTTGAGTTAGAAGTTCATTCTTTAGCTCTTCTACTTCAAGATGTCGAAGTAGGAGATGAATATCGTGCTGGCAAACTAATTCAATTAGAACTTCTAGATGAGAAGCGTATTCATGCTCTAGAACATCTTTGCTCTTACCAAGATAAACTCAAAATATCATATGCAAATAAAGTTCACAATCAATATTTTGAAGTTGGTGATTTAGTACTTAAAGAAAACTAGAAAAATAATAATGCTAGAAAAGTTCTTAAAGGTAAATTTCAACCTAATTGGCTTGGACCATTTGTAATTACTGCTAAATTTGGATCAGGTGCATATCGCTTGGCTAGTTTGGATGAAAAATATCTCAAATAGCCAATGAATATCATGCATCTCAAAAGATATTATGCATAAAGCAAAAGTTCCATCATTGTATATAACTGTAAATATCTTCTTCATCATTCAGTTTGCAACTGTCATATATTCATCAAATTACCAAAAAAAAAAAAATCATAAAACATGAAAAATTTCCAAAAATATTTCAAATTATTGTTAAAGTTCTCATTCTTTGCATCATTGTGTGTTGTTTTCCAAAAATCCAAGTTATATTTTATTTTCTTTCGGATAAACTCAAAAGTTATCTTGAACCAATCACTTAATTCACATCTTTACTAAATTTTGTTTTCGTCACTTTGATTATAAATCTCTCTTGAAGCAAAATCACTATTACTTCACTAAATAAAATTTTGAGCTTTGGGAACTGGTCTTGCTACTTCTTGAACCAAGAACACATTTCACATCTTAAAATGATTTTTGCAAATTCAAAATATGATCCTACATAGTAGTCTTAGTTCCTTAAGCAAAAAGTTTTCCTTGCTATCCTATTATGTGCATGGTATAGAATACTAAGAATTAGAAAAAGGACAAGCTCCCCCTACCCGAATAAAATCCCTTGCTCCTTGTCTAATATGATATCCCGAAAAAGAAAAAGCAAAAGCAAAAAAAAAAAATCAAAAGAAAAAAAGAAAAAAGAAAGAAAAGAAAGAAAAAATAGTTTTACTACAAAAGCAATAAAATCCCCTTGCTCAAAAATGAACAAGAATCCCTACTCAAAAGAAATAAAAAGAAAAGAAGGGGGTAATGAGCTTGAATCCTTGAAATTCCTCAATTATTCGAACACCACGGGGTGATCCTCATTACAAGTTTTGTGGCATCAAACCATATTGGCAATGGTGGTATCCTTATGTGTGGCGACATGTCTGTCATATTAGTGACCTTATTTTGTACAGACCAATATTCGCTTGTGGATTAGCTAGCTTTTGGTGACTTGACTTAAATAGTAATTCAATACAATTGCATGCACAAAATCATGGTTAATGAATTTTGCACTTGCACCCACATTGGTTCATAAAAGTTGGCTTGTATCATTACCTTACTCAAAAATCAGTAAATCAATTTCACAAGCACACACTTTTGATCCTTGAGAGAGTTTGTATCACTAAGACAAATAAATATGGATAATGAATTCACACATCACACACTGGTTCTTGATAAATTTGACTTTGTCTTGGAAATAATTTAAAATATTTCTCTGAAATTTGTTAGACAACATTAGTTTATAATTATTCACATTAATCCATATCACTTTATTTTGCAATTACATATATATTATCTTCAAAATATTCAAACATGTGACAAACTATTTTATTCCAAAAGAACTTGCATTTCTAAAAATCACACATCATCTTATCATGCATTGCATTTTGACTTCGCAATGATGGTATAATTCCTAGTAATTATTTTTTTCAAATTTCACACTAGGAATTCTATGCCTAGCGCAAGTCATCCTTCCCAATTTTCATTCTTAAATCACTTTTTATCCATCACAAATACAATATTTATCAACCTATGCTTTCAAAATCAACTTATTTTAAAATCAACATCTTCTTTCATCATTACGAGCCTCAAGGTCACTCTTGAGCCCCATAAAATTTCTTATTATTAGCAATACAAAACTTCCTTACAACAAGATCCGCTCCATGACCTAGTGAGGATCGAACTCCACCAACGATCATATAACAACACAACATCCTTTGAGGTTCATTGCTAATCCATCAATTTTATTATAACACAAAAACATCTTTTTCAAAAACACACTTTACAAAAATAAAATCATTTTATTTTATGTTAAGCATGATCAAAATATTCAAAGCATGATTACAAGAAATTCAAACATTATAAGCAAATGTAATAAATCATACAAATAAATCACACAAAGTTGCATAGATAAAATAAAGATCAATATATATATATATTAAAGTCTATATACAAAATGAGGTTGACTGATATGCCACAATCCTCAACAATGACATACTCAGTCACTAAAATATATATAACACATCACATCACAAGTCTCTAGTCATCCTCTCAAGGCCCTAGAACTCTGTGCATCATCATCCCCACTAGGGGGTTGTGGTGGCCGAAACTCCATCATCCCTATAGTAGTAGATATCCTAACAGTCGAGTGAGACACTAAACTCGAGTGACTTGGAGGCTCAAACATCTTGAGGTATGGTTGCCTCTGATCTGTAGGTACTACTGCAAAATACAAACCTTGATAGAAGCCCATTTTGGTAATCCACATAGGCTATATCCTAGCATACCACTCTCTATACCTATCTGTCGCCCCAACATCATCTCCATTAGCCTTAGTGACCACATCATCATCTGGCTGTGGATCCATAAACTGTGCCATGTAAGCACCACTCACTATGGTAGTATACCTAGTCACCTTGGAAAAAGTGACATCCCTAGTCCTAGGAATGTCTTGTTGTAAACTGAACTATCACATAACTCGATCTACACAGTGCAGCTCCATCTCTCCCTGATCCATATGCAACCAAATGACTCACCTCATGTGAGCCAACTCAAATTCATCCTCTCCCCATCCTTGTAGCTCTCTCCATGGTCTCCACCGAATACACTCTACCATCAGCTCATAAAATAGCCTCCTTGATATATCGATGTTGATCCACCCATGGTGCCCTCTATGCAAGTGCCAATAGAACACTTTGGACCTCTCATCCTCCACATCTATCATAGGTAACCCTACAAGTCTCCTGGTCGCTGTGTGCTCCCAACACCACACCTGTAGGAAAGAGGTAAGTACCAAGGCCTTACCCCTCCTGTATACAACCTTGTGGAGAGTCCTATATAATCGACACAAGATGTATGAACCCCAGGAAAATTGTATCCCCTAATCCCGCATATCACAAATGGTATCTTCTAAGGTCCAAGGTAGATGGTAACCATTGATATGACACAACAATAATCCTACCATTGTACCACTATGTACAACTCTCAATCTGGATACCCCCTCTGTCTGAATCAGCTTATCAATACTCATTCTGCCCTTCTTAAGGATGAAGCTAGGATCCCCCGACAAGCGTTGCATTGCCTGGCCCTAATTGCTAGATGAAGCTATGAAGGAACCTATAATAGGCACCCGAATAATACTCCAAACATCCTCTAGTGTAGGGGTCATCTCTCTTATCAGTAATCGAAAACAAGATGAGCCTAGATACCACATCTCAACCAAGGCCATCAACAGTCTCAAGTCTACTTGTATCTATGGCATATTTACCACATGATGCAACCCTGTCACCTCTAGAGTTGCCCTCTCTGCATCTGTTAGGACACCCAAGTTTACCTGAAGATCGTTGTATCTCCATTCCCTGCTCTTTAAAATTGATTTCTATTAACACAATAAATGCAACAAAAAGTAAAGTTAGAAATCAGACTTAAATCAGCAAAATTGAATCCAAATCTGCAGCATCAGACCTAATTGTTTGATATCAAATCTATTTTGATGATATCGTACTCACCGATATTGCCAAAATTTATCCAATATCAATAATATCGAACCCATTTTGATGATATTGAAAATTTTGATATTGCCAAAATAGGACCAATATTGCCGAAATCGATCTGATATTGCGAGCGTAGCTGCGTGATCGTAGTCGTGCCCTAAAATTCCAAAAATTAAAAAAATAAAATGCTAAAACATGAAAATACTAAGCTAAAGAAGTTTGAGACACTTACCCGTATCCCTCGCTTGCACCTCGTCTGCTTGATGTACGACATCTTCCATCTCCTCCCCATATCATAATTTCAGCAATATTAACAAATGCAAATGAATTAGGGTTTTACCCTAAATTGTTCTTTTTATTTTCTATTTATTTTATTTTACCCTCAATTTCCAAATTTTGAGTTTTCCACCAAACGCAAAATTTGGTGTAAAAACTCGAAGGGGGTATTACACCTAATCCAATTTTCAGTAAAAACTTCAAACCTTAATATTTTTTTGCAATAAATTTTTGCTTTCTTGTAAAGCGTGCCATCTCTTTCTTTAATGTATTTTTCAAAATTTGCTAAAGAGGGGGCAAATTCTAACAACCTAAAATTGACCCATGTCAATTCAACTTAAGTTAAAAATATACAAAAATAATAATTAAAACTACTTACTAACCTCTTGGCTCAATTTTTGCACCCGCATTAAGTTAGCTTTTAACCTCTTGACAATATCGGCTTTACTTGACCCTTTGATGCCCTTGATTAGTTTTCTATCATTCTTGCATTCTTTAGCATTATAGTATTTTTTTTGCTCATTGTTTTCATGTAGGTTCAAAGGTCTAGAATTCTCGATCGATAGATAATGTATGATGTCGAACATCTGATATCGCCCAAAAGCATCCGATCTTGCTCTACAAGATCTAATTCGATTTGTAGGCTGATTGGGGGTAATTTCAGATTATTTGTTTGCATTTCTTAACTACTATTTTGTATTTTAAGATCATATCCATTCTTTTAGCATATCAATTTATCATAAACTCTTTGTTATCATATTGGAGTTCACCATCTTCATTATTGCACTATATTATACACATTGTTGATCTATGTTTCCATTGTTTCATCCCAGATATTACATATGATAAGTTAAATATAGTTTAATTTATGTTTATCATAGTTTATAGTCAAAACTATGAAATTGCAGGATTTTGATCAGACCAGCTCTATTGATACGATATCGGACCTGTCGATATGATATCAAATGTTCGATATTGCCATAACAAGTCCGATCTCACCTGCAACAAGCAAACAGACTCTACATCAGACATCCCAATTGAGTAAGATCATCAAATTTCTTCAATAAGCAAGCACTACATCTATTTACTTTCTATAATTTGTTGTCTGTTGTATTCATTGAAATCGAAATTGCATTTAGTGTAGATTAGTTGCATTTGGCCAAACTAGGTGATTGTGAGCAAAGTAAAAAGAACACATCAAACAAACCCTCAACCTAGGTGTGGAAACTGCCATATAAATGTTTCCTGGTGAACCCACCCAATTCATCAAAAAATCACCAAAGAGGGCACAACCTCAAGTGCCTCTCCTCTAAGGTGTAGACCTAGCATTTTTCCATTCCCCTTCGAGGTGCGGATCCATTAGCCTAAAGGAAAGGAGTGAGAAATTTTTAGAGCTACAAGTAGATTGAGGAGAAAATTGAAAATAATCTTGAGTGACACTATTGGTTGGAGAAACTTTTAGATTCCTTCCAATGTTGGTGGTTACAGTAGTGGCATATGTTGGTTGATGGACATGATTACCATGATTCAAATATTTAGACAAAGGGTTATCATGAACATGCCTAGGAGAGATGACCGAAGGAGGAAGAAGAGTCTCACCTCTTTCGAGTTGAGATTTCTGTTCCATAGCCTTAAATAAAGCCTCCTTATGGCGTTCCATGAAATCTAAAACATGATCAAAATATTTAAAGGTAAGGTTCCCATTGGGTCCCTTAGTAGGATCAAGGCTATTATCAATCTCCTCATTTTCCTCTTCTTCTAGATTATGATTTTCTCTATCAATTTGATCATTCTCTTGGAAAATCTCATCAAACCTTAAAGGCCTTTGCTCACTCCCAAGGTTGAAATCCATTAGGAGAAGAGAAGAGGGCTAGGGCAAAAAGGAAGGAACTAAGGACCAACAAAAACAAGCACAATATGTTATATTTTTTTATGTTTTCTGATCTAAAATGCAGAATTAATGATCTTGATTAAAGTTTTAAAAGAAAAGTTTAAGAGTTTTCAAACAGAATTAATGATCTTACTTAGATTTTTTAAAAGAAAGGAGGTGTTCATGTCGGGTTCACCAAAGATGTAGAGGGGAAAAACTACCCTACCATGTATAATTCCCAAAAGGCTAGATTTGCAAGAGAGAAGCCTTATGGGGTGAAGCGCGGGGGTATGTTGTTCTCTACACTCAATGCTAGGGGATGGGTTCACTAGGAATGATTTAAGGACTCACTCCAAGTCCTCAAGATTTTGGGATAGTTTAATGTGTTCAGTTTCAAGCAATCACCTAAGTTTGGCCTTTCTATATCTATGCTATGAAATATAAAGGACAATGCAGAAAAAAAAATGCAAGAATACAACAACTAACCTAATATGATTCTTTATTTGAATGTTTGCTAACCTAGGGTTTTATCCAGAAAACCTTTAAAGCAAGGGCACAAGATAAATGCACAATATTAACCCTAGATGCACACTATATGCTTTTCACTTTTCAAATGCCTATAATGGATATTCAAACTAGATTTATAACCAATAGAACAAATAGAACACTTATCTTGACTACTGGTTGATCCTAACCTTTTTTGCCTCTTGTCCAATCATATCAGAAATACTTATTTCTGCAATAACTTAGAAAACACTAAAAAATGTGATCCGCGTTAGGGGGGCTTCTTAGGCCACTGTATAGTAATTCTTGGAGGCACAACAATCAAGCCCCCTAGGTCCTTTATATGACCTTTGAAAACAAAATAAAAAATTAACCTTTGGATATTTAATCATAAAACATTAATGCAGTAATAGAGAAACAAAAAATGAATTAGACCAATATGATCTAGATGCAGTAAGGAACCTATTTAAATTTTTAGAAACCATAAATTGCCCCTAGTTTACTCATGGGCAAAATCGTGCCTCACCTAAATCGGGCGTGATAACGTAGCAACGAAGTCATGCCCTATCTGGACTGGGTGTAATTTCGCTTCTGTGAATAGTTTACCCTGATCTAGGCAAGCAAAGTCACACCCCATTAATACCAAGCACGATTTCACTGAAGATAAGTGAAAAATAAAATATGAATGCAGCATGCAAAATAACTATAGAAATAAAGCACACAGGACCTAATGGATGATGCAGAAGCATACAGATGATATCAAAGTATCTGGATAGGCACTCTTTCTCCATCCGAACCACAACACAAATTCACCAACCTAAACAACAATCCAATCAATGTAGTAGAAGATCAAATCCAAAATTTGCACTTTAGGGTTAGCTTGTAGAAGAAACAAGGAGCAGAGCGAAAGTAAAATGTGAGCATAAATCAATCATAAGAATTTTGAGCTTGGTAATCATGTGTCTAAAATCATCGTGTTAAAAGAGTGAGATTAACCCCTCCTTTTATAGATGAAAATCGAGGTGAAAAGAGTGGGAAAACAACACGGGTAGATGCAAAACACACTAGAAAAGGTTTAAACCTGGATTTTAATAATTAAAACCCTAAAATAGCAAAATCACGCCTTGCGCCAATGGGGTATGATATTGCTTCTGCGAAATCACGCCCCGTTGCAATCAGGCGCTATTTTTCTAAAAAGGCTAAGGAAGGCAAGGTAGGGGAAAATAGGCATACCCTTGCCTAGGGCAAGGGTTAGATACCTCTTAGGGGTTCTAAGGAAGATTATCCACAAAAAGTGGGTCAATTTTTTGCGTCTACACCTTCCAATACAAAACAATTGAAATCAACCCTAGAAAAGGAAGAAGAAAAACCAAAAAAAATACATGTAAATAATGTACCTTCCTCAGGGGCAGTACCATACCCTGAGAGGCTCAAAAATGTTGTAAATACCCCTAAACCAGAATTAGTCACAAATATTAATAATTTGACCATATCACTTCCTTTGTTGCAATTAATAAAGGATGTACCCTTGATCAACAAAATAGTTCAAAAGTTATGTATAAGAAGAAGTTTTTTCTTAATATTGTGCAAGTAGAGGGAAAGTTGGTTGACCTGCTATCCGGGAAAATTGTTCCACCCAAGTATAGTGACCCAGGAAGTTCGGTTTTCACTGTCACTATTGGGTCAATGCAAATATCTAATGTCCTAATTGATCTAGGTGTTGCAATTAATGTTATGACAAAGGATACAATGCAAAAATTGCAGCTCAATAACCTGAATCCTACATCTACAATTTTAGAGATGGCTGATAGATCAGTTGCCAAACCAGAGGGAATAATAGAAGATATCCCTGTAGAAGTCTCTTCTTGGGAGTATCTTGCAGATTTTATGGTTTTGCAGCCTAGAAACTTAGCCAATGACTATCCCATCATATTGGGAAGACCTTGGCTTGAAATTGCAACCGCCTTTATAGATTGTAGATCAGGAGAAATGACAATCTCAAATGGAATTGATCTCAAGAAGATTTATCTTTACTCTCCTACCAAGCCTTCAACCAAATTTTTAGGATAGTTTTCTGAATCTGATGATTAGCCAGAAGAGACTATTTCCACACTAGCTACCTTAGTAGTGAAGGAACACATAGAGGAGATTGACTTACAGGAAAGAGAGGTTTTTGAATATGAAACCATCCTAATTAGTGCTCTGCAGGAGCAAGGACTTGAAGATGAACTAATTTTTGATCATCTATTATTATGGAATGATGAGAACCAAACTTCTAAAAATATGTCATCCATTCCATTGCAAAAAAGTTCTTTTACATTACCACATGGATGGCATCATCATCTTCTCTCCTATTTTCATCGTCCCATGCAAGATCTGATTCCTTCATGAATTACTCTTGAAAATGAGACAAGAGTCTTTCACTCCCTTCAGCCACACCACTATCCATTAAACTCCTTAGTGAGCAAGTATGAAGGAGTAAATTCTATCCTCACAGGGACAAAAAATATTGAAATTCAGCCAAGGGAAGTTTTGAATATTAATAGTTGGTTGACTGTTGAAGAAGAAGCAAAACTATGTGTTGTTTTGCATAAACATGTCCATGCCTTTTCTTGGGAGTACAAGGATATGTCAATAATTCATCTCGATGTGTGCACTCACATAATATATATTAAAGATATTAAACCTGTGAGACAGTCCCAAAGAAGATTGAATCCTACCTTAAGAGACATTGTCAAAGAGGAAATTGAAAATCTCTTAGAGGTTGGGTTCATTTATCCAATTTTTGATAGTCGATGGGTTCACCCTCTCGCATTTTCTTGCTGTTCCCCTCTCTGAGCCCTCAAATCCTCTTTCTGTCCCTTCCATCATGGCGGTGGCCAAGATTGCAGTAATGGTGGCGGTTTTCTGTATAATTATTTCGGTATCCGTAGCAGGCAGGCCCAGTGCATTAGCCGCTCGATACCCTCTGATGAATTCTAAGTATACCCCTGTGAAATTCAACCAGGGATTCAACAATCTCTGGGGTCCGCAGCATGAGTCCGTGTCGCAGGACCAGTCTGAGATAACCATTTGGCTTGACAGACACTCTGGTATATAGATTTAACTATTTTTGAAATGTTCTTTTAACTGCTTTGGCTTCGAGTGATTACATTTTGTGGTTAATGTGGGGGAGGGTTGATTTGGGTAGAATTGGGATGAATGCAGGAAGCGGGTTCAAATCTCTGCATTCATACAAGATCGGGTACTCAAGCGTTACATAAGGAATCTTTAATGATTTGAAATAATTTAAGATGGTCATTACACACAGAGGGAAATGAACGCAAAACCATGTGGAGAAATCACAGCGAAGGGCCACAAAATGGAAAGCAAAGCACACGCATACAGGGAAGGTGAAATGAACAGTCAGGGAAGGTGAAACGAACAGCCATCGGTAAATGAAACGAACCGTTAGGGAAGGAGAAACAATGTTTTCACAAGTTTAAATACGCCACTCAAAGAGGCCAGAAAGGGTAAGAAATTGTTGGGAGCAGAGTTGCAGATTTGAAGGCGAGATTGCCATTCTGGACCTATTTGAGTCGTTTTTCTTCCATTGACTGGGTTGGGAAAACCAGAAATTATGCTATTGTAAAATGACATATTTTTAATGTAGAAGTTTTCAAAAATTTGCATCTTGTGGGCAAGAAAGAAGGAGATTTTCTTTGCATGCTATGAATTTAATGTTTATTCTTTCACTCATTTAGATTTCGAATTTATAGATAATGTTAATGCCATGTTTTTGGGTTACATTAGGCGAGTATTTGAAATCTGAATTTTATTTAGTACCCTAGGAACCAGCACTTAGTCTATGGGGATTGTGCTTGTTTTGCAAGTCCAATAGGTTAGGTTGCATGCACAGAGACCTCACATCTTCAGTTTTGTCGAAATATGATAGCATCATATTGAATGCATTTTAGTTTCAGTTTCTGCATTTTATATTTTTCCAGAAGTTTTAACTTTTCTAGGCATTAAAATAAACATCTAAAAAATATCAAAATCCAAAGAAACAATGAACAATCACTAAAATTTCATGCTAAAATAAACCAACATTGCCCCTTGTTTACAGTTACTTGCAATCACTAAGGTGTTCCAAGCATTTAAATTGAATTTCTTTATATGAGATTACTAATACACATGCAAATGCTAAATACAGCGGAGACCTTGGAGAAGTCGTTTGTCTAACTTCTTTGCAAGAGGGGATTTGGAGCGCAAATCCTAAAGGAGAGTGTACTTTCACAACTGGGTGAAAATACCACTCTACAGTACAGTATCTCTTCCAGGCTACAGAGTACTTAGTACAATGCTGGAGGCCATCTAGATTTTATAGTCTGATCCTGAAGGAGAAGTACCTTTGTTGGTAGATAATAAGGATTCACTCTAATCTCTCCCATGACTTAAAAACTACTGAGGAGTTTTTGGATGCTTACCTGCATAGTCGATAAGAATAGAAGAACTTAATATGTGAAATGTTCCTGCACAATTTCTTCATGGTAGAAGATGTGATATTTTTACCTCATATTTTCACAGGGGATATACAATTGAGGTCTTTTGTTTCAACCTTGCAAAATCAGATATACTAGGACCAGGAAAAGAGGTGAAATAAGGAGATTGAGTTGAAAGCTGAGTTGTTGATAAGGCATATCCAGCCAAATCATAAGATTCCCACCAATCAACATTTTACTATGATGAATAAATAAAAAATTAGGTTTATTTATCTAAATAATCTTAAGGATTGTATGACTGGTTTCCAAAGATTATGTGTAGGAAATTTTACAAATGCTTTATCAGCCCGAGAGATCAGGTGGGCAGAATTACCAATGTCACTGTAGAAAAGGGATCCCATCTCACCAAACAACCTGTTATGGTCCAGAAGAAGAGCAGAGGGTGTAATGCAAACCATCCTAACATTGAAACATCAATGGATAGGTCTGAGGTACATATTTCCTACCATCATAACCCCTATCCCTTATTATTTTGACAATGATCCTCAACTGGATGAGCAATTCCAGGATTAGCTCAAGCAGCTATAGAAGAGTAGAGTATTATATATAGGGGATGTATTTTTTTGGGGGAGCTAGAACCAAGAAATGGATCTATGTGCCTCTATAGCCCTACATAATGCATGAGGGCATGCATTAGAATAGGTTGGGGGGAGAATGATGAGGCCAGGAATTACCTCATTCATGACATATTTTGGGTTATTACAAACTGCCATATAAACCTTATGTGATGTTATTTTATGCTAATTAGATGGTTTTAATGCATTATATATTAATTTTTGCATGATTAAACTATATAGGAGCATATTACTCTGTTTTGACTATTTTTTGCATTGTTTCAGTTTGATTATTTAGTAAATAAAATGTGCATTTCAAATAGCAAAATATTGTATGTTGATGTCTATCACTTCACAATGATGTTTGAATTTTTTTCCCACCCTTCAATTGGTTTGAAATCCAAATTGGCACCAAATTCCTAAAACTGTACAGAAACTGGAAAATGCAGAATGATAACCATACAAATTCCATCCAACTATCAATAAATAGCATGGCCTAGAATTTGTTAGCATGAGCATGCAAAACTGATTGGAACCAACTTATGAGAGATAGGGCAAATGTCCTATCCAGTTGGAACCGCTTTATCGGTCATTTTGATTGCAGTTGAGCGTAAAGTATATTTCACTGCCAGATATTCCGAAGAAGCTCCAAAATGAAAGGGGAAAAAGCTAGTCTTAGCCTAAACAAAGAAGATAACACCCAATTCGATTGGGCAAAGGTTTTTTTGAGATGGGGACAAGTGTAAAAGACTACTTCCAACTTTTTCTACCTCATTTCCATTGTTGTGGATGCATCAAAGGACCAATGAGCGTTCACTGCAATAGTTTTTGTCCTAATTTAGACTAAGTTAGTTTTAGAGCTGATAAAAAATCACTACCTTACAACATTACAATTGATATTGTGCACGAGGCATATGTAAAAAGATAGTATAAATAATAGATCTCCATTATTGGTTAAAAAAATATAGCTAATAGGAAAAATAGATGCAGATAGGGATTTGTAATAGGTTTGTAGCCAATAGTAGGATTTTTCTTGTAGCATTGTAATGTGTTGTGATAGTCAATAAAGTGCAGTATTTTTGGTCATATTTTGTTCATGAGTAAGTGTGAGTTCTAAGTAGCTAGCAGTATTTCCTTACCTTCTTTTGGATCAGAAAGCAAGGGCCACTTTCAGGCCTAGAAGGAGGGCTAATTGATGACAGGTTTTTTTGATAACTTTGTTGCAGTAGGTTTAGCAGAATGCTTGTCAATTCTCATTTCTTGTTGATTGAATGTACTAACCCCTATTTTGAGTGAATGTAATGATTTCATGTTTTCAATTGTGATTTTATGCAACATGTGTGTGTGTCAGTTGACAAGTAGCATAGACTTGTAGTTTACCTATTTTCCTATTCTTGCAATTTGATGAATAGCATAAATTTGCAGTTACTCTATTTTCCCTTGTTTTACCTGTTTTAGCAAAGTTACCAAGTTTTCAACAACTTCATTTTATTGTCAACCACTACAGCAGAAGTCTGACAACCTCTTCTAATTGGTTTTTACTGTGATGGGTGATGTTGAGAATTTATAATATAACCTGTGAATTTAGTCACTTTGAATCAGAGAAAACAATGAATGGTTTGTTTCCATAACGTATTTAGGAGATACTTTTGGCGGTGTGTTGTATTCTTGTTTTCATTAGTTGCTTGCATTCAATAAGGGCCATGTTGATCCATAAGCTCATGACCACTTGATTTTCTGCCTTTTCGGGAGTGAAATAAAATATACTTTGGCTATTGAGCTTGCCATGGCTTGCAAAAACCTTCTGGTGTTCGATGAAATTTTTCTTTCAAGTCTTTGGGACAAGCTAGGTCCATTATGAAAAATTATATATGGTTGTTGCTTTTACAACAACAATAAAATAAGTGTTTCTTATGTTTGGATGAACAATAATGAGTGTAATCCTAGGTTCAATCCCCAAGACAGATGTGTATAAGAAGTATTACTTAAAAAAAAATAATGAGTATAATTTGTATGAGTATGTAACATGCTGGCGATGGTGAACTAAGAATGATTATAAGTCTTAAATTCTTGTATAGCATGGTGGAAATATTTTAATAAATTATGTTTAGAAGGTATGAAAACTGTTTTGTTAAGTCTTGTGAGTGCTAGACATTGTTCGATGGTCAGCATTTATCCACATGTAATGGAGTAAACAAACAAGCTACAACTTGCATCTACTTTACCTTGTTTTGAAAAAAATGTATATATTTGATTATTTCATATTTAAATTGTGTAATAATGCCAAGACTGTAGATGAATTTTTCTCTGCGTTTAGGATGCCACTATAGGATAGATGAAATAGTAGACTACAAAAAGAAAACCCACCAATTCTAGTTTTGAAAAAGGAACTATAGACAGTTCCTCCCTTGATTTCAAATGACGACTACCTTTGTATTTACATTTTTTTTTTGTTTGTGTTTGGTTATGTCGTCGATATTATTATTTTTTGATAGTTATAAGTGTTTGTATTTATAGCGGGTTTTAACAAGGATCCCAAAACCTGATTACATAAGCAATGGGCCTAGGGCATCAATCCCTTGAACTGAACACCAAAACAGAAATCCCGCCCAACGGTAACAGTAAGCATGAAACAATCCCTCTTAGCGGGAAACAAACAAATAAGAAAGAAAGTAGTTTTGGAGATCCCACCTAGCAGGGAGTAGCCAAAAACCACCATCGAGAAGATCCCACCCAGCAAGAAGCACAGAAAAATCGTTACAATAAAATCCCGCCTCGCGGGAAGCAGTCAAAACCACCACAAACAGTCCCGCCTAGCGGGAAGCAATAGGGAAATCCCACCATCTGGGAAACCAACAGAAAATAAAGGATCCCGCCTCGCAGGAAAACCGACGAATTTTGCGGATCCTGCCTTGTGGAGAAACCATCCCGCCCACTGGTAAAACATTCAGTTCAGCGAGAGCCATCCTGTAGGAAGCCGACAGCCAGCACAGAGAGGATCCAACCCATCAAGAAGTGACCAGAGAGTTGCACCACAAGGAACCCGCCTCGGGAAAACAAAAGAGGATCCCAGCAGCAGGGACCAAGAATCCCGTCCAAGCACAGAGCCCGCCGAGGGACCAAGAATCTCGTCCAAGCACAGAGCCCGCCGAGGATTCATAAGAAAAAGGGGGAAGCTGTCCAAACCCTAAATCGTCACCTCCATCGCATCGAGAAACGCAGGGGACCAGATCCACGCAAATAACTTGCAAAAAAACCCCAGGGGGAAGCCTGAGGGAAAAAGGGAAGGGATCCCCAACCAAACAGGGATCCTTGGGAAGCACCAGTCCAAAAAAACAACCAAGGAAACCCTAGCCGATCGGGAGGGGCGCGAGATAGTGGAGAAGGATCTCCCCCCAGGAGATCATCCGCAAACAACCACTCCTCGGGGAGGGATGACTCGGGTTGAGCCGGGGACCGGCGAGAACCAGGAGCCATGGGAGGGGGAGCAGGGGAGGGACCAGAGCCCTCCCTTCTCTACTTTCTTCCCTCTCCATCTCCCCTTCTACAACCACAATGTCGTCGATATTATTAATTCAAACGTAGGAACATTATTTTAGGAGAATTCACTATTGCTTTTAGAAAATGTGAGGGGGACTGGAGGTGACGCTTTGTTGTTCTACAAGTAGGTAAGGTGTACCAGATTGCTTTCTTGATTAATAAAATATTAACCATCAACATAATCATAATCATAATAGTAAGATAGTTATGTAAAGGAAAACATTAAATTTAAAGGAGGTAAATTGATATTGAATGGACTATGTGTGTGAAGAAGGTAACTAATGTCTCAATACAGGTAAGTTGTTTCCAATGTAAATGTCTTTTCTGTGAAAGAGTAAAGTGTAAATTTCACTTACGCATTTATTCACATAGCATAGCATGATTGTTAATAATATTAAAATATAGTTGTTGGTGGCTAAACCAATTAAGGTGAATACAGAGCTTTTAATGTCCTCGACGAAATGTACCCTAAATATTAAATGATGACATCGATGACTCTCATCAATTCATATCCTTTGTTGGGCTTATACCTACAAAATGAGATAATTGGAAATCATTTCTAGTTTGTCCACTACTTTGATCCCAATTTTATGAAGTATTTAGGGAGAGAAAGATTCCACAACCATCTAGAAGGATTCCATATCCTGATTAGCCAATCTGAATTTGACTTTGGCTTCAGGTTAGGAAAGCCAATTTCTTATCACTATGGAAAAGAGGTCTGAAATTTTATATTTTTTATTTTAATATAATATATATAAATAATAGATCTTTTTGCGGTCTCAAGAGATTCTTAGTGTTTCATATTTTCTTTAAATTTGAACTTTTGTTATTTTTTAAATTTTTACTTGCAATTTATAATCTATTTTTGTTTTGTTTTATTCTTATTCTCTTTTAATTTTTGTCTTATTTAGTATGATAATTTTCAACGATCTTCCCACTGAGACTAGATAGGGAAAATTTCATTTCTCTTATATTTGAGTGAAATAAATTGACTCTTTGTCTCTAACTTTTTAAAAATGTTTGCATATTAATCTATTGAATTGCAGTATTTCAATTCAAATTCCTTTTTCTAAACTAAGTCTCTAATAAATTGTTGTCTCAACTCAATGTGCTCTGATTTTGTATGAAAAACAAGGTTTTTAATCATTTAAATTGCAATCACAAAAAATGGTAGTTAGTATTTTTTTTCTTTTCACCAAGGTATTCTAAGATTTCTTTTTTCTTAAATTGTCCTATTCTTCCTTTTTGCCACTCTATGTTGTTGAGGTGTATAGGTTGTTGCCAATTATCTTCTTATCCCATGCTCATCACAAAATTGATTGAATTTCTTGGAACAATACTTACCACCATAATTAGTCTTTAATGTTTTGATTCAATATTTGTTTTCCTTCTCTACTATGGATTTGAAGCTCTTAAATACTTCAAAAGCATCACACTTATTCTTCAAAAAATATATCCAATTTTTCTAGTATGATCATTAATAAAAGTGATAAAATAAAAGGATTTACCAACACTTGGTGTGTGCATTGGACCACAAATATTTGAATGAATCAACTATAATGGATATATTGCTCTCCATGTTAATCCTTTTGGAAGTCTCTCTCTGTGATGTTTTTCCATTGAACAACCTTCACAAGGCATCCCGTGGACCTTTCCTTTAACGTTCAATAAATATAAGTTTCAAAAAATTAGGTGATGTCCTTTAAGGGTATATAACACAAATTGCTCTCTTCTCCTCCACTACTAAAAGAAAATATTTTATTTTGTCATAGGCACAACAACAACTACTTGGTTCCCATTTGCTTTATTACAAATTATGCACTCCTTATTCTTAAACACCACTTTGCAATTCTTCTCTACAAGTTGAACCACAATCAACGAATTGTGTTTCAAGCCTTTTATAAAGTAAGTTTTTTGGATATTTGTCTTGCCATTTTTGTGCCAATTTGTAAGGTTCCTATTTCTTTGACCTTCAATGCTTTGTTATCTCCAAATTTTACCTTGCTCTTGTATGAGTCATCCAACTCCATAAACAACTCCTTATTAGTAGTCATATGATTTAAACAACTATAATCTACGTACTAAGACTTTTTAGTTGAAACTTTCACCACATCACATGAAAAGAACATATTTTTTGAGCTCTCACCTTCTTCATGTGAAAAAATTACATTTTATCCCTCCTTAATTACTTGCCTTTATTCTACATTCTCTTTCATGATTACAATACCATTTGTAATAGTGACATTGGAAATTGCTCTTATCCACAAATTTGCCTCTACCTCTTCCATTATAACCTCCTCTACTACCATGGCCTCTTTCTCTTGTAGAATGCCAATATTATTGCTCTCCTATTCATCCTTGGAAATTGGAGTTTGAGCTAGAGCCCCATTATTATTTGACACTCTAGCATTGGAATCAAAATCTTGCTCCAAGTTTTGTTCATTACTATTTTTAATTCTTTCTTCATTGGACATAAATGATCTCATTAGTTCATCAAACTCTAAATTTTTCAAATATGTACTCTCTTTAATAATAATGACACAATTATTCCATTTTGGTATAAACATTCTTAACACATTTTTAACATATTCTTGTGTGGGTTTTTCCCAATAGATGGCAATTTTGTGCACATTTATATGCATTGTTATATTAATCTCCCACATTTTCATTATTCTTCATTCTCAAATTCTTTATATTATCTCTTCAATGTCTATAACTTCACTAATTTCACTTAAGTAGACCCTTGATAGGTTGTCTTCAAGGTGTCCCAAGCTCCTTTAGTTGTCTTGATACTTGCAATTCTTAGAAAAAATTTGTATTAGGTTTTATATGTGCTATAAAGGTAAAGTATATATTCTTTATCCTTCCTCCATATTTTTTTCTATAGTTGATAAAATACTTTAATCTACTAGTACCTTGCATCCATCTTCCACAACACTCCATAATTCCTTGGCAATCAATGAAGTCCTCATCTATATGCATAAATAATCACAATTTCTCCTTTAAATTAGGGGATGGGAAATAAGCATTTCTTTTTCCCTTTTATGTAAGATTTTACTTACAATTCCAATTTTTTTTTGTCATATTCTTGTCCTCTTCTAATTTTTGTCCTATTCTGATTTTGTCTTGTTCAGTATCAAAATTTCTAACATAAGCTTATTTGTCTAAATGTGTTATATTTTTGCAAAATTGTTTCCAAGGCAAGACCTCCCACCACTTTTTTACAAATTACAATGTCTTGGGATTTCAAAAAAAATGGAAATAAGGGTTTATTTGGATCATTCAATTTTTTTTAAAGGTGAGCTCTTTTATTTTTTAACCTTTAGGGTGAGAGAACATAGAGAACTTTGAGAGTGGAGATCATAGAAGAGTTAATTATCAATGGCATTGGAGACTTGAACTTGGTATAAAATGGATATAGTCCTATGAGTCTATCTGTTGGGCCCAAAATCATTCAACCATTAGCTTTTTAACTTCTATAAAGAAGGTTCATGGATTCAAGTTTGAATGGTTGTAAAGGCCTAATGTATATGAGTGGTGGACCTTTGAGATTAAAGAAGGGATCAAAATTGAACCTTCCAATCCCTTTAAAACTTTTTAAAGATTACTTAACCTTTAGAGAAGGCTAAAATAAACTTTCTACCTTGTGACAATTCAAATTTAAAGTTGAGAGAGTAATTCAACCTTTCATTTGAAGGGTGACTTAAATTTTATATATTATGAAATAAAAAATTATACTATTAAATATAAAAATTAGAAAGAATAAATCCCATGCAATTTGGAAAATTAGTTAGGAGTGATAATCTTATACCATAGACCTAGGTTAAAATCCCATCAATGAATCTTAACATTTTATCAAATAAAATTAGCTCCATTTATTAAATCCCTCAACATTGAATGAAGATATCCAAGTTCAAATCTTGCCAAGCATTATGTTAGGATCCTATATCCTAACCCTAATTATTAATAATAATATAATATATATTTCATACACTAAGGTTAGCATAATAAATAATATAATAATTAATTATAAATTAATTATTATATTATAATATTAGGGTTAGGCTTAGCATCATGTCCTTTCACTCACAATCCTATGCTCAAACAAGACACACTGTCTACGCTTTATTTTCGCCCTGCTTGTCCAACCACGATTTTAAAACACCCAAAACACCACCCTTTAAATTGATTAAATTAAACACAATAAAATTTTGTAAAAGTTTAGGAGTCGACGTTAAATTATTGAACAATTCCTAAACTGATTTGTTTATTCCTAGTCATCACAATCTCCAGACGTTAAATTTTGGATCTTCTTAGCAGCGGTCCGAACTTTTCTGGGATTCACGATAATTTTTTTGATTGCAATTTAATTTAAATGACCCCTATCACAAGGAGCAGATTATAAATTTAATTTTTTTTTTATAAAGTTTCAACACTGCCGCGCATCAAGCATATCCAAACCAACAATCCTTCGCCAGCGATAAAAGACCTCCTAATATCAAATTAACTTAATATTGATCGACAGTTTTTGCAATAATTATTTGAGACAAACTTCAGCTTCGCAACTCGGACAGACACATCAAAACTTTTGCGCAACTAGCAACGATTTATTAAATAACGATTTAATGTCACATCAAAAAAAAATTAAAAAATATATATATTAAAACTTTCTTAGGTTTAAATTTCGACGAATAGTCAATTAGAGGAATCGTGCAATCCACTGACAAATTTTAATAGGAGGTTGGTTCACTTTTTTGGTGGAAATACTCTTCGAGAATAATTTTTATCGGCGTTTCCGTGGGTAAATACTCGCGAATTTCGAAAAACAAATTACAAAATATTAGTTATCATATAAAGTGTTTTTTCTAAAAGCTACTGTTAAAAACTTTCTCCACGCTCTGGTTTCATCGTCCCCTGCTTTTTGGTCACCTCCATTTTATCTTTCCACCACACCTCAAAATTTTTACAATCAAAATTTTGTGTGGCAAAACTCCCAACAGTTTCTTTTTCCAATGTTCAAGGATTTTAACAATTTATAACACCTTGTGTAGGAAGGATAAACCATATGGATTATATCCCTAAATGTTAGCCTTAAAATGTGGTCTAAGATTGTTTACAAACATGGTTTTGGTTGCCTCTTCAATTAAGGTCATATTATCATGTTATTTAATTCTTTCCCACCTCCTGTGGAAATTAGTCATAGGTTCATTAGGGCTTTGTTTGGCATTAGAAAAAATATTTATTACTTCCATCACAGTCAAGTCATCATAAAATTCTTGTTTTATTTTCTTTATAAAAGTATCTAGGAGTCAATGGAGTGTTTATATAAAAATGTAAACTAATCAAGAGCATTTGCTATCAATTCCCTAGTCATTAACTTTAGCAAAGCTTTTTTATCATGTAATTAGTCCCTATAATATATCATGAATTTGTCAATGAATGTATGGGCCTTATTTGTTACACCATAAAAGAATTTAGAGACATATTGAGACAAGTCTATGGATTCCACATTAGAGGTTAGAGATTGGATTTGATAAATTCTCAAAGTAGGTAGTATATATAGATATATCCACCACAAAAATAGTTAGGATATGGAGGGAGGAAGAGCATTAGGAGGGGTTAGAGATTGGATTTGATAAATTCTTAAAGTAGGTAGTATATATAGATATATCCACCACAAAAATAGCTAGGGTGTGGAGGGAGGCAGAGCATTAGGGTTTAGAATTAAGCAAGGATAACAACCTATACTAGAGGGGTTTTTATTAGTACTCAATAATCAAGTGAGGTACTCATCATATCCTATATTTTTTTGTTTGCTCTTTCCTAATGACCTCCATTTGCTTCTCAATATCTCTCCTATGACTATCTAGTAGATAAGAAAGAGATTCTCTAAGGGTATTCATATGCGCAAATGATTTTTTATTATGAGGATAATGTTGGATATTTTGAGGAGTTTTGTTGTCATTGATGTCAAAAGCATTTTTGTGCTATGTTCGTCATCCTTGAGGACATTAAGTGTTTCTTCCAAAAGCAAGAAGGTCTTGAAAAGCAATAGGTTATAATATTTATTTTTAAATATTATATACCTAGGAGGGCTCAAAGGATGAAGACCCAAGGAAGGAGAAGCAAGTTCAAATTAAATAATAATATTTTATTATTATTATTTCGGGCCAAAAATCAAGCTGAAGAAGATCAAGGACCAAGTTGAAAAAGACCCACAAGCAGATTTAATTTAAATTAAAATATTTTAATCTTTGATTAAAATTTTAATTTAAATAATGATGGGTGCTAAGGTTTAATTTAAATATTTATTTAATATTTAAAATTAATTTTAATATTTGAATTTGAATTTGAATTTGAATGCTCATCGACGTTGGAATATGCTATGGTTTGCATATAAATAATGCCAAGGTTTGGCATTTGAAAATTATCCCATGCGAACGATTTTTTGGCTCGTGCAAAGGAGAGAAAAGCTTGTGCATTTTCGCATGTGTGTTGAGCATAGAAGAGGACAACAGTTTGTGGCCTCTAAAATTCACTCGAAGCCCCTCGTAGCTGAGTTGGCAGCCAAAGGTTGTGTTAGAAGCATTCGGGAACGCCAGGTGCGGGTTCAAACCTCGTGCACTCCATTTTTGTCGAAGGGAAGATCATGTTGTGTTTGCACCATTCGAGGAGGAGGAAATCAAAGGCACATTCGTACCTTTTGGTTCTTGTGGAACCACACATCCCAGTTGGTGGGTGCGAGCACTGTGAAAGCACTTGGGGGAGAGCCATCGGTGGCTCGAATCCCACCAAGGCCTTTTGGACAACATTAACAAAGGTATGCGCATTATTTGGGTTGACTTGGCTTGCAAAAAATAAAAGAGGGAAAAATATTTTTGTTTTCCAAAGGTTTATTTTAATTAAGGTTTTTGCATAATTAATTTGGATTATAAGTTGTTGAAGGGAGTTAAAAGGGGTTTGCAAAACTTTAATTTTTGTGCTAAGTTTTTGAGTGATTAAGGAGTGATAAGGTAGTAAGGAAAGTTATTATTTTTGTGTTGTGAATTATTTGAAGGAGATTTTGTCATCTAAACCCTTGAGATTGGCAAAGAGTTTGATCTTGTTAAAACAGGTTTTTAAGGGCACTTCTTCATCAAACAAAAAGGTATGGGCACATATTTCTTGTGAGTGATTGTTGGATGTTGTGAATGCTAAGTTGGAGTGAAAAGGATTTTTTGGTAAGCATTGTTGAGTTTGGTTTTGTATTAATGCTTCAAGGTTTTTCTGGAATAAAGGTTGAAGATAGAAACCTTGTTTGATAAGCATTATTGGAAACATTGGTTGAACCTTTATATGCATGATTAGGGTTTGTGCAAGAACATGAGTATCATTGTTATGTGAAGTTGTGAACTATCTTGAACTAGGGTTTGTGAAAGAATATGAGTATCATTGTTATATGAAGTTGTAAACTATATTGAACTAGGGTTTGTGAAAGAACATGAGTATCATTGTTATGTGAAGTTGTGAACTATCTTGAATTAGGGTTTGCAAGATCATGAGTATCATTGTTATGTGAGATTGGTTAATAAGCATTGTTGGAAATATTTGAGTGAGTGTTCATATGCTTGGACTAGGGTTTGTAAGCAAGGAGTATTTCATTGAGTGATTGATTGAGTGGAGTTGATTGAGCCTAGTCAAGTGGAAGTGTTGAAGTGATAGTTCTAGTTCTATGAAACAAATTGTTCTATATTTTGAATTGATTTGAGAAAGAGATTGAAAGTGATTGAGCATTGTGATGAGTGTGAAGCATATTGAGTCTCTAACAATTCTCTATATGTTTTTATGAGATTGGACAAGTTCTAGTGAGGACTTGTTGAGCAGATTTGAGGTAAGTCTTGTTGAAGACTTGTTGAGAAGATTGGACAAGTTCTAGTGAGGACTTGTGGAGCAGAGTTGAGGCAAGTCTTGGTGAAGACTTGTGGACAGATTAGTGTGAGCTTTTATGGAAGCTTACAATGTAGATTTGAGATAAGTCTTTGAGAAGACTTGTGAGCAGAGTTGATTGATTGATTTGTTCAAACCTTGAGTTAAGGTTTGGGGTAGATCTAGCAGAATTGATTTGTGATTAAGTCAAGCTTTGTGTTAAGGCTTGAGGATAGAGAGTGAGCAGATTTGTGCTAGATCGAAGGATTGTGTTTAGTGTAGATTTGAGGATAGAGAGTGAGCAGATTTGTGCTAGACCGAAGGACTATGTTTAGTGCATATTTGAGGACAGATATTGAGCATATTTGTGCTAGACCGAAGGATTGTGTTTAGTGCAGATTTGAGGATAGATATTGAGCATATTTGTGCTAGATCGAAGGACTATGTTTAGTGCAGATTTGAGGACAGAGATTGAGCAGATTTGTGCTAGACCGAAGGACTGTGTTTAGTGTAGATTTGAGATAGAGCTAAGAGCAAGATTTGGAGGTGACATAGTATAGAGGATGAAAGTCTCCAGTGGATAGAGGTCCATTAGCCAGGGAAGTGAGGATAGGTCTTCTGAGTGAGGACAAGAGTCTTCAGTGGATAGAGATCCATAAGCCAGTGCAGTGGAGGCAACAATTCTTCTAGAAGATCACCAACCAGAGCTAAGGAGAAAGAGTTCTCCTATGGATAGAGATCCATGAACTTGATTAGGGGATTGGTGTCTCCTTTGGAAGAGGTCCATAAACATTGTAATAGGGAAAGGATTCCCAAGAGATTTGTTGAGAAAATTTTAGTGAAATATTTTCTCCGTGGAGTAGCCCACATTGGGTGAACCATGTTAAATTGGTGTCTCTATTGTGTGTGGTGATTTATGCATTGCTTTGATTATTGTTGTTGATATTGCTATTGATACATTGCATAATATTGATTGGGAAAGAAAAGTAAAAAGTGGTCTTATATTGTTCACCCCCTCTCAGTATAAGCTTGTGTTCTTCAATTGGTATCAGAGCGGGTTCCTTCGAAAGAGTTTAATAGCTTGAAGAAAAAGCCTACAAGAACACATATGGATTCTCATAGTGGATCCTCAGGAAATTCAGCACCATTGTTCGATGGGAACAATTATACACTATGGAGCACAAGGATGAAGTTTCATTTAATGGCACTTGGAAATGAAGTATGGGAAGCAGTTGAAAATGGATACACACCACCAGTAACTCCACCTACAGATAAATATGGTAAGCTTCTACATCATTATAATTCAAGAGCAATGAATGCAATTCAAAAGGGCTTACGTGAAACAGATTTTATAAATATTATGCATTGTAAATCAGCAAAGGATATTTGGGATAAGTTGCAAAGCATATATAGAGATAAAAAGGTCAAAAGGGCAAAGTTGAAAAATTTCAAGAGAGCATTTGAAGACCTAAAAATGAAGGATGAAGAAAATATTATGGGATATCTACTTCATGTGGATGAGGTTGTTAGCTCCATGCAAGGACTTGGGCTTGAAGTTTCAGAACCTGATGTGTGTGATAATATTCTAAGGTCACTCCCAAAAAGGTTTAGTGAAAATATTTTAGCTATAGAAGAGTCAAAAGATATTGATAATTTGACAAGAGATGAATTACATGGCATTCTCACAACATTTGAGATAAGAATAAAAGAGGAACCTATTCCCCAAAAAGAAGCAACATTTAAAGCCACTAAGAAGACTAAGGGTAAGAAGTCAGATTCAAGCAATGAGTTATCCAATGATGAAGAAGCCAATTATGGCAGAAGGAACAAGGACTCAAGAAAATATAAAGGTATAAAATTAGTTAGATGTTTTAAATGTGGAAAATATGGTCACTATTCATCTGATTGTCCAGAAGCTGGAAATAACAATGGTGATGAGAAACAGGATCATAAGAACAGGGATGCAGAAAGGTATAGGTACCAAAAGAAAAATAGGGATGAATAAGGTACACAAGGGAAGAAGTTTTTCAAAAGGCACAAGAAGAGTTTCTATGTAGATAACGTTGATAGTGATGATGGTTCCTCAGATAATGATAGAGATGAAGTTCTATTTTTGGAAAAAGAAAAAGAAGTAGTTAGGAAAAAAATACCAATATGTTTTAGATGGTGGTAACTTTGGTCATATTGAGGATAGTTGTACAAAGAGTGGTTTCAGTTTCAGTGATGATGAATATGAAGATACACTTGAAGGACCAGAAGATAATCTTCTTATGGCACTAGAAGAAGAAGGAGGTGATCCTAAAGAAGACAAGTCAAAAAATAATGAAGATGTTTTCAAAGGCAAACAAATAGAGGAAGAATCAAATAAGGGAGAAGTTGATCTTGAGGGAGAGATTATTCATGCTCTTGATGCATTAAATAAGGTAAGAAAGAAAAACTCCCAAATTAAGCTTCAGTTTCAAGAATGTGATGAAGAGAAAGAAAGCTTATAGAGGATATAAATAAGTCAATGGCTAAGAAAAGGAAGTTTAAAGATAGGTTAGAAGCAAATGTATTAGAATGTGAAAGGTTGGAGCATGAAGTAGCTTCACTAAGGAAGGAAGTAAAAGAGTCTAAGGACAGGTTACACAGGTTTGGGAGAAGCTCAAAGAATTTGGATAAGATTATAAATACATAAAATACTACATCAAGCAAAACAGGTTTTGGTTTTGAACATGTACAAAAGAAACAAAAAGAGGAGTCAATCTCAAGTTCTGAAGAAGAAGAAACTTCAGAAGAAGAGAGTGTAAGAGAAAGTGAGACTTCTGAGGATGATTTGGACAACATAAAGATCAGAAAGAAAAGAAATAATGCACAAAAGAGGAACAGATGGAACAGGAACCAGCACAAGGTAAAAGAGACTAAAAGACCCATGGGGTTAGGGCATGGTAACTTCAATGGGTGATGCTTCTCATGTCACAGGTTTGGGCACAAAGCTTCTTAGTGCAGGACACATGAAATATAGGAATTTGGGAACTTCAAAAACAATAGCTATTTCAAGGGTATTACTACTCTTGTAATCAGTTTGGTCACAAGGCAATGAATTGCAGGGTTCATGACAGGAATAGATATGGCTTCACCAAAAGAAATCCCAAGATATTTGCACCTCCAAGGAATAATAACATTAAGTGTTATAAGTGCAATAATGATGGATATACAACAAGATGGTGTAGAGCAGAGATTCTAGAAACAAGTAGGAACATGAATAGTCAGAGGAATCAGAAAGATCAAATGAGGAGGAAAGTGGATAAAGGAAAAGAGCAGTGCATGGTGGGAGTAGAAATACTCCCACCCCAGAATTAACCACCTCAAGAGGAGGTGGGGGAGGGGCTAAGCCAAGATTTTCATTCTTAGCCCCGAGCCCCAAAGGTGACACTTTTCCATTGATGTCAAAGGGGGAGAGATTTGAGTAAGGGGGAGAGATTTGAGTTAGAAGGAGAGCATTTAGTCAAGGGGAGCAGTTTCTCAGGGGGAGCATAACAGAAAAAGGTTAAGGAAATGGTAAAAGGAAATTGGGTTGCTATCAATGACAAAGGGGGAGATTGTTGGAAATATGAGAAAGTTTTTTGTCATTGATGTCAAGAAGTCAGCACCAGTAAGCATCAGTTTCAGTGAGTAACATCAGTTTCAGGTTCCGTAATCAAGTGCAAAAGAAATTTTTCTCCTAGGTAGTTAGATGAAGTTTAAAGGGCAAAAGGAAGGCCCAAGCCAAATAATATTATAATAGTTTATTATAATATTAAAATTGCAAGACCCATAGATTTAATGAATTATAAATTAATTATAATAGTTTTATTACAAATTAATTTAAATAACTTTTAAAGTTATTAAGTTAATTATAAATTAATTAATTAAACCAACCCTAAAGGATAGGGTTATAAAGTTTATATTAATTTGAATTTTTGAATTTAATGAAATTATTACCGACGTCATTGAAGACATAGCCTAATGCATATAAAAGGAGGTAAAACTTTGGCAAATGAAATCATCCGTGATCAAAGTATTTCGTGCGCAAAATAGTGGAAGTGATCATGTGTTTTCAAAGGTTGTGTGTGGTGGCATATAGGATAAGGAGGAGAGGTTTTTGTTTTATATCCAAGGTACTTTGTATTGCGACTGGCAGCAAGGAAGGAGCTAAGAAATTGGTAATCGTGAGGTGCAGGGATTGAATCCTGCAGGTTTGCATTTTGTGAAGTGGAGGAAGGTTTGTTGGTGAAGTTTGTGCACTCGATGGAATACAGAGGAAAGACACTAGCCTTTTTCTTTGTATAGAGGCTTATAGCCCATGTGGTGGGCGCATGCCTTGCTAAGGTTCTTGGAGGGGTGAGGTTAGGTGTTCAAAACCCATCGAAAGTGTTTTGTTGGGCTAAATAATGTATGCACCGATTTTGATTCTCTTGCTAAGGTTGTGTAATTTCGGAGGTTGCTTTGCTGTGAAAAATAAATTTTGATTAAGGTTTTGTGAGGGAGATAAAAGGATTTGCATTATTTTATGTTAGGGTTTGATTTTTGAGTATCTTGAGCTTATTGAGAGGAGTAATAAGGTGTGCCATAGGAGTTAGAAATATTTATTGAAAACAAAGTTGATTAATTGTATTGAAAGGAGAAATACGGTTGAGTAAAAGTTAATATTTTGAAGTGTTGATTATTTTTCTTTTAGGAGTGCATTAAAATCTAAAAGGAGTGATAAGGTGAAATTGAGATATAATGCTTTTGCATTGTGAGAGTAATTTGTGAGAAAATTATTGATTGAAGTTTTGAGAAGGTTCTTGCTAAGTAACCCTTAATATTGGCAAAAGGATAATTGTGATTGAGATAGGTTTTATAAGGTCAGTTATTCATAAAACAAAAGGTATGGGCAAATCTTCCTTGATAATGATTGTTGGATGTTGTGAATGCTAAGTTGGAGAGAAAATGGTTGTTTGATAAGCATTGTTGAGTTTGATTGTTAAAGGTTTTTCTGAGTGAAAATTGATGGTAAAAACCTTGTTTGATAAGCATTGTTGAGTAAGCTTTTTGAGAAAGCTTGAGTGAGAACTTGTGAACTATCTTGAACTAGGGTTTAGACAAAGATCATGAGTATCATTGTTATGTGATATTGTTTGATAAACATTGTTGGAAATAATTGAGTGAGTGTTCATATGCTTGGACTAGGGTTTGTAAGCAAGGAGTGTTTCATTAAGTGATTGATTGAGTGGAGTTGATTAAGCCTAGTCAAATGGAAGTGTTGAAGTGATAGTTCAAGTTCTATGAAACAAATTGTTCTATATTCTAAATTAATTTGAGAAAGAGATTGAAAGTGATTGAATGTGAAACATATTGAGTCTCTAACAATTCTCTATATGTTTCTATGATTAAGAAAGAGATATTGAAAGTGATTGAGCATTGTTGTGAGTGTGAAGCATATTGAGTCTCTAAAAATTCTCTATATGTTTCTATGATTAAGAAAGAGAGATTGAAAGTGATTGAGAATTGTTGTGGGTGTGAAGCATATTGAGTCTCTAACAATTCTCTATATATTTTTGTGAGATTGGATAAGTTCTAGTGAGGACTTGTTGAGTAGATTGGCCAAGTCTTGGAGACTTGTTGAGCAGATTTGAGGTAAGTCTTGGTGAAGACTTGTTGAGCAGATTGGACAAGTTCTAGAGAGGACTTGTGGACATATTAGTGTGAGCTTTTGTGGAAGCTTACAATGCATATTTGAGACAAGTATTTGAGAATACTTGAGAGCAGAGTTGATTGATTGATTTGTTTAAACCTTGGGTTAAGCTTTGGGGCAGATCTAGCAGAGTTGATTTGTGATTGAGTGAAGCTTTGTGTAAAGGCTTGAGGATAGATTTTATGCAAATTTGAGGACAAGTTTGTACCAGACCAAAGATAGAGATTGAGCAGATTTGTGCTAGATCGAAGGACTATGTTTAGTGTAAATTTGAGGATAGAGATTGAGCAGATTTGTGCTAGACCAAAGGATTATGTTTAGTGCAGATTTAAGGATAGAGATTGATCAAATTTGTGCTAGATAGAAGGACTGTGTTTAGTGTATATTTGAGAATAGATATTGAGCAGATTTATGCTAGACTGAAGGATTGTGTTTAGTGCAGATTTGAGATAGAGCTAAAAGTAAGCTTTGGAGGTGACATAGTATAGAGGACAACAATCTCCAGTGGATAGAGGTCCATTAGCTAGGGTATTTAAGATAAGTCTTCTGAGTGAGGGTAGGAGTCTTTAGTGGATAGAGATCCATTAGCCAATGTAGTGGAGGAAATAATTCTTCTAGAAGATCACCAACCAGAGCAGAGGAGAAAGAGTTCTCCTGTGGATAGAGATCCACGAACCAACTGAGGAAATTGGTGTCTCTTGTGGATAAAGATCCACAAACTTGATTAGGGGATTGGTATCTCCTTTGGGCAGAGGTCTATAAATATCGTAATAGGGAAAGGATTCCCAAGAAATGTTTTGAGAAAATTTTAGTGAAATATTTTCTCCGTGGAGTAGCCCACATTGGGTGAACCAAATTAAACTGATATCTCTATTATATGTGGTGATTTATGCATTGCTTTTATTAATGTTGTTGATATTGCTATTGATACATTATATAATATTGTTTGGGAAAGAAAAGTAAAAAGTGATTTTATACTGTTCACCCTCCCTCTTAGTATAAGCTTGTGTTCTTCAAAAATATTTAAACCAAGATAGTAAAGCAATAATCATCCAATAATAATCAAGTGGCATTAGCTCAATCGATTATATTGCTCAACATTTCAAAGGGGAGACCTAGGTTCGAATCTTGCCAAATGATACACGGATAATATCCAAGCTTTGGTGTATTACCACTATGTGGTGATGATGTAATAGGGGTGGGGCCCATTTCAATCCCATATAACCCATTGAAAAAATAATCATCCAATAATAAAGCTAAAACTATGTTGATATAAGCAAAAATGGAGAGATAACATTCAAGAACATACTACAATAAGATCATCCACAAAAATTATATGAATCAAGGACCATACCATCCACATATAAGAATAACAAGACTCACTTCTATTCTATCTTGCTTGCAATATCACCACTATAAAAGGATAAATCACACTTACAATGAACGTAGAGGATTCAATGTACATTGAAAATTGGTCCTTAAGTAGTAGATTCAATTTTCAATTGTAAATCCTTATAGAACATATTGTCCTCTTCTATGGAATGCAGTGAACCAATGGTCAATGGATTTCATTGTACCTATAAGGACAATAGATAGAGAATGAGATTAAGAAGATAAGATGCTACTCTAGCAAAAGAAACAAAAATCTAAGTAGAAAGCTAGCAGTAATAATCAATAATAAGTGAATGTATCATGAATAAATGAGGAGGTTATATGGATATTATGGTAGATAAAAAGGATAACATTCCCTTTTGAGGCTATTGATAAAATTACACTCTCATTGAAGCTTTAAAGTTACAACTATCACCTAATTTTGAGATCTTAGGGGGTTGCCCCCTAAGGCGCGTAACAAATGATTTGGTGCTTTAATGATCAACGAATATTAAGGCTGAAGGAGCATGGAAGTTTGGAGGCTAAAGGAGCATTGAAGGCTAGAGGTTGAGGAGCATGGAAGAGTGGAGGTTGAAGGAGCGTGAAAGGTTGAATGATGAGTTGATCTTTGGAGTGTCAAGGATAAAGGAGCATGGAAGTCTGGGTTGGATGGAGGAGAGTGGAAGGCTGGATTGGCTAAAGGAGCTATAATGAAAGGCTAGGATGTTCGGTGGAAGGGTGGGATGGCTGAAGGAACGTCAAAGGATGATAAGGTTGAAAGAGTGTGGAAGGTTGATAAGGTTGAAAGAGTGTGGAAGGCTAGGCCAACTGAAGGAGCTGCAACAGAAGGCTAAGATGCTGAGTGAAAGTCTAGGAAGGCTGAAGGAGCGTGGAACACTGCTTACAATGAGAAAAACAAAATTGTAAAGTGTGAAGGATTACGATTTTTTCTTGAAAAATATCTCATCTTTTAGGAGCCATATTTTCATGAAGAGCTATCCGATTTAGATAATTCTTGGACCAACTTGTGTAGAATTTGAATAGCTTTAAAATGAGTGATCATATGAAAAAATATGAGCAATATTGAGGGAGATACGATCCTCTAAAAGTCAACCATTAGAAATAAGGGCAGTGACCATTTTTCAAGTCATGAAAAATGAAATTGCAAATATTTGCCAACTAGGATTTGAATTATGGGAAGAGCAATGAAGAGCTATGGCTTCAGCCATGAAGGAAACTAGTAATTTAGATTTGGTAAAGTGGACTATGATAGTGTGATGTTTTAAAAATATTACTCTACTAAGATGTAAGGCATAGATAGTAGAGGTGAAGTTTTGGCATTGTGAAGGCTACTATAGGAAAATGTTAAGAAATATTCTAAATTATGGAGTAATTGTATTCACACAAAAATTTAAAATGATCCAAAAAATGAAAATCAAGAATTCAGACATTTTATGTAAAATGATGTAGGTTTATAGCTATAGCATATAAATTGAGATGAGAAGTGTATATATTTATAAACTCTCAAGCTCTAAAGAAGAGAGATATAATTTTTCAAGGGTGGGGGACCTGAGTACAACCCCTTATTATCAAGCAAAAAAAAACAAAGTTACAACTATAAGTACAAAGGATGCCCCATATTAACCCTAGGTATAAAAACATGTTAGGGTCATGGTGATACATTGAAAACCCTAAAAAGTGATTAACAACCATGATTTTCACTTAAATTGATGATCATGGAACCATTGATCTTAAGGATGTGTGTTTTGGTGTACATATACAAACATGTCCCTTAATCATGACTCTATCCTTATTTTAAAGTTTTGGGAAAGTTAATGAGTGGAAATAACAAGGAAAGGTGAAAAGTGGTGATAATTTAGTGAAGAAAGAGAATCAAAACCATTAGCCAACATGGCTCATCATCGTTTGACCCAATGATTAACAAAGTTAGTCAACCCCTATCCCATATGTAAGAGGGTGAGTCTCTCCAACACTTGTAAAATTAGTCATTAGTGTTCCTTTTATAAATACACATACTCTTATCCCACATCTTAGGATGTTGATGGTCGTACATCCATAATAGATGCACCAACAATAAATTCAGTAACTTGGTTTGCTCATCAATCTAAGGATCAAAATCCATGGAATGTTAAGGCTTGGTGTCCAATTGATCTCAAATATGGTACGATAAGTTGATGATAAACCTAAAGTCGACTTAAAATAATAAATTTTGGGATGCTAAAATGGACCCAAACATGTAGAATGAACATTTGGATGGTAACAACTATGCCGATGCTTTTCTTGTAGGGAACCATGATTACCATTTTTGTGAACCCATATAAAACCATAAAATACAATCTTGTTGATGCTTTATGGTTATAAACCCTGATAGATAATCTATCCTAAAAGATTTATAAGGTCTAAAAGGAATTAACAATTGTATCTAGAGCTTGAAATTCCTCTTAATTGGATTTACAATACTACATGATGTATAGCATTTGATGAGACCTAGGACTACCTCATATTTATGGTATTACAAGATGTTCTTTGCTTTTTTGTTTGGTAAATGTGGATATCCTAACTTTGGACCTTAGTGTCATTTATCATTATTTTTTGATTAAACAAAGCAAGAAGGTAAATTACATTTCTATATTGATTGGAATGTTTTTGTGTATTTTTGAGGTTGGTTTTGACTAATATTTTGGAATTGTGTAGTAGCATTTTAAATTGTAGGTCTTTGGGTATATTCTAGAGCATTTCTTATGCTCTAGTGAGGACGATGATGAGCATAGAAATATGTTGGAAAGGAAAATGAAAACTGATAGATTTGAATGTGTTGACACCCTATCATGTGCATATTGGGGGAAATATTGTCTAGGTCAAACACACAAATTTTGGCCTACTCATTTGTGAAAAGTTGTCTAGAATAGTTGATATGCTGACAGGTACCCTGATAGGTAATCATTTAGTAATTTCCAAAGATAGAACCACTGTCATAAAGGATTGTAGGTAGTTTTCCTTTCACCATCATGGAATATATTGTTGTGATCCAATGCTATTGATATTTTCCAAGAAATAACTGATGAATGGTGCCAATTAGTACTTGATTAAACCACTTCTAAATGGTTATATGTGATAGGATAAATTTAGGAGAAGCCATTTTTAGAATAGTAGTTATAGAATTCTATTTCCTAGAATAGTGACCCTACCTTTGATAGGTGTTATCAAGTAAATGGAGACTATTGTTTATAAAAATTTGTGCCTAAGAAAAAACATGGGGTTCAATAGATGTAAAATATTTTTTAGATTGAAATTGTTGAAGACCACAAGTTAAGACTATTGCGTTTGCAATTAAAGTTTATTTTCTAGTTTTTATGTTTGATGTTTTGTATTAAAAAAATATGAGGGTATATTATCTATAAAGTAAAATAGGAATAATGAATTGATAACTAAATTTTATGATAGATTCTACAAAGGTAACTACTCTACTAAAGTTACCATACATAAAATATTAAAGATAGGTATTCTTGACAACTTGTTTTTTAATTCACGATTATGTTAAGGCTTATAAATATTCTTTAGAAATTACCTATGTAGGGGCATTTCCTTTGGACCATATATTGGTGGAGGAACCTTTTTCAATATGACCTAGCATCTTCAGTTCGTAGATGACACGCTCATTTCCCTCTTGGTATCGATGCCTCAAGACAGAGAGTTAAAAGGTATTCTTTCTTATTTTGAAAAGGTGGATGGCCAAAGAATAAATTACCTTAAGAGTATGATTTTATTTTGAGTACTCCACAGGAAAGAAAAATCAATATTGCCAAGATTTTGGGAATAGCTTCTTTGCCTTCGGTTCATTTGGGAATGTCATTGTTTAAAAGCAAATTATAAATTTCCTTATGGGAACCTGTTATTGATAGAATCCAAAAAAACTATTTGGATGGAGAGGAGCGTTGCTCTGCTAAGCATGAAAAGCAATGCTAGTCAAATCCTTTCTTCAGAGAATTCCCATTTATTACATGTCTCTTTTCAAGATTCCTAAAAATATTTAGCTAAAAATTGAACAATTATAGAAAGCATTTTTATGGTTTGGCTCAGAGGAGAAGAACATATTCCACTTGGTTTCTTGGGAACAAGCTTGGAGAAGAAAAGTATTTAGGGGACTGGGTTTTCAAGAGTGGATCTTATGAATAAGGCTTCATTAACTAAGCAAGCCTGGTCCTTAACTACTCAATTGAACACGAAATGGATGCACATTATTTCATCTAAGTACCTAAACCATAATAAGGACTTCTTAAATGTTATTCTCCCTAAAAATGGTTTTGAGTTTTGGAAGATTCTCATGTTGTGAAGAGAGTTAATTTAGAAAGGTGTAAGATGGAATCTGGGAGATGGTAAGAAGATCAATTTTTGGGAGGATCCCTGGGTGTTAGATACTGTTTTATCTCAAATTCCATTATTATGACCAGTAAAACCCTTTTTATCTTCATTGTTTGGTCCAAACGTTGTTGACTTTATGGAAGTTGTTGTAGGTGTTAAAAAATGGAAGAGTTTGAGAATTGATAACCTAAGTCCTCTTGTGAAGGAGGCTTGGTTTTCTATTATAGAAAATTTGAAGTTTCAAGTGTTAAAATCTCAAGATGAGGAAGATACTCTGCTATGGAAAGGGGAGGAGAATGGGATTTTCTCAATGAAATCAACATATTTGCTTATGGATTTGGACAACCTGATTCCTCCCCTTCCCTTTAAAGTTTGGCATAAAGGCCTTACCCTTAAGATCAACATATTTTATTGGTTGGTTCTTCATAATAAAATACTTACCATTGAAAATATTCAAAGGTGATTTCTCTATGGATCATGGGCTAAATCCTCAGGCCATCTCTTCTTTCAATACCTTTTTTCTTCTACTGTTTTGGATAACTTTTTGTAGGTCTTAGGAGTTAGTTGGGTGGCTCCGTGTTGTGTGACTGACTTGAGCCTCCAATGGTCTTCACCATTTATGGTCTCGAGGCTAAAAATAATATATATTTTGGCTTACCCCATCTCATGTAGAGAATTTGAAAAGAAAGAAACAATAGGGATTTTAAAAATAGAAAACAAGATGTAGTCACGATGTTTTCAAAAGCCATTTTTATGATGGTAGAAAACATCTCAAAGCTCTCTTTGGACCTAATGGTAAAGGATAAGAAGAAAGAGGAGATTGAACTAAAAATTGGTTTTAATTTGAGGCATAGAGGGCTTAATTTAATCCAACCTAAGTTGAGATTGCAAACTAAGTGGGTTCCCCCACCTCTTAGTTGGATTAAATTCAATTTTTATCATGCTTCCAAAGACAACCTAGGTGCTACAGGTGCTGGAGGACTATTCATAGATGACAAGGGCTCAATACTCCTTGTCTTTGCAAAAAATATTAAAGACCAAACTTTTAATTTTGTTAAGGCCAAAAAATTATATCATGGGATGTTATTACTAGAAAATGTGAATTTTCAAAAGTTGATTATCGAGGGGGACTCTCTATTCATAATAAATACTCTCAAAGATTTGACTCAACCCAACTGGAAAATATTAAACATGATAACAGAGGCTAAAATATTATACCAATCAATGGAGGAGATTCAAATAGCTCACACCTATAGGGAGGGAAATAGGGTTGTTGATGGCCTTGCCAACCTTGGAGTCCAGCAGAATAGTATTATAGTGTGGAGAAGTGATTTTTCCCTAGATATTGGGAGGGAAGATTATTAAGTCTTAGCTTGGGCATAAGCATGATATGGAGTTATTGCGGGCTATTAGAAGTGATGAAACACCAAGCTCTTGCGGGCTATAATTTGACTTTGATGTTTGGTTTGATTTAAATTGTCCTAGAGCGGAATACTTGGATAGAGCAGGATAAATTGCTCCTTTTTATTCATTTTGTCCTCAATTGTTAACAGTAATGTTTAGTTTTTAGATGGCAACCTAGAAAAATATTGGAAGTGAAGAAATACATGAAGAGGAAGATATTTCGAAATTGTTAGGTTATGTCTCACTGGATTGTTTCAAGAAAGATTGATTATTAGGCCGGTTATGGACACTTATGAGGGGCCCTTGGTGGTTTATTAACTACTTGGTCTTGTCTCTACTTTCAGTTGTTCTAGAATCATGTAATCTCCTATGGTAGGTTGTTTGTTTTGATTTTCTTTTTGTTTGCCCTTTTTAGCCTCTTGTTGTCTTTAAGTCTTTGACTGCATGTCAATACCTTATCTCAAAATTTTTGTACAAATTTTGGGGACCTTTCAACACCCCTTCTTTAATTTAATCAAAAAAATAATGTAGATTGGAACTTATTAGTGAAATAAGTCCAATTTCAATCAACAATCATAAGTATATTTCAGCTACTACAAACTACTTTACTAAATAGGTTAAAGTTATCTTAACCAATAATGATATTCATTAAGTTCCTTGAGGAAAATATCATCATTACATTTCATATTCGTAAGAGGATTATGATAAATAGTGTTGAATATTTTACTATTATTAGGTTGTTGGAATTTTGATCATAGTATGAAATCAAATTAATGCATTTGTCAGATTATTACTCAAAGAAATATGGCTAGTAGAAATCATCTAATAAAAGCATTATAAGGATATTTAAAAAAGAAATAGAAAATAATAAAAGGGACTGGAGCAATATGTGTGGTTTGAGAGAAATTAGGAGCGAAAAATAGAAAATTAATAGTGTATTCAACCTTAGGAATAATAGGTTACATTGGTATTTATACTCATAAAAATAAACGAACTTAGGGAATATAGGGAAGTTAGGGAAATAGAAGAAATAGGGAGGAAAAGAGAAAGGGAAAATGAGTTGGTTCACCTTGCCGCCCTTGCCGTCCAATCCTGCCCAATCAACTGTCGTCCAAGTTAAACTTACCTGCCCAGTCAGCTGCCATCCAAGGAGGTAAAAGGGGTAAGATCCAAAGCTTACCATTTAAACAATTTTTTTACCTTTTTTACTCCTTTTTGCTCCTTTTATTAGATTTATTTCCAACATTCTCCCCCTTAAAGTTGAGAGGACTGACTATACAGTCTCTCAGCTTTATATATTGAGCTTTAGCTATACCTTTGGTGAAGATGTCAGCAATATTATCCAAAGTGTTACAATATTGAAGCTCAACTATTTTTTGTTCCATCATATCTTGAATGAAGTGATACTTCATATCGAAATGCTTTGATCTGCTATGGTGGACTAGATTGTATGCCAACTGAATGGCACTTATGTTATGACAATACAGTCGAGTTGGACCACTCTGAATTTCTCCAATCTCTTCAAGAATTTTTCTTAACCATAGGGCCTAAGTACTAGCATGAGTGATGGCTATATACTCAGCCTCAGTTGATGACAATGCTACAACAGTTTATTTCTTGGAACTCCATGTAATTAGTCCTGATCCTAGACTAAAACAATTCCCTGATGTAGATTTCTTGTCATCTATGTCGTTGCCCCAATCACTATCACTAAAGCCAACTAATTTCACAGAATAATATTTTTGGTAATGGAATCCAAAATCCAATGTACCTTTTACATATATTAAAATTATTTTAGTTGCTTGTAAATGCAGCTCAGATGGACTAGCCATAAACCTTGAAACTAGAGAAACAATATATTGAATATCGGGCTTGGTGTTAGTAAGAAACATCAGACTCCCAACCATGCTTCTGTAAGTGGTCATGACAACATTTGATGCTCCATCGTCCTTGCTCAATTGGATCCCATGTCCAGTAGGAGTTGCAACTGATTTGCACTGCTCCATGGCAAATTTCTTGATCATGTCTTGAGCATACTTGTGTTGACATATGAATATCCCTTTATTTGATTTATGCACTTCCATACCTAGGAAGTATCACATTAAACCAAGATCTTTCATCTCAAACTGTTTCATCATGGAGTTTTTGAACTCCATATTCATTTTATTGTTACTACCCATAAATATTAGATCATCCACATACAAACAAACTATGATAATGTCTACTCCATGCTTTAGGTAGTACATAGTTGGTTCACTTTTTCTTCTTGTGAATCCATACTCGCTGAAATAGCCATAAATGCGTTAGTACCAAGCTCTTGGTGCTTGCTTGAGGCCATAAAGTGCTTTCTTCCATTTGTAAACAAGGTTATTTTTTCCCTATTCTTGGAAACCTTGAGGTTGTTGAACATAAACCTCTTCTGTCAAGTATCCATTCAGAAAAGAACTCTTTACATCCATGTGTTGAACATTCCATCCTTTATGGGTTGCTAAGGAAAGAACTGATCTGATTGTCTCTTGTCTTGCAACATGAGCAAAATTTTCCTCATAGTTAATGCCATATTTTTGAGTAAAACCTTTTGCTACTAGTCTCGCCTTACGCCTCTCAATGCTTCCATCAGCATTGTACTTGGTATTGTAGACCCATTTACATCCAACACATTTTTTACCGTTGGGTAGCTTTACTAGCTCCCATGTATCATTTTTTATAGAGGTTATTTCCTCTTTCATGGCTTCTTGCCATACATTTTGAGTACATGCCTTCTCATAGCTAGATGGTTCTAGCTGTGCACTAGCCAATAAAGCATAATTGACTACATCTCCTCTAGGTTCTTGGGAGTTATCATCCCCATACAATTGCAAATTCTCAAGTTGCTGCAGAATTGAATTCATTTCACTAGCTTGGCTTCTAGTGAATCTTCTTTGGAAATTTTGATCCAACATCTGAAAGGAAGGATGATGTTGTAAAGTTCTTCTACCTCTTGATGGAGAGTCAATGTCCATCGATGAATAATTTACTGATATTTGTGGAGAAGGACTTGGACTGGTGGTTGATGTACTTGATGTAGTACTCCTGCTTGGCCTTGTAGGGGGTGGTGTGCATTTCTTGGGAGACACCTATTGTACGTGCTGTATTTGTGAAGAATTTACATCTTGGGACTCATCATCAGCAAAAATTCTTTGATGACCTCATTCTCCCCCTTCATCAAAAATTACATCCTTGGAGAGTATAACTTTATGAGTCTTGGGATTGTAGAGTCTATATGCCTTTGTAGACTAACAATACCCTACAAATATAGAAGCTTGACTTTTTAGATCAAGCTTCTTCCTTTTCTCATCAGGAATGTGTGCATATGCTAAAGAACCAAACACTTTGAAGTGCTTTACATTAGGTTTCTTTCTATACCATGCCTCATAAGGAGTGACACCATCTAAACTAGAAGTAGGATTTCTATTTAGAATATATACATTGGTTCTTACAGCCTCTGCCCAGTACATATGAGTTAGATGCTTAGTCTGTAGCATCGATCTTGCCATCTCAACTATGGTGCGGTTTTTTCGCTCTGCCACATCGTTCTATTATGGGGTATAGGTAGTGGTAAATTGCCTTTTGATCCCACTTTCTTTACAATATTTCAAGAATACTTTTGAGGAGTATTCACCTCCTCAATCTATCCTAAGAAATTTTACATAATTCCCACTTTGATTCTCTACATTGTTTCTAAAATCTATGAAGCAATCAAAAGCGTCATCTTTATGTTTCAAAAAATAAATCCAACACATTCTAGAGAAGTCATCTATGAAAGTGAGAAAATAAGAATAGTTTTCGAGACTCTATGTTTGCATTGGTCCACAAATGTCTGAATGCACTAACTGAAGTGGATAGTTGGCTCTCCATGCTTGTCCTTTTGAAAACTTTGACCTTGAGTGCTTTCCCAAAGCACATCCTTCATAGACCTTTTATTCATTGATTTTGGGAAGTCCTGTCACCATAGCTTGAGAAGTTAGAAGTTTCAAGCTAGCATAATTAAGGTGACCATATCGCAAGTGCCAAAGTACACTTGGATTTGTTATAACTACATTTACAATTTGAGCTCCTCCTGGCTCATAAAATTTGAGAGGGAATAACCTATTCTTGGTCATGGGGACCTGTGTGATGACACGATTACAATTATTTTTATAAAAAATAATACATTGTCCTTCATCAAATACAAGCTTGTAATTGTTCTCCATAATTTGCCCAATTCTTAGAAGATTGTGTTGGAGCTTTGGAGTGTAATAGATGTCATGCACTTTCTTTATTCCTTCTTTGGTTGGAACCTCCATGGCTCCAATACCCTCTACTTGCAATGTCTTGTCATCCCCTAATTTGATTTGGGATTTATAAGTGGAATATAGAGTAGCAAATAAATGTTATTTTCCACTCATATGGTTTGAACAAACAGTATCCAGAATCCATGTGTCATTTAGATTCTGTTTTGATTGTCCATATGACAAAAAAATATTAGAGGTATCATATTCTTCTCCATAATTACCATATTGACTACTGTTGCCTTGTGAAGATTTTGACCAGCAGTCACGAGTGAAGTGACCTGGCTTGCCATAGTTGAAACAAGTTGATTTACACTTGTCACTTCCTCGCCCTTGATTTCCACTTTGTCTTGGATTTCCTCAATTTTGATTTCCACCTCTTTGCTGATTGCCTCCTCTGTATGAGTTGCCTCCTCTGTTGGAATTGCCTCCTCTGTTCTGATTGCCTCCTCTGTAGTTGCTTCTGCCTCTACCTCTTTACTTGCCTCTGCCTTGACCTCTTCCCCGTACTCTTCCATTGTTTTCATTGGAAGTAAAGGCCTTTATCATCGCCTCTGTAGTTGGTTGAAGGAGTTTCAGGAAACCTCTCTTCATGTGACATTAACGATCTAATTAATGCATCAAATGTTAAAAGGAAAAGATCTTTGGATTCTTCTATAATTATGGCAATATGGTTCCATTTCTATGTAAGTGTTCGCAACACTTTTGTTACAATTGTCTTAGGCTTGATTGCTTCGCCTAGTGTAACCATTTTATCTACTATTGCTTTTACTCTAACACAATAATCATTGACTTTTTCATCATCTTTCATTCAAATATTTTCAAAATATCTCTTCAGTATTTGAAGCCTTACTTGCTTCACTTGATTACTACCTTGGAATCCATCACTCAATGCTTTCCATGCATCTTGAGCAGTCGTACAAGCAGTAATTCTAGAAAATATGCTTTTCTCCAATGCGGCTTGGATATGAGAAAGAGCAGATGAGTTGCTCTTTTTGTCTTCTTTTCGAGTTTTCTTGTCTGTTGTATTAAGTGTGGTCCAGTCTATGGGTTTTGTATAACCTTCCTCTATGATGTCCCACAAACCTCTTCCTATGAGCATGGTCTTCATATTTATAGACCAGTACTCATAGTCATAACCGTTAAATTCTAGGATAGGTAAGCTATTGTGTGAGGCCATAGTTACCAAAAAACTCTCTTTATTTCATGATTACTTTGTTGAATGAAAGAAATAAGAAGAAGGAAGAAGGAAGAGATTACAAATTTAAGTCAAATTGTTCTACTCTATCATTGACTACTTGCTCCTCTTGATGTGGGGATGCAATCTCTTGATTTGCAAATTTATCTGCCACTTCTTCTTTGTCATCACTTATTGATATGATTTTTGGTGATGGTGGTTCTAGTATTTCCACTGAAATGTTGTAGTGTGTGTACTCTGATTCTTGTGGTGCAGCTTGGATGGATTCTGATTGTTCAAATTGACTTCTAAATGAATTATCTTTAAAATCCGCTTCGCACCCTGAGTCAGGATGCCTTTGATGTGCGATTACTGCATTTTGAAATTGACTAAACACAATTTTGAGTCCATAACCTCTTACCTTTTCATCAAACCTTTCTGCACCTTCTCTTGCTAGAATTGCACATAAGGCATGATAACACCCATTAGGTCTGATCATCAAATGCCTTTTACAAAATACTAAGCCTCTTATGCTTATTACACACTCTTTCCTCTTAGGAAAGTTATCAATTTCTCTTTCAATCTCCGAGTATTTCACAAAAAAGTGAAATGTACAATCTCTTTGTGGATGACAATATTAAGCCTTCAAGGCTTTTACAACAAAATTTTAAAATTTAAACTTATTAAAAAACATTAAATATTCATATTTAATAAAAAAATGATTTTATAATCATTAAAACCTAAGTTTTAAAATTATTATAAATTATTTTTTATTAAATTAATATTTAATAATTTTAAATTTCTAAAGTTTAAATAATAAAAAAAATTTAAACTAAAATTTATTTCTAGCCCATTCGAACCCATGACCTATTTATAGTCACAAAACCTTAGACCAATGCACCACGGAGTTTAATTTAAAACTCAAAGGATCCGTGATCCTTTTCAACTATGCTTTCTAGGCGATTTCAAAAAAATAAAGCAAAATAGTGCCCAACGGGATTCAAACCCATGACACCCAGATCACAAGTGCTGCGCCTTAGCCACTCGAGCTACGCCCACGACTAAGTATGGAGGAGGAGGGTTTTGTATTTAACAAGCTCTTGTCACTGATTACAAAGAAAAAAATAATCCCACATTCAGTAGGATGGAGACAATGAAAGGGTTTATAACCTTGGGCGTGCGCCTTTTGAAACGATTGCCTTTGGGCAATCAACGATCGCCCCTTTTACCTTTGATTAGCCAATCGTTCCTCGCCATGTTGCTCCCTTCACTACCACGTTGTCTGTTCGCGTCAGCTTTTGAGTCATCTAGTCAGCATGGGTCTTGTTCTTCTCTCACCATGTGCCGCTCTCTGATTGGTTCTCCTGCGTCGCTCCTATCTCTGCGTGCTTGCTGTACTGGCCTGCTCTAGACTTTGCCTCGATCCATGTGCTTCAAGCTTCTCTCACCTTGAGCTATGTGCTATGGGATTCTCTCTCCTCGATCCTCGAGCTTCCCTCACCTCGATCCTCATGCCCTCTCAGCTTCAGCTCTGATACCAAATGTGGTTTGAGAGAAATTAGGAGCAAAAAATAGGAAATTAATATTGTATTCAACCTTAGGAATAATAGGTTACATTGATATTTATACTCGTAAAAATAAATGAACTTAGGGAATATAGGGAAGTTAGGTAAATAAAAGAAATAGGGAGGAAAAGAGAAAGGGAAAATGAGTTGGTTCGCCTTGTCACCATTGTCGTCCAATCCTGCCCAGTCAGCTGTCGTCCAAGTCAAACTTGCCTGCCCAGTCAGCTGTCGTCCAAGGAGGTAAAAGGGGTAAGATCAAAGCTTACCATTGAAACAAAGTTTTTACCTTTTTTACTACTTTTTACTCCTTTTACTAGCTTTATTTTCAACAATATGCTAAAATATGTATTATTGGAGATAATATCACTTTAAAAAAATCTACCTAAAATTCTCCACTTTAGCCCTTTTAGATGTGAAATGTGTGGAGAGAATGTGGAAACTCTTAGTCATATTTTTATTGAGTGTACCTTAGCCTTTGAGCTATGGAGGAGAATGACCATCTTACTTGGCTTACAGTGGTCCAATTTTTTTACTTTTGAACAACTTTGGAGGGATTGGCCTAAACAGGAGGGTGTTGATCATTTCGTTAGGTAGTTAGTTTGGATGGGTTCTACCATTCTACCTTGGAATATCTGGAATGAAAGGAATAACCAGATTTTCAATCAAGAAAGAAAGAATATTCGCTATATGTAGCAAAAGATCATTTCCAAATTAGTTGAATCAGTCCAATAGCTCCTTAATCACCCCCAAAACTCCCACCAAAGATGGGATCAAGTGATGCAAAGATTGAAGATTAACTCTTCTAAGGGAAACCAAATTAAAGGGAATGTGAGTAATTGTAATATGGAAAGAACAAGGAATTGGTAGCCTCCTCCTAAGTATTATAGAAAATTTAATACCGATGGAGCCTCTAGGGGGAATCTTGGAAAAGCTAGTGCAGGAGGAATTGGTATACTTTCAGATGGCTCCTTGGTTTTCACTTTTGTTGAGTATTTATGTATCCTTTTATGGTATCCTTAGAGGCCTTCAAGAGGTTGCTAAGGTTGGATGGGAAAAGGTGTTGGTTGAATCTGACTCCCAAATCATGATTAATATTCTGAAGACTCCTTCTAAGAATCATAAGGTTGATTGGAGAATAAAAATAATTGTTGAGAAGATTCAATTAATCTAGATGGGCTTTTTGAAAGTGGATTACAATCATGTGGTTAGAGAACAAAACAAGAGTGTTGATGCTTTAGCTAATTGGGCATTGGAAAAAGGTGATATTACTTGCTATGACCACCCTCCCAGATGGTGGGCTTCACAAATAAGGGAAGCTCTATTTTTTATCCTTTCTTTGGATGGCTCCAGTACTAGAGGTACCTAGTTCTTTTTTGCTTTTTTTTGCATCTATTTGGTTTGGTCAGGGTATTTTAGTTCCCTAGCTTAGACATATATTTCTTATGTTTTGTCTATTGAATCCTGCCTCAAAAGTCCTTTGGCATAGAAAGGTCGTAGTTGTATTTTATTTTTTGTTTGTTTTCCTTTTTTTTTTAGTTTTTCGAGGGGCGTGTGTGTTTTTTTGTATTATTTTGTTTTTGTGTTGTTTTAGTTGTTTTTTCATGTTTTAGTTGTTTTTTGTATTTTTGTGTTTTTTCCTTTTTTGTGTGTTTTTGTGTGGTTTTCATGTTTTTGTTTTTTGTGTTTTATATTTCTATTTTTTTTAAGTGTTTGTGTGTAGTTTTGTTGTTTTTATGGTTTTCTTATGTGTTTTGTGTTTTATCATTATTTTTTATTTTATTTTATTTTTATTTATTTACTTATTTATTTATTTGTTTTTTTTTAGTTTTTTTGTTGTTTTTATGCTTTTATGTTGTTTTTGTTTGTTTTGTGGTTTTTATTTTTTTGTTTGTTTGTCTTTGTTTTTTGATGTTGTTGTGTTTTTTGTGTTTGTTATTATTTTTGTTGTTTTAGGCATGCTCGTTGAGTGTGTCGAAGGGGGCAGGCCAGGTGCGAGCCCTGGGCATTTTTTGAAGAATATATACCTTTGCCTCCTTGGGACTTATCCAAAAGTGCCATCTCATTGGGGGTGTTTTCCATAAATAAACAAAAAATTCTCCACTTTAGTTGTTGTATGGTAATGAAGTTATATTACCCCTAAATCTTATAGTTCCTATTCACAAATACATGTTGGATGTAAAAGAGGTAATTTTTAAACTATAGTGAATCAAATTATAGAGCTAGAAGATAATTGAAGACTTATCATTTGAAATCAAAACGAATACAAGCAAAGGATTAAAAAGTGGTTTGACAAAAAGGCCAATCTCAAAATTTTTAAAGTAGGAAATCTAGAGTTGATACAATATAAAAGAATGATGATTTACAAAAGTATGACAAATTAGAACCTTTATAGATTTAGGAATGGAAAATCATTCCTAGACTATATTATAAATTCGATACATTTAAAATACTTTCTCAAATAGTTGCATTATTGAGATTTTCTTGTACATATTGTAAAACAATGTTTATAATTTTATTTTTCATCACCATGTCAAACATTACTATTGACTTTTAATATTCTTTGATAGGTGTGTGCAGGCTAGATTCAAACTAGATTCCATATATTGACTAAACCATGGGAATGGCAACAAAGTTATGTGAAATATACTAGGATGGATATGAAGCCAAAACATTAGGGAATGTTGATATGGGAAGTTGTGTTATTACATTTTCAAGGGATGTCAAATTTTTAGACTTAGCTTCTTATTCTAGGCTAAAATGATGGTGTAAGCATGTAAAAGCATATATAGAAGTAGGTGGCTGGTCTTGAATGATAACAAATTAAATTATAGATAGTTAACATGAACTACATTTTGTAATATTAGTTAAGCTAACTAAGCCAAATCACCAAGAATCAAGAATTAAAATATACTAATTCATGAGGTCAAAAGTAAATCCATCTAACATTTTTTGTATCCTATAATTGACTACACTTTAGACAAAGTTTAATAGTGAGCATTCCTCAAAAGAGAAAGCTTAATATAGGCATAAAATGGTATCCAATATTGTACATGTACAAGGAGGGTGTTCATCTTGTGTTGTAGGAGAATAAATTAAGGATGACAATGAAAAGTAAAGGAATGCACTTGAGAGGAAAAGTCCCACTAGACATTTCACTTAAGGAGATGATTAGACAAAAAAAGCAGCATCTAAAGAGAAAAAATGCTTACACCCTAATAAGGCCTAATCTTACTTAATGTGTATACTATAATTGCTTCAGGAAATACATGAAAGGCTAAATATCTCACAAATATTGTTTATTACCTGGCCATATAACCTGAATTTTGTAAGACCAATACATCTATGCATTGATCACCAATTTTATCAAAAGTTTGGATTCTATCTCATATAACCTCTAGAGATGACTAGTTATATGAATTCTAAATTACAATTATCTCATCAAGAAAAAATAAAATAAATGCTATATTAACAATTAAAGAGATAATAAAATACAAGGTGCAATCTATTAATTATGAGATATGAGACAAATATGATTATATTTACATTGAATTTAAAATAACTAAATACTACTTATATTACCATCCTAGTACAAGAGGACCAACAGAGGTTGGTACTTCAATTGTAAGAGGTACCTCAAGTGATAAATAATCATAGAGGAACTAATGCCCATATACAATCATACATAGAAATAAAATATATAAACAATATTTTTTGCATTACATCCACACCACACTAAGAATCATGCCATATAAAGACTAAGGGAAGGGAGAGGACCAAACAACTATGTCATAGTACCAAAGATTAATGCTACAACTAGAAGAGGCACCTCAATCAAAGCATAATATCATAATTACCATCATCCTACACATTCATAACATAATAACAATACTTATAGATGAAATATACATATAGATTTTGCTTCAAATAAAAAAAGCCAATTTTACATTATGAATTCATTTGATCCCTAGAGATCAATAGGATCCTCAACATGGGAGGTCTAATAGCTCATATTTTCTATGCTCTAAGGCACTTATTTATTGCTTACAAATTATCCTAGCTCTAATCTTGGTGCCAAAGTTCTACCTATTATCAATTCTGGGTGAATTAGGTAGTTCATTGATGAGAAAATCAAAATTTGAGAAGCACTTTGGTCTTTTCTTGCTAATTCCATACTTTGCTATTTTTTAGGATTGCATCTCCATTTTTTACATTTGAGGCCTTTTGAAAGATAAGTTTATCACATCTGGATACCCAATTTTGAGTGCAAAACAAAAAATAAAGATAGTGAATAAAATTTACTATAAGTATATACATATACATGTATGTGTGTATATGTTTCTCATATTATCATAAATCTATATAGAGGAATGTTTGCTTTTGTATTTAATACCTATGAAATTTTTTAAGAAACAAGCAAAGTATTTTCAACCCTACATTTTAAAGTAAATGGAAAATTTTGGATCTTGTAGAGGGAATAAATCTATTGTAAAACCATTATTAAATTATTTTTTCAAAGATAAATATAGTCTAAATTATATAAATTTCCTCATTAAGAATGACAATGTGTAAGAATAATTCTTTTATACCATTAAAATAATAAAAAAAAAAACTTTGGCACAATCTAGTTATATTTTGTAAATTGAATGGGTTATTTATCTCTAAAAATCATGAATGCCTTCTCATATCCCATTCATTTTATTTTGGACCACATACACAAGATTCAGTAAATCCTCTAATGAGAGAAGAACAAATTCATATTTGAAAGAGCTTTATCCAACCAAGAACTAAATATTTTAGTTTTATCTAAGGACCATTCATATCTCATCATTTAATTAAGTTTAATTGAATGGGTGGAAGGGATTTGATAAGAGCAAATTCAAACCTCATATGAGTCTATGTAAATAGAAAGGAACCAAGTGGCACATGACCCCAATATGAAAATAAAAAAGTACAACTATTAGGTGGATTTTGGTTGTTAATCATCAAATAACCTACACACTTTTATCAATATAAGCAAGGTTATGCATAAGAGGTAGGACCCGAAAGGTACTTGTAAAAAAATGGCTAATCTATTGCGAAAACCCGACGAATCCTGGAAAACTGCATGTATGATGACATGGCGAATTACCTCAAATTTTCAAAAAAAATTGGTAAAAAATGGTGAAATTCAAAGTTTTGATCGGACCAGGTGAGAAAGGAGTTTGGCGACGTAAGACATTTTCCAAATCTTAATCTGGTCCATAATCGGATGCATAATATGATCTGATCCATAAACGGATCATATTATGCATCCGGTTATGGATCGGATCATATTATGCATCCAAGTACGAACCGGATGCATGATACTATCCGATCACGATCGGATGCACAGTTTGGTCCAATCACCTACTAGATGCATACAATAATCTAGCTATCGATCGATAGCATAAAATGATCCGACTATCGATCAAATGCATATTATGATCCGATCTTCAATCAGATGTATAATCTGCTCTAGTTTCATCTACCATGTGTCACACGTTCAATCAGCAACATCGCATGTCCAATACGATGTTGCCACGTGTCAACCCTATTTCTCAATCTATAAAAGGGCATCAACTATCATTTTTTCCATTTCCTTTCTACGTCTACTACAACCAGAGCTAACCTTTTCGATCAACCTTTCCATTTTGATTCCCAATCCTTTTTCTTTGACTTCCAACTTCTTGCGATGGATACCTCTTCCACAATCGTACCAAAATTCAAGAATTTTTCATGCACTTTGATTTCAGATCTGATAACAACTCCAGGGATGAACTTTTAGTGGATCAATAATGCAGGTTTATCAAACCTCGTTTCCATGCCACAATTCAGAATAGATAAAGTTCTCCTACAAAATATTATATCTGGTTATGACCACAACACGGCTATAGTGAACCTTAAAGTACGAAATAGAAATCTGGTAATCAACATCACCCCTAGAGATATTCATAGATTGATAGGTCTTCCATTCATTGGTTTTACTCAAGTGTCGATGAGGTTGCAACTTTCTCCAGATGACAAAGCACACCTCGAAAGAAATTACGGTCTTTCATCGGAATATTTGGTAGGTATAAATCTTGTTAATTATATTTTATTAATTTTCAATGTTTCAAATTTGTAAATTGACATCTAATTTTTTTATGCAGCTTTTACCGCCAAATCAAAAAGAGGTTTATCAATCAACGATGTGAACCATCAAACTTTGAAGGCCATTATCAAATTTTTCTAGGCCAGACTTATTCTGATGGGAAGACCAAAAATTCCATTTTGGGCACTTGCTTATATTGTTAAGTTTGAGAAAAATCAAAAGTTCGATTGGTGCACTTATATTTCGGATCGAATCAGGTCCGAGTTGCACACGGTCCAACAGGCAACCAACAAGACTCAACCCATTGTGGGCACTAGTAAATTTTCTTTTAGCTTTATATTTTGAGTGTTTTCATAATTTGTTGACTACTCCTGTACCAACTGTAGTGCATGCAACACTACAGTCTATTGCCATGTCAACAGAGGAATTGAAGGTAATAACTACATCATTGTCCTTGACATACTATTTTATAGTTTAGCACATTCCCTTTTTAATTTTTCTTTTCATCTATATGCAGGAGAAGGCAGACAATACAAGGAGTAAATAGATTGCTGCCACTAGGGGTCACAGGCTAGAACAAATAGGTGATTCTGAAGACACGGGCTCTGAAGCAACACCTGGTCCTATGCAGAGGTCACACAAACGTTCCAGGCAAGCAGCTACTCCTGGGGTTTCTCGTACACCTAGGTATGCACAAAATGTGCAAGCCGAATGTAGTGTGGCCAACCCCTCCCCCAATGTAGGACAATTGCAGTGCATTTCATCATCTTCAGGTAAATCTATGTGTAGTTAATTTAAATTAAGATCTTTTTTATTTTAAGCAGAATTCTAACAAAATGTTTTTGACTATTTTTAGTTGATTCTCGTGTTCAAGTAGTAACATCACAAGTTAGAGGGCATATGCCGCCACCACCTCCACATGCATCACACTCACCGGTTTCACCACTTCCACCCAATCAACAACAGGCACAGTCACAACCTCCGACAATGCCTATGCGAGGGCAAGTCGATGTTGGAAAATGATTGTTTTCACAGAGATCACAAGGCACTACACGAAGTTCTAGGCATGGGTTTTCACACCCACAGAGATCACACATGCCAGCAACAAGTTCTGGGTATGGATGGTCTCAATTTACATTTTCTACAAATTCACAAGCACCAGAATGTTCTGGACAGGGATTGGATGATATTCCACTTGATGAGGATTTCATGTTGTAGGGCAACATTGTAGGCTTCAAGGCAACATATGTGCTTAAAGATATAGCACAAGAAGAAGAAGCCCCTACAGTTGAGCAGACATCAGTACCACCCGCTCAAGGAGACAACCCTCATCCTCAGGGTCCTCAAACTGAGGATGATGTTGTCAATTTTAATGAAAATGTTTCATTGGCTGAAAGTACTGAGTCAACAATTAAGGAGTTTGTGTTGAAATATTTGCAGGAGTTGAAAGAATGGGAATATCGGGCAAAGGTCCTTATTAGGGAAATTAATGCCCGATATAAAAATTATGAAAAAAGGGAATCTATTTATTCTTTGGTCAAATATGAACCTGAAAAGCTTGATGGCCTGCTAAAACAGACTACATCAAGAATAGTTAAATCCGATTTTACTTATGATGATGATGTGTTAAATGTTGTTGTTGGTAGATTGGAGAATGTTAATGTTGAAGCCCAAGCATTTTACAACCAATGGGCTTCTGATAAGGACAGGGTTGCAGTTGTTGAGGCTGCAAAAGAATTGGCTGAGGTAAAAAAGTTATATGTATTTCAATTTTCTATTGCATTTAAATTTTTATATTTCTTGAAAATTTGTAATAATTTCAATATATCCCTTTCGAATTAAGTTTTCAATTTGTTTTTGCAGTCAAATTTTGAAAATTTGAAAACACAGGTTAAGAGCATGGATGTCAATATTCATACAACAAAGACATGTTTGATGAAATCAATGGAAATGAAAAAAATGCAGGCAAAGGTTTCAGAAAACAATCGTTTAAAAAAATACATCAAAGAGAAGTTGCAAGAAGATCCGGATAAGGTGCTTGAGAAAATGAAAGAAACGCTTCCAACAATACTTGAAGATCCAAACAAAGAAGAAGCAACATGTGTGTCAAGTATTGTGAAAGTACGTGACAACCTTGTTAGAGTTGGAGCACTGCCAGAAGAGAGTGTCACAGAAGTTGATAAAGGAAAAGAAACGACAACTCCAACCACTAGTGAAGCATCCAAGCACCAATCAAATGATTGAAAATGTTTTTAAAAGACTGCAATATAATTTGAGTTTGAAATTGGTATGTAATATTTGAGACTTGAGTTGGAAAATGTTTTTAAAAGACTACAATATTTAATTTTTGTTTGAAAATGTTATGTGATATTTGGGTTTAAAAATGTTTGAACGATGTAATATATTTCTTTTTGAACTAGTTAATATGAAATTTTTTGTTTGAAAATGTTATGTAATTTCTGTTTGAAAATGTTATGTAATATTTGAGTTTAAATGTTATATTTAGTATTGACAAATTATCTAATTTGGGATTGAAAATGTTATGTAATATTTGAGTTTGAAAATGTTATGTAATATTTGAGTTTGAAAATGTTATGTAATATTGGGGTTTAAAAATGTTTGAACGATGTAATATATTTCTTTTTGAACTAGTTAATATGAAATTTTCTATTTGAAAATGTTATGTAATTTTTGTTTGAAAATGTTATGTAATATTTGAGTTTGAAAATGTTATGTAATATTGGAGTTTGAACTAGTAAAAGACTGCAATATCTAATTTGGGTTTGAATATGTTATGTAATATTTGAGTTTGAAAATGTTATGTAATTTCTGTTTGAAAATGTTGTGTAATATTGGGGTTTAAAAATGTTTGAACGATGTAATATATTTCTTTTTGAACTAGTTAATATGAAATTTTTTGTTTGAAAATGTTATGTAATATTTGAGTTTGAAAATGTTATGTAATATTTGAGTTTGAACTAGTAAAAGACTGCAATATCTAATTTGGGTTTGAAAATGTTATGTAATATTTGAGTTTGAAAATGTTATGTAATATTTGGGTTTAAAAATGTTTGAATGATGTAATATATGTCTTTTTGAACTAGTTACTATGAAATTTTTTGTCTAAAAGTAATGTAATTTCTATTTGAATTTTTTTTAAAAAGACTACAATATCTAATTTGGGTTTGAAAATGTTATGTAATATTTGAGTTTGAAAATATTATGTAATATATGGGTTTATCATTGTCAATGAAATGAGAGTTGAGAAATCTGCTATCAAATCAATTCGTTTTTATCATTGTCAATGAAATGAGAGTTGAGACACTAAGACATAAACATACAATTTTACAATCTACAAAAATGATATAAGCCATGTAATTTTAAAACAATATAAATTGAATAATATTGAGAAATCTCTATCAAATCAATTTGTGTTTATCATTGTCAATGAAATGAGAGTTGAGACACTAAGACATAAACATACAATTTTACAATCTACAAAAATGATATAAGCCATGTAATTTTAAAACAATATAAATCTAGAATAATATTGAGAAATATGCTATCAAATCAATTCATGTTTATCATTGTCAATGAAATGAGAGTTGAGACACTAAGACATAAACATACAATTTTACAATCTACAAAAATGATATAAGCCATGTAATTTTAAAACAATAATGTGATTTAAAACAACAATTCTATGAAATCATATAAATCTAGAATAATATTGAGAAATCTGCTATCAAATCAATTCGTGTTTATCATTGTCAATGAAATGAGAGTTGAGACACTAAGACATAAACATACAATTTTACAATCTACAAAAATGATATAAGCCATGTAATTTTACAACAATAATGTGATTTAAAACAACAATTCTTTGAAATCATATAAATCTGGAACAATATTGAGAAATCTGCTATCAAATCAATTCGTGTTTATCATTGTCAATGAAATCATGGAAAATTATCACTATGGAAGCTGAAACATATCAGCTTGTCCAGAATCATTATGAAGCATAGCAAAAATCTATGTCTCCACCATCTGATCACTGAAAGCATCAACATCATCATTATCGATCGTATTCGACGTTCCTCTTCTATCTACCAAGGAACTCCAATGTTCCAATGCTCTATCATACAAAAATGTATCCAAATGATATGAAGACACATAAATTCTTAAACAATTTTCTAAATTCTTGTCGAGTATATTGCAGAGTTTAGATTTAACAAAAGAAAGTGCACTGAAAACTCTTTCATCTTCGATTGACCCCAAAATCATTGTTTCACATAATTCATATAAACGAAAGTATTCACTTATTGTATCTTTTAAGACTATGCTTGGATACAATTTTTGCCACAAACGTGCAATGGAACCAATCTCATGGACACTTGTCATAAGTGATGTCTGCACTACCATTGTTCTTCCAAAATGTGATGATTGTTCTTTCAAAAGATCATTGTTGAGTATACCTTTAATTTCAACACCATTGACTTCCACACTCTTACTGAAATGGTCAATGAGGTTACCCATATATTTAATAAACAACTCATTTGCAGAATTGTATTCAGTACAAGGTCCCCAAAACATGGGGTTAACCACACCCATGGACTCGAGCAACTCATCTCTCTGAAACCGTTCTCTTATCTCACCTATCAAATATTTTGCTATGTTTGACAAATTACTCTTTGTTTTCTGTATTACAACATGAAATCTATTGTGTGTTACAAGAACTTCTTCAAAATCTTCCACAACTATACTTGATTGCCTTTCAAAACAATAAACAAGTATCATCTTTTCATGAACATTAATACAAAGATGATCATTGATGTCAAACTTCAAGAAGCTTTTTGGATTGTTCATGTTTATCAATGTATTCCAACTATCAAATACAGGTTCTGTAAAATCAGCATTAGACACATATAATGTATCAAGAAGCATGCATATTTGTTTTCTCATCCTCATAAAATCAATGATATAGATGGATCTCTCTTGTGCAAGATTAATTAATCTGTTCATTTCTTTTAACATTGGAAGAATACCACATAAGGTCAAAAGTGTTTCCAAGTCAGTCAAATGGAACAACATATCTTTTGCCTTATCAACTATTCTATGATTTGCATGCATAAACCCAGTCAATGATTGATATTCTGCCAAAACTCTCTGAGCTGGTTGATACAGTGAAATCCATCTTGTATCCACATATTTTAACAATTTTTTGCCTTTTGTAACTCCTAGTGCAAACTGCTGAAACTCTACAAATATTTTGGGACTTAATGAGAAATAAGAATGAATATCATGAATAAGGTTTTCTACTTTAGCAACATTTGAAAATGTGCTCACAATTTTATATGCAAGATTAACTCTATGAGCCATACAGTGAATGGGGATCATATATGGGGCAACTGTGGTTTGGAGTCGAACACAAAGACCAGACCTGTGACCTTGCATAATAGCAACTCCATCAGCTCCAATGCAAATTAACTTTGTTGCTATGTCTATATCATTCATTCCCGCAATATTCTTTAAACTTTTCACAACAACATTATAAATGTTTTCTACATTTGAACTTTCCAACATCTTATGTAATCCCAACAAAATAGGCCTTCTTATATGATTTTGAAATGTGTACACATGCATGCAAATCCAAGATGTGTTATCCACAATGGTTACCTCATCAATAGAAAGTGAAATGAATTTGGCAAGTTTTACTTGCTCCCTTAGGTCTTCTTTCTCAACCAAAGATAAACATTTTACCATTTCCCAACCACTTCGGTCTGACCAATGAGAACTAGGAAGGTTTTGCACATTTAAAAGGCGTAATAGCTGCTTATAATCAACAAAATCGGACATTGGTCTACCTTTCTTGAGAATATTGTAAACAATGACAAACTGCATACTTTTTGAAGCTAAAATAGTCTTCTGTATTTTATGAAATTGGGCTCCAATTGTTCCACCTTTCTCAACAAGAGATTGTTGTTGCTTTAAGTGATTGTCATATTCTATAGCATATCTTAAATGCATACATTCTGATGCATCCTTCCACTTAACTTCTTTACTAACTTCACCATTACTTTTTATAACTTTTACATAAGATTTGCCAACATGTTTTTCAATTGTATCAATCTTGTTTTGAAGCCTATGATCCTTACCAAGTCTCCAACTGCAAATTTTGCATCTACATTCTTTTTCATCGATTTGGTTATCCTCAGTCATGACAGGCTCTAGCCAGGGAAATATTTCTACCCATTCTTTCCTAAATCCCCTTCCAAGTATCCAGAGAGACGCTTTTCTTTTTTTGGAATTTTTGGTTGAAGATTCAAATGAAGCTCGTAATGATTTTGATTTATCACTTTCATTTTCAATTGTGATGTCATTTTGCGTGTTGTCTTCAAGTGTTTGTTGGATGTCATTTTCAACGGGATTTTCAATAAAAGGCATCTCTTGTTGGGGAATATCTTCAAGTGGAGGCATATCAGGATCGATAGGGTATTCTGCATAGTAGCATACCATAATATTTTTTATCATTCTTGGATAAAAAAATTTACAAAAAATATTCAAATCGTCAATCAAGCACATACTGGGAAGACAAAAATCATTTGTACCTTGAATTTGCATGGATGTCATTGGCTCGTTGCATTTCGAAGTCTGGCTAAAATATTTGAGGATACTCTTTTCAACAGAAGATTTGGTGCCCTTCTTTCCATCACTAGGTGACATTTTACTTGTTACGAAAAATAAAATGTTAGAGAGGGTGTACTTTCTGGAGGCCTTAAGATAATATTGTAAATAGAATAAACAATTGTTTGGGTGGTAGATTATACATACTTTTTTCCTGCCATTCTTTATAGTGATTTTATCAGTTTATGCCACTGGTTCATTTTCTGGTGAAAGCACTTTAACTGGGAAAAAGAGCATCAATATGTCTTTAGAGAACCAAAGCATTTACTCATGTATAATCTTAGCAAGGAAAAAATATCTGAATTGAAACTAAGAATCAAAGAGTTTTAAACCATTCAGAACATGGCAAAACAGAGAAAAACATGGGAACAGAGCAATGACATTCCAGATGCAGAAGAGGGCTCCGATATTGGTGTGGACAGGATTGAAAAATCATTAAATAAAGAAAAACATGCAGAACTAGACAAAATAACATGCAGAACATGGCAAAATAAAGAAAAACATGGCAAGCAGAGTAGTGATAGAGAACCTAGTGTGAAAAGAGGTCCACTATGATCCAAGATCCGATTAAAAAATGCTCTAGTTGTAGAACTAGTTCGATTGTTTGCCACCTGGTTGAACGATAGGTTTCGGCTAGAGAAGTGGTTTTGTCTGACTGTAGAGGAGGTTCCTACTGCAAAAGTTGTTTCATTCGATTACAGAATTGGATATGACCAATCATAGAGATATAACCTTAATTCACTCTATCTACATAAACACAGATCACAGATGATGGGGACTTATTTAGCAAGGAAAACATGTAACCTTAATTCACGCTATCTAAACATGTCTCACAAAATCGACCATAATTATCTAAAAATGATATTTGAGATTTGAGTTTACCGGTTAAAAATGTTTCGATTGCAGAGCTTTGTTTCATCCGGGTGCACGATAGGTTCCGCTGAATTTTGGTTCCATCCGGGTGCACGAAGTTTCTATAGTGTTCCCTGGTGCATGATAGGTTTCGACTGAATAGTGGTTCCGCTCGGGTGCACGATAGGTTTCGACTGAATAGTGTTTTCGTCCGGGTGCACGATAGGTTTCGATTGAAAAGTGGTTCGGACGGTTGCAAGATAGGTTTCGGTTGTAGATGTGGTTTCGTTCGGTTGCATAATAGGATCCAGATGTTAAAGTTGTCCTTCCGATTGTAGTAATGGTTCGGGAATCCGGTAGGTTGTAGAAATGGTTTCGATCGATTGTAGAATTGGATACGGTCGGTCGTAGAAAATGAAATATTTATCGGGTATAGAACAAGGTCTGAAAATGAAAAATGTATACCTGGGGTGTTAATTATATATAGAGGTATACTTGGCGAGTTTGGCGGGATAATTTATAAATTTTAAAATTTTAGGGCGAAGAGGGAACTTTATTTAGGCGGGATTACTTGCGAATTTTTCAAAATATTCATGATACTCTCATCAAAGGACGGCTAACCGACACCTAAAATTTATTTTTTCTCAAAATTTTTGGCAAAATGGCCGACGTCCGGGTCCCGAAAATTTTGCAAATTTGAATTTTTGAAAATGTTTTTTTTCGCCCCAATGGCGAAGTTTCGCCGCTATGCATAACCCTGAATCTAAGAACAATAGATGAAACCTTGTGTAGTAATCTTAAAAGTTAAGACTTTGAGAACTATATGATAATTAAAGCTCACCATGTGAAACAATAATGGAAAATGGTTTGTTTAGTGGGACCTTACCCACTAAAAGGATTTTAAAAGTTTGATGGAGATATTAATGGCAGAGTGGTTTAAATCATGGCAACATTTTTAGAAGACCCATCAAGCTCTATTAATATGTTTGAAAATATTTATCTTGGAAGTTATGTTGTTAATGTGCATGATCAATAAAACATGATTTATTCCCAAAATGAAGGAAAAAACATATCAACCTATCTGAGAATTTAATGAGACTTTGTTTTGACAAGGCACAAACACATGTCCATATTATGAGGGTCATCTATAAAGTCTGTTAGTTTGAGAAAACTGAAGTTGTGTTTATGAACCTAATGAAAAAATGGTGGAGAAATTTGAGACCATGAATGTTCATATATTCATGCTTGTATATGCTCCTGTATATATGAAGATAAAGACAAGCAACTATGATAAAAAGTTTACCAAGCTCTTTAAAAAGTTCACCCCACTATCACCAGGGTGCTATGAATGTCCAGTGATGATATCTGCATGAATACAATTAAGTCATATAAATATCTGTATGAAAAATTCCCAACCCTTTCAATATAACAAGGGGGATACTTGCAATCCTTATATCAAAATATCTCCTAGACTAAAAACAATGGTATGGTGGCACATGAGAATTAGATTAGATGAGAAATTCAATAAAATAAATTTTGGAATGGTCGATTATGATGAGGATTTCTCATAATAGAATAATTGAAGATTACCCCAAGAACCTACCTTAAATCATGAATTTAAGGATTTGATATCCTTATTATCATTACAAAATAATACAAAAAAAGTTGAGCAGGTGAGAAAGTACCAATAATAAGTTATTATCGTCATGTTGTAAAGGATTAGATATTAGCCAATAACCTTGCATCCTCAAGGTCAAGGACTGGTATTTGCTTAGACTATAGTTAAACCATATAGGAGGTGATTAATATTTAAAGCAAACTAACTATTAAGACAATCACCAAAGGAATTTACCGCTAACATACAACTTGACAAAGGTCTTATGTTGTCAACTTTTGCTTTCATAAAACAACCAATAACCCCATCCATCTCATCCATGGTCGTGGGACTATTTTTTTCATATATTGAAATTAAGTTATCATCCACCCCTTATTCTTCACCACATGACCATTGATCCATACATGAGCAAACAACCTTGAAAAAAAAAGTTATCTATTTAAACCACACACCAGTGAAAATAAGAATAGACAAAACACCTATAAAGAGCATATAAATAATGTTAACAAAATTAGGCTTAAGAACTAAACCTTAAGCATGGTTGTGATGTAGTGTTAGTTTACATTGTCACAAATCTTCTTAAATTTAACTTTAATCATAAGGTTTGTGTTATTTAGTTTTCATCATCATTTTATTATTTCATACATAATAATAATAATACTACTTAAAAATATATCAAATCCTAGTAAACCCTTCTTGTTAGAATAATTAAAAATATATCAAATCCTAGTAAACCATTCTTGTTAGAATAATTGATGATGAGGAGATTTCACAAGTAGATGACAATGACATTGGTAACAATCTTGTAAGATAAATTAAGGAGTATTATTGATCACCAGCTAATAATTTCCATATCCTTAAGGATAAATATGTGATGTCCTTGATTCGCAAGACTACCTAATGATTTATCATATGGATTTATATTAAACTTATGATAAAACCACTCCTTTATGTACTATAGGTATTAGAATCATATAAAAATTCATCCACCACTAGTGATTTCTCATTAGCTACTAGTCATAATAGCAATCAAGCTCTTATAGATAAAAGTATTTCATGCACATTCATAGAGTGAAACAATCCATAATATTATGAGATGTTTGTTGCATAAATAAGGATTTCACATCAAAATAATATTAATAATGATATTCAAAATATGTTTATAATAATGTGCATATGAAAATAATATGTTAGTCCATGAACATTGTCAAAGATTTGATGATGAGGTAACTGATTTGAGTTTTATATCCTCTTTAATAACCTCATAGTTAATTTTTGAAAAAGTTTTTTTTTTTTTTCAAATAAAGTAGCAAAACATCACTCAATGCTTTGAAACCTTTCACTCAAACATATTATTAACCACCTCATAATGCATTATGCTATAAGACATTTACCCTAAAAGTCAAGGAGGAGCATTAAATTTACCCTTTTTGAAGGGACTGCAATCAACTCAACATATTATAATAAGCTACTTGATACAAAATCTAAAATTGAGATAAAAGTAATGAAGTATCCTTAGGAGAATACTCTACTAAGATACAATGCATAAATATTAAATATGCAGTTTTGGTATTGTGAAGGTTGCTCTAGGAAAATATCAAGAAGGATATTGAATTCTAGAATATTTGTATTCACATAGAAAATTGAAAAAATCCAAAAAATGAAAATCAAGAATTCAAACATTTTATGTAAAATGATGTAGGTTTCTAGCTATAACATCTCAATTGAGATGAGAAGTGAATCTATTTGTAAACTCTCAAGCTCTAAAGAAGAGAGTTGTGATTTTTCAAGGGTAACCCCTTGTTCTCCAGCAAAAAAAAATGAAGTATCCTTAGGAGAAGTAAAAGTTAATAATTTATGCCTAGATCCTTGATGGGCCTTACGATTTTGGCAAAGCTTTTGATATTGATGGATAGAAGAAGATCCAAGAGTACACACAAAGACCTTTGAGAATAACATGAATCGTTTTCTTGTTGAAAACCCTTCTTTCACATAATAATAATCTAAATATATTCTTTGGTGGGTTTGATCAAATCTCTTAACATAAAATTGTTCTAGGAGAAGGCTATAATCATGTAGATTTTAACATTATGATTTGTAACTTAACATCAAAATCATTCTTTAACAAGTTGATGTATATATATATTTGAGTATACAATCTATTCCTAATTTCAATATTTATAGTCTTTTAAGCTTTTAAACAACTTAAATATAAACCTATTTCTACAACTTTGTACAATAAAATTTGTCTTACTCACATGATAGAGAAATATTCATAAGATTGAACAATTATCTTGAAAAATACCAAAGAAGTAGTAAAAAACTTGAGAACCCAACCCAAACAAGATCTTATTATAATCTCAAAGACGAAAAAAAAATAAAAATATTAAGGAGAATAAACAAACAAGTTATAAAAAAACTTGAAATAATTTTATATATACTGACGTTAAAATCCTTAAAAAATATACTCAATATTTTTAACTTACAAGTTTAATGCCATAGGTTCCTCACAACATTTCACTTGAATTGAAGGTTTGCTTTTGAAAAGAATAGAACCTACATATAATATCCTATTAGGTAACCAAGATTAGAAAGTATAAGAATTTTATATAACAAGAACCATAAGTATTGTACTATAGTTGAGGATCAAATGTGAATAGATACCTTAATTTTAAGAGCATTCCTTACATACTAAAGGTTTAAAAAAAAAGTGGCCATTTATTTTCAAGGTGTCATTTAATATTAAATGACTATAGATAGATAGATAGGCTTAAATGATTTTTTGGACAAAAAATCGTAATTATATACCAAGCAAATATGAAATTACATTCTTTAGATGCCTCTTTGGCATTTATTCAAAGTTTTAATAGTGACCTAAAAATCTGTTGGCAATTTTGGTTACTTTGGGTACATTGCCTTTGCTCAAGTGTATAAGTTGTCATTGATGTCAAGAAGCTCTTGAAGGAATTTGATTTGATGTCAAATAATTTGTTTTGATGAAGGTTACAGCATGACAGTTTCAAAGGTCTTTTGCAAACCCCAAGTTGGCAGGTTTAGAGATTATAGGTGGATGCATTGGTTTAATGCATTTGGGTCCAGGAGGAAGTATTTATTTAAATAATTAAAAACCTTGTTAAGGTTCCATTTAATTATTTTTAAATAAATAAATTATTATTTGCAATGGGTTCTCCTAATCCATGGCGCAAATGTTTTAACATTGTGGGCGCTAGCCAAGACCTCCGTCGACGTGTTAAACTCCTCGTCGACGTCAAAGAGCTTATGGTAAATTGCATATAAATCTCCCTCGATGAAAACAAAGATTGATCCCATCCGAATTTCGAAAGGAGTTGCTCGTTGTAAATTCGATCTGTGTCTTCGCTGATTTTCGTGGATCCACTGTTCGTTTGTCTGCACTCGTCGTTTGTCGAATCCGTCGTAAAGTTTATTGTCGTCGTGTCGCGACAGAGGAAAGGAAGGGACTGTGGTTTCATTTTATCCCTGGTGCAGAAGGATCAAGGTTAACAGCGTGAGGTTTAAACCTCACCGGGTGCCTTTGGCGCACCGGTAGCGGCTAGGCTGTTGGCGCGCTACCCGAACGGGAGGTTCCGCGTTCGAATATCGCGAAAGGGTTTTTCGTCGTGAAGTGGACGCAGCGGGTGGTGTTAGAATTCGTGCGCAAATTTCTCCATAGCGATTTTTGATGTTGGCTAAGGTATTTTCGAAATTAATTTTTGCTAAGTGTTTTTGCGGATGGAGGAAGTTTGTTAGAGGGAAAAACAGACTTAGGAGTTATAAGGAGTTTAAAGCTTGTTTGTATTTTGATAAAAGATTCTTTTTGAAGATGTTGTTGAAATATCTTATTGCATTCTTATGAGAGATAAATTTTATTTGTGATAAGACTATAAGGGAGAAATAAGGTGTATAAGGGTTAAATCTTTCTTGTAATGTTGAGAGTGCTTTTGGTTGTTTATGGAAATGAAAGCATGATGTTTTAAGGTTCAAATTGCTTCTTGTGTGAAGTTGTGAAACCTTAAGTGGGCAGCTTTGAGATTGACATTTGCTTTCATTAAATTGGTAATAATCAAGCTATTCTTTACTTGGTTAAAGTGTTGAGCTTACTCCTTTGTTGATGATTTGAAAAGTTGTGTGTGCTATTGTGAGTTGAGTTGGTGGATGCTTTTGTTCAAACAATATTGGAGAGAAAAGGAGTTCTACTTGTTTCCTTTTCTGATGTTGATTGTGAAATGCTTCAAGGTTGTGTTTTGAGCTGAATGGTGTTGATTGAACCTTGTTTGATGAGCATTGTTGTTGAAGCCCTAATTGATGGTGAAAAGAACATGAGTATCATTGTTATGTGATTCTTTGCATAGTTGGCAATTGTTGGAGTTTCATGTTCTTGAAAGAAAGCATTCTATCCTATCCATTTCAGATATTGAGTTGAGTTTTCAGATTTGAGATTGAGTTTGAGTTGAGTTGATTTGAGTTGAGTTTTGAGATTGGGAGTTGAGTATAGAACATATTGAGTCTCTAACAATTCTCTTTATGCTTCTATGAGTTTGAAAAATCACATTGGGTCTCTAACAATTCACCTTGTGATTTCCTACTAAGAAAGTTTTTCTTGGTGAGCTTGCTGAGGTTTTGGACAGGTTTCGGTGGGGACTTGTGAGCAGGTTTTGGATAGGTTTCGGTGGGGACTTGTGAGCAGGTTTTGGACAGGTTCTAGTGGGGACTTGTGAGCAGGTTTTGGATAGGTTTCGATGGGGACTTGTGAGCAGGTTTTGGACAGGTTCTGGTGGGGACTTGTGAGCAGTTTTGGATAGGTTTCGATGGGGACTTGTGAGCAGATTTGGATAGGTCCTAGCAGAGGACTTGTGAGCTGAGTTTTGATAGTTCTATCAGAGAACTTGAGGACAGAGGAGCACTGGTTCTTTGAGAAGAACCTGAGGATAGATTTGGCAAGTCTTTGAGAAGGCTTGTGTGCAGAGGATTGATTTGTTCAAGTGTTGGACAGATCTGACAGACGAGAGGAAGACTTGTACTAGACCGACTGACTGTGTTTGGTACAGAGTTCTTTGAGCTACTGTGGACGTGATCATAGAAGGCGAAGGTCTCTTAGGCTAAGCATTGAGGACAGGAGGTCTTCGATGGAAAGGAGTTCCACATGCTTGGCAAGAGGTAGAGGCGGTTGATCTTTGAGGGATCATTTCCAGAGCAGAGGGGAAGGTATCTCCTTTGAGCAGAGGCTCATAAATTTAGATTGAGGGGAAGGTATCTCCTTTGAGCAGAGGCTCATAAATTTAGATAGAGGGGAAGGTATCTCCTTTGAGTAGAGGCTCATAAATTTAGATTGGGGGAAGGTATCTCCTTTGAGCAGAGGCTCATAAATTCTGATTGGGGGAAGGTATCTCCTTTGGGCTGAGGCTCATAAACATTGTAATTGGGAAGGATTCCCAAAGAACTTTGAGATAACTTTTAGAGAAAAGTTTTGTGGACGTAGCCCAACCATTCTAGGTGAACCACGTTAAAATTGGTGTCACTTTGTGGATGATATTATGCATTGCTTTGATATTGCTTTGGGTATATTGCTTTACTATTTTGAAGTATAAAGGAAAAAGTAAAAAGAGGTCTTATACTTGTTCACCCCCCCCTCTCAGTATAAGCTTGTGTTCTTCAATTGGTATCAGAGCAGGTGCCTTCGGAAAGTTTAACAGCTTGAAGGAAAAGCTAGTAAAGAACACAATGGATCATTCAAGTGGCAATGTAGCACCTATTCTTGATGGGTCAGATTTTGGTCTTTGGAGTGCAAGGATGAAGGTTCATCTAATGGCACTTGGTAATGAGGTATGGGAAGTGATTGAAGATGAGTACACTATTCCTGTACATGGTCCTAATACTAAAGAAGAAAGGCTCCTACATCACAGCAATTCAAAAGCAATGAATGCAATCCTGAAAGGCTTACTAGAAGCGAGATCTCACCAAAGTGATTCACTGCAAGACAACTAGTGAAATGTGGAAACGAGTTGAAGGTGGTTCATACGGGTGATACAAATGTCGGAAAGGCCAAGTTAAGACACTTCAAAGGTATGTTTGAACAACTCAAGATGAATGATGATGAAAATATTAGTGACTACATGCTTCGTATGGATGAGGTTGTTAACTCCATGAAAGACTTAGGTCTTGAGCTTGCTGAAAATGATGTTTGTGATAAGATTTTAAGATCTCTTCCTAATAGATTTAGTGAAAATATTTCTGCTATTGAGGAAGCTAAAGATTTGGATAAGTTGAAAAAGGATGAGCTCCATAGTATACTTGCAGCATTTGAGTTGAGAACTCAAGTGAAGGTTGATGTCAAGAAAGAGGCGACTTTCAAGGCTACCAAGGAATCCAAGGGTAAAAGGCTTCAAGATAGTGATGAGTCTTCTAGTGATGAAGAGGCATATTACAGAAAGAAAGGCAAGTTCTCTAGAAAACACAAAAGTATGAAAAATATAAGATGTTTCAATTGTGGAAAGTTTGGTCATTATGCTACTAACTGTACTGTTCCCAAGAATGAAAGTGATGAAGATAAACAGGATTCTAAGAGCAAGGATTCTGATGAGCACAACAATCAAGGAAAGAGGTATTCTCACAAGCACAAGAAGAGTTTCTACCTAGACAAAGCAAGTAAGTGTTCTAGTAGTGATAGTGAAAGTTCTTCAAGTGATAATGAAAATGAGATGTTGTTCATATCAGAAAAAGAGGAAGAACCGAAACATAGATTCATTATCATGAAATGTCTTAGATGTGGAAATTTTGGTCACCTTGAGGATGATTGCACAAATAATGATTTGGTTTCTAGTATGTATGAGGATGCTTCAGAAAACTATAAGGAAGATGCATGTATGGTTTTTGAAAAGGGTAGCACCTCTAGTGATAAGAAATCTGAAAAAGGCTTTGATGATTCAAAAGGCAATCAAATAAAGGATCTTGAAAGTGAACTTATTAGTGCTCTTAGTGCTTTGAAAAAGGAAAGAAAGAAGAATGCTAGACTCAAGGATAAGTTAGATGAATGTTGTATGGAGAGAGATGATCTTATAGAAAGTCTTGACTTCTCTATAGCTAAGACACAAGAACTCAAGGATGAGTTAGAGTCTAAGGTTCTTGAGTATAGTGAGTTAGAACAGAAAATGGCTTCTTTGAAAGAGGAAACTAAAGAGTACAAGGATAAGCTTTAGAGGTTTCAAGATAGCTCCAAAAAGGTTAAGTCACTCATCAAAGGTCAAAGAAAGACAACAGATAAAACAGGCCTTGGTTTTGTTAAGCCACACAAGGAACAAGTTGGAGAGTCTAGTAAGAGACTCCAAAAGGAAGAGAGTTCTGATGAGGAAAGTACTTCAAAAAAGGAGTCCTTGAATGATAGATGCACAGAAATAGAAAACAGAATTCAGAATGAGAAGAAGAAGTTTTCAGGACCCAAGAGGTCAAATAAAGGAAAGTTTCAAGGCAGATGTTTTGCTTGTCACGGGTTTGGTCACATGGCTTCACATTGCATGGCTCAAGTGAAGAAGGTAAATGACAATTTCAGAAGTGCTAGTTTCTTTCAAGGGTATTGCTACTCTTGTAAATAGTTTGGGCACAAGGCAGTCTATTGCAAGGTAAATAACAAGAACAGGTTTGATCAAAACAGGTTTGGTCAGAACAGGTTTGGTCAGAATAGGTTTGGTCAAAACAAGTTTGGCCAGAACAGGTTTGGTCAGAACAGGTGGATTCAAAGATCAGGTTTACCTCAGAGAAACAACATCGTCAAGTGTTTCAAGTGCAACAATGAAGGTCACATAATCAGACAGTGTAGAGCTAAAATTCTAGAATACAGGAACAGGAACAGTGGCATGATCAGGTCCAAGGATCAAGGCATGGACAAGAACAGGGATGAGAACAAGAACAAGAACAGTGACAAGAATAGGAATATGGACAAAGAGTTCAAGAGAAGGCCCGACAAGGAAGTTATAGACGCTGATGATGATCAGTGCCTAATGGGAGTTTTACTCCCACCCCAAAATTAATCACCTCATCGGGAGGTGGGGGAGGGACTAAGCTAAGAGGCTCATTCTTAGTCCCGAGCCCCAAAGGTGGCCCTTTGCCATTGATGACAAAGGGGGAGAGATATGAGTAAGGGGGAGAGCTTCAAAGTGAAGAGGAAAGCTTCAAGTCGGGGGGAGCAAAACTTCAAAGGAAGATTCTCGGTTGTGGGCACGGTTTCTCGGTTGTTAGCACAGTTGGTTTCGGTTTTGGCTCTTGAGAAGTGTTTTCGATAAAGGTTTGCCATCAATGACAAAGGGGGAGATTGTTGGCAATTTTGGGTACTTTGGGTACATTGCCTTTGCTCAAGTGTATAAGTTGTCATTGATGTCAAGAAGCTCTTGAAGGAATTTGATTTGATGTCAAATAATTTGTTTTGATGAAGGTTACGGCATGACAGTTTCAAAGGTCTTTTGCAAACCCCAAGTTGGCGAGGTTTAGAGATTACGGGTGGATGCATTGGTTTAATGCATTTGGGTCCAGGAGGAAGTATTTATTTAAATAATTAAAAACCTTGTTAAGGTTCCATTTAATTATTTTTAAATAAATAAATTATTATTTGCAATGGGTTCTCCTAATCCATGGCGCAAATGTTTTAACATTGTGGGCGCTAGCCAAGACCTCCGCCGACGTGTTAAACTCCTCGCCGACGTCAAAGAGCTTATGGTAAATTGCATATAAATCTCCCTCGATGAAAACAAAGATTGATCCCATCCGAATTTCGAAAGGAGTTGCTCGCTGTAAATTCGACTGTGTCTTCGCTATTTTTCGTGGATCCGCTGTTCGTTTGTCTGCACTCGCCGTTTGTCGAATCCATCGTAAAGTTTATTGTCGTCGTGTCATGGCAGAGGAAAGGAAGGGACTATGGTTTCATTTTATCCCTGGTGCAGAAGGATCAAGGTTAACAGCGTGAGGTTTAAACCTCACTGGGTGCCTTTGGCGCACCGGTAGCGGCTAGGCTGTTGGCGCGCTACCCGAACGGGAGGTTCCGCATTCGAATATCATGAAAGGGTTTTTCGTCGTGAAGTGGACGCAGCGGGTGGTGTTAGAATTCATGCGCAAATTTCTCCATAGCGATTTTTGATGTTGGCTAAGGTATTTTCGAAATTAATTTTTGCTAAGTGTTTTTGCGGATGGAGGAAGTTTGTTAGAGGGAAAAACAACTTAGGAGTTATAAGGAGTTTAAAGCTTGTTTGTATTTTGATAAAAGATTCTTTTTGAAGATGTTGTTGAAATATCTTATTGCATTCTTATGAGAGATAAATTTTATTTGTGATAAGACTATAAGGGAGAAATAAGGTGTATAAGGGTTAAATATTTCTTGTAATGTTGAGAGTGCTTTTGGTTGTTTATGGAAATGAAAGCATGATGTTTTAAGGTTAATTGCTTCTTGTGTGAAGTTGTGAAACCTTAAGTGGGCAGCTTTGAGATTGACATTTGCTTTCATTAAATTGGTAATAATCAAGCTATTCTTTACTTGGTTAAAGTGTTGAGCTTACTCCTTTATTGATGATTTGAAAAGTTGTGTGTGCTATTGTGAGTTGAGTTGGTGGATGCTTTTGTTCAAACAATATTGGAGAGAAAAGGAGTTCTACTTGTTTCCTTTTCTGATGTTGATTGTGAAATGCTTCAAGGTTGTGTTTTGAGCTGAATGGTGTTGATTGAACCTTGTTTGATGAGCATTGTTGTTGAAGCCCTAATTGATGGTGAAAAGAACATGAGTATCATTGTTATGTGATTCTTTGCATAGTTGGCAATTGTTGGAGTTTCATGTTCTTGAAAGAAAGCATTCTATCCTATCCATTTCAGATATTGAGTTGAGTTTTCAGATTTGAGATTGAGTTTGAGTTGAGTTGATTTGAGTTGAGTTTTGAGATTGGGAGTTGAGTATAGAACATATTGAGTCTCTAACAATTCTCTTTATGCTTCTATGAGTTTGAAAAATCACATTGGGTCTCTAACAATTCACCTTGTGATTTCCTACTAAGAAAGTTTTTCTTGGTGAGCTTGTTGAGGTTTTGGACAGGTTTCGGTGGGGACTTGTGAGCAGGTTTTGGACAGGTTTCGGTGGGGACTTGTGAGCAGGTTTTGGACAAGTTTCGATGGGGACTTGTGAGCAGGTTTTGGACAGGTTCCGGTGGGGACTTGTGAGCAGGTTTTGGACAGGTTTCGGTGGGGACTTGTGAGCAGTTTTGGACAGGTTTCGATGGGGACTTGTGAGCAGATTTGGACAGGTCCTAGCAGAGGACTTGTGAGCTGAGTTTTGATAGTTCTATCAGAGAACTTGAGGACAGAGGAGCACTGGTTCTTTGAGAAGAACCTGAGGACAGATTTGGCAAGTCTTTGAGAAGGCTTGTGTGTAGAGGATTGATTTGTTCAAGTGTTGGACAGATCTGACAGATAGAGGAAGACTTGTACTAGACCGAGTGACTGTGTTTGGTACAGAGTTGCTTGAGCTCACTGTGGACGTGATCATAGAAGGCGAAGGTCTCTTAGGCTAAGCATTGAGGATAGGAGGTCTTCGATGGAAAGGAGTTCCACGTGCTGGCAAGAGGTAGAGGTAGTTGATCTTCTGAGGGATCATTTCCAGAGCAGAGGGGAAGGTATCTCCTTTGAGCAGAGGCTCATAAATTTAGATTGAGGGGAAGGTATCTCCTTTGAGCAGAGGCTCATAAATTCAGATAGAGGGGAAGGTATCTCCTTTGAGCAGAGGCTCATAAATTTAGATTGGGGGAAGGTATCTCCTTTGAGCAGAGGCTCATAAATTCTGATTGGGGGAAGGTATCTCCTTTGGGCCGAGGCTCATAAACATTGTAATTGGGAAGGATTCCCAAAGAACTTTGAGATAACTTTTAGAGAAAAGTTTTGTGGACGTAGCCTAGCCATTCTGGGTGAACCACGTTAAAATTGGTGTCACTTTGTGGATGATATTATGCATTGCTTTGATATTGCTTTGGGTATATTGCTTTACTATTTTGAAGTATAAAGGAAAAAGTAAAAAGAGGTCTTATACTGTTCACCCCCCCCCTCTCAGTATAAGCTTGTGTTCTTCAAAATCAAGTCATTTATACATCATAGCTAGCTATCTCTATCAGGCTAAGTTCTAACTTTAGACACCTCAAATTATCAACCAATATCCTTTAAATCACTAACTTCTGAGTTTTCTAAAAAGTTGCTTTAATTGTCCTTGCTTTAACTAGAGTGGATTAATACCCCTAGATAGAGATACAAACTAGATGTGGTGCATTATCCTAACTAAATTCCTATACTAAGCATGTACCTAGTTCAATTTGAAGCCTCTCCTTTGAGAGTTCATCTACTTTCCTATACAATTCTCTATAAAAATACCAAAAAATAAAATCTTCACTTTGATCCATAGTTTCTTCTATTTGAGAGAATATGGGTTGTAGAACAATGTTTTCCATATTCAAAACACAAAGTATCTATTTTGCTACAACTTGTGAGTCTCCATAAATTTGGATCTTTTAAATTCCTTTTAATTCTACCAACTAAACCAACAATTTGAGTGTCATAATTTTAGTATCATTATTGGAACCTTCTCTTAGTCTAGCATTGAGTTTTTAAAAATGAAAGTAAGAAATATATAGTAATCATCTAGCCTTGTAAACTCTAGCGACCCCTTGTCTAGACCCATAAAAAAATCCCTTAGATCCTATTTTATTGATTTTTGGAGGGATAATTTGTCTGATTACCTTTGTTGTTGTTGAAACCTTATAATTACTAAAACTTTCGATGATTTGGGAGGAGACCTACCAAGTAGGCATCCCCCGATACTAAAATATTCCTAAATAACCATACTCCTTATGACACAAACAATGAGAGAGCTATAAAACCTTTGTATGACCTATTTTCAAACCAATATTTCAAGCACTCTCCTAGGGAGTCTTCTTGCCATCCTATAGGAAGCTTTAACTATGCTATAACCTCCCTCCAAACCTGTCTAGTAAAGGAGCAAGCTATTAGTAAATGATCAATTGTTTTATTGTCTAACTTACATAAATGACACCTTCATAGACCATTATAACTCTTCTTCTATAATACCTTCCATGTTAGAACCTTATTTTTCATGGTAAGCCACATGAACAACCTTGTATATTTTTTGGAGGAAGAAGTTATGTAAAACTTTTTATATGTATCAATAAAATTACAAATTAATAAAATCAAAGATTGAGTAGAAGTTTTATGAAAACATATTTTTTATGTGACTTACTTTTATTATAAAATTATATTCTACTTTTTATTTTAACAAACTATTCTAAGCGTTAATTTTATATTATTTATGTGCACAATAAAATGATAAAGAAAATAAAAGTATTAAAATCAAAGATATCATATATGTTTTTCAATAAATTTTTAATGGATTTTTGTGGGGGCTACTCCCATAACAAAATATTACATCCCTTTCATTATATTGTTGTCAAGTTAATTAAACCATATACAACTTGCCTTTTTAGAAAAGATATTCTTCGTTTGCCTTCCTACCAAAAATATTCCTCATATTTCTCAAATTGCTAACTTTTTGCAATCAACTCTATATCATTTGCATTAAGAGATAAAATCTCACTCGACCACTTATCTTCTAAAATTTAAATTTTACCAAGGATCAATGTATTGATGACTAAAATATCTACTACTTAGTTTCCTTTTGTATAAAATATGTTGGCCATAACAACCTAGCAATTTCCTAATGCCTTCTTTTTTTAGGGGTTTAATTCATACCCTTAATATTTCTAGATATCATTTTCATCATCACATTTTGTTTTTATTTGTGGGCTTAGCCCCACTTCTTCTTAACACCTATGATATTTGCTTTTGTTTTCTCATATCAATATCTCTCAAATTTTCTTTTTTCTTTTTTTGCTTCTTGGTTCTTTCTTTCCTTTTTTAATTCCCATCAACACTTTCATCTTCACCAATCTCTTCAAATTTTTCATATTGTGTATAGTAATACTTATCATTTGTATATTTTCTTGCTCTAAAGGATCTAAAATGCAAGAAATATTCTCAAAAACACTTTCTTCTTTATGTTACCTAGGAAACATAAATTTCAAGGATGCTCCTTCATAATAATTAAATCCTTATGCTGCCCTAAAAATCCTAAATTGATGTGGATATCCTCCATCCTTATTTCTTTATTATATTGTTCTTAAAGCCCTAAAGTGCAAGGGATAACCTCTGCACCACTTACATTTTTATTGCAAGGATAGCATTTTATACTATTTGAGAAATTTGAAGGTGATTTACTTGAAATAAAATTGACTTCTTTTGCCTTCTTTGTTTTAAAATTTTACTCCACATTTTTCTTTGCACCTTTAATTCCTTATGAAGCAAACTTGTACATTTTATCTTTTCATCCTTGTATCTTTCTTTGTTTCTTCAAATGATTGATCAATGTGAACTATGATGGCCTTTCTCAACTGATGTTGCAAATAGGCTTTCTTTACCTCTTTTTTTAAAGTGGAATATCCTTGATTTAATCTAGCTTATACTACAATATGATCTCCTTACTTCATCTTGAAGTTTATCTTATGATCATTTTTTTTGTCTGTTTCTCCATCATTTCACTTTATAATATCTTGTCATGTGCCCAATCTCATAATATTTTTAACATTATAATGCAATATTTGATATTCTCACAATGACACTGAGAGGGGGGGTGAATCAGTGTAGCTATTAAAATTCAAATCTACAACACTTAATGCTGAAGCAAAGAGAACTTAAAAACAGGTAAAGCAATTTTCACAAGAGAGCACACCACAACACACAATGTAACGAGGTTCACCAATTTGGCTACTCCTCAAAAATGACTGCTTGGACTCCAATCCAAATCCAACCTTTGCAAAACACCAATTTTACAAACACTTTACCAAGCACCCACTGGAAGGAGCACCAACCCCTTATTTTTTTGCTTCAACAGATAGGAGCACCAACCCCTAATGCCAAGCACCAACTTGGACTGCAATTCTGAATTATCTTAATGACATAAAAATGCCTTCGTTGTTTACACGACCTTGACTGGTTTGCAATTAATCAAACTCTGCACTCTCTCATGGCTCTGCTTATTTCTCTCTCGGCCCTCTTCTAACCCTCTTTTCACAGCAATTTCTCACATACAGCAGCAACCTTATTCTTCACGTAGACTTGCTTTTATAACATATTAGTCTCTATTTTTAACTTCCATATTTACGCATGCAACCCGTAACTGTTCCTTTAATATTCTCTTCTGCCACTTGTCAACTGTAACTTCTTCTTTATGTAACTCCTTTTGTATTTATAGAGTGGGCATTACGTTACATGCAACGTATATCTCTACCATGACTGTACGTCTTCTTGAACATAACTGTTCGTATTCATTTCTGTGCATGCATGCATTTTTTGATTCTATTTATGCGACTGTTCGATTTCTCCTTCTTCGACTGTTCTTAAAATAGCTGCATGCTTTTCCTCTACAACTGCCCCTTTAACTGTTGTTCTGCTTCAGTTAACTGTCAGTGATCGTGCTATCGCGACCTATCGCGAAATCGTGACACTTCTGTCTCTTTATGCTCTTCTCGCCTTTTACCCGCGAAAACGCAACATGTCGCGAAATCGTGACATTTTCGGCCTCCTTGTTCACCTCTTGTCTTGCAGCCGCGAAAACCAGACATGTCGCGAAATCGTGACACTTTTCGCTTCCTTGCACTTCTCTGCCTTTCGCCCGTGAAAACGGAACATGTCGCGAAATCGTGACACTTTCGCTGCCTTGTGCCTTTTCTGTCTTTGGCCAGCGAAAACACAACATGTCGCGAAATCGTGACACTTTTCGCTTCCTTGCACTTCTCTGCCTTTCGCCCGTGAAAATGGAACATGTCACGAAATCGTGACACTTTCGTTGCCTTGTGCCTTTTCTGTCTTTGGCCAGCGAAAACACAACATGTCGCGAAATCGTGACACTTTTCGCTTCCTTGCACTTCTTTGCCTTTCGCCCAAAACGAAACATGTCACGAAATCGTGACACTTTCGTTGCCTTGTGCCTTTTCTATCTTTGGCCCGTGAAAATAGAACATGTCACGAAATCGTGACACTTTTCCTCCTTGACGCTTTCTCTTCGAACCTGTCATGAAATCGTGACACTTTCTATCCTTGGCGCTTTCTCTTTGAACCTGTCGCGAAATCGTGACAGTTTTCTTTGCCTGTGCCTTCTCTCCAAACATGTCACGAAATCGTGACAGTTTTGCTTGTGCCTTCTCTCTCCTCGACCATGTCACGAAATCATGACAATTTTGCTTGAGCCTTCTCTCTCCTCGGCCATGTCATGAAATCATGACAATTTTGCTTGCGCCTTCTCTCTCCTCGACCATGTCATGAAATCATGACAATTTTGCTTGTGCCTTCTCTCTCCTCGGCCATGTCACGAAATCATGACAATTTTGCTTGCGCCTTCTCTCTCCTCGGCCATGTCGCGAAATCGCGACAGAAAACATGTCGCGATATCGCGACAGTTTTCTTACTTGTCTTTTTCTTTGATTCTGAGAATCTGGGCCACTTCTGTCTTCCTGGAAATTTACTGTACATGATCTCACTGACCTCTGAACTCTTGTCCACTGCATCAACTGATCTGTCTGTCTGTGTTGACAACAATGACAATACTGTTTCTGCACCTTGCTCAACAATCTCCCCCTTTGGAATTGTTGGCAACACTTATGCAATCTCCTGTAATTCTTCTCCCCCTTTGACAATAATACCAAAGGGCTGCTGCAGACTCCCCCTGAGTCTATGCACAACATTCTCAGACACACATTGTTATAGTTAGCAAAAATCATGAATATGAGCAAAACTATAAACATAGGCATAAATGCTCCCCCTAAGAATGTGATCCCAATTGATAGTCGGTTCTTGGGAAACGTGACCACTCCCAACTTACTCCGAAGGTACTCAAAAACTTCCTTGGGTAATGGTTTGGTGAAGATATCTGCTACTTGCTCTGTAGTTGGAACAAAATCCAATTTGACCTCACCTTCTGCAACTTTATCCTTCAAGAAGTGATACCGGATTGCAATATGTTTGGTTCGAGAATGCATAACCGGATTCTTTGATATGTTAATAGCACTAGTGTTATCACATTTAACTGAAATTGGCTCTTTGAAGTGAATACCAAGATCTTTCAAGGTTTGTCACATCCATAATATCTATGTACAGCATGTTGTTGCTGCAATGTATTCTGCCTCTGCTGTGGATAGAGAGACCGATTCTTGTTTCTTGTTGTGCCATGCTACCAACCTGTCTCCAAGATAAAATGCTCCTCCACTGGTACTCTTTCTGTCATCAATACATCCTGCCCAATCTGCATCGAATATGCAATAAGAGTGAAGTCCTTACCTTTTGGGTACCATAACCCATACTCCATAGTACCCTTGAGGTACCTAAAAATCCTCTTCACGACTGTCACATGAGTCTCTTTGGGACTAGCCTAAAATCTTGCCACCATGCATACTGCCTGTAAGATATCTAGTCTGGTAGCTGTCAAATACAACAGACTTCCAATCATAGATCTGTACATGGTTTGATCTACATCTGGAGATTTGTCATCCTTGCTCAACTTGCAACCTGTTGTCATGGGAGTGCTAACAGGTTTACTATCCTCCATTGTGAACTTTTTCAACATTTCTTTCACATATTTAACTTGAGAAATAAAAATGCCCTTTTCACTTTGATTGACTTGCAGTCCGAGAAAATAAGAAAGTTCACCAATCATAGACATCTCAAATTCTTTCTTCATTTTATTTGCTATGTCACTACAGGACTTATCATTGCTGCTGCCAAAAATGATATCATCTACATAAACAACAAGGACAATAAGATGGCCATTCTCTGTTTTGACATACAGATTGCTGTCCACCAAACCTTTCTTGAACCCCTGTTGAATCAGATAGTTATCCAGCCTTGCATACCATGCTCTGGGTGCCTGTTTTAAACCATACAAAGCTTTCCTCAACTTGCAAACAAAGTTGGGATTATCACCGAGTTGGAAACCATCTGGCTGCTCAATGTAAACCTCTTCTTCCAGTTTTCCATTCAAAAATGCTGATTTTACGTCCATTTGATATACCTTGAAATTTTTATGAACTCGCTAAAGCTAGAAACATTTCGATTGCCTCTAGTCCTGCTATCGGTGCAAAGGTTTCCTCAAAATCAATACCTTCAACCTGTGCATAGCCTTTACAGACCAGTCTTGCTTTATTTCTTACAACCTGTCCATCTTCGTTCAATTTATTTTGAAAAATCCATTTAGTACCGATTACATTTTTATTTGTCGGCCTTGGTACTAACTCCCAGGTTTTGTTTTTCTCAATCTGATCTAGTTCTTCATTAATTGCTTTCATCCAACTTTCATCTATGCTAGCTTCAACAACATTTTTGGGCTCAATGCTGGATAATAGAGAGTAGTTTCATACTACTGCTCTTCTAGTCTGAATACCAACTGTTGGGTCCCCAATAATCTGTTCTCTAGGATGATTTTTCTGCCAACTACATGTTTTGAATTTCTTGTTTTCTTCTTCTTTTGAGTCAATTCTTAAATCAGTTGGGTCAATTTTTTGATTCTCTTCTGTTTCCATTTCTTCATCTCCTTCAATGACTTCTTCATAAATAGGGTAGTTTTCTTGATAAGTTGTTTCTCGATCTCTACCTTCATCAACTTTAACATCTCGCACTCTCCACAATTTTCTTTAGCCTCTTGTTGTAACATGTGTAGGCTTTGCTTTTTGTTGAGTAACCAAGAAAAATACCTTCGTCAACTCTATCTTCAAATTTATCGAGATTATCTTCAGTTCGTTTGATGTAGCACTTGTTGCCGAACACTTTGAAATATCTTGTTGTTGCCTTTCTGTCGAACCACAGCTCATACGGTGTTTTGCTTTCATGCGTCCTTAGCATGCACCTATTTTGGATGTAAACCGCAGTATGGACTGCCTCTTTCCAAAATTTGTCTGCTATTTTGTTCTCAGCCAACATTGTCCGTGCCATTTCCTGCACTGTCCTGTTCTTCCTTTCTACAACACCATTCTGCTGAGGTGTTCTTGCTGCTAAAAACTGTCTTCTGATCCCATATTTTTGATAGTATTCTGCAAATTCTTCTAAGATAAATTCTCCTCCTCTGTCTGATCTTAGGCATTTAATTATTTTTCCAGTTTGATTCTCAACCTATTTTTTAAAAATCTTGAACATCTCAAAGGCATCTGATTTAAGCTTTAAAAATAGTACCCATGTCATTCTGGAGTAGTCATCTATGAACAACATAAAGTATTTGTCACCATTTATGCTTTGTGTTCTCATGGGTCCACATAAATCAGTATGTATCAGCTCTAACGGTTTGCTGGTGAAGTATTCCTTTGCTTTAAATGTGGATCTAGTTTGCTTCCCTTTTTGGCATGAAGCACAGATGCTATTTACTGGTTTGCCAATGGTAGGTATATCTCTTACTGCTCTTTTTGAACTTATTTTTACCAGATTGTCAAAGCTAATATGACCGAGCCTCTTGTGCCACAACCAATTTTCATCTTCCTGTCCAATCAAGCATGCTCCTTCTGAAGTTTTTGAGAGAGTATATAGATTTTCAGAAGTCCTCGATCCAGTAGCTATCAGCTTCCCACTGTGTGCTTTTCTGACTTCACAGCCCTATTTTTTAAAGATGACTTCATGACCTCTGTCATAGATTTGACTTACGCTCAGTAAGTTGTGCTTCAAACCAACTACAAACAGAACTTCTTTGGAATTGATCTTTCCATCACTTATCTTGATTGATCCTTTGCCAACTATTTTGGCTCCATCATTATTTCCAAACTTTACAGAGCCCCCTTCATATTTCTGTAATTTTTCAAATTTTTGTTTATCTCTGTCATGTGACTTGGAGCATCCACTATCCAATATCCATGGTGCAGATTTGTTCTATGCTTTGAAAGTTGTCTGAACAATCAAGGATTCCTTTTCTTCCTTGGGTAGCTCCTTTTCTTTCCACTCTGGTTTGGCTATAGTTTTGGTTACTTGTTTAGACTTTTCTTTGTCAGTAGCCTGTGCATGTTTTTCTAGGAATTTTTTGTTTTGCCTTGAACTGTTTGGTTGAGTTCTTCTTCCCTGATATCTGTTTGTTGCATATGTGCTTCTACAGTTTCTTGCAATGTGTCCAAAGTTATGACAGTTATAGCATTCTACTGCATAATCCATCAAGGGTGAAAAGACATTTCTACTAGTGAAATTTCTTTGTCCTATATTATGAATGCAATCTGAAATCTTATGACCGTAAGCATTGCATTTAAAACAATAACCAAAAAAGGAATGATTGAACCTGGGAATTGGTCTTTGCCATTTTGTAGTAGGAGCCACAAATTTTCTTCTCCTTTGATGTGTGACTTTTATGAATCCCTCATTGTCAGCACTCTTCTCGTGCCTGGAACTGTTGCTTTCTTTTGCCTGATTCATTTTTCCTTGATCAACCTTGATCTTATCTTCTTTCTTTACTTGTTCTACTCGTTATGGCCTTTGATCCACTTGACGATTCTCCTTCGACAAAGCCCAAGCCAAATTTGATGCCCGTAGTCCTCCGACTATTTATAATCTTTTCAATCTTTGCAGAAATTCCTTCAAGTTTGTGATAGCAACTTAATTTTTGATTCTTTTCTTCTAGCCGCATTCTTAAGACAACAATCTCTTCTTCCAGCTTTGCAGCACTCATCTATTTTCATGGTTAATTGAACTTCGAGTTCTTCAGACATTTTCTTAAATTCTTCTGTCTGTACTTTCAAACTGCTTATTATGTCATTCGCATCCTCTAGTTTTCTTGAGACATTTTTATTCTTTTTCCTTTCTGTTTTCAACTCTTTAAGTGCAGCAACCAACTCTCCTTCCAGATAAACTTCAGCCTCATCCTTACTTTTTGTATCACCTTCCTATTTTTCTTCTATTTTTGCTTCTTCAAATGCCATGAACAGAGCTTCACCTGTTTCTTCTTCAGAATCTTCACCTGAGCTATCTTCAGAAGAGCTGACATTCTTGGATATGAAACTTTTCTTTTTGAAATTGCTTTTCCTAAAATTTGGTTTCTTCTTCCAGTCACTTCTTTCTTGGTGTGACCCTTCATCACTTTTGGTTTTCTCATTCATTGGACACTTAGCTACAAAGTGACCGACCCCTCCATAATTGAAACACTTAAACGGTAACTTTCCTCTATATTTTCCTTTTCCCTTTGTAAGTTTCTGAACAAAGTTGGCTTCCGTTTCATCAGATGTCTCTTCATCCTCAGATTCTTGTTCAGCTTTTGTATTCTTGTGTGCTTTAAAAGCAGACTTCTCTGTCTATGGGCTTAGTTTGTCCTATTCTCATTTCGTATGCAAGTCAAAGAACCATGCATCTCATCCATGCTAAAATTATTTAGATCTTTAGCCTCTTCTATTGCAGAAACTTTAGAATTAAATCTTTTGTGAAGAGTTCTAAGTACCTTTTTCACGACAACTGCATCTTCGATTTTTTTTTCGAGTCCTCTGATTGCATTAATGATTCCATTGACTCTCAGCATATAGGCCTCTATGTTCTCATCGTCATTCATTTGTAATGCTTTGAACTGAGCTCGATGAGTTTGCAGCTTGGCTTCCTTGATCTTGTTGTCTCCTTCATGGATGCTCTTCAATTTGTCCCACATGTCTTTTGCTGATGTACAGCTCATGATCCTTATCAGTTCATTGTCTACTAGCCCACACATTATGGCATTCTATGCTTTGGAGTTATTCTCAAACTTCTTCTTCTTAGCAGTATCTGTTGGAGGAGTAGCGGGTACTGTGTATCCACTTTCTATTGATTCCCAAATGTCGTATCCTAACGCACTCAGATATGTCTGCATCCTGAGTCTCCAGAATGAGTAATTAGTTCCATTGAACAAAGGAGCTTTGTTTGATGAGAATCCTTCATTACCTGCCATTGTGTTCCTTCCAAGATCACCTTAGCTGATTAAGCTTTGTTCAAGAACCTTGCTCTGATACCAATTGATATTCTCACAATGACACTAAGAGGGGGGGTGAATCAGTGTAGCTATTAAAATTCAAATCTACAACACTTAATGCTGAAGCAAAGAGAACTTAAAAATAGGTAAAGCAATTTTCACAAGAGAGCACACCACAACACACAATGTAACGAGGTTCACCAATTTGGCTACTCCTCAAAAATGACTGCTTGGACTCCAATCCAAATCCAACCTTTGCAAAACACCAATTTTACAAACACTTTACCAACACCCACTGGAAGGAGCACCAACCCCTTATTTTTTTGCTTCAACAGATAGGAGCACCAACCCCTAATGCCAAGCACCAACTTGGACTGCAATTCTGAATTATCTTAATGACATAAAAATGCCTTCGTTGTTTACACGACCCTGACTGGTCTGCAATTAATCAAACTCCGCACTCTCTCATGGCTCTACTTATTTCTCTCTCGGCCCTCTTCTAACCCTCTTTTCACAGCAATTTCTCACATACAGCAGCAACCTTATTCTTCATGCAGACCTACTTTTATAACATATTAGTCTCTATTTTTAACTTCCATATTTACGCATGCAACCCGTAACTATTCCTTTAATATTCTCTTCTGCCACTTGTCAACTGTAACTTCTTCTTTATGTAACTCCTTTTGTATTTATAGAGTGGGCATTACGTTACATGCAACGTATATCTCTACCATGACTGTACGTCTTCTTGAACATAACTGTTCGTATTCATTTCTGTGCATGCATGCATTTTTTGATTCTATTTATGCGACTGTTCGATTTCTCCTTCTTTGACTGTTCTTAAAATAGCTGCATGCTTTTCCTCTACAACTGCCCCTTTAACTGTTGTTCTGCTTCAGTTAACTGTCAGTGATCGTGTTATCGCGACCTGTCACGAAATCGTGACACTTCTGTCTCTTTATGCTCTTCTCGCCTTTTACCTGCGAAAACGCAACATGTCGCGAAATCATGACATTTTTGGCCTCCTTGTTCACCTCTTGTCTTGCAGCCGTGAAAACCAGACATGTCGCGAAATCGTGACACTTTTCGCTTCCTTGCACTTCTCTGCCTTTCGCCCGTGAAAACGAAACATGTCGCGAAATCGTGACACTTTCGCTGCCTTGTGCCTTTTCTGTCTTTGGCCAGCAAAAACACATGTCGCGAAATCGTGACACTTTTCGCTTCCTTGCACTTCTCTGCCTTTCGCCCGTGAAAACGGAACATGTCACGAAATCGTGACACTTTCGCTGCCTTGTGCCTTTTCTGTCTTTGGCTAGCGAAAACACATGTCGCGAAATCGTGACACTTTTCGCTTCCTTGCACTTCTCTGCCTTTCGCCCGCGAAAACGGAACATGTCACGAAATCGTGACACTTTCGCTGCCTTGTGCCTTTTCTGTCTTTGGCCCGCAAAAATGGAACATGTCACGAAATCGTGACACTTTTCCTCCTTGACGCTTTCTCTTCGAACCTGTCGCGAAATCGTGACACTTTCTATCCTTGGCGCTTTCTCTTCGAACCTGTCGTGAAATCGCGACAGTTTTCTTTGCCTGTGCCTTCTCTCCAAACATGTCGTGAAATCGTGACAGTTTTCCTTGTGCCTTCTCTCTCCTCGACCATGTCGCGAAATCATGACAATTTTGCTTGTGCCTTCTCTCTCCTCGACCATGTCGCGAAATCGTGACAATTTTGCTTGCGCCTTCTCTCTCCTCGTCCATGTCGCGAAATCATGACAATTTTGCTTGCGCCTTCTCTCTCCTCGTCCATGTCGTGAAATCATGACAATTTTGCTTGCGCCTTCTCTCTCCTCGGCCATGTCGTGAAATCATGACAATTTTGCTTGCGCCTTCTCTCTCCTCGGCCATGTCATGAAATCATGACAATTTTGCTTGCGCCTTCTCTCTCCTCGACCATGTCGCGAAATCGTGACAATTTTGCTTGTGCCTTCTCTCTCCTCGGCCATGTCGCGAAATCATGACAATTTTGCTTGCGCCTTCTCTCTCCTCGGCCATGTCACGAAATTGCAACAATTTTGCTTGCGCCTTCTCTCTCCTCGACCATGTCGCAAAATCATGACAATTTTGCTTGCGCCTTCTCTCTCCTCGGCCATGTCACGAAATCGCGATAGAAAACATGTCTTCTTTTTCTTTGATTCTGAGAATCTGGGCCACTTCTATCTTCCTGGAAATTTATTGTACATGATCTCACTGACCTCTGAACTCTTGTCCACTGCATCAACCGATCTGTCTGTCTGTGTTGACAACAATGACAATACTGTTTCGACACCTTGCTCAACAATATGTTCATAATCCACTTGTTAATCCCATTCTCTTGATTCAATTTAATCTTAATGAATTATGGAAAAGGTTTTGAAACATCCATAGCAATACATATATGGGTATATATAACATGCTTCCAATCTTGAGTAGTTGATCCCTCCTTGATGAACTTCCCTAAGGTATTGTCAATATTCTTCAAAACATCCTTATTGATAAGCTAATATGAAAGTCCAAAAAGCTTAACCCATACTAGACACTTTTTAATAATTTCTATCTCAATAAAAAAATGTCATTACACAGTTTTAAATATAAAGCATCTCTCCCCCAAAACCAAGGGCTGTCACCCATAATTTTATCCCTACTTTTCAAATTTGAAAATATGATGAGGAAAACAATTAGAAAGAAAAATCATGGAGATTCAATCCCCAATTCTTTTTGATCCAATTTTGAACCTCTGAAAACATTGACCAGTACTCATAGAACTTACATATTAATCCTCTACTTTTAAAAACCATTATATCATGCTCATTCATCTCATCCTTGATAATCACTTCTAGCATAACATCTGCTCCCAGGATTGAACTTGCCATACCATATATTCACTCTTCCTCTTATCTCTAGCTTAGGCATTCATACTTAGTTAGAATATTGTGACTTCCTATAGGGATTTTAAATATAACTTTTCTTCCATGTTACATAGCTTTTTTAATACAACTCCTATATTTTTTGAATTCCTCTAAAAATTTGTTATAAGAAAAGATGAGGGCTTCTTACTCTCACTTACTTCCTATTCACACTCTCCTTTCTCTTTGTCAAAGAATTAAAACAAGAAAATATAAGACTCGCTCTTGGCTTGCACTTTCTCTTGACTCTAAAATATTTTATTGTCTATAAATATAGCATACAAGTTTTATCACTTGTATTTTTTTAATCTATTTTTAAGATAAAGGTAAAATAAATAAATAACATAATGTTCAAACCCCACTCAGTAAAAACCTATGTAAACTCATTCAAAAATTTTAGTTCGAAGGGTTGGGTGGATTGGTAAGTTTTGGGCACTTACTAAGAGGAATAATTATACTTGCCCTTGTGATTCGTTTTGCTTTGGAAAAAGGAATAATTATATGGAGGCCCTTGTGATTCGCTTTGCTTTAGAAAAAGGAATAATTATACGGAGGCCCTTGTGATTTGTTTTGCTTTGAAAAAAGGTTATGCTCTAGAATATAATCTGTGATTCAAAATATCTGATTATTATTATTAATTTGTCGAAGACTCATAATATTTCTAATGTTCATTGGTATCTGGTGTTAGTGGCTCGATAGATCATTCAAAATTGTTGGCATCTGGAGTTCATTTTCTTTGTTCATATTCTCAAGGAATGGAATAGTGTGGTTGATTGCTTGGCAAAATAGACTTCTGAGTTTCAGGAAGATTGGAATGTTAGGGAATGAGATCAGCTCCCATTGGATTGTTCTCGTCATCTTGCTAATTTGCTTGTTGTGGATATGCCTAGTTGAGGCTATTGTTTGTTGGGTGTCTGTTGGTTGAGTGCTCGATGGTTTTGTAGGTCTCTTTATTATGGCCCTTGTAAGGGTTATTGTTTTGGGATTCTTTGTTTCTTGTATGGTTTTATTGATTCAATAAATTTTTACCAACATAAAAAAAAGTAAAAATAAAAGAATGTAAAGTTATTAAATACATGTTTAGTATAATCTTCTTTTATATTTTAGTTCACAGACTAAGCAAAGAGACAAGTAGGTTTTAGGCCTAAGCACTCAACTATTGATCACTGTATCACGCTCAGACACATAGTGGAAAAAATATGGGACAAAAAAGAGGAGGTTTTTTGTTGTTTTGTAGACTTCAAAAAGGCATTTGACATAGTGCCAAAGAAAAAATTATGGATAAGAATGGAAGAAATAGAGGTTCCAATTCACTATAGGGCAGCAGTTCACAGACTATATGAGCATGTAAAGGCTAGAATAAGAACACATGAAGGGTTATCTGAATGTTCTAGTAGTGACATAGGTGTCAAACAAGGTTTCCCTCTACCTCTGACCTTATTTGGGCTGTACATTGACAAGTTAGAAGAATGGATAAGCAAATTTGGGGGAGAGGGTGTGCACTTAGCCAAATATGTGGTAAAACTCCTCATGTATGCATATGATGTAATTCTTGTGGCCAAAACAACCAAAGATATAGAAGATCACCTTTAAGCTCTAGATATTTTTTGTAAATAATTTGGGATGCAGGTGAACACGAGCAAAATAAAAATTATGATTTTTTCAGCAAAAAAGAAGAAGCAACAACTTGAATTGCAGTTTGCATGAGAACCGCTTGAGGTAGTAGTAGAATACAAATACCTGGGCATAGACTTTCATGACAAACTTAATTGGAATACATGTAGGATGAAAAGAACTCGAAGTGGTTGGAGAGCACTATATGCACTTCAAAACAGTGTAGGAATGCTGAGTTGTGGGACTGAAAGACCACCAAGGTCTTATTTGGCCTACTTGTTACACCGGTTTTGTTGTATGGTTGCGAGGTGTGGGCTAGTGGCACAACAAATGTAAAATGGAGGCAAATAGAAAGGATTCAAAAATATCTAATCACAAATTTTCTCAAAATTAAGGCCACAACTGTTAGCAAGAGAGTGAGCGAAAATAACAATCAATTAATCATTAACAATTACAATAGAAATTCTATGATTAAATATATAGACTAACTAACAACATTAGGAAATAGCGCTAACTACCCTCTAACAATAGAGTAGGGAGTTGTGTGATGCTAACCACTAACCTAGGTAGAGAAGTCTAACCAAACCACTAACCTAGGATATTTAGAGATTAACCTAGGATAGAAGAATAAATATCTAGATAGTAAAAGATAAATGTAAATACTCTTTTACATAGTGGAGTAAATGGTAAGTATCCCAAGTAATGGAATATTACACTAACATCCCCCCTTATTACATTATTTGGGTAATACATACATATCCCTCTATACAACAATATTTGGGTAAAGTATATAACTGTCCCAATACAGTGAATAAGATGTTGATCTGCTGGTTCTTTGCTCTATCACAGTGCTCTGGCTGCTCCTAAGCAAAAAGTGGGTCATTCCTCACTATGTCTTCATGCCAACGAATGTCCTTATGGTAATCACATCATCCAACCGAATTGCATGGGTAACCAGCCACTGCAATCGCTAGGTGTAGTAGAATAGATCACTTCATACAAGGTTCATTCATTTACAATATGAATTTGCAAAAGATAAGGTAGCTAAGGTGTTGATCGCTGCCGAAAATGCACCCTTATAAGTTCCCCCATTCTCGTTGCAAAACATAGTGTATTCAATTTCTAAAGGAAGTAAGACTAAGGTGTCGGTCGCTATCGAAAATGCACCCTTATAAGCCTTCTTCCCTATTTACAAAAATTAGTGAAGAAAAGAAATGGATATCCCCCCTCAATTGCAAAAAGTATGCAACTCAAGAGTGTTGTGAAGGATTTTACAAATATTGCCTCCTAGACAATTTTACATCACAAAAAGTCGCTCCTCTTGTTACAAGTACTTCAAACACCTAGAATTTGCTATTTATGAAGCCTAAAAGAGGTTTAAGCACCCCTTATTGCAAGGTCTTCAAATAAAATACGTATTCTATTTATGAAGCCAAAAAGAGGAGAGAGAGAATATGGTGTTCTTACCCAAGGGACACATGTGTTTTCCCTCTACAAAACTGTTTTAGCAATTTAGCACTCCTTGTGCTATCTTTGAACCAGAAACAGAATCAGAATGAGACACTTCACAAGAAAGATGGCTTCTATGTTGTGCCTTTGCCATTTTAGTTTTGCTTGTTTTGAAACCAAAGTTGAATGGTGTCTTGGTTGTCATGTTTACAATTTGTACAAAACCATGCTTTCTAGGCAATTTGATCAAAAAAATTCACCAATTTTTCCTTTCTTATTGTAAGTACTTCAAGCATGATTGCTATTATGAAGTTTAAAAGAAAAGGTTTAATGTTGATGACTTGGAATTTTCTGATTGCCTTTACAAGTTTTATTTCCCTCTTATCAAAATCTATGTTTGAAGGAAGAAAGGAATTATCCCCCCTTAGTGCAAAGGATTGCAACTTTTAAGGTTCATTATTTTCAAAAAAACTTGTTCTTTCTTTTGATTACCCTAAAAGAGTACCAAAATATAATTCACTCAAACAGATATTTAATGGCACCTGCCTTAACTCCCTTCAAGAAGGATGAAAAGTTTGAGGAAATTAAGCCAAACAAATAAGAGTGAATTAGGGGTTTTGTTGATGTAGGAGAGAATATCAAGTAATTTTGGCTTTAAATCTGTGCAAGGATTTACACAAATTTGTGAAATTTTGAGGTATGGATGTTCTTGATTATATGACTTATAGTTGCAAAAAGAATGATGCAACAATCAAACAAGAAATGGCCTCAAAATTCTTATCACCTAGTTTGCCAATTTGAGGTGTTGAGTAAAATCGAAAATGCACCTTTTAATATTTGCAACAAAATGTGTGTTTTGTGTTGTGCAAAAAAATGATATTTTTATGTCTCCTACTTTGTTTTCCAATTTTGCAAAAGAAGTACAATGTTGTCTTCTCCCCTGAATTTTGCAAAATTAACAATTTTTAGCACTCCTTCCAAGACAAGTCGACACACGACCCGCATTTGGAAGGCTTCCGAACTAGTCGACACACGACCTAGTTTTTATGGACCAAGGTTACAATTTCTTCTCAAATTTGCAAAAAAAATAGATGTGCAATTTTATGTATTATATCTCCTTGGAGAAAACAAATGCACTCTTTGAACTTTGATTTTTACAAAAATTGTGTCTCCTTGTTTTCTAATTTTGCAAGAAAGAATCAAATTTCTTTTATGTTGTCCCTCTTGGATTTTGCAAAACTAACAAGGTTGAGAAGAGTTTTTATGGCTTTCTAATTTGCAAGAAAAATAAGTGCTCTTCTATGTCTTATATCCCCTCTTGGAGAAAACAAAAGCTCCTTTTGATTTGATTGCAAAAATAGATCCTTAATTCTCTATTTTAATGCAAAATTTTAATAAATCTAATCATTATTTAATCAATAATAAAATTTAATTTTGTAAAAAATCAATGTAATTTATGAAAAAAAAATTGATTTTAGACAAAAGATATTAAATTATTAAATAAAAATGATTAAAAAATAATTAAAAATTTACAAAAAAAATAAAAAAAATTTATACCTTTTACTCGGTCCAGTCCACCACCCGTTTTTTTTTATAGCAAAAAGTAGACTTTTTGGGCCCGACGGGAGTCAAACTCCCGACCTCCCGTCGGTAGCACCTTAGCGCTAGCCCCTCCGTCGATCGGGAAAAGAGGTGGCGTGCCTTATCCTTGAAGGCTTCCCCATTGAGCGATGGGGAAATCAGTGGGATTTATCCCACATCACCCATGCGGGTGATTTTACGTTGCTTAAAAGCAACAGAGCACACAGTGCTCTTTGATTACTTGTGAGCAATCAGGGTCTGTCGAACCCCTTTTGCTGCCGCCCACGTGGTGTGGTCGGAGGGGTCCACATATCAGGTGGTACACATGGCTGTCTGCCATGTGGCCACCATGTGTCCAGTTCGTCGTCCAGTGGTTGTCTGCCACATGTCCAGTCCAGTCCTTCGTCCAGTGGTTGTCCGCCATGTGTCCAGTCGGGTTCGTCGTCTAGTGGTTGTCTTCCACGTGTCCAGTACGGTCTAGTTCGATGTCACGTATGGCCGCCATGTATCGCCAGATGAGTGGTCTAAGTCAATTTCTCGAGATCTATGCCAAAGTGCACGTGGGTCCCAACTACGTCTTCACCAAAGTCTATCACCTGTAATTATCCTCGGTATTTATGCCCAAGAGTTTGTTCGTAGGTTTAGGGTCTTCGATCCAATTGCCGAAGATCGAAGGGCACTCCTACCCTCTCAGATCCCGATCACCAGATCTGTGCCGTCGGTCATCGAAGATCGAATGGCGCTCCTGCCCTCGTAGATCTCGATCGTCGGATCTGTGCCGCCTGCCCTCTATCGACCTGTTAGGCCTGATAGGTCAGACAACAGAATGCTATCAGATCTATTGGACCTGCGGGCCTTCTCCTATGGATGTCGATGACATGGGCCTGTGTGCCCTCTCCTGAGGCTGCCTTATGACGAGAGTTGTCGAGCCTTCTCCCGTGGCCGCCTGGTGATGTGGGCCTACGGGCCCGCCTAGGGATTCATGCAGGTCTTGAGGGCCAATAGGGCCCTCGAAGACCGTACCAGGTCCAGGTCGAAAGGAACGAGCGAAGCTCGTATTAGGCCACCTGACTGCGATGATACCAATGTTAGCAAGAGAGTGAGCGAAAATAACAATCAATTAATCATTAACAATTACAATAGAAAGTCTATGATTAAATATATAGACTAACTAACAACATTAGGAAATAGCGCTAACTACCCTCTAACAATAGAGTAGGGAGTTGCGTGATGCTAACCACTAACCTAAGTAGAGAAGTCTAACCAAACCACTAACCTAAGATATTTAGAGATTAACCTAGGATAGAAGAATAAATATCTAGATAGTAAAAGATAAATATAAATACTCTTTTACATAGTGGAGTAAATGGTAAGTATCCCAAGTAATGGAATATTACACTAACATCCCCCCTTATTACATTATTTGGGTAATACATACATATCCCTCTATACAACAATATTTGGGTAAAGTATATAACTGTCCCAATACAGTGAAGAAGATGTTGATCTGCTGGTTCTTTGCTCTATCACAGTGCTCTAGCTGCTCCTAAGCAAAAAGTGGGTCATTCCTCACTGTCTTCATGCCAATGAATGTCCTTATGGTAATCACATCATCCAACCGAATTGCATGGGTAACCAGCCGCTGCAATCGTTAGGTGTAGTAGAATATATCACTTCATACAAGGTTCATTCATTTACAATATGAATTTGCAAAAGATAAGGTAGCTAAGGTGTCGGTCGCTGCCGAAAATGCACCCTTATAAGTTCCCCCCTTCTCGTTGCAAAACATAGTGTATTCAATTTTTGAAGGAAGTGAGACTAAGGTGTCGGTCGCTGCCGAAAATGCACCCTTATAAGCCTTCTTCCCTATTTACAAAAATCAGTGAAGAAAAGAAATGGATATCCCCCCTCAATTGCAAAAAGTATGCAACTCAAGAGTGTTGTGAAAGATTTTACAAATATTGCCTCCTAGACAATTTTACATCACAAAAAGTTGCTCCTCTTGTTACAAGTACTTCAAACACCTAGAATTTGCTATTTATGAAGCCTAAAAGAGTTTTAAGCACCCCTTATTGCAAGGTCTTCAAATAAAATACTTATGCTATTTATGAAGCCAAAAAGAGGAGAGAGAGAATATGGTGTTTTTACCCAAGGGACACATGTGTTTTTCCTCTACAAAACTGTTTTAGCAATTTAGCACTCCTTGTGCTATCTTTGAACCAGAAACAGAATCAGAATGAGACACTTCACAAGAAAGATGGCTTCTATGTTGTGCCTTTGCCATTTTAGTTTTGCTTGTTTTGAAACCAACGTTGAATGGTGTCTTGGTTGTCATGTTTACAATTTGTACAAAACCATGCTTTCTAGGCAATTTGATCAAAAAAATTCACCAATTTGTCCTTTCTTATTGTAAGTACTTCAAGCATGATTGCTATTATGAAGTCTAAAAGAAAAGGTTTAATGTTGATGACTTGGACTTTTCTGATTGCCTTTACAATTTTTATTTCCCTCTTATCAAAATCTATGTTTGAAGGAAGAAAGGAATTATCCCCCCTTAGTGCAAAGGATTGCAACTTTTAAGGTTCATTATTTTGAAAAAAACTTGTTATTTCTTTTGATTACCCTAAAAGAGTACCAAAATATAATTCACTCAAACAGATATTTAATGGCACCTGCCTTAGCTCCCTTCAAGAAGGATGAAAAGTTTGAGGAAATTAAGCCAAACCAATAAGAGTGAATTAGGGGTTTTGTTGATGTAGGAGAGAATATCAAGTAATTTTGGCTTTAAATCTGTGCAAGGATTTACACAAATTTGTGAAATTTTGAGGTATGGATGTTCTTGATTATATGACTTATAGTTGCAAAAAGAATGATGCAACAATCAAACAAGAAATGGCCTCAAAATTCTTATCACCTAGTTTGCCAATTTAAGGTGTCGAGTAAAATTGAAAATGCACCTTTTAATATTTGCAACAAAATGTGTGTTTTATGTTGTGCAAAAAAAATGATATTTTTATGTCTCCTACTTTGTTTTCCAATTTTGCAAAAGAAGTACAATGTTGTCTTCTCTCCTGAATTTTGCAAAATTAACAATTTTTAGCACTCCCAAGACAAGTCGACACACGACCCGCGTTTGGAAGGCTTCCAGAACTAGTCGACACACGACCTAGTTTTTATGGACCAAGGTTACAATTTCTTCTCAAATTTGCAAAAAAAATAGATGTGAAATTTTATGTATTATATCTCCTTGGAGAAAACAAATGCACTCTTTGAACTTTGATTTTTACAAAAATTGTGCCTCCTTGTTTTCTAATTTTGCAAGAAAGAATCAAATTCCTTTTATGTTGTCCCTCTTGGATTTTGCAAAAGTAACAAGGTTGAGAAGAGTTTTTATGGCTTTCTAATTTGCAATAAAAATAAGTGCTCTTCTATGTCTTATATCCCCTCTTGGAGAAAACAAAAGCTCCTTTTGATTTGATTGCAAAAATAGATCCTTAATTCTCTATTTTAATGCAAAATTTTAATAAATCTAATCATTATTTAATCAATAATAAAATTTAATTTTGTAAAAAATCAATGTAATTTATGAAAAAAAATTGATTTTAGACAAAAGATATTAAATTATTAAATAAAAATGATTAAAAAATAATTAAAAATTTACAAAAAAAATAAAAAAAATTTATACCTTTTACTTGGTCCAGTCCACCGCCCGTTTTTTTTTTTATAGCAAAAAGTAGACTTTTTGGGCCCGACGGGAGTCGAACTCCCGACCTCCCGTCGGGCAGCGCCTTAGCGCTAGCCCCTCCATCGGTCGGGCTAGCTAGCCCAACGGGAAGAGAGGTGGCGTGCCTTCTCCTTGAAGGCTTCCCCGTTGAGCGGCAGGGAAATCAGTGGGATTTATCCCACATCGCCCATGCAGGCGATTTTACGTTGCTTAAAAGCAATAGAGCACATAGTGCTCTTTGATTGCCTGCGAGCAATCAGGGTCTGTCGGACCCCTTTTGCTGTCACCCACGTGGCGCGGTTGGAGGGGTCCACGTGTCAGGTGGCACATGTGGCTATCCGCCACGTGGCCACCACGTGTCCAGTCCGTCGTCCAGTGGCTGTCCGCCACGTGTCCAGTCCAGTCCTTCGTCCAGTGGTTGTTCGCCACGTGTCCAATCCGATCCGTCGTCCAGTGGCTGTCCGCCACGTGTCCAATATGGTCTGTCGTCTAGTGGCTGGAATCTTCGTCCCTTACGAAATTATTCTAGCTGAAACTGGAATGTTCCCTTTAGAAGCAATTGCTATGACCAAGTTGTTATGTTACTTGAAAAAAATAGAAAACACGAAAGATGATAGATGGCCTAGGGCAGCTAGGGATGAAGAGTTGCATAAGCGAAAGAATACATTGATGAAACAAAATCAGAAATGGATGAAACACTGGGAAATCAACATAAATGAATGCCTAAATGTCAACAAAGACATAAAAAATTATGTGAATGAAAAGTTCAGAAGTAGAATGTGGAAAAATGCAAGCGAGAAAAGATAATATTATATTGCAAATTTTAACCCAACGTATGACCACAAGGAAAAAGCGTATATAGACGCTGAAATCAAGTAGAAGGAAAAATCTTCATTTCTCAGATAAGGACTAGCTTTCATAGGCTTAGATGTGAAATAGGGAGATGGACAATGCCCAAAGAACAATGGGAAGAAAGGATATGTACTCTATGCAGCACAAGGAGAGTAGAGACAAAGGAACACTTCATCTATAAATGCCCGAGTTTTTCAGACATCCGTGACAAATACAAAGAAACATTTGGAAACGAGTTTATGGTAGATTTATTTGAAAACAGTAAAATAAAAAAAGTTGGAGAATTGCTAACCCAAATTAGCAGGAGAAGGAACAACCTTCTCAAAGATATTAAAGATCATATGATATGATTTGAGTAATTGTACTTCCATATTTGAAGTGCCACAGACCATATTTAGGTCTCGCGCACGCAATTAAAATCTTTCATTTCAGTTAAAAAAAATCTTCTAGGTTCCTTACACTAATCAAATTAAAAAATTAAAAAATCAACTAATATTATCTAAGACTACCTTCATGAAAAATGTTGTTTATATATATATAAAATTATTTAATCATACTTCAATTACTAAAATATGATTTACAACTCTACCTATTGAAAATTCTAAAGTCTTTATTGCTTAACCCACTCAAGTTGTATGTGCATTAAAATTTACTTTATCAAACAAAATTGTATGGACATTAAAATTTAATTAAACAAATCTTGAATGGACCTTAATAATAGAAAATTTAAAATTAGGTCAAAAATTTTATCTAGTTAAAAGGGCACGATGAAACTTTTATATATTCTAACCAAAGAGAAATAAATTATTAAGCATATTCCTACGTTAAAAAACATATATATTAAACAATTAGTTACAGTAGTAATCATGAACACGGCCATATCATTTCCAGTATTCTTATTCTAATTCCCTTTCTTTAAAGGGCAGCCACTTCTTCTAACATCCAAGATAATATATATACCTAAAACGGTCGATTCTCCCCCATAAACAAAGCCTAAGATCTTGTCGTCAAAGTCATGATTACCAAGAGCGTGCCTTAGAAATCAGTTTAAAAAAATGCTCGTGGGGACTTCATTGCCCTCCAAGCCAATAGCTTCGACCCTTCGTACGTTGAGAACAGTTCAAAATTTTTATTTTCGACCAAGGAAAAAAAAAAAAAACAAAAACAAAAAGGAGAAGAAGCATGTGCCATTTTCCAATCCAACCATTAAATCTACTGCAATATATTCGGATTTGATAGGAGAGGAGAAGCCCCATAGAAATCGATGGAGGGAAAGGATAACGAAAGACCCGGGCGGAGCCCCATGTTTTGCGCCAGAGTTAGTTGAACTGGAGCTCGCTTACGCAGCTCAAGCGACAAATTTAATACTGGAGCGCATGCATAACAGTAGATATTACAGAAGAAGAGGAGAAGAGAAAGAAGAGAAGAGAAGAGAAGATAAGCGAGGAATGAGGCATGACTACCCTCACGAGACCAGCGCGAAAGAAACAGTCGGCCAGAGCAAGAGGACGAGGAGCAGAAAAAGAAACATGCAATCCCCCTTCTGAGCTAAATCCCACATTTGTTGAGCCAGACGCCAAGTGGGTTCGCACCCTCTGGCCCTCCCTACCCCAAAACTCCGCCGCCAAAATCAATCTCGCCGCCGCTGGTCTCGACAAATACCTTCAGACCCCCCTGCTCCCCATCGACCTCGGCCTCCTCCACCATGCGCTCAGAAGTTTCGACGGCAGCGGAATACCCTTCGAGAAGGACTACGTCAAGATCGACCCCCAAACGGTCGCCGCCGTCACCGGCCTGCCGGCCTCCGGGGACCCCGTCGACATGTCTGCGGAGAGGCGACGGGCGAACCCCGGTGGGCGCGCCAAGGTCGCCCTAGAAATCTGTGGGTCGAACAAAGCGTTCGGGAGCAAGGGCATCCGAGTTGACCTGATAAAGCCGGTCGAGCTCCGGTGGGCCGCCGCCGTCCTGACCAGCAGAGTGTTTGGGCAGCAGAAAGGTGAGTACCTCAACTTGGGGCATTTTAATTTGGTCAAGAGGGTTAGTTTAGGGCATAGGTTTAATTGGGCTGAGTATGTGGCTTGCCGCATCAAGGACCAGATGAGAAAGATTCAGAAAGATGGGAAAGGGTCTTTTTATATGGGGACGGTGCTTTCTGGGCTTATTTATGATCAGGTCCCCAGGCTGGGGCCCCCTCAAGAGGGAAGGAGCCCGGATATGGGAGGGGGAAACCCCACTTTGATGAAGTGGGCGGCCTTGTGTCCCAAGAAAGAACGTGGGTGCGTCGTTGGGGTCAAGCACGAGGCCGCCAGTGGGTACAATACTCATGATGATGAAAAGAATGTGGGTGGAGCGGGAATTGAGATTAGCTGTGTGGGTAATCATGGCGTTGGCATACCCAATTTGCAGAATGGAAAATTACCCCTTGTCTTCCCTGCCGTTCCTTTGAATAATAATGGCGGCATCGGTGCTGCAGGGCAGGGGACTGTCCTGAAGGAGGAAGGAAGAATGATAAGGGCAGAGCCGGAGAGGATGAGTTTTAGTCAGCTGTTGCAGAAACAAGTTCTGTTGTGCTCTGGTAGGGATGTGGAAGTGAATGTGGGTTTGGGAAATAGGGATAGGACTCTGTCTTTGGATCTTGTGTATAAGAAGCTGGAAAACCCAGGTGGGCATCGGAATGCAATGGTAGAAACGACTTGCAGTTTAAGTGGTACTGATTCTCCACCTCATCCTGAAAGCCCGAAGGCCAAGAGCTCGGAGGTTGCTGAACAAGTGGACTCTCTGAGGAGTGTGAGGAAACACCCACTTGTTGAGAGGGAGGAGGAGATATCATCAAAGAGAATGAAGAAGCCCATGGAATGCACGCCACAGGAGGTCCCTCTTTTGCAGCAGATGACCATGGCAGAACACTTGCAGGTGATTAAGACTGTCTTTGGTGAAGTAGAGAAAAAAATAGAAACTGCCAAGCGGGATTGCGATCAGTGGAAGTGGTGCACAGAGGAACTATCCAAGCTTTTGAGCCAGCATTTTGCAGAGTTGCCAATCGATGAGTCTGATTGGCAAGATATTCTAAGCGAGGAACCCATGACCTCTGTTGAGATTCGACAGGCAAGAGCATATGTTAAGAAAGCTGCAAAAATCATCAAACAGCAGGATACAGAGATTCAGCTTTTCAAAGTGAAGGAGGAAGAGAGGAAGAAATTGGAGTATGAGAGGGACAAATTGGAGTGTGAGAACTTGGCCTTGAAGAGAGATTTAGAGACGGAGCAGGAGTGCAGAAAATCAGCAGAGGCACGGACAGTTAATCTTGAAACCCAGCTTGTACAAATTAAGGAGAAATTGCAGAGAGTTCTGGACGATTAGTCGTGATGAAGTATGCCACAATTTTGAGTGGTGTAGTCTATCTTGTAATTTACCCCAGTTTTGTTCATCCTAATGCATTTGACTTGTCTTTTGTTGTTTTGGCTTGCCTCAATCAGGCATAATGAAATCATTTACATCTTATTGGACATGAAAAATTAATCAAGTAGGGTGCGCTGGCATGGAGTGAACAGTCCTCATAACCAAGATCTGTATACAATTTCTAAAAGTTGTAGAAAACAATGCTAAACAACCATGCAGAATATTGTAGTTGGAATGTTGATAATATGACAATGCTTATTTGTTGGATAACCCTCATTATATTGCAGCGTTTAGCTCATATATATTTTGCATTTTCCCTTCTTTGTATGAACGAGTATCCTGTTCTTTGGATGTTTCTTGGATCCCTATATGCACAAAAGCAACTTTGCTTCTATCATTCTGTGCTGCCTCTTACCATCTTCTGCATGGATTTTTAAAATTTTATTTTATTTTGAGAAGCTTATTGCTAATTAGGTTCTGCCAGATAATGCACGAAGGGAATGTTGTAATATCCTTGGTATTCATGGTGCAGGCATGCATGATCTGCGACCTTATTGAATCCATTAGGAAGCTGCAGGAAGAACATTTTCATTCATTTGAAATATATCATTGAGACTGTTTTGCAAGCTTTAAGCTTCTATCAAGTCATTGGCAGTCACAGTTGCCTTCTTGTGTTTGTTTTTAAAAGTGTTCTATACGAACAAAACATTGAGGCATTTCCACAATCCAATGTCTGATAATGTATTGGAGATGCTTTATGATACTACCTCTTGTTTCTGCTTTAAAATGCTGAAATATTTTCCACTTAAGCAATATGCAATGCATGGGTTCAAGATAGTCTTTTTATAGGGTAAGTCCCGTTACTCTAACACGATATATATTTTTTAAAAAGATGTTTTTATAGGGTAACTCCCGTTACTCTAACACGATATATGTTTTTTTAAAAGATGTTACATACACACGGAAACAATTGATTTGAGATAACAAAAACATTATATCAACACTCAAAACCCCTTTTAACTTCTTTATGAAAAAAACTATGTTATCACTTTGCCCTCTAGAAATGTTAACGTCGTTGTCTCAAAATATTGTGTTTCCCCGTTGCAGTGGTGGGATGCACCCAACACTCGTGTCTAGCATAGAGTGACACAATCAGAAGTCCAAAGAGCGTGGGACATAACCGTTTGGATGACTTTGGGGTTTTTTCAAAGGTCAACTCCTCATTAAATGTGATCTTCAAAACTCACCTTCCTAATCTACTTCATGAGGGAAAAAGGAAAGAGAAATAACATGAAAGTAAACGATAGGAAAATAAAGTTTTAAGCAAGGAGAGGGGATGTGCTAAGATTTGAGATTCTCTATGCATATGTGGGATGATAATCACTCATTAACAGTTAGAAGGTGAAAACTTTTTTGGTCCAAGTATTCATATGTATAAAATATATATAAGAACAAAGGCAGAGAGAAATAGTCCTATCTTCGTGTGTATATATATATGTCAAGATTTTATACAATATGCAAGGTTAAAGGTAGAGAGAAATAGTCATATCTTCGTGTGTATATGTCAAGATTTTATACTATTAATAATACGATTTACTTCGTGTGTATATGTCAAGATTTTATACTATTAATAATACGATTTACTTCGTGTGTATATGTCAAGATTTTATACTATAAATAATACGATTTAAGGTTCGATGATACATAAAAGAAAATGAAAGGAAAATCACTAAGAGACCAGATACGAGGCACTAGCAAACAACTTTCCAATCCTTTGCAATGAAGAATACATTGTTATCTATAGGCAAAATTGAGGGAACCCTTTCCCTCCAAAATTGTGTAGGAGATTCAAAATGCCTCTCTCTACGTGTCGTGCCGTACTTCAAGGTATTTGGACTTGGAATTATTAATGTTGAAGAGCTTGGGCCTTTGGATGTGCAACTAATGTTGCTACTTCCAACTACCTCTCCTAGGGATCACCGAGCAGAAACTTTTGTGCAGGGTTGAGGTTATTGGTAGATAGATAGATAGTATTAACGTGAACGAAATTCTAATCATGGAATATGTTATTAGACTTACATCATCACATTAACCGAAACTATAACTTATATTATTGTCACCTTTAATACATCAACCACCATTTTAGAATGTTGTACTTGAGTGGAGATTTATTGTCATGGAAGGCAGCGTTCTCAAAATCCAGTTAGCGCAAAAGTTAGCCCCATTTTGCGCGTGGTCCTCTCTTTGTTTTTCATAGCAACTCTAATTAGCATTGATTTGTGCATGATGCTTTCTTGAACTTTTGTTGGATTTCCAGCTTTTTCTTTCTTGCATACTTCAAAGCTTTTGTCAATGCTCCAGCTTTTTCTTTCTTGCATAGTTCGGGCTCTTTTATGTTTGGTTCTGTTTTAGCTTCCCTTCGGAGTTCCGGATAGCTTGCTTTCTATTGGAGTCACCTTACAAAACTCACAAACAAAACATAACCGTCTTACAAAATTGACTCAAACAAAACATTTACCCAAGTGTAGTGAGAATAATTATAGTTAATGCTTTTTTCTTTCTTGCATACTTCAAAGCTTCGGTTAATGCTCTTTTGCATTTTAGGACTTCGGTTTGAGATCTTTTGTACTTGGTTTTGTTTAGCTTGCTTCCCGTCAGAACCACCTTACAAAATTGACTCAAACAAAACATTTATCTAAGTATAGTCAGAATCACTATAATTAATGTTACATAATAAAACCTCAAAATTGATGTTTTCCTATAATAACTCTATTTAACTTTTAAACTTTTACATAAAACATTAAAATGTTTGGATGTAACTCGTGGGAGCCACCCTACAAAATCAACTAAAACAAAACATAATCGTCTTACAAAATTGACTCAAGCAAAATATTTGAGAATCACTACAATTAATGTTACATAATAAAACCTCAAAATTGACGTATCATAACTCGATTTCATAACTCGATTTAACATTTAAACTTTTGCATAAAACCTTCCGCCCTACAAAATTGACTAAAACAAAACATAACCGTCTTACAAAATTGACTCAAGCAAAACATTTACCCAAGTATAATGAGAATCGCTACAATTAATGTTACATAATAAAAATTCAAAATCGATGTTTTCTTATAATAACTCGATTTAACATTTAAAATTTTAAAATGTTTGGACGTAAAGCAATTCACATTTATTTTAATAATCAATCTTTCTTCCATACTTCAAAGCTCCAATTAGCGCTCTTTTGCATTTTAACTCTTTTGCATTTTAAGACTCTAGTCTAGGCTCTTTTGCATTTGGTTCTATCTTAGCATCCTTTTGGAGTTTTGGATAGCTTGCTTACTGTTGGAGCCCTACAAAATTGACTAAAACAAAATATAATTGTCTTACAAAATTTGTTATAATGTGCAGGTGTGGCACAAATTTTCTGTTTGATTACAAAATCTTTTGAAAAGTTCATAAAGGTTTTTTTTTTTTTTTTTGAAGACTTTATGTTTTTTTTGGTATAACCTGAAAGATTCTAGAAGATTAGTAAACCCTAAACCTGAAAGATTCCAAAAAATTATTTAGACGAATAAATTAAAAAAGCCTCCTATTTTGTGATTATAAATAAGATATTTGCATGTACCATTGAACATAGAGTTCCTCTTAATAAATAAATGTTGTTACACAAATATATGGTCCTCCTTATATCTGCTGTTCATCTGTTGTATGTTTTTACCTGCAATTCACTACAAGTAATGTTACATAATAAAATCTCAAATTCGATGTTTTTTTATAATAACTTAATTTAACATTTATTTATTTTTTTTTTTTTATATTGAACATTGTTTACAAATATCAGCGCTCTTTTCGAGCAAACACATGAGGAATCAACCTCACAACCACATGGATGATAATAACCAAGCAACTGCCATTACACCAAATGCGGTTCGGCAACATTTAAACTTTCACATAAAAAAATTAGATGAAAAGCAATTCACAATCTAATGTGATTTAAACCTAAATCTAAAAAACCAAAACCCTAACTATTATACTATCCCATTAAATATATAATTTCACATGCTTTACCTGATCATACGAAGTTGATAGGGAGGATAATTTTTAAATATATCGTTTTCCATGTATGTTCATACATCTCACCTAATTGACAAGAATATGTCTCAAAAAGTTGAGAAAACATTTTCTCTTGGCATGTGTTATTATAATCTAATTAAAATCCAAAATAATCTAGATGAATTTAGTTAGATTGATTTTAATATAAAATAATTTAGACGAATTTAGTTAGGTTGATTAATAAACATTTTCTCTTGGCATGTGTTATTATAATCTAATTAAAATCCAAAATAATCTAGATGAATTTAATTTGATTGATTTTAATAACATAATGGAGAAGGCAAACTTGGCTTGTTGAATAGGAGGTCCACGGTTAGAACATCTGTGATGCAAATGGGACACAAAGGCTGTATGTTAAAGTCCTTATTGATAAGCATAGCTCTCGGCTTTACTAAGGATCATGATTTGGAAGGAGACTGCTCAGCCTTGGTCGTAGGGGTTTCTCACTAGCCTAAAAATTTATTAACACACTAACCAAATAAAAAAATAAAATCTAGATGAAATATGACTTTTATATCTATAATGGTTTTAGTTTTTTTTTTGGTTACATAGCAGAGTTGATCACAACCACATTATTTTTTAATTTTTTTAGAAATGAATCTTATATTTATAATGACTTTAGTTTTTTTTTTTTTGGTTAAATAAGAGAGTTGATTTTTGGCTCAAACTACAAAGGTTCTCACACCAAATCTATTTTGCCTCGTTATTGTTGATCCATTTTGCCTCGTTATGGAACCATCGCTCGTTTAGGTTTCTACATGAGAGTTGATCACAACCACACTATTTCTAGTAACTACAAGCACAAGGTGCAAACTAGAGAGGTTCTCCCATCAAACCTATTTCGCCTCGTTATTGTTGACCCTGCGTGAAGGGGACCATCGCTCATTCGGGTTTCATACCATCATCGTAGGGTTCAAACTACAAAGGTTCTCCCACCAAACCATCGTAGGGTTCAAACTATAAAGGTTCTCCCACCAAACCTAGTTTCGTTATTGTTGACCCGACGTGAAGGGGACCACCACTAGTTCGGGTTTCATACCATCATAGTAAGGTTCAAACTATAGAGGTTCTCCCACCAAACCTTTTTCGTCTCATTATTGTTGACCCGACCCATCGTTCATTTGGGTTTCGCACCGTCATCGTCAATATGACATGCACTTAAAGGATTTAGATCAGACTACTACCTTTGCAAATAAGTTGTCTTCGAAGTTTGAACTTGGGTGTCTTTTTGGTAAGTGCCTAGCCATACAAGCACTTAACAATCCACCTAACCCTCGAGGACTAATGACTTTAGTTATTATTTTTATATTTATATGTTTTTTTTTTTAAATTAATTATGTGTGATTATATAATGGTATTATAACATATATTTTTGGTTACATAGGTGAATTGGTTACAACCATGATTTTAGCAAGGTTCAAACCATCAATAACTGCTTCCAACAAACCCACCGTCTCGCTAACGTTAACCCGACGTGAGATGGGGACCGCCGGTCGTTCGAGGTTCGTACCGTCGTCGTCGGTCTGACACATCACTCATAGGAGTCGGATCAAACTACTACCTTTGCCACCCGTGGGGTATTATAACATATATTTATAACTGAGAGTATGAAAGGAAGATGATGATAAGAGTTTGTTCATCACAACATAAACTTTTAGTTAAATGTAACATGTATTTCATCATAATTGTATAGTGGTGTTATAACAACTTAACAATTATACGGATGCTAACAAAATTTAAATCTAAATTGATGATTTTAATTGAGTTCATACCATGTGATTTTAAATGTAAAATTCTATAACATTTAAACCTTAATTAAGGATGTGAAACTCTTCACTCTAAACCAAAATTGTTTATTTTATGAATCTATAAAATATATGATGAATACGAAATTTAACCTTACTGTTTAGAAAATCATACAAGGTTACATCATTTGCCTTACCATGCGATTCAAGACCCAAGAACACATATCACGTTTATATAGACCATGTGATTAGAGACCTAAGGACATATATCAAATTTGAAATGTAATGAAATATTGAAAAAATAAAAACTTAAACATATTTTTATTTTAGAATTTCATTTCATAGTAATACCTCTTCGTTCTCTAGTTAGGATTTTGATGCTATAATTATAGCAATAATAAATATTAAAAATAAAAACAATAATAAAATAAAGTTATATATACTTTTCCAAAATGTGATCTATAAATATATTTTTCCAAACTTACTCAGGTATTTGCTTTTAATTTAATAATTACTTTTAGTATTATTTTCTATAAATATACTTTTCAAAATTTACTCACATTTAGAGATTGTTTTCTTAACAATAAATTATAGACTTGAAAAAATAAAAACCTATCGAACATATTCCTATGTTGGAATTCCATTCACATTAATAACTCTTCTTTCTCTAGCTAAGAGGTTTTGATGTTTTATTTATAACAATAATAAAAATTTAAAATAAAACAGTAACAACATAAGGCTCTATATATAATCTAAGGTTTTATATACAATATAATTTTAAAGAAATGTATAAAATTAAAATAAAAACACATACAACAGTGTATATTTATGAGATTTATAAATATAACAATAATGGTAAGATTTTATATTCAAAATTTAAAAAATCATTAAGTTTTAGTCAAGTAATTATAACATTGATAAATTAATAATTTTTTTGGAAATATTCTTTATCAATTGAAAAATAAAAAATGATTGGGTGAATTTTAATATTTTAGGGCACAAGGCCAAGAGCAAGTGTGGGTTAGGAGTGAGCTTCATCTTTTTCTTGTTTTATAAAACAAGTAAGTGTGAGAAGGAATCAAAGTGCGAGCAAAGAGCGAGCACCACTTCTTGTTCTAGATCGTAAGAGAAATTAAAAAACTAAAGGATTCTTATGAAGAAAATCTAGGTAGCATGGTAGGAAAATTATTTTTAAAAGTCCTCATTAGAAGTAAAGATGCTTTAGTTGGAAGAATGGACGCCAGTTAGGAATAAGGGGAATGGAAGTGGCATATATGTGCATGTTTGTTCAAAAGATTATCTAAAGGGGCAAATGAAGATTTGGAATACCAAATATTTTGTTAATATATTTAAAGAAAAGAAGGAAATTAAATCCAAACTAAAAAATTTACAAGAGATAGTTGAAATCAATGGAATGGACAAGATTCTTATATGCAAGAAAAGCAATTACTTTTTATTATAATGTATGGAAAAAGGAGTCATATTTGCTCCAAAAATTTAGAGAGAAATGGCTCAAGGAAAGAGATGGAAATACTAATTATTTTCATGCTATAGCAAAAACATTTTGTTCTCTTTATCACAAAAAATTTAACTCTAGATGGAAGAAACAATGAGGAAGGAGAAAATATAACAAAAAAACGATTAATTATTTTAAAAATATTTTGTTAGATGCTGGGCAAAGATAAGGAGGCACAAGGTAAGATTTTATAAAATATTCCATCAATTATTACATAGGGGTAAAATAAAATATTAATGAAGAAGATATCTACAAAGGGGCTATATGAGCCAGTTGTCTCTTTACATCCTAACAAGGCACTTGACCCTAATGAATTTCATGTAATTTTATTTCAAATCTTTTGGATTTACTGAAGAGTGATATGTTGGATGTGGTTAAAGAGACCCAAAAAAGAAAAGCTACGATAAGTAATATCAATGCCATCTTTTGTTAGAATATGAATCAAGGATTATTATTATTGCACACACAAATATCATTTCAATAAATATATAAGTACATACAATGGTATGTCTCTTGGATGTATCAAGATATTCTTGGTGCTTCACCTTCATCTCTAACTATTCAGTTTCTCTCAACCTCTTGTGAGGTGTAACAATAATAATATCTAACATCAAGTAATTATCAAATAATGTAATAAGTATCTAACATCCCTCCCTTATCACATTATTTGGTATAGAAAATATTTGAAGGTGTCAGTTATGGCAAAAAATGCACCTTTTAGAAACAATTACTACCCTGCTTAATTTTGAGGATAGTAGAATAAAATTATGGTCTAGTTTTGGCTCTAGCACTTGCTCTTGCTCTGGCTCTAGCATTGGTTCTAGCTTTGGCATAGGCTATGAATTCGACTTTGGTTTTGGCTCTAGCTTTGGCTCTGACTTTGGATTTGGCTTTGGCTTTGGACTTGGCTCTAGCTCTGGATTTGGCTTTGGATCTATCTTTAGCTTGGGATCTAGAACTAGCTCTAGCTCTGGCTTGGGCTCTAGCTTTGGCTCTAGAACTTATTTACAAACTCTCTCATTTGACTCAATCCTTACAATAGGATACTTAGACTCCTTAGGATGTATATTGGATGTATATTCCCCTCTCAATATGAGTAAATGACTCAAATATGACATCCAAAATTTATGAAGACATCTAATTTGAATGACATGAAATATTTCCACATCATTTGTGATCAATCATAAAAAGAGCTGAAAGTACCTGTGTCCACCGTAAGCAAATGGTATTGGTCTACATAGATTGGTATGCATGATAGCCAATAGTCCTTTAGCTCTATGAGTGCTAAGCTCAAAAATTACTCAATGTTACTTTCTTATTAGACAAACTAAGCTAAATGTCACTTTTTACCATACATTACGAATCTTCCATGTGATGTTTCATTATAGACTTTGTCACTGTAGGTTTTTTTATCATAGCCCCAGTCACATCTACAAATTTCAATGCAAAATTCATGCATCTCTTGGTTTTAAGCCTTCTAAAGAATCCCAAGATTGCATTACTCCATGGGAAAACCATCACTATGGTCTTTCTCAACCACCAAACTTTATCTTATCCTTGCTCTCTTTTGAGGATAAAACCTTCTCTTATAAAATCCATTCAACATTTATTTCACTCTATCCCATTCTGTTACATCCATCCATAAACAATCAACAAGTATTTTGTTAGCCATTTCATTTGTGTGCCAACAATATTTTTGAGAGTGATCATTTTCACCACAAATCTCACAAGGATGCATATTCTAACACATAACTATCACATGTCTAGGCAATCCACAATGACTACAACATTCTAGGAGTTTCCTCTTTTTTTATAGGTTTCTCTTTTCATAAACTTGGTCTTTTCACTTCCTATTTGACTGAAAAAACCAAAGCCTTCATTCTTTGGCCTTACACCTGGCTTTATGGGATCTCTTATGCCTTACCCATGCCTTCCTAATCCTCTGCCATTATATCCCATTATTTTCCTTAATTTTAAGCAATATCTTTGGTGTGCTTTTTAAATCACCCAATCTCTTCATCATCACTATGGTATTTAGCAACACGGGCTTTGTCACAACCAATGCAGCCAACAATATTGAGCGTGAGATCATGATTCTCATATTCAATACAAATCTTACTATCATCAACAATGTTTAAATAAAGAGTATCACAAGCAAAATTTACCCTTTGGATAAGATCGCTTATGTCATAACAAATATTTTTCATCATAGGCTTGTGCTCAACACTACTATCACCAACAATATTCAAACCATCAGTATCACAAGTGAAATTTTTCCTCTTGGATAAGTTTTTTTGTAGCGCAACAAGCATTTGCTATCATAGGTTTGAGATTGCTTGTGTCACAATAGACATTTGCCATCATGGGCTTGTCCTTCAACCTTTCATTTATTTCCTCTTGCCTTTTACACTTCACCTTAAGGACATCAAGAGTGATTAATGCCATGTAAACTATCTTCATAATATCAATATGTAATGTAAAATCATTTTCAAAGCAATCATCAACTTCTTTGAGAATAGAATGTAAGCAACACCTAAGTGGTGAGAATTCTCCATCTTTAGCTTCTTTGAGAATCAATTGTAAGTAGCACATTAAGAATTCTCCACCTTCACTTAGTATTTAAGATCATTATCTGGCGTTACACACTTTTGAGCTTCAAATTGCTTTTCGGCTTGTTTCCTCCTTGCCTTTCCCATTTTATCATGTGATATGAACATTTTTTCTTAGTCTTTAGAATTTGTTTTATTCAACACAATAGTGAGGGATCCCTTGAGGTGTGGAGATTACCTAAAGCTTGGATTGTACTATAGCTTGTAAGCATGGTTATCTTTCTTGTCATGCTTACATCTTTCTTGAATGTATCTATCAAGTATTTGGTTAATGACTTCCTTATAGTGCAAAAATGATTTGAGGAGAAAATATGAACTCAATCACATAACTGGACATTACCATGCTTTAATACCAATGTTAAATATGAAATAGGTATTATTATTATTGCATGCATAAATCTTAGATCTATACACATACAAGTACATACAATAGTATGTCTCTTGGATGTCTCAAGATACTCTTGGTGCTTCACCTTCAACTCTAACTATTCAAATTATCTCAACCTCTCGTGATATTTAAAAATAATAATATCTAACATTAAATAATTATTAATAATATAATATGTATCTAACACCTCTATTATATTGGTTCCCAAGAAAGGTAAGACAAACTATTTTGATATTTTTTTTCCAATGATCCCTTGTAATATGATTTATAAGATTATATAAAAATTATTGCAAAAAGTTTGAAAAACATTCAAGATTGTGCTATCTTAGAGGAACATGATGCTTTTCTTCATGGTAAACAAGTTCTTAACCATAGGTTGAAAGACTACAACTCATAAAAACTATATTGCATCCATCCCTATTTTTATGATGCCACTTTCAAGATTGCTAGTAAGTATAACATCACAAATTGCTAAATTCAAAGATATTTATTTGGAAAGGATATGAGAAAACATTTAGGTTTTCTCTTTGTAAGTGAGATAGGGTTTGTAGAGGAGAAACTATTGGATGGGCAAGCTTGAAAAATTATAGACTTATGATTTTGACATTAGGGGTAAAACTTGGCTAGAGATTATTCAAATATCAAGAAAATAGTTTAGTGAAAATTTTACTTAAAAAATAAAAAGTTCCTCTTGATGCAATGAATATTTTGTAAACAAACCCTACTCAAAGGATCATCAACATAGAACTTCATATCATATAGTTTACAATTTATCAAGAAACATATTACATGACGAGTCAATGAGGGGGATTATATAAATTTTTGGTTTGATTCTAGGTTGAAGGCTTTTCCTCTTATCTAAAATTCCAAATGACAACCATTGGCTTAGGTATGTATAGATTGTAAAGATCTAAATGTCAAAGATTGTTTTAATATGAGCAATAACTCTAGATCATGGATTTCTATTAGTAATCTAGTTAACATAGAGAAAAAAAAACTGTAGATGAGCTTCAAGAGAAGATTCAAGAGTTTTATTTGTATATTTTTAAATAAAAGGATTAGTTGGTTTGGAATCTATCAAAAGGTTGTATATACTCAGTCAAGTTAGAACATGAGGATTTAGAGCAATCAAAATCTACTTCCAAAGATTTTCCTTGGAAGAATATTTGGTCACTAGAGGGTCTCCCTAACTCTAAGGCCTAAACATTTCTTTGGTTAGTAGTCCAACGTAAGATTCTTATAGGAGAAAATCTATAAAGAAGAAGACTACATGGACCATTCATATATGCATTGTGTGAAAATAATTTATAAACATTAGACCAGTTACATCTTCATTATCCCTTTGCTCACATAATTTGGGGATGACTTTTCAAAACATATGAGAAAATATTGGGTAGTTCCATAACATTCAAAAGTAGGATTAATTATTTTAAAGCTAAAGCATTTAGTATTTTGTGGAGGACTATCCCTACTATTATTTGTTGGAATTTATGGATTGAAAGAATAATTAAAAAAAAAGTATCAGAAGCATACCCAAGTTTGGAACAATAGTATTGCCTCTCTTGTAGAATGTTTACAAACATGTTGCTCATCAAAGAGGTATTATCCACTTGGTTACATTATTTGAATATACATAGAAGGGTCATTTAAAAAAATGGCATTAAAACAAAGGATTTGCTTCGATCTATGGTAAACTAGAAATGTCTAGAAATTGGTTTATCGAAAATAATTTTGATGGTGTTTCCAAAGGAATTCCAACAAAAGTTGGTGGAGGTGATGTTTTTTAAAATAAAAAAGTTAAAATTATCCTCACTCAAAATCATATGGAACTTCAACTAACAACTATCCAAAGTCTAGGGAACTTCTTACAAGGATTAAAATTGCAATTGAAAAAGGATGGAAATATATTTCAATTGAGAGGGATTCACAAATTACCATTGATGCTATCAACAAAAATGGTTATGGGGATTGGATAAAAAATAATATTACTATTGATGTTCATCAAATATTATTGGAGGTAATATCTAAGATATGTGAGTACATTTGTAGCAAAGGAAATAAGGTAGTGGATAATTTAGCTAATAGCAATATTGATCTTTGTCTTGATAAAAGTTAAATTTTAGAAGGAAACTATTTGTAGAAAAAAGAGGATATATCATACAATTACATAAATTAATACAAGATATACCAAAATTATTAATTCAAGATAAAAAATAATAATACAATCAAAGCTAAAACTATCTTATATGAGTAAAAATTAAAATAGAGCATTCAAGAGCATACTACATTAAGATTATCCACAAAAAGCAAAATCTAGGGAAAATATTAATGTAATTAAATAAACTACTTGAAGCCTAGGGCATCAAGACCATACCATTCATAAAATAATCATGATAAAATACTCATTTCTATTCAATATTTCTTGCTATGTCATTATAGTAAGAAATGAGAGATCACATCTAGACTATATATAAAGGGTACGATATGCCTAGGAAACATGGTCCTCAAGTGAAAATTCATGATCGTTGGCTACAAATTCTAGTAGAGCATCCTATCCTCCTTCATGGAGGGCAATGACGTAATGGTCGATGTATTTGGTTATACTTGCAAGGACAAGAGAGACATAAAGAGATAAAAAGGATCCATGTCATAGAAGCAATCGTGGTTGAAAGTTTGAGAGCAATTTTAGAAATAATAATCATCAGTAAATGAATGTATGGTGAGAAAATGAGAAGATGAAATGTATGTTTATAGTGGATTAAAAAAATATTTCTATTTTTGAATATAACTAAATTTCACTCTTTTAAGATCCATAAAATTATAGTCGTCGGTCCAAACATGTTGTTTGATCCCTAGGTGTAAAATATGCTAGAATCACAACCATACATTGAAACCCTAAAATTCAACTAACAACCATGATCCCTACTTAAAGTGGTGATATTTTCACCATTAATTTTTAGAATGCATGATTTGGGGGACACATGTAAACATGTCCCTTAATATCAACTCTATCCTTATTTCAATGTTTTGGAAAAGTTACCAAGCAAAAACATCCAAAAAAATGGTATAAAGGCAACAAATAAGTCAAGGAAGTGAACCAAAACCACCATGCAACAAGTATCATTGTTTTTCTACATAAGGAATAATAAATTTAGTCCACCCCTATCCCATATATAGGAGGACAAGCTTTTCATTATCTGCAAAGTTAGTTGTCAGTGTTTTTTTACAAATACAAGCCTAAAGATATGCCTTACACATTCTATATCTTAAGAATATAAAGAAGGCATTCACCTTTATACTTGGACCTTTCATTTAGATGGTGCAAAGAATGAGTTTGGGATAGGAGTTGTTATTTTTTTGAAATTTATAACTAGATTAATTGTTTCTATGGATTTCCACAAATTTTTCTAGCATTACCAATAATGTTGTAGAATATGAGGCTTTAATCTTATGAGCTCTTCAATGCCTAGCATATGAATGTTAAATACATCAGAGTATTATGGTATTCACAAGTTACGGTCTATCAAAAATTAGGTGAGTATATTGTCAAAGCCCCACATATAATCCCTTACCATCGAGTGGTAATAAGTTTAATCAATGCTTTTGAATCATTTTCCATTAGGCATTCCCCGAAGGGGGAAATACCAAGGCTAACTCTTTAGCTACTTTGGCTAGTAATTTGTACCACATAAAATATTATTGATACAAATTTTGTGGTAAACATGATCAACCTATTTTCCATTGACGACCTAATGGATTTGCATACAATCAAGGTTAATGCTATTGACTTCCAAGTTCCTATAGACAATCATTGTTATGGTGATTTTTATTCTTCCTTAATAATAAAACCTACCCACCTATAGCTAATGTCAAGCAATGGGCTTGTATTTATAGGAGAGAATTTTGATATATTATTCTTGGTGGGATATCATACTAATGTAATGTTGATGGTATTATCCTACAATACCTTATAGAGGTCAATGTGTCAAAATATCTCTTTGATGTCCATAGTGGCAACTATGAGAGACACTTTAGGAATTATTCCACATATCTTAAATTGCTAAAAATGGGGTACTTTTGGCCCATAAGGGAAGTTGATGATAATAACTATATAAAATTGTTAGCTTTTGATGCTATATATTAAAGGAAATGCAACCACAAGGTATAAAATGAGCATGCAATATTAAAACTATGATAATGATAATATATTAAGCATGTAAAAATCATGAGAAATTTCTATAACTACTCATAAAAAACCATTAATGAAAGCTCACAAAAATATTACATTGATAACAATGAAGGTCTCAAACTCTCCATATTGCATACATGCTCTACATTGTATCTACTACTATTCTACTTGATGTTATCTTCCTTCTCTCTATGGCTCTCTCTTGTTACTCCTATAAGAAGACCTATATATAGTGAGACATGACTCTTGGCCTTCCATATTCCTATGAATATTCATCTTCCTATTCTTAAGGACTCATGTACATGTGGACAACATGCACATTTACATCATTGCACATTCTAATAATCCTTTTGCATTTATTACATTGCATAAAGTAAATACTCAATTTCTAATATAAGAAAAACTCCTAATCTAAAGATGTACCCATGGTGCCTAGTGGTACATTGGCATGTACTAAATAATGTAATATATTCTAACACCCCCCTATATTACATTATTTGGGTATTGAAGACTTTAGTATTCAATATGGTCTTCATCCTGGTTTTGGAACTTGAGCTCTTATTTTCTACTTTCTTTATTTTGCTCCTTATCTATATCCTGATCAAGTAAATAATTAGTATCTTCATAAAATACTATTTTTGCTGAAAGTGCTTTAACTTAAGGTATAACTTTCCTCTTGCTACTTTAAAACCTCAAATACAGTGCTTTTAAAGACTTAATAATAAGCTAAATAATGAAATTTTATTGCACCAATATTGCATACCTTTTGATCTCCTTTTGTAGCTAGTTTTATTGGTGATTTGACTCACCTATTTGCTACCCCGAGTTTGTAAAAATTGCTGCTCTAAACTTGTTAATATTGCATCTCTATAACTCCTTTAACTTGCTGCCCACTCTTGCTTTAAATGCTTGAATCCTTCTCCTTTAGTTTGTTGTCCTAAACTCATCTAATTTGCAGCTTCCAATGCTACCTATTTCTCCTTCAACTATGTTGTCCAAGAGTGTGTATTTTTGTAGCTATAATGCTATCTAATGCTACCTTTAACTTCTAAAATTTGCAACACCTTTCCTTGACCAAATGTTATCCAATCCTCCTTTGCAAATCTGCTCTACTTTTCTCCAAAACGTAGCTTTATGTTACCTCCAATTTATTGTCCTATGACTCTTCAACTTATGCTATGAAAATCAATGATCTTCTCCTTTGCAAATTAGCCTTTAGGCCTTTAATGACAGTCTTCAATTTTCTCAATTTGGTGGCCTCTTTTTCAAATTCCTTCAATAGGGATTTTCTAGACTTCTTCTTTCTCCTTCCAACTTTTCTTGAGATCTCTTCTCTTGGGTCTTCAAAATATATAGCTTCTCAAGTCTTCAATCTTTAATCTTCTAGCTTCCAAATCTGGAAGTTCTTCAAAGAGAATTTTTTCTTGGGTCTCTTCCTTCTAGAGTTGCTTTCTTCTTCCTTCGATCTGCATTTTCTAGTCTTTAATATTTTGTAGGGACTTCTTTCTTGAGTCTCATATCTCTTCAATATTTAATAGGGTTCCTTTGGCCTCTTCCTCTTTTCTCAATCTTGAATCTTTGATTTGTTGCTTCAAGTACTGGATCAATTCCAAAGAATATATTATTCTTATCTATTGTAGGAAGCTTATCAACTTTCTTTGAATCAACTTTTCTCTGCAAAAAAGTATTAGAAAACGATAACAAAAATTATTTAAATCTAAATATAATAAACTTCACTAGTTGATTTGTCAAACTAGTGGAATCAATGCTGAGTCCTAGTCTTCACGAGTTTTTCTACAACTCTATAGAAAGACTAGCCAAAAAGTAATTTTAGAAATTCTGAAAATGAGATTTCCTATCTCCTCTCAATCTCTCTTGTGGCTTTCCCTATCTCCTATCAATCTACCTTGTGCTCTTATACCAGTGTTAGCTTTTGATGCTATATATTAAAGGAAATGCAACCACAAGGCATAAAATGAGCATGCAATATTAAAGCTATGATAATGGCAATATACTAAGCATGTAAAACTCATGAGAAACTTCTATAACTACTCATAAAACAACCATTAATGAAAGCTCATGAAAATATTACATTGATAAAAATGGAGGTCTCAAACTCTCCATATTGCATACATGCTCTACATTGTATCTACTACTATTCTACTCAATGCTATCTACCTTCTCTCTATGGCTCTCTCTTGTTACTCCTATAAGAAGGCCTATATATAGTGATACATGACTCTTGGCCTTCCATATTCCTATGAATCTTCATATTCCTATTCTTAAGAACTCATGTACATGTGGACAACATGCACATTTACATCATTGCACATTCTAATAATACTTGTGCATTTATTACATTGCATAAAGTAAATACTCAAATCCTAATCTAAGAAAAAATTCTAATCTAAATATGTACCCATGGTGGTACATTGGCATGTACCATATAATGTGATATATTCCAAAAAAAATCCTGTGATAAGTATTGATTTTATAAAGATAAAATTCATCCAATTGAGTTTTCGTGGCCTTTTCCCACTTGGGATATTGACCTTGCAGGACCTATTTCTCGTGTCATTGAATGGGCATAATTCATTATCACAACCACAAAATATTTTACAAAGGGGGTGGAAGCTATGTTGCTAAAAAATTAGATAACCCTTAATTTATTCAAATTTGTCCTTAATTAGATCATTGTCACTTTTCCATCCTATTTATGCTCATTTTATAATGAAACCTATTTAAAAGAAAAATAAAATGTAGGAATTGAATTCACAACTATGGATTCAACACCATTTTCCATGCCTTATTATCCATAAAGGAATACTCAAGTTGAGTATAGCAAAAACATTTTGGTAAATATTTTAAAAAGACAATTAAAGAATAAAAAAATATTGGCACTTAAAGTTACATCTTGCTTTATGGGTATATCATGTCAATATTGGGATGTTGATAGGGGAAAACCCATTTTCTTTTGTTTACGATACTAAACCAATTTTACAATTTGAGATTGAATTGCCTTACATATTTCTTTGAATAATTTGTTGAGTCATGATGAGTATCATCAAGAGTATTGAGAATATCATCTCATCAAACTTATGAAATACATCTATGTGCTCTTGATCATAATCCAACGTAAAAATCTCATATTTCCAAGTAATACAATAAGAAAGTTTGTCATCATAATTTCAAAGTCAAATATCTTATTCTCAAGCTTGATAATGTGCATAAAAAGCACAAGGGAAAGTTTATATAGAAATGACTTGGTCAATATACTATTAAAGAGTTGTTTGGATATAGGAAATGAAATTATAAATAATAAATGGAGTTGAGTTGGGTAACCCACCAATTCAATGCATGTTAAAAGCTCTTATATATTACCCCCTTTGACCTGTTTGTATGGTCTATATTTTATGAGTCCGCCTATTCATTTTGGTGCCATTTACTTTGTGTAATGGAAAATCACTACACTAGGAAAATCCTAACAAGAAGATGATTTTGAGAAGGCTACCACTTAAATATAATTATATAATAGTAAAATAAGGGGACTCGAGTACCCCACCATCTACCAAGAAGGTAATGATAGAATATCACCAAGAATACCACCAGGGAAGAACCTTTATCACAAGCTAAACCTCAATATCCTTATGCCATGAGGCCATGCTAACCAAATCAACTATATATCAACATCCTATACTAATTTTAAGTGGAAGCTAAGCCAACCACAACCATTAGTCAAAGTATCAAAGTCCTAGTGATAATTGAAATACCTCAAATTTTGGCAAGGTTTTTATCCATACAACGATTATAAGCTCTTCTCCTTAGAGAAATGAGACTATAGAACTAACTAGCTTCCACATCTAGTTGGAATTGCAATGGCTATCCACCTAGTCACAACTTCCTAGTGTAATTATGAGACAACACCAACTATAAACCTTGAGGAATAAAACCCAATGGTCATGGTGGAAGAAGAGGGACACGAGATGACCAAACATGAAACCGATAAGGCAAGCTCTTATTCCTTCCTCAAGAGGAGTTTCACACTTAATAATTTATGAAATCTAAAGCATATTATATATTTAAATTTGTGAAACCTATATAGACCAATAAATATTGTTGATCCCTATGAAGGTCACCCAAAAAATCTATCTCGAAGGAGCAAAAGAAATCCAATTGGCTAAAACTAAAAGATGAGGATGCCTTAGGTACATCTATTAAAGTAAAGGTTCTATAGTCTTGGTAATCACCAGAACTATAGAAAATAATGATAGGTGGGACAATGGCAAATGTTTCCTCTTCAAACTAGAGGATACCCAAAAACATAGAAACTAAAACCTTAATTAACACGTAAGGAAGAGCCTCACTAAAAGAGTTAATAGAACCATCAAGAAGATGCATTTATAAATCCCACCAAATATTAGGTAAAATTGAGGTGAGAAAACACACAAAAAAAACAATAGTCTAGTTTTGTTCTTGCCATCCTCAACAACTAAGATCAGTGCGTAAAGTGGTAGATGATACATTTAAGATAGCAACATAGAGGTAACCTAAGAAGCAACATTAGGATCAAGGTCTTTTATGAAGAAATATTAGAGCTCTAATCATAATAGATCTCCAATGTGTATGATCAACAAGGTTGCAAGAGGAGCCTACATCCCATAAAATCAACCCACTTGCAACATTTATGGCTATAAATCCAAACACCTCAGGATCATCCAAAAGGCCTAGGTAAGATTTTGAATTGGAATTTGAATTTCTTGAATAAGTTTTAGAGGGAAAAGTTTTCCATATTATCTTATAAATAACCATTCATTATCCATTGTAAAGAATAATTTTTTTTTTTGTATATACATCTAGTATCTAGCATTGTATGCTATTTTTCTTTCATTTTCTCTTCTTAGTGCCAGTTTGAATCAAACCTTGAATTGATTTATTGATAAGCTTCAAGACTCTTTCTCAAGCATAGATGTAATCCAATTATGTAAAATATAAGAAGCTATAAATATTTTTTCTCTGTCCTAATTCTTGTATATGCATGTTCCTGAAAGTTTACAAACACAAAGAATAAGTTTTAGAGGAAAAAGTTTTCATATTATCTTATAAATAACCACTCATTATCCATTGTAAAGAATATATATTTTTTTTTGTATATACATCTAGTATCTAGCCTTGTATGCTATTTTTCTTTCATTTTCTCTTCTTAGTGTCAGTTTGAATCAAACCTTGAATTGATTTATTGATAAGCTTCAAGACTCTTTCTCAAGCATAGATGTAATCCAATTATGTAAAATATAAGAAGCTATAAATATTTTTTCTTTGTCCTAATTCTTGTATATGCATGTTCCTGAAAGTTTACAAACACAAACACATAATATTCATCCATAAATCACTGTTCCTCATTACCAGGATCGTACACAGTCATCCTATAAGTTGATTCTCTAAGTTAATGTAGTACTCAAAAACCAGAGATAGAGCAAGTTTGGACATTCACAAGAGGAGACTTTGAGGTATTGTTGATAGAGACAGAAGTTGAGAAAATAGAACCACCAAGCGTAGAGGCAAGGTTTGACAAAGGAAAAGTGCAAGATGATGGATAATGGATGGTGAAACTTGAGAAAGCGATAAAAGAGTTACAAGAGAGTGCGGAGGACGGGAGTCAAGCACCAAAGCAACAGGACGTGAGGTCTCAGGAGGATAGACCAAGACCATCTCCCTCACATCAGCAAAGGAGGTCGCAAAGTGAAGACGCACGAGAATTTGGTCACCGAGTGGCGGGGAAAAAGAAAGGTACCTCAAATTGATACTTTTGATGACAATGGGAGTAAGACACCCCCAAGGAGGAATCAGAAAAAGATTCCAAATGATACCTCAAGTGATAGTGATGACTCTCCTAAGATGGCTAAAAGGGTAGCCAAACAAAGATGTCCACCATTTTTAGGTGAGGGTAAGGAAGACCCCACATGAAATATAGGGACTTGCGTAACCATTTAGAGAGAAAATGGTGTAGATAGACCTATGGATTGGGTAATCCTATTTCCTGCTACCTTGAGAGGATTAGCAATTGATTGGTATTTGAAGAGAGAAAATAATGTAGATTTTCAAACTTGGAATTAGATAAAGGAGAAATTCATCGAAGAATTTTGACCTCTAAAGGATGATGGAGACATTATTACAAAAATTTGCATGACGAAGCAAAAAGCCAATGAGGATGTGAAATCCTATAACCGTAGACTAAAGCAATTAGTCGATAAGATGCATATGCCATTGGCAGATGTTCTAGTAAAATAGTGGTTCATAGATGGATTACTCCCAAAATATAAGAAAAATATGAAGGCAGTACCATCAAAAATGTATGAAGAAGTGCTCAAGCATGCAAAGAATTTTGAAAGTGAATCAAAACAAATGTATATGAGAATTCTATCTCATCCCAAGTTGAAGGAATCAGATAGTGAAGAAGATGACACTATACATAGGATGATAGCATCATTTCGCAAGGATTTTGATAAATTCATGAAAGAACAAAAGGTCAAACCTGAGAGAAATGACATGTGGTGCACGAAATGCAAAACAAAGGGACATACAAATATAAAATGTACGAGGAATGATTATTATCATATTTGTAATGTGATGGTGCATGAGGTAATGCTATGTCCGTATAATGCAAGAATACGCCCACAAGTATTGTCAATCTAGGACTAAGAAGAGAAACCAAAGACCCAACGAAAAGGGTAACAAGTGACAAGTGGTAGGTACAAAAACATCAGATGATGTGGAAGATCAAACTAAGGTAATTGACAAGGAGGAAAAAGTTGTTTACATTATGATTCATAAGGAAGACCGATCATACAATGTCACAATTTCTAGGAATGGGGGCATTTTGCAAAAAAATGTCCTGCATCTCAAAGGCAAGAGACACTGTAAACAAGCACTACACACATGTGTAGATGGTGTGGTCCAGGGAACCACAAAGAAGAAAATTATCCAAAAAATATGAGTTCGAGTAACCCGTAGAATGTTTGTTATTTGGACATCGAAGTTCCTCAAGTTAAGGAGGAAACTCAAGAAGTTTTAGCCATGACAAGAAATCAAGCTAAGAAGGATAAGTATCCTGAGCCAACAAAATAAAAGCAACGTTGGCAAGCAACAAAGAAAATATTGCAAGAGGAAGCTGAGAAGATTAAACCAACAGAATCGAGAGCAGATAAGGAATTAAGAAAACCATCGGATAAAGAAGTAGTTGTGCAAAATCTGGCAGCACAGGTTTTTGATACCACGGTGGAAATTATAGTATCCAACCTCTTCGAAGATATTCCAACATTATATAAGGCAATGGTGGAAGAATTGCAAACATAGAAGGTGATGGGAGTATAGAGCCAACCAATTCAGGAAGAAGAGCGAAAAGATAAATTTATGGATCCAACTGTATTGATGATTGATGTGGGAAATAAACCTGCATTACTACATATGGAGATCTTAGGACACAAATTGACACAAGTTATCGTGGATGGAGGATCCAACATCAATGTGTTACCTAAGAGAACTTGGCTAGAACTAGGTACTCCATCCCTATGGGCACCGAGCTTCCAGTTATATGGTGCTGACTAGAATGGAATTGAGATAAAAGAAGTCTTAACAACATAAGTAATGATAGCTGAAAAAGAATTTGTCTTGGATTTCGTTGTGATTATAATGCAAAAACCTGCATATGATGCTCTCTTGGGGAGAGGTTGTCTACGAGTAGCCAAAGTTAATCACAACTGAGGAAAGAATAAACTCACTTTTAAGAAGGGGCAGCATAAATACATGATTAATTTAGCCAATCAAAGAGTTAGTGAAGATATAGATACAACTTATGAATTAGAAAATTCCTCAGAAGATGAAGGGCATAAACCTGATGAGGAAGGAATGTTGTACCTATATGAATGTAGCAAAGATGAAGCTTGATCTGATAGCAGACTTCTTCATTGGCAAATGGAGGAGTACAAAATATTTCAACCCAACTGCCTTTGTACTTAATCAGAGGAGGTCAAGAAAAAATAAGATAAACCTAAAGTTAGCAAATAACCAAAGAAGGAAGCAGCAGAGAAATGGAAATTTCCAAAAAGCTTTGCAGAGTATACAGTAGAAGATGCAGAGATTGATATAAGACCGACAAACCCTGATAACGTAGAAAAAGCTATGAGTGAATTGAAAAATATCAAATATGAGGGACCTCAGATAGTGGACATCAATCTAGGAATGGAGGAGGAACCTAGGTTGATTCACTGTGACGATGATTGGAATCCGGTATTGAAGGCAACAACTTTTAAGATATTCTTGGAATACAAGGATGTCTTCGCATGGACATATAAGGACCTGAAAGGAATTCCACCAGAACTATGCATCCACAAGATTACACTAATGCCTGGTGCTCAACTAGTAAGGATGAGACCATATAGAATGAACCCAAAGTATGCTGCATTAGTGAATGCGGAGATAGAAAAGATGCTGGAAGCAGGGATTATATTCAGGGTGACAAAAAGTGAATGGGTTTCACCTATAGTGATCACCTTGAAGAAGGAAATGGACAAGATCAAAACATGCATGGACTTTAGGAGTCTAAATGCTGTAACTATTAAGGATACCTTTCCCATTTCCTTCACAGATTCTATATTGGAAGAAGTTGTAGGACATGAGATCTATTCATTTTTGGATGGATTCTCGAGATACAATCAAATCAGCATCATCGAGGAGGATAAGCTGAAGACCACATTTATTTTGGAGAATGGCATCTATGCATATAACCAAATACCATTTGGGCTCTATAATGCCCCAAATATATTTCAGTGCATCATACTATATATATTTGATCAGCTAGCAATAGGGAACTTCAAAGTTTTTTGGATGATTGGTCCATTTAAGGGAAGATCAAGGATCATCTTCTTGCCCTTAGTGAATGTATGAGTAGGTGCAAAAATGCACAGATATCATTAAACCCAGGGAAATGTTTTTGATGGTACCATATGGGAAATTGTTAGGACACATTGTGTGCAATGAAGGATTGAAGACAAATCCTGATAAGATCCAAGTGATATTACACATGGAGGAACTATTTGATGTGAGTTCACTTAAGAACTTCCTTGGTTTGATAGGATACTATCGAAGGTTTATCAGGAATTATGTACATGTATCCTACCCATTAGATTCCTTAAAAAAAAAGAATATTATGTTCAGATGGATAAAGGAACATCAAGGAGACTTTGAGGAGTTAAAGGCTAAGTTAGTGAGTAGCCCAATTTTGGTGTTTCTTAATTGGGATAAGGAATTCCATATCCATGTTGATGCTTCAAATTTTGCAATTGGATGTGCTTTAGCACAAGAAGGACAGTTTAAGCTAGATCAACCTATTTTCTTTGCTAGTCGCCTTTTGTCAAGGCCAAAGAGAAACTATAGTACAATAGAAAGGGAAGCTTTGGGAATGGTATATGCCATTCAAAAGTTTAGGCATTACCTACTGGAAAATCCCTTTGCTTTCTATGTCGATCACCAAGCACTGTTGTACTTGATAAACAAATCGATGATTCAAGGATGAGTCAACAGGTGGCTCGTCACCCTTCAGGAGTTCGTATTCCAAGTAGTGGTGAGACCTGGTAAGAAGCATGTAATTGCAGACTAGTTGTCTCAGATACGATCAGGGGAGCCTACAAGAACTGGAGTTACTTGATGAATTTATAGATGCACAATTATTCGTCATCGACGTTGTTCCATCATGGTACAAGTTGGTTGACCAATATATATCCATAGGTGATTTGCCACAAGAGATGACAAAAACTAAAAAGAAGAAAATAATAATGAAGTCAACACCTTTCCAGATAATAGTAGGATTATTGTATAAAATGGGAAGTGATGGTATCTTATGGAGATGTGTAATGGATGAAGAAGTCAAGGCGACATTGAAAGAAGCCCATGCAGGCTTAGCAGGAGGACATATGGGACTAGATGCGACTACTAGAAAAGTATTACTAGTAGGGCTATGGTGGCCCACATTGTATAATGATGCAAAGGAGCATGTGAAAGCATGTGATACTTACCAAAGAGTAGGGAAGCCGATCAGGAGGGACTTTATGCCCTTACATCCATCACAACCACAAGAGTTGTTTGAACGGTGGGGATTGGACTTTGTAGGACCATTAAAAACATCTCAAAAATGGAAGTGTAGATACATTGTAGTAGCAATAGAATACCTAACAAAGTGGGTTGAAGCAAGAGCATTACCTGATAATTCAGCCAAAAGTATAGCAATATTTTTGTATGAGCAAGTAATCACAAGATTTGGTATTCCACTACAAATAACAAGTGACCAAGGGGGACACTTTGTTAACGAGATTATCAAGATGCTGAAAACATAGTTCAAGATTTTACATTCATTGTCTAGTCCGTACTACCCCAGAGTGAACGGGTAGGCGAAAGCGACAAATAAAGTCTTAGTATCTACTCTATATAAAACCTATGGAATAGAGGGAGCATACTGGGAGGAAAGGCTACCATCCATTTTGCAGGAATATAGAACAAATTTTAAACCAACAATGGAACATACATCTTTACAACTAATGTATGGATAGGAAGTAGTGGTGCCAGTTGAATTCTTGATACCAAGTTTGAGAGTCACGATAGAGCATCACTTGGGAGATCAAGAAAGTTTGGAGGAACGACTAATGATAGTAACCAAGTTAGACGAAAGGAGAGTCATGGCGCAATGGGTGATCGAGATAGCTCAGAAAATATGGAAGGCATGGCATGACAAGAACTTGAGGAAGTTGGAAATTAATATCGGTGACTTAGTTCTAAAGTTTAATAGGAAGAGGGAAATCAAGCCAGGTAAGTTGAAGACGTTATGGCTTGGTCCTTATAAAGTACTAGAAGTAATGAATAATGGAGCAGTTAATTTGTAGAACTTGAATGGGATAGAGGTACCCAAAACTATAAATGGCTCAAAGCTGAAGCCTTATAAGGTACAATGTTTATTCATTTACTTTAGAAGAAATGGAGCGATGAAGACGAACGTAATATCAAGACGAGGCTCATCGTGATCCAAGTCCATCATAGGAAGAATCTAATATGGGACTTGCATGCCTGTTTGTAGAAGGGGAGGAGACACAACTAATAGTTGAACAACAAGAGTTGACACCTTAAACTAGTGAAAGAAGAAGGATATGAGTACATGTTAGAAGGGTAGACGAGACCATACGAGAAGAAGAGGAGAGGGTTTCTCCAAGACCGAGTAGCTATCAACAGATAACACTATTACCTAGAACTACGACCGTGAGGTACCCATGGTCAGATAATAGGGAACTACCTCGATAGATTGAAGGATGGAGAAGGATAGGATTAACAGTGCACAATGAGGATAGAGTGGACATGTCCGAAATGGAAATTCTAGAGGATGATAAGGATGAAATTGTAGATGAGTAACTAGTCAGACTTTATCCATTGGCTCAGATTGGGCTATTACAGTAAAGGATGAGAACATAAATTCAGTAATTGAAAGAAGAGTACTAAACATTGCGGAATCACAATGCGAGGCTGAGGGAACAACTCATCCAGGAGTTGGATGATACCATACGAAGACTGGATGAACAACGAGAGGTTAGCCTATGAGAGGTTGAAGATGAATCTGAGAATATGGAAGGTTTAATTCCAAGATATGGGGGAGGAAATGAATGCGCAAGCTCAGGTTCACCACCCCCACCGAACGAGCATCCAAGGACAAATGAAGATGTAGAAGCTTTAGACATGACAAATTCCAGTGATGAAGGAATGTCATGGTTGGTAATACAACTTAGTACAGATAGTAGTGATGATGATGAGCTAGATAATCCTTATAATCCTCAAAGGGATTGCGACCCTCCAACTAGTGCATCGAGACAAGGGGAATCAAAGAGAATTCAAAGGGATAGATCCCGTATTGATACACAAGCTTATGCAATAGCTCATTAAGAAATAAGAAGACAAAGAAGGGAAGTAAGGAGATTGGAGAGAGTGATGAATTTGCCAACCGATTGGGCAAAATAGAGGGAAGACGGTAGAACTGACTCTAGCTCTGAGACAAATTTCTTAAATGTATATAGAGAAGTATTGGCAACATCATTTCCCCAAATATCCTTTGAGGAAAGAAGATGGAGACATCACTTAGTCCGTGCTAATAGAAGAATAAAAAATTTATGACAATTGTCACCCAATCAGAGTCGACTAGCCAATATTGAGTTGGTAGAAATTATTCCTGATAACCAAGGAACAAGAGGAGGAATTGCACTAAGACCTCTAAGACTCCAATATGGAAGAGGAGGAGGTAGACGACCAAAGAATAACTAAGATAATAATGATGTTACATTTAGAGGAGGTAGAGGAAGAGGAAGGTTTCGACCGCCTAATCCTAGATGGTCAGGAGATAATCCTTTAGCATGCATGAACTAGATAAGGGACCAATGAGATATACCAAGAGTGAGAGGCGTGTTACCAAATCTTGTAAGATGACGCACATGGGAACAACCACCCATAATTAGACAAGGACCTCAACGAGCGAGGGGTAATAGGTGATTACTCCAAGAAAAGGAGGAATCACCAATAGAGCAAAGAAGTATTATTCCAAGAGGAAATGGATGAGGTAGATACCCACATGGTAGAAACTTAGCTGGAAGAGGAAGGGTACACTTTGCAGAAGAAAGAAACCTAGGCCATCAACGAGTTCGATCGCCAAGTTTGGAGCAAGAATTGATTCACGAATATAGGTGAAGAAGTCGCTCAATGATAGCTGAGTGGTAAGGACACCACTACCACTAGATCAATCACCTGTAATGCAAGAAGTGGGACCACCAGGTGAGGAGACTCCAACTTGCCATTATACAATCCTAAATTGTACACATTATAGGGGAAGAGTTGAACAGGCAATAACATCACAGGTAAAGGTAAGCCAAGCAAGGGAACAAGAGGTACAAGAGGTTACCATTAATAGAAATTTTATGGTTGAACCTCCAGGTTAATATTCAGATGGGATCATACAAGTGAATGTCACTGTACGATTACCTAGAAGGTAAGTATAAATAGATTAGGATGAAAAAAAGAAAGAGAAAAAGAAAAAAAAAAGAAAAAGAGAAAAAGAAAAAGAAAATTGAAAAAATATGTGTCTTAGTTGTGAAAATCCCTTGGGATGCAATTAGAAAGGAAGAGGTTGAAAACCGGAAACGACGACCTCTTTAGAGAGAAAGAAATCTAAAAAATTTCTCTAAGTGCTTAGATCGTACAAGTGAAAATTGAGTTGGAAATTTATAAAATGGAGAGATCGTACAAATGAAATTGAAAAAATGACATGGGAAAATATATAAGAGGTCATGTTGTATGATTTAGATCACACACTGTACAATTTGGCCCATGTCGTATGATTTTCAACTACCCATTTAATGTGGCATGTGGAAAAAAGTAGCGGTTGGAGGAAAAGAAGGGGGAAAAAAAATAAAAATAAACTAACTGCTGAGTTGGCAATAATATAATAGAGGAGATGAAAAAGCATGCAATGTGGCACAATTTCAGATTTTCTTGACGGTTAGGGTTTCAGTTAGGGTTTTGAAAATTTCTTTAAATGGAAAAAAATTGACAATTTCACAATCATACAAGCAAAATTCAAAAATTTTCAGGAGATTGAAGGTGGAAAGCATGCAAATGAAGGATGAAGACTACATGGGCAATAAATATTCACCAGCATTCTGAATCTACAGATCCATTTTAAAATTTGCACCAAGGAGTTCTTTTCATGTTCAAAGAATTGACCCGGGAAAGAGAAAACTAGGGTTTTACTCCATAAAAAGGGGGGAATTCAAATTTGTCATAGAAATAATAGAAAATTATAATAGAATATGTTATTATACAGATTATGGGGTGAGGAATTTCTTTTTAGAGTCAAAGGAAGTAGAAATTTGTAAATGGGTTATGGAAATTGCAGAGAAATTAGAGATTTGAACCCTAAATTCGAAGGAATCTAGCAAGAAGCGAGCTGATAAATGTGTGAAAAGGTGAATGAAGTCCGTACAGCCATAAAAATACAACCAATATTCTATAAATTTGGAATAAATTGTACCAGGGTTGAAGTATTTGAAGAATTGCTACCGAAAAGCACTGAAGTAGTAGATCGGGGCAATACGACAAATGGATCGGTGAAGGATTTGAAAAAGGAGATAAAAATTTCTAATTTTTCATAAATTAGGGTTGGAAAAGTTGTATTGTATGATTTTAGAGGCAGCATGTATGATTTACAAGAAGAATAGTGTAGTTCAGAGGATTTTCAGGCCATATTTGGCAGTTTTCAAGAGATTGGACAGAATTGTACGAAATCATACAAATTCTAAAGGGGGGCAGCCATGAAGTGACATCGTACATAGTAATGTCACAATGTATTTGTAGACACCAAAACAGCACCAATCCGATTATGTGATTACAAGCACTGATCGCACCAACACACACAGCCCCTAGGGCAGCCCTCAGAGGTTAAACAGTGGTTCTAACCACTCACACAACAATTTTGCAAGTCAGAAACCAATTTGGCACCTTTTAGACACTTTATTGCTTATTCGTCCCACCCAGGGACGAGTGCAAATTTTACTCGTCCTACCCAGGAACGAGTGCTGACTGATACTCGTCTCACCCAGGGACGATTATAAGCGCTCGCTTCGGGGTGGGACGATTGTCAGGTTTGACCGGCAAAAAGTCAAATCTTGGCATATAAACAACTCAGAACTGCCACTTAGCTCTTCCTGCATGACATAGGAGTGCGAGTGAGTTCTTTTGACAACTCATATCTGCCAATTGACTTTCCCTTCATTGCATGGGAATGAGAGTAAGCTTTTTAAGACAACTCAGATTTGCCACTTAGTTATCCCTTCATTGCATGGGAGTGCAAGTGAGCTTTTCTAAAACACACAAAGACATGCACAGAGGCAGTTAAGAAGCCCTTGATCAAGAAGAAGTCTTCTCTTCACAAACAAAAGCATTCATGCAAAGAAACACTTTTGCATGTTAATTCAAAGAGACCCCTTGGGTCTATAAAATGGTGAGTTTCCTCACCCAAAGGAGATACCGAGCGAGAGCATTCCCGAGCAACGAAGTGCTTGTTAATTCACTTACTTGCGATTTGCGCCCAAACCCCAATCTTTTGACCACAATATTCTATCAATTTGACGACAACACATCACATCGGGTTTCGGACCCATCTCAAGCGGATTGGTGTCGAAGCAAGGTTTTATCCGCGGGTGGTTTGCCTTCGGGCACCTCCCCGCTTTACTTCATTTATAGTATTTTAGCTAGTTTCATGTTTATGCATTTATCAAGTTTTTAGTGCATTTAGATTCATTTCAGCTATAGTTAGATTTATCTTTTATTTTTCATACACAAGTGCTAACGATTCTTTGTTTGTTTCTTTGAACACAGATTTCAGGTCTATTGAAGGAGCAATGAGGAATCGACCTTTGTCAATGCAAGCAGCGACAATGTTTTGGTTCGCCCATTTTATATGTGGGCACGCGGAAGAAGGAATTCGAGAGACAAGTTGTAGAGAACAATATCTAACGCTCCTATCCCCTAAAAAGGAAGGAGACGTATTGTAACACGAATTGAAAAGAATATCAATAAAAAAAGGGCTACATTTCATATTGTTCTTATATCTTGTGTTCATTCATTTGTGTTCCTTCCTTTTAATACGATTTCGTTTAGTCTTTCCTTTTTGTTTTCGGAATCTCGTGTTTTCAATGGCGATCACGGTGGGACGACTGTCCTCTATTTTTTTAGGTTAATTTACTGATCTAAAATTGCTTGTTTTTACAGGTACCTATTTTTTAACCTCGGACTGTTATTCGTCTCTGCACGTGACGATTACAGAATTGGTACTCGTCTCACCCCGGGACGAATAAACTATTCGTTCCACCCTGGGACGATTACGGTCTGTTATTCGCTCCACCCAGGGACGATTATAATTTTGTGCAATTTTTAGAGCAAATCAGAGACATCCTGTTAGGCAGAGAAGAGGTAGGGGTTTTTACAGCTTCTGTCAAATTTTTGTTTTTCTGTTTTTTGGTTTTCAGTTTGTATGGCTTAGGGAAAGATTTCTTTTCGTTTGCCTGTTTCAATTTTGCACAATTAAAATGAACCCCACACATCACGAGGCATTTTAAACCAAGGCGTTGGTCGTAAAACCCCAACCCTTGAACAAGACCAAAGGTGGATTCCATTATCACTTTGGCTTGATATATTGCATCCATTACCTCGATCGCGACTGTTGCTAGACGTAAATCCTGATGAAAGCTGACCGAGTGTAGCTTGGGGTGATTCCCAGCACGCGAGGATAAGTCTTCTATGGTAGGTGTCATAAACAGAGCGATTCCCCTTTCGTACCGCCTATGTTCCACGTATCATCTGCTCTCACGTACCTATAGTCTCCCTCACGTAAGGGCGGGTATATAGAGAGGTTGGTATATCGGTCCGGCAATGGTATATTGAAGGGGCGACCATATTGGGAGTCATAAGAGCCTTCATACTTGCATTTAAACGTTTCACAAAAATCTTCAAAAACAAAACAAACAACAAAAACACACTAAACCAGATTTAGGGCACACTATTAATCTTTAAAAGAGATAATCATTGCTTGTGAGTGTGTATGCTATTTTTTTTTTTAGACCAAAAACATCATAAAAAGAAAATCACAAAAAGAAGTTTTGCATTTTTTAGGTTAGCATTATCATGGTGAATACTCGTAGCCAAGCCCAATCACGGGCAGAAGATGCAGAACATGCACCAAGAGAGACAACTCGTCTCCGATATAGCATTGAAGACTTAGCCATTCCGCCTCACCGACGGGGTACAACAGTTAGTTCACATCATGCAGAACATGGCTCTAGAGCCCCATCATTGAGGGGTACTCCAACCCATACAGTCATAGAACAAGGTTCTAGAGGTGCCTCAAGGAGTGGCTCTCCAAATCAGGCCTTCAACGGATGAGACTTTAGAACCCCTTCTATAAGGGGAACTCCTAAGCAACAAGAATCTTTTCAAGACAATAACTTATATATACCACCTGGTCAAAGCACGAAGCCTCCTTTTGAAGCTCATTATGGATGGCCTAGTGATGAAGCACTGTATAATGCTATGGAACAACAAAGGGTTCAAAAGGAAGGACCACATGATTTTGTGGTTCCTAATTTACCCCCAATTAATGTCGAAAATAGTAGACCATATCCAGAACGACAAGTCCTCCCAACAGGACAAGACAATTCTGCCCGCACTTTTTATGCATATCACAGAGAGAGAGAGAGGAGGATCACTACATTCCTCCAAGTCAGTTTCCAGTGCCAAAACGATGCACGTCTGCACCTGCATTATATCCAGATCCCTTATTGAGACCAGAGTTTCAAGTCAATGCGGCCAACCTCGACAGAGGGAAGCAACATATAGGAGTCTCAGAGTATTATGATCAAAATAGATATGTAGGAGAAGCATCTAGGCCTATCAAACAAGAGACAACAGAACAAAGTAACTTGGCATTTACACAACTAGCCGCCCGCCAAGCACAAATCATGCGGCTTCAACAAGAACAACAAGAATTAGAACATTTGTGTCGCCTTGATCAAGAGCGCATTCAGCGTCAGACTGCTGAAAGGTTTTACAACTATGTGACTGAGAAAGCCCCAGTCCCTCGTGCACAACAATCTGAGATGTATGTGAGGCATAATCCCTTAGCGCGAGACAGGTCTCCGCGACGTCAGCAAACATTGCCTCTTAGACCTCCTAGAACTGAGCGGGAGGCCATTCCTCGTGACCATGACGGGCATCCTCCGCGGGCACCCATCCATGTTTATAGGCCTAGGCCAAACACTCCTCAAGAAGATTATGAGGATTATTACCAAGAAGAAGAGCGGGCTGAAACGCCTTATCTAGGCAGAAGGGATGCTAACCATTTAGTCATTCAAAGGCCTCAAGTTCCCCGCAACCCACAGCAGGAACAAAATAAGGAGGAGGAAATTATATCCTCCGATGCCTACAAAGTGTTATTAGAACGCTTAGAGAATATGGAACTTAAGACTGGTGGGCCTCAAAAGCCTACCTTACGCCAACTTCGTAGTCATCCGATACATCCATCCGTGCCAGCACCTCCATACCCCGAACATTTCAAGCTGCCCCAGTTGGCACTCTTTAAAGGGGATGAAGATGCTCAAGAACATGTGACTCGATTTTTGAGTCAGTGCTTTGGTATACAAGACAATGATGCATTATTATTGAGAACATTCATAACCACATTCGCAGGATCTGCCTCGGATTGGTTTACCCATCTCCCGAAGCACAACATCTACAACTTAGATCAACTAGTTGACACGTTCCTAGAACGTTTTGCTTTCAATACAAAGAAAAAGACGTCACTCAGTGATCTAGCTAGCCTCAAACAGTATGAGGAGGAGTCTATGGTCGCATATGGGAATCGGTGGAGGACAGTGCTTTCAAAGTTGTCTTACCTCCCTCCTATGTCCGATTTAACTCAAATGTTCGCAAAGAGCTGTTTGCGATCGATCTCTGTGCTATTGCAGCTGCAGCAATACACCACTTTGGAAGAAGCTCTGGCGCAAGCTAGACGTATCGAAGAAATCAAGATACAGGATGGCAAAATTGCCAAGCCTAAGAAAAAAGAGTGGAACAAGAATACCAAAATAGGGAATACGCAACAGAAACCCGCCGCGGTCAATCAAGTTGCTATTAATGCCCCTACGCCTGCCCAAGAAACACAGCCTTCAAAAGCTAACTATCAGGCGGTGCCTCACAATAATTATGAGAAAGATAACAAGAAGCAAGATCAAAATCAGCAGCGTCGCCCAAAGCGACAGTTTACACCATACACTGAGTCTAGAGATTCCTTGTTTGACCGTTTGTCAGCGGCAAACTTGATTAATCTGCCAGATATTCCAACAATTGATCCTAATGCGCCAAAGCCTAAGGGCTACAGAGAGGATCTTTTCTGTAGATTCCATAGAAGGAAAGGGCATGACCTTAATTTTTGTTGGGCGTTTAAAGGTTTAGTGCAAGATCTCATTGACAATCACACATTGGTAGTGGATAATCCCATCGCACCCAACAACCAACATATGGGTGTTTTCAAAGATCCTTTACCCACACATGATGCACAAACAAAACCTCTACATGTCAATGAAGTGCAACAGAGTTACCCCATGGAAGGGTATGTTGGAATGATAAGTATTGTGACAAGAAACAAAAGACACCCAGGAGTTGTCCCCGCGACAGCCACTAGGGAAGCCTCATCCACGTCACAACACCAACCAAATCCTACACAGTTGCCCCCACCTAGACCAGTGGTCACGATTCGATCTAGACTTACTCAAAGTCTAAGGACCACATCGGCTAGGCTCTCCATTTATGAGCTTATTCAACAATCAGCGCCCCATCGGGAAGCTCTTATGGAGATATTAAAGGCGATTGAATTGCAACCCCATGAAGCGGATTCGTTCAACAATTTTGTGGGGCATGTCAAATAGTGTACTGAACCAGTCATTACCTTCAGAGAAGATGAGCTAAAAATGGTGACTGGCGATGTAACAGATCCACCCCTGCACGTTATTGCGCGGGTCAACGGGACTCCATACAAACGGGTGTTGATAGACACTGGTTCGTCCAGTAACCTTATTACAACCGCTGCACTGAAACATTTGAAACTACCAGCCTCTCACATTGCACCTTCTACTTATACCCTTCGAGCATTTAATGATACGATATGCTCGACAGTTGGCACAATTGTCTTGCCCATACAAGTGGGACAAAAGACCATTCATACGTTGTGCCACATTTTAGAAGGTGAGATGGCTTATAATATCTTACTTGGGCGGCCTTGGATCCGAGATATGAAATGTGTCCCTTCAATTGCTCATCAATGTTTGAAATATACATTTGAAGGACAAGTGCACGTGGTCCCCGCAGATTTGGAACCTTTTAAGTATTGCAACTCAGTGCAAATCATGCCGCAGTCAACCCTTCCTTCAACGCACGTGGATTTCCAGTTAAATCCATCTAAACGGGGTTCGACTAAGCAAGAATCTTCATTGCCAACTCAATTACATTCCCAGGCGGGTTCATCTTCTTCATCCTGTCCTCCCACAACGACGCCACCTACGGTGGCCACACCAACGGACAAAGGAAAGAAGCCCCTAGAAGCAGAACCACCTCTCGTTTCCAACATCTCTACAGAAAAGACGCCTAATAGAATGGAAGCTGAGACACCTAGTTCACCCCACATGGAGTGGACTCAAGGAGAACTCCCATTTGACCCCTCTCAATCGCCAACGATTACTGTTGAGATGTCTAACACAGGCATGGGGGAGTATATAGTGCGCAATGTTGTTGCAACGCCCACACTTCAGTCTATGCAAGACATGGGAAGACCTCGACTCCCCATAGGCTCCGTGGTTCCTTTAGGCTACCCACCTAATCAGACAAACTTCATTTTTGGGGGCCTGGATCATGGCGTTGAACCTTCCCGACAAGAAGAGGAAGATGAAGATCCCTTTGTGGAAGATGTCAACTATCTGGCTAACCCAGACTTCGCATTAAGATATCTTAGCCAATGCAATTGGCATGGATACGGGTTAGGTCGGTATGAACAAGGAATGCGTGTTTTGTGTCAACCAAGATACCAAATGCCCTATGATAAGTCAGGAGTAGGGTTTAATCACCCTTTGCCCCTCGACATCTTGGTCGAAAACATGCAAGGCCTAGGGATAGGCAACAAGGATGGGTTGGCATCAGATCCATATGCTAATCCAAATACAACTTATACATTAGGGGATTATTTCCCATTGCAAACAAATAACCTTGTTGACCTCAACAACCCTTTCCCTACGGCTGAACAAGGAGAAACCTCATGGACTCACCCACAAGGGGAAGATGGACAAGACCAGGAAGGGTCTTCTGAAGATGAGTCGGAGGACGATCATTCGCATGACTATCAAATGAATGACGATCAGGAAAGCTTCCTGAGGATGTTCCCATTGAACGATCCTAGTGAGCATAGATTACAAGATCCTTTGGACATAGATGACAGGTTGGAACACTTACACATAGATCCGCGACCTAGGAGGCACTTCAACCTGGCGCAGTTATAGCAATTACTGCATCTGCCACCCCAGGAATACAACGGACATCTTCTGCCTGGAGACCCTATCAACTCATCAGTGTCTAGGGCGGACCCTGTTTGCAGGACCGCATATAGGGCTGATCCCTTTGTGCCAGTGCCTACAGAGCCAGATCCAAAGCACCACGAACATCCAGAATATCAGAGTTGTCACATTTGCGGTAATGGAGATTACAATCATTTCATTAACATGGTCTCCATTGATTTGACCGCCCCCATCCATGATCCAGCCAATCCAACATGATTATTGCATCTAGACATAGAAGCTATTGATTGGGATCGCGCTGACACACCACCATCTCCATCAGAGTATTGGCCTTGCGGTGGGATGTTTCATTTCACTCCAGGACAAACTCAGGATGTCTTCCATGCTGAAGAGGAACTTGAGGTTCCTAATGACGATCTTAATTCAGCAAACGATATCCATCTGATCCCAATTCCACACCAGTTGGAAGACGGATCCCATATGTCAGTTGAAGCAACGACTGATGTAGACATCGGCACAGATCCAATGAATCCACGGATTCTCAAGTCGGGGGTAAGTCTTTCCCCCGAAGAGCGAGCCGATTATGTTGCCCTTCTTAAGGAAAAGAAGGAAGTTTTTGCATGGTCATACAAGGATATGCCGGGACTAGACCCACAACTAGTCACGCACAATTTAACGCTTGATCCGACAATCAAGCCAATAAAGCAAAAACTACGCAAGATGCATCCAACAATGGCCTTAATGGTAAAATATGAGTTGCAAAAGTTGTTGGATGCTCAGTTTGTCATCTGTGTGGATTATCCGCCATGGTTATCTAACATGGTTCCCGTCAAGAAGCCCGACGGGAGGATTCGCATATGCACTGATTTTTGAGATCTTAACAAAGCGAGTCCTAAGGATGATTTTCCCTTGCCAAGCATCGACGCGTTGGTAGACGCTACAACGGGCCACGAAATGCTTTCCCTTATGGATGGTTTCTCAGGATACAATCAGATTCGTATTAATCCTGAGGACCAACTAAAAACGGCATTCACAACGCCTTGGGGGACATTTTGCTATAAGGTCATGCCTTTTGGCCTTAAAAATGCCGGAGCTACATACCAACGTGCCATGACATACATCTTTCACGATTACATGCACAAAACTTTGGAAGATTACATGGATGATTTGTTGACCAAATCTCTTTTGCGCACAGATCATATCGATGACTTGAGCAAGGTCCTTGATCGCCTCATTGAGCATAAAGTCAGATTAAACCCCAAGAAGTGCGTCTTTGGCGTCACCTCTGGAAAACTCTTGGGTTTCATAGTCTCCAAACGAGGAATTGAGGTTGATCCAAACAAAGTCAAGGCAATCCTTGAAATGCGTCCCCCAACCACCATCAAGCAGCTCAAGAGTCTGCAGGGAAAGGTTGCGTCGATCAAGCGCTTCATAGCGCAATTATCCGACAAATGCCGACCCATGAATAAATTATTGCATAAAGGGGTCACATTTCATTGGGATGACGAGTGCCAGTCAGCCTTTGACGACATTAAATAGTACTTGGCTTCGCCGCCAGTATTGGCACCACCCAGACCAGGAGTGTCGTTCTATTTATATATCTCAGCCACTGAGGTGGCACTGGGCGCCATGCTGTCCCAGAAAAATGAACTTCATCGAGAACAGGCTACATACTATCTTAGCCGCACCCTGGTCAGTTATGAACTTAACTATGCATATGTTGAAAAACTTTGCTTGGCAGTGGTGTTTGCTACCAAAAAGCTACGCCACTACATGCTTAGTAATAAGACGTATGTTGTGTCTAAGGAGAATCCATTGCGATACATGATGAGTCGTACTTATCATAGTAGCCGCACGGCGAAATGGATCATGTTGTTGACGGAGTTTGACATAGAGTTCATTGGACAGAAATCTATAAAAGGTCAAGTCATCGCCGATCAACTAGCTGAGGCTCCTCTTGAAGACGATCAGCCTCTGACTTTTGAACTACCCGATGATGGGGTCTTCCATGTTTCATAGTCACCAGATTTTGATGAGCCTGAGTCACAGGCTGACATAACCCTATTCTTCGATGGTTCTAAATGTGAGCAAGGGGGTGGTGCGGGAATTGTATTCTTCACTCCGCAAGGCGCTCCAATGCCCTTGTCTTTTAAATTAGACTTCCCGCTAACCAATAACAATGCAGAATACGAAGCCTTGCTCATAGGTCTTCAGACAGCAATCACCATGAACATTAAACGATTGAACATCTTTGGTGATTCGCTGTTAATTGTCAACCAAGTAAAAGGGATATACCAATGTAAATGTCCAGTTTTGAAGTCTTATAAAGCCCTTGTGGATAAATTCTTGGCACAATTTGAATGGTATGACATCGAGGCACTCCCTCGATCATCAAATCATTTTGCGGATACTATGGCCTCCTTGGGGTCACTTATTCCGCAAGACCCTTCTGGTGAAATGACAACCATTCAGGTTAAAACATTATCGCAATCTGCGATGGAGCGTGCAAGCTCTGATTCGACGCCAGAAATCCACATGATCCAGATTGAACCATCTCCGGATAAGTTCTCTCGAATTCGAGATTGTTTGATTAAAGCCAACTCGGGGGTCCTTGTTCTCCCCGGCCCCTCTTGCTAGCAACACCACGTTGTTTTTACAAGTTCTTTCCTGTTCAGCTTTTGTTCGGGATAAACTTCAAAAGGGATTGGCCGTTCATACTATCGAGGTTTCTGATCAGCAAGACTGGTATACACCCATTCGGGATTACCTCAAGCTAGGTACTCTCCCACTTGGATTGACACAAGCCGCGAAAAGATCATTCAAACAGAAAGCGGCAAAGCATGTCTTGTTAGGAGACATTTTGTATCGTCAAAATTATGAAGGAATCCTCCTTCGTTGTTTGGACCAGAAAGAGTCCGCTTGGGCGATCACCCAAGCTCATGATGGTACATGTGGTGGCCACTTCAGCGGTATGGCCATCGCAAAGCGCATTCTTCGCATGGGTTATTATTGGCCATCTTTAGAGCGAGATTGTTGCGCATATGTGAAGAAGTGCGTGAAGTGTCAGCACCATGCTAATTTGACACACGTACCTTCTCAGGCCTTACAACCGATTCAATCGGTTTGGCCTTTTTCGTAGTGGGGCCTTGATCTAATTGGAAAGATCTCCCCTGCATCGTCTGGTCGTCACACGTTCATTTTAACGGCCACAGAGTACTTTACCAAATGGGTGGAAGCAATTCCGTTGACCACTACGACTGGAGCCCGCATTGCGGAGTTTATTTTGCATAACATCATATGTCATTTTGGTATTCCATCCAAAATTGTCTCGGATAATGGGACACCATTCAAGAATAAAGATGTGCGTGCTTTGATCACAAAGTACAAGATTCAACATAGCTTTTCCACACCCTATTATCCGTAGGCAAATGGGCAAGCAGAGGCGTCAAACAAAATGCTAGTCGCCATTCTCAAAAAGACAGTTGCAGACAATCATAAAGACTGGCACATTCAGATCCCGCTTGCCCTATGGGCTTATCGCACCAGCATTCGGACGCCCACTGGGGCAACTCCATTTTCGTTGGTGTATGGCTCCGAGGCAGTCATGCCTTTTGAGTTGGAGATTCCTTCCCTACGCATTTCAATGCAAGAGTTCATCGATGATGACACTGCACGGCAGGCCCGGTTAGATCAACTGACGTTGCTTGACGAACGACGCGTCAATGCTCTCGAGCATTTGCGTATCTATCAAGAGCGACTTAAGAAAGCATACAACATGAAAGTCCATTTCAGGGAATTTCAGGTTGGTGACTTGGTCTTAAAAGAGAACCAGTAGAATTCTAATTTGCCGTCCCATCTACGGGACAAGTTTGCAGCAAACTGGTTAGGTCCTTACATCATTGACAGTAGAATAGGACCCGAAACATACCGGCTTGCCTCTCTTGAAGGAATCAAGGAAGCAGAACCCTTGAACATCATTCATTTGAGGCCATTTCACAGCTAGAGAGCCATAGTCCAACCAAAAGCTCCAAGGATTCCCACAATCGCTTGGTCAACCCAAAAGCTCCAAGGATTCCCACAATCGCTTGGTCAACCCAAAAGCTCCAAGGATTCCCACAATCGCTTGGTCAACCCAAAAGCTCCAAGGATTCCCATAATCGCTTGGTCAACCCAAAAGCTCCAAGCGTTACCACAACTGCTTGGTCAACATAAAAATCAAAAATCACAAAAACAACTGCATTTCAATTCCATGCATCCTCATCAATACAAATCAAACTCACAAAACTAATTGCATTTCAACTCCATGCATCCCCATAAAAATCAATCAAAATTACAAAAACAATTGCATTTTAATTCCATACATTCTCATAAAAATCAAAATACAAAAATATAGGTTCCATTAAGCATTGCATCCATACATTGCATACTTCGCTAGGTCATACAAGTCAAAAGCACCATAGACTGTCATTATTTGGCAACTCCATCATTTCCACCTCCGATCCATTTTCATAAACACTTACATCTCACATATCATCCTTTTATTTTAGCATCGTCCGTGTCGCCTAATGTATATAGGGTTTTCGTCATTCAGATGTCTTTAAATTTCTAGCCAAAAACTGTACACAGTTAAGCAGATTTTACATGGGAAAGTTTTACTTGGATCCCACCTTGGTACGTAGCATCCCAACACAAATTAACACACATAAAATAATTCCTAAGTTGTGTGGACGAAAGATGAAACCTGCACCGTAATCCCGGCTACCATAAGCGAAACGGCTATCTTGCTTATCCCCCTGTGCAATTGACCCTAGAAATGCTGAGAGTTGGCAAAAGGACAAGCTTCCTCCCTACCCAATTCCCCATGAATCCCAAGTTCTCAAAAGTTGCAAAAACATCAAACATTTGCAAAACGTCAAAACACTAAAATTTGACATCCTACAGTGCACACATCAAAAGGCACAAACAATAGTGATTCTCGTCACTCCATATTTCAATCCCTTGCTCCAAAAAAAAAAAAAAAATCAATAAAACAAAAATAAACAGTGATCTTATCACTATAATGAGCAAGTATCCCCATACCCTTGAAGAAAAGAAGGGAGTCGACCTTGAATCCCTGGAATTTTCAGCATTTCGACAGGTCATGAGGCAAGCTTCGGTACCGGTTTGGTTGATAGCCTATCATCCACTGGCAGTAAACCTCCCGCATGACGATATATCTGTCACATTAACTTGTGTGCCGATCAATGTTTGCATGTGGATGAGCTAGCTTATGGTATCCTAGATAACATCGCAGACAAATCTGACTAAATACAATACAGGAGTTAGTGGAGCTAATTAGGTGATCCTCAGTACAGGTTCGGTTGAAAGCCCATCTGGCACTGGCGGTATCCTGATGAATAACACATAAACGAACTCAATTGCACACACAGGGATGTGAAATAACTTGGTTAAATTCAAGTCAGATTTAGACCTTGTTCCAAAGTCCTGCGAGATAAATGTATAGTCTTGGCTAGTTAGTTAAAAATATCTGCATCTCAGAAAAGCTTAACTACATTTTCCAACAACCGATACATTTCATTCCATACCTCACCATCAAAAAAATAGACAAAATACAAAAACAAAGTTTTCATATGCACAAGCATTCCACAAAGTTATCTTATTACTATAGCAAATCACTCCAATTTTGTACAGTATATGGTGCATCGACAAATCATCCACAATTCATTTCATTCATTCTATATGCATACATCATACAAATTAGAATCATCACATTCATAATCGCATATGCATACATCAATGTAAAAACATGTACATAAAAATAAATCATGCAAAACAGATAAACACCAAAAAGAATCATCTTGTATATATATCACAACAAAATTGCCCGTAGGCTACAAAACTGGTCCTCAGACCTCCCTCCCATCATCCAAAATCCCAAAATCCCCAGCCTAGGGCGTCGGCCACCATGATCACGCAGGATCGGTGCGACGAGAGCTACCCCCTACGGTATCCGTCCTCTGAGATCTCTCAGGGCGACTGCTCGCCCCTGCATCCCGCCCACTCGCGCCTCCCTCATCTCGCCGTCGATGACGGGATGATGCCGACTGCTCCGTCCCGTTGTCTCTCGTCCTGTACGACGAGCCACTGGCCGGAGGCTCTAGTATTCGCCCACCCAGGCGGATAATCTCACCCTCCATCTCCGACCGATGCCGCCCCCACGCGGCCTCTCGTCGCCCCCAATCTGCCTCCCGTCGCCTCCAATCCTCTTCCCGTAGCCTCGACTCCGCCTCCCGCCTACGGTAATACGTGATGGCGTCGTCGCGCTGTGCTAGCTGCACCCGTAGGAGATCTCTCTCCCGTGCAGCATCTGTATCTCCCGCCTGCTGGTGAGACGCAGCCACTGCGATCCCCTACCCTGCCAACTGTGTCCGTAGGAGATCCCTCTCCTGCGTCATCTCTGCCAGCTCTCCATCCCGCCTCTGCAACAATCCCGTCAAACGTGCTACCTCAGCGCGCAACCCTGCCTCTGTCTCCCCCGAGCCAGCCGGATCTGACGCCTCCTGCATCTCCGGCTGCTCCTCCTCCCCAAAGTCATCTCCCACCTCTCCACCTCCACCATCTCTACATCTGCAGGTGCTCCCCAACCCTCTCCTGGTGCCTCTGCACCCTCTTCGCCTCCCGCTGCCTCCTCTCCTCCCAAGGGCCCCTCCCCTCGCCACTGCCGTAGCGTCCACCACTCCTGATATTCGGCTGTCACGCCGACGTCATCAACATCCGGAATGTCCAACACAACATCTGACTCCTCCCCTAGTGGCTCGAGGATCGGCGCCGCTAGGGTCCTCTCATCACTCCGGTGCCGGTAGGCTACGGGCTCCCCAGGCAACCCCTGAGGTACCCCAAACTGTCGCGTCACTCGGAGGTAATGGAAGTACTCCTGCTCTGTCCCATGTCGCCCAATCACCCATCTCCCCCTTCGAACCCGTCGAAGCCAATCCTCCGCCTCTGGCCATGCGGGACAATCCCGATATGGCCTCCATACCACATCCCCGGGAGTCAGTCGTGCAAAGGCATCTCTGTAATGGTCGACGTCTCCCGTGAACCGTCGACTGTGCCCTCGCTCCTCAGACCGATACCATAGCGCACCATACCCAATGTCCCTATCCACCATCTCCGCTCGGGTAGTCCAGGGCAACCCTCGTGGTCGCTCTATGGCTATGTGCTGCCAGGCCCAGCACTGCAATAAAAAACTGCACCCCAACCCCTTTCGCCTCTGACAGCGGACCTCGTACAACTCATCATATAACTGCGCTAGTAGCGTCTGGCCCCACCTCATAATAACCGGCTCTGTCATCGGGCAATCCACCAACTGCCATACTACCTCCACTAGGTTCCATGGGAACCTCGCTCCTGATGAATCTGGCAGGAGCATGTTGGAAATGAGGCTCATGAGTACTGCATGCCTCACTCCCAACACTCTCCTCGCGTACCACCACCGTACCAGTATCCCCCCAATCTGACAATCCAGCTCCGCCCTCTCCAACGAGGTCATCCCATCCCCCTCCCCTCCGTGTCCAAAGTACCGTGTCAGTACCGCTGTCCTCTGGCCCCGTGGAGTCGTCCGAATGGGAACCCCGTCTATCGGAATCCGCAAGATCCGATACACGTCCTCCAAGGTGACAGTCATCTCCCCTGTCGAAAGATGGAAGGTGTTCGTCCGAGCATCCCACAGGCCAATCAATGCTGTAATGTACGACCGATCTGCCACAACTGCATCCAACCGAGCCACATGCTTGAGCCCTAAGGCATCAAGCCACTCCCAGTCATCATCAGTCAACGCCTCGCGGGCATTAGAAAAAATGGTCGGCACTCGATGTCGACTCTTCACCACCTGCACATCACAAAAAAAAAAAAAACAACAAACATCAAAAACATGCATCACATCACCATCACATGTACAAAAATGCATAACTATACCGTACTATTTTTCATTCACATGTACATCCAAAACTTCAAAAAAAAAAAAAATCATTTATTTTGCATCTTTAATTTCATCCAAAACAATAAAAATTTGACATGGTTTCCCTACGGTTTTACCTAAGTTTACCATTTCAACCAAAAAAAATTCATCTTTAATTTCATCCAAAACAATAAAAATTTGACATGGTTTCCCTACGGTTTTACCTAAGTTTACCATTTCAACCAAAAAAAATTCATCTTTAATTTCATCCAAACCAATGAAAATTTTTGACATGGTTTACTTACGGTTTTACCTACGTTTACCATTTCAACCAAAAAAAAAAAATTCATTCATTTTCCATTTTTAATTCCATAAACATAACATAAAAATATGAGTGTGGTTTACCTACGGTTTCGCCCTAAGTTTTACCATTCACATAGAAAAACATTTTAACCATGGTTACCCTAGGTTGTTACTCTAAGTTTCATTTTGGGTTTATCATCCCCTTCATCCGGTTTTTCATCTAAGTTTCCATAGGTTTGCATCCATGTTTCCTTTGGTTTCATTCATTTACCTTTAATTTAATTAAGTAGGGTTTCGTGTTTTCATAAACGTAAAACAATAAAAACACATTTGCATTTTTTTTGAAATTCACAATCGAGGAGATAGTGCACTTACTGGTCTCGCCTCGGCTCCTCCGCTCGACGACCCGGTCTGTGTACTCATGGTGGCTAGATAATCCGGCAGCGCTTCGCGTCAGAAATCTACCTCCTCCTCCCAGAGCTCCAAATCGCAATCGATGAACAGTGCAAATGAACCAAATCCGTCATTTTCGCATATTTATAGTTTTTGTTTGCTGGTAATCGTCCTTTATCGGGACGAGCGCTTTTCAGCGCGCTCGTCCCACCCCGGGACGAGTATCCTCCGAGGCATGCTCGTCCCACCCCAGGACGAGTAACATCACGACAATCGTCCCACCCCGGGACGAATAAAAAAAAAAATTAAATTAATTTAAAAACAACCACAACATAAAAATGACCAATGCTAACAAAACCAAAAATAGGTCAACACAGTCGGAGAACTGCTCGAGCATGCTTAGCGGTAAACCATCTAAAGGCACCCTTGCACACGTCATCTTGGGTCAAGCGACTCGTCGCTTTTCTCATGTCGGTCATTCCCTCATCGATTCGTCGCTTGAGGGGGTAGTCACACTTAGTTGCCAATCAACAACATTATACCTAGTCTTGGAAAAGACACGCATTCAAAGGATCATTGCAAAAGACAATCGCGCCCCTGCTTGGGGCAGCAAACAAGCAATCATCACAAACTGATCATATACTTAGCATTTGTGAATCATGAACTCAAGGTTCCCACAACAAAAGGTTGCGCCCTTTGCCTATTCATGACTGATCAATGCCTAAGTTCAAGTAATACCTCACCGAACCAGGTTAATGCTTGATTTAAGTTCCTTAGCTCGTCAGAAGCAAGGATTCAAGAATGCGTGCCCTTTCCATACTTGGGGCATCAAGAGTTGGTTAGGTTATTGAAAACCTTAATCATTAGTGCTTTGGTTATATTTTTGCTCAGCGCTGCGCCTTGCACAACGCTTCCCAAAAAGGGGCATCTGTAGACACCAAAACAACACCAATCCGATTATGTGATTACAAGCACTGATCGCACCAACACACACAGCCCCTAGGGCAGCCCTCAGAGGTTAAACAGTGGTTCTAACCACTCACACAGCAATTTTGCAAGTCAGAAACCAATTTGGCACCTTTTAGACACTTTATTGCTTATTCGTCCCACCCAGGGACGAGTGCAAATTTTACTCGTCCTACCCAGGAACGAGTGCTGACTGATACTCGTCTCACCCGGGGACGATTATAAGCGCTCGCTTCGGGGTGGGACGATTGTCAGGTTTGACCAGAAAAAAGTCAAATCTTGGCATATAAACAACTCAGAACTGCCACTTAGCTCTTCCTGCATGACATAGGAGTGCGAGTGAGTTCTTTTGACAACTCATATCTGCCAATTGACTTTCCCTTCACTGCATGGGAATGAGAGTAAGCTTTTTAAGACAACTCAGATTTGCCACTTAGTTATCCCTTCATTGCATGGGAGTGCAAGTGAGCTTTTCTAAAACACACAAAGACATGCACAGAGGCGGTTAAGAAGCCCTTGATCAAGAAGAAGTCTTCTCTTCACAAACAAAAGCATTCATGCAAAGAAACACTTTTGCATGTTAATTCAAAGAGACCCCTTGGGTCTATAAAATGGTGAGTTTCCTCACCCAAAGGAGATACCGAGCAGGAGCATTCTGAGCAACGAAGTGCTGTTAATTCACTTACTTGCGATTTGCGCCCAAACCCCAATCTTTTGACCACAATATTCTATCAATTTGACGACAACACATCACATCGGGTTTCGGACCCATCTCAAGCGGATTGGTGTCGAAGCAAGGTTTTATCCGCGGGTGGTTTGCCTTCGGGCACCTCCCCGCTTTACTTCATTTATAGTATTTTAGCTAGTTTCATGTTTATGCATTTATCAAGTTTTTAGTGCATTTAGATTCATTTCAGCTATAGTTAGATTTATCTTTTATTTTTCATACACAAAGTGCTACCGATTCTTTGTTTGTTTCTTTGAACACAGATTTCAGGTCTATTGAAGGAGCAGCGAGGAATCGACCTTTGTCAATGCAAGCGGCGACAACGTTTTGGTTCGCCCATTTTATATGTGGGCACGCGGAAGAAGGAATTCTGAAACAAGTTGTAGAGAACAATATCTAACGCTCCTATCCCCCAAAAAGGAAGGAGACGTATTGTAACACGAATTGAAAAGAATATCAATAAAAAAAGGGCTACATTTCATATTGTTCTTATATCTTGTGTTCATTCATTTGTGTTCCTTCCTTTTAATACGATTTCGTTTAGTCTTTCCTTTTTGTTTCCGGAATCTCGTGTTTTCAGTATTATTTTAGGTTATAGATGTACGATTTGGAGAAGTTATGACAGTTTGAATACTGGCGGGCTGAAAATTGAACTGCAAGGAAAGAAGAGTAGTGTACTATCTAGAGGCAACCGATGGAAGGGAAATCATACAAGAGAGGTTATAAGGGTATACTGTATAATTTACAGTAGATTGTATGATTTCAAGACACGTTTTATTACGAAAAACAATGATGGTTGGATAATACCTTAACTGAAGGTATGGCGGAAGAATGATATCGAAGAAAGAGTTTAGATGTCGGTTAAGGTGGATTGTAGCCAATAGGATGGAGAGATCACCAGGTCCATTGCATGAGATAGAGGCATACCCACGACAACACCAAGGGTGACAGTATCAGTCCCACGATTGGCATGGTAATCATCCTTGGAGGAGAAGAGGATATAGGCCATGGAGGGGACAAAGACATTGGTGGGCGAACTTGAGAAGAACACCACCAAGGCATCGGGAGGAAGAAATGGCACAAGAAAGAACCTCGTGGAGGGAATTGAGAAGTGAAGTTCATCTACCAAAGTAGGAGGAGCATCTGAGTAGTGGATAAGAAGAATGTCAGGTGGAGGTGACAAATATTACATTCGTACAACATGGAGCGGATGCATGTAGGAAGTGGTGGAACGATAAGAAGAATAGGGATCATCCTTGGAGGAAGACATTTGAGGATGCTCATGTGGCGGTTATTGCACAAATTTTGCCATTCCATAGATCATTCTTCCAGAACTACCTATTACAGATAGTTCAGGCGTAAAACCCTGTGACCCAAATTACCTATGTCAATGTGGGCAAGAGGTCAGTGAAGGTGGATATTTTTGTAGAGATATTTTCAAAGACATTTGGCTTGCTGGAAGATAGTATGGAGATAGTAAAAATATTGGTATACCCAATAGAGGTATACCGTATCATCACTGCTATGGCCACTGTCAAATCACTGACGAAAGTGAAGATCTCAGGTGTAGGAACATGTGGAATAAAATAGAGCCAGTTGAGAGGATAACATTGGGCGTGTGCAATGAATACAGTTATGGCTCAACTGTCAAGAGATATAAGGGCCATAGAAATGCCAATGTGGATGGCACAATATGCATAAGGTATTACCAAGGAGATCCAATATGATTGGGCTACCTTTTTGGAAAGGAGAATGCATGAGGCACTGATAAAGAGGCCAAAGAATTTTGGGATGACTTTCCATGCTATTGGATTGTTATTGAATGTGGTCACAGAAGCAAGAATGCAATTTCCAGGATTAATGCCACCCTGAGAAATCAGGCCAGATCAACCGATAATATTGAAGTGGGAAAAGTTAGTACCAGTATCAAAAGTGACTCCAAAAAGACCTTGAACAAGGAGTGAGCGACATATTAGTGAATCTTAAGAAGAGAGTACTCTGGAGTAGGATGCTAATGTGCATCATAGGCAAAAAATGCCTAGACAACTAGAGCCAGAGTTGGAACAAAAAGCACCAGCACAACGACAGCAAGAGCAACCACTCATCCAAGAAAGGAAGAAAAATCAAGGAAACCCCATACAAATAATGACGAGAAGACAACGCAAAAGAATGATGAGTAAACCAGTTCTAAAAGTACATGAAAAGAATAGTCAAAATCAGAAGCAATAGAACTGGATGCGTTATATTGGACCGAGGTGGAGAAAATAATACAATCTCCGTAAATCTTCCAACATTTTGAGAAGATGAATGCTTTTAAAATTTTCAAGGGAATTGAGGTAGGCCTGGATGGAGTAGCCACTATCTAAGAAGAAGTGGAAGCAAGAATAAACACCACATAAAAAGAGCCTAAGAAGAAGCCTCATTACAAATTTGTAATAGGAAGCTCAAGTAAGAAAGATGCACCAGAGAATACGGAAGCATCACAAGAAAAAGAGGATTTTTTTACTGAGAAAGTCACGATAATGAATATACAACAAATTATAGAATAAGTGACAAAGGAACAACATGTGGGTAGTAATGAGCAAGAAGTAGCCCAGGAGAACACTGAAGAGTGATAGGTGGGCTCTACCGAAGTAGATAAGGCTTAAGAACAAGTTGAGCAGCAGCAATATCAGGAGGAGATTGTAAATATTGAAGATAGTGAGGAGGATAAAATTGTAAAAAAATCCCCACCTCAGGAAAATATAGATATAAAGAGAGCACTTTGGGATCTGAGAGGAAGCTCTAGCCACCTTATGGAGGAATAATATGTGAGAAATCCTACAGAGGAAGAACTTCTAGGAATGCAATCCAGTTATCTTCTAGAAATATCGTTGTTCTGCAAAATTATGATTGAAGAGGAGGCTCGTGGAATAGAGGATAAGGTGGAACACTTCTTCTCTCAGTTGGGCCATGTGATCAATAGTGCTAGACTGGAATTCTGCATTGGCCATGTGGGAGAATTGAAGTTGTGGGAAGAACAAGTGTCTCTCGAATTGGAGAGGATAACATAATGGGTGAGCAATGCAGAGCATACAAGGAAGATAGCAGACATTCATGCACAACATCCATGGGGGTTACCCAAGGAAGAGGTAACAACAATGTTGGGAAGATAAGACTTACTAGAAGGGGTGGTCATGAACTACAAGAAAGATCCAAGGGTGTACTTGGATAGAGTCAACCATACGACCTGTCCTATAAATATGATAAAGTTGGAATACATGAGGGTTGCTACTAGAGTGGCCATCACCCTAAGGAAGTTGAAATTCCTAACACACTGGATTGAGTGGATGAGCATTGTATTGGAAAAAATCCATCAGCTCAAGGAGGCACAAAAGGAGGAAACTACAACCACTCAAAAGGACTTGGCCGTAATGGAAGAAGAATTGCAGAATAACAGAATTGTAGCAGAAGATAAAATAAAGAAGTTAGAGGATGATCTGTTAGGCCTCATAATTGAGTCTGAAGCTAGAATTAACATGCTTGAATAATAGAAGCGATAGATCTCACAGACGATAGAGGACAAAATTAAGGAGTTGGAGGCACAACTCAAAGTAAAAGATGAGCAGATGACAGTTCAGTTGGTCGAAAAGAGTGAGCAAATGGCTACACTTGCCAAAAAGATAGAGGATCTGATGAAGGATAATAAATAGTTGAATGAGATAGTCCTAGATAAGCAAGCTCAGTTAAATATTAAAGAAGACTAGGCTCGAGCTATGGAAGCGGATATCAATCACCACATGCAAACCATTACTGAAAATAATGAAGAACTGCAAGCGAAAACTCGAGTAGAAGCTCACTAGAAGGAGAAGTTGAATAAGAGTGCCTTGGAACATGAGAAGCAGATGATGGAGTTCCTTAAAACTATTGAAGAAAATGCTAACTTTCACTGAGCAAAATAAGTAGAAATAGGAAGCTACGTAGCCAAGCTGAAGAATGAATGAGAAATGTATGTCACAGGTTAAAGACTTAGAGGCTGTCATGGCAGAACATTAAGCACGATGGAATAAGTAGAATGATTCAATGAGGAAACTGACCAAAGTAAAGGGGAGGGCAGATGTAGGCATCAAATCCACCTCCTAGAAGAAGAAGTGATTAAAAGGATTTGCTCAATTTTGATAGTTTTGACACAAATGATAGTTTGCTCAAGTTTTGTAAATCATACAGTGGGGAGAAAACCATACAACTGGAAGGGAAAATGATACAGGGTAGTGGCAAATCATACATGACACATTTAAATTCACCCAAATGAAAGGGAAATGTAATTTCAAAGTGAAATGGTGCATAGATTTGCTAACTAAGGTGTTAAACTTAGTAAAAATCCAATTTAATGTATTCAATTGTATATGGGCAGTTGTAAATAACAGATTGTCTCAAGAACTACTTTGGAACGACCTAGGCAACGTTATATAAGGCCCCATTTTCAAAATTATAGGTATGGTTTCTAGAGTTAAGAGATAGTACTTGTAGTTGATTCTCTAAGTTATTGCAATTACATTGATATATTTTTTCACCTATAATCGAATCCATAGACATCAATGATCATAATGATGGTTGTGGATGACTATGTACAATCCTGGTAATGAGGAACAATGATTTATGTATGAATATATTGTGTTTGTATTTTCTATTGATTGTTATAGATTAGTTTTATGCATTGTTGCAACCCTATGGTAGAATCTGGTATTGGTGAATTCTAGAGAATGATCTAGAAGCATGGCAACAACAAGGAAGACGTGTTGAATGACATTGTATGATTTATGGACGTAATAAGACACCTAGGATCTCTCAATAGCCCGATTAAGATGTTTTGCCTATTGTGAAGATTGCATTGATTGGTCTATCAAAGCTTAAAAACCTTGGCTCGAGTGGTTGGGAAGCACATGATAGTTACAACTTTTGATAGGTGCAATATTGGATGAATAAGATGTATATAGGTATTTTTTACTCATTATCAAAGTTTATAACAATGTTGGATCCTTTTAGTTACAATGGAAACCTTTTGAGATGAAGCTAGGATTTTGAAGATGTTTTGCTGATGTCATCCCCTTGGAGAGCATAGTTTCTTACCTTCTTAGATAATGCTTTGTTTTTTGGCCATACACATCTTTGGACTTTTGCTAAGATTATGTTGATGTAAGAACTTAGAAAACCATGACTTTGTGTTTATCCCAACTTTGGACTTTATGAATGCTTCAACTTAGTCAATGTTAGGATTGCACTATTTTGGATTCCTCATTCTTGAATTATTTTAGACTTGTGTGATGTCATCATTGAAAAAGTCTAAAATTGATTAATCTTGGATTTGCATGTTATCGGAGCCTTTGAAGACTTAGCCATTTTTTAACTTTGTTGGAATGGATCTTGATTTACTACTTTTCCATGATTCTAGATTTTCTAAAAAATGCTTAGCCACATTAGAATTTATATATGGATTAATCCATTTGGGCCTTTAATAGACTTCTTGTGTCTATATGGTGCTCTAATAAACCTCTAGATTGTCTGCGTTTGCAAAAGTTGGCTAAAATTTTAGCAAAATGGAAAGTTGGATTGGTTTGCAAGGGCTTGTGAATGTGGGTATCTTTGACCTACATTCTTGGTGCCTCCTAAGGATTTTTGGTCATAGAAATTGACCTAGAAAGCCTATTTTGTTGAGTGTAGATTCAAAAGTTTTAGAAGATAGATCTACAAAATTATGGTGGAAGAAAAGTACCAGAGGATGAAGATGACAATGAAAAGTGATAGTGGATGCTATGTATCAAGGAGTGAGAGTGATAATACATGGAAAAGGAGGTAGTTGAATGAAGTATAGATAATGGTGGGATGAATGGGGAGAAGAAGAGTATAAGGAAATGAGAAGTAGAAACAAAAAGTGAAAGGAAATGTGAGAAGAAGAAAGGGAAGGAAGGAAAATGGAGATACCTAGATGGTGGTACCCCTTATAAAAATGAAACTTCTCTAAGCATAGTCCACCATAGCTAGGAGCTAATTTGGACCTAAGAAAATTATGTTAGGTAAATATTCTAGGCACTCAAGGACTAAGGCCTTCCATTACTTTTAGCTCTCTTATTCTTTACAATATTAAGTGGATATGCTTATTCAAAACTATAGATTGCTATGTAGGTTTACCCTGGTGTTTCTAAATATGCATGATGCTCTAGTCACTTACTTAACCAAAGTTTTGACCTAGAATTACTTTGTCCTATCTTAGGATTTCCTTCCCTTTTATAACCTTTTACTAATGGCTATGCCAGCTCGCTCGCAATGATTGATGGTGTCCTTTTTTGAGCTGGTGCACTTTCCCAAAAATTCATGCTATTTTGTGATAGTTTTTTCATGTGATCTTCTTTTTAGTAACCAGTAACTTTTTACTAGCAATATATTTCCCATTTGGATACCTCATGCTTTCTTGTATCATTAGGGTGCTGAGACATCATTGTGTGATCTTGATATGTGTTTTCCTCATGTTTACATATCAAATATTGTTTATCAGCTTTTGTCCTTATAGCTTCAGTGGTTGGGGTTTCCATGATTTCATCTTGCCTTACTTTCTCATGTTTGGCTTCTACTAGTTCTTATTTTTGTTCTTCTCTCTTGGTTTCTTGTTTGGCTAGGGCATTATATACTTCTTGCAACACTTGAGAGATCATCTCCTAAGTCTCTAAGGTTGGTTACTTGATCAATCTGATCTCATAATTGATCGCTTTTAGCTGAAAGGCCTTTTAATATGGAGGATATCTATATATTATAGTCATATCTTGAAGTTTAGCCTATATTATGGCTAGCTTGTTTAGGAACCCAAAAACCTAAGTTTCTTCAATAGGCTCTTGCCATTGATTTAACTCTTCTTCATTGTCATCTATTAAATCTATTTGAGATTGAAGTTCTTCCATAGAGTAAAATTGATTTTGCTCATCCCAAAAATAAAAAAATTCAAAGTCTTTGGCTTCATTTGCTGGAGCCATAATTTTTTCTACTTTTATTAGTAGCCTGCCTATCATCTTATACCATTGCTAGACTAGTTTGTTTTCTTTTAGAAAATTTTGGGCAAGTATATTACTTCATTCTATTCTCTATTTGTTATAGCCTCCATTGGTGGTTCAAATATTATTTTGGCTAGATTGATCATGGCTTCCACCTATTCTATTTTATCCTCCAACTTAGCTTGGGCTTCTACAAGATCCACATTTACAATTTCTATGACTTGTATGATAAATATCAAGTAGTTGAAAATTGGGTAAGCCTGAAGAGATCTTTGGAGGATCTAGCTCTAACTTTCCTTCTTAAGTTGCATTAACATCTCCTAAAAAAATAATAAGCTTGAGCCTTTTTTCTTTTCTTGTTCCAACTCTTACTGCAGGCCTTGTATTTGTTCTTTCAAAACCTAAATCATTTCAACTAATTTTGTAACTACACTAGAGTTAGATCTTTCATTATGGTAAACCATAGTTGCTCAACATCATTTGTTTTTACAAAACCTAAATCATTTCATATTTTTTGCAGTTACATTAGAGTCAGAGCTTTCATGATGGTCCATCACAGTTGTTGGATATCATTTTTTAAATACTTCTTTTTATTTTTCTCTACCTTTATCATTTCTTATAGGCTCTTTATTTTATCCACCATCTTATTGTATTTGCTTCTTAACTTAACTCCTTAGAGGTACATCATTTTGACTTGGATTTGAGTAATATGTAAGGTGTGCTCAGACAATATCTATTTCTTGTACCCACATGTTATAATTATTTGGTGTCATTTAAGATTTGAGATTATAAATTTTTGGGATAGCTACTACCCTTAGCTATTTCTATGTAGTTTGGTCAACCATATTCATTAGCCTAGGTGATTCACTTTTCTTTTCTTTCCTTGGTGGTCTTTCTTTCTACTATTTTTGGGTATTTTAATCCATTTTTTGAGTTGATTTATGGTAGCTATGAATGGATGGTCAAAAGGTGGTGATGTTGTGAAGATGAATTGAAGAAATATCAAGGAATATTACATTATTTGGTACATGAAAATGTACTCCCATGGTACCTTTATAGTACAAATGTAAATATGTAATAGATTAGGGTTGATTCTATAGTTAGGTGAGTGATTTTATATTTCTATTTTATGTAAGTGTCAATATGCAGTAAATGTACAAGTGCCATGTAAGAGTGCAATGCGTAGGATATGCACAAGTATCATGTAAGAGTGCAATGTGTAGGACATGCCCAAGCATTATGTAAGAGTGTAAGTGTGTATTGAGAGAATGTGCACAAGTGTACAAATATATAAAATGAGGATGTGCACAAGTGTATTGTACTAGGAGCGCATGTAGGAGAGTAAGAGTCATGTAGAAGTGTGCAAGTGTCATAGAGTCAAGTATGCATGTAAGAAGAGTGAAGAGTCTAGTATACAAGTGGCAATATGATAAGCCAAAGGTCATGAGAGCTATCATATGGAGAGCAATATTCAAGTATGTTAAGAGTCATATTACTATGTATATATTAAGGAGATATTACTTGAATATGGAGAGCAATATTCAAGTATGTTAAGAGTCATATTACTATGTATATATTAAGGAGATAAAGCTCCATAAAAAAAGAGATATGCAAGAAGAAAAGTGGAAAATGATACGTACAATCACCACATTGATAATAAAACTTGTATACAAATTTTAAGAAATTTATTATTGCAAGTATTCTTCACACATGTACATGAATGATTTTGACCATTTACATTCATATTTGATATTATAAGTGAATGATGTTTTCATTATTATTTTTTTATTAGGTGGAAAAAGAGGTTTTGAAAGGGTCCCTAAATATTTTACATATAAATCAAAGGCTCAATCATAAGGATGTAGAAGAACCACAAAAGGCTAACAAGAGAAGACAAAGTTCGAAGTCCAACTAAACAATCAACCCAAGTGGAACAAAGAAAGTACAAGGATTTGAAAAACTAACATATTTTCCTAGAGCTACAAAACATAAAATCACAGGACCACCTCCATCACTAATGATGATGGAACAAATAGGAATAATCACTTCCTTAAAAGAACCTCCTCAATAAACACTGCTTCCAAAATAATAGACCTCCAGGGAGGTCTAAGAAAAACCATAAAAAAAATTAATTTAGAGAATTGAGAGGATCCAAACATGCATTGAAAGCTCCTTCCTTCATGGAAAGATTCAAAATATCTACCAAAATAGACAATGACCTCAGGTCTAATAAAAGGTATTTGCTTCTCTAGAGGGAAACACAAAAATGAGAATGCAAAAGTCACTGAGGTTTGCACTTTGAGAAGGGGTTGTAGAGTCTCAAAAAATTTAGAAAACACCTTCCCAAGAGAAATATCAACAACAAGATCATACTTGCATCCAAATGGCTTCCACTATCGACCAAATTCCCATTCATTTTTAAATCCAAAAATTGAAAATATTTCTTGCCTAGGCCAAACAGGATTGTTCTTGCATCCAACTAGCTTCCACTAGCGACCAAAGTTCTGCTCATTTTTAAATCTAAAATTAAAAATTCTTTCCCACCTAGGCCAAATAGGATCAATCTTACATCCAACTAGATTCCACTATCGACTAAATTCTCATTCAATTTAAATTTTAAGTTTGAAAATCTTTCCCATAGGACATAATCCATGGTAGGTATTTCTTGATGAGTCTTCCCATGAACCACAGTTTTAGGGGAAACCAAATCCCCCCTAAAACTATCTAGATATAAACCCTTCAGAACACCAAATCCACCACCAATATTAGAATCCAATATTATAATAATTCCAACTCCAAGCTAAAAATCGATAAAATGCTTCTGCCATTCATCCCACTACCAACCAAAATCCCAATCACATTTGAATAACACATTTAAAAATATTTAATACCCAATCCAAAATCGATGGTAGGATTTTCCTAATAAAACATCCTAGGATCCACAAAATTAGGTGGGATAGGATCCATCCCAATATCAGCTCGATCTAGACCTTTCAATACAATAAATCCATCTTCAAGACTAGAATTTGAGAGACTAAAACTTGAAACCATTGTTGCACATGAAATTCTACCCAAACCAAAGGGTATATATATATTTTCCTTGATATATAGTTAATTTCTCATATATTATTCTATTCTTTATTATTGATACTTTTGACCTATAATATGGTTGGCTTATTTATATTGTGATCTATCTGCCCACTTTGAAGTAGTGAAGATTTGTAATCTATATTTGAAGGTCTTATTGAGTAGATATTTAGGGGACAGGGATAAGTCAATCTAATATGGATGCTAGGGTATTTCCACTTGGTTCAAGAAAAACCAGTGAAGACTAAGACTCAACTAATTTGATTAAGAGCTAACTCAGAAGAAAGTTGGAAAATTGGGGACATTCAACGTCACCCTGATAATATTTTGGATTCTTTAGAGAAAAATAGGGTAATCACTACTGAATATTGAGAGATCCAACCTAGGATAAATTTTGTCATTTAGAGACATTCAAAGTCACCCTGATATTTATTTTGGATTCTCTAGAAAGTAGGAGAATCATTTTGTTCTTAGGTGTGACCTAAGATATTGCAGATAGATTCTAGAGATTCAAGAAGTATCAAGCTTCCAAGGAAAGAGAAGAATCAAAGTTTCCTAAGATAGAGAAGCATCTAAGCTTCCTAAATATAGATATTGAGTAGGAGTATATAAATATAAGAGGAGTACTGAGAAGTATAAAGAAGAAGCCTCTAGAGATAAGGACAAATAGAGGCATAGAGAAGTTTTGGTTATTCAAAAAACCAGAAGGATTAGGATAATTGAAGAAATATTAGTCTTAATATTGTTAGTATATAATGTGCACTATACCTTATTATTAACACTTGTCATATTCTTCATATAGGCTTATCCCTATATATTGTACTCATTTCATGTATAATATATCTCATCTGTTCAAATCCTAACATTTGGTATCAAAATATTAGGATTTAAACAAATGAGATATATTACGCATGAAATGAGTACAATATATAGGCATAAGCCTATATGAAGAATATGACAAGTGTCAAAATAATATGACAAGTGTCAAGAACAAGGTATAGTGCACATTATATTCTAACATTTTCCCTTAATGTGCACTATCCTAACTATAGAAAAAAAACAAGTCAACATTAGGTAACATTTCCCCTTAATGTTGAATTATATAAAAGAACCCTATCATCCTCATTTATTACATGATTTGGTCTAGTCTCGTACTCTTTGCGCTTGTCTCTCCAACTATTCTTGGTCTGTTGCCATAGGGTAAACCACTTCCTTGGATTTGTTGCCAGATGGTCAGCCATTTAAGTGCCTTAGGATCATCCTAGGTACCTCAGGGTCAGCCACTTCCATGGGTATGTTGCCTCTGTAGGTCATCCTCTAGGTATGTTGCCTCTTGTAGGTCACTGACTAGATTCACCATGAATATCATCCCCCTTCATGGTGAATTCAATCTTAAATGTGTCGATCTCTATCAAAAATGCACCTTAATACAAAATAAATACGAGCCATATGAGAGTGTCAGTGTTTGCCAAAAATGCACTCAATACAATAAAATTGAGCCTTAGAATCCAAATGTAGAGGATAATAAGAAATAAGAGAATAGAATCTTCTGAAGTGTCTTCGTATGTAGTCTTCAGATGTTGATCCAAAAAAGTTCTTAGATAGAGTCTAGGGTATCTTTGTATGTAGTACCTAGAGTAGGTGTCCTTATGGTGATATCCTCATCCCATTGTAATGCATGGGTAACCAACCCCTGCATTCGCTAGGTTTATAGAGAAGGTGACTAGGTACAAGGATCACATACATTTTGCCTTGGGAGTGTCGGGTTCAACCAAGAGTGCACTCCAAAAGGCAATAATATTTGAGGCTAAAAAGGAAAAATATAACAACCTAAAAATTAAAATTTTATGCCTCCAATGTGTCCATCATGGAAAAACCTTTTCGATGAGTATAAATACCCCTATGTTCCATTCTCAATGGGACTTTCATTTTGTGGAAAAAACAACATGCCTCTCTAAGCAACAAATAGAAAAACATCGCGTAATGGTGAAGTCACTCTCAAGTGGAGTAAAAATAGTTTCTCAATATTACCTATTAGGAAAATTACATTGTACATGTGGCATTTCAAACTCACTTCCACTCTTCATATGGAAAAACATTTAAAAATAACCCAGTACCCCGTGCTTTGAAAACTAAAAAAGATTTTATGGAGCCTTTTCTCAAATCTCCATACAATAAAGTGACTTTTACTTTATAAAATTTTGTCCTTTAATTTAAAAATAATTTACCCCACATGAAATAAAACAAGTATTTGTTACCACTCCAACACTATTTTTTCAATTCGTCATGTTCAGAAAAAACCGCCACTCCATTTTGAGACCCTCCACGACTACTATTGCCATAGCCGCTGCAAGCTGTAACAAATCCGATGACATCATATAGATACGTATGGGTATTCCATTTAGGATCAACATGGTGGTCAGTAAGAGTCACACATGCATTAAATTTCTCACCACAGATCTACAATGTGGACATTTGGGCGACAAAGATCAAATGGTAGAGCTATAGGTAGGTCGGTATTGTCACACGAGCTGTTATATGCAAGGTGAGTGGTGATATTTGGTGCATGATATCCAAATTCTCTATCCATAAAACTCCCACAAATAATAGTGCACAAAAAATCTAACGTGTTCGACCAGTTTAGCATCGGGATGACGTTCCCTCATGTTGTTATCTAATGTTGACTTGTTTTTTCTATAGTTAGGATAGTGCACATCAAGGGGGAATTTTAGAATATTAATGTGCACTATGCATTATTGTTCATTCCCAAAAGGTCTTGATATATTCATAAGAGTTATTTAAAATAAGTCTTATTCTATGGTAAGCATATAATAATGCTACTAGAGCGTAGTCTAGAGACAATAACTAAGAAGCATCTAAACATATTTAGTGGAGCTGTCATCCACCATACAAGAATAGACCAACACCTAAGTGGCCAACATAGAAGAAGAGGCCAATAACTAAGTTGCCAACTCTAAAAGTTAAAGTGGCTAACTAGTAATCTAAATAGCATAATATAAAAATAGCAACGTCATAATAGTAGAGAGCATTGAAGCAATGCTACAATCATATATGAACTTGCTAATAGAAGAGTATTGTCCAAAGAACTAATAGAAGAACACCATTTCATTGTAGAGCAAGAAGTAATATTGGAGCACTAATAGAAGAGTAGTGTTTCACAACAGAGCTAGAGTGCTATCCAAAGAACTAATAAAAAGCATTATTATAGAAGCAAGGTTACAAACTAGTTTGGAACTAAAGATATCCAATGCTACTAGATATAGAACATAATGCAACAAAGCATGATTTTCTATGTGCTATCCAATAAAAGAAGCATAATCAGGTTATCCAACAATAGAAATTTATTGCCTATGTGTCGTCTAAAGCTTTGAGTATGCTAAAGGAGATCGAGAAAGCTTCAAGCATGTTGAAGGAGATTGAGAAAGCTTTAAACACATTGAAGGAAACTAATAAATCCTTGAGCACACTATTAAAAAGGATATTAAGAAGGATTTGAGCACACCAAAGGAAATTGAGAAAGACATGAGCACACTATTTGTCGAATGAGATTGAGAAGGCTTCAAGCATACCAAAGGAGCCTGAGAAAGGCTTGAGTACACTATTTTACAAAGGAGATCGAGAATTTTTCAAGCACATCAAAGGAGATGAGGAAAATATTAGAGAATACTATAAAATATAACGTGAAATTTTTTAGCTTACCTTTTAATAATCATAACCCTAATATGTCTTCATGTCAGATCCTAAGAATGAAGGGATAGTAAGCACCACATTTGAAATTTCAAATGCTTGAGTGTAGTAGTCATATTAAGCATAGAAGGAGGATTGATCAGAAGGTAACATATAAACATTACAAATTAAAAATATTATTCTTGGTGGAAAGGTATGTTAATATTTCCTTTCATTATCTTATTGCTTGGAGGGAAAGTAAAGATTATTTAAATTTAAATTTTATTAAAGTATTTAAGTGGGGAGTTATAAGGTTTTCTACCTTATTAGTTATTTGAATTTTATTTATTTCAAAAAGTTTATTTTTGAAAATATTTAGAAGTTATTAAAAATTTGGAGTGAAAAGGTTTTCCACTAGGATTTAAGTGTTTTTTTATTTGAATATTAAAAGACTTAAGTTTTGAGTTCTTAAAAAAAATTGAAAGTATTGGAGTTATTTAAATCTTTTAGATTTTTGAAATTTGAAAAAAAATTGGTTTGAAGTTTTTTAAATCTAGAAAATTTTGAAAATTGAGAAATTTTAAATTTTGCAAATTTAATTTAGTAGGGAGTTAAAAGGATTACTACTTCAAAATTTAGAAACTTAAAATTTACAAATTTCATGTTTGAGTTATTTCTTTTTTAATTTATTTTGGGAGATATAAGGATTTATACTTTTAAAGGAATTGAATCATGGAAGAAATTATTAGAAATGCATTTAGCGAAGATAGTAAAGAAAAGGTGAACAATTTAAAGTTTTATTCTCAAAACTTAATAGATGAATTTGATGGAAAGAAGCAAATATCAAATAATTAAAAAGAAAAATTATCTTCATTTATCAAAGATGCAAAAGATGAAAAAATCACAACACTTATAAGTTATCTTCATGCTTTTTTTTAGAACATGGTGGAATTCACAAACTACCATTATATTTTCCTCAGAAAAATGCTTAATGATGTATTTATCACTAATTACCTTTGAGATATTTCAAGGAAAACGACAAGAGAAAAAATATTATAATGGTGACTCATATAACTTGAATGAATCCTATGTTAGCTTCAATGAGGAGTAATTAAAATATAGAATGTATTATTTGGTGGAGACTTGAATATGACACTCAAACATTGGAAAAATTCTAGAGGAGCTAGATCAAAAGTGCTAAATAAGGAATTAGTAGAAATAATTATTGTTGATGAATATCTCCAAGATGTTATTCCAAAAAAAAAGGAAAATATCAAGAACACAAGCTTATACTGAGAGGGGGGATGAACAATATAAGACCAATTTTTACTTTTCTTTCCCAAATAGTATTAATCAATATAATCAATGGCAATATCAATAGCAATAACCAAAGCAATGCACAAATCATCACACACAATAGAGACACCAATTTAACGTGGTTCACCCAAAGGTGGCTACCTCCACGGAGAAAATATTTCTTCTAAAATTTTCTCAATTAATCTCTTGGGAATCCTTCCCTATTACAATGTTTATGGACCTCTGTCCAAAGGAGATGTTGATCCCCTAAATCTGGTTTGTGGATCTCTATCCACAGGAGAACTCCTCCTCTACTCTAGCTAGTGATCCTCTAGAAGACTACTACCTCCACTGCACTGGCTTGTGGATCTCTCTCCACTGAAGACTCTTGTCCCCACTCAGAAGACCTGTCCTCACTACCCTGGCTGATGGATCTCTATCCACTGGAGACTCTATCCTCTCTGCTATGTCACCTCCAAAGCTCTGTCTCAATTCTGTACTAAACATAGTCCAGTCGGTCTAGCACAACTCTGCTCAATCTCTTGCACTAAACACAGTCCAGTCGGTCTAGCACAAGTCTGCTCAATAAGCTCACTCAAATATGCACTAAACACAGTCCATTCGGTCTAGCACAAATCTGCTCAACTCTTGCACTAAACATAGTCTAGTCGGTCTAGCACAAGTCCACTCAAATCACTAAATACACTATAACACAAAACCAATAAAACAAAAGTCACTCAAAAATTCTAGCACAAATATCCTCAATATATCCACTCAAAACCTACTCAAAGCTCAAATCCACTCAACCCCAAATTTCTCAACAATCCACTCAACCTCAAATATCTCAACAGGTCCACTTAGAACCTACTCAAATCTACTCAACAGATCCACTCAGAACCTACTCAAATCTACTCAACAGGTCCACACAAAACCTACTCAAATTTACTCAATAGGTCCACTTAGAACCTACTCAAATCTGCTCAACAAGTCCACTCAGAACCTACTCAAATATTCTCAATAGGTCCACACAGAACCTATCCAAATCTGCTCAACAAGCTCACACAGAACTTGTCCAAATCTGCTCAACAAGCTCACACATAACTTGTCCAAATTTGCTCAACAATCTCACATAAAACTTGTTCAAATCTACTCAACAAGCTCACATAGAACTTGTTCAAATATCTCAATAAGTCCTCTCTAGGACTTGCTCAAATATTTATTGTAAGCTTCCACAAAAGCTCACACAAAATCAATCCACAAGTCTTCTCAAAGACTTACCTCAAATCTGCTTAACAAGTCCACACAAAACTTGTCCAATCTCATAGAAACATAAAGAGAATTTTTAGAGACTCAATATGTTCTTTACTCAATGCTCAATCACTTTCTCAACTCAAATCAATCTCATAGAAACATAAAGAGAATTTTTAGAGACTCAATATGTTCTATACTCAAAACTCAATCACTTTCTCAACTCAATCTCATAGAAGCATAAAGAGAATTGTTAGAGACTCAATATGTTCTATTCTCAAAACTCAATCACTTTCTCAACTCAATCTCATAGAAGCATAAAGAGAATTGTTAGAGACTCAATATGTTCTATACTCAAAACTCAATCTCAACTCAAATCAGAATATAGAATAGTTTGTTTTATGGAACTTGATCAATCACTTCATACATCCACTTGACTAGGCCCAATCAACTCTACTCAACCAATCACTCCAAGAAACAACTCTTGCTCACAAACCCTAGTCCAAGCATGTATCATCCAACTCAAAATATTTCCAACAATGCTCAACAACAAATCTCACATAACAATGATACTCATGATCTTTTCAAACCCTAGTTCAAGTTCTTTGTATAACAACTCACTTCAACAACCATGCTTATCAAACAAGGTTTTAATCACAACTCTCAATTTCAGAAAACCTTGAAGCATTAACTCAAACACTTCACTCAACCAATGATCTCAACAACAATGCTTATAAAACAAGGTTTTAATCACAACTCTCAATTCAAAAAACCTTGAAGCATTAACTCAAACACTTTTGAAAAGGAAACCCTAATCAAATCCTTTTCACTCCAAACTTAATTTTCAAGTAAGCCAATCAACCAACTCAACCAAGGAAGAATTTGCCCATACCTTTTGTTTGACAAGGAGTTGATCTCACAAATCTGCCACACTCACAAATTTCTCTTTTCCAATCTCAATAAGGGTTAGAAGACTTCAATCAAATCACAATACAAAATAATGACCCAAAATACACCTTATTACTCCAACTCAAAAATAACATTCACCATAGTCTTCTTTAAATGGAAAAACCCTTATACAAAAATAATGCTCAAAAGTCTTAATAAGAAATTAATAAGACTTTACTAAAACTCCTTATTACTCCTAAAATAATAAATCTCAAATATCAATACCTCCACAATAATCCTCAACAAACATTCACCATAAATCTCAAATATCAAACCTTCCACAATAATCCTCAACAAACATTCACCATAAACTTCAAATATCAAACCTTCCACAATAATCCTCAACAAACATTCACCATAAATTTCATGCCTTAATGTATAAAAATAATAATCACTTATGCACCCTTATTCCTCCAACATTAGGCAACTAACAAAATTTAAATCAAAATTAAATACCTTGTCCTTGGAGGGAATCGAACCCTCAACCTCGTCTCACCACAAGCGCCTTAACCACGGCCAAAGTCATCGCACGAGCCAAGCGCTCACTTGAGATTAAAGAAGCACCACGTGCTTCTTAATCTCACACCACCTTCCACCAAGCAAAAGGTCGTGCGCCTTGGGCGCCTCAAACAACACACCAAACAATGCATGCGGGGATTCGAAACGTCAACCACCTTGCTGCCAGTGCCTTTGCGCTTTCCCAACTACCACTAGGCCACGCTTGCCCAATGAAACTTGAGGATGAAACCTTCCTCCTCTATGCCTTTTGCTGCCATGTTTTTGTAAATCACAAGCTCTCTTTTTCGCATGCCACCGATTTATTAATTCGAGCAAGGGTAACTTTCCAATGGTTTTGGCAAAGTATTTATATGCATTATATTTGCTTTGGACACGTCGGTGCTAGCTCCTCCATGATGATGTCGACGAAAATATAGAGGCTTCGAAAGCCTTTTTCTTTAAACCCCAACTTTGGGTTTAATTTACTTTAAACTTTGCGCTTTGAAATATTTTTCCCTCCAAAACCCAACCTTAGGGTTTTATAAAAAATAATTAATTGTCCTTTGTAAACCAAATAATATTATAATTAAAATTATAATAATTTATTTGGGTTTTTCACCACCTTGGATAAATATTATAATAAATATTATAATATTATATCCTTCCATTGCTTCGGATATATTTGCTTCCAAAGGAGAACTGAAACCATTTTTTGAACCATTCTTTTGGGTGTAAAATAAAAATATTTTAACCCATTACAACTTCCATTGAACTTTGCACTTGAACTGGAGAAGAACTATCACTGGCATCTTGACATCAATGACAACTTTGGCTTAGGGACTCAAAATGTCCAACAATCTCCCCCTTTGTCATTGATGGCAACCCACATTCTTTTTACTTAAACCTGACCTTTCTTTTTCTTCTGCTCCCCCTGGGACATTGCTCCCCCTGGCTCAATGCTCTCTCAGATATCAAATCTCTCCCCAATACACAAATCTCTCCCCCTTTGACATCAATGGAAAAGGGTCACCTTTGGGGCTCGGGGCTAAGAATGAGCCTCTTAGCTTAGCCCCTCCCCCACCTCCTTTGAGGTGGTTAATTCTGGGGTGGGAGTATTTCTACTCCCAAAAGGCATTGTTCTTTACCTTTATCCTCTTCCCTTATTTTCTAAATTTTTTGATTCTTCTGATTGTTTCTATCCAGTGTCATCATTCCTGTTCCTATCATCATTCTTCATGTTCTTGTTTATGTTCATGTTCATATTTTTGTTCCTATTCATCATTTCTATTCCTGCTCTTGTTCTTATCCATGTTCTTGTTCCTATTCATATTCCTGTTCCTGTTCATACCTATTTCTGGAATATTTGCTCTACACCATTTTGTTGTGTGACCATCATTATTGCACTTATAACACTTAATGTTATTATTCCTTGGAGGTGCAAATGTCTTAGGATCTCTTCTAGTGAAGCCATATCCTCTTCTATCATGAACCCTGCAATTCATTGCCTTGTGACCAAACTCATTACATGAGTAGCAATACCCATGGAAAATTTATCCTTTCCCATATTCCTGTCTTTCATGTGTCCTGCACTGTGAAGCCATGTGCCCAAACCTGTGACATGAAAAACATCTTCCATTGAAGAAACCTTGCCTAGACCCCATTGGTCTCTTAGTCTCTTCTACCTATTTCCTGTTCCATATGTTCCTTACTTGTGCATTGTTCCTTTCCTTGTTGAACTTTCTATTGTCCAACTTATCCTTAGAAGTCTCACTCTCTCTTTTACTTACTTCTTTTGATGCTTCTTCTTTTTTGGTGTTTGAGCTTGACTCTCCTTTTTCTGCTTCTTGTTTCCCTTGTTCTTCTTTAGAACTAAGTCCTGTTATGGTGACTGATGACCTTTGTGCATTGATAATCCTATCCAAAGTCTTTGAATTTTCCTCAAACTTGTGTAGCTTGTCCTTAGAACCTTTTACTTCCATCCTTAGTGAAACTATCTCATGCTCTAATATTTCACACTCTAGATCTTTTGTCTTTAATTTTTTGGCCATACCTTCTTCAATTTTTCTTGTCTCTTCAACTTTGATTTTGAAGTTGGTGAGTTCCTGTAGAAACCTTGCTTTTGCTTTCTCATCTTCTTGAGCTTGAACCCTTAATCCTGAGTTCTCCCTTTTTAATTCTTCAAGAGTAATCATAAGCCTTTCACATTCTATCTCTTTTACCTTTGACTGTTTAATCATACCTTTTTCAACTCTTCTTGCTTTTTCAACCTTATCTCTCAAGTTAGAGATATCTTGTAGAAGCTTTGTCTTACATTTCTCATCTTCTTGTATTTGAGCCTTCAATTCTAAATTCTCTCTTTTCAATTCAATAAGTTCCTTAAGAGTGGCTTCCTCATTTTATTTTTTTGAATCATTCTTTAGAACTTTAAATTTGAGAGAATCATCTTCATCTTCACTGCTACTAAACCCATTGCAATAACTTGCATCATGATCGAGTTGACCACAGACAAAACATTCTTCACCTTCTTGTGGACAATAAGTTGCATGGTGACCTGTCTTCCCACATCTGGTACAAAACTTTATCGATCTGGATATTTCTCCATTACTTGATTCATCTCTTGAATCTATTTCCATTTGTCCTCCCAACACAACAATATTAAACTCATCTTCCTTTTCTTTCATGACCATAGGTGTTCTTTTCTTCTTGTGTCTCATGCTTCTACTCTTGCCTTTCTTTGCCATTTGTGTTCTTGTAGGATCTTCCTTCAAGTATGTTAAACTTCTTTCGAAGGAACCGACTCTGATACCAATTGAAGAACACAAGCTTATACTTGAGAGGGGGGTGAACAATATAAGACCACTTTTTACTTTTCTTTCCCAAATAGTATTAATCAATATAATCAATGGCAATATCAATAGCAATAACCAAAGCAATGCACAAATCATCACACACAATAGAGACACCAATTTAACGTGGTTCACCCAAAGATGGCTACCTCCACGGAGAAAATATTTCACTAAAATTTTCTCAATCAATCTCTTGGGAATCCTTTCCCTAATTACAATGTTTATGGACCTCTATCCAAAGGAGATGTTGATCCCCTAAATCTAGTTTGTGGATCTCTATCCATAGGAGAACTCCTTCTCCTCTGCTCTAGCTGGTGATCCTCTAGAAGACTACTGCCTCCACTGCACTGGCTTGTGGATCTCTCTCCACTGAAGACTCTTGTCCCCACTCAGAAGACCTATCCTCACTACCCTGGCTGATGGATCTCTATCCACTAGAGACTCTGTCCTCTCTGCTCTATCACCTCCAAAGCTCTATCTCAATTTTGTACTAAACATAGTCCAGTCGAGTCTAGCACAACTCTGCTCAATCTCTTGCACTAAACATAGTCCATAGTCTAGCACAAGTCTACTCAATAAGCTCACTCAAATATCACTAAACTCCTTCCCAATCTAGTCATCTATCACTAAAATCTACTCAATAGGTCCACTTAGAACCTACTCAAATATGCTCAACAGGTCCACTCAGAACCTGCTCAAATATGCTCAATAGGTCCACTCAGAACCTGCTCAAATATGCTCAATAGGTCCACTCAACCTGCTCAAATATGCTCAATAGGTCCACTCATAACCTACTCCAAATATGCTCAACAAGCTCACTCAGAACTTGTCCAAATCTGCTCAACAAGATCACACTAGAACTTGTCCAAATCTGCTCACACAGTCACAACATTCCAATATCTCAACAAGCTCACATAGAACTTTTCCAAACTTCAATAAGTCCTCTCTAGGACTTGCTCAAATCTGTATTGTAAGCTTCCACAAAATCTCACACAAAATCAGTCCACAAGTCTTCTCAAAGACTTACCTCAAATCTGCTTAACAAGTCCACAAAACTTGTCCAATCTCATAGAAACATAAAGAGAATTGTTAGAGACTCAATATGTTCTTTACTCAATGCTCAATCACTTTCTCAACTCAAATCAATCTCATAGAAACATAAAGAGAATTGTTAGAGACTCAATATGTTCTATACTCAAAACTCAATCACTTTCTCAACTCAATCTCATAGAAGCATAAAGAGAATTGTTAGAGACTCAATATGTTCTATTCTCAAAACTCAATCACTTGCTCAACTCAATCTCATAGAAGCATAAAGAGAATTGTTAGAGACTCAATATGTTCTATTCTCAAAACTCAATCTCAACTCAAATCAGAATATAGAATAGTTTGTTTTATGGAACTTGAACAATCACTTCATACATCCACTTGACTAGGCTCAATCAACTCTACTCAACCAATCACTTCAAGAAACAACTCTTGCTCACAAACCCTAGTCCAAGCATGTATCATCCAACTCAAAATATTTCCAACAATGCTCAACAACAAATCTCACATAACAATGATACTCATGATCTTTTCAAACCCTAGTTCAAGTTCTTTGTATAACAACTCACTTCAACAACCATGCTTATCAAACAAGGTTTTAAACACAACTCTCAATTTTAGAAAACCTTGAAGCATTAACTCAAACACTTCACTCAACCAATGATCTCAACAACAATGCTTATAAAACAAGGTTTAATCACAACTCACAATTCAGAAAACCTTGAAGCATTAACTCAAACACTTTCGAAAAGGAAACCCTAATCAAATCCTTTTCACTCCAAACTTAATTTTCAAGTAAGCCAATCAACCAACTCAACCAAGGAAGAATTTTCCCATACCTTTTGTTTGACAAGGAGTTGATCTCACAAATCTGCCACACTCACAAATTTCTCTTTTCCAATCTCAATAAGGGTTAGAAGACTTCAATCAAATCACAATACAAAATAATGACCCAAAATACACCTTATTACTCCAACTCAAAAATAACATTCACCATAGTCTTCTTTAAATGGAAAAACCCTTATACAAAAATAATGCTCAAAAGTCTTAATAAGAAATTAATAAGACTTTACTAAAACTCCTTATTACTCCTAAAATAATAAATCTCAAATATCAATACCTCCAAAATAATCCTCAACAAACATTCACCATAAATTTCAAATATCAAACCTTCCACAATAATCCTCAACAAACATTCACCATAAATTTCAAATATCAAACCTTCCACAATAATCCTCAACAAACATTCACCATAAATTTCATGCCTTAATGTATAAAAATAATAATCACTTATGCACCCTTATTCCTCCAACATTAGGCAACTAACAAAATTTAAATCAAAATTAAATACCTTGTCCTTGGAGGGAATCGAACCCTCAACCTCGTCTCACCACAAGCGCCTTAACCATGGCCAAAGTCGCCGCACGAGCCAAGCGCTCACTTGAGATTAAAGAAGCACCACGTGCTTCTTAATCTCACACCACCTTCCACCAAGCAAAAGGTCGTGCGCCTTGGGTGCCTCAAACAACACACCAAACAATGCACGCGGGGATTCAAAACGTCAACCACCTTGCTGCCAGCGCCTTTGCGCTTTCCCAACTACCACTAGGCCATGCTTGCCCAATGAAACTTGAGGATGGAACCTTCCTCCTCTATGCCTTTCGCTGCCACATTTTCGTAAATCACAAGCTCTCTTTTTCGCATGCCACCGATTTATTAATTCGAGCAAGGGTAACTTTCCAATGGTTTTGGCAAAGTATTTATATGCATTATATTTGCTTTGGACACGTCGGTGCTAGCTCCTCCATGACGACGTCGGTGGAAATATAGAGGCTTTGAAAGCCTTTTTCTTTAAACCCCAACTTTGGGTTTAATTTACTTTAAACTTTGCGCTTTGAAATATTTTTCCCTCCAAAACCCAACCTTAGGGTTTTATAAAAAATAATTAATTGTCCTTTGTAAACCAAATAATATTATAATTAAAATTATAATAATTTATTTGGGTTTTTCACCACCTTGGATAAATATTATAATAAATATTATAATATTATATCCTTCCATTGCTTCGGATATATTTGCTTCCAAAGGAGAACTGAAACCATTTTCTGAACCATTCTTTTGGGTGTAAAATAAAAATATTTTAACCCATTACAACTTCCATTGAACTTTGCACTTGAACTGGAGAAGAACTATCACTGGCATCTTGACATCAATGACAACTTTGGCTTAGGGACTCAAAATGTCCAACAATCTCCCCCTTTGTCATTGATGGCAACCCACATTATTTTTACTTGAAACTTGACCTTTCTTTTTCTTCTGCTCCCCTGGGACATTGCTCCCCCTGGCTCAATGCTCTCTCAGATATCAAATCTCTCCCCATATCAAATCTCTCCCCAATACACAAATCTCTCCCCTTTGACATCAATGGCAAAGGGTCACCTTTGGGGCTCGGGGCTAAGAATGAGCCTCTTAGCTTAGCCCCTCCCCCACCTCCTTTGAGGTGGTTAATTCTGGGGTGGGAGTATTTCTACTCCCAAAAGGCATTGTTCTTTGCCTTTATCCTCTTCCCTTATTTTCTAAATTTTTTGATTCTTCTGATTGTTTCTATCCGTGTCATCATTCCTGTTCCTATTTTTGTTCATGTTCCTATTCTTGTTCCTATCATCATTCCTGTTCCTACTCCTATTCTTATCCATGTTCCTATTCTTGTTCATGTTCCTGTTCTTGTTCATATTCTTGTTCCTGTTCATACTTATTTCTAGAATATTTTCTCTACACCATTTTGTTGTGTGACCATCATTATTGCACTTATAACACTTAATGTTATTATTCCTTGGAGGTGCAAATGTCTTAGGATCTCTTCTAGTGAAGCCATATCCTCTTCTATCATGAACCCTGCAATTCATTGCCTTGTGACCAAACTCATTACATGAGTAGCAATACCCATGGAAAAGTTATCCTTTCCCATATTCCTGTCTTTCATGTGTCTTGCATTGTGAAGCCATGTGCCCAAACCTGTGACATGAAAAACATCTTCCATTGAAGAAACCTTGCCTAGACCCCATTGGTCTCTTAGTCTCTTCTACCTGTTTCCTGTTCCATATGTTCCTTACTTGTGCATTGTTCCTTTCCTTGTTGAACTTTCTATTGTCCAACTTCTCCTTAGAAGTCTCACTCTCTCTTTTACTTACTTCTTTTGATGCTTCTTCTTTTCTGGTGTTTGAGCTTGACTCTCCTTTTTTTGCTTCCTGTTTCCCTTGTTCTTCTTTAGAACTAAGTCCTGTTATGGTGACTGATGACCTTTGTGCATTGATAATCCTATCCAAAGTCTTTGAATTTTCCTCAAACTTGTGTAGCTTGTCCTTAGAACCTTTTACTTCCATCCTTAGTGAAACTATCTCATGCTCTAATATTTCACACTCTAGATCTTTTGTCTTTAATTTTTTGGCCATACCTTCTTCAATTTTTCTTGTCTCTTCAACTTTGATTTTGAAGTTGGTGAGTTCCTGTAGAAACCTTGCTTTTGCTTTCTCATCTTCTTGAGCTTGAACCCTTAATCCTGAGTTCTCCCTTTTTAATTCTTCAAGAGTAATCATAAGCCTTTCACATTCTATCTCTTTTACCTTTGATCTGTTCAACCATACCTTCTTCAACTCTTCTTGCCTTTTCAACCTTATCTCTCAAGTCAGAGATATCCTGTAGAAGCTTTGTCTTACATTTCTCATCTTCTTGTATTTGACCCTTCAATTCTAAATTCTCTCTTTTCAATTCAATAAGTTCCTTAAGAGTGGCTTCCTCATTTTATTTATTTTTAATCATTCTTTAGAACTTTAAATCTGAGAGAATCATCTTCATCTTCACTGCTACTAAACCCATTGCAATAACTTGCATCATGGCCGAGTTGACCACAAACAAAACATTCTTCACCTTCTTGTGAACAATAAGTTGCATGATGACCTGTCTTCCCACATCTAGTACAAAACTTTATCAGTCTGGATATTTCTCCATTACTTGATTCATCTCTTGAATCTATTTCCATTTTTCCTCCCAACACAACAATATTAAACTCATCTTCCTTTTCTTTCATGACCATAGGTGTTCTTTTCTTCTTGTGTCTCATGGTTCTACTCTTGCCTTTCTTTGCCATTTGTGTTCTTGTAAGATCTTCCTTCAAGTTGTTAAACTTCTTTCGAAGGAACCGACTCTGATACCAATTGAAGAACACAAGCTTATACTGAGAGGGGGGTGAACAATATAAGACCACTTTTTACTTTTCTTTCCCAAATAGTATTAATCAATATAATCAATGGCAATATCAATAGCAATAACCAAAGCAATGCACAAATCATCACACACAATAGAGACACCAATTTAACGTGGTTCACCCAAATATGGCTACCTCCACGGAGAAAATATTTTACTAAAATTTTCTCAATTAATCTCTTGGGAATCCTTCCCTATTACAATGTTTATGGACCTCTATCCAAAGGAGATGTTGATCCCCTAAATCTAGTTTGTGGATCTCTATCCATAGGAGAACTCCTTCTCCTCTACTCTGGCTGGTGATCCTCTAGAAGACTACTGCCTCCACTGCACTGGCTTGTGGATCTCTCTCCACTGAAGACTCTTGTCCCCACTCAGAAGACCTATCCTCACTACCCTAGCTGATGGATCTCTATCCACTAGAGACTCTATCCTCTCTGCTCTGTCACCTCCAAAGCTCTATCTCAATTTTATACTAAACATAGTCCAGTCGGTCTAGCACAGCTCTGCTCAATCTCTTACACTAAACATAGTCCAATCGGTCTAGCACAAGTCTGCTCAATAAGCTCACTCAAATCTACACTAAACACAGTCCATTCGGTCTAGCACAAATCTGCTCAACTCTTGCACTAAACATATTTGATCTAGCACAAGTCCACTCAAATATACACTAAACACACCCTCTAGCACAATTCAATAGTCCCTCAACCTACTAATTCTCAATATCCACCAACCCTCAAATTTCAAAGTCCACTCAAAATCTACTCAAATCTACTCAATAGGTCCACTCAAACCTACTCAAATCTCTCAACAGTTCCACCATCCACAACCTCTCAAATATGCTCAATAGGTCCACTCAGAACCTGCTCAAATCTGCTCAATAGGTCCACACAAAACCTATCCAAATATGCTCAACAAGCTCACATAGAACTTATCCAAATCTACTCAACAAGCTCACACAGAACTTGTCCAAATCTACTCAACAAGCTCACACAGAACTTGTCCAAATATGCTCAACAAGCTCACACAAAACTTGTCCAAATATGCTCAATAAGTCCTCTCTAGGACTTGCTCAAATCTGTATTGTAAGCTTCCACAAAAGCTCACACAAAATCAGTCCACAAGTCTTCTCAAAGACTTACCTCAAATCTGCTTAACAAGTCCACACAGAACTTGTCCAATCTCATAGAAACATAAAGAGAATTGTTAGAGACTCAATATGTTCTTTACTCAATGCTCAATCACTTTCTCAACTCAAATCAATCTCATAGAAACATAAAGAGAATTGTTAGAGACTCAATATGTTCTATACTCAAAACTCAATCACTTTCTCAACTCAATATCATAGAAGCATAAAGAGAATTGTTAGAGACTCAATATGTTCTATTCTCAAAACTCAATCACTTTCTCAACTCAATATCATAGAAGCATAAAGAGAATTGTTAGAGACTCAATATGTTCTATTCTCAAAACTCAATCTCAACTCAAATCAGAATATAGAATAGTTTATTTTATGGAACTTGATCAATCACTTCATACATCCACTTGACTAGGCCCAATCAACTCTACTCAACCAATCACTCCAAGAAACAACTCTTGCTCACAAACCCTAGTCCAAGCATGTATCATCCAACTCAAAATATTTCCAACAATGCTCAACAACAAATCTCACATAACAATGATACTCATGATCTTTTCAAACCCTAGTTCAAGTTCTTTGTATAACAACTCACTTCAACAACCATGCTTATCAAACAAGGTTTTAAACACAACTCTCAATTTCAAAAAACCTTGAAGCATTAACTCAAACACTTCACTCAACCAATGATCTCAACAACAATGCTTATAAAACAAGGTTTAATCACAACTCTCAATTCAGAAAACCTTGAAGCATTAACTCAAACACTTTTGAAAAGGAAACCCTAATCAAATCCTTTTCACTCCAAACTTAATTTTCAAGTAAGCCAATCAACCAACTCAACCAAGGAAGAATTTGCCCATACCTTTTTGTTTGACAAGGAGTTGATCTCACAAATCTGCCACACTCACAAATTTCTCTTTTCCAATCTCAATAAGGGTTAGAAGACTTCAATCAAATCACAATACAAAATAATGACCCAAAATACACCTTATTACTCCAACTCAAAAATAACATTCACCATAGTCTTCTTTAAATGGAAAAACCCTTATACAAAAATAATGCTCAAAAGTCTTAATAAGAAATTAATAAGACTTTACTAAAACTCCTTATTACTCCTAAAATAATAAATCTCAAATATCAATACCTCCACAATAATCCTCAAAAAATTACAAAAAATAAAATCCACAATAATCCTCAACAAACATTCACCATAAATTTCAAATATCAAACCTTCCACAATAATCCTCAACAAACATTCACCATAAATTTCATGCCTTAATGTATAAAAATAATAATCACTTATGCACCCTTATTCCTCCAACATTAGGCAACTAACAAAATTTAAATCAAAATTAAATACCTTGTCCTTGGAGGGAATCGAACCCTCAACCTCGTCTCACCACAAGCGCCTTAACCACGGCCAAAGTCGCCGCACGAGCCAAGCGCTCGCTTGAGATTAAAGAAGCACCACGTGCTTCTTAATCTCACACCACCTTCCACCAAGAAAAAGGTCGTGCGCCTTGGGCGCCTCAAACAACACACCAAACAATGCACGCGGGGATTCAAAACGTCAACCACCTTGCTTCCAATGCCTTTGCGCTTTCCCAACTACCACTAGGCCATGCTTGCCCAATGAAACTTGAGGATGAAACCTTCCTCCTCTATGCCTTTCGCTGCCACGTTTTCATAAATCACAAGCTCTCTTTTTCGCATGCCATCGATTTATTAATTCGAGCAAGGGTAACTTTCCAATGGTTTTGGCAAAGTATTTATATGCATTATATTTGCTTTGGACACGTCGGCGCTAGCTCCTCCATGATGACATCGACGAAAATATAGAGGCTTCGAAAGCATTTTTATTTAAACCCCAACTTTGGGTTTAATTTACTTTAAACTTTGCGCTTTGAAATATTTTTCCCTCCAAAACCCAACCTTAGGGTTTTATAAAAAATAATTAATTGTCCTTTGTAAACCAAATAATATTATAATTAAAATTATAATAATTTATTTGGGTTTTTCACCACCTTGGATAAATATTATAATAAATATTATAATATTATATCCTTCCATTGCTTCGGATATATTTGCTTCCAAAGGAGAACTGAAACCATTTTCTGAACCATTCTTTTGGGTGTAAAATAAAAATATTTTAACCCATTACAACTTCCATTGAACTTTGCACTTGAACTGGAGAAGAACTATCACTGGCATCTTGACATCAATGACAACTTTGGCTTAGGGACTCAAAATGTCCAACAAAATACACTTGGACCAATAGGAGATATGTAACCCATTTCATAGTTGAAAGGCTTGACAGGTTCCACTCCTCTCAAGCCACATAGTCCAAAGTTCCATACCAGATTATAAACCCATCATATTGTACAATGGATAAAACATTTTGTAACCAAGGAGAGTCCCCTTCAAATATAATTTAAATTGGATAACTCATGAATAATTCATCACTTTGGTTGAAAATACTTAGTAGCAGCAAGTCTTGACAACCAATCCCCAAGAGATATGGAAAAGAAAAATTCATAATCTCAAAACAACTATATATAAATGGCTATTAAATAAAACCAAATTCAAGATAGAAAAACCATACTACTTCAATAGGCTGAACAATTAGAAGTATAGAATGGAGACTCTTCTCTACCCTACAATAAGATCTACAAGATATATGCAAAAGAAGAAGTGCAGTGGAGGCTCCGCTCAAGAATGACTTGGCTGAAAAAATATGACAAGAACACCAATTATTTCCATCTCAAGACAATTCAAAACTATCAAAGGAACACAATTAGAGAAATAAAGCACAAAGGGATAAAATATATAGCGAAAGAGCAAATCAAAGAGCTAGAAAGCAAGGATTTTTCTAACCTACTGACCAAAGAACATGGAAATATTCAAGCTCAAGAGTTGCTTCTACAAAATATTCTAGTGTTTCTCAATGAGGACAAACAAGAAATGAGCAAACTACTCATAATGGATGAGTTAGAAGTTGTCAACTCTCTTCTGAAGGATAAAGTTTCAAGTCCTAATGGGTTCACCAATAACTTCTACCAGTAATTTTTGCATCTTATTCATAACAATTTTTAAAAATGATTGAATATGTTAGACTAAATGTTAAGCTCTTGGGTGCTATCAACTCCAATTTTTTGGCCTTAATCCCTAAAAAGAAAATATTGTAATGTTTTCTAGATTTATACCAATCTCACTGTGTAATTCTTCTTATAAAATTATCTCCAAAATCATAGCCAACTGGATAAAAAAGAAAATTGGTAAATTAATTGTTGAAGAGCAATGAGGATTCATCCCCAAGAAATATATATATATATATATATATATATATATATATATATATATATATATATATATATATTATATGACAACATTATAATGGTGCATGAAGCTCTCCACACCAGTAGGAAATCCGTAAAGAATCATATAGCCATTAATATTGATATGGCTAATGCCTTTGATAGGGTAGATATTCAATTTCTTGAACAAGTGTTAGTTAAGTTTGGATTTCCCCTTCAGCTTACGATATGGATTGGAGCATGCATCACTGCCCCTTGGATCCCCCCGGATCAATGGGGAACCTTCAACATTTTTTAAGGCTTCCATGGGCATTATATAGGGCTGCTCTTAATACTTATATCTTTACATCCTACTAGTAGAGACTCTAGGGAGATCTCTCAACAAGCTAAGAAGGGACCAAAAGATCATAGGTATTAAGGCAACTATGGGATACAAACAAGTTACTCATACTCAATTCATTGATAACACCATTCTTATAGGATAATTATCAAGAAAAAATGTGTCGTAGATCAAAGAATACTTTGATTGGTTCACACAAGCCACTAGAGCATTAATTAACACAAAATAGCTAATTTTTACCCAAAACACCTCAGGATTTGAAAACATAAGCTTCAATTTAATCCTTGGATTCAAATAAAGAAAATAATAGTAATTCAGATTTCTTGGAGTCCTAATGGATTTACACCTAAAGCCTAAGGATAGTTGAAGTCCAATTTTGGAAAAGTTGATTAAGAGAATTCAAAACTACAATAATGGTTGGTTGATTCTGGTAGGCTAAGTAGTTTTGATTAAATCCATTCTATCCACTCTCCCAATATATAAGTTTCTTGTTTATCATGCTCCCAAAATAATTCTTCACATGATTGATGGTATAATAAAAAATTTCCTACGACAAGGAGGAAGGTAAATAGAAAGGAAGAAATTCCATTTAGTAAACTGGGACATGATCACCAAAGCTAAAGAACATGATGGCCTGGAAATAAAAAAAATAGAAAATGTAAGCAGTGCCCTAGGTTTTAAGCTCCTGTAGAACATGCTAAAGCCACCCCAATATCCTTGGAAGAAGATTTTGATAAGAAAATACACAAATAACTCTACAAGCATGTAGTTATTAAGAAATATAGAAAACCAACCAGGTGCATCATTAATATGGAAGCATATAGTTGAGGCCAAGGCAATAATTGTAGAAAAAATCTCTTGGATCCCTGGAGATGGAAACAAGATCAATTTGTGGGAAGATTCGATCCTTGACAATCCTTCATTACAAGAAATATGTAACCATGATATCTAGAACCAACTACAAAGTTTGGGAATTGAGAAGCTTATTGACCTTATAGAATGGTTAGAAGAGGAATCTACTTGGAAATCTCCTCTCCCTATGCATCTCCAAGATGAATGGGATTGTTTCAATAGGCAGAATACTGGTATAAGACCCACCAAGAAGCATATATCAGATCAAATTATATGGGCGGACATAAGAAAGACAAGGGAGTATTGATGAGAAGCAACACATACCCACTAAAAATAAAATTTTGATTCCTTTGAAAATAATTAATTTTTATTTCCAAGGGGACCCTCATGAAGTTTTTGGGTTTTTAATTCCAAGTTTTGCTCATATCATTTTTGGAAAATTACCTGCATCAAAGTGTTAAAATTCCTTGCATAACACCATTGATTTGAATTGAATTATTTTGAATATTTATGCTTCAATGGTATTATTTATGGTTAAGTATTTTAGAAATTTAATTTTCAATAGTTTTCCTAAGGTCTGAAATATTAAAATCAATTTCTAAGGTTCTTTAAAAATCTTCATCTTGCCCTAATGTTTACTCCAATCTTGGAAATGCCATATCTTCTGCCACAAGAATCCGTTTGGGGTGATTCAAATTTTGGATGAAATATCTTGAGCTCACCTTTCCAGTGATATCAAGTTTGCAAATTTTTAGATGTGAATTACCTTCCAAAAATAGCAGTTTCCATTTGCAGCCAGTAAACTTATTAATGCTATAACTCTTGATCCGGAGTGAATTTTCAAGTTTCCTTGGCAGATTTGGTTACTCATTTAGCTCATTAGTTTTGCTCAGTTTTGAGCACTTTCAATTTTCATCATATTTTTCACACCATGTGAAATGGGCATCTTTCGGGTAATTTAAATTCATTTTCTAGTATTTAAAAATCATTTTTGAGCATGGAGAATCCTTAACAAACCTTTAAAGTGCCAAAATGTAGAAGGGTGGAGTCATTAGAGTCCATGTAAAAATTCCATAAAATTTACTAAATGTTGGAAGAAGTGGGTGGAAAAATAAAATTACCTAAGTGTGCTTGGGTGGAGGTTTTAGACATTGGCCCACATCTTGATGAAAGTAAAGTGCCGCCCAACCTTTGGGTGGATATTTTAGATATTTGATGAAAAAGTAACCATATAAAGTGTCATCCATGATTTGGGCGGATACTTTGGACATTACTTTGGGCGGAGAACAAACTAAAGTACCACTCAATTTAAAGAAATATAAGCTTGGGTGGAGGTTTTAGACATTGGTGGGAAAAACGAGGTCCCAAAGTTTCACCCAAATTACAAAGGAGGAAAGCTAGGGCAGAAGTTTTAGACATCGACCAAAAAGTTGAAGTCCTAAAGTGTCACCCATGCACATTATTAGAAATATTGAAGTTTGCTAAAGTATAAAATGGATGCCCGATAAAAGAATGAGAAATTGCTTAAGTGTGGAGGGTGGATAAATAGAGTCATCGGGAAAAGTGAAGCATTCCAAAGTTCCACCCACTCTCAACCAACAAGTAAAACCTAAGTTTGGGTGGATAAATGGACTCCATTGAAGAAGTAAGCATCCCAAAGTGTCACCCAACCACTTTGGTGGAGGTTTTAGACATTGACCGCATCTCAATGGAAGTAAAGTGTTGCCGAACACTTGGGCGGATATTTTAGATATTGCTTTGGGTGAAGAAAAACCTAAAGTGTCTCCCATGCAGTTGATTGGGAAAATAAGACAATGGCAATAAAGTGAGGAGGAAAAGCTCCACCTAAGAAGTATAACCATGCAAATTAAAGAAGAAAACCTCTACCCATGGAAATAAAGCTTGGAAATTGCCTGACATTGAACTTTTGTGGTGATTTTTCCTAGGGAAGCATGATCTCAAACATGGAAAATATTTTACAGGAAACTTTGGAAAAATAATTAAAAATTAAAATTAAAGTTCGAACCTTAGAAAAATTAAATTAATTTAATTTAATTTTAAAGCTAATGTTCTAACATTTGCCCCTTTTAAATTTTTGCAGGAATTTGTCGGTGGCTGCATTTAATGGCAAAATTAATGGTGAAAGTGATGGTGGGTAGAGAATTTCAATGTGAACCAAGCAAAGGGGATCGTGCGAGGATAGAAGGTAGGGGAAGTCAATGATCCGCCCAGATTTTGTAGATGAAGAATTAATGAGATACACTTGCAACTAGCCAAAAAGTGAAGATACACTTGCATGTAGTCTCTATTTAATGGGAATAAGATCAGATTATATCTTTGCCATTTATGGCAAGATACTCAAGTAGATTTCTGGAGTGGTTGGAGTTGATTAGAACTCTATTTAAAAATGCTTTTATATTGTAACACCTCGATGGTGGGATTTTAAAAATTGTTTTTAATTCCTTGGGAGCTAGATATTTTTTGAAAAGATCAGGGCATGTCTTGAGTCTATAAATACTCCCATTAAATGTAATTGAAGGATGCAAAAACTTGGAAATAAAGACATTTTAGCAATTTTTAGAAAATCTTGTTTTGATACTTTATTCTATACCTAAGGTTGGTGTGACATCATCTTCTAAAATAACATGGCCAGGAGCCTAATATTTTTTAGACTATGATAAGTGCACTTTCTTCTATTTTTGTCTCACTTAAGGATTTATTTAATTTGATTGTAAACTTGTGATTGTTGAGATTATGTTATGTTGTTGAGCTTCATTCTATTTTCTATATGCTTGAGGAAATTAAAAGCTTAAGGTTCGAGTTTGTGTTCTAATTGCTCTATTCTCACTACATGAGCTTGACTACTAGTGAGAAACACCAATTATCATTAACCTCCCTTCTATTTGTAATTTTTCTTTTATCCCTATGTTGCTTTGTCCCATGCTCAAGGTGGAAAGTGATCTTAGAAAGTTGGACACTTTCTTCATTTGATGTTGTCTTATTGTGAAGCTGAGCAATTTAATTGATTTCAGTAGTTATAATTTATAATTAGATTAGATATCCTCTCTTTTTTACCCTACCTTACTCTCTATATTTTATTTTTGAAAGGTTTCCATTTTTATGTTCTTTAAAATTCTTTATTTATTTAATCTACTAAGATTTGAAGAGCTAGATCAATTTACAAAATGCAAATCTGATTGATAACCCAAACAACAACAAACAAAAGTTGAACCCCCTTGCAAGTACATAAGTAGTCCACTTGAAACTATTCTAGAAGTGGAAAAGAGTGAGGACGTTCGACCCAACCCTGTAACTCACACCTTGGATAACCAACAAGATCCTAAAGTGAGAGGGAATTTATTCCCATTTATGTGTTACTGGTGTTTCTTATTTACTCTTCACAGGGTGTGCATAAAATACCAATCAACACTATTTTGGCGCTAGAAGGAGGGCCTTGAACTTGTATTTGGTGTTTTTTGAGATAATCAGTTAGGCTGGATTCTTCCTTCAGAGTGACCAGGTCCCACCCAAGAGCTGGAGAGCTCCTTGTGTCTGAGTTGGAAACCCCAAGGAGAAGTAATCTCAGGAAAGCTAGATCTCTGTCCAACATAGTTTTATCTCCATTAGTGCTTCCTCAAACTATGACTTAGAATCCTACCATTAATAAGATAGTCATGGCCAATTGGTTGGGTTCCACTACTTTGAATATCCTTGGTGTAGCCCATGATTTACCCAAGAATCTTGAGAAGTATCTTCCCACCTACAAGCATGATGGAATCAAGACAATAGAAGAACACTTGGTAGCCTTTAAGAATGCTCTAAAACTATTAAATGTGCAACATGAAGATGTGGCCTATAGATTATTCCCATTCACTCTCCAAGAGGGAGCGTATGACTAGTTTTTGAATCTTACAAATGACTCTATCACCAGATAGGATGATTTAGAGAAAGTTTTTGTATCCCAATTTGGTCAAGTAATTGATCCCAACGTGTTGTATCAGCAATTTTCCAACATTAAGAGAGAATCTGGTGAAACTATCAGGTCTTTCAATGTGAGATTCCAAAAGGCTTATGGTAGAATGATTGGTCATTACATCCCAAGTGCAAATTTAGCCTTAGAAATTTATAAGAATGCCTTGGATCCAGTGACCTCTATTTTCCTCAAGAGAGACACCAATATCACAAACTTGACAGAGGCCTATAAGGAAGCTCTGACTCTTGAAAGGTAATTGGGACCTCAACCTTTGAATAGTCCTATGATACCCTTTGTTACACATAATACACCTATGTTGAATCCCATTCCACATCAGATGCTAATGCCAACATGTCAAGCTCCACCTACAAAAAATCCATTAACTTTGGCACACATTGGGCATGTGCAGACTATAGAGAAAGAATCAGATAAAACTATAATTGAGGAAGTTTCAAAGATGGTCCAAAAATTGGCAAATGACTTCTTGAGTTTCAAGAGGCAAGTGTCTATGGGAGAAAATTCAAATCAAGTTTCCATACCAACAAAATAGATTCTCCAGACCTCCATATGAAGCTAATAAGGATTATAACAAAGGTAAGGGGCCTGAAGTGAACATTTGTGACTTGGCTTTACCCAATTGGTGTAGGATTCATGGAACATCCCAACATGGGGAATTAGATTATCTAGAGTTTTGCAATGCTTTTGAAGCTTTATCTGGTGAATTAAGTTTTCTTGAAAATCAAAGAAATGTTGATGGTGCTAGTTCATCCAAACATAGTGCTGCTATGGTTTTGGATTCATTCACTTTCCTAGATGAGTCAAAAAATATTGTGGAAGTACCTATGGATGAAGTGCAAGATTTTCAATAGTTCAGAAGAGATAATTACAATCTTAGGAATAGAAATCTAGATCCCAACACTACATCTACACCTCCCAACAACTCTCATAATATTCCTCCTGATCCTTCTCCAAATAATAATCCACCTCCACCCAAAGGGGGAGATCCAAAAGTGCAGGATGGATTTGTTGCTCCACTCAACAAAGGATATAATATAGTGGAGGATATGAAGAAAATTAAAGCTAACATCACCCTCCATGAGCTAGCTCAGATCATTGAACAGAGGGATAACTTGATTAAGACTTACTATGAACCCTCTGCTAAACCTCTAGAAAAGGGGAAGAAGATGGCAAATGCAAATATGGCAATCTACAAAGAGAAGACTGAAGTTCCACCTTTCCTGCTAATAGTTCACATATTTGGAAAAAATTTACATAACTGTCTGGTGGATTTTGGTGCTTCAGCTAATGTCATGCCTCTAGCCATTTGCCAACAATTGGGATTAACTCCTGTGAAGTCTGAGAGGAGAGTCATTCAATTGGATAAAACTAAGGTCAAGGTGATAGGTGAACTTCAAGGTATACACATCCAGTTAGCATCTGAGCCGAGAGCACAACATAGAATTGACATTCAGGTGGTAGATATTCCTATGGGATATGGAATGCTTCTAAGCAGAGATTGGTCAAAATATTTGAATGGGTATTTGGCCATAGATTTTTCACACATGTGGTTGCCTTGGAAAGGTGTAGCAAATCAGTTAAGAATTGATAGAGAGCCTCGATATAAACACATGATAACTGAATATAATGTCAAAAATGAGGCTGTTAATTTTGTTGATGTAGATATTGGGGTTTATAATTTGACAACTACACAAAAGGTGAAACCAGTTAAAGCCCTGACTGATCACGATAATGATGTTTGGACGCTCCATGTTGATGGAGCTAAATCCAAGCAAGGTTCTGGTATAGGGGCTGTTCTCAAAGGGCCTCACAATCAGACATATTTTATGTCTTACCACTTGTAATTTCCCTATACAAATAATTTGATTGAGTATGAGGCACTAATACTAGGGTTGAAATTTGCTTTAGATAAAAATGTGAAAAATATCCAAGTTTTTATAGACTCGGAGTTGGTTGCTAATCAGGTTAGAGGTAAGTTTCAATGCAAGGCCTCTTACCTAAAAATATACAAACACCGAGCTTGGGATCTCATGGAGGAATTTAATGCTTTCAATCTGATGCATATTCCTAGGGAGGAAAATTCACCTGCAGATATTTTGGCTTCATCAACTACAAATCTGAAGCCCTTGGAGGAATTTAAATGGAATTTTTTTTAGTGGAATTAATCCCTTGTCCTTCTATTCTGGATAATGTAGACACATTTCAGGTATTTTTTGATGACCAACAAATTATAGATTTCTTACAGAATACAAATGCATTTGAAAAAACTATAATTGATGATGGTCAAAGGGATACTATGCTTGAAGATTTTGATGATGAAGAGGGAATAATGAGGTTGAAAAATAATAGAATTCCTAGGGGAATGGTTGAACTTGAGAGGCTATTTGACAATGATCGAATTAAACAAAGAATAAGTTCTAGAAATCCTGTTGGTACAGTAGGGAATGAGACTAAGAAATTGAATGTAGGAACTGAAGGGGATCCCAAGCATGTTCAATTGGCTAAAACCTGTGACCCTGTAATCAAAAGGAATCTCATAGAGTTGCTTCATAGGTCCAAGGATGTTATGGCCTGGTCTTATAAAGACCTGAAGATTTTTGATCCAAAAGTGTACACGCATACTATACCTTTGAAGGAGTTTTGTAAACCCTTCAGGCAGAAATAGAGACATGTTAATGCCTTGTTGGAACCTCTCATTCTGAAGGAGGTAGAAAAATTATTGAGTGCTACCATTATTTTTCCTATCAGACATTCTACCTGGGTAGCTAATTTAGTGCTAGTTAGAAAGAAGAATGGGGAAATTTGCCTGTGCGTAGATTTTAGAAACCTGAATAAGGCTTCTGAAAAGGATAATTATCCTTTGCCTTCCATGGATGATGTGCTGCAAATTGTGAATGGTTCAGAGATGATGTCCTTCTTGGATGGATTTTTTGGGTACAACCAGATATTAGTGGAAAGAGAGGATAGAATGAAAATTGCCTTCATGACCAAATGGGGGACCTTTGCTTACAAAAGAATGTCATTTGGATTGATAAATGTTGGAGCCACTTTCCAACGTGCAATGGATCATGCTTTCAAGGGTCTCATGGGTAAGTGCATTATTGTATACATGGATGACTTGATAGTTTTTTCTAAGTCTCGGTTTGATCATGTCAAGCATTTGGAGTCTATTTTTGACAAGTGCAGAGAATTTGGCATTTCTTTGAATCCAAAGAAGTGCATCTTTGGTGTAACTGAAGGCAAACTCCTTGGTCACTTAATTACCAAAGATGGCATTTCTGTGGATCCCGAGAGGGTAAAGGCCATATCAAAGATACCCTTTCCCAACTCTAAGAAAGAGTTAAAATCATTTTTTGGGAAAATTAATTTTGTTCAGAAATTTATTTCTAGCTTTGCTGAAATAGTCAAACCACTAAATGACATGTTGAAGGAGACTGCTCAAATTGTTTGGTCAATAGAAGCCAAAGTGGCATTTCAAGAGATTAAATCTGCTATTAAACAAGCCCCAGTTTTGGTAAGTCCAGATTTTAGTGCAGATTTTTATTTGTACTCTTTTGCTTCTGAATATACACTTGCTACAATTTTAACTCAACAGAGGGAAATAGGGGAGCACCCCATTGCCTTCAAAAGTACCAATCTGAAGGGTGTTGAGTTGAATTACTCTCATTTGGATAAGCAAGCCTATGCCTTAGTGAAAGTAGTTAAATAATTTAGGCATTATATTTTGAGGAGTAAAGTCCATGCCATAGTTCCTGATCTAGTTGTTAAATATTTGTTAAGTCAAAATGAAATGGGACTGAGAGGCAATTGGGTCACAAAATTGTAGGAATTTGACTTAGAGATCTAACCTACAAAATTAATTAGAGGGCTTGGTTTATCCCAACATATTGTTGAGATACCTGTAGAGACAGAAATTAACCAACTGGACTCCAAGTTGGATGATTGGTATGGGGATATCATCCATTTATTGAAATTTGGGAATTGCCCACCCCATCTGAACAGAACTCAGAGAAGAGCACTGAAGTTGAAATCTGCTCATTTTCTACTCAGAGGAGGTAAACTGTATAGAGAAAATTATGTTGGTATATTCTTAAGATGTATTTCTCAAGATGAGGTGAATGAAGTGATGTCTAGTTTTCATGAAAAGTTAGGAGCAGGGCATCCTTCAGGTTCAGCTATTGCACATAGAATATTGAGAGTAGGCTACTATTGGCCTACATTGTTTAAAGATGCACATCAACATGTGAGAACTTATCACCAATGTCAGATCTTTGTAGCCAAGCAGGCTAACCGAGCTCTACCATTGCAACTTGTTATAATAGAAAAACCTTTCACGCAGTGGGGACTTGATTTTGTGGGAGTGATGAACCCAAATTCATCAGTAGGGCACAAATATGTATTAACAACCACTGATTATTGTACACGATGGGCTGAAGCAGTAGCCACAATGAGGAGTACAACCCATGAGGTAATAGAATTTTTGGAGTCAAATATCATAACCAGGTTTGGAGTTCCTTTGAATCTAGTTTGTGATAATGGGCCAGCCTTTCAATCACTAGAGTTTGCAGAGTGGGCATACCAGAAAGGGATAGTCATCAAATTTTCATCCAACTATTATCCCCAAGGAAATGGACTGGTTGAGTCCACGAATAAGAATTTGATAAATGCCATTAAGAAGTCTGTTGTAGACAAACCCAGACAATGGCATACATTATTGAAGTATGCACTTTGGGCTGATAGGATAAGACACAAAGAAGCTCTTAAAACTTCTCCATTTGCTTTATTGTATGGTACTCAACCTATTGTTCCTATTTCTTTAAAATTGCCCACATACCAGTTTGCCTTGGATTATTTTAATGATCATGCAGATGCAGAAGCCCGTGTGCTAGACTTAATTAATTTGCAGGATGAAAGGCTTTAGGCCTTGGAGCATTTCAGTCAACATCAAGAGATAGTCAAGCGTTGGTTTGACAAGAGAGCAAAAGTAAAAGCCTTCAGACTTGCAGACCTGGTGCTCCTATGGGACAAATCCCATGAGAAGAAAGGTAAACACACCAAGTTGCAACCTTTGTGGATAGGGCCATACCAAATTGTAAAAATTTTGGGTAATAATGCATTTCATCTACAGGACCTGGAAGGTAATTTTCTGAACTTGCCTATCAATGGTCAATATCTGAAGCATTATTTCTCAATTGTTCCATCTGCTACATCATTTGAGTAATTGAAGGGACCTTTGTACATATGTATATATTATTGTAGAAATAAAATAGAGTGAGTCAGTGCTTATGTTTAGTTTATTTTATCGATATTAAGTTGCTCCTGGTTTTCTTTGTTTTCCTTTTCTTTCTCCTTTTGGGTCTTTGTCTCAGTTTTGTGAATCAAAGAAGGGTGATTTGATAAAGGGATGTTTTAAGTAGGGAGAGAGTGGTAATGCTTGTTATCCAGAATGATAGTAGAGAGATAGTTTAAATTTTGTACCTTACCCATCGTAATTATTTTAATCATAAAAGAACTATTAGGTTAGAGAACTCCCAGGGAATCCAAGAAAAGTTGGTCATGAGAGGAAAACTCTGATTCACAAAGATCACTTTAAATACTCCAAAGAGGCTATTGGTGTCTGAGCTAAAATGGTTAGTTGATCGATTTTTTGGTTAATAAAACATCAGGGCAAGTGCAACTTTTGAACCTCTAGTAAGACTCCTTGGCTATCTATCTCATGCTAAAAGAGAGAAAAAAAAAAAAAAAAAAGAGAGAAAAAGAAAAAAAAAAGAGAGTTCTAAAAAAAATAAGAGAGAGTTCCGTAATAAAAGGAGATAGCCGAGATTTATGAAAGAGGAATTTTAGACATGTTCACTAGGGCTATAGACACCCCATGGTTGTGAACCAAGGTCTTGGAAAGCTAAGAGTAACTATGCCGAGACTATAAAATGGTAAACTAGAAGTAGAGCTCTACTCAAATAACCCTATGCACCCCAAACAACCTGATTGATCCAAGTAAGAATTCTAAGCCATGGTTTTCTTTGGAGGAAGAATTTATACACTCACAATCACACACCAGAGTTTTCTTTGAGTGATCCAACCTAGTATGTCCCTGGGAAATTTCAACAGACTAGCAGATAATAATTAAAATATTTTGAAAATCTTTGTGGCAAAGTGTGGTGCATGATTTAAATTATTTTAAAACTAGAGTTCTGGGTTCCAAATAGTGCTACTATTTCCCTATAGATGTCGTCATTTGTTGAGAAGCAACACACCCCCACTAAATATAATTTTTTTGGTATTTATAAAAAAAGGGGTTGAAGGGCCCCGACCCTTTACATAGAGCTCAAAATATATACAAGGAAAAAATAAGAGAAGATCATACAAATGCAAGATAGCCCTATCTTAGTAAAACAAACAAACCTGGGTTAAACCTGTTGATGGAGAAGCTGAAATAATATTCCTCTCGCTATCCTTCTATTTAACATAGCTGATGTAGTGCTCAATGCTTTATATAACTGATAAAGAAACTGCTGAAAATAATGTAATTTAGTATGCTCAAATCCTTCATCGCATGATCCCATTAAGTATTCTGCTTTGCTCTGCCCTCTTTATATGTTAGCTTCATTATCAATTATTATAATATCTTCCAACTCCATGGGAGCATATGACCAGACCTTGAAATTCTCAGATTTAACTACCATATTCACCATTTTATCAGTAGCTTTGTTTCCCTCTCTATAAATATGTTTAACTTGACTTTCTTCTAGGTTTCCCAAAATATTCCTTGCATATGTAATTATTTGGAAAATTCTAGAATTATTTAACTCCCCTTTTTGAAGGGAAGTTATAATATTCTTGGAATCCCCCTCAAGAAAAATTCTCCTAAAATCCAAATTCACTGCAATTCAAAGACCTGTAAGCATTGCCCTTTCTTTAGCTTGGTGATTTGTGGTAATTCCTAGATCCTCAACATATGCAGCCACTACTTGACCTCTGTCATTTCTAATGACACCCCCACGACCAGCATGAACCAAGTTACCTTTTGCAGCTCCATCGAAGTTAATTTTTACCCAGTCTTTATGGGGACGTTCCCATATGGTATCTAGTCTTACCTTATTGTTTTTTTCCATATTTAAGATATCTTTTTCTCTAGAGAGGATCATTGCAATATTTTCCTGGCAAACAATATTTTTAATACAATCCTCCAATAGGGGTATTTTTATCCTGGAATAAACCCCAATTATTCCTCTGGTTTTATTTTTGAACACTCATCTATTTCTTTCCAACCAAATCCCCTAGAAAATATGTGGAATGCATTTTTGCCAAAAAATACTGCTTCCTAAGTGCCACTATTCCCAAATCCTGATTAGAGAATCTGGAATGAACCAAGCAACATTAACTTATCTCAATAACATATTTAAGATATCACAAAAAAATCACAAGTTCCAAACAAGTGGTCCACACACTCATCTTCTTTGTTACATAAGACACAAATAGTTGGAACCACAATCCCTATTTTGAACATATTGTCTTTTGTAAGGATCTTATTGAGAATGGAAGTCCAAAAAAACATAGCAACATTAGGGATGATGTTTAGCTTCAAAATTATTTTAAGCTCGGGTTTATCTGAGGTTACTTTACCCAAGACTCTATATCCATTCTTCACTAAGTACTGGCCTTGCTGGTTTCTTCTCCAAATTATCTGATCCTCCTCTAAAACTCTACCTAAATAATAACTCCTTAGGAGGTTTTATAGATCTTTACCCCCCGAGCCTTGCATATCTTCTTGCATGATTTTCCACTCCTGAAAATCACCCACCCTATGAATGTAACCATTAATTTTATTACCATAGGTTATGGTTAAAATGTTCTTTAATATCTTTAAACTTTCTGTAGTTCACTAAAGCCTCCTCTTGAATCCAAAGGTCTTTCCAAAAGTAATTTTTTTCTCCCCTACCTGCTCTCCATTTTAGACCTTGCCATAGAAATTTTCTACCATTGATTATACTTTGCCAAAAAATAGACCTGCGTGGAGGGATTAGAACAACTAATAAAGTGGTTTCTGCCCTCCAAGTATTTGTTTTGGATAATGCTAGCCCATTTCCTTGATGCTCCAATGCAAATCCTCCAACCATGTTTAGCTAGAAGGGCTCTATTTAGATCTCTCAAATTCCTCAAACCAAGACCCCCATTATGTAAAGGTTGGCAACAAGTATCCCATGCTACCAGATGTATACATTTTTTGCATTTAGTGTCATCCCATAAGAAATTTTTTGTAGTCTTTCTAAAGTCTCTTCCACTTTCCTTGAAATCCTTATAAAAGACATGAAATAAATAGAGAGGCTTTGAAGCGTGTATTTTATGAGTTGTACTTTCCCTACAGAGGATAATAGAGATCCCTTCCAAGCTTGAATTTTTCTATTAAATTTATCAATAATTGGATTCCAAAGTTCATATTTCATCTTGCCTATAAAAAAAGGCAAACCAAGATAGGTGATAGGAAAATTTTCCTCCTTACAGCCCAACACTTTAACTATTTGATCTCTTATACTCTCCTCCGTGTTTAAAAACATAATCTTATTTTTTTCATAATTTATTTTTTGGCCTGTAGCTTTTTCATAAGAATCAAGGTCTTTTTTAAACTCCAAAGCTTATTCCTTTGTAGCTTTCCCAAGAAAGAAAGTACCATCCACAAACTATTTATGAGATAAAACTTCACCAATGGATGAATGTTTTAGACCTTTGATATTGACCTTTGATATTGCCATCCTTTATTTTTCTTTCCAAAGTTCTTCCTAGGGCATCTACCATAATGATAAATATATATGGAGACAATGGATCTCCCTGCCTGATTCCTCTACTAGAAGGAAATAACCCAACATATTGTCCTTTGATCAAGATTGAAAAGCGAGGGTTAGAAATACACATACCAATCCATGCCCTCCATTTTTCACTGAAACCCATTTGCTCCATTATTTTATCTAAGAAAGACCATGAAACCCTGTCATAGGTTTTGTTCATGTCCAGCTTAAGGAATATGCCTGACCCTTTTCTCCTTTGAAGAGAGTGTGCTATTTCATAAATGACAATGATGCTTTCAGTAATCTGCTTACCTGCCACATAACCTCCTTAATCTTCATTAATGATTGAGGGGATGATGTTTTTCAAATGATTGACCAAAACTTTAGTAAATTTTTTGTAAATTGTATTACATAGGCTAATTAGATTTTTTTTTTATTCCTTTGAAAATAATTAATTTTTATTTCCAAGGGGACCCTCATGAAGTTTTTGGGTTTTTAATTCCAAGTTTTGCTCATATCATTTTTGGAAAATTGCCTGCATCAAAGTGCCAAAATTGTTTGCATAACACCATTGATTTGAATTGAATTCTTCTGAATATTTATGCTTCAATGGTATTATTTCTGGTTAAGTATTTTAGAAATTTAATTTTCAATAGTTTTCCTAAGGTCTGAAATATTTAAATCAATTTCTAAGGTTCTTTAAAAATCTTCATCTTGCCCTAATGTTTACTCCAATATTGGAAATGTCATATCTTCTGCCACAGGAATCTGTTTGAGGTGATTAAAATTTTAGATGAAAGCTCTTGAACTCATATTTCCAATGATATCAAGTTTATAGATTTTCAGGCATAAATTACCTTCCATAAATAGCAATTTTTATTTGCATATAGTAAACTTATTAATGCTATAACTCTTGATTTGGAGTGAATTTTCAAGTTTTCTTGGCAATAAAGTGAGGAATAAAATCTTTGTCCAAGAAGTACAATAATGCAAATTAAAGAAGAAAAGCTATGCCCATGGAAATAAAGCTTGGAAATTGCCCGAAAATGAAGACATTGAAATTTCACGGTGATTTTTCCTAGGGAAGCATGATCTCAAACATGGAAAATATTTTATGGAAAAATTTGGAAAAATAATTAAAAATTAAAATTAAAGTTCAAGCCTTAGGAAAATTAAATTAATCGAATTTAATTTTTAAGCTAATATTCTAATATTTGTTCTAATTTTTTGCAAGAATTTACCCGTGGCTACATTTAATAGCAAAATTTATGGTGAAAGTGATGGTGGGCAGAGAATTTCAATATGAACCAAGCAAAAGGGATTATGCAAGGATAAAATATGCGAGAAGTCAATGATACGCAAAATTTTTGCAGATGAGGAATTAATGAGATACACTTGCAACTAGCCGAAAAGTGAAGATACACTTGCATGCAGTCCTGATTTAATGGGGATATAGCAAGATACTCAAACAAATTTTAGGGGTGGGTGGAGTTGACCAAAACTCTATTTAAAATGCTTTTATATTGTAACACCTCGATGGTGGGATTTTAAATTTTTTTTTGTAATTCCTAGGGAGCTAGATATTATGTGAAAATATCAAGGCATATCTTGAGTCTATAAATACTCCTATTAAATGTAATCTTGTTTTTATGCTTTATTATGTACCTGAGGTTGGTGTGACATCATCTTTTGAAACAACATGGACAGGAGCCTAATATTTTTTAGACTATGATAAGTGAACTTTCTTCTATTTTTGTCTCACTTAAGGATTTATTTAATTTAATTGTAAGCTTGTGATTGTTGAGGTTATGTTATGTTGTTGAGCTTCACCCCTGTTTTTTGTATGCTTGAGAGAATTATAAGCTTAAGGTTCAGGTTGGTGTTCTAATTGCTCTGTTCTCACTACTCGAGGTAGACTACTAGTGAGAAACACCAATTATCATTAACCTCCCTTCTATTTGTAATTTTCCTTTTATCCCTATGTTGTTTTATCCCATGCTCAAGGTTGAAAGTGGTCTTAGAAAGCTGGATACTTTCTTCATTTGATGTTGTCTTATTGTGAAGCTGGGAAATTTAATCAATTTTAGTAGTTATAATTTACAATTGGATTAGACATCCTCTCTTTTTTTCCCGACCCTGCTCTCTCTATTTTATTTTTGAAAGGTTCCATTTTTATGTTCTTTAAAATTCTTTATTATTTAATATGTTGAGATTCAAAGAGCTAGATCAATTCACAAAATGCAAATCTGATTGATAACCCAAAAAACAACAAACAAAAGTTGAACCCCCTTGTAGGTACATAGGCAATCCACTTGAAACTATTCTAGAAGTGGAAAAGAGCGAGGACATTCGACCCAACCTTGTAACTCACACCTTGGATAGACACCATGATCCTAAAGTGAGAGGAAATTTATTCCCATTTATGTGTTACTAGTGTTTTTTGTTTACTCTTTACAAGGTGTGCATAAAAGACCAATCAATAAGTATACATTCAAAATTGGATTTCACTTCTAATTGGTTGGAACAATCAACAAAAAAATATCCTTAGTTTGGAAAAAGAGGATTCCACCTAAGCTGCAAGTCTTCACTTGGCTGGTGCAGAAAAACAAAATCTTAACAGGGATAACCTACAAAAGAGGAATATAAGGAGCCTCATATCTACCCAAGGTGTTTAAGGGAGAGTGAGACCATAAACCACCTCCTATTTGAATATCCAAAAGCAAAATTTATCTGGTTAGAAATTACTAATAGTTTTGGTTTGGTCTTTTCAGTGAGATTAAACATTGAAATTTTTTTAAACCATTGGAGTGAAAAGTATAGAGGAGGCCTCAACATAAATCCTCTAGTGAAATTTATAAGGGAATCAATCCCACACACTATAATTTGGTACATCTATATAGAAGAAAATCAATGGATATTTGAAGGAAAAGAAAACAAAATAGGTGCAATCATCGAGAGAATCATTTGGGATATCATAACTAATGTTAAATAAAATTTTACTTAGAAGTAAAATCAAGAAGAATTGAATCCAAAAGAGTGTCATATGATTACAAGGCACGATCCCCATGCATTATTATAAATAAGGTGCCACCATGTTGAATTGGAACCTCTTATCTTCCACTACCCTACACTGTTCTTTGATGGAGCATCAAAGTGTAATCTAGGACAAGCGATAGTAGGAGGACTAATCCTTGTAGGCCTATGGAAGGTGCTAATTAAATTCAAAATCAATTTGGGATCACATCCAAAAATATGGTTTAAATGTTTGGATGTGATATGAGGATGAGGCTCACTATGATAGAGGTAATTATATACCTATCGACATATGGAGATTCAAAACTGGTCATGACAACACTCTCAAAAAACAAGGATCTTCAATCTTTACAATTGAGGATTGTCCAAGACAGGATCAGGTGTTGGGAAAAATATGACTAGCATCAAATATTCCCACATCAAATGGAAATTTAACAAGGATACAAGTGTTCTGGATAATGAGGTAATTAACACCACTCATCTCCATTGTAGAGTCGCAAAGATAAAAAATATGAGATTTGCTTGTCATGGAGTGAAGAGCTTCTCTAATGTCTATTGCTCCCTCTCCATGTGCTTTGTTTGCTTTATATTCTTCCTATTTTTTTTTTCTTTTGATGCTTAGTGTTGTTGCTCTTAGTATGTTACACAATCATTTTGTTATGGTTCTTGTTAGGCATCCTTGATTGTTGATGTATTTGTTCTATACTCAGCTCTAGATTTGGCTTCCTTGCCTGCTAGGAGACTTTGTTTCTATTTTTCATGATTATTAATACAACTCTCTTTTAAAAAAATACATAGAAGAGAAAAATAAAATGAAAATCTTATAAGGATGTGTACTAGACATGAGTAAGCATTCTCTAATACCTTTACAATGAAATGAAACCCTTATTTATACATAAAATTTGAGGTTGTATTCTTTCAATGCTACAAAATTTCATCTTCAAATCAATTGAGAGGTTGGTCTACATTCAATTCTTGAGGAGATCAAGGTCTAAGGGACTTGATCCATCAATACTGAGGGTTGAGGGACATCTATATTTTAAATCTCTTTTTCTACTATCAACCACTCTACTAGAGGTATTGTACAAGGCTGATTATAGGATTTACCTATAATTAATGTCATTGGATTTGAGGTTTTTGACACTATATTTTCAATGATCATATTCTTTAATGTGCCAACCAATATTCTAGGGAACCATGTAGAGGTATTACCACCAAATTTTCAAAATCATGGTTGTTCCATATTTTTTATTAGACTTTCTCTAGATGTCTATGTGTCCCTTCTAGAGTTGCCAATTTTTGCATTCATATAGTCAATGAAGCTTCATGGTGAGCTTGTCTAACTATTTATTTCATTTTATTTGAACTGTCAAATGCTATTCTTGCTTAAAAATGATGGTGGATCTCTTTTTAGACATGGGCCTAGATGAAAAACCTTTTGATTATTATGCAGAAAATTTATGTGCTTAGCACATGTCCACATCTTCACAAAATGGTGTGGGTATTTGGATGAGAAATTGATGTATTATGGTATTTTGATATTTCTTTTTTACTTGCATTTTATAGGATTAGTTCCCATCGTAGATATGGAACATCAAAAAAACATGTTCCCCTCCACCCTCTATGAATTAATTTTCTTCAAAAATTAGTGCCTGCCATAAGATTAGCTTAATCAATAGTGTGTGCAACTTTAGGGGGTCCTTGTGACTTTTCTCCTCTATATTCTATGTTCCTCATATATCAATAAATATCAGATGAATGTCATATCCTCAAAATATTAGTGGAGTCTAAATGTTACAAACTTAGCACCCTTTATTTATTAAAAAAATTGATAGTGCACTTTCACTGTTGCCTTCCTTTCAACAATCCACTTGTGTTGAGGCCAACCTAGAAAATTGGCCAAGGCAAAACCACTTCTTGGTGTAGTGAATTTTCACTATAGAACTCAATCAAGATAGATTAGCACTGGTAGAGAGGGATCACTTGAATGTAGTTCACTTAGATGTATAGAGTAATCTATGTAAAACAACATGATCACCAAGGGTATTGGCTCATGATAAATTAAATAAAGAAATAATTTCTACACCTCATGTAAAAATTTAATGTAGACCTGTTGGTCACGAATCTGCCACAGGAAAGGATTTTTACAATTGCGCCCTAGACCCGGCCAACATTGAAAGGCTGGAAGCAAGAAATGGCTCCCAGACCAATCTCCAGAGTGGGTCGGTTCCCTTCACTACTCTAAAAATGGGTTTAAGATAGGGTTGCTTGGAAAGAGATTTAAAAGGTTGCAGAAAGAAATGGGAAATATGGCCACGAGCCGAAGTGATGGGATCGGAAAAACAACAACGAGAGAAACTACAAACGCAACAACAGCAAGTAACATAAGAAATCAGCTTCATCCTCGCACAATCACATGCCGCAAATCCCTCCAAACCCACATTCCAGAATTGTACCTCGACCGCAGTATTTAAATCCAAGTATGCAGAATTTAAATGTAATAGCAATGCGGGAGTACGAATGCTATTAGAAATGCAGAAAACAGAAAGCAAATTCATCCATGCGACGCTTGAAAAATTAGAAGTCGATCCTTGTATTCCCGCAAATACAATTCCAGTTTCTAGCAGCAAGTTTTTCCAACCTTTGCAAATGAAAATTACATTGGTTTTTATAGAGGTCCGTCCTCTTTGCAGCATTAAAAACGTAAAACCAACTTCCTCGTGATCTACAATAATATCTTGAAAATCAGGAACACGACCCCTTAATAGCGGCCTCGAGGAAATAAAAATTAAATGCCATGAAACGTTCGCGGCCCTTCATTAAATTCGATTCTTCGAACATGTGCATGAAAACCGTTGAATTAATCCACGAACCGCAGCTTTGAACCAATAAATCCTTTAATTTTGGTGGCCTGGGCACTCTTCGACCTTAACCGCATCGGAAATCCGCAAAATATTTAATTCGGGTCAGCATTAAATCATCGGAAATCGAAAAAACCCTCTCGGCCGTTCATACTGCACTTGGCGGGAAACTGCGCAGGTCGCGAAAATGCGACGGGTCGCGAAATCGCGACGGGTCGCGAAATCGCGACGTCTTATCATTCAGTACGCTTTGACCACCGTTGACCCGCGAAAATGGAACATGTAGCGATTTCGCTACATGTTTCCGCCGTTGGCTCCTCCCTGCGCTCTGCCCCGCGAAATCGGAACATGTAGCGATTTCGCTACATGTTTCCGTCGCCGTACCAATCGCCATTTTCGGTCGCGATTCGCTGACATGTCAGCGACGCGCTGCAAGTTTTCACTTTTTGCCTTCGACGCTCCCCGGGTCGCGATTCGCTGACATGTCAGCGAATCGCTGCATGTTTTCAACTTAATGCTTTTTTGCCCGCCGACCCGCGATTTCGGAACACGTCGCGATATCGCGACGGTTCCGCCAACCTGCCTGCGTTGACTGCGTTGACCGCGATTCTGCAACATGTCAGCGCGTCGTTGCAATTTTCAGACTTAGCCATTTTTTGCTCAATTTTTCTCCTTTTTTCGCCCAAGCTGCATCAATCAAAGGTCAGATCCCCAACAATACATCAATGCATTCATCAATGAGAATCAATGTGGCAAAAATGCCAACATTCTTGGCGGCTCGCGGGGTATACAGCTCGCTGTATGCAAGAATCCAGGCCTTAGTCCATTGGGCATAGAGTCATATCCGAACAGAAGGCGTCGGCTGCTGCAATACATGTTCGTCGAAAAATTGAAACTGGAAGGACCTGCATATAACTGATTATGAAACAACTAATGGAACGCGATGATGGAGTGAGCTCTTGCGGTTGCGCAAGCGGTGACTGCAATGGAATGATGAAATGAAAATGAACGAAGTTATGGAGTGGGAATGGAACTAGGAAAGTTGTGAAATGAAATGAACTAGACTGTTAGCAAATGCGTAAAAGACTAAACTTAGAGGAAAGGGATAAGAAGGGACGGGAAAAAACAGAAAAGGGAAAAAGAAACAACAACCGTGGCTTATTTTGTTTTAATGCAGAAGAAAAAGAAGGAAGAAGATGAAGAAAGGAAAGAGAGGAAACGGGGAAGGGAAAAGAAGAAAGTGCTAGAAAGCCACCAAACTGTTGGGAGGAGAAAAACAAAGGAAAAAACAAGCATCTACGGCTCGCAGGCAACAAGAACCGAGATGAACAAATAAAAACAATACCACTTTTTTTTTTTTTTTCTCTTCTTTTTTCTATTTTTTTTTGTTTTTTTCAAAATACTATATACAATAATGCACGACATGATTGGCATGTCGCCACCAGACACCCAATCTCAGAATGTTATCCGGTAAATCTGCAATGTCCCGACCAGATCTGATCATACTTAAGTCGGTCCTTGAAATTGGGCTGGCTCCTTCCTGAAGTTCTCCATGGTGCTGATAGGATGCAATTCAGCAGATTATCCTTCTTACTAGTACCCATATGGAGGACTTCTTCGGAGTACTGGATGTAGTGGTTGGAACCAACACCACCACTTTGCAGACTTTACTTGGTCGTGGGTTGAGTACAGGCTCCTCTAACTCCTTGATGTGATCATAGGGCTCTTCAAGTGAGAACTCGGATTCTGGGATCTCCTCAGATTCTGGAATTTGCACTTGTTCTTCTACTTGGCCCATCTCTTGATGAAAACTGCAAGCAACCATATTGTTCATTGCTGGAAAAGTGCTTGCATGTCCCAATCCTTGACTTTGGACGAGATCTGTCCCTTGAACTCCACATGACTGCATCTCAGGGATCTGGCATGAATGTGCAGGGTAAACAGGAGCAGCAACCACCGGAGAAGGTAATGGAGTTTCTCCCCACGGTAACTTTCTTGATAAGAGCAACACTGTTCCGCTCGCACTGCTTCCTCAAAGATTTGTGGGAACCGTTGTTCACCTGACTGCAACAAAAAGAGACCTATGTCAGAGTTAAAAGCTCAAACATAAAAGAGGTGGGCTTGGGTGGGTGATGGACGGATCTTCTCTGGAATTCTCTTCCAACTTATCAAGAATCGGACATTGAAGTCCGTGATGCTCTCTTGAGGTGCTCTCTTGATGTACATGAAAAATTGGTAGAGATCCAAAGAACTGTAGAAAGGATCTTCATCAAATCTTTTGATCAGTGCTCCCGCGAGATCATCCCATGAGTCGATGCTTTGACATTTGAGCAATCTGTACCATTGCAATGCTCTTCCTTCCAAAGACTGAACCAGAAGTCGGATCATGACATCCTCGTGTTCTATGACATGGATCATGGACAGAATAGCAATATCTTCAACATGTGTCAGAGCCATGCCTTCGGTACCATCATATTTTGCCAGGTTCTTCAGGGCACCTTCGGGAATTTCATGCCGAACTTGCAGATTCAGAGGGCCAGGATCATCCCATCTAGAAAAAACCCTCGCCTTTGTGGCAATGGTCTGCGGAATCACGGCCATCGCCATTAAGTCAGAGTCGCCAGATGAACATTCTTTGAATTTTTTTTTTTTTTTTTTTAAAACAATAGGCGTCCACGAACAGATCTTCAACTCAGCAAAGTCGCCAGATGAACTTAAAAATCTCCGCTGTGAGGCCAAGACAGATCATCAAATCTTGAGACCTCCGGGTGTTAAAACGTGCCAAAACTGTTGGCACCGGTGGGGTTATCACTTTGGAAAATTATGCGTATCCCACCGATTATGAATTCTTGGAGACAGAATGATCTGTCCCACCGGCGTGCCAAAAACCGTTGGTCACGAATCGCGCACGGGAAAGGATTTTTACAATTGCGCCCTAGACCCGGCCAACATTGAAAGGTCGGAAGCAAGAAATGGCTCCCGGACCAATCTCCGAGTGGGCTGGTTCCCTTCACTACTCTAAAAATGGGTTTAAGATAGGGTTCTTTGGAAAGAGATTTAAAAGGTTGCGAAAGAAATGGGAAATATGGCCACGAGCCGAAGTGATGGGATCAGAAAAACAACGACGAGGAAACTACAAACGCAACAACAGCAAGTAACATAAGAAATCAGCTTCATCCTCGCACAATCACATGCCGCAAATCCCTCCAAACCCACATTCCAGGAATTGTACCCTGACCGCAGTATTTAAATCCAGTATGCAGAATTTAAATGTAATAGCAATGCAAGAGTACGAATGCTATTAGAAATGCAGAAAACAGAAAGCAAATTCATCCATGCGACGCTTGAAAAATTAGAAGTCGATCCTTGTATTCCCGCGAAATACAATTCCAGTTTCTAGCGACAAGTTTTTCCAACCTTTGCAAATGAAAATTACATTGGTTTTTATAGAGGTCCGTCCTCTTTGCAGCATTAAAAACGTAAAACCAACTTCCTCGTGATCTACAATAATATCTTGAAAATCAGGAACACGACCCCTTAATAGCGGCCTCGAGGAAATAAAAATTAAATACCATTAAACGTTCGCGGCCCTTCATTAAATTCGATTCTTCGAACATGTGCATGAAAACCGTTGAATTAATCCACGAACCGCAGCTTTGAACCAATAAATCCTTTAATTTTGGTGGCCTGGGCACTCTTCGACCTTAACCGCATCGGAAATCCGCAAAATATTTAATTCGGGTTAGCATTAAATCATCGAAAATCGAAAAAACCCTCTCGGCCGTTCATATTGCACTTGGCGGGAAAACTGCGCAGGTCGCGAAAATGCGACGGGTCGCGAAATCGCGACGGGTCGCGAAATCGCGACGTCTTATCATGTCGTACGCTTTGACCACCGTTGACCCGCGAAAATGGAACATGTAGCGATTTCGCTACATGTTTCCGCCGTTGGCTCCTCCCTGCGCTCTGCCCCGTGAAATCGGAACATGTAGCGATTTCGCTACATGTTTCCGTCGCCGTACCAATCGCCATTTTCGGTCGCGATTCGGCGACATGTCGGCGACGCGGCTGCAAGTTTTCACTTTTTGCCTTCGACGCTCACCGGGTCGCGATTCGGCCGACATGTCAGCGAATCGCTGCATGTTTTCAACTTAATGCTTTTTGCCCGCCGACCCGCGATTTCGGAACACGTCGCGATATCGCGACGGTTCCGCCAACCTGCCTGCGTTGACTGCGTTGACCGCGATTCACGCAACATGTCGGCGCGTCGGCTGCAATTTTCAGACTTAGCCATTTTTTGCTCAATTTTTCTCCTTTTTTCGCCCAAGTTGCATCAATCAAAGGTCAGATCCCCAACAATACATCAATGCATTCATCAATGAGAATCAATGTGGCAAAAATGCCAACATTCTTGGCGGCTCGCGGGGTATACAGCTCGCTGTATGCAAGAATCCAGGCCTTAGTCCATTGGGCATAGAGTCATATCCGAACAGAAGCTGGCTGCTGCAATACATGTGCTGCTGAAAAATTGAAACTGGAAAAAACCTGCATATAACTGATTATGAAACGACTAATGGAACGCGATGATGGAGTGAGCTCTTGCGGTTGCGCAAGCGGTGACTGCAATGGAATGATGAAATGAAAATGAACGAAGTTATGGAGTGGGAATGGAACTAGGAAAGCTGTGAAATGAAATGAACTAGACTGTTAGCAAATGCGTAAAAGACTAAACTTAGAGGAAAGGGATAAGAAGGGACGGGGAAAAACAGAAAAGGGAAAAAGAAACAACAGTTGTGGCTTATTTTGTTTTAATGCAGAAGAAAAAGAAGGAAGAAGATGAAGAAAGGAAAGAGAGGAAACGGGGAAGGGAAAAGAAGAAAGTGCTAGAAAGCCACCAAAGCTGTTGGGAGGAGAAAAACAAAGGAAAAACAAGCATCTACGGCTCGCAGGCAACAAGAACCGAGATGAACAAATAAAAACAATACCACTTTTTTTTTTTTTTCTCTTCTTTTTTCTATTTTTTTTTGTTTTTTTCAAAATACTATATACAATAATGCACGACATGATTGGCATGTCGCCACCAGACACCCAATCTCAGAATGTTATCCGGTAAATCTGCAATGTCCCGACCAGATCTGATCATACTTAAGTCGGTCCTTGAAATTGGGCTGGCTCCTTCCTGAAGTTCTCCATGGTGCTGATAGGATGCAATTCAGCAGATTATCCTTCTTACTAGTACCCACATGGAGGACTTCTTCAGGTACTGGATGTAGTGGCTGGAACCAACACCACCACTTTGCGGACTTTCTTGGTCGTGGGTTGAGTACGAGCTCCTCTAACTCCTTGATGTGATCACGGGGCTCTTCAAGTGAGAACTCGGATTGCGGGATCTCCTCGGGTTACGGAATTTGCACTTGTTCTTCTACTTGGCCCATCTCTTGATGAAAGCGCAAGCAACCATATTGTTCATTCGCTGGAAAAGTGCTTGCATGTCCCAATCCTTGACTTTGGACGAGATCTGTCCCTTGAACTCCACATGACCGCATCTCGGGGGATCCGGCATGAATGTGCAGGGTAAACAGGAGCAGCAACCACCGGAGAAGGTAATGGAGTTTCTCCCCACGGTAACTTTCTTGATAAGAGCAACAGCTGTTCTGCTCGCACTGCTTCCTCAAAGATTTGTGGGAACCGTTGTTCACCTGACTGCAGCAAAAAGAGACCTATGTCAGAGTTAAAAGCTCGAACATAAAAGAGGTGGGCTTGGGTGGGTGATGGACGGATCTTCTCTGGAATTCTCTTCCAACTTATCAAGAATCGGACATTGAAGTCCGTGATGCTCTCTTGAGGTGCTCTCTTGATGTACATGAAAAATTGGTAGAGATCCAAAGAACTGTAGAAAGGATCTTCATCAAATCTTTTGATCAGTGCTCCCGCTAGATCATCCCATGAGCTGATGCTTTGACATTTGAGCAATCTGTACCATTGCAATGCTCTTCCTTCCAAAGACTGAACCAGAAGTCGGATCATGACATCTTCGTGTTCTATGACATGGATCATGGACAGAATAGCAATATCTTCAACATGTGTCAGAGCCATGCCTTCGGTACCATCATATTTTGCCAGGTTCTTCAGGGCACCTTCGGGAATTTCATGCCGAACTTGCAGATTCAGAGGGCCAGGATCATCCCATCTAGAAAAAACCCTCGCCTTTGTGGCAGTGGTCTGCGGAATCACGGCCATCGCCATTAAGTCAGAGTCGCCAGATGAACATTCTTTGAATTTTTTTTTTTTTTTTTTTTAAACAAAAAGGCGTCCACGAACAGATCTTCAACTCAGCAAAGTCGCCAGATGAACTTAAAAATCTCCGTTGTGAGGCCAAGACAGCTCATCAAATCTTGAGACCTCCGGGTGTTAAAACGTGCCAAAAGCTGTTGGCACCGGTGGGGTTATCACTTTGGAAAATTATGCGTATCCCACCGATTATGAATTCTTGGAGACAGAAACGATCTGTCCCACCGGTCGTGCCAAAAGCGTTGGTCACGAATCCGCCACGGGAAAGGATTTTTACAATTGCGCCCTAGACCCGGCCAACATTGAAAGGTTGGAAGCAAGAAATGGCTCCCAGGACCAATCTCGAGTGGGCTGGTTCCCTTCACTACTCTAAAAATGGGTTTAAGATAGGGTTCTTTGGAAAGAGATTTAAAAGGTTGCGGAAAGAAATGGGAAATATGGCCACGAGCCGAAGTGATGGGATCGGAAAAACAACAGCGAGGAAACTACAAACGCAACAACGACAAGTAACATAAGAAATCAGCTTCATCCTCGCACAATCACATGCCGCAAATCCCTCCAAACCCACATTCCAGGAATTGTACCATGACCGCAGTATTTAAATCCAAGTATGCAGAATTTAAATGTAATAGCAATGCGGGAGTACGAATGCTATTAGAAATGCAGAAAACAGAAAGCAAATTCATCCATGCGACGCTTGAAAAATTAGAAGTCGATCCTTGTATTCCCGCAAATACAATTCCCAGTTTCTAGCAGCAAGTTTTTCCAACCTTTGTAAATGAAAATTACATTGGTTTTTATAGAGGTCCGTCCTCTTTGCAGCATTAAAAACGTAAAACCAACTTCCTCGTGATCTACAATAATATCTTGAAAATCAGGAACACGATCCCCTTAATCGCAGCCTCGAGGAAATAAAAATTAAATACCATGAAACGTTCGCGGCCCTTCATTAAATTCGATTCTTCGAACATGTGCATGAAAACCGTTGAATTAATCCACGAACCGCAGCTTTGAACCAATAAATCCTTTAATTTTGGTGGCCTGGGCACTCTTCGACCTTAACCGCATCGGAAATCCGCAAAATATTTAATTCGGGTTAGCATTAAATCATCGAAAATCGAAAAAACCCTCTCGGCCGTTCATATTGCACTTGGCGGGAAAACTGCGCAGGTCGCGAAAATGCGACGGGTCGCGAAATCGCGACGGGTCGCGAAATCGCGACGTCTTATCATTCAGTGCGCTTTGACCACCGTTGACCCGCGAAAATGGAACATGTAGCGATTTCGCTACATGTTTCCGCCGTTGGCTCCTCCCTGCGCTCTGCCCCGCGAAATCGGAACATGTAGCGATTTCGCTACATGTTTCCGTCGCCGTACCAATCGCCATTTTCGGTCGCGATTCGCTGACATGTCAGCGACGCGCTGCAAGTTTTCACTTTTTGCCTTCGACGCTCACCGGGTCGCGATTCGCTGACATGTCAGCGAATCGCTGCATGTTTTCAACTTAATGCTTTTTTGCCCGCCGACCCGCGATTTCGGAACACGTCGCGATATCGCGACGGTTCCGCCAACCTGCCTGCGTTGACTGCGTTGACCGCGATTCTGCAACATGTCAGCGCGTCGCTGCAATTTTCAGACTTAGCCATTTTTTGCTCAATTTTTCTCCTTTTTTCGCCCAAGCTGCATCAATCAAAGGTCAGATCCCCAACAATACATCAATGCATTCATCAATGAGAATCAATGTGGCAAAAATGCCAACAAGACCATTTATTTTTAAGAGAATATAAATGATCTAGGCTTGTGACCTTTTGGTAGCATGGCCTTATGCTTGAAAATACCCAAAAATCTAATTTTTATCGTAACCACACTCTTAGGGGCATAACTTATTGTTGGGGAATCTATTTTGATTTATTCAAGAAGCATTGGAAATATTGGAGAGAGAAATAATTTTCATAAGCAATTCTATTTAATAGAGTTGTCAACACACTTTTGGAAAAAATGCTCTAGAGGCCCTAAAAAATGAAAAATAAATTACTAAAATTAGTGATTTTCTACTTTTAGATATTCATAGCCAAAATGCATCTCTAGTTATGTTGAAACATCAAATAGAAGACAAAACTAAAAATGACAAGTCACATATATATAATTTCTATTTAATATGTACTTTGTAACTCATGGAAGGTGAATCAACACATTTCCATATGGGTGATATTCTAACTCATGGAAGGTGAACCATCATAGTTCCATATGGGTGACCTTCCATATTCAATATGGTGGATTTATAATACACTAATTACTGTATAAAGAGATATGCATATTTGACTACAAAAAAAATTATTAATGGATGCAATGTTATAGCTTGACATATCTTCTCTAATATTGGTTACACTATAATCTATTTTTTAGCAATAAAATCATTTTGTTATTATTCTTATATGTTTGTGTTTTTATTTATTATACTCTATTATTTTTTAATGCACCCTTTTCAAGATCTTACTTAAATTAAAATTATAATTTTAGGATCAATCAAACTTTTGGTTTTTGGATCACTACTCATGTCGTATATTGCTTGGCCATGAGAGATACCAATATCACCTACAAGCTAGATACCTAACTAGATAGCATATTCATATTTACCTTCAATGATAACTAAGGAGACTTGCTCAATCTAGCATCACATATTTTTATCAACACTAATTCAATTACTATTATGACTACCTTTTTCTAATGTTGTTAGTATTTCTACCACTACCTGATCAATGGTGGTACCACCTATTATAATCCTCATAGCCTCTTACTTGACTACATTTAGTCTGTACTGTGTAATACAAACATGGTCAATCACTATGGTTGCATTTTTTGATATCATTCTTAGTAGTTATGTCTCACTCTTATGTCATTTACTCTAAAATTTGGGAGTGCTAGATCATCAACATCTAGGTCTTGATAAGAGTTTGGATTTAGTACACCCTCAAACCCCTAATACTAAGTTGATCACCTCCACCAAATAATACTAGGAGGGATATTTTGGATCCTAAACTAATGGACCATGAACTCAAAATGGAAGAGCTTATGCTCTCTATGTTATCCCAAAAACTAGTGTTATTCAATTGGTGTGCAAAATTGTCCTAGCCTAGGTGGACCTATAATATTGTCATATCACCTACTTATGATGGAGGTAATATATAATGCATAATGTTATCAAAAAAATACCACAATGTGGGTGGTTCTTCCCTACCTCAAAACTATATGCCCTTCTATAGTTTTTTAATACTTTTATCTCATTGATAGCTCCAGGCAACCCGATAGGCCTTACTACTATAATATAATCCCATGTCCAAAAATTGAATGAGTGTACAATAAGTCATGCTCTTGTTTCCCCTATAATCAATAAAGCATAATTTATGGTTTAATATAGCCAAGATTGATGGACCCCTAGCACAAACAATTTAGTACTTCATTATGTTTTTTATCACCTCTCCTAGACCCCACTTAAACACCTACCCACTAGTGTCAAATAACAAATTCCTTGAAACTAGGGAATCTAGTTTTTGGAGATGGAAATAACCCTTATTTCCTAGGCATCATGACCCCCCATGAATGTAGTGTTTCTTTGAGCAGGTGTGTCTACCGCCCTATGCCTCACTAAGGGTGCCAGTTTTGGGAAGTTAGGGGAGCGTGAGACATGGGTCCTTTGGATGATATCTGGAATTTTTTACCAAGGTTATATTCTTGCTTGGATGTAGTCTTTGATGCTATTTCTCCTATGCTAGCCTATGCTATCAGGTGTTTTCCTAGGAAAAAGGGAAAGAGGGAAATGTAGTAAGTAGTAAAAATACCTAGCCTAACTATCCTAAGCTATAGGTGGTAATGCACTAAAAGACTACAATTCCATTCTGCATTCTAATGGGATGAGCGAACGCATGAACTTGAATGATAGTGAATTTGAACATGGTCCCACTTATACATAACTATAAATTAAATAATCTCTTGTGAAGGCTAGGATGGAAGTATTGGGATAGACACAACCCTTCATAGAGAGATGTACAAACACTCAGACTAGGATAAATATATTGAGGTAGTCATAGCTCCTTGTATTTGTATTAAAGTGCATTAGATTTATATATAATTGGAAGAGGATCAATGGTCTATATATAATAGCCCAAGTCTTGAGTCCATACTAGAATACAAAATAAAAATAGGAGGGAGAATTATTCAAGGTCAAGTGCTAGACATGACAACAATTCAACCTTCTTTACAATGATAAAAATGCTAGTATTTATAGACAAAAATTTAGAAATTTTCCCTCTAAAAATTCAAAATCCTCCTTTTAAAAATCCCATCCAAGGTGCTTTCATATTGATGGTGCACAATCCTAAGGTGGTTGGGTCTATATCCATTCAATATGAGATATCATCACTTATGCCAAAGATTTGCTATAGAGATCCTTGCCATTAATGTTCTTAGGTCCATGTCAACTCCTCAATAGTCCTCATGATGAAGCTTTTAATTTTATAATTTTCCTATTGAGGGGGGGGGGTTCATACATATAGGGGACTAAAGAAATCACCATAATGTATAGGGTTTGAGGCTACGAACCTAGATGTTATCTTTTGATACAATATCCAAAGGAGATAACAATCATGAGATGCAGAATAATATGAAAGAAAGTAAAACTGCAATATGACTGAGATATGCAATAAACATAAATGATATATAAATGAATACAATGTAGCTATGGAGGAAATGAACACTCCATAAATAAAGCTACTAAACTACATTGCATCCATAACCAATGGATGGTGATCCATACAAAATTGAACTACCTACTAATAACCCTAGGCTATTGTGTCACCGACACTACCCTTGCTTATCTATACTAACAATGAGGCCTTCCTTATATAGGCAAAATAGGATGCTTTGCCAACACTCTATCTAGCTATACAAGTGACACGTTGCACATTAACACTTGTGTATTTATTACATTGCATGAAGTAACTAGATAACTTTACCCTAAAGTAATCTAATATCCTAAGTATGTACCTTTGAAGATACATTTACATTACCCAAATGATGGAATATAAACTATTTTTAACACCCGTTATATTACATTATTTGGGTATTGAAGACTTTTAGTCTTCAATATGGATCTTCTTCTTCTTCTTGAGCTTCGTATTCTTCCTCTACATTCTTTGTAACCTATTTAAGTAAAGAGTCAGTATTTATGTAGTATGTTACATTTGCTGATAATGCTTTCAATTCATAATCCTCTGTAGGTTCTTCCAATTCTTCAATTTTCTCTATCTTCTAAACTAGGTGACCTCTCTAGTTTCTCTTCTAGTATTCTAGTTGAGGATAAGTTGTTGGTCACTAAAATTGCTACTGATGAGGGTTCCTTTGGTATTGTTGTGGTCGAAATTGATTCCCATTATTAATTTGGTTTCCTTAGAACCTATTCTTGGGATTGTATCTGCAGTAGCTGGTACTATGACCTTTATTTTTGCATATCTAACAATACCATGCTTTCCCCCTCTTATTGATGTAGCAATATTTCCTTGTGGATTATCTTTTGATGCCAATGCAGTGTTAGTCATCTCATATTTCAAGGTGTTTTCTACTTCATATTCTTGAAGTATATTGACCAGATCATCAAAAGAAGTATCTTTACTTAAGATATGTAAATATGTGACCAAAATATTATAGCTTTCTGGAAGTGCTCTCATGGTTACTTGAGTAAGAAGTTCATCCTTGACTGTTTCTCCTAAGGTTAACAATTTCCCTTTAATATATACTACTTTTCTTAGGAACAGTTCTATGCTTTCTCCACTATTCATTTTCAATGAGTGAAGTTGAGTTTGGAGATGAAGAATAGTTGCCTTATTCTTTCCTTCAAATATTTTCTCTAGGCTTGTCCATGTATTTGAATATGTTTTATTTGAACTAATATAAGGTTGAATCTCATCAGTGATAGTAAATATTATTATCATAAGGGCTTTTGAATCATTTTCTTCAAACTTTAGGATTTCAATTTCACCTATGGTAGGCCTCTATGTTTTCCCTTTTACAACATCCCAAAGTTTTTCATACACTAAGATTGCTTTCACTTTATTTTTCCAAGAGAAATAATTAGGACCCTTAAGTAGTTGAGATTATGCTAGGAAGAATTTTTTAGATGCCATTTAGATTTTTCCAATATCAAGCCTTAGAGTTATAGGCTGCCTTATATCTCACTAGTGTTTTTGGAGTATGATATAGTGCTTTTTGTAAAAATAAAGTTCAATTTTATGATTGATTTTGTACATTCAAAAATCAATTTATCTAACACCTTATTTCTCCTAATTGAACTAAGCACTTTTCCAATTTTGAAGAGGTTTTTATGTTGGAATCCTTTTGTCCTTTTTTGAGAAATTTAAATACAAGTAAAATATAATTTCCAACTTTAATAATAAATATTTAATAACCTCTTTTTATTACCCTTAGGTTTTAATTTCTAATTTCCAAAGACCTAGTTTGATGTTCTTATCACTCCCAAATTTGGAAAATTAGAAAATTAATAATATTTGCAAAATATCAAAGAAATTAATCCAAGTTGAATTACTTATTTCTCCTAGGTTGAGATAAAAATATTATTTTAATTTGGTAAGTTATCCCTTATAGCTTTGCTTTCACTAAACTAAATTTTATACCTTAGTTTATAACCCTTATTTCTTCAAAGTTGAAAGCAATAATAAAATGGGATTTCACCCTTACCTTTTTGATTCTATACTCCCCACTCTTTGATGCTTCCTTTGAAAAAATATAACAATGATGATAAGGTTCCCTTCAACACTAGAATCAATGGAGGTAGACATATTTAATGCTGGAATGTATGCACTGCTGAATATGGAAGATGTGACCTTTACATTGTGCTTGACTGGATTTGACTACATTTTTGGTCTATCTCTACCTTCTGTAATATTTGAACTTTGGGTACTTTTATTAGAGAAGCAAAATCAGGCTTGTTGACACATGTCATGTCCATTACGTATGGGTGCCCTTCTTTATAACTCCTTGTTGTCGGTCACTTTGTAATACCTTCTCACTCATGTGGGACTTGAGAACAAGTGTCACCATATATGCTCATCCGTTGAGAGTCAAAGCTTCTAGTAGTGCTTGAGAGTCGAAGCTTCTAGTAACGTGTTGAGAGTCAAATATTTTAGTAGTGCTTGCAAGTTGGAACAAAGTTTGAATGCTTGGGTGTTTGAGAGGCAACATTCTTGTTATGCTTGCTCTTTGGAAGATTGATTCCAAGTGGCATTCATGCTCTCTACATGTAGACTTTTACCATAATGTCTTCCAATGATATTATTATAACTCCTTAGATATTTTAGTCTACCATTCCTTTTCTTCGCTATGTTTCTTAAGTAGTAAGCAACCTTGTTTTCTATAGGTGGATTGATGAGGCATTATGGAGCTTGAGTAGAAAATTCAATGCTTCATTTGGTGTATGATATTCACCAAGAAAATAGCTCTTTTTCCTTTATCTTCTATGCTTCTAACAATTGAAACTTGTGTGTCTTTGTATTGTAGATGTTGTTAATTTCTCCTTGGTAGAGATAAACATTTTTTAGATGCTATTCGTATTGTTGTTCATCTTACGTTGGTAGGAGTAGATGCCTTATTTTTTAGTGTAGATGTTGTTTGTCCCACTTTGCTATTTGTATCATGTTGGTATACCTTAGTTTATAACCCTTATTTCTCCAAAGTTGAAGGAAATAATAAAATGGGATTTCACCCTTACCTTTTTGATGCTAGAATCCCCACTCTTCGATGATCCATTTGACTACATATAATAGTAATGATAAGGTTTCCTTGGGCACTAGAATAAATGGAGGTAGACAAATTTAATGCTAGAATGTATACGTTGTTGAATATGAAATATTTGACTTTCAAAGACCTAGAGACTTAAATGATCCTTCTTCCTTACTTCCATGTTGTGCTTGACTAGCTTTAACTACATTTTTGGTCTCTCTCTTCCTTTTGTAATATTCAGACTTCAAGCACTTTTATTGGAGGAGTAAACTCAGGATTGGTGACATGTGTCATGTCCATTACGTATGGATGCCTTTCTTCATAATTCCTTGCTGCTGGTCACTTTGTAATGCCTACTCACTCATGTGGGACTTGAGAATAATTATCACCACATATGCTCATCTGTTGAGAGTCGAATCTTCTAGTAGTGCTTGAGAGTCAAAGCTTCTAGTAATGAGTTGAGAGTCGAATATTCTAGTAACTCTTGAGAGTTGGAACGAAGTTCAAATTCTTGGGCATTTGAGAGACAATGTTCTTGTAATGCTTGCTCTTTGGAATATTGATGTCAAGTGGCATTCATGCTCTCTTCATGTAGATATTTATCATAACAAATTCCAAGGATATTATTATAACTCCTTTGGTCTTTTAATCTGCCATTTGTTTGCTTCTTGAGCACCAAGAAACCTTGTTTTCTGCATGTGGATTGATGAGGCGCTATGGAGCTTGTGTAGAAAATTCAATTTTTTGTTTGGTGGATGATCTTCACCAATAAAGTAGCTTCCTTTCCTTTATCTTCTATGATTCCAACGTATTGAAACATGTGCATCTTTGTAGTGTAGATGTTGTTCATTTCTCCTTGGTAGAGATAGACACATTTTAGATACTATCTATATTGTTGTTCGTCTTACGTTGGTAGGAGTATATGCCTTATTTTATAGTGTAGATGTTGTTCATACCACTTTTTTGTTCATCTCACATTGATATCTATCTCATGCTACTATCCATCTCACTTTGATGTTAGTCAATGAATGTGCACTCCTTTTTTACGTATCTTTGATGATGGCCTCTTGTGGGCTTTGTTTTGCAGGTTCGTCCATCCAAGATGCACCCTTCGAGTGGTTGTTATTGCTTGGGAAGATGAGTGCTTACGTTCAACCTTTCTTGGCTACTTTCCTATTGATATTGTACCTTTTGGAGACACATCCAAATCTATTCTTGGGCTGTAAAAAACCAGATTAAAATGGCGCAATAAAATATACTATAGATTGTACATTAGCCTCCTTTTACACTCTTATTTCAGATATGAATTCTTGGTTTCATGGCAGATTTCTCTTCCTACAATACAAGGGTTTTTAGGTTGTCTTTTATGAGTAGACACCTTCCCTTTTTTCTTGGACACTTTTATATTAAATCCAATATTAGATAGCAGTAGATAGAAGCTTTTAGTTTATGTATTTTTTTGCATTTTCTTTTCTTGCAATCACTCTTGTAATGCTTTGGATCTGAGACTCACCAATTCTAAATATTGAAGCTTTTTTTTTTTGTTTTAGGTTATTCTCCAAGTTTTTGGAGGATTATAACCTTTTTGGGTGGCTTCTTTTGGTCACTACAAGTAGATTTTAGTGCTTCAATAGTGTCTTCAGACACTTGATACAAATCAGATTTTGTGCCCTTGAAGAACACAAAATCTAATTTCTTTTGAGAGTAGTATAATAATACATAATAAATCTAATAGACCCTTTTTTTAATGCACTAATAATTTCACCTTATTACTCCAATTTAACTCTCAAGATAATGCACTTTAATTAATCTACTGCAACTATTCAAGAATAACCTAAAATGAATCTTTAGAGGTTATTCTGCAAATTCACTACAACTAATATTGTAGGACTTAGTCTTATTTTCTATTTCCTATGTAGATGATGGGTAGTTGATAGATATAATCCTAAAATATAATAAACTCCAAATTAATGTGCAAATGGAACTTAAAATGAACCTCTTTCTATTTGCACTTTTGAATACTGTAAACTACTTTTATTTATGCAACTTTAATCTAGATAAGGTGCTCTAATGAATCTTAATTAATGACTTATTTAGAACCAGTAGTTGCATACCTTTTTTTAATATTCTATAGCTCCTTCTTCCACTTCTGTAGAGGATGTAGATCTTGGTGTCTAAGGTCACCAAGTTTTTGCTTCGAGTAGGGTTTTGCAGCTCTTTGTAGACTATTTTTGAATAGCCCCTTCTTCACCAAATGATGGTCTCAAACTTTCTTTTAAAAGCTTAGGATTTGGTGGCTTGTTCTCCTCTTGTAATATTCTCCTTCTACTATAGATTTGGATAAGTCTCTATATCTAAAGTGGTGCCTTCTTGCTGTGAGGGGTAATCTTCAAATATCCTAGATTTGATGAGCTTCTTCTATATTCGAGTCTTCTTATTAAAATATTACTTCAAGTAGGATCTTTCTCTCAATATTTTGAATATCTTGAGGTCTTCCACTAGATTCTTCTTCTACAATTTTGCACTCCTTGCCAAATTATCCTTCTCTTGGGATTTTTTTTGATGGTGATAATTGTCCCAAGTCCTTCACTTAGTGGATTTCTCCAGTGAGATCTCCTTTGAAGATATTTTCTCCAGTGGTTAGGATGGACTCAAAAAAGATGATTCTCTCTATAGTCACATCATATGGATGGAAGGTACACCAAATAGATATGAGTGAATTTATATATGGGAAGCTTCAATAGGATATCTACATGAAAAAACCACCTAGATTAGATCTTGAGGTCTCTACTCATCTAGTTTGTTTTTTTATTAGGTTCTTACATGGACTTAAGTAGGCTCCTCACACATGGTATGATAGGACTCTTTTGGTTTTTCCTAGTTGTGGGTTTTTCAATATAAAACCAAACATAATTTTTAAGTCAAACATTAGGATGGGGAGAATTTGGTTATTATTTTGTATGTTGATGATCTTATTATTGATAACTTTAATCTAGGATATGAAGTCATGAATTTGTTCCAATTATGAAATGATAGAATTTGGGCTTCTACACTACTTTTTATGCATTTAGATTGATCAAAAATGTTTTGAAATCACAATTTTACAACCCAATTATGTTTTGGATATTCTTTAGCATTTTAGGATAGACAATTACAAGTTCACTTGGACTCCTGTCACTTCATGCCTGAAGCTTAGGAATTATTGTACTTTGGTAGATGCTATATTGTATCGATATCTTATGGATGGACGTCTCTATCTTACTCACACAAGACCTGATATAGCCTTTGTTGTTAGTTATTATCCTATGTATATATAGGCACTCTGAGAGATTCACTTGACTATAGCCAAGAGGATTCAAATATACACCCAAAGGACACAATATATGGGTACTCAGTTGATCCCCCTCTAATTTTGATAGGATTTTCTAATGATGATTGGGTTGGTGATTTAGATGAGCAATTGTCCAACATAGAATTTGTGTTCTATTTTGGATTTGAACCTATTTCTTGGTGTTCTAGACACAAATCTATTATATCTCAGTATTGTATGGAATTTGAGTATAGTGCTTCCAATGAGGTAGCTGAGCATCTTCAATCAATGCTCATAATTTTGAGGAGATTTGCATCCCTTAGAATTTTCAAATCTCTCTTCAATGTCATAATTAGAGCATCATCAAAATTTTCCATAATCCAATGTTTCATTAGAAGAAAAAGTACATAGATATTTGGTTGTGCTTTGTGAGATGGTTTCATGCACATGGTATGCTTGATTAAGTTATTGTGCCTTTGATGGAGTATACAATGGCCATCTTAACCAATATTATGCTGGAGGTTATTTTTATATGCATATGGGGGAGATTTAGTTTAAGAGAGTGTCCAATAAGGGAGGATGACACATAAAGGTCTCTCTGTGTCCCCCATTTAGCTTAATGGGGATGTTGGAATATGTGGATATTAAACTTTTCTTAAGGCCATAGTTGAATTTTTTATTGTATTGTTCATATAATCCCTTTGGACATCTTTGTAAACCTTGAAAATGGTCTTTTTATAATATTTTATTATTTTATTCCTTATGGTTGACCACTTAAACTTGACTTTAAGGTAACTTGTATTTACATATATATACCCCATCATACCAACCATTTCATTATTGGTTGGAGTGTAATTATTTTCTTTGATAGTGATATTATTTGGTGTCCACATACACCCCCATATACTATGTGCAATGCTTTATGTATTTCTTTTTCAGCAATTCTAGGTAATGTGTTGATTCCATTCATTTCTAGAAACCTATATGAAATATAACAATATTAATATAGACACCTAAAAAATGTCATGTTGAGGTGGCTATCCATATGGACACCTTTTCAGGCCATATGACTCATATTGGGACTTCCCAAGACCTAACAGTGGTTCTAACCACTCAGATAGGGAAATTTAATCATTTTTAGCCTGGGTCGTCATACCTAGGAGTGGCCTCCAATGACCGTTGGACCCTATGATGGTCCTCAAGCCTGGTCGCTCCACCTTGGGATGGCCTCACCTGTAACAAACTCGGGCTCCATGAGCTAAGCCAAATTAGTTACAGAGCAACTTGCATGCAATGACTAACCGTGACAAGCTTCCAGAAGCAATGCTTGGGATACCTAATCCTAACCAAATATTGATCTTGGCTTCCCTTGCAAGCCAATATACCAATTAGGATATCTTATAAAGGATCCTAAGACTTCATTCAAAGGATCATGAATTATCTATGATGAAGTGTTGTTGTTTTGTTGATTAGAGAGATCATTCTCTCATAAGTATCAAGGTGTTGCCTAAATCCAACTATGAAGCTTACATTCACATCCATGGAGTCTATTGGATCTTGAAGAGCAAATACCATCATTATTCATCATAAATCATCCTAAATTCAAATCAATTTCTACCTTTAAGTTGTTCCTCATGAACGCACCAAGAACGTTAGCCCATTTGACAGATAAATTGAACATCGCCTCACATCGAGCATGATGAATAGACTCTCTATTCAATGACCACTTCATATCAAAATGACCTATAGGTGTAGTCGTTGGACCCTTTGATGGCTAACAGATCTAGCTGTTGTACCCTATGATGTCCTCTCGATGATATTTGATTTGTTGTCTTTTCTTAGTTAGATCATTTTTTAGAAGCTTTCAATTTGATTTCTAATATAGTTTAGCATATTTTAATTCAATTTTACATGTATTTTTTTATTATTTTACGTATTTTCCTTTCATTTAATCATTATTAAATGGACCTCATCTTGAGAGATTCCAAATTTACTCCTGATTTCTTGTAAGTGCTTTTGTGTGCAGATCTCAGGTTTCCACAAGAGCTAATCATCCTCAAGATCCTTCAATATTTACATCATCAAGCGAAGGTCACAAAGAAACCCTCCATAATCAGTTTTGAGAGCACAAAAAATCTATGGATTACACCTACCCTTTTGGGTCTCATTTTGTAATTTGTATCAATTGGTATATACCTAAGAGGGATATTTTGTAACCTCTTTGTAAAGAATAATTTCAAATATCAATGAGAAGGATACTATTTTATATATTTCTTTGTCATTTGATGGTTACATAATTTGCATTATCAATTTGATTTCATATTACAAGTTTAGGTGTATGGTTTTGATACTCTACAATGACGATCACCACGAGACTTTTCCCATAATCTTCTAATTTAGTGCTAACTGCTTTTTTCCTACTTTCTTGAACTTACAGGTACTATCGCTTTGGGTTGGCATGACTCATAGTAGCCATTGTCATACCCTTTTATGGCCAGCACAGCTCACCGCTCTACCCCTAAAGGCCTCAAAATAGAGTGCAGAAATCAAATTGGCAACATCTTCATCAAATGTTGGCTACACCTATGAGTATAATTGTACTTGGTTTTACTATGTTTTTATAGAAAAGATAGATTTGTAATTTCAATAGAGAAATTTAGAAGTAATTACAAGTTTTAAGTTTTCTACTATCAACGAAGATGCAAAAATATTTAGGATCTCCTACAATGAATGTGGAGCTAAAATTAGTGGTAGAAATAGTAGTTACCACCTGAATGTGAGTATGGAAGAGTGTGGATGGACAAGAGAAGGAGTGAATAGCATTGGGTAAACTGATTTTAGCATAATGGCCTTTGAGGGTGAAAGCGGTTGCATCAGAGAGATTCATAGTTCCATTAGGGTTTACGGTGGAAATTTAGGGTTTCCTACAACTTTATTTTTTGGATTTTGGGATGGAGGGTTTCAATAGAGATGCATGCATTGAGCCAAAAATGAATTTTAAAGAAGCAATCCATGGAGGACCACCTCAAATAGGAGGGAAACACAATTAATTATTGCCAAGGAAACCATCGAGGATGCCAAAGGTCGATGCAAGGAAGATAAACATGGGTTGCATGAAAGCAACTAATGGATCCCCATTAGTGAAGTTGGAAATAATGGATGTCCAGGAAGGAATAGATGAGATGGAGAGAAGAGGTCTAATTTTTTGATTCATGGGATTCCGATCGACTCTTGCTATCTTCAAGCAATGGGCTACCAAAAACTGGAGCACTAAAGGTAAGTTCCAAATTTTTACTTACCCTAATGGCTACTTTCTTATTTTTTTTGCTAATGAAGAAGATAGGGAGGATATTTTTCAAGGGGGGCCATGGTTTTTTGGTAGGGCAGGGATCTTCATGAAGCCCTGGCATACCAAGTTCAAAGTTGAGGAATAAATGTCATCAAATGCCCCTATTTGGATCCATTTATTTGGTCTTCCGATAGAATAGTCGCATCCAAAGATATTTGTAACAATTGGAAATTACTTAGGAGTCTTCATGATGACTTATGATTGTACCCAACACATAGAGTATATGATTTATTCAAGGATTTGTGTTTTGATTGATTTTGATAAACCACTTCCATAGAATATTACTTTACAATATGGGGAAGAAATATGGGAGCAAGTAGTAGATTATGAAAATATTCCATTTAGATACATAATTTGTCATGAATATGGCCATATAGCCAAGGATTTTCCACATAAGATCCCTAACAAGGAGAAATAATATGGGGACTTGGTAGGGTTTCAAATCCCTAAACAAAAAAACACAGAAAAAATAGCAACAAAAGAGAAAACAATAATTTCACCTAACACCTTTGAAATTCTCTCCACAAATGAGCAAGCAGATGATGAGGATGGTCAAATGGAAATAGTTATTATGGAAACATAGTTTTATGAAGAGAGGGAACAGGAAGGATTGCATGATGAGAAATATCTAAAAGAGCTTGCCTTGATGCTAAGAAATAATAATAAAGGAAAAAATTACAATGTAGAAAACCAACCCAAGTGCAAAACAAAAGGGTAGATTCAAACTACAAACAAAATGGATCCTCAAAAATACCATACAAATTCCAATAGTAGTGTCGTGGTTCTAAGTAACTAGCCTATAGTCCCAACTGGAATGAAGTAAGATACAAATAAAAGGATGAGGATGCCATAATCCTAAGGGTTTATAGGATGGGTGTTATCCTTCAATCTCTTGATGGTAATGTTGGAAGCTTTGGCTAATTTGCTAAGCAATTTTGTAATATTTTTGGTAATTTGTTAAGCTTTGGTTTATTTTTAGTGTTACCTTATTTTATTTGATTTTTCAATAGATCTTTTGGCTTAGTTTTTGTTGTATTTATTTTTCATTTTTTTGTTTGTGGTGTATTTGGATCATTTTGTTGTTTTTGTTTTAGATATGTTTTGTTATGTGTTGAGTGGTATTTTCACACACTTGTGAAAGTACACTCTCCTTTAGGATTTGGACTCCAAATCCCCTCTTGCAAAGAAGTTAAACAAACAACTTCTCCAAGGTCTCCGCTGTATTAGCATTTGCAACTGTGTATTAGTAATCTCAAATAAAGATAATCAATTTAAATGCTTGGAACACCTTAGTGATTGCAAGTAATTGTAAACAAGGGGCAATGTTGGTTTATTTCACCATGAAACTTTAGTGATTGTTCATTATTTTTTTTTTTTAGATTTTGTAATTTTTAAATGTTCATTTTAAATAAATTAAACCTTCGGGAAAATAAAATAAAATGAAAAAGAAATGCAGAAAATTAAAAATAGAACACATTCAGTCTGATGCTATCCTATTCCGACAAAACCGAAGATATGAGGTTTTCATGCATGCAACCTAACCTATTGGACCTGCAAAACAAGCACAATCCGGATAAGCTAAGTGCTGGCTCCTAAGGATTTGAATGAGGTTTTTAGATTTAAGCATTCGCATGCAGCAACCAAGAAAATACTTGCATCAACTACATTTACAAGCCTAAAATCTGAAAAGGGAAAATAGACATTTAATCTTGCATGCAGAAAATGACTCCTTCTTTCTTGCCCATAAAATGCAAATTTTTGAACAATTCTGCATTAAAAATATGTCCTGTTACAATAGCAGAATCTCTGGTTTTTCTCAAAACCAGCAAAAGGGGAAGAAAAACACTCCACAGCAGGCCCAAAATGGCTCATCACCCTCAACTCTGCAACCCCGCTTCATGGTTTTACAAAACTATCCAAACTTTTCGACCCCCTTGTGCTTGTCTTCTCTTGTGCCTTTAAAATTTCTGCTACGGCTCTCTGCTTCACCTTGTGACGCTTCGTTTCATCTTCCCGATCAATTCGTTTCGTTTCCTGCTCTTCATTATTCTGACTTTTGTTCGAGCATCGAAACATTTGATTTTCTTGCTAATTGTAACCACTTTTGTAGCCCTTACACTTTTATGCCACGTGTTCCACGCTTTTCTGCATGTTCCATAACTGCCCCCTGTAAATCGTGACCAAAAATAGCATGTCGCGATATCGTGACATTTTTTTGCATGCAACTTTGCTCTTCTACCTGTATCGCGAAAATAAGACATGTCGCGAAATCGTGACAATTTTCTACCCGCAACCTTGTCTGCCTTCATGCACAGCGAAAATGAGACATGTCACGAAATCGTGACATTTTTATGTCAACAATCCGTGCAGATGCAACCTATCGCGAAATCGCGACGCTTTTCTGTTTTGGGCTATCTCGCTGCAACTTGTCACAAAATCGTGACGTTTTTCTCTTTCGGGCCGCGAGGGTGCAACCTGTTGCAAAATCATGATGCCTTTTCATTTTGCTATATTTTGCTCTACCTGGCCGCAAAAACATGACATGTCATGAAATCGTGATGTTTTTCTTTTTATGATGCATTCTGCTGCTCTTAGCCGTGAAAACGTGACATGTCGCGATATCGTGACAACTTTTCATTTTCGGTTGCGACGGAGCAACATGTCGTGAAATCGCAACAACTTTTCATTTTTGGCTGCGACGAAGCAACATGTCACGATATCGTGACAACTTTTCATTTCTGGCCGTGACGGAGCAACATGTCGCGATATCATGACAACTTTTCATTTCTAGCCGCGATGGAGCAACATGTCGCGATATCGTGACAACTTTTCATTTCTAGCCGCGACGGAGCAACATGTCGTGATATCATGACAACTTTTCATTTTCGGTCGTGACGGAGCAACATGTCGCGATATCGTGACAACTTTTCATTTTCGGCCGCGATGGAGCAACATGTCGCGATATCGCGACACTTTTTCTCTTTTGTGAAATTTTGCTTTTTTCCTTGATTTTTAGCATCTGGGCTACTGCAGTTTTCTTTGAAAGCATGCAAAAAAGGTGGGTCCCCAATTTTGGGGTGTGTTGTGGATCAGCCACAACAAATGGTGACTCTACTGTCAAATGCTCTTGAGCATTTTGGTGAGAACCCAACCTGAAATATACAAGCTTAGATACAGGCGTCAGCACATAAAGATAAACAAATACCGATAGATCAGAAATACATGAAACATCAGAATCATAAGTATCAGCTCGGTGTGTGCAATGTGTTTCATTCCCTATCATTTGAACTTGATCAACATTCCATTGTCAGTTTTACTTATGATTTGTATGCAAGGCTATGAATGATTTGTGCAGGATTTGATGCATGATGAAGATGCTAGAGACATAACAACTTGCTTTACAAAGGCTCAAACCTTCTAATATCATGAACAAACATATTCAAGCTGTCAAACCCTCTTAGGACCAAATATATGTATACTGAATTAATTTACTAGATCCCAAAGTTGGTTATGTGTCACTACCATCTTGAACCCATGTGCAAGTGTGAGTGAAATCAGAACTTTGGGGAATAGGATTCCCAACCTAAGCGAGATGGGAATTTAACCCTATCCTTACTATTCTGATTTGGAGTTCATTACCTCATCTTGAACAAAATGATTTAACCAGTTATGGATGAAATTGTCAAGCTAGTCTATCCATATGAGCAGTCAGTGGTCTTGCTTTTAAACAAGACATGATGCCACGCATGAGCACTTAACCCCATAATCCATGATTTGGCTTCATTCATTCTCTTTTTTTTATCTTATTTCTTGGACCTTTGGGATGACTACCCATCCTTGCTAGGGACATGTAGTACGATCCCTCCAATCCAATATTAAGATGAAATGGGAAACATTAATTTTTTATTTCTTGGACCTTTGGGATGACTACCCATCCTTGCTAGGGACATGTAGTACGACCCCTCCAATCCAAGATGAAGATGAAATGGGAAATATTAGTTAATTTTATTTTTGTTTCTTGGACTTTTGGGATGACTACCCATCCTTTGCAGAGGACATGTAGTACGATCCTTCCCATCCAAGTTTTATGATAAAATGAAAGATGGAAGCTTTGGGGAATCGGATTCTCAACCTAGGTAAGATGAGAATTATGCCCTATCCTTACTACTCCATGAAGGTCAAATCAGAGCTTTGGGGAATTGGATCCTCAACCTAAGCGAGATGAGGATTTAACCCTATCCTTACTACTTTGATTTTAGGCTTTAAGCATTATGGGAGTGGTAAAAACCACTGTTTTAAGGATTATGTTGCATGATAGGACAGACATGAAATATTCTTTTCACCTCACCTTTTCATCCAAGTATGGTTTTGACCATTTTGCTCAAGATTCTTTTTAATGTGCATGGAATGTGCTTGGTTCAAGATAGTTTGGGCAGCGGTTCCCAACCTTAGGATCCTTTTAATATATGTTATGTAATAATCCTAAGAGGATTCAACACCTTCTCAATAATTGCCCATGGAATGAAAATGTAACTCAGATGACATGTATATGCAATGTGGAATATGACATGAGGTATGAATACACTTATTTTGGAATATATCATCTATTTTACCATAATGTGCAAAACTGACAACTTCATGCATCACAAGATTCAAACGATATTATTTAAATGTTTGTGTTACTTGTGGAGCTTTCTACAACACAATTCCAATGTTTCATATTCTCCCGATTTTAGGCATAAGTTGACATCTCAAATTTTCTTCTTTTTTTTTTTTTATCAAAACAAACTAAACATGTCAAATGAAATCAACCACACAACTTAAATCCTAATCCAAATAGCAATCCCAAAATGAAACTTGAAAACACAAACCCAAACCAAAACCAAAATCTATATACAATATAGTACAAGATGATGCCAAGCTTGGACTATTACTTTCCTAGATCCCAAACATGATTAGAACATTTCAAAAGACATATGTCACAATACACATGCCAAATGTTGTAGGAATCCAACAACAATAAGATCAAACCAAGCAATGCAACAAATTTCAACTTGCCATGCTCACCATACCAATTTGATTTAGTTCTATTAGCAACATCATAGGTGAGATTCAAATCAAATTGATTAGACAATGGTTGGTATTCAATTTTATTTTGTCTATTCTTTAAAGTGCAAGTTTCATCATTCCATTCATGATTTAGAAGTAGGCTTTCCTTTTCAAATGTGAGATATTGCAAACAAGAGCCTATTTCTAAAAGTCTTGAATTCAAATTATTTTTCGAGATTTTAAAGCAATCAAAATCAATCAAAGCTTGACAAACATCACCAAGATTTGACATTTCATCATTAATGACATTAGCATCCAAAGGGACATCATGTAACCCATCACTTGAAATTTTTGTAGCTATCACCAAAGGTAAAGATTTCACCTTGTCACCCATACTCAACCCATCATGATTAGAATTTACCACAACTTGATGGGTGTTAGTAGCTTTTTCTTCTTCTTCATTGTCTTCTTCATCATCCAACACCTGTTCAAAAACACCAAAGTTAGGCACCCAATCAAACATGCGTCCATATTTTTCAAAACAAGAGCCTAATTTTTCAAGATATGTGTCACGTGACACCTTTCCATGATCAATGGCTTGAGTTGCCTCAAAATCCATATTTTCATTAGGATCATCAATAGTATCAAACCCACACCACTTAGGTTTTGTAATTTCATCATTTTGAGATGGCATAGACATTGTAGAAACAATAGGTGGATCAAGATTTTCTATTTCTTGCCCCTCAAGGGGAACAAAAACAATTGATTCTCCTTCTTCATCCATGGTAGTAGAATCATTATCCTTCTCCAACCTTTGATGAGATTCCAACCCTTCTTCCAAAACATTCTCAGATTGTACAGGACTTGTAATATCCTCATGTGAAAGGGCAATTGTATTATCCTGCATATCAATAGGCACACAAATTTCATCAGAAGGTTTGGAGTGAGCATACTCTTCCCAAGAATCATAATGATCATCTTTCAAAATCAAATTGTGATGCTCAACTATTTCTTCATCATATTTTAATTCATCAACATGTTTCTCATCAAATTTATCTTCACCTTCCTTAGATGGTTCAATTACTTCCAAAATTGGGTTATTGCTTGTATTCAAATTGATAAGGCTATCATAATCCACATGTGTAACCCATGATTCACGTTTAACATAATTTGGAAGGTGTGAATTTTCTTGGCCATCATTTTCAACAATGTCATCCAATGTGTCATCCGAAACAGATTCATCCTCATAGAATTCATCTTTTGGTGAGTCAAGGGTTTCCAATCTGTCACATGTTTCAATACTAGTTGGATCTAGTACTCCTCCCTTGCCTAAAATCATATTCTTATGAAAATCATTAAAATTGATTTTAGAAACATCTTTTGAATCAAGATGAGTATTTTGAAGTTGATTCATACTTAAGAAAGATGGTTGATCTTGCATAGTAGGTTGAGGATTTTGAAATTGATTGAAGCTTGGGAATGATTGTTGATTCTGAAATTGATTCACACTTGAACTTGGTTGAGGTGGATAAATCATTGGGTGGGTAAAGGAGGTATTAAATGATTGAATATTACATGATCCAAAACCCACACCATAATTTTGACAACTCAATTGTTGCTCAATTGCCATTGCTTGAGTATAGGCTTGTGACAAAGATGTGATTAGAGGCATCCCTCGCAAATATGTGGAAGTGAGTGGGTCAAGAGCATTGACATATATTTGGAGAGCCACTTCTTCTTGAAGAGCATAAAATGTCACTAATTGAGCATATAATCCAAAGAACCTTTCAGAAAATGACTTCACATTTTCACTTGGTCCTTTTTTAATAGTGAAAAACTGCTCATACATGCGGATTGGGTCAACTTGCTTTTTGTTGAATTGATTAAGAAATGTTGCCTCTAGTTGAGCCCAAGAAGTGATAGACCCTAAAGGCAGACTTGTAAACCAATCATATGCCACTTTGTCCAAGGTGTAAGGGAACATTTTACAAACCACATCATCATACCAAATTGTTAAGTGATTCACAACAAATTTGAATGCTTGAATGTGTTCTTCTGCAGTATTTGTCCCGTTAGACAAAAATCGAGGAAGACATCTCTCAAAACCAATGGGCAAATAATGTTGAACTCCTGGTATGTTCAATGGGCTACCTGTCATCCATGGTGAAAACATAGCCATTAGTGAATCTTAAAGAATATAACTTTAATACCCAAAAAAAATTCTTTTTTATTTATTTATTTATTTATTATTTTATTTTTTAAATCAAATCAAATCACATTATTCCTGTATGAACAATCAAAGCGTTAGGAAAGTGCATAGCAATTCATGTCCTCCTTTTGACAGTACAAGGTTGTATTGTTAAAAGAGGGCTAAAGATAATAACCAATAGGGCATGAAATATTCAAAATTTAAATCCCTATAGCATTTAAATCAATCTGAAATAAACCGGTTCAGGCCCTCCTTCTAGCGCCAAAATGTTGAGTGGTATTTTCACACACTTGTGAAAGTACACTCTCCTTTAGGATTTGGACTCCAAATCCCCTCTTGCAAAGAAGTTAAACAAACAACTTCTCCAAGGTCTCCACTGTATTAGCATTTGCAACTATGTATTAGTAATCTCAAATAAAGATAATCAATTTAAATGCTTGGAACACCTTAGTGATTGCAAGTAATCGTAAACAAGGGGCAATGTTGGTTTATTTCACCATGAAACTTTAGTGATTGTTCATTGTTTTACTTTTTTTAGATTTTGTAATTTTTAAATGTTCATTTTAAATAAATTAAACCTTCGGGAAAAATAAAATAAAATGAAAAAGAAATACAGAAAATTAAAAATAGAACACATTCAGTCTGATGCTATCCTATTCCGAAAAAACCGAAGATATGAGGTTTTCATGCATGCAACCTAACCTATTGGACCTGCAAAACAAGCACAATCCGGATAAGCTAAGTGCTGGCTCCTAAGGATTTGAATGAGGTTTTCAGATTTAAGCATTCGCATGCAGCAACCAAGAAAATACTTGCATCAACTACATTTACAAGCCTAAAATCTGAAAAGGGAAAATAGACATTTAATCTTGCATGCAGAAAATGACTCCTTCTTTCTTGCCCATAAAATGCAAATTTTTGAACAATTATGCATTAAAAATATGTCCTGTTACAATAGCAGAATCTCTGGTTTTTCTCAAAACCAGCAAAAGGGGAAGAAAAACACTCCACAGCAGGCCCAGAATGGCTAATCACCCTCAACTCTGCAACCCTGCTCCTAGCGGTTTTTGACCCCATGTGGAGAAAAAACTTTCACCCCCCTTTGCCTGTCTTCGCTTGTGCCTTTAAACTTTTTGCTACGGCTCTTTGCTTCGCCTTGTGACGCTTCATTTCATCTTCCCGATTGATTCGTTTCATTTCCCACTCTTCATTATTCTGACTTTTGTTCGAGCATCGAAACGTTTGATCTTCTTGCTAATTGTAACCGCTTCTGTAGCCCTTACACTTTTATGCCACGTGTTCCGTGCTTTTCTGCATGTTTCGTAACTGCCCCTGTAAATCATGACCAAAAATAGCATGTCGCGATATCGTGACATTTTTTTGCATGCAGCTTTGCTCTTCTACCTGTATCGTGAAAATGAGACATGTCGCGAAATCGTGACAATTTTCTGCCCGCAACCTTGTCTGCCTTCATGCACAGCGAAAATGAGACATGTCGCGAAATCGTGACATTTTTTTGTCAACGGGTCGTGCGGATGCAACCTGTCGTGAAATCATGACGCTTTTCTGTTTCGGGCTATCTCGTTGCAACTTGTCGTGAAATCACGACGTTTTTCTCTTTCGGGCCGCGAGGGTGCAACTTGTCGCGAAATCATGACACCTTTTCATTTTGTTGTGTTTTGCTCTACCTGGCTGTGAAAACATGACATGTCACGAAATCGTGACGTTTTTCTCTTTATGATGCATTCTGCTGCTCTTAGCCGTGAAAACGCGACATGTCGCGATATCGCGACAACTTTTCATTTTCGATCGCGATGGAGCAACATGTCATGAAATCGCGACAACTTTTCATTTTTGGCTACGATGGAGCAACATGTTGCGATATCGCGACAACTTTTCATTTCTAGCCGCGACGGAGCAACATGTCGTGATATCGTGACAACTTTTCATTTCTAGCCGTGACGGAGCAACATGTCGCAATATCATGACAAATTTTCATTTTCGGCCGTGACGGAGCAACATGTCGCGATATCGCGACAACTTTTCATTTTCGGCCGCGACGAAGCAACATGTCACGATATCGTGACAACTTTTCATTTTCGGCCGCGACGGAGCAACATGTCGCGATATCGCGACACTTCTCTTTTGTGATATTTTGCTTTTTTCCTTGATTTTGAGCATCTGGGCTACTGCAGTTTTCTTTGAAAGCACACAAAAAGGTGGGTCCCCAATTTTGGGGTGTGTTGTGGATCAGCCACAACATTATGTTGTTTTTGTGGTTTTTTCTGTGTTACGTGTTCTATGGTTTTTTTTTATTGTCCATTAGTATATTTTTGTTGTTTTTGTTATGGTAGTATTTTATTATGCTATGTTTATGGTTTTTTTTGTGTTTCATGTTTTGGTGTTGTTTGTTTTTTCATTTTATTTTATTTTTTATATTTATTTATTTTTTGTGTTTTATTTGTTTGTGTTTTGTTATGTTATTTTTGTGTTTGTTCTATGTGGTTCGTATTTTTTTTAACCTATTGTATGTTTTTAGTTGTGATTTATCTTGTCAACACACTCAAGGAGTATGCTTTATTTATTTTAGCTTATTGTGTGTTTGTGTTTGTGTGTTCTTATTTTTTGTTGTTTCAGGCATGCTCCTTGTGTGTGTCAAATGTGGTAGGCCAGGTGCAAGCCCTAGGTGTTTTTGATGAAAGAGATATCCTTGCCTCCTTGGGTCTTATCTAAAAGTGGCATTCCTTCTGGGATGTTTTCCACAAACAAAAAAAAGTATTCTGTTGGCAACCACTCCTAGGTACAACGACCTCTACTGTTAGCTGCTCCAAGGTACAACAACCCCTATTTTTTACTGTCGTACCCTTTTATGGCCAGCACAACTCATCGCTCTACCCATAAAGGCCTCAAAATAGAGTGCAGAAATCAAAATGGCAACATCTTCATCAAATGTTGGCTACACCTGTGAGTATAATTGTACTTGGTTTTACTATATTTTTATAGAAAAGATAGATTTGTAATTTCAATAGAGAAATTTAGAAGTAATTATAAGTTTTAAGTTTTTTGCTATCAACGAAGATGCAAAAATATTTAGGATCTCCTACAATGAATATGGAGCTAAAATTAGTGGCAAAAATAGCAGTTACCACCTGAATGTGAGTATGGAAGAGTGTGGATGGACAAGAGAAGGAGTGAATAGCATTGGGTAAACTGAGTTTAGCATAATGGCCTTTGAGGGTGAAAGTGGTTGTATCAGAGAGATTCGTAGATCCATTAGGTTTACAGTGGAAATTTAGGGTTTCCTACAACTTTATTTTTTGGATTTCGGGATGGAGGGTTTCAATAGAGATGCATGCATTGAGCCAAAAATGAATTTTAAAGAAGCAATTCATGGAGGACCACCTCAAATAGGAGGGAAACATAATTAATTATTGCCAAGGAAATCATCGAGGATGCCAAAGGTCGATGCAAGGAAAATAAACATGGGTTGCATGAAAACAACTAATGGATCCCCATTAGTGAAGTTGGAAATAATGGATGTCCATGAAATAATAGATGAGATGGAGAGAAGAGGTCTAATTTTTGGATGCATGGGATTCTAATCGACTCTTGCTATCTTCAAGCAATGGGCTACCAAAAACTGGAGCACTAAAGGTAAGTTCCAAATTTTTACTTACCCTAATGGCTACTTTTTTTTTTTTTTTGCTAATGAAGAAGATAGGGAGGATATGTTTCAAGGGGGGCCATTTTTTTTTGGAAGGGCAGGGATCTTCATGAAGCCCTGGCATACCAAGTTCAAATTTGAGGAATAAATGTCATCAAATGCCCTTGTTCGGATCCATTTATTTGGTCTTCCGATAGAATAGTTGCATCCAAAGATATTTGTAACAATTGGAAATTACTTGGGAGTCTTCATGATGACTTATGATAGCACCCAACACTTAGAGTATATGATTTATGCAAGGATTTGTGTTTTGATTGATTTTGACAAACCACTTCCAGAGAAGATTACTTTACAATATGGGGAAGAAATATGAGAGCAAGTAGTAGATTATGAAAATATTCCATTTAGATACATAATTTGTCATGAATATGGCCATATAGCCAAGGATTGTCCACATAAGATCCCTAACAAGGAGAAATAATATGGGGACTTGGTAGGGTTTCAAATCCCTAAACAAAAAAACACAAAGAAAAAATAGCAACAAAAGAGAAAACGATAATTTCACCTAACACCTTTGAAATCCTCTTCACAAATGAGCAAGCAGATGATGAGGATGGTCAAATGGAAATAGTTATAATGGAAACATAGTTTTATGAAGAGAGGGAATAGGAAGGATTGAATGATGAGAAATATCTAAAAGATCTTGCCTTGATGCTAAGAAATAATAATAAAGGAAAAAAGTACAATGTAGAAAACCAACCCAAGTGCAAAACAAAAGGGTAGATTCAAACTACAAACAAAATGGATCCTCAAAAAGACCATACAAATTCCAATAGTAGTGTCGTGGTTCTAAGTAACTAGCCTATAGTCCCAACTAGAATGAAGTAAGATACAAATAAATGGAAGAGTATGCCATAATCTTAAGGGTTTATAGTATGGGTATTATCCTTCAATATCTTGATGGTAATGTTGGAAGCTTTGTCTAATTTGCTAAGCAATTTTTTAATATTTTTGGTAATTTGTTAAGCTTTGGTTTATTTTTAGTGTTACCTTATTTTATTTGATTTTTCAATAGCTCCTTTGGCTTAGTTTTTGTTGTATTTATTTTTCATGTTTTTGTTTGTGGTGTATTTGGATCATTTTGTTGTTTTTGTTTTGGATCTGTTTTGTTATGTTGTTTTTGTGGTTTTTTCTATGTGTTTCGTGTTCTGTGGTTTTTTTTTTATGGTGCATTAGTATATTTTTGTTGTTTTTGCTATGGTAGTATTTTATTATGCTATATTTATGGTTTTTTTTGTGTTTCATGTTTTGGTGTTGTTTGTTTTTTCATTTTATTTTATTTTTTATATTTATTTATTTTTTGTGTTTTATTTTTTTGTGTTTTGTTATGTTATTTTTGTGTTTGTTCTGTGTGGGTTCGTATTTTTTTTAACTTATTGTATGTGTTTGGTTGTGATTTATCTTGTCAACACACTCAAGGAGTATGATTTATTTATTTTAGCTTATTGTGTGTTATTTTTTTTTGTTTCATACAAGCTCCTTGTGTGTGTCAAATGTGGTAGGCCAGGTGCGAGCCCTAGGTGTTTTTGATGAAAGAGATACCCTTGCCTCCTTGGGTCTTATCTAAAAGTGGCATTCCTTTTGGGATGTTTTCCACACAAAAAAAAAAGTATTCTGCTGGCAACGACTCCTGGGTCCAACAACCTCTGTTGTTGGCTGCTCCAAGGTACAACCCCTATTTTTGACTGCTCTGGTGTTAGCTGACCTCTGTTGTAGACCGTATTACACAAATATGAACCCTATTTTATTTCTTGTTAGGGTTTGCTTGTATGATGCCTGTGTAAAGGCTAACTTCATTTAGGGTTGCACTTTCAATTGTTTGAAATTAAAATGTACTTATTTAGAATTTGGAAATTTGAAACGTTCTTTCATCCATTAGTAAAAAATAATAGATTGCTTTAAGTTGCATTTTCATTTTGCATGGAATAAAAATAACCCACCACACACCACATTTTACATTGAACATCAGTGAGTTAGAATTTACACCCAACTGCTGATCAAAACTAACAGTGGCCTTCATCACCATCTTATTAGCTTGCATTTTGGTTATTTGCACCTCATTTTTGCCAAGGCCATATCCAAGAACCATCATATCCATAGAAAATAGCACACATTCCTCTTTGAAGGGTGTGTCATTGACCACAGTGAACCGGGTGAGGACTAATAGTACCTATGGTCCCTCACTAGAATTGGACTTCACCACTAAATCTTGGTAGGTTTCATGACCTCGACTTCATCACTAGACCTGTGTGTGAGAGTATATAGGTGAAATACTTTGAACATTGAGTATTACATCAACAATATCAAAAACTTGAACAAGAGAAATGCAATAAAATAATTAATCAAAATACACAAGCTAGTTTTAGGAAACTCAAAGAATATTTAAAAGAGATAATCATTTGTATACTTTATTTGTTTCTTTACTAAATGTATAGAAGAGATAAAATTGTCACAACATGAAGCCATGCCCAATCATAGACTGAGGCTACAAGCAATGCACTAGAATATCTAGAACACCTTTGATACAACCTAGTAGATTTATGTTTACCTGAACGGCGTTCTAACAGCAATCACGAAGATAATTCCACACATGGGGTATTTTATCATCGAGATAACCCCATTAGGAGGAATCCTATGGGACCTCCTTGCAACCAAGAAGAGAATATTATTAGACCTTGTTTATCACATGCTACTTCTATACAAGATCCACCCATTGAGGGGCTGAGTAGAGGGATCGTATGTATTTATGTACCCAATCGATCCACAATCCCCTCCAAAATCAAAGTAGAGTACATGCCATTACTTGGTCGATATGGGAGAGATACTCCTCCTAATCACCCTTGGTTGAGTCATAAGCTAAATCACCTAGATAGGTATGGTACTAATGCAGCTTGTAGATCACCTTCTTACACTCATTCTCATTCTAAGGGTGGGCATGATGAATATGTATTTCATCCTATCCATACCACAGAGAGTGTTCCACAAGAACATGCCATACTCCTACGCCATACATGAGGACAACACCCCTAGGGTTAAGCATAGAGTAAACACAACTTAGATTAATCAAGGTAAGAGAATAGCTATCCCAAATTCATGAACTAAAATCACCAAAATCCCTCATATCAAGATGAGAATTCATAGGCCACATACAATGAATCAAATAGATCATCTATCTAGGCCCAACACTAGTTAGAGAGAGCAATTGATCTAATTCCAATTGGAAAATTTGTGCCATGAGCGAGAGCATTTAGATCATGAGCACACAGAACAACAAAGGTTACATCACCAATGGTTGTACGGACATAGACTACATGAGGAAAAAATCTTAGAATAGAGATTGCATGAAGAGCAATCACATTGGGTAGCTCATGATGAGATTTCCATACCTAATACTTACCGATAACAACTCAACATGAGGTGCACTGTCCCCTTCATGCCTCTATTAATCAGTCATGACAAAGATAGCACCAAGCAACAAATCCACCAGAGTATGAGGCTTACTAATATATAGAAGCAGAGGACCAAGAATAAGCATATTTTGAGTCACTTTATGAGGATGTGGTAGATGATTACAATTTTCCACCTTGATCAAATAGGAACCTTCCACCTCTTCCTACCAATAGACCACTTCAAGAGAAAGAGATCATCTCATCTAAGTCATATAAAGTTCTCACAGAGTGAATCCAATTGCTAGAGAAGTAGGGATAGGGTTATAAAAACCCACATTATGTAAATTGTACAATTAACCCCTATACCCATCAGTACCTTGTCCCACTTACCTTGAGCATTTTAAAATGCCTAATATGGAAACATTTAGAGGGGATGATGAGCACACAAACATGTCACAAGTTTTATGAACTTGTGTTTTCAACTATAGGATAATGATGCTTTGTTATTAAGAACATTTGTAATAACACTCTTTAGCACAACCTTAGAGTGGTATAACCAATTACCTATACATAACATATCTAGCTTTGAACAACTAGCGAGCACCTTACTTGAACTCTTCTCCTTTGGAGTCAACAAGAAGGTAAACCTAAATATTCAAACTTATGACAATATTATGATGAGCTAGTTATGAATTATGGAAATAGGTGGTGTAAGATAATGTCCAAATTAAATTTTATCATACCTATTTCAAAACTAAACTGAATGTTTACCAAGAGCTACATGAAACACATATCACTTCTATTACAATTGTAGCAATATCAAACATTTGAAGAGGCCTTGGTGCAAGCCAAAGTCTTTGAGGATATTAAGGTCCAAGAGGGAGACATTGAGATCTGTAAGAAAGAGTGGAACAAGAATCCCCATAACAATCCTCATTAGGTAAAACTAATGCCTATGAATTAGATTGTTTCAAATATTCCCAAAGTGGAGAAAGTACAACTTAATTATTAGGCTTAACCCCCTCCAGTGTATTACAATAATTAGCACCAATGAAATCAAGGGCAATATAAGCAACATAATCCTCCTCGTACATACACACCATTGCTTGAGTCTTTGGCATCTCTTTTTAATAAACTATGCAAGGCTAAGGCACTTATGTTGCCTAAAATATGCTTGCTAGATCTAGCTCACCCAAAGCCTAAAGGGTACAAAGAGGATCTATACTATTCTTATCATGGGCAAAATGGACATGATATATAAACATGCTATGGTTTCAAAAACCTAGTACAGAATATGCTTGACAAGAATCAATTACAAATTGATAACCCTTTTGCTCCAGATAATCAATAGATGGAAATCTTCAAATATCCCTTTCCCACCTATGAGATCAAGGGTAATAAAATAGGGAAAGTAAATGAGATACATATAGATCCACCCATGCATGGGTTCATAGGTATGATTCACATAGTAACACAGAATAGAAAGTACAACCAAGTTGATCCACTTGTGGTTCCCATTCGAATACCTTCTATGCCCTAGAAAGGGCCAATTCAAAACCTATTTCTAGATCCATCATCACAACCAGTGATTACCATTAGAAATAGGTTTACTTAGAGTCTGTAGATGATCTCATCCAAGACCTCAATTTATGAGCCTATTGTGCAATCCCCTAGACATAGTGAAGTTCTCATGGAGATCCTCAAATCGATTGAGATGTAGCCTCGTGATCCTAATACGTTCACTAAATTTGTAGGGTATGATTATAAATACAAAGAGCCTTTGGTCACCTTCTATGACCACAAAATCAAACAAGTACCAACTGACATAACCGTAGAGTGTGCACCTAGCTACCGTATTGACCTATACCATCATAAAAGCATAAAGATCCACACAAGTACATAAATTGAACAAAGAAAGCCAAAATATGTAAAGTTTCTTGTATTAATCTTTAAATGAGATTTGATTACAAAAATTCCCTCTTAGGGTCACTTGAAATATGATACAGATACTACAATTTCCAATGCCCTCAATAGGGTAGGCGCACTTATAGTGCTCCGTTGATTAGTCACAAACTACCTTGGGGTTGAGCTAACCCCCTTCTCCATGATGTGGAAGGATTATGACATAGGCTCCTCTTGCACCTGTCTCTCTGCGAACAAGAAACAATAGCACATGATTAAACATATTGATAGCCTCTCGTGATGAGGCCCATTAAGGAAATATGCATGTAAGTGCCATTAAACTAGTAAAACAAGAAAGCATAAAGAAAGACTTTAAACTATTCTGATTAAATCAAGAATTATACTACAACATGTAAGACATGAATAAGCAAATGATGCATGGATCAAATATCAAATTAGGAACAATAAAGCGCATAAAATATCCAATGTACTCCTACTTAATACAATGCATAAAATGACTAATTCCTATGGTCAGAGTTTCCCTAAAATACAATTAAACCTATATAAAGAATAACATAACTAATCTATGCAGTCAAAAGCAAATTAAGTAAGGTGATAATTAACCTATTGCAAATTGTAGCTATGATGGGTAGTCTGCACTGTGAACCATGGCTAACAGTCACAATTTAACATCTGATATGTTTACCCTAAGAATTAGGGGTAGTGGGCTTGATCTCCTTGTCCAAATTGATGTTCAAGGGTCACCTTTGTTGTCCTCTGACATATTTGGTGATCAAATCACTATGAAGGGCCTTCGTTTACTCAGATTTGTGTTTCTTGATCCTCCTAGGCACCTAGGGCATCCATGGCTAATTGGTCTTTAGATGGATAGCAAAGAGGCTCTCAAATGCACAAAATCAGTATGTAATTTGCTAGCACTTTGATATATAAATAATCTCTCCTCTTTCTTCCCCATTTGGATGGGGGTATTTATAGCATGTCCCTATGGCTAAGAGTGGCTTCATGGAGAAGCCAAGACCAAGAAGGTTGTTTAGGATAGGTGGGATGGAAGCCTCTAGAATCTTCCATCCTCCAACTGCCTCCTTCTAGATCTCTTGGTTGTTCCAACCAATTTGGCTTGGGGGGAAGGCCTAACTGAACTCCAGTTAAGACCGTAGGTCACAGTTGTGGTCCAGACTACAGATCGCAGGTGTCAACCATAGTTTGGATTGGAGACCACAGGTCTAGGCTGCGATTCAGACTACTTAGACCAAAATACCTAAATTGAGTGGTTAGAACCATTGATCTATCTTGGAGTCTGTCCAAGATCCTTCATATGGTTTTGTAGCATGTCCATATGAGTAGTCACCCTTGGCATGACACATTTTAGGTGTCTACACCAACCAATGTAGCAGACCCTCTGTTGCACATAATCACTTGCATAAACTGGATATCATACAAGTGAGTTTTGATTGATACAGGCTCATCGATCAACATAATAATAATGACTATCTTAGAGCATATTAGTCTTTTCATATCACACATAGTGGCATCCACTTTTAAATTATGAGCATTCAATGATGCATTATGCTCAATGGTTAGCACTATAATATTACCTATTTAGGTGGGACTAAAAACCATTTCTATTTTATGCCATGTATTGGAAGGAGTGATGCAATATAACATATTTCTTGGTCATCCTTGGATCTAAGACATGAAATGTGTTCCTTCTATTCTGCATCAATGTATTAAATATGTTCATGAAGGATAGGTTCATGTCATCCTATTGGATGATGAACCCTTTAAGTACGTCAATTAGGGGGAGTTCATCCTACCATCCATGCATCTGGACATTTGACCTAGTTCTCCCATTAAGTGTCTAAAGCACCAACTTAAATTGGTACATGTTGATACATATACGTTAGCATTGCTATCATCACCTAAACTAGTAGATTATTTTGATAAACTTTCATTCTCATATGATCCTCAAATTAAACAAAATTTGAAAGCACCCATGGTAGATGATCCTGAAGTCATACCCAATGTCTCTATATCAGATATTCTGATTCCCATGGAAGAGGAAGAGGTACTTACCACAGTGGAAATTTTACTTAACCTACATCTCCCACCTCATCGATGGGATCATCTACACCTCAAGTAATTATCCATTTAGTCAACCTCGGGCTCATCGAATACTTGGTTCAAAACATAACTTTTATGCCAACTATCGAGTCTGCGCAAGACATTGGGAGACCTTATGACCCTCCCTTGTCCTTTGGAATGGTGGTACCCTTAGGCATACCATCCAACCAAACAAATTTTATATATGGGGGTTTCGATCAAGCCATGAATCGATCTCTAGCTATCCATCATGACAATGAACCATTCACTTGCAACATCTACTATATGTCAAACCCTAACTTTTATCTAAGATACTTCTATCACTACCATTGGAATAGTAGTGGTTTAGGTCTTTATGAATAGGGTTTCAAAACACCCTATCTACCACAATACTAACTACCTACTGATAAGTTTGATTTAGGATATTCCATTCGCATGCCAGATGAGTTGTTGGCTAGTTCCCTAGGGTGCCTAAGCCTAGTATTTGGGGAGGATATTGACGAGAATGAGTACACCAAATCTTGACCCTAGCCTTTCACATTTATTGAGGGATCATTTTCCAATTAAAATTGTGGCCATAGAACCTCTTGAAACATATCATAGCGCCATTTTGGAAGAGGAATCTAAACTAGATGATATTCCTAAAAATTATTGGGTGGACAAAAATTATAAGTATGATGATGAAACAAAAATTGTATACTTAGGTCCTACCTAATTTTGTCATATAAACAATTATATAGGAGATGTTGAGCCTACCTACCTACCTACTTACTTATGTTGAGCCTGCTAGACTCCCAGTAGACCTAGATGACATCTATCACAAGGTATTTCCTGCTCCACCTAACTTGAGATAGTTGCTCCTACTTGAGGACCTAATTATCCTATCTACTCCTAGAGTGGACCTAGAGATACTAATGCCTCCTAAGCCACATCTAGAGCATTTAGAGCAACCATTAATCGACATGTCCTACCCTATGGTCATGGATATCACCAATTGTCCATCAACATGATTTCCATTTATTTAACTGCATCCCTACGCAATTCAAGAAAACCCTCAAATCCATTGCACCTCAACCTTGAGGCCATTGAATTTGATCGCATTGTATCACCCCCATAACATGAGGAGTTATTACCATGTGAAGAAATGTTGCAACCATTTCATTTCACTCTAGGCCATGCTTAGGATATTTGTAGTGTTGAGGTCAAATTTGACATGATAGATCATCCAAATCCAGTGGATGATATCCATTTGATCCCTACACCTCATCAGCTTGATGAGGGATCCCATATGTCAATCGAGGATATTTTTGACGTGGATATTGGCAACGATCCTATAAATCCTAAGAAAGTCAAATTTAGAGAGACTGTCTCCTGAGGATTTTAGGAGTGTACCATCCTTATACCTCTTTTGACAAAGAAGCCTGACATATTTTCTTGGCCATATAAGGACATGTCAGGTCTTGATATAAATTTGGTTACACATAATATTATGAAGTTGATCAAGCAAAAACTCAGAAAGATGCATCCAACCATTACCTTAATGGTGAATGATGAACTACAAAAGTTTTTGGATGTATAATTTATTTAGCCCATCGATTATCTAGAGTGGGTATCAAACATGGTACCTATAAGAAAACCTGATGGAAGAATCTGTATCTACATGGATTTCAAAAACCTCAATAAGGCAATGCCCAAATATACGTTCATGTTACCAAACATAGATGCTCTCATAGGTGCAACTACTGGTCATGAGATTTTATCCCTTATGGATGGATTTTTAGGCTATAATCATATTCAGTTCAAACCTAAAGATAAACATAAGACAACCTTTACCACTCTATGGAAAACATTCGGTTATAAAGTTGTGCCATTTAGTCTTAAGAATGCTAGTGTCACATATCAGTGGGCCATGACATATATTTTTCATGATTACATGCATAAGATACTAGAGGATTACATAGATTATTTGCTTGCCACATTATTATTGCATGAAGAACATGTAGAATTTCTTCGTAAAGTCTTCGATCATCTGATAGAGCATAATGTCAGTTTGAATCCTAAGAAGTGTGTTTTTGGTGTCACATCAGGAAAACTCCTAGTATTCATAGTCTTCAAAATAAGGACCGAAATCAATATTGCAAAGGTCAAAGCGATTCTAGAAATGCTTCCCCCCACAAACATCAAAGAGCTTTGTATCTTACAAGGCAAAGTAGCATCCATAAAATGCTTCATAGCATAGTTGTCAAATAAATGTCGACCCATGAGTTGACTGCTACACAAAGGATCCCATTCAATTGGGATGAAGAATGTCAAAAGGACTTTGACAAGATCAAAAAGTACCTAGCAATGCTACCATTTTTAGCTCCACATCGACCATGTGTACATTTTTTGCTATACATTTCATCCACAAACTTTACCCTGGAAACCATTTTAGTCTAGAAGAACAAAGAAAATAAAGAATGGGCTATCTATTACATTAGTCGCACTTTGGTCAGTTACAAGCTGAAGTATGCATACGTTGAAAAGATCTACTTAGAAATGGTGTTTACTACCATAAAGCTATGTCACTACATGTTAAGTCATACCATGTATGTCATATCAAAAGAAAATCCTTTGCGATACATGATGAGTTGCACGTACCATAATACACGAACTGCAAAGTGGATCATGCTATTGATGGAATTCGATCTCAAATTCATCAGTCAAAAATCCATAAAATGTTAGGTCATAAATGATCAATTAGCAAACGCACCTCTTTAGGATGATAAGCATCTCATCATATAACTATTCGATGATGCAATGTTTGCACTATCTGAATCACCTGAACCTTAAGAACCAGATAACAAAGTAAACATGACATTGTTATTTGATGGTTCCAAGTGCAAGCAAGGGGGTGGTTTAGGGATTGTGTTTCTCACACCACAAGGAGATCCTATTCCCTTGTTTTGTAAACTTGATTTCTCTTGAACCAATAATAACACTGAATATGAGGCTCTTATATTGGGTCTCCAAACAACTCTCACCATGAATATTAAAAAGATAAACATATTTGGTGACTCCTTGCTCATTGTAAACCAAGTAAAAGAAATTTTTCAATGCATATGCCCCATATTGAAAGCTTACAAAGAGCTTGTGGACACATTACGAGCCCAATTGGAATGGTATGACATCAAGGTAATCCCTCGTGTGTCTAATCACTTCATGGATATAATGGTGTATTTGGGATCCTTAATCCCTTAGAATCCTTCCATTTATTTTACTACCATTCATGTTAAAATGCTTTCATAATCAACAATGTTATGTGAGGCTCCAAAAATATAGAATCAGTCCACATGATTCAAATAGAACCAAATCATGAGTGGTTCTACAAAGCACAAGACTTTATAAAATAGGTACCCTAGGTATCCTTGATCTCGCAGGGTCCTTCAGTCAGTCAAAGATCAATCTTATCAAGATTGGCTCATCCAATTAAAAGATTACCTAAAACTTGGTAGTATATCTCAAGGATTATCACATGTTGCAAAATGAGCATTTAAACATAAATCGACTAGGTATGTCTTGCTAGGAGATATTATATATCGTTGGAGCTATGATGGAGTTCTAATTTATTGTATTGATACCCAAGAGTCTTCTTGGACAATATCGCAAGCTCATGATGGTACCTGTGGTGTCCATTTCAATGGCATAGCTATCATTAATTGCATCCTTATAATGGGCTATTATTGACCCACAATGGAAAATGATTATTGCTCATATGTCATGAAGTGTATAAAATGTCAGCATCATGCTAATCTCTCGTACCTACCATCTCAAGCCTTGCAACTGATCCAATCAACTTGGTCTTTTCTTAGTGGGAATTTGATCTAATTGGGAAGACCTCTCCTCCATCTTCAGGCCATCACACGTTCATTATAATAGCCACTTAGTATTTTACCAAATGGGTGGATGAAATCCCTTTTACCACTACGACTAGAGATCATATTGTGAAGTTTATACTCCATAATATTATATATCATTTTGGTATTCCATCCAAAATCATATCGTATAATGGAACCTCATTTAAGAACAAAGATGTGTGGGCTTTAACATCCAAATATAACATTCAACACAACTTTACAACACCCTATTATCTACAAGAAAATGGACAAGTAGAGGCCTATAATAAAACTATAGTTGCCATATTGAAGAAAACCATCAAGGAGAATCATAAGGATTGGCACCTTCAATTACCTCTAGCTTTATGGGCTTATCAAAATAGCATTCGGACACCTACTGGGGCAGCCCTATTTTTGCTAATATATGGTGTTGAGGTCATTAGACCCTTGGAATTAGAAATTTCATCATTGCGAGTCTCATTGAAAGAGTTCATTGATGAGGACAATTTGTGACAAGCTTACCTCAATCAATTGACCCTTCTTGATGAATGACGAGTGAATGCTCTTGAGCATCTATGCATTTATCAAGATTGTCTTAAATGAGATTATAATACTAAATTCCATCCAAAAGACTTTAAATTTTGGGATCTTATGCTTAAATATAACCAACATAACTCAAACCTGCTACCTCATTTAAGAGAAATTTGTGACCAATTGGTTAGGTCTCTTCATTGTAATAGAGAAGATAGAATCGAGAACATATCACCTAATTTTGCTAGAAGGTGTTGAAGAGCCTGAACCTCTCAACATTCTTCATTTATGAGAATTTTATAATTAAATCATAAAATAATCAAACTCACAAAAATAATATACGTTACCTAAAATTGCTTCAGCAATTCCCTTGGTGTTTTTTGGTGTAATAGAATTAATTCAATAGCTAAGGATGGAGATTAGAGGAGGACATTTTTTGTAGGACTGCCTAAACTATCAAACTTGTTTTCACCATATCTCACTTATCCAAACTCGAATTGAGCTAAAATTTTAAGGGTAGATGCTTGAAAAACCCTATAATGTCTCTACCAGTTTTTAAATCATTTGGAGCAACAAAAATCCTATTATATCCCAATGTGTGAACAAGATTTTTGGCAAGATACTATGCGAGGGTTTCATTTAGGTTGAGTAGCGGAGGTGATGGCAAGCGAACGAGCAGTTTTAGGTGATCGTATGGCTTCAGGGGAGTGATGGGAAGGCATGAATACAAATTTTAAAATCTCTATAGGTGGATCTACCCCTCGTAACTCATCAAATATAGGTAATTCATGCGATAGTGAGAAAGTAGATCCCAATTTAGAACCATATGGTAAGGATACTCTTGATAAGGAATGCATTTTCAATGGGTGCCTCTCTTAAGACTATGGTTCCTCTCCTCAATTGTATGCTAATAAATTAAAAGGGTTTATGAAACCTCCTTTGGTCAGTGGAACCCTCTTACTCCTAGTGGGTGAAGACCTGGTAATTCCTGAAACCCTAATGGCGGATTACATTTTTGTTGAATCCCATAATATGGTGGTGAAATTTATCAAAGGATGGCTAGATATGGAATCTATTTAGTGGTGGGCCTATACCAAATGGAAAACCCTAGGAAATATGGATATGTTTTCCATTTCAAAGGGTTTTTTCCTCATTCGACTCAATAATGAATAAGATGCCTCCCAGATTCTTACCAGGGATCCTTGGTTCTTCGATAGAAAGAGTATTTTACTTCAGAGGTGGGGTCAATATTTCAACCTTGAGATGCAGAGCATAAATTTCACACCAATCTAGGTTCAATTTCTAGATCTTCCTACCCATTTTTGGTACAAAGATATTTTAAAGGGTATTGGCAAATATATAGGCGAGTTGGTTGCAATCGACCCGATGACCAGAGCACACACTTGCATGGTACATGCTATAATTTGTGTTAATGCCAATTTGGATTCCTAACTTCCTACTCAGATAAATTTGGTTTATGGTTCCTATCACAGATTTCAGACCATATAATATGAGAATAAGCCTACATTATGCATTGAATGCAAGGCTTAGGACCATCTCAAAACCCAATACCCATTGCTAAGAAACTCAAAGGAGATGAAATTCCCCAATACCTCTCGAAGTGGGTTGCATATTGGGTGGCAACAAGGCAGACCCATGTAGGGCAAGTAGCAAAGAATCTACTACTAGAAGAAGGATCAAATTCTAGAAAGTTTCAAAGGAAAGTCGATTGAAATCCAAGACTCATAGAATGATCATCCAAAGGTTAGTTCCATTTTTGCCTTCCAAAATAATTTTGATGTTTTAAAAGAACTACTTTTCATGGTCCTAAACCTGGTGAGGACGATATTACCTCACATCTATCTAAAACCCTAGTTTCTGACCAATATGAGCCTTAATCCCTGACCAGATCTGGGCCCTCCAATACTATCTCAAAACCTCCATCCACCCCTGAGGGATATATAGAAATTGGCAATCCCATCTTAGATAAATTGGAGAAAGAAGATAAATATGATTTTAGCTCCTTTAACACTATAATTATCAAGAAATCTTCCATTGACATTGATAGTGAAAAGAAAAAAGGAAGACCCTCTATAAACGATCAAAAGAAAAAGGAAACAGAAAATGATATTGCAAATGGCACCCAGAAAACCCTATTCCAAGATCTTCTCGAATAGGAGAAGGATGAATAAAAAATATCCAAACCTCCCTTGCAGTAATCTAAGGGAGGCCGAAAACTTTCCAAAAATTCTAAATGAGGATCCTCTCATGGAATGTGAGAGGCCTCAACAGTGTTGTCAAGCAAAGTCTTGTTTGCACTCTGAGGAAAGAACATAGATCCACTATCATAGTTCTACAAGAAATGAAGATTGACCAAAATAAAATCTAGAAAATCATAAATTCTATCTAGAAAAATGGTGAGTTTGCTTTTTGCCCCACTCAAGGTACGTCTGGGGGACTTCTTTGTATTTGGAACTCAAATAAGTTAGAAGGCAAAATCATTTCCTCTTTTGATAGAATCCTTAATATAATGTTATTCCATAAAAGTAGTAATTTATCTTGGGTTCTGTCCAATGTCTATGCCCCTAAAAATCCTCTCATCCATAGGGGCCTATCAAATACTTTGAGTCAGATGAGAAGTGCTTTCTTAAACCTTCCATGGATTATCACTGGAGATTTCAACTCTCCCCTTTTTCCTTCTAACAAGCAGGGAGGGAACCTAATGCCCTCGAAAATAATTGAGTATTTCCATAACTTTGTCATTGATTGTGATCTAATGGATGTTTATATTAAAGAGGCAAAATACACCTGGAGCAACAGGATAATTGGGGATCAGCACATTCATGTTAAACTTGATAAGGATTTTTTGTATCAAGAAGCTATACCGATGATGAGTGATGACACTCTTATCTATATTTCCAAATTTGGATCTTATCATTATCCTTTACTGTTGGAAGTCAATAAAGGTTCTTATTTGAAAATCCCCTTTAGATTTGAAGCTATGTGGACTCAACACCTAGATTTGCGGATGCAAATTGCTAACTGGTGGCAATTTGACTGTCATGGGTCCTTTATTTTTAGGGTTTCTCAAAAACTTAAGTGTGTCAAAGAAAATATTTGAGTCTGGAATAAAGAATTTTTTGGTAATATATTTTAAAATAAGGAGAAGATTTTTTAAAAGTTAAAAAGTATTGAACTCCAAATTCAGAATGGGCAGCTCAATAAACAACTCAAAAATGAAGAGAGACAGGTTCTTGCAAACTATCATAATGTACTGGCTAAAGAGGAGACTTTCTGGAGGTAAAAATCACGGGCCCTTTGGCTCAAAGAGGGGGACTCTAACATAATATTCTTTCATGACACTACCCTTAGGTACCAAATTTTGAACAAAATTAAAGAATTAACAAGAAGTGATGGCGCCATCATCAAGGACATTTTTGATATTAAAAATGAAGATTCATATTTCTTTGAAGGCATTTTGGGAGCCAAACCCCAAAATACTTCCCAGGATGGTAGACAATTACTCCACCATATTTCCGGCCTAGTCACTTTAGATATGAATTTAACTCTTATCAAACCCCTCACCCCTGATGAAATTAAAGAGGCCTTTTTTATATGCACCCTAATAGAGCCCAGGCCCTGATGGGTTTTCCCCTTGGTTATACCAAAACTTTTGGGACATAATTGGGCCTGACATTTGTAATGACATCATTGAACTTAAGCAAACTAAATCTATACCCAGAAGTATCAAGTCCACTTTCAAAGCCTTGGTTTCCAAAGGGCCTGTTTGCAAATCTATGTAATATTTCAGACCCATTAGTATCTGCAATGTTCTTACAAAAATCTCACTAAAGCCATGGCTACAAGACTCAAGGATATCCTTCCTCAGATCATATACCCTTTTGAATATGGCTCTGTCATAGGAAGAAATATTACTGATGGTGTTATCACGTTACATGAAGTCCTTCATTCTACCAGCATTAATAAAAAAGCTACCATGTTTTTCAATATTGATATGAATAGGGCATTTGATAGAGTTAACAAAAATTTATTAATTTTTTTCCTTCTCAAATTTGGATTTCATAGAGAATGGGTTGATCTTGTTCACAATTGCATCTCTAATCCTTGGTTTTCAATCTCAGTAAATGGATCTACAACAGGGCTTTTCCCTAGTAACAGGGGCTTGAGATAGAAGGATCCTCTCTCCCCCATTCTTTTTATAATTATTTTTGAATCCTTGGGTAGCGCACTCAAAAATACCTGCTCCAATGGCATAATTTTAGGTATTAAGGTTGCATCCAATTTAAGAGCCTTATCTCACCAACAGTTCATTGATGATACCATCATTGCTACTCATGCTTCTATGTGGGAAGAAAAAACCATTAAGAGTATTTTTGATACTTATGAGGAGGCTACAAGTTAGAAAATAAATTATATTAAAAGCTAAATCTATTTCATAAACACTCCCCAAGAGAGACAAGCAAAGATTACATGCATTTTTCAATGTGTTATATCTCAATTACCTACTCAATATTTAGGCCTCCCTCTTTTCACCAATTCTCCAAAGGAGTCCATGTGGAATAATGTTATTGAGAGGTTTAAAAAAAACTTGCAGGTTGGAAAGGGACCCTCCTCTCTTAAGCATCCAAAGCCACCCTGACAATGGCTTATCTCCAAAGTTTTATTGTTTATTTCATATATGTATTCAAATTTCATGTTGTTTTCTGCACGAAAATTGAGCAAATCCAAAAGATATTTTTGTGGTCAAGTGCTAAGGACAAGAAAATATTTCATCTAGTTAGTTGGGACAAGGTGTTCTCCCTGAAAATTTAGGGAGTATTGGGGCTTTGAATATTTTTTAATATGAACATAGCCTTGTTAGCCAAGCAAGCATGGAAGGTTTTCACCAACAACAACCTTGAATGGGTCTCAATTGTCAACATAAAATATCTTCAAAACTATTGTTTCCTGGATGATGATATTCCTAGAGAAGGATCCACTTTCTGGAAATCAACCACTTTTAGAGAACAATGAAATTATTGTCTTACAACCTTTCCTAGCACTTTAATTAGTAGCAAGGTTGAAGATTTCATTAACATTTCATTGGATTCCAAGTGTTGAAATTATTTTCATATTCCATGTGCTAATGGTCAAATATCTGTTGCCTTAGAAGTTCTCAAAACCATCCTAAATGCAATAGTCATCCCCATTGGTAATTCCCCTGACTCTCCTTTTTGGAAATAAATTGATTCTGGGCTATTCACTGTTAAATATGCTCAAAATTTGACTATTGATTATCAAATGGTCTATATCCCTTATGATTGAGTGTGGATTAAATACCTCATTTCAAAAGTTACTCATTTTAGTTGGTTTCCCATTCAATAGGATTCTAATGATTGATAACATTATGAAAAGGGGCATGTATGTCTCCAACATATGCTATTTGTGCATGAATGCCTAGGAATATACCAATCATCTCCTTCTAGAGTGCCCTTTCTCCAAGATAGCTTTGGATCACCTTATGTCTACTTTTCATATCTCTTGGGTTCCTCCTAATTTGTTGAGTCACCTTTTCACCCAATGGCCTGCTCCATTCAAAAATATCATATTATCTTCTTTATGGAAAGTGAGCCTTCATCATATCTTATGGTAATTGTGGCTTGAAATAAATAGCAGGGTTTTCTCTTCCTCCTCTAAGGATCCCATCTCTATAGCCAACAAAGCTATTGCCTTTGCTATTGAGAATTCCCAGCTCTTTCCTTATACCAAACCACTTGATTCTAGATTGGAGTCTATTCTATTCTCTTCTTTAAATATTCCCTGCAACTCTAGTTCTAGTTTACCAACCCCCCATCCTAGAGTGGGTGCCCATTGGATTTCTCCCCCAAGTGAGTAGCTGAAACTTAATTTTGATGGTACCTCTAAAGGAAACCCAGGTGATGCTGGTGTAGGTGGCCTAGTCAGAGATAAAAATGGTCAAGTTATTACAGCTTATACTGATTATCTAGGGTGCCAAACAAATCATTTTGCTAAAGGTCGTGTATTGTAGAGAGGGCTAGATCTTCTCAAGGATTATAAAGGTAACTTTTTTATTGAGGGATATTATTTGAAAATTATAAATGCTCTTAAAAATAATAGGGTGTCATATTGGAATGTTAGAACTATTGCTCAGGAAGCTAAGAATTTGTTCCAAAATTTCAATGATATCTCTATCAACCATGTGTACCTTGAAGCTAACAGACCTACATATATTCTTGCCAATTGGGGAGTTACCCATAAATATCTGTCTATTTGGAAAAAAAACTTTCCCCAAGAAGTTTTGAATCCTACTAATAATGATTTGGTTTGAAATTTATGGTCACAGGTTTTGGCGGATCAACTTCTCCAATGCTGACTCTACCCTTTTCAACATGACGTGATTCTTTGGTTCCAATTCTTTTGGCAAAAGTTTTCTAATTAGCATGACTCTCTGCCTTGCTATCAGTGTTGGAATTTGGTTATCCTATTTCCCTTCTATGAAGTATTCAATGTCCCAAGATAGGCCCTATCAGTGGTTTACCTCGTGGTTGTCTTCTCCAAGCATGTCAAGTCCCTGAGTAGGTCTAGGCTATGCAATTGGATGTTATCAAACAATGTCAATATACGTCAAGTCTTGAGATGCTTAATTTTATATCTTATGAATTTTGAGATTCATTATTTCAGTCATTTGGCACTCCTAATATTATCCCGAACCTATCATGTGTGAATTCTATCCTATGCCATGTCTATTTTTTCTAGTGTCGATTCTCTATGGATAATTATTACATGGTCTACCAATCACACCAACTCAACTTTTGAAAAGGGCATCTATTGTACCAAAAATTTCTATATTTATATCCTTGGTCTGTGTCAGTCCATTATCATCTGGTTTTGTTCACCATTGTGTGTCCTAGGCAGTAAGAATATTTTGTGGTCTTCCTTTCTCCTCAGTATTGCCAATATGGCCCTGCTTGAGCCATCTACCCTTCAGCTTGATCCCCTATCTCACACATTTGTAGAAGCTCATGGTCTCATTCCATTTCTAAGAAATTTCAAAGGGGCTAAGCAATATATCACTGAAGCCTTTGTCATTTTGTGGAATAATGGTTATGTTGTTGTGCATAACCTCCATTTTAGAGTTACTATTAAGCTGATGGCTAAGGTGATAGAACTATCGATGAAAGGCCGATCAGCATGAAGATATCATCATAATTGGGAACTTGAGCTCTAGGGTTTCCCAAATTATTTGAATATTTTCAAGTGGAAGGGTGTTGTTGTTGATCGTGAGTCATTGCCTACACCTTGGCCCATGGTGTCTATTATAATTTTTATGGATCTTTTGTGAACTTCCCCTGCATAGGTTTTTGTCAGCTCCTTTACATATTTTTTAGATAGTTACTTATCTTAAGAAACACCTGCATGGATTTTGCTCAGACTACATTTTTGTTTTTCTGACATCAAGCATCCATCCAGCCTTATCTATTGTTGTTTGGACCTTTTTATTTAGGTTGTTTTTGGCCAATATGCAGGCATGTGTCATCTTATGCTATTGGTTTAGCTACCAATTTATGTACTTGGGTTTGGGGCCCATTTAAACCCCACACTTAATCAATTTTACCTACCAAAAAAATCACAAAAACAAAAAAAAAATCATCAAAAATATTAAACAAATCAGAAAACATAAAAATACAAAAACAATACAAAATATTAAAATACAAAAACTTTTACATTATGTTGTCATGCATTGTATCATATGAACTCATTTTTTGCATTGTATTAGGCATGTCCATACATTGCATTTGCAATAGAATAGGTTGTTTTTACATTCTTACAAACAGCACCATGTTTATTGCCAATCATAAATCCACATAGTTTTATCATTCATATTTTCCTTGTGAGTAACTGTATTTTTCAACATGAGTTGCTATAGGGTGTATACAAGGGTTTTTTGTCATTTAGCCATCCCTAGTTATTTTTTCATATTTTGTAGAAAGTTATCTTGACTTTCAGAAGGTAATGTCTAGTTTTGATAGTACCTTGCATATATCAAAATCCCAACACAATTAAACACATTAACAATTCAATTCTGAACAAGGAAATATGACACTACAAAGTGGTCCTTGTCATCTTAAGAAAAATATTTTCCTCACTCATATTATTATGCGCATGGTCTAGAATGCTGAGAATTAACAAAAGGACAAGCTCCTCCCTACCCAAAAAATCCCTTTCTCTTTTACAAAATGAGAAAATTCCCACAACAATGGAAAATAAACAGTGATTTTCATCACTAAGCAAATCACTTGCTCAAAAAAAATTAAAATTAAAAATTAAAATAAATAGTGGTTTTCAGCACTAAGAATGAGCAAGTATCCCAAATAATAAAAAAGAAGAAGGGGATAATGAGCTTGAATCCGTGGAATCCTCATAATTCAAAATCCATGGAGTGATCTCCATTACAGTAATGGGTTGAATGAAACCCGCCTGCCAATGGAATAGCCTTATGCGTGGCGATATGTCTATCACATTAGCAACCTTATTTTGTACAGACCAATATCAGCTTATGGATGAGCTAGCTTTTGGTGACCTGTATTGCCTAGTAGTCTAATCCAACTATGTCTAAACTTAGGATCAGGATGACCATATTTGATCCTCACTACAACAATGGGTTGAATGAAACTTGCCCAAAAATAATATAGACTTATGCCTCATCTAATATATTCACCTTGCACACATAGGGATAATGAATATCTAGGTCTTCTTAGCAGGCTTGTATCTTTTAGGAGTCTTGTATAGTCAGTATAAAACTTTTGATTAATCAAAAAGGGTGTTTGAGTCTCATGGAAAACCTCAAAAATACCCTCATAGCAGCAAATCATCTCATCAAACAATCAAAATTTTCCTTATGAACTTTTTTTTTATTAAGGGATCTTCTTAAAATAGGATAGATACCAGATGGATATCAGCAATGGTATTTAGACGACCACTGACTATTTTATGCATGCCTTTTAGTTTACAAAATCTTATAGGGAAAACCCCTACATTTCACATCATTTCATCTCACATATGCATGTATGAATGTCTAATTCTTATGATAAGAGTTAACATTTTAATTCATGATTTTTATACATTTTGTGGTGTCTTCCATTAGTTTTTAAACACAATTAGATTCATTTATTATGTTTTAAGAAATTAAAGCATATATCCATAATTTGTATTAGAACATCCATATAAAATTAATGCATATCACACATGTTAGATTTGTCATAACGATAACATGAATTCACATTTGTAATCAAATAAACAAATCTAAATCATCCATCTAACATCATATATCATATATATGCATACATACATATATACATCCATACATTTTTCATCTAGGCTTTACATACATCAATGCATCCATAAATTTTATCATTTAACCACATCTAATGGTCTAAAATATCAAAATTATAAATTGCACAAACATTTTTACACATCAAGTGGGGCATTATTAGTATCATACTTTCCCTAATCAACAATCAAACAATCAGGTAATGCAGGGCAAATCAAGGTAGCACAACTTCCTAATCAAAGGTCTATTTCAATCCAATCACCAATAATAACAAATCAATTGATAGGTTTGAAAATGTTGCATCCTTTGCCTCACATTCAATCAAATCAATAAATCAATTGCTAGGTTTCCAAAAGGTTGCGCTCTTTGCCTTGCATATAATCATGCCAAATAAGCTGCTAGATTTCCAAAAGGTTGCACCCTTTGCCTTGCATTCAATTAATTAAAATTAATTACTAGGTTTCCAAAGGGTTGCACCCTTTGCCTCACATTCAATCAATCATAACAAATCAACAATATAATTCCAAAGTGTTGCGCCCTTTGCCTCGCTATCTCAATTTTAGAAATCTCCAAAGATGCCTAGTTTCCTTTGGTCACAATATCAAAAGGCTCCAAAGATGCCTAGTTTCCTTTGGTCAAATTTCAAAAGGCTCCAAAGATGCCTAGTTTCCTTTGGTCAAATCTCAAAAGACTCCAAAGATGCCTAGTTTCCTTTGGTCAAGCTTAAAATGTCCCAAAGATGCCTAGTTTTCTTTGGTCAATTTCAAAATGCTCAAAAGATGCCTAGTTTCCTTTGGTCAAGCTCAAAAAGTCCCAAAGATGCCTAGTTTCCTTTGGTCAATTTCAAAAATCTCCAAATAAGCCTATACCTTTGGTCAATTCAATCAAGTCATCTTGGTCAAGAAACTCATCACTTTCATTTCTTGCCATTTCCTCATCAACTCATTGCTTGATGGGGTAGTCATAATCAAATAATTCATAATCAAAATCAACAATTAAACACTTAATCATGCAAATTACATTCTTCCAAGAATCATTGCTAACAACTATCATAATCCTCCTTATTTTTTGGTGCAAAAAATAAAAATGATAAACTAAACCTTTGTTAGTATGACTAGAGAAACATGTAGCTTTACAACGCTACCTGATTGCATTCAGATTCATCAAAGTTTTACTCAAATTAAGTCCACCAATTTGTTGGAGGTAATGATTTGAAGATGCATGTTCTTTTCATGATTGGGGTATATAAAGTTGACCAGATCAATGAACATCAATCAACCTATAATGTGATGTTAGGTTATTTATTTTTGCTCAATGTTGTGCATTCACACAATGCATCTCAAAAAAGGGTATCTATAGACACCTAAAACAAGTTTTATTGAGGTGGATATCTATATGGACACCTTTTTAGGCCATATGACTCGTCATGGGCCATCCCAAGATCTAACAGTGGTTCTAACCACTCAGATAGGGCAATTTGACCCTTTTTAGCCTAGACAATCATACCCAGGAGTGGCCTCCAGTGGTCGTTGTTGCGGGTCAAACAAGGTTAAATTCTTTTCTATTTTTGTCACTTGCCCGTGCATTAATTATCAACCCAATGAGCTTCATAAAATTGCGAAGGGTCTCACACATGACCACTTACAATACCACTTTGAGATGAGTCTGCTAGCTCTACTATTAGGGGGTGTTTCAAATGTTGTCAATCATTCATTCACTCCTCAATAAATTACGTATGAATAATTAAATCTTTAGAAATAAAACATTCATACATGCATACTAATAACAAACCTATTACAATCATAAAATAATAGTGCAAAAATAAACCTATGAAAGCAGTAAGCTAATCTAGAAAATACAAAGAAATGGAATAAATACTGGCTTGGAGTGGGCCCAGGCTCCAGTAGCTTCCTCCCAGTTGAACACGTGCTTATGAACTCTTAGAAATTTATTATAATCACCAAGGAATTACAATGCTTCTTAACCTCTGTACTCCTCTCTATATGCTGTATTCTATCTTTGATATTTGATATCTTATCAGAGAGGTCTGCATGTGTTTATATAGCACACCCACAAATCTTCTGTTACAAGGTGGTTACAACAGTCAATTCATTCTAGACTAAACTAAGACAGACTAGTAAATGTAATTGATGTATGCTAAAACTAGCATTCATTCCTAATGATGGCATGTTCTCTGATTGGTTTGTGCTTCACCTGGCATAGGTAGGATGTTCTCATACATTAGTGCAACTCTCGAATTAACTTACATGATGTAGAGTTGGAACTACACCAGTCAATGTTACCCACACCGTGTTATCTGGTCAACGGGCGAAGAACAGAGGTACCTTCTCTATGAGGAAGGTGCCTAATTATATCGGGTGCCTTCTTTATATAGAAGGTGCCTACCTTCCTTTAGTACCTTTCTAGAAGAGGAAGGCGCTTGCCTTCTATTTGCACCTTCCTAGAAGAGGAAGGCGCTTGCCTTCTGTAGGCGCCTTCTTGGAAGAGGAAGGCACTTATCTCCTGTTGGTGCCTTCCTAGAAGAGGAAGGTGCCTACATTTGTTTGGTGCCTTCTTTGAAGAGGAAGGTACCTAATTACCATGCGTTAATTCCAAAAGAAACAAAGTGTGAGGTCCATGAAAAGACCTCGACTGATCCAAATCTGACTAAATCAACTACAATTCCACAAAAACACACTAAAACATACAAATTAGATAACACACATAATCTTATCAAATAATTACATAACCATTCATAAAAATATACAATTCCTATTATATAGCCGCATAATGATTAATGAAACTCATACAAAATATGAACATTTTTGAGGCTCATCATCCCCCCATGCCTAACATATGCAACACCCTCGTGGCATCAAAACTATAGGTAGCCCCATTAACTCCTCATCGTTGTCATTTTTTGGTGGATTTGGATGTACCTACAGCTCGTGTTTGCTTCTTCTGTGGAGCGACATCTGGAGGTGCAGTTGCTCTTTTCTCACGTGGAGCTACAGGTGCTACTATCGGCTTTCGCTCGAGTTGCTAACTTTGCTTATTTGATTTTCTTGTCCTGGATGCTATTGGGGGTGGTATTGCCAACGTGGTTGCTACTGCTTGAAATGTTGCTTCTGTAGCATGCCACGGGTCAGCTTTCGGAGGCCTAATAACTACAATATGGATATCTGAGTTATCCCTCTTGAGATGAACCACCTGGGCCTTGTGTAATTGGGCTGCTTCAGGAGTAAGCCCTATATTTTCCCTCGTAATGGCAGTAGCTTCCAATTTTGGGCCATATACCATCCATATTTCAAAATACCTCCATATCTTGGAGGGTCACCCTCGGGATGATCCATAAATCTCCCAAAAATGGTTGTCCTCTACCATATTAACGCATATACCAGGGTCCCCCTTAACCCTCGAGGTTGACTCCTTCGCCTCCTTTGTTATTGTCATTTCTTAGAGCAACCGTTTGAACTTTCTGAGCCATCCCTAGCCCTTTTCCTTTTGCTTGTGTAGAAACTATGGCAGCTCAAATGGAACGTTTATCTTCCTTCCTAGTAGTTGTTTCCGCATCGCGAAGGACTTGTTTGTTCTGAGGGACTTGCCCTAAAGTCCCTGGAGTTGTCTCTCCATCTTCTTGTCTGTCTAGTGTCATCCCCGTTGGTCCTTCTATCTCTTCCTCTTCAGGTCCAGGGGATTCCTCTTTAACCTCTGATCCTGTCTGTAGTTGTTGGCTTCAACCTGGTTCTACATCGCTTAGGTCTATGATTGGGGGCTCTGTGGGTCTTTTTCTCTCCTCACTCTCAAAAATAGAGGAATTATCCCTTGCCTCTAGGTTTTTCTACTGGGCATTCGACCGAAATTCTCCTGAAGACAATACTTGTTCTACTAATGTGGGAGAATTCATCAAGACCTCAATCGCCTAGTCAATTTGGGTTGACACGTCCCTTTTCTCTATCCCCTTGGCCTAGAGTTACCGGTTCTCTTCCCACAACTGCTAGACCAATTGCTCAAGCTGAGTGATCTCCTGTGCTTATTTTTTTAGCTCTTCTTTGTGCTTGATTTAGAAATCCTCCAAAATTTTTTGGGCCATCTAGTAGTTGGTTTGCCATTCCAAGGCCTCCTTTAGGGCTATGTAGATTTAATTATTGCCCCTGAAAGTCCCTACATTCTACGGACTCTGTCTTGTCAACTCCTAGAGGGTCTGGGCTGCAAGACTGACCTTTGAGTCATCTTCCTCCTCCTTCGAGGAGAGGATGAGTTACCATAGGTGTTTCCTTCCAGGGGGTAGTTCTAGTGGTCAAAATTCATCCTCATCGCTAGCAATCCATGTCCCTTCTTCTTTGTACTCGGGCACTAGGGAATGCCCTCTTTCTTCTATAAAATTGGGCAATGCCAATTGCCCGATGTCCTCTACTTCATTTGTAGGGCTATCCTTCGCTCGCCCTACCTCAGTAATAGAATCCTCCCACCTTTCCTGGTCATTGTCTCCTTCTTCATTGGAACTCTACCTTTGTGCTTCTGCATGGTGGAATAGCGTCGATATCATCCCATGGTGGGCCAAGGTGGAAGGTGCCCCCTTTTGGTATCTAGCAGCTTCCTCCTTCAGGTCATTTTCCAGGTAGAAGGGCACGTTCATTTTCCTCCCATGCACTAGGTGATTCAAGAATTGCACATGATTAGTGTGCAGATGGGTATATTTCCTAGTGCATGTAAATAACCGAGCAACCTGCTTGAATATCTTCCACAAATTCATAGGAAGGTTGCTTTTTGGTAGCCCTTCCTTGTCTATCTGCATGTTCTCCCCTAGCAGTAGTAATTCGATGTATGGCTTCAAAATTCTTCCCTTGTATGTGCACTTGTCTGGAAGAGGTAAGCTAGTCACCTATGAGATATGTTTGGGGGTGACTGGAATCTCCATCCCTCATACTTGAGCTACGTCTCCCCCCAAGGAGGCAACAAAATCCTTGGCTGCCTCCATATCCTAGCTCTGACTAACTAGGATAAAGGATTGAAGTCATCCCTCAGCTTCGAACTGCATCCTGATCACCCCCTTGATTCCTTCTGTATTACTCGATTCATTTTTCTTCACCATGTGATTCCTCTATCATCCTCCCATGGCGCCTTCCCTTAGGATATTCTATTTTTCTCCTTGTCTTCTTAGGAAGGCACCAAACCCTAGCTTTCAATTTTGGCAAGGTACGCCTCACAAGCTACATCGTTGGCATGATCAGCCATGGGGGGTGCATGATTTTTATGGTGACGATATTTTTTTGGTACTGCATAATTTATGAACGATTACATAAAAAACTGAGTAGAGTATGCACGTACCTAATTGGATGTCTTGTGCATCATGGAGAGTGTCGATTCGTCGATCTGTGACATGGGGGATGGGTACTTTATTTGCATGGATTACACTAGATTTTTTTGTTGAGTTGTTTTAATGGTTGATGTCGAAGATAGATTCTTGATAGGCTTACAAATCATCTATTTATCATTTTTGGAATGTGCACGCTGATCTTGTCCCATAATTCTTTGAGATTTTTTATTGGAGTTGTTCCCTATCATATGAGTGATGGTGGTAATCTGATACCTCCTGCTCGTGTGATGATCTTGTTCTGATCAAGGCACACGTGAAACTTTAAGTGTTGGTTGTATACAGAAAGTGCTCTTCAGTACCTTCCCGATGTGGAAGGTGCTTGATATGGTGCCTTCTCAATGTGGAAGGTGCTTGATATGGTGCCTTACCGATGTTGCAGGTGATCTTGAATGGATGCACCTTCTAGTGGTGGAAGGCGCTCTTTTTGATGATGGTGTCTTCCTGCTGCGAAAGGCACTTCTGAATGGGTGCACCTTCCTAGAGTGGAAGGCACCTTTGAATGGGTGCACCTTCCTAGAGTGGAAGGCACCTTTGAATACATGCGCCTTCCTGGAAGAGGAAGGTGCCTCAGCTATCTTTTTTTTTTTTTTATCAAGGATGGATGCGCCTTACTGATGTGGAAGGTGCCTCGGTCCTCAAATTTTTTATTTTTTTTAGGAAACGTGTGCCTTCTTTATAAGGAAGGCGCCTTATTTCAGCGGGGCACCTTCTTTATAAGGAAGGTGCCTTCTTTATAAATAAGGCACCTTATTTCAGCGAGGCACATTCTTTATAAGGAAGGCACCTTATTTCAGTCGGGTGCCTTAGGAAGGCACCTTATTTCAGTGTGGCACCTTATTTATAAGGAAGGGGCCTTATTTCAGCAAGGCACCTTCTTTATAAGGAAGGTGCCTCATTTAAGTGGGGAACCTTATTTATAAGGAAGGTTCCTTGCCTCTTACTCGAAACCACCATCATAGCGAAAAATGTCCACTTTTGTCAGGCGCCTTATTCTAGGAGGAAGGCATCATACCTCAAGTGGATATTCTTCTTTGATGATGAAGGCTTTCTACAAGGCTCTTTCTTGGCAACCATGTCGTGATTGACCAGGAAAGGGTGATCAAGCCTCCTCGAACTCGCTTCATGTTGCCTCAACATCTTCCTACAAGGGATGGCATCTGAATTTCCTCTTGGGGAAGAGTTTGTTGCCCAACCCCGTGCTTGAATAGATGTTGCTTCTACCCTACGAGTGCCAATGTCGAGATGCTGAGCCGAATCAGGCCTAGTTTCCCATATACCTATTCTTCGTGTTGTCAATTCCTCCACCTACAAAAAGTAAACAAAAAGAAAGAAAAATACAGGCAGTTAGATGCATTTCGTGCCTATTAGGCCCTAAACCCAGGATGCTTGCAGCTTGCATGTGTGTTTCGTCCCTGCAAAACACACCATAAGAAATAATCAAAACCTAAACTAACTACTTTTGGTGAGCACCTCCATGCCCACCATTTTTCTTGCTGAGATTTTGGTCCAGATTCACAAGTATGGGGTCTCACCCATGCCTGCTTTAGATTCCACCAGTAAATTCTTGACCATGTTGTAAGGCCGCAATCGGTGGCTATTAAAGGTTAATACAACATTGCTACCATCAATGGTTATGACATGCACAAAATCATTCTTGATGAGCTCTACCACCTCATACGGTCCCATCCATCTCTACATTAATTTGCCCTTCCTTTCCTGGAACCGAGAATCATACAACAACACCCATTCTCCTTATTGGAACTACTTTAGTTTAATGTGGCGATCATGCCACCGTTTCCTTTGCTTTTGTATGATCTTCATTCTTTGTAAAGCATCAATTTAGATTTCATCCATCTGATTCAGCTATCGAATCCTTTCTTTTTGAGCATCATCTAGGCTCAAATTTAGTTCTAAAGTTGTTCTCAGTGTTTTGATCTCAAACTCGATGGGCATCATTGCACTCTTCCCATAGACCAATTGGAAGGGTGTAAAGCTTGTGGTGGATTTCCACGTGGTTTTGTATGCCCATACTACCTCTAGTAGTCATGTAGCCTAATATTTTCTATGTTGCTGCATGATTTTTGTTAGGATGTTCTCTATTTCCCTATTTGTCACCTCCACTTGCCCGTTTGCCTACGGATGGTAGGGTGTAGTTTTGTTGTGCTTAACTCTGTATTGCTTAATCAGTTCCTCGATCAACTTGGAGGTGAACTGAGGGCCTTAGTTAGTTGTTATTTCGCTGGGGATCTTGAATCATGTAAATATGTAAGAAAATAAGAAATTGGTAACTGTTCTTTCTTTTGAATCCCTCAATGCCTGAACTCAACCCATTTGGTGACATAGTCTATACATACTAAAATAAACCTCCTACCTATTAAAGGTGGATTAATTTGCCCCACAAAATCCATACCCCACTTGTCAAAGGGTTCCAGGTGTACCTGAGGTTGGAGGGGTATTTTGTCATGATGGGTTGGTCTACCCATTCTTTGGCATTCATCACACTTATTGGTGTATGCGGCTGCATCTTTGAATAGAGTGGGCCAAAAGTACCTAGCATGTAGGATTTTATAGGTAGCTTGTTTCCCTACAAAGTGTCCTCCACATGGTTCATCATGACAAGCTTTGAGTATTTTTGAGAACTCTTATTCTTCTATGCATCTCCTTATGATCTGGTCACATCCTATTTTGAACATGAGGCCATCAATCCATAGGAAAGATGCACTTTTCTCTATTATCGCCTACTTTTCTCAAAAGGAGAGAGCAGGTGAGGTTCTTTCAATGGCCAAGTAATTGACTATATCTATGTACCATGGTATTTTTTCACTGATGGTAAATAAATGCTCATCCAAAAACTGGTCTTCCACTGCTGTATGGTCCACTGGTATCAATCTAGATAGAAAATCTGATACAATGTTGTCCTTTCTCGGTTTATCGACTATTATTATGTGGAATTCCTACAATAGTAGGACCCACCTGATAATTCTTCCACCAATATCAGGCTTGCTCATTAAATATCTAATGGTCGCATGGTCCATGTGGACAAACACCTTATATCCAATGATATAATGGTGGAATTTATTTATGGCATGCACAACTACAAGGAACTCCTTCTTCGTCACCGTGTAGTTGAGCTCGGCTCCTACCAAGTTTTTGCTGACATAATAGATGGTGTAAAATTCCTCACCATCCTTTTATCCAAGGACTACTCCAATCTCATTGTTGGATGCATCACAATAGATATGAAAGGGTATGGCCCAATCTGGTCCTCTCAAAACTGGTGTAGATATTAGTTTCTCCTTGAGCAACTAAAATGCTTCTTCACAGTCTTACGTCCAATTGAACTCCATGTCTTTAGAAAATAGAGTGTGTAGTGGTTTTGCAATCTTATTGAATTTTGCGATAAATCATCGATAGTACCCGGTAGAACCGAGGAAACTTCTCACCTCTCTCTACGTTTTGGGGTTGGGTAGGTCCCTGATGACCTCGATCTTTCTTTTGTCAACCTTTATTCCTTCTATGGAGAGATGGTGTCCCAATACGATGCCCTCTTGCATCATCATAAAGCATTTCTCCTTACTCAGGGATATATTATTTCCCTCGCTTCTTTCAAGCACTCTTTCCAAGTTTATCATTGCTTCATCAAAGGTTTCTCCATAAGCGATGAAGTCGTCCATGTACACTTCAACCACATCTCCCATCATGTCTGAGAATATGCTAAGCACCACTCTTTGAAAGGTGGTTGGTGCATTGCATAACCCGAAATGCAATACCCGATAAGCAAATTTTCCCCATGGGCAGGTGAACGTTGTCTTATCCTGGTCTTCTTCTCCTATATGGATCTAATTATATCCACTAAATCTATCCAGGAAGGAGAAATACTTTCACCCCAAAAGTGTGTCCAAGACTTGATCAATGAATGGGAGTGGGAAGTGGTCCTTCTTGGTTGCTTTATTTAACGCTCTATAGTCTACACAGATTCACCACTTCCCATTCTTCTTTGGGACCACCACCAGTGGTGACACCCACTCACTATTAGAAATTGGATAGATGAATCCGGCAGATAAGAGTTTTTGTAGCTCTGCTTTGACAATGTCTTTCATTGCCGGATTCATTCTTCTTTGTGGTTGCCTACTTGAAGTTGCTTGTTCATTGAGGTATATTCGATGGGTATAGATCTCTGGGCTGATTCCCTTCATATTCGAGTAATCCCATGCAAATACCCACTGGTGTCTTACCAGGAGCTCTTCTACTTTTGTTAGTTGTGTGGGAGTCAAACCATTGTTGATGTTTAATGTCCTTCCTGGCCCAATGTTTATCTGCTGAACATGGTGATCTTGGGTACTAGCCAATGGTGATCCAGGTGCGATGATGGAGGATTCTCCATGGAGGAACTCTATAATAGCACCATCCTCATCTTCTTCTTTTGCCAACTCATCCAACGCCATCATCGATTGGATTATGGATAGCTCATGATCTTCATGCTTGGTCAACATAGGTTCTCCCAACGAGTCGATGGACTGCACAGGGGGTGAAATGGTCAATATTTTGACATTTTGTCCATCGAAGATGGTCATCAACCCATCACGATAGCTGATGTAAGCATCGGTTGTTGCCATCCATGGCCTTCCCAAGATGAGTAGGTAGCCACCTAGCCTGGTTTTAGACTGCAAAACTAGGAAGTCGGCTAGGTATTCCCATGCACTGATTGTCACTATTACATCCTCAAGCATTCCTTTCGATGCCATGGTCGGTTGATCGACCAGCTGTAGCACTGTCTTAGTGGATCTTAGGTTCATGATTTGTAACCTTTGCATGGTCTCCTGAGGCATTATGTTGATGGCTGCTTTGAGATCGACCAATGTATTGGACAAGGAATGTCCTTCAATTTTTATAGTCAACATTGGGCTACCCGGATCCATGTACTTGGGATGACACGTCTTACCCATCATCAAATCTATTAATTTACCCATGACATTAATAGTCTGGGTTGCTTTCCATCCTAAATTTCTTAGGCACATCTCCCTTATCACCTTGGTATATATCGAGACATCTCGGATAGCTTGAAATAGTGGAATTGTCACTATGAGGTTCTTCAAGCTGGACATGATATCAAACTCCGATTGTGTTAGTTTCTTCTATTCTTGTAGTCGGTAAGGAAATGGAGCCTTTGCTCTCTCAGTTACTTCTTCTACCACCTCTTCTATAAGAGGTGTTTCTCCTACATCTTCCTCCTCTTCTATTTGTGGAGGTGTTTTTACTCCTAGCTATCTACCAGACCTAAGCTAAATATGATACATCGGATACATCTCGCCTTCCATGTTGTATGCTAGTTGATTCACTCTATTATTTGGATTTGCCATCGATTGTGTGGGTAGTTGTGTAGGTCTCACTGCTGGAAAGGTCGACAATTTTTTATGGGGGTGAGCTGGCACTACTTTCTATGGGGCCATATTCCATGGAGTGTGGCCTCTCCACTGTTGCCCCAAATATTGATATGCCATCCAGGGTTGCTAATTCAATAATGTTGTTCTTGGGGGTGTGTTAGACCAAGGTGATGGCCCCCACCACCCCATGTTAGGTGGTTGAGGTGGGCCTTGTGACATGTATGGTCCTCCCTCGTATGATGGCATTCCAGTTGGCATATTCCCCGTAGGGGGTTGTGGCCAACTCTTCTGATTGCCTATGAAATAGGCCTCCGTGGCTTCAACATCCTCCTGATTTCTAGGAAATTTTGGGCACAATTGGGTCTTATGGTTTAGCTTGCAAACTGTGCATAATCTAACTTTGTTCTTTGGGCATGCATTCTTTGCATGCTTTCCTCTACATTTTGGGTAGAAATAAGCCAATGCTGCATTGTTTTCTTACTTATTTTCTCTAACAACAGCGTATCCATCTGCAATGCTAGAGATGAAAGCATTTCGCTTTTTAGATCCTCTAGCATGTTGCCTATTTTTGTTTTCATGACTAAAGTAGTCACTTTCATGGTTCTAGAAGTGGTCTTGCCTCTCCTTCTTGAGTAATTTTGGTATAGTTGTAGGATGTCTTCCATAGCGTGCTGGTAGACATCACCTCCAGAAATCATGTTGAGAGCCTCTAGTGATTCATTTTTAAGCCCTCTCAAAAATACACTTTTGAGAGATTTATCAGATAACTTCGCGTGAGGATACCGTTGAAGATTGAAATTGAATCTCTTCCAATACTATTCTAGAGACTCATCCTATTTCTACGTCATGCTCAGGACTTCCTCTATGGAGTCTCTTACTCTCCCAAAGTCTTGATATTGCTCTAGAAAGAGCTTCTTCATTTGATCCCATGTGGTAATGTGTTTCTCCCCCAAACCAATGAACCATCATAGAGTTGCATCATCCAATGTGGAAGGAAAGAGCTTCAGCTTTTGCATATTAGATTTGTAGTCCACAGACCCGCATAAAACATTGAACTTAAATAATAACAGGTCAGGGTCCTCGTTTGGGTATCCTCTGAAGGTAGGAAGGTGAGTAGGGGATATGTTTTTCATTTTGGTATCTCCTACTCCTTCATCAATCAGGAAGCTAAAGCCAGATGAAACTTCTTCTACATCGGCCATTTTTTTAGGAAATGTGGTCTCTAATGCAATACTTATGGCCTTACGGTCATTCAAAATTTTTTGAGTCAAGGCTCTAAAGTTTATATGGTGTTATCATCCGATCTTCTACAGCTTTCCACAACAGGGCTTCCTCTAAAGGTGTCCTTTTAAATAGGGGGTTTATGATTGTTCCTTCTTCCCCAAGTTGATGGGATGAGGAAGCACTTTGCACAAAGTGTAGATCCTCACTCCAATGGAGTTCTGGTTGTGAGTCAGGCAAATCTAGTTTGAGCTCAGAGTGTTCAGCCAACTCAGGTTTTGGAGAACTTTGTTTTACAAATCGATCGTCAGGTCCTATTCTTCTCGAAGAACTCATACAAGGTCAGATGGAAGGTTTCAGGTATTGCAATTGATCTAGTAGAGGCATTTCCTCGACAACGACACCAAAATGTTATGGGTCAAACAAGGTTAAATTATTTCCTATTTTTGTCACTTGCTCGTGCATTAATTATCAACCCAGGGAGCTTTGTAGAATTGTGAAGGGTCTCACACATGACCACTTACAATACCACTTTGAGATGAGTCTGCTAGCTCTACTATTAGGGGTGTTTCAAAGGTTTTCAATCATTCATTCACTCCTCAATAAATTACGTATGAATAATTAAATCTTCAGAAAGAAAACATTCATACATGCATACTAATAACAAACCTATTACAATAATAAAATAACAGTGCAAAAATAAACCTATGAAAGTAGTAAGCTAATCTAGAAAATACAAAGAAATGGAATAAATACTGGCTTGGAGTGGGCCCAGGCTCCAGCAACTTCCTCCCAACTGAACACACGCTTAGGAACTCTTAGAACTTTATTATAATCACCAAGGAATTACAATTCTTCTTAACCTCTATACTCCTCTCTATATTCTATATTCTATCTTTGATATTTGATATCTTATCAGAGAGGTCTACGTGTGTTTATATAGCACACCCACAGATCTTCTGTTACAAGGTGGTTACAATAGTTGATTCATTCCAGACTAAACTAAGATAGTCTGGTAAATGTAATCGATGTCTGCTAAAACTGTCATTTATTCCTAACGATGGTGTGTTCTCTGATTGGTTTGTGCTTCACCTGGAATAGGTAGGATATTCTCATATGTTAGTTCAACTCCCGAATTAACTTACATGATGTATAGTTGGAACTGCACCAGACAATGTTACCCACATCATGTTATCTGGTCAACGGGCGAAGAACAGAGGTACCTTCTCTATGAGGAAGGTGCCTAATTATATCGGGTGCCTTCTTTATATATAAGGTGTCTACCTTCCGTTAGTGCCTTCCTATAAGAGGAAGGCGCTTGCCTTCTATTGGCACCTTCCTGGAAGATGAAGGTTCTTGCCTTCTGTTGGAACCTTCTTGGAAGAGGAAGGCGCTTATCTCCTATTGGCACCTTCCTAGAAGAGGAAGGTGACTACATTTTGTTGGCACCTTCTTTGAAGAGGAAGGCACCTACTTACCATGCTTTAATTCTTAAAGAAACAAAGTGCCATGTCCATGAAAAGACCTCGACTAATCCAAATCTGACTAAATCAACTACAATTCCACAAAAACACACTAAAATATACAAATTAGATAACACACATAATCTTATCAAATAATTACATAACCATTCATAAAAATATACAATTCCTATTATATAGTCGCATAATGATTAATGAAACTCATACAAAATATGAGTATTTTCAAGGCTCATAAGTCGTTGGACCCTATGATGACCCACAAGATTGGCCGATCCACCATGGTATGACTTCACCTATAACAAACTCGAGCTCCCTGAGCTAAGACAAATCAATTACAGAGCAACTTGCACATAATGACTAACCACCAGAAGCTTCCAGAAGCAATGCTTGGGATGCCTAATCCTAACCAAATATTGATCTTGTCTTCCATTGCAAGCCAAGATGCCAATTGGGAGATCTTATAAAAGTCTCCCAAGCCTTCATTCAAAGGATCATGAATTATCTATGATGAAGTGCTACCATTTTATTGATTAGAGAGAAAATTATCTCATAAGCATCAAGGTGCTACCCAAATCTAGCTATGAAGCCTGCATTCATATTCATGGAGTCTATTGGAGCTTGAAGAACAAATCCCACCATTGTTCACCATCAATCATCCTAAATTTGAATCAATTTCCACTTTTAGTCATTTCTCATGAACGTACCAAGAACGTTAGCCCATTTGATAAATAAATTGAATATCACCTTACATTGAGCACAAATAATAGGCTCTCTGTTTAGCAGCTGCTTCACCCCAAAGCAACCCATAGGCACAGTCGCTGGACCCTCTAACGGTTAATAGAGCTAGCCACTATACCCTATGACAACCTCTTGATGATATTTTATTTGTTATCTTTTCTTAGTTAGACAATTTTTAGGAGCTTTTAATTTGGTTTATAACACAATTTAGCGTATTTTCATTCAGTTTTCCATGCATTTATTATTGTTTTACGCATTTTCCTTTAATTTAATCATTATGAAATGGACCTCATCTTGAGAGTTTTCAATTTTGCTACTGATTTCTTGTAAGTGATTTTGTGTGCAAATCTCAGGTTTCCATAAGAGCTAATCATCCTCAATATCCTTCAATATTTACATCATCAAGAAAAGGTCGCATAAAAACCCTCCATAATTAGTTTTGAGAGTGGAAAAACTCTACGGATTACACCTACCCTTTTGGGTCTCATTTTGTAATTTGTATCAATTGGTATAATCCCTAAGAGGGATATGTTGTAACCACTTTGTAAATAATACTTTCAAATATCAATGAGAAGGACATCATTTTGTATATTTCTTTATCATTTGATGGTTACATAATTTGCATTATCAATTTGATTTCATATTACATGTTTAGGTGTATGGTTTTTGCTACTCTACAATTATACCTCCATTGTCCTCATCACATTTTAATATAAGAACCAAAAACTATTTATCTAATAGTTTTGAAGGACTATACCAAACCTCATTGCATTGCACTTTATTTCTTGGATTAAAATAAAATAAATATTAAATATATCAATGATATATTTTGTACTTTCTATCATCTATGGTCAATCCCCTCACATTAATTTTGGAGAATGTTACATTATTTGGTACGTGCTAATGTACCCCCATGATACAAATATAAATAGATCAATATTAGAATAGAGTTTGAATCTATAGTTTAGGAGTGTGATTTATATTTCCCCTTTATGTAATTACGTATGTGTAGGATATGCACAAGATGTAATTAAGTGTGCAAGTATACATTTAGGATTGTGCAAGTGTCATAGGGTAAATATGCAAGTAAATAGAGAATCAATAGTCATGTATACAAGTGGAAAGATGAGAAGCCAAAAGTACATGTGAAGTTTATCTTATGTATGGAATAGCAAAGGTTGCAACTCCAGGATATGTGAGGATTGCAATAGTCAAGTATTGAAGAGTCACCTTCTAAGGTTATATAATGGAGATAAAGCTCCATGAGATGTATGCAAAATTGAAGATTATACTTGAGCATTATTATTGAAGTTGTATGCATATATTGAGGAATTCTACTATATGCTTTCTTCATGTTATTGCATAAATTACATTGGCCATTTATATTCATATTATTATCATTTTCATAACATTATTGTTAATTATTTTTACCATTTAATATATTTATTGCTCTTATATATAATACTACTCAAGATCCATAATATTAGGATCTGAGATAATATGGCTAAAAATATAACAATGGTTTCAGAGCTACTTCGAGTAGTCTCTAAAGCTAGCATTAGAGGAAGTCTTTGGTGTGGATTTAATTAAGAGTCACGAGAAGGAAATGTAGACTTATATTGTTGTAACTCTTGAATTTACATATTGATATATGAAAGGAATCCATTGCAAAGCTTTCTATATTTATGTCTAAGAGACGTTTCATTATATGTTGGAGTCTACCCATTTGGTTCTAAGACAAGTGAAGACTAGGACTCTATTCAAAGGAATTATGGGAGAACAACATCTAATATCACAAGCTTGGACATTTGAAGATTGATTAGGGGATAATCTAAGTCACCCAAATTTGAAAGAATTTTCTACAAAGGAAAACCAGAAGATTAAAGTGGTCTAATCCACTATTGGAGGATGAAAATTCCATTAGTATTTGAATCATTTGAGAACAAGAACAAAGAGCCCATAAGCATTCAAAGCATTAAATGAAAACAAATGTCCATAAGGAATCATAGTATTGAAGGATAAAAATATCTATAAGCATATAAATAATTGGAGGATGAAGAGTAACAATATTCAGTGCATAGGAGGATGAAATACCCATAAGCAAAGCATACAAATCAAAGTCCATAAGCAAAAAATCAAAGCAAAGGCAGACTAAAATTGTGTTGTAGAGAGAGCTGCCTAATCTAGTGATGAGCTAAGCTAGTCTAGCTAGAGAGTGCCTTTCTCTATGATAGATTTTTGGATCTACGTTGTTGAAGATAAAGAGATAGCATTTGCAAAGGTTGTGAGATGGATGAAGATGAAGTGCTTGGTTTAAAATATCTATAAAGCCTAACATTATACATTTCTGTAATGTCCAATCTCCTAAACCTGAGAGGAATAGACATTAAGGTGCAACAGTGAGCGTTTCATTAGATTCATGGAGCATAACATCTTTAATTATAACATTATGTGGTTAATGAGAATATCATGACCTAATTTTCTAGGTAGGAGAAAATAAACATAAGAAACATTACCTTTGATTTTTATTAAATTATATTTGGTGCAAGATTAAAGTCCTAAGTTGAGTATTTAAATTTGAAGTTTATAAACTTAGGGACTTTAGAATTAATTAAAGGTGGGAGTTAAAAGGAATTCAACTCCATTGGAATTATAAAAATTAAAGGAGGGAGTTAAAAGGACTTCAACTCCAATATTTTTGAAATTTGAAAATATTGAAAATTTAAGATTTTATATTTGCAATTTGATTTTTTATAGATTAATTAGATTTTGGAGAGATAGGGATTTCTACTCCAAAAGGAATTTTTGAAATTTTGAATATTTTATTGATTAAATATTTGCAAATTAGAAATTTATTATTTGGGATCCATAAGGTCTCCAACTCCAAAAGAATCATTTTTTTAAAGAATTCAATTATTGATTTTAAATATTTGGATCCAACGGGTCCTTGGTTCAATGGTTGGGACAAATAGTTGTTGTAGGCCACACCAAGGTTCAAATATTTATGGTACCAAATAGCTCAATTTAACTATATTGATGTAAAAAGGAAAGTGTAACCCTTTCAAAATCCTACTTTAAAAATAAATAAATAAAGATCTTAAATATTTGGAGAATTTTTTTTATTGATAAAAGGGGGTTTTGAAAGGGTCCCCAAACCTTTTACAAAGGGAAAAAACCAAAAAGGGGTATCCATCAAGGGGATGATCTTAGCAAACTGGCAATACAAATAGATTAATATGGAAACAAAGGGGATTGGAGACCATTACCCCAAGACAGACAAAAAGGAGGATCTTGAACATAGGTAAGACAGAGTATATGGAAGCACCCAAGCTACTCAGAATCCATAGGAGAGTCCTGCTCACCATCATCCATAGCTTTATTGGTTATATTATTTTGGTTCCTTAGCTTGTTGATCACCTTCATAGCTTGAAGGAGGAGAGTTGAAGCCAAATTTACCAGGTCATCTAGATTGTCCATGGGGTTGGAGTCATCTTTTGAAAAAGATAAAGTAGAAGTCCTACCAGGGGAGAGGTCATCCCTATGGGAGAGTGCACGATTGAGAGCATCTCCAAGCTTCTAATTTTTATGGGTTGAGGGAGATTCTCTAGGAGCTTCCTTATCTTGGTCAATAATAATAATGCTCTTACAATTATCCCCAAAAGCTTTGCTCTTGGTTGAGCGATGATAGGAGGAATATGGGGTGTCTAAAGAGTCAAAGTTTATTTTTTTCCTTATTTCTTTGGTTGAAGCACCAATTTATCCTTCCATATTGTTGTCACTCAGGTCCTCCTTTAGGGGGTATCCTTGACTCAGAGCCAAAGCATAAGGATGGTCTTCAAGGCTATCGATAATGGACAGAGCAAATCTTTGGTCCTGCATTTGGAGTGCATGCTTGTAAATGATCAAATGCAAACATTTATGCTTTAGGTGGGTTGATTTGCCCTCTCTAACACTCAAAATTGAGATTTCCATGGACCTGAATATGTACATAGGAATGTTGATGGACTTTATGTCCTGTATTTGGTTTAAGAATGCCAAATAGAAACTCTTGAGGGGTGAACTTGGTTCATCAATGGTGAAATATTGCATGATGGGGATGAGAACCATGTTCTACAGTGTGGGAATACCTTGTGTGATGATGTCATTATTTTACTTTGCAAGGTGCTTCTCTTTATATTTGAAGTGGCCTAGCTCAAATGCTAGAGAGTGCTTATCATGACATATGAGGTCATAATCATTGACCAACTTAGTCACCTCAGCCAACAAGTTGATGATGACTTTAAAGGAGAGATCTCGAAGCATCACCTTGCCATTGTCCCAAGATCTAGTTAATTTTATGGATAGGTCAGGATCACTTCCTTTGAATTTGTATAAGAAAGATAATAAACCATGGTTACCTATAATCTCTTCAATGGTGGCATCCAGTTGTAGAGTCTTAGGCTCAAGCAATGTCATCCTGATTTTGGTTATCCTCTACTAAAATCCAACCAACCAAAATGTAAACCAGGCACTTCTCCATACCACAAACTAGACACACCACTATTGAGGCTCGAAAATGAATTAAAATAGGTGGGAATAGCACTCCCTATATCTGCAATTTAAACCTGACTGGGGAGCCGGAATAATAGGCCCATCCTAAATTGGTATGCCATCAATTCTGGAAGCTTCACCCTTCCAATACCATTTATGGAACATCTCAAGTTGGGAAATATTTAGAGAATTTGATTTGCAAATTTAACTAAAGTTTTCTCTATGAGTTCCATTATGTCAAATAACAAAAATTTTATTTTTGAATCTTAACTTTTTAAAGGAAAAAAATGGAAAATAAAATGAAATCAATTCTTATTGTAGAGAAACTTTGAAGAGTAGTGAATGGAACAAATAAAAATCCTGGTGAAGATGAAAGAGAAAACAAAATTTTGAATAAATTGATGTGAAAGCCCTTATGCTAATTACATTTGGGATAATTGATGAAACTCAACCATACTTAAGTGGAGTAGAAACTTATGCAAATGCTTGGGAGAAATTTTGTAAAATATTTGAAGTAAATAATAAAGCAACCATATTGAATTTACAATCTCAATTATATTCCTTAAAGGTTAATGGTGGGGGAGTATTGAACTCTTTCTTCAAAAAGTAGCAAATATAAAGGTAACACTATTAACTCTGGGATAAAATGTAGAATTAGAAGATAAGTATCTTGTTCAATTTACATTAAGAGCACTTTTAGATAGTTATAAACATTAGTTACCTCACTTCAAGTATTAAATAAAGAAACAACATTTGATGACTTATTTAATATTCTTAAAGAATATGACGTTGAAAATTTAGTCAAAGATGAAATGACTAATAATGCTTTGGTACCTAAAGAGAATGTACCAAGTAAATATGGAAACAACATTAAAGTTACAATTTAAATGGAAATAAATATTTTGTCACATATGCAAAAAAGGTGTCATACTAAAATGTTTTGTAGGTATAATTCTTTGAATCAATGAAATTAAATGAGTAAGCCATTTTAGAATTTCTAGCCAAGGTAATATCAACCTCAATATTCCTATGGTTGGAAGAGGCCCCTCTGAAAGATAACTTAGACCTTCAGGTCCTCCAACATAAACTTTTGGAGGAAATGGGAGGAAAGGTAGGGGATTTTATTGCTGTAGCACAGGAAACTTCCTCTTGGAAGAAAATCACAGTTCATAATCTGTCAGAGCAAGAGAAGGTGACCCTAACCAAACTCAGTGATGCTTTAAGGGTGTTCCCGATAATTCCTGGGGAAGGAAGAGACAAGGCAATTTGGGGCAAAACTACAAGTAGGATCTATTCAATAAAAACTGCCTATAAGTTAATCCACTCAGGATACAATGGCTAGACTCTGACTTCTATTATTTGGTTAAATAATTTAACCCCAAAAATAGCTTTCTTCTTTTGGTTGGCAGTTCAAAATAAGATTTTGACAACAGATAATCTGCAAAGGAGAGGTTTCCAATTCATCAATCGATGTATCTTGTGTGAGAAAATGTTAGAATCTGTAAGTCATATATTTCTAACTTGTGAATTTTCTTGTACAGTCTTCCAAATGATCCTGTCCAAATTTCATATAGATTGGGTCTGTCCAAATAGCATGTTTGACTTCTGCATATAGTGGGCTTCCCCCTTCTGGGTGAAACTTTTGACTTGGCTCTGGAAGCTCAGCTTACCCCATTTTTTATGGGGGATATGGAATGAGAGAAATAAGAGAGTATTTAAAGGACGTAAGAAAGATCCCAGGTTATGTGGTAGAGGTTATGTGGTAGTAAAATAATCAGATCTTTGAAAGAAAACTGGAAAACTTTCTTCTTCAAAAATGAGACCATGTCTCTAAGGGAAAGGAGGATTTTGCGGAACTGGGGAGAGGAACTTCCAGACCTAGACATTACAACCAACCCACGGGATGGTGTCAAGTGGATACCCCCCACACAAAAGTGGGTTAATTTTAATTTTGACAGGGCAGCTAAAGGAAATCTAGGGGCTGCAAGAGCAGGAGGAGTTCTGAGAAATGAGGAAGGAAAAGTGGTCCTTGCCTTTGCAGAGCCTTTGGGAACTCAAACAAATCATTTTGCAGAAGCCCGAGCCTGCATGTAGGCAATGAGAATTGTCAGACTTGAGGATTATAAGGATGTTATCTTTGAAGGGGATTCATTTAATATAATAAAGGCAATTAAGGAGGATAAAGACCCCAGCTGGACCATCTTGGAGCTTATCCTAGAAGCAAATATTCATAAATCTCATTTGGTTAATGCCCGAATCCAACACACCTTTAGAGAAGGGAACCAGGCGGTGGATCTAATGGCAAATATTGCAGTTTCTATTGGGGAGATGCAAATTTGGAAGGATAACTTCCCTCAAGAAATATTGGTGTTGGCTTCTAGATAAGAGCTAAGATCAAACCTGTTAGAGCATCAGGAGATCAGAGGGGTTGATGATGAGTAATCCGAAAGATGGAATTAGGCAGAAAAGGCATCCCATTTGCTGGGGCACGGGAGGTGAGAAGTGTACAGTACAACAACCTAGTGGTATTAGTAAGTGCTAGGTGTTTTTTGGTTTTTGTTTTATCCTGAATAGTCAAGCGACAAGTATAGGACTATGGACTCTAAGTATGGCTTAATGTGGGTCTTAGAAAGATCCATTTTGTATTTTGATTATACCGGCTTGAAGCTAGAACCAGCCCATTTTGACTTTGTAAAAGGTTTGTGGACCTTATAACCACCTCTACCTTATACCAAAAAAAATATCAACCTCAATATTGATATGGTCCACAACAACAACATCAGGTACAATCAAGAGTAGAAAATCAAAAAGGTAAATTAGTACCATAAATTCAAGAGATAAAAGAACCTATAGAAGGAAATAATATTAAAGCTCTTACAATAATAATTATAAATCAATATAAAGACAATCATGAAAAGAATAAAAATAAAAAATCTTGAAAAAAATTGAGAGCACTATTGGTACAAATGTCATAGATAAATATATACAAAAATTAAACTTAGATATTCGCATTAACTTGAAAATAAATAATTACAACCTTATATAACTTAGGAAAAAGCTATTAACTTCTACACGAGAAACCAGCTAACTGTGGAGCGAGATAAGAGAGTGAAGAGAATTTAAAAATAAATTCTCTTCTATGTTTGTCGTCCTTGTCATCAACCTCTTGTCGACAACTAACTGCTAACAAAAAATAGGAAAGAATTCAAAAGAACAACACAACATGATCAAGACCAAGTTGGAAATGAATAAAATAAAGAAACAAAAGAAAAAGATCAAAAAAATATAAAAAAAGGATATCTGAAGAAAATACAAGAAAGAAAGAAGATAAGTGCTAGAATCCAGAGCAGTGCCAAAACCAGACCAAAAGAAAAAAACAAGAATTATAGATTGAAGACTAAAGTCTTCAATAACTCAATAATGTAATATAGGGGGTGTTGGAGAATATTACATTATTTGGTACATGCTAATGTACCCCCATGATACAAATGTGAATATGTAAATATTATAATATAGTTTGATTCTATATTTTAGGAGCGTGATTTATATTTCCTCTTTATGTAAGTGTTTATATGCAATATGTGCTCAAGATTCATGTAATTAATTGTGCAATTATACATGTAGGAGTGTGCAAGTATCATAGAATAAAGTGTGCAAGTAAATAGAGATTCAAGAGTCATGTATACAAGTGGCAAGATGAGAATCCAAAAGGACATGTGAATTTTATCTTATGTAAGGAATAGGAAAGGCTGCAACTCTTGTATATGTGAGGAGTGTAATAGTCAAGTATTAAAGAGTTTCCTTTCTAAGGTTATATAAGGGATACAAAACTCCATGATATGTAAGCAAAATTGAAGATAATAATCAAACATTAATATTGAAGCTTATATGCATATTTTGAGCAATTTATTTTTGATTAGTTTGGAAAAAAGAGTTTTGAAAGGGTCCCCAAACCTTTTACAAGGGGATTTTGGAAGGAACCCCGAACCTATACAAATCCAAAGAATATTCACTAAGCTCTAAAGAATCCCAACAAAGGATTGAGCAATTTTACTATATGTTTTCTTTATTTTATTGCATGAATGACATTGGCCATTTATATTTATTTTGTTATCATTTTCATAATATATTATTAATATTTTTTTCCATTTAATATATTGATTTCTCTTATATTTGAGACTACTCAAGATCCAGAATATTAGAACCTAAGATAATCTAGGTGAAAAACCAATAATTAAGATAAAATAATACAACACTTCCTTCAAAAATATTGAGAGATAAATTTCACTAGCATAAGTTTTAAATATCTAAGGTATGATGAGAATGTATAGAAGCAATCTCATTAGATCTAGCCATAAACAACCTTGAGAACATCTAAAATAAATATAATTTAAAAAGAACTATGTAGAGGGTAAGTGTATAGTCTCCTCATAATTTTCACATATTTTGATATGCATATCCTAACATTTAGCACTAATAGAGGGGTTACCTTTTTTTATTTTTTATTTCTCCCTCATGATAACATCCTTATAACATTGAAAGTTAAAAATTACTCATTTAGAGCCAATTGTCAAGAATTTCTAAGGTAAATAAATATTGTGCTTAGGATGAAAATCAAGTTGTATATAAAAGGAAAAAATAGTGTCCAAAACAAAAGAGCTAAATATGCAATAACTACTATTATATATGGAAAAATAGTAAAACTTCTTTGAACCCTGCCAGCTACGCTTTACTAAAAATTGTGATTGTAAGGAGAGAGGGGAGGGCTCTGGTCCCTCCCCTGCTCCCCCTCCCATGGCTCCTGGTTCCTGCCCAGTCCCTGGCTCAATCTAGGTCATCCCTCCCGGGGAGTGGTTGGTTGCAGATGATCTCCTGGGGGGAGATCCTTTTCCACTATCTGTGCCCCTCCCGGCCGGCTAGGGTTTCCTTGGTTGTTTTTTCAGACTGGTGCTTCCCAGGGATCCCTGTTTGGTTGGGGATCCCTTCCCTTTTTCCCTCAGGCTTCCCCCTGGGGTTTTTTGCAGGTTATTCACGTGGATCTGGTCCCCTACGTTTCTCGGTGCGGTGGAGGTGACGGTTTAGGGTTTGGACAACTTCCCTCTTTTCTTGCGAATCCTCGATGGGCTCTGTGCTTGGACGGGATTCTTGGTCCCTGCTGCTGGGATCCTCTTCTATTTTCCCGGGGTGGGTTCCTTGTGGTGCAACTCTCTGGTCACTTCCTGATGGGCTGGATCCTCTCTGTGCTGGCTGTCGGCTTCTGCAGGATGGCTCTCCCTGAACGAAATGTTTTCCCGGTAGGCGGGATGGTTTCTCCACAGGGCGAGATCCGCCAAATCTGCCAGTTTTCCCGCGAGGCGGGATCCTTTCTTTTCTACTGGTTTCCTAGATGGCGGGATTTCCCTGTTGCTTCCCGCTAGGCGAGACTATTTGTGGTGGTTTTGACTGCTTCCCGCGAGGCGGGATTTTATTGTAACGGTTTTTCTTTGCTTCCTGCTGGGCGGGATCTTCTCGATGGTGGTTTTTGGCTACTCCCCACTGGGCGGGATCTCCAAAACTACTTTCTTTCTTATTTGTTTGTTTCCCGCTGAGAGGGATTGTTTCATGCTTACTGTTACCGTTGGGCGGAATTTCTATTTTGGTGTTCAGTTTCAAGGGATTGATGTCCTAGGCCCATTTCTTATGTAATCAGGTTTTGGGATCCTTGTTAAAACCCGCTATAAATACAAACACTATAATTAACAAAAAAAACTACTATTATATATGAAATCATTATATGATCTAGGTATGCATTCCAATGAGAAAAAATCATAGTGGTGAAACCTTGATAGATGTAACATCTAGGGGGTTTTGTTATATTTTAACTAATAAAGGGATAGATGAGGTATTCAAGACCCTAATAGGATATTAAAACTATTGCATCCCAATAAACCTAAATATTCACATACTACAACCTAGTTTGAGGTTTGTTTAGATAACGATGGATTTTTAAAATCTAGAAGCAACCTTGCTAGAGTTCTTGGTGATCGATTAAGGGTGTTGTTCCTCGATTATTTTAAACCATGACTTGTCCTTAGGATAATCATTAATAAGGTGTCCTATGTAGTAAAAGCATATATTGGGCTTGTTAGATAGATGAGTTTGTGAGAGTATTCAAACCTTATCCCAACTAGACAAACAAATAGAAGGAGTGGTTTCTCAAGATCTATTTCTATGTGTGATAATAGTAAATAATCACAAAGGGACTCTTAAAGGATTCACTGTGTCTCCTACTTTTTCACTTGGAGGATAGGGGTAATTTATTGAGCCTAGGTGTAAGGTTTACTGAATTAAGTTAGAGAATACCTATGTTTCTCCCAAGAATTTCCTTTAACAAGCTTAACCTTAATCTTGATATATGCTAGCTACAGATGCATAAAAAAATACAATAAATATGTCATAATAAATTAAATATTTTTTACATTCAATGATAAATGAAAAATAATTATCTTTTAGAGCAAGGGTTCAAAAATAAAATACAACAAACAAGGACTAATATGATTATATGTGATTTTATTTTGATGAAATTCTAGATAAAAGTTGGTCCCCTAATGATACAATATTTTTGGAATATATTACATTATTTGGTACATGTTAATGTACCACCTTGGGTACATCTTTATATTAGGAGTGTTTCTTAGATTAGGGTTTGAGTATTTACTTTATGCAATGTAATAAATACACAAGTATTATTAGAATGTGCAAAGTATTCAATAATGTAAATGTGCATGTTAGTCCATGTGCACGAGTCCATAGAATAGGTATATGAAGAGTCATAAGAATATGGAAGGCCAAGAGTGACATTCTACTATTTATAGACCTTTGTGTGAACATATGGAATGAGATTTTAAAGAGACTTTTGAGAGATATTTTAGAGACATATTGTATAGAAGTAGAGTACAATATAGATACAATATAGAGTTTGTATGAAGCATGGAGTATTTGATATCTCTAATTTTTATATAAAAATTCTATTTTTGTGAGTTTTCATTAATGACATATTTATAAGTGGTTGTAGAAGTTTCTTACAAGTTTTACATGTTTAGTATATTGTCATTATATTATATTTAATATTGCATGTTCATTTTAGATATTTGTGGTTGCTTTTCAGTAAATATATAGCATTAAAGCTAATAGTGGTTTCAGAGCCATAAGGGAAATTTATAAGAGATAGGGATATCTCATTTTTAGAACTTTTAAAGTTATTTTATTGGTTAGAGTCTTTCCATAGGGTTGCAGGAAAACTCATGAAGACTAGGACTCAACATAGATCTCTTTCCACTAGATTGAAGGATAACTAGTGAATTTTATTGATTTTTAGAGATTTAGCGAATTGCATGTGTTTGCTTGTTGTTGTCTAAGTTTTGTTGTATAAAATTAGTTCTCATGAAGCTTCCTAGAATAGATAGAGAAGAATTTCATCTTCAATTGCTTGAAAGTCTATGTGCTTTCCTCGTGTAGGGATTAGTTTTTGGTTGCAACAAAAGAGTAGACATTGGAGGTTCAAGAAAAAGGCCCCATTGGAGATTGAAGATAGAATACTAAAGAGACCCAACAAGGAGGTACCCATATAAGATTGAATACTGCAGATTGTAGATTGAATAAAGAAGAAAGCAGCTCTATTGAATATTGAGAAGGAAGAGACCCAAGATAGAGGTCTCATTGAAGAACTTCTAGATTTGAAAGATAGAATATTGAAGATTGAAGATAGAGGAGGACTAAGAAAAATTCCTATTGAATATTTGAGAAGCTACAGATTTTGAAGACCCAAGAGAAGAGGTCTCAAGTAAAGTTAGAAGGATAAATAAGAAGAAAGCTAGAGAAGCCCTATTGAAGAAGTGGCCATTGGAGAAGATTTGAAGAAATATTAAGATAGAATATTGCAAGCAGGAGAAGATCCTAAAAATAGGAGTTTGGGATAATTTTCACCATACAAAAACAAGACCAAAAGGAAAAATAATTTGGCAAGAAGTTTGTCAAAATTTTAGAAAGGATTTTTAAGATCTCGAGATATTCAAATTATTGAGGAAGAGACCAGTGAAAGAGGTCATATTTGAAGACAGAATCCAGCAAGAGATAAGGAGGAGAAAGGAGATAAAAGAGGCCACAAGTTTGAGAAATTTAAAGACTACCATTAGAAGTTTGAAGCCTGATTTGTGGAGGAGGAGATTATTGATTTTGTATCAGAAGTTGAAGAGTCACAAGATAACAAGTAGAAGGTGATATAGAGCTATAAATTAAAGAAGAATTGGGTAGATTTTAAAAGTTCCCTTGAACAAGAAATCGAAGGACGGCTTGACAACAAAATAAGACAACAATTTGGAGGAATTGAATGTTGTTTTTGGATAGCAAGATAAAGGAAAAGAAACCAGAATTTTGGAGAAGCAAATTAAGAGATTTAGATTACAAAATTGGGCAGCATTAGAAGGAGAAAAGAATACTACATTTTGAATAATTTAACGACATATTTGAGAGAGCTTTGGACAACAAAGCAATATTATATAAGCATTTGGAGGCCAAACAGATTTCAATTTTAGGCAAGGATAAAGGTGTTTTAAGACACCAAAAGAATCTACAAAGGTTGAATAAGAACATGGTAAAAGGAAACCACCAAAGAAGTGGTACAACCACCAAGCCAACATAGAGGAGACATCATATGGGAGGAAAGAGCCATCGTCACCACTCAACTAAGAGCAAATCTAAGGTAGAGCATTGACACCAGAGAAGCATTAACAACTATATTGCTAAAGTAAATGCAACCACACTTAGAAGAGCTAACGTCAAGACCATCGAGAAGCTAGGAATATCTATTCAACATCACATAGAAGATAGGAAGGTGAATGGTTGCATACAAAGTCATTTATTTATTGAAAAGAGAATAACAATATGCCAATCAATACTCACATCATTTGTAGGAGATTTTTGATGTAACATTTGCTATCCAGTGTAGGAGTAAGGTGAAACAATTGAGTAACACATAGTGTAACATATACACTCTCAAAGATGTTGTGCCACCTATTGAAATAAAATTAGGAGTGTCAAATATGGTTGAAGACTACTCATTACTGAGTGTTACATAGTAAGGAAGGGAATTGGAGAATCAAAGCACTCATATGTTATGTAAGTTGAAGCAATAAGGTTGTTATTTGGCACGTCAAAAATAAAGCACAAACCACCATGAAAAGAACTAAATCATATTGGATCACCACTTGGTAACATAAGTCTTAGGAGAGCATTAAAAATAAGATGCAGGTGTAGAGATAAAGAGGAGATCGAATGATCTAGTTTTTCTACAACCATTTTTTGCAAGAAAATATTCATGGTATGAAGCTTATAACTCTCAAGAGGAAGAAGTGCTAAGTTTTGAATTTGAAATATTGAATGCCAAGTTTCCTTAAGGAGCACCAACCACCATGATAGTAATGCCATCGTACATGCAATAAATGCATGGGTTAGAGTGCCATTTAATATAGAGAGTTTGTGAAACATAAGCACTGCAAGAAGAGAAGAAAAGAGGACATAGAAGAGATTCAAACTCTTGAAGACAAAAATGTATGAGTGTCAAGAAGGATCATTAAATACCTCATAGAGGAGGAAGATCATTTTAAGAGCGCAAGTTGCATAGTTAAGAATAATTACGAGAAGCAACTCAAAGTTTAGCTCACCATATACAAGGAGGTACAAAATATTTAAATTGATTTAAAACCTTTGCAAGATTAAGGAGGTATAAGGTGTTGGAAATTTTGAGTAGATGAGTTGTCATTGATGTCAAGAGTGAGTGGTCATTGATGTCAAAAGTCAGTTTTAGTGAGTAGTGCAAGGAGAAGAAGTTCCGCAATCAATACAAAAAGGAGAGTCTACTTCCAGTTGGTCAGATCCGGTTCCAAGTAGTCAGATGTGGTCCAAAGTGCAAAGAAAAGGCCCAAGAAAATAATATTATAATATTTTATTATAATAACTAAAAGGAAATTTAAATTAATTAATATAATTTTATTATAAATTAATTTATTAATTAATTTAATTAACTTTCAAAATTTACTTAAGTTAATTATAATTTAATTTTTAATTTAATTAAAAATTAATTTATATTAATTTAAATAACCCTAAAGAGGGTTATAAGGTTAAAATAAAAATTAAATTTCAAATTCGATTCAAGCGTCGACGTTTATGGCACAAGAGGCTTCATGTATAAAAGGTGGCAAAAACCTTTACCATTACTCCCCAATAATCATCGATCAAATTTCCTAAGCCCAAAGCGTAATGCACAAAGAGGTTAAATAGTTTCCACATTTTTCAAAAGGTCTCCGATGGCAGAGAGTTAACAAATAGGAGCAAAGCTCCTTATACCATGCACAACGCTATGTAGCGCAGGTGGAAGCAATGGTGGATGTGCTAAGTCGTGTGGCAGGCAAGGTGTGCAGGGTTCGAATCCCGTCAATTTCATTTTGCAAGGTAGTGAGAGGGAATTTATTTTTGAGTAGCACCGAATAAAGGGATAAAGGGAGGCTTGCACCTTCCCTTCCCCGTGGGAGCGCTTAGCCCACATGGTGGGCTAGCGCCTTGATAAGGCGATCGGTAGGAGTGGTCTCGTGTTTGAAATCCACCAAGGCCTTTTTGGCTTGTATAAGGTATGCGCTGATGTCATTTGTGTTGGTCACTTGATTATTTCGGATGTGCTAAGGTTGAGAAAAATAAAAAGTTTTTATGCTTATAAAGTTTAATTTTTGCCTGAATTAATTTGGATATTGAGTGTTTTGAGGGAGATAAAAGGGTAGGCAAATATTATTTTGAAAGGTTAATTTTTGGAGATTGATTAATTAAAATTGGAGATTATAAGGAGCAATTGAGTAATTATTTTTATGTGTGATTTTATGATTTCTAATTTCAAGAATTAATAAGGTGTATTTGAGTTTGATTATTTTTGTAATTAAGGAAATATTTTGAGAGAGTGTTAGTGTGATAATTTGTCATCTAACCATTGAAATTGGCAAGAAAAATTGTGATTGAGACAGGTTTTGAAGGGCACTTCTACATCAAACAAAAAGGTATGGGCACATCTTCCTAGTGAGTGATTGTTGGATGTTGTGAATGCTAAGTTGGAGTGAAAAGGATTGTTTGATAAGCATTTTTGAGATTGATTGTTGAAGGTTTTTCTGAGTAAGAGTTGATGATAAAAACCTTATTTTATAAGCATTGTTGGAAATATTGAGCTATCTTGAACTAGGTTTTATTGAGCTATCTTGAGCTAGATTTTGTGCAAATAACATGAGTATCATTGTTATGTGAAGTTGTGAAAGATCATGAGTATCATTGTTATGTGAGGATCACTTGATAAGCATTGTTGTTGAAGTGATTGGTTGAGTGAAGAACTTGAACTAGGGTTTGCAAAGATCATGAGTATCATTGTTATGTGAGATTGTTTGATAAGTATTGTTGGAAACAATTGAGTGAGTTTTCATATGTTTGGACTAGGGTTTGTGAGAAAGGATTATTTCATTGAGTGATTGGTTGAGTAGAGTTGTGATTGAGCCTAGTCAAGTGGTTGTGTTGAAGTGATAGTTCAATTTTTGTGAAACAAATTGTTCTATATTCTAAATTGATTTGAGAAAGAGGTTGAGTGTTGTGGTGAATGTGAAACATATTGAGTCTCTAACAATTCTCTATATGTTTCTGTGGTAAAAAGAAATATTGAAAGTAATTGAGCATTGTGGTGAATGTGAAGCATATTGAGTCTCTAACAATTCTCTATATGTTTTTGTGATATTGGACAAGTTCTAGTGAGGACTTGTTGAGAATATTTGAGGTAAGTCTTTGAGAAGACTTGTGGATAGATTTGTGTGAGCTTTTGTGAAATCTTACAGTACAGATTTGAGGACAGATATTATTGATCGGATTGGACAAGTTCTAGTGAGGACTTGTTGATCAGATTTGAGGCAAGTCTTATAGAAGACTTGTGGACAGATTTGTGTGAGATTTTGTGGAAACTTACAATACAGTATTGAGGACAGATATTGAGAGCAGATTTTGACAAGTTCTAGAGAGGACTTGTGGAAAAATTAGTGTAAGCTTTTGTGGAAGCTTACAAGGCAGATTTGAGATAAGTATTGAGAAGACTTGAGAACAGAGTTGATTGATTGATTTGTTCAAACCTTGAGTTAAGTTTTAGGGTAGATCCAATAGAGTTAATTTGTGATTAATTCAAGCTTTGTGTTAAGGCTTGAGGATAGATATTGAGGATAGATTTTTGCTAGACCGAAGGACTATGTTTAGTGCAAATCATAGGACAGATATTGAGCAGATTTGTGCTAGACCGAAGGACTGTGTTTAGTGCAGATTTGAGGATAGAGTTTGGTGTAGGTTTGAGGATAGGTTTGTGCCAGACCAGAGACAGAGTTTGAGTAGATTTGTACTAGATCAAAGGACTGTGTTTAGTGTAGATTTGAGACAAAGCTTTAGAGGTGATAGATTATAGAGGATGATAGTCTCTAGTGGATAGAGATCCATTAGCCAGGGCAGTGAGGACATGTCTTCTGAGTGAGAATAGGAGTCTTCAATGGAGAGAGACCCATTAGACAGTGCAGTGGAGGTAGTAGTTCTTCTAGAATATCACTAGTTATAGTATAGGAGAAAGGAGTTCTCCTATGGATAGATATCCATGATTTTGATTAGGGTATCGGTGTCTCCTTTGGACAGAGGTCCATAAACATTGTAATAGGAAAATGATTCCCAAGATATTGATTGATAAAATTTTAGTGAAATATTTTCTCCGTGGAGTAGCCCACATTGGGTGAACCACATTAAATTTGTGTCTCTATTATGTGTGGTGATTTATGCATTGCTTTGATTACCATTTTTGATATTTTTATTGATACATTGCATAATATTGATTGGGAAAGAAACTAAAAAGTGGTCTTATATTATTCACCCCCCTATTAGGATAACCTAATGTTTTTCAATTGGTATCAGAGTGGGTTCCTTCGAAAGAGTTTAATAGCTTGAAGGAAAATCTTACAAGAACACAATAGATTCTAAGAATGGATCTTCGATTAATTCAACACTAGTATTTGATGGAAGCGATTATATATTTTGGAGTATGAGAATGAAGATTCACCTGATGGCACTTGGCAATGAAATATGGGAAGCAATTGAAAATGGATACACACCACTAGCTACTCCACCTATATATAAATATGGTAAGCTTTTACATCATTACAATTCAAAAGCAATGAATGAAATTTTGAGAGGTTTGCATAGAACATAGTTCATAAAGGTTATGCATTGCAAATCAGCAAAAGGAATTTGGGATAAGTTGCAAATCATATATGAAGGAGATAAAAGTGTCAAAAAGGTAAAGATACGAAATATCAAAGGAAAATTTGAAGATTTAAGAATGAAGGATAAAGAAAACATTAGTACTTATCTACTTCATGTAGATGAGGTTGTTAATGCCATGCAAGGACTTGGACTTGAGATTGAAGAATCTAATGTTTGTGATAAGATCTTAAGATCTCTCCCAAAAAGGTTTAGTGAAAAGATCTCTGCTATAGAGGAATCAAAATATGGTGATCTTTTGACAAGAGATGTATTACTTGGTATTATTATAGCTTTTGATATGAGAACAAAATAGGAACCTAATCTCCGAAATGAAGCAACATTCAAAGCTACTAAGAAGACAAAGGGAAAGAAGTCAAATTCAAGCAATGAGTCATCTAGTGATGAAGAAGCAAATTATGGCAGAAGGAATAAGGATACAAGAAGATTTAAAGATGCAAAATATTTTAGATGTTTTAATTGTGGAAAGTATGGTCACTATGCAACTGATTTTCAAGAAGCCAAAAATAGCAATGATGAAGAAAAATAGGATCATAAGAATAGGGAATCAGAAAAATATAGGTACCAAAAGAAAGGCAAGGATGGACAAGGCAAACAAGGAAATAAGTTATTTCAAAGACAGAAGAGGAGTTACTATGCATACAAGGCAAGTAAGTACTCAAGTGATAGTGAAAATAGTTTCTCAGATAATGATAAAGATGAAGTTCTTGTTAGAGTTACTATAGTAAATCTATTGTTATTACCTTCTTTGGTTAGTATTTCCTACCCTAGATTAGTTTATTTACTCTCTATGTTAGATATCGACATTTCTATTGTTGGTCAAATACTTTATTATTAGGCATATATTATTGTTAGTATTATTATTGTTGGTTTGTTACCTATATTCATGGTAACACGTTAGGCTATTCCTAGCCTAAGCTTTGTATATATTTCATTACCATCAATAATAATCTATTGCATATTGTGCTTAATATGGTATCAGAGCTATGGCTCAACCTGGGAGCGAGACCTACGGATTGGGGAGGAGCGCAACAAAGGAAACGACATCGCCTTGCTGGTTCTTAATATTACATGTGCTGCTGTGACGTTTGATAAGACATTGTTGTGATTTTTTAACGAGGTGCTCAGACAAGACGTCGCTACAAACAATGATGCGAAAGGTGTGTTAGCAGATCGTTGAGAGGAGATGAATTGCTGTGACGAGGCGCTGTGATTTATTTAAAAAAAAATTAAAATAAATTCGAAGGAATGCAATTGTTGAGACGATCGTCGAGAGGAGACGAATCGTGAAGGTCGCAAGACTGAGTGCAGTTGACGTGGCATTTTATACTGAGTGCTTCGAACTGAGTGGTGATTATCTCGAACTACTAGAGGAGCTATGAGAGGAGAGCCCATTTTTATCATAGTTTGGTCAAATGCTTAGGAGTTCTGTTAATGCACCGTTCATAGATGCCATTCGGAGAGAGAGAGGAGAATCGTGAATAGTTTGATAATTGTGTATGAGAAGCATTGCTACTGCGCGTGAGATTGGTGGAGTCAATCATGGTGGAGAATTGATGCGGTGGAGTCAATCACATTTTTTTTATGAAACGGTGCCCGTAAGATTGAACGAAAGAGCATCGTTGCCCAAGAGGCACCACAAAGGCGGTTTAGATTCAATTCTCGAGCTCATCGTTGTTAAGATTAGTGACGATGACAAATACAACAGATCATGTGCAGTTTAAAAGTCGAAGCTTGACATGGTTTTCCATAGCCGGAGAACTGAATGCTTGGCGGACCCAAGTAGGCCTAACTGACACCGGCCACCAAGCCAATCACACCTGGACCTAAGGGCAAACTGCCATCACCATAGAGGAGCCGTCGTGAACCACACACCGTGGCGAAAGAGTGGACCACCTGTGGGTTGCTTCGAAAATAAAGGAAAATTTGTTTCCTTTTCTAACATATCGAGCATGGTAGCTAAGTTGGTTGGCCGCCCGAGCCAAAGCGCTCACAAGCAATAGGTCTCAAGGTCAAACCCCAGTGCAGCTGAGCAAGGTAAAATAATTTTGCAGATTTATAAAGTTTTATCATTTTTTTAATAATTTAATTTTCATTTAATTAAAAATCATTTATTTTTTAATTCATGATTTTTTAATTAAATAAATTTTATTATTAATTAATTTTTTTGATAATAACTTTATTTGTTGCAATTTAAAATTAAAGCAAAAGAAAGAACTTCCTCCTATTTATTGCCAACTTGTAATACTCAATTTTGAGTGTATTTGACAACTTGTCTAGACCGCAACAATCATCCAAACACAACCTTTTTAGACTTCATAAATAGCACACTCTTGTGTTTGGAGTTCTTGAAATAGGAAGGGGGGATTTTTTATTGTTGCATTTTTTTTGACATTTGTCTAAGAAGGCAAGCTTTGTAAGAGCCCTTTGAGGCTTCATAGTTGCATATTTTTTGCACTAAGAGGGGGGGATAAATTTTTTCTCTCCACCATCTCCTATCTTGCAAACAAGAGAGATATAGTTTTGCAAAACCAAGGGGGGAAAACTTATAAGGGTGCATTTTCGGCAGTGATCGACACCTTAGTCAAAATTATTTTGCAAAATTCATTGTAAAAGGTGCATTTTTGGCAGTGACCGACACCTTAAAAATGGGCAAATCAAAGAAAAAGATAGCCCTAAAAACTGATGTTGCTAAATCAGTTAAAGACCCATACTTTCCACCAGAGATGGATGAGTTGGATTTTTATGAGGGCACATTCCTCACACTAAACAATGGTTTAGTAGCTCTCCTCGATGATTCTGAGTCTTATATAGACCTTCAGACAAATGGTGCTCAAGTTCCTATTGGCGTTCTAAGGGGCATATACCTGGTATTTTTTGCACTTGACCGTGCCCAACGTAAATTGGAAATAAATAATGAAAGCAAGGTCCTAAAGGCAAATGCTTGTTGTGACACGAGTGACCTTCAGTCCATTGTGGCGAATGCTTGTTGTGACACGAGTGACCTTCAGCCCATTGTGGCACATGCTTGTTGTGATACAGGCGATCTCATACCTTCTATGGTAGATATCAGTTGTAGCATAGGTGATCTCATTTCAATAGCATATTTTGCTTGTGACACTAGTGACTTAAAAACTGAACCTCCTCAAAAAGAGCTCCATAATCTCATCAATAGCGACAAATGCAATATTGTTAAAAGCATTGATGAAGATGATGAAATTGGGTGTTTTGAAAAACACACCAAAGGATTTGGTTCCAAAATGATGAAGAAAATGGGATTCAATGGTGAGAGATTAGGTAAACAGGAACAAGGCATTAAAACTCCAATAATGCTAAATGTCAGGGCAAAGAATGAAGGCCTTGGCTATACTGGACAACCAAGTACCAATAATACCGTGTTTGTAAATCCTAAGTTTCCTACATCTCCTAACAAGCATTGTTGCAGTCACTGTGGAAAGGTAGGACATGTTGCAGCTAAGTGTTGGAGATTACATCCTTGTGATTTTTGTGGATGTACGAATCACTCTTCTTCAAGATGTTGGTACAAAGTGAAAATAACCAACAAGGTTCATATTGATTGTGGATGGACAGATCTCACACAATGGACCATGATGAAAGAAATTTTGTATGGCTTCTATCAAAAAGGTAAAACCTATGGTAGACCTCGAGGAAAATCTAGTGACAAACCGAGTGGCAGTCCCAGAGATAATGACCCAGAGACAAACCTAAAGACAGACCCAGAGACAAAGTTCCAAAGGCAAATCTATAGGCAGATCTAGAGGCAATGATCTAGAGGCAGATTCACAGGTAGATCCAAAGATAGACCTAGCGGTACAGATCCAGAGGTATGCTTAGAGCCAGAGCCGAAGACAAAGCACGAGCCACCATTCTTTCATTTATCTTATTCTTTTTCACTGTATTGGGGCAGTTATATACTTTACCCAAATATTGTTGTATGGGGGGATGTTAGCATAGCTAGTAGTTATATTATTACCCAAATAATGTAATAAGGGGGGATGTTAGAGTTACTATAGTAAATCTATTGTTATTACCTTCTTTGGTTAGTATTTCCTACCCTAGGTTAGTTTCTTTACTCCCTATGTTAGATATCGACATTTCTATTGTTGGCCGAATACTTTATTATTAGGCATATATTATTGTTAGTATTATTATTGTTGGTTTGTTACCTATATTCATGGTAACACGTTAGGCTATTCCTAGCCTAAGCTTTGTATATATTTCATTACCATCAATAATAATCTATTGCATATTGTGCTTAATAGTTCTATTTTTGATAGAAGAAAAAGAAAAAGTTAAAGAAAAGGTCACCAATAATTCTCAAGTGTTTTAAATGTGGTAATTTTGGACATCTTGAAGATAGTTGTACAAAGAATAATTTCAGTTTCAATGATGATGAATATGAAGATACACTTGAAGGTCAATAAGATAATACTCTAATGGCACTAGAAGAATGAGGTGATCCTATAGAAGACAAGTCATAAGAGAATGAAGATGTTTTCAAAGGTAAACAAATAGAGGAAGAATTAAAAAAAGGAGAAGTTGATATTGAGGGAGAGCTTATTTATGATCTTAATACATTGAATAAGATAAGAAAGCAAAATTCCCAACCTAAGCTTCAGTTTCAAGAATGTGATGAAGAGAGAGGAAATATTATAGAGGATCTAAATAAGTCAATGGCTAAGACAAAAAAGTTCAAGGATAAGTTAGAAGCAAAGGTCTTAGAATGTGAAATATTAGAACAAGAAGTAGCTCTACTAAGGGAAGAAGTAGAAAAGTCTAAGGATAAGTTATACAAGTTTGGAAAGAGCTCAAAGATCGTAGATAAGATGATCAAGGTATAAATAAGGTCAACAAACAAAAGAGGTCTTGGTTTTGAATAAGTACAAAAGAAACAAGAAGAGGAGTCAACCTCAAGTTCTGAAGAAGAAGAAACTTTAGAAGAAGACAGTGTGAGAGAAAGTGAAACTTCTGAGGATTATTTGGATAATAGAAAGTTCAACAAGGAAAAGAACTATGCACAAAAGAGGAATAGGTGGAACAGGAACCAGCATAGGATAAAAGAGACTAAGAGACCAATGGGATCAAGGAAAGGTAATTTCAATGGATGATGCTTCTCATGTCATAAATTTGGATACAAGTCTTCACAATGCAGGACACATGAAAGACAGGAATATGGGAACTTCAGAAACAGGTAACTCTTTCATGGGTATTGCTACTCATGTAATCAGTTTGGTCACAAGGCAATGAATTGTAGGTTCCATGATAGAAATAGATATGGCTTCACCAGAAGAAATCCCAAGACATTTGCACCTTCAAGGAATAATAATATTAAGTGTTATAAGTGCAATAATTATGGATATACATCAAAGTGGTGTAGAACAAAAATTCTAGAGATAAGTAGGAACAAGAATAGTCAGAGGAATCAAAATGATTAGATGAGAAGGAAAGTGGACAAAGGTAAAGATCAATGTATGCTGGGAGTAGAAATACTTCCAACCCAAAATTAACCAACTCAAGAGGAGGTGGGGGAGGGGCTAAGCTAAGAGACTCATTCTTAGCCTCGAGCCCCAAAGGTGACCCTTTGCCATTGATGTCAAAGGGTGAGAGATTTGAGTAAGGGGAGAGATTTGATTTAATAAAATAGCATTGAGTCAGGGGGAGCAGTTTCCTAGGGGGAGTAAGACAGAAAAAGTTTAAGAAAATTTGAAAAGATAATTGGATTGCCATCAATAACAAAGGGGGATATTGTTGGACATTTTCAGTAGATGAGTTGCCATTGATGTCAAGAGTGATTGGTCATTGATGTCAAAATTTAGTTTCATTGAGCAGTGCAAGGAGAAGCAGTTCTGCAATCAGTACAAAAAGGAGAGTCCGCTTCTAGTTGGTCAGATCCGGTTCCAGGTAGTCAGATGTGGTCCAAAGTGCAAAGAAAAGGCCCAAGCAAATAATATTATAATATTTTATTATAATATTAAAAAGTAAATTTAAATTAATTATAAATTAATTTATTAATTAATATAATTAACTTTCAAAAGTTACTTAAGTAAATTTCAATTTAATTTTTAATTTAATTATAAATTAATTTATATTAATTTAAATAACCCTAAAGAGGGTTATAAGGTTAAAATAAAAATCGAATTTCAAATTTGATTCAAGCACCGACGTTTATGGCACAAGAGGCTTCATGTATAAAAGGTGGAAAAAACCTTTGCCATTACTCCCCAATAATCATCGATCAAATTTCCTAAGCCCAAAGTGTAATGCGCAAGGAGGTTAAAGAGTTTCCACATTTTTTGAAAGGTCTTCGATGGCATAGAGTTAACAAATAGGAGTGAAGCTCCTTATACCACACACAATTTTGTGTAGCGTAGGTGGCAATGACGGATGTGCTAAGTCATGTGGCAAGCAAGGTGTGCAGGGTACGAATCTTGTCGATTTCATTTTGCAAGGCAGTGAGAGGGCATTTATTTTTTATCAATGCCAAATGAAGGGATAAATAGAGGCTTGCGCCTTCCCTTCCCCGTGGGAGTGCTTAGCCCACGTGGTGGGCTAGCACCTTGATAAGGCACTCGATAGGAGTGGTCTCATGTTTGAAACCCACCGAGGCCTTTTTGGCTTGTATAAGGTATGCGCTGATGTCATTTGTGTTGGTCGCTTGATTATTTTGGATGTGCTAAGGTTGAGAAAAATAAAATGTTTTGATGCTTATAAAGTTTAATTTTTTCTTGAATTAATTTGGATATTGAGTGTTTTGAGGGAGATAAAAGGGTAGGCAAATATTATTTTGAAAGGTTAATTTTTGGAGATTGATTAATTAAAATTTAAGAATATAAGGAGCAATTGAGCAATTATTTTTGTGTGATTTGATGATTGCTAATTTCAAGAAGTATTAATAAGGTGTATTTGAGTTTGATTATTTTGTAATTGAGAAATTTTTTTGAGAGAGTGTTAGTGTGATATTTTGTCATCTAACCATTGAAATTGGCAAGGAAGAAAAATTGTGATTGAGACAGGTTTTGAAGGGCACTTCTTCATCAAACAAAAAGGTATGGGCACATATTCCTAGTGAGTGATTTTTGGATGTTGTGAATGCTAAGTTGGAGTGAAAATGATTGTTTGATAAGCATTGTTGAGATTGATTGTTGAAGGTTTTTCTAAGTAAGAATTGATGATAAAAACCTTGTTTTATAAGCATTGTTGGAAATATTGAGCTATCTTGAACTAGGGTTTATTGAGCTATCTTGAGCTAGGATTTGTGAAAATAACATGAGTATCATTGTTATGTGAAGTGAAAGATCTTGAGTATCATTGTTATGTGAGGATCACTTGATAAGCATTCTTGTTGAAGTGATTGGTTGAGTGAAGAACTTGAACTAGGATTTGCAAATATCATGAGTATCATTGTTATGTGAGATTGTTTGATAAGTGTTTTTGGAAACAATTGAGTAAGTGTTCATATGTTTGGACTAGGGTTTGTGAGCAAGGATTATTTCATTGAGTGATTGGTTGAGTATAGTTGTGATTGAGCCTAGTCAAGTGGTTGTGTTGAAGTTATACTTCAAGTCATGTGAAACAAATTGTTCTATATTCTAAATTGATTTGAGAAAGAGGTTGAGTGTTGTGGTGAATGTGAAACATATTGAGTCTCTAACAATTCTCTATATATTTTTGTGGTAAAAATAAATATTGAAAGTAATTGAGCATTGTGGTGAATGTGAAGCATATTGAGTCTCTAACAATTCTCTATATGTTTCTGTGAGATTGGACAAGTTCTAGTGAGGACTTGTTGAGAGGGTTTGAGGTAAGTCTTTGAGAAGATTTGTGGATAGATTTGTGTGAGCTTTTGTGAAAGCTTACAATACAGATTTAAGGACAAAGATTATTGAGCAAATTGTACAAGTTCTAGTGAGGAATTGTTGAGCAAATTTGAGGTAAGTCTTAGAGAAGACTTGTGGACAGATTTGTGTGAGCTTTTGTGGAAACTTACAATACAGTGTTGAGGACAGAGATTGAGAGCATATTTGGACAAGTTCTAGAGAGGAATTGTGGATATATTAGTGTAAGCTTTTGTGGAAGCTTACAAGGCAAATTTGAGATAAGTCTTGAGAAGACTTGAGAGCAGAGTTGATTGATTGATTTGTTCAAACCTTGATTTAAGGTTTATGGCATATCCAGTAGATTTGATTTGTGATTAAGTCAAGCTTTGTGTTAAGGCTTGAGGATAGAGATTGAGGATAGATTTTTGCTAGACATAAGATTGTGTTTAGTGAAAATCGGAGGAAACAGATTGATCAAATTTGTGCTAGATTGAAGTACTATGTTTAGTGCAGATTCAAGGATAGATTTTGGTGCAGATTTGAGGACAGGTTTGTGCCAAACCAAAGATAAAGTTTGAGTAGATTTTTACTAGATCGAAGGACTATGTTTAGTGTAGATTTGAGAGAGTATAGAGGACAACAGTATCTAGTGGATAGATATCCATTAGCCAGGTCAGTGAGGACAGGTTTTATGAGTGAGGATAGGAGTCTTTAGTAGAGAGATATCCATTAGCCAGTGTAGTGGAGGTAGCATTTATTCTAGAATATCACTAACCATATCAGAGGAGAAAGGAGTTATCCTATGGATAGAGATCCACAAACTTGATTAGGGGATTGGTGTCTCCTTTGGACAGAGGTCCATAAACATTTTAATAGAGAAAGGATTCCCAAGAGATTTATTGAGAAAATTTTAGTGAAATATTTTCTCCGTGGAGTAGCCCACATTGGGTGAACCATGTTAAATTGGTGTCTCTATTGTGTGTGGTGATTTTTGCATTGATTTTATTACTGTTGTTGATATTGCTATTGATACATTGCATAATATTGATTGGGAAAGAAAAGTAAAAAGTGGTCTTATATTGTTCACCCCCCTCTTAGTATAAGCTTGTGTTCTTCATAAGGCATATTATTAAGGTTAATATTAATTAATCTATTATACTTAAGGTTATTTTAATGATAGGAGAAATAAGGTAATGAATTATAACCTTAGGAGAATTATTGAATGCCTTGGAAGATATTTGAAGTAAGAAGTATTTTGAAAGTTTTTGAAATTATTTTTTCATTGCATAGAAATATTTGCAAATAGTTTTAACTTGGAGGAATAATGATTTCTACATCAAAATAAGAATATTAAATTTGAAACACATTTTTTTTCTAAATTTCTAATTAGGGAGTTATAAGGAATCCAACAACAACATAGTTTTGAAATTTAGAAACCTTATAATTGAAAATTAAAACACAACATAGAGTTGTTGAAAAGTTGGAAAAATTGCATAGGTATTAGTCTCTTGCTCAAACTAACGAGACATAAGGAATTCAACTTAAAGTTCTTGAAAATAGAGAATCTTATCAAAATTGAAATTGCATCAAAATTTTCTTTAGTTTTATATTCATAAATAGGGAGACAAAAGGGATTCAACTCAAAGGAAAACATAGAAAGCTAAGTATTTTATCAAAGCTATCCTATACTTAAAACTAAGGAGTTACAGAGGAATTTACTCTAGAATAACTATGGAAGAACTCATTAAGTATACAATATTCAAGGAATCAAAATGGCTCAAAGATATACTTAATTCAAATAATGATAATATGAAAAGTAAAAGAGAAGAACCAATATGGCTTAGAAATTTTTTTGGAAAATCACAAATTGATAGTTTGGCAAGAGTAGATTCTATAAAGACATCTTCTAACAAAATGATAGAAGAAATTGATGACAATCATATTAATGGAAATATGGAGAATAAACTCAAAAACCATTCTCAAAATGTAGCAAAGAATATTGGTCAAAAATATGTCTTATAGATTTATGAAAGAAGTAAAGATAGAATAGCTTCAGTTGTACACAAATGGTTTTACTATTTTATCAAGGAAATAGATGAACTCAAAATTTCAAAGACAAGTAACAAATAAGTAGAGATATCTTCATGATGTACTTATTGCAATAAGACTGGTCATGAGAAAGCAAACTATTGGAATTTCCATCCATGTAAATATTGTGGAGGAAAATCTCACTCATCTTTTTTCTGCTACTATAAATATAGGTACTAAAAAATATTTGAAGAGATATTAATATTTAAACTAGATTGTCTCTTTCAAGTTCTTATTTTTGAAGCATCTACTAATAATGAGTTCAAGTTTAAAGTTTTTGAAGAACAAAAAGAAAGGTCATCCAAAGAACCAAAGGAAATAAAATGGATTAATTATGATCCACTCATGACTTGTAAGATAATGAGATCTCTTGTTCATCAAGGCTACTTGAAAAAATTCAAGGATGAAGATCATATCAAAAACTTTGAAACACAGAAAAATTGATGAAATGAAGAAAATAATAAAAGATGACACGATCTTCAAGAACAAGGTGAAGATTGAACCAAAATAAGAACAAGAACCTAATCAAGTTGAAGAACATATGAAATATGAAGATCCATATTGAAGACTAAAAGTCTTCAAAAACCAAATAATGTAATACATGGGGGTGTTGGAATATATTACATTATTTGGTACATGCTAATGTACCACCTTGGGTATATCTTTAGATTAGGAGTGTGTCTTAGATTAGGGTTTGAGTATTTACTTTATGTAATGTAATAAATGCACAAGTATTGTTAGAATGTGTAAAGTATTCAATAATGTAAATGTGCATGTTAGTCCATGTGCACATGAGTCAATAGAATAGGTAGATGAAGTGTCATAGGAAGATGGAAGTCCAAGAGTCACATTCTACTATATATAGGCCTTTGTGTGAGCATATGGAGTGAGGCTATAAAGAGACTTTTGAGAGATCTTTTAGAGATATTTTAGAGGCACATTGTAGGGAAGTAGAGTACAAGCTAGATATAATGTAGAGCTTGTATGAAGCATGGAGTATTTGAGATCTCCACGTTTTGTATGAAAATCTGATTTTCGTGAGCTTTCATTAATGGCATTTTATGAGTAGTTGCAAAAGTTTCTTATGAGTTTTACATGTTTAGTATATTGTCATTATCTTATATTTAATATTGCATTCTTATTTTATAACTTGTGGTTGCTTTTAATTAAATATATAGCATCAAAAGCTAACAATATTAACTTGTTCTTTCTTTTCTTTTTTCCTTTATTGGAGAAAAAACAAAATTAGATATAGAATAGCCAAGAAACAAATCTATGATCTTAGATGCTAACTATAAAATATTGGAACTTAAACTTGAGTTTCTACCTTAAATATAGAAGCATTGTTGTTATGCAAAAGCACTATCAATTCTACTACAACTTGGTGGAACTTTAACCTACAAAATAAATAGAAAATAGAAGTGTTGCTATTATACAAAAGAATTGTTGGTACTACTATAGCTTGGTGGCACTTTCACTAACCTATAAAATAGATAGAAAATATATTAGTAGTTAAGGGATATGCCTATACTGGAGGAGAGTGTATGACTCCCTTGACCAACATCAAACCCCTATTCAATAGATGAGATAAACAACTATAGAATGATAAAATTATGATTGTATGCTCAGTGGCAAATGTGTCATTGGGTGAGTGATAGCATCAATGATGTTTTTTCTAGTTAACAAAACTTTTGATTTCTATGAATATGAACTCAATTTCTGTTATATCAAAAACAAAGTGATGGTGCCACTCAACCTACAATTAAGTAGCACTTTTGTCTGTGGATACAATAGAATATACTTGGATAAAAATTTATGATTTTTAATTGATTAAGTGAAAATTCTTGACCAAGAGTTATAGGGATCCTAATATAGATAGTATGATAGCCCGATTGATAACAAAGGATATAAACTAATGGTGCAATGAAGCAAAATCACAAGAAAATACAAATGTGATAAACAAATAAATTTAGTATGCAATAACCAAAATTATTAAAAAGGCATAAAAATAAAATTATGATAAACCCAGGAGGGGAGATAACACAATCAAGTAAGCTTACAACCACGAGATTCCTTGGTTGATGTATCCTTAAGGTGATGAAGTAGATGATATTACTTGTTGTTTGAGAGGATAAAGAGCTTCAAAATTTCATGAGATTCACATTCAAATTGAAAAAGCTTCATTGTGCTTCCAAGATGATAATCATGAATTTGGTAGAGTTTTGCTACTTTCAAAAGATGATATGAATTGGGCTCCCCAAGTATTGGCTTTATAGGAAGCCATGGCTTCTTGGACAATGATTTAATTGAAATCGATTGGATAGTTGAAGGTAAGATTTCAAAATGGGTTTAACTTGCAATTAATGGATGGAAGATAAAAAAGAGAAATTTTGGGGATTTGGATTACTATTAGGATTGTAGATCAGACTGATATGATAAAATCCATTCTTGGTGTGTGATTTGGAAGGCACTAATTGTATTTTTTTTCACTTTAGGTTTGATAGCTAGTAGTGCTATAGGTCATAGCACTAGTAGTGCTAATAATCCCAATGCTTATGTCCCTTCATAATTTTTATTTTTCTCATTCATTAGACATTTAGTAGCAAAGTTCCCAACTCCTCCACAATTGAAGCATTTAAACGGTAACTTACCTCTGTACTTTCCTTTTCCCTTTATTAGTTTCCTAACAAAGTTTGCTTTTGTTTCATCTAAAGACTCTTCTTCTGCAAATTCTTGATTAGCTTTTATATTCTTGTGTGCTTTAAAAGCAGCTTCTCTGTCAGAGGGCTTATTTTACCCTATTCTCATTTCATATGCAGTTAAAGAACCATGCATTTCATCCAAGCTAAAAGAATTTAAATCTTTAGCTTCTTCTATAGAAGACACTTTAAAATCAAATATTTTATGGAGAGTTCTTAATACTTTTTTTATGATGACTGCATCTTCTATTTCCTCACTGAGTCCTCCAATTGCATTAATAATTGCATTGACTCTTAGCATATAGGCCTCTATGTTCTCATCATCATTCATTTTTAAAGCCTCGAACTAAGCTCTATGAGTTTGAAGCTTGGCTTCCTTGATCTTGTTGTCTCCTTCATGAATGCTCTGTAGTTTGTCCCACATGTCTTTTGTTGTTTTACAGCTCATGATTCTTATCAGTTCACTATCAACTAACCCACACATTATAGCATTCTTTGCCTTGGAGTTATTCTCAAACTTTTTCTTCTCTACAGCATCAGATGGAGGAGTAGAGGATATTGTGTACCCTCTTTCAACTGACTCTCAAATGTCATATCCCAAAGCACATAGATAAGTCTGCATCCTGAGTCTCCAGAAAGAGTAATTAGTTCCATCGAACAAAGGAGCTTTGTTGGATGAAAATCCTTCACCACCGGCCATTGTGAATCTTCCAAGATCACCTTAGTTGATTAAGCTAGAACAAGAACCTTGCTCTGATACCAATTGATATTCTCACAATGACACTGAGAGGGGGGGGTGAATCAGTGTAGCAATTTAAAAATACAGATCTACAACTCTTTCAAACTTAAGCAGAGAGAACTTGAAAATAGATACAACAAATAAACAAGAGAGCAATCCACAACACAAGATTTATCGAGGTTCACCAGATTTGGCTACTCCTCAAAAATTAGACTGCTTGGACACCCATCCAAATCCAGCCTTTGCAAAGCACCAACTTTACAAAACAATTTATCTGCACCAACAGAAAGGAGCACCAACCCCCTAATACCAAGCACCAACTTGGACTTCAGATTTGAACAATTTTTATGACATAAAAATGCCTTCTCTACCACAAGACCCTCACTGGTCTAAATCCTTTATAACAAAAACTTCATATTCTTACAGCTCTGCTATTCTTTCTTACAACACTCTATTCTGTACTTTTATAGCACTGACTTCTGTACTTTTACAGCACACTGCTCTGTACTTTTACAGCACACTGTTCTATACTTTTACAACACTCAGCTCTCTATACTTTCTCTGCAATATACTCTCTGCACTTTTCACAGCACAAAGCTCTCTATTCACTTTTCACAGCACTGTATTCTATACTTTTACAAAACTCGTTCTTACTTTATAAACTTTTACAACTCTGTTCTATACTTTTATAGCACATTATTCTGTACTTTTACAGAACTACTCTCTATATTTAATCTGCACAAAACACTCTGTATTTTCTCTGCAAAATACTCTGTATTTTTCTCTGCAAAATACACTCTCTGTCCTCTTCTCAGCAAAATATTCTCTCTTGATTAATTAGCTTTCACAGCACCTTTTTCCTTTTATCCGACAAGTCACAATACTCTTGCCACGTGTAGAGCTCAACCCTAACCCTAACTTTATGTGCACGTAAAGCATTCTTACAGCACAACATACTGCACTGTTAATAGCCTTAAAAGCTTACTTGTGTCTCTGACAGACTTATCTGCCCACTTTACTGCTTTGATAGCTTTTTTGGCTCTTTGTAAGTAAATCCGATGTTCTGACAGATTTATCTTTCTATTTACAGCTCTGACCGTCTTACCTGCCTTTTTATGGCTCTGTCAAACCTTACCTGCGTATTTACAGTTCTGACAGCCGAACCTGCTTCTCTGACAGCAGAACTGCCGCTTTGATAGCTTTTTGTCTTCTTCTTGGCAAGCTGGCACGAAAATGGAACATGTCACGAAATCGCGACAACATTTTCTCTCTCCTCCCGTGAAAACTCGACACCCGTGAAAATGGAACATGTCACGAAATCGCGACAACATTTTCTCTCTCCTCATGAAAACTCGACATGTCGACGAAATCGACATTTTCTCTCTCCTCCCTTAACATGTCGCAAATCGCGACATCATTTTCTCTCTCCTCCCATGAAAACTCGACATGTCACGAAATCGCGACAGTTTTTCCACTTAGCTTCTTTGCCTCCAACATGTCGCGAAATCGTGACACATTTTCTCTCTCCTCAGCGAAAACTCGACATGTCGCGAAATCGCGATAGTTTTTCCGCATTTTCTCTCTCCTCATTTTTGTCGCGAAATCGCGACACATTTTCTCTCTCCTCGTGAAAACTCGACATGTCACGAAATCGCGACAATTTTTCCGCATTTTCTCTCTCCTCAATTTTGTCGCGATATCGCGACACATTTTCTCTCTCCTCACAAAACGCATGTCGCGAAATCGATTCCATTCGCGATATCGCGACAGTTTTCTTACTTGTCTTTTTCTTTGATTTTTTTGAATCTGGGCCACTTCTGTCTTCTTGGAAATTGACTGTACCTGTTCTGACTGACCTCTGAACATCTGTCCACTGCATCAACAATTGATCTATCTGTCTGAGTTGACAACAATGACAATACTGTTTATGCACCTTGCTCAACAATCTCCCCCTTTGGAATTGTTGGCAACACATGTTCAATTTCCAAAAATTCTTCTCCCCCTTTGACAATAATACCAAAGGGCTGCAGACTCCCCCTGAGTCCATGCACAACATTCTCAAGCACACACTATTACAGTTAGCAAAAAATACAAACAAGAGCAAACAAATATATATTAAAGGGCTGATAATCAAATATATAAATGCTCCCCCTGAGAATGTGTTCCCAAAAGCTAGTCAGTTCTTGGGTAGTGTGACCACACCCAACTTACTGTGGAGATATTCAAAAACTTCCTTGGGCAATGGTTTAGTGAAGATATCTCGCTACTTGCTCTGTAGTTGGAACAAAGTCCAATTTAACCTCACCTTCTGCAACTTTATCCTTCAAAAAGTGATACCGGATTGCAATATGTTTGGTGCGGGAATGCATAACCGGATTCTTTGAGATGTTAATTGCACTGGTATTATCACATTTAATTGAAATTGGCTCTTTGAAATTAATACCCAGATCTTTCAGTGTTTGTCTCATCCATAAAATCTGTGTACAGCTTGTTGTTGTTGCAATGTATTCTGCTTTTGCTGTGGATAGAGAGACTGATTCTTGTTTCTTGTTGTGCCATGCTACCAACCTGTCTCCAAGATAGAATGCACCACCACTGGTACTCTTTCTGTCATCTACACAACCTGCCCAATCTGCATATGAATATGCAAATAGAGTGAAGTATTTTCCTTTTGGATACCACAACCCATATTCCACAGTACCCTTGAGGTACCTAAAAATTCTCTTCACAAGTTGTCACATGAGTTTCTTTTGGACTAGCCTCAAATCTTGCAACCATGCAAACTTCCTGTAATATATCTGGTCTTGTGGCTGTTAAATACAGCAGGCTTCCAATCATGGATCTGTACATGGTTTGATCTACATCTGGAGAAATGTCATCCTTGCTCAATTTGCAACTTGTTGTCATGGGAGTGCTTACGGGTTTACTATCCTCCATTGTGAACTTTTTCAGCATTTCTTTCACATATTTAACTTGAGAAATAAAAATGCCCTTTTCACTTTGGTTAACTTGCAGTCCGAGAAAAAATGAAAGTTCACCAATCATAGACATTTCAAATTATTTTTGCATTTTATTTGCTATGTCTGTACATGACTCATTATTGTTGCTTCCAAAAATTATATCATCAACATAAACAACAAGAACAATAAGTTGGCCATTGTCAGTTTTGACATACAAGTTACTATCCACCATATCTTTTTTGAACCCTTGTTCAGTGAGATAGTTGTCAAGTCTTGCATACCATGCTCTGGGTGCTTGTTTCAAGCCATACAAAGCTTTCTTTAACTTGCAAACAAAGTTGGGATTATCACCGAGTTGAAAACCATCTGGCTGTTCAATATATACTTCTTCTTCAAGATTTCCATTCAGAAATGCTGATTTCACATCCATCTGATAAACTTTGAAATTCCTGTGGACTGCTAAAGCCAGAAACATTCTTATTGCCTCAAGTCTAGCCATAGGTGCAAAAGTTTCCTCAAAATCAATCCCTTCAACTTGAGCATAGCCTTTACAGACCAATCTTGCTTTATTCCTTACAACTCGTCCGTCTTCATTCAATTTGTTTCTAAAAATCCATTTAGTACCGATTATGTTTTTACTTACAGGCCGTGGTACTAACTCCCAGGTTTTGTTTCTCTCAATCTGGTCTAGTTCTTCATTTATTGCCTTCATCCAACTTACATCTGTGCTTGCTTCAACAATATTCTTGGGCTCAATGCTGGATAACAGGGAGTAGTTACTTACTACTCTTCTTCTTGTCTTAACACCAACTGTGGGGTCCCCTATAATTTGTTCTCTGGGATGATTTTTTTGCTAGCTTCCAGTTTTAAATTTATTATTTTCTTCTACTTCTGAATCAATACTTAAATTATCTGGGTCAATTTTTTGATTCTCTTCTGATTCCTTTTCTTCATCTCCTTCAATAACATCTTCATAAATAGGGTAGTTATTTTCACAACTGACAACTTGTTTCCTATCTTCATCAAATTTAACATCAGCACTGTCTACAATTTTCTTTAGCCTTTTATTGTAGCATTTGTAAGCTTTGCTTTTTGATGAATAGCCAACAAAAATACCTTCATCAGCTCTATCTTCAAATTTACCAAGATTATCTTCTGTTCTTTTAATGTAACACTTGCTTGCCAAAGACTTTGAAGTATTTTGTTGTTGCCTTCTTGCCGAACCAAAGCTCATAAGGGGTTTTGCTTTCATGAGTCCTCAACATGCACCTGTTTTGGATGTAAACTACAGTATGGACTGCCTCTTTCCAAAATCTGTCTGCAATTTTGCTTTCAGTTAACATTGTCCGTGCCATTTCCTGTATAGTTCTGTTCTTTCTCTCAACAACACCATTTTGCTGAGGTGTCCTTGCTGCTGAAAACTGTCTTCTGATCCCATATTTTTGATAGTATTCTGCAAACTCTTCTGAGATGAACTCTCCTCCTCTATCCGATCTTAAGCATTTGATCCTCTTTCCTGTTTCATTCTCAACTTGGTTTTTGAAAGTCTTGAACATTTCAAAAGCATCAGATTTCTGCTTTAAAAAGAATATCCAGGTCATTCGGAATAGTCATCTATGCAAAGCATAAAGTATTTATCACCATTTATACTTTGAGTTCTCATGGGTCCACATAAATCGGTATGAATTAGTTCTAAGGGTTTACTTGGTAAAGTACTCCTTTGATTTAAATGTGGCTCTAGTTTGCTTTCCCTTTTGACAAAAAGCACAAATACTATTTAGTGGTTTTCCAATGGAAGGTATATCTCTTACGACCTTTTTTGAACTTATTTTAACCAAATTGTCAAAGCCGATATGACCGAGCCTTTTGTGCCACAGCCAATTTTCATCTTCTTGTCCAATCAAGCAAGCTCCTTCCGAGGTCTCTGAGAGAGTATACAGATTTCTAGAAGTCCTTGATCCGGTAGCAATTAACTTCCCACTGTTAGCTTTTCTCACTTCACAACCCTACTTCTTAAAAACTACTTCATGACCTCTGTCACAGATTTGACTTACACTGAGCAGGTTATGCTTCAGACCAATTACAAACAAGACTTCTTCTGATTTGATCTTTCCATCACTGATCTTGACAGATCCTTTGCCAACTATCTTTGCTCCATCATTATTTCCAAATTTCACAGAACCACCTTCATAATTCTGTAACTTCTCAAATTTTTGCTTGTCACCTGTCATGTGACTGGAGCATCCACTGTCAAGTATCCATGGTGCTGATTTGTTCTATGCTTTAAAAGCAGTCTGGACAATCAAAGATTCTTTTTCTTTCCATTCTGGTTTGATAGCAGATTTGGCAACTTGTTTTGCCTTTCCCCTTTCATTAGCCTGTGCCTATTTTTCAGTAAATTTCTTGTTTTGTTTCAACCCATTCGGTTGAGATTTTCTACCCTGATAATTATTTGCTGCAAAAGTGCTTCTACAGTTTCTTGCAATATGTCCAAAATTATGACAGTTATAACATTCAACTGCATAATTCATTAATGGAGAAAAAACATTTCTACTGGTGAAATTCCTTTGAGCTACCTTATAACTGCAATCTGAAATCTTATGACCATAAGCATTGCATTTAAAATAGTAACCAAAAAAGGAATGATTAAACCTAGGTGCAGGTCTTTGCTAGTTTGAAGTAGGAGCCATGAATCTTCTCCTTCTAGGATGTGTGACTTTTGTGAATCCATCTTTGTCAGTACTCTTCTTGAGTCTGGCATTATTGCTTTCTTTGGCATGATTTGTTTTTTCTTGATCAACCTTGATCTTTTCTTCTTTCTTTATGGGTTCTACTTTTAAGGCCTTTGAACCCTTTGATGATTCTCCTTCATCGAAGCCCAAACCAAATTTGATGTCGAAAGGCCTTTGGTTATTTAAAATTTTATCCAGCTTTACAGTACTTTCTTCAAACTTATGATAACAGCTCAATTTCTTATTCATCTCCTCTAGTTGCATCCTTAACTTAACAATGTCTTCTTCTAGCTTGTTGCATTCAACTGTATTTACAATTAATTGTTCATCAAGAACTTCAGACATTTTCTTGAATTCATCTGTCTGAACTTTCAAGCAGTTTATTATTTCATTGGCATCTTCAAGCTTTCTTGAAACCTTTTTAATATTTTTCCTTTTCGTGCTTAGTTCTTTAAGAGCAGCAACTAACTCACCTTCCAGATAAACTTCAGCCTCATCCTCAGGTACTTCATTACATTCTGGTTTTTCCTCTGTTATTCTTTCTTCAAAAGCCATGAACAGAGCTTCACCTGCTTCTTCTTCAGAATCCTCACCGGAGCAGTCTTCAGAAGAGCTGACATTCTTGGATATGAAGCTTTTCTTCTTGAAGTTGCTTTTTCTGAACTGTGGTTTCTTCTTCCAGTCACTTCTTTCTTGGTGTGTCCCTTCATCATTTTTATTTTTCTCATTCATTGGACATTTAGCAGCAAAGTGCCCAAATCCTCCACAGTTGAAGCATTTAAACGGTAACTTACCTCTGTACTTTCCTTTTCCCTTTATTAGTTTCCTAACAAAGTTTGCTTTTGTTTCATCTGAAGACTCTTCTTCTGCAAATTCTTGATTAGCTTTTATATTCTTGTGTGCTTTAAAAGCAGCTTCTCTGTCAGAGGGCTTAGTTTGCCCTATTCTCATTTCATATGCAGTTAAAGAACCATGCATTTCATCCAAGCTAAAAGAATTTAAATCTTTAGCTTCTTCTATAGCAGAAACTTTAGAATCAAATCTTTTGTGGAGAGTTCTTAATACCTTTTTCACGATGACTGCATCTTCTATTTCCTCATCGAGTCCTCTAATTGCATTAATAATTCCATTGACTCTCAGCATATAGGCCTCTATGTTCTCATCATCATTCATTTTTAAAGCCTCGAACTGAGCTCTATGAGTTTGAAGCTTGGCTTCCTTGATCTTGTTGTCTCCTTCATGAATGCTCTGTAGTTTGTCCCACATGTCTTTTGCTGTTTTACAACTCATGATCCTTATCAGTTCACTATCAACTAACCCACACATTATAGCATTCTTTGCCTTGGAGTTATTCTCAAACTTTTTCTTCTCTACAGCATCAGATGGAGGAGTAGAGGATATTGTGTACCCACTTTCTACTGACTCCCAAATGTCATATCCCAAAGCACACAGATAAGTCTGCATCCTGAGTCTCCAGAAAGAGTAATTAGTTCCATCGAACAAAGGAGCTTTGTTGGATGAAAATCCTTCACCACCGGCCATTGTGAATCTTCCAAGATCACCTTAGCTGATTAAGCTAGAACAGGAACCTTGCTCTGATACCAATTGATATTCTCACAATGACACTGAGAGGGGGGGTGAATCAGTGTAGCAATTTAAATATAGATCTACAACTCTTTCAAACTTAAGCAGAGAGAACTTGAAAACAGATACAGCAAATAAACAAGAGAGCAATCCACAACACAAGATTTACCGAGGTTCACCAGATTTGGCTACTCCTCAAAAATTAGACTGCTTGGACACCCATCCAAATCCAGCCTTTGCAAAGCACCAACTTTACAAAACAATTTATCTGCACCAACAGAAAGGAGCACCAACCCCCTAATACCAAGCACCAACTTGGACTTCAGATTTGAACAAATTTTATGACATAAAAATGCCTTCTCTACAACAAGACCCTCACTGGTCTAAATCCTTTATAACAAAAACTTCATATTCTTACAGCTCTGCTATTCTTTCTTACAACACTCTGTTCTGTACTTTTACAACATTGACTTCTATACTTTTACAGCACACTGCTCTGTACTTTTACAACACATTGTTCTGTACTTTTACAGCACTCAGCTCTCTGTACTTTCTTTGCAATATACTCTCTACACTTTTCACAGCACAAAGCTCTCTGTTCACTTTTCACAACAGTATTCTATACTTTTACAAAACTTTCTATACTTTACAAACTTTACAACTCTTTCGTACTTTTACAAACATTTTCTGTACTTTTACAAAACACTCTCTATATTTTCTGCACAAAACACTCGTATTTTCTCTACAAATACTCGTATTTTCTCTGCAAAATACACTCTATCCTCTTCTCAGCAAAATATTCTCTCTTGATTAATTAGCTTTCACAACACCTTTTTCCTTTTATCCGGCAAGTCACAATACTCTTGCCACGTGTAGAGCTCAACCCTAACCCTAACTTTCTGTACACGTAAAGCATTCTTACAGCACTGCATACTACGCTGTTAATAGCCTTAAAAGCTTACTTGTGTCTCTGAGACTTATCTGCCCACTTTACTGCTCTGACAGCTTTTTCGGCTCTTTGTAAGTAAATCTGATGTTCTGACAGATTTATCTTTCTATTTACAGCTCTGACCGTCTTACCTGCCTTTTTATGGCTCTGTCAAACCTTACCTACGTATTTACAGTTCTGACAACCGCTTCTCTGACAGCAGAACTGCCGCTCTGACACTTTTTGTCTTCTTCTTGGCAAGCTGGCACGAAAATGGAACATGTCATGAAATCGCGACAACATTTTCTCTCTCCTCCCGTGAAAACTCGACACCCACGAAAATGGAACATGTCACGAAATCGCGACAACATTTTCTCTCTCCTCCTGAAAACTCGACATGTCGCGAAATCGTAACAATATTTTCTCTCTCCTAAATGGAACATGTCGTGAAATCGCGACATCATTTTCTCTCTCCTCGAAAACTTGACATGTCGCGAAATCGCGACAGTTTTTCCACTTAGCTTCTTTGCCTCCAACATGTCGCGAAATCGTGACACATTTTCTCTCTCCTCAACGAAAACTCGACATGTCGCGAAATCGCGACAGTTTTTTCGCATTTTCTCTCTCCTCATTTTTGTCACGAAATCGCGACACATTTTCTCTCTCCTCAGCGAAAACTCGACATGTCGCGAAATCGCGATAGTTTTTCCGCATTTTCTCTCTCCTCATTTTGTCACGATATCGCGACACATTTTCTCTCTCCTCAGCGAAAACTCGACATGTCGCGAAATCGCGACAGTTTTTTTGCATTTTCTCTCTCCTCGTTTTTGTCGCGATATCGCGACAGAAAACATGTCGCGATATCGCGACAGTTTTTTTACTTGTCTTTTTCTTTGATTTTTTTGATTTTTCTGAATCTGGGCCACTTCTGTCTTCTTGGAAATTGATCTGCACTGCTTCGATCGACCTCCGAACATCTGTCCACTGCATCAACAATTGATCTATCTGTCTGAGTTGACAACAATGACAATATTGTTTATGCACCTTGCTCAACAATCTCCCCCTTTGGAATTGTTGGCAACACATGTTCAATTTCTAGAAATTCTTCTCCCCCTTTGACAATAATACCAAAGGGCTGCAGACTCCCCCTGAGTCCATGCACAACATTCTCAGGCACACACTATTAAAGTTAGCAAAAAATACAAACAAGAGCAAACAAATATATATCAAAGGGCTGATAATCAAATATATAAATGCTCCCCTTGAGAATGTGTTCCCAAAAGCTAGTCAGTTCTTGGGTAGTGTGACCACACCCAACTTATCGCGGAGATATTCAAAAACTTCCTTGGGCAACGATTTAGTGAAGATATCTGCTACTTGCTCTGTAGTTGGAACAAAGTCCAATTTAACCTCACCTTCTGCAACTTTATCCTTCAAAAAGTGATACCGGATTGCAATATGTTTGGTGCGGGAATGCATAACCGGATTCTTTGAGATGTTAATTGCACTGGTATTATCACATTTAATTGAAATTGGCTCTTTGAAATTAATACCCAGATCTTTCAGTGTTTGTCTCATCCATAAAATCTATGTACAACTTGTTGTTGTTGCAATGTATTCTGCTTCTGCTATGGATAGAGAGACTGATTCTTGTTTCTTGCTGTGCCATGCTACCAACCTGTCTCCAAGATAGAATGCACCACCATCGGTACTCTTTTCGTCATCTATACATCCTGCCCAATCTGCATCCGAATATGCAATCAGAGTGAAGTCTTTTCCTTTTGGATACCATAACCCATACTCCATAGTACCCTTGAGGTACCTAAAAATTCTCTTCACAACTGTCACATGAGTTTCTTTTGGACTAGCCTAAAATCTTGCAACCATGCAAACTGCTTGTAATATATCTGGTCTTGTGGCTGTTAAATACAGCAGGCTTCCAATCATGGATCTGTACATGGTCTGATCTACATCTGGAGAAATGTCATCCTTGCTCAATTTGCAACCTGTTGTCATGGGAGTGCTTACAGGTTTACTATCCTCCATTGTGAACTTTTTCAGCATTTCTTTCACATATTTAACTTGAGAAATAAAAATCCCCTTTTCACTTTGGTTAACTTGCAGTCCGAGGAAATATGAAAGTTCACCAATCATAGACATTTCAAATTCTTTTTGCATTTTATTTGCTATGTCTGTACATGACTCATTATTGTTGCTGCCAAAAATTATATCATCAACATAAACAACAAGGACAATAAGTTGGCCATTGTCAGTTTTGACATACAAGTTACTATCCACCATACCTTTCTTGAACCCTTGTTCAGTGAGATAGTTGTCAAGTCTTGCATACCATGCTCCGGGTGCTTGTTTCAAGCCATACAAAGCTTTCTTTAACTTGCAAACAAAGTTGGGATTATCACCGAGTTGAAAACCATCTGGCTGTTCAATATATACTTCTTCCTCAAGATTTCCATTCAAAAATGCTGATTTCACATCCATCTGATAAACTTTGAAATTCCTATGGACTGCTAAAGCCAGAAACATTCTTATTGCCTCAAGTCTAGCCACTGGTGCAAAAGTTTCCTCAAAATCAATACCTTCAACTTGAGCATAGCCTTTACAGACCAATCTTGCTTTATTCCTTACAACCTGTCCGTCTTCATTCAATTTGTTTCTAAAAATCCATTTAGTATCGATTATGTTTTTACTTACAGGCCGTGGTACTAACTCCCAGGTTTTGTTTCTCTCAATCTGGTCTAGTTCTTCATTTATTGCCTTCATCCAACCTACATCTATGCTTGCTTCAGCAATATTCTTGGGCTCAATGCTGGATAACAGGGAGTAGTTACTTACTACTCTTCTTCTTGTCTTAACACCAACTGTGGGGTCCCCTATAATTTGTTCTCTCGGGATGATTTTTCTGCCAGCTTCCAGTTTTAAATTTATTGTTTTCTTCTACTTCGAATCAATACTTAAATTATCTGGGTCAATTTTCTGATTCTCTTCTAATTCCTTTTCTTCATCTCCTTCAATAACATCTTCATAAATAGGGTAGTTATTTTCACAACTGACAACTTGTTTCCTATCTTCATCAAATTTAACATCAGCACTGTCTACAATTTTCTTTAGCCTTTTATTGTAGCATTTGTAAGCTTTGCTTTTTGATGAATAGCCAACAAAAATACCTTCATCAGCTCTATCTTCAAATTTACCAAGATTATCTTCTGTTCTTTTAATGTAACACTTGTTGCCAAAGACTTTGAAGTATTTTGTTGTTGCCTTCTTGCCGAACCAAAGCTCATAAGGGGTTTTGCTTTCATGAGTCCTCAACATGCACCGATTTTGGATGTAAACTGCATTATGGACTGCCTCTTTCCAAAATCTGTCTACAATTTTGCTTTCAATTAACATTGTCCGTGCCATTTCCTGTATAGTTCTATTCTTTCTCTCAACAACACCATTCTGCTGAGGTGTCCTTGCTACTGAAAACTGTCTTCTGATCCCATATTTTTGATAGTATTTTGCAAACTCTTCTGAGATGAACTCTCCTCCTCTATCTGATCTTAAGCATTTGATCCTCTTTCCTGTTTCATTCTCAACTTGGTTTTTGAAAGCCTTGAACATTTCAAAAGCATCATATTTTTGCTTTAAAAAGAATATCCAGGTCATTCTGGAATAGTCATCTATGCAAAGCATAAAGTATTTATCACCATTTATACTTTGAGTTCTCATGGGTCCACATAAATCAGTATGAATTAGTTCTAAGGGTTTGCTGGTAAAGTACTCCTTTGATTTAAATGTGGCTCTAGTTTGCTTTCCCTTTTGACAAGAAGCACAAATACTATTTAGTGGTTTGCCAATGGAAGGTATATCTCTTACAGCCTTTTTTGAACTTATTTTAACCAAATTGTCAAAGCTGATATGACTGAGCCTTTTGTGCCACAACCAATTTTCATCTTCTTGTCCAATCAAGCAAGCTCCTTCTGAGGTCTCTCAGAGAGTATACAGATTTCCATAAGTCCTTGATCCGGTAGCAATTAACTTCCCACTATTAGCTTTTCTCACTTCACAGCCCTGCTTCTTAAAAACTACTTCATGACCTTTGTCACAGATTTGACTTACACTGAGCAGGTTATGCTTTAGACCAATTACAAATAAGACTTCTTTAGATTTGATCTTTCCATCACTGATCTTGATAGATCCTTTGCCAACTATCTTTGCTCCATCATTATTTCCAAATTTCATAGAACCACCTTCATAATTCTGTAACTTCTCAAATTTTTGCTTGTCACCTGTCATGTGACTAGAGCATCCACTGTCAAGTATCCATGGTGCTGATTTGTTCTGTGCTTTAAAAGCAGTCTGGACAATCAAAGATTCTTTTTCTTTCCATTCAGGTTTGATAGCAGATTTAGCAACTTGTTTTGCCTTTCCCCTTTCATTAGCATCGTGCCTGTTTTTCAAAAAATTTCTTGTTTTGTTTCAACCCATTCGGTTGAGATTTTCTACCTCGAATAATTATTTGCTGCAAAAGTGCTTCTACAGTTTCTTGCAATATGTCCAAAATTATGACAGTTATAACATTCAACTGCATAATTCATTAATGGAGAAAAAACATTTCTACTAGAGAAATTCCTTTGAGCTACCTTATACCTGCAATCTGAAATCTTATGACCATAAGCATTGCATTTAAAACAAAAACCAGAAAAGGAATGATTAAACATGGGTACAGGTCTTTGCCAGTTTGAAGTAGGAGCCATGAATCTTCTCCTTCTAGGATGTGTGACTTTTGTGAATCCATCTTTGTCAGTACTCTTCTTGAGTCTGGCATTATTGCTTTCTTTGGCCTGAATTGTTTTTTCATGATCAACCTTGATCTTTTCTTCTTTCTTTATGGGTTCTACTTTTAAGGTCTGTGAACCCTTTGATGATTCTCCTTCATCGAAGCCCAAACCAAATTTGATGCCAGAAGGCCTTTGGTTATTTAAAATTTTTTCCAGCTTTACAGTACTTTCTTAAAACTTATGATAACAGCTCAATTTCTTATTCATATCCTCTAGCTGCATCCTTAACTTAACAATTTCTTCTTCTAGCTTGTTGCATTCAACTGTCTTTACAGTTAATTGTTCATCAAGAACTTCAAACATTTTCTTGAATTCATTTGTCTGAACTTTCAAGTAGTTTATTATTTCATTGGCATCTTCAAGCTTTCTTGAAACCTTTTTAATATTTTTCCTTTCTATGCTCAGTTCTTTAAGAGCAGCAACTAACTCACCTTCTAGATAAACTTCAGCCTCATCCTCAGGTACTTCATTACATTCCAATTTTTCCTCTGTTATTCTTTCTTCAAAAGCCATGAACAGAGCTTCACCTACTTCTTCTTCAGAATCCTCATCGAAGTAGTCTTCAAAAGAGCTGACATTCTTGGATATGAAGCTTTTCTTCTTGGAGTTGCTTTTTTTGAACTGTGGTTTCTTCTTCCAGTCACTTCTTTCTTGGTGTGTCCCTTCATCATTTTTATTTTTCTCATTCATTGGACATTTAGCAGCAAAGTTCCCAACTCCTCCATAGTTGAAGCATTTAAACGGTAACTTACCTCTGTACTTTCCTTTTCCATTTATTAGTTTCCTAACAAAGTTTGCTTATGTTTCATCTAAAGACTCTTCTTCTGCAAATTCTTGATTAGCTTTTATATTCTTGTGTGCTTTAAAAGCAGCTTCTTTGTCAGAGGGCTTAGTTTGCCCTATTCTCATTTCATATGCAGTTAAAGAACCATGCATTTCATCCAAGCTAAAAGAATTTAAATCTTTAGCTTCTTCTATAGCAAACACTTTAGAATCAAATCTTTTATGAAGAGTTCTTAATACCTTTTTCACGATGACTAAATCTTCTATTTTCTCACCGAGTCCTCTAATTGCATTAATAATTGCATTGACTCTCAGCATATAGGCCTCTATGTTCTCATCATCATTCATTTTTAAAGCCTCGAACTGAGCTCTATGAGTTTGAAGCTTGGCTTCCTTGATCTTGCTGTCTCCTTCATGAATGCTCTACAGTTTTTTCCACATGTCTTTTGCTATTTTACAGCTCATGATTCTTATCAGTTCACTATCAACTAACCCACACATTATAGCATTCTTTGCCTTGGAGTTATTCTCAAACTTTTTTTTCTCTACAGCATCAGATGGGGGAGTAGAGGATATTATGTACCCTCTTTCAACTGACTCTCAAATGTCATATCCCAAAGCACATAGATAAGTCTGCATCCTGAGTCTCCAGAAAGAGTAATTAGTTCCATCGAACAAAGGAGCTTTGTTAGATGAAAATCCTTCACCACCGGCCATTGTGAATCTTCCAAGATCACCTTAGCTGATTAAGCTAGAACAGGAACCTTGCTCTGATACCAATTGATATTCTCACAAAGACACTGAGAGGGGGGGTGAATCAGTGTAGCAATTTAAAATACAGATCTACAGCACTTTCAAACTTAAGCAGAGAGAACTTAAAACAGATACAGCAAATAAACAAGAGAGCAAACCACAACACAAGATTTACCAAGGTTCATTAGATTTGGCTACTCCTCAAAAATTAGACTGCTTGGACACCCATCCAAATCCAGCCTTTACAAAGCACCAACTTTACAAAATAATTTATCTGCACCAACATAAAGGAGCACCAACCCCCTAATACCAAGCACCAACTTGGACTTCAGATTTGAACAATTTTTATGACATAAAAATGCCTTCTCTATCACAAGACCCTCACTGGTCTAAATCCTTTATAATAAACACTTCATATTCTTAAAGCTCTGCTATTCTTTCTTACAGCACTCTGTTTTGTACTTTTATAGCACTGACTTCTGTACTTTTATAGCACACTGCTATGTACTTTTACAGCACACTGTTCTATACTTTTACAGCACTCAGCTCTCTGTATTTTCTCTGCAATATACTCTCTACACTTTTCACAGCACAAAGCTCTCTATTCACTTTTCACAGCACAGTATTCTGTACTTTTATAGAACTTTGTTATGTACTGTTACAGAACTTTTACAGAACTTTATTCTGTACTTTTACAGCACACTGTTCTATACTTTTACAGAACTGCTCTCTGTATTTAATCTGCACAAAACACTTTGTATTTTCTCTGCAAAATACTCTGTATTTTTCTCTACAAAATACACTCTCTGTCCTCTTCTCAGCAAAATATTCTCTCTTGATTAATTAGCTTTTACAGCACCTTTTTACTTTTATCCGGCAAGTCACAATACTCTTGCCACGTGTAGAGCTCAACCCTAACCCTAACTTTATGTGCACGTAAAGCATTCTTACAGCACAGCATACTGCGTTGTTAATAGCCTTAAAAGCTTACTTGTGTCTCTGAGCGACTTATCTGTCCACTTTACTGCTTTAACAGCTTTTTCGGCTCTTTGTAAGTAAATTCGATGTTCTGACAGATTTATCTTTCTATTTACAGCTCTGACTGTCTTACCTGCCTTTTTATGGCTCTGTCAAACCTTACATGCGTATTTACAGTTCTGACAGCCAAACCTACTTCTCTGACAGCAGAACTGTCGCTCTGACATTTTCTCTCTCCTCCCATGAAAACTCGACACCCGCGAAAATGGAACATGTCACGAAATCGCGACAACATTTTCTCTCTCCTCCCGTGAAAACTCGACATGTCACGAAATCGCGACAATATTTTCTCTCTCCTCTTTCCTTCGCTTTCGCCCGTGAAAATGGAACATGTCGCGAAATCGTGACATCATTTTCTCTCTCCTCCAGCGAAAACTTGACATGTCGCGAAATCGTGACAGTTTTTCCACTTAGCTTCTTTGCCTCCAACATGTCACGAAATCGCGACACATTTTCTCTCTCCTCAACGAAAACTCGACATGTCGCGAAATCGCGACAGTTTTTCTGCATTTTCTCTCTCCTTGTTTTTGTCGCGATATCGCGACACATTTTCTCTCTCCTCAATGAAAACTCGACATGTCACGAAATCGTGACAGTTTTTCCACATTTTCTCTCTCCTCGTTTTTGTCGCGATATCGCGACACATTTTCTCTCTCCTCAGTGAAAACTCGACATGTCATGAAATCGCGACAGTTTTTCCGCATTTTCTCTCCTCGTTTTTGTCGCGATATCGCGACAGTTTTTTTACTTGTCTTTTTCTTTGATTTTTCTGATTTTTTTGAATCTGGGCCACTTCTGTCTTTTTGGAAATTGACTGTACCTATTCTGACTAACCTCTGAACATCTGTCCACTGCATCAACAATTGATCTAACTGTTTGAGTTGACAACAATGACAATATTGTTTATGCACATTGCTCAACACTTATGTCAAAGTGATAGTTGCTAGTCAATTTGGATGAAAAATAATGAAAATTTGAAGTTTTTACAAAAGCATTGCAAGGGAGTAGAAGCATCATCGGTGTTATCACTCAAGTCCTAACACTTTTTTTTTTGGATCAATATATGCTATTTTTAGATGATCAAATTGATTTGGATGTTTGATTGGTTAACAAATGAAGATGTTGGTAAGTTTGGAGACTTTGACTGTCTTCAAAATTGGGTGTCTACAATATGTATACATTAGATGGGATGGAAAACTTGTGAAGTTGTCACATTTATTTCTATACTAGATGACTTGACCTAGAGGTGACTTACAATTATTCTAAAAAATATTTGAAAATCCAAGTTTAAAAATAGAAATTCCACCCACATGGAGCATTTAGACCTAGACAATCCCACAGGGTGGGACTTGGATAATCAAGATTGTAAATAACAAACTTTACCTTACATAATATGTATTGTATATTTAGGGATTGCCTATGAAACCTCTGAATAAAATGGATAGGATATGTAGCATGTTTTAAGATGCATAACAACTTCTACTACCCACCTTGGCTTTCCTAGTTCACTTTGACTGATTTCAAGAACTCATGCTCCACAACAACCTCCTTAAGATAGAGGTAAATGATACATTTTCTCTAATAATAAACAATTAAACTTGACATGTCATCAAGAAGGAATTATAAGTATTTACCTAGCATTGAGTTTCTCTAATAAGAGAATCCACTAATGACCTATTTTGTGAGCATGTGTTTGACTTCCTCTCTTTCACCATTAGGTGTAATATATAAATATTTTATAATATTTTGTTTGGAACTAAAGCTTTACCTCCTACCTATGAAGGACATTTCAAGAGAGAAAATTTGTCATGGTTTGGATAGACATGTTGGATAATTGATCTCTATAAAATAGGGATTGACTATGGAGATAATAATACAGAGTCAAGAAGTGACCCAAAAGTGAGAATACAAAAATTTGAGTATTGTGAGGGTTTGATGAAGTAAACAATAGCATAATGGAAAACTACTTAGAAATTACATTAAGCATAATATGCTATAAATAAATCACCTATAAATACTTTTATGAGAAGTATTTTTATACTACATATGATCCTTAAATATTTTGTAACAATTGTTTGCAATTAATTTTCTTTGTATTTTGGAAGTTGTAAGAATTGGTATTTATTCATGTATAGTGTAATTTTCTAGTTATTATTTTTTTCTATATAGGATGACCTCACAATGATTAGTCTTTCTTCTATACGTAGGCATTTTTTATAACATGTAAACAACTTTCTTAATTTACCAATCATTCTTATAATACTTACATGTTTAATTGAAAGTAATAGGAATACTAACAATAATTAAAATTAAACACAAGATTGATCATAATGTTTTTTTATAATAATCAAAATGCTTTAAAATATTACTCATACATTTGTTTTTTGTCATAACCAATGTCATGCAAGCTTTTGGATTCACTAGGTTTATTAAAGTTGGGACTCGAGTAATGACTAGGAAATACATATTTTGTCCATAGGTGGAGTTGAAATGGTCCATGTTTAATGATATTCTAATTGCAACCTATTTCATCCATTGCTTTTGGTAAGTTGCATTGAAATAAAATAATTTTAATTATGTCCATAAGACCAAAATAGTCTATGGAACTAAGATCTTTAATACAAGATGGGTTATGGTGTACAACCCTACTCCCTTTTGAATTCAAAACTTGGACCTCCCATTCAGAGTTCCAAAGTTTAACAACATCCAAGAAAGAAAATTGTTCAAAAAATTCAAAAAAACTCAATAAGCTCTTATCATCTTGTGGAGTGTGTTTTTTTGTTGTTGATTTTGATGAAAATTTTCCTTATTTTTTCTATTCTTAAATATTCAAAATATTCCACTAGTGAGTTTACTTTAGAGTGTCCTCATATGCAATATTGATGTCCTTGTAGGCTTCACATTCCATGAAAAAAGGTTTTTCAGTCTCTACTACTATTCTGCAAAAGACACATTCATTCTAATTATGCCTCCTGAGGAATTATCCATCTCCCAATTTTGTATTTGAGATGGTGTGAATTAGATCTTAGTCAAGCTATAAGCATTTATTCCTTTCATTTCATATTTGCATCTATGTACTTCTTTTGGTTCACAATTTTGGTTCAACTTCTTGATGTATAATTGTTTTTTCCTTCCCAAATTTTCAGTACACATGACAAGTCTAAATTTATCTCTCGCATACCATTTAAGTTCTTTGTTGGAGTTTGGGACCTCATGACATTTAATGCTCCATTTTTCCATCCATTTATTGCTTTGTTTCATCCATGTTTCTTTTATTCTATTTAATATTTCTTTGATTACATGTTTTGGCAACCTGCTATCTTCCATTCTTTATATTTTTCTTAGGTACGTCAACAGCTTTATCATAACTTTTACTTCTAGTGGAAAATTCTTTGTTTCAACAAGTAATTAGTCACTTTTAAATCCTTTCTATTTGTGTCCATTTAAAATTTAATGTATTACTAGCCCGCACCTCACACCCATATAGCACCATTAGAATAACTAATAACCCAAAAAAGGATCCTAATAGTTTTCCAATCCCATAAATTTATTTTTTTGCCCCTATTTAGTAATGAAGGGAGTGCCTTCCATCCTCCTCGTATTCGTTGCATCCTGTATATTCCCCAATTGAGTTTTCTTTGAAAATATAAGCCAAGGTATTTGTATTCTATTACTACCTCTAAAGGATTTCCTTCAAATAAATTATATGACTATTTGTGCTCTCTCCGATTAGAGAAGACTATAATTTTAGTCTTGCTAGTGTTTACATACATCACAATTTCTTTACAAAAATGCTCTAAAGCTTTTATATATTCTTTTAAATTTTCAAGTGTCTTGCATATCAAGATGAGCTCATCAACATAGTTAAGAAGTTTTACTACATAATTAGCCAATTATATTCCCTCTTCTCCTATATGTTCTACCCATTCCTCTAATTTGTCGATGTAAAAGTCAAATAAAGTATGTAACAATGGACAACTATGTTTCACTTTGATATCACTCCCAAAACACTCTAATAGTCCTTGAGTTCTAATGTTTGCGAGCACTTGCTCATAAAATTATGTACAACTACTTTGTAGTTGGTTGATATGTCAATTCCTTCCATTGTTTTCCATAATTTATTTCTAGGTGATATGTCAAAAACCTTTTTAAAATCTACAAACAACAATAAACTTCTCATTTTTCATTCCATATCCTCTCTATTAGGTGGTGCCTTAAAGTAATGCAGTGATCTATTATCAAATACTTTGGTCTAAACCCTGCTTGTCTTATTGCCCTTTTTCCTTGATTTTTTACCCATTGACTAATTTTGCTTTCTACTATACTACCAAACAGTATTACAAAAAAGAAAATTAATCATGATGGTATAATGATTTAAATGAGTGTTGGTATATTCATTTTTATGCAATGGTATAACTAAGTTAGTTATCCATCCTAGTGGAAAGCCTCCTTTAATAATACCATTAAAATTACTTTAAATATGTGATGCTAAGATATCAACCTTGTCAACCCTATGCCTTCCTATCATTGAAGGCTTGCCTTCAAAAAGCTTTTTAGACTCCTAACATAGGCATTTATTTATTTATTTATTTTATGTCAGGCATCCCAATCATATATCATTAAACTCTCATCCAAGATAACCAAATTCAAATAAGGGAAAAGTGGAAAAGGTAGCCCAATACCCTTTATATGGTTTGCTAAACTCTCATCCAAGATACCAAAATTTGAATCAAGGAAAAGTGGAAAAAATGGTCCAATACCCTTTATCTAGATTCTCATCCAAAATACCAAAATTTGAATCACAAAAAGTGAAAAAGGTGGTCCAATACCCTCTGTGGGGTTTGCTGGATTTGAATGATATCTCAAATTTTATACCGCACTAGGTGTGGGACCAGCAAGTTGCCTCACACGCCTTTCGTGTGTGTCATCCACTCGGCCCTTCTAGAATACATCAATTGCTTTTGACTCCTTCCGAGTTGCGTGTAAGCCTGTATCTCTTTTTAAGTCAGCATGTTTGTTTTTTTGTTCTTCATCTTCCTATGGTAGAAAAAGTATTCGGCTGAACATGTCAGCATGACTGTTTCCTTCACTGACCTGGTAAAGATATGGCCATCTATGAATACCATTGAACAGCAAATAAGTTTTGCAGATGCATTTGTTTTTTTTCCAATACATTCATAGCTCTACATCTCTCATAAGAAGACGAAGAATTGTCGAGGTTTACGAAAAAGATAAAGGTAAATAAGCACATCATGTGTCCAATGCGAATAATTCTGATATTCCTGTCTGCAAGTCTGGCCGGGTTCTTGGCATGGAAGAACCTGTCGTCGTCCTCCAAGGCCACAATTTTTGAAGACGAAGGCGAGGCAAACGATGAATCCTCGATCGATAATAAGCCCTCTTGCGATTTCAGTATGAAAATGGTATGCATGGATTCATTTTGAGAGATTTCTGTTATTGTTTTTATAGTTGTGGTTGGATGCACTTAACATTGGATGCTCTTTCAGGTCTGTGAGAAGCTTGTAGTGTGTTTTTGGACGATGGTGGATATGGGCAGTGGAAGATATCTGTGGCGCCACATGGTGGAGTCCAAACCTGACTCCATTGTGAAGAAAATATAATGTGGGGTATACGAGACTTCAGGATTCTGATGAGTTCTTCCTGCTATGTACTTAAACGTCTTCACTAGCCATGTCCTCTGTTGACACTGATGAAATTGTCAAATATTATAATTCAGCTAAATGCTTCATGTTTGAATATTGACCCTGTCGTGCCACACAAAAATCATGGTTAGCTCTGAGATTATGCACTTTGGATTCCCAAATTTCAGAAATATAGATAGATGGTTTAATTTTTAAGGTTAAATATTAAAAAGAAACCCTTTTAAATTTTTTTAATAGTGTAAAATAAAATATTTTTATTTTTTATTTTATTAAATTTGGTAATTGTGATTTTTTATTCATGCTATGTGACATTATGGTTCTTAATTTTACAACCTCTAACCATGGAAAATGCTAAAATTTGAATATTATTTTTTATAATATTAATGATTAATGGACAAGATAAGCTAAAATTTTAAATGTTACAAAAATCAATGATTTAAGTATAAATAATTGTTTTATCACTAGAAAGCAAATGTGAACAAAGTTTCTTTATTTTTTATTTTAGATCATTGGAGAAATTCAAAAAATGAAGGATTCTTATAAGGAAAATCTTGGTAGTAAGGAAGGAAATTTATTTATGGATGTTTTAAAGAGAAATAAGATTGTTATAGTTGGAAGTAAAGATACCTTAGCTTAGAACAAGAGGAAGAACGAATCTATGGTAATCCTTATTAAAGTAGCAATTTTTTTTCCAAAGGTGATTATCAAGAATGAAATTAACAAACATGATACAATGATTCTTAAACTTAGACTGTGTTTATCGAGCTATAAGCATTTATTTCTTTCATTTGATATTTGCATCTATGTACTTCTTTTGACGATGTTCACAATTTTGGTTCAACTTCTTGATGTATACTAGTTTTTTCCTTCCTAAATTTTCAGTACACATGACAAGTCTAAATTTTTCTCTCGCATACCATTTAAGTTCTTTGTTGGATTTTGGGATCTAATGGCAACATGCTATCTTCCATTCTTTGTATTTTCCTTAGATACCTCAATAGCTTTATCATAACTTTTGTTTTTAGTGGAAAAATCCCTATTTCAACAAGTAATTAATCACTTTTGAATTCTTTCTATTTGTGTCCATTTAAAATTTGATGTATTACTAGCCCGCACCTCACACCCGTATAGTACCATTGGAATAACTAATAACCCAAAAAATAACCCTAATGGTTTGTCAATCTCATAACTTTGCTTTTTTGCCCCTATTTAGTAATGAGGAGAGTGCCTTCCATCCTTCTCGTATTCGTTTCATCTTGTATATTTCCCAATTGAGTTTTCTTTGAAAATCTAAGCCAAGATATTTGTATATAGTTACTACCTCTAAAGGATTTCCTTCAAATAAATTATATGGCTATTTGTGTTCTCTTGGATTAGAGAAGACTATAATTTTAGTCTTGCTAATGTTTATATGCATCACAATTTCTTTACAAAAATGCTCTAAATATTTTAGATGTTATTTTAAACTTTTAAGTGTCTTGCATATCAAGATAAGCTCATCAGCATAGTTAAGAAGTTTGACTACATAATTAGCCAATTGTATTCCCTCTTCTCCCATCCTTTCTACCCATTCCTCTAATTTGTCAATGTAAACGCCAAATAAAGTATGTAACAATGGACAACTCTGTTTCACTTCGATATCACTCCCAAAACACTCTAATAGTCCTTGAATTCTAATTTTTACGACCACTTGCTCATAAAGTTATGTACAACTGCTCTATAGTTGGTTGGTATGTCAATTCCTTCCATTATTTTCCATCATTTATCTCTAGGTACTCTGTCAAAAGCCTTTATAAAGTCTACAAACATTAATGAACTTGTCATTTTCCATTCCATGTCCTCTTTATTAGGTACCTTAAAGTAAATGTAATGATCTATTATCGAATACTTTGGTCTAAACCCTGCTTGTCTTATTGCCCTCTTTCTTTGATTTCTACCCATTGATTAATTTTAATTTCTACTATACTATCAAACAATATTACAAAAAAAAGATTAATCAAGATGATATAGTGATTTGAATGAGTTTTGGTATCTTCATTTTTATGCAATGATTCATTTCTATGTAATGATATAACTAAGTTAATTATCCATTCCAGTGGAAAGCCTCCTAAAATAATACCACTAAAAATACTTTAAATATGTGATACTAAGATGTCAACCTTGTCAACTCTATGCCTTCTTATCATTGAAGGCTTGACCTTAAAAAGCATTTAAGACTCTCCACATAGGTATTTATTTATTTTAAATCATATATCCTCAATCATATATCGTTAACTCTCATCCTCAATCATATAAAAGCATTTAGCAAATTTTTTACCAAAGGTGATTATCAAGAATGAAATGAACAAACATGATACAATGATTCTTAAACTTAGACTGTGTTTATCGAGCTATAAGCATGTATTTCTTTCATTTGATATTTGCATCTATGTACTTTTCACGATGTTCACAATTTTGGTTCAACTTCTTGATGTATACTAGTTTTTTCCTTCCTAAATTTTCAGTACACATGACAAGTCTAAATTTTTCTCTCGCACCTCACACCCGTATAGTACCATTGGAATAACTAATAACCCAAAAAATAACCCTAATGGTTTGTCAATCCCATAACTTTGCTTTTTTGCCCCTATTTAGTAATGAGGAGAGTGCCTTCCATCTTTCTCGTATTCGTTTCATCTTGTATATTTCCCAATTGAGTTTTCTTTGAAAATCTAAGCCAAGATATTTGTATATAGTTACTACCTCTAAAGGATTTCCTTCAAATAAATTATATGGCTATTTGTGTTCTCTTGGATTAGAGAAGACTATAATTTTAGTCTTGCTAATGTTTATATGCATCACAATTTCTTTACAAAAATGCTCTAAATATTTTAGATGTTATTTTAAAATTTTAAGTGTCTTGCATATCAAGATAAGCTCATCAGCATAGTTAAGAAGTTTGACTACATAATTAGCCAATTGTATTCCCTCTTCTCCCATCCTTTCTACCCATTCCTCTAATTTGTCAATGTAAACGCCAAATAAAGTATGTAATAATGGACAACTCTGTTTCACTTCAATATCACTCCCAAAACACTCTAATAGTCCTTGAATTCTAATTTTTACGACCACTTGCTCATAAAGTTATGTACAACTGCTCTATAGTTGGTTGGTATGTCAATTCCTTCCATTATTTTCCATCATTTATCTCTAGGTACTTTGTCAAAAGCCTTTATAAAGTCTACAAACATTAATGAACTTGTCATTTTCCATTCCATGTCCTCTTTATTAGGTACCTTAAAATAAATGTAATGATCTATTATCAAATACTTTGGTCTAAACCCTGCTTGTCTTATTGCCCTCTTTCTTAGATTTCTACCCATTGATTAATTTTAATTTCTACTATACTGTCAAACAATATTACAAAAAAAAAGATTAATCAAAGATGATATAGTGATTTGAACGAGTGTTGTTGATATCTTCATTTTTATGCAATGATTCATTTCTATGTAATGATATAACTAAGTTAATTATCCATTCCAGTGGAAAGCCTCCTAAAATAATACCACTAAAAATACTTCAAATATGTGATACTAAGATGTCAACCTTGTCAACCCTATGTCTTCTTATCATTGAAGGCTTGACTTCAAAAAGCATTTAAGACTCTCCACATAGGTATTTATTTATTTTATATCAGAACACCTCAATCATATATCCTCAATCATATATCGTTAACTCTCATCCAAAATACCCAAATTCGAATCACGGAAAAATAATTCTTCTTATGCCCTAGAAAAGGTGGCCCCATCTAGAGGTGACCCAATACCTTTGTAGTGTTTGCTAGATAAAGGTGGCCCAGATACCCTTTGCTAGATAAAGGTGGCCCCAATACCCTTTGTAGTGTTTGCTAGATTTGAATGATATCTCACAATTTATATCCCACTAAGTGTGGGACCCGCAAGTTGGCTCACACGCCTTGTGTGTGTCTCACCCACTCAGCCCTTCTAGAACACATCAATTGCTTTTGACTCCTTCCGAGTTGCGTGTAAGCGTGTATCTCTTTTTAACCACCAAAAATACTAGTCAGCATGTTTGTCTTTTTTATTCTTCATCTTCCTATGGAAGAAAAAGTATTCGGCTAAACATGTCAGCATGACTTTCCTTCACTGACCTGGTAAAGATATGGCCATCTATGAATACCATTGAACAGCAAATAAGTTTTGCAGATGCATTTGTTTTTTTTCCAATACATTCATAGCTCTACATCTCTCATAAGAAGAAGAAGAATTGTTGAGGTTTACGAAAAAGATAAAGGTAAATAAGCACATCATGTGTCCAATGCGAATAATTCTGATATTCCTGTCTGCAAGTCTGGCCGGGTTCTTGGCATGGAAGAACCTGTCATCGTCATCCAAGGCCACAATTTTTGAAGACGAAGGCGAGGCAAACGATGAATCCTCCATCGATAATAAGCCCTCTTGTGATTTCAGTATGAAAATGGTATGCATGGATTCATTTTGAGAGATTTCTGTTATTGTTTTTATATTTGTGGTTGGATGCACTTAACATTGGATGCTCTTTCAGGTCTGTGAGAAGCTTGTAGTGTGTTTTTGGACGATGGTGGATATGGGCAGTGGAAGATATCTGTGGCGCCACATGGTGGAGTCCAGACCTGACTCCATTGTGAAGAAAATATAATGTGGGGTATACAAGACTGCAGGATTCTGATGAGTTCTTCCTTGCTATGTACTTAAACGTCTTCACTAGCCATGGCCTCTGTCCACACTGTGATGAAATTGTCAAATATTATAATTCAGCTAAATGCTTCATGTTTGCATATTGACCCTGTCGTGCCACACATAATTCATGGTTGGCTCTTAGAATATGCATTTTGGATTCCCAAATTTTAAAAATATAGATAGATAGATGGTTTAATTTATAAGGTTATAGGTTACTAGTCTAGATATATGGGTGAAATAGTTAAGAAAAGTTTTATAAGTTTATATAAAAAAAATTGTAAAATAAAATATTTTTATTTTTTATTTTATTAAACTTGGTAATTGTGATTTTTTATTCATGTTATATTTTGGTTCTTAATTTTACAACCTCCAACCATTGAAAAAGCTAAAATTTGAATATTATTTTTTATAATATTTATTACTAATGGACAAGATAAGCTAAAATCTTATTTGTTAGAGAAATCAATGATTTAAGTATAAATAATTGTTTTTTAGTTTTTTATAATATTTATGACTAATGGACAAGATAAGCTAATATCTTATTTGTTGAAGAAATCAATGATTTAAGTATAAATAATTGTTTTACTACTAGAAAATAAATGTGAGCAAAGCCTTATTTTTTTTTATTTTAGATCAATGGAGAAATTCAAAATAAGGATTCTTATAATGAAAATCTGGTTACCAAGGAAGGAAAGTTATTTATGGATGCTTTGACGAGAAATAAGATCGTTATAGTTAGAATTAAAGATACCTTAGCTTAGAACAAGAGGAAGAACGAATCTATGGTAATCCTTATTAAAATAGCAAAATTTTTACAAAAGGTGATTATCAAGAATGAGATAAACAAACATGATACAATGATTCTTAAAATTAGACTGTGCTCATCAAGCTATAAGGATTTATTCCTTTCATTTGATATTTACATCTACGTACTTCTTTTGATTGTGTTCACAATTTTGGTTCTGAAAACACGAGATTCCGGAAACAAAAAGGAAATACTAAACAAAATTGTATTAAAAGGAAAGAACACAAATGAATGAACACAAGATATAAAAGCAATATAAACTATGGCCCTTTTTTTATTGATATTCTTTTCAATTCGTGTTACAATGCGTCTCCTTCCTTTTTAGGGGATAGGAGCGTTAGATATTGATCTCTACAACTCGTTTCAGAATTCCTTCTTCCGCGTGCCCACATATAAGATGGGCGAACCAAAACGTTGTCGCCGCTTGCGTTGGTACAGGTCGATTCCTCGCTGCTCCTCCAATGCTGCAAATCTGCGTTCAAAGAAACAAACAAAGAATCAAAGCACTTTGTGTATGAAAAATAAAAGATAAATCTAACTATGGCTAAAATGAATCTAAATGAACTGAAAACTTGATAAAAGCATAAACATGAAACTAGCTAAAAAACTACAAAAGCAATAAAGCGGGAGGGGGTGCCCGAAGGCAAACCACCCGCGGGTGAAACTTTGCTCCGACACCAATCCGCTTAGAATTGGTCCGAAACCTGATGTGATGTGTTGTCGGCAAATTGGTAGGATATTGTGGTCAAAAGAATGGGGTGTTGGTTCTTGATTCGTGCCTTCAAAAGTCACCCAATAACCTCTCTTTCGATTAAGAGATTATGGATGTTGAAAACACAAATCGCAAGTAAATGAATTAGCAGCACTTCGTCGCTCAAAATGCTTCAGCTCGGTATATCTTTTGGGTGAGGAAACTCACCATTTTATAGACCCGAGGGGTCTCTTTGAATTAACATGCAAAAGTGTTTCTTTGCATGAATGCTTTTTGCCTCAAAGAAAGACTTCTTCTTGATCAAGGGATTCTTAATTGTCTCTGTGCATGTCTTTGTGTGTTTTAGAAAAGCTCACTTGCACTCCCATGCAATGAAGGGATAGCTAAGTGGCAAATCCGAGTTGTCTTAAAAAGCTTACTCTTATTCCCATGCGGTGAAGGGAGAGTTAATTGGTAGATATGAGTTGTCAAAAGAACTCACTCGCACTCCTATGTCATGCAGGGAAAGCTAAGTGGCAGTTCTGAGTTGTTACATGCCGAGATTTGACTTTTTGCCGGTCAAACCTGACATTCGTCCCACCCCGAAGCGAGCGCTGGTAATCGTCCCTGGGTGAGACGAGTATAAGTCAGCACTCGTCTCTGGGTAGGACGAGTAAAACTTTCACTCGTCCCTGGGTAGGACGAGTAAAACAGCACTCGTCCCTTGGTGGGACGAATAAGCAATAAAGTGTCTAAAAAGTGCCAAATTGGTTTCGACTTGCAAAACTGCTGTGTGAGTGGTTAGAACCACTGTTTAACCTCCGAGGGCTGCCCTGGGGGCTGTGTGTGTTAGTGCGATCAGTGCTTGTCGTCACATAATCGGATTGGTGCTGTTTTGGTGTCTACAGATGCCCCTTTTTGGGAAGCGTTGCACATGGTGCGATGCTTGAGCAAAAATATATAACCAAAGCACTAATGATTAGGGTTTCTCAGTAACCTAACCAACTCTTGATGCCCCAAGTATGGAAAGGGCACGCATTCTTGAATCCTTGCTTCGACGAGCTAAGGAACTAAAATCAAGCATTAACCTGGTTCGGTGAGGTATTACTTGAACTTAGACATTGATCAGTCATGAATAGGCAAAGGGCGCAACCTTTTGTCTGTGGGAACCTTGAGTTCATGATTCACGAATGCCAAGTATATGATCAGTTTGTGATGATTGCTTGTTTGCTGCCCCAAGCAGGGGCATGATTGTCTTTTGCAATGATCCTTTGAATGCGTGTCATTTCCCAGACTGGGTATAATGGTGTTGATTGGCAACTAAGTGTGACTACCCCCTCAAGCGACGAATCGATGAGGGAATGACCGACATGAGAAAAGCGACGAGTCGCTTGACCCAAGATGACTTGTGCAAGGGTGCCTTTAGATGGTTTACCGCTAAGCATGCTCGAGCGAGTTCCCGACTGTTTTGACCTTTTTTTTTTTTGTTTTGTTGGCAGTTGTCATTTTTATGTTGTGGTTATTTTCTTTTTTTTTTTTTTTTTAATCGTCCCGGGGGGGACGAGTGCCTGGATGGTACTCGTCCCGGGGTGAGACGAGTGTGTCTTCGACGGTACTCGTCCCGGGGTGGGACGAGCGCGTCGAAAAGCGCTCGTCCCGGTGAAGGACGAGTACCAGCTGACAAAAAGTATAAATATGCGAAAATGACGGTTTTGGCTCATTTGCACTGTTCAGCGATTGCGATTTGGAGCTCTGGGAGGAGGAGGTAGATTTTTGATGCGAAGCGCTGCCGGATCATCCGGCCACCATGAGTGCACAGACCGGGTCGTCGAGCGGCGGAGCCGAGGCGAGACCAGTAAGTGCACTATCTCCTCGATTGTGAATTTGAAAAATGCAAATTTGTTTTTATGGTGTTTTTCTTGTGTTTAAACATGAAACCCTAATTAATTAAATTAAAAGGTAAATGAATGACACCGAATGAAACATGGATGCAAACCGATGGAAACTTAGATGGAAAACCATAGGATAAACCCAAAATGAAACTTAGAGTAACACTTTAGGGTAACCATGGTTAAAAAAATGTTTTTCTATGTGAATGGTAAAACTTAGGTCGAAACCGTAGGTAAACCATGCCCATATTTTTGTGTTATGTTTATGGAATTTTAAAAATGGAAAATGAATGAATTTTTTTTTGGTTGAAATGGTAAACTTAGGTCGAAACCGTAGGTAAACCATGTCGATTTTTTTATTGGTTTTGATGAATTTAAAGATGAATTTTTTTGGTTGAAATGGTAAACTTAGATAAAACCGTAGGTAAACCATGTCAAATTTTTATCATTTTTGATGAAATGAAAGATGATGAATTTTTTTGTTTTGAAATGGTAAACTTAGGTAAAACCGTAGGTAAACCATGTCAAATTTTTATCATTTTTGATGAAATGAAAGATGCAAAATTGATGATTTTTTTGTTTTGAAATGGTAAACTTAGGTAAAACCGTAGGTAAACCATGTCAAATTTTTATCATTTTTGATGAAATTAAAGATGCAAAATTGATGAATTTTTTTGTTTTGAAATGGTAAACTTAGGTAAAACCGTAGGTAAACCATGTCAAATTTTTATCATTTTTGATGAAATTAAAGATGCAAAATTGATGAATTTTTTGTTTTGAAATGGTAAACTTAGGTAAAACCGTAGGTAAACCATGTCAAATTTTTATTTTTTTTGATGAAATTAAAGATGCAAAATTGATGAATTTTTTTGTTTTGAAATGGTAAACTTAGGTAAAACCGTAGGTAAACCATGTCAAATTTTTGTCGTTTTTGATGAAATTAAAGATGCACAATTGAAAAATGGATGAAATTTTTTTTTTTTTTTGGATGTACATGTGAATGAAAGATGTTACTATACAGTTATGCATTTTTGTACATGTGATGGTAATTTGATGCATGTTTTTGATGTTTGTTGTTTTTTTTGTGATGTGCAGGTGGTGAAGAGTCGACATCGAGTACCGACCATTTTTTCTAATGCCCGCGAGGCATTGAGTGATGATGACTGGGAGTGGCTTGATGCCTTAGGGCTCAAGCATGTGGCTCGGTTGGATGCAGTTGTGGCGGACCGGGCGTACCTTACAACACTGATTGGCCTATGGGATGTTCGGACGAACACCTTCCATCTTTCGACGGGGGAGATGACTGTCACCTTGGAGGACGTGTATCGGATTCTTCGGATTTCGATAGACGGAGTTCCCATTCGGACGACACCACGGGGCCAGAGGACGGCGATACTGACGCGGTACTTTGGATATGGAGAGGATGATGATGGGATGACTTCATTGGAGAGGGCGAGCTGGATTGCCACATTGGGGGGATTTTGGTACGATATTGGTATGCGAGGGGAATGTTGGGAGTGAGGCATGCGGTACTCATGAGCCTCATTTCCAACATGCTCCTGCTAGACTCGTCAGGAGCGAGGTTCCCATGGAACCTATTGGAGGTGGTATGGCAGTTAGTGGATTTCCCGGTGACAGCCGGTTATTATGAGATGGGGTCAGACGCTGTTGGCGCAGTTGTATGATGAGCTATACGAGGTCCGCTGTCGGAGGCGGAAGGGGATGGGGTGCAGTTTCTTATTGCAGTGCTGGGCATGGCAGCACATAGCCATAGAGCGACCACGAGGGTTGCCCTGGACTACCCGAGCTGAGATGGTGGACAGGGATATTGGGTATGGTGCTTTATGGTATCGATCAGAGGAGCGGGGGCATAGTCGGCGGTTTGCGGGAGACGTAGACCATTACAGAGATGCATTGGCACGACTGACTCCCGGAGATGTGATATGGCGGCCATATCGGGATTGTCCCGCATGGCCAGAGGCTGATGAGTGGCTTCGACGGGTTCGAAGGGGAAGATGGGTGATTGGTCGGCATGGGATAGAGCGGGAGTACTTCCATTACCTCCGAGTGACGCGACAGTTTGGGGTACGCCAGGGGTTTCCTGGGGAGCCCGTAGCCTACCGGCGTCGGAGTGATGAGAGGACCCTAGCTGCGTCGATCCTCGAGCCATTGGGGGAGGAGTCAGATGTCGTACTAGACATTCCAGACGTAGATGACGTCGGAGTGACTGCGAGTACCGGGGAGTGGTGGACGCTACGGCGGTGGCGAGGTGAGGGGCCATTGGGCGGAGAGGAGGCGGCGGGAGGCGGAGAGGGTGCGGAGGCACCGGGGAGAGGGTTGGGGAGCTCCTACGGATGTGGAGATGGTGGAGGTGGCGGGAGGGAGGAGATGACTTTGGGGAGGAGGAGCGAGTCGGAGATGCGGGATGCTCCAGAGCAAGGCGGCTTGGGGGAGACGAGAGGCGGGGTTGCGCGCGGAGGTAGCGCGTCTGACGGGGTTGCTGCATAGGCGGGATGGAGAGCTTGTCGAGATGACGTAGGAGAGAGATCTCCTGCGGACACAGTTGGCGAGGGGGGGGAGCGCGGGGGCTGCGTCTCACCGGCAGGCAGGGGATACGGATGCTGCACGGGAGAGGGATCTCCTACGGGTGCAGCTAGCATAGCGTGATGATGCCATCTCGTACTACCGTAGGCGGGAGGCAGAGTGGAGGCTACGGGAGGAAGATTGGAGGCGACGGGAGGCAGATTGGGGGCGACGAGAGGCCGCTTGGGGGCGGCATCGATCGGAGATGGAGGGTGAGATTATTCGCCTGGGTGGGCGAATACCAGAGCCTCCGGCCAGTGGCTCGTCATTCAGGACGAGAGACAGCGGGACGGAGCAGTCGGCATCATCCCGTCGTCGGCGGCGAGAGGAGGGAGGAGCGAGCGGTCGGGATGCGAGGGCGAGCAGTCGCCCGAGAGGTCTCAGAGGACGGATACCGCGGGGGGTAGCTCTCGTCGCACCGATCCTGCGTGATCATGGTGGCCGACGCCCTAGGCTGGGGGTTTTTGAGATTTTGGATGGTGGGAGTGAGGTCCGAGGACCGGTGCACTGTAGCCTGCGGGCAATTTTTGTTATATATACAGATGATTCTTTTTGGTGTTTATACTTTTTCCATGATTTATGTTGATGTGCATGTTTTTACATTGATGTATGCATATGCGATTATGAATGCGATGATTCTAATTTGTATGATGTATGCTTATGGAATGAATGAAATGAATTGTTGATGGTTTGTCGATGCACCATAGACTGTACAAGATTTGGATTGGACTTGCTAGAGTAATGAGATTGATTTATGGAATGCTTGTGCATGTGAAAACTTTGTTTTTGGATTTTGTCGAGTTGTTTATGGTGATGTATGGAATGAAATGGATCGGTTGTTTGAAAATGTAGCTAAGCTTTTTTGAGATGCAGATATTTTTAACTAACTAGCCAAGACCATACATTTATCTCGCAAGACTTCTAAACAAGGTCTAAATCCGACTTGAATTGAACCAAGTTATTTCACATCCCTGTGTGTGCAATTGAGTTCATTTATGTGGTATTTGTCGGGGATACCGCCGAGTGCCAGATGGGCTTTCAACCGAACTTGTATCGAGGATCACCTAATTAGCTCCACTAACTCCTTTATTGTATTTAGTTAGATTAATCTGCGATGCTATCTAGGATACCATAAGCTAGCTCATCCACATGCAAACATTGATCTGCACACAAGTTAATGTGACAGATATATCGTCATGCGGGAGGTTTACCACCAGTGACCAATAGGCTATCAACCAAACCGGTACTGAAGCTTGCCTCATGACCTGTCGAAATACTGAGAGTTCTAGGGATTCAAGTTCGACTCCCTTCTTTTCTTCAAGGGTATTGGGATACTTGCTCTTTATAGTGATGAGATCACTGTTTATTTTTGTTTTATTACTGCTTTTTTTTTTTTTTTTTTTTTGAGCAAGGGATTTGAATATGGAGTGACGAGAATCACTATTGTTTGTGCTTTTTGATGTGTGCACTTGTAGGATGTCAAATTTTAGTGTTTTGACGTTTTGCAAATTTTTGATGTTTTTGCAACTTTTGAGAAACTTGGGATTCATGGGGAATTGGGTAGGGAGGATGCTTGTCCTTTTGCCAACTCTCAGCATTCCTAGGGTCAATTGCACAGGGGGATAAGCAAGATAGCCGTTTCGCTTATGGTAACCGGGATTACGGTGCAGGTTTCATCTTTCGTCCACACGACTTAGGAATTATTTTATGTGTGTTAATTTGTGTTGGGATGCTACGTACCAAGGTGGGGTCCAAGTAAAACTTTCCCATGTAAAATCTGCTTAGGCGTGTACAGTTTTTGGCTAGAAATTTAAAGACATCTGAATGACGAAAACCCTATATACATTAGGCGACACTGACGATGCTAAAATAAAAGGGTGATATGCTGGATGTATGTGTTTATGAAAATGGACTTGAGGTGAAAATGATGGAATTGCCAAGTAATGACAGCCTATGGTGCTTTTGACTTGTATGACCTAGCGAAGTATGCAATGTATGGATGCAATGCTTAATGCAACCTATATTTTTGTATTTTGATTTTTATGAGAATGCATGGAATTGAAATGCAAATGTTTTTGTGATTTTGATTGTTTTTTTTTTTTTTTTTATGCATGGAATTGAAATGCAATTGTTTTTGTGATTTTGATTTTTGTTGTTGTTTTTGTTGATTTTTGAATATTTATGTTGACCAAGCATTGATGGTAATGCTTGGAGCTTTTGGGTTGACCAAAGGGTTTATAGATACCTTTGGGGCATTTAGGGTTGACCAAGCGATTATGATAATCCTTGGAGCTTTTTGGGTTGACCAAGCGATTGTGATAATCCTTGGAGCTTTTTGTTGGGCTATGGCTCTCTAGGTGTGGAATGGCCTCAAATGAATGATGTTCAAGGGTTCTGTTTCCTTGATTCCTTCAAGAGAGGCAAGCCGGTATGTTTCGGGTCCTATTTTACTGTCAATGATGTAAGGACCTAACCAGTTTGCTGCAAACTTATCCCGTAGATGGGACGGCAAATTAGAATTCTTTTGGTTCTCTTTTAAGACCAAGTCACCAACCTAAAATTCCCTAAGATGGACTTTCATGTTGTATGCTTTCTTAAGTCGCTCTTGATAGATACGCAAATGCTCGAGAGCATTAACGCGTCGTTCGTCGAGCAACGTCAGTTGATCTAACCGGGCCTGCCGTGCAGTGTCATCATCGATGAACTCTTGCATTGAAATGCGCAGGGAAGGAATTTCCAACTCAAAAGGCATGACTGCCTCGGAGCCATACACCAGTGAAAATGGAGTTGCCCCAGTGGGCGTCCGAATGTTGGTGCGATAAGCCCATAGGGCAAGTGGGATCTGAATGTGCCAGTCTTTATGATTGTCTGCAACTATCTTTTTAAGAATGGCGACTAGCATTTTGTTTGACGCCTCTGCTTGCCCATTTGCCTACGGATAATAGGGTGTCGAAAAGCTATGCTGAATCTTGTACTTTGTGGTCAAAGCACGCACATCTTTATTCTTGAATGGTGTCCCATTATCCGAGACAATTTTGGATGGAATACCAAAACGACATATGATGTTATGCAAAATGAACTCCGCAATGCGGGCTCCCATCGTAGTGGTCAGTGGAATTGCTTCCACCCATTTGGTAAAGTACTCTGTGGCCGTTAAAATGAACGTGTGACGACCAGACGATGCAGGGGAGATCTTTCCAATTAGATCAAAACCCCACTACGAAAAAGGCCAAACCGATTGAATCGGTTGCAAGGCCTGAGAAGGTACGTGTGTCAAATTAGCATGGTGTTGACACTTCACGCACTTCTTCACATATGCGCAACAATCTCGCTCTAAAGATGGCCAATAATAACCCATGCGAAGAATGCGCTTTGCAATGGCCATACCACTGAAGTGGCCACCACATGTACCATCGTGAGCTTGGGTGATCGCCCAAGCGGACTCTTGTTGGTCCAAACAACGAAGGAGAATTCCTTCATAATTTTGACGATACAAAATGTCTCCTAACAAGACATGCTTTGCCGCTTTCTGTTTGAATGATCTTTTCGCGGCTTGTGTCAATCCAAGTGGGAGATTACCTAGCTTGAGGTAATCCCGAATGGGTGTATACCAATCTTGCCGATCAGAAACCTCGATAGTATGAACGGCCAATCCCTCTTGAAGTTTATCCCGAACAAAAGTTGAGCAGGAAAGAACTTGCAAAAACAACGTGGTGTTGCTAGTAAGAGGAGTCGGGGAGAACAAGGACCCCCAGTTGGCTTTAGTCAAACAATCTCGAATTCGAGAGAACTTATCCGGAGATGGTTCAATCTGAATCATGTGGATTCCTGGCGTCAGATCAGAGCTTGCACGCTCCATCGTAGATTGCGATAATGTTTTAACCTGAATGGTTGTCATTTCACCGGAAGAGTCTTGCGGGATGAGTGACCCCAAGGAGGCCATAGTATCCGCAAAATGATTTGATGATCGAGGGAGTGCCTCGATGTCATACCATTCAAGTTGTGCCAAGAATTTATCCACAAGGGCTTTATAAGACTTCAAAAGTGGACATTTACATTGGTATATCCCCTTTACTTGATTGACAATTAACAGCGAATCACCAAAGATATTCAATCGTTTAATGTTCATGGTGATTGTTGTCTGAAGACCTATGAGCAAGGCTTCGTATTCTGCATTATTGTTGGTGCACGGGAAGTCTAATTTAAATGACAAGGGCATTGGAGCACCTTGTGGAGTGAAGAATACAATTCCCGCACCACCCCCTTGCTCACATTTAGAACCATCGAAGAATAGGGTTATGTCGCCTGTGACTCGGGCTCATCAGAATCTGGCGACTACGAGACATGGAAGACCCCATCATCAGGTAGTTCAAAAGTCGGAGGCTGATCGTCTTCAAGAGGAGCCTCGGCTAGTTGATCGGCGATGACTTGACCTTTTATAGATTTTTGTCCAATGAACTCTATGTCAAACTCCGTCAACAACATGATCCATTTCGCCGTGCGACTACTATGATAAGTACGACTCATCATGTATCGCAATGGATTCTCCTTAGACACAACATACGTCTTATTACTAAGCATGTAGTGGCGTAGCTTTTTGGTAGCAAACACCACTGCCAAGCGAGTTTTTCAACATATGCATAGTTAAGTTCATAAGCGACCGGGGTGCGGCTAAGATAGTATGTAGCCTTGTTCTCTGTGAAGTTCATTTTTTGGGACAACATGGCGCCCAGTGCCACCTCAGTGGCTGAGATGTATAAATAGAACGGCACTCCTGGTGCAGGTGGTGCCAATACTGCGAGCGAAGCCAAGTACTATTTAATGTCGTCAAAGGCTGAGTGGCACTCGTCATCCCAATGAAATGTGACCCCCTTATGCAATAATTTATTCATGGGTCGGCATTTGTCAGATAACTGCGCTATGAAGCGCTTGATCGACGCAACCTTTCCTTATAGATTTCTAAGCTACTTGATGGTGGTTGGGGGACGCATTTCAAGGATTGCCTTGACTTTGTTTGGATCTACCTCAATTCCTCGTTTGGAGACTATGAAACCCAAGAGCTTTTCGGAGGTGACGCCAAAGACGCACTTCTTGGGGTTTAGTCTGACTTTATGCTCAATGAGGCGATCAAGGACCTTACTCAAGTCACCGATGTGATCTGGGCGCAAAAGAGATTTGGCCAACAAATCATCCATGTAATCTTCCAAAGTTTTGTGCATGTAATCGTGAAAGATGTACGTCATGGCACGTTGGTAGGTAGCTCCGGCATTTTTAAGGCCAAAAGGCATGACCTTATAGCAAAATGTCCCCCAAGGCGTTGTGAATGCCATTTTTAGTTGGTCCTCAGGATTAATACGAATCTGATTGTATCCTGAGAAACCATCCATAAGGGAAAGCATTTCGTGGCCCGTTGTAGCGTCTACCAACGCGTCGATGCTCGGCAAGGGAAAATCATCCTTAGGACTCGCTTTGTTAAGATCTCAAAAATCGGTGCATATGCGAATCCTCCCATCGGGCTTCTTGACGGGAACCATGTTAGACAACCATGGCGGATAATCCACACAGATGACAAACTGGGCATCCAACAACTTTTGTAACTCATCTTTTACCATTAAGGCCACTGTTGGATGCATCTTGCGTAGTTTTTGCTTTACTGGCTTGATTGTCGGATCAAGCGTTAAATTGTGCGTGACTAGCTGTGGGTCTAGTCCCGGCATATCCTTGTATGACCATGCAAAAACCTCCTTCTTTTCCTTAAGAAGGGCAACATAATCGGCTCGCTCTTCGGGGGAAAGACTTACCCCCGACTTGAGAATCCGTGGATTCATTGGATCTGTGCCGATGTCTACATCGGTCGTTGCTTCAACTGACATATGGGATCCGTCTTCCAACTGGTGTGGAATTGGGATCGGATGGATATCGTTTGCTGAATTAAGATCATCATTAGGAACATCAAGTTCCTCTTCAGCATGGAAGACATCCTGAGTCTGTCCTGGAGTGAAATGGAACATCCCACCGCAAGGCCAATACTTTGATGGAGATGGTGGTGTGTCAGCGCGATCCCAATCAATAGCTTCTATGTCTAGATGCAATAATCGTGTTGGATTGGCTGGATCATGGATGGGGGCGGTCAAGTCAATGGAGACCATGTTGATGAAATGATTGTAATCTCCATTACCGCAAATGTGACAACTATGACATTCTGGATGTTCTTGGTGCTTTGGATCTGGCTCTGTAGGCACTGGCACAAAGGGATCAGCCCTATGCGTGGACCTACAAACAGGGTCTACCCTAGGTACTGATGGTTTGATAGGGTCTCTAGGCGAAAGATGCTCGTTGTATGCCTGGAGTGGCGGATGCGGTAATTGCTATAACTGTGCCAGGTTAAAATGACTCCTAGGTCTTGGATCTATGTGTAAGTTTTCAAACATGTCGTCTATGTCCAAAGGATTTTGTTGTTGTTGAGGTAGCCTATGCTCACTAGGATCATTCAATGGGAACATCATCAGGAAGCTGTCCTGATCGTCATTCATTTGATATTCATGCGAATGATCGTACTCCGACTCATCTTCAGAAGACCCTTCTTGGTCTTGTCCATCTTCCCCTTGTGGGTGAGTCCATGAGGTTTCTCCTTTGAGGTCAACAAGGTTATTTGTTTGCAATGGGAAATAATCCCCCAATGTATAAGTTGTATTTGGATTGGCATATGGATCCGATGCCAACCCATCCTTGTTGCCTATCCCTAGGCCTTGCATGTTTTCGACCAAGATGTCGAGGGGCAAAGGGTGGTTAAACCCTACTCCTGACTTGTCATAAGGCATTTGGTATCTTGGTTGACACAAAACACGCATTCCTTGTTCATACCGGCCTAACCCGTATCCATGCCAATTGCATTGGCTAAGATATCGTAATGCGAAGTCTGGGTTAGCCAGATAGTTGACATCTTCCACAAAGGGATCTTCATCTTCTTCTTCTTTTCGAGAAGGTTCAACGCCATGATCTAGGCCCCCAAAAATAAAGTTTGTCTGATTAGGTGGGTAACCTAAAGGAACCACGGAGCCTATGGGGAGTCGAGGTCTTCCCATGTCTTGCATAGAGCGAAGTGTGGGCGTTGCAACAACATTGCGCACTATGTACTCCCCCATGCCTGTGTTAGACATCTCAACGGTAATCGTTGGCGATTGAGGGGAAGTGAATGGGAGTTCTCCTTGAGTCCACTCCATGTGGGGTGAACTAGGCGTCTCAACTTCCATTCGATTAGGCGTCTCTCCTGTAGAGATGTTGGAGACTAAAGGTGGTTCCGTTTCCAGGGGCTTCTTTCCTTTGTCCGTTGGAGTGGCCACCGTAGGTGGCGTCGTTGTGGGAGGATTTGGATGAAGAAGATGATCCCGCCTGAGAATTTGATTGATTTGGTGATGGAGATTCTTGCTTAGTCGGACCCCGTTTAGATGGATTTAACTGGAAATCCACGTGCGTTGAAGGAAGGGTCGACTGCGGCATGATTTGCACTGAGTTGCAATATTTAAAAGGTTCCAAATCTGCGGGGACCACATGTACTTGTCCTTCAAATGTATATTTCAAACATTGATGAGCAATTGAAGGGACACACTTCATATCCCGGATCCAAGGCCGCCCAAGCAAGATATTGTAAGCCATCTCACCTTCTAAAATGTGGCACAACGTATGAATGGTCTTTTGTCCCACTTGTATGGGCGGGGACAATTGTGCCAACTGTCGAGCATATCGTATCATTAAATGCTCGAAGGGTATAAGTGGAAGGTGCAATGTGAGAGGTTGGTAGTTTCAAATGTTTCGGTGCAGCGGTTGTAATAAGGTTCTTTGGACGAACCGGTGTCTATCAACACCCGTTTGTATGGAGTCCCGTTGACCCGCGCAATAACGTGCGGGGGTGGATCCGTTACATCTCCAGTCACAATTTTTAGCTCATCTTCCCTGAAGGTAATAACTGGTTCAGTACACTGTTTGACATGCCCCACAAAATTGTTGAACGAATCCGCTTCGTGGGGTTGCAATTCAATTGCCTTTAATATCTCCATAAGAGCTTCCCGATGGGGCGTTGATTGTTGAATAAGCTCATAAATGGAGAGCCTAGCCGATGTGGTCCGTAGACTTTGGGTAAGTCTAGTTCGAATCGTGGCCACTGGTCTAGGTGGGGGCAACTGTGTAGGATTTGGTTGATGTTGGGACATGGATGAAGCTTCCCTAGGGGTTGTTGCGGGGACAACTCCTGGGTGTCTCTTGTTTCTTGTCACAATGCTAATCATTCCAACATATCCCTCCATAGGATAACTCTGTTGCACTTCATTGACATGCGAGAGGTTTTGTTTGTGCATCATGTGTGGGTAAAGGATCTTTGAAAACACCCATTTGTTGGTTGTTGGGTGCGATGGGGTTATCCACTACCAATGTGTGATTATCAATGAGATCTTGCACTAAACCTTTAAACGACCAACGAGACATTAAGGTCATGCCCTTTCCTTCTATGGAATCTACAGAAAATATCCTCTCTATACCCTTTAGGCTTTGGCGCATTGGGATCAATTGTTGGAATATCTGGCGGATTAATCAAGTTTGCCGTTGACAAACGGTCAAACAAGGAATCCCTAGACTTAGTGTATGGTGTAAATTGTCGCTTGGGGCGACGCTATTGATTTTGATCCTGCTTCTTGTTATCTTTCTCATAATTATTGTGAGGCACCGCTTGATAGTTAGCCTTTGAAGGTTGTGTTGCTTGGGCAGGCGTAGGGGCATTAATAGCAACTTGATTGACCGCGACGGGTTTCTATTGCGTATTCCCTATTTTGGTGCTCTTGTTCCACTCTTTTTTCTTAGGCTTGGCAATTTTGCCATCCTGTATCTTGATCTCTTCGATACGTCTAGCTTGCGCTAGAGCTTCTTCCAAAGTGGCGTATTGCTGCAGCTGCAATAGCATAGAGATCGATCGCAAACAACTCTTTGCGAACATTTGAGTTAAGTCGGACATAGGAGGGAGGTAGGACAACTTTGAAAGCACTGTCCTCCATCGATTCCCATATGCTACCATAGACTCTTCCTCATACTGTTTGAGGCTAGCTAGATCACTGAGTGATGCCTTTTTCTTTGTATTGAAAGCAAAACGTTCTAGGAACGCGTCCACTAGTTGATCTAAGTTGTAGATGCTATGCTTTGGTAGATGGGTAAACCAATCCGAGGCAGACCCTACGAATGTGGTTATGAATGTTCTCAATAATAATGCATCATTGTCTTGTATACCAAAGCACTGGCTCAAAAATCTCGTCACATGCTCTTGAGCATCCTCATCCCCTTTAAAGAGTGCCAACCCGGGGCAGCTTGAAATGTTCGGGGTATGGAGGTGCCGGCACCGACGGATGTATCGGATGACTACGAAGTTGGCGTAAGGTAGGCTTTTGAGGCCCACCGGTCTTAAGTTCCATATTCTCCAAGCGTTCTAACAACACTTTGTAGGCATCGGAGGATATAATTTCCTCCTCCTTAGTTTGTTCCCGTTGTGGGTTGCGGGGAACTTGAGGCCTTTGAATGACTAAATGGGTAGCATCCCTTCTGCCTTGATAGGGCATTTCAGCCCGCTCTTCTTCTTGGTAATAATCCTCATAATCTTCTTGAGGAGTGTTTGGCCTAGGCCTGTAAACATGGACGGGTGCCCGCGGAGGATGCCCATCATGGTTGCGGGGAATGGCCTCCCGCTCAGTTCTAGGAGGTCTAAGAGGCAATGTTTGCTGACGTCACGGAGACCTGTCTCGCGCTAAGGGATTGTGCCTCATATACATCTCAGATTGTTGTGCGCGAGGAACTGGGGCCCTCTCAGGTGCATGGTTGTGAAGCAATTCAGCTGTCTGACGCTGAATGCGCTCTTGATCAAGGCGACACAAATGTTCTAATTCCTGTTGTTCTTGCTTAAGCCGCGTGATGTGCGCTTGGCGGGCGGCTAGTTGTGCAAATGCCAAGTTACTTTGTTCTGTTGTCTCTTGTTTAATAGGCCTAGATGTCTCTCCTACATATCTGTTTCGATCATAATGCTCTGAGACTCCTATATGTTGCTTCCCTCTGTCGAGGTTGGCCGCATTGACTTGAAACTCTGGTCTCAATAAGCGATCTGGATATAATGCGGGTGCGGACGTGCATCGTTTTGGCACTGGATACTGGCCTGGAGGAATGTAGTGATCCTCCTCTCTCTCTCTCTCTGTGATATGCATAAAAAGTGCGGGCAGAATTGTCTTGCCCTGTCGGGAGAACTTGTTGTTCTGGATATGGTCTACTATGTCCGACATTGATCGGGGGTAAATTAGGAACCACAAAATCATATGGTTCTTCCTTTTGGACCCTTTGTTGTTCCATAGCAGTACACAATGCTTCATCACTAGGCCACCCATATTGAACTTCAAAGGGAGGCCTCGTACTTAGACCAGGTGGTATATATAAGTTATTTTCTTGAAAAGATTCTTGTTGCTTAGGTGTTTCCCTTAGAGAGGGAGTTCTAAAGTCTCGTCTATTGATGGTCTGACTTGGAGAACCATTCCTTGAGGAACCTCTAGAACCATGTTCTATGACTGTATGGGTTGGAGTACCCCTCACGGAGGGGCCTATAGAGCCATGTTCTGCATGGTGTGAACTAACTGGTGTACCTCGTCGTTGAGGCGGGATGAACAAGTCTTCAGAGCTATATCGGAGACGATTTGTCTCTCTTGGTGCATGTTCTGCAGCTTATGCCCGTGATTGGGCTTGGCTACGAGTATTCACCATGGTAATGCTAACCTAAAAAATGCAAAAGTTCTTTTTGTGATTTTCTTTTTATGATTTTTTTGTCTAAACGAAAAATAGCATACACACTCACAAGCAATGATTATCTCTTTTAAAGATTAATAGTGTGCCCTAAATCTGGTTTAGTGTGTTTTTGTTGTTTGTTTTGTTTTTGAAATTTTTTGTGAAACGTTTAAATGCAAGTATGAAGGCTCTTATGACTCCCAAAATGGTCGCCCCTTCAATATACCATTGCCGGACCGATATACCAACCTCTCTATATACCCGCCCTTACGTGAGGGAGACTATAGGTACGTGAGAGCGGATGATACGTGGAACATAGGCGGTACGGAAGGGGAATCGCTCTATTTATGACACCTACCATAGAAGACTTATCCTCGCGTGCATGGGAATCACCCCAAGCTACACTCGGTCAGCTTTCGTCAGGATTTACGTCTAGCAACAGTCGCGATCGAGGTAATGGATGCAATATCTCAAGCCAAAGTGATAATGGAATCCACCTTTGGTCTTGCTCAAGGGTTGGGGTTTTACGACCAACGCCTTGGTTTAAAATGTCACGTGATGTGTGGGGTTCGTTTTAATTTTGCAAAATTGAAACAGGCAAACGAAAAGAAATCTTTCCCTAAGCCATACAAACTGAAAACCAGAAAATAGAAAAACAGAAATTTGACAGAAGCTGTAAAAACCCCTACCTCTTCTCTGCCTAATCGGAAGTTTCTGATTTGCTCTAAAAATTTGCACAGATCTATAATCGTCCCTGGGTGAGGCGAATAACAGAACCGTAATCGTCACAGGGTGGAACGAATAATTTATTCGTCCCGGGGTGAGACGAGTACCAATTATGCAATCGTCACTTGCAGAGATGAATAACAGTCCGATGTTGAAAAATAGGTACCTGTAAAAAAACAAGCAATTTTAGATCAGTAATTTAACCTAAAAAAAATAGAGGACAGAGGTCCCACCGTGATCGCCATTGAAAACACGAGATTTCGGAAACAAAAAGGAAATACTAAACAAAATTGTATTAAAAGGAAAGAACACAAATGAATGAACACAAGATATAAAAGCAATATAAACTATGGCCCTTTTTTTATTGATATTCTTTTCAATTCGTGTTACAATGCGTCTCCTTCCTTTTTAGGGGATAGGAGCGTTAGATATTGATCTCTACAACTTGTTTCAGAATTCCTTCTTCCGCGTGCCCACATATAAGATGGGCGAACCAAAACGTTGTCGTCGCTTGCGTTGGTACAGGTCGATTCCTCGCTGCTCCTCCAATGCTGCAAATCTGCGTTCAAAGAAACAAACAAAGAATCAGTAGCACTTGTGTATGAAAAATAAAAGATAAATCTAACTATGGCTAAAATGAATCTAAATGAACTGAAAACTTGATAAAAGCATAAACATGAAACTAGCTAAAAAACTACAAAAGCAATAAAGCGGGAGGGGTGCCCGAAGGCAAACCACCCGCGGGTGAAACTTTGCTCCGACACCAATCCGCTTAGAATTGGTCCGAAACCTGATGTGATGTGTTGTCGGCAAATTGGTAGGATATTGTGGTCAAAAGAATGGGGTGTTGGTTCTTGATTCGTGCCTTCAAAAGTCACCCAATAACCTCTCTTTCGATTAAGAGATTATGGATGTTGAAAACACAAATCGCAAGTAAATGAATTAGCAGCACTTCGTCGCTCAAAATGCTTCAGCTCGGTATATCTTTTGGGTGAGGAAACTCACCATTTTATAGACCCGAGGGGTCTCTTTGAATTAACATGCAAAAGTGTTTCTTTGCATGAATGCTTTTTGCCTCAAAGAAAGACTTCTTCTTGATCAAGGGATTCTTAACTGTCTCTGTGCATGTCTTTGTGTGTTTTAGAAAAGCTCACTTGCACTCCCATGCAATGAAGGGATAGCTAAGTGGCAAATCTGAGTTGTCTTAAAAAGCTTACTCTTATTCCCATGCAGTGAAGGGAGAGTTAATTGGTAGATATGAGTTGTCAAAAGAACTCACTCGCACTCCTATGTCATGCAAGGAAAGCTAAGTGGCAGTTCTGAGTTGTTACATGCCGAGATTTGACTTTTTGTCGGTCAAACCTGACATTCGTCCCACCCCGAAGCGAGCGCTGGTAATCGTCCCTGGGTGAGACGAGTATAAGTCAGCACTCGTCTCTGGGTAGGACGAGTAAAACTTTCACTCGTCCCTGGGTAGGACGAGTAAAACAACACTCGTCCCTTGGTGGGACGAATAAGCAATAAAGTGTCTAAAAAGTGCCAAATTGGTTTTTGACTTGCAAAACTGCTGTGTGAGTGGTTAGAACCACTGTTTAACCTCTAAGGGCTGCCCTGGGGGCTGTGTGTGTTAGTGCAATCAGTGCTTGTCATCACATAATCGGATTGGTGCTGTTTTGGTGTCTACTGGTTCAACTTCTTGACGTATACTTGTTTTTTCCTTCCTAAATTTTTAGTACACATGACAAGTCTAATTTTTTCTCTCACATACCATTTAAGTTCATTGTTGGAGTTTGGAACCCCATGAAAATTAATGCTCCATTTGTCCATCCATTTATTGCTTTGTTTCATCCATGTGTATTTTCTTCTATTTATTGTTTCTTTGATTACATGTTTTGGCAACCTACTATCTTCCATTCTTTGTATTTTTCTTAGGTACCTCAATAGTTTTATCATAGTTTTTGCTTCTAGTGGAAAAGTCCTTGTTTCAACAAGTTAGTCACTTTTGAATTCTTTCTATTTGTGTCCATTTAAAATTTGATGTATTTCTAGTCTGCACCTCACACCCATATAACATCATTAAAATAACTAATAAGCCAAAAAAGGACCCTAATGGTTTTTCAATCCTATAACTTTGCTTTCTTGCCCTTATTTAGTAATGAGGAGAGTGTCTTCCATCCTCCTCATATTCGTTTCATCTTGTATATTCCCCAGTTGAGTTTTCTTTGAAAATCTAAGCCAAGGTATTTGTATTCTGTTACTACCTCTAAAGGATTTCCTTCAAATAAATTATATGGCTATTTGTGCTCTCTTCGATTAGAGAAGACCATAATTTTAGTCTTGCTAGTGTTTACATGCATTGCAATTTCTTTACAAAAATGATCTAAAGCTTTTAGATGTTCTTTTAAACTTTCAAGTGTCTTGCATATCAAGATGAACTCATCAACATAGTTAAGAAGTTTTACTACATAATTAACCAATTGTATTCCCTCTTCTCTCATCCTTTCTACCCATTTTTCTAATTTGTCAATGTAAAGGTCAAATAAAGTATGTGATAATGGACAACTCAGTTTCACTTCGATATCACTCCCAAAACACTCTAATAGTCTTTGAATTCTAATTTTTGCGACCACTTGCTCATAAAGTTATGTACAACTACTCTGTAGTTGGTTGGTATATCAATTCCTTCCATTATTTTCCATAATTTATCTCTAGGTATTGTGTCAAAAGCCTTTTTAAAGTCTACAAACAACAATAAACTTCTATTTTTCATTTTATATCCTCTCTATTATGTGTCTTAAAGTAATGCAGTGATCTATTATCAAGTACTTTGGTGTGGTCAATCGCGCAGTAGTTTAATATTTGTCAAAACAATTCAAGATGGAAATATAATAATCAACAATGCATCAATAATATTAAATCACTAATATGCAATAATAAATTCCAATCCAGAAAATAGTGAACCAAATAAAATCAATGCCTCAGAAAATCCACAGCCACTTGGAGAGGGTAAAGTCTCATAGCCACTTTGAGAGAGCAAAGTCTCTTGCGTCTATATGAAGATTAAATTATATTCTTTCATGATATCAAACTAATAAAACATGCTTCCTATTTATAAATGAAACCAATGATAACCTAACCCTAATTCTCAAGAGTCGACTAATTAAATCAATTGCTTGAGATAAAAATATTTAGTCGACAAGGCTATATTGGAATCATTACATGGCTCCCTCCCTCAGAAATCTTTGTCCTCAAAGTTGGAAAAGACTACTCTCAGGTTACCATGAAGCATCTTCTTCTAGAAGGTCCTGCCCTTAATGAGAAATTCTTGAATTTGACAAGATTGAATATGGCACACTCTGGATCACAATATTACTTCAGGCTAGAGAGATATTTGACCTTCTTCATCAAGTAATGGAAGCTTTTTTTGGGATTGCACCTTCTGGCCAATAACTTGTTTAAGATAAGATACATGAAAAACTGGATGGATGCAAGAAGAGGGTGGAAGCTCCAATTGATCTTCAAGGACATTTGCTTATAAGGTTGTAGGCACAAAAAGACCATATTGCCTACGTTGAATTATCATTATGAACAATGTAGATCATGTTGTTGTTTCAAATGGTTATGTGCCTAGGTCAAATTATCTTTAAGAAGTTTAAACATAATCTGACATTGTTGTAACAAATCATCTCCTCAAGCTACTTTGGACGTGCTTGGAACATAGTATGTGATTGTTGGAGGCTTTTGACCATACAAATCTTCAAATGGAGACATATTAAGGGGAAAATGATATAAGTATTATAGCACCATTTTTCTAAGGATAACCACTTAATCCATTGATATTTCTTATCTTGAGCAAAATAATGAAGGTAATTACTCAAACATTTATTAACAATCTCGGTTTGACCATCCGACTGAGGGTGATATGAAGAAGACATACTCAACTTGGTACCACTAAGATGAAACAATTCCTTCCAAAAGATGCTAGCGAATATAGGATCACGATCACTCACAATGATTTTGGGTATACCATGTAACTTGAAAATAGAATTAAGAAATACCTTGGCCACCTTACTTGCTGAATAGGGATGTAGTGCACAAAAATGACCATACTTGGAAATACAATCTAGTACCACAAAGATAATGGTTTTACCCTCTGATTTGGGAAGATCCTCAATGAAATCCATGGATATGTGCTCCCACCAGTGGTTAGGGATAGGCAAGGGTTGCAACAACCTAGGATATTTATCGGTTTCTCTTTTGTTACGTTGACATATCTCACACTTAGCCACAAATGTCTTGACATCTAATTTTAAGTCTATCCTAGAAAATGATTGCTTCACTCGCTAGTATGTTTTCAAAAATCCTAAGTATCCCGCTAGAGGATATGCATGCAAATCTTAGAGAACCATTGACTTAATAGTTGAAGATTGAGAAAGATAGATATGATATTTTTTGTGAAGCACGCCATCTGAATATGAGAAGTGAGAATGCAATGAGGATCATTATTGAAATATTTGAATGATTTTAGCAGTCTCTAAATTAGCAAGCCATTCTTCTTGAAGTTAATAAAGCCATTGTGGACAAGGACCCGAGATGGCATTGATGGTCACATCATCTTCGTATTTATGAGATAAAGCATCAACTACCACATTTTCCTTACCTTTCTTACACTCAATGACAACGTCATAACCCAAAATTTTGGCCATCCATTTATTTTATTCAGGGTATGAGAGACATTGTTCGAAGAAATGTTTTAGGCTACTATGGTTATTCTTAATGATGAAATGACTAATTAATAAATAATGCCTCCATTTCTCTATGGCATGTAAAATAGCTAACATTTTCTTCTCATAAGTAGATCGTCCCAAATTCTTGCCAAAAATTTGCTTACTTTCAAAATCCAATGGGTGATCATGTTTCATTAAAAAAGCTCCAATACATGTGCCAGAAGCATCACACTCAATGAAAAAAAGCTTTCTAAAATTAAGTGTTGCCAAAACTAGAGTGGAACACATAGCCTCTTTGAGAGATTGGAAGACCTAAGAAGCAACTTCAATCCAAATAAAGACATCCTTTTTTGTAAGAATTGTGAGAGGTGCCACAATCTTGCCATAGTTGTGGATAATTTTTTTGTAATAACCTGTAAGTCCTAGAAATCTGTTGAGCAAGGTGCAGAAACAGTATTGTCATTGTTGTCAACACAGACAGATAGATCAGTTGATGCAGTGGACAGGAGTTCAGAGGTCAGTCAGAGCATGTACAGTGAATATCCAAGAAGACAGAAGTGGCCAACATTCAAAAGATCAAAGAAAAAGACAAGTAAGAAAACTGTCGTGATTTCGCGACATATCGGAGGAGAGAGAAAATGCTGGCAAAACTGTCGTGATTTCGTGACATATCGGAGGAGAGAGAAAATGCTGGCAAAACTGTCATGATTTCGTGACATATCGGAGGAGAGAGAAAATGCTGGCAAAACTATCATGATTTCATGACATATCGGACGAAAGAGAAAGCGCAAGGAAAACTATCATGATTTCATGACATGTTCGAAGAGAGAGAAAGCGCAAGGAAAACTGTCATGATTTCATGACATGTTCGGAAAGAAGGAAGAAAGAAAACTGTCACGATTTCATGACATGTTTGGAGAGAAAGTGCAAGGAAAAGTCATTTACATGTGAAGAAAGAAAGAAAAGACGATTTCTGACATGTTCGAGAGAAAGAGCTAAAGAAAAGTGTCACTTTGAATAAGAGAGAAAGAAAATGTGTCACGATTTCATGACATGTTTGAGAGAAAGAGCTTGCAAAGAAAAGTGTCACATTTCGAAAATCTCAAGAGAGACGGACGAAAATGTGTCACGATTTCATGACATGTTTGAGAGAAAGAGCTTGCAAGGAAAAGTGTCACGATTTTCACGACAATTTGCAAGAGAGGCAGTACGGACGAAAATGTGTCACGATTTCTGACATTAAAAAAGGAAGCAGGACAAGAAGAAGAGCTAAAAGAAAAGTGTCACGATTTCATGACATGTATGGTTTTGGACCCAAGAGGAGAGATAGAGTAAGGAGGCGAAAGTGTCACGATTTTCATTGACATGTTCTATTTTATGGGGTCAAGGCAAGAAAGAGACAAGGGGAAAGTGTCACGATTTCATGACATGTGTTTTCGTGGGCCAAAGACAGAAAAGGCACAAGGCAGCGAAAGTGTCACGATTTCGTGACATGTTCTATTTTCGCTAGTGCAAGCCAAGTAGAGTGTACGAAAGCGAAAGGTGTCATGATTTCGTGACATGTCATGTTTTCGCTAGTGCTTGCAGAGAAGAGTGTACGAAAGCGAAAGGTGTCACGATTTTATGACATGTCATGTTTTCGCTAGTGCAAGCAGAGAAGAGTGCAAGGAAGTGAAAGTGTCATGATTTCATGACATGTTCTATTTTTACGGGCAAGAGACAGAGAAGAGCTCAAGGCAGCGAAAGTGTCATGATTTCGTGACATGTTCTATTTTCGTAGGTGCAAGCTGAGAAAAGGACAAGGAGGCAAAAAGTGTCACGATATCATGACATGTCATGTTTTCATGGGTAAAAGGTGAGAAGAGTACAAAGAGACAGAAGTGTCACGATTTCATGACAGGTCGCAACAACACGATTACGGATAGTTAACTGAAGTAGAACGACAGTTACAGAGGTAGTTGCAGAGGAAAATCATGCAGCCAATATAAGAAGAGTCAACTAAAGTTAGTGTGACAGTTGTAGGGGCAGTTACAGATAGAAATCATGCAAGCTAAAATAAGAACAGTGCATTAAAGGAAGAATGGCAGTTACAGGGCACGTGACATAGTGAAACCATCGAGCAGTCATTATACTGTCAGTCTGAATCAAGAAGACAGAACTATTAATAGGTTGCATGCAGAAATACTATGCTAAAAAGGAGTTACTCATAGAAGTGGCTATTGATAGTCTGCATGAGTAAATATGAAAGTTAAAAATAGAGAGAAAAGCCTGTTATAAAAGGAGGTCTACGTGAAGAATTAAGTTGTCGCTGAATGTGTGAAAGTGCTACCGAAAGAGGGTTAGAAGAGTGTTGTAAGAGAGCGACAAGCAGAGCAGTAAGTGTTTACTGTGTTTTGATAAATTATAGACCAGTCAGGGTCTTGTAAAAGTGAAGGCATTTTTATGTCATTGATATAGCTTTCAAAACTGTGATCCAAGTTGGTGCTTGGATAGGGGTTGGTGCTCCTTTCTGTTGGTGCAGATAAATCAGGGGTTGGTGCTCCTTCCAGTGGGTGCTGGTAAACGGATTGTAAAATTGGTGTTTTGCAAAGGCTGGATTTGGACCGTAGTCCAAGCAGTCATTCTTGAGGAGTAGCCAAATTGGTGAACCTCGTTACATTGTGTGTTGTGGTGTGCTCTCTTGTGATAATTGCTTTACCTGCTTTTAAGTTCTCTTTGCTTCAGCTTTAAGAGTTGTAGATTTGAATTTAAATAGCTACACTGATTCACCCCCCCTCTCAGTGTCATTGTGAGAATATCAATTGGTATCAGAGCAAGGTTCCTGAACAAGCTTAATCAGCTAAGGTGATCTTGGAAGAAACACAATGGCAGGTGGTGAAGGATTCTCATCAAACAAAGCTCCTTTGTTCGACGGAACTAATTACTCATTCTGGAGACTCAGGATGCAGACATATCTATGTGCGTTGGGATACGACATTTGGGAGTCAGTAGAAAGTGGATACACAATACCCGCTACTCCTCCAACAGATACTGTCGAGAAGAAAAAGTTTGAGAATAACTCCAAAGCAAAGAATGCCATAATGTGTGGGCTAGTAGACAGTGAACTGATAAGGATCATGAGCTGTAAAATGGCAAAAGACATGTGGGACAAATTGAAGAGCATTCATGAAGGAGACAACAAGATCAAGGAAGCCAAGCTACAAACGCATCGAGCTCAGTTCGAAGCATTAAAAATGAATGACGATGAGAACATAGAGGCCTATATGTTGAGAGTCAATGGAATCATTAATGCGATCAGAGGACTCGACGAAGAAATCGAAGATGCGGTCATCGTGAAAAAGGTACTTAGAACTCTTCACAAAAGATTTAATTCTAAAGTTTCTGCAATAGAAGAAGCTAAAGATCTAAATAATTTTAGCATGGACGAGATGCATGGTTCTTTGACTGCATACGAAATGAGAATAGGACAAACTAAGCCCATAGACAGAGAAGCTGCTTTTAAAGCACACAAAAATATAAAAGCTGAACAAGAATCTGAGGATGAAGAGACATCGGATGAAACGGAAGCTAACTTTGTTCGAAAACTTATAAAGGGAAAAGGAAAATATAGAGGAAAGTTACCATTTAAGTGCTTCAATTGTGGAGGCGTCGGTCACTTTGCAGCTAAGTGTCCAATGAATGAGAAAACCAAAAGTGATGAAGGGTCACACCAAGAAAGAAGTGACTGGAAGAAGAAACCAAATTTTAGAAAAAGCAACTTCAAAAAGAAAAGTTTCATATCCAAGAATGTCGACTCTTCGAAGATAGCTCGGGTGAGGATTCGAAGAAGAAACAGGTGAAGCTCTGTTCATGGCATTTGAAGAAGAAAAAATAGAAGAAAAATAGGAAGGTGATAAAAACATTAAGGATGAGGCTGAAGTATATCTGGAAGGAGAGTTGGTTGCTGCACTTAAAGAGTTGAGTACAGAAAGGAAAAAGAATAAAAAGGTCTCAAGAAAGCTTGAGGATGCGAATGACATAATAAACAGTTTGAAAGTACAGACAGAAGAATTTAAGAAAATGTCTGAAGAACTCGAAGTACAATTAACCATGAAAATAGATGAGTGCAGCAAACTGGAAGAAGAGATTGTTGTCTTAAGAATGCGGCTAGAAGAAAAGAATCAAAAATTGAGTTGCTATCACAAACTTGAAGGAAGTTCTACGAAGCTTGAAAAGATTATAAATAGTCAGAGGACTACAGGCATCAAATTTGGCTTGGGCTTTGTCGAAGGAGAATCGTCAAGTGGATCAAAGGCCATAACTATAGAACCAATAAAGAAAGAAGATAAGATCAAGGTTGATCAAGGAAAAATGAATCATGCAAAAGAAAGCAACAATGCCAGGCACGAGAAGAGTGCTGACAATGAGGGATTCACAAACGTCACACATCAAAGGAGAAGAAAATTTGTGGCTCCTACTACAAAATGGCAAAGACCAACTCCCAGGTTCAATCAATCCTTTTTTGGTTATTGTTTTAAATGCAATGCTTACGGTCATAAGATTTCAGACTGCATTTATAATATAGGACAAAGAAATTTCACCAGTAGAAATGTCTTTTCACCCTTGATGGATTATGCAGTAGAATGCTATAACTGTCATAACTTTGGACACATTGCAAGAAACTCGTAGAAGCACATATGCAGCAAATAAATATCGGGGAAGAATATCTCAACCAAACAGTTTAAGGCAAAACAAAAAATTCCTAGAAAAACATGCACAGGCTACTGACAAAGAAAAGTCTAAACAAGTGACCAAAACTGTAGTCAAACCAGAGTGGAAAGAAAAGGAGCGAACCAAGGAAGAAAAGGAATCCTTGATTGTACAGACAACATTCAAAGCACAGAACAAATCTGCACCATGGATATTGGATAGTGGATGCTCCAGTCACATGACAGGAGATAAACAAAAATTTGAAAAGTTACAAAAATATGAAGGGGGCTCTGTAAAGTTTGGAAATAATGATGGAGCCAAGATAGTTGGCAAAGGATCAATCAAGATAAGTGATGGAAAGATCAATTCCAAAGAAGTTCTATTTGTGATTGGTTTGAAGCACAACTTACTGAGCGTAAGTCAAATCTGTGACAGAGGTCATGAAGTCATCTTTAAGAAGCAGGGCTGTGAAGTCAGAAAAGCACACAGTGGGAAGCTGATAGCTACTGGATCGAGGACTTCTGGAAATCTATATACTCTCTCAGAGACTTCAGAAGGAGCATGTTTGATTGGACAGGAAGATGAAAATTGGCTGTGGCACAAGAGGCTTGGTCATATTAGCTTTGACAATCTGGTAAAAATAAGTTCAAAAAGGGCAGTAAGAGATATACCCACCATTGGCAAACCATTAAATAGCATCTGTGCTTCATGCCAAAAGGGGAAGCAAACTAGATCCACATTTAAATCAAAGGAATACTTCACCAGCAAACCTTTAGAGCTAATTCATACTGACTTATGTGGACCCATGAGAACACAAAGCATAAATGGTGACAAATACTTTATGTTGTGCATAGATGACTATTCCAGGATGACATGGGTACTATTTTTAAAGCTTAAATCAGATGCCTTTGAAATGTTCAAGACTTTCAAACACCAGGTTGAGAATCAAACAGGAAAAAGAATTAAATGCTTAAGATCAGATAGAGGAGGAGAGTTTATCTCAGAGGAGTTTGTAGAGTACTATCAAAAATATGGGATCAGAAGACAGTTTTCAGCAGCAAGGACACCTCAGCAGAATGGTGTTGTTGAAAGAAAAAATAGGACAGTGCAGGAAATGGCACGGACAATGTTGACAGAGAACAAAATAGCAGACAGATTCTGGAAAGAGGCAGTTCATACTACGGTTTACATCCAAAACAGGTGCATGTTGAGGACACATGAAAGCAAAACTCCTTATGAGCTATGGTTCGGCAAAAAGGCAACAACAAGATACTTCAAAGTCTTTGGCAACAAGTGCTACATCAAAAGAACTGAAGATAATCTTGGTAAGTTTGAAGATAGAGCTGATGAAGGAATTTTTCTTGGCTATTCGACAAAAAGCAAAGCCTACACATGCTATAACAAAAGGCTAAAGAAAATTGTGGAGAGTGCCGATGTTAAGGTTGATGAAGGTAGGGAACGAGAAATTAGCTATGAAGAAAACTACCCTATTTATGAAGAAGTTATTGAAGGAGATGAAGAAAAGGAAACATAAGAGAATAAGGAAATTGACCCAGATGATTTAAGTATTGATCCAGAAGTAGAAGAAAACAAGAAATTCAAAATAGGCAGCTGGCAAAAAAATCATCCCAGAGAGCAAATTATTGGGGACCCCACAGTTGGTATTCAGACAAGGAGAACAGTAGTAAGGAACTACTCTCTATTATCCAACATTGAGCCCAAAAATGTTGCTGAAGCAAGCACAGATGAAAGTTGGATGAAGGCAATAAATGAAGAACTAGATCAGATTGAGAAAAACAAAACCTGGGAGTTAGTACCAAGGCCTGCAAATAAAAACATAATCGGTACTAAATGGATTTTTCGAAACAAATTGAACGAAGACGGATAGGTTGTCAGAAATAAGGCAAGATTGGTCTGTAAAGGCTATGCTCAAGTTGAAGGTATTGATTTTGAAGAAACCTTTGCACCAGTGGCTAGACTCGAGGCAATCAGAATGTTTCTGGCTTTAGCTATACACAAGAATTTCAAAGTTTATCAGATGGATGTGAAATCAGCATTTCTGAATGGAAAACTTGAAGAAGTTTATATTGAGCAGCCAGATGGTTTCCAACTCGGTGATAATCCCAACTTTGTTTGCAAGTTGAAGAAAGCTTTGTATGGCTTGAAACAGGCACCCAGAGCATGGTATGCAAGGCTGGATAACTATCTTATTCAACAGGGGTTCAAGAAAGGTATGGTGGACAACAATCTGTATGTCAAAACAGAGAATGGCCATCTTATTGTCCTTGTTGTTTATGTAGATGATATCATTTTTGGCAGCAGCAATGATAAGTCTTGTAGAGACATAGCAAATAAAATGAAGAAAGAATTTGAGATGTCTATGATTGGTGAACTTTCTTATTTCCTCGGACTGCAAGTCAATCAAAATGAAAAGGGCATTTTTATCTCTCAAGTTAAATATGTGAAAGAAATGCTGAAAAAGTTCACAATGGAGGATAGTAAACCTGTTAGCACTCCCATGACGACAGGTTGCAAGTTGAGCAAGGATGACAAATCTCCAGATGTTGATCAAACCATGTACAGATCTATGATTGGGAGCCTACTGTATTTAACAGCCACCAGACCAGATATCTTGCAGGCAGTTTGCATGGTAGCAAGATTTCAAGCTAGTCCCAAAGAGACTCATGTGACAGCTGTGAAGAGGATTCTTAGATATCTCAAGGGTACTATGGAGTATGGATTATGGTATCCAAAAGGTAAGGACTTCACTCTTATTGCATATTCAGATGCAGATTGGGCAGGATGTATAGATGACAGAAAGAGTACCAGTGGAGGAGCATTTTATCTTGGAGACAGGTTGGTAGCATGGCACAGCAAGAAACAAGAATCAGTCTCTCTATCCATAGCAGAGGTAGAATACATTGCAGCAACAACGTGTTGTATGCAAATATTATGGATGAGACAAACCCTGAAAGATCTTGGTATTCACTTCAAAGAGCCAATTTCAGTTAAATGTGATAACACCAGTGCTATTAACATCTCGAAGAATCCGGTTATGCATTCTCGAACCAAACATATTGCAATCCGGTATCACTTTTTGAAGGATAAAGTTGCGGAAGGTGAGGTTAAATTGGACTTTGTTCCAACTACAGAGCAAGTAGCGGATATCTTCACAAAACCGTTGCCCAAAGAAGTTTTTGAGTACCTTCGGAGTAAGTTGGGCGTGGTCACGTTTCCCAAAAATTGACTAGATATCGGGACCACATTCTCAGGGGGAGCATTCATGTATGTGTTTATATCTTTGCTCATATTCTTGATTTTTACTAACTATAACAGTTTTTGCCTGAGAATGATGTGCATAGACTCAGGGGGAGTCTGCAGCAGCCCTTTGGTATTATTGTCAAAGGGGGAGAAGAATTACAGGAAATTGCACATGTGTTGCCAACAATTCCAAAGGGGGAGATTGTTGAGCAAGGTGCAGAAACTAGTATTGTCATTGTTGTCAACACAGACAGATAGATCAGTTGATGCAGTGGACAGGAGTTCAGAGGTCAGTCAGAGCATGTACAGTGAATATCCAAGAAGACAGAAGTGGCCAACATTCAAAAGATCAAAGAAAAAGACAAGTAAGAAAACTATCGCGATTTCGCGACATATCGAAGGAGAGAGAAAATGCTGGCAAAACTGTCACGATTTCATGACATATCGAAGGAGAGAGAAAATGCTAGCAAAACTGTCATGATTTCATGACATATCGGAGGAGAGAGAAAATGTAGCAAAACTATCATGATTTCGCGACATATCGAAGGAGAGAGAAATGAAGGAAAACTGTCATGATTTCATGACATATCGAAGAGAGAAAAGAAACGTCACGATTTCATGACATGTTGGAGAGAGAAAGGAGAAAACTATCACGATTTCGATGACATGTTGAAGAGAGAAAGAGGAAAACTGTCATGATTTCACGACATGTTCGAGAGAAAAGAAGGAAAAGTCAAGAATAAGAAAAAAAATCATGACATTGAGAGAAAGAGCAAGAAAAGAAAAATGTCACGATTTCATGACATGTTCGAGAGAAAGAGCTTGCAAAGAAAAGTGTCACGATTTAAAGAGAAAGACGAAAATGTGTCACGATTTCATGACATGTTTGAGAGAAAGAGCTTGCAAGGAAAAGTGTCATGATTTCGCGACAATCTGCAAGAGAGGCAGTACGGATGAAAATGTGTCACGATTTCGTGACATGTTTGAGAGAAAGAGCTTGCAAGGAAAAGTTGTCAATTTCACGACAATTTAAAGGATGAAAATGTGTCACGTGACAAGAAGAAGAAAAGAAAAGTGTCACGATTTCGTGACATGTATGGTTTTCGCGACCCGAAGAGGAGAGAAGAGTAAGGAGGGAAAGTGTCACGATTTCGTGACATGTTCTATTTTGGGGGTAAGGCAAGAAAGAGACAAGGAGAAAGTGTCATGATTTCGTGACATGTTGTTTTCGGGGCAAAGAGAGAAAGTGCACAAGAGGAAAGTGTCACGATTTCATGACATGTTCTATTTTCACTAGTGCAAGCCAAGTAGAGTGTACGAAAGCGAAAGGTGTCACGATTTCGTGACATGTCATGTTTTCGCTAGTGCTTGCAGAGAAGAGTGTACGAAAGCGAAAGGTGTCACGATTTTGTGACATGTCATGTTTTCGCTAGTGCAAGCAGAGAAGAGTGCAAGGAAGCGAAAGTGTCATGATTTCGTGACATGTTCTATTTTCGTGGGCAAGAGAGAGAAGAGCTCAAGGCAGCGAAAGTGTCACGATTTCGTGACATGTTCTATTTTCAGGTGCAAGCTGAGAAAAGGACAAGGAGGCAAAAAATGTCGCGATATCGCGACATGTCATGTTTTCATGGGTAAAAGGCGAAGAAGAGTACAAAGAGACAGAAGTGTCACGATTTCGTGACAGGTCGCAACAACACGATTACGGATAGTTAACTGAAGTAGAACGACAGTTACAGAGGCAGTTGCAGAGGAAAATCATGCAGCCAATATAAGAAGAGTCAACTAAAGTTAGTGTGACAGTTGTAGGGGCGGTTATAGATAGAAATCATGCAAGCTAAAATAAGAACAAAGCATTAAAGGAAGAACGGCAGTTACAGGGCACGTGACACAGTGAAACCATCGAGCAGCCGTTACACTGTCAGTCCAAAACAAGAGACAGAACTATTAATAGGTTGCATGCAGAAATACTGTGCCAAAAAGGAGTTACTCACAGAAGTGGCTATTGATAGTCTGCATGAGTAAATACGAAAGTTAAAAATAGAGAGAAAAGCCTGTTATAAAAGGAGGTCTGCGTGAAGAATTAAGTTGCCGCTGAATGTGTGAAAGTGCTACCGAAAGAGGGTTAGAAGAGTGTTGTAAGAGAGCGACAAGCAGAGCAGTAAGTGTTTACTATGTTTTGATAAATTATAGACCAATCAGGGTCTTGTAAAAGTGAAGGCATTTTTATGTCATTGATATAGCTTTCAAAACTGTGATCCAAGTTGGTGCTTGGATAGGGGTTGGTGCTCCTTTCTGTTGGTGCAGATAAATCAGGGGTTGGTGCTCCTTCCAGTGGGTGCTGGTAAACGGATTGTAAAATTGGTGTTTTGCAAAGGCTGGATTTGGACCGTAGTCCAAGCAGTCATTCTTGAGGAGTAGCCAAATTGGTGAACCTCGTTACATTGTGTGTTGTGGTGTGCTCTCTTGTGATAATTGCTTTACCTGCTTTTAAGTTCTCTTTGCTTCAGCTTTAAGAGTTGTAGATTTGAATTTAAATAGCTACACTGATTCACCCCCCTCTCAGTGTCATTGTGAGAATATCAAAATCCACAAAGTTTTTAAGGGATTTGGGTAAAGGTCAATCTTGAATAGCTTTGATTTTATGAGGATCTACCTTGACTCCTTCATGAGATACTATATGTCCCAAATATCATAACTCTTGTACCCCAAAGGTACATTTGGATCTTTTAACAAAGAGTTTTTCCTTTTGTAACAGATGAAGGACTTTGTCAACATGAAGTAGGTGATCCTTCCAAGATTTGTTGTATATTAAAATATCATCAAAGAAAACTAGGATAAACTTACAAATAAAAGTATGAAAGACATGGTTTATGAGACTTTGAAATGTATAATGGGTATTAGTGATACCAAAGGACATGACTAAGAACTCATAATGACCCTCATATGTACAAAAAGCAGTATTAGGGATATCCACGTCTCTAACCCTAATTTGATGAAAACTAGAGTGTACGTCTAGTTTAGTGAAATATTTAGCACTATGTAATTCATCCAACAAGTCATCTATAACAAGGATAGGAAACTTATATTTTATAGTGATCTTATTGAGAGGATGAAAATCAGGACACATGCACCATGAGTTATCCTTACGTCGTACCATCACCACTAGTGAGGAATATGAACTAATTCTTGGACAAATGATTCCATGCTCTAACATTTCTTGGACTAACTTCTCAATTTCTAATTTTTTGGGTTGTGGATAGTGATAAGTATGCATATTAGGAGGTAGACTACCAGGAATCATATGGATGACATGATCATGTGAGCACTTAGGAGGTAGACCTCTTGGTTCACTAAAGACTTCTTTGTAATTATCCAAAATATCTTGAATATCCCTTGGAATAGTTGTAAGAGATGAATCCAAGGATTTGACCTCTATGGAATTCACTTGAGTAAGAAAACCACAATCGCCTTTCTTCAATATCTTCTCTATATTATGTGAACTCACCACCTTGGAGAGAGCAGGTTGAATTACTTGAAGATAAATTACCCTTCCATTCTTTGTCTACTTGATGTATAATTTTTGTAGATTAATAGTAACATCATTGAGCTAAGATAGCCATTGTGCTCCCAAAATGACATTTGAACTTCTCAATTTCATAACAAAGAGATTTCCCATCTAATTATAATTTCCCATTTGGAGTGTAAATTTAGATGTTCGATCCACACAATGAGCAGTACCTCCATTTGCAATCAATACTTGAAATTTATCTTGATTTGAAGTACTGATATACAAGCCCAAGGATTTTGTTGTATTAAAATCTATAAAGTTATTTGTACTACCAGATTCAATCAATACATTAACATGATGGTGTTTAATGAATTCGTGTACCTTGATAGTGTGATGAGCTTGAAGACCCATAAGTGCATGAATAGAAAGAGCCACAATATCATCATCTTGTTCTAATTCATTTATATTTGTTGGATATTGTCTTGGCTCTATGGATGGATCTAGTTGAGGTAAATCTTCCTCCTCACCAATTGATGCATATTCATATTCTAAGAGAAATATTTGACGTTCTACACAAGCTTGATCTCTTGGATGATGTGAACAATATTTTAAACTAGAAAAATCTTAATAGGAATGAAACCCTCCTTATCAGTCCCATTATCATGCATTGGAGATTTCCCCTCAACAAACCCATTATCCTGCTTAGGATCTTTCCCTTTATTTATCCCACTATCCTTCTTAGGATGTTGAGGCGTAGATGAAAAATTCCCAGGTAATTTTGGGCATTTTATTTGAAGGTGTCCATATGCATGACACAAACGACATCGGAACGAAAGGGTTTCATAGTCCAACTGTTGAATCCAAAAAGAGGATCCAACACAAATTTCTATAGAATCTGGAAAAGGCTTATTTAAATCTATCTCAACACAAGCACAGGTACAAGAAACTACATTTTTATCTATCGTTTATTTATAAGGACCCACCAACTTCCCCAGCAACAACACAATCATGTGAAGAATATTGTTCTGTCAGAACTCCAGAGGTAACCAAGGGAGTCGAACCCAAATCAGCACCCGCAACAAAATTTCCTTCGTAGGGTTAAATCCCACATGCCAAGGCTTAATGAATAAGCCAAACTGGTTATAAAAATAAGGCCCTCCTTCAAAAACTTTATGTTGATCCTCCATGTAAGAGAAAACAACCATGAAAAAATTATTTGCCCCCAACATGATCTCCATATCTCTAATCGGGTTCCATACTTTTTGAGCCCAAGATTCCAACGACCTGAATTCCTAAAAATTTACAAATTAAGGTATTATTAGCCAGGTATTCAACATCCTATGCAATTGAATATGGTTGAATCACTAGGACAGGCCTATCTAGAGCCCGTTCAAGACAACCATTCACTTTTGTAGCTCTGAAAACCCTAGCTAAAATAGACCCAACTGGGCTTGACGATTTTTCTCCAAATGCATGCCTTCAAGAATACGGTCCAAATCCCATGAGGGCCTCTTTGAAGGACATTATTTGCTTATCATTCAAATCCCCTGTCATCGTATCTCCATCTATCTCATTCTCTGCAATCTCAATTAAAAATTGAAGTTTAATGTTTTTTATTATTTCTAATTTTTTCCTTGGTTATAATTAATATACTAAGGTTCAAGTTGTGTCGAAAATTGATAAGGTTTAATTTCGAAATAAATTTGATAAAATAAAAAATAGGAATAAAATTCAATAAAAAGTTTTAGCAATAAAATGGTATAAAAATATTTATAATTTTCTATATTTTTTTTTATTAAAATTTTCCTTTTAAAGATATTTCAATAAGAAAGAGATAGAATATTGCTTTACTTTTTTAATTTCAAAATTTCTTAAAATAATATTAAAAAAAACATGTTATTACTTTTAATATTATTTTTTTAAATAAAATAAAATTTATTGTATGTTATAATTTGATGAACTTTTCTAAAAAGGCCATCTCTTAGTGAAAACACCATCATAGTAGGTAAAACTAAGTCAAAATTTAGATTGGTGGACAAGTTGAGGAGAGAGAATCATGAAGAATCAAATCCATAGCAGCACTAATAAGGGGAAATGATAAACAAAAGAAATGACAATGACAAAAGTAGTGGTAATAATTGAGAATAAAAGTAGACAAATAGGGTTGGCAATAAGTACAATCTAAGAGTGAGACCCACTAAGCAATATCAAAGGAATGTCATATTTGAAAGTCCTAATGGGAAGTTAAGATGTCCTAATTGAAAGTATGAATGCTCAAGTGGAGATAAGAGGAAAAACAAATATATGGTAAATTCAATTTAGAGAGCACATGTTATGCCATAAATGATTATTAAGGATGAGATGAGACATGATAAAATGGTTCTTAAAAGTAGAGGGTTAATATGTAAGTTCCATGTGGTTGTGACCAACTCTCCTATGTAAAAAAAAAAAAAATTGTAAGTTTCATGGATATCGGTCAAGGTTTTTGGACATTCAAAATTAGATCAAAGTGGAAGTGGGGATTGAATTAAAATTACTAGGTGTCTTTTCTTCCTAAAGACTTTTTTCTCATCATCTTTTCCAATTTGGAAATCAGGGATAAAATAAATGTATGGTGGCCCATGGTTTAAAGAGAGTGTTGCCATTTTATTTAAGACGTAGAGTAAGAATTTTTGTGTCGAGATAAGAAATATTAAAAATGTAGCTTAGTGCATTAGGCTTTTTGGACTTCCATATTAGCTTATCAATAAGAATGTCCATAATTCGAGATGCATCAATGTGTGTCAATGAACTTTTTGAACTTCCATATCTGACAAGAACAACATAATGGCTAGGGCTTTGGCCTTTTTTTAGGGAGGTTCAAGGTTCAAACCATGACATACCTAGAAGGGGATAGGTTGGATGGTAGCCATCCAGTTTTTGCTGGTTAGCTGCCCCAATTCGATGTCCTAGAGGATTGAGGGTCTTGTTGACTTTGTCTAACCTAACAAGTCAGAATTCATGATGGTAGCACCCAATGGTATTATGTTAATCCTAGGGAAGAATTCGTAGGGAATATATATGTTGCTATGGATATTTCAAAACCTTAACCATAATTCATTAAGATTGAATGTGAATTAAGAAAATGAGATTAAAAAGTGGATTATGAAAACATTGCATTCCAATATCACAAATGTTATAAAATTAAACGAATTAAGATTGAATGTGAATTAATAAAATGAGATTAAAAAAACATTGCATTCCAATGCCACAAATGTTATAAAATTAAACTCATGACAAAAGATTGCAAAATAAAAACTAAAAAAAACAACAAAAACACATTAAAAAAATTAATCATAAAATAAACTTCAATATAAAAAAAAAAAACATAACCTAATAAAAAAGAAAAATAAATTAAATCAAAAATATTCTATTTATTAAAAAAAGAAAGCCGAAAAAGGAGGCCTTATCTACCACATCTTTAATTAGAAAAGCAAATATATCTTTTGATATTATTTTAATAAAAGTCGCTCCCAATATAAGCCACACAAAACTATTAAATTTCTAACTGCTCGCTTCAAGGCTTTTTTATTTTTTATTTTTTTTGAATGAAAAAGCCAAAATTGTATTAATAAAGCTTAATCATACAAAACAGTGTCGGTGGGATTAACACACCCCAATCAACCAAGAGAAACTATTACAATTAGAAAGAAAAGTCACACTAACTATAACAAACATATCACCTAACATATCTCTGTACAGAATAGCAGGAATCAGCTAACATATCTCTGTACAGAATAGCAGGAATCAGCTAGCAGAAAACATAAAAGCAGCAATCATGTAGAAAGAAAATATAACATAAATTAAATCAAAGATATTCTATTTATAAAAATAAAGGACGACAAAGGAGGCCTTATCTACCACCATCTTTAATTAGAAAAGCAAATATATCTTTGATATAATTTTAATAAATGTCACTCCCAATATAAGCCACACAAAACTATTAAATTTCTCTCATTCGATCTGAGTGCAGGCAGATAATACCCACATTGAGTTTTTGCTCTCCAAATTCGATTTGAGTGCAGGCAGATACCCAGTTTGATATTTGTTCTATAATTGCAGTACCTACTTTGAGTTTTTGGTCTCCCAAATTCGGTGTTAGTGCAGGCAGATACCTAATTTGATTTTGGTTCTTCAAGGGCAATACCCACTTTGAGTTTTGCCTCTCCAAATTCGATTCAAGTGCAGGCAGTTGTGTGGATCATACTAGAATCCATCTGGGTCTATAAAGATGTGCCCATTGCATATCATTCTGATCTTTCTGTCAGCCAGTGTGGCAGGATTTATGGCATGGAAGGCCTTCTCTTCAAAGGAGGACAAGGACAACCTTCTTCATGATAGTTCAGAGGATATCAAGGAAAAGGATGTTTCCAATGGGGAGGACTCTGATTCTGCTTCGCCCAAATCTTCTCTTCTTAGAGTGGTGAGTAGATTGTCTTTGGCCTTGATTTTTCTTGTTAATTAGGGGAACCACAACCCATTAGGCAAGATCAGAGATCACAGAATATCTGCATCAAGAATTTGGGCAAACCCTCGTTGGCTATTTTTTTTTTGTTATGTTTTGGTTTGTTTTTTAATTTATTTTTGGGTGATGTTAATGGAGGGCTTGCTCCTCGCAGGCATGCAAGAAAGTTGCATTTGGTTTCTGGGTCCTAGTGGACATGGCTAGTGGACAGTACCTATGGCGCAATCTTATGAATAATAATCATAAGAATGTGAAAGCCCAATGAAATATAGTTGGGTTTCATTGTAATGATTTTTTTTATCAAATCCCTTAAATAATGTTCATAACACTGTTACCCACCACCAACCATTGAGGAGGTTTGAGGAAGAAAGTAGGCTTCTCTGTGTTGATGATGAAGCAAAGGGATCTTGGCCTTTGATATTTTGGTTGGCCTTGATCTTGGCCTTTGATATTTTGATATAAAAGGGGTTGGTTATAAATAACAATACATTGTGAGGGTTTGCTGGTTACATTTGCATTGGAGAACGGAGAGGTTAAGGAGGAAAAGGCAAGAACAGAGATTTAGGAGAACAAGTTGAAGAAAAAGAGGAAAAGGCAAGAACAGATATTTGAGAGAACAAGCGGAAAAATACAATCGACTAATATATTAGTAAGGATTTGTATCAGTTTTGAATCCTAATAACAATCTATCTAATTTATTTGGGTCGTGGTTTTACCCATTTTGAGGTTTTCCACATAAAAATCTTGTGTCCTCTTGCAATTTATGATTGTGTGTGATTTCATTTCTACAATATCTGAGTTTTAATTCCAATTTAATAAGTAGATCGTATATCTGGAAACATACAATCTAAAGCATAAAATCTAAGCATAGATACATTTAATTAATTTAAGTCAAGGGATTAGACACTATCTTTAATCTCATTGAAGAAAAAGTCAAGATTTGTCTATTTATGGATCAATATGACTTATAACCTCATAAAGTTAAAAACTATTTTATATTGTAGTGTAATACAACCACAATGTGTGCATTTAATTCTATACTTTAATATGACCTCATAAAGTTAAAAACTATTTTATATTGTAGTGTAATACAACCACAATGTGTGCATTTAATTCTATACTTTAATATGACCTCATAAAGTTAAAAACTATTTTATATTGCAGTGTAATACAACCACAATGTGTGCATTTAATTCTATACTTTAATATGACCTCATAAAGTTAAAAACTATTTTATATTGTAGTGTAATACAACCACAATGTGTGCATTTAATATGACCTGCAACCTTGTGAAGTTAAAAAATACTTCATATTTTATTATATTAGTAATGTATTCACAATGTGCAAGCTTCGACTACTATTATATATTGTCGTGTAATAATAACACAACCACGATGTGTGCATTCAATTCTATACTTTAATATGACCCGCTACCTTGTGAAGTTAAAAACTACTTTATATTTTATTATAGTAGTAATGCATCCATGATGTGCAAGTTTCGATTACTAATTTATATTATAGTGTAATTATAACACAACCACGATGTATGCATTCAATTCTATACTTTAATATGATCTATCCACCTTTGTAGCGCAAGTAGAGAAGGTGAGCTTGGCCCTGTTGAACGAGAGATCCATGATTTGAACCTTTGCGATGCAAAGGGGGACACAAAAAAATTTCTTGTGGCTTCTCTTTAGATAGTGGTATGCCCAAATGGGACGGTATTGTTGGCCACCTAAGAGCAACTCTCGATGTTTCTTTCTAACCTAAAATTTTGAGTCCGCGAGGGCTAGGTGAATTGGTAATATGTTGGGCAATTACCAAGAGGAGATCTAGGTTGAAATCTTGGAGGCATGCCCAATCTGGACAAAGGTAGTATTCTGACTTGAGTATGTTGAGTGTGAGCTAGCTTGATAACGATGGTACCAACCCCAAGCCATCGGAGGTCTTTTTCACTTCGGGTTGTGTTCACCAAGGCAAGATAGGGGTTATAATGGTAGCACCAGGCTTTGATGCTACAATAGGAGGTAATACGACTTGACCCTGTGACTAGTTGTTAAAAAGGAAATGTAGTTATCAATTCTTTTATATATATATATGCCATGCTACCTTGTGAAGATAAAAACTACTTTATATTTTATTATAGTAGTAATGCATCCATGATGTGCAAGTTTTCACTTCATATTAGTAAGTGTAATTCTATATAATCTACTAAAAAATATAGTATATTAAAAAACCCTTGACATTGTCAATGGGTCCAACGGATCCTTGGTTCGACGATTGAGACAAATATTGATATTCTCACAATGACACTGAGAGGGGGGGTGAATCAGTGTAGCTATTAAAATTCAAATCTATAGCACTTAAATCTGAAGCAAAGAGAACTTGAAAATAGGTAAAGCAATTTTCACAAGAGAGCACACCACAACACACAATATAACGAGGTTCACCAATTTGGCTACTCCTCAAAAATGACTGCTTGGACTCCAATCCAAATCCAGCCTTTGCAAAACACCAATTTTACAAACACTTTACCAAGCATCCACTGGAAGGAGCACCAACCCCTTAATTTTTTGCTGCAACAGATAGGAGCACCAACCCCTAATACCAAGCACCAACTTGGACTGCAATTTTGAGTTATTACAATGACATAAAAATGCCTTCACTGTTTACACGACCCTGACTGGTCTGCAATTAAACAAACTCTGCACACTCTCACGGCTCTGCTTATTTCTCTCTCGGCCCTCTTCTAACCCTCTTTACGCAGTAATTTCTCACTTACAAGCAGCAACATGATTCTCCGCGTGACTGTCTTTTTATAACCCCTTTTTCTCATCGAGACTCCTCGTCTTCTATGACTTTTGGAATCCCGCATGCAGTCGAATAACATTCTCTGACTGTTCGAATTCTTTTCTATGCGTGCATGCATTTTTCGATTCTACTTATGCGACTGTTCGAATTCTTTTTCTATGCGTGCATGCATTATGCGACTGTTCGAATTCTTTTTCTATGCGTGCATGCATTTTTCGATTCTTCTTATGCGACTGTTCGAATTCTTTTTCTATGCGTGCATGTATTTTTTTTATTCTTCTTCTTACTATTTTAAAAAATAGCGTGCATGTATTTCTACCATCGCACTTGTAATCGTCGCACTGACTCCAGTTAACTTTTCTAATTTTGGCTCCCTGCTTTTTCTCTACCACTGCCCCTTTAACTGTAGTTCTGTTCCAGTTAACTGTCTGTTATCGTGCTGTAGCTACCCGTCGCGAAATCGTGACACTTCTGCCTCTTTCTGCCCTTCTCGCCTTTTACCCGCGAAAACAACATGTCACAAAATCGTGACAGTTTTTGGCTTCTTGTCCACTTCTTCGCTTGCACCCACGAAAACCAGACATGTCACGAAATCGTGACACTTTTCGCTTCCGTACACTCTTCTTGGCTTGCACTAGCAAAACTCACATGTCATAAAATCGTGACACCTTTCGCTGTCGTACACTCTTCTTTGCATGCACTAGCAAAACCCGACATGTCGTCGAAATCGTGACACCTTTCCCTACACTCTTCTTGCACACACCATGTCGCGAAATCGTGACATCTTTCTCTTTCCGTACACTCTTCTTCGCAAACCCAAAAATCTGACATGTCACGAAATCGTGACATCATTCGCTCCTTGTGCCTTCTTTTTCCACTGAAAATGGAACATGTCGTGAAATCGTGACATCTTTCTCTTCTGTACACTCTTCTTCGCCCAACATGTCGCGAAATCGCGACACATTCTCCCTTCCCTCCTCTCCACATGTCACGAAATCGTGACATCTTTCTCTTCCGTACCTCTTCTTACTCAAATCGCGACACTTTTCCTTGCCTTCTTCTCTACATGTCGCGAAATCGTGACATCTTTCTCTTCCGTACACTTCTTGTTCGAACCTGTCACGAAATCGTGACACTTTTTCGTCCGTACCATCCTTCTTGCTACTTGTCGTGAAATCGTGACACTTTTCCTTGCAGGCTCTTTCTCTCAAACATGTCGCGAAATCGTGACACATTTTCCTCTTGGCTTTTTCTCTGCCAACATGTCACGAAATCGTGACAGTTTTCTTTTCTTTCTTCTTGACATGTCACGAAATCGTGACATCTTCTTTTCTAGCTTTTCACCATGTCGCGATATCGCGACATCTTCTTTTCTAGCTTTTCACCATGTCGCGATATCACGACAGTTATCCTTGCGCTTTCTCTCTCTTCGGCCATGTCGTGAAATCGTGACAATTTTGCTTGCGCCTTCTCTCTCCTCGGCCATGTCGTGAAATCGTGACAATTTTGCTTGTGCCTTCTCTCTCCTCGGCCATGTCGTGAAATTGCAAAATTTTTGCTTGCGCCTTCTCTCTCCTCCGATATGTCGTGAAATCACGACAGAAAACATGTCGCGATATCGCGACAGTTTTCTTACTTGTCTTTTTCTTTGATTTTCTGAATCTGGGCCACTTTTGTCTTCTCGAAAATTCACTGTACATGATCTGACTGACCTCTGAACCCCTGTCCACTGCATCAATCGATCTATCTGTCTGTGTTGACAACAATGACAATACTTTTGCTGCACCTTGCTCAACAATCTCCCCCTTTGGAATTGTTGGCAACACTCATGCAATCTCCTGTAATTCTTCTCCCCCTTTGACAATAATACCAAAGGGCTGCTGCAGACTCCCCCTGAGTCTATGCACACCATTCTCAGACAAATATTGTTATAGTTAGCAAAAATCATGAATATAAGCAAAACTATAAACATAGGCATAAATGCTCCCCCTGAGAATGTGATCCCAATTGATAGTCAGTTCTTGGGAAATGTGACCACTCCCAACTTACTCCGAAGATACTCAAAAACTTCCTTGGGCAATGGTTTTGTGAATATATCAGCTACCTGCTCTGTAGTTGGAACAAAATCCAATTTGACCTCTCCTTCTGCAACTTTATCCTTCAAGAAGTGATACCGGATCGCAATATGTTTGGTTCGAGAATGCATAACCGGATTCTTGGATATGTTGATAGCACTAGTGTTATCACATTTAATTGAAATTGGCTCTTTGAAGTGAATACCAAGATCTTTCAACGTTTGTCTCATCCATAATATTCGTGTACAACATGTTGTTGCTGCAATGTATTCTGCCTCTGTTGTGGATAGAGAGACTGATTCTTGTTTCTTGCTGTGCCATGCTACCAACTCTGTCTCCAAGATAAAATGCTCCTCCACTGGTACTCTTTCTGTCATCAATACATCCTGCCCAATCTGCATCAGAATATGCAATCAGAGTGAAGTCTTTACCTTTTGGGTACCACAACCCATAATCCATAGTACCCTTGAGGTACCTGAAAATCCTCTTTACAGCTGTCACATGAGTTTCTTTGGGACTAGCCTGAAATCTTGCAACCATGCATACTGCCTGTAATATATCTGGTCTAGTGGCTGTTAAATACAGCAGGCTTCCAATCATAGACCTGTACATTGTTTGATCTACATCTGGAGATTTGTCATCCTTGCTCAACTTGCAGCCTATTGTCATGGGAGTGCTAACAGGTTTACTATCCTCCATTGTGAACTTTTTCAGCATTTCTTTCACATATTTAACTTGAGAAATAAAAATGCCCTTTTCATTTTGATTGACTTGCAGACCTAGGAAATAAGAAAGTTCACCAATCATAGACATCTCAAATTCTTTCTTCATTTTAGTTGCTATGTCTTTGCAATATTCATCCATGTTGCTGCCAAATATTATATCATCTACATAAACAACAAGAACAATAAGATGGCCCTTCTCTATTTTGACATATAAATTGTTGTCCACCAAACCTTTCTTGAACCCTTGTTTAATAAGATAGTTATCCAACCTTGCATACCATGCTCTGGGTGCCTGTTTCAGACCATATAACGCTTTCTTTAACCTCGCAAACAAAATCGGGATTGTCACCGAGTTGGAAGCCATCTGGTTGTTCAATGTAAACCTCTTCTTCCAGTTTTCCATTCAGAAATGTTGATTTTACGTCCATTTGATATACTTTGAAATTTTTATGGACTGCTAAAGCCAAAAACATTCTGATTGCCTCTAGTCTGGCTACTGGTGCAAAGGTTTCCTCAAAATCAATGCCTTCAACCTGAGCATAGCCTTTACAGACCAATCTTGCCTTATTTTTGACAACCTGTCCGTCTTCATTTAATTTATTTCAAAAAATCCATTTAGTGTCGATTATGTTTTTATTTGTTGGCCGTGGTACTAATTCCCAGGTTTTGTTTTTCTCAATCTGATCTAGTTCTTCATTAATTGCCTTCATCCAACTTTCATCTGTGCTTGCTTCAACAACATTTTTAGGTTCAATGCTGGATAACAGAGAATAGTTTCGTACTACTGCTCTTCTTGTCTGAATACCATCTGTGGGGTCCCCAATAATCTGTTCTCTGGGATGATTTTTCTGCCAGCTGCCTGTTTTGAATTTCTTGTTTTCTTCTTCTTCTGAGTCAGTTTTTAAATCATCTGGGTCAATTTTCTGATTCTCTTCTGTTTCCTTTTCTTCATCTCCTTCAATGACTTCTTCATAAATAGGGTAGTTTTCTTGATACGTAATTTCTCGTTCTCTACCTTCATCAACTTTAACATCAGCACTCTCAACAATTTTCTTTAGCCTCTTGTTGTAACATGTGTAGGCTTTGCTTTTTGTTGAGTAACCAAGAAAAATACCTTCGTCAACTCTATCTTCAAATTTATCGAGATTATCTTCAGTCCGTTTGATGTAGCACTTGCTGCCGAACACTTTGAAATATCTTGTTGTTGCCTTTCTGCCGAACCACAGCTCATAAGGTGTTTTGCTTTCATGCGGCCTTAGCATGCACCTATTTTGAATGTAAACTGCAGTATGGACTGCCTCTTTCCAAAATCTGTCAGCTATTTTGTTCTCAGCCAACATTGTCCGTGCCATTTCCTGCACTGTCCTGTTCTTCCTTTCTACAACACCATTCTGCTGAGGTGTCCTTGCTGCTGAAAACCGTCTTCTGATCCCATATTTTTGACAGTACTCTGCAAACTCTTCTGAAATAAACTCTCCTCCTCTGTCTGATCTTAGGCATTTAATTCTTTTTCCAGTTTGATTTTCAACCTATTTTTTAAAAATCTTGAACATCTCAAAGGCATCTGATTTAAGCTTTAAAAATAATACCCATGTCATCCTGGAGTAATCATCTATGAACAACATAAAGTATTTGTCACCGTTTATGCTTTGTGTTCTCATGGGTCCACACAAATCAGTATGAATTATCTCCAACGGTTTGCTGGTGAAGTATTCCTTTGATTTAAATGTGGATCTGGTTTGCTTTCCTTTTTGGCATGAAGCACGGATGCTATTTACTGGTTTGCCAATGGTTGGTATATCTCTTACTGCCCTTTTTGAACTTATTTTTACCAGATTGTCAAAGCTAATATGACCGAGCCTCTTGTGCCACAGCCAATTTTCATCTTCCTGTCCAATCAAGCATGTTCCTTCTACAGTTTTTGAGAGAGTATATAGATTTCTAGAAGTCCTCGATCTAGTAGCTATCAGTTTCCCACTGTGTGCTTTTCTCACTTCACAACCCTGCTTCTTAAAAATGACTTCATGACCTCTATCACAGATTTGACTTACACTCAGTAAGTTGTGCTTTAAACCAATCACAAACAGAACTTCCTTGGAATTGATCTTTCCATCACTTATCTTGACTGATCCTTTGCCAACTATCTTGGCTCCATCATTATTTCCAAACTTCACAGAGCCTCCTTCATATTTTTGTAAATTTTCAAATTTTTGTTTATCTCCTGTCATGTGACTGGAACATCCACTATCCAATATCCATGGTGCTGATTTGTTCTGTGCTTTGAATGTTGTCTCGTACAATCAATGATTCCTTTTCTTCCTTGAGTTGCTCCTTTTCTTTCCATTCTGATTTGACTGCAGTTTTGGTCACTTGTTTAGACTTTTCTTTGTCAATGGCCTGTGCATGTTTTTCTGGGAATTTTTTGTTTTGCTTTAAACTGTTTGGTTGAGTTCTTCTTCCCTGAAATTTATTTGCTGCATATGTGCTTCTACAGTTTCTTGCAATGTGTCCAAAGTTATGACAGTTATAGCATTCTACAACATACTCCATCAAGGGTGAAAATGCATTTCTACTTGTGAAATTTCTTTGTCCTATATTATAAATGCAATCTGAAATCTTATGACCGTAAGTATTGCATTTAAAACAATAACCAAAAAAGAAATGATTAAACCTGGGAGTTGGTCTTTGCCAATTTGTAGTAGGAGTCACAAATTTTCTTCTCCTTTGATGTGTGACTTTTGTGAATCCCTCATTGTCAGCACTCTTCTCGTGCCTGGCATTGTTGCTTTCTTTAGCATGATTCGATTTTCTTTGGTCAATCTTGATCTTATCTTCTTTCTTTGCTGGTTCTGCAGTTATGGCTTTTGATCCACTTGAAGATTCTCCTTCGACAAACCCCAAGCCAAATTTGATGCCTGTGGTCCTCTGACTATTTATGATTTTTTCAAGTTGTGCAGAACTTCCTTCAAGTTTGTGATAGCAACTCAATTTTTGATTCTCGTTCTTCTAGCCGTATTCTTAAACCATCAATTTCTTCTTCCATTTTGCTGCACTCATCTATTTTCATGGTTAATTTTACTTCAAGTTCTTCAGACATTTTCTTAAATTCCTCTGTCTGTATTTTCAAACTGTTTATTATGTCATTGGCATCCTCTAGTTTTCTTGAAAACTTTTTATTCTTTTTCCTTTCTACACTCAACTCTTCAAGTGCAGCAACCAACTCTCCTTCCAGATATACTTCAGCCTCATCCTTAAGGTTTTCATCACCTTCCTGATTTTCTTTTGTTCTTTCTTCTTCAAGTGCCATGAACAGAGCTTCACCTGTTTCTTCTTCAGAATCCTCACCTGAGCTTTCTTCAGAAGAGCTGACATTCTTGGATATGAAGCTTTTCTTCTTGAAGTTGTTCTTTCTAAAATTTTGTTTCTTCTTCTAGTCACCTTTTTCTTGGTGTGACCCTTCACCATTTTTGGTTTTCTCATGCATTGGACATTTAGCTGCAAAGTGACCGACTCCTCCATAATTGAAGCACTTAAATGGTAACTTTCCTCTATACTTTCCTTTTCCCTTTGTAAGTTTTCGAACAAAGTTAGCTTCCGTTTCATCCTGTGTCTCTTCATCCTCAGATTCTTGTTCAGCTTTTATATTTTTGTGTGCTTTAAAAGTAGCTTCTCTGTCTATGGGCTTAGTTTGTCCTATTCTCATTTCGTATGCAGTCAAGGAACCATGCATCTCATCCATGCTAAAATTGTTTAGATCTTTCGCCTCTTCTATTGCAGAAACTTTAGAGTTAAATCTTTTGTGAAGAGTTCTGAGAACCTTTTTCATGACAACTGCATCTTCGATTTCTTCATCGAGTCCTCTGATTGCATTAATGATTCCATTGACTCTCAGGATATAGGCCTCTATGTTCTCATCTTCATTCATTTGTAATGCTTCGAACTGAGCTCGATGAGTTTGCAGCTTGGCTTCCTTGATCTTGTTGTCTCCTTCATGGATGCTCTTCAGTTTATCCCACATGTCTTTTGCCGATTTACAGCTCATGACTCTTATCACTTCACCTGTCTACTAGCCCACACATTATGGCATTCTTTGCTTTGGAGTTATTCTCAAACTTTTTCTTCTCGACAGTATCTCGTTGGAGGAGTAGTGGGTGTTGTGTATCCACTTTCTACCGACTCCCAAATGTCGTATCCCAACGCACTCAGATATGTCCGCATCCTGAGTTTCCAGAATGAGTAATTAGTTCCATCGAACAAGGGAGCTTTGTTGGATGAGAATCCTTCACCACCTGCCATTGTGTTCCTTCCAAGATCACCTTAGCTGATTAAGCTTGTTCAAGAAACTTGGCTCTGATACCAATTGATATTCTCACAATGACACTAAGAGGGGGGGTGAATCAGTGTAGCTATTAAAATTCAAATCTACAACATTTAAAACTGAAGCAAAGAGAACTTGAAAATAGGTAAAGCAATTTTCACAAGAGAGCACACCACAACACACAATATAACGAGGTTCACCAATTTGGCTACTCCTCAAAAATGACTGCTTGGACTCCAATCCAAATCCAACCTTTGCAAAACACCAATTTTACAAACACTTTACCAGTATCCACTGGAAGGAGCACCAACCCCTTAATTTTCTGTTGCAACAGATAGGAGCACCAACCCCTAATACCAAGCACCAACTTGGACTGCAATTCTGAGTTATTACAATGACATAAAAATGCCTTCACTATTTACACGACCCTGACTGGTCTGCAATTAAACAAACTCTGCACACTCTCACGGCTCTGCTTATTTCTCTCTCGGCCCTCTTCTAACCCTCTTTACGCAGTAATTTCTCACTTACAACAGCAACATGATTCTCTGTGCGACTGTCTTTTTATAACCCCTTTTTCTCATCGAGACTCCTCGTCTTCTATGACTTTTGGAATCCCGCATGCAGTCGAATAACATTCTCTGACTGTTCGAATTCTTTTCTATGCGTGCATGCATTTTTTGATTCTACTTATGCGACTATTCGAATTCTTTTTCTATGCGTGCATGCATTTATTCGATTCTTCGAATTCTTTTTCTATGCGTGCATGTATTTTTTGATTCTTCTTATGCAACTATTTGAATTCTTTTTCTATGCGTGCATGTATTATCTATTCAATTCTTTTTCTTTGCTTTTAAATAGCTGCATGATTTCTAACTGTCACTGCACTTGTAACTGTCGCACTGACTCCAGTTAACTCTTCTAATTTTGGCTCCCTACTTTTTCTCTACCACTGCCCCTTTAACTGTAGTTCTGTTCCAGTTAACTGTCTGTTATCGTGTTGTAGCTACCCGTCACGAAATCGTGACACTTCTGTCTCTTTCTGCCCTTCTCGCCTTTTACCCACGAAAATACATGTCACGAAATCGTGATAGTTTTCGGCTCCTTGTCCACTTCTTCGCTTGCACCCCGAAAATCAGACATGTCGCGAAATCGTGACACTTTCTTCCGTACACTCTACTTGGCTCTACCTCTAAAAACCGGACATGTCGCGAAATCTGACACTTTCATTCCCACTCTTCTGCACAAACAAAAACCTAAATCATTCTTCCTCTTCTTTGCATCCAACCATTCAAATCGTGACATCTTTCTCTTCCTACTCTTCTTACAACCCAAAAAATCGACATGTCGCAAAATCGTGACACTTCGCCTTGTGCCTTCTTCTCTTGCCAAATGAAACATGTCGTGAAATCGTGACATCTTTCTCTTCATGAACTCTTCATCGAAAATCGTGACACATTTCGCCTTGCCTTCTTCTCTGCCAACATGTCATAAAATCGTGCGACATCTTTCTCTTCCGTACACTCTTCTTAACACTTCCCCACACATGTCATGAAATCGTGACATCTTTCTCTTTCGTACACTTCTTGTTCGAACCTGTCACAAAATCGTGACACTTTTTCGTCCGTACCATCCTTCTTGCTACTTGTCGCGAAATCGTGACACTTTTCCTTGTAGGCTCTTTCTCTCAAACATGTCGCGAAATCGTGACACATTTTTCGTCCTCTTGCCTCTCTTGCAAACATGTCGCGAAATCGCGACAGTTTTCTTTTCTTTCTTCTTGACATGTCGCGAAATCGTGACATCTTCTTTTCTAGCTTTTCACCATGTCGCGATATCGCGACATCTTCTTTTCTAGCTTTTCACCATGTCGCGATATCGCGACAGTTATCCTTGCGCTTTCTCTCTCTTCGGCCATGTCGTGAAATCGTGACAATTTTGCTTGTGCCTTCTCTCTCCTCGACCATGTCACGAAATCGTGACAATTTTGCTTGCGCCTTCTCTCTCCTCGGCCATGTCATGAAATCGTGACAGTTTTGCTTGCACCTTCTCTCTCCTCGGCCATGTCATGAAATCGTGACAGTTTTGCTTGTGCCTTCTCTCTCCTCGGCCATGTCACGAAATCATGACAGTTTTGCTTGCGCCTTCTCTCTCCTCCGATATGTCACGAAATCACGACAGAAAACATGTCGCGATATCGCGACAGTTTTCTTACTTGTCTTTTTCTTTGATTTTTTGAATCTGGGCCACTTTTGTCTTCTCAAAAATTCACTGTACATGATCTGACTGACCTCTGAACCCCTGTCCACTGCATCAACTGATCTATCTGTATGTGTTGACAACAATGACAATACTTTTGCTGCACCTTGCTCAACAAATATTTGATATAGTTCACACCAAGGTTCAAATCTCGATGACACCAAATAGTTCAAAATGACTAAGTTGATGTAAAAGGGAAAGCACAACCCTTTCAAAACCCTAAAAAAAAAACCTTGATATTACTTACCTCCAAAGCAAATAGACAAAAACTTTCTTTATTTATGGTGAGCACACATAACTTACTTTCAGAATAAACACCTACCATAGGTTTTTTCTATTTATGGTGAGCAACACAACTTGCTTTAAGAATAAACACCCACCATTTACATACAACCTTTTTTTTTTTTTGGTTGAAGTAAGCAGAGTAATCGGAACACAATTAGGGCCACCTTTGGTCTGAGGCACAACAAGGCCTCTCTCCTCGTGATTCAAATTTTGCATATAATTTTATAACCATCAAGACTAAGAATATTGTATTTTTAATTTTAGTTTTAATTAAAAATGAAAGTTTAATGTTTTTAATTATTTCTAATTTCTTCATTGGTTATATTTAATATACTAAGGTTCAAGCTGTGTTCAAATTTGATAAGGTTTAATTTTGAAATGAATTGGATAAAATAAAAATTAGGGATAAAATTCAATAAAAAATTTTGGTAATAAAATGATATACAAACATTTATAATTTTATATATTTGTTTAAAAACATAACTAATTGAAATGTTCATTTTTTTCCTTCAAAAGAGATAGAAAATTGCTTTACTTATTTTAATTTCAAAATTTCTTAGAATAATATGAAAAATATTAAAAAATATATTTTACTACTTCAAATCTTAAACTTTTTTAAAATAATGATAAAATTTACTGTATGCTACAATTTGATGAACTTTTCTAAAAATGCCATCTTTATCTCTTAGTGAAAACACCATCATAGTAGGCCTCTCGCTCTGGCTCCAGTGCTCTGAAACTCTTTGAGCAGGAGGCCTCTTGTTCTCCCACTCTAGATTTGTTTGCTAGTCATGCTTAGTTCTCCGTTGTGGCCCGTGTCCAGGGTGTTATGCTTGTTGGGGGTCTTATTGGTTGCGTTTCATGGATCATTGTCAGTTTCGAGGACTTGGTTGGATGGTGCAACACTTCTTCTGGGTTCAATAGTTTCATGTTTTTTTGGCTTTCCAAGGAAGGGAAAGGGCCATCTACTAAACCAAACTCGCTGGGGTGAATTTGCGAGAACACATACAATGGTATGGTGTTTTGTTACAGCTTTCTGAGGGTGTTCCCTTGGTTGCCTTTGACTTCATGGAAATTTATGGTTATTGATCCCTTGGTTGCTTTTGGCCCCATGGCTATGTTGGGTTTCCTAGCTTCGGTGGCCTGAAGAGATTTCTTTCTCCAGTTCCAATAGTGGTGTTCTTCTTGGTGCCAGAGGCCAGAGTCCCTTCGGTTCATGCGGAGTGGTGAAGTCATGGGTGGGTGCTCATTGGTGGTCCCTTCTTGTGGGTGGGCTTCATTTTTGGGCTCTTGTTTAGGGGCTTCTTGTTGCTGGACCTGATCCTTTTGGTGTACACTCAGATATTTCTTCTTGGTTTCAAGGGTGGCCTTAAATTTTGAATGTTATTGAGTGGATCCATTAGCTTCCCATGTTCAGTCCTTGAAGTTATTCATCTACAAGGATGGAGGGTTCCAGATCTTTGGGGAGTGGACTTGTGCTTTATCAACAGCTTTGGTTTATCCCGACTCTTCCAGATCTGGGTCATGGATGGGTGCTCATTGGTGGTCCCTTCTCGTGGGTGGGCTTCATTTTCGAGCTCTTGTTCGAGGGCTTCTTGCTGCTGGACCTGATCCTTTTGGTGTACACTCAGATCTTTCTTCTTGGCTTCAAGGGTGGCCTTGCATTTTAAATGCTATTGAGTGGATCCATTGGCTTCCCAGGTTCGATCCTTAAAGTTATTTGTCTGCAAGGATGGAGGGTTCTAGATCCTCTTTGGTTGCTTGCGGTACCATACTACATCCTTTGATATTTGGGAAGTGGATATGTGCTTTGTCGATAGCTTTGGTTTATCCTGAGTCCTCCAAATCTAGATTCGTGGAATCTTCCTGCCCATCTTTGCTCTTCGCTTGGGTTTTACGGGCCTTCATTTCCTCGGGTCTTCTGGCTTCCTTGAAGTTCACCTTTGTGTGCAAGAGGATCTCCTAGCCTGAGGAGATCCTTAGGATTGTTGTTCCACTTTTCAGGCTTGTGTTGTGGTGTCCCTGGGTTCCTATTGCTTCCTGGATCGCGTCCTACTGCTGCATCCTATTCGCTTTCCTGTCGCTGCTTCCCGGTTTGCATCTTGATCGACATCCTAGTCAGTTGTCGCTTCATGGATTACATCCCAGTCGACGTCCTAGTTTGCATCCTGTAGATGCTTCCTGGTCTACGTCCTTCAGCTGCGTCCCTAACCGCCCATGGGCGGGAACAATTTTCAAATTTCATTTTTTTTGTTTTTCCCGCTTCATTTTCAAATTTCAATTTTAAATTTTGGGCGGGATGGCCCTATTTCAAAATTTTCATCCTTTGTATGGTTTTGGGCGGGATGGCCCTATTTCAAATTTTCCATCCTTTATATGGTTTTGGGTGGAATGGCCCTGATTCAAATTTTCCATCCTCTGTACGATTTTGGGTAGGATGGCCCTGATTCAAATTTTATCGGTTTAGTTGTTTTTCTCCAATAACCCACAGAGGGTCTGTTTCTTCAGCTATTTTTTGGTTGGGAACTCTTCTCCCAACCTTCTTCTCTTTGTAAAATGTTACGGGATCCTTTCAAAACCCCTTTTACCAATTAAAAAAAAAACACCATCATAGTAGGAAAAACTAAGTCAGAAGTTAGATTGGTGGACAAGTTGATGAGAGAGAATAATGAAGAATAAATCCATAACAACACTAATAAGGGGAAATGATAAAAAGAAATAACAATGACAAAAGTAGTGGTAATAATTGAGAATAAGAGTAGATAAATAGGGTTGGCAATAAGTACAATCCAAGAGTGAGACCCACTAAGTAGTATTAAAAGAATGTTATATTTGAATTTTTTAATGGGAAGTTAAGATGTCTTAATTGAAAGTATGGATGTTCAAGTTGGAGATAAGAGGAAAATCAATTATATGTTAAGCTCAATTTACGGAGTAGATGATATGTCATAAATGATTATCAAGGATTATCAAGGATGAGATGATGGAACATGATAAAACGGTTCTTAAAAGTAGAAGGTTAATATGTAAATTCCATGGATATTAATCTAGATCAAGTGGAAGCGGGGATTGAATTCAAATTACTACGTGTATTTTCTTACTAAAGGTTTTTTTCTCGTCATCTTTTTCAATTTGGAAATCAAGAATAAAAATAATGGATGATGACCCATGGTTTAAAGGGAGTGATGCCCTTTTATTTAAGACCATGGAGTAAATTTATTTGTTGAGATAGAAAATATTAAAAAGTTAGCTTAGTGCATTAGGTTTTTTGGACTTCCATATTAGCTTATCAATAAGGATGTCCAAAATCTCAGAGGCATCAATATGTGTCAATGAACTTTTTAGACTTCCATATCCGACAAGGACAACACAATGGTTAGGGCTTTGGCCTTTCTTTGGTGAGGTCCAAGATTCAAACCATGACATACCTAGAAGAAGATAGGTTGGATGGTAGACATCGAGTGTTTGTTGGCTAGCTATCCCAGTTCGATGTCCTAGAGGGTTGGGGGTTCTGTTGACTTTGTCTAATACAACAGGCCAGAGTTTATAATGGCAACACCCAATGGTGTTATTGATTCCATTATCTCCAGAAAAAAAAAATGTTTATCCTAAAAAAGAATTCATAGTAAATATATATGTTATCATGGATATTTCAAAACTTTAACCATAATCCATTTAAAATTAAATGTGAATCAAGAATATGAGATTAAAAAAGACGACAAACGAGGCCTCATCTACCACATCTTTAATTAGAAAAGTAAATATATGTTTGATATTATTTTAATAAATGCCGCACGCAAAACTATTAAATTTCTAAGTGCTCGCTTCAAGGCTTTTTTATTTTTATTTTTTTCTTGAAGGCTTTTTTATTTTTGTGCTTCAAGATATAAAATATAAATTAAATAAAATATTTTCTATTTATAAAAAAGAAAACGACAAAGAGACCTTATGTACCACATCTTTAATTAGAAAAGCAAATATATCTTTTATATTATTTTAATAAAAATCGCTCCCAAAATAAACCACAAAAAACTATTAAGTTTCGAAGTCCCCACTTCAAGGCTTTTTTATTTTTTTGTTCTTCCACCTAATCTCTACACGAATTGCCAGAATTCATACCCTTATAAATAAAAGCTGGACATTAGACCGTGTCTTCATTCTTCCGCCGGACTAAATCGCACCCAGTTTATCTTCAACTCCATTGAAAATAAACTCCAGAAAGGTTGATGCTACCTACTATCTAAAAAACGCTAAGAAATACAAGGAGACAACGCGGAACGGAATCCCAGTTCTGACTTTTTGGCCTCCGAGTGACAAGTGGAGAATAAGTAATTATTTTCATCTGGACATTGATTGGCATTCACTGTTGATCTTGTAATACCTACCTAGTGCGCGTTGACCAGGCAAGGCAATTGCAAGGTTTCTCACTGGCATTAGCCTAAATATAAATTAAAATAGGCCTTCACACCCACTAAGGTTCCACTAAGGTAGTTTGCTTGTTATCCAAATCGCTTGTCCCTTACCCAATTTGATTTTTCTTCTCCAAGTGCAATACCCACATTGAGTTTTTGCTCTCCAAATTCGATTTGAGTGCAGACAGATACCCAGTTTGATTTTTGTTCTGGAATTGCAGTACCCACTTTGAAATTTTTCCTCTCCCAAATTCGGTGTTAGTGCAGGCAGATACCTAATTTGATTTTGGTTCTTCAAGGGAAATACCCACTTTGGGTTTTGCCTATCAAAATTCGATTCAAGTGCAGGCAGTTGTGTGGGATCAGACTAGAATCCATCTGGGTCTGTGAAGATGTGTCCATTGCGTATCATTCTGATCTTTCTGTCGGCCAGTGTGGCAGGATTTATGGCATGGAAGGCCTTCTCTTCAAAGGAGGACAAGGTCAACCTTCTTTATGACACTTCAGAGGATATCAAGGAAAAGGATGTTTCCAATGGGGAGGACTCTGATTCTGCTTCGCCCAAATCTTCTCTTCTTAGAGTGGTGAGTAGATTGTCCTTGGCCTTGATTTTTCTTGTTAATTAGGGGAACCACAACCCATTAGGCAAGATCAGAGATCACAGAATATCTGCATCAAAAATTTGGGCAAACCCTTGGACAATAATGTGGGTTTTGGCTTTTTTTTTTTTTTTTTGGTTGGGTTTTTTTATTTATTTTTGGGTTATGTTGATGGAGGGCTTGTTCTTTGCAGGCACGCAAGAAAGTTGCGTTTGGTTTCTGGGTCCTGGTGGACATGGCTAGCGGACAGTATCTGTGGCGCAATCTTGTGAGCAATAATCATAAGAATGTGAAAGCCCAATGAAAAATAGTTGGGTTTCATTGTAATGATTTTTTTTTATCAAATCCCTTATATAATGTTCATAACACTGTTACCCACAGCCAACCATTGATGAGGTTGGAGGGAGAAAGTAGGCTTCTCTGTTGATGATGAAGCAAAGGGATCTTGGCCTGTGATATTTTGATATAAAAGCTGTTGGTTATAAATAACAATACATTGTGAGGGTTTGTTGGTTACATTTGCATTGGATAATGGAGAGGTCAAGGAGGAAAAGGCAAGAACAGAGATTTAGGAGAATAAGTTGAAGAAAAGGAGGAAAAGGCAAGAACTGAAATTTGGGAGAACAAGTTAAGAATACAATCGATTGATATATTAGTAATAATTTGTATCAGTTTTGAATCCTAATAATAATCTATCCAATTTATTTGGGTCGTGGTTTTATCCATTTTGAGGTTTCCACGTAAAAATCTTGTGTCCTCTTGCAATTTGTGATTGTGTGTGTGATTTCATTTTTATAATATCTGAGTTTTAATTCCAATTTAATAAGTAGATCGTATATCTGAAAACATACAATCTAAAGCATAAAATCTAAGCATAGATACATTTAATTAATTTAAGTTAAAGGGATTAAGCATGATCTTTGATCTCTTTACATTTGAATTTGTATTAATATCCATCGGTGACCAAAAGAGGTCAATAGGACTGTAAAGTAGAACATATACAAAGCAACAGGAGTGCCTAATGCAGCTCCAGAGAAAATAAAGTAAGAAAAACAGTAAACATGATGACATATGATATACAAGATTTGTGGATCAAGGATTACTCCCAACATTTAAGGTTAAAGAGAAGTGAGTGATGTAAGAGTTGGATGTCGTCATAGATGTTCTTTGTTGGAGGCGACAACGAATTGATCTTGTTGTATCTCTGTGATCACCTTGGCGCTTTTTGTTCGTGGCCTCTGGAGGCTAGAAGAATGAAGTGATAAGTCGAGATCCTGTTATCTTCTGCAAATTGTTACTAAGTAGTTCTTTCCTGAGATTGAATAATTCTTGGATAAAAAGGGCAATGCATCTTTGATCTTCATAACTAATCCAAGATTTTAGTGTATGGGTGTCTTTGAATAAGCAATAATATTTACCTCGTATCTCGTAGTAGACAGGACAAGTGAAAATGAAATGCTTCTCGGATTCCACATCAAGACTACATAATCTGCAAATAGGCTAATCTCTGGGGAGGTGATGATCTTTCTCAATACACAGCTGGTGGGAGCAAACTCGTAGTTGAGCTAGAGGAAACCTGAGGCTATGTGACATTTGTATCAAGTTATAATTTGGAGTAGTGATCAATCCATGCTCTAGTTGGAGATAAAAGTGAGAGTAATGGAGCAGTTTTGGTGAAAGAGGTTCCTTTGGATCAGTCCAAGTAGTTTTTATATATGCTGAGTAAATCTCATCTCAAATATCCTTATTTGAGTATGGTGCATTGATTGATGCATTAGTAGGAGGGGCCCTCATGATGTCTAGGCCAAGATATTGAAGTAGAGTAGTAGTCTGAGCATACCAGCAATTCCTGACCCCTTTGATTTGCCAACTATATCGAGGATTGTAGTGCTAAATATGGATTTCTCATGTCCAACATACAATGAAATCTACAAAGTAAAGAAACAACAAGAAATATTGTTGATGTAAGCAATGGACGAGCATTAAACTCAGCTAGAATGATGGGATGTGGAACAGTTCTTTCGAAACGAATAAACTTTGACAACATTGAGGACCCTTTCAATACGAGACCAACCCAACTGTCTGAGGCTAGCTCCCCAAACTTCATAGCCATAGAGCAGTGTAGGGGTAAGAAGAGTGTGGAAGAGTCGATCTTACATGCGATGTCCTGTGCTGGAGCTGAAAGCATTGCTTATCCGGAGAGGCTAGGGCAACATAACATTTGTTTAACCTTGCTTGAGATGTAGGGATCAAGTTGAAGGTAGGTCCTGTGAAAAGAACTCCCAAGTATGTGTACGATGTGACAATCTCAATGACCTTCCCTTTATATGTGATGTGAACAGAAGAAAGATCTTTCTTGGGTAGGTTGAATGTCATGATTTTTGTTTTTTGGAGATTAACTTCTAATCCATGCAAGTCAGAGTATGTGCCAAGTATGTCCAGCTGCTGTTGAACTCCTCCTGCTGTGTGTGACATTAGGATAATGTCATCAGCAAATATTTGAGAAAAAAGTCAAGATTTGGCTCTTTATGGATCAATATGACTAATAACCTTATAAAGTTAAAAACTATTTTATATTGTAGTGTAATTCAGCCACGATGTGTACATTTAATTATATACTTTATGACCTACTACCTTGTGAAGTTAAAAAATACTTCATATTTTATTATATTAGTAATGCATCCACAATGTGCAAGTTTCAACTACTATTATATATTGTAGTGCAATGATAACACAACCACGATGTGTGCATTCAATTCTATACTTTAATATGACCCGCTACCTTGTGAAGTTAAAAACTACTTTATATTTTATTATAGTAGTAATGCATCCATGATGTGCAAGTTTCGATTACTAATATATATTATAGTGTAATTATAACACAACCACGATGTATGCATTCAATTCTATACTTTAATATGACTTGTCCACCTTTGTAGCGCAAGTAGAGAAGGTGAGCTTAGCCCCATTGAACGAGAGATCCATGATTTGAACCTTTGTGATGCAAAGGGGGACACAAAAAAAATCTCTTGTGGCTTTCCCTTAGATAGTGGTATGCTCGAATGGGACGGTATTTTCGGCCACCTAAGAGAAACTCTCGAGGTTTCTTTCTAACCTAAAAGTTTGAGTCCACGAGGGCTAGGTGAATTGGTAATATGTTGGGCATTTACCAAGAGGATATCTAGGTTCAAACCTTGGAGGCATGCCCAATTTGGACAAAGGTAGTAGTCTGACTTGAGTATGTTGAGTGTGAGCTAGCTTGATAACGGTGGTACCAACCCCAAGCCATCAGAGGTCTTCCTCACTTCGGGTTGTGTTTACCAAGGCAAGATAGGGATTATAATGGTAGCACCATGATTTGATGCTACAATAGGAGGTAATACGACTTGACCCTATGACTAGTTGTTAAAAAGGAAATGTAGTTATCAATTCTTCTATGTATCAATATATATATATATATGCCATGCTACCTTGTGAAGTTAAAAATTACTTTATATTGGCTTACCCATCTTTTATGATTAAAATCAAAATATATGGGATTCTTTGAACAAGGAGAAGATGATGGCAGGAGCTGGAGCAGAAACGGGAGTGGGAGCGAGAGCAGGTTCAAACACAGGTGCAGGATCCAGGGCGGGCGTAGGATCGGGATCGGGTTCGGGCGCGTCGGGGCTCGGGCCCGGGCCCGCAAGGCCCTCGACGGGACCAGAGGAGGGTTCAGAGGCTGAAGCGGATGGCGGTCGAGGGTGGGGACGACATCTTGGGCCCGGGGCCTCCTCCCGGCCTCGACGCTAATTACGAGGCCTAGGGAAAAAGCCTCCATATCTTGTGCAGGGTTCTACCCCAGGAGGGCCCAAACCCTCCTACCAGTAGATCCTGGCTGGCGCCAGGGCCCAGCCTCGGGCCCTGGGCATAGGGCTCTCCCTCGAGGGCACCCACATTTCCATTCAAGAGGAGGTCTACTCATCCTTTGTCTCTGGATCCTCTGCCTCCCTGGTTGGGAAGTTCTTGGGAGGGCGACCGGACATGGAAACCATCCGTAGATGGGCGGCTTCCAAGTGGAAAGTTTTTGGACATATTTAGTTGGTGGCCCTTACCAAGGGCTTTTTCATTATCAAACTAAACAACAACGATGATGCTGAAAAGATTTTGTCTAGCGGGCCCTGGTTCCTGGGACGCAAAAGCCTCTTCCTCAGGCGATATGGAGTTGACTTCCATCCCAGCACCCAAAGTATCAACTTCACCCCGATCTAGGTTTGGCTCCCCGAGCTTCCCTTTCACTTGTGGCACGAAGACGTACTAAGGCTCATTGCTCAATCGGTCGGTGAGCTGGTGGCCTTCGATCCCGCTACCAAGGCAGGCTCTCGCATGGTCCATGCCAGATTTTGCGTCAATGCAAATCTAGAATCCGAACTCCCCTCTTCTGTGTCCATCTCCTCTGGGTCCTTCTGGTGCCAAACCCTGATTTACGAAAACAAACCTACTTTCTGCCCTCTCTGCTGCACTCAGGGGCACCTTCCCTACCAATGCCCCATCTCCAAGAAGGTTGATGCCTCTCTCCCTGCTAAACCCCCTTCTCGACCAGGCAGGGCCCCTTCCCGCGGGCCCCCCATGACGACCATAGATCCTAGGCTTGGAACAACAAGGAGGCTCCCCCTTCTATCCCAAAGGAATCCCAGGTGGGCCCTTGCCTGACGGATAGCCCTTCCCAGGCTCGCCCTTCCCCCGAACCTCTCCCTGGTTGCCCTCCCGGGGCCTCGATCCCAGGCTCCCCCCTCGCCCGGTGCGGATCCCTCCCCCTCCCCCTCCCCGTAGGCCCTCGCTTGTGCCCCCTCTCAGCCCTGCGAGCCACCTGGGCTCTCTCCCCCATCGGCTCCCGCCTTCCCTTCCTCCCCCTGGATGCCAGAGTTTCCTTCTCCCCCCCTCCTCGCTATCCCCCTCTCGACCCCCTCCCGCCCCTCCCGACGGTCCCTGTCGGCCTCCCCCCTCAGAGTGCAGCTCCGAGAGGTCCGACGATGAGGTTGAGGGTAGCTCACTATCCGGGCCTAATGAAATCAGCCCCAAGATGACCCGAAGCAGGACGTTCACCATAGACTTTGGCAGCAAACTCAAGAGAGGTCGCCCCACCCTAGGCGATCAGCGATCGAGGATCACTGAAGATGACATAGCCAATGGCTCTCAAGCAACCCTCTCTGACATCATCGTGAGATTTTCCAAAGTAGACGCCCTTCGATCCAAACCCCCTGCTCAGCTCGGGAAGGGGGGCAAGCGACCCCCCAAGGGTGTCAAATGAAGCTCATCACCTGGAATGTTAGGGGGCTCAATGGTGCCCCCAAAAAAAGGATCCTCGACCAACTCCGCAAGGATCACCACCCGTCCTTCCTCCTCCTCCAGGAGACCAAAATAGATGAAGCGACCGCTCAGAGGGTCACCCAAGCTACTTGGCGCAATTGCGAGTCACTGTCTACCCCTACGGCTGGCACAGCCGGAGGACTGTTGTGCATGTGGGATCCCCGATATTTTGAGGGGAGACTCATTTCATCTTCCCCTAGAATAATCAACATTCTGGTCCATTGTGTGAAGTCAAGGCGGTCGTGGATCTTGTCTAACGTCTACGCTCCCAACAACCCGGTTGAGAAAGCTGCCTTATGGAAGGAAATCAGCTCGATGAGGGAAGCCTTTGCCCCCCTTCCCTGGATCCTAGCAGGGGACTTCAACAACCCCCTTTTCCTTTCTGACAAAAGTGGGGGCTCAGTGGCTCCGTCCAAAAGCATGGAAGACTTTGGAGCCTTCATCGACCTCAATGAGCTCATGGACGTCAACCTAAAAGGAGCCAGGTTCACCTGGTCAAATAGAAGAGCGGGAGCAAGCCATATCCAGGTCAAGATCGATAGAGTGTTCCTTTCTAAGGAAGCCATTCCCCTGTTTGTTGATGCAACCTTGTTGGCTCTCCCCAAAATTGGGTCTGACCACAGCCCCCTCCTCCTCGAAATCGACCATCGCTCTTTCCTCAAGCGGCCCTTCCGGTTCGAGTCCATGTGGCTGCACCACCCCAACTTCAGGGCCCAGGTTGGTTGCTGGTGGGCTCCCCAGTCCCTGGGTGCCCTACTGAGCAAGTCTACCACAAAATGAGACGTCTCAAAGAATAGCTCAAGGTATGGAATAGAGAGGTGTTTGGCAACATCTTCAAAAATAAAGCAGCAATCAAGAAAAAGCTCGAAGACCTTGAGCTCGGGTTCCGGGAAGGCTCCCAAGATTCGGGGATCGGGGAAGAGGAACGTTCAGCCCTCAGCGAGTACCACAACATCCTGGCCAGGGAAGAAACATTCTGGAGGCAGAAGTCGAGAGCCCTATGGCTCCAAGATGGTGATGCTAATACCAAGTTTTTTCACACGTCGACCCTCAGAAATAGGGGCTCTAACAAAATTTTTGAGTTGGTGGGCAGCGATGGCAGAATAATCAAGGACGAAGAAGCCATTCGGACTGAAGCCATCAACTTCTTCTAGGAGCTCCTTGGCGACAATCCCCAGATGTCCCCAGAAGTGACAGACTCCCTGTTGGAGCATATCCCAACTTTCATCTCGGCCCTGGCGAACGAGATGCTCCTACAGCCCCTGTCTGACTTCGAAATCCATGCTGCTACATTTTCCATGAAGGCCGAGGTGGCCCCAGGCCCGGACGGGTTTCCCCCGGTTCTTCCAATCCTTTTGGGACCTCGTTGGCCAAGAAGTGTGCGCAGCCATCCGGGACCTCCAGTCTGCCAACTCCATCCCTAGAGGTATAAACTCCACCTTCATTGCTCTGATCCCCAAGTCTCAGGCAGCCAGATCCCTCTCTGATTTTTGCCCCATCAGCTTGTGCAATGTCTTATACAAAATCTTGACCAAATCCATGGCCTCCCGCCTTAAGGATATCCTTCCCTTGATCATTGCCCCCTGCCAGGGGAGCTCGATCAAAGGTAGACTTATCACAGACGGAGTTATCATCATGCACGAGGCCATCCACTCGGCCCTCCTATCCAAAAAGGCCTCCTTTCTGCTCAAGCTAGATATGAACAAGGCCTTCGATCAGAGTTGACTGGGATTTCCTTTCCAAGGTCCTTCTCAAGTTTGGGTTCCACCCCTCCTGGGTCAATCTCATCAAAAACTGTGTGTCCTCCCCTTGGTTCTCTATCCTCATTAACGGATCCCCCGTCGGGTTCTTCCCCAGTTCTAGAGGCCTTCGCCAAGGTGACCCCCTATCCCCGATCCTCTTCATCATCCTGGCTGAGGCCCTGGGATGCACCATTTTGAGTGTTGTCTCCCATGGACTTATCTCGGGCATCAGGCCTACGTCGGGCCTACCCCTTGTGTCCCATCAGCAGTTCATGGACGACACCATCCTTGCTACTTCAGCTTCGATCCCTCAAGCCAAGACCATCAAGCACATCTTGACCTTGTATGAGGAGGCGGTCGGGCAGAAAATCAACCTCCGAAAAAGTAAAATTTTCTTTATCCATACCCCCCGGCTAGGCAAATCAGAATCGGGCGGATTCTTGGATGTACCCCTGATTCCCTCCCCTCCTCTTACCTCGGGCTCCCCCTGTTTACAGGAGCTTCCTCCAAGACCCTTTGGAGCGGGATGATTGATCGGATCCAGAGGAAGCTGGCCCCCTGGAAAGGCCACCTCCTCTCACAGGCAGGTCGAGCCACCCTCCTATCGGCGGTTCTTCAAAGCATTTCGGTCTACTTCATGTCGGTCTTCAGAATCTCGGCCTCCATTGCAGCTCACATCGAGCAAATCCAAAAATACTTTCTATGGTCGGGCAGTGAAGATAAGAAGAGGATTCCCCTGGTTTCCTGGCCCCTGGTCTGCCACCCCAAAGGCGAGGGAGGGATCGGGCTCAGGCGGGTGACCCCCATGAACAAGGCCCTCTTGTCCAAGCACGCCTGGAAGGTGTTCACCAACGCCCATGATGAATGGGTCAGTATCGTGCGTAGGAAATACATCCACCACCACCCCTTCCTCAGTGACTCCCAGCCTAGAGATGGATCAGCCTTCTGGAAATCCTTGATCTCCACTAAAGACATCATTCGGAAGGGGACCAGATGGATCCTCGGGGACGAAACCAAGATCGACTTCTGGGAAGACAGGTGGATCCAAGATGAGGCCCTGATTGCTGACAATGATCTCCTCATCCTCAAATCGGACCTGGTGGGTAGAGGGCCCAAAGTGTCAGACTATCTCACCCAGAACCATGGATGGGTAACATGGAAGCCCATCCTGAACCCCAGGCACCCGCTTCAATCCTCCAGGCTCCAGCGTCTCCTTGAGGTGACAGTTATCCCGTCTTTCGGAGGGAACGACAGATGCATCTGGCACGACACTCCCAGTGGCGTCTTCTCTATCAAATCTGCCTACAACTTCCAAAGAGTCCCTGATGAGGCCCCATTCCCAGCCAAACAGGTGTGGGCCAAGAAGTTGATCCCCAAAATCAGCCACTTCGTTTGGGCGGCCATCCAAAATAAGATCCTGACTATCGAGAACCTGATCAGGAGGGGCTTTCAGATCTCGAATAGATGCTTCCTTTGTTGTGTTGCCTAGGAGTCCACTAATCACCTCTTCCTCAGATGCCCCTTCTCTTTTGAAGCCCTGGGCCTCATCCTATCCCAATTTTCTATCCAGTGGGTGGCCCCCAATTCCATCTCTGACCTCCTGTCCCAGTGGCCCAATCCCTTCGCCCACCCCTTCCTCCGCTTCCTTTGGGGCTCCTGCCTCCCTCATCTGCTCTGGAAACTCTGGCTTGAGCGCAACAGTAGAGCCTTCTCCTCCTCGACCCGCTCCCCCTAGTGGGTGGCGGCCAAGGCGGTTGCCTTCGCCCTTGAGAACTCTCGCTCCCTCCCCTTGAGCGAGGCACCCCGAAGGCTGGTCGAGTCCACCCTCCTCTCCTCCCTCGGAGTCCAGCTCCCCCCTCGGTCCCCCTCCCACCCCTTCCCATCGTTTCATGATAAGGTGGACTGCCCCCCTCCCGGATGGGTTAAACTTAACTTCGATGGAGCTTCTAAAGGAAACCTCGGCCCCTCTAGAGCGGGCGGGGTCATCCGGGACAGTCACGGGGCCCTGATCTTGGCGTACGCCGAACCGCTTGGCATTCAGACCAACAACTTCATCGAAGCAGCAGCTCTCCTCCGTGGGCTGATAGCCCTCAAGGAGACCTCCCCAAAAGTCATCATCGAGGGCGATTCCCTAGTCATCATCAAGGCCACCTACAGCTTGGGAAATAGCTCATGGCGTATCCACAACACCATTCGGGAAGTTCTCACCATCCTCCAAGGATTCACTCACCACTCCTTTCATCATGTATATAGAGAAGGCAACAGTGCAGCCGATTTCATGGCCAATCAAGCCACCACAATGGAAGATCTCACTACCTGGACCACGAATTTCCCTGATGCTCTGGTCCAATTAGCGTCTCAAGACAATTCAAGCCCCGATGAGAGTTCAGGCGCTTAGATCGCCCTGAGTCGGGGCCCTGAAGGTGCGACGTCATGCCCTCCCCATGTGGACAGGGGATACTCCTTCTCGCTCCACCTTGATGATTGGCCCCAGCGACCCTCCCGCCCGAGGGCTGGCCAATCCGATCAAGCGCCATCACGTCTCGCCAAGTGCTCCCCGCTTTAGAGGCCACGTCAGATTTTTGGCTTATCCTGATCTGGATAATCGTAGCCTCGCTAGCAAACCTGGCAAGCCCAAGTTGGAGCGCGCGGCCTCTCACTCCGCCTTTCCCACCTCGGGCGTCGCTCCGACGGATCTCCATGTCGAGTCAGACCGCACGCGCCTTTCTCCCATGAGTTTTCCCCAAACTGCTCCCCCATCCAGATTGTGCCAATTGGAGCATTGTCGTTGGCTCCCCTTCCCTGCCCCACGTGGCTGTCGATAGCCTCGCCCCCTCAGCTCCTCCCAGCTCGTGTCGTCCCCTGCCCTAAGCGCCCCTTCTCGATGCCTGCGACCCTTCCCCTCCTTGGCGCCTCCCTGCAAGATTTTAACCCAACCATGTTTAGAGCCCACTCGCATGCCTATGTGTTTTCCCCTTCCCCTGTCCCCGTGACTCTCCCCTCTCAGTTCAGGTCGACTCTGGTTCCCCTGCCCCTGGCCTTCCTGTTTGCCTTCCATGGCTGCCAAGGCTTTTTTCCTCGAGCCCTCCACTCTCGACCTGAGCGAGTCTGCCAGGCTCTTTTCTAACGCCAAGAAATACACTCCCTTCTTCAGTAAGTTCGTAGGGGCAGACGAAGAAATCACGCAGGGATTTCTGGATTCCTGGAACGACGGGGAGGTCAAAGTGAAAGGGCTTCACTTCAAGGTGTCCAAGGATTTTTTGACTGAAGTGACGGGCCTGCACCACGAGGAGAAAGGAAGATTTGTTCGGTGGGACAAGCACAACTGGGAGGAGGAGCTCTCCCGGTTCCCAAAATAGCAATGGGACAAGGCCAACCTCTTTCGAGCTGACCTCCCGGCCCCCTTTGATGAGGCCATCGTCCCAGTGATGCAATATATAACTTGCGATGACCCGGATCAGCGCCTCTACAACTTCCACCTCAGTTTCTATAATCACCTTCGTGGAGCCATGCTGGTAAGCACCCCTCGATTTCTCCTTTATTCCTTGAGCCTCACCATTGATCGGGCCCGCAGGAATCATTCTCGACCCTCCCATCAAGGGCTCATGGTTGTTCTGTATAGACACGCCCTAGCAAACCAGCCACAACTACATTGCATCCCTCCCTTGTCCTCCGTTCCCCCCTGAAGTGGCTGGCTCCCCTATTGCTTCCCCTACAACATCCAAATCTAAGGAGACCCCATCCCCTGAAGCCTCCCCTTCCCCGAAATGGTGCAGACCCACCCAAAAATGCAGAACCCGGCTCAGGCCCCAGGCGGGGCCTCGACTCCTGGCGCAAGTTCGATCCGCAAGGGCCCGACCCCCGACAACAACAGGGCTGCTGGCGGCTCCAAGAAGGCCAAGGTGGAGGCCCCGAAAGCCACCGAAGTTAGCTCTGACTCTGAAAGTAAGTTGCGGAACTTTTCGACCAGAGCCCTCCTAGACATCACGATCAGCTCCATGATCGCTTCTACAAAAGCGGCTTCCTCAGCGGCCAATGCCTTGTCTGAACTCCGACGCAGGTTGGGCGACGGCCCTGACAGGGAGGGGATCTAACCTGCCAGGTCGGGGCCCCCGTTCAGGTCAGGCCCGGCTACAGGGCTACCTGGAGCGGTGGCGGCCAATATTTTTTTGGGTTAACTGTTGGGCAATTTCGAGGTTTCTCCTTGTTTGGTGGCCTCAGGCCAAATTTTGTCTTGCTGGCAGCATAGATGGATGGACTTTTTGTAGGCACTGGGGCCCCTGGGCCCCGGCTTGGTCCCCAAGGGCGCAACCTCGGTCTACTCTAACATCGAAATTTAGCTACGACTACTTATGTACCTAAGGTTTTGGGACCCTTCAAAAAACCCGTTGTAAATATTATTGTTACTTATAAAAAAAAAAAAACCACTTTATATTTTATTATAGTAGTAATGCATCCATGATGTGCAAGTTTTGACTTCATATTAGTAAGTGTAATTCTATATAATCTACTAAAAAATATAGTATATTAAAAAATTCTTGACATTGTCAATGGATCCAACGGATCCTTGGTTCGACGATTGGGACAAATATTTGATGTAGTTCATACCAAGGTTCAAATCTCGATGACACCAAAAAGTTCAAAATGACTAAGTTGATGTAAAAGGGAAAGAACAACCCTTTCAAAACCCTACTTCAAAAAAACCGTTAACATTACTTACCTCCGAAGCAAATAGACAAAAACTTTCTTTATTTATGGTGAGCACACATAACTTACTTTAGGAATAAACACCTACCATAGGCTTTCTTTATTTATGGTGAGCAACACAACTTGCTTTAGGAATAAACACCCACCATTTACATACAACCATTTTTTTCTTTGTTGAAGTAAGCAAAGTAATCGGGGCACAATTAAGGCCACCTTTGGTCTAAGGCACAACAAGGTCTCTCTCCTCGTGATTCAGATTTTGCATACAACTTTATAACCATCAAGACCAAAAATATTGTATTTTTAATTTTAAAATTTAATTAAAAATTAAATTTTAATGTTTTTAATTATTTCTAATTTCTTCATTGGTTATATTTAATATACTAAGGCTCAAGCTGTGTTCAAATTTGATAAGGTTTAATTTTGAAATGAATTGGATAAAATAAAAAATAGGGATAAAATTCAATAAAAAGTTTTAGCAATAAAATGATATACAAACATTTATAATTTTATATATTTGTTTAAAAACATAACTAATTGAAATGTTAATTTTTTCTTTCAAAAGAGATAGAAAATTGCTTTACTTCTTATAATTTCAAAATTTCTTAGAATAATATGAAAAAGGTTAAAAAATATATTTTACTACTTCAAATCTTAAAATTTTTAAAATAATGATAAAATTTATTGTATGTTACAATTTGATGAACTTTTCTAAAAAGGGCATCTCTATCTCTTAGTGAAAACACCATCATAGTAGGCCTCCCGCTTTGGCTCTAGCGCTTTGAAACTCTTTGAGCGTGAGGCCTCTTGTTTTCCCACTCAGGATCTGGTTACTAGTCATGCTTAGTTCTCTATTGTGGCTTCGAGGGTGACCTTACATTTTGAATGCTATTGAGTGGATCCATTAGCTTCCCAAGTTCAGTCTTTAAAGTTATTCATCTGTAGGGATGGAGGGTTCCAGATCCTTTTTGGTTGCTCGGGTACCATACTACATCCTTCGATCTTTAGGGAGTGGACCTGTGCTTTATCGACAACTTTGGTTTATCTCGAATCTTCTAGATCTAGGTCATGGATGGGTGCTCGTTGGTGGTCCCTTCTCGTGGGTGGACTTAGTTTTTGGGCTCTTGTTCGAGGGCTTCTTGCTTCTAGACCTGATCCTTTTGGTGTACACTCAGATATGTCTTCTTAGCTTCGAGGCTGGCCTTGTATTTTGAGTGCTATTGAGTGGATCCATTGGCTTCCCAGGTTTAATCCTTAAAGTTATTCATCTACAGGGATGGAGGGTTCTAGATCCTTTTAGGTTGCTTGGGGTACCATACTACATCCTTTGATATTTGGGAAGTGGACATGTGCTTTATCGATAGCTTTGGTTTATCCTGACTCCTTTAGATCTAGTTCCTTGGAATCTTCCTACCCATCTCTACTCTTCGCTTGGGTTTTGCGGGCCTTCATTTCCTTGGGTCTTCTGGCTTCCTTGAAGTTCACCTCTATGTGCAAGAGGATATCCTAGCCTGAGGAGATCCTTAGGATTGTTGTTCCACTTTTTAGGCTTGTGTTGTGGCATCCCTAGGTTCCTACTGCTTCCTGGATCGTGTCCTACTGCTACATCCTGTTCGCTTTCCTATCGCTGCTTCTCGGTTTGCATCTTGATCGACATCCTGGCCAGTTGTTGCTTCATGGATTGCATCCCAGTCGGCATCCTGGTTTGCATCCTACATATGCTTCCTGGTCTGTGTCCTACAGCTGCGTCCCTGGCCGCCCGTGGGTGGGAATAATTTTCAAATTTCAATTTTTTTTGTTTTCTCGCTTCATTTTCAAATTTCAATTTTAAAATTGGGGCAGATGGCCCTGTTTCAAATTTTCCATCCTTTGTATGGTTTTGGGCGGGATGGCCCTATTTCAAATTTTCCATCCTTTGTATGGTTTTGGGTGGAATGGCCCTGATTCAAATTTTCCATCCTCTGTATGGTTTTGGGTAGGATGGCCCTGATTCAAATTTTATCGGTTTAGTTGTTTTTCTCCAATAACCCACAAAGGGTCTATTTCTTCAGCTATTTTTTGGTTGGGAACTCTTCTCCCAACCTTCTTCTCTTTGTAAAATGTTACGGGATCCTTTCAAAACCCCTTTTACCAATTAAAAAAAAAACACCATCATAGTAGGAAAAACTAAGTCAAAAGTTAGATTGGTGGACAAGTTGAGGAGAGAGAATCATGAAGAATAAATCCATAACAACGCTAATAAGGGGAAATGATAAAAAGAAATAACAATGAGAAAAGTAGTGGTAATAATTGAGAATAAGAGTAGATAAATAGGGCTGGAAATAAGTACAATCCAAGAGTGAGACCCACTAAGTAGTATTAAAAGAATGTTATATTTGAAATCTTTAATGGGAAGTTAAGATGCCTTAATTGAAAGTATGGATGTTCAAGTTGGAGATAAGAGGAAAATCAATTATGTGTTAAGCTCAATTTACGGAGTAGATGATATGTCATAAATGATTATCAAGGATGAGATGATGGAACATGATAAAATGGTTCTTAAAAGTAGAAGGTTAATATGTAAATTCCATGGATATTAGTCTAGATCAAGTGGAAGCGGGGATTAAATTCAAATTACTAGGTGTCTTTTCTTACTAAAGGCTTTTTTCTCGTCATATTTTTCAATTTGGAAATCAGGAATAAACATAATGGATGATGACCCATGGTTTAAAGGGATTGATGCCCTTTTATTTAAGACCATGGAGTGTAAATTTATTTGTTGAGATAGAAAATATTAAAAAGTTAGCTTAGTGCATTAGGTTTTTTGGACTTCCATATTAGCTTATCAATAAGGATGTCCATAATCTCAGAGGCATCAATATGTGTCAATGAACTTTTTGGACTTCCATATTCGACAAGGACAACACAATGGTTAGGGCTTTGGCCTTTCTTTAGAGGGGTTCAAGGTTCGAACCACAACATACCTAGAAGGGGATAGGTTGGATGGTAGCCATTGAGTGTTTGTTGGCTAGCTGCCCCAATTTGATGTCCTAGAGGGTTGGGGGTCCTATTGACTTTGTCTAACCCAAAAAGCCAGGCATCCAATGGTGTTATTGATTCCCTTATGTATTAAAAGAAAAAAATATGCTTATCCTAAGGAAAAATTTATAGAAAAAAAAAAAAAATATATATATATATATATATATATATATATATATTACACCCAAGACTAAGGTGAACTTAGATTAAAGTGGGCCGAGGTAAAATTAACACGAAATATAACCAGCGATAATATTCATTAATCAAATTAACCAGCTAAATAACCTTACAATAATTTAAACCTTATATAGGCTTAATACAAGCGAAAGAGTAGGGAAGGGAGGTTGGAGGAAGATCGAGAGGATTAGAGAGAATGAAGGAGTAGGAAGTGGAGAGGGAGGTGGCAAAAAACGTAGGGAGAGGAAGGAAGTGGAGTGATAAGGGAAAATGGACGGCAAGAAAGGAGGAAGGACAATGGAGGAAATAATTTCGACCATAAAACAGGTTTAGCCGATAAAAGGTAAGAGAGTTCACACTTGCTTAGAAAAACAAGATTTTTCTAAGCCATTTAAAAATAAACCTTGTTCACACTTGCTACATTCTCCCCCTTAAAGTTGATAGGACTGACTATACAGTCTCTCAGCTTTACAAATTGAGCTTTGGCCAGCGCCTTGGTGAAGATGTTCGTGACGTTCTCCAAAGTGTGGCAATAGTGAAGCTCAAAAGTATCAGTTTCCACCATATCTCTGATGAAGTGGTACTTCATATCAAAATGCTTTGATCTACTATGGTGGACAGGATTGTATGCCAACTGAATGGCACTAATGTTGTCACAAAATATTCTAGTTGGACCACTTTGCTGCTCTCCAATCTCATCTAATACCTTTTGTAGCCATAGAGCTTGAGTACTAGCATGAGTAACCGCTATATACTCAGCTTTTGTTGAAGATAGCGCTACTACTGTCTGCTTCTTGGAACTCCAAGTTATTAGGCCCGAACCAAGACTAAAACAGTTACCCGATGTGGATTTTCTATCATCAATATTGCTGCCCCAATCACTATCACTAAAGCCTTCAAGCTTGATAGTATCACTTCTGTAGTACTAGATTCCAAAATCCAATGTACCCTTCACATATCTCAAAATTCTTTTAGCTGCCTATAAATGCAGCTCAAATGGATTAGACATAAATCTAGAAATAAGAGATACATCATACTGAATGTCTGGTCTGGTGTTGTCGAGAAACATCAAACTCCCAACAATGCTTCTAAAAGTGGTCACATCAACTTTCGGTGCTCCATCATCCTTGCTTAATTGGATCCCATGTCCAATTGGAGTTGCAACTAATTTGCATTGCTCCATAGCAAACTTCTTAATCATATCTCGAGCATACTTAAGTTGACAGATGAAGATCCCTGAATCTATCTGATGGACTTCCATTCCAAGAAAGTATTTCATTAAGCCAAGATCCTTCATCTCAAATTCCTGCATCATGGAGTGCTTGAACTCCATATTGAATTTTTCATTACTACCCATAAAAATGAGATCATCCACATATAAAAAAACTATGAGGATGTCATTTCCTTGATTTAGGTAGTAGAGCGTGGATTCATTTTTGCTTCTGATGAACCCATAATCTTTAAAGTACCCATCAATGCGTGAGTACCAAGCTCTCGATGTCTGCTTGAGGCCATAAAGTGCCTTCTTCAGTTTGTAAACAAGATGTTCCTTGTCTTTCTCTTCAAAGCCTTGTGGTTGCTCAACATACACTTCTTTTGTCAAGTAACCATTGAGAAATGCACTCTTTACATCCATGTGTTGGACTTTCCATCCCTTATGTGCGGCTAAGCGCAAGAACGACTAGTCACGTAGCTTCATAAGGGGGCAAAAGTCTCTTCATAATCAATTCCATATTTCTGAGTGAATCCCTTTGCAACTAATCTCGCCTTGTGCCTCTCGATGCTACCATCAGCATTAAACTTGGTCTTGAAGATCCACTTAAATCCAACATGTTTCTTTCCTTTAGGAAGCTTCACCAGCTCCCAAGTGTCGTTGTTTTTTATAGAGGTGATCTCCTCTTTCATGGCATCTTGCCAAATCTTTTGATTACAAGCCTTCTCATAACTAGAAGGTTCAAGCTGTGGACTAGTTAACAAAGCATAGTTAACTAGATCTCCCCTAGGTTCTTGGGAGACATCATCACCATACAAGTGCATATTTTCTAATCTTTGTAGAACATAATTCATTTCACTAGCTTGACTCCTAGTGTATCTTTTTGAAAAGCAAAGGCTTTATCATCTCCTCCGTAACTTGTGGAAGGAGTTTGTTGTAATCTCTCTTCATGTGAGAGAAGTGAGCCAATGAGGGCTTCAAAAGACAGAGAAGTTAGGTCTTTGGATTCTTCTATAATTATGGCAACTGAATTCCACTTAGGAAGAAGTGTCCTTAACACTTTCTTCACTATAACTTCAGGCTTTACATCTTCTCCTAAAGTGACCATCTTATCTACTACGGCTTTCACACGCACGCAATAATCACCAACATTTTAACTCTCTTGCATTTTAAGAGTTTCAAACTCTCGTTTCAAGGTTTGTAGTTTAACTTGTTTGACTTGGTCACTACCCCTATAACTTTCTTTTAAAGCATTCCAAGCAGATTCAGCAGTTATAAAAGAAGTTATTTTCGGGAAAATACTTCTGTCTAGGGCGGCTTGGATGTGATAAAGGGCGAAAGAATTATTATTATGAGCTTCCTTTTTAGCCCTTTTATTAGCAACATTCAAAGTTGCCCAATCAGCAGTAGTAGGTTCAGTATATCCCTCTTCAATCACATCCCAAAGACCTTTGCCTATCAAAAGAGTTTTCATTTTAATTGACCAATACTCGTAATCACCACCATTGAACTCGGGGATTGGTAGACTAGTATTGGATGCCATTTCAGAAAGCAAATTTTATTTCAACTTCAAACAAGTAGTACAAAGAAGTACAAAATAGATCACTAATTTAAATCAAATCTAGATTTCTTAATATGCTCACTGATTTGGCGGTCTTCTTCTTCAGGATCGCCCAAAACTGGAAAGGTGAAGTTGTCTGCTTCATCGTCACTAATTATAATGACTTCTTGTGTTGTTGCTGGCTCATGACGTTTGTTGAGAACATCACGTTCTTCAGTTGCAGGTTTCACCTCCACTGGTTCTTCTTCCTCTTCTTCTTCTTCTTCTTCTTCTTCGGTTCGAATAGGAGAGCGTGGTGTATAGCTCTCACTTGTTTCTACTTCAGGCACAGCAGGTGTATAACTGTCACTTGATTGTCCTTCAGGTACTATTTCAACCGTCTCGGATTCAACTTTCTTTTGCCCAAAGATATTATCTTCAGAATCCGCCTCGTATCCAGAATCTGGTTTCCTCAGATGAGCAATCACTTAGTTTTCTAATTGGCAAAATATTGTATGAAGTCCATACCGCTGGACTTTCTCGTCAAAGGAATCATGTGTCTCTCTTCTCAACAGAGAGAGTAATGCATTATAGCATCCGGCTGACCGGATCATCTACCCAGAATCACACCGCATGAACTGGGTTACAACTTAATTTTATGATGCAAAAAAAAAACTTTTTACCTCAAAATATCTTTTCACCCTTTTATTTTTATAAAAAAAATTCCAAAATTTGTTTTAATAAAGGCCTTTTAAATATATTTTTTAACAATTTCCTATATATATTTTTTAATTATTCTTTTTAAATAAATGGATATTTAAAAACATAATAAAAAATATATACATATAAATTATTAAATTAATTTTTTAAAACCTTTAAAAAAACTAAATAATAAAAAATTTATAAAAATAAACCTTTTTTTTGTGAAATCCTCGATGAGATTTGAACCGCTGACCTCCACCGTCTACCCGAAAGGCTTAGCCACTGCACCATGCGGCTACTATGGTAGAACAATGTCAAAATGTGTTCATAAACCCTCTTCTTCGACGAAGTAACAAAAAAAATATAAAAAAAAACTTTTGTTTTCTTGACCCCGATGGGATTCGACCCCGGGTCACTTCTCTGCAAGCGGGAGTCTTGACCGCTAGACCAAGCTAGTTGGACGGAAGGAGGAAATAAATAGGATAGATATCAATTGGCGGCTTAAAACAATTTTTTTTTTTTTAAGTTTAGTCCCACATGCAGTGGGAGGTGGGTGTGTTCAGGCTTTATCAAAGCCTGCGAACACATAGTAAGTCGATTGCCTTCGGGCAATCGACCACCCGAACCTTTTGCTCAACCTCGGCCAGTAAACCTCCACCATGTGGCACACTCGACGCGCCTCTGCCACGTCAGCACCCTGCTCGTCCACGTCAGCACCCTGCTTGTCTATGCCACGTTAGCACTATGCTCGTCCACATCAGCACCCTACTCGCCTATGCCATGTCAGCACCCATGTTAGCCTTGATCCACGTGCTGCCCAGTCAGCACTCTGCCAGCTTCGTTCCACGTCAGTGCCTACCACGTCAACTGTCGCCTAGCTCCGTCGCCAGTTCGACACCGCCACGTCAGCCTGCTATCTACGTCTAGTCAGATCCTCGGGATCCATGCACTCCTCGAGATCCGTGCGCCAGTCGCTCCTCAAAATCCATGTGCTTCTTGGGATCCGTGCCCCAGTTGCTGACCAGTTTGTTGCACTCGGCTTTCGTGCCTCACCTCGGCCCTCGAGATCTGTGCCCCCTTGGAGCTCTGATACCAGTGTAAGCCCAAGACTAAGGTGGACTTAGATTAAAGTGGGCCGAGATAAAATTAACACAGAAATATAACCAGCGATAATATTCATTAATCAAATTAACTAGCTAAATAACCTTACAATAATTTAAACCTTATATAGGCTTAATACAAGCGGAAGAGTAGAGAAGGGAGGTTGGTGGAAGATCGAGAGGATTAGAGAGAACGAAGGAATAGGAAGTGGAGAGGGAGGTGGCAGCGGGCGTGGGGGGAGGAAGGAAGTGGAGTGATAAGGGAAAATGGACGGCAGGAAAGGAGGAAGGACAATGGAGGAAATCATGCCGACCATAAAACAGGTTTAGCCGACAAAAGGTTAGAGAGTTCACACTTGCTTAGAAAAATAGGATTTTTCTAAGCCGTTTAAAAATAAACCTTGTTCACACTTGCTATATATATATATATATATATATATATATATATATATATATATAGTCATGATATTTCAAAACCTTAACCTTAATTCATTAAAATTGAATGTGAATCTGAGAATAAAAAGTGGATTATAAAAATATTGCATTCCAATACCACAAATATTATAAAATTAAACACATAACAAAAAATTGCAAAATAAAAACTAAAAAAAACAACAAAAACACACTTAAAAATCATAAAATAAACTTCAATGTAAAAAAACATAACTAATAAAAGCAAAGATAAACATCAATAAATATATATAATATAAATTAAATAAAAAATATTCTATTTATTAAAAAAAAGACAACAAAGAAAGCCTTATCTACCACATCTTTAATTAGAAAAGCAAATAATATTATTTTAATAAAAGTCGCTCCCGATCATAAAACAGGTTTAGCCGACAAAAGGTAAGAGAGTTCACACTTGCTTAGAAAAACAGGATTTTTCTAAGCCATCTAAAAATAAACCTTGTTCACACTTGCTATATATATATATATATATATAGTCATGATATTTCAAAACCTTAACCTTAATTCATTAAAATTGAATGTGAATATGAGAATAAAAAGTGGATTATGAAAATATTGCATTCCAATACAACAAATGTTATAAAATTAAACACATAACAAAAAATTGCAAAATAAAAACTAAAAAAAACAACAAAAACACACTTAAAAATCATAAAATAAATTTCAATGTAAAAAAACATAACTAATAAAAGCAAAGATAAACATCAATAAATATATATAATATAAATTAAATAAAAAATATTCTATTTATTAAAAAAAAGACAACAAAGAAAACCTTATCTACCACATCTTTAATTAGAAAAGCAAATAATATTATTTTAATAAAAGTCGCTCCCAATATAAGCCACACAAAACTATTAAATTTCTAACTGCTCGCTTGAAGGCTTTTTTATTTTTTATTTTTTCTTGAGTTTTTTTATTTTTATTTTATTTAATTTTGTTTATAAATATTAGCACTTTTTTCGAGTAAACACAGGAGGAATATTGACCTCACAACCACATAGATAATAATAACAAGACACCAAAATGCCTTTGGACGTTTTATTTTTTTGTTCTTCAAAATATAAAATATAAATTAAAATGAAAAATATTCTATTTATTAAAAAAAACGATCAAAAATACAACAAAAGAAAAGCAAATATATCTTTGATATTATTTTAATAAAAGTCGCTCCCAATATAACCCACACCAAACTATTAAATTTCTAAGTCCCCGCTTCAAGGCTTTTTTATTTTTGTTCTTCTACTTAATCTCTACACGAATTTTCAGAATTCATACCCTTATAAATAAAAGCTGGATATTAATAAAAGCTGGATACTAGACCGCGTCTTCATTCTTCCCCGGACTAAATCGCACCCAGTTTATCTTCAACTCGATTGAAAAAAACCTCCAGAAAGCTTAATGCTACCTACTACCTAAAAAACGCTAAGAAATACAAGGACACAACGCGGAACGTAATCACAGATCTGACTTTTTGGCCTCCGTGTGACAAGTGGAGAATAAGTAATTATTTTCATCTGGACATTGATTGGCATTCACTTTTGATCTTGTAATACCTACCTAGTGCGCGTTGCCCAGGCAAAGCAATTGCAAGGTTTCTCACTGGCATTAGCCTAAATATAAATTAAAATAGGCCTTCCATCACATCCACTAAGGTAGTTTGCTTGTTATCCAAATCGCTTGGCCCTCACCCAAATTGATTTTTCTTCTCCAAGTGCAATACCCACGTTGGGTTTTTGCTCTCCAAATTCTATTTGAGTGCAGACAGATACACAGTTTGATTTTTGTTCTGGAATTGCAGTACCCACTTTGAGTTTTTGGTCTCCCAAATTCGGTGTTAGTGCAGGCAGATACCTAATTTGATTTTGGTTCTTCAAGGGCAATACCCACTTTGAATTTTGCCTATCCAAATTCGATTCAAGTGCAGGCAGTTGTGTGGGATCAGACTAGAATCCATCTGGGTCTGTGAAGATGTGTCCATTGCGTATCATTCTGATCTTTCTGTCGGCCAGTGTGGCAGGATTTATGGCATGGAAGGCCTTCTCTTCAAAGGAGGACAAGGACAACCTTCTTCATGACAGTTCAGAGGATATCAAGGAAAAGGATGTTTCCAATGGGGAGGACTCTGATTCTGCTTCGCCCAAATCTTCTCTTCTTAGAGTGGTGAGTAGATTGTCTTTTGGCTCTGATTTTTCTTGTTAATTAGGGGAACCACAACCCATTAGGCAAGATCAGAGATCACAGAATATCTGCATCAAGAATTTGGGCAAACCCTTGGACAATAATGTGGGTTTTGGGTTTTTTTTTTTTTTTCTGTTATGTTTTGGTTGGGTTTTTAATTTATTTTTGGGTTATGTTAATGGAGGGCTTGTTCCTTGCAGGCATGCAAGAAAGTTGCATTTGGTTTCTGGGTCCTGGTGGACATGGCTAGCGGACAGTACCTGTGGCGCAATCTTGTGAGCAATAATCATAAGAATGTGAAAGCCCAATGAAAAATAGTTGGGTTTTTTTTAATCAAATCCCTTAAATAATGTTCATAACACTGTTAGCCACAGCCAACCGTTGAGGAGGTTTGAGGGCGAAAGTAGACTTCTGTGTTGATGATGGAGCAAAGGGATCTTGGCCTTTGATATTTGTTGGCTGCAGGAAAAGGCAAGAGCGGATATTGGGGAGAACAAGCTGAAGAATGAAGAATAGAGCGGATATAGGGGAGAACAAGCTGAAGAATACAATTGCTAGTAAGGAACTGTATCAGTTTAAAATCGTAATAACAATCTATCCAATGATTATGATTGATATTGGGGAGAACAAGCTGAAGAATACAATTGCTAGCAAGGAACTGTATCAGTTTAAAATCGTAATAACAATCTATCCAATGATTATGATTTTATTTATTTTGGGTTTTAAATCGTAATAACAATCTATCCATCCAATGATAATGATTTTATTTATTTTGGGTTTTCAGGGAAAAATGTTCTCACATTTTTAAATCGTAATAACAATTTAATGGTTTTACTCATTTTGGTTTTAAATCCTAATAACATTTTGGATTTCCGCCTAAATATGTCCTCTTGTGATTTGATATGTGGTTTTGTGTGATTTCATTTCTACAGTGTTTAAGTTTTAATTTCAATTTAATAAGTAGATGATATATTTGAAAACATACAATCTAAAGCATTAAATTATATAAGTTTTAGTTCAATTTAATAAGTAAATAATATATGTGGAAACATGCAATCTAAAACATCAAATTATCTAAGTTTCAATTCCAATTCAATAAGTAAATGATATATTTGGAAACATACAATCCAATTTAATAAAATCTAAGTGTGGATACATTTAATTCCAATTTAATAAAATCTAAGTGTGGATACATTTAATTCCAATTTAATAAGTAGATCATATATTTGAAAACATACAATCTAAAGCATAGCATAAAATCTAAACATAAATACATTTAATTAATCTAAAGGGAAGGATTAAGCATGATCTCTAATCTATTTGAAAAAAGTCAAGATGTGATCTCTTCGAGAAAAGAATCAAGATTTGGTTCTCTATGAAACAAAATAACTTATGACCTCATAAAATTAAAAATTATTTTGTATTTTAATGTAATGATAAAACAACCACGACGTGTGCATTCAATTCTATAATATGGCTTGCTACCTTGTAAAATTAATAACTACTTTATATTTTATTATAGTAGTAATGAATCCATAATGTGCAAGTTTCGACTACTATTTTATGTTGTAGTGTAATGATAACACAACCACGATGTGAGCATCCAATTCTACACTTTAATATGATTCGCTACCTTGTGAAGTTAAAGACTACTTTATATTTTATTATAGTAGTAATGCCACATAATGTGCAAGTTTGGATTACTAATTTATATTATAGTGTAATTATAACACAACCATGATGTATGCATTCAATTTTATACTTTAATATGACCTGTTCGTCTTTGTAGCGTAAGTGGAGAAGGCGAGCCTAGCCCCGTTGAACAGAAGATTCACGATTCAAACCTTTACGATGCAAAGGGGGATAAAAAAAATCTCTTGTGGCTTCCCTTTAGATAGTGGTATAACCGGATGGGATGATACTGTCGACCACCTAAGAACAACTCTCGAGGTTTCTTTCTAACCTAAAAGTTTGAGTCCACGAGGGCTAGGTGGATTGGTAAGATGTTGGACACTTACCAAGAGGAGACTTAAGTTCAAACCTTTGGGGTATGCCCAATCTGGGCAAAGGTAGTAGTCTGACTTGAGTCCGTTGAGTGTGAGCTAGCTTGATGACGGTGGTACCAACCCTAAGCCACCGAGGATCTCCCTCACTCCGGGTCATGTTTACCAAGGCAAGATATGGGTTATAATGGTAGCACCATGATTTGATGCTACAATCGAAGGTAATGCGACTTGACCCTGTAACCAATTGTTAAAAAGGAAAAGTAGTTATCGATTCCTCTATGACTTGCTACCTTGTGAAGTAAAAAACTGCTTTGTATTTTATTATAATAGTAATGCATCCATGATGTGCAAGTTTCGACTTCATATTAGTAAGTGTAATTTTATATAATCTACTAAAAAATAGTATATTAAAAAACCCTTGACTTTACCAATGTGTTCAACTGGTCATTGGTTCAACAATTGGGATACATAATTGATGTAGTTCACACCAAGATTCAAATCTTGATGACACCAAATAGTTCAAAATGACTAAGTTAATATAAAAGGAAAAGAATAACCTTTTCAAAACCCTACTTTAAAAAAACCCTTAACATTACTTACCTCTGAAATAAATAAACAAAAGCTTTTTTTATTTATGGTGAGCACACATAACTTGCTTTAGGAATAAACACCCACCATAGGCTTTTTATTTATGGTGAGCACACATAGCTTGCTTTAAGAATAAACACCTACCATATGCTTTTTATTTATGGTGAGCAACAACTTGCTTTAGGAATAAACACCCACCATTTACATACAACTTTTTTTTTTTTTTGAAGTAAGCGAAGTAATGAGGGCACAATTAGGGCCACCTTTGGTTCGAGGCACAACGAGGCCTCTCTCTTTGTGATTGAAATTTTGCATACAACTTTATAATTATCGAGACCAAGATTATTGTATTTTTAATTTTATTTTTAATTTAAAATTAAAGTTTAATGTTTTTAATTATTTTGCATGGATAGGGTGTTTGCGAGGATTGACAGGTTTTACGTTGATCCTCTTTTCACTTGTGAAGGCAGAGAGAAGAGATCTGTGGATGTGGATCTTGGAGTCACGGGTTCTGATCATGCACCTATCCATACTTGTGTGCATATTGGAGCCATGCTTGGAGAGAAAAGGAATTTGTCGTATAAACTGAATGTCTCACATTTGGATTTCGCTGACTATAGGGAGTTGATCAGGTGTGTTTGGAATTTGGAGTCTAGACCTTCTGGGCAGGGGTGGATTGCTTGGTGGGATGCTGTTGTTCGAAGGGTGGTCAAGTTTTTAAGAGGATGGGGAAGATTGTTGGCTAAAGGGCGATGAAGTAAAATGAAATCTCTTCGACAGAATTTGGAAGTTGATAGAAAGAAGCTTGAGACTGACCCCTTCAACTCTTCTCTTCAGGAGAAGGTTGCTCTCCAGGAAGGAGAAATCAAAAAATTAGAAGATTACATTGGCAAGGGGGCTCAGATTAGGTGTAGGCTTCACTAGTTGAAATAAGGGGATGCGCCTACACAATTTTTCTTTAATTACATTCGTAGGAAAAATGCTACAAAAAATATTCTAACTCTGCAAAAGGAGGATTCCACTCATACTGAGGATGAGACTGAAATAAGAAATTTGGTTTAAAATCATTTTAAGCAGATTTTTGTTGTCTATGAGAACTCTCTGTCGGTCCAACAGGCTAGAGATTTGTTCAAAGACTGTGTGCCCAAAAAGATCGCTAGTTTTGAAAATGACAAGATGGCAACTGATTTTTCTAAGGAAGAGCTCTTTTATGCTTTATCGAGGATGAAGAATGGTAAGTCTTCTGGGCCTGATGGTCTCCCAACTGAATTTTATAAGTATATGTGGGATTGTATTGGAGATGATTATGTAAGAATGGTTCAGAAAGTGTTTGATGGAGTTGGCTTTTCTTCTTGGATGAATTAAGGGGTGATCAAGTTAATTCCTAAAGGGAGTAATAAAGACAAAATTGGGGGTTGGAGGTCGATTACCCTTTTAAATGTCTCTTATAAAATAGTGGCTAAATATTTAGCCCTTCGGTTGCGAGACATTGCTTCTAGAATTGTTCGAGAGGAACATATTGGGTTTGTTAAAGGTAGATTCATTCTAGATACAGTGCTTTCAGTTTGGGAAGCTATGGATTGGGCAGAGGAGTCGAATCAATAGGCTTTGTTCTTAAAAATTGATTTTGATAAAGCTTATGATAGAATGAATTGGACCTTTATTTTTAATATGTTGCAATGACTTGGATTTAATAGGACAACAGTTCATAAAATACAAATGCTTTTCTCCTCAGTCTCGGCTAGAGTGGTGGTTAATGGCAAAATGTCAGAAGAAATTCAGTTGTTCAGATCTATCAGACAGGGCTGCCCATTGGCTCCTCTTCTTTTTGTTTTTTTCGTCGATGCTTTGGGTTATATTGGAACAAAGGAGGTTGGTCGGTAAAATTAGAGGAATTTTTATTCATGGTGGTCATCTTATGAACAACCACTTTGCAGATGATTCATTATTTACTGTTCAGATAGATAAGGACTCGATTGTTGGCCTACAAGATTGTCTCAGTCAGTTTTGTCTTGCTTCTGGTGTTGTGGTTAGTGAGACTAAATCTGACTACTGGTTGGTAGGAGCCGAGTCGTTACCTGAAGAAATTCTTACAAGTTTGTGAAAAGTTGGGGATGGCGAGATTGTTAGATATTTGGGCATCCCATTTGGCAGAAGGGTTTCCCTTAATCTACGTGGGATTGGTGTATGAGCATATTTGATAAAAAAAATTAAATTTGGAAAAGTAACATGATCTCCTTTGCAGGGAAACTTACTGTGGTAAGTAAGATTATTTAGATGTGCCACATGTACTATTCCTCCTGTTGGCTTCCAAAACCTACTCAATATAGAAGACTAGAGACCTGTATCAGGAATTTTTTTGGATAAATATGGATGGTTCCAAGTGGGTTCCTCTAGTTGCATGGAAGTATTGTACTGTTCCTAAGAAGGAGGGTGGCCTTGGGTTGCTCAACATCCAGGTTCAAGGTAAGGTTCTTGCTTCTAAGTGGGTCATTAGGTGTTTGGAGGGTGATTTTGGCTAGCAAAGGTTGTTGCGTCACCGGATTAAGAACTGTGTGAATATTGACGGAGTCAAGGGAAATTTTAGTTTCGAAGATATTGTTGGTCACCCCAAGAAATTTAAAATTAGAGGTTGCATCCTAATTAAAAGAATATGGGAGGCTTGGAAATATGTAGTCGGCTTGGTTAAATGGGACTTTTTGGATGATAGACGGGGTTGGACTCTTTGCTCCAAAGCAATTTGCCTTTGAAAAAAAATGGGACGTATGCAACAGATATGCCTACCTTGCAGTGCAAGAGACTTGGTAAGAAGGGAATTTTCAAGTGGGCGGATCTTTAGGATGGAAACACTGGTATTTGGACTCCGTGGCAACAGTTGGTTGTTAAATTTAAACTGAACTCCTTTGATAGGTATGCAGTGCAGCAAATACAAAGTCTTCTTCTGATGGAGCAACTGTACAAGATTTTCAATGGTCTTATAGGTCCTATTTGGAAGGATTAGAGGTGGAACTATGGAAAGCCAATTTGGTGTTTTAAAGCCTCTAATATTTATCAGTTGATGGTTCTTGGAATCTCGTTTGCTGATATTCTGAACATCATATGGGGTTTGAGTTGTTCTTGCAAAAAATAGAAGAAGCGTCTCACTGGGGTGTGGATGTTCCTGTTTCTATGCAGTTGAAGGTGTTTGCTTGGTTAGTTATTATGCAGGGTCTTCATATTAAGGCTCGTCTAGCCAAATGGATGCTTGTTCCAATTATGGAAAAAGTGAAACAATTAAGCATAATTTTTGGAAATGTCCGAGAACGATAAAGGTATGGAGAAATGCAGTCTGGTTGTATGACAATGTTGTTCAAGGGCAGGTAAGGTGGAAGGCAATGTTGTTTGGAGACTCCATTGACTGTGCAAGCCACAGAAAGATAATTTTGCACATTATCAGACTCTCTATCTTGTTCAGTATTTGGAAAGACAGATGTAGTTTAATTTTTAAAAATGAGGAGGTGTCGATTGCTGTTACTGTTAGCAAAGCTGCTGAGCTTTTTTTTAGTCAACTTAAGGTGTTTAGGTCTGAGATTATTCAGGACTGTATTAGAATTGATAAAAGTGTTAGATTTGATTGTTTATTGCTCATTCGCAAACTATTGTAGTGTTGTTATGATGATGTATTCTCTGATTATTCATTAATATGAAGTATTTTTTCAATAATATATATATATATATATATATATATATATATATACACTAAGGTTCAAGTTGTGTTCAAATTTGATAAGGTTTAATTTCCAAATAAATTGGATAAAATAAAAAATAAGTATAAAAATCAATAAAAAGTTTTGGCAATAAAATGGTATCCAAATATTTATATTTTTATATATTTGTTTAAAAACATAACTAATTGAAATGTTAATTTCTTCCTTTCAAAAATATTTCAATATAAAAGAGATAGAAAATTGCTTGACTTCTTTTAATTTCAAAATTTCAAAATTGCTTTACTTCTTTTCATTTCAAAATTTCTTAAAATAATATGAAAATGATAAAAAATATTTTTATAACTTTTATCTTAAATTTTTTTAAAATAGGATAAAATTTATTGTAGGTTACAATTTGATAAACTTTTCTAAAAAGACCATCTCTTAGTGAAAACACCATCATAGTAGGAAAATCTAAGTCAAAAGTTAGATTGGTGGACAAGTTGAGGAGAGAGAATCATGAAGAATAAATCCATAACAACACCAACAAAGGGAAATGATAAAAAGAAATAACAATGACAAAAGTAGCGGTAATAATTGAGAATAAAAGTAGACACATAGGACTGACAATAAGTACAATCCAAGAGTGAGATTCACTAAGTAGCATTGAAGGAATGTTATATTTGAAAGTCCTAATAGGAAGTTAAGATGCCCTAACTGAAAGTATGGATGCTCAAGTTGGAGATAAGAGGAAAATCAATTATATGTTAAGCTCAATTTAGGGAGTAGATGATATGCCATAAATGATTATCAAGGATGAGATGACGGAACATGATAAAATGGTTCTTAAAAGTAAAAGGTTAAGTTCAATGGATATTGTTCAAGGTTTTTGAACATTCAAAGTTAGATCAAGTGGAAGTGGGGATTGAATTCAAATTACTAGGTGTTTTTTCTTCCCAGAGGCTTTTTTCCTCGTCATCTTTTCCAATTTGAAAATCAAGGATAAAAATAATGGATGGTGGCCCATGGTTTAAAGAGAGTGATGCCCTTTTATTTAAGACCGTGAATTGAGAATTTTTTTTTTGAGATAAAATATTAAGAAGGTAGTTTAATGCATTAGGTTTTTTGGACTTCTATATTAGCTTATCAATAACGATGTCCATAATTTGAGAGGCATCAATGTATATCAATAAACTTTTTAGACTTCCATATCCGACAAGGACAACACAATGGTTAGGGCTCTGGCCTTTCTTTGGTGAGGTTCAAGGTTCAGACCACGACATACCTAGAAGGGGATAGGTTGGATGGTAGTCATCAAGTGTTTGTTGGCTAGCTGCCCCAATTTGATGTCCTAGAAGGTTGGGGGTCATGTTGACTTTGTCTAACCTAACAAACCAGGATCTATAATGGTAGCACCCAATGGTGTTATCGATTCCCTTATGTATTAAAATAAAAAATAGATGTTTATCCTGTGAAAGAATTAATAGAGAATATATATATTACTATGGATATTTCAAAACCTTAGCCATAATTCATTAAGGTTGAATATAAATAAAAAAAATGAGATTAAAAAATACCACAAATGTTATGGAATTAAACATGGCAAAAAAATTACTAAGTAAAAACTACCAACAAACAAAAAAAAAAAAAAATAATAAATCTTAAAATAAACTTCAACGTGAAACAAAAAGAACATAACTTAATAAAACAAAAATAAAATCAATAAAAAAAATATAATATAAATTAAATAAAAAATATTCTAATTATAAAAAAAAAAAAACTTATCTGCCACATCTTTAATTAGAAAAGCAAATATATCTTTGATATTATTTTAATAAAAGACGCTCCCAATATAAGCCACACAAAACTATTAAATTTCTAACTGCTCGCTTCAAGGCTGCTTTTTTATTTTTATTCTTCAAAGTTTTTTTTTTTCCTTCAAGATATAATATAAATTAAATATTTTATTTATAAAAAACGAAAGACGACAAAGAGGCCTTATCTGCCTTATCTACCACATATTTACTTAGAAAAGCAAATATATCTTTCATATTATTTTAATAAAAGTCGCTCCCAATATAAGCCACACAAAACTATTAAAACTCTAAGTCCCCACTTCAAGGCTTTTTTATTTTTGTTCTTCCACCTAATCTCTACACGAATTCATACCCTTATAAATAAAAACCGGATATTAAACCGCGTCTTCATTCCTCCCCCGGACTAAATAGTTCTGGTCGTTCATCGTCCAAAAACTACTTTATATTTCATTATAGTAGTAATGCATCCACAATTTGCAAGTTTCGACTAATAATTTATATTATAGTGTAATTATAACACAACCACCATGTATGCATTCAATTCTATATTTTAATTATTATAGTAGTAATAATTAAAGTATAACATAACCAGATGTCGCATCTTTCCCGAACTCTTGTTTCCGCTTCTCTACTTCCCACTTACCTTGCAATTCGAATATTCGTTCGCCATCCAAAAATTACTTTATGTTTTATTATAGTAGTAATGCATCCATAATGTTCAAGTTTCGAGTCCTAATTTATATTATAGTGTAATTATAACACAACCACGATGTATGCATTCAATTCTATACTTTAATATGACATGTTGGTTTTTGTAGCGCAAGTGGAGAAGGCGAGCCTGGATCCGTTAAATGGGAGATCCACGATTCAAACTTTTGCGATGCAAAAGGACAAAAAAAAATCTATTGTGCCTTCCCTTTAGATAGTGGTATACCCGGATGGGACGACATTGTCAACCACCTAAAAGCAAATCTCGAGGTTTTTTTCTAACCTAAAAGTTTGAGTCTCACGACGGCTAGGTGGATTGGTAAGATGTTGGGCACTTACCAAGAGGAGACCTAGGTTCAAACCTCGGGGACATGTCCAATTTGGGCAAAGGTAGTAGTCTGAATTGAGTCCGTTGAGTGTGAGCTAGCTTGATAATGGTCGTACCAACCCTAAGCCACTGGGGTCTCCCTCACTCCGGGTCATGTTTACCAAGGCAAGATATGGGTTATAATGGTAGCACCATGATTTGATGCTACAATTGAAGGTAATGCGACTTGATCCTGTGACCATTTTTTAAAAAGGAAAGATATTTATTGATTAATCTATGTATATATATATATATATATATACACCTAAAACACGTCATGTCAAGGGCGACTACTCATATGAGACATGCTACAAGACCATATGGAAGATCTTGGACAGACTCCAAGATAGAGCAGTGGTTCTAACCACTCAATTTGGGCTCCTTGGCCTAATCGGTTTAAACCGCAGCCCAGACCTACGGTTTACAGGCTGAACCGCAGCTAAGACCTACAGTTTACAGTCTGGACCGCAACTGTAACCTACGGTCTTAACTGAAGTTCAATTGGCCTTCATTCGAGCCAAATCGATTTGAATGACCATTTGTTCTAGAAGGTGTTTAGAGGACAGAAGCTTCCAATCCAACTGTACTAACTACCCCTTCTTGATCTTGGCTTCTCCATGAAGCCACCCCTAGCCTTGGGACATCCTATAAGTACCCCTGAGAATTAGGGCAAAATAGAGAGAGTGTATTTTGGAGATCAAAGCAACGAAGCCCTGTCGAATTATGGACTCACTTGAGTGCATAGAGAGAGCCTTGTTGCCATCCCCATTGTCAATTTGTCAAACATCATGACGAATTAGGCCATGGATGCCCTAAAGACCTAGGAGAGCCAAAAAATGCTAATCCGGGCAAACGGAGGCCCTATTCAACGATTCAACCGCCAAAATTGTCAGAGGACACCAAAGGCGACCCTTGAACATCAATTGGACAAGGAAGTCAAGCCCACAACCCTTGAATTTGGAGGGCAACCCACTTGGTTGCTCACCAAGGCTTTCAGTCACGGTTTACAGTGCAGATCGCTCATCAAAGCTACGGTTTGCAACAGGTGTCAGATCTCCTTACTATTTCATTTTTAGTATGCTTACGTAGATCACATTTAGCATTTTAATGGTTTAGTTAGGATTTTAGAGACTTATGACCAACATAATTAGTGTATTTACTAAATTGTTCTCATTATAGTAGTTTAGACATTAATGGTTTCTTTTCATATTATATTGCTTCATTTCAAGTAATTGATTCCATAGATTGATAGTTGTGCTGTTCATTTACATATTTCCATCAATATTGATAGGATTTGCACATGTTTAGCATAGTTTATGCATTTTCTTGATTTCATGTCATTATGCTATTCCCATGCTATTTGTCTTTAAAGGGCCTCATCATGAGAGGCTTCCTATGCTTTTGACATTCTTGTGTTGTTTCTTGATTGTAGGAGACAGGTTTTAAAGGAACTACAACCATCCATTTCCTTCCTCAATGCGAAGAAGAGGGTCTACTCCACCCTAGAGTAGTTCGTGTCATCCTGAAGGGCACATTGAAATCACACCTACCCTTGAGAGGGAAATATAAAACACGCCTTATTGTAGCAATTGTATCAATATGATTATCCCTAAGAGGGATGTACTTGTAATTTGAGTTGGCATTGCAATATAATGGAATAAAGCGTCTTTTATTGATCATTTCATTGTCAATTTCTTGTTCTTGTATGCATTTTGTATTTTGCTTATCAATTCTTGCAATAGGATACTTTAGGTGTGAGCCTTTTTGGTGGTTACAATATATATATATATATATATATTTTGATAGGTAACAAATTATTTACAGCGGGTTTTTTGAAAAGGGTCCCAAAACCTTAAATACAGTAATAGCCGAAGCATTAAAATGAAAACAAAAAATCAGGCCAGACCCGGGGGCCCTGATGACTACAGAAAACGTTATGGCACAAAATAACCTTACATATCCATAAGCCTTCAAAAAAAAGAGCGTCAGACAGGGGCGACAACCTCCAGGAACAACAAAAAATGAAAACCGAGAACCTTTAGGCTGCCAAAGGCCAGAAGGGCCCTGCTAACTGGGCCCTGAGACGTCCTCAAACCGCTCGGACCCTGTCATGGGGAAGCCTAGACTCCAGTGTTGACAGCCTGGTCGGAATGATCCTGCATCACGATTTGAACTAGGCCTGCAGGGAAGTGCGAGGACCAGGTGGTGAAATCTTCAACGGTAATGGCTAGATTTGCCATGAAATCAGCAGCCCTGTTACCTTCTCTGAACACATGCTGAAAGGCATGATCGGGGAAGCCCTAAAGAATGAAGAGGGCCTCCCGGATGGAATTATGGAATCGCCAGGAGCAGGAATCAGGCCTGCTGGCGCCTTTGATTACGACTTGGGAATCGCATTCGATGATGATATTTGAGGGAGAGCCCCTGAGGGCCGAGAGGCCATTGAGTAGGTCGGCTGCTTCAGCAAAATTGTTGGTTTGTCTGCCTAGCGAAACCGCGAAGGCTGTGATCAGTTCCCCGTTACAGTCTTTGATGACCCCGCCCGCCCCAGAGGCCTCGGGGTTGCCTTTGGAGGCGTCGTTGAAATTGAGCTTAAGCCAACCGGGGGGGGAGTCCACCTGGTTAGGGAGCGTCGGGAGGGGGCGGGAGGGGGAGCAGGGGGGAAAGCTTAATGTCGAGGGAGAAGAGCAGGGAGGCTTCGCTCGATCGTCGGGGCTCCTCAGAAGGGGGAATGAGGCAGGAATTCTCGGTGGCAAAGGATACTGCCTTGGTCGCTATCCACTAGGGGGAGCGGGCCGAGGAGGAAAAGGCTCACGTGTTACGTTCGAGCCAAATTTGCCAGAGCATATGAGGAAGGCAGGCCTTCTAGAGAAAGCGAAGAAAGGGGTGAGCAAAGGGGGTGGGCCACTATGACAGGAGATCATAAATGGAATTGGGGGCCGCCCACTGAACGGAGAAATGGGAGAGGATGAGGCCCAAGACTTCGAAGGAGAAAGAACAGTTTATGAAAAGGTGATTGGTTGACTCCCAAGCGGCACGATAGAGGAAGCATCTGTTAGGGATCTGGAAACCCCTCTTGATCAGATTCTCGATCGTGAGGATTCTGTTTTGAACGGCCACCCAAACGAAATGGCTAATTTTGGGGATCAAATTCTTGGCCCAGACCTACTGGGTCGGGAAGGTGGTCGCCCGGGGTTCTCTGAATGTGGTAAGCTAACTTGACTGAAAAAACACCGCTAGGAGAGCCATGCCACATGCATCTGTCACTGTCTCCGAAAGATGGGATGACAGTCGCACTGAGGATGCGCTGAAGCCTGGCAGCTTGAAGCGGGAACCTGGGGTTCAGGATGGGTTTCCAGATGGTCCACCCCTGGAACTGGGTCATGTAGTCAGACGCTTTGGGGCCTCGATTCGCAAGCCCTGGTTTGAGGAGGAGGAGCTCCCTATCTAAGCTCGGGGCATCGTCGAGAATCCACCTGTCCTCCCATAAGTCAATCTTGGCTCCGTCCCCAAGAATCCATCTGGTCCCTTGCTGAACAATGTCTCTGGTGGAAAGCGAGGGGACTTCCAGAAGGCAGATCCATCGCGGGGCTGGGTGTCACCGAGGAAGGGGTGGTTATGGCAGTACTTCCTACACACAATGCAAACCCATTCATCGGAGGTATTGGTGTGAACCTTCCAGGCATGTTTGGACAGAAGGACCTTGTTCATGGGGACCACCCGTCTGAGCCCGATCCCTCCCTCTCCTTTGGGGCGGTAGACCAGGGGCCAGGAGATCAGGGGAATCCTTTTCTTGTCCTCGCAGCCTGACCAAAGGAAGCGTTTCTAAATTTGCTCGATGAGGGAGGCAATGGAGGCCAAAATTCTGAAGATAAACATGAAGTATATCGGTATGCTTTAAAGGACTGACGCCAAGAGGGTGGCTCTGCCGGCTTGTGAGAGGAGGTGGCCTTTCCAAGGGGCAAGTTTCCTTTGGATCTGCTCAATCACCCCATTCCATAGCGTCTTGGAAGATACCCTTGTGAACAGAGGAAGCCCGAGGTAGGAAGAGGGGAGGGAGCCGGGGAAGCATCCCAGGATCCGCCCGATTCTGATTTGCCTAGCCAAGGGGGTGTTGATGAAAAAAATCTTACTTTTTCGAAGGTTGATTTTCTGCCCAGCCGCCTCCTCGTACAGGGTCAGGATGTTCTTGAGAGCCTTAGCTTGAGGGACCGAGGCCGAGGAGGCAAGGATGGTGTCGTCCATAAACTGTTGGTGGGACACGGCGGGTAGGCCCTGTGTCGGCCTGATGCCTGAGATAAGACTGCAAGCCACAACATTCGAAATGGTTTGCCCCAAGGCCTCAGCCAGGATAATGAAGAGAATCAGGGATAGGGAATCACCTTGTTGGAGGCCTCTGGAGCTAGGGAAGAACCCGATCGGGGATCCATTGACAAGGATTGAGAACCAGGGGGAGGACACACACTTGTTGATGAGTTGGACCCAGGAAGGGTGGAACCCAAATTTGAGGAGGACCTTGGTCAGGAAGCTCCAATCGACCCTGTCAAAGGCCTTATTCATATCAATCTTGAGTAAGAAATGGGCCTTTTTGGATAGGACAGCTGAGTGGATGGCCTCGTGCATGATGATGACCCCATCTGTTATCAGCCTGCCTTTGACTAAACTTCCCTGACAGGGGGCAATGATCAGGGGGAGGATGTCCTTGAGGCGGGTGGTCATGGCTTTAGTCAAGATTTTGTAGAGGACGTTGCACAAGCTGATGGGACAAAATTTTGACAGGGATCTGGCCGCCTGAGTCTTCGGGATCAGGGTTATGAAGGTGGTGTTGATGCCTTTGGGGATGGATCTGGCAAACTGCAGGTCCCGGATGGTAGTGCACACATCATGTCCAACGATGTCCCAGAAATACTGGAAGAAGCGGGGAGGAAATCCATCCGGGCTCGGGGCCGCCTCAGCCTTCATGGAAAAGGTGGCGGCTTGGATTTCAGAGTCAGACAGGGCCTGCACCAACTTCACATTTGCCATGGTCGAGACAGACAACGAAATGTGATCCAGAAGGGAATCAGCCACCTCTGAGGACATAGGAGGTTCGTCGCCCAGGAGCTCTTGAAAGAAGTGGACTGCCTCAACAGTGATGGTTCTGTCATTGCTATCAACCAACTCGACAATTCTGTTGGAACCCATGTTTTAGAGGGTCAATGCATGAAAGAAATTGGTGTTTGCATCACCATCTTGGATCCACAGAGTGCGTGACTTCTGCCTCCAAAAGGTTTCTTCCCTAGCCAGGATATTGTGGTACTCACTGAGGGCGATGCGCTCCTCTTCCCTGAGCCCCGGTTCTTAGGAGCCTACTTGGAATCTGGACTCAATCTCTTTGAGTTTTTTTTGGACAGCCTCCTTGCTTTCGAAGATGTTACCAAACACTTCCTTGTTCCATGCCTTAAGGTGCTCTTTGATGCGTCTCAGCTTGTGGAAGACTTGCTCAGCGGGGCGACCAGGGACTAGGGGAGCCCACCAACATCCGACCTGGGCCCGGAGGTTGGAGTGGTGCAGCCACATGGACTCCAACCAGAAGGGCCTCCTGGGGGGGCGATGATCCATTTCGAGGAGGAGGGGGCTGTGGTAATACCCGATTTTGGGGAGGGCCAAAAGGGTGGCATCAGCAAAAATGGGGAGGGCTTCCTTGGACAAGAAGACTCTATCCAATCTAACCTGAATGTGGCTAGGTCCCGCTCTTTTGTTGGACCACATGAATCGGGCTCCCTTCAGGCTGACGTCCATGAGCTCGTTGAGGGCGATAAAGGCCCCAAAGTCATCCATGCTTTTGGTCCTGACCTCATAGCCCCCGCATTTGTCAGAGGAAAACAGGGGGCTGTTGAAGTCTCCGAACAGGATCCAGGGCAGGGGAGCAAAAGCTTCTCCCATCGAGCTGATTTCTTGCCAAAGCCTTGCTTTCTCAACGGGGCTGTTGGGGGCGTAGACATTGGACAAAATCCACGATTGCTTTGATTTGAGACAGTGAACCAGAATATTAATAATCTTGGGCAACAAAGAAATGAGCCTTCCCTCATAATATCGGGGGTCCCACATGCACATAAGGCCCCCAACTGAGCCAATCGCAGGGGTGGAGAGGAACTCGCAGTTGCGCCAGGTAGCATGGGCTATCCTCTGGGCAACAACGTCATCTATCTTGATCTCCTGAAGGAGAATGAAGGATGGTCGGTGGTCCCTGCGAAGTTGACCGAGGATCCTTTTCTTGGGGACCCCATTGAGTCCCTTGATGTTCCAGGAGATGAGTTTCATTTGGCACCCTTGTGGGGTCACTTGCCCCCCTTTCCTACCTGAGCGGGGGGTTTGGATCGGGCGTCATCCGCCTTATGAGAGCTTGTGCCAACGTCGAAGAGCGTAGTCTGGGAGCCATTAGCTATGTCGTCCTCCGTGATCCTTGACCGTTGTTCACATAGGGTGGGCCGCCCTCATTTGAGTTTGCTGCCAAAATCTGTGGCAAAGGACCTGCTCCGGGTCATTTTGGGGCTGACTTCGTCGAGCTCGAACGGAGAGCTGGCTTCGGTCTTGCCATTAGATCGCTCAAATCCACACACCAAGGGGGTAGGCTCCGGGAAGGATGCCTGGGGGGCCGGGGCCAAGCGGGGGTGAGGGGGGAGGAGCGGGTCCCAGTTGGAGGGGGAGCCGACGGGGAAGGGGGCCTACGCCTCAAGATGGGGTTGGCAGCCGGGGCTTGAGGGGAAGGAGCCAAAATGGGAAGCGGGGGGGAGTCTGGGATCGGGTCCCTAGAGGGGTCGTTGGGAATAGGAATTTGGGAAAGGTCGCCCTCCGAACCGGGCACGCCAAGAGGGGCCTTTGGGCCCGACGGGGAGACCTTGTGGGAAGCACTGGGGTCGGGACGAGGGGGACCCCGAGACGGGGCCCGACCAGATCTGCGAGGGGGTTTGGGATTAGGGTCATCAGCCTTTCTGGATGTCGGGCATTGGTGAGGGAGGTGGCCCTGAGTGCTGCAAGAGGTGCATAAAGTAGGTTTATTTTTGTAGATTAGGGTTTGACGCCAGAAGAAGGACCTAGAAGAGATGGTAACCGAGGAGGGGAGCTCAGATTTGAGATTGGCATTAGCACAGAACCTGGCATGCACCATACGGGAGCCAGCCTTGGTCACGGAATCAAAGGCCACCAGGTCTTTGACCAACTGAGCAATGAGCTTTAGGACATCTTCACACCACAGATGAAAAGGAAGGTCTGGGAGGCGAACCCAGATTGGGGCAAAGTTGATGCTTTGGGTGCTAGGGTGAAAATCTGCACCATAACGTCTGAGAAAAAGACTTTTGTGACCCAGGAACCAAGGCCCGCCCGACAGGATCTTCTCAGCGTCCGCTATTGTTGAGTTTAATAATGAAGAAGCCTTTGGACAGGGCAACTAGCTGAATATGCCCAAAGACCTTCCATTTGGTAGCCGCCCATCTGCGGATAGTCTCCATGTCTGGGCGCCCGCCCAAGAACTTCCCAACCAAGGAAGACGATGATTCAAAAACTAGGGATGAATAAACCTCCTCCTGGATGGAAATGTGGGTGCCTTGAAGGGAAAGCCCTGCGCCCAAGGCCCGAGCAAGGGTCCTGGAGCCCGCCAGAATCTATTGGTAGGAGGGTTTGGGCCCTCCCGGGGTAAGCCCTTGCCTAGGATCGGGGGGCTTCTTCTCGAGGCTGACCGTCGCGTCGAGGCCGGGCAGAGGGCGGGGGCCTAGGATCTCGTCCCCACCCAGCCCACTGTCCAGCTCAAGCGAGTAGCCCCCTTCCGATCCCGCCATGAAACCGCTTGATCCGGGCCCGAGCCCAGACGTACCTATTCCTGACCCTGGTGCCGGTCCCGCCCAGAAACCTGCGCCCTATTTTGGATCCGATCCTAGCCCTGCGTCCGCTTCTGCTCCAAACCTTGTTCCTGCTGCCGCTCCCACCATCCTTCCAGAATGTTTATTCCACCATAGATGCTGGTTCGGATCATTGGCCAGTCATGGTGGAAATGTGGAAAACCAATGTGAGTTTCTCTCCTTTTCGTTTTCAATTAATGTGGCTTAGAGACATTTCCTTCAGACCTCGTGTGCAACAATGGTGGAAGGAAGGTAAACCTAGGCATGGGACTAAGATGTTCTGTTTTGCCAAAAGACTACAATACATTAAATTCAAAATCAAGACTTGGAACTGGAAAGAGTTTGGGGATGTTCATTAAAAAAAACATGAAGTTATTGCTCATCTTGAAAATTTGAATAAGAAAATCCATTTAGATGGCCTCATAGAGAAGAGAAGTGCAGATGAAATTAAACTCACAACTTAGTTAGAGGAATGGGAAAAAAGAGAAGAAATCTTATGGAAGCAAAAATCTAGAATTCAATGGCTCAAAGAAGGAGATCGAAACACAAATTTCTTCCACAAATATCTTCTATCTCGAAGATCTCACAACTTTATTTCTTCCTTAAAATCAGATTCTGGAGATGTTGTTTATACTTGGGATGGCATGAACTCTATTGTTGTTGATTACTTTTCCAATCTTTTTGTTGCTACTCCTCTTGACTCGGATTCACAACAAAATGCTCTTCAAGCAATCCCTTCTCTTATCACTTCTGAGGAGAACTCTATTTTGAATGCTCCTATTACTATCAATGAGCTTCAACAAGTAGTTTTTAAAATGCAAAAGGGAAAACCCCGAGTCCCGATGGTTTTCCTATTGAGTTCTACCAAGAGTTCGGGATATCCTTCGTGTTGATTTATTAGAGGTGGTGGAAGAAACCAGGAAAGCCAAAGAAATTTTGAAGGTTATCAATAAAACTTATATTACTCTTGTTCCAAAAGCTCAAGAGGTTGATCATATCTTAGCTTTTAGACTTATTGCTTTATGTAATGTTCTTCTCAAAATCATTACTAAAATCATGGCAGAAAGGTTGAAGCCTCTTTTGCATAAGATTATTTCCCCAGAGCAAGGGGGATATGTGGAAGGACGTCAAATAGTAGATGATATAGTTCTTGCTCAGGAAGCCATCCATTCCATGGATATGCAAAATTCTCCTTCTATGTTCATTCGGTTAGACTTATCCAAAGCTTATGACAGAGTGGATTGGCACTTTCTTATCAAAGTTTTGAGGCAATTTGGTTTCTCTAAGGATTGGATGGATTGGATTATGGGATGTATCTCTTCAGTTTCCTACTTAGTTCTTATCAATGGCAGGCCTTCTCGGTCTTTCCTAGCTTCCAGAGGTATTAGGCAAGGTGACCCGCTATCCCCTTATTTATTCATCATTCTTGTTGAATGCTTGGGTAGGACTATAACCAAAAAGAGGGAAAACAAAACCCTTGAGGGAGTTACCATTGCTCATGGAGCTAGACCTATCTCTCATCTTCAATTTGTGGATGACTCTACTCTTTTAGGTAAAGCTACGAGTTAAGGAAGCTTCTAATATTAAACAAATCATTAGCTATTTTTCTAAGGCTACTTGGGCGGTTGATCAATGAAGACAAATCTAAAGTTATTTTCTTTCACTGCTCTGCTAGACAGGAATCCATGGTCTTGGATAAATTAAGATATAAGAAGACCTCTCTTCCAATCACTTATTTAGGTATTCCCCATAAATATTCAAAGGCAAAAAAATAAAGATTGGAATTGGTTGTTGGACAAAGTCAAGAAGAAAATTGGAAAGTGGACCAACAAGTGGCTTTCTGTTGGGGGTAGAATCACCTTGGTAAAATCAATCCTTCAAGCTATTCCTATTTATGTTTCTTTTGTTTTGAATATCCCAAAGGTTGTTCTTCGAGAATTGGATCAAATCAGTTATCGTTTCCTTTGGAGTGGTACTAAGGAGAAAAGAAAATGAGCCTTGGTGAAATGTGATACTTTATGTCTTCCTAAGAGTGAAGGGAGGTTAGGATTTCGGTCTTCAATTAATAACAACAAAGCTTTAGTTGCTAAATTATATTGGAGGATGTTGCATAACCCCAATGCTCTTTGGGCCAATAATCTCCGTGCTAAATATGCTTGAGAACAAAAGTCCTGAAGACCTTGTTCGCTATCAACTTCCTACCAAAGGTTCTCCCATTTTAGCAGTTCTTAAGACTGGTGAGGATTTGATAAAGATAAATTTATTTTGGATCATTCATAATGGTCAACATGCAAATTTTTGGACAGATTCTTGGGATGGTCACAAGCCTTTGATAACTCAGTTTCCCGATTGGAGGCCTTGGATGGAGGAGCTTCATCGAGCTAATTGAATAAAGGTGGTTAATTACTGTCAGTACCATACTGGTAATTCAAAGGTTAGTAGATATTTGATCCCTATTGAGGACTGGTCTATTCAAATCCCAGAAAGGCAAAAGCAAGATATCCAAGGCATCCTTCATATGAGATCCCTCTCTTGGTCCCATGAAAAATATTGTTTTGGATGGAACAACACTACTAAGGGTGAGTATTCAGTTGCTCAAGATTATTTGACCTTATGCCATAATAATCCCAACCATTCTTCTGACATATTTTCTCAATTGTGGGCTCAAAAGCTTTGGCCTAAGGTGAGGTTCTTTAATTGGATTTTATTGCATCATAGGGTGCTTACTGGTCAGCAACTTATGAAGCGTGGTTTTCATGGCCCTTTTAGATGTGAAATGTGTGAAGAGCATGTAGAAAATATCGACCATATTTTTATTGAGTGTACTTTAGCCTCTGAGCTATGGAGGAGAATGACCACTTTACTTGGCTTACAGTGGTCCAATGTTTTTACTTTTGAACAACTTTGGAGGGATTGGCCTAATCAAGAGGGTGTTGATCATTTTATTAGGTAATTAGTTTGGATGGGTTCTACCATTCTTCTTTGGAATATTTGGAATGAAAGGAACAACCAAATTTTTAATCAAGATAGGAAGGATATTCACTATATTTGGCAAAACACCATAGCCAACTTAGTTGAATCAGTCCATCAACTCCTTAATCACCCCCATAACTCCCACCAAAGATGGGATCAAGTGATGCAAAGATTGAATATTAAACCTTCTAAGGGCAACCAACTTAAAGGGAATGTGAGTATTAGTAAGATGGATAAGACTAGAAATTGGCAACCTCCTCCTAAGGATTTTGGAAAAGTCAATACTGATGGAGCCTCTAGAGGGAACCCTGGAAAAGCCAGTGTGGGAGGAATTGGTAGACTTTCGGATGGCTCCCTGGTTTTTACTTTTGCCTGAGAATTTGGGTATTCTTTCCAATTACCTTGCTGAGGGGTATGGTATCCTTAGAGGCCTTCAGGAGGCTACTAAGGTTAGATGGGAAAAGGTGTTAGTTGAGTCTGACTCTCAACTTATGATTAATCTCTTGAAGACTCCTAAGTATCATAAGGTGGATTGGAGAATAAAAAGAATTATTGAGAAGATTCAGTTAATCCAGATGGGATTTTTGAAAGTTGATTACAATCATGTGGTCAGAGATCAAAACAAGAGTGCTTGATGCTTTAGCTAATTGGGCTTTGGACAAAGGTGATCTTACTTGTTATGGTCACCCTCTTATATGGTGGGCTTCTCAAATTAGGGAAGCTCTTCTTTCTATCATTTCTTTGGATGACTCCAATTTTGAAGGTACCTAGTTTCTTCTTGTTTTTTTTTTTGCTTGTCTTTGGTTCATTCAGTTTTTTTAGTTCCCTAGCTCTTTCTATTCTTTATTTTGTTTCCTCTATTGATTCTTGCCTTAATAGTCTTCTGGTCTAGATAGGTCATTGTTTTGTTCATATTTTTTTTTTTCTTTGTTTTTTTTTGTTTAAGTTTTTTAAGGTGGGTGGGTTTTTTTTGTCTTGTTTTGTTTTTGTGTTCTTTGTGTTTTTTTTTTTGTTGTTCTTTGTGTTTTTTGTTGTTCTTATTTTATTTTTTATTTTTTATGTTTTTTGTTATTGTTCTTGTGTTTTTTCGTTCTTGTTCTTGGGTTTCTCTTTGTTTGTGTTATTTCGTGTTTTTATGTGTGAGTGTTTTCTATGTTTTTTGTTTTTGTTTATTGTCTGTTGTTGGTTGTTTTTTATTTTTATTGTTATTTTCTTTTTTAGGTTTTGGTTGTGTTTATTTTTCATGTTTCTTTTGGGTTATGTATTTGTAGTGTTCTGTTGTTTTTGTCTTGTTTGTGTTTTGTTATGTGGTTCTTATGTTTTTCTATGTGGTTTGTGTTGTGGTTTCTTTTATCTTATTGTGCGTGTTTGGTTGTGCTTTTGTTTTTGACACACTCAAGGAGCATGTTTTTTATTTTATTTTATTATTTTTGTTGTTATTTACTTATTTTTAAATTGGTTTTGAGTGTTTGTTTACTCTTTGAGTATGTCAAAGGTGGTAGGCCAGGTCCGAATCCTAAACGTTTTTGGCGGAATGGATACCCCTGCCTCCTTGGGTCTTACTCGAAAGTAGCATCCCTTTTGGGATGTTTTCCACAAATAATAAAAAAAAAATCATAAAATAAACTTCAACATGGAACAAAAAAACATAACGCAATAAAAGCAAAGATAAACGTCAATAAAAAAAAAATATACTATAAATTAAATCAAAGATATTTTATTTATAAAAAAAGAAGACGACAAAAGGAGGTCTTGTCTACCACATTTTTAATTAGAAGAGCAAATATATCTTTGATATTATTTTGATAAAAGTGGCTTCCAATATAACCCACACAAAACTATTAAATTTTTAACTGCTTGCTTTAAGGTTTTTTTATTTTTTGAATTGAAGATATAAACTTGTATTAATATAAAAAGAAAGATATAAAATTAGTCAGAAGTTACAGTATATAAACTAAAATTAGCTGGAAAGAAACCAGAACTGCTCTTAAAAAACTAAGACTACGTCATATGTCTTTGATCATTACAATAATATAACTCAAACAACTTATACTTAAAGCTTTTTTATTTTTGTTCTTCAAAATATATTATAAAAATTAAATAAAAAATATTCTATTTATAAAAAAGGAGGACGGCAAAGAAGCCTTATCTACCACATCTTTAATTAGAAAAGCAAATATATCTTTGATATTATTTTAATAAAAGTCGCTCCCAAAATAAGCCACACAAAACTATTAAATTTCTAAGTCCCTACTTCAAGGCTTTTTTATTTTTTGTTCCTCCACCTAATCTCCACACGAATTTCCAGAATTCATACCCTTATAAATAAAAGCTGGACATTAGACCGTGTCTTCATTCTTCCCCCGGACTAAATCGCACCCAGTTTATCTTCAACTCCATTGAAAAAAAACTCCAGAAAGGTTGATGCTACCTACTATCTAAAAAACGCTAAGAAATACAAGGAGACATCGCGGAACGTAATTCCAGTTCTGACTTTTTGGCCTCCGCGTGACAAGTGGAGAATAAGTAATTATTTTCATCTGGACATTGATTGGTATTCACTGTTGATCTTGTAATACCTACCTAGTGCGCGTTGACCAGGCAAGGCAATTGCAAGGTTTCTCACTGGCATTAGCCTAAATATAAATTAAAATAGGCCTTCCATTCACACCCACTAAGGTTCCACTAAGGTAGTTTGCTTGTTATCCAAATCGTTTGTCCCTTACCCAATTTGATTTTTCTTCTCCAAGTGCAATACCCACATTGAGTTTTTGCTCTCCAAATTCGATTTGAGTGCAGACAGATACACAGTTTGATTTTTGTTCTGGAATTGCAGTACCCACTTTGAGTTTTTGATCTCCCAAATTCGGTGTTAGTGCAGGCAGATACCTAATTTGATTTTGGTTCTTCAAGGGAAATACCCACTTTGGGTTTTGCCTATCAAAATTCGATTCAAGTGCAGGCAGTTGTGTGGGATCAGACTAGAATCCATCTGGGTCTGTGAAGATGTGCCCATTGCGTATCATTCTGATCTTTCTGTCGGCCAGTGTGGCAGGATTTATGGCATGGAAGGCCTTCTCTTCAAAGGAGGACAAGGACAACCTTCTTCATGACAGTTCAGAGGATATCAAGGAAAAGGATGTTTCCAATGGGGAGGACTCTGATTCTGCTTCGCCCAAATCTTCTCTTCTTAGAGTGGTGAGTAGATTGTCTTTGGCCTTGATTTTTCTTGTAAATTAGGGGAACCACAACCCATTAGGCAAGATCAGAGATCAGAGAATATCTGCATCAAGAATTTGGGCAAACCATTGGACAATAATGTGATTTTGGCTTTTTTTTTTTTTTTTGTTATGTTTTGGTTGGGTTTTTTATTTATCTTTGGGTTATGTTAATGGAGGGCTTGTTCCTTGCAGGCATACAAGAAAGTTGCATCTGGTTTCTGGGTCCTGGTGGATATGGCTAGTGGACAGTACCTGTGGCGCAATCTTGTGAGCAATAATCATAAGAATGTGAAAGCCCAATGAAAAATAGTTGGGTTTTTTTTAATCAAATCCCTTAAATAATGTTCATAACACTGTTACCCACAGCCAATCATTGAGGAGGTTTGAGGGCGAAAGTAGGCTTCTGTGTTGATGATGGAGCAAAGGGATCTTGGCCTTTGATATTTTTGTCAGAAGGAAATTTAGTGTAGAATTACTTGGGCTTGAATGGGATAGTCATTCTGTGTAGAAGCTTTATCCATGATTATTATTTATCAAATTTTATCTTTGACAATTTCTGGCAGTTCCTAAAAGATTTGGAACTATAAATATTTTTGGTTAATTGGGCACCAATTTTCACATTCTCTTGGTTTTAATACTCTGATTATGCATGTGAAAAGTAGTTGTTTGGTCAAATTATATTTTCAAATTTACTTCAAATAGCCGGCTGGCTGTGGTTTAGATATCTTTAAACTTGAATTTCTTCTATTTAAAACCCACAGTGCATCAACCAACAGTAGCATATGTCAATAGAACAGAAAGATGAAAACACTCTTAAACATTCTATATACATGATGATTCTCTCTTAGTGCTTTTTTCATGTTTGATATTATTGAAATAAACAGAACCCGTATGAGAGAATTGACTAAACATCACTTATAGGACAGGTTTTTCGACAACCATTAATATCAATTAAAATTTTCAAATTTTCATGCATCTAATTTGTAATTTTCATTGATTTTAAAAATTTCAATTTTGTTTATAAGATACCATTGGTTATAAGATTGAACTACGGCATCCTACTGAATGTTAATTAAACTTAAGCTTTCAAAACAAGTATTGAAAAAAAAATTACTTAATAATGTTCACTGATATACTCAATGCTTGGAGATCTTAAAAGAAACTCAACCTTCAGTAATATACTCAATGCTAGGTGACCTTAAAAGATACTTATCTTACATATTGGTCATCTTGCAAAAGCTTGACACGTTCTCTAGAGAACATGATATTAAAACTTTTCTATCTGGTGGAGGGTTTGGATCAATTGTGTTTTTTTTTTTTAAAGAAAACGAGGACAAATGAATCTTATATCTTATGAAAATTGGAACTCTATCTTATATCTCAGCCTTTGTATTCTATTATTTATGCAAGACTTAATAATTAAATCTTAAGATTCACCCCGTAAAATTGGAACCTTGTAAAACCTTTTGCTCTTCGTTACACGTTTCTAATCCATTAAATTACATTTTAATATATATATACACGAATATGATTTTTATTCACATATGCAAGCATCATTGGTGATTTTTATACCAATATAATTTGTAAAACCTTTTGCTCTTCGTTACATGTTTCTAATCCATTAAATTAAATTATATATATATATATATACGAATATGATTTTTATTTACATATGCAAGTATCATTGGTGATTTTTATACCTATATAATTTTGGCTTTCATATATTAGATCTCTAAATCTGCAAATTGTATGATATAATTGTAAACTTTGTATTGTTGCTTCCTTATAGGGATGTCTCTAAAACTGCAAACTAGCTAATATAATTGTAATCTTTGAATTATAGTTGCATGATGCATTCTCTTAATTCTCATCCCCCTCTTCAATGCAATTCCTTCAACAATTACTAATCGTTGGTGTATATCATATTGAAAATATCACTAACATTGAAGTGGGTAGCCCAACAAAGGAGATAAATGAATTGGATAGTATGATGCACATAACCTACGTTATATTGTGTTCATATGGATATCACAAAGTTAATAATTTAACATGTATATAACATTACCTTTAGATGTACACGAGGACTCGAAAATGGAAATATTTTTCAAGACACCAAACATACACTAATATCCTCTCTAAATCATGACTTGAAGCATTTTATGTTGTATGAAGCATCCAAGATGCAACATGACAATAATTAGAGCTAATTGGATAAGATAGCCTATACACTCCAAAGATGACTTGTAGGAACCCCATCTAAAGTTGTATGACATAAGACATTGAAGTCCATGTGGTCATCAAAAGCCCATACCCATAGCAACTTCCTCCACTATCACAAAAGTTGAAACTAAAGGTCCCAAGATAGCATAATATTGAACTATTGTAACTTCATGATGAGGGAATGGTCACAAGCAACAAGGTGGTACTTAGGCATGAAGATACTCATACTAAAAAAGGAACTCACACATAAGATGATACCGTATATAAACAATACCTCAATAAGCCAAACATTGCTTGGTTATACAACAATGACCTACAATAGTGGCTTTTGTTGTATCATGCCATGTATTGGTTTTGTTGAAAGCAACAAGTAAAATACGAGGATGGTCATGTCTAAAGATTCCTCAAAATATGCAAGAAATATTATGTCCAAGTTGGTTAGATGTATGAGATCATACTAAGATCCAAGAGGTGTGAATTATCTAGCATCCAAAGTCAATGCATCAAACAAATAATGTGGGGACTAAAAGATTTAAATAACATGAGATTTGTCTAAAGTATTAAATGCAGGTGTTAGATAAACTTGACTAATTCGAGATGCATCAAAGTGTCAATGAGCTTTTATCAAGTAATCTATGTTGCAGGGGCATTAAGGCATGGTATGAAGAACAACTCCCTAGATTAGTGATGTTGGAAGAGTTAAGTTTCAAAGTTGTATAACAAAATATGGTAAAAAAATACTTTCTCAAACATCAAGGTTTTAGATGAAGAAGATAAATAACAAATAATAAATATTGATAAAGAAATACAAGAAAGTCAATGAATATGTACTAAATGAGAAATTTTATTTACAAATAAGGAAGACAAAAATCAAGTATGGAGTACAATGCACTCAAGTGGCCAAGTTTGCAACAATACCCAAGTTTGGGCTACACATTGTAGCTTTTGTGTTGTAATTGATGTCTTGTGGTGCCATGAGTGCTAACCACTAATTACTACTTAGCTTTTGTAATCATATTTACAAAATCCTTGTGCTAAACCTTGATTGCTAAAGTAGTAAGATTAGAAAATTTTATGAGAGTCATATATATTGAATACTAAACTATTCATAAAATATACAATAAGGTTACAAGATCCTTGCAAAAGTGAAAGTAGTTCAACTTTTGAAAGTTAGGAGTTATGATAAATTATGGTAAATGCACCTTCATGTCATCTTGTGGCACCGGATGGAAGAGTAAGATGATTATGTGTGTTGACAAATGATGCATGTCTTCTAGTGCTAGATATATGGAAATTAAATGAATCCATATATTCTAGGATTTAAGAATATAGAGGCTAAGATATGTTGACATCCTTCTTGTAGGGTATCATGGTTGTCATTTTTGTGAATATATCAATCATAATAAAGATACAATTATTTTGTCACTTAGTTTAATGTAGGCCTAAAAAATAATCCATGTTAATAGACTTTAAATTCATGGAAAGAATGAGTAATGGAGAGTAGAGTCCTAGCTTCTTATTGAATGGTTGGTGAAGTTGCATGGGAAACGGTATTTGATGTGGGGCTCTATATCCTTCAACTTATTTTACTAGTAGAAATAATGTTGTAACGTTAAATGGGTCTTATTGATATCAAATTTTCTTCCTACATTAAAGTAGTATGCCGCCAATGTGCTAGATGAAGCATAGTGATGATCTAACTAATAAAGTCCATTTTTAAGGTAGTGATTGAAAAGTAACATTCTACGCATTAGTTGTTGATGTATCCATACAAAGTCATTAGAAAAAATCCTAGCCACTGAAGTTATGGTCATAGGCGTCCATTATTGTAATGAGTGTTTGGATTGGTGGACAATTGAGGCAATTAGTGGCTTGATTCTCCTTAAACTCGAAATGCTTAATATTAAGGTGGTGTTAGCTTTTGAAGCTATAAACTTAAAGGAAATGCAACCACAAGTATGGAAATAAGCATGCGTTGGACATTTTGAGTAGTTGAGTTGTCATTGATGTCAAGAGTCAATTTTAGTGAAGCAGTGCAAGAGGAAGTGATTTCACAAGCAGTTGAGTTGTCATTGACGTCAAGAGTCATTTTCAGTGAAGAGTGCAAGAAGAAGCAGTTCCACAATCGGTGCAAAAGGAAAGTCCGCTTCCAGGTGGTCAAGATGAGTTTCAAGAGCAATGAAGAGGCCCAAGAAAAATAATATTATAATATTAAAAGGAAATATTTAAATTAATTTAAATAATTTCATTATAAATTAATTTAAATAATTTCATTATAAATTAATTTAATTAAATTTAAAAGTTATTAAGTTAATTATAGATTAATTATAATTTAATTATTAAATTAATTTATAACCCTAAGGTTGGGTTATAATAAAATTAATTTATTAACCCTAAGGTTGGGTTATAAAGTTTATTCGAATTCAAATTTGAAATTCGAATCATCCGTCGATGTCTCTCAAAGCATGGACTATGCATATAAGAAGGGGGGCAAAATATTGTTTAAAATGATGATTATGCAATTTGATATATGCTAAGTTTTCGACCATCGTGCGCAAAAGAGAAGACAAGGTTTTCGTGATTCCAAATTTTCTAGCAGTAGAGGATAGGATAAAGAGGAACAGAGGCTCCGTTTTCATCGCATAGTGCCATGTAGCACAGCTGGAAAATGAGAAAGGCATGAAGGGTTGGCAGGCTCGAGGTACAAGGTTCGAAACTCATCGATTTTGGTTTTGCGAGGTGGAGTGTTAGTTTTTGGGAACTATGCAGATCAGAGATAAACAAGAGGAAGGCTTTTGCCTTCCCCATCGTGTGGGAGCTAGTAGCCCACGTGGTGGGCTAGTGCCTTGGTAAGGTGCTTGGTGGAGGAGTGGTCACGCGTTCGAAACCCATGGTGACATTTTGCTTGCAAGGTATGCACCGTGTATTTTGTGCTAAGGTTGTGTGATTTCGGAGATGCTTGGTTTGTGATAAATAAATATTGGCTAAGGTTTCTAAGGGAGATATAAGGGTTTTAAAGATTAAATATTTTATTTTAATTTTGGAAGGTTTGAGTTATAAAGTTGGAGTAATAAGGAATTAATAGTCTCTTATATTTCTTATGTGTATTGATAAATATTGCTCTAAAGTTGGAATAATAAGATGTATGCAAGGAATTATTTTTTTATGAATGTGTGTTGGTGAATGCTTATTTCAAAGGTGTAATAAGGTGTAATTGAGTTTGTTTATTTTTGTAATTGGGAAATATTTTGAGAGAGTGTTAGTGTGATAATTTGTCATCTAACTATTTTGGCAAAGAAGAAAATTGTGTTTAAAACAGGTTTTGAGGTCATCTTCTTCATCAAATAAAAGGTATGGGCATATCTTCCTAGTGAGTGATTATTGAATATTGTGAATGCTAAGTTGGAGTGAAAAGGATTGTTTGATTAACATTGTTGTTGAAGTGATTGGTTGAGTGAAGAACTTGAACTAGGGTTTGCAAAGATTATGAGTATCATTATTATGTGAAATTGTTTGATAAGCATTGTTGGAAATAAGTGAGTGAGTGTTCATATGCTTGGACTAGGGTTTGTGAGCAAGGATTATCTCATTGAGTGATTGGAAGAGTAGATTTGGTTGAGCCTAGTCAAGTGGATGTGTTGAAGTTATAGTTCAAGTCCTATGAAACAAATTATTCCATATTCTAAATTGATTTGAGAAAGAAGTTGAGTGTTTGCAAGTGTGAAACATATTGAGTCTTTAACAATTCTCTATATGTTTCTATGGTAAAAAGAGAGATTGAAGTGATTGAGAATTGTTGTGAATGTGAAGCATATTGAGTCTTTAACAATTATCTATATGTTTCTATGAGATTGAACAAATTCTAGTGAGGACTTGTTGAGTAGATTTGAAGTAAGTCTTTGAGAAAACTTGTAGACATATTTGTGTGAGCTTTTGTGGAAGCTTAAAAACCATATTTGAGGACATATATTGAGGACAAATTTGAGGATAGATATTGAGGATAGAGTTTGGTGTAGATTTAAGAACTGATTGTGCTAGACCAGAAACATAGATTGAGTAGATTTTTACTAGATAGAAGGATTATGTTTAGTGTAGATTTGAGATAGAGCTTTGGAGGTGGCAGAGTATAGAGGATGACAGTCTCGAATGGATAGATATACATTAGCTAGGGCAGTGAGGATAAGAGTCTTCAGTGGATAGAGATCCATTAGCTAGTGCAGTGGAGGCAGTAGTTCTTCTAGAAGATCACCAGCCAGAGCAAGAGGAGAAAGAAGTTCTCCTATGGATAGATATCCACAAACTTGATTAGGGGATTGGTGTCTCCTTTAAATAGAGGTCCATAAATATTGTAATAAAGAAAGGATTCCAAAGAGAATTTATTTGAGAAAAGTTTATAAGGAATATTTTATCCATGGAGTAGCCCGCATTGGGTGAACCGTGTTAAATCGTGTCTCTCATTTATGTTATGCTTTGTGTGATATTTATTACTTTAATATTGTTGATGGTATCATATGGATTAAAAAGCAAAATTTTTTATCTTATACTGTTCACCCCCACTCTTAGTATAAGCACATGTTCTTCAATTGGTATCAGAGCGAGTCTCTCCATGAAAAAACTAACAGCTTGAAGGAGGATCCATCAGAAATACACATGACTTCAAAAAATGAAGAAGAGACCATGTTTGATATAAAAGATGAATTATTTACTACTCTCAGAAAGTTGGAAAGAATTAGAGAGAATAACTCAAGCTTGAAGGAAAAAAATCAAGAGGATGAAGAAGCAAGGATGGAACATCTACAGGGTCTCACAAAACTCAAGATAAAGGTAGAAGAGGGAAAGAAAATTGAGCAAGATATGACGGATCTATTAAGAGCAAGAAAAAAAAATGTGAAAAATTGGAAGCATAAATTGTTTATCTAAGGAATAAAGTTGAAAGGACCAAGGTACTACAAGATATAGAGTATGAGAAAAATAAAGAGTCAAGTCTTCAAGAAGCGAAAACTTCAAACAAAGATATACAAGTAAATTATACTTCAAAAGGAAAAGACATTAGAAAGGAAGAAAGCAAAGAAGAACCTTGGATTAGAGTTAATCACAAAGGGAGAAGCACTCAACCACAATCTCAAAGGCATCCAAATAGGTTACATAATTTCTTCCACGGTCATTGTTTTTCTTGTAATAAATATGGTCATAGAGTTGTACATTGAATTGATCATGCAAAAAACAATGTCAATAGAAATTTCTATTCTTTTGCACCTCTTATGGATAATGATATTATATGTTACAAATGCAATAATTTTGGGCACAAGGCTAGATGGTGTAAAATGATACTTCTTGAGTCTAGTAGAAGAAAAACAATTTCAACAACTAGAAAAGAGGAAAGGGGGAATGTAAAGGCTAGATCAATGTTAGTTCAAATATCTCTTCATGCTCAGGATAAAGAAGAACAATGGTATCTTGATAGTGGTTGCTCTAGACACATGACATGAGACAAAGACAAATTCATTGTACTAAAAGAAACAAATAGAGGATCAGTTAGTTTTGGTAATAATGGATTAGCAAATATTGGTGGAAGAGGAACTCTAAGTTTAGATAATGAGCAAACAAGAACAAAAAATGTGTTGTATGTTAAAGGATTAAAACATAATATGATAAGAGTAAGTCAACTTTGTGATCAAGGTCATATGGTTACATTTCACCCAAATAGATGTGAGATAAGAAAATTAGAAACTGGAAAAGTCATTGCAAATGCAAGAAGAACTCCAAACAATCTTTACATACTTAGTGAGATCAAAGGAGAAAAGTGCTTTCTATCAGAAGAAGATGAGAGTTGGTTGTGACATAGAATATTGGGTCACTTGAATTTTAACATAAACATAAGCAATAAGTGTTGGACATTTTGAGTAGATGAGTTGTCATTGATGTCAAGAGTGAGTGGTCATTGATGTCAAGCCTTCAACACTAGTCAGTGGTAGTTTCAGTGGGCAGCATCAGTTTCAGGTTCTCCAATAAGTGCAAAAGGATAGTCCATTTTTAGTTAATCAAAGACCCGGTTCCAGGCAGTCAGATGTGGTCCAAAGTGCAAAGAAGAAGCCCAGGTGAATAATATTATAATAATTCTTTATAATATTATAAAGGGAAGTTTAAATTAATTAATATAATTTTTTTTAATTATTAATTAATTTACTTAACTTATAAGTTATTTAAATTAATTATTAATTAATTTTAATATTAATTATAAGTTAATTTATATTAATTTTAAATAACCCTAAGGTGGGTTATTGAATTAAAATTTGAATTTCGAATTCTTAGAGCTGATGTGGGAGCAAAATCAACCAAACGTGTATAAAAGAGGGACTACCCCACCTTAGCCAAACTTACCTTATGCCTTCGAATTAAATTGATTAATGCGAGCTTGTGCGAATCGTGCTGCATCAAAGAGGATTGCTTTGTGGTTTTCGTGTGAAGTCAACGATGCACGAAGGGTTAATAGGAAGGAAGCCTTCCTCCCTTCACGTGGGTGCCTATAGCCCATGCGGTGGGCTCCAAAGCGCTAAGGCGCTTGGCACTTGGGGAGACGGTGGTTCGAATCATGCCGAAACCTTTTTGGGGAGAAGAAAAAGGTATGCATTAGTTGAGCACCAAAATTTTTGGAGGTGTTAGTTGAGGTATTAAAAATTAATTTTTGCATATTTTATTTGGTTTGTAAGGTTGTAAGGGGAGTTATAAGGTTGATGCAAAATAAATTTTTGGTGTTATTTGCTTTAGTGTTTGAAAAGGGTAGTAAGGTGTTTTAGGAAGATTGTTTGAGGTTTTGTGGTGTTGGATATTATTTTAAGTTGGAGATTATAAGGTGTATCAAAATGATTATTTTTCATGTATGATTTGATGGATGTTATTTTCAAAAGGGAGCAATAAGGCATAATTGAGCTTTGATTATTTTTGTGTCTAAGGAATATTTTGAGAAAGTGTTGAAGTGATATTTTGTCATTTAACCATTGAAATTGGAAAGAAGAAAATTGTGATTGAGACAGGTTTTCCAAGGGCACTTTTACATCAAACAAAAGGTATGGGCACATCTTCCTAGTGAGTGATTGTTGAATGTTGTGAATGCAAAGTTGGAGTGAAAAGGATTGTTTGGTAAGCATTGTTGAGTGTGTTTTGAATTAATGCTTCAAGGTTTTCTGGAATAAAGAGTTGTTGATAAAACCTTGTTTTATAAGCATTGTTGTTGAAGTGATTAAGTTGAGTGAACTTGAACTAGGGTTTGCAAAGATCATGAGTATCATTGTTATGTGAGATTGATTGATAAGCATTGTTGGAAATATTTGAGTGAGTGTTCATATGCTTGGACTAGGGTTTGTAAGCAAAGGTTAATTCATTGAGTGATTGGTTGAGCCTAGTCAAGTGGATGTGTTGAAGTGATAGTTCAAGTTCTATGAAACAAATTATTCTATATTCTAAATTGATTTGAGAAAGAGGTTGAGTGTTGGTGAGTGTGAAACATATTGAGTCTCTAACAATTCTCTATATGTTTATATGGTAAAAAGAGTGATTGAAAGTAATTGAGCATTGTGGTGAATGTGAAGCATATTGAGTCTCTAACAATTCTCTATATGTTTCTAAAAAGGATAATAAATAATTAAAAATTGAAAGTGATTGAGCATTGTGATGAATGTGAAGCATATTGAGTCTCTAACAATTCTCTTTATGTTTCTATGAGATTGGACAAGTTCTAGTGTGGACTTGTTGAGTAGATTTGAGGTAAGTCTTAGAGAAGACTTGTGGATAGATTTATGTGAGCTTTTGAGGAAGCTTACAATACAAATTGAGAAGAGTTGGACAAGTTCTAGTGAGGACTTGTTGAGCAGATTTGGACAAGTTCTAGAGAGGACTTGTGGATAGATTAGTGTGAGATTTTGTGGAAGCTTACAAGGTATATTTGAGATAAGTCTTTGAGAAGACTTGAGAGCAGAATTGATTGATTGATTTGTTCAAACCTTGAGTTAAGGTTTGGGGTAGATCTAGCAGAGTTGATTTGAGATTAAATCAAGATTTGTGTTAAGGCTTGAGGATAGATATTGAGGATATATTTGTGCTAGACCGAAGGACTATGTTTAGTGTAGATCGAAGGATAGATATTGAGGATAGATTTGTGCTAGATCGAAGGACTATGTTTAGTATAGATTTGAGGATAGATTTTGGTGGATATTTGAGGATAGGTTTATGCCAGACAAGAGATAGAGATTGAGTAGATTTGTGCTAGATCGAAGGACTATGTTTAGTACAGATTTGAGATAGATATTTGAAGGTGATAGAGTATAGAGGATGATAGTCTCTAGTGGATAGAGATCCATTAGCTAGGGTAGTGAGGATAGGTGTCTTTAATGGATAGAGATCCATTAGCTAGAGCAGTGGGGGTAGCAGTTCTTCTAGAAGATCACCAATTAGAGCTAAGGAGAAAGAGTTCTCCTATGGATAGAGATCCATGAACTTGATTAGGGGATTGGTGTCTCCTTTGGATAGAGGTCCATAAACATTATAATAGGGAAAGGATTCCCAAGAGATTGATTGAGAAAATTTTAGTGAAATATTTTCTCCGTGGAGTAGCCCACATTGGGTGAACCATGTTAAATTGGTGTCTCTATTGTGTATGGTGATTTATGCATTGCTTTGATTACTATTATTGATATTGCTATCTATACATTGCATAATATTGATTGGGAAAGAAAAGTAAAAAGTGGTCTTATACTGTTCACCCCCCTCTCAGTATAAGCTTGTGTTCTTCAATTGGTATCAGAGCGGGTTCCTTCGAAGAGTTTAACAACTTGAAGGAAAAGCTTTCAAGAACACAATGGATTCTAAGAATGTGTCCTCAGATAATTCAACACCAATATTTTATGGAAGTGATTATATATTTTGGAGTATGAGAATGAAGATTCACCTGATGGCACTTGGCAATGAAATTTGGGAAGCAGTTGAAAATGGATACATACCACCAATTGATCCACCTACAGATAAGGAAGGTAAGCTTCTACAACATTACAATTCAAAAGCAATGAATGCAATTTTGAGAGGTTTGCATAGAACAAAATCCATAAAAGTTATGCATTGTAAAGATGCAAAAGGAATTTGGGATAAGTTGCAAAGCATATATGAAGGAGATAAAAGTGTCAAAAAGGTAAAGATACGAAATCTCAAAGGACAATTTGAAGAATTAAGAATGAAGGATGAGGAAAACATTAGTACTTATCTACTTTGGGTAGATGAGGTTGTTAATGCCATGCAAGGACTTGGACTTAATGTTGAAGAATCAGATGTTTGTGATAAAGTCTTAAGATCTCTTCCAAAAATATTTAGTGAAAATATTTCTGCTATAGAAGAATCAAAATATGGTGATTCTTTGACAAGAGATATGTTACTTGGTATTCTTACAACTTTTGAGTTAAGAACAAAAGAGGAACCTAATCTTCGGAAGGAAGCAACATTCAAAGCTACTAAGAAGACAAAGGGCAAAAAGTTAGATTCAAGCAATGAGTCATCCAATGATGAAGAAGCTAATTATGGCAGAAGGAATAAGGATTCAAGAAGATTTAAAGATGCAAAATCTGTTAGATGTTTCAATTGTGGAAAGTATGGTCACTATGCAACTGATTGTCAAGAAGCTAAAAATAACAATGATGAAGAAAAATAGGATCACAGGAACAGGGAATCAGAAAGATACAAGTACCAAAAGAAAGGCAAGGATGGACAAGGCAAACAAGGAAAGAAGTTCTTTCAAAGACAAAAGAGGAGTTACTATGCAGACAAGGCAAGTAAGTACTCAAGTGATAGTGATGCTAGTTCTTCAAGTAATGATAAAGATGAAGTTCTATTTCTGATTGAGGAAAAAAGAAGTTAAGAAAAGGTCACCAATAATTCTCAAGTGTTTTAGATGTGGTAATTTTGGACATCTTGAAGATAGTTGTACAAGGAATGGTTTCAGTTTTAGTGATGATGAATATGAGGATGCACTTGAAGGACCAGAAGAGAATATTCTAATGGCACTAGAAGAAGAAGAAGGTGATCCTATAGAAGACAAGTCAAAAAAGAATGAAGATGTTATCAAAGGCAAACAAATAGAGGAAGAATAAGAAAAAGGAGGAGTTGATCTTGAGGGAGAGCTTATTTATGCTCTTAAAACCTTAAAGAAGGTAAGAAAGCAAAACTCCCAACTTGAGATTCAATTTCAAGAATGTGATGAAGAGAGAGGAAAGCTTATAGAGGATCTAAACAAGTCAATGGCTAAGACAAAGAAGTTCAAGGATAAGCTAGAAGCAAAGGTCTTAGAATGTGAAAGGTTAGAACAAGAAGTAGCTCTACTAAGGGAAGAATTAGAAAAGTCCAAGGACAAGCTACACAAGTTTGGAAAGAGCTCAAATATTGTAGATAAGATGATCAAGGTACAAAGAAGGTCAACAAACAAAATAGGTCTTGGTTTTGAATAAGCTCAAAAGAAACAAGAAGAAGAGTCAACCTCAAGTTCTGAAGAAGAAGAAACTTTAGAAGAAGATAGTGTAAGAGAAAGTGAGACTTCTGAGGATGAGTTGGACAATAGAAAGTTCAACAAGGAAAGGAACAATGCACAAAGAAGAAATAGATGGAACAGGAACCAACATAGAGTAAAAGAGACTAAGAGACCAATGAGGTCAAGGCAAGGAAATTTCAATGGATGATGTTTCTCATGTCATAGATTTGGGCACATGGCTTCACAGTGCAGGACACATGAAAGACAGGAGTATGGGAACTTCAGAAATAGGTAACTTTTCCATGGGTATTGCTACTCATGTAATCAGTTTGGTCACAAGGCAATGAATTGCAAGGTACATGATAGGAACAGAGATGGCTTCACTAGGAGAAATCCCAAGATATTTGCACCTCCAAGGAATAATAACATTAAGTGTTATAAGTGCAATAATGATGGACATACAACAAAGTGGTGTAGAGCAGACATTCCAGAATCAAGCATGAACAAAAGAAATAGGAACAAGAATAGGAATATGGACATGAACAGGAATAGGAACATGAACAAGAACAAAAATAGGAATATGGACATGAACAGGAATAGGAATAGGAACAGGAACATGGACATGAACAAGAATAGTCAAAGGAATCAGAAGGATCAGATGAGAAGGAAAGAGGACAAAGGTAAAGACCAGTGCTTGCTGGGAGTAGAAATACTCCCACCCCAGAATTAACCACCTCAAGAGGAGGTGGGGGAGGGGCTAAGCTAAGAGACTCATTCTTAGCCCCGAGCCCCAAAGGTGACCCTTTGCCATTGATGTCAAAGGGGGAGAGATTTGAGTAAGGGGGAGAGATTTGGTTTAAGAAGAGAGCATTGAGTCAGGGGGAGCAATTTCCCAGGGGGAGCAGAATAGGAAAAAGGTCAAGTTTTGGTAAAAAGAATTTGGGTTGCCATCAATGACAAAGGGGGAGATTGTTGGACATTTTGAGTAGATGAGTTGTCATTGATGTCAAGAGTGAGTGGTCATTGATGTCAAGCCTTCAACACCAATCAATGGTAGTTTTAATGGGCAGCATCAGTTTCAAGTTCTCCAATAAGTGCAAAAGGATAGTCCATTTTTAGTTAATCAAAGACCCGGTTCCAAGTAGTCAGATGTGGTCCAAAGTGCAAAGAAGAAGCCCAAATGAATAATATTATAATAATTATTTATAATATTATAAAGGGAAGTTTAAATTAATTATAAATTAATTAATATAATTTTTATTATAAATTAATTTACTTAACTTATAAGTTATTTAAATTAATTATTAATTAATTTTAATATTAATTATAAGTTAATTTATATTAATTTTAAATAACCCTAAGGTGGGTTATTGAATTAAAATTTGAATTTCGAATTCGAATTCTTAGCGCCGACGTGGGAGTAAAATCAACCAAACGTGTATAAAAGGACTACCCCACCTTAGCCAAACTTACCTTATGCCTTCGAATTAAATTGATTAATGCGAGCTTGTGCGAATCATGCTGCATCAAAGAGGATTGCTTTGTGGTTTTCATGTGAAGTCAATGATGCACGAAGGGATAATAGGAAGGAAGCCTTCCTCCCTTCACATGGGTGCCTATAGCCCACATGGTGGGCTCCAAAGTGCTAAGGCACTTAGCGCTTGGGGAGACGGTGGTTCGAATCACGCCGAAACCCTTTTTGGGGAGAAGAAAAAGGTATGCATTAGTTGAGCACCAAAATTTTTGGAGGAGTTAGTTGAGGTATTAAAAATTAATTTTTGCATATTTTATTTGGTTTGTAAGGTTGTAAGGGGAGTTATAAGGTTGATGCAAAATAATTTTTTGGTGTTATTTGCTTTAGTGTTTGAAAAGGGTAGTAAGGTGTTTTAGGAAGATTGTTTGAGTTTTGTGGTGTTGGATATTATTTTAAGTTGGAGATTATAAGGTGTATCAAAATGATTATTTTTCATGTATGATTTGATGGATGTTATTTTCAAAAGGGAGCAATAAGGCATAATTGAGCTTTGATTATTTTTGTGTCTAAGGAATATTTTGAGAAAGTGTTGAAGTGATATTTTGTCATTTAACCATTGAAATTGGAAAGAAGAAAATTGTGATTGAGACAGGTTTTCCAAGGGCACTTTTACATCAAACAAAAGGTATGGGCACATCTTCCTAGTGAGTGATTGTTGAATGTTGTGAATGCAAAGTTGGAGTGAAAAGGATTGTTTGGTAAGCATTGTTGAGTGTGTTTTGAATTAATGCTTCAAGGTTTTTTGGAATAAAGAGTTGTTGATAAAACCTTGTTTTATAAGCATTGTTGTTGAAGTGATTAATTGAGTGAACTTGAACTAGGGTTTGCAAAGATCATGAGTATCATTGTTATGTGAGATTGATTGATAAGCATTGTTGGAAACATTTGAGTGAGTGTTCATATGCTTGGACTAGGGTTTGTAAGCAAAGGTTAATTCATTGAGTGATTGGTTGAGTAGAGTTGGTTGAGCCTAGTCAAGTGGATGTGTTGAAGTGATAGTTCAAGTTCTATGAAACAAATTATTCTATATTCTAAATTGATTTGAGAAAGAGGTTGAGTGTTGGTGAGTGTGAAACATATTGAGTCTCTAACAATTCTCTATATGTTTTTATGGTAAAAAGAGTGATTGAAAGTAATTGAGCATTGTGGTGAATGTGAAGCATATTGAGTCTCTAACAATTATCTATATGTTTCTATGGTAAAAAAGTGATTGAAAGTGATTGAGCATTGTGATGAATGTGAAGCATATTGAGTCTCTAACAATTCTCTTTATGTTTCTATGAGATTGGACAAGTTCTAGTGTGGACTTGTTGAGTAGATTTGAGGTAAGTCTTAGAGAAGACTTGTGGATAGATTTGTGTGAGCTTTTGAGGAAGCTTACAATACAGTTTGAGAAAAGAGATTGAGAGCAGAGTTGGACAAGTTCTAGTGAGGACTTGTTGAGCAGATTTGGACAAGTTCTAGAGAGGACTTGTGGATAGATTAGTGTGAGCTTTTGTGGAAGCTTACAAGGTAGATTTGAGATAAGTCTTTGAGAAGACTTGAGAGTAGAATTGATTGATTGATTTGTTCAAACCTTGAGTTAAGGTTTGGGGCAGATCTAGCAGAGTTGATTTGAGATTAGGTCAAGCTTTGTGTTAAGGCTTGAGGATAGATATTGAGGATAGATTTGTGCTAGACCGAAGGACTATGTTTAGTGCAGATCAGAGGATAGATATTGAGGAATATTTGTGTTAAAGTTTTAAAGGATAGATATTGAGGATAGATTTGTGCTAGACCGAAGGACTGTGTTTAGTATATATTTGAGGATAGATTTTGGTGCAGATTTGAGGATAGGTTTGTGCCAGACCAGAGATAGAGATTGAGCAGATTTGTGCTAGATCGAAGGACTATGTTTAGTGTAGATTTGAGATAGAGCTTTGAAGGTGATAGAGTATAGAGGATGATAGTCTCTAGTGGATAGAGATCCATTAGCCAGGGTAGTGAGGATAGGTGTCTTCAGTGGATAGAGATCCATTAGCCAGAGTAGTGGGGATAGTAGTTCTTCTAGAAGATCACCAGTCAGAGCTAAGGAGAAAGAGTTCTCCTATGGATAGAGATCCACGAACTTGATTAGGGGATTGGTGTCTCCTTTGGACAGAGGTCCATAAACATTGTAATAGGGAAAGGATTCCCAAGAGATTGATTGAGAAAATTTTAGTGAAATATTTTCTCCGTGGAGTAGCCCACATTGGGTGAACCACGTTAAATTGGTGTCTCTATTGTGTGTGGTGATTTGTGCATTGCTTTGATTACTGTTGTTGATATTGCTATCTATACATTGCATAATATTGATTGGGAAAGAAAAGTAAAAAGTGGTCTTATATTGTTCACCCCCCTCTCAGTATAAGCTTGTGTTCTTCAATAAGCAGGCTATCAGAGATTTACCCAAGCTAAAAAGGCCACAAAATACAATTTATGCACCTTTTCAACATGGAAAGCAAACTAGAATAAGCTTTAAATCAAAGGAATATATGTCATCTAAGCCATTAAGTCTAATACATACTAATCTATGTGGTCCTACCAGAACACAGAGTATTTAGGGTGAGAGTTACTTCATATTGTTTATAGATGATTATTCCATAATGGTTTGGGTAGATTTCTTGAAAGATAAGTCAGAAGCATTTGAAAAATTCAAAGCATTTAAAGAATTGGTTGAATGAAACTGGAAAGAGAATTAAGTGTTTGATATCTGACAGAGGAGGAGAATTTACCTCAAATTAATTTGTAGATTTTTGTGAACAACATGGAATCAAGAGAGAATACTCAACCGTAAGAACTCCTAAAAAAAATAGAGTAGTTAAAAGGAAAAAATAGAACCGTTGAGAATATGGCTAGAGCTATGTTAAATGAGTCCAAAATTTTAGATGGATTTTGGATGGAAGGAATTAGCACAATAGTATATATAATCACTAGGGCTCAAATGAGGGTAAATAATCACAAGACTCCATATGATATTTGGACAGGAAGACTGGCCACTATAAAACACTTCAAGATTTTTGGAAGCACGTGCTACATAATATAGGAAGAGTAAAACATGGGCGAGTTTGATCCAAGGTGTGATGAGGGAATTGTTTTTGGTTATTCCACTAAGAGTAAAGCTTATAGATGATTCAACAAGAGAACACACACTATTGTAGAAAGTATAAATGTAACAATTGATGAGAAGATATATTCAAGAGAACCAGTTCAAAAAATTATGTATCAGGAAGATGGAAGTTGTCAGGAAGATTTTCGTGAGGAATCAGATGAAGAAGAAGAAGAAACAAAAATACTTATTTCTAAAAATCCATCCAAGTATATACAAAAGCATCATCCAAGAGATCTAATCATTGGGAATCCAAATGAAAGACAAACAAGGAGAAGGATAATAACACCATCTCAACAAGAAAAATTTTCTTTTCTATCTAAGATTGAGCCAAAGGACTTCAATCAAGCAAGTGAAGATGAGTTCTGAGTTAAGGCAATGGATGAGGAATTAGATCAGATAGAGAAAAACAAGACTTGAAAAATTGTTCCATGACCAAAGGACAAAAATGTGATCGACACAAAATGGGTATTCAAAAATAAGTTAAATGAATATGGATAGGTAGTCAAAAATAAAGCAAGGCTAGTATGCAAAGGTTATGCACAGGTAGAGGGAATTGACTTTGATGAGACATTTTCTCTAGTTTCACGACTTGAAGCCATAAGAATGTTCTTAGTCTTCTAAAGTTTTAAAAACTTCAAGGTATATCATATGGATGTTAAGTCAACATTTCTAAATGATGTTCTAGAAGTCTATATTGAAAATCCAAAAGGATTCATATTAATAGATAAACCAAATCATGTATGTAGATTGAAAATGCACTATATGGTCTAAAACAGGCTCCTAGAGCGTGGTACTCAAGATTGGATAAGTATCTTCAAGAATAGGGATTTAGAAAAGGAATAGCAGACAACAAATTAGACATAAAAAATGAAAGGAATAATATACTAATTATGGTTGTTTATGTTGATGACATCATTTTTGGGGGAAACAATGATAAGTTGTGTAAAGAATTGGCAAAGAAAATGCAAAATAAATTTGAGATGTCTATGCTTGGTGAGTTGTCCTTATTTATTGGACTTCAAATTTCACAATCAGAGAGAGGAGTATTTGTTTCACAAACCAAGTATATAAAAGAGATGCTAAATAAATTCAAGTTAGAATATTGCAAACTAGTAAGTACCCCCATGGTTACAGGATGTAAGTTAAGTAAGGATGATGAATCTCCAAAGGTATATTAGAGATTATACCGATCTATGATGGCAACTTGTTGTATGTTATACCTACAATACCAGACATAGTGCAGTCAGTGGAATTAGTGGTAAGGTTTTAGGCAGAACCTAAGAAAACACATGTAGCAACAGTAAAGAGAATTCTCATGTATCTAAAAGGGACTGGATTTTGGTCTCTAGTATCCCAAAAGTGACATCACACTTACAACATATACAGATGCAGATTGGACTGACAACATTGATGATAGAAAATGCACAAGTGGAGGAGCATTCTTTCTTAGAGACTATTTAGTCTCTTGGCTGAGTAAGAAGCATGCATCAATATCTTTATCTGCAACATAAGCAGAGTATATTGCAGTAGTAGCTAGTTGTACACATGTATTATGGATAAAGCAAACTCTAGAAGACTTCAATATAAAACATGATCATCCTATTCCCATATTATGTGATAATACAAGTGCTATAAGTATCTCAAAGAATATAGTGATGCACTCCAGGACAAAGCACATTTTGATCAAATATCACTTTCTTAGAGAATAGGTGATAGAGAAACAATTCAGGTTGTAATATGTTACTACAAAGGAGCAGATAGCAAATATTTTCACTAAGCCACTTTTGAAAGAGACTTTTGAGCATCTCAGAGGAAAACTGGGAGTAATACTCCCACCCCAGAATTAACCACCTCAAGAGGAGGTGGGGGAGGGGCTAAGCTAAGCGAATCATTCTTAGCCCCGAGCCCTAAAGGTGACCCTTTGCTATTGATGTCAAAGGGGGAGAGATTTGAGTAAGGGGGAGAGATTTGATTTAAAGGAAATCATTGAGTCAGGGGGAGCAATATCCTAGGGGGAGAAAAACAGAAAAAGGCGAAGGAAGTTGTAAAAGGTAATTGGGTTGCCATCAATGACAAAGGGGGATATTGTTGGATATTTTGAGTAGTTGAGTTGTCATTGATGTCAAGAGTTAGTTTTAGTGAAGCAGTGCAAGAGGAAGTGATTCCACAAGCAGTTGAGTTGTCATTGACGTTGAGAGTCAGTTTCAGTGAAGAGTGAAATAAGTAGTTCTGCAATTGGTGCAAAAGGAAATTCTACTTCTAGGTGGTCAAGACGAGTTTCAAGAGCAATGAAGAGGCCCAAGCAAAATAATATTATAATATTTTATTATAATATTAAAATGAAATATTCTAATTAATTTGAATAATTTCATTATAAATTAATTTATTAATTAATTTAATTAAATTTAAAAGTTATTAAGTTAATTATAGATTAATTATAATTTAATTATTAAATTAATTTATAACCCTAAGGTTGGGTTATAATAAAATTAATTTATTAACCCTAAGGTTGGGTTATAAAGTTTATTCGAATTTGAATTTGAAATTCGAATCATCCACCGACATCTCTCAAAGTGTGGACTATGCATATAAGAAGGGGGGCAAAACATTGTTTAAAATGATGATTATGCAATTTGATATATGCTAAGTTTTTGACCATCGTGTGCAAAAGGGAAGATAAGGTTTTCATGATTCCAAAGTTTCTAGCGAAAGAGGATAGGATAAAGAGGAACGGAGGTTCCATTTTCATCGCATAACATCTTGTAGAATAGCTCGCAATTGAGGAAAGCATGATAGGTTGGCAGACTCGAGGTGTAAGGTTTGAAACCCATTGGTTTTGGTTTTGCAAGGTGGAGTGTTAGTTTTTGGGCACCGCACAGATCAAAGATAAATAAGAGGAAGGCTTTTGCCTTCCCCATCATGTGGGAGCTAGTAGCCCACATGGTGGGCTAGTGCCTTGGTAAGGCGCTTGACAAAGGAGTGGTCACGCGTTCAAAAATTGTGGTGATGTTTTGCTTGTAAGGTATGCGTCATGTATTTTGTGCTAAGGTTCTATGATTTCGGAGATCCTTGGTTTGTGATAAATAAATATTGGCTAAGGTTTCTAAGGGAGATATAAGGGTTTTAAAGATTAAATATTTTACTTTAATTTTGGAAGGTTTGAGTTATAAAGTTGGAGTAATAAGGAATAAATAAAGTCTTTTTATTTCTTATGTGTATTGATGAATATTGCTCTAAAGTTGGAACAATAAGGTGTATGCAAGGAATTATCCTTTTATGAATGTGTGTTGGTGAATGCTTATTTCAAAGAAGGAGTAATAAGGTGTAATTGAGTTTGATTATTTTTGTAATTGGGAAATATTTTGAGAGAGTGTTAGTGTGATATTTTATCATCTAACTATTTTGGCAAAGAAGAAAATTGTGTTTAAAACATGTTTTGAGGTCATCTTATTCATCAAAAAAAATGTATGGGCATATCTTCCTAGTGAGTGATCGTTGAATGCTGTGAATTCTAAGTTGGAGTGAAAAGGATTGTTTGATTAGCATTTTTGTTGAAGTGATTGGTTGAGTGAAGAGCTTGAACTAGGGTTTGCAAAGATCATGAGTATTATTGTTATATAAAATTGTTTGATAAGCATTGTTGGAAATAAGTGAGTGTTCATATGCTTGGACTAGGGTTTGTGAGTAAGGATTATCTCATTGAGTGATTGGAAGAATAGAGTTGGTTGAGCCTAGTCAAGTGGATGTGTTGAAGTGATAGTTCAAGTTATGTGAAACAAATTGTTCCATATTCTAAATTGATTTGAGAAATAAGTTGAGTGTTTGTAAGTGTGAAACATATTGAGTCTCTAACAATTATCTATATATTTTTGTGGTAAAAAGAGAGATTGAAAGTGATTGATCATTGTTGTGAATGTGAAACATATTGAGTCTCTAACAATTCTCTATATGTTTCTATGAGATTGAATAATTTCTAGTGAGGACTTGTTGAGTAGATTTGAGGCAAGTCTTTGAGAAGACTTGTAGAGAGATTGGTATGAGCTTTTCTGGAAGATTACAAAATAGATTTGAGGATAAATATTGAGAACAGATTTGAGGACATAGATTGAGGATAAATTTAAGGATAAAGTTTGGTGTAAATTTGAGAACCGATTTGTGCCAGACTAGAAACAGAGATTGAGTAGATTTGTACTAGATCGAATGATTGTGTTTAGTGTAGATTTGAGATAGAGCTTTGGAGGTGGTAGAGTATAGAGGATGATAGTCTCTAGTGGATAGAGATCCATTAGCTAGGGCAGTGAGAACATGAGTCTTCAGTGGATAGAGATCCATTATCCAGTATAGTGGAGGCAATGATTCTTTTATAAGATCATCAACTAGAGTAGAGGAGAAAGAAGTTATCCTATGGATAGAGATCCACAAACTTGATTAGGGTATTGGTGTATCCTTTGGATAGAGGTCCATAAGTATTGTAATAGGGAAAGAATTCCCAAGATAATTTATTTGAGAAAAGTTTATAAGGAAAATTTTCTCTATGGAGTAGCCCACATTGGGTGAACCATGTTAAATCATGTATCTCATATGTGTTATGCTTTGTGTGATGTTTATTGCTTTAATATTGCTGATGGTATCATATGGATTAAAAAACAAAAAGTTTTATCTTGTAATGTGCACCCCCCTCTCAATATAAGCACATGTTCTTCAACATGCAATGTTATAACTATGATAATGACTAACTAATATGCATGAAAATATGATAGAAAACTTGATACAATGCTCAATAAATTCTCATATATGAAAGCTCATGAAAATATACAATGCTATTAAATAGAGGTCACTACCTCTCCATTTTACAAAAATGGATCTACATTGTATCTACTACTACTCAACCTATGCACTCCAAAATCCTCTCTCTTCTACTCTATGAAGGCCTATTTATAATGAGATGCAACTCTTTGTCTTCAATATTCCTATGACACCTCACTATTCTATTCTAAGGACTTATGTACATGTGGACTACATGCACATTTAAATCATTATACATTCAAACACTTGTGCATTTATTACATTGCTTTAATAAAGTACTCAAGTCCTAATATACTCCTAATCTAAATATGTACCCATGATGGTACATTAGTAAAGTACCAAATAATTTAATATATTCCAACACCCCTTGTAATACATTATTTGGGTATTGAAGACTTTAATATTCAATATGGATCTTCGTATTTTGTATAATCTTCATATTGATCCGATCCTTTGTATTATATTTAATTCACATTGCACTCTATGCCTCCTTGATTTGGTTTCACTTCTTTTTCTTCTTCTTCATTCTTATTTTTAAGGTCACTTATTGCACTTTCATAGGTGGATGTACTATCACTTGATTCTTGTAAAAGTATCTTCTCTTTCCCTTTGTCATTTTCCAAGTTTTGTATAAAAGTTTTTGAACAAGCACTTAAAGAATCATGATAAGATTTTGTGTTAGTAGAACTTGTAGTATAAATACTGCATGAGGATTGAAATATCTTCTCTAGGTATGATTCATCCATTTTTGTTTTCATTTTAAGTAAGTCTATCAATTATTTTTTGTTCTATATTCTCATCCTTGTTATATTTGAATGTAAGTAATGCCATATATAATATGCTACCAAATTCTAAAGGAATTTGAATGTCACTCTTTCCATTGTCAATTGCTTCAGTGAGTTGAGCATGTAGATAATATTCCATGGTTTCAAAGTTATCTCTTAAAGCTTCACTATGAATTTTTGAAGTAAGGTCTAAGTCTCCTTTAGATATTTTATAAGTAAATTCTTGATTCTAGTTTTTATGACACTTGCTTTTTCCTTTCTAATAGTGTTTTTCATATTAGTGTTCACTACATTCTTTTAGGTAGAATTATTGCAACTTCGCAATGAATAAGAAGCTTGAAAAGTCCTTCAAGAGAGATAGGTTTGTGGGTCCTTGATAGTCATAGCATTCGTATAAAGGACCAATCCAACTGTATGAAAAGTAGAAATATTAGAAGTAATAGATTTGAAATTCTATTCATCACCCTTTACCTTACCTCTTGTTTTAGCTAATTCAAATTCTTGGGCTTTGGGGTGAGATATGTAGTCTTCAACACTACTAAAATCTTAAATTTTGAGATTGGAAAGCTCGATCTCTATTTTATTAACTTTGCTACTACTTAATTTTCCATTAATATATTTCAACGTAGATGATACCTCGATAGAATCAATTATCTATTTGTTATGGAAAAGTATATTTGCTTCAACTAACACGAAAACAATCCAAGAGCTTTCTTCTTCATACCAAGTTCATGATCATTGAGACGTTTTGATTCATTATTGAATATAAATAAAATATTCTTGCTTCTAACTAATCATGTCATTTGAATTAACCAACTATTATAATTTTACCCATTTAGGTGAGTATTATACCCTAAGGAATCTATTTTGCACACAAATCTCTCGTAAAACTATGACAAGTCCATAAATTAATGTCACCGCTACATAGACCTTGAAAACCATGTAATCTAAAAAAGGGTCTTCAAACGCTTTCGTATGCAAAAGTTATGGCCTCCAAAATTTTTGGCATATTAGCACTTAAATCAAGAAAAATAAAACTTGTCAAACCTTAGAAATGTTTTTTTCAAATCAAATGTGACCACTTGGCACATTTAGATAGGATATTGCCTTCTTCAATTGGTGAATCATAAATTGACAAGTTGACTTGATATGATTGGTTAGGAGTAGTCTTTGTATATATAAACAATATTTTTTTAAGGGTTCAAAGCTAATAAGACTGAAGCTTGAGGACTTCCCAAGCAAATGGGTAATCTTCCCAACATAATACACATGCATTTGAAGACGTGGATTGCTTATACTCTTTATCAAACAAACCTTGTCTTAAGTTAAGAAAAAGAGAACACTAGAATTTGGACCCCTCACCTGTTAGCTCCAATTGAATGCTCCATCCTCTATCTAAGCCACTTGGTTGAGGTTGGAGAAAGAAAAAATATCTTCAATAATAAGTTATAGTGCATACCATTATGGCTTCACAACCAGTGAGCACATAGTGATGCTTTGATATTTTTCTAAAAGCCTTCAAGGGATTTGAATCAACATCCTTCTTACCATAAGCACGGTTGGAAACTACTTTCCCATATGTGTGATTTAGATTTTAAATAAGAATAAACAAAAAATAAACACTATACCTCTTAAAGATGTTGCAACAAAAAGGAGTCTCTAGTTTTTAACCAACAATCTTTAGCATTCAAAGCACAATACCAACCACTGCATCGTAGCTTTTATTTGTTTTTTTATGAATGTGGTCATCATTTTGACATTTGGGAAGGGAATCCTATGCCACTCATAGTAGATGCCCTCTCAGAAAACTACACCTCAAAAATAATTCCCCTTGGAGATTCAAACCTAAAACATATTATCTTCCAATAAAGTGTATTACCACTTCCACAATCTCATGGATGTGGGGGGTTGGAACTAGTGATAGAGGAGGCAAAACAATGACATGAAATGAAACAATTATACATAATGCGACATCAAACCCATGATGTCAGGGGATGAGGAAGAGTGTGATGAGGCTTAGACATTAGGCTTAGACTTTAGGGTTTAATTTTTATTGTTTAATTTTTATTTTATCCCTATAGTTACTGTCGACATGTTTTGCCGACATGCTGATTTCGGTACAAGTATATTGTCGATAAACCTTAATCCCATATTACTCAGATTATAGTTGTATTATGGCTTATTTATGCCCTGTAAATTAATGAATACACAACTTCTCGTATCCATATCAGAATTGGTATCAGAGCGTAGGAAATTAGTGGGGTTTTGGGTCATTTCCAACCTCATTTAGTAGTCCTGTTTGAAGCTCTTACTGCGTAATTGCTGCTTTAATCAGCAATTTTTGTAGTACATTATTGCACATTGCTGTCTTTTATAGCAATATTTGTCAAGATTGTTGCAATTTTTGTTACAATTTCCTGCTGCAATTTTTTTTTTGTTGACGAATTTTTTTTCACTATTTGCTGGTGAACACAGTCCGGTGACGTAACCCGTGCCCAATTCCAAGAACGAACTGATAAATTGATGACGACGGTCAACATTTCCCCCAACGAATTAAAGCCAATCTGTTTCCTGATAGTCAAAGACAGATAGCTCTTGTACAAGACTATTTACATGAACAATCGTTCGTCCGATCGATTATGTCTACAGCGATCGACAAAAGTTACTCCATAACTGGTGTTTAAATTCAAGGACCTGCGCTGGTTATTCAAACTGGTTATCCCATCTTCTGCGTAACCCTGCCACTGTGATTTAATTTTTCTTTTTATTTCCTTTTCCTAACACGGCGATGAGCATTGCGCTTGCTACATAGAGTCTCCGCCATTCTTATTTTTGATCGGAGTCTCCTCAATCGATGCTTTACTGCATAATATGCCATCACTAATCCCACTTAGTCAAAAGCCCCCTCAGCACTTTCTGATCGGTAGTAACTTCAAGGTCTTCTGATGGACGGAGGATACACATTCTGGCTAGGGGTTACATCAACCAAACTAAGAGTGGGATAGTTGACAACGTGCCACACGCTTCCCTGCGTCGTCTTGGAGGTATATTGCGACCTAAAAAGGTTTAGTCATGCGGGAATTCACCATTCTGGTTCATGCCATAAAACAACCGTTTCAACCTCCATCGACATGAAGTTACTCCTAGGAAAAAATTATGGAGCAGAATGGAAGAACTAGAGGTTCCAATTCACTACAGGGCAGCAGTTCACAGACTATATGAGCATGTAAAAGCTAGAATCAGAACACAGGAAGGGTTATCTGAATGTTTTGGTAGTGACATAGGGGTCAAACAAGGTTGCCCTCTATCTCCGACCTTATTTGGGCTGTACATTGACAAGTTAGAAGAATGGATAAACAAATTTGGGGGAGAGGGTGTGCATTTAGCCAAATATGTGGTAAAACTCCTCATGTATGCAGATGATGTAATTCTTGTGGCCAAAACAGCCAAAGATCTAGAAGATCACCTTCAAGCTCTAGAACTCTTTTGTAAAGAAGTTGGGATGCAGGTGAACACGAGCAAAACAAAAATTATGATTTTTTCAGCAAAAAGAAGAAGCAACAACTCAAATTTCAGTTTGCAGGAGAACCGCTTGATGTAGTAGTAGAATACAAATACTTGGACATAGACTTTCATGACAAACTTAATTGGAATACATGTAGGATGAAAAGAACTCAAAGTGGCTGGAGAGCACTATATGCACTTCAAAACAGGTGTAGGAATGCCGAGTTGTGGGACTGGAAGACCACCAAGGTCTTATTTGGCCTACTTATTACACCGGTTCTGTTGTATGGTTGCGAGGTGTGGGCTAGTGGCACAACAAATGCAAAATGGAGACAAATAGAAAGGATTCAAAAATATCTAATCACAAACTTTCTCAAAATTAAGGCCACAACCCCTTATGAAATTATTCTAGCTGAAACTGGAATGTTCCCTTTAGAAGCAATTGCTATGACCAAGTCGTTATGTTACTTGAAAAAACAGAAAACATGACAAATGATAGATGGCCTAGAGCAGTTAGAGACGAAGAGTTACATAGGCGAAAGAATACGTGGATGAAACAAAATCAGAAATGGATGAAACGTTGGGAAATCAACATAAATGAATGCCCAAATGTCAACAAAGACATTAAAAATTATGTGAATGAAAAGTTCGGAAGTGGAATGTGGAAAAATGCAAGCAGGAAAAGACAATATTATATTGCAAATTTTAACCCAACGTATGACCACAAGGAAAAAGCGTATATAGGCGCTGAAATCAAGTGGAAGGAAAAAATACTCATTGCTCGGATAAGGACTAGCTCTCATAGGCTTAGATGTGAAACGAGGAGATGGACAACGCCCAAAGAACAATGGGAAGAAAGGATATGTACTCTATGCAAGCACGAGGGCAGTGAGAGACAGAGGAACACTTCATCTATAAATGCCCGAGTTTTTCAGATATCCGTGACAAATACAAAGAAACACTTGAGAACGAGTTTATTACAGATTTATTTGAAGACAAAAAAATAAAAAAAGTTGGAGAATTGCTAACACAAATCAGCAGGAGAAGGAACAACCTTCTCAAAGATATTAAAGATCATATGATATGATTTGAGTAATTGTACTTCCATATTTGATGTCCCATAGACCATATTTGGGTCTCGCGGACGTAATTAAAATCTTTCTTTCATTCATTCATCCTTTTGCCCACTTGCACACTGTTCGAGGTTATGCAGACTTAAATCGTGCTCCCCTGCTTACCTGCTGCTCATTACAATCACATAAATCGTGTGGAGAAGGGTTTTCTCTACGTTTTCTACCATTCGTGGCCTGAAAATAGAACGCCTTCAGGGAGCTACGCTTCACCACATTGAGCTCCAACGCAGATGTGGATAAAGATGCATCCAACAACTGCACTCTTTTGGTGTCGGTATGATGCGTCTTACGAGGTAAACATTAAATCTAATATCGACCTGTTTGATGTTATCCTTCGGAGTTTTTGGCTTTTGAACGAGATATCCCACATTTAGTGGGTTAAAGATCTTTCTGACCTTTCTTTCGGTGTGTCGTTACAATTATAACATCGTGTGTGGGAGACACCATTAAGAGCGCATCACCGTAAAGATTTTTGACCGCATGCTGTGTTCTTGATGTCATTTCCAAGTTGCTTGCGCATTCTCCCAAGTTGATCGTTTGCAGCTTTCCCAATTTAGTTTTGGTAAGCGACGATACCACTTTTTGGTATTTCAAAAAAAAAAGCAAAGCAAAACTTTGATTTCATTGTATCATAAAAAAAGGGAAAGCAACGAAGTGCTATGTTCTTTTGCCTTATTCTCAAATTTTGAATTTCTTAGGCATTTTACACTTTTTGTAATCCTTTTGTAACCCCTTTTTCTTGTTGGCGCGTGTTCGGGGTCAATTGGTTGTCGAATTGGCCTACAAAATGACTACCAACTCACACAACTTGTGAGTGTTTTGGCTGATAAGGTCACCATCGAAGATATTCAACCACAATGTGATGTTCCACTTTACAATGGCTCTCGAGATCCTGAAGTTCTTAACAGATGGATTCTTGACATGAGCAGTTGGTTCGATTACATAAAATTGGTGAAGGATCAACAAGTTGCTTTTGCAAAGCTCAAATTGATTGGCATTGCTAAGATTCTCGTCATTGATCGCCAACGAACACAAAATCCTATTGAATCATGGGATGAATTGCAACATGTTTTGAAGAGTAGTTTTTACCCTTCAAACTATGTTGAAGACCTTGAGATAAGATGGCTTCGTATTCGTCAAACTTCTAATATGAGTGTTCATGATTATGTGTTGCAATTTAACAAATTGAGAATTTTGAATTCAGTGCAGGATTTCGCCACTCAACTTGTGACCAAATTCAAAAGTGGGTTGCAAGAACCCATTTTCAAGAAATTGAAATACAAATTCATTGTAAGCATTGATATGGCTTTCAATCAAGCCATTCTTGCAAAGGAGGAATTGCGAGAGTCATCACGAGGGTCTCGCTCTTCAACGTCGAGAGGAAATCTAAAGGCTTCTCATTATCAATACAAGGCACCTAAGTCTTCTTCTTCTTCTTCTACCCCATCTCCATCTTCCTCTTCCATCTTCCTCTTCTCCTTCTTCTCAAAAAGCTTCTTCTAAAACTCTTGTGGAATGTAGCTATTGTAAAAAGAAGGGTCATCAAAAGCATCAATAATTTAAAGTGAAAAATTTCAAGAAAAAGTCCCTCGTTGTAAAGCCTTTCAATGAGGAATCCCAAGAGGGTCCTATTGAGTATATAGGAGAACGCAAAATATACAAGGAATTAGTAGGGTTGAACAAAGGGACCCTTATGAATACTTCTCAAGGTAATCATGAGAACTTGTTTGTGACCACGGTTCACCTAAGTGACACCTTCATGGTTGATTGTATAATCAATAGCGGCTCGTAGAAAAATCTAATTGTGAGGTCCGTTGTTGACAAACTAAAGCTACCAATGAATCAACATCCTCATCTATATCCTTTAGGGTGGAAGCATAATGGGATTTCATCCGACATCACACACACTTGCACAATGAATTTTGCTTTTAGTCCTACATTTGTGGACACAGTGGTGTGCGATGTAACTCCAATGGATTGTTGTGGCTTGTTTCTTGGTATACCCTATCAATATGATATGAGGTCTATACATGATGGGTATAACAACACATTCCCTTTGCATAAATATAATAAGGCTTACATAATCAAAAGTACACAACAAACACCACAAAATATGATGTTAAGTTGCAGATAAGCACGAAAAGTCGTTAATCAAGCAAAGGAACTAGCACTCATCTTCCTCAGATCACTTAATGCAGGGAATCAAGCACCTAAGCATTCACATAACAGGAATTCTTTAGTTGATTCATTGCTTCAATCATATTATGGTGTTTTCAAAGAACCATCAAGCCTTCCACCTGAAAGACAGATTAATCATAACATTGAGATTGTTCCTGCTGCCCCTCTTCCAAATACTTCAATGTATAGACAATCAATAGTGCAAATGGAAGAAATTAAAAGATAAATTCATGATTTGTTGGCAAAAGGTTTCATAAAACCAAGCACTTCTCCTTGTGCTTCACCTATTTTTTCTTGTGTTGAAGAAATATGGTACATGAAGGTTATGCTTTGATTTTAGGGAACTTAACAAAATAACAATAAAAAACAGATACCCACTTCCACGAATTGACAATCTCTTGGATTAGCTTCAAGGAGCTACGCTTTTCTCCAAGATCGATCTCAAAAGTGGTTATCATCAGGTCAGGATTCAGGCTGGGGACACTTGGAAAATAACATTCAAGACCAAAATGGGACTCTTTGCGTGGCTTGTCATGCCCTTTGGTCTTATGAATGCTCCTGCCACATTCATGTGGCTAATGAATGAAGTATTCAGATATTTTTAGATAAATTTATAATCATATATCTTGATGACATCCTTGTATTCTCTCCTACATGGAGAAGTCATTTAGAACACTTAGAATCTATTCTTCAAACTCTTCAAAAGAACCAGTTGTATGCCAATCTTCCTAAGTGTTCCTTTGGGTAAACTTCCATTGCCTATCTTGGTTTTGTAATCAGTGAGAAAGGCATTCAAGTGGATCTTGCTAAGATTGAAGTCATTCTTCATTAGCCAACTCCTACTTCTGTCACAGAGTTAAGAAGTTTTATTGAACTTGCCAACTTCTATCACAAGTTCATAGCAGGATATTCTACTATTGCCACTCCTTTACATCATTTGACAAAGATCAAAATACAATTTTAGTGGACAAAGGATCAACAAAAGGCCTTTGACACATTGAAACATAAATTGTGTACTGCACCTATTCTTGTTTTACCAGATCTTGCTCAACCATTTGAGATAGAAACGGATGCTTCACAGTTTGCACTTGGAGCCATGCTTAAACAAAATGGCCATCCACTGGCCTACCATTTTGAAACATTTTATGAGGCCAAAAAAAAATATTCTACTTATGATAAAGAGTCATATGCTTTGGTTCAGGCCATCAAGTATTGGAGGCATTATCTTATGGGAAAAGAAATAATAGTCCATACAGATCATATGCCACTTAAGTTTCTTCAATCTCAAACAAAAATTGAAGAGGCTAGACACATGAAATGGGTATCATACTTGCAATAATTCCATCTCGTAATCAAGTACAAGAAAGGACAGAATAATGCAGTGGCAGATTTTTTTAGTCATCCTCCATAATCCCTTGCTTTGATTGTTGTGACTACATCACATATTGGCTTCCAAAATTGGCCCACGCAGTATCCTTTGGATCCTGATTTTGGCAAAAAAATTTAGCAACTGTCACATCCTTCATCTTCCAATCTGAGAGCTCTTCAATACTTTCACATCAAATATGGCATGTTGTACAAAATAGATAAACTTTGTGTTCCTCATGAGAACAGGGAGTCTCTCTTGAAAGAGGCTCATTCTACACTTTACGGAGGACATTTTGGTAAGCAGAAAACTCTCCATCACCTTCAACGGTTCTTCTTCTGGCCTCACATGCATCGAGCTGTTCTTCAATTCCTGTGATAATGTTCTGTATGTAACCGTTCCAAATCCACCAACAAGAAATTGGGTATGAGCATGCCTTTACCCATTCCTTCTCATCCTTGGGAGAGCATTTCCATGGACCTATTGAGTGGTTTCCCAATGACATTTAGACAACACGATTATGTCTTCGTGATTGTGGATAGATTCAGTAAGATGGCAAAATTCATTCCATGTCGCAAGACAAGTTCTGCTCAGGATTTGGCCCAACTCTTGAGATAGTGTGGTGCTTGTTTGGTCTTCCAACTAGCATAGTTTTTGATCACAAATCATGCTCTGTGGGTCACTTTTGGAGATCTCTTTGGAAGATCTTGGGAGTATCCCTTAACTTCTCTACTGCTTATCACCCTCAGTCTGATGGGCAGACAAAGGTATTTAATCGTACTGTTATTTAGAGTTTGAGGATCTACCATCATTCCACTCCTACTAGGTGGGATTTAAGCCTCACTCATATCGAGCATACCTACAACATAACTGTTCACAGTTCGATAGGACACTCTCCCTTTGAGGTATATTTTGGATTTTAGCCATTGGCTCTATACGAGTTGTCTTTGTCTTTGCCTTATTTAACTACCTTGCACATTCAGAAGGAGCAAGACAAGGCCAACTCTTTTGTACAACATTTGTAGGGCCTTCAGTCCAAATTGGTTCAGATTATTCAAAAGACTCAGCAAAAACAAAAATAATAGATGGACATACACCACACTCCTCATCACTTTCAGGTTGGTGACAAAGTATGGTTTTTTATGGATAAATAGTGTTTTGTGGGCAAGACTCATAGCAAGATCAAACCTCTTTGTTATAGGCCATACACCATTTTTTAGCAGATTTCTGAAAATACCTTTCGCCTAGATATTTCGACTCATCTTGGCGTTCATGACATCGTTAATGTGGATCTCCTGAAGCTATACTATGATTCTACATTGGAAACTTCTCCAACTATCAGTCATCCTATTAATGTGGTTCCTGATGCACAGCTTCCACTTGATGTCGATACACTCTTTGATACGAAGACTCAACAGACTTGCCAGGGTACTACTTCATATATTGCGGCCCGTCGTGGCCAATTTCCACATCAGGCTTGCTGGATCTCAACTCACCACATATCCCAAGATTTTCCCTCTCTATTAAAAGCATTGGAGTCCAATGCTTCTTTTTTTGAGATGAATGATTAGGCTTAGACTTTAGGGTTTAATTTTTATTGTTTAATTTTTATTTTATCCTTATAGTTGTTGTCAACATGTTGATTTCGGTCCAGGTATGTTGTCGGTAAACCTTAATCCCATATTACTTGGATTATAGTTGTATTATGACTTATTTATGCCCTATAAATTAATTAATACATAGCTTCTCGTATCCATATTAGAATGCCTATCATTGCACTCCATCTCCAAGAAAAATGAAGGTCCACATAAAGTAGGAAAGGACATCAAGTGTGAAGCAAATGAAACAAGAATATACAAGCATGTAAAAAGATAAAATAGGATAAAAATTGGAGGGAAAAGGATCGATGCCTAGGTTACTTTTAGGGATTATTTTACCATTTTGAAGGATGGAAGATATTTTCTACTTCTAAGTGATGCAACTTCATTCTTTGCTCTAATACCATGTTGGAATTGATAATATTTTCTATAAATGTTTCAAACATATATCCACCATGATCATATTAAGAAAATATGCAAGAGAGATCGAGGATAGCATTAATAAAGGAAAAGGAAAGAAAGAGAGAGATACATGATATGAAAGGAATAAGGAGTGTTTCCCATAGGCACCTTACAATATTTCACACATAATACACATTGATACAATAGATTAGTCATTACGGGTATTTATAATGATACCAAACCCCGATTAGTGTTAACCTCAAGCCAATATTATCTTTTTTTTGCTTGAGAAAAAAGAGTTGTACTTGGGTCCCCCACCCTTGACAAATCAAAATGCTCTCCTTTAGAGCTTGAGATTTTACATATAGATTCAATTCTCATCTCAATTGAGTTTCTATAACTAGATACCTACACATTTTTTAGTAAAAAATCTAAATTCTTGATTTCCATTTTATGGATCTTCAATTTTCTTTATAAATACAAATATTCCAAAATTCAACATCCTTCTTCACATTTTCCTCTAGTAACCTTTACAATACCAAAATTTCACCTCTATTGTCTATGCACTGCATCTTACTAGATTAAGTTTCCAAAACTTTTTGTTATCATAGTCCTCTTTACCAGCTCTGGACTGTTAGTTTTCTTCTTGAAGCTTAAGTGCAACCACAAGACCTGTGATAAATAGTTTAGCAGCCTCAAAAAGTTGAATATTCATGATTAAATCTTATCAAGGAATATATGCATAATAAATAAACTATGGATCATTATATAATACAAGTGGAATTCATTTTAATCCAAAAAAAATAAAATTAAAAAATATTTTATCATTTTAATGCGTTGTGAAATGGGGTGATATTATTGGATCAAGGTCTCTTGCACTAAGAATGAGTGGATTGACGGATGACCTAAAAATGGTGAATATGTAAGGTTAAAACCCTCATGTGCAGGTAGTGGTGGTGAAAGCAAGAGTAATAATGACTAGTGGACAGGGTCCTATGAGGTGTAGTGGAAATGACAAACCCTTGTTTCACCAGAGGGAAAACCAAGGGTAATTTTGGTTTGAAGGGCTGCAAGAATGGAAAATATGGAAAACCCCAATATAGCAACATTGAGGAATTATTTCATTTAGGGAAAACACTTTGATTTGGATGCTTTGTGGAGCTGTGGAAAACAAATTGAGAGTCAAGGAGAGGGCAATAATGGAGGGATCATCTAGAGGGGGTTTAACCAAAGGGATGCCCTCGGGGACCAAACATGATCCTAAAAATCCTCACATGCAACCTTTTGTGGGTGTAGTGAAAGGCAATAAACCCAAAAAAGAAAATATAGAAGGTCAAACCTGACATATTTTGCAGAATTTAGAAAAGAGAAAAGAGAAAGAGGCAGATCAAGCAAGAATAAATGGTTACTTACCTAAGACGGATTCAATCTCAGTCTTGAAAATAGCAAAGGAAATGGTAGCATATGACATTGTTTATAGATCCACACATATCCTGATTTGTAGGTTTGTAGGTCTTAGGCCTTCTCCTCGCTTCCTATCCTCATAGGAAAGAAACCATTTGAACCCTTAAGGGGAAGTGGACATCATAACACTTCCAAATAGATACTTGGTAGCAAAATTTACTCTAAGTTTTTATAAGTATAAGGATTTTGAGGGAGGATCCTATAACATCGAGGAAGTAGGGTTATTCATATAGCCATGGCGATTGACTTTTGATCCCCGTGTTGAACCATCATCAACACCAATTTGGCTAAAATTATATACCCTTCCTTTCAAATTCTGGAAAGATGAAGTTATGGAATTGATTGGAAATTTTTTTGGGCATATACCTAGGAAGATCACGAGAATCAGTGGGAGAGGGATCAGGTTCTTTGGTTCAAATTTGTGTGGATATGGACCTGAGAAAGCCACTACCAACATAAATGGAGCTTAGATTGGGAGGAAACATATGGAAACAATAGTTGGATTATGAATCAATCCCGTTCCACTGTAGAGAATGCCATGAGTATGGATATTGTTTTCAAAACTGCCCCAAGATCACTCAAGAGAAGATACCACAAATAGTTCAAAACCCAAAGGATCAATATTCACTTAAAGAGACTATAATGGGTTTTCAAACAATAACAATAAGAGTGAGAAATAATATCTAGACAAGGAGTAGGAGTCAATTTAGAGGAGAAAACATGAACCACTTCCAAGAATGGAGGGCAACATCTAACAAATATGAGCTTCTCAGGCTAGATGACCCAATGGAAAGATAAGAAACCTCGTTTGAAGAACAAGCCAAGAATCAATATATGTCTACATAAGAGGAAAATCAAATCCATCAATCTACAAACAAGGGAGACCATATTTTCTTAAAAGGATTGGAGGACCAACATGGAAGCCAAAACTCTCCAAAACAATCTCATCCAAATCAATAAAAATAAGAGGAGCTAAATGGGATTAGTAGATAATAACAAAGAAAAACCAATTCTAGAAATTAGTCAAACGAAGAAACGACATAAAAATGCTAGTTCTCATGGAGTAGGAAGAAGATCAAATAGAGAAAGAGTGCAACAACATGGAGGATAGATGAGAGAGTCAAGTATGATTAAATCTATAGCCAAATTCTACAAAATAGAACTCCAATGATTATAAATACCTAGAATGTAAGGGGATTAAACGACCACCCTAGACAATTGGTTGTTAAGAGAATGATCTTAGAAACAAACCCAGATGTGGTGCTATTACAAGAAACTAGAATATCTCTTGAAATAATGCAAACTATTTCAAAAAGATGTTGGAGGTAAAGTGATTATGTGGCCCAAGATTCTCAGGGCTACTCAGGAGGGATGACAACAATGTGGAATGGAGATACCTTTTAGTTACTGAGTTCAACAACTACTCAAGGAGTTTTGATGACTACATTAAGATATAGAAACTCACGGAATGTATGGATGATCATTAATATGTATGGAATGTAAGGAGTACGAGAACAAAAAATCCAATGGAAAGTAGTCCAAGCAATCAGGGAAGCCTACCCTAAAGACCTTTGGATGGTGGGAGGGGACCTGAATGCCAATATGTCAGTAAATGACCAAGAAGGAGGTATAGCACAACTCAACAAAAAGGATAGGCTCCTCATAGTCCAATATGACGATTTAAAGTTTATTTATATACCCCCAACAGGTTGCAGCAACACATGGATAAATAAAATAAAAGAGAGGAAAATAATAAAATTCATATTAGATAGGTTTTTAGTAGGGGAAAATACTTTCACTTTATGGAAATGTCAATCTGAGACCCTAAAGCGGTTGGCTTCAGAACATTTTCCAGTAAGCCTTTCCATAGAAAAAATAAGTCTGACTCTAAGAAAACCTTTAGGTTTGAGAATTTTTGGCTACAAAATGAGGATCTCTATGGTTTGGTAAAAAAATGATGATAGCAAGGTAAACCCGCATATGGAATAGCTCAGTACCAACTCTTCTAGCAATTAAAATTTGTTAGACAAAGCTTGAAAAAATGGAGTAAACTGTAGAGAACTGACTTTCAAAAATAGAGAGCGGTGATCTCAACAAGTATGGAACAAGTGGCAGCTCAAATTTGACTTTAAATTATCTCATAAGAACTTATATAGAAGGAAGAAACATTGATGAAATAGGAGGAGGAGATAGATAAGAAAGAGGAGGCATACTAGAAACAATGGGCAATGGTGACATGGCTAAAGGAAGGAGATATATATACTAAATTCATCACCATATATCTACTGCTCAAAGTCTTCATAATAGGATGGATGCCTTATCAAATGGCCTAGAGAATAGGTAAACAACCATCCCAGGTATGCAAGATGTAGCAAATTATTAATTTAGGTCCTTATTTTATGTAGATCCAAATCTTTCTATCCATCATCAACAGGAAATTCTAGCTATTATTCTTGAGATGATATCTCAAAATCAGAATGAGGAACTCCTAAAATAAATAACAGAGGAAGAAGTCAAAAGTACTATCCTTGCTTTGTAAACAAGAAAGTCCCCAGGACCGGATGGGCTCCTAGTAGAATTTTACAGAGCTTTTTTGGACATTATAGCGAAGGATCTAACTAAAGTTGTGGAGGAAGTCAGAATCAATAGAAGAATCCTCAAAGCCACCAACCACACCCATTTAGCCCTTATACCAAAAGGATGAGACTATAGACCAATAACACTCTGTAATGTGGCCTACAAGCTCATGACCAAGCTTATGGTAGAAAGGTTAAAAAATATCATACCAAATATAATATCACCAGAATAGGGAGGTTTTGTGCAGGGTCGACAGATTCTATATGGAATAGTGGTGGCCCAAGAATCCTTCCATAGTCTTAACCAAAAAGGGAAGAAGGGGATGTTTCTAAAGCTATATTTATCCAAAGCCTATGACAGGGTCAGTTAGGAGTTCGTAGCACAAATTATAAGAAAATTTAGCTTCAAAGAGGAATGGATATCATGGGTGATGGAATGTATATCCTCGACTTCCTTCTCAGCGCTCATAAATGGAATCCCCTCCTAAAATTTCTAGTCATCCAAAGGTATCAGCCAAGGTGATCCTCTTTCACCATATATATTCATTCTCTATGCATAAGGATTGGGAAGACTAATAAGAAAAATGAAAACATAACAAAGCATTACAAGAATTAGTATTTGCAATGAGGTGGACCTTACCCATCTTCAATTTGTGAATGACACAGGAATGTGGGGTGAAGCATCACTACAAGAAGAAATCAACATCAGTGATATCTTGGATTGCTATATAGCAATGACAGACCAATTGGTAAATGAAAAAATCCAAAGTGGTCTTCTTCGATGTAGTTAAAAGATTAAGAGAAATAATATCCCATATTCTTAGATTCTAGGAAGCTCATATGCCCCTAGAATACTTATGTATCCCCCTTTTAGTAAAGAGGTTAAAAAACAAATATTGGAAAACTATTAAGGATAAAATCCATTCAAAACTAGCTCATTGGACAAATAGATGGTCGAGTTTTGGAGCTAGGGTAACTCCCCTTAAATTTGTCCTTCAAGCAATGTTTGTGTATCAGTTCCCTATCTTGGCTACCCCGAAGAGTGTGTTGGAGTATATTGATATAATCATGTAGAAATTCTTATGGTCATGGGCAAAGGGAGATCAAAAAATGGCCCTAGTCAGCTGGGATAAAGTATGCAAACTAAACAACCAAGGAGGCCTGGGAATTAGAGCAACAAAAACAAATAATCAGGCTCTCACTACCAAATTATATTGGAGATGGATTCCAATCAGGACCAAATGTGGTGCCAAGTATTATCTTCAAAATACTACCAAAACCACCCAAAAAAATAAATTCCTCATCTTCCAGTCATGGGGGAAGGTTCAGAGATCTGGAAAGTACTAAAAAAAGGGACACCAATCATTAAGTAGGGTCTATTTTGGAAAATTGGGGATGGGAAAAATGTAATATTATGGAAGGACTCATGGGAGCAACACCCACAAATAGATAATACTCACCCTCGTCTAGTATGCCTCAAATTGGATTTGCACAACCATGGATGGTATCAGGTATTATACTATATCAAACCTCCACATCCATAAGGACCTAGAGCCAAGCAATGGAAACCTAAGGATGAATGGTCAAGTGAAGAGTGGGAAGCAAAGAAAATCAAGATACAAAATATTTTGTAAAATAGACAGTGTTAAAAAAGGAATGAACCAGATAAGATAGAATGGGGTCATGGAACTATGGGAAAGTATTCAATGAAGGAGGGCTATAAATTTATAACTTCTCCCAACCACCCAATTCAACAACCTCCTTGGTCAAAGTTGTGGTAACCTAAGGGATGGATAAAGATAAATTGTTTCTCTTGGCAGATGGCCCACAATAGTATCTTGACCTAAGACAATTTGTGCATAAGAGGATTTATTGGGCCTAATAGGTGTATAATATGCAACCAATATGATAAAATATTTTCTCATATCCTTTTTTAATGCACTTTTGCCCAAACAGTGTGGAATGAATGGTATATTAATTTTAACCAAGTGGAGGTCCAAATTCCAACCATGGATACTTTATGGGATTATTGGAAAGCCAACAAATTCGGAACAAAGAGGATAAAAATTGCATGAGATTTGGGTTTAGGATTTATTTGTTGGAAAATCTGGCTATAACGAAATGGAAGAACTTTTAATGAGGAATTCAAACCGATAGATAGCATATGGAGCACTATAGCAAGAAAGGTGCTTGAAACTATTGATGCAAGAACTATGGAGGCCTCTCAAATATACACAAAGGATGAAGAAATTTGGAAAAAACTGAGGATGGGGACAACTCAGGACAGGGACAACACAAGAAGCATAGGAAGATGAAGAAAAAAAATTGTACCAGAGGTGGATGAGAAGAATAACTGTGAGCTATTACATGTATCTATTTATGGTTTACATAGTGTAGAGAAAGACAAATTTGAAGCAATAGAAAAGCCTAAGAGAGATAAAGGAGATGCAGAGCAAGAATTAGGGAAAACCCCTTATGATCACCATGATAGGGTTGGTTTAGAATCCTATATGGCTAAACAAATCTTCATTTTTATTGCCTCTAAATTGCTTTCATTTCCTTTAAATATTATTTTGTTTCTTTCCATCCATACAATCCAAATTATTGTATCTTTTGATATATCTCATATTGTCTACAACACCTCACTTTTAAAAGTGTTATATCATTGCTTTAATTATTCTTCAATTTTGTAATTCATTGCCATGCATTTACCAAAAATATTACAAATCCATTGCCATAGTTCCAAGATTATTGAGCTATGTGTAGTGAAGTTTTGCTACACCCAAAATCCAGGGGCAAGTTTTCACTACAACCAATTTTTCATGAAGGAATCCATGCAGATGAAAACTATTGAAGCTATCAGACCCCTAAAAAGGGGTATGATCCAAAGAACAATGGTAGGGCCTAGTCATCTAAGAAGGGGTAGAAATAAGTTGAACCAGAAGTAGGAAGACAAACTAAGGGTTATGTCATACATGATATCCCAACCATCAAGAACCCAAACAAAAATGAACCTAAAAAGCATCGACTAAATTCGATGAAGCAACCCAAATACAAGGCAAATATAAGGAAGGGGCCTACCTAAGCAGAATCAGCCTTGAGATTGATGAAAAACTCCTATAACACATAAAGGTCACTTTTGCAAGTGTTGGTTAAGCTTGTTTCCCAAAAGAGAAAGACCCATTAATATCATACTCAAAGAAGGTCATCCCATTTGTAGGAGCATCTATGACAATTAGATCCTAGGTAAAATCTAGACCTACCAACATGCACTTTGGGCTTAGAAACCACGGAAAATGTGGGTGTTCCCACTCATTTTAGTTTAGGGGACATTTTAAATTTTGAATTGTGACAAAGGATGTATAAATAAATAAAAAATTAACTTAGGAAAAGGAGGAAGAATGGTATTTTCATGCCTAGTATATGGCCTTAGATAAAGTTTTTCTCTCTCTCTGGTGTACTGATTTGGACTTGAGCCTCAAGTTAATTCATGTATAGGTCCTTTGAGCATTTTTCATTCTAGTATATATATTTGAATGCTTTTAACAAGTATAAAAGAGCTATGACTATTTATTTTATATCCTAGTCTTTATATGTATGTAAATTTGAATGAGTTATGACTAGTATCTTTCCTAGTCCTTGTATGAGTTTCATAAGAAATAACTATATACTATTCTGGCATCCATATTCACTTTCACTAGCATGTTTGGCACCCTTATTAACTCATACCATAAATACATAGAGAACCTTTATAATTCTAGGTGCATTACCTCATAGTCTAGGCTAGTTAGTTTTATTATTTTCTTTACTGCTTTTCTCTCATCCCTTTTTGTAGACAAGAACCCATAGACTAGGCTAGATTAGAAAATGATTGAACCAAGATCACATCAAAAAAAGTAATTGACCTTGATAAAAATCCCATAGGTTATCTTATAGAACCACATCCCATGCTTCCTAGACTTTCCAAATTGTACACTCCATACAAGGCATAAGCATCAGATGCATTGGGTAACTATAAGTGGGTGGTCATTGTGTTTGAAGCATGAATCAAATATGGTTCTTAATAGTTTAAATAGCACATCTGATGGGATGAATCACATGATAATTATCCCATGAATATAATATTATATTGGGGCTCTTATGAAAGCATTAGTTTATCACTTGTTGAAGCATATCTAAAATTCACCTTGTGACTCCACTATTCAAAGGACTCATTGAGTGGTGACCATGTTGTTTAATATTTTTATGAGCTCTAGGCCTATTATAAGATCAAATATAAGGGTGAATCCATATTTGTTATTTCCATCGCTAAAACATGGTCATAGAAGAAGAGGTTGATAATAGAACATGGTTACATCGTAGAACCCACAATAGAGAAGGATATTAGCATGGAACTATCGATGACCATTGCAACCACTGGTCCCACCTACTACATAGGATGAGATTTTGTTCTTGGTATTAAAATTATTGTCATTCATCACTAAGGAAGATGCAACAACTCTAATCAAACACCTCTATCACATGGTTAGTCTGTGTGCTCTATATAATATTGATTAGTAGAATGTAGTGCTTAGGCCATTAGAAACATCTTTGGGGGGAAAGCAAGAGAATGGCATATTTCACTCACTTCACACTCCATTGTCATATAGGATCAACTTGCAAACCTAATCATATAATGACTTAGTAAAAATGTGGATGGATTATCCCTATTGGAGTAGTTGGCAACCATAAAAAGGGCCCCCATGGAGGCCATGGATGGCTTAAATGCTAGATTCCATAAGTCTTGGTATAAAATTACTAAGGAAATGTGACCTCTACTAGGTATGGCCTTTATCTATTATTTAAAGTATTTTTATTTAGAAATATCTATGACGATAAAGTCTGGGGAGGGAATTCATTGCCAACGACCTATGGGATAGTCATTTAAGCTAAAATAGATCTCATCCAAGTTGGAAGATTAACTCCCATCCCTCCATGCCTCTATTTCCTAACATTCAACCACCCTATTAACCACCTCAAACCATACAACCCATAAAGTTTTAGCAAATTCTAATTTTCAACCAAGTTTTGGTACAAATAAATCTCCCTACTATGTGTCAACCTCTCATGACTTTCCAATCCTAAAAAATCAACAATTTGAAGAACACAATGAAGATCTTGATTGATGAAATGGTAGTTCTTAAGTGGAAATATAATTTTCATAGGTTTAATTATCAAAATTATCCCAAGCCTCCCTTCCATCCAAGTAACTAGGGGAATTGACCTCATCCAAATGATTATTAGAGGTACTTCTTGTTGCGCTTGAACAACATACCCCGGTCTGCATGGATTGGAGATCCACTTTTTTGAAATTTTGGTGATTATCTCTCTTGTTTGCTTTGGCTTGTGCATAATACTCAACCATCCAAAAACCAAGGTCCTCAATTGAAAGTTCATAATCATGGATACCCAATTTTTGTAATGCTTTGAACTTGTTATGATATTTGTTGCTATTGTTCTATGTGGTAAACTCTTTAAAATGGAAAAAAATCTCCTTTAATATTAGGCTTAGAATAATATTTCCAATGAGTACCCATAAGCCTATGTTCCCATAGCCTTAGTACCCCAAACATGTTTAAATTTAGGCACTACAGACTTGGATTTTCCCCTTGGCAGTGAAGATGGCTTCACTTTCAACACTTATATCTCTTTCAATACCCAATAAAAATTCATGAAATCACTTCCATTAGATGTGGCTCAAAAATATCTTTACAAAAAGTATAAATTTACCTATATTTGGAGAATTGTTTAGGCCCAAAAGTGCTTTTTATCCTTAAGTTTTTCGAATATATCGTGACCAAAAATAAATTAGAACGAAAAATCAAAAGTTTTTAAATTAAAACTTTTAAGAAAATTTCAAATTAGAAGTTTTTAAAAGTTCCATTAAGCGTAAAATCAAAAGTTTTTAAATCAGAGATTTTAAGAAAATCTAAAATTAAATTTTTTTAAAATTTCCACCAAGCAAGTTCAAACCTCGATACAAGGGGACCTAGACCCCTCATAAAAACTAGTGTAAACTCAAATTTAAGAAAGTTGTAATCTTATTGTAGTGGTAAAGGCTTTGGAATCTCTTTGAGAGGTTCAATTTTCAAGCCCCACTTAGTATGAGGGGACCAAGACCCCTCATAAAAACCCTGTGTAAACTCAATAAAAAAATTATATCAAATGGCAATAACTTAAGTGGTTGGATTCTTCAACATTTAAGGAGGATATCTAGGTTCAAATATTACCATAATACAAGAATAATATCCAAGTTATTATAATACCACTATGTGGTGATTATGTAATATGGGTAACACCTATTTGAATCCCATATAACCAAATGAAAAAAGAAGTTCCACCAAGCAGAATGTCATAAGTTTTTTAAAGGAAAATTTCCATGAAGAGAAATGTTAGAAGTTTTTAAGAAATATTTAAAAATTTTCGCTTAAAAGTTTTGGTCGAGGGTTTTGGAAATAAAGTTCCCCTTTTCAAGGAAGATGAGAGAGGGGAGGGCTCTGGTCCCTCCCCTGCTCCCCCTCCCATGGCTCCTGGTTCCTGCCCAGTCCCTGGCTCAACCCAGGTCATCCCTCCCGGGGAATGGTTGTTTGCGGATGATCTCCGGGGGGAGATCCTTCTCCACTATCTACGCCCCCCCCGGCCGGCTAGGGTTTCCTTGGTTGTTTTTTTTGGATCGGTGCTTCCCGGGGGATCCTGTTTGGTTGGGGATCCCTTCCCTTTTTCCCTCAGGCTTCCCCCTGGGGTTTTTTGCAGGTTATTCACGTGGATCTGGTCCCCTGCGTTTCTCGGTGCGATGGAGGTGACGGTTTAGGGTTTGGACAGCTTCCCCCTTTTTCTTGTGAATCCTCGACGGGCTCTATGCTTGGACAGGATTCTTGGTCCCTGCTGTTGGGATCCTCTTCTATTTTCTCGGGGCGAGTTCCTTGTGGTACAACTCTTTAGTCACTTCCTGATGGGCTGGATCCTCTCTGTGCTGGCTGTCGGCTTCCTACAGGATGGCTCTCGCTGAACGAAATGTTTTCCCGGAGGGCGACTGGTTTCTCCACAGGGCAGGATCCGCCAAATCCGTTGGTTTTCCCGCGAGGCGGGATCCTTTCTTTCTCGCTGGTTTCCGGATGGCGGGATTTCCTCGTTGCTTCCCGCTAGGCGGGACCGTTTGTGGTGGTTTTGATCGCTTCCCGCGAGGCGGGATTTTATTATAACGGTTTTTCTTTGCTTCCTGCTGGGCGGGATCTTCTCGATGGTGGTTTATGGCTACTCCCCGCTGGGTGGGATCTCCAAAACTACTTTCTTTCTTATTTGTTTGTTTCCCGCTGAAAGGGATTGTTTCATGCTTACTGTTATCGTCGGGCGGGATTTCTGTTTTGGTGTTCAGTTTCAAGGGATTGATGCCCTAGGCCCATTGCTTATGTAATCAGGTTTTTGGATCCTTGTTAAAACCCGCTGTAAATACAAACACTACTTACCAAAAAAAAAATAAAGTTCCCCTTTAAAACCTCTTGTTGGGGATTTTAAAGAATTCTTAAAAAAGGAAAACATTAAAGTCCTAACAGGCTTTCCCAACCATCAAATCTAGGCAAATCAACGACTCAAGAGTGAACTAAGGTTTAAGAGTAACCAATAAAAATTAAGCCATAGAAAATTGTTGGAAAACAATGAAAGTTATCGAAAAGTGTAGATTATCACTGAAAACCTAGAGAATTGCCAAAAAAGGTAGAAACTCATCGAAAAACACATGAAATTATCAAAAAATGCAGAGGAAGGTTGAAAATGGTCAAAAAACACAAAAATTACTAGAAAATGCACACAAAATCTAGAAACTATAGAATTTTGTTGTAGAGAAAATTACCAAAAACACCAGATTATTTAAAATGCAAAATATGAGAGAGAAAAGTGTAAATATAAAAGAAATAATTAAAAATAAAAAACTAAAAAAATAATAATAATAAATAAATAATATATAAATAGTAGTAGTGGTAATAAATTCTAAAGCCTCTCATGATTGGGTTTTTTGAAAAGCAAACAATTGTGTGAGGGTTTCATTTTTGTTGAGTGTAAGCAACTCCAAAGGTTGTTTTAGAGGCCTTCGGGCCCTAACGGCCAACATTTTTGTGCTTTCTACTCAATATTTTAGCGGGATTTGTTGTAGGGAACCCAAGATGTGTTAGAAATGTCTTTCAATAGATATTCATGCTATGAACTCGATTGACAATGCCTTCCAATTTGCTACATAAAACAAAAATGAAAATCATACCTTTTCTTGGTGTCCAAGGCATGGATTAAAGAGATCTTGAAATAAGTTTCAAGCAACTAATCAAAAAATGGTTCAGATCTCAAGTGAATATGGCACTAAGGAGCACCCCAAAACAAATCCACTATGGAAACCCCTTTCAAGGGTAAGGATTTCAAAGACTCAACCCCAAAAATGAATTTTAGGGATGCCCTTTGTGGTGGACAACCTTAGTCTAATGCTAAAATTAATCCTAGGGTTTCTCGTAAACCTTTGAGAATGCCTAAGATTGATCCTAGAAAAAATGAGTCAGGATTTCTTAAGGTAGTTGATGGAACTCCAATTATTGAGTTAGATATGGGTGTCATTCGAGCCTATATGCTTTCAAAGTTTGGGTTGCAAAAAATTGGAAAACAAAAGGTGAGTTACAAATCTCTATTTATCCAAATGGTTATTTTCTTGTTTTATTTGCTAATAATGAAGATAGAGAGAAAACATTTCAAGGGGGTCCTTGGTTCTTTGGAAGGGTGGGTCTTTTCATGAAGCCTTGGCATACTAAATTTAAAGTCAAAGAAGAGATGCCTTCTACAGGTCTTGTGTGGGTTAGACTCTTTGGCCTCCCAATTGAATTCTAGAATCTAGTTGTTTTTTCTTCAATTGAAAACTCTTTGGGAACTTTTATAGTGACTGTTGATTGTACTAAAAAATTTGAACATATTATTTATGCTCAAATTTGTGTTTTAATGGATTTTGACAAACCCCTACCTGAAAATATCTCATTACAATTTGGGGAGGACACTTGGGAGCAAGTGGTGGACTATGAGAACATTACTTTTAATTGCAAAATTTACCATGAATATGGTCATTTGGCTAGTGTTAGCCCAAATAAAATTCCAGATCAAAATAAATAGAATGTAAACTTAGAAGGTTTCCAAATGCCTAAGAAGAAGAACACTAAAAAAACTAGTTTTGAAGGATTAATCAAAGTTATCAGCTAATATGTTTAAAATTATTTCCACAAATGATATCCCAGGTGAGGAAGAGGAAATAATGGAGATAGAAATATTAGAAACACAATTTAAAGATGCGGGGAAGGACTCAGAGATAAACTAGCAAATTAAAGGTTTTCAACACGAAAAAAAGGAGGAAATATACACAAGAAAAACAACCTTTTAAATGTTGAGACTTCAAATAATATAGGTCCCAAGATAGACTTTGTTGAACCTTCTAGTAACACTTTGGCTTTGTACATTCATTCTTCGAGGTTATAAGCCATCCCAAATTCAATTGGAGTAAGTCAAGGAACAAGAAAATAAAACTAAATATGGATTCCAACCAAAAGGTAGGTCGTAAGACCAATTAACATCATATAAAAGAAGGTGAAAAGCTTGTAGAGGAAGGTAATATTAATGCCCTTACCAATATTTTTAGCCCTGGTATTAATGAAGATCATCACTTGGAATATTAGAGGACTCAGAGGGATTATTTCAAAACAAAATGAAATTATAAGAATGATTCAGATAAATCATCCACATCTTGTTTTCCTTTAGGAAACAAATATGTCAATAGAGGAAATGGATTCAATTGCTAGTAAAATCTGGCCATCTAGAAAATTTGCTTCCCTCAGTTCCCAAGGGACTTCTGGTGGCATTGCTTGCATTTGGGACCCAAAAGAGGTAGTTATTCACTATATGGTTGGTATCTGGGGTATTTTGGCTATAGCTATTCAAAGTAGATATTCTAACAAAATTATGATTTGCATAATTGTTTATGCTTCAACTACTTTGGAGGAAAAGAGAAGACAGTGGAAGGATATAAATTTTATTATCTCTCATTTTCATGAAGCTTGGATATTGATTGGAGGATATTTAAACACCGTCCTATCTCTAGATGAGAAAATAGGAGGAAACACAAATTTGAACAAAAGCACTGATCTCATGAGTGAATATATTGTAAACCTTCAGCTTGTGGATATTTAGCCAAATAATGGCCTTATGACTTGGTCTAACATAAGGTCAGGTTTAGCTTGTATCATGGATAGATTGGATAGGTTCTTATTATTTGACAATTTCTTAATCCATGATCACATTCCTAAGGTGAAGACTCTTAACAATGTTGGTTTAGATCACTAGCTAGTCATGGTGGAAATTTGGAAAATCAATGTGAGTTTCTTGCCTTTTCATTTCTAGTTAATGTGGCTTAGAGATAGTTCCTTTAGACCTCGAGTGCAACAATGGTGGAAGGAAGGTAAACCAAGGTATGGGACTAAGATGTTCTATTTTTTCAAAAGGTTGCAATACATTAAATTCAAAATCAAGATTTGGAACTAGGAGTTTGGAGATGTCCAACAAAAAAAACATGAAGTTATTTCTCAACTTGAAAATTTGAATAAGAAAATCCATTTAGATGGCCTCATAGAGAGTAGAAGTATAGATGAAATTAGACTCACAACTCAGTTAGAGGAATGGGAAAAAAGAGCTCTTATGGAAGCAAAAATCTAGGATCCAATGGCTCAAAGAAGGATATCGAAACATAGATTTCTTCCACAAATCTCTTCTAGCTCGAAGATATCACAACTTTATTTCTTCCTTGAAATCTAATTATGGAGACGTCTACACATGGGATGGCATGAACTTTTTGTTGTTAATTACTTTTCCAATATATTTGTTGTTGCACCTATTGACTTACCTTCTCAATAGAATATTCTTCAAGCGGTCCCTACTCTTATCACTTCTAAGGAGAACTCTATTTTGACTGCTCTAGTTATTAGCAATGAGCTTCAACAGGTGGTTTTTAAAATGCAAAAGGGAAAAATCCCAGGTCTTTATGGTTTTCCCATTGAGTTCTATCAAGAGTTTTAGGATATCCTTCATGCTGATTTATTAGAGGTAGTGGAAGAATTTAGGAAAGCCAAAGAAATTTTGAAGGTTATCAATAAAACTTAGAGAGGGCAAAGTCTTATATGCATAATAGATACGACTAAGATTCAAATATGAAATAGGATTCCAACTACAATATAACTCTTCTTATTTATAAACTAAATCAACATTAACCCTAATCCTAATGCTCAATGCTTGACTACCTTAACCTAGGACCTGAGCCAATAAAAATAAAGGTAGCCAATGTGACTACATTGGAGTCATTACAAAAATATTTTGATCTTACTGGTTGTAAAAACATTAGATTATTTGATCTATCTTGTGTGTACCTTGTTTAACTCTTACTGATTTCACATGAGGGTTCCATCATAAAATTAAGTATATAAATGGTATAACTAACACATTAGAAAATTAAGCCATATGAAACCATGTTTATATGGTCTAATTGAAATTATTGCTATGGCGTAGGATCATGCGGTGGAAAAGGTTGTTGACAAGGATAAAATTGAATTTCACTCATGAGAAGTCTTATTAAATACTAATATCTTAAATATTACCTATCCTATTAAGATGACATAAGAAACAATAGTTTAAGATTGTTGATTGGATTTTAATTGTGCAAGAATGATAAAAGATAATGCAAGAATTATATGGTAAGTGAAGGTTGAAATAATGTTGAAAGTTGACTACATTAAAAATTAGATTGATCTCTTATAGAGTGAAATGTTTGGTCATGTTTTCATGTTCGAGATGCTAATAAAAGATAAGCCAAGAAGTTTTTTTAAGTACAACTATAGTGAAGCATATGAAAAATGAAATTGACTACATTTGAAATGAGATTAAACTCTTCACAATAAAATACTAGGTTGTTTGAAGTATATTGAAGACATACTGGGTCCCCGCATATGAATTTTGTTAGCATAAATATCACATAGTGCTAGTTTATTACATTATATCCATATACCATTGATTAGCGCATATATTTCATGAAATGCTAATTCTAAGGTGGTTAGGGTGGTTTGGTAGTTTCATCAACTTCACAAACTTCCAGTTCATTGCATCTTTTGTATTATATATTTTCCACCTTGAGAATACAATATCTAATGCTCATTTTGCTCAATATGGTATCAGAGCAATTTTACACATGATCTGGGCGCAACAAGAGCAGGGATAAGGGCGTGTTTTTTATCCTAAGTCAGGGTACAAATATCGAGAATGGGACCCTTGAACTGGATCGCAAAATTCTACACGCAGACCAAGGCAGTTTTCATGTGGACCAAAGATATTTTTACATGCAAATTGAGGTGGTTTTCACATGGATCGAGTCAGTTTCATACGTTGATGTGGGATTGTTGATTGAGTAGCTAACGTGTTTGGATGATGATGTGGTGCTTAGTGTTAACGTGATCTGTGTGACATGGCAAATATATTGGGCGCATGGTAGAGTGACAAAATGTCGGTGAAGGGGCTTGATTGCTTAAAGGTAATTGAAAAGTTATCTATGATGAATGGTTTTTAAACCATCCCTATAGCACTATCATAGTGCATGTGGGACAAATAGTCCCACATTTTTTGTCTTTTTCAAGATCTAAGGAACTCAATAGACGTGTTCTCTCTCAACGTCTTGTCGGGCGATGTAGTCCGACTGGCTGGCAACCCAGTGATAAGGCTCGCCCATCAAAGGTTGCGGGTTTGAATCTCCCATAGAGCTAGCCATTCATTTTTTTTTATGCATTCTTTTAGTAAAGATATAAATATCTCTACACTCCATTTGTGTTTCATCGATGGTTGTAGCCGCTGCAGTTGAGCGGAGAGTGCTAAGATGCTCAGATGGCAAATGTGGGTTCAAATTGCACGAAGGATTTTTTGAAAAATAAGGCTTTTGACAAGGTATTTTTTTTTATTTTGCATTTTTTTTTAATAAAAATCAAAGTAAAAGAAGCCTCAATGCCTCATTTCTTTTCAAAAAAATCAAAGCAGAAGCAACATACTTGCAAAATTTCAAGACCTTGTGCATTTTTTTTCCACATGGAGGGATAAGAAACCAAAATTTGCACTTTGTTTCTTTTGCAAACTAAAATATTTCTTCACACTTTGTTTATTTTGCAAAACAAAGGGGGGACAAACCAACATTATTTGTTTTGTTAAATTTTAACACAAGGGGGGGAAAATTGTTGAATTGTGAATTGTGAATATCAGATTTTTGCATTTTCAAAATATTTTTTTTTGCAAAAATCATTGTAAAAAGGTGCATTTTCGATTGCATTCGACACCTTTCAAATTGGATTTGTAAAATAGGTGTATTTTATGTGGAAACCGACACCTATACTTTAAAATTTGTGGGCACTTGTAATTGTTTACTGCATTTAATTTCCTATTTTTTACATTTCAATCATAAGTTAAAATTCAAAAACAAATAAGACCCCAAATTTTAAACCTATTTGTGCAATTTATTGCACCGCAGTGTTTGGTATATACGGTACCTCTGGCCCACACTTATAGGTAAAGTTTTTGTGCTTTGGGCTACTGTATCTAATGCCTAGCATAGCTGCAACAATGACGTCTAAGCTATTGTTCTCTATAAATCATCAGGTAGAAATAAGGAAAGTCAATTGTATATTGATATTCACTCCATCATATACCCTAATTCATTCTTATTTCTTGGCTTAAACTCCTCTAACTCATCATCCTTTTTCATAAGGGTTTTGAGGCAGGTGCCATCAATTTGAGTGAATTCCCTTTCACATACTCTTTGTAAGTATAAAGAAAGGGGGACCATTTTGGTGATATAAGGAACCTTCAAAATGGCCTTTGTTTACAAATATATTTCAGATTCAAAGTTGTTCAAAGGTTCCAATTTTGCTCCATGGAAAACAAATATGAGAGTCATTCTTCAGGTTGAAGATTTGTGGGATATAGTGATTGGCACTACAAAACGTCCCAGTACACCAGGTTCAGATCAAGATGAATATGATAAAAAGTATAAAAGGTCCCTCATGTTTATCATACTTGCTACTAATGATGAGTTACAACTTCACATTTATGATGCTAAAAATGGTAAAGATGCTTGGGATGCATTAGTTACCATATATGAAGGGAAGAATTAGTCAACCATTCTTAACCTTTAATCTCAACTTCATACTCTTAGTATGAAGTCTGGTGAATCGGTAGAATTGTTCCTATGCAGAGTGGTAGAATTGAAAGCCAAGTTGAATTCTTTGGGAGAAAATATAGAGTATTTGCTCTTGAATTTAGTCATTTTGAGAGCTTTTCTAGATTACTACAAGATGTTGATCACATCCCTTCAAGTGTCCATGAGACAAGTTACTTTTGTGGAGTTGGTAAATTTACTTCAAATTGAGGAGGCAAATCAACTTCAAAGATATGAAGTGACAGATAATGCACTTTACTCAAAATAGGGGTCAAGAAGATAGGGTAACTTTCAAAAGGGAGGATCTTCTTCCAAAGGTTCCAAAGGAAAGGAACCTCAATAGAAAAAAAATAAATATTACAATATTTGTGATGTGGACAACCATGACACCAACAGGTGTTGGTTTAAGAATAAACAACCACAAGATCAAGGTCAAAAGAAAAAGGGCAAGTACAAACCACATCAGAAGAATAAGCAACCCAAGGGACATGTTGCTTATGAGGAATCAAAATCAAATTCTGAGAGGGCATACAAGGTGCTCATGACTCACACAGCTTCTCAGCAAAAGGATATTGTGTGGTATATTGATTCTGACACCAAAAAACACATGACTTGTGATAAATCATGGTTTGAGACAATTGAGGCTAAGGAAGGCAAACCAGTTACAATAGCTGATGATAAGACCTATCGAGTCCAGGGTGAAGGAGATGTTTATGTCACTCTTCTAGATGGACAATGTCAGATTGAAAAAGTCCTCTATGTTCTAGTATTGACAAATAATTTGTTGTCAATACCTCAGATATTGGATAAAAATATGGTTGTTGATTTTAGAGTTGAGGATGGAAAGAAACGATGCTTCATCACCAGGAAGGGAAAGCATGTTGTAACAGATTCCTACAAGCATGGCTTGTTTACTTTATATGCCATTTATATGCCTCATGTTGCCATAGTGGTAAACACAAAGGAGACCACTTCTCTTTGGCATAAGAGATATGGGCATCTAAGTTCAGGATATTTACTTGAGTTGAGTAAATATGAGATGGTGAAAGGTCTTCCCAACCTTTCATCCACTTTTCTAGTTTTCTCGGATTGCTTAGCAGGGAAGCAACACCGAGTACCTTTTGAGTTGAGCTCTTCAAGAGCCAAATGACCTTTGGAGTTGGTACACACCGATCTATGTGGTCCTATGCCAAAAAGTTATGGGGGAAAGAGGTATTTTTAGTTGTTTGTTGGTGACTACTCATAGAAAATGTGGGTTTTATTTTTGCAACTGAAATCAAAGGCTTTTCTGTATTTTTAGAAGTTCAAGAAAAGTGTTGAGAAGGAAGCAGGATGTTCTATTAAGACTTCAGAGGTTGATGAGATTTACCAACAATTTGGATGAAATTTATATAGATGCAGAGGAAGATAGAGAAGAAGATATGGATGTGGATGATTAAAGGGTTTATATGACTTCAGTGGATGAGGATGAACCTACCTCAGTTCAAGATGCACTTAGTGAGCCTCAGTAGAAGGTTGTTATGGATGTAGAACATATGTCTCTCATGAAAAATAACACTTGGAAGCTAGTTGATTTGCCTTATGGAAAGAAGACCATTGGCTACAAATGGGTATTCAAAGTGAAGTATAAGTCAGATGGAATGATAGATAAGCATAAGGTCCACCTTGTTACAAAGGGCTATGCACAAAAAGAAGGCATTGACTATGAAGAGACTTTTGCACCTACTGTTAGAATGACTACCATTTGTGTACTTTGTGCTATGGCGGCTCAATTTGGATGGAAGCTACATCATATGGATGTTAAAAGTACCTTCTTAAATGGTGATATGCAGTAAGAAGTGTATATGACTCAGCTAGAAGGATTTATGGTTGAAGGCCAAGAGAAAAAAGTTTACAAATTGGTTAAATCCTTGTATGGGTTAAAACAAGCTCCACGAGCTTGGTACATAAAAATGGACAATCACCTATTGCAACATGGATTCAAGAGAATTTCGTTAGATGCTAATCTCTATATCAAGAAAAATGGTTCTGATATAGTGATCTTAGTACTCTATGTTGATGATCTGATTATCACTGGCAATTCAAATAAATTGATAGATATAGTGAATGATGACTTGAAAAAGTCATTTAAGATGACAAATCTAGGACTTCTTCATTATTGTCTTGGTTTATAAGTGGCACAAAAGAATAATCACATCAGAGTGACACAGAAAAAATATGCCAAGACATTAATTGAGAAATATTGCATGACTGATTGTAAGCCCAAAGCAACTCCAATGGAAACATGGCTACAATTATCGTGATATGATAAATCTCCACAGGTAGATGGTACTCTCTATCACCAGTTGATTGGGAGTCTCATATATCTGACCAACACCAAGCTAGACATCAATTTTGTTGTGATTTATCTTTCGAGGTTCATGCAGGAACCTAAGGTTAGTCATTGGAAAGCAACGAAATGAGTTCTTCATTATTTCCCTGGCAGTTTAGAATATGATCTGGAATACAAGAAGAATGACAAATTCTTCTTGCAAGGTTACATGGACTCAGATTATACCAATTCATTTGATGATAGGAAATTTGCTTTTGGATACATTTTTCATCTTGCCTCCGATCCTATCTCTTGGCATAGTAAAAAGTAGTAGGTGGTTGCTTTATCATCTATAGAGGCAGAATATCGTGCAACACTGGAGCAGTCTGCAAGGTGATATGATTATGTTGCATTCTTGCAAGTATGGGTCTTCCCAAGAAACTTCCAATTCACTTGTTTTTCGACAACCAAGGTGTTTTGAAGCTTGTCAAGAATCCAATATTTCATGAACACACCAAACACATTGATACACAATGTCATTTCATTCGATATGAAGTTCCAAAACACAAGATCCAGCTCCTATACATTCCCACTGATGAATAGGTTGTAGATATTTTCACTAAGGTACTTGGACATGTTAAATTTGAGTTGTTTCGCAACACTCTTTGTATTTCAAAATAATGTAATAAGAGGGGGATGTTAGCATAGTTTATCACATAGTGCTAGTTTAATATGTTATATCCATCTATCATTGATTAGCGCATATATTTCATGAAATGCAAATTCTAAGGTGGTTAGGGTGGTTTGGTAGTTTCATCAACTGCACGAACTTCCAGTTCATTGCATATTTTGTATTATATATTTTCCACCTTGAGAATACAATATCTAATGCTCATTTTGCTCAATAAATTTTGTAAATGTGATTTTAATGATGATGATTTAGATGATGAGAAGCATCGACCATAATGATGGTTAGAGTTTAGTTTTTTCAAGGATGCTAATAAAATTTTAAGGAGTGTCTTTAAAATGCAACTTGGATTTTGTAGATGTGATTTTTAATGATGATGATTTAGGTGATGAGAAGCATCGGCCATAGTGATAGTTAGAGTTCAATTTCTCAAGGATGCTAATAAAAGTTTGAGTGTCTTTAAAATGCAACTTGAATAAGATGAGTGAAGGTCAAAACTTGGTTGTATCAGAATAAGGTTAACCTCTTCAATAGGGTAATGCTTAGTCATTTGAAATATATTAGATATACAATAAGTCTCCTCGCATGCATTTTGTAGATGGGATTTTAATAGTGTTATTTTAGGTGATGAGAGACATTGGCCATGATGATGATTAGAGTTCATTTGGATCTAACACACTTTTTTTAAGGTGTAATTGATTAGAAACATTATGATGAGCAAGAATATTACAATTGGTAGAGATGGTGCACCGATTGATATTAGTGATATATATTTTTTGCTTGATAAAAAGGGATTGTACTTAGGTCCCCCACCCTTAACAAATTACATCTCTCTTCTCATCTCAATTGAGATGCTATAGATAGAAACCTACATCATTTTACATAAAATGTTTGAATTCTTGATTTTCATTTTTTGGATATTTTCAAATCTTTGTATCAATACAACTACTCCAAAATTTAGCATCTTTCTTGACAGTTTCCTATAGCAGCCTTCACAATGCCAAAACTTCACCTCTACTATATATGCCTTTCTTCTTAGTAGAGTAATATATCTAAAACATCGCACTAACATAATATTGATATTAATGATATGGTTTTATAACTTTGATGCAATTGATATGTCATCCATCATGTTTTCGATCTCTGTATTCTAGTTACCCTCTGGCTACAAATCTAACGTCTCACCTCTGGATCAAATTTCTTCTCCGCATTCAAGGTGAAGGCCAAGGTCCAAATATTATTAGGTATGTATAATTACCAAAATGTTAGTGCAATACCACTATGTGGGTCATGATGTAATACACATGAGACCCATTTCATTCCTATAAAACCAATTAAAATTAAAAAAAAAAAAAACTCCTTTGCCTTAATCTCATATTTCCTACAAATTTAAATTTTTAGCTCTATAATTAAATTTAAACTAATTAAAAACTTGTTTTTAATAAGTTATATGTGGATTTTATTGGGTCCACTTCCATAAAAATACCAAAATATTACATTTGCTACAACATACATTTTTATCATAATTTTTTCATTTCTTTTCTTCTTAAATATATTCTTCAAATTCCTCAAAGTACTGTGTTTCCACAATCAACTCATTGACATCATTTTGATTAAGAGATAAAATCTCACTTGGATAGTTGCCTTCTAAAATTTGAATTTCACCAATATGAAGATCAACACCGCAATTCGCTAGTTTATCTACTACCCAATTTCATTCTCTATAAATATGCTCATACTTCCAAGAGATTTTCTCTAGTAATAGATGATGAATATCAATAATATTATTATTTTTTATCCAGTCTCCACATCCATTTTTGTTAATAGCATTGATGATAATTTGTGAATCCCCCTCAATTGAAATATATTTCCATCATTTTTCTACTATAATTTTAATCCATGTAAGAAGTGCCCTAGCCTCTGCATAGTTGTTAGTTGAATTTCCATATGATTCTGAATGAGTGAGGAGAATTTTGCCTTCACTATTTCTAAAAACACCACCTCCACCAACTTTTCCTGGATTTCTTTTAGAAGCACCATCAAAATTAATTTTGATAAACCTAATTTTTTGACATTTTTATTTTACCATAGATCAAAGTAGATCCTTTGTTTTAATTCCATTATCATAGATGACTCTTCCATGTATGTTCAAATCTTGTAGTCCTATTAGCACCTCCTTTTTTATAATTGAGACTTCCTATGATGAGCACCATTTTTGTAGATATTATGCACAAGAGGCAATAATATAGTTCCAAACTTAGGCATGATTTTGAGTTTTATTTAAAATAAAATCTATTATTCCTTTCAAGCCATGAATTCCAACAAATAATAATAGCGCCAATCCTTCAAAGAATACATAATGCTTTAGCTTTGGAATAATTAATCCAACATTTCATCAACTCTTTCAATGTTGATGGAGCTACCCAATATAATTTCATTTTTTTTTAAATAACCCCAAATGGTGTGACCAAACGAAGTAAATGGTCTCTAAAGTTTCTAAATCCTTCTCACAAAAGGTCTATAACATCCTCTTATTTGTAGACTCTCTTCTGTAAAAATCTTACTTTGAACTGCTAACCAAAGGAATGTTGATGCCTCAAGGAGAGCATCTAATGATAAAATATTCTTTGAAGGAAAATCTTTAGGAGAATAATAAATAACTATTTTAATGATTGTTAATAGATTAATATAAAATAAAGAAACATAATGTCTTAATTCTATGATTTAAACAAAGATACAAAGTTAGTGTAGTGGTAAGGGCTTTGGCCTCTCTTTGAGAGGTCCAAGGTTCAAACCCCACCTAGTACGAGAGGATCAGGACCCCTCATAAAAACCTGTGTAAAATCATTGAAAAATTATATAATTTAAATAATAATAAAGTTTACAAATTATTTATTATTATTTTAATTGACTAAATAAAATGGAATTGAAACATGACCACTTTTATTACATCATAATCACAAAGTGATAATACAACAACTTGACAATTATGCATGTATTGCTTGACAATATTCTAACTTGGATATCTTTCTTAGTTGAGGAATCTAAATGATCTTAATTGATTATATGAGATCAAACTTGAGTTTCTTGCTAATACTATTTGATTAATTATTATTATTCTAATTGGGTATATAAGATTGAAACTCACTCCACCCATATTACATGATGAACTCATAGTGATATTGTAATAGTTTGAAAATTATACATAATCTGTTTGGAAGTTAAAAAATATAACTTCTTGAGCTAATACTATTAAATGGTAAAATTATTAGTAGGATTGGGTGGATTAGTAAGTTTTGGGTGCTTACCAAGAAGAGACCCAGGTTCAAACCTTGGAGGTAAGCCTTGTTGGGGCAAAGGTAGTAGTCTGACCTAACTTTGTTAAGTGCACGCCATCCCGATGATAGAGGTACCAACCTCGAGCCACCGAGTATATCCCTCACTCCAGGTATGTTGACTGAGGCAAAGTAGGGCTTATAGTGGTAGCTCCAAGTATTTAACCTCTGATCAACAACAACTTTCCCAAATATTTGACCCTATGACCAATAGTTAAAAATGAAGGGACGTTACCGATTCCCCTATGTACCAAAAAAATGGTAAAATTATTACTTTTAATAATATGTAACTTTTATATTTTTTTTAATAAGGTATGTCTAGCTTCTATTGGGGACCACTTCCATTATAAAACCAAATATTACATTTCTATCAAATTAATAAAAGCATATCCAACCTGTCTTTCTATCAAAAATATTTCTCATCTGCCTTTCTTATCAAAGAGATTTGCCATCTTCCTCACTACTAAGTTTCTGCAATCAACTCATTTTTCTCATTTCATAGAGATGCATTTCAAAATTGAAATTTTGTCAGGATAAACTTCAACACCATCAATGACTAAAATATTTGCTGCCCATTTTTCATATCTATAAATATAAATATTGTCTATAACAATCTCAAAATTTCTTAATACCTTATTTAGGATTCTTATTCATGTCCCTAATATTCCAAGATATTATTTTCATTGTTATTTTTTTGTGGATTTAACCCTCTTTTTGTTAACACTTGCGATATTTGCTTTTGTTTTCTAGTATTAATATCCCTATGAATTTCTTTTTCTCTTTGTTTTGGCTTCTTCGATCTTCCTATTTTTTTTCATTTCCACCAATACTTTCATCTTCATCCATCTCTTCAATTTTCTCACACTACTCAAAGAAAGACTTTTTATCTATAGGTTTGTCTTGTTGTGTAGGATTTGTAGAACAAGGAATAACCTCAAAAGCACATTCTTCTTTATATTGTCTTAAAAACCCTAAATTGCAAGGACACTCTTCCAAAGCAATTACCTTCTTATTTTGACCTAAAAACCATAAATTGTTAAGAATTCCTCCATCCTCATTTCTTTATTATATTGCTCTTGAAACCCTAAAGTGCAAGGGATAATCTCTATAGCACTTTCAATTTTATTATTAGGAGATGATTCTATACTACTGGAGGAAAATGAAGATGATTTACTTAGAAAGATCTTAATCTCTTCTATCGTCTTTGTGTTTGAATTTTACTCCACAATTACCTTTGCACATTTAATTTCTTATGAACTGAGCTTAGATATTGTACTCTATCATACCTTATATCCTTCTTTGTTTCTTCTAATTATTGATCCAAGTTCCTTATATCCTTATATCCTTCTTTGTTTCTAACTTTCAGTTTTATTATCAGGAGAGGATTCTATACTACTTGAGGAAAATGAAGATAATTTACTTAGAAAGATCTTGACCTCTTTTGTCATCTTTGTGTTTGGATTTTCTTCCACATTTACCTTTGCACCTTTGCACCTTTAATTCCTTTTGAACTTGAGCTTACATATTATACTTTTTCATCCCTTATATATTTCTTTGTTTCTTCTCTTGCTCATCCCTTATATCCTTCTTTGTTTCTTCTAACCGTTGATCCAAGTGAGTTATGGTGGCCTTTTCCATAAGATGTAGATAGACTTTCTTTGCCCCTTCTTTAGGAGTGGAATATCCTTGATATGATCTACCTTCTATTAATGTATGATTTTCTTGCTTTGCCTTGAAGTTTTTCTTATGACCAATTTTTTTGTCTCTTTCTTCATAGTTTTCACTTTGCAAACTCTTGCCAAGTGGTCAATCTCATAACAATTATGACAACAAAATATGATGTTTTCATAATCCACTTGTTGATCCCATTCTTTTGATTCAGATTTAATCTTAATGGATTGTGGCAAAGGTTTTGAAATATCCATAACAACACATATTCTAGTATATATAACATGCTTCCACTCCTTAATAGTTAGTCCTTCTTTGATGAATTCTCCTAAGGTATTTTCAATATTCTTCAAAACATCCTTATTGATAAGTTGATATGGAAGTCCAAAAAGCCTAACCCAAATCGGAAGCTTCTTAATAGTTTCTGTCTCAATAGAAAAAAATCATTCCATGGTATTAAATAAAGGGTATCTCTCCCTCTAAACCATGGGCCACCACTCAATATTTTATCCCTAATTTCTGAATTAGAAAAGATGACAAAGAAAAAACCTTTAGGAAGAAAATTCATAGAGTAATTTGAATTCAATCCCCACTTCCACTTGATCCAATCTTGAATCTCTAAAAACTCTAGCCACGATCTATGAAACTTACATATAAACCCCATGCTTTTTAAAACCATTATATCATGCTTAATCATCTCATCCTTGGTCACTTTTGGTGCAACATCTCCTACTTGGATTGAACTTTTCATATATTTGCTCTTCTACTTATCTTTTACTTGGGCATCCATCATTCTAGCTAGGGCATCCTCACTTCCCATTAGGGATTTCAAATATGACTTTCCTTCCAAACTAACTATTTCCTTCCAAACTAACTAGTAGGGTTGGGGTTGGGGATCACTCCTAGCTTGCACTACCTCTTGGTTGGAACTCCCTCTTGGCTCACACTCACTCTTGTCTCTTCTTTCTCTCAACGTTCCTTTGCTTCAACAATTTTTTAGAAATATTAGTCACCACATTCATGGTAAGGGTTTGAAGCATCAGTACACTCCAAACGAATTCACTGCTCTTCCACCATATTTGAAGATCTCAATATTGACTTGCTTCTCTCTCGGCTCACACTTCCTCCTCGCTTGCACTTCCTCCCAGCTTAGATAACTTATAATTAATTTAAATTTTTTAAAGAAAAACTTTCTAATTTTTTGATAAGTATAATTAGAAAAAATACTTTAAATATTAATAAATTCAATGAATAAAACAAGTAACCCAATGTTCTTTTTATACATAGAAAAATCGGTAACACCAAGATCCCTGACCCTCTAGCCTATCCCCTTCCAAGGAAGCATTGTTACACTCCAAATGAATTTGCTACTCTTCCACCATATCTGAAGATCTCAAGATTGGCTTGCACTCCTTCTCGACTAACACTTCCTCTTAGCTTGCACTCCCTCCCAACTTAGGTAACTTTTATAATTAATTTTAATTTTTAAAGAAAAAACTTTCTATTTTTTGATTTGTAACCCATTGTACATAGCATATCCGCAACATGTGAGGGGAGAGATTTGAACCTGGGGCCTCTCGATTTCAACTAGAGAGTTTTAACTACCCACTTACTCTCCAATTTTGATAAACATATTTAAAAAAATACTTTTAATATTAATAATTTAATGAATGAAATAAGTAACCCAATGTTTTTAATTCATAGCGAAATCGGTAACACCAAGACCCCTGACCCTCTAACTGTAGCACCCTAAAATTGGCACAGTAAAACCTTAATAATTACAATTACTCTAGTAAATATTCAAATTCAAATTTCAACCTCCAAAACCGCTCCCAAATCGTCGTTTAACCCGTTTCCTCATTTCCTGCACCATTTTTAGAGTTTGTTTTGACCGTTTGATGATATCATCGCCGATCAAACGATATCACCTCAGATCGAACGATTTTGTCTGGACTAGGACGTCTAGACGATCTTGTCCCAAAATTGATTTTTCTCAATTAGCTTCTGTTCCAACGGCGTCTCTAATCTGGGCAGAAGCGTATCTACGCCGTTAGAGACCCTCCCCATTGGAGATCTCCCAAATTGGGATGATCTCCAACCTCCTAACCTCCCTCCTAAGACTATTTAAACTTAGGCCCTCCCCTTAACCTACCCTGGCTAAAATTTCCTGTAAATCGACTTTACACGCATTAAAACATTCTGAATTACCATCTGCACTTGTCCTATCCAAATTTTGTTGCAGTAACCTTAGTATTTTTCAGCCGAAGAAAGCTCAGTTCGTCATGGACGATCCTGTTCAATTCGAGACGATTTCGTATCAATCCAGGACGATTTCGACTGTAGTCTGCATTGGGGGCAATCAGTGCCCAGAGTTTGCATTTTTCTCTTTTTAGCTCCTATTCTATTCTGCATTTAGTTAGTTTATTTATTATTTTTTGCTATTCTGCATCTTGGAGTTCACCCATGTAGTTTAATTGCATAATGAAATCATGATTAACTATTAAAACATCGTAATTTACTTGCATTTCTATTTAGGATTATCTGTTAACATATTTATTGCCATTTTACATCTTTATCCTCTATTAGCATTGTTGTATTTTTTGTATTTTGTGTCTATTTCTCTATTTGCAGGTCTCTGACGAATTCGTCTGACGAATTCGTCAGATCTCAAATGATCCTGCAGGTCGGAGACGATTCCGTCAAATTCCAGATGATCTGGACTGCTTCAAAAATTAGAATCTCCATCAGACATCCGGATCAGGTATGGCTCTGTAATTTAGCTTTTTCCCTCTGTTTTCTGTTTAAAATTTGTTTTCTATATTTCATTTAGCCTGCATTTTCATAATAAGTACAACTTAGATTCATTTGGCCAAACCTAGGACTCGAATGTTTAAATATAAAATTGAACACATTAAACACATTCCCAACCTAGGCGTGGAAACTGCCATTCAAACGTTTCCTGGTGAACCCACCATCCGTCGAAAAATCACCATAATACACCTCCCCCAAGAGGCGGGACCTTCGCAAGGCCTCTCAGTCCGAGGTATCATGTGCCATCCTTTTCACATCCCCCTTTCGGGCACGGATCCTATAGCCTGAAGGTAAGGGTGTGAAAAATTTGGAGCGATACATTTTGGTGAACCCGACGTGAATGCATTTAAAACCTTTTGAAAACAAAATAACAAAAAAAATAAAACAACCAAAAACATAGATGCATTTCAAATCATTTAAAATTAATAAGTTGCATATCATGTTTAGATGGTAGCTCTTAAGAAAATATTAGCAGTTACTATAAATTTTGAAAACCAATTGGTAGCCATAGAAATCAATTTTGTGCTTAGTGTGCCTGAAACAGATAGAAATCAACTTTTGTGGGACGAACTTGATAGAAGACTAGGTGCCATTTCATCTAGGTCAACAAAACTTAAACAAATCAAGAGGCTTGTCCTAGATAGAATCTTGGATCCTCATCAACTCATATTTTATCATGAACTTCAGAGAGCCTGCCATAGATGGTTAGCTTATAGGAGAGCTCTTGTGTCTTCAGAATTGTTCACCTTCAAGGAATACCTCGAGAACGCAGCCACTATACACCAGTTCCTATGTCGTGTAGAAGACCAAGATGTTTTTCTTACGGATAGGGAAATATGGAATAGAGTTCCTCGAGCTGTGTTATATCGAGAGTATTGCCACAAGCTTTACTTCTATCAACCAGAATCTGAGACAAATAATATCACTATAGCCCTTTTCATTAAATTTTTGAAAGAAAATTTTCAATTTGAAGAAGAACACTTCATGACTCCTGAAGAACTTGAGCCCATTAATGATATTTATAAATTGTTTATAGAAAACTAGATCATTACTTTCAGTGTTATTTCTTGCATTTGTTGTGTTGTTTGTTATCTTTACAATATTATTACAAAAACAAGAAAAACTAAAAAACATAATAAAAACCAAAACATTTCATTTTAAATATTGTAGTAGGTATATAATTAATATATACCTCTTAAGCTTATAACATATATATATATATATATATATATATATATATATATATATATATATATATATATATATATATATATATATATATATATTTGCTGAAATCTAAATTAAGCACAATGCCTAAACTTAGGAATGGTAAACAAAGCCGAAGGAGAAGAAGAAGATTGGTTAGAAGATAAAACTAGAAACCCAAATGTCCTTCCTGAGGATCCAATTCCGGAAGGAGAAACTCTAGATAAGCCAGAAGATGACCTAGGTGAAGACGATGAACAAGAAGAAAATGTTAAATAGGATGGATCCTCATCCCCTAGAGTAGCTCCAGATGGAACTATTGCTTTTGACAACTTAGATCATTTCTAGAAATTTTTCAATAATAACATTGGCGCTCTTAATATGGCGGTTCGTATTGATAAAGGGCAAATTAGTGACACTCAAGCAGCCATGGAACATATGTTTGATGTGCACACTAATCCCTTGTCTTTCATTGATCAAGAAAGTGATAAGGCTGGACCATCCAATAGAGATATGGTCACTATGATTCAAAACATGCCAAAACAACAGGTTAGCCAACCTCCTAAGGAACCTATTATTGAGCCTAAAATCATTCCCACACAAAATAAAACTTCCTTCACTGCTTTACTTCGCCAAACTATTGATCAATATGCTTCAAGTAAACAAAAACCTAAAATGAAGCCAAACACCAATTTTCAACAATTTGGAATACATCATAATACAACTTCAAAATTTCTTCATAACACCTTTCCTACCAACAATTTACACAATAGCAATATAGCATCTAATCTCCATGTCCCTCCATCATATGCTCACAAATCCCATATCAATGCCCTACCGAACCAATATGGTGGGCAAACTAGTAATCTGGAAGCCATGGTGAAACAGTTAACTTCGCGTATGGACCAGATAGATCCCTACCGTCCCTCGTACAATTATCGAGAGATATGTAGTCAACCTTTGGATCCCATAGTTGTAGCACAACCGTACCCTAAGCATTTTCCCATGCCCATCCTGCCTATATATAAAGGAACCGAAGATCCCATAGAGCATCTTTGCATGTTTAGGATAGCATGTCATGATATATCACATGATGACTTGCTATTACTAAAAATGTTCCCAAAAAGTTTAGGTGGAATGGCATTAGAGTGGTACTATCAATTGCCCACTCATTCTTTGAGAAACTTTGAAGAAACAGCTGAATATTTTGTCCATTAATTTAGTGCCTACATCGAGAGGCATGTAACCATTAAAGATTTATACAACTTAAAACAAGACAAGGATGAATGTTTTGCTGATTTCTTAGCTAGATGGAGGCGATTAACAGAAAACCGCACTTTGTGCTACCTTATAGAGAAATGTTGGACATTTTTATTAATAATTTGCAATAACAAATATCTTATGAGCTATCAATCTGCTATTTTAACTACCTTCGATCAAGCTATAGATTTAGCTCGAAGAGTAGAAGATGCCCTCATTAGGAGAGGCCAACTTAGGAAGAAGGATGATGAGAAAACCTCCAGAAATCAATATAAAAACAAACAAGTCATAGGTGATGGAGTCACTGACAACAAAAATGTTGCTAATATCAATGCAACGAAAACAATAGAAAAATTTATATTGAAACCTCCTGATAAACCTCCTCGAGAATTTACTAGATTGAACCAACCATTATCAACTATTTTACCTCAATTACTCGAAAGAGGTTTGATCCAATTACCAGCTATCCAGGAACCTGATCCAACCATACCCGGATACAGAGCTGACTTACACTGTGATTTCCATAGAGGACCTGGACACTCTACCAATGCTTGTAAAAGGGTAAAGCATAAAATACAAGATATTATTGATAATAATGAGATGGAGGTGCAAGCTTTCCAACCTAAACAAAATGCTCCTAATAATCCTCAAAAGAACATTCCCCAAAATCAAAATCAAAATGCTAATCAATCATTAGACATATTTCAACATCCTTTACCAAGACATGGTAAAGAGGTGGCCAACCAAATTGAGCATCATAATGTTCCTCCTCCTACCTAATATGTAGGAACTATTAGCAGACAATTACCTGTTCAGGATCCTCAAACATTTGGCACAACCTTATCCCTAGTCACGACTAGGCCCCTACATAATTTTCAAACTCCCGATCCTAGTGATGTAGAATCAAATACTAAAAGTGACATGGAAATCACTTCAAACCAAACGAATAGTTCTAAAAATGAATCAGATCCTATTCAACCCATCACAGATGCTATGGTTCCAGAAGAACCATTTCCTAGAAGAGTTACTACTTGACCCTCTTCTAATCAATTCCTCCCAAATGAACAAGCCATAAACGCTCAACCGAGACCAGTTTAGTGTCTTCAATATAAAATTGTAGGTACCATTGGAGTCGTTACCCGACAACAGGCTCAAAATTCTCAACAAGAACCAAACCAGAATAATGGATCAGTTCCATTTGTTTTAAAAAATCCTAATAAAGGGAATCATGCTCCCAATGTTCAACCTAAACCCCCTTACAATATTAATGAGCAATTATCTAATACTACAACCAAAATTTCCCTTTTGGATTTATTAAGATCTTATCCTACCCATAGGGATGAGTTGATGCTTACATTAAGCCAAATGATGGTACCTCAAAACATTCAACCTGAAGCCATGGCCAATACTATCATCACTAGAGAAGTCGATTGTATTGACTTCCGAGATAAAGATATCCCACAACACAGTTTACATAAGGATAATCCCTTATATATTACTACTCTAATTAGAGATGTAGCTGTTAAACGAGTCCTGATTGATAATGGTTCATCTCTAAACATTTGCACTTTTGACTTCTACCAACGATTTGGCTTTAGAAGTGATGAAATGAAGAAAACCGACATGATTATCAAAGCTTTCAATGACAAAACATAAGAAACGTGTGGAGTTATTACCATCCCATTGCAAGTTGTTCCTCGAACTCTAGATACCACCGTGTTTATTGTACATTGCCCCGCATCATACAATATACTCTTGGGTCGTCCTTGGATCAATGCAATGCAGGTTGTCCCATCAACTTTACACCAATGTGTTAAATTCGAATTTAAAAATCAGTTGGTCACTATCCATGGTGATCCTAGACCATTTGATATGTGTGCTTTGGCAGAGCCTGTTGGAGAGCAATTTGCCCCTGCTCTGTCATCCACACATCCTAATTCTTATTTTTCATCTAAAACTATGAAATACACACCCATAGCTTCACCTACTTCTCCTCCATTAATTTCATCCTCATATATAGATCAACAATCTTCTAAACAAACCACTCTAGAACCTCAAAAAGATCTTCAATCCACGACCAATCCTTCATGTTCTATCCCTATAATTTCAAGACCTATAGACCCATCTATTAACACTTCCACATTATCAACATCTATCATACCTTCCACATCTAAAGATATAGGGAATGATCCTTCTACATCTTATGCTCTTTCTGATGAACTTTTACCGGATTTATCCACAATCTTAATATCAAAAAAAACAAATGCTTTCATGCAAGGTTCAATTCTTTTAAATAACTTGTCGCCATCTCCTCGTACTTTGGGCCTCCCACAACCTATGGGAAGTACTTACCAAGTCGGGAGTTGTGCCTTCATTTACAAAGGATATTACTGGGGAAGAATCCCTCGAAATATCAAAACTCATCATGATGGATATGTCAGATGTTATTTTACCAATGAATATATTAAAGCTAAACCCATAATGCTTAAAATGGGATATAAAGGGAAAGGCTTGGGACCTTTCCAAAATGGCATGAAAGAACCTTTCGAGGTAGAACCGTGGCCTACCACTGTGGTGTGGGCCTATTTCCTAGTAAGGGTCAACCCTTTCCTTTTGAAGATGATGATCAACTCATATGTTATCAAGATTATTTAGATAGACATGATGATTTGCCTCTAAAAATTTAGCCATTTACATGTAACATGCTATCCATAGCTTACCCTGAAATGATTGCTGACTCCGATGAGGAGTTGGAAGGAGATATCTTCCACGATGTCTCCGTTGAAGAAATTTTACACAATGGATTTTATTTTTATGGTTCTATACCAACTATAGCCCAACTTGAGACCACTAATCCTCAAGATGAATTATCCAACTTAACCTTACAAGAATTACAAGAATTGGGCGTTTCACCCACCCCACCTAATTTTGAAAGAGATCTACACATGGAGATAGAAAACGTCATTAAAATTAATATTGGAACGAGGATAGTCCTCACATAATCAATATTGGATCAGAATTAAGTCAAGAAAAACAAGAGCAATACATTGCATTCCTTAAAGAATATGAAGATGTCTTTGCTTGGACATATGAAGATATGCCAGGTCTAGACCCTTCTGTCATCATGCATCACCTAGTAGTCCATCCGGATGCTAAACCCGTTAAACAAAAACTTAGAAAAATGCATCCCAAAGTGGCCCTGCTAGTCAAAGGGGAGTTAGAAAAACTCTTGAATGTTGTTTTTATACAAGCTATTGATTATGCTGAATGGATCTCAAATATAGTTCCAGTCACCAAGAAAGAAGCTACCAAAGTAAAGGTTTGCACAGATTTTAGATATATTAACGTTGCATGCCCTAAAGATGATTTTCCTCTTCCAAACATGGATCAAATCATTGAATTTACTACCGAGAGTGGGATGATGTCCTTAATGGATGGATTCTCCGGTTATAATCAGATCAGGATAGCTCCTGAAGATCAGGCTAAAACAACCTTTATTACCCCTTGGGGTACCTTTTGTTGGAAAGTGATGCCATTCGACTTAAAGAACGCAGGTGCAACCTATCAACGAGCTATGACTTATATTTTTCATGATATGATGCATGATATCCTACATGATTATGTAGATGATATTATAGCTCGCTCTATTAATGAAGATAATCATTTAGATGATTTGAGAAAAGTTTTTAATCGATTAAGATAATATCTTATTCAATTAAATCCAACCAAATGCATATTCAGAGTTAAGTCCGGTAAACTATTAGGGGTTATAGTTTCTTTACGTGGTATCAAAATTGACCCTCTTAAGATTGCGGCTATCACTGATATGCCCGCACCTACCAATATATCTGAGTTACGGAGTTTACAAGGTAAGCTTCAAGCTATCCGTCACTTCATTGATAAGTTGGCAATCAAAACCAGTCCCTTTCTTAAGCTCCTTAAGAAGGATGTTCCCTTTAATTGGTACGACGAATGTAAAGAAGCTTTTGAACTTCTCAAACAATATCTCCTTAACCCACCTGTGCTTTCACCGCCTAGACCTGATCGCCCATTTCTCTTGTATATTTTAGATTCAGATTCTGCCTTAGGAGCTATGTTAGCTCAGCTTGATGATGAAAAGAGAGAACGTGCTAATTATTATATTCGTCGAACCTTCATTAGTTATGAAACCCGCTACACAACGTTGGAAAAACTATGTCTAGCAGTCGTTTTTGCTACGTAAAAATTACGCCATTATATGCTTAGTCAGAAAACTTATGTCATTGCTAAATATGATCCCTTGAGGTATCTCATGAGTCGACCTTATTTATCGGGTCGCATAGCCAAGTGGGTTCTTGCTCTAAGCGAGTTTGACCTCACATTCATAGTACAAAAGTCTGTTAAGGGTCAAATCATAGCAGATCAATTAGTTGCTACACCCTTAGAGTCTACCCATCCCCTCATCATTGAGTTTCCTGATGAAAGACTTCAATTAGAGGCAGACCATATTGAACAATGGTCCTTATACTTTGATGGAGCCCGATGCATGAGTGGGGCTGGTGTGGGTATTATTTTAATATCCCCGTAAAAACATCTTATTCCTCTGTCCTTCAAATTAACATTTGCTTGCACCAACAATACTGCTGAATATGAAGCTCTAATCCTCGGATTACGAGCTACCTTGGCACTAAAAATTAAACATCTGTTAATTTTTGGTGATTCTCAACTTATCATAAACCAAATTAATGAATTTTATCAGACCAGAGATGATAAACTGCGCCCATATAAAGCCTATGTTTTACAATTAATGTCTCTATTTGATCAAGTTTCCTTGGAAGCTATTCCTCGAACTTGCAACCGTGCAGTTGATGCTATGGCTGTAGTTGCATCTCTCTTGCCCTTGGAGTTCAATGATGAATATGCCACTATCATTATTCATCGACTCCAGGAACCCGCTTCAAATAAGTCATGCTTAGAACCTTTGGATGTGTTTCTAATCAATGAAACTACTCCTGAAACTTGCTATACAGATATATTTGATTTTCTTCAAAATGGGACTTTCCGTGCCAATTCTAATAGAAACCAACGTCGATTATTACATATACGAGCAAGTCGATTTGTAATAATTGGCAATACTTTGTATAGGAGATCTTTTGAAGGTATCCTATTAAGATGTTTGAATTTAGAAGAATCCAAATCAGCCTTGAGTGAAGCCCACGATGGATCTTGTGGAGGACACTTCAGTGGTAGTGTCATTGCTAAAAAGCTCCTTTGGATAGGATACTTTCGGCCTACCATGGAGAATGATGCACATGAGTATGTGCGCCATTGTGACAAGTGCCAGAAGCATGCTGACCTTGTCCATGCACCTGCACAAGAACTGTAGGCTATTTCATCTCCTTGGCCCTTTTCCAAATGGGGCTTAGACATTATTGGCAAAATCAATCCTTTGTCATCTGATGGACACAAATTCATCATAACCGCCATGAGTATTTCATGAAGTGGGTTGAAGCTATGCCTTTAGCTTCTTGCACTGGCACACAAGTCTCTAAATTTATTTTTAATCAAATCATTTGTAGGTTCGGAATTCTGCCAAATCTCATCTCTAATAATGGAACTTGTTTCAAAAATAAAGATGTTAAAAAATTATGCCAAAAATATAAGATTCAACATCGTTGGTCCACTCCCTATTACCCTCAGGGTAATGGTCAAGCAGAAGCATCTAACAAAACCTTAATCAAGATTCTCAAAATATTGGTCAATAAAACTGGTCGTGACTAGCACATTCAGTTATATCCAGCCTTGTGGGCCTATTGAACTAGTGTTCGAACTCCCACTGGAAATTCACCTTTTGTTTTGGTTTATGGTGCTGAAGTCATTTTTCCCTTTGAATTAGAAGTTCCTTCTTTGGCTCTGCTACTTCAAGATACCGAAGTAGGAGATGAATATGGAGTCGCGAGACTCGATCACTGGAACTCCTAGATGAAAAATGCATCAATGCTTTGGAGCATCTCCGTGCCTACCAAAACAAGCTTAAAATATCACATGCTAAAAAAGTTCGTCATTGATCCTTTGAGATCGACGACCTTGTTTTAAAAGAAAAAAAAAAAATACTAATGCAACTAAGGACCTTAAAGGTAAATTTGAGCCCAACTGGCTTGGACCATACATTATCACTGCTAAATTTGAATCGGGAGCATACAAATTATCTACCTTGGATGGTAAAGAACTTAAAGAACCTATGAATATTATGCATCTTAAACGTTACTATGTATAAATTTGGTCATTTCATCCATGTATATATTTGTTTAAAATATTTCAAAATCACTATCTTGTATTTCTTTCAATTTATAAATTCAAAAATACCAAAAACATTTAAAATCATCAAAATATTCAAAACTATTTGTTGTATTTATGGCACTTGTTAAATCTTTCAAAAAAAAAAAAAGGAAAACAAACAAAAATAAAAACAGCGATATTCTTGACTCTTTCGAAACCAAAACAAAATAAAGAAGAAAGAGAGAGTCAACATTCTCAAACTTCTCAAAAAGTATTTATATATATTTCTTCTTACAAATGTTGCAGTTATATGTTTCAAATTATTTTGGATAAATTAGCATTTATTTGGAATCCCTCACTTTCACAAACACAAAATAAATATCTTGATTTTTATCTGGCATGATTACTAATCTCTCTTATATCAAAAGTTCACAAAATTCAATTAAATAAAGTTTGAGCACGAGAGAATTGATCTTGTTATTTACTTAAACCAAGCACATCCTTTCACAATAAAATGATTATATTTGTAATATCCATGCTATGCTACATAGTAGAAGTGGTTTCTTGAGCGAAAAGTTTCCCCTGCTATCCTATCATGCACATGGTCTAGAATATTTGAGAATTGGCAAAAGGACAAGCTCACCCCTACCCAGAATAAAAATCCCTTGCTCTACAGCTAATCCGAGCAAGTATCCCTAGCATAGAAAAAAAGAAGAAGCAAAGTTCAAGAAAAAGAGAAAAAAAAAATGTTATTTTATATCATTACAGCAATGTTCCAAGCATTATCAAGCAAAAATACAAAAGAAAAGAAAAGAAAGCAAAAGCAAAAGCAATAAAATCCCTTTCCCTACCCTTTGAAAAGAAAAGAAGGGTTGATGAGCTTGAATCCCTGGAATTCTCAATTATTCGAAAACCGTGAGGTAAGCCCCATAACAGTGGTTTGTGCCCAACCTGCTTGGCCTTGGGTAACTCCTAGCATGGCGATATGTCTGTCACATTAGCGACCTTCTTTTATACAGACCTATGTTTGCTTATGGATTAGCTAGCTCTTGATAATCCGACTTACATAGTAGTCTAGTATGGTTATATGCATCTACATCATGGTTAATGAACACTTATTTGGTTCATTCAAATCACTTGTATCATATTATCTTGCTCAAAACTGGTAAACGAACATAGCAATTGCACACACATTTTGTATTTGAGAGATTTTGTGTATCATTATGATAAATCAAGATTGGAAATGAACTCACATATGCACATGGGATTCCTTATAAATCTAACTTTTGTCTTTAAGATACTTTGAAATATTTTTGCAAACTGTCTGGAATAATTTCATTTTCTTATTTGAGAATAGTTGTTTAGTATAAAGACAACTACATACATAATTATCAAAATTCAAAATTTCTTTCAAAACCATACAATCAAAACACACACACACACACACACACACACACACACACACACACACACACACACACACACACATATATATATATATATATATATATATATATATATATATTGTCGACTTTTGCGACGATGGTATAGTTCCAAAACCAAAATTGGAATTTTATGCCTAGCGCAAGTCCTCATCTTCATATTTTCTGTTTATTAAAAATCAACCATGCAATAAAACTATCTCTTTTTGGATTTCGCGATGATGGTATAAGTCTATACCTACATATTCTATGCCTAGCGCAAACCATGGTACTAATTTTATTACCCATTCATTTAAAAATCATAAAAAACATATGACTTAAATCATTATGTTACACAATTATGCTTTCAAAAACATGCACATTATCACTATTTCATGTCATTATGTCAACCTGCAAAATTTGCAATGATGGTATAATTCCTAGGGAATTATCCAAAAAATTTATCACACTTAGGAATTTATGCCTAGCAAAAATCATTTTAACATTATTTCATGCATAATATTTTTTTTATGAAAATCTAAAAACAAACCATCATCATCATCATTTGCACCATTGCACCAAAGTCTTAAGACAGTCTCTTAAGCACTCTTTTACTTTTTAGCAATATTTCTATACTGGGATTAGCTTGACGACCGAGTGAGCGGCGACTCCATGAAATGGTCTATAATAGCGACAATGTCCTTTGAAATTATTGTTAAAAGTCTTTATTTTTATCAAATCACCACATCACAAACAACCAATTTGTTACATCAGATTATTTCATTTAAATTTTTCAAGCATGACATTTCAACCATAATATTTCCAAACGACATAATTACATGAATCTTTAAATCAACCACATCAAAAACATTAAAGCATTATACAAACGCATAAGACAAGTCACATGATCAAAAAATATCTCATCTATATATATATCAAATATATGTACATCATCTCAAAAATAGATTGGTATGCCACAATCTACATCTTGGCATACTCAATCCTCTCAAATCATATAATCGATCTGTACAGTGCAGTAGCCTAGCCTCGAGAACCCCTCGAGCTCTCAACCTCATCTCCTCCCCCGCCCTGAGGTGGACAAGGTGGCCCCATCGCAGTATATGTGGTACTGCGAGTCCTAGTCATCGATCGAGATGAAGTCCTCGACGACCCAATCCTGATCGAGTCAGTAATGCCGGCTGGCAGCTGTACCCTCTGACCCTCTAGCACCATCTAGAAGTAGATACCCTGGTAGAACGTAGTCTAAGAAATTGACCACACCAGCTCCTGAGTTCTCACTCCTCCACCCCGTGCTCTGAGGCGTGCAATCTCATCTCTGAGCTGTGTAACCTTAGCTCGATGGCGTGCAACCTCATCCTGCAATGTCTGCACCTGTGCCTAGATACGAACTGTCTCGGCTTGGAGAGTCGCTGTCTCGCTGCTCTCTCTAGTGTCAACACCCTTGCCCTTATCGGGTGATGGTGACCTCTCTCTCTGTGGAGAAGGGGGTCTCTCCTCGCTCTCTCGCTGCTATGGCCTCTCCTGTGTCTGTGGTCTCCTCTACTCTCTCCAACTATGACCCTGTGTCACCTCAATGGTCGCCTGGCGTCGCCTCCCCATCCGATGCACAATTGCATGAATCGAACCCTGAGCCCTCGTCATCCAAGGAGGGCGGATGCCTGTGTACCAGGCATCGTAGCCGTAGGCTACCCCAGCGTCGTCCCCATCCACTGGCTGAATGGGGGCATCATCTGCGTCCTGACTCCAGAATCGCTGCATATCTGGAGCCTCGCTAACTGTAGTGTTATCCCGGACAGTCGAGAAAACTCGTAGTCTCTCGGAGATGGAATCCCCTACGTAGACCGAACTACCTCAAAACTCGGTCATACCGGTGGAGCTCCACCTCTCCCCTCTCCATCCTCGGCCGGCAGACTGCTCCGATGCGAGCCAGCTCCCGTTCGTCCTCGGCCCACCCTGGATGATCTCTCCAAGGCCTCCAAGTGATCTGGTCGAAGACGAGGTCATCTAGTAGTCTCCGGGACATTGGTAGATCTATTCGCCGTTGTGCCCCTCTCTGGAGCCACCAGTAGAAACTCGGGGCCTCTCCCTATAAATCCCTGTCAGTGGGAGCCCTATCGGCCTTCGCACCACAATGTGCTCTCAGCACCAAACCTGTAGTAGCGATGTCATAACCAGACATCGGTCGCCCTTGTACACGACCCCATGCAGGATCCTGTACAACCGGTAGAGTACAAAGCTCCCCCAAGAAAATCTATATTTGTGGTCTCTCATGTCGCAGACCACATCTATCAGTACCCATGGTACCTGCATCTACTCTGGTGGCACAGCAGAAGTCCACCTACCACCCCAGCCAAAAACCGTGTGAGTCTCGATGCCCCAGGCATCTGGCGCAACGACTCGATATTCACTCCGCCCTTCTCCAGGGCGAAGCTCGGATCGCCACACAGTCGCATCATCGCGTGGCCCTGATTTGCCGTGGGAATGATCAGTCGCCCTTGTATGGGGATCCTCAAAATCCTCCATACATCCTCTAGTGTGGGAGTCATCTCCCCTGTCGGTAACCGAAAATAGAAAGAACCCGGATACCACCTCTCTGCTAGGGCTATCAATAGCACCATGTCTGTAGAAACTTGTGGCATGTCTGCCACGTGCTGCAAGCCGACGTGTGCCAGCTAATCTTGCTCTACCTAAGACAGGGCGGCCAAGTCATCCCTCAACCCGTCATATTTCCATTCTCTGCTCTTCAGTAATCCTCTCTGCAACATAAACAAAATCAACAATAAAAATCATTACTAAATCATTAATTAAAAATTCAAGTTAAAATAAGTTCAATTTCATAAATGATGATATCGTCCACAATTGGACGATATCGTCCCAAATTTGAGCAAATTCGTCTCCGATTTCGCCAGCCGAAATCGTCCCGTTTTTGATGAAATCGTTCCCATTTCATCGATTTCGCCTCTGGATGAAATCGACGTTATCGAGACGATTTCGGCGAAATCAAGACGATTTCGTCTCGACGACGTCGACGGCCCAAAAACGGCCGCGATGCTCAAAAATCAAGCAAATCTAATCTAACAAGCATTAAATTCTACAGTAAAGAATTCTAAACTAAGTTTAGACCCTTACCCGTAGCCCGCACTGAACCTCTGTCGATCTATGCGCTGTCTCGACCATTTTTGTCTTCAGAGCTCTAAAAACTAGATGAATAGTAATAATGAATTAGGGTTTTACCCTATTTTTCTTAATTTTATTCAAAACACAATTAAAAACATTTTAAAATTTTGCTTTTCCATGTTTTTACCTCAAACGTTCGATTTGGGTAAAAACATGGAGGGGGCACCATAGTAAGTTGTCGTACGATTCGACCAAGAATCGTCGCCTAAAAATGGGAATAATTTTTGCTTTCTCGTAGATCGATAAGAACTCATCTTTAACGCATTTTCTTCGAAAAATTCGCTAAAGAGGGGGCAAAATGTAGCACCCTAAAATTGACGCAGTAAAACCTTAATAATTACAATTACTCTAGTAAATATTCAAATTCAAATTTCAACCTCCAAAATCGCTCCCAAACCGCCGTTTAACCCGTTTCCTCCTTTTCCGCACCATTTTTAGATTTTGTTTTGACCGTTTGACGATATCGTCGCCGATCAGACGATATCGCCTCAGATCGGACGATTTCGTCTGGACTAGGACGTCCAGATGATCTTGTCCCAAAACCGATTTTTCTCAATTAGCTTCTGTTCCAACGACGTCTCTAATTCGGGCGAGAAGCGTGTCACGCACCGTTAGAGACCCTCCCCGTTGGAGATCTCCCAAATTGGGATGATCTCCAACCTCCTAACCTCCCTCCTAAGCCTATTTAAACTTAGGCCCTCCCCTTAACCTACCCTGGCTGAACTTTCCTGTAAATCGACTTTACACACATTAAAACATTCTAAATTACCATATGCACTTGTCCTATCCAAATTTTGTTGCAGGAACCTTAGTATTTTTCAGTCGAAGCAAGCTCAGTTCGTCGTGGACGATCCTGTTCAATTCGAGACGATTTCGTATCAATCCGGGACGATTTCGACTGCAGTATGCATTGGGGGCAATCAGTGCCCAGAGTTTGCATTTTTCTCTTTTCAGCTCCTATTCTATTATGCATTTAGTTAGTTTATTTATTATTTTCTGCTATTCTGCATCTTGGAGTTCACCCATGTAGTTTAATTGCATAATGAAATCATGATTAACTATTAAAACATCGTAATTTACTTGCATTTCTATTCAAGATTATCTGTTAACATTTTTATTGCCATTTTACATCTTTATCCTCTATTAGCATTCTTTGTATTTTTTGTATTTTGTGTCTATTTCTCTGTTTGCAGGTCTTTGACAAATTCGTCTAACGAATTCATCAGATCTCAAACGATCCTGCAGGTCGGAGACGATTCTGTCAAATTCCAGACGATCTGGACTGCTTCAAAAATTAGAATCTCCATCAGACATCCGGATTAGGTATGGCTCTGTAATTTAGCTTTTTCCCTCTATTTTTTGATTAAAATCTGTTTTCTGTATTTCATTTAGCCTACATTTTCATAATAAGTACAACTTAGATTCATTTGGCCAAACCTAGGACTCGAATGTTTAAAGATAAAATTGAACACATTAAACACATTCCCAACCTAGGCGTGGAAACTACCATTCAAATGTTTCCTGGTGAACCCACCATCCGTCAAAAAATCACCATAATACACCTCCCCGAGAGGCGGGACCTTCGCAAGGCCTCTCAGTCCGAGGTACCGCGCCATCCTTTTCACATCCCCCTTCTGGGCACGGATCCTATAGCCTGAAGGTAAGGGTGTGAAAATTTTGGAGTGATACACTAACCTATCCTCTTTTGGGTAGGAAAAGCCAAACCCCTAACCACTGCTCTGTCTAACCTATCCTCTTTTGGGTAGGAGAAGCCAAACCCCTAACCACTGCTCTATCCTAGACAGATCCAGTACGGTGTCGCATAGGGATTAATGTTTATATATATATAGTTAGTGAAAATGGACTTTGATCTTATTAAATAAAAAAAAGTACATCATTCACAAAAAAATAAAAATAAAAAATACTCCTTTGACAACTTAACTACTACTTATGCCCTTCTTTTTTTTGTTGATATAATTTTATAATTATCCTTAGTTGATAGGCTTATGATTTCTTAATATTTACATTATAGATATAAAGATAAAATAAAAGTAGTTGACTCTTCACATATAATATAATATAATATAATATATTATATTATATATATATATATATATATATATATATATATATATATATATATATATATATATATATATATATATATATATATATAATTGAAAAAGTTTCACCCTTATTATCTCGCGATCAACAAAGTAGTGTTATAAAATCTTATACATAAATCATTTAATAAAATTATACATTGTCCCATAGCTACACCTTAGTGATACCAAGACCCCTGACCCTCTAACCTATCCTCTTTTGGGTAGGAGAAGCCAAACCCCTAACCACTGCTCTGCATACGGTGTCACATATGGATTAATGTTTATATATATATAGTTAGTGAAAATGGATTTTGATCTTATTAAATAAAAAAAGTACATCATTAAAAAAAAAAATGTACTCCTTTGACAATTTAACTACTACTTCTGCCCTTCTTTTTTTTGTTGATATAATTTTATAATTATCCTTAGTTGACAGGCTTATGATTTCTTAATATTTACATTATAAATATAAAGACAAAATAAAAGTAGTTGACTCTTCACATATATTATATTATATTATATTATATTATATATATATATATATATAATTGACAAAGTTTCACCCTTATTATCTCGTGATCAACAAAGTAGTGTTATAAAATCTTATACATAAATCATTTAACAATTTTTATACATTGTCCCATAGCTACACCTTAGTGATATGTTGTTGGACTGTTATCTGAACTACTGCTAGTGGTATATCATTGAATTGTTGTCTAGGCAACCCCTCATAGTATATACCTTAGTGATATGTTGTTGGACTGTTATCTAAACTAGTGCTAGTGGTATATCATTGAATTGTTGTCTAAGCTACCCCTCATAGTATATCATTGGATTGTTGTCTAAGCTACCCCTAGTGGTACATATTTGGACTGTTATCAAGCTATCCAAGTTCAAATCATGGGGAGGAAGGCGCCCATTATCTTTGTTAGAGTAAGCGAACAATTTCTATTAATCAGAATCTGTATAAATAATACATGGAGAGCTCAGAATAGCTCGTAACTATAGGATCTAATTAACAGCTTAGGTCTAAATGAAATAAACCAAATATTATGTACGCTATCAATAGCGCAACTAACCTAACAACATAATTCTAACATAAATAAAGGAATAACATAGAATTACTATAGTAACTCTAACATCCCCCCTTATTACATTATTTATGTAATATAAGAACTACTAGTTGTACTAACATCCCCCCTGATTACATCATTTTGCAATACAAAGAGAGCTACGAAACAATTCAAATTTGACACGTGCAAGTGCCTTAGTGAAAATGTCACGCAACTTGAGCATCGGTGGGAATGTCTTTGAAGCTGAATTCGGTGCCTCGAAACTTCATCTCGAATGAAATGACATTGTGTGTCAATGTGTTTTGTTCTTTCATGATGGACTGGATTCTTGACTAGGTTCAGAACACCCTGATTGTCGCAAAACAAGTGTATTGGAGATTTGGATGGATGACCCATACTTGTCAGAATGCGACGCAACCATATCACTTCGCACACAGCTTCACGTGCGGCGCGATACTCTGCCTCTGTTGATGAAATAGCAACCACCTGTTGCTTCTTGTTGTGCCAAGAGACAGGACCGGATCCTAGATGAAAAATATATCCTGAAGTTGATTTGCGATCATCAAATGATCCGGCATAGTCGGAGTCCGTGTATCCTTGCAAGAAGAATTTGTTGTTCCTCTTGTATTCTAGGCCATATTCCATTGTGCCACGGACATAGTGAAGAACACGTTTTGTTGCTTTCCAATGAGTGGTCTTAGGCTCCTGCATGAACCTCGAAAGATAGTTGACAGCAAATACGAGATCTGGCCTAGTATTGGTCAGATATATGAGACTCCCAATCAACTGTCGATAGAGAGTACCATCTACATGAGGTGAATCATCATATCGCGATAAGCGAAGTCCTGTCTCCATCGGAGTTGCCATTGGCTTGCAATCGAGTCATGCGATATTTTTCCAACAATGTCTTGGCATATTTTTTCTGAGACACTTTGATGGAGTGCTCCTTCTGGCTAAATTCCAAACCAAGACGATAATGGAGAAGTCCAAGATCTGACATCTCAAAATATTGACACAAGTCTCTTTTGACAGTAGAGATCATAGTTTTTGAACTCCCTGTAATGAACAGATCATCAACATAGAGTACAAGCAACACTATCTCGGAACCCTGTTTCTTGAAATAGAGGTTTGCATCCGACGGACATCTCTTAAAACCATGCTTGCAGGAGGTGATTGTCCATTTTTATATACCAAGCTCGAGGAGCTTGTTTCAGGCCATATAAGGATTTGACCAATTTGCAAACTTTCTGTTGTTGGCCTTCCACTGCAAATCCTTATGGCTGAGTCATATAGACTTCTTCTTGGAGATCACCATTCAGAAAGGCACTTTTGACATCCATCTGATGAACTTTCCACCCAAAGCTTGTCTGCCATAGCACAAATAACTCGAATTGTTGTCATCCGAGCGGTAGGTGCAAAAGTTTCCTCGTAGTCAATGCCTTCCTTTTGAGCATAGCCCTTTGCAACAAGACGGGCCTTATGCTTATCAATTGTCCCATCTGCTTTGTACTTGACTTTATACACCCATTTGCAGCCAATGGGCTTCTTTTCGTGCGGCAGATCGACAAGCTTCCATGTTTTGTTTTTCATCAAAGACTTATACTCTGCATCCATAGCAGCCTTCCACTGAGGCTCACCGAGAGCAACTTGTACTGATGCAGGTTCAAGATCGTCTATGGAAGACATAAACACCTTATCACTATCAATATCCATATCTTTTGTATCTCTCGTCGGATCTACAGAAAGTTCTTCAAAAGATTGACACAGATCATCAACCCCGGTATTCTCTATTGCAGCTTTCTCCTATCGAGCCATGTCTGCGAGTACGAGGCCTATCCAAAGTCAAATCTGGTGGAGTAGATAGCTTAGAGTCTTTGATTGTATTTGTATACCACTTTGGATTCTTCTTCTTAGGTGTTGAAGAAGATCCGGAAGAACCTCCAACCTTTGATGAAGGATATTTAACAACTTGAGTTTCCACAAGGTCTAGGTATACATCTGATGTGTTTCTTGATGTGAAAGCCTCATCAAAAACAACATCTCTACTTATGTGAATCTTCTTGGTCAAGGGATCAATCAAACGATAACCCTTAGAGTGCTCATCATACCCAAGAAGAATACACTTCAATGTCTTCTCATCTAGCTTCTTCCTTTTCTCTTTTGGTATGTGCATGAAAGCTTTACATCCAAAAATGCGTAGATGAGAAATGGAGGGTTTCCTACCACTCCATGCTTCCTGTGGAGTCATTCCTTGTAGGGCCTTTGTGGGTGCCCTATTCAACAGATATATTGTTGTGGTGACAACTTTTGCCCAATATAGTTGCTCAAGTCTAGCTCCTGTGAGCATGCAACGAACCATTTCCATGATGGAACGATTCCTCCTTTCAGCAACTCCATTTTTTTGAGGAGTATAAGCAGTAGTTAACTGTCTTGTGATCCCATTTTCTTTCAAGAATGTAGAAAATTCTTTAGAGGTGAACTCCCCCCCTCGATCTGAGCGGAGGGTCTTTATAGAAGTCCCTGACTCCTTCTCAACAGATTTCTTGAATTGCTGAAAGAAGCCAAATGCTTCAGATTTCAGTTGAAGAAAGAATACCCACATCTTTCGTGAGTAATCATCCACAAATAACTGAAAATACCTCTTACCCCCACAACTGTTGGGAGTGAAGGGACCGCACAGATCGGTATGAACCAACTCCAGAGGTTTCTTTGCTCTTGTAGAGCTCTTTTCAAAAGGCACTCTATGTTGCTTTCATGCCAAGCGATAGAGCAAAGCTGGTAAAGTGGTAGAAAGGGAAGGAAGACCCTTTACCATCTCATACTTACTTAGCTCAAGTAAGTAACCAGAACTCAAATGTCCATATCTCTTGTGCCATAGGGAAGTTGCCTCCTTTGTAGAGACTGTCATGGCAACATGTGGAGTAGAGATAGTATCTAAGGCAAATAAGCCATGCTTATATGAAGCGGTTGCAATGTTCTTACCCCTCCTGGTAATAGAACAACACTTCTTGCCTCCCTCAACACTAAAGTTCACAACCATATCTTTGTCCAGAATTTGTGTGAGTGACAACAAATTGTTTGCCAATCCTGGAACATAGAGAACTTTATCAATCTGACACTTGCCATCAGGAAGAGTGGCTGAAACAGTGCCTTCTCCCTGAACCTTGTAGGTTTTATCATCAACAATAGTGACAGGTTTGCCCTCTTTGGCCTCAAAAGACTCAAACCATGATTTGTCACCAGTCATGTGCTTACTGGCTCCAGAATCAACATACCATATAGGATCCGTCTGCTTGGACACTGTGGTAGTCATGAGAACTTTGTGGGCTCTCTCAGAATCCGTGTCAGATTCTTCAACAACAACATTCACTTGTTGTTTGTTCTTTTGTGGTTTGTTTCGGCCTTTCTATTTTGATTGCTTATTCTTATGCCAACATCTGTTTGTATCATGACCTTCTTTGTCACAGATCTTGCAATATCTCTTTTTTTGTTGAGGTTGTTGAGTTTGTTTCCCTTTTGAATCCTTTTGTGAATTCCCTCCCTTCTGAAAATTACCCTTCTTCTGGTTCTGCCCTTTCCTGTTGATGTAGAGAGCAGTGTTAGAAGAATCATCTCGTTGTAGTTGGCGTGCCTCCTCCTCTTGAAGCATATTAACCAATTCTACAAAAGTAACTTTCCGTTGTGATACATGAAGGGAAGTGATCAACACCCGATAAGAATCAGGTAAAGCTCTCAATACAACTGAAGTAAGGAGCTTGTCTTCAACTGGTTCTCCCAAAGAATTCAACTTTGCTTTCAATTCAGAAACTCTGCAAAGAAAGAATTCAACTGTCTCACCCTACTTCATGCTTAGATTGTGTAATTGAGATTGAAGAAATAGAATGGTGGAATCATTCTTTCCCTCATATATAGTATTAAGGGCATCCCATGCCGCTTTACTAGTTGCACAGTTCGACAATATGGGGTTGGACTTCATCGGACACGACAAGCAAGATGAGCACTTTTGCTTTGTTGTCTAGCTTATCAAAGTCTCTTTGAGCAGTAGATGGAGTCTGTAGCACCGACGATGAGTGAAGGTCCGGTTGTTGCTCCGGATACAACATCCCATAAGTCATCCATTGCTAGGATGGCCTTCATCTTATTTTTCCATGGTGTGTAATTAGGACCTTTCAACAAGCGATGAGAATCGGTCATTAGTTTTGCAGACATGATGAAGGTTCCTTATAACACCAATTGGTCCCCCTTTCGATATACCTTTTGCTAGGCCGTTATACCGTACAAAATACCCGCCCTTACGTGAGGGAAACTATAGGTATTTAGAAAGATCAACAAAAATCACCCGCCCTTACGTGAGGGAAACTATAGGTGAGTTTTAGAGATCATACGATACGTGGTACATAAGCGATGCTGAAAGGGAATAGTCTTGTTGATGGCACCTACCATAGAAAGTCTGCAATCCGCATGCGTGGGGCGTAACTTCCCCTAAACACTTTGGATTTCAGAACTCTCGTCGGGATTTACGCCTAAACACAAGAACTATTAGGGTAATGGATGGAGTAAAAAAAATGCAAAATGGCAAACTTATCTCTCCCCGACGATTTATAGAGAACAAGCTCAGACGTCGTTGTAGCAGCTATATTAGGCGGCGGATACAATAGCGCAATCACGACAGCTTTACCTGTAAGTGCTGGCCAGAGGTATCACAAATACCGAACGCTTGCAGTGCAATAAATTGCACGGATGGGTTTTAATTATTCGGGGACTTAGGGAGTGAATTTGATTTTAATTTTTAATGTTATAGTGCAAAAAACAAATATGCAACATACAACAAAAAAAATGCCCACAGGAATAACCCACTAGGTGTCGGGCGCAGCCGAAAATGCACCTTTACAATAATGCCAAAATTGCTTTTCAGAAAATTACTCACTTTCCCCCTTTGATTTTTGAAAAAAAAATACCCCCTTCTTTTTATCTTAAAAAAAAAATTTCCCCACAAATGATTTTGAAAATTATTTTATAACCTTAAAGTTAAAAAAAAATATTAATTTTAATTTATATAGTTTTTAAAAAACCTTTAAAGAAAGAAATTAAAATCAAATTAAAAAATTTAATTTTAATTTATAAAGGTTAAACTATAGAAAATAAATTAAAATTAAAAATTAAAGTTTAACTTTAGGAAAAATAATTAAAAAAAAATGTGGAAATTTTTTTTTTTTACCTTTGTTGAAGGGGGGTCGGCGGGATTGGAACCCGCGACCTGCAGGCTCCCAGAGCCTTACCGCACAGTCCACCACCAGGTGGACTAGCGGGCTGATCCGAGAGGATCAGGGACCTCCTCGTATTTGAGGAGGTCCCGACGACCCTGTCTGCTCTGAGCGTGCCTCCTCCTCTCCTTGTCTGGCAGCGGCAGGTGGCCGCGGCTGTGGCTGTGGCTGCCTCCTCTGCAGACAGCGGCAGGTGGCCGTGGCTGTGGCTGTGGCCTCCGCTGTTGCAGCGGCGACTGTCACCACCTGGTCGCGCGTGCAGCGCGCGACCTCGATTGTCGCGCCTGCAGCGCGACCTCGGGAAGGGGAGGGGGCCAACGTGAACGCGTGGAAGAGGGAGGGGGCTCCCCACGTCGCGTGGAAGCGCGACGTGTGGAGGAGAGGAGGGGAGGGGGGCCCGTTGCGTGGAAGCGTGACGCTCCCAACGTCGCGCGGATGCGCGACGTGTGGAGGGAGGGGGGGCCTCCCACAGTCGCGTCTGCGCGACTGGATTGGGGGGGAGGGGGGGCCTCCCAACCGTCGCGTCTGCGCGACGTGTTGGGGGGGTGTAGCCTCCCAACGTCGCGCGTGGATGCGCGACGTGTTGAGGGGGAGGATTGTCCTCCCAACGTCGCGCGTCTGCGCGCGACGTAATTTTTTTTTTTTTTAAATGCCGCGGAACGTCGCGCGATTGCGCGCGACGTTTTTCGCTTCTTTTTTTTTTTTTTTTTGAATGCGGCAATGGTGGGCGGGAGGGGAGGGCACTGTGCACAGAAAAATGCACTACGCACAGGAAAAAAAATACTGTGCGTGAAAGTGCAAAATTTAAAAAAAAAAAAAATTAAAGACTATGGATACGATCTTTGCAAGAAAAACGCACAGCAGACTATGTGCAAAAAAAAAAATTCCAGCCAACTCTTCCACTATTTTTTTCTTCAGCCCAACTCTGCAAATAATTTGCTGCCTCCTTTCTCTTCTCACGCTTCGCTCTGATGCCATGTTAGAGTAAGCGAACAATTTCTATTAATCAGAATCTGTATAAATAATACATGGAGAGCTCAGAATAGCTCGTAACTATAGGATCTAATTAACAGCTTAGGTCTAAATGAAATAAACCAAATATTATGTACGCTATCAATAGCGCAACTAACCTAACAACATAATTCTAACATAAATAAAGGAATAACATAGAATTACTATAGTAACTCTAACATATGCCCTCGACGATTGTGGGCCCAAGTTGTGCTACTCAATCTACTTTGCCTTAAAAAAAATTAAATTTGAACATTGATCTCCTCTAAATAAAAAAATTAAACTTTGATTCAATTATTCTAATAAAATAACTTTGACTTTTTCATGTCTAAACTAATTATTATTAATTTTTTATTACATAAGAGAATCGGTAAATTTTTATTACATAATTTTCCTTCAATTTCTATTATAAAACCTGGGTTTAAATCTTTAAAGCTACCATTATAACCTTTACTTCACTTTCCTTCATTTTTTACTACTACCAAACCTGGGTTTAAATCATTGGATATCCCATTATAATCCCTACCTCGCCTTGTTATTAGCAACCCAATGGAGACCACCTGTGGCTCGGGATTGAAACTGTCCTTAGCCTGACGTGAAGTCATGAGAGTCTACTACCTTTGCCCGCATAGAGGCTTATCGAACCTAGGTCTCCTCTTGGTAAGCGCCAAAACTTACCAATTCACCCAACCTTTAAGGATATGTCTAAACTAATTATTTCATAGCACTCAAAATTAACCCTTTTCCAAACTGCGGCATGAGCCAGTGTGTGAGGAGGTGGATATGCGTGAGGAGGTGGATATGCGTATGGTTGTGTTTGATAAGTTCAACTCTCATCTTTATGAGATGTCATGGTGGAAAAAGGATACTCAACCCTATACTATGTTCAATCTGACTATTGATAAGCTCAACTCGGCATGAGCCAGTGTGTGAGGAGGTGGATATGCGTATGCTTGTGTTTGATAAGTTCAACTCTCATCTTTATGAGATGTCATGGTGGAAAAAGGATACTCAACCCTATACTATGTTCAATCTGACTATTGATAGGCTCAACTCTCAACCTTACGAGAGGTCATGATGGAATAAGGATACTCAACCTTATACTATGTTTGATCTCCATTGATAAACTCAACTCACTTAACCTTATACTATGTTTGATCTCTATTGATAAACTCAACTCTCACCGTTATAAAAGTAAAAGGTAAAATAAAAATCAACCTTAAATAATAAAATGTTTTCACACTAACCACATTTAAAAAAAAAAAACACATTAAATCGTTTTACTGTCATCCGCTGTGCAAAACCTGTTCATTTTAATGCACGCTGGCCAAAAGTATAAATTTATTTATTTTCATGTCATGTACGGACATGAACCTGAGACTAGAAAATTGAAAACCTTAATCTTCCTAATTTTAAACATATAAATTTATTTAATAAATAAAATATTTTTTTTTCAAATCATCGCCGAAATCTGGAAAGAGAAGCTGATTTCTTAAAATTATGATATTCGTTATTTTCAAATCAATAATAGAGATCAAATTCATTCCTCTCTGTGTTTTATTCCGGTGGAAACCTTAGCAAGCAATTATTATTGTGAAAGATAATGAATTACAAGGATTTCTTGGGAGAAGGGTAACTGGAATTGAAGAGGGAATCCAGCATCTTCAAAGAAACGCAGGGTTGATTTACAGGTACCTGTTCACATTCATATCACACACTTAACTTTCTATCGCATTCTACTCGTAAATGAAAATAAGTTAAGTTAATTGATTATTGCAACTTACAAAATGCCCTGCTCCCAGCACCCAAAAGAATTGCAGGTTTTCGTATGATTTTACAAATCCCTTTGTTGTTTCTGATCCATTACAGTAGAGCGGACTTCGAGTTTTGTTGTTGAAACCCTGTAAGCCACTCCACCTGAGACATTATTTTTGTGAGAGAATGTCAAAATAAAACATTGAATTTTTGTTTATTTTAAGTTTGACACTTACTTTAATTGTTGAACCCATCTCTCGGTTCCAATTGTTGCGCATATTAAGTCCACCTGCAAATTTGATTTGGGATTGTCACCGTAATGCTCTAATGCATAACAGGGGAGCCAACCCTATAAACTAAGATGCAGTATATTTACCTGGCCGTTGTAAATTGTCACCTTTTCACCCCGGGATAATAGTTCATCCACCTGCAGTTACCAGGAGAAATTTCTCAATACAGTTTAAAGTTTGGCCCTTATTATGAATATGTCAATGGTGTTGCAGCTGTTGTTCATCCTTGGCAACTAGTTTGATGATTACAAGAATATCCAATCTGGAGGTTTTATCCTACTAGGTTTCTCTGAGAGTATCAATCAGTTAAGCGAGATAGAAAAGGCTAAATGCTATTTTATTGCATTCGGTATGCTAAATTTTGAACATGCTTTGCTTGATTTAATGTCCTGTATTCTTGCACAAGAGAATGAATTGAACCGTCAATGCCACTGCAATTCCCTGCGGTCTATAGCTGTTGAGATGCATCACAATTGCACAGACAGGCACAAGAAAATATAGTTTTTGTGAGCAGTTTAATTTGCATGGAGTTAAATCAGTCCATAAACTAAGCAGGCCTTCGGATAGTACCCTGTGAGGAATCTGTGTCCACAGCCACCAAGAGAGGTTGGCTAGGCTTACAATATTTTCTCCTTAACATGTTGGCTTAGGCTTACAATAATGTTCACTTAGCATGTAGTTTTAAAAACATAAATTATAGGTGGTCTACTTTGGATATGATTTAACATATAGTCAATGCAAAAGTTACCTCAGTCACTGCTGCCTTCATAAAGTCCCCCTGTAATGCTTCGAAGACATAATCTGATTGTCCATCCCATCTGCAAGATAGTTCCAGTATCAATGTTAGTTGTAACAGGATATTATGGTAACTGTGTGTAAATAGAGAATGCTTTTTTAAAGTAGAAGCTATTTCATTCCAATAGTTGTAAGAAGCTTGTCAAGGAACAGAACATCTAATTTGTGAAAAGATCCCCTGGAAAGAGAGGAGAGATTTGAAAAGGAGGAATAGCTCTGGGAAAGAGGAATTTGTAGTGATGCAGGAGCATCATGGGATAGTATTGAATTTAATGCTCACGATAGCTATGTATTTAATGTTTCGGGTCATATAGGTGGCACATTAAATAAAGGTGGTTAGATAGTGTCAATGGTATCAGCTAGCGGTTTTAGTTAATGGTTTTCTAGCATGTGGTTTTAGAGTTGTGGTTTTGGAATATGATTTCCTCTATAAAAGAGAAGTTGGGGTACTTGCGAGGATATGCAGGTTTTGAAAGTTTTAGATTGTATTCTTGGGGATGTATGGCATAAATATTATAAAAAAAAAATATTGTTGAATGTAAATCTGCCTCACTTTATCTTGTGTTGAAAATGGTTACCTTTAGGGATGTACAAGGTATGACATTACTCCAAACAATTGGCCGGGAACATAAAGTTTCACATGGCGTCTTTAGTTGACACATTAGTTAATGGTTTTGGCTGTATGTTATAGAATAATCCTTACCACTATGCAAGATCCTTGCCGCTTCAGAAGTCATATGACTCAAAAGTGACAAAAACTTAACAACTTTAAGAGTCCAGATTGATGAAACCCAAAAATATCTAATATATTCAAAATGAGACCCCAAAATAAACAAGGTGTACAGGAAACCATAGATCATAAGATTATCATTTAGACATCAAAAGAGATGAATGCCGTGTTTTGTTGGCATTTTTGCCACATTAAATTTTGACAAAATTTTGCCTAAGTGTGAAACGCACTTCGCCAGCGAAATCATCTTCTTGGAGTTCGCCAGCGAAATCCCTTTGGAGCTTTAAATCAGCGAAACACATGCAAAAGTGTTGGCATTTTCACGGGCCCTAAAAGAGGATGATAAATTGGATGAAATGATCTTTAGATATTTCATTGTTGTAGATATTTTCGTAAGCTTTCCGGCGATATATTACAATAGGCGATCGGGTCAACGGATCAAAAGTTATGGCCCCGGGAAGCTGTACCACCAAAGTCCATTTCGGGCCAAGTAAGGGAGAAATGACCTTTGACTTTTCAACGGTCATTTCGCTCCAGTTTTCAAGAGCAAGTCCATTTCGGGCAAAGTAAGGGAGAAATGACCTTTGACTTTTCAACGGTCATTTTGCTCTAGTTTTCAAGAGCAAGGCCATTTCGGGCCAAGTAAGGGAGAAATGACCTTTGACTTTTCAACGGTCATTTCGCTCCAATTTTCAAGAGCAAGTCCATTTCGGGCCAAGTAAGGGAGAAATGACCTTTGACTTTTCAACGGTCATTTCGCTCCAGTTTTCAAGAGCAAGGCCATTTCGGGCTAAGTAAGGGAGAAATGACCTTTGACTTTTCAACGTCAACGCATCTCCCAAGGGCAGCAAGGTGTTTCGCTCCAATTTTCAAGCGCAAGCCCATTTCGGGCCTAGTAAGGGAGAAATGACCTTTGACTTCTCAAAGGCATCGGCTTTCAAGAAGAAATGCTAATTCTCAGGCGTTTCGCTCCAGTTTTCCATCGCAAGGCAGTTTTGGGCATAGTGAGAGAGAAAGCGCCTTTGACTTTTCTCATGCTGGCGCCACTCCCAAGACAGCAAACATTTTCACCTTAGTCTTTGAGCGCAAGCCCATTTCGGGCCAGAAAACAACAAAACCAAGTGGGGCCTGCATCCGTGAAGCGCCAGTCTAACTCTTCTGCCTCAGCCGGAATTCCTCATAAGCACTTCTCAACAACACAAGGCGCATCCTTATCCATTTAAGCTTCCAAATTTGATGTTCTTGGATTTCAAAATCCAATGTTTCGTTGAGGTGGTTCCGGCAAGCAAGGAGACGGCGCCAGCAAGCTAACTGTTTAATAAGTGCTTATTTTTCAAATCCTATCTTTCCTGCCACCGCGATGTTTTGTGGGTGTGCATTTATGTTTCAAGCGGCAGAATTCTCTATAAAAGCCGGCAATTCTAATGTAATAGGATGGACGTTTTGCTAGAGGCTTGTTGTAACTTGAATTCTGCTATCAATACAGATAATGTTTGGCTCTAACTCTGGACTTCTTTTTATGTGTATGTCTTCTATTTCTTATTTTCTATTAAATTCTCCGCTCTGTATGTGGGTTATTATTCTATGTCTGGATTTGACTCCCGATAGAGGGTGAACGCTGGAATAGTTCTGGAGATTACACATGTTAGATGCCTGGTTTTAATTTCTGTTAGTTTTCTGTGTTGAGTGCTATTTGATTCGACGTACAATTAAGTTATCGTGTTGCTTGTCCATCACCCCTGTTCTATTTGGCCTGTGGCCATATTTCCCATCCCTTTCAGTCATTTCCATTTCTTTCCTGTTCTCTAATCTCAATCCCCCTAGTTAGAATAGCAAGGGAACCAGCCCATCTCTGGAGATTGGCACGGGAGGCATTTCTTCCTCTCGGCCTTTCAATGTTGGCCGGGTCTAGGGCGCATGAATGAGACATTTCATACCTAAGGCGGATTCTTGACCAACAGTTTCTGGCACGCCCGGTGGGACGAACAATCTCCATGTTTTAAGGGAGCCCGAGTTTGGTGAATCTCTGGCTTGACTTTATCTGGAAAAATCACCTGGCGACTCTGTTGAGCTGAAGATCCAGATTTCTTGATCGTAGATGCCTTTTATGCTGAAAGAAGACACCCCGGAGGAATCAAGGTTTGGTGAGCAGCCTTGACCTCACAAGCGGAGAAAAGAATGTTCACCTGGCGACTCCGACTTAGTGGCAAGGACCGTGATCTCTACAGACCACTGCTATAATGGCAAAGGTATGCTATCCCAGTTGGGATGATCCTGGCCCTCTGAATCTCCAAAGTTGGCATGAGATTCCCAAAAGTGCCCTGAAGACCCTAACAAAATACAATGGCACTGAGGGAATGGCCCGAGAGCACCTTGAAGATGTTGTTGCTCTAGCGACCCTCCATGGCATAACCCACGAAGATGTCATGATCAGACTTCTGGTCCTGTCTTTGGAAGGAAGGGCGCTGCAGTGGTACAAAATACTCGGGCGTAAGAGCATCTGCTCATGGGCGGACCTAGCGGGAGCACTAGTCGACACATTTGATGGCTCTCAGGATCCCTTTCAACTCTTGATGCACCTCTCCACCATCACGAGAGCACCTCTAGAGAGCATCACAGACTTCAATGTTCGATTTTGGAGGAGTTGGAGGAGAATTCCAGAGGAGATCCGACCGACACCCGCCCAGGCCCACCTCTACTATGTTCGGGCTTTCCACCCGGATATAAGCCTCCTCCTACTGCAATCTGGGGAACAGAGATTCCCTCAAGTCTTTCAGGAGGCAATACAAGCGGAGCGGCTCCTGCTCCAAGCAGGAAAGTTGCAGTGGAGAGAACCCGCTTCCCCATCACTTCTTCCGGCGGTTGCTACCCCCGTCCATCTCGCACAGTATCCACCATCACGGTCATCACAAATTGTGCAAAATCTCGGAATACAGCTGTTCAGAGCGCAAGAGGTGGATATCTCCCAGCACCGACAGAAGGAGTATGCAGGCATTATCCCAGTAATGAACAATATGGTAGCTTGCAACTTTTTTCCGGAGAAGGACCGGGAGGAAGAGAAGGGTCTAACGACAAGCTTTGAGAGCAAAGAGGGCACAATTTTGCACCCTTTTTGTATCCCTGAGCATAGCACACAAGTACTCGGCCGAGACTCAATAAGCATACCTCCTCAGGAGGCTGGTCCTGGGGAGATCCTGACAGTAGGGCTATCGTCGGAAAAATCCTGCTGTCACATCAAGGAGTCAGAGGAGCACGTACCCAAGATCCCGCAGCCAGTGGACTTTCAAAAGTGGCGATATTGGGGCCAGCCATCACCGCAACCGGTACTCGAAGAAGGCTCCCATGTGGCAAATCTCTTTGCCACATTATTCATTAACTGTATGAGTACTGGCATGCATGATAACCTGCCACGTTGCACCTTGTTCGCAACCTGGAAAACTTTGGGAAGAGGCCAACCGGACTTCAAAGATCAACTCAAGTACAATCAGATCTGGTCCGGACACTGCAGATTCACTGGGTAGGCGCCCAACGCCAATTTTGTGGTGGCGGCATGCCAATCATGTCGCAAACTTTTGTGTAAATAATGTAAATAGGCCGGCTGATAAATAAGGTGGGGAGAGCAAAGTGGTGTGATTTGGCATCATCAGATCTGGCTGACTCAAAGTGGAAGGTACTCTTTTTGTTTATATTTTCTTGTGTCTGCGTTTTGTTGTGACTCTGTTGCCCAATGGATAAAGGCCCTGGGGTCGATTTGCATTCAAACAAGCTAAATACCCCGCGAGCCGCTAGAAATGTTGGCATTTTTTGCCACATTAAATTTTGACAAATTTTTGCCTAAGTGTGAAACGCACTTCGCCAACGAAATCATCTTCTTGGAGTCCAGCAAAATCCCTTTGGAGCTTTAAATCAGCGAAACACATGCAAAAGTGTTGGCATTTTCGCGGGCCCTAAAAGAGGATGATAAATTGGATGAAATGATCTTTAGATATTTCATTGTTGTAGATCTTTTCTTAAGCTTTCCAGCGATATATTACAATAGGCGATCGGGTCAACGGATCAAAAGTTATGGCCCCGGGAAGCTGTACCACCAAAGTCCATTTCGGGCCAAGTAAGGGAGAAATGACCTTTGACTTTTCAACAATCATTTCACTCCAGTTTTCAAGAGCAAGGCCATTTTGGGCCAAGTAAGGGAGAAATGACCTTTGACTTTTCAACGGTCATTTCGCTCCAATTTTCAAGAGCAAGTCCATTTCGGGCCAAGTAAGGGAGAAATGACCTTTGACTTTTCAACGGTCATTTCGCTCCAGTTTTCAAGAGCAAGTCCATTTCGGGCCAAGTAAGGGAGAAATGACCTTTGACTTTTCAACGGTCATTTCGCTCCAGTTTTCAAGAGCAAGTCCATTTCGGGCCAAGTGAGGGAGAAATGACCTTTGACTTTTCAATGGTCATTTCGCTCCAGTTTTCAAGAGCAAGGCCATTTCGGGCCAAGTAAGGGAGAAATGACCTTTGACTTTTCAACGCCAGCGCATCTCCCAAGGGCAGCAAGGTGTTTCGCTCCAATTTTCAAGCGCAAGGCCATTTCGGGCCAAGTAAGGGAGAAATGACCTTTGACTTTTCAAAGCGATCATTTCGCTCCGTTTTCCACCAGCAAGGCCATTTCGGGCTTAGTGAGGGAGAAATGACCTTTGACTTTTCAACGGTCATTTCGCTCCAGTTTTCAAGAGCAAGCCCATTTCGGGCCAGAAAACAGCAAAACCAAGTGGGGCCTGCATCCGTGAAGCGCCAGTCTAACTCTTCTGCCTCAGCCGGAATTCCTCAAAAGCACTTCTCAGCAACACAAGGCGCATCCTTATCCATCTAAGCACAATCGGTCTAAGAAGCTTCCAGATTGGATGTTCCCGGATTTCAGAATCCTATCTTTCGTTGAGGCGGTTCCAACAAGCAAGGAGACGGCGCCAACAAGCTAACCCTATCAGCACATTGAAGGGGTGCAACTGCATTTCAATGAGTCATCCAATTTCAAGCCATGCCTCATTATTGTTTAATGAGTGCTTATTTTTCAAATCCTATCTTTGCTGCCACCACGATGTTTTGTGGGTGTGCATTTATGTTTCAAGCGGCAAAATTCTCTATAAAAATCGGAAATTCTAATGTAATAGGATGGACGTTTTGCTAGAGGCTTGTTGTAACTTGAATTCTGCTATCAATACAGATAATGTTTGGCTCTAACTCTGGACTTCTTTTTATGTGTATGTCTTCTATCTCTTATTTTCTATTAAATTCTCCGCTTTGTATGTGGGTTATTATTCTATGTCTGGATTTGACTCCCGATAGAGGGTGAACGCTGGAATAGTCCTGGAGATTACACATGTTAGATGCCTGGTTTTAATTTCTGTTAGTTTTCTGTGTTGAGTGCTATTTGATTCGACGTACAGTTAAGTTATCGTGTTGCTTGTCCATCACCCCTGTTCTATCTTGGCCTGTGGCCATATTTCCCATTCCTTTCAGTCATTTCCATTTCTTTCCTGTTCTCTAATCTAAATCCCCCAAGTTAGAATAGCAAGGGAACCAGCCCATCTCTAGAGATTGGCACGGGAGGCATTTCTTCCTCTCGGCCTTTCAATGTTGGCCGGGTCTAGGGCGCATGAATGAGACATTTCATACCTAAGGCAGATTCTTGACCAACATGTTCATGTATACATAGGGACATAAACCCATGAATCATCATATTTTGTAATTCATATTTATAAGCAAATTGCTGTTTGGAAGCTGAAGATGATCTCCTAAATAATTTAATATTCAATCTGTAAAAGATCCATTCTTGGAGGTATGCAATTGTTCTGAAAGTAAACGAGACCCAAACTAACTAGAACAAAAAAGAACATGAATGAAAGAGATGAAAGATATGGCATGAGGCTGACTTGGCATGGAATTATGAGTTCTTGAGTCATGTTATTGTGGCTAATTCTTTGTATTGCTACTCTGTGGGTCTGAGGTATTGTTTTCCTTTGAACTGTTTGTTTTGTCAGGAATTGCAAGAAAGGCATGTCCTACAAAATGAGTTGCACCAAACAGCATATATGAGAGATTGATAGTACATCCAAGCTTGCAAATAAGCAACCATGTTTCTAGGAATGGTTACAACCCAGATGTTGGAATCTAGAGAGAAAAATGGAGGGTTGAAAATTTGATTTCCACAAAAAATTGGAACAGTCTAAAGGTAGGTAGAGAACACATTTAGTTGATCAAATGAAGAAGAACAATGCCTAAATGATCAAGGAAAGATGGTGTCATATCTATGCTTATTAAGTGACTAATTGTAAGGGTTCAACCGTAGTTGAGAAAATCGGAATCGGGTAGTAAATCGGCTGGTTTAAGAATCGGCAAAAAAAAAAACGAAGAAAACAAATTTTTTTTTTTGATTTTTTTTCATGCATATTACAATGAATTAACATTATGCAAATCAAATATTGCAATAAAAGCAACAATTCAAGTCAAGACATCATACAAGGCTCAAGCTTTAATTACACATGAAAGTGACAAAACACATCCTGTATTGCTTATAATATAAAAAGGTACAAATTACAAAATGTGTCAAAATGCCTCAATAGGCCTTCCTTTGCCCCTTGTCCTAACATAAGCCCTAGTCTCTCTGGCTTGTTGGTTGTGGAGCCTGATTCTCTCTCTAATTCGGAGGTCTTGTTTTCAGTCACACTTGGACCCACTCCACGAAGGGGGGTGTAGGGGGGGCTTGCCCCCCTACTATTGTCGTTAGGGTGGGTCTAGGGGAGGCCTTGCCCCCTCTACTACTGATTTGGAGGTTTTGTTTTCTTTGTAAATATGGACCATTCATTATTAGGTCACAGATCGGACGGTAGGATTTTATGTTGGCATTTTTTGCCCTAAAATGTAACTCTCTTTTGTAAGAGGATTTTGAATGGCGGCTGGTGAGGGTAATAGACTGTGTGATAGAACAAAGAGGAAGTTACAACGAATGTGTTGTAGGTTGTATCCCTTCCCCTTTTTGCTGGATGGAATAAACAAAGGCTTGGTTATTTTCTCCGTGGATGTAGCCCATATTGGGTGAACCATGTATATCTATGTCTCTCTTGTATTGTGTTTTTTATGCATTTTATTTATTGCTCGCTTTATTATTCCTAACACTAACCTAATTTCAAACAGCCCTAATCTAATTTCAAACAAACCCTAATCTATTTTCAAAAAAAATTCTGACCTTGAATGAATCTTCTGGTTGGATGTTGTTGGCTGTTGGATTCCTTCACACCGCAATCGCTCGCGCTCCTAGGATGCCTTGGCGTAGTTGGTCCAGGTGGTAGCAAGGTAGGAGAGAGTTTTTTTTGTCTTTGCAAGAGGTCAGGAGAGTGTTTTATAAAAAACTGTTGCTTTTTTCTATTTATCGGCCGCAACCTCTACCCGCGCGGCTGCGGCCGATTTTTTCAAAAAATTGGCAAAAAATCGCGAATGAGTTGCCGACATCGCGATAATTTGCCGAGTGACTCGTTTCGCGAATGACTCGCGATTCACTTGCGATTCCGGCGATTTTTGCCGATTTTTGTAACAGAGGGTTCAACAATCAATTCTTTAAAAAGATGGAGATGTACATATATACTTGGGTCTAAGGCATCAAACTTGCAGGCATTGGTCCCCAAAGACAAAAAAACTGGGCAACCATAAAAAAGATGCATCTACATTTTTGGTTGTCACAGATGAGAAATGAAAGAAATTATAGAGATGTTCGAAGATGAACTTGATAACTCATGTAAGAACATTTTATTTGTGAAGCAAAGTACTTAAACAAGGTAGGGAAGTAAACCATAACATGGATTTTCCTTGGACTTAGGTTCTAGAATTCCACGTCTCTCATAGCTTCCACATTATCCAAGATTCTAAACAAATGTGTATGAAACTTGTAAAGTAAGAATGATCTTACTGTATATTTGATGGAATGATCTTCAGTTTTCTACGCACCACTCCATTCATGAATGTAAATAAGTCAAATGTTGCTTCACTTTTCCCTTTGTTCTCCTTGGAGGCCAGATATTGCTTATAATGTTGAGGAGTGCCACTATTCAAACTCTGCAGTGTTTCTGTTAGTAAAGAAACAGAATCATCACTTGAATCAAGTAGAAAATTGTAGAAGTCCTGCAGAAGACAAGGAACTTTGTCACAACATGTAAGTGATAATAACGTAAGGTTAGAACACATACAAGACTTTACTATTCTCCTAGGAATGCTTTTGTGAACTACTAAAGATAACGTGTTTGCTTTCAGATGCAGTTGAAGTGAGTACAATGTTTTCAGTTAGCATGAAAAGCAAATCATGCATTGTGATGATTGAAGTTTATTCACTTTCTTTGCTTAAATGGATATATAACGTATTTTTAAGATTGTTACTTATGTTTTGTTTATATATGCATTTATTATGGGTCATGGCTTATTGCAAACCCACCATACATTTTGCATAATGTAGTAGCCATGGGACAAAAACAATTTCCATAATTAGGAAGCATCAGCGCCGTTCAGATTTTGATTCAAGTATGATCACCTGTCTATGTTATACGAACATGCTGTCTTTCTATTAAGAGGTTCTAAAGCTTTAGGATGCATTTGCATTGACCAGTACAACTGTGGGTCCACTCAAGCTTCTTGTTTACAGAAATGTTTTCTGCACTTATATTGTTGATCTATAGAATAACATACAAACCTCTGGCTTTGAAAGCTTTTTATGCCTTAGATGTCAATATCCTCCAGGATCACTGCAGAATCTAGGACATCCTTACTGAAGCATATTGTAACAGAAACATTTTATGTTTTCTTTTTGAATCGGTTGTATGGGATTGAAATGGGTCCCACATGTATTACATCATGACCACATGGTGGTATTAGCTTGGCAATTATTCATGTATCACTTGACAAGATTTGAACCTTGGTCGCCTCCTTGAAAGTTGAGAAATCTAACTGGTTGAGCTAATGCCATTTGATAGATACATTTTGTGTTTTTACTTAGGAAAGTGATTATAATTTAAGTTTGTGAAGCCATAACATAAACTAATTTATATCATCATTTATGTATATTGCCTGCATTTTCCTTCACATTGAATATAGGCAATATTGAAAAGGAAGTTGGGGGGAAGAACGCTCTAGGGTTTGAGAGCTCTCTGGTGTGAATTGTTCTTGCTTCGATGTAGGGTTTGTATGACGTGTTTTAGTCGGCCCCTTTCGGTTTAAAATGGCTCCCAACCTTGGCGGGCGAATGATTAACGGTGACAACGTAGGTGGAAGGACAGGCAAAGATGACACCCATTAAATGACCCAAGAAGTTTGTATCAAAGGTAGTGCATGAGGTAATCTTCCTTGGTCTCCTCCTTGAAAGTCGAGGAATCCAACTGGTTGAGCTAATGCCATTTGATAGATACATTTTATGTTTTAACTTGGGAAAGTGATTATAATTTAATTTTGTGAAGTTATAACATAAACTAACTTATATTATCATTTATGTATATTGCCTGCATTTTCCTTCAAATTGAATATAGGCAATATTAAAAAGGAAGTTGGGGGGAAGAGCGCTCTAGGGTTTGAGAGCTCTCTGGTGTGAATTGTTCTTGCTTCGAAGTAGGGTTTGTACGACGTGTTTTGGTCGGCCCCTTTCGGTTTAAAATGGCCCCCAACCTTGGCGGGCCAACGATTAACAGTGACAACGTAGGTGAAAGGACAAGCATAGATGGCACCCATCAAATGACCCAAGAAGTTTGTATCAAAGGTAGTGCATGAGGTAATCTTCCTTGGTCTCCTCCTTGAAAGTCGAGGAATCCAACTGGTTGAGCCAATGCCATTTGATAGATACATTTTATGTTTTTACTTGGGAAAGTGATTATATTTTAATTTTGTGAAGTTATAACATAAACTAACTTATATTATCATTTATGTATATTGCCTGCATTTTCCTTCAAATTGAATATAGGCAATATTAGAAAGGAAGTGGGGGGGAAGAGTGTTCTAGGGTTTGAGAGCTCTTTGGTGTGAATTGTTCTTTCTTCAAAGTAGGGTTTGTACGATGTGTTTTGGTTGGCCCCTTTTGATATAAAATGGTCCCCAACCTTAGGAGGCCAACGATTATCAGTGGCAACACAGGTGGAAGGATAGGCGGAGATGGCACCCATCAAATGACCCAAGAAGTTTGTACTGAAGGTAGTGCACGAGGTAATCTTCCTTCTGATGTGATTTTGCCATTGCTAGAGTTTGACAATGCTTGCAAGTGGTTAGAATCTTATACTCTAGTAGGATATTTCATGGGGCGCATTGCCAATGAAGTTACCTTGCAGTCTTGAGTTAACTCGGCTTGGACTCCTCACGGAGTCAAGCTCAAGCTGATTCAGAATTTAACCAAGGTTTTTTTTTGTTTTTCTTTGTGGAGATTGCGTATGCAAAGGCAATTTATGAGCATGGGCCATGGTTCACGAGGAGCTCCTTGTTGATCTTTTCTCCATGGACTTGAGATTTTTCAGTCTCAAAGGAACAAACCTCTACGGTCTTGGTCTAGGTAGAGTTTCCTAGTCTTCCCCTCTCCCTTTGGCCTTTCCTAAACCACATAGTAGTAGCCTTAGGGCGAGTTATCTTGGTTGAAGTCGATAAGTTTTTCCATATCCACCCATAAAAGTGAGTCTGTGTAGGGGTAGACCTGTCCAAAAAGCTCAAGGAGTCAATTGAGATCCAGGTTGGTGACCCATTATTTCCCTATGAGTGGTCTATATCAACTCGCCAAATACTTGCTTTCGCTATCAATCGTCTAACCATAAGGTCAAAGATTGCCCTCTTATGCCCCACAACAAGCCTAAGCTAGCCCCCAAGCAAATCGCTGTGTCACCCCTCAATCCACAAAGAATGGATGGACCATGGTGGGAGGTCGCAAAAATGCGCAAGCTACTACGGCTAAGGCTCAACAATCCAAGTCAACAACAAAGAAATTTGCCATTTCAAATTCAAAGCCTTTCGAAAAGGTGAATGACCAAACAATTGTAGGGCCTCAATCGGTGAAAGTGGTTACCAAAGAGGCTCCTCGGCCTTGGCAAAGTTGCACCTCAAAAGCAAGTAGCATGTTTGCCAAGCCTGCTACAAAAGCAAGCTCTCCCCCTGATTCTCCTCTTGTAAGCTCAAGATGCTCTTGCCGTTTGAGGCAAGAGGTGGAAGAAGGGGTATTCTTACCCAAAAAAAGGCTCCTCTCCAATATTCAGTTTGGGAGTTACAAACCTAACTCTGAGGGCACTAGCAGTTTCGGGCATTGGAGTACCTTGACGACGAGGATATGTCGTTACATTCCCTTTCCCAATAAACTTCCTCTCTTGGAATGTTCAAGGTCTTACAAACTCCGAGAGCTAATATGTGGTGTGTGATGTTTGTAAAAAATTCCTAGATCTTGGTCTTTTGTGTTTGCAGGAGTTGAAAATTGCAAGGTTCTTGGTTTATCAACAGTTTGTTGGGCCATCTGACCGGCAAGCCACTTCCTCCACAGTGACCATGAGTCGGGCTGAGGTGGCATTGCCACCTTCATTTCCCCTCGCCAGCGCCCCCACTTGGTGGCTAACAGATGTGACCCCAGCTGTCGCACGCTATGGATGGTCTTTAATATCAACAACCACGCACTCGGGGTAGTTAATGTCATGCTTCAACGACGCCGTCGAACGAGCCCATTTATGGCTCTAGCTTGCAAAATCCCTTCCTTTTGCCACATGGCTTATTTGTGGCAACTTTAACATTATTGAGATGGCGACAAACAAAAGTGGAGGCTACAAGATGCGTTGGGCAGTGGGTGAACGAACGACTTGGTTCCATATGCACAATAAATTGGATCTTTACAATCCCAATGTGGGCTGCCCCCAAGCCAAAACTTTATGGCACACATGGTACGACATGCTTGTCGGATTTGACAGAATTCTCAAGAGGCTTATCGGGTGATGTTATCCAGGCAACCCATATTTAATTTTGCCAAATGTTTTCCACTCTGGTTGAACAACTGCCTGAAGTAGTACTCTCAAACCGCTCCCCCATTCATTTTCACATTGAATGGTTGGGTGGCGGAGGGTCAACTTTGAGCAATCAATTTTACTTCAACACGTCATTGCTCACGCACAAGCGTTTGCTTGGCCACATCCAACACATCTGGAATTTGGAGCCACGTCCATTAACACCCAACGGGTGGATTGACTGGTGGAATAATGTGATTGAACACACCACTTTCTTCCTTCACACTTATGGGCATCAGTTGGTCGTCTTCCGTCGTTGCTCATATAAGGCCACCACCTTGGACCTCCATCGCCCCACCTAGGAGTTAGAAGCTTAGCCGTTTTCACCTTCTTTGCAATTTAGGGTGGCCAAGCTTTGGAAATAACAGTAGATAGCGGATGCTCATGCATCCTGAGGGGCCCAACTTAAAGCCAAATTCCATTGGCTTAAAGTTGGGAATAAGGTCTCAAAGGAATTTTTTTCAGTCTCTTCGAGGAAGAGACATTGCCCAGAAAACCAAGCGAATCCGTGAAGGGCAACAAATTTTCATTGAGTTACCTGATATCTTGCAGGCCTTCATCCAACATTATTAGAATGTTTTGAAAGCTCGAGACCCTTCCCTGGCTCAAGCTCATGCCCTTCAACAGTGTGAGTGTTGTTCCATGCCATCTCTCTACCTCCCATCAAACCCTTTGTGACAGTCTCCTTTCACAGGACGAACTTAAAGCAACGGTCTTCTCCATGGCCAATGATAAGGCTCCAGGCTACGTTGGGTTCCCTTGTGAATTCTATAAAGCTCTATGGGATATTGTGGGGCCAAATCTACACCAGGTCTATCTAGAAGCTCTCAAGACTAGTTCTTTAGTCCATTTGATAGTGTAACACTAAGCTCATTCCCAAATCAGGGGACCTTGAAGACATTTGTAATTGGAGATCCATCACCTTGCTTAATGTCTTCTATAAGATTATAGCCAAAGCCCTTTTTCTTAGGGTCAGGAATCTTCTCCCCTTGATTATAGACCCAAGCAAACAGGTTTTATTAAGAGCAAATATATCCTGGACAACATTATTGCTATCTGGGAAGGGATGGAATGGGCGAGGCAATCCCAAAAGAAGACCATTTTCCCTAAATAGACTTTGCTAAAGCTTATGATAGGATTGAATGGCCCTTCTTCGTGGCTATGTTGCAGGCTCTAGGATTGGGCCCTACCTTTTTGTGCATTGTTAAAATGCTCTTTAAAGATGTCTTTGCTTGCCTTTCGATTAATGGTAGACAATCCCCATTTTTTGGCCTTCACAGATCCATTTACCAAGGGTGCCCTCTTGCTCTCGCTTTATATGTTCTAGTAGCTAAAGGGTTTGGCTATCTTTTAGCAGACACTATTTCTAAGGGGAGGGTCAAAAGGATTATCCTTCTAGACACTTTATAGCAGCTTGTTAATGGGCACTATGTAGATGACTCCTTTCTTACACTCATTGAAGAGAAAGGTAACATTGAGAATGCCCTTCAATGTTTAAACACGTTCTGTGAGGCTTCAGGATCCAACATCCAGTGGCAAAAAACTCAATGTTACAGACAATTCTTGTTGCCAAAACTCGCTTGGTTCAACCGTTATAACTGGAAATGAATCCAACACGGAGAGATGTTCAAGTTCTTGGATATTCCCTTTGCCTTCCAGTCCTTGTCCTCAACATTGTGGCAATATGTCTTTGACAGAGTGGAACATAAGTTACACAAGTGGCTTTCCAAGCCTCTTTCTCTAGCGATGAATTCGAAGTTTGTTCTAAGATTTTGGTCGCCACCCATGTCTATTACTCTTCATGTTGGGCCCCCTCCAAAGCCTCTTACCAGAAACTAGAGAAACTCCTCCATGATTTTCTGTGGGCTTCTTCAGAAGAAAGGGAAGGTTTTCACAAAGTGGCCTGGGAGTTTTGTTGCCTCCAAAGGGATTCTAGAGGATTGGGTCTTCTGGATACCCAAAGGCAAGGGATAGCCCTTTGTGCCAAATGGATCATCAGAGTTGTGTAGGGCAATGAAGCCTGGAAAATTTTGCTCCGGAATTGTATTACTTCAGGCACCCCTTACGGGAGAAAAGCCTAGAAAGGGCTTGGGTTGCCTTCACTTTTGGGTATGAAAGTGCTTATACAGATTCAAGGCACCTTTGTAGCCAAAAACATCTGGAAGGCTTGGAAGACAATTAGGCCTTGGATCCAATGGAATGGCAATGGGTTACTTAATGGATTGTTTATCAACCTTTAGTCTATTTGGTGGTTCCCCATTGTCAAGCATCAAGATCAACCTCTGGCCAAATCCCCTGGATTAAGGCCTTGCATTTTTTCTGCAAAAGGGTAAAGGTCGTGTCAGACCTTTTTTCCACTTGCATCAAAAATTGGCTCTCTTGGCCTGAAGCCAAGTCCCACTTCAATCTCCTAGAGTAGGACAAAGAGACCTTCCAGGCAGTCAAATAGGTAGTCCCCTATGATATGCTCTGTAAAATTGGGGTCAGACGTTCATGGTGTAAAGATTGGAAGTGGCATTCAGATACTCCCTTTAGAAATTATAAACCCTGTAATGGGTACTCATGGCTTTCCTCTCATTTTCCGATGGTTCCCACGCTCAATACTCATTGGTGTCTTCAGTCCTCCAACAAGGACTAACAATACCGATTCTCCTCTATTTGGGATGCAGCTTTGGAGCTCAAATTGGCCCACTTTTCTTGGTGTTTACTCTTCCAGGGATTACAGGTTCTTGGGGGTGAGAAATCTCAAATGCCCCTTTTGTCAGCATCAAGAGACCATCAAGCATTTGTTTTGGTTTTGCCCCAGAGCTCAAGCAGCTTGGACCTAGATTTATGACTTCTTCAGACCATTTAGACCCAAGCTATTTTCTTGGCATATGATTCTCCTTGGGGATAGGACTAGCACGCCTACAAGCATTAACCAAATCTGGCACATTTTCAAAACAAAGATTCTGTTTGACATTTGAAAAGCTCGTAATAATTTCTATATTTGCTAATATGAGTGTTTCTATAGATTTCTCTACTTATGCCAAAGCTATGATTTGCTCTAATGTGTTGTTACAGATCCAAGCCCAAGCCAACAAGGTGGCTTTAGAGGTAGAGCACTTGTTGACTCTACTCGGCCATTGGGCAAATGCCCCTTGTTTAGTTGCCAGAGTCTCGCCCTCCCCGCCTAATTGTCGGAGCCAACCTTCCCCAAGAGGTCGAAGTCGAGGCCACAGTTGGTCGTCTCGAGGATCTCACAGCCCCAGACCAAGCAGAGGCTGAGGTAGTTCTCCGAGTCCATCGAACCAGAGGTTGGATCTTTGCCTCAGCCCCCTCCCCTCAAGGGTAAGGATGGGGCTGCCCTTCCACTCAAGTGCAAGAAAGGGGCTCCAAGGATTGGCTCCCTTCTTCCTTAGGATGGGAGCCAGCGATTGCTCTAATGATTGAAGACACTTCAGGTCAGTAGGCAGAGCGCCAACACCTTGATGAACAATCTGGATGGGAGCTCATACTTGAAGAACCTAAACCTCAAGCTGGGTGGGGTAATCCGTCAGACAAAGATCCCCCCCTTTTGCTGGTGCTATCTCTATTGCTACCTAGGTTTTAGTGGTTCCTGCTCCCTTTGTGGCTGTTTTTTTTTTATTTAATCTCCAGATTTTATTTTTGTGTTTAATCCCCAGATTTTATTTTTGTGTTTAATTCCCAGGATCTTGTTTAGGACTATAGGGGGACTACTGGTTTGACTTTTCAGGGTGTGCTTCCATATTACCCATTTTTCTTTTTGTGATTAGTATATTTATTATTCTTTTAGTAATAAAAATCACTTTCAACAAAAATATAGGCAATATTTATCTGAAGATGTATCTATGTTGTAGAGAAATGTTTGCAGTTGTTGTAACTTTCTTTTCTATTACATGCCTAACACATTCCTGTTAGGTATTTGGTTAAGAGAACTCTAATCCTAAGTCATGAAATGGAAAAAGGAAAAAAATTGATGTGTTATGATATTTTGTTGTGTGTCATGCATGGATTTATATGCATCTTTTAATGCAGACGCTTCGTTTATTTCCCATTGGTAAGGTTCCAAGGTTGCACATACCACACCATTGCTATTTGAGATAATAAAACTCTCCAGTTGTGTCCAAGAATTTGTGGCATTTAGATACTCTCCATTATGGATTTGTCCCTTTATTTTCAAAGCAATTCTGTGGCATGAAAAGGGAAGTTCATGTCAAAATAATTGTCAAAAAAGGATACAGATTGGAATTATAAATGTGCCTATATTAAGTCAAAATAAAAGTAATTAATTTTCAAATGTTCATTTTCTCTTTTCTGGGATCCTTTCCTCTTTTGAAAGCAAGAGAATAAGGCTTGAAGGGTTATAATAATGTATTGAGCTGTACCTGTTGGCATTTTCCATTGCAGCAGCCTCCAAACGTGACACAAATCTAAGCAAAGGTCCCCATGAAAGCTGGCAAATGATGTTTTAGTTAGATAAATACTTTCATGTATAGGAATTGAAGAATAATAGCAATTATAAATGTAGTCGCTTAAATGCGAAAGACTAATTATTATCAATGTCATACCACATAGTCCAGAGGGGAAATCCAGCTGTCACCCAAGACAACACCTAGGAAGCAAGATGAAGTAGGAATGAGATTACCATGCAGAATTAGTAGTCAAATAGTACACCATTACATGGCTAGCTGTGGTGCTAATTTGTCTATGAAACTTTTCTAATGATAATAGAAGTAAGCCAACACTATTTTGCATCAAATCAAGGAAATTTGAAAAAGTTACATTCTAGCAGTTATTAGAAACTTCATCAGGGAAGAAATGACTCTCTTTAGCTGCCGGTTGATTTGTATAATGTGCATGAAACAAGGGTTATGTTCTGATCCAGCTTAAGCTTAGTCTATTTTAATATGCAAGTATTTATGTACCTCCAAGCTGAGCATCTATATCTCCAGCAGCAATTGCTTTGCTTAAAGCAAGACCTGTTAAAGTGGCATGCTTTCCTCCATATGATTCCCCAACAATAAATAGAGGACTCTTTTGTAGAGTATTATTTTCAAAGAACTCTTTCAAAAAGCTTAGCAAGTCATCTGCTGCTTCTGTATCTGATCGAGCCACCAGTGAAGGATTTTCTACATAACTAAAACCTGCAGAGAAGCCAAAATTTAATCCATTGTTTAAAAAGGAAGAAAACATAAACTAATAGTATCTGAACAGTGAAGATAAGTGACAATGAGTATCAATATAAATAAGATCTTCCACCGTTTTAATCAATTTAAAATGTAAAATTGGTTTGAGCAAGAGGTTTGGTTTTAATACCTGTGGCAACAGGGCTATCCTGGGCGAATTTGGATTGATAATAATTGATTGCATCAAAAGGTACAAGACTCAAGAGTGAGTATCAAGTACTATGAAAAAAAAAAATGATTAAGCAAACAAGATGCTTTAAATAATTTAAACTGAAAAACCATGTAAACAGGGAAGAAGAACGGTTGATATATGGTAGGTAGGAACCATTACATCTCTTATAAGTTATAATGATAATTTCAAACTTGATACAAGTGATAGGTAGGAACCATTACCACAAATAATAGATCTGCTTTTTGAAGCCATGTTGTGTTTCTAGGCTGCAATTGAGTATCCAACGGACCAACTTCTTGGAAATTTCCTATAGCAACCCCTGAAGCTCCCTACAATATATTTAAAATTTTATAGGAATGACATCTCAGTTCATACACCTAAAGTTCACCAAGGTGACACAGCTTTCATATCAGTAACATGTACAGTTGCAAACAACATAAAATTTACAAAAATTGAGAACCAATGGGGTGAAGAATTTCATGAACGCACAGGTCCCCCTTGCAACCACAGAATAAGAGGCCAATTGTCTGCTGCTCGTTGAGGACTGCGGTAGAGCCACCAGAACATGTGGGCTTCTGCAATATGTATTCACAAGAGTGTTGAATTAAGTCAGTCCACTAATAGAAATCATCCAAAATATTTGAGGACCAAAAGAAAAAAAAAATTCTTACTTGGTCTGACTTCCATATAACCCCACTCTTCAGATCCATCGGGGGTTCCTGATCTTACATTCCTTCCACATGCTATATTGCTAATTCCCATACACAATACCAAACCCAATATAAATCCTTGAACACTAGAGACAGACATTGTCGACGCTTTCAAATTTTGCTGCACAATCACAAGAGCAGTGAGTGAGCAGGCAATTAAAAACCATGCTATCACCCCAGTCTACCTCGGCTTTTATTGACGTTTGCAATACAGTTTTAAAGATAACTACTACTTTAATGAATTTATAATCCAGTATTATTTTTATTTTTTCAAGATTAAAAATAAAAAAGCAATGCGTTCTGATTTCCACAAGCATAGCATGCTTTGAACAGTAACCTGTTTTTAACCAAAACGATGGTCAAGGCTCTCTCTTTTCATGTCAGTTACCATTCAAGATGCTGAGTTGGTCTATAAATAAATGCTTGGCTTTCCTCTACGTGATGAATAGAACACAGTAAAGCAAGCGAGGGAGTTTGCAGCGGGATTATATAGTTAATGGGTACATAACAGGAAAAATGAGAACGGATCAAATTGTCATAATGATAATCATAAAAAATAACTCGGAGTTTCCTCCCTTCCTTACATGTCTATGGCCTACGAGTTTGACGTAGGAATGGTGATTCACAAGAAAAAGCTCGAGTAAATCCGTATCGTAAAGGGAATGGTAGTAGAGGACAGGACAACAAAGGGCATCTGCACTACCTAACTTATGTAATGCCCCGGTCTGCATGGATTTTCTAATATATTTCATTCCATTTATTGCTTGACAAGTGAAGCGAGTTTTAAGGATTTCCAATGATGACCGACTGGTGCTGCTTTGATTGCGTGTGCGGAAGCTGTTTATTGCTTACTGGACATTCTTCTCTCATCAATCGTAGTCAAGAGAATTTAGAAACCGTTCACGTTATCACATTGTTGGATATTTTTAGAGATTTTTTGTTAGATTGGTTGGTTCTCCCTGGATATGCGGTGTTTTGGAGTGATAAGCGTTAGAATCGAATGGTGCTTACACGGTTTATGAGGTGGTTAAAGATGGCGGTCAAATATCGGGGAAATTCTGGAGTCGGTTATAATTCGTTTCTAGTTTTGCACATCACCCTTCTTTTCAAATCCTTCAGGCGGGGTTGTCTTCAAGGAAGGAAGAAGCTGTACCATTTAATGCCTGCACATTTATTGGGAGGCGTTAAGAACGTGAAGGAGATACTGAATCTGGAATGTTACTTTTTCTTTTTCTTTTTTTTGTGGAGGAAAAAACCATTATATTAATAAAATAATGTTTAATCATACAAAAAAGGGTGGGTGGGATTAGCACACCCCGTAAACCAATACATTAACCATTGTGGTTAAGAGTATACAAGAGTGTCAGAAACAGCCCACAAACTGCCAAAACAGTATTAAATATGCATTCGGAAAGAAAAAAGCCGAGAAATTACTGCCACCTGGAAGGGGAAGGAAGATGCACATGACTCATAATGCAGGGTGCATTCCCCCAATGATCCATGAGGGTACGTACATGTACTTTTTTAACTTGTACTTGAATCTGTAACCAACAATCAAAGAATATATCATATTTATCAACAACAGAGAAGACATGTCCGACATCTTGCTGAGAAAAAACAGCTCTATTCCGGGACTTCCATAGATAAAACAAGGTACCAATTCTAAAAATATTCCAAACAACATCCAAGTTGAAGGAAAAAGCAATAGGGTCACCCAAAATAGCATGCACCCAAGTAAAATCCTCCTGCATAAAAGGTCTGAAAAATTCAAGAAGCCACTCCCAAGCTGACTGAGCCCGATCACAAGACCAAAAAAATGCAGTAAATCTTCCGCTTGTCCACAAACCGGGCAAATGAGATTATGAACACCCAGATGCTTGAGCCTACTACCAACAGGTAACCCTTGATGTAATAGACTCCAAGCAAAAAAACTCTATTTAGGTTCAATATAAGTAGCCCAAGCAATCCGAAACCTCTTATTCCATTGGGAGGGAAGAGAGACTAAATTCCATCTCAGAGTGAGCTTATCAACCATTGGAACTTGTGGGGTGAGCCATTTGTAACCAAGATGAGCTTTATATTGCAAAACAGGAAGCTCCTGAGGCCAACACCAATCTGACCACTAGGGTTTTTGAAAATGCTTATGTAGTTTGCTCCAAATAGAAAACGGAATACTATCAATAACCACCTCATAAGTGTCTCTATCACCAGGATTTAAATTGTGAATTTGACGAAAACTTTCCCAGGGTATCCAACACTTGGCATGTCGGGAGAAGAAATAAAAAATGGAAGCAATACCACGCTTATAGAACCTCTGCGCTCTGACCCACTGCACTAGAGCTAAGGGAGAACCTTGCCAAGTGATAACAGGAGACCACCAAATATTCATGGAAGACAAAGAGACACCTGCTTTGCGAAAACTCCCTTTCCAACTAAGCCAGGGTTTGAAGGCCTCCCGGGCTTTCCAAATACTCCGAATGACAAAAGAACCTTTAACTTTAATAGGGACAAGGGCAATAAGAATGGATTGCAATCCCACCCCTTTCCAAATTTTCTTCCCTTGAAGCAAACCAAAAGAAATGCAATGCCTGACCAACACTTTCCAAGATTCATCCCCAATTAAAGATCGGGTGATCCATTTAGCACAAAGGGCAAGACCTTGTCGGTGACAATCAAACAAACCCATGCCTCCACAATCCTTGGGCAAACAACAAATTTCCCCGGGCTACCCGATGCAAACCTTGCTTGACAGAGTCTTTGGCCCACAAGAAGTCTCTCAGAAGCTTATCCAGTTTTTTATAACCAAGATGAATAATAGACATGGGTAGTGGCTAAAACCTTAGAACAAATATGAAATTTTCCTTCCAGAGAAAGTTTCTTACTAGTCCAATAAGAAAGCTTCTTTTCCACTTTATCAATAATATAATACCACAATTGAGCATAGGAACCATGAAATGCAAAAGGAATTCCAAGAAATTTAAACACCTCACCTGGATGAATCCAAGTCCATTGGAATTGATGTAACCAGTGTGGCAGTTGAGATTGAGATTGCCGAAAACAGGAAGTGAAGATAATTTTAGTTACTCTATGATTATAATTAAAAAGAATCTATAATTTAAGTTAATCTCAATCCCCCCCCAAAAAAATATGATCAAGCTCTTAGACTCGAGTAACGAGCTCTTACACTCCAGCAACGAGTGGCAATTGAATTTATTTATATTATTTAATATGTAATTGTGGTCAAAACAGCTAAAGATCTAGAAGATCACCTTCAAGCTCTAGAACTCTTTTGTAAAGAAGTTGGGATGAAGGTGAACACGAGCAAAACAAAAATTATGATTTTTTCAGCAAAAAAGAAGAAGCAACAACTTGAATTTCAGTTTGCAAGAGAACCGCTTGAGGTAGTAGTAGAATACAAATACCTAGGCATAGACTGTCATGACAAACTTAATTGGAATACATGTAGGATGAAAAGAACTCAAAGTGGTTGGAGAGCACTATTCAAAACAGGTGTAGGAATGCCGAGTTGTGGGACTGGAAGACCACCAAGGTCTTATTTGGCCTACTTGTTACACCGATTTTGTTGTATGGTTGCGAGGTGTGGGCTAGTGGCACAACAAATGCAAAATGGAGGCAAATAGAAAGGATTCAAAAATATCTAATCACAAATTTTCTCAAAATTAAGGCCACAACTCTTTATGAAATTATTCTAGCTGAAACTGGAATGTTCTCTTTAGAAGCAATTGCTTTATGTTACTTGAAAAAAACAGAAAACATGAAAGATGATAGATGGCATAGGGCAGTTAGGGACGAAGAGTTGCATAGGCAAAAGAATACATGGATGAAACAAAATAAAAAATGGATGAAACGCTGGGAAATCAACATAAATGAATGCCCAAATGTCAACAAAGACATAAAAAATTATGTGAATGAGAAGTTCAAAAGTGGAATGTGGAAAAATGCAAGCAAAAAAAGACAATATTATATTGCAAATTTTAACCCGATGTATGACCACAAGGAAAAATCCTCATTGCTCATATAAGGACTAGCTCTCATAGGTTTAGATGTGAAACAGGGAGATGGACAACGCCCAAAGAACAATGGGAAGAAATGATATGTACTCTATGCAGCACAGGGGCAATAGAGACAAAGGTACGCTTCATCTATAAATGCTCTTTTTTTTCAGATATCCGTGACAAATACAAAGAAACACTTGGGAACGGGTTTATGGTAGATTTATTTGAAGACAGTAAAATAAAAAAGTTGGAGAATTGCTAACCCAAATCGGTAGATTAAGGAACAACCTGCTCAAAGATATTAAAGATCATATGATATGATTTGAGTAATTGTACTTCCATATTTGAGGTCCCATAAACCATATTTGGATATAGCGAACATAATTAAAATCTCTCATTTCAAATAGTTTTACTTTAGTTAGATAAATTATTTGATTTTTAAAGAGACTTAAGATGCGAAGTTTGTGGAGGGACTCGAGTAACGAGCTCTTAAACTCCAGCAACGAGTAAATAAATCCGTATCGTAAAGGGAAGGGCAGTAGAGGACAGACAACAAAGGACATCTGCAGCACCTAACTTATGTAATGCTCCGGTCTGCATGGATTTTCATTCCATTTATTGCTTGACAAGTAAAGCGAGTTTTTTAAGGATTTGCAACGATGACCGAGTGGTGCTGCTGTGATTGCGTGTGCGGAAGCTGTTTATTGCGTACTGGACATTCTTTCTCTATTCTCATCACCCCTCCTTGTCGTCTATTTTAAAACATTTTCAAATCGTAGTTTAGAGAATCTAGAAACCGTTCACTTTATCCACATTGTGAATCTAGCAAGGCCTGCATAGAGATTCTTTTTTAGATTACTTGGTTCTCCCTGGATATGCGGTGTTTTGGAGTGATAACCGTTAGAATCGAACGGTGCATACACGGTTTCTGAGGTGGTTAAAGATGGCAGTCAAATATCGGGAAATTTTGGAGTCGGTTATAATTCATTATAACAGATTTATGTGATATTGTGTTCCATTTTAATACCTCCTCTTCTTCTACATCACCCTTCTTTTCAAATCCTTCACGCGGGGGTTGTCTTCTAGTAAGGAAGAAGCGGTGCCATTTAATGCTGCACATTTATTGGGAGGCGATAAGAATGTGAAGGAGATACTGAATCTGGAATGCGTCTTTTTTGGAAGTTCGATGTTTTTTAAAATCCGAGGAAGCGAGGATAATTTTAGTTATTCTATGATTATAATTAAAAGGAATCTATAATTTAGCTTAATCTCAATCCCCAAAAAAATATGAGCAAGCTCTCAGATTCGAGTAACGAGCTCTTAGACTCCAGCAACGAGTGGCAGTGGAATTTATTTATATTATTTAAAATGAAATTAATTTGGGGTATATTAAATAGTTTTAGTTTAGTTAGATAAATTATTTGATTTTTAATATATAATTTAAAATGAAATTAATTTGGGGTATATTAAATAGTTTTAGTTTAGTTAGATAAATTATTTGATTTTTAAAGAGATTTAGATTCAAGTTTGTGGAGGGATGAATGTATAATAACTTGTAATATAGTTGTGGCTATGATGGAATATAAGTTAAGTAGTTTTTTTTTTCAAATTTTTTAATATATTTCATTAAAAAAATTCATTTAAAATATCTCAATATAAAATTTATTTGCAATACTTTTCAATGAATCTTCATTTTTACAACTTTTGACTTCAATTTTTAAAATAAATTAAGATATATGTTTTTAAGTTGAAATATTGAGATAATAAAAAGGGTTGTTTCCCTCAACATATCTTATTAATAAAATCATAATGTTCTTCAAATCTTAAAAAAAAAAAATCATAATGTTCTTAATGCATTTCAAACTAGGAATAATATCAATTAAAAAATTTATTTTATTATGTAAACAAAAAAATATTTATTTTATAAAATATTAAAAATTTATTATCAATTAAAAATATTTCATTATAAATAAATATATATAAAATTATGTAATTTAATTTTAATTAATTATATAATGTTGGAATGAGATTTTATTTATATCAATGATCATATTACAAGTTTCAATAAAATGTGATAATGTTAATAATATAGTTTATTGTAATATCATGATAAATTATATAATTAAAAAGTGCGGGCTTTTTCCAATATTATATAAAACAAAACATATCATTATATCTTATCTTATTGCGAGGGATTTGAACTCCAAATTGTATTATCAAAGGTCATCTTATCATAGGACTATCATAGGATTGATAGGGATTTAAATTTCAAACCTTAATTGTATCATCTTGAATCACCTTATCGTGAAAGGATGTTCATCAAAATGCGGGGATGTAAATTTAAAACTATACTATCTTGGATCAACTTATTACAGGAGTATGTCCATCATAATGTGGGGATTTAAATTCTAAATAATATAATCATGGTCACCTTATCGTGAGAGTGTCTATCATAATTTGAATTTGAATTATGATATTATCATGGATTTAAATTTTATATAACCAATTAAGAAACAAATATTTTCATAATTATATTATAAAAAACCTTATTGTTATTGATTGTCTTATCGTAAGAGTGTCTATCATATTAGCATGAGCCACCACTTTATCAGAAAGTGTCAATCATATTGTGAGGATTTGAACTTATCGTATTATTAGGAGCATCAATCCCATTTAACTAATTAAAATGAATTTATGATGATATCATATTGTGAGGATTTGAACTTACCGTATTATCAAGAGCATCAATTCCATTTAACTAATTAAAATGAATTTACGCATTATCATCATAATAAACCAAATTGTATTATCACAAGTTGTCTTGAAGTTAGAGTGCTTGTCATACTCTAGGGATTTGAAGTCCAAATCATATTATTATATACTGCCTTATTGTGGGATTCCATCGTAATGTGGACATTTCAACTCATTCTATTATTTTAGAAGTGTCCATCGCAATTTGGAGATTTGAATTTTAAAATATATTATCATAGGTTGTCTTGTTGTAAGATTGTTCATCATAATACGAGGATCTGAACTCATCCCATTAACTTGAATTGCCTTATGGCCAAAGTGGCCATCGTGATATGGAGATTGAGGGATTTGAACTCATTGGATTACTATGGATTTCAATTTTATATAATTGGTTAGAAAAATAGTATTCATATTATCATTGTAATACACCAAACCATAGTATCACAAGCTGCTTTGTTCCAAGAATTTTCATTATCATGTAGAGATTTAAATTTACTATATTATCACAAATCACATTACAACAAGAGTGTTCACATAATATGAGAATTTGAACTCATGCATGTTTATATGGTTGCATCCATTATTGCGAGTTGCCTTATCATGGGAGTGTCAATCATAATGTGGTGATTTAAACTTGGGTTATGTTTATACTATTACATCCCATTAGCATAGGTTTCCTTTTTATGGGATTAATCAATTATAATGAAGATATTTTAACTATAACTATAATTCACTTACATAATTACATCCTATTTGTTATTACTCCACAATTCTTAAAAATTATTATTTTATTGTTTTAATAATAATATATTTTAAAAATCATTCTAATAGTGATCACTTTTAGTATTTGTAATATTAATAATATTAATTGTTTGGTTATGGTGGAATATGGGGTATAATTCAAGTGGGCCATTTCAATCCCATATAACCCACTAAATATCATTTTAATAAATATAAATTAATTATTTTTGGGTTACCACATGTTTTAAGTTATAGTGAGGCCATGACAACAACCTGCTTAGGGGTCAACCATCTACCACTTGTCGCACATTAGGCCTTTGTTGACTTGAACCTAATCCTCCTTTGTGAAAAACAACCCATCTCAATCAGTTACTAAATATCATTTTAATAAATATAAATTAATTATTTATGGGTTACCACATGTTTTAAGTTATAGTGAGGCCATGACAACCTGCTTAGGGGTCAACCATCTACCACTCATCACACATTAGGCCTTTGTTGACTTGAACCTGATCCTTCTTTGTGAAAATCAACCCATCTCAATCAGTTGCATTTAGCTTGATGAACTTTAATTAGTTATATGAGATTGAAACAAGTCCCACTTGCAGTACATTGTAACCATGTTACCACAACATTTCAATGAATTGCAGAGTGGAATTATAACAAACTATATTATTACAACATTACATATTGCCTTAGTAATCCATAATATCATAACATTGTATATTGTCGTACAAGATTTAAACCTAGGCTTTTACATTGGAAGTCTATGCTTTTAATAAACATTTAAACTTGTGCTATTTGATAAAATGTTAAAATTTATATTGAAACCTTTATCTGTGACATAAATTTACGTATACATTTTTAAATGATATTTTATTAAACTAATTTTTCAATTAATTTTTTTAATGAGTTATATGTGGTTTCTATTAGAAACCATTGCCATCAAAATACTAAAATATTACATTTATTGTTAGGTCAAGTAAACCATAACCATCATGCCTTTTTATCAAAAATGTTTTTCATTTCTTTTTCTATCGAATATATTGTTAAAACTCCTACGACCTTGTGAAGTTAACCATTCAAAATTTCTATCAAATATATTCTTAAACTCTCTATGACCCTGTGAAGTTAACCATCCAGAACAAGAGTAGTGACGATTTTTCAAGTTGCAAAAAACGAAATTGCAAATATTTGTCAGCTAGGGTTTAGATGACGGGAAGAACAATGAAGGGCTAGGACTCCAGTGATGCAAGACATTCTATCTGGACATAGAAATTTTCAGCACGTTTTTCCCTTCTTTATCTTAAAAATTTTGCATGCAAATTATTATAAAGCTTTTATCAAATATTATATTTGCTGATAAATTTCAATAAATTGAGTTTTAGTTTCTTTTCATGGACTGATTTATAGTTAAATCTTTAGAATCATCTATAGTGTTAGAGGTTAGTGAGTGCATCTCAAAGAGATCCTCATTGCTCCAAGATATGACGGTTTTTGGTAAATTTAATGGGTATTGGCCAAGGACTTCAACCTTGAGAAAATGGATTGATAGGAGTTGGAAGTCTCTAAGATTGATTGTATCATTTATTCCCAAAGGTTTCTTCCTAACCATTTTTTGTTCTAGGGAAGAAAGAAAAAAATCCTAAAAGGGGGTCCTTGGTTTATGGGAAGAGCAAGACTCTTCCTTACCCGCTAGTATGAAGTCTTTTCACCTGAAAATGTAAATCTATCCCTAGTACTAGTATGGGTTAGGATGTTTGGGTTGCCCATTGAATTTTGGGAAATAGATACCTTCAAGGCAATAGGCAACACTCTAGGAGAATTCTTTGAGATTTCAGATACTATGAAAGATGGATTCTTGGCTATTTATGCTCGGATATTGGTCATGATTGATATAAGTAAAGCTTTACCAGAATCAATCATTCTTAAGTATAGGGATAAGATGTGGACCCAAACCATAGATTATGAAAACATATATTTTAGATGTAGAAATATATAGAAAACCGCAAGAGAAACTTTCAAATGGTTATGGATGAAGATGGTTTTCAACTTCCAAAAAATAGATCTAGAAAAATGAAAGAAAATAAATAGTGGAGACCAATAAGGAAGGATATTGGAAGAAATACCAACTCTTTTGAGGCTTTAGCCTATGAAGAAAAAGTAGATCAAAACTTAGAGGACACAGTACAACAATTTCAACATATTAACAAGGAATCATCTATTCAATATGATCCTAATTTAAGGAAGAACATTCTCGATGAACCTAAGGAATGTGTCTCATCAGATTTTGAAGACTCTCTTGAAGTACCATGCACCATTCAAGAGAAAAAAATTGGTAAAGAAAATGCAGTTTTAGAAGTTAATACCTCTACCATTAATAAGGAAATACCAGAAAATGAGCAGGACAAGTCAAAAGCTTATGTAGTAGAGCCAGGAGAGGATAAATATGATGAAAAACAAAATTGTGAAAGAATATTGAGGAATAGAATAATAAGACCTACTCCTGATATAGGTAAGGCAAAAAGAGGAAAACCCTCAAATTATCAAGCAAGATCCAGGGAAGCAAGAGCAAACATAGAGAAAGGAACACAAACTAAGTTGGTTGAACTTCTCTTTACCAAACAACAAAATGATATTGGTAATACGTAGGCGGGGCCAAAAGCCCCTAATGAGACATGATTATCATCTCATGGAATATAAGGGGTGCTAATGCCCCCTCAAAGCAGAGGTGTATCGGGGACCTATGTTTAAGTAATAAGCCTGATATTCTTTGTATCCAAGAAACTAAAATGACAAAAGAAGAAGTTTCAAAAACTATGAAAGCAATATGGGCAAGATGTGAATGGGATGCTATGGATTCTGAAGGAGCAACAAGAGGAATTCTAACTTGTTGGAATCCTTCTAGAACCTCTTGTGTAACCATTCATAAAACTAGGCATTGGATAGCCTCTTTAGTCACTTGCTACTTTGCAGATATTCGTTTCATCCTTATCAATGTCTATGGACCTACAACTCAGTCAAGTAGATTAGAAGTTTGGAGTGGGATTGAAGCCTTTATGAGAAGTAAAGACCAAGAAACCCGATTCATGATCATAGGAGATTTTAATGCCATAACCAAGTTGGATGAAAAATTTGGGGGAATTAGGAAATTAACCCAAAGTATGAGAGATTTCTTAGATTTTATTCAAAACAATAATCTATGGGAGGTTGAGTTTGAAGAAGACAACTATACTTGGACCAACAACAAGAGAGGCCAGAACCTAATAGCAAAAAAATTAGACAGATGCATACTCTCAGATCATTGGCTAGATGAAGGAACTTGTGCTAAAATTAATACCTTAACAAGGATTGGTTCAGATCACTGGCCAATAAGAGTTAAAATGGTGGTAAGTGAATTCAAAAAATATCATATTTTAAATATGAGCAGATGTGGGAAGACCATCCTCAATTTGTTGATATGATAGCTCAAACGTGGAATTCTTCAGGTAATGGTGGGTTGTATGCTCTTCCAAATCAAATTAAATCTATGACATCTAGATTAAAAGAATGGAACAAGAACACTTTTGGAAATATTTTTGAGAAGAAAGAAGAACTAAAAGATAAACTTTCAAAATTCCAAAAAGGTGATCATAATAATCCAAGCTCAGAGGAAAGGGAGTTGCTTAGTGAATATCATAATATTTTGAGTAAGGAAGAGAAATTTTGGAGATTAAAATCAAGACAGACTTGGTTAAAAGGAGATAAAAATACAAAGTTTTTTCATAGGATGGCTATAGTACAAAGATCAACATCCAAAATTAGTAGAATTAAATCAATAGAAGGGGTTTGGATTGAAGATCAGAGTGAAATTAGAAAAGAGGTAAAGTCTTTTTATCAGAATATTCTAGGATCAGAGGAGACTGAAGTTCTTAATGATAAACTTCTTCAAGATGTTCCTTCAATTATAACGAATGAAGACAATAGGAAACTGATGGAGCCTATTACTCTAGAAGAAGTTCATTTAGCTCTTTTCTCTTTTAATAAGGATAAATCCCTAGGTCCAGATGGGCTCTCTACAACTTTTTACCAACATAATTGGGATATAGTGAAGGATTCTTTATTGGTGGCAGTGGAACAGTCTAGGGTAAAACAATACATACCTTATAAAATAAATGCAACATATCTTACCCTAATTCCAAAAAAGAAGGATGTTGAATTGTTTGATTCTTTTAGACCCATAAGCCTATGTAATATGGCATATAAGATTATCTCCAAAGTGATGGCAAATCGATTAAGGCCATTGTTAGACAAAATTATTTTAGAAGAGCAAGGAGGATTTGTGAAAGGGAGACAAATTCTGGACGGGATCATAGTAGCTCATGAAGTTATACATTCAACAACTTCAAGAAAAGAGAAAGCAATGATCTTAAAACTTGATATGAGTAAAGCCTATGATAGGGTTAAATGGGATTTTCTTTTTGTAATTTTAGAAAAGTTTGGATTTGGGAAGAAATGGGTTAGATGGATTAAAGCTTGTGTCTCTACAATTTCTTATTCAATGTTGGTCAATGGGTTAGTAACAAAATCTTTTAAAGCCAAGAGAGGCCTTAGACAAGGAGATCCTCTATCTCCTTATTTGTTCATTATTATGGCAGAGGTTTTGAGTAGGAACTTAAAGAAGGCTTACAAATATGGGCTTATAAGTGGACTTAAGGTTAGTAATAACATCGACAACATCACCCATCAACAATTTGTAGATGATACAACCCTTTTGGAAGGGCAAGGATAAATGAGGCTAGAGCTTTGAATAACTTTTTAAAGGAATACGAAAGAGCATCAGGGCAAAAAGTTAATAGGACAAAATCCAAAATTTACTTCCTTAACACTCCAACTAATATCAAAGCAAGAATTTGTAGGTTACTTCAAATGGAGGAGGCAAATTTACCAACAACTTATCTAGGGATGCCTTTATTTGAGGGGAGAATGAGGATAGAATTATGGAATCCAATTATTAGTAAAGTTCAGAATAAACTTCCAGCTTGGAAAGGTAGATGGTTATCGTTAGTAGGAAGAGTGCAGTTAATTAAGTCAGTCTTACAGGCCATTCCAACATATTATATGTCATTGTATTCTATGCCAAAATCAGTTGAAAAAAGTTTAATCTATATTATGCGATCCTTTTTATGGTCAGGTTTACATGATAAAAGGAAATTTCCTTTGGTGAAATGGAGCAAGGTGTGTGATGATAAAACTAGGGGAGGTCTTGGTTTAAGAGTTCTTACAGATGCAAACTTAGCTCTTAGGGGAAAAGTAATATGGAGATTGTACAAAGAGAGTCAAAGACAATGGGCAAGAATTCTTCTAAGTATGTTGAGCCCAATGACCCAAGTTTAATATTTACTGCATTCTCTCTACCAAATGGTTTTGCTCTTTGGAATGGTTTAAAAAAATCTATTGATCTAATGATTAAAGGTTTAAGATGGGTGGTGGGAACTGGAGAAAAAATTTCTATTTGGATGGATACTTGGTGTGATAAAAAACCACTCAATTTAGATCCAATTTTGAAACCTTGGATGAGATTGCTTCAAGACAAATATGGTGATAGGGTTTCAAACATTTTGTACAAGGATCAGGAAGGAAGATACAAATGGAAAGAAGATTTTTTTACAAGTATACAAGACATTGATGCTAGGAGGCAATTGAGTAGAAAGATAACAACTGTGATTATTCCGAGGGGAGCCAAGGATAAATTGATTTGGGAGTTGAATAGCTCAGGAGAATACACAACAAGAAGTGGATATAATGTACAACACCAACAAAATAGTAATATCACTAGAATATGGAGAGATATTTGGGATAGCCCAAGCATTCCTAAAGTCAAAATGTTTGTTTGGCTAGTAGGTCATAGAAGAATTTTATCCTGGGATAACCTTATGAAAAGGGGTTTTCATGGCCCCTCTCAATGTGTTCTTTGTAAAAAGGAGGAGAGTATAGACCATCTCTTGGGACATTGCTCAATAGTTTGGAAACTATGGCAATGGATTCTTAATATGTTTGGTAAATGCATGGTGATGAATAGCAGAATTGAAGATTGGTTAAAGCAATGGTAGAGCACTTATAAAAGTGAGGCTTTACAGACAATATGGGATATATCAAAAGATACAATACTTTGGACTGTATGGCTAGAAAGGAATAGAAGAATATTTAAAGGAAAGGAAAGTAGTTTAGAGGTAATGAAAAGGAAGATATGTTTAGCCATAGAGGAGTCTAAACCAACCCTATCAACTCACCCAATCCCTAATCTAGAAGCAGAGAGCCTTGATAGATGGAGTCAAGTCATTAAATGGAATTATGATGTTGGGTACAAGAGAAGCAAAAAGAAGGCAAAGAATATAAAGTGGAAACCACCAGATGTGGAGTGGGTTAAATTGAATTTTGATGGAGCATCTAAAGGAAATCCAGGACCAGCAAGAGGAGGAGGAATAATTAGAAATAATAGAGGAGATATTTTGTCTCATTACACTTTCAATAGTGGATTTAAGACAAATAATGAAGTTGAAGCTTGGGCGGCTTTAGAAGGGTTAAAAATATGCAAACAAATGAAATGGAACAGAGTATGGATGGAAGGTGATTCTCTCATAGTAATAAATGCAATTTTGAGGAAAAGCAAAGGCTCCATGGAACATACAAGAGATAATTATGGAAATTCAAGATCTTGCTAAAGAGTTTGAAGAAATCAGGTTTACACATACATTAAGGGAAGGAAACAAATGTGTAGATAGGCTAGCCAATAGAGGGGTTTTGATTGAGGATCGTGAAGTTAAATTCTCCTTTCCATGGTTAGAGGAAGTAGTAAGTTTAGTTGAAGCTGACAAGAAAATGTTGATTGCCTGAATCAAATAATGATTAAGATTTACTTTAATGTTTTCCATTGGTAATATCTGCTTTATTTTGTAACAATAATGTGTTTTCATATAAACTATTTATTATAATTTTTGTGGTTCTTGTATCGCTCCAAATTTTTCGCACCCTTACCTTCAGGCTATAGGATCCGTGCCCGGAAGGGGGATGTGAAAAGGATGGGACAATACCTCGGACTGAGAGGCCCTTTGAAGGTCCCGCCTCTCGGGGGAGGTGTATAAGGGTGAATTTTCGATGGATGGTGGGTTCACCAGGAAACTTTTGAATGGCAGTTTCCACGCCTAGGTTGATAGTGTGTTTGATGTGTTCATTTTTATGCTTGATCATTCAACTCCTAGGTTTGGCCGATATGAATCTAAACTATTCTATATGCCAATGCGGATTTCAATGAATACAAAAAATAGAAATAGATGCAAATTACAGAGAATATGCTAACCAGAAGAATTCATACCTGATTTCGGATGTCTGATGGAGATTCTGAGTCTTGTAGCAGTTCAGATCGTCTCAGTTTGCACATTATCGTCTGATATTTCTCGGGATCGTCTCAAATCACGTAGAAGGTCATCTGAAATAGGACAGAATCGCCTGAAATCTGACGAATTCGTCAGACGAATCCGTCAAAAACCTGCAATCACAGAAACGAGACACAAAATACCAAATATGCAAATGCAGAAGCAAGGGATAATGATAGAAATAACAACAAACATGCCTAAATAATAGTGTCTAATAACAAATGAGGAAATGCAATAAATTTAATGATTGATTTTACCTTTATCATGCAATTATGCTAAATGAGGTGAACTCCAAGGTGCATAAAACATAATAACTTAAAACAGTGCATAAATATGTTATGGAAAATGCAGAAAAGCTTAAGAAAATGCGAACTCTAAACTCGGACTGCCCCCAATATGGACTACAGTCAGGATCGCCTCCAATCGTACGAAATCATCCGCAATCGTCCGAGATCGTCTGCGACGATCCAAGCTAGCTTCGATTGAAAAACAGTAGAATTCCTGCAAAAAAAAATGCAAAAATACCAAATGCAAGCAATAATACGAAGGAATAAAGAGCTAACTCTGCAATGAAATCCTGTCAACAAAGGGGTTGGGAGTTCAGGGAGAATCAACAAGAATTAGGTAGAAGCAGGGGAGACCGGGGAGGCTGGGGGATAAACTAGAAAAATCCTAGTTTATATAGGATTAGAAAGAGGTTTGGGAGGTTGGGGATCATCCCAATCTGGGAGATCTCCAACAGGGAAATCTCCAACTGCGCAGACACGCTTCTACCCGAGTTGGAGAGGTTGTTGAAACAGAAGCTAATTATGAAAATTCGGTTTTGGGACGAAATCGTCTGGACGTTCTATTCCAGACGAATTCGTCAGATCGGGGACGATTTCGTCTAATCTGTGACGATATCGTCCAACGGTCAAAACAAATCCTAAAAATGGCGTGGAAAACGGGGAAAGCGGGTAAAAGGCGGTTTAACGGGCAGTTTGGGGTTGAAATTCAAATTTTAATATTTTATCTTTTTACTAAGGTTTTAACCGTGCCAATTTTAGGGTGCTACATTTTGCCCCCTTTACGAGTTTTTCCCGTTTTACGAGAAAGCAAAAATATACTCAATTTTTTAGACGACGATTCTTGGTCGAATCGTACGAATGTTGACTTATGGTGCCCCCTCCGTGTTTTTACCCAAATCGAACGTTTGAGGTAAAAACGCGGAAAAGCAAAAATTTAAAATGTTGTTGGTTTTGAATAAAATTAAGAAAAATAGGGTAAAACCCTAATTCATTTTTTACTATTCATTTTTACTGGTTTCTAGAGCTCTGCAAAAAAAAATGGTGGAGACAACGCACAGAGCGACAGAGGTCCGGCGCGGGCTACGGGTAAGGATCTAATCCTAGTAGATTAGGTTTAATGTAACTTTATGCAAGTTGTTTTGATTTAAATTTGATTGTTTGGGGCATCGTGGCCGTTTTTAGGCCGTCGACGTCGTCGGGACAAAATCGTCCCGATTTCGTCGAAATCATCCCTAGAGCGTCGATTTCGTCTGACGGCGAAATCGGCGAATTAGGGGCGATTTCGTCCAACAAGGGTGATTCCCAAGTTGCGAAATCGGAGACGATGTTGTCCTCACAAAGGACGATTTTGCCCAATTTGGGACGATATCATCCAATGGTGGACGATATCATTTTAAACTTGATTTTAAGTTGTTTAATTTGCATGCTTGAGTTATTAATGATTTTGTTGTTTTATTGTTTGTTTTGCAGAAGGGATTACTAAAGAGCCGAGAATGGAAATACGGCGGGCTAAGGGATGACATAGCCGCGCTTGACCAGGCAGAGCGTGACCGACTTGGACTGGTCGGCCTATAGCATGTGGCAGAGATGCCACAAGTACCGACTGACATAGGGCTACTGACAGCCCTAGCAGAGAGGTGGTATCCGGGGTCATCCTGCTTCCGGTTACCGACGGGGAGATGGCTCCCACTCTAGAGGACGTATGGAGGATCATGAGGATCCCCATACGGGGATGGTCGATGACGCCTACGACCAATCGGGGCCGAGGCGATGATGAGGCTGACTGGAGACCCGAGCTTCGCCCTGGAGAAGGGCGGAGTGAACATCGAGTCACTACGGCAGATGCCTGGGGCATCTAGGCTGACACGGGTTTTGGCAGGGGTTGTCGGTGGCTTACTGTTGTGCCACCAGAGTGGATGCAGACTATCGTGGGTGCTCTCAGACATAGTCTGCGATATGAGAGACCACGGGTACAGATTTGCATGGGGGAGCTTTGTACTCTGCCGCTTGTATAGGATCCTGCATGGGGTCGTATACAAGGGAGGTCGATGTCTGGTCTTGACATCGTTGCTGCAGGTTTGGTGCTGGGAGCACATTGCGATGCGGAGGCCGGTAGGGCTCCCATTGACAGGTGTTGACCGGGAGAGACCCCGGGTTTTCTATTGGTGGTTGCAGAGAGGGTTCACAGCGGCGGATAGATCTACCGATGTCTCGGAGGTTGCTAGATGACCTCATCCTAGACCAGATCACCTGGAGGCCATGGCGAGAGCACCCCGGGTGGGCAGAGGATGGGCAGGAGCTAGCTCGCATCAGGCGAGTTTGCTGGCTGAGGATGGAGCGGGGAGAGGTAGAGCTCCACCGCTACGACCGGGTACTACGACAGTTCGGTCTACAGCAGGGGATCCCTTCTCTCAGGGATTACGAGTACTCCCGGACTGTTCGGGATAATACTACACTGAGCGGGGCTCCAGATATGCAACGATTCTAGAGTCAGGACGCGGACGATGCCCCCATCCAGCCAGTGGATGGTGACGACGTCGGGGTTGCGGATGGCTACGATGCCTGGTACGTAGGCATCCACCCTCCTCGGATGACGAGGGCGCAGGGTCCAATACACGCTGCGGTGCACCAGATGGGGAGGCGGCGGAAGGCTGCTATTGAGGCAGAGCGGGGTCACGGGGGAAGAGAGCAGCGATGGATCCCACAGGAGAGACGCCAGAGGATGGCATGGGCTCCACAGAGGCCGCGAGAGATAGAGCGGAGGGAGGAGAGGCTCCCTTCGTAGCAGATGGAGAGACCACCATCGCCTGATAAGGGCAAGGGTGTTGACGCAAGGGAGAGCAGCGAGACAGCGGCTCTCCGGGCTGAGGTTGCCCGCCTCCGGGCTCGGTGTGGACACTACAGGATGAGGCTACACGGCTCGAGCTCGGGGCGGAGGGGTGAGCAGGGATGATCTATCATGGTCTATTGCTCGGATCGCATTCTACCGGGGGTTATACTATCACATGGTTCCGAGAGAACCAGAGGGTACCACTACCAACCCCTATTGCAGCGCCAGTCATGATGGGATCGGCGAGGACATCCTCACGATCGATGACGAGGACCCGAGATACAGCCCGGACCTCTATGGGACCACCTCCTCCACGTTAATGTGGGGGAGGAGACGAGGCTGAGAGCTCGAGGGCTTCTCGAGGCTAGGTGTCTATGGACTGTAAATTTTGTAGAGATTGTTGAGAGGATTGAGTATGCCGGGGTATAGATTGTGGCATACCAATCCAGTTTTGATATGATGTATATAATTTTTGGATATATATATATATATATGATCTTGTTTCTGATGATATGACTTGTTCATATGTTTTTATGATGCTTTACTGTTTGAATTGTTTGCTTATTGGATTGAGGATTCATATAATTATGTCGTTTTGAAATATTATAATTTTGATGTCATGCTGTAAGATTTTAAATGAAATAATCTGATGTAAACAATTGGTGGTTGTGGTGTGATTTGATAAAAAATAAAAGGGACTTCTAACAATAATTTCAAAGGACATTGTCGCTATTATAGACCATTTCATGGAGTCGCCGCTCACTCGGTCGTCAAGCTAATCCCAGTATAGAAATATTGTTAAAAGTAAAAGAGTGCTTAAGAGACTTGTCTTAAGACTTGGTGTTGTAATGATGGAGATAATGATGGTTTGATGATTTGTTTTCAGATTTTCATAAAAATAGTATGCATGAAAATATGATGTTGCTAGGCATAAATTCCTAAGTGTGATAAAATTTTGAACAATTCCTTTAGAATTTATACCATGGGTGCAATATTGAATTTTGAACATAATGTCATGAAATAGAATAGGTGTTTGTTTGTTTGTAAAGCATAATTGTGTAACATAATGATGCAAGTCACATGTTTTGATGAATTTTGTTTTAAAATAAATGGAAAAGAAAATTAGAACGATGGTTTGCGCTAGGCATAGAATTATAGGTATAAACTTATACCATCATCGCGAAATCCAAAGAAGAAAATAGATTGTTGGTTTTATTGCAAGATGCATTTTTTTTTACCTTTGATAAACAGAAAAATAATAATATGAAAATTTTGTTTGAAATTATTTTTGAGATTTTATGAGAAGATGTATGTAATTGCTTTTATAGAAAACAAGAATTCTAAAATAAAAGGATAAAATTATTCCGAAAAGAGTTACAGAAATATTTTAAATTATCTCAAAGAGAAATGTAGATTTATAAGGAATCCTCATGTGCAAATGTGAATTCATTACCGATCTTGATTTATCATAATGATACAAAATCTCTCAAATACAAATGTGTGTGCGATTGTATTGTTCATTCACCAATTTTGAGCAAGATAATTTGATACAAGTAATTTGCCTTGACCAAATGAATGTTTGTTGACCATGATTTATATGCATGTAACCGTACCAGACTACTATGTAAGTTAGGTTATCAAGAGCTAGCTAATCCATAAGCTGACAGAGGTCTGTACAAAAGAAGGTCGCTAATGTGACAGACATATCGCCACGCTAGGATTTACCCAAGGCCAAGCGGGTTGGGCACAAACCACCTGTTATGGGGCTTACCTCACGGTTTTTGAATAATTGAGAATTCCGGGGATTCAAGCTCATTCACCCTTCTTTTCTTTTCAAGGGGTAGGGAAAGGATTTTATTGTATTTTGCTTTTGCTTTTCACTTTTGCTTTTTTTTTTTTTTTTTGTACTTTTGTATTTTTGCTTGATATTTGAGATAATGCTGAAATATTGTTGTGATGATTCAAAATAACCTTTTTCTTTTTCTCTGTTTCTTGAACTTTTCTTTTCTTCCTATGCTAGGGATACTTGCTCGGATTAGCTGTAGAGCAAGGGATTTTTATTCGGGTAGGGGTGAGCTTGTCCTTTTGTCAATTCTCAAAGATTCTAGACCATGTGCATGATAGGATAGCAGGGGAAACTTTTCGCTCAGGAAACCATTTCTACTATGTAGCATCATATCGAATGTGCAATGAAATCATTTTAATGTGAAGAGATATACTTGGTTCAAGTAAATAACAAGATCAGTTCTCTATGCTCAAAACTTTATTTAATTCAATGTGGACTTTGATATAAGAGAGATTAATAATCATACCAAATAAAATCAAGATATTTATTCATGTGAATGTGAAAGTGCGGGATTCCAAATAAATGCTCATTTATCCAAAATAATTGAAAATATAACTGCAATACTTCTCCAAGAATTGACAGGTATGAATAAAAGATGTTTTTGAAGATTTTGATGTTTTTGTATTTTGATTTTGATTTTAATTTATGAAATTGGTGGTATATACAAGATGATCTATATACACTATACAAGGTTATTTGAGTATAGCATGTCTAAGGTTGCTTCAAAATCAAAGGAGGTTTTGAAGGATAATTTGGTTGTGATGAAGGTAAGAACAAAAGGTGATGAATAAAAGGTAGTGATAACAAAAGCTTTGTTATAATGTAGAATAATGTAGCAAAAGATTTTACTTTTATATGTGTAAAATTGATCATGTTACAAAATAAAATGTCAAGAAGGATAAGAAGGTTCTTCATTCTTATCACTATCTTCCAAGTCTTGATAAGATGGAGGGAGCATATATGAAATATATGCATGGGTGTTATTTGGTAAACAAGGATGATCATATATGGATGAAGAAAAGTGATGGATAGAAGATAATTGTGACAATAGAGAATGTATAGAACTTGATGTTTCAACCATTAAATATTCTTCAAATGGTGTTGGGTCACCATGTATGGTAACACTTTTATTTGCAAGTTCAAACTTCAAACATTGGTGAAGAGTGGAAGGGACAACCCTCATCGTATGAATCCAAGGACTTCTAAGAAGTAGGTTGTAAGGTGAAGGACAATATGCTACAAAAAACAAAGTATCCAGGATCTTGGATCCAATATTGAGGGGAAAAATTATAGTACCTTGAGCTTCTTGAATTTCATTGTTAAAAGATTTTATAATAACATTTGATTCATTAAGATCTTCTTCCTTTGATTTGAGTTTTTGGAATAATTGATAAGTGCATAAATTAAGAGAGGAGCCATTATCTACCATGATAGTTTTAACAGGTGTTTCTTTACTAGATCCTGTAATGTAAAGATAGTAGTCTTCTTGTGGAGTAGAGGAAGGAATCTCCTCATCATAGAATGAAATATGGTTAACCTCAAGAGGGTTTACACCATTAATTATGTTCTTAGAGAAAATATGATGAGGAACAAATTGTTGGCTATCAAAGTGGATTTCAGATTGAGATTTTGATTCTAAAGATGAGCTTTCTATGCTTACATTCCATTTTGGATCATTCTCTAGAGCCAAAGATAGTTTTGAAGGTTGGTCAAATGAGGAATCCATATCTTGAATATCGGATTGAGTTGATTGAACTTGAGGTTGCTCATTTGTAGTTTTTGTTACAATATTAGTAATATCATCATGATGGGACACATTAACATGCAATATTTGATTGGTTTCCTGTTGTTGATAATTGAATAGGGGTTCTTGGGAGATCCCCATGTCTTGATTGATTATTGGTATTTGTTGTGTAGGAGTTTGATTGTTTACTGGAGATTTATAATCAGTTGTAGATTGTAATTCCTTTATATTAAAAAGACCCTCATCAATCAAATCTTGAATTGCACATCTTAAATCTTTACAATTTTGTGTCATATGTCCATCTACTCTATGATATTCACAATGTAGCTCGGGTTTAAACCAATCTGCTGTGGTATCAAGTTGTCTTATGGAAGGGAGTTCAATCTTATTTGTATCAAGTAAATGCTTGAGAATTATATCCATTGGTTGATTGAGCTTTGTAAATGTACGTGATGAAGGTTTTCGAGAGGTTTTTGATATGTGCCTTAGGAGTTCAGTCATAAAAGGACCTAATGGTTTCTCACCTCTATTTTCTTTATTATGGGTAGAATGATGATAGGAAGATTGTGAAGTATGATGTGAGTGCATGGTAGGATTGGAAGAATAAGTATTTTCTTGTTGAAATGGATGTGTTGTATTGAAAGAAGAATATTGAAAGGGTGGAGGAGGATTGTATGTGGATTGATAGACATAATATGGATATATGGGAGAATAGATAATATCGTTATGGAGAGGATTGGAAAAGGGATTGTCCTGTTGGGTTATGGATGAAAAATGAGAAAAGTGTGATGGAGGTGATGTTGAATAGGGATGAGGTTGGTCATAATCAACAAATGTATTTGGCTGAATTCTTCCAACATTACTGATGGGCTCATATTGATTTGAGTAAAAACTCATGGTTTCTTTAGTACTTCTAAAAGTAATATTTAGTATCTACTATTTAGAATTGAATCTAAAACATACAAACTTGAAATGATGATTTTGTTTTTTGTTTTTCTTGTATACATATATATATTATATATTTTTATTTTTTTATATTTTTGAATCAAAAATATGCCTATGTTATTCACGTCGGGTTCACCAAAATGTATCGCTCCAAATTTTTCGCACCCTTACCTTCAGGCTATAGGATCCATGCCCGGAAGGGGGATGTGAAAAGGATGGGACAATACCTCGGACTGAGAGGCCCTTTGAAGGTCCCGCCTCTCGGGGAGGTGTATAAGGGTGAATTTTCGATGGATGGTGGGTTCACCGGGAAACTTTTGAATGGCAGTTTCCATGCCTAGGTTGATAGTGTGTTTGATGTGTTCATTTTTATGCTTGATCATTCAACTCCTAGGTTTGGCCGATATGAATCTAAACTATTCTATATGCCAATGCGGATTTCAATGAATACAAAAAACAGAAATAGATGCAAATTACAGAGAATATGCTAACCAGAAGAATTCATACCTGATTTCGGATGTTTGATGGAGATTCTGAGTCTTGTAGCAGTTCAGATCGTCTCAGTTTGCACATTATCATCTGATATTTCTCGGGATCATCTCAAATCACAGAAGGTCATCTGAAATAGGACAGAATCGCTTGAAATCTGACGAATTCGTCAGACGAATCCGTCAGAAACCTGCAATCACAGAAACAGACACAAAATACCAAATATGCAAATGCAGAAGCAAGGGATAATGATAGAAATAATAGCAAACATGCCTAAATAATAGTGTCTAATAACAAATGAGGAAATGCAATAAATTTAATGATTGATTTTACCTTTATCATGCAATTATGCTAAATGAGGTGAACTCCAAGGTGCATAAAACATAATAACTTAAAACAGTGCAGAAATATGTTATGGAAAATGCAGAAAAGCTTAAGAAAATGCGAACTCTAAACTCGGACTACCCCCAATCTGGACTACAGTCAGGATCGCCTCCAATCGTACGAAATCGTCCGCAATCGTCCGAGATCGTCTGCGACGATCCAAGCTAGCTTCGACTGAAAAATAGTAGAATTCCTACAAATAAAAAATGCAAAAATACCAAATGCAAGCAATAATACGAAGGAATAAGGAGCTAACTCTGCAATGAAATCCTGTCAACAAAGGGGTTGGGAGTTCAGGGAGAATCAGCAAGAATTAGGCAGGGAGGCAGGGGGATAAACTAGAAAAATCCTAGTTTATATAGGATTAGAAAGAGGTTTGGGAGGTTGGGGATCATCCCAATCTGGGAGATCTCCAACAGGGAAATCTCCAACTACGCAGACACGCTTCTGCCCGAGTTGGAGAGGTTGTTGAAACAAAAGCTAATTATGAAAATTCGGTTTTGGGACGAAATCGTCTGGACGTTCTATTCCAGACGAATTCGTCAGATCGGGGATGATTTCGTCTAATCTGCGACGATATCGTCCAACGGTCAAAACAAATCCTAAAAATGGCACGAAAAACGGGGAAAGCGGGTAAAAGGCGGTTTAACGGGCAGTTTGGGGTTGAAATTCAAATTTTAATATTTTATCTTTTTACTAAGGTTTTAACCATGCCAATTTTAGGGTGCTACAATTGCACTTGTGTTTCAGGAAGGAAACTAGCAATCTATATTTGGTAAAGCGGACTATGATAGGGTGATGCTTTGGAAATATTACTCTACTAAGATGCAATGCATAGATAGTAGAGGTGAAGTTTTGTTATTGGGAAGACTACTATAGAAAAATGTCAAGGATGCTGAATTGTGGAATATTTGTATTCATACAAAAATTTGAGAAGATCCAGAAAATGAAAATTAAGAATTCAAATATTTTATGTAAAACGATGTAGTTTCTAGCTATAACATCTCAATTGAGATGAGAAGTGTATCTATTTGTAAACTCTCAAGCTCTAAATAAGAGAGTTGTAATTTGTCAAGGGTGGGGGATCCGAGTACAACCCCTTATTGTTCAACCAAAAAAATATTCTTAAACTTCTTCAAAGTGTTATGTTTCCACAATTAGTTCGCTGACATCATTTTGATTAAGATAAAATCTCAGTTGGCTAGTTGCCTTCTAAAATTTGAATTTCACCAAGATGTAGATTAACACCACGATTGGCTAAATTACCTGCTACCCTATTTCCTTCTCTATAAATATTCTCACATTTTCAAGAGATTAACTCCAATAATAGATGATGAACATAAACAATAAAAATATTTTTTATCCAATCCCCCATTTTTGTTGATAGCATGAATGCTAATTTATGAATCCCCTCAATTGAAATATGTTTACTTCCTTTTTCTATTATAATTTTAATCCCTATAAGAAATGCCCTAGCCTTTGCATTGTTGTTAGTTGAAGTTCCATATGATTATGAGTAAGTGAGGAGAATTTAACCTTCATTATTTCGAAAAACACTTGCACCAGCTTTCACCAAATTTTCTTTAGAAACATCATCAAAATTAATTTTGATAAACCCAATTTTTGGACATTTTCATTTTACCCTAGATTGAAGTAGATTCTTTGTTTTTTTGCCATTATCGCAAATGACGTCCATATATGTTCAAATCCCGTAACCAAGTTGTTACCACATATTTTTTTACACTTGAGATTTCCCATGATGAACACCATATCTGTAAACATTTTGCAAGAGAAGCAATAATATGGTTCCAAACTTGGGCATGATTTTGAGATTTATTTTTAAAAAATCTATTATTCCTTTCAAGCCATAAATTCCAACAAATAATGATAGGACCAATCCTCCATAAAATATATATTGCTTTAGCTTTGAAATAATTAAACCAACATTTCATCAACTCTTTCAATGTTGATGGAGGTATTGAAAATATTTTTATATTTTTTAAAAAGTAATCCCAAATGGTGTGAGCAAAGGGACAATGAAGAAGTAAATGGTCTAATGTTTCTAAATCCTTCTCACATAAGGCACATTTGAAAGGTCCATGATATCCTCTTCTTTGTAGACTCTCTTGTAAGAATTCTACTTTGAACTACTAACCAAAGGAATGTTGAGGTCTTAGGGAGAACCTCTAGTGACCAAACATTCTTCCAAGGAAAATCATTAGGAGTATGAAATTTTGATTGCCCTAAATCCTCATATCCCAACTTGACCAAGTATCTACCATCTTTTGATAGATTCCAAACCAACTCATCCTTTTGTGTAGAAATTGGCAAATAAAGCTCTTCAAGCATCTTTTGAAATTCATTTGCAATTTGCTTGAGTTCCTCTCCTTCAACCAGGTTACTAATAGAAATCCATGATCTGGAGTTGTTGCTCATACTAATAGTCTTTGACCTTTGGACCTTTACAAGCTAGGCATGCCCAAGCCAATGGTTGCCATTTTGAGTTAGAGATAAGAGGATAAGGCTTCAATCAAGCATCAAACAAAAAATTTACATAATTCCCCTCATTGACTGATCATCATATATGTTTCTTTATCAATCGCAAACTATATGATATGAAGTTCCATGTTGACAATCCTTTGGGTAGGATTCTTTTCCTAAATAATTGCATTGCATCAAGAGAACCTATATATTTTTGAAGTAATATTTTTGCCCAATTCTTTCCTTGGTCTTTGAATAATTTCCATCCAAGTTTTGCCCCTAAGGCCAAACTCATAATTATGCAATCCCATAGCCTGCTCCTTCAATATTATTTCCTTTGCAAACCCTATCCCACTTACAAAGAAGAAAAATAAAATTTTCCTTGCATCCTTTCCAAAGAAAGCCTCTTTGAATTTTATCAAATTTTGATGATATACCTACTAGGAATCTTGAAAGTGACATCATATAAATAAGTATGGATTGCAATGTAGTCTTTGTAAGCTATAGCCTTCCCATCATGATTAAGAACTTATTTTTACAACTTGACAAACAAGCTTTCATTCTGTCCAAACAAGAGACCCAAAGCTCCTTATTTCCTTCATGAGACAAAGGAATGCCCAAGTAGGTTGATGGAAATTTTCAATTTTGAACCCTAAATTATCCATAATAATTTTCTATAAATATAGGATAGTGTTAATGAAAAAATCCTAGATTTTGTAGTATTAACCAACCATTCAATACCTTCTCATTGTTAAAAATCAGAATGTTTTGTTGGATATTTCATTGATATTCAAGCTTAAATACATTTTAGTTTGCCCAACATAGGTTGTAACTATCTAAAAACTTAACTTCCACTTCTAGCAACTCACAACTCACACGACTCCTATGTGAGTGGTGTTAACCACTCACTTTGTCTTTATCTTAATATGATTTATCACATTTGATGTAATAAATCCTAACATTCCCTCCTTATTACATCATGATCTAAACATGGGTAGGGATACTTACAATAGTACTAATAATCATATGATGAACTAGGACACACTCAATAGTTCATCAAGTACACTTAGAGTATGAATAGGGACACACTCAACTATTCACAACAAGCAATAGTGGGAATGACCTCACTAGACACTTAACCAAGGATAGAGACAAACTCAACTATCCAAGGTCATAAAACATATTGGATAATGACACACACTCTATCCAATATCAAAATTATAAACAAGACACATTATTGTTCACAACAATTGTGACTAGGGACACACAAACAATCAATTAGATTAGGCCTTACTAATTTACATCATCTTGTGAATGGGGATAAACTCAACCATTCACCTTGAGTGTGGCATGGGCCTTCACTTATCCATTTGATCAATAGGGTAGTTCAATGGTCCTTACTACTCTTGCCAACTCAACATTGTCAATCTTTGATCACCTAATGCTTACCAAATATCATTCTTCAAAATATTGGGCACATTGAACATTGCGAAAGATTAATATTTTCTCCCCCCTCAATGTGAACTCTTCACTTGCATAATGTTTAGGAGTTTTGGTTATCGTCGATCATGCACTCCAAGTATACAACTGATGAGCACAAAAAATGCTCATTTTTATGCATGTTTAAAAAGGGTATTGTATGACATATTTAATACTAGAAATGTATTTTTGTATAATTATTGCATATATTTAATAGAAAATGAAGTATTATGCTTGACTGGTGTTTTTAGTGGAAAATGTGTGTAGATGTAGGTTTTTGCTACTACTTTGGCATTTTCGAGTCAATGTCCCATTCAGACTTGGCAATGCACGAAGAAAATAATATTTTGAAGTACGAAAACATCTTGAAGAAGACTGCGACAAATGACAAAGGCGCCTATATCTCGGTGACAAACAGGCACTTGTATCTCGATGATAGGAAGGCACCTGTCTCCTAGTGCCTATATCCCGACGGTCGGAAGGCGCTTGTCTCTCGACGCCTGTATTTTTGACAGTCGGAAGGTGCCTGTCTCTCGATGCCTGTATCTCGGGTCGAAAGGCGCCTGTCTCCCGACGCTTATCTCCAGCGGGAATTTAGGCGCTATATTCAACGCATTGATTGTTGACCATTGACCACATAATCTCCAAAGATATAATAATAGAAGCGGTTGCAATTTCCTTTCAGAAGAAATATAGTGCTTATATTCTAAATATTGATTATTGATCGGTTGACCGGTTGACCATGTAGTTTTTCTTTTTTGAGTAATACTGCTTATACACATTCGTCGTGGGGATTGAACTCGGGTCATGACCATGTAGTTTTTGATAAAAGCACCATTTTTAGAAATAGTTTGTGGTATACATCTAAGGATCATTGTGCTCATCCTTTGGTGATTAAAATAAACATGGTCACACTTCTAATAGAGAAAATTACAACTATGCACGAACTGATCGTAGCAAATCACTTAGCCTGATTAAAATAGAACAAGCTATTTTTGTAATGGGATTGGCTGCGATCTATATAAGAACGTAGGCCATTTTTGAGAAGATCAATCCAGAATCCACGAATCGACGAATATTTTATTTTGTATTGCATAATTTATTAATAAAGTTTTTGAGTGTTCTCATTCGTGTGGACTAAAAGAGTGACTTTTACTTAATCAATCGGGCGGACCATCTGCGGGAGCTTGGGCCCACTCCAGGAAGTAATCCTCCCCTATTTATTTTATTTTTGCTTTATTATTTTCTGCATTTATTTCATGCTTTATTTATTTCAGTTGTGTGTTTTTATTCCTGTTTTATTTACTTCAATTGTGTTTATTTCCAACAATTTATTTTCGAGTCGTGTGTTTATTTCCAACATCTTAATTTTAGTTGTGTGCTTATTTTAAAATTGCAGTTTATTTATTTATTTTCTTGCACTTAGTTTTATTGGGTTTGGATGAATTGAAAATACACGAACAAATTCCCACACTACAGGCATATATTGTGCGTGACACTCACAAGTTTACGAACTACCGAATTGATAATTAAATGGAAAAAAATAACTGTTTTTCGGAACACCATTTTTTCCTCACCATTTTGGCACCGTTGTCAGGGATTGTCAAAATTATAGTGTTAGGATCCACAAGTTAGCCTGAAAGTTATGTTCAGACTACCTTACCCATGGATCCCCTATTTGAGAAGCATGAGTCCACCAAAGGCCTAGAAGACCCAACGGATAATTTATTAAGAGAATAGAAGACACCTCAAAGCCACAAGCTTAGGATACTCTAAAAATATCTATCATAGAGTTGAAAACATCCCCTCAAATAAAAAAGACAATAGCTAGTGGATCAAATTATAATTGTGACCAGGCTAATGACATCGATGGGGGAAATTCAACAACTATTCTAGAATTATTTCAAGGAAAATGAAAAACTACCAACACGAGGAATAATAGCCTCCATAATCAAGGAAGAAATAGGAACGTTGCTCAAAGGTATGAAGAATGATATTTTATCATCTCTTGCTTTACAATCAGACACATTCCATAAGCAAAAAATAGAAGTGACGTTTAACTCTTTCTGCCTGAGGTGTAGGAAAAAACATGAAAAAATAAATGTGCACTATACACAGGGAGAGTCTATGGAATCTGTCACCTGGATCATACGACTAGGTTGTGTCCAAAAATAACAATCATAAAAAATATCTAGAAGAAGTAGAAACCTACTTCGTGGATAATAAACAGAATTGGCAACCACCCCCCATACTGGATGAAATGCCAGGAGTAGCATCCCTATACGGTGGCCTAAATTTCATGAATCAAGAACAAACCCAACCACCCAATATGGGTTGGTGTGGCTAGCCACCATGGGTAAATCCTATCCAAAATCGTCCCCAATCTACGCCAAATCTAGGGGGCCCATACCAACAACCCAAAACACAATTGAATTTTTTTTACACATGGGCCTTGCCTCCATAGACACAACTGCCAAAATGTTCCAAATTACAGGCTCCACCTACTACAAGGTCAAAACAGTTGCTGGAACAACCAGAGCTGAATCCCAGCGACAACTGTTTAAACTTACCAACTTATCAGGTAGTTATGGGAATGAACCCGATGTACCATATTAGTGTAGAAGTAGAAAAAAACTGTGTTGTTGAAAAATCAAACAATGAAGGACTTCCACCGTATCCCAAAAGGTTACAAGAAATTAGAAAAATGACACAACCCAAGTTTGATATTATGGAACAGTTGAAAAATCTTACCGTTACCATTCCTCAAACTATCAAGGATGTGTCTATTTACACAGAAGCCATTAGAGGGTTATAACTCAAGATACCAAGATTGATGGTAAAAATTTCAGATTTAACATTACCCAACACTCTGGTGGATTTAGGTGTAGCCATTAAATTTATGCCCAAAGAAATCATGCACAGGCTGCAACTAACAAATATGAGGCCAACTAATAGTATATTACAACTGGAAAATAGGTCAACAATTCTTCCAAAGGACATGTTGGAACATGAAATAATAACCACCGATGCACGGGAGTACCCAGTTGACTTCTTTGTTTTACAATCAAAGTCAAAATTTGGTGGTTACTCACTCATCCTGGGATGTCCCTGGCTAATGATGGTTGATGCTTATATTAATTGCAAAACAAGGAAAATGACATTTGACATAAAAACTGTAAAAACAGTCATCTACCTGCCTGCACAATTTACCAATGAGTCAAAAGAGCCTGGTTTCGAGGCCATCAAGGAAGATGATCTTCCCATGCTGTAACATATCATAACATTGGATGAAGAAGGGGAGGGGACAAATGAAGACTTCGACATCAAAATTTTGACACAGACTAAGATCTTATCACAGGCCCCAAATTCTAGAGGCTAACTCGATTGCAAGTATGGGGGAGACCCCACCTTCAATATTACCACCAACAACACGATGAACGCTATTACAATGTTCAACATAAAAAAAATAAAAACAAATAAAAACAAAAAAAATAATAAATAAATAAATAGAGTTTATTTTTTGTTAACACCATTAGTTTAGGTTTTTCTTTTTTATTTTGTTATGTTTTGTAGGATAACATGAAACTCATTGCAGACTGTAGGCATCCAAGGTAACTGGGTCTATCAAGAAGGAGTCACTCCATCCTGCTTTCCTCGAAAAAAGGAAAAAATTATGATGAACAAAGAATTAGCTATGAAGATTCTACAAAGTGAGGGATTTGTACGAGGAGTTCGTAATAGCACACGATGAAACAATACGACGACATATGAAATGATTTTAATAGTTATGTTGGAAAACTACATTTCGATGAAGGTATGGGAAACTCCATCCAATTTTTGATGGATACTTAGTTTTGCGAATTATTCCCGGAAATAGCAGATCATTTCAAGATTTTTGAGCATATCCAAGGAATCAATATGGCTATTGCCACTTCAACTCTAAGCCCCGGTTATTGACCCACATATACCAGGTCTCTAAGCTTCAAATTGATGGTAGTGACATAATATTATTAGCCAACATGCACCATTTACAACCTTACCATGTGCCTCACATTTGCGAGATTGAATCAAACACAAGCATGGGGGAGACCCCATATTTTCAAAACCATATCAACAATTTGATGAATGCTCACGTGTTCGTCGTGAAAAAAGAAAAAGAAAAAAATGATGAGGAAAGGAGGCATGGAACCTGTTTTGCTTAACAATGTTAGAATATATTTTCTTTTATTTGTGTTTTTATTTTGTAGGGTTATGTGGACTCAGATGCAATATGTAAGCAGCTGGGTCAAAATAGGCCTATCAGACACGAAGCTACGTGCCCTGCATTTTTTTCCCACTTTCCAGGAGTGCATCGATGTGGAAAAGGTTTCTATTTCCCACTAGGAAGGCGATGCCTACATTCAAACCAACCCAAAGGTGCCTACTTCCCACTAGGAGGAAGGTGCCTATATTCAGACCACTACATGGTGTCTACTTTCCACCAGAAAGAAGGCACTTATATCCAAACCATTGCAGAAGTGTTGACTTTGTAACGTAGCAAGGGTGCCTATATTCCAACGTAGCAAGGGCGCCTATATTCTGAAGCAGCAAGGGCACCTATATTATGAAGCAGCAAAGGCACCTATATTCAACAACACTTACTTTTCATTAGATGGGGTATGCCTATTTTTCCCTTTTCAATGACGAAATCCGCGTGCTCCTTGATTTTTACTGTCGGATTTCGCTTATTCCTGATGGTAAAATACACATACTCTTGAGACACGAATAACATAGCACATCAACTTCCTAGGGGGACATGTGTCGTCCCACGATAAATAAAGTAATCATGGTTTATATTTTTAGCACGAGACCTCGAAACTAATAAGTATGCAACCAATTCACCTTCGACGGATCACACCGCACGAGGGAAAGCGTAAGTCACCAATTCGATGGTATCTCAGAATCATGCATCAACCAGTTATGTGGTACCACCCGGTGTCATACGCATCATGTTCCATGAAAATTCACCCAGGTATGTACCGAGTTTTCTGTTATTTATGTGCATTATTATTATAGAAGACATCTCTGTGTTGAGTGCCAATACAAGCTCACATTTCTATCGTCCATTCATGCAACCCCACGACAACAAGTAGCCACATGACATGAATCAAGTAGGAGAAGAATTACAACGAATATTACTACACCTTGGCACACATCTAAAAAATTACTAAGGTGTAGTAATATTATTTAAACAGTGGGAAAAAACACCTACTATGACATGCTATCCGCTAGAGGTGTAGTTGCTATATATATGAAAAAAAAGAGAAGAAAAAAAATGAAAGAAAAAAAGAGGAAAGAAAAGAAATATATATATATATATATATACAACAAAACAAAGAAATGAGCACAACAACCATGGGAGGACAATCCAGAATTATACTAGAAAATGAATGAACCTATTGATTTCATGGGTATAGTACGGGAACAATTCGAGTCTACAGTCTGATCAGTCAGGTCTAAGATATTGTTGTGGCCCATGAGTTTGCAACATCCATGGGGATACGACTGTGTAGATTAAGGTACAAGAAAAATAAGCAGCAGACCAAAGCCACACGATGGACTGAGGAGCAAGTTAAAGGAGGGTTAAGCCATCTGTGTACATCCAACAATCGTGGCCCATGTAAAAGAAATTTTCATTCATGTTGACAGATGTCCTTTCCCATTAGCACCAACATTATTAGAATATTTCTTTTGAAATGGGATATTCAAAACAAAGTCTATGTGGTCACAACATAGAAAATGTTGACCAAACTCTGTCACGAGATTATGAAGGCTCAAAAGAAGAGAAAACACTAGCAGGGAACTCACATTCAACAAATTTGCCAGAATTTCAGCACGACTGGAGCCTTGGGAAATTGGGAATATTTCCTGTGACAATGGGCTGATGTAGAGCTTCAATAAGGAAGAGTCACTCTTGCTTTACATCCAACAACAACACCGAGGTAGCTACTACGTAAAAAAAATAAAGAAAAAGAAAAAAAGAAAATAAATAAAGGGATAGTGCCCAGACCTCCAAATATTATGTTGACAGGCAGAATTTCAGGAATATCAACAAACTACCACAACCGAACAAAAAAAAAAAAATCAAGCCACATCGTGCAGTAGAAATAGTGCAACAATTGCTCATCACGAGGAAGAATAGAGTTGATGTTATTGTGCAGATAGACTGGACCATTGGAGCCAACACTTTCTTTCACTGATTCAGAAGAACATGTGGCTTCCATAGGGGTGTACCAGTCTGATGCCAGAAAAGCGACATCAAAACGCCCAATTGTTTGCGTCAGCAGAGCACTATACTGCTGCCCAGTCAGCTGGTCAACCAACAACTGAATATTTCATAGTTACCTAGTATGCTAGTGAGTCAACAAAATATTCTACTACTGCCCAGTCAACTGGTTAAATAACAACTGAATATTTCATAGTTACCCAATATGTTGTTGAATCGACAATACATTCTACTGTTGCCCAGTCAATTGATCAACCGATAGATGAATGTTTCATAATTACCCAGTTTGTTGGTGAGTCAGCAAAACATTATGTGGCTGCCCAATCAGTTGGTCAACCGACAACTAAACATTTCATAGCTGCCCATTCTGCTGGTGAGTCAGCAAAATATTTTTTTGCTACCCAATTTGCTGGTTAGCTAGAAGTGAAACATTCCATGGCTGTCCAATCAGTTGGTTAGCCAACAACTGAACACTTGGCTGCTGAATCTACTGGAGAGCTAAGTGCAGAACCACCCATAACAGAACGTACCGGGAGAGTGTGACATGAGGAAATGTCAAAGGTTCGACATGGAGGTATGATGAGCACCAAAAATGCTCATTTTTATGCATGTTTAAAATGGGTATTGTATGGCATATTTAATACTAGAAATGTATTTTTGTATAATTATTGTATATATTTAATAGAAAATGAAGTATTATGCTTGATTGGTGTTTTTAGTGGAAAATGTGTGTAGATGCAGGTTTTTGCTACTACTTTGGCATTTTCGAGTCAATGTCCCATTCAGACCTGGCAATGCACGAAGAAAATAATATTTTGAAGTACGAAGACATATTGAAGAAGACTACGATAAATGACGGAGGTGCCTATATCCCGATGACAAGCAAACAGTTATATCCTAATAACAGGAAGGTGCTTGTCTCCCAATGCCTGTATCCCAGCGGTCGGAAGGCGCTTGTCTCCCGATGCCTATATCTCGGTGGCCAGAAGGCGCTTGTCTCCCGGTGCTTATATCACGACGATCGGAAGGCGCCTGTCTCGTGGCGCCTGTATCCCGGGCCAAAAGGTATTTGTCTCCCAACGCCTATCTCCAGCGGGAATATAGGTGCTATATTCAGCGCATTGACTGTTGATCATTGACTACATGATCTACAAAGAAATAATAATAGAAGCAGTTGCAATTTCCATTCAGAAGAAATATAGCTGTTGACCATATAGTTTTTAATAAAAACACAATTTTTAGAAATAGTTTGTTGTATACACCTAAGGAGCATTGTGCTTATCCTTTGGTGATTAAAATAAATAAGGCCACACTTTTAATAGAGAAAATTACAATTGTGCATGAATTGGCCATAGCGAATCACGTAGCATGATTAAAATAGAAAAAACTATTTTTGTAAAGGGATTGACTGCAATCTATATAAGAACGCAGGACATTTTTGAGAAGATCAATCTTGAATCCACGAATCGATGAATATTTTATTTTGTACTGCATAATTTATTAATAAAGTTTCTGAGTGTTTTCATTCACATGGACTAAAAGAGTGACTTTTACTTAACCAATCGAGTAGGCCATCTGCGGGAGCTTGGGCCCACTCCAGGCGGTAATCCTCCCCATTTTATTTTATTTTTGCTTTATTATTTTTTGCATTTATTTCTTGCTTTATTTATTTTAGTTGTGTGTTCATTTCCTGTTTTATTTATTTCAGTTGTGTGTTTATTTCCAACAATTTATTTTCTAGTCGTGTGTTTATTTCCAACATCTTAATTTTAGTTGTGTGCTTATTTTAAAATTGTAGTTTATTTATTTATTTTCCTGCACTTAGTTTTATTGGGTTTGGATGAACTAAAAATACACGAAAAAATCCCCCCACCAAATCGATAGGCATAGAGGGACTCATTCCCCACACTACATGCATATACTGTGCGTGGCACTCACAAGTTTACGAACTCCCGGATTGATAATTAAATGGAAAGAAAATAATTGTTTTTCGGAATACCATTTTCTGCTCACCAACAACCAATCATAGATAAGTGTGGTATGAGCCTCCACTTAATACATCAAATACAATTCAGTAGGAATTACAACCACACTAAACACATCGCCTTATGAATGGGGACATACACAACTATTCACAAGGATCAATCTTGAATAAATTCAATATATATATATATATATATATATATATATATATATATTCCTCCTAACTATCCTTGTGGGGAGGTTTTTCGTCATGTGTTGCAATACTAAATTCTTCATAATTGTCTTTATTTGCAACCATTGCCTTTGCACATCATCAATGTGACCATCATTATCTTGATCAACTTTAAGAATAATTTCATGGAGACATACATTGCCTACACCAAAGTCCAACATTTTTTGTGATTTAGCCAAAGAGTTGACAATGACAAATGTTCCAATATGTCATTCATTCATGGGCATAGTGACCCACCACACTTTTCATCGAGTGGTCTAGGCTCCCGCTGTGCAAAGTAATGTAATCGTTGAAGACATCAAGAGTGGATGCTATGCATTTGATAGGTGTAGGGTGGCTCTATAACACCACCAAACATGAATGGAGCATCCTCGTATAATCCCTTCTCCACACATGTATCGTCTTATCCACCCTATTGATACCAAGATTCATAACAGTTGCCACAAAACATCGTAAGCATATGGTCTCCAAGGGACCCCACATGTTGCATGAGGCTTAATATTTTTTTCTAGTAATAAACGATCCCATCGGTTGATTTAGTGTAGAAAACCGCTTTTTTTGCGCTAACAACCACCAAATTTACTGTAGACTGCCCATTGTCGAGAGTATAGCTAAGAACATGCTCGACCTTGTGTCTTTTCCAAACCTTAATTGTGCAGTCAACCAAACCTGTAAAAAATGTTTCGTCTAGCCTTATGGATACATAATTCACAACATCGTCATGAACCTGAATTGGCTTGATGCACTTCTAGTTCGACATTCTCCACACTTTGAGGTTTTGTCCTAGGAACCATAATACAACCCTTTTTGTTTGTTGGTATTCATGTGGAGGGAATAGATTAAGGTAGATAGCACAGGGAAATGTTCTCCATGACCAAAGTAACTAAACAAACAAGAGATCATTTGTTCATGTCTCTCTTTCTTTTGTATAAAAAATTATCTTAGATCTAAAATTCTCTATTCGTTTGCTTTAACTTGTTCATAGTTGAGCCTTAATCTGTCCATTTTCTCTTCTAAGGATATAACCTCATCTGCAAATATTTCCACTTCTACATAAGAGGGTATGAATTCTTCATTGAAGAGTTTCTTTTGTTTTAGGCTATCTAGGTCACCTTCACCTTCTTTGGTGCATCCGTCGTCGCTTTGGAATTTGGGAAGTTGATGCGCATCGAAGTCAAAACTATGGTAGTCAAAGAATAGAGGGCAACAATAAAGGCATTTGAAGTTCATATTTAAAGTTCTTTTGGATGGAATATGTTGATGATAGGCAATATCATATGAATAGAAACACTAGTGTTTCTAGCGGCCATGCAATTGAGTCATCGACCACACATTGTTTTCCAAATATGCCACACTATGTTTACTATGTCATCACATGATATACTCTCTTTGAACAAACTCTTCTCTCCTCTTGCACTCACATAAATCCTTGTATTTAGCGACTGCATGGTCAATGAGATGAACATCAGCCTGAACAAGATGCTTCTTATTGTGAATGCAAAATAATTGAATGGGAATAGGAAAAACATTGGAATTGCCATGGGACTAATCAAGTTTTGTCCATGATTGGACAATAGCACCCATAACCTACCCTATGAGTCTCGTTGAATTTCCTATTGCCCATATTACAAACCTTGCTACCAACAACATAACTGATGGAACACATTAGATTTTGAATTTTTTACTGTAGAGTAGGTTGTTAGAGTTTAGCTTCTCGAAGGTGGCAATGTCGGCAAAGGCATCTTTAATATATTTCTATCTCCCTATCCCTTCTTCCTATCTTATTCCCCTTCTTCTCGCAACCTCCTTATCTCTTTTTTCTTCTCCTTTCATCTTGCATTCAGTTTCGCATGGTTGTTGTCACTTAGACTATATAATGTCTAAGGTATGATTTGATTTTTTAATTAATGAAAGGAATAGTCTTCTGGTTCACACTCTGGTATCAGAGCCAACACGTTGTACGAGGTCAGGCAGTTGACCTGTGAGAAAGTCCAAGGTAGGCATGACTCCCGAGATCGAGGAGCGACCAGGCATAGTTCCCGAGGCAGTCGGACTGGGTAGTCTCCAGATTCGAGCACGGATCCCAAGGTGGACCAGACAGAGTCTGGCATGGATCTCGAGGCCAACCTGACACAGTCAGGTAAGCGAACACAAAAATCGATGTAACAGTTGGCAAGGCAGATGAGAGGGACCATGGACGCAACTGACGAGGATCTGACACATGATAGCATGTAGATCGAGATAGTCTGAAAAATGCGACAGACAACCACTAGACTTGATGTGGGATCTGACGTGGATAGGGAGCTCATAGTAGGGTGACACGTGGTAGCAGGAGGGTATGACAGCAGGACAACAAGGCGGGCAGACACGTAGCGCAAGGAAAACGGTGGCGGGTTGGCGAGATTTGGGTGGTTTTTGTAGTGGCAAAAAGGGACACGATGATTGCCCGAAGGTAATCGTTATACTCCTCGCGCACCCCAGGTTAAAAACCTCTTCACTATCCTCATCTTGGTGCATGTGGGATAATGCACCCATAGTTTGTTTTAAAAAAATGATTTTACCACGTGTTTAAGAGGAAGCCAGCATCCATTAGGTTCACGTCGGGCGAGTGGCCCGATTGGCTAAGAAGGTCCCCTGCTTTGCATCAGGTCACGGGTTCGAAGCCCGACGACGTTAATTTGTTTTTATTTTTTTTTTGTTCTCCCACGTAGAAGGGTATAAGGCACGGTGGGTGCCTTGGAGGTGCTAAAGGAGATCGCAAGCAAGTTGGTAAGAAGCCCGTGCTGGTTCGAGAGGTTGCGGGTTCAACTCGCGTGGACGACATAAATTAAAAGGTTTTTTTTTAAAAGTCATTTTAATATTTTATTTAATAATTTAAAATTATTGTTTTTTAAATCATTTCCTTTTTAAATTTTGATTTTTAAAGCAATAGTTTTTTATTATTAAATAGAAATTGTATTAAAATTACTTTAAAGTCTTTAGTAAACTTTAAAAGGGGCAAAGAGAAAATATTGCCTCAGAGGCAATTTGTGTAATATGCCCAAGGGGGCTTTAAAAACTTGCAAATTTATGTAATACGCCCAAGAGGCTTGAAAAAGTGTCGGGAAGCCTTCTGGAGCGCTCGTTTAGCACTGCCCCTTGGAACCCCGTTCAAGGGATAAGTATTGTGATGAAAAACTTGCAAATTGTGTAATAGCCTAAGTTGAAGGGTGAACTTCTTTGTAATAGCCTCAGAGGCTCTAAGGGGGATAATTTTTGCATTGAAGGGTAGCATTGTAAAAAATTCATGATACGATCTACCGGGTGCTATCATGCCCTGTGTTCTCTTTTACTAAGAGAGAACGCCGAATATTTTGATGAAAGAGTTCGGAGATATGGTTTGCATACTATTTTCAGCCAATTGCAAAATGTAGTCATAGCCCATCAAAGACATCCAGATTCAGGATACGAAGTAGATTCAGAGGATAATTCCTTCGATAGCAGATTTGAGCAGTCAAAATCTGTAGGCATTGCACCTCAAGAACCAAAAAATCCTCATTTCAGTAATAGTGGTAGTGATTCAGTTCAAATACTGGAGCCAGCTTCACCAAAAATTATTCTCATCAGTGACGACGAAGATTCGGTTGTTGATAACTTTGTGAATCCAGTGAACGGAGAACCTCAGCAAGAAGAACATGCCATAAGCGAAAGAGTAGATCAAGCTAGACTTGATCTAAATCTGTAACTGCTTTCTTTTGAAATTGATTGTAATAGAGAAATAAAAGTTTGTTCCTAGTTTCTTTCAATAGCTATGGCCTCCAATGCTAATCTACCCATTCCAGAGTTTAATGGGTACGATTATGAGTACTGGTCCATCAAAATGAAGACCTTACTCATAGGTAAGGGGTTATGGGACATAGTAGAAGAGGGTTACTCAGAACCCTCCGATTGGACTACATTGAGTGCAGCTGATAAGAAAGCAAAGAAGGAAGCACAAAAGAACAATTCATTTGCTCTTTTTCATCTTCAAGCAGCATTGGATAAAAGTATTTTCCCCATAATTGCATCTTGTATAACTGCCCAAGATGCATGGAATGCCTTAAAAGAAGGTTTCCAAGGAAGCGATCAAGTGAAGCAGGTTAGGCTTCAGACACTAAAACGAGATTTTGAGAATCTCAAGATGAATGAAGATGAGAAAGTTGGTGACTATTGCGTTCGAGTTAAAGCAGTAGTTGACAAGATGGTAACACTTGGAGAAGAAGTCAAACCAGAAACTGTTGTGAAGAAAGTGTTGAGAACACTTCTTCCGAAATGGAATCACATAGCAATCATCATCGAAGAATCAAAGGATCTATCTACACTATCCTTTGATGCTTTAATTGGTTCATTACTTTCACATGAAGAGAGATTACAAGAATCTCCATCAACAAGTTATGGAGGCGATGATAAAGCCTTCACATCTCAAGAAGGTGCAGGAAAAGGACAAGGAAGAGGCCAAGGCAGAGGTCAAAGAAGAGGCAGAGGCAAGAACAACCAAAGAGGTGGAAATCCCAGCAGAGGAGGAAATCCCAGTAGAGGTGGAAATCAAAGCAGAGGCAATCAACAAAGCAGAGGTAGAAATCAAGGTCGAGGAAGAGGAAGTGACAAATCCAAAAAGGTTTGTTTCAATTGTGGCAAGCCAGGTCACTTTGCTCGAGACTGTTGGTCCAAATCTTCTCAGGGAAGCAACAGTCAAAGCAGTCAGTATGGCCATTATGGTGAAGAAGAAGGGACTTCTAATCTCTTTCTTTCTTATGGGCAATCGGATCAAAATCTGAATGATACTTGGATTTTGGATACTGGTTGTTCCAACCATATGAGTGGCAAAGAAGAACTCTTTGCTACAATAGATTCCACCTATAAATCCCGAATCAAGTTGGGAGATGATAAAGCATTGCAAGTTGAAGGCATTGGAGCCATGGAGGTTCCAACGAAGGAAGGCATCAAAAAGGTGAATGATATCTACTACACCCCTCAACTCCAACATAATCTGCTAAGTGTTGGACAAATGATGGAAAAGAATTACAAACTTGTTTTTGATGAGGGAAAATGTGTAATATTTGATAAGAATAATTGTAATAGAGTCATCACACAGGTACCTATGACCAAAAATAGGTTATTTCCCCTTAAGTTTGGACAGCCAGGGGGAGCTCAACTTGCAAATATTGCTATTGCAAATCCAAGTGTGCTTTGGCACTTGAGATATGGTCACCTGAATTCTGCTAGCCTAAAATTGTTGACTTCTCAAGCTATGGTGACTGGACTTCCTAAAATTTAGGATCACAAGGAAGTCTGTGAAGGCTGTGCTTTGGGAAAGCACTCCAGGTCCAAGTTTCCAAGAGGACAAGCATGGAGGGCCAACTATCCACTGCAATTAGTGCATTTGGACATCTGTGGTCCAATGCAGACAAAAAGTATCGGTAACAATTCTTACTTTCTCACTTTTATAGATGATTTCTCTAGAATGTGTTGGATTTATTTCTTGAAACACAAAGATGAAGCCTTTGATTGCTTCATTGATTTCAAGAATAATGTAGAGAAACAAAGTGGGTTTCATGTAAAATGTCTCAGGACAGATCGAGGAGGAGAGTACTCTTCCAAGGCATTTCTGCAATATTGTAAAGAATGTGGGATAAAAAGGCAATTCACCACTGCCTATACTCCACAACAGAATGGTGTGGCAGAAAGAAAAAATCGCACCATAGTAGAGATGGCCAGATCGATGCTTCAAACAAAGCATCTTAGTAACATGTATTGGGCTGATGCTGTCAGAACCAATGTTTACATTCTAAATAGGAGTCCTACTTCTAGTTTGAAGGGGATCACTCCTTACCAGGCGTGGTATGGCAAGAAGCCAAATGTAAAACATTTTAGAGTTTTTGGTTCTTTAGCATATGCACACATCCCTGAAGAAAAAAGGAAAAAGCTTGATCCCAAGAGTCAAGCATGTATTTTTGTAGGATATTGTGAGTCTACCAAAGCCTATAGACTCTACAATCCGAAGACCCATAAAATTGTCCTTTCCAGGGATGTAATTTTTGATGAAGGGGGAGAATGGGGTCATCCAAAAGTTTTTGTTGATGATGAATCCCATGATGCAGGTTCTTCTCAAATTCAGCAGGTGTCACCCAAGAAAGGCAAAGACACACCCCCTCCAAGCCCAAGCAGAAGTGCTACTTCTAGTACGTCAACAACTTCTCCAAGTCCTTCTCCACAATGATCAGTCAGTTCTTCACCGATGGATATTGATTCTCCATCCAGAGGTAAGAGAACACTACAACATCATCCATCTTATCAAATGTTGGATAAAAATTTTCAAAGAAGGTACACTAGAAGCCAAGCTAGTGAAATGAGTACAATTTTGCAATGACTTGAAAATTTGCATTTGTATGGAGATGATGACTCCCAAGAGCCTAGGGGAGATGTAGTCAATTATGCTTTATTGACTAGTGCACAACTAGAGCCTTCTAGCTATGAGAAGGCTTGTACTCAGAAGATATGGCAGGAAGCCATGAAAGAGGAGATGACCTCTATAAAAAACAATGATACTTGGGAGCTTGTAAAGCTTCCTAAAGGAAAGAAATGTGTTGGATGTAAATGGGTCTACAAGACCAAATTCAATGCTGATGGAAGCATTGAAAGACACAAGGCAAGACTGGTAGCAAAAGGCTTCACACAGAAGTATGGCATTGATTATGAGGAGACCTTTGCTCCTGTAGCTAGACAAGAGACAATCAAAATAGTACTTTCCTTGGCTGCTCACAAAGGATGGAAAATTCAACACATGGATGTAAAAAGTGCCTTTCTCAATGGGTACTTAACTGAGGAGGTTTATGTTGAACAACCTCAAGGCTTTCAAGAACAAGGTAAGGAGCACCTTGTTTATAAACTAAAAAAAGCACTTTATGGCCTCAAGCAAGCACCAAGAGCATGGTACTCACGCATTGATGACTATTTCAAGGAATATGGGTTCACTCGGAGCAAAAGTGAACCAACTCTCTACTACCTAAAGCAAGGTAAAGACATCCTCATAGTTTGTTTATATGTGGATGATCTCATATTTATGGGTAGTAATGATAAGATAAATATGGAGTTCAAACACTCCATGATGAAACAATTTGAGATGAAAGATCTGGGCTTAATGCACTACTTCCTAGGCATGGAAGTTCATCAGATAGATAGAGGGATCTTCATCTGTCAACACAAGTATGCTCGTGATATGATCAAGAAATTTGCTATGGAGCATTGCAAATCAGTTGCAACTCCAATTGGACATGGGATCCAATTGAGCAAGGATGATGGAGCACCGAAGGTTGACACCACCACTTACAGGAGCATGGTTGGGAGTTTGATGTTTCTCACCAACACAAGACCTGACATTCAATATGTTGTTTCTCTTGTCTCAAGGTTTATGGCTAATCCATCCGAGCTGCATTTGCAAGCAGCTAAAAGAATTCTAAGATATGTAAAGGGTACATGGGATTTTGGAATCCATTACCACAAATGTAAGGTTGTCAAGTTAGTTGGCTTCAGTGATAGTGATTGGGGCAGCAATATTGATGATAGGAAATCTACATCAGGGAACTGTTTTAGTCTAGGGTCAGGACTAATTACATGGAGTTCCAAAAAGTAGACTGTTGTAGCATTGTCATCTACTGAGGCTGAGTATATAGCCATCACATATGCTAGTACTCAAGCCCTATGGTTGAGAAGAATCCTTGAAGAGATTGGAGAACAACAAAGTGGTCCTACCAGATTATACTATGATAACATCAGTGCCATTCAGTTGGCATATAATCCTATCCACCATAGTAGAACAAAACACTTTGATATGAAGTATCACTTCATCCGAGACATGGTGGAGCAACAAATTGTTGAGCTTAAATATTGCAGCACTTTGGAGAACGTTGCAGACATCTTCACCAAAGGCATGGCTAAAGCTCAATTTATAAAGCTGAGAGACTGTCTTGTCAGTCCTCTCAACTTTAAGGGGGAGAATGTTAGAGTTTAGCTTCTCGAAGGTGGCAATGTCGGCAAGGAATGTCGGCAAAGGCATCTTTAATATATTTCTATCTCCCTATCCCTTCTTCCTATCTTATTCCCCTTCTTCTCGCAACCTCCTTATCTCTTTTTTCTTCTCCTTTCATCTTGCATTCAGTTTCGCATGGTTGTTGTCACTTAGACTATATAATGTCTAAGGTATGATTTGATTTTTTTAATTAATGAAAGGAATAGTCTTCTGGTTCACATAGGTTGAGAGGACATCCTCACCATCCTTTTAATAGATCAACTTGCTCTACCATCACCATGCGTTTTGATACCAAATGTAAAAAATTAGAATGTTTCGTTGGATAATACATTGGCATTCAAGTTTAAATACATTTTAGTTTACCCAACATATGTTGTAACAAACTAACAACTTCCACTTCTAACAACTCACAATGCACACACCTCACATTAGACTCCTATATGAGTGGCTTTAACCCCTCACTTTATTTTTATCTTAATATGATTTATCACATCCTATGATGTAATATATCCCAACACTCATAGCATGATAACATTGATTTAAATTCCATGACCTTACTAACTAAGAGGTGGCCCCCCAAAAAAGCTTCATCAACAAATTAGAGATGAGTTTTGAAGAGGCCATTTTTGGCAACTTGAATATTTTTTATTTTTCCTTCCATTTTTTTCATTGAGAAAGCTCTCCCTAATGCCTCTACAAGAAAAATGAATAGATAAGGAGATGGTGGCTCACCTTGGCTGATTCCACAAGATGACTTGAAGTAACCAACATGAGAACTGTTGATCAAAATAGAAAATTTTGCAGTGTTATAATAACATTTTATCCATTCACATCAACTATAATCAAAACCAAAGTTTTTAAGAATATCATTTTAAAAAATTGAGGAAACTCTATCATATGATTTGTTCATATCTAATATCATAAGCATACTTGGTTTTTCATGGAATGAAGAGAATGTATTTTTGACTTTTGGAAGCCTTATACTACCACAAAATATCACAGGTTATCTCACACAGGTCCCAATATAAATAGCTACAATATATAAAAGGTCAAGATAATCATATGAGAAAATTAATAACTATATCAAAGCTTATATAATAAATAAAATAACATTCATTTATATACTTAAATATGAATGTAAATAGCCTGAATCATTCATGTACTATGCATGAAGAACAAATTACAATATTAATTGCTCAAAATGTATACAAGCTTTTTTGCTTTTTTGCCTTATTCTACGGAATGTTGTCCATAGTAATGTGAATCTTCATATACTTGACTATTGCTCTCCATATGCCAAGTCTCATGACTCTTGGCTTATCAACTTGCCACTTGCATACTTGATGAACACTTGACTCTAGACACTTGCACTTCTATATGCACTCCTAATAGAAGACACTTGTGCACATCCTTACATTACATATTTTTTCTCTTACATACAAGACACTTGTGCACATTTACTCAACCTACACTTGCACTTTAACTTACATGACACTTATGCATTTCCTGCACATTACACTTTTACATGACACTTGTGCATTTTCTATACATTCACACTTACATAAAGGGGGAAATATAAATCACACTCTAAACTATAGACTCAACCCTAATCTACTATTTACAAATGTACCATGAAGGTACAATAGGGGTACATTAGTATGTACCAAATAATGTAATGTACCTCAACACCCCCTACATTACATTATTTGGTTATTGAAGACTTTAGTCTTCAATCTTCAAGTGATCTCGAACCTTTGTATTTCTTAAATTAGCTTCTGTTGTTCTGAATTTTGCTTTGTGTTCATCTTGTTGACTCTTAGGTACATCTCCTTGCTTGAGTTTTTCTTTGAGTTCTTTATCATTTTGTTTTGGATCTTCAGGATTGGGATCACGAACTACTTGAACTCCTTTTGTTTTGGATTCAGGTTCATGCATAAGAACTTTTCCTTTGACCTTGATCTCTGGATTATGTGTTGCATTTGATCTAGATTTTTGATATTGCCTTGTATCTTTTGAACATTCACTTAGAGCATCATAATAATTTCCTAAATTAGATGAACTTGGAATGTCAATATTGCATGAAGAATGAAATATTATTTTTAGAGATGATTCACTTGATTCATTTGTATCAATCTCTATTTTCTTCTTTAGAGTTTCAATCAACTCTTTTTGTTTCAAATTTTCATCTTTATAAAGCTCGAGTGAAAGCAATGCCTAGAGGTATCATAATACCATCTTTTGCATTATCAATTGCTTCAACAAGTTTTGAATATAAATAATATTCAAATGTCTCAAAACTTTCATCCATGGCTTCTCTATAGATGAATTGTAATACCATATTTATCTTACCTTCAGATTTTTCAAACGATTTCTTAATGCCAAATTTTGTAACTTCTAATCTTTCCTTTTTTATTATAGACTTCATATTTCTTTCCATAATGGTCAAAGTTTGCAACTTGATTCCTTTGAAGTAGAAAGTAAAAAACCTTGACTCCCAAAGTAAAAATATAACTCAAATATAAATTTTGCAAATTTTAAATAATTCTAAACCTTTGATGTTGAAAATATTTTGACTCCCTAATTTGATTTGCAAAATTTCAAACTTCAAAAAACTCTAAACTCAAATTTTTAAAGTTTTTCAATTTGTCTAAAAACTTAAAAAATACACCAATTCAAAAATAATTACCTACTTATCTCTCATTATTATTACTCCATCTTCCTTGGAATAATAAAGCGCAATAAATTAAAACTTAGATTAACAAACCCTATATCTCCCACTTTAGCGCTAAAATTTGAATTGTTTTAAAAAACCTAATGCAATGGAGAATACCTACGAATGTTGGCTACAAAGTTGTTGAACCCAACGTAACTATAACAACCCAAGTCTGACTCATTTGATTGTACAACCCAACCTAGCTCATTGATTCATTAAGACGAAAAATTGCTTGCTTCAATGACCAATTTTTTTAAGTTAGATTGGTTCTAGTGATCACCCAATGTTTAATCAATACGAGGTATAGTATGCCACTTTTGAGAATTAGGACCGCTGCAGATGGCCTCCCAAGTGGACGCGATTGGTCGGATCCCGTAGATGGTGCCATTTAGTGGATCTATCTTCCCATCCTCTTATTCTGGTATGAGAGTGCAGACCCACGGTTGGGGTTATCCTCTAGGGCCCATAACACCTAGAGGGTAGACACATAATTCTCCTCCCTTACATGTGGAACACTTGAGTTTATTTATACTCATCTGTTTTATATAATGTGTAGGAATGCTTTGGTTTATTTATACCCATTTGTTCTATGTAATGTGTAGGAACGCTTGTGTTTATTTATACCCATCTATTCTATGCAATGTGCAGTAACATGTAAGGGTGTTAGCGTATATGCCTAGTGCCTAGTTGATCATCCACTTCGCTAGAGTCAACTAGGGCCATGCCATTTCTCTAGCTCTGGACCTGGTTATACTTGCCACGTTATGAATAATGAAAAGTTGTCCCATACAAACTGTCGTGGATTGGTCTAGCTCCTTTTATCATGCTAGATTACTCCTATTCACAAAATGTACAAGTAGCCATCACCGTACCGCTCGCACAATGACCTAGAGGTAATGTTCCATACCACCCCTCATCACTTGTTTCGACATGTTTGGTTAGAAAGCGATCGTTTCTCAAATCACGGTTGTTACCTTTGCGTAACAACTGGCATTGGTCGTTCATCCTTCTCGATGGTTTCAATAGTCATTCATCCTTCTCGATGGTTTCAATTATATAGGTTCAGTTTTGGGGTTAACAAGTCACCTCATTCTAAGGTAAGATTTCTACTCTTATAGGTAAGGTTTCTAGTCTCACTACAATTTTATTTTTACCTTAAAAGAACTTACGATTATAAGCTACGGAAAGGAAAGTGTATACATCAATTATTCTATAAACATCTTAGGGATTAAATTTAAAAACAATCAACTTTAAAATATAAAGTTTTACCCTAAATAAAGTAATAGTGACCTAAGAGATTTTTCATTCTTAAACAAATAATGAACTCCTATTTACCATAATTCCATAGCGGTAGAAGAACTTATAAGAGGAAGTCGAACACACCCCATCTACATAAAAAATGTTTCGTTCTAAAATAAAGTGCATCTACCTTTTTCTTTGTTAAATATAAAAGAATGGTTATACATAGTATACAATCAAGCGATCTTAGGGTGACTTAAACGGTGAAATAAATATTAAGTAATAATACCAAGCTCTTCTTCTTCTTAAGGTAGAGGAAATATCTAATATTAAACTATTCTTTAATACATTTTTCATTCTTACTAAACATAAAGGAATATTTAATATTCCTATCTAAAATATATACATGTATATTAAACAAGTAAAATGAACTTTACACAATATTAAGTCTTTTATTCGAAATTATTTGAAAGGACGTTAATAAAACAATGATAAGAAAGGTTCCTAATATATGTATATTGAACTAGTAAAATGATCCCTATTTATAGAATTAAAGTACTTACTCGAAATATATTAAAGGGCATCACTGAAGAAAAACAATGATATAAAAGAAAACAGATCTCATGTAATATTGCGCTTTCCAAAGCTTTATTAGAAATAAAATAATTATGCTCTCTACACTAAATAAAAAGTCGTAATATAGAAGGGGTGTCTTTCAGGTTCTTGTTTATTTTATTATAAACTAGATATTTCATTAACCACATTCCCAAAGCAACTATAAATCAAATTCATAATAAGTTCAAGTAATGTTTTCAAAATAAAGTTTTTCTTGAATTACTCAAATGCAAGCGAAGGGAGGTATTTCCACGCAATACTGCTTCAAGGAAACACCGCACACAAGTAGATGAAAATCATACCAAAATAATGAATACAACACGCTATCAGACATACTACATCGCATAAGAAAAAAAAATTCATTCCAAGGCAACAGTTTTAATACACAACAGTCAAGAGGATATCATTCCAAGGTAACAGTTTAATACACAACCATCAAGAAGATATCATTCCAAGGCAACAATTTAATACACATCCATCAATAAGATATCATTCCAAGGCAACAATTTAATACAGAGTCATCAGAGGATACTATGGTGCACGAGAAGACGAGTGTCCTTCCAATCAATGAACTCTTTCTAAATAAAGGGCTATTATTTAAAAACTATAAAGCTATTAATTAATTTCAATACATTCAAAGTAAAAATACTCTTATAACCCAAAACTCTTTCCAATAAACAACTAAATTACATACAAAGTAAAAACCCCTTTATATTAAAGAAAAGAAACCCTCTTTCTTTCTTAATATTCTATTAAGCTTTCGGTTCGAAATGTGGCAATCACAATTAATCTGGTAACTTCAAATTAATGCCTAACTTTATAAAGTAAACATTTTTATAAATTTTAATACATATGATGAAAGCTTCTTCTTATTAAACTGCTACCATGCTTCGAAAAAGAAACTAAGTTCGAATAAACAAATACCTTTAGTTTTCTATACTATTTAAACAATTATTTAAAACGATTAATATAGAATGAATGTCTTTCAAGGTCCGATTAAACTTAAGCTAACCCAAAATGCAAACGTATGAATGCAATGAAGTGAATGTGAGGCATGAAATGCATGGAGGGAAGAAGAGAGAAGAAAAGAGGGAAAGAAGAGAGAAAAAGAAGGGAAAACACTTCTCTAGCTGAAATCGTGCCCAATAAATATGGACTGCAATATTGACACAGAGCAAAATCATGACCCATATGGGTGCGAAAAAAAGGAAGAAGGAAAAGATCAACAAAGGAGTAGGGGGATTGAAGTATGGTGTTTGAGTCAGTATAGATCATACCTAGATCAGTGTGACCAAACAACATAGATCAAGCAAATAGAAAAGAGTGGAGAAGAACCCTGTAAGGATGTATGCTCACAAATGATTGAGATGGAGGCTTCCCCTCATGTGTGGCCATAAAGCTATCTCATAATGGTTTTATGCTCACAAGAGATGGTCAAGCATGGAGCGATACCCGCTATGGGTGTAGTGCTCGCTAAGATGGCTAGAGAGAAAGAGATACCTACTAGGATGTATGCTCGTAAATGATCGATATGGAGGTTGCCCCTTGCGTGTGGCCATGAAGTTGATCCCATATGGGGTGTGCTGTGTGTGAATGATGTGCCAAAGTGAGTACTACTTGATAAGGGTGTGGTGTGTGCAAAATATGAGTGGGCAAAAGAAAACACAACAAAACAATGTGAGTGTGTGCATGTGTTGGAAGAAACAAAGGAGGAGATGAAAGCAAGGAATCAATGAGCAAAGAAAAGTGTGTGTGTATCCATCTTGTGAAATTTCGATGGCTGAGTGGTGTGCATAAGATAGTTAGTGGTTGTATGAACATCATAAATGATATTCATGTGGTGTCTACCCTATCCCACGAGGATCACTTAACAATAAAAAGTCATAAAGGAAGAAGCGTGAAAGCAAGAAAAGGGAAGAAGAATATATATCCTTGTCTTGATGAAAAGGAAAAAGAAAAAAGAAAACATGCAAAGGGCAAGGATATACCAAGAAGAGAATTGTACTCCTTGACTTGGAGAGGAATTGATGGTCATTTCTAAATTTTCAAGGTCAAGGAATACAAGAAAAAGAGAAGAAGAGAAGAAGAGATGGGCGAATGCAATGATGAAAAATGCATGAATGTGGACCCTAAGTTGGGAAATTCACTATGCATCAAATCCCTAGTTAGAGTGAAATGCATGTGAGCTACGATATAACTAGGTGTCATCACTTGCCATTGTCATGAATCCCCCAAAAATCTATATGAGCAAGCAGTAATGCAAATATGAACAAGCAATCATATGATAAGCAAAGAATGCAATGGAACAGAAGGTCAGGCATACCATGCAAATTATAATAGATAGTCATGTAGTATGAGCAATAAAATTAAATTCAATATGGAATCTAAGCTAAGTGTAATATGAAAATGTAGAGTCATGCATAACATCTTTTTAAATACATTATGTTCATTGATTCTTTAAGTTCTTTACCATCCAAGGGGGTACCAACTTAGGGTGCACTAAAGTTACCACATTGCAAAATAGAATGTCAAAGGAATAAGGTAAAACCTCATCCTCATAACTCCACTCCAAACCTTGACAATCTAAATATTCAACATAAGTAAGAAGGTGATCATCATCATAAAATAGTAAAGGTTGGTTCTTATTGCGTATGTAACCTATGCCACATCTCCTAGGACAAATATCAACATCTAAAGGCTCTTGAATGCCTATCTGTTGGGGCCCAAAAGTTCTACCTATATATCCCATACTAGATAGGATCTATTTGGGGAGTGGGTAATCATTGGAAAAGTAACAATGGGTAAAATAACACTCTATAAGATATAGGTTGCTACCACAAATATTTTCTTCGAAGGTTGTACCTATGAAGATAAAGGTACACGTGAAAATGTGTACAACTTCATCCTTCTTAAAGGGTAAACCCATAGTCCTTGGTGAAGGTGGTAGCTTGGCAAGATCTAGAAGAGGCTCTTGAATAAATGATTAACTTGACCCCATGAAGGAACATTTCTTATTGGTTCCTCACTCACTTTAAAATTTTCAAGTTGTTTAGTTATGTGAGATAAGGAAATTTATGGGCACAAATTGGGACTAAATTGATCTTGCTCAACCATCGAACAATATTCAAATGGATGAGGATCATACAAAATAGTGACAAGTTGATTCCTAAATTCAAACTTCAAATATTGATGCAAGGTAGAAGGGACAATCCTCATCACATGAATCCAAGGGCATCCAAGAAGAATATTAAAAGATGTAGGGCAAGGTACCACATAGAACAAGGTGTCTAAAATATTAGGTCCAACCCTAAGGGGGAGAGATATAATGTCACAAGCCTCTTAGGACTTGTTGAAAGATTTAATGATAATGTCAGATTTGGTTAAGTATTCCTCTTTTAATCCAAAATTTTAGAAAAAATGATAAGTGCATAAATTAAGGGAAGAATCATTGTCAATCAAGATTCACTTGACAAATATTTATCCAATGAACACTATGATTTAGATGGAGGAATCCCTTCACAAGTTTGAGTAAGGCATATAATATTCCAAAAATGTGATGTGATGTATCCCAAGAGAACCTACAACATTAACCACAATACTAGGAGAAATGTTTGAAGGAACAAATTATTGTCTTAGGAGCTCCAACAGGTCTTCCCTATGAATAGGAGAAGTTTGTAAGAGCTCTAAGAGGGAGATATTATCTAGGGTATTAGCTAACTATTTTTGAATGTCGAAGGAGACTTTAAGTTGTGGCTTCAACACTAAAGGTGGGTTTTCTAATATCGTGCTCCTTTTCTAGGTATTATTCAAAACTAAGGGAGGTTTTGAAGGTGGGTTGGATGAAGAACTCATATCCTACTGAGATTGTTGAGTCGATTGAATCCATGTTTTTTACCTTGTGGTTGCTACTATCATACCAACCATATTATCATAGGGAGGGGACACATTTCGATATGACACTTTATTAGCAACTTGTTTCCTATGCTTATGTAAGGGATCTTGGAAGATCCCCATGTCTTGATTTGTTGTGGGTGCTTATTATGTAGGAGGTTGATTATTTGTTGGAGAATTGGGTTGAGAGCCTTATATAACAATATGACATCAATGAGGTCCTGGACCACATGTTTCAACCTCTTATAAGAGTTTTTCAAATGCCCCTCTACTCTATGGTACTCACAATGTTGACCAAATTTATACCAATTAGTTGTGGTATCAAGTTACCTTATAGGAGGTAACTCAATCATGTTAGCTTCTAGAAGTTGCTTTAGGACCACTGTCATAGGTATGTTGAGTCTTGTGAAATTCCTTTGTGGGGGTTTTTGAGGTTGTATAAGCACCATATTTTGTAGGGTGTTAACAAAACTATTAATAGACCTACTATCCATTACCCCATCACCAATCACATGCTTGTTCTTATACTATATTTTAGTGGTCCTATCCTATTTTACTTTAAGTTGACCTCTTCCAATAAGGGCTTGCTCTACCCTTCTTGCTAGATCTATTGCTTGATCAAAAGATGTGATAGTTATCATTTCCAATTCATAAGATATTTGTTCTTGTAAATTCCCAATGAATATCTCAAGCATGTCTCAAGGAGGTAAGGTATATCTCAAGTATCCAACTAGACTCCTCTGGTAAGACCCCAAGGTCTTACTATAAAATTATTAACAAATTAATGTAAATGTAATCGCAGGCCACTCAAAGGGGGCTCCCTTGTAATCGCTTTGCCACTATAGGAGGCTCCCTCCTTAGAATCTATGCTTATTATTATTCTTCTTGGATGATTTGATATGGATGGCCAACCTAATATATATATCTACCCTAAAGCTATGTTGGTGAAGAGACATGATGGTTCACGTTATGAAGGGTTGTGATGGTTCACTTTATAAGTTAATAATATAATAATTAAATGATTAATAATACTAACTAATACTAACTAATACTAACTAATACTAACTAATAATGTTAGGATTGAGGATCCTAACATGCCACCCTCTTAAAAAGAGCTTTGTCCTCAAAGCTCAAAGTGAGAAGCTTTGTCCTTTGTTTTCCAAGAAGGATTTGTGTAAGTTCTTGGACTCTTTTAATGGCATCCTTTCGTAGGTAGGGATATCGAGAAGGATGAAGCATTAGCGGGGGGTTGCCAAGAACAATAGTAGAATCTCCCTTAGGAAAATCATGATGACGATGGGAGGGCAACCCTTGGGGTTCCTCAAATACTTCATAATGATGCATCAAAAGTGATGGTAATGATTTCATATCCTTTTTTGGTTCCTTGGTAGAGCCAACGGAGAAGGAGTGTGTAGTCACTCTGCGTTGGTTCCGAATAGGTTTGGTCATATGGCAAGAAATCACTATTGGTGAGGAAGGTATGTGTAGGTCTTGTAGAGTGCATGTTTGGCTAGCATTGATCACTTTGGGTATGTCTACTTCATCCTTGCTTGGTACATCAATCACTTCTTGCACATCGACCTCATTGTCTTCATTGCAGTGAGTAGGTGCACTGGTCGCTTCGGACACAACTACCTCATCTGCTTGCTCTATAGAGAGACAAGGATCAACTTCCTTCAATAAATACAATGTTAGTGTAGCACATTTATGGTGGGGTCCAAATTGTTCATCACAATTATCACAGAGCCCTTTTGCTCGTCGTTCCTTCATCTCCTCAAAGCTAAGATGTTTAATTTGTAAAGTTCGATTAGATTTGGGGGTTGTGTAAGTGCTTTGTGCCCTTCCATTATGCATAGTTTTGGGAGCGATGTAAGTGGTCGATGATTTTTCCATAAGTGGTTTCCCTAATCGTTGTTGTGCATTTATTTTATCTTCAGCTAATTTTGCCAATCCATAGGTCTTTATCATGGTATAGGGATTGAACCTTGTCACCTCCATTCTAATTTCCTATTTTAATCCCCTAATGAAGCCATTGATGAGAATTGATTCATCCAATATTGTGTTGTGTTTGGTGATATCCTCAAACCGAGTTTGATACTCACACACATAAGTGATTTGATGAAGATCTTTGAGCAATTCCCACATGACTGGGTCCCACATAACTCTGATACCAAATGGTAAGACCCCAAGGTCTTACTATAAAATTATTAACAAATTAATGTAAATGTAATCGCAGGCCACTCAAAGGGGGGTCCCTTGTAATCGCTTTGCCACTATAGGGGGCTCCCTCCTTAGAATCTATGCTTATTATTATTCTTCTTGGATGATTTGATATGGATGGCCAACCTAATATATATATCTACCCTAAAGCTATGTTGGTGAAGAGACATGATGGTTCACGTTATGAAGGGTTGTGATGGTTCACTTTATAAGTTAATAATATAATAATTAAATGATTAATAATACTAACTAATACTAACTAATAATGTTAGGATTGAGGATCCTAACATCCTCCAACAAGATAGAAACTCTAAAAAAATTTCATCCTTACTTTTTTTCAACATGTAAAATTTTTTCATAGTTACGTTCTTTTCAACATAAGCTCCAAACTGTTGAACAAACAATTTAGTTGTTTCTTCAAAATTCGTTAAAGAATGATTGGATAACTGATAATACCACTCTAATGCCATGCCAAAAATACTTTTAGGGAACATCTTTAGTAATGACATGTCATCATATATGATATCATGGCATGTTTTCCTAAATATTTTTAAATGCTCAATTGGATCTTCTGTTCCCTTATAGATAAGAAAAACTAGCATTCGAAAATGCTTAGGATAAGGTCTAGAAGCAACAATAGGGTCTAAGGGCTTATTGCACATTTTTTTATAGTTTTAGGTGAAACTAGGGGGTTGAATCATATCCACTCTAGAATCCAATTGTTTTACCACATTAGTAAAACTTTGCATCTCGAGATTGTTGTTGTGCAATGCCCTTAGGTTCCCTAGAGGAGGGTTATAGGTAGGTTGTTGAAATGGAACTTGGCCTATCTTGGAGGCATTGACACTATTATGGTATGGGTTGTGATATGTGGTATCTTGCTGGAGAGAATAACTAACAGTTGGTGGAACAAAAGCACAAATGTTGATATTAGAAAAATTGGGAGGAAATTGAACATAATCTTGAGTGGTACTACTAGTTGGGAGAACTCGTAAAATTCTTCCAACATTAGTGGTCATAGTAGTAGCATATGTTGTTTGATAAAAAGGGTTAACATGATGTGAAGATTCAAAAAAGGGGTTGTTATGAGCTTTCCTATGAGAGATGGTAGGAGGACGAGACAACACCCTTTTCAAGTTGGGCTTCCTTTTCCATAGCCTTAACAAAAATATCCCTATGGAGCTTCATAAAACCCCATAGATGATCAAATGATGTAAAGGTGAAGCCACCGTCAGTCCCCCCATAGGGATCATAGTTTATATCATTTTCCACATGTTATTGCTCTTCTGTATCAAGGTTAGGGTTCTCTCTATCAACCTAGTCACCTTCTTAGGAAATTTGATCAGATTCTAGATGCCTTTGCTGGATCCTAAGGAATGGAGCCATTAGGAGAAGAGAAGGGATAAAGGAGAAAACTAAACAAAGCGCACACACACATACAAAAGAATTTAAAAATGTTTTTAATATATTTTTCTTTTTTTTATTCTAAGTAAACAAATTAGTGGTCTTTTTAAAATTTTCAAAAGAAAAGTACCAAGGAAGAGGGTTCCTAATTTTGTCACTAAATTGTGTTTTCACATCGGGTTCACCAAATATGTAGAGGGAGGGAAGTACGCACTGCGTATGATTCTCGACTAGATTTGCTGAGGGTTGAGGTGACCGTGGTGGCTATTATATTCTCTATACTCGGGGACACGAAAAAGGGTTCACCAGGAACGGTTTTAGAACTCATTCCAAGTTTGGGGTGGAAATGTTTAATGTTTTCAATTAAGCAATCACTTATGTCTGACCTCTATGAACTAAAATCTGCAAATAAAAGAGTGATGCAAGACACACAAGATGTAAGAAAACAATGTCTAACCCTAGTATGATTCTTTAATTCAATGATCTATAACCTTAAGTTGCAAGAAATGAAATTCTTTTTCTTTGAGCAAGGGCACAAGTGGAATGCACAGACAAGACTAAACCCTAGATACACACTATATGCTCTTATTCTTTCAAATGCCTAAAAGGAATGTGATCAAATGCTTTTCCATTTCTTTATATCCTAGGTTTGAACAAAAATGAACAAAAGCAATCAACAAATAGCCTAGAGATCTACCAGGGCACTTGAACCAATATTTGATCCAAGCTTTATATTGCGTCTAGAAATGTTCCACAACTTCAATCTGCAAAAAATAGTTTTACAAAAATCCTAGAAAATATTATCAACGTTAGGGGGCCTGCTTAGGCCGATGTGTAGTAGAGCTTGGGGTGCAACAATCAAGCTCCCTAGGTCCTTTTAGTTGACCTTTAGAAATTAAGAATGAATGTTGACCTTTTTTGGAAATGGATAAACAAAATACAATGAAACAAAACAGTGTTAAAAATAAATTGTAAACAACAATATTATATCCTAAATGCAACATACAAACATAACCCTAGGGTTTGGGAGCGAACCTTGCCCCTGAACTTGATGCAACAAAAATCGTGCCCTATACGGGGCATTCGTGATCTTGAATCTACCAAAATTGCATCCTGTAAATAGAAGGTGCGATTTCACAACAGATCAATGAAAACAACAGATCGCTGCGAAATGAGGAAAAACAAGAATGCAATTAATAATCTACGAATGATAAAATGTACAAAACAACCTGGTGGTAGCGAAAGGGACAAATAAAAGGATGAAGACCTCCACAATATGGTTGACTCCTCAAGGATCCAACACTTGTCCACCAATGGCATTGAGTCAACAATGCAGTAGAATAGCACTAGAAGAAACTTGCCAAAGATCACTTGAACACTTGGAGAGCATGTGATTTTGAAAATTTGTAAAAGATTTTAAAATTGAAAGAATAAATATATTGTAAATTTTAAAATTCACATGCTCTCCAAGTGTTCAAGTGATCTTTTTATTTAAAATTGCAAAAGAATTGAAATGATCTATCCTACTTTATTATTGATTGAATGATTTATGCATGGTTACATTATGGAGAATGTATAGTTGCATAATGGCATTCGATTTATAGATGCATATGTTGCATAATGATAGATCATCTAGAAAATGCATTAGTTGCATACTACATGATATCTATGAGTTGTCCTGATACCTTACTACCATCAATTGAGTGATGGAGAAGCAAGAAGGACCAATGAAGACTTATTTATTCAAGACATTGACCTCTTGACATTTATTGTAGTAAAGCTCTCATTATGGAAATCTTAATGTAAGGTAGTTTCTAGCATGAACACTCTCCTAGTTTGGATGATGATGTAATGCGCTACTCTTTTATACTATGATAGTACTTTTACCTCACATGGATTATGTAATGGTTGGAAAAATAAATGTGTTCATTTATGAATGGAAAATATCTTTTACTTTGTTATTGATAAAAGATCTATGATGTTATGGTTTTGTAAATTATCATGTTTTGATAATGGAATTAAATAGGGATTACATCTTATTTATGTGACTTCTTATTGATGAAGTTGTAGATGTTATTTAATGCTTAATTAAATAGATAGACTTATTTGCATCCCTATTTAAGGAAGAGAGATCGGGTGTTTTTTATTAATGGTCTAGTGAATTATAAATGTTTGGGGAAAGACATCAATCGAATGTATGCTTATGGATTAGAAGTATCATACTATGTTGTGAAGTGTTTTTACATGCTAGTGATACTTAGAATATTCTCCTAGTTACCAGGAAGGACTTTTATTCATTAGAAGCTTAGAGAGAGTTAATATAAGGGATTATGGGGTCCCTTTGAGAAGAAAACTTTGGGTAATCCTTGTTTCACCACTTCTCCTTATTAACCTAACCTTAGATAGTTACAAGAAGGCAACAATCAGGTTGTAGTGTCAAGGAATGGTCTTTCATGTGAAGTGATGGATGTTTTGGTTGGCTCATCGCTTAGATAAGATAGACAACTAAAACTTTACCTACATAGACAGACTTATGTATGGTAAATGAAGCATAGAAATATTATGTCGTTACGCTTAGTACACCTACATAGATGGAATTATGTATGGTGTAGGAATGGGCATACCCTTTGATAGATAAAAGGGATAAATTAGCTCATCATGGTGATGAGACGAACAACTTAATCATAAGGCTTCACGTCAATAGACATCTTCATAGAATAACTTGTGTAAGGTGGGGTGATGTAGATCTCTAACAAGTGTATCAACAAAAATTCTCTCTAGTTGGTTATATTTTTGGGTTGTTACACTCCTGTCCACTCGAGTGATGTCTGCATCGTTACGGACTCAAAATATGGTTATGCCTAGTCTTTATTTAACCATGGATACTCCTTGTGAATCATTTTTGGGTTCTTTAAAGGGAGAAAAGAAAAAAAAAATAGTTCTCTTAGGTTGGTTAGTTTTGGGTTGATAGAGTTGGTATTAGAGCTCTAGGTCGTAGGACTAGAAGTTTCCATTGAGGGGAACTTAGGATTGGCCAGACTTGATAGGCAACTTAAGGATGAAAGGATATTCCTTTGGGGATGGCACCTTACATGGAGTAAAGGTGACCATTAATGTTATCAATGGATGATAATACTCTATCATTAGTTTACATGGATGATGTAACTAATTAGAAAGTTAGACTTACAATTTGGAAGAGAAATTGTAACTTGACTTAGATCTTTGTGTGGCCAAGGAATATGGAAATAAAATTGGGAAGAGGAAGAGGATCTTCTCAACCACTAAGGTAGGCTAGGCAGGATAATGTCGAGGATAGACCCTAAGGGGAAAGTTTGGGGAATTCATACAGAGAGGTGGAGAACCTCACTACTGTTGTCTATCTTTTGCAAGAGCAAATAGAGCAACAGAGGGAACAAATGATCCAATAGAGGGAGCAAATGAACCAACAAAAATAGTTATTGGAAACTATAGTGAGTCAAAGTTCATAGAATAGAAATATTGAGGTTAGGCAAGAAAAAAATCCTCCTACAAAAGAGCAAGAAGCTAGGGCCCTTATAGAGGTAGAACTAGGTAAGGATTTGAAGAATGTAAAAACTTCCAAATTCACTAGAAAAGATGAGTGTGATTCAACTGAGGTTTGGATGAATGAGTTGGAGACCTACTTTTTCATAAAAAACTACTCCTCAGTGACCCGAACAATTTGGGTTACTCTCCATTTACAAGAGACAAGGTTAGAATGATGGAACACTTTTAAAATTAGATAGAATATTCAAGCAAAAAATCTAACATGAGAAGGTTTTGTTAAAGTCTTTAAGAAAAGGTTCCTCATAGAACAACACTATGTGGAGAAATTTGAGGAATTTTCCACACTTCTCCAAGGAACAAAGACGATGGAGATTTACTACTAGAAGTTTGTAAAGTTGCTTAAGTATGTACCACTTTATGAGAAGGATGAGACTATGAAGGTACATAAATTTGTCTTAGGAGTGGATCCTAAGATAAGATCAGTAGTAAACATGCATAAGCCTAAGACTCTACAAAAGGCTTATGATCTGTGTCATGACCCTCCCTGGCGGACTTTTTGGCACAAAGAAACAATGTATTAATCTATGATGTTTTAATACCTAATTTGAGCAATTGAACCAACTATACGATGTTTAGTTGATTTATAAGAGCATGGTATTGTTGACATATTGCCAAATGTGCAGGATCAGGTACACTCATGGGTGGAAGAGGTAGAATCATCCACCAAATGCGGGGGTACTTGAGGTTGGGAAAATGATGATTAAGGCAACTCGGGGGTAACATTGATGGATACCTTCATATAGGCATGCATTCGATTAGGGATAATCATCAAAAGCTAGCCACCTTGAGCCCTATATTGATAGCCTAGTAGCTATCATAAATTCTTGAGGTTGAGACAAGTGACTAGGTTGATGGAAATATTCCCTTTTTGCTTGTTGCATCTGCTTGTTTGTCTTTTACTTCATCACTTAACAACATTTTGGTTTTCTTTAGAAAAGAGTGCATGAATTTGATTGCCTTTTAATCCTAAACTGCTGTTAGCAAAGTAAATTACTAGTTATGCTAAGAAAAACTTGTTTGTAATGGAGAATAAAATCTACATTAAATAATAATTGAGCTTTATTTAATTAGATAATAAAATCTACATTAAATAATAATTGAGCTTTATTTAATTAGATAATAAAATCTACATTAAATAATAATTGAGCTTTATTTAATTAGATAATAAAATCTACATTAAGTAATAATTGAGCTTTATTTAATTAGATAATAAAGATCTATGTTAAAAAATAATAACATAACTTTATTTTAATAGATGGTAAAACCTACATTGTCTTATGAAAAGAGTTTTACCTAAATGAAAATTAAATCCTACTCAATTAAGCAACAAAGTTGCATAGGTTTTAATTCCAAGTAAGGTTATACTTTTATTACTTAAAAAGTAATATTTGATTCATAAGTTCTTTTAATAAAGAACTTAACCTAAGCAAGATATGAGCCTCCTCGGAAGACCCTCATTTTAGTGAAAGGGAGGGCTACGTGGATTTAATCTCAGACTATGAGAATAGTCTCCACTAAGCAATTAATGAAAATCCTACCAAGATATGGTGGTTGCGAACACTTGCAGTGGAAGCTTCTTATCATCGTCTAAAGGAGAACCTCTTAATGGTAAACTTTATAATAAGCAAACAATAGTTTTAAAAATAAAAATATCTTGCTCGGATGAGGATGAATTAAATGGATTAATGGCAAGAGGTATGGCGGATGGGTGAGCACGTCGAAAGACGTGGCATCAAGTCTCCATCCTTATAAGGGAAAAGGCAAGATAGATGAAGGGTTGGCTTTTCTTGGGATGAAAATAAAAGAACCAAAGAAGAAGTAGATGCAAGAACCAGAGAAGTAGATGTGAGAACCAAAGAAGAAGTTGACACGAAAACCAAAGGGCAGATCGCTTGACGAAGGAGGACACTCCAAAATGACATCTCGTAGTTCGAAAGGACATCCAAGTTGGTATGAGGGTATACTTGCCCCTGGTTGGGTTAAACCTTTGAATGCTTTCTTTTAATGGGTGTTTCATCGAAGCTTCATAAGCTTCTATGTCTTTCTTGTTTATTTTCCATAGTCAACTGTTGTTGCACCCTTTTTGGCTAGAATCCTTTTGTGGATAGTGAGTCGTGGGCTCTAGTTTTCTACCATTCCACTATCATCTTGGTTGTCATAGTTTAGACAGAGTTGGCATCATGGTCAGTGCTACGCTAGTTGGGCACTATGTTAGTCTACCTAGTCAGGCAACGTTTCAATGTGAGGCACCACAACCCTTGAGGAGTATTTCCTTTTGTTGTGTGCTCCCTTTTTGTCAACCTTACGATGATAGGTTGTATCTGCATCGGTGTTGAGCTCTATTGGTTAAATATGCCCCATCGAGTCGGTCAGGCAATGTGGCTTTAGCACTACTTTTGTTGAGACGTCACTTGGACATCGTTCGCTTAAGTAGCAAACCCCTACTGTGCATACTTGATTGTGTTAAACCCTATCCGTGAGAAGCCGTCGTAGGGAACTCGAACGTTTTGAGAGAGAGAGTTCAGTAGCAATAGGTGGTGGTTTCTAGTCTTGTAATTTCAACGCCTTCCTTTAAACCTCTCTACCAAGTTCTACCAGTGGTGGCATAGCATTCTATGCAATAGTTTCACCTTAAGTTCGTAGGTGGTTGTAGTCGCGGATGCCCCTGTGTTCTTTGGCAGTTCCCTTAAATGTTTAATTAAAGTCCAAATATCTAAGTTTGCTTCTTAGAATTTAGGAGCGTTGGTTCTATTAGTTAATCATCGATTATTAAATTTTGATTAATGAAAACAATAGAACTTTGGATTTTTATAACTGAATATTATGTTATTCATTTTAAAGAGAAAAGGGACTTTGGTTTATTTAAATAACTAAACATTATGTTATTTGGTTTATTAATGGTTTAGTTTTGTTATGTAGAGGTATGGGACTCTATTTAGTGAAAATAAAAAGAAAATGGTTTATTTTTGTTATGTAGAGGCATGGGACTCTATTTAGTGAAAATAAAAAGGAAATGGTTTATTTTTGTTATGTAGAGGTATGGGACTCTATTTAGTGAAAATAAAAAGGAAATGGTTTATTTTTGTTATGTAGAGGTATGGGACTCTATTTAGTGAAAATAAAAAGGAAATGGTTTATTTTTGTTATGTAGAGGTATGGGACTCTATTTAGTGAAAATAAAAATAAAATGGTTTATTTTTGTTATGTAGAGGTATGAGACTCTATTTAGTGAAAATAAAAAGGAAATGAATTATTTTTTTATGTAGAGGTGTGGGACTTTATTTAGTGAAAAAGAAGAAATGGTTTATTTTTGTTATGTAGAGGCATGAGACTCTATTTAGTGAAAATAAAAAGAAAATGGTTTATTTTTGTTATATAGAGGTATGGGACTCTATTTAGTGAAAATAAAGGAAGATGTTTTATTAATTAAAGATGTGTGACTTTAATTAGTGAAAGTAAATGAATTATGTTTCATTTAATTGTATAGTTGCAATTTGGGCAAGAAATAAGTAAATGCATTTAGAAGCATGTCTATCATGGAACCATGAGTGCCCTGATCCCCTACTATCCTCAAATGATTGAAGGAAAGAGAAGGAGAATCAAAGGAGCAGTTGGAACCACTGTAGCAGACTGATCTTACTTTTATTGATTTACTTATGCTCAAATAGATTAACTATGTGGGGAGATTTCCCTGATGAAATTGATGTAATGTATTATTCTTTAAAGAGTATGGAGGATTTACCATACTTGTTTATATGTAATAATGGCTATGTTGTTGGGAGATGTACCTTTGTATTATTGATTGAAATCATTTATGTTTTGTATTTGCATTACTTTAAATGTTGCTCCTTTCTTGTATCTTTTGTATGCTTTGTGACTTATGCTCTTTTGTTAGATTTAGTATCTTAGCTATTCTGATTTTCTTGCTAAACAATAGAAACATAAATATTAAGTTCTAGGGTGAACTTAGAGGGTGACCTAAGGGATTAAGACCCCTTAGGGTGAACATAGTGGACCTAAGGGATTAAGACCCCTTAGGGAGATTGATAACTGAGTTTAAGGGAAGACTACATCTGAGTTAAGATAGCTCATCGTGGAGACAAGATGGATAGCTTAAATCGCAATACGTGTAGCATACCTACACAAACTGGCTTGTGTATGGTATGGTGATGGACGTATACCTTCGATTGGTTGAAGGTGATAAGTTTAGCTCATCAAGAGTGATGAGAAGGATAAACTTATTTGTGGTAACACATAATACACCTGCATAGTTGGATTTGTTCTAGGGTATTTAGTGAGGTGTAGCTCTTCAAGAAACTTAGGGGTTTTTCTTAACATTAGACCAATTAGGAATCAGATAGGGGTTTATGAATCCCTCTCCTTAGTAAAAAAAAAAATTATTTTCTTTCTGTGTGTTTTCTTGTGGTTGAATTTTGGGTCATTACAATCTAGCTCGATAAGCCGAGTCTAAACTACAATTAAATAAGACTTTAATTAATTTGGTTCGTGAACAGTGCAAGGTCGCTTGAAGATTAAAGATAAAGACCAAGACCAAGATTAAAGACTAAAGTCTTCAATATCAAAATAATGTAATATAGGGGGTGTTGAGGTATATTACATTATTTGGTACATGCTAATGTACCCCCATGGTACCTTCATGGTACATTTGTAAATAGTAGATTAGAGTTGAGTTTATAGTTTAGGGTGTGATTTATATTTTCCCTTTTATGTAAGTGTCAATGTGTAGGAAATGCACAAGTGTCATGTAAGAGAGAATGTGCACAAGTGTCTTGTATATAAGAAAGCAAATATGCAATGTAAGGATGTGTACAAGGGTCCTATATTATGAGTGCATGTAGAAGTATACGAATCATATGTACAAGTGTCTTAGTGTTAAGTGTCCATCTAGTATGTAAGTGGCAAGTTGATAAGCCAAGAGTCATGAGACTTGGCATATGGAGAGCAATAGTCAAGTACTTGAAGAGTCATATTACTATGGCTATATTATGGAGATAATGCTCCATGATATAGTAATGTAAATTCAATTCATATATCTCATTATCTGATTGTAAGAGGAAGAGGAGTAATAAAGCTTGTATACATTTTGAGCAATTAATATTTTTTGTTTTCTTCATGCATAGTTCATGAATGATTCATGTTATTTACATTTATATTTCAGTATATAAATTAATGTTATTTGATTATATAAGCCTTGATATACATATTAATTTGTTCATATATTATTCTACTTATTATAATATTATTTTGACCTTTAATATTGTGGCTATTTTATATTGGTACATATGTGATAACCTAAGATATTTTGAGGTAGTAAGGCTTAAAAAGCCAACAACTACTTGGCAACAATGCCCTACATATTATTGCACACTTCTTATGCCAAGGCTCTACATAATTGAATTGTTCAATTCATCGTACTCATCCTTCATTGGTCACCTTCAAATGCACCATATGTAGCCTTAATTCTTTAGGATTCTAATAAACCATGTAACTGATAATAAACTAATAATGGAACTATTTTTTGTTTCTGCAATGTCATTCCTAGCCCCAAACAAGCTAGGAAAAGAGCCCAATGGAAACACCTAGCCACACTTATTAATTGTTCATACAAGAAGGGTGTCACATCTGCATATCCCAACTAAGCCCTCCTCCAAAATATCTTCAAGAGACATTGGACACTTGCTGATATATTCATGAGAGGAGCAAATTGTTCAATGGGTACATTTATGGTTGCATTCCTAATTGAACTAAGAAAGCTCTTGCTTGGCACATTTTTTATCAACAATAAACTCATGAATGAGGGACTTATCAATAGGCATTCAATGAGCTAGGACCCAAGTCCTTTGTGCCAAAATAAGATAATTAAACATCACAATCCCTCTATTCAAAAAGGTGTACTTTCTAAATAGGATTTTCACCCTCCAAATTCTAACTAAAATGTGTTAGTAATTTGATGCAAATGTTCACAAGTTAATCAATCCCAAGATAAATAAATCAATCAATATATCATCAATAAATATCAATATCAAATATCATATCAAATCATCAATATCAATATAAATCCATCCATCAAATGAACATCAATATTCCATGAAAATCACACTAAAAATATTATTGCAAAACTCAAGCAATGCATAAAGCATAGGATAGCTATAGGATTAAGTAGATTAATAATAGATTATTTAACAATAGATGCTATGTCTACGCTAACAACTAACCTATCTCTCGTCCAAAGGGAAATGAAGGTAAGGTAGACTACTAACCAAGGTAACTGGTAATAGTAACTACAAGTGGTAAAAAGTAAGAAATTACTTTTTACCATGTGGTAAATTATATCTACCTAGGTGAAACTTAAATATTACCTAAATGAGGTAATAATCATAGTTACTAACATAGTAACTCTAACATCCCCCCTTATTACATTATTTGGATAATACATACATATCCCTCTATACAACAATATTTGGGTGAAGTATATAACTGCCCCAATACAGTGAAGAAGATGTTGATCTGTTGGTTCTTTGCTCTGTCATAGTGCTCTGGCTACTCCTAAGCAAAAAGTGGGTCATTCCTCACTGTCTTCATGCCAACAAATGTCCTTATGGTAATCACATCATCCAACCGAATTTGCATGGGTAACCGGCCACTGCAATCGCTAGGTGTAGTAGAATAGATCACTTCATACAAGGTTCATTCATTTACAATATGAATTTGCAAAAGATAAGGTAGCTAAGGTGTCGGTTGCTACCGAAAATGCACCCTTATAAGTTCCCCCCTTCTTGTTGCAAAACATAGTGTAATTAATTTCTGAAGGAAGTGTGACTAAGGTGTCGGTCAAAGCCGAAAATGCACCCTTATAAGTCATCTTCCCTATTTACAAAAATCAGTGAAGAAAATAAATGGATATCCCCCCTCAATTGCAAAAAAGTGTGCAACTCAAGAGTGTTGTGAAGGATTTTACAATTATTGCCTCCTAGAGAATTTACACCACAAAAAATCGCTCCTCTTGTTACAAGTACTTCAAACACCTAGAATTTGCTATTTATGAAGCCTAAAAGAGGTACAAGCACCCCTTATTGCAAGGTCTTCAAACAAAAAACTTATGCTATTTATGAAGCCTAAAAGAAGAGTGAGAAAATGGTGCTTTTGCCCAAGGGACTCATGTGTTTTCCCTCTACAAAAATGTGTTAGCAATGTAGCACTCCTTGTGCTATCTTTGAACCAGAAACAGAATCAGTATGAGAAACTTCACTAGAAATATGGCTTATGTGATGTGCCTTTGCCATTTTAGTTTTGCTTGTTTTGAAACCAACACTGAATGGTGTCATGGGTGTCATTTTTACAATTTGTGCAAAACTATGCTTTCTAGGCAATTTGATCAAAAAAAAGGTCACCAATTTGTCCTTTCTTATTGCAAGTACTTCAAGCATGATTGCTATTATGAAGTCTAAAAGAAAAGGTTTAATTGTTGATGAATTGGACTTTTCTGATTGCCTTTACAAGTTTTATTTCCCTCTTATCAAAATCTATGTTTGAAGGAAGAAAGGAATTATCCCCCTTCGTGCAAAGGTTTGCAACTTTGAAGGTTCCTTATTTTCAAAAACTTGTGCTTTCCTTTGATTACCCTAAAAGAGTACCAAAATATAATTCACTCAAACATATATTTAATGGCACCTGCCTTAACTCCCTTCAAGAAGGATGAAAAGTTTGAGGAAATTAAACCAAACAAATAAGAGTGAATTAGGGGTTTTGTTGATTTAGGAGAGAATATCAAGTAATTGTGGCTTTAAATCTGTGCAAGGATTTACACAAATTTGTGAAATTTTGGGGTTTAGTGTGTTCTTGATTCTATGATTTATAATTGCAAAAGAAATAATGTAATAATCAAACAAGAATGCCCTCAAAATTCTTATCACCTAGGTGTCGGATGCAACCGAAAATGCACCTAATTTGCCAATAAAGGTGTCGAGTAAAATCGAAAATGCACCTTTTAATTTTTGCAACAAAATGTGTGTTTTGTGTTGTGCAAAAAATGATATTTTTATGTCTCCTACTTTGTTTTCCAATTTTGCAAAAGAAGTACAATGTTGTCTTCTCCCTGTATTTTGTAAAATTAACAATTTTGAGCACTCCTTCCAAGACAAGTCGACACACGACCTGCATTTGGAAGGCTTCCAGAACTAGTCGACACACGACTTAGTTTTTGATGGACCAAAGGTTAAAATTACTTCTCAAATTTTTGCAAAAGAAATGTGCAATTTTATGTCTTATATCCCCCTTGGAGAAAACAAATGCACACTTTGCCTTTGAATTTTACAAAAAAAATTTGGTCTCCTTGTGTTACAATTTGGCAAAAAAGAATTCATGTTTGAACCTTTATTGTATGCTAAATTAACAAGGTTGAGAAGAGTTTAGGGTTTTCTTATTTGCAAAAAAAATGCTCTTCTATGTCTTATATCCCCTCGTGGAGAAAACAAAAGATCTTCTTGATTTGTTTGCAAAAAAAATCCTTAATTCTCTATTTTAATGCAAAATTTTAATAAATCTAATCATTATTTAATTAATAATAAAATTTAATTTTGTAAAAAATCAATGTAATTTAAAAAAAAAAATTGATTTTAGACAAAAGATATTAAATTATTAAAAAAATGTTTAAAAAAAAAATTTACAAAAAAATAAAAAAAATTTACCTGTAGTTTATTTCGTGCGACGGGCTCCTCTTGGCAAAAAATAATTTTGCCCCCGACGGGAGTCGAACTCGCGACCTCCTGTCGGGCAACGCCTTAGCGCTGGCCCCTCCGCCGGTCGGGCTAGCTGGCCCGACGTGAAGGGAAGGGAAGGATCTTCCCTTTCCCTTCACTCCTTGCGCGGGCAGGGAAAACTGTGGGATTTATCCCACATCGCCCGCGCGGGCGAAATTCGAGGGTATAAAAGGGCTTTAGAGCCCTTAGGTTAGTGACTGCCTTCGGGCAGTCACACCGCCCCCTTTTTGGTCGTCGCCACATGGCGCGGCCAGATCGAGTCAGGTGGCACGTGGCCAGTCCGCCACGTGTCACCCACGTGTCAGTCTGCGTCTTGTCCAGGTTTTCGGTCCACATGTTCGTCGTCGTCCTATGGCTGTCCGCCACGTGTCGTGTCTGGTCCAGTACAGTCAGCACCTCGGGGTGCATGCCAGGGTCAGTGGCTGTTCGCCACGCGTTCGGTCCAGGTTGAGTCCAATGGCAGTGCCACGTCAGCACCTCGGGGTCTGTGCCCGAGGTCGTGTCAGCCTGCCACGTGTCCAATGGCAGGTCTGAGTCAGTGCCTTGGGATCTTTGCCCAAGCACGCGTGGGTCCCAGCTGCGATTTGTCCTCGGGGTATGTGTCCGGGATGGTCCACAGTTTGTAGGGTCTTTGGTTGCCGGTCGTCGGGGATCGAAGGGCGCCCCTGCCCTCTCAGATCCCGGTCGTCAGATCTGGCTGCCGATCGTCGAGGATCGGAGGGCGCGCCTGCCCTCTCAGATCCCGGTCGCCGGAGATCTGACAGGGATGTCCCTTGTCAAGTGTGGTCTGACAGGGATGTTCCCTGTTAGTGGGGGTCAGACCCGAGGGCGCTCCTGCCCTCGGGTGTGGTTCCAGTCTCTGCTTGGGAGGGCGCGCCTGCCCTCCCGGCTGTGTGCTGGACCCACGGGGGCAGCACTAGCGGCTGTCGGTAACCGGAGGGCATCTGCCCTCGGGATCCTGGCCCTGTGTTGCGGGCTCTGGCCTCCTGTCAGGCCCGACAGGTCGGACAGCAGAGTGCTGTCAGAACTGTCGGGGTCTGTGGGCCTGCTCCCGTGGTCGCCCGGTGACCTTGGGCCTGCGGGCCCTGCTGCCTGGGATTCGCCTCGGGATCCGTGCAGGTCCTCGATGATATGGGCCTGCGGGTCCTTTTGCCTGGGATTCGCCTCGAGATCTGTGCAGGTCCTAAGGGCCAGCAGGGCCCTCGAAGACCGTGCCAGGTCTAGGTCGGGTGGAACGAGCGAAGCTCGTATTAGGCCACCCGACTGCGATGATACCAATGTTACAAGAGGTAAGAAAAGATTAGTAATTGATTAATATCATCAACTATAGCATAGGATAGCTATAGGATTAAGTAGATTACAAAATAGATTATTTAACAATAGATGCTATGTCTACGCTAACAGCTAACCTATATGTCGTCCAAAGGGAAATGACGGTAAGGTAGACTACTAACCAAGGTAACTGGTAATAGTAACTACTAGTGGTAAAAAGTAAAAAATTACTTTTTACCATGTGGTAAATTATATCTACCTAGGTGAAACTTAAATATTACCTAAATGAGGTAATAATCATAATTACTAACATAGTAACTCTAACAAAGCTTATACGAGTTACATTTTACAAAGATTTGTCTCCAATATAAATATATGAGATATTTCACCTTACATGACTCTTGGCTTGCTCTCCTCAAACTCATAGGAGAACTTAACTCTTCATATGCCTTTCTTACAATAAGTCCCACATATTACATAAAGATAAAGTATCTCATGATTGCATATAACTCCTACTTCTAAACTAGATATATCACACAAATACTCTTCGCTTCATAACTAGACACCTCACACACTTAATTACATGACACTTGCACACTCCTACAAACTTGACACATATTTTATACATAAAATCAAAATCACACCCTAAACTAAATATTTACAATGGGACCAAATAATGTAATGTATCCAACACCACCTATATTACATTAGTTGGTGTGACGGTATTCTATCTTCAATCTCTAATTCTAGTCTTTATTTTTCTGCTTTGATTTTCATACATTAATTTGTTTCTTGCAATGCTTGTTAGACCTTTTTTCTTGTAAAAATAATTTAATATATCCATGTTATTGTTCTATTCTGACTTGCTAATCCATCCATAATGTTTTTAATTTTCTTTCTATGACACAGCTTTGGCTTACACTTCTAAAGAACTCATTGTTTTGCTATGTCTTATGTTTTTCCTTTTTGCACCTTTTTTATTAACTTTTGCTTTGTTATCAAAAACGTTAGTGTCATTAGAAATTTTTGAATAGTTTGAATTATCATATTTCTCAACTTGGTCCATTCCTTCATTGTCTATAATTCATCCTATAAGAGCCCTTATTTCATCCTCTTCACTTTTCATTTCTTGAACCAAGTTTCCTTTTTGATGTTGTTACATTGATGGATGTTGAGACTGATATTATCTTGGTTGGAATCTCTAAACAGGTTTATTCCATGGGCTTAATGCATTGTATTTACAATAGCTTGTAGTATGTCCTTCCTTATTGCAAATGTGGCAATATCTTTTTCTCCATTCAGATTGAGTTTGAGATGATGCACCAATATTATTTGATACTTGTTTCTTTGACATTAAAGCATTATTTGTCATTTCATCTCGTGCTAAATTTTCTTTTCATACTCTTGAAGTATGTTGACTAATTCATCAAAGGATATAGTTTTGTTTAGCACTTGAAGAGAAGTGACTAATTTTTAAATGTATTTGGCAGTATTGTTAATGACACTTGAACAAGAATATTTTCTTCTACTTTTTTCCCATAGTTTGTAATTTGGATTTTAATTCTGCTACTCTTATAAGAATTTGTTCTACACTTTCTCCATCATGAACCTTCCAAGAATACAATTGTGATTGTAAATGCAAAATAGTTGCTTCATTTATTCCCTCAAATATTTTGCATATTTTTTCCATGCAATTGTTTAAGTCTTTGCTTCACTTATGTGTGCTTGAATTTCATCATATTTACTAAAATTAATTAATATATGAGCTTTAGCATCATCACCTTTAAGTTTTTGCTTTCCAGTTATATCATCTTCTAGAACGTTCATTTTTCTAATTACTACATCCTAGAGTTTTTCAACAATAAGTATTGATTTCATTTTGTTCTTCCATGGGGTAAAATTTGGTCCTTTCAAAAATTGTGATTTAGAAAGGATTTTTTTGTATTTGCCATAATTTCTCAATCTTCAATCAAATTTTCCAATTAACTCAATTCTTCAATTTTATCAAATATCAAATCAAATCAATCATTCCAAATTTCAATCAATCATTAATTCAAATATCTATTTCATCAATCATATTCATTAATTCATCAAATAATTAATTCAATCTTATGATGATTCCCAATCATTAATTAAATTTTAATCAATTCTTCTTATCACTCCACAATCATTAATTAATTCACTTCTCCAAAAATCAAATAATTAAAATAAACCTTCTTATAACTCCCAAATAATTAAATCATGAAATTATCAAATGAACCTTATAACTGCCAAAAATCAAATTAAATGGTGCTTAGACTATGTGAATGGTATAAAGGTTAATGAATTACCTTTATGTAAAGCATATCCCACACAAATCAATGTATGGTCGATGATTATCATTGTTGTTATTTTGTACTAAATGTTTTAATTAGACGTCAAATATAATTCAAGCTTTGTAATGCCTAAGGTCAACAAATGAATAAGTTGCCCTGCCACTTGCTTCTCTCTATCAGGGAGTCCTTGAACATTTCTAGAATACAATGTTTCACTATCTCCTTTTTTTCGCTTTGTAACAAGCAGAATGCTTTCTCTATAGCAATCTCATGCACAATAAGTTTCCTTCTGTGTTATTTTCCTTCAGCACGGTGACAACACATAATGTTTTCTCTTTAGCGACACAAGAAACAATCTCACACGCAACAATTTCTCCTTTGTCTAAAAGTGGCACTCCGATTGTGACACAAGTAAGAACTTCACAACAGCTTCTAGACGTCCAAATTCATCCTCCTTTCTATTTCGAATGCAACAAATTCAAATGGTCTCCTTCAATTTGTTACTTCTATCTAAGAAACACGTTCATATCCTTAGGCAACATGTTTTGTTGGTATCTAGACGTCTCCTCCAAACATAACATAGACCACTAGTCCAATCTCTCCTTCAATATTCTCTTCAATATCTTCCTCCAAATATAACGTGGACCACCAGTCCACCCTCTCCTTCAATCTTCTCTTCAATATCTTCCTCCAAATATAATTAGGATCACCAATCCTTTCTACCTAGAACTTCCACTTGGACTACCAATCCTTCCTTGTTAAGTTGCTCTGATACCATTGTTAGCAATTTAATGCAAATGCTCACAAGTTAATAAATCCTAGGATAAGTGAATCAATCAATATGTCATCAATCAATCATCATATCAAATCATCAATACCAATATAAATCCATCCATCAAATAAACATCAATATTCCATGAAAATCACATTGAAAATATTATTACAAATCTCTAGCAATGCATAAAGAAAATCTTATACGAGTTAAATTTTACAAAGCTTTGTATCCAATATAAAGATACATGAGAGACCTTTCACCTTACATGACTCTTGGCTTTTGTTGTCCTCAAACTCATGGGAGAACTTGACTCTTCATATACCTTTCGTATAATAAGCCCCACATATTACATAAAGACAAAGTATCTCATGATTGCACCTAACTCATACTTCTAAACTAGATACATCACACAAAGACTTCACTTTCTAACTATACACCTCACACACTTAATTACATGGCACTTGCATACTCCTACTGTAACCATGGAATTTTGACCCACCTCAAAATTCCTAGCATCCCCTAGCAACGTAGTTCCCCCCCTCAACTGCCTTGATTTTAACCTGCCCAACAATTTTGCATTGATTTTAACCTGCCCAACAATTTTGCATTGATTTTAACCTGCCCAACAATTTTAACCCCTTTTGTCATTTTGCGATTTTTAGCAAATTCGAGAGGCTGCGACAGCCCATCGAACTTGCTAAAAATAGCACGCCAGCCAAAACGGTTAGGGACCATTTGGATTTAAACCTAATCTAGGCAAATCTAGATTTTTCGTGAATTCGTTGGTTGTGGTAGCCATCCAAATTCGCTAAAATTGGGAATTTTCCCAATTTTCCCTATTCTCCTCGTTCTGTTTTGTCTTTTTTCATCTTGTCTATTTTTCTCCTCATCTTTAAATAAATTACCCTGCCTCCTCAGTAGGGTTAATGGTGATTTTGCAGGAGAATTGGATTGAAGATCCCTTTTTTATGAATTTTTGTTGCAGGTTTAGTGGAGGTTTTGCTACCCCATCACCATTCTAGTGGCTATTAGAGGTTAAATTGGTATAAAGTCTCTTTATGCATTTCATTTTTGGATCATCTTGCATCATTCTGCATTGTTAAATTTAGATTCTCCCTTAGCTTTCACAAATTCGGGAGGCTTCTGCAGGGTCTCGAATTCGTTGTTAAGGTTCAAATTTGTGCAGACATACACAGGGAGCAAATTGATGTTTTCGGATTAATTATATTAGTCTATACTTAGAATCCTAACTCCTTTTGATTACAGTTTTTAGTGTCTTATCTATGAATTTGCAGGTCTCGAATGAATTTGGGAGGTTGCGGCAACTATCCGTATTCGTTGGAGGGTCCCGAATTTGCTCTGTGGGATTTTCATATTTTAATCGTTGCAGGTTTGAAATGGATTCGGGAGGCTACAAAAGGGACCTGAATCCACTAGAGGGTCCCAAATTCATTTTTTCAAAATTTTAAATTTGATCATTACAGGTTTTTATGGATTCGGGAGGTGGCAACAGGGATATGAATCCGTTGGAGGGTCCCAAATTTGCTCTGCACATTTTCGAATTCATTTTGCTTCAACCATTCAGGTCAGGTAAGTGTCGAATCTAAGTTATTTTAGTTTCATTTATCTGTTATATGTTAATTTCACGCTTCTGTTGTTTCTAGATTATTTAACAATACAAAAAAAACAAAAAAACAAGGGAAAGAAAACAAAAATTTGAATAAAAAATAAATATACATGCATGAGAGATAGTACTACATTTAGATTAGCTATCTTGTTTGTTGTTGTTTTCAAGGAAATCAAATTGCATATAGATCAGGTATAGCTGCATTTCACCCAAAACATAGGTGTATTTCAATCAAAGAACACATTAAACACTTCACATTGCATAGACTCGAGAACAATATTTAAACGTTCCTTGGTGAACCCACCACAATTCGTCGACAATCACCAAAGAGGGTACGACACACGTACTTCTCGTCTAAGGTGTAGACCCCATATTTTCCCATCCCCCATCTAGGTGCGGATCCACTAGCCTGAAGGAAAGGGGTGCAAAAATTTTGAACCTACATTATTTAGTGAACCTAACGTGAAACACCACCATTTTTATTTTTTGTTTTTTCTCATATTTAAAAAAAACTAAAAAATACCATTTAAATCTGTGTGTTTAGATCATAAAAACATTAAAAAAACAATTTTATAAATTAAATTGATTCACATTTTCTACTTTTATACATCATTCCTTAAAAGTAATCACATTCGATGTATTATTCTGCAATCGAGTTGCGTAACCAGGATGCCACTTTGGTGGTGGGAAATCCGCCTTAAAGGTTATGTGTGGTAAAGCTGATTTGCACATAACGGGAATACACAGTGAAGGGGGTTAGCCACACCTACAAAAATTTGGAAAGGGATTATCCTCTCACCTATGTTCAAAAAACTAAAAACCTTAATCAAAATTACAATTTAGCCAATCCAACAATCGTCATAATCGTGGAATATAACACGTATTTCTCTTCGGAGAGTGTATCGCTAACCATGGTGAACTGGGTGAGGATTGGTAGGACTTGGGCTTCATCACGACTTGGATTTCATCACCAAGCGTCTGCATGTGGGCATCCAGGTGAAAGCCTAATTTGAAACAAGACAACTAGACCTCAAACTTTTCACACAAATTTGAAGAAAGGATCTTAGTTAGAACAGAACTTTTTTTTAGTAATTTCCACTTTTTATTTCATTTTTCTAAAAAATAATAATATAATATTAAAAAAATATATAAAAAGAGATAATTAAATGGTGGATAATAACATTAGGGAATCCACACTCATATACCTTAGGAAAGCATTTTTAGAAACGATAAAGAACACTGGAATTATTTGTGGCATAACCTCGATCTTGTTAGGAGAAGGTCTGAAGAGTGAAACAAAATCAAGAGAATAAATATAGCTAAAGCTCTAGGCACATACTACCACTCACCTTACTTTGAAATTAAGAGTTGTGAACGTTGGTTAGTAGACAAAAGAGCTAGTGTCCATTCAACAATATATCCTTGGGAAAGCTATTTTGAGGATTCTCTAACCATCCACAAGTTCCTAGCAGATCTAGAGAACAAAGAGGTGACCTTAGAACATAATAGGAGATACAACCGAGCGCCTAGAGGAGATGTACTCTTCAGGGAGTTTTACCACGATCTGCAATTTGAAAGTCCCACAACTGTTCAAGGAAAATTCTTTATTGTTCATTTAATTCATCTCTTGAGAAAATATTTTACATTCAAAGAAGAGCATTATATGAGCCCTGAACAATTGGAACCAATCAACGATATTCATAAGCTCTTTAAAGAGGATTGAGTGTGGCAATTAAGATTAGTGAAGAAGGAAAACTTTATGATCAACAATAGTGAGAAGTCTTAAATATATATATATATATATATATATATATATATATAAAAGAAACCCTAAAAGAGGATTTACTAAGAGTCTTGGAAATATTAAAAGAACAAAGGGATCGTCGAGAAATAGCAATGCATTTAAGAAACGAAAAAGATATTGCAGATCCTCATTAGGGTTTTTAGTGTCCAGTGGTTCCTTTGGACGGTCTACAATATCTTTTCCATTTCTTAAATGCATTGTTATTTCTTGACGATCCCTTTGTTCTTTTAAGATTGCCAAGACTCTTAGTAAATCCTCTTTTAGGATTTCTTTAGAGTCTTTCCTAAAAGAGGAATCCTTAGAGTCTTGGCAATCTTAAAAGAACAAAGGGATCGTCGAGAAATAGCAATGCATTTAAGAAACAGAAAAGATATTGCAGATTCTCCAAAGGAACCACTGGACACTGAAAACCATAATGACGAGAGCAATGAAGTAGAAGTAGATAAAGAAAAACAAGATGAACAAATAGAGCAAGTTGTAACAGACCCACAACCTCACCTTGAGCCAAAGATAGGTGAAGAACATGTGCTTATACTGAGAGGGGGGTGAACAGTATACAATACAAATTTTTGTCTTTTAATACAAATGGTAGCATCAATATTAATAAAAGAGTAAACATCATATAAAGCATCACACACATGAGAGACATCATTTTTACGTGGTTCACCCAAAGATGGCTACCTCCACGGAGAAAGTATTTCTTCTAAATATTTCTCAAATAATATTTTGGGAATCCTTCCCAATTACAATGTTTATGGACCTCTGTCTAAAGGAGATGATGATCCCCTAAATCTAGTTTGTGGATCTCTATCCACAGGAGAACTCCTTCTCCTCTGCTCTGGCTGGTGATCCTCTAGAGGAATATTGCCTTCACTGCACTGGCTTGTGGATATATCTCTACTGAAGACTCTTGTCCCCACTCAGAAGACTTGTCCTCACTGCCCTAGCTGATGGATCTCTATCCACTGGAGACTACTTTCCTCTTTGCTCTGTTACCTCCAAAGCTTTGTCTCAATTCTGTACTAAACACAGTCCAGTCGGTCTAGCACAAATCTGCTCAACAAGTCCACTCAGAACTTGCTTAAATTTTCTCAATAGGTCCACTCAGAACCTACTCAAATCTTCTCAATAGGTCCACTCAGAACCTTCTCAAATCTGCTCAATAGGTCCACTCAGAACCTGGTCAAATTTGCTCAATAGATCCATTCAGAACCTACTCAAATCTACTCAATAGGCCCACTTAGAACCTGTTCAAATCTGCTCAACAAGCTCACACAAAACTTGTCCAAATCTGCTCAATAAGTCCTCTCTAGGACTTGACCAAATTTGTATTGTAAGCTTCCACAAAAGCTCACACAAAATCAGTCCACAAGTCTTCTCAAAGACTTGCCTCAAATCAGCTTATAAGTCCACATAGAACTTGTCCAATATCATAGAAACATAGAGAGAATTGTTAGAGACTCAATATGTTCTATACTCAAAACTCAATCACTTTCTCAACTCAATCTCATAGAAGCATAAAGAGAATTGTTAGAGACTCAATATGTTCTATACTCAAAACTCAATCACTTGCACAACTCAAATCAGAATATAGAATAGTTTGTTTCATAGAACTTGAACAATCACTTCATACATTCACTTGACTAGGTTCAATCAACTCTACTCAACCAATCACTCAAGAACCAACTCTCACTCACAAACCCTAGTCCAAGCATGTAGCCCCAACTCAAAATGTTTTCAACAATGCTCAACAACAAATATCACATAACAATGATACTCATGATCTTTTCAAACTCTAGTTCAAGTTCTTTGCACAATCCAATGGCTTCAACAACAATGCTAATAAAACAAGGTTTTAATCACAACACTTGATTTCAGAAAACCTTGAAGCATTAACTCATACACTTTCGAAAAGGAAACCCTAATCAAATCCTTTTCACTCCAATCTTAATTTTCAAGAAAGCCAATCAACCAACACAACCAAAGAAGAATTTTCTCATACCTTTTTGCTTGACAAGGAGTTGATCTCACAAATATGCCACACTCACAAATTTCTCTTTTCCAATCTCAATAAGGGTTAGAAGACTTTAATAATAACTTCTTTTAATATAAAAACCCTTATACAAAAATAATGCTTAAAAGTCTTAATAGAAATTTAACTAAGACTTTACTCAAACTCCTTATTACTCCTAAAATAATAAATCTCAAATAACAATACCTTCAAAATTAATTAATGGCATAAGGTACTTCAAAAAAATAACTTAACAATCCTTATTTCTCCCACAATTAGGACACCTTTACTATGCAAGTAAATATCACAAATTCCTCTTTCTACCCTTTTCACCTTAGGAAATAAACTTAGGGCAAATAAAAATTTAATTTAATTCTAAGTACCTTAGCCTCAAGTGGGGCTTGAACCCACATCAACCTCCCTTCGCGTGCCCTAGTTGCTGCTGCTAGTTGTGTGCGCTAGGCACACGTTTGAAACCCACGAGCACCACGTGCTCTAAAACTTCCTCCATGCACAATGTTCGGCAATCAAAATGACGCCTCCTTTGGAGCTCGAAAACCAAGCACGAACCACGTCTCACGCGGATCGAACGCAAGACCTGCCTGCCTCCACGCTTCTGCAAACTAAGCGCTACCACCGAGCCACCATGGCCAATGAGAATGAACTTTCAACTTCCACGTGTAACCTTCCACTTGGCACTAAAGGACAAAACAATTTATCCTCTCCTCAAATCGCATGCACGAACGAATAAATCGGGCGTAGAGCTATTTCAAAAATATTAGGAGCGATTATCATTTTTCGAATGCAAAATTTGGTGTATATATACACAAGCCTTCATGGCTTTTAACGTCGATGCACGAGCATGGAATAATACGTCGATGGTAAAGGCTTAGAATGCCTTTAATTAAAACCAACCCAACTTTAGGTTTGGGTAAATAAAATTGCCATCAAGCTTTGAAACGTTTGCCTTAAACCCAACCTTGGGTTTTATAAAGAATACTTAAACCATTTTATTTATAAAATATTATAATCGAAATTATAAATATTTTATTTGGGTTTTCTCAAAGTCACTTTAATAATATTATAATAATAATTATAATATTATACCTTTTCGCTATCTCGGATAAATGCTTCTTTGGAAGAAGTAAAACCACTTTCTCGACCCATTCTCTTGGGTGTTCATTGAAGATATTTTGACCCATTATGACTTCCATTAAACTTTGCACTCGAACTGGAGAAGAGCTATCACTGGCATCTTGACATCAATGACAATTTTAACTTAGGGACTCAAAATGTCCAAAAATAGGACCTAATGGGGAGGTTCAATTTAAAACTACGAATCAATTTTGGGGTTTTGTAAGTTATAATCGCCTTGATATCCTTAAAGCCTTCAAGGCGAAAGATTATCTTAGGGGTCAACTTTCAGTTGAAGCCCCCTTAGAGCAAGCTTTCGGACTTCAACACTCTTCTTCTCAAATTCCTCTCGAGAGCCACACTGGAGTGACCTCGACTAATCTTACTTCATCTCGTCATATTATTTTTGGTAATCCCACTCTTGGTACCACTCAATTTGTTCAACCTCCAGATGTTCACTCGCAAGTTAAGGCTCACAAAGCATCACAACAACCTGTTTATGCTACTAGTACAAATTTTAATGTAGGGCAAAACCCATAGGTTTCTTCAGCTAGTGAAAAATTATTTGCCCATCTCTATCACAACATACCTCCCCATCAATCCTATAATCCATACGCGCAAGCTTCTACATCACAAAATAATCCTTCATCACAACCAATTTATTCACAACCGCTCCATTTCATTCCACAAATTTTTAATCCTTATGCTTCATATATCCCACACTCTTCTCCTAATGCAATGTTCTTATAAACAAGTTACCATGCCCATTCCGAATTCTCTTAACAACAACATTTCTATCCCATATATGAATCAACATCAAGCCAACTCTTCCTTTGTTAATCCAGTGCACAATAATGTTACCGCTTCAGCTCTGAATCCATATCAGGCCGTGCAAGCTAACTATTAACCTCATGCAAACATAGTGGCATCAAATATGCATAGTGGATAAGCACATCATTTTGAAACCATAGTGAAAAAATTATCTTCAATATTAGATCACATAGATCCTTATCGCCCCACATGCAGTTATAAGGAGATGTGCAATCAACCATTAGATCTCATTACCGCAGCTAGACCATATCCTAAACATTTCTCCATGCTAGTCCTTCCAATCTACAAGGGAACTGAAGATCCAATCGAACATCTTTGCATGTTTAGAACGTGTCATGATATTGCTTATGATGATATGCTATTATTAAAGATGTTACCTAAAATTCTGGGGGGTATGGCTCTAGAATGGTATTATCAATTGCCAACACACTCCTTAATTTTTTTTGAAGAAACTACATAACTATTTGTGCATCAATTTGGTGCTTACATAGAGAGGTATGTAACGATCAATACTTGTATAATTTGAAACAAGGAAAAGAAGAAAGCTCTGTTGAATTTCTAGCCTGATGGAGGAACGTTTTGGGCAAATTACACTTTACTTTACCGCCAAAAGAGATGTTAGAATTTTTTATTGAAAACTTACAAGAGCAATTGTCTTATGAATTGACAACTGCTAATTTAACCTCTTTTTATCAAGCCGTTGATTTAGAATGGAGGGTAGAAGAAGCTCTTATCAGAAGAGGACAACTTAAAAAAATATGAAGACAAGTCATCCAAAAACCAATACAAAAATAAACACGTGGTGGGAGATGGGGTCACAGATAACAGACCCCCCTACAAACATCAATGCTGCTAATGTTACAAAAAAATTGTATTGAAAGCACCACAAAAATCCCTACCACGTAATTTCATAAATTTGAATCAACCCTTGTCAATGATCTTGCCACAATTGTTGGAAAGAGGCTTGATAGAATTTCCAGGGATACAACAACCAGATACTTCTTAGTCTTGGTATAGACTAGATCAACATTATGATTTTCATCAAGTTGACGGCCATCCAACAAATACTTGTAAAATACTAAAACATTTAGTGCAAGACTTAATTGAAAATGGTAAGTTGGAGGTGGAAGGTTCTTCTCAAAACTCTAATCCTCTTGCGAATACACAAAATCCTACACAACAAGCACAAAATACAAATCATAATTTAGATATTTTTTAAAATCCATTACCCAATCGTGGTAAAGAAGTAGTAAATCAAGTGGATTATAGAAATGTAACCCATCCAACATGCTATGTAGGTATGGTTGGTAACCTTTTACCATCACAACCTTCACATAGTACATTTGTACCTACGCAATCTATTGTTACAATCAAGATATGTCGAGAACCTCAACCCTTGTTTCTTGATTATTCAAAAAATGAATCAGACCTCGAAATAGATATTAGTCCTCTTCATTCTAATAGCTCAGAGGATGAATCAGAGCCTATAACACCTATTACATATTTTTTAGTTCTTGAAGAACCTTTTCCAAGAGTGCTAACAACTTGCCCATCTTTGCGTCAATTGATCCCTCTAGAACAAGCAACGAATCATAAACCTCACCCTATCTGGTTTAACCCATCTTTGTCAATCATTACCATACGACCCCTTTTCCACCTAGATAATATTGTGGGCATGATAGGAGCTATAACTAGGCAACAAGATCAAGCTCACACATATCAACCCCAACCAGCTACAACTCAATCGAGTGATTCATCTCAACCATCTCTAATATTGAAGGCACCTCATAAAAGGAATATTCTAGTCAAACCTCCACAAAGAACACCTTTTGACACTAATGAACAACTGGCTAGTACAACAACTACAATCTCACTTTTGGAACTTCTTCAATCCTCCCTTGTTCATAGGGAATAATTGATGAATACCTTAAGTCAGATGATGGTGCCTCAAGATATAGAACCAATTGTTGTGGTTAATGTTGTAGCCTATCATAAAGTTGATTACATTGATTTCCATAATGATATTCCTCCTCAAAGTATACATAGAGATAATCATCTTTACATAACAACATTAATTGGGGATGTTTATGTTAAGAGGGTATTGATAGATAATGGGTCATCTTTTAACATTTACACCTGTGACTTTTTCAAAAGGTTTGGATTAAAAAATGAGGACTTAAGAACAACTAATATGATCATTAAGCCTTCAATGATGAAACACATGATGCATGTGGTGTGATTTCCATCCCACTACAAGTTGATCCTAGAACTTTAAACACATCTATTTATGTCGTGCCATGCCTAGCATCGTACAATATTCTTCTAGGACGTTCTTGGATTAATGCAATTAGGGTAGTCCCTTCTACCTTACATCAATGTGTGAAATTTGAATTAAAAAATCAATTAGTTACCATTCATGGTGATCCTAGACCTTTTGAGATGTGTGTTATGACCAAGCCTGTTAACGTCCCCTTTTGCCCTAGTCTATCATCATTAGCACCTACTTCTAACTCATATTTAACAACGTCTGATCAACCGCATTCTTCCAACACACCTCCATCTTCTCACACCAATGATCCTTCCACATCATATCCTCTCACATATGAGGTGCTAACTGATTTGTCCACCGTACTAGCCCTAGCTAAACATGCCAATTTTGTCATTCAATATTCTATCCTCTTGTCTTAATTACCGTTATCCCCGCGTATGATAGACCTACCCCGTAAGAAGGGAGGTATATACCATGTTGGTAATTGCACCTTCATTTTTATGGGATATTCCACCGATGAGATTATCGTTAGTAGAACGAGCTTGATATTTGACAAAAATAGTTTTGCTCAATGTTATTTTTTAGATAGGATACAATTTCCAAATAAATCATGTGTGACATGGGTTATAGGGGAAAATGCCTAGGATGCCTAGAAAATGGCATACGTGAGCCTTTTGATGTTGAGGAATGGCCTGCTTGATGTGGTAGTGGCTATATCCCTACAAAATGCTAGCCTTTACCCTTTTATGATGATGAGCATCTGATCACATATGGTGAATATTTAGAGAATCAACAACGTTTGAAAGAGATAAAAAAAGGTAAGGGACCTTCCTTTTTCTCTAATCATTCCTGCAATATGCTTTTGGTAATTCATCCTGAAATGATTGCTACTCTAGATGAATGTGTGGAAGGAGATGTCTTTTTTGACATCGCTCATGATGAGATCATGCGGAATGGTTTCTTTTCGATGGATCCATCCCATGTATAACACATTCAAACGACAAATCTATAGGATGAACTAGTAGATTTATCCTTAGAAGAACTTCTAGAAATGGGTGTTTCACCCGCCCCCTTAATTTTGAAAGAGATTTAAATATTATAATAGAGGACATTTTGAAGATTAACATTGGCACTGAAGCCAACCCTCGCATGGTTAAAATTGGAGCTACTTTGAGTAAAGAAACACAAGCTAAATATATGAATCTCTTAGCAGATATCCTGATATATTCACATGACATACTCACCCTAGATCCATCCGTGGTCATGCATCATTTAGTGGTCCATCCTGATGCCAAACTGATGAAACAAAAGCTTAGAAAATGCATCTTAAAATTGCCTTACTATTCAAATAGAACTACAAAATATCTTAGATGTTGATTTCATCCAAGCCATTGATTATTCTGACTGGATATCCAACATTGTTCCAGTATCTAAAAAAGCGGCTAAAAAATCAGAGTATGTACTGATTTCAGAGACATCAATGCCGCATGCCCCAAAGATGATTTTCCCCTCCCCAATATGGATCAAATTGTTGATTTTATAACAGTAAGTGGGATGTTATCCCTTATGGATGGCTTTTCAGGATACAACCAAATTCGTATGGTACCAAAAGTCCAACCTAAAAGTGCTTTTATCACACCATGGGGAACTTTATGTTGGAAAGTAATGCCCTTTGGTCTAAAGAATGCAGGTGCAACCTATCAATGAACCATGCCCTATGTGTTTCACAATATGATGTATGACATCTTGCATGATTACGTCGATGATATTATCGCATGTTCCATTAATGAAGAATATCACATTTTCGACCTTCGACGGGTATTTGATAGGCTTTGCGAGTACAAGGTCCATCTAAATCTGGACAAGTGTGTTTTTGGGGTTAAATCTGGAAAGTTATTAGGGTTTATAATTTACATGTGAGGAATAGAGATAGACCCAACTAAGATAGAGGCCATTATGAATATGCCATCACCTAAGAATTTGACTAAGCTTCGTAGTTTGCAAGGCAAACTGCAATCTATCCATTGCTTCATTGATAGACTAGCAGATACATGTCAATATTTTCGTAAGCTTCTTAAGAAAGTTACCCCTTTTGATTGGGATGTTGAATATCAAGAAGCTTTTGAAGCTCTTGAAAAGTATTTAGTTACACAACCTGTGCTTGTCCCTCCTAAACCAAAACACCCCTTCATCTTGTACATTTCTGCTTCAGAGCTTGCATTGGGGGCAATGCTTGCCCAACATGATGAGGAAAAGAAAGAGCAAGCAATTTATTACATTAGTAGGACTTTAGTAAATTATGAAACTCGCTATACCCCCTTAGAAAATCTCTTCCTAGCTGTTGTTTTCTCTGCACTAAAACCGCATCACTATATGCTTAGTCAAAGAACATTCATCATAAAAAAATTTGATCCACTGCGCTATTTGAAGAGTAGACCTTACTTGTCAGGACGAGCAACAAAATGGGTTCTTGCCTTAAGCGAATTTGACTTAACCTTTATTGGTCAAAATTCCATCAAAGAACAGGTTATAGCGGACCAACTCATTGTTGCTCCCATTGAATATACTCATCCCTTAACCATAGAGTTTCCAGATGAATAGGATGATCATTCGAACTCTTGGTCTCTATTTTGTGATGGAGCTCGTTGTATGAGTGGCGTAGATGCGGGTATTATATTGGTGTCTCCACAAAAACAACTAATTCCCTTATCATTTAAGCTCCAATTTGCTTGTACAAATAATATAACAGAGTATGAAGCTTTAATCCTTGGCTTACACACAACTCTAGCCATAAATATAAAAATGTTTGTCTGTTTTTGGAGACTCGCAACTCCTGGTAAATCAAATTAATAATGTCTGCCAGACCTAAGACAAAAAACTCCATCCTTATAAAGAATTTTTCCAAAATCTTATGTCCCTATTTGAAAAGGTTATTATTGAAGCTATTTCTCGCACTAGCAATCGTTCTGCCAAAGCTATGGCAGCAACCACTTCCCTCATCCCTTTGGAGTTGGATGATGATCATGCCACTATTATCATTTGATAACTCTGAGAGCCTGCCTCGCTAGAATCTAGATTAACACCCTTGGATGTTTTTGCAATTGGAGATACATCATCGAAACTGTGGTATATGGATATCATCAATTTTATCCAAAAGGGATCATTTCTAGATGGTTTAGATAGAAACCAACATAGACTTCTACGTAAAAGAGTTATCCGCTTTGTCATCATAGGAAATACCCTTTATAAGAGGTATTTTGAAGGTATCCTCCTAAGATACCTATACCTGGAAGAATCTCAAAAGGCATTAAGTAAAGTGCATGATGGATCTTGCGGAGGCCATTTTAGTGCCAACACCATAGCCAAAAAGCTCCTACGAATGGGTTATTTTTGGTGAGAAGGATGCAAATGATTATGTGTGTCGATGTGATAAGTGTCAATGACATGCAAATCTAGTTCATGCTCCTGCTCAAGATCTTCAAACCATTTCTTCCCCTTGACATTTTTCCAAATGGGGCCTCGATATCATTGACAAGGTCAATTTGGTTTTGTCTGATGGTCATAATTTTATAATAACCACAACGAAATATTTTACCAAATGGGAAGAAGCCATGTCATTGGCTTCTTCTACAGGGACCCAAGTCTCTAAATTTATTTTTAATCAAATCATATGTAGATTTGGGATTCCCTCTATGCTCGTTTTCGACAATGGAACTTGTTTTAAAAACAAAAATATAAAAAAACTTTATCCCAAATATAAAATCTAGAATAGATGGTCTACTCCCTATTATCCACAAAGAAATGGCCAAGCAGAAGCATCCAATAAAACTTTAATCAAAATCTTAAAGATGTTGGTTAATAAGTCAGGTCGAGATTGGCACATTCAATTATATCCAGCCTTATGGGCTTATCGGACCAGTGTTCGAATCCCTACAAGTGCTTCCCATTTGTCTTGGTCTATGGCATTGAAGCTATTTTACCCTCTGAGTTTGAAGTACCTTCTTTAGGGCTTCTACTCCAAGATGCCAAAGTAAGAGATGAGTATCGTGTTAGATGATTAATTCAACTAGAATTACTAGATGAAAAGCGCATAAATGCCTTAGAGCATCTTTACGCCTATCAAGAGAAACTTAAAATATCTTATTCAAAAAAATTTCATAATAGGTCTTTCGAAATTTGTGACTTAGTTCTTAAAGAAAATAAAAAAACACTAATGCTCGAATATATATTAAAGGTAAATTTCAACCAAATTGGTTAGGACCATTCGTCATAACTGCTAAATTTGGGTCAGGTGCATATCGTTTGGCCACATTAGACGGAAAAGATCTTTTTTTTTTTACATGGTGGAATCGATAGCCATCATGAATCCGGGTAGGTTGTCCAACTTTTATGGTCACCACAGTATTCTGTGATGTCCGCCCGGAAATCCGCCACATAGATCTTCGCGCAGTCCACCCCTATAACCGTCATGCCACAATCATTTTAAACCTTATATGCCACTGAAAGCACCATGAAAGGGAAAATCGTTCAGTCCGATGAGGCCCGATATTTGAACCTTGGACCCCCGCCCCCCTTATGGGGTTTGGATGAACCAATTGGTCTACATCTCGGACCTAGATGGAAAATATCTTAAGGAGCCAATGTGTTAGACTTACAATGGCACTGAGAGGGGGGGGTGAATCAGTGTGGAACTTTAATGATGAATTTACAGCTCTTAAAACAATAGTAATTAAAACTTATAAAAAGATACAGCAAGTACAGCAAGAGAACATCACACAACACAAGATTTTAACGAGGTTCACCAAATTGGCTACTCCTCAAGAATGACTGCTTGGACTACCATCCAAATCCAGCCTTTGCAAAGCACCAACTTTACAAACAGTTTTACCAGCTTCCACTGGAAGGAGCACCAACCCCCGATTTATCTCGTTACCAACGAGAAGGAGCAACGACCCCCGATTTACCGTCACCTACTGGAAGGAGCACCAACCCCTGATGCCAGACTGCAACCTGGACTTCAATTTTGAATCTATAAGTTTGATGATAAAAAATGCCTTTCTTTTACAAGACCCTAACTGGTCTGCTTCACCTTTGCATTCTCTGCTCACTCTGCTCTCTCTGCGCAATCACTTTGCACAATCTGCTGCTTCACTGTCGAGTCTTCATGATCATCTTCTCCATTTTGCGCACTCTGCTTCCTTTGCAAATTTCACACTTAGCACGATTCGACTTCTCTGCTTACTTTGCGCACTTCGCCATCATCTCGCCGCTTCTGCGCTTTCTGCGCTCTTACGGCCACATTTCATACTTCGACATGTATTCGACGATATCGACAACTACACTTCCAAACAGCCCTCCTTTTATAACATTATTTTCATGATGAAAAACTTTAATCTTAGTCGGCTGTAACCCTAATCTTCGTCGACTGCAAACCCTAATCTTCGTCGGCTGACATCGGTCTTCTTCGGCTTCAACTGCCTCTGTAACTCTTCTGTTGTTGTTGCCGCGAAAACACATGTCACGATATCGCGACACTTTTGCCTTCAGATGCTTTCTCTTAGCTTTGGCCCACGAGAATGCAACATGTAGCGATATCGCTACACTTTTTCCTCCGTACTCTTTCTTTCAACTTCGGCCCGCGAGAATACAACATGTAGCGATATCGCTACACTTTTTCTCTTTGCTCTGTTTCTTAACTTTGGCCCCGCGAAAACATAACATGTCGCGATATCCTGACACTTTCACCGTCATACTTCTTTTCTTGGCTTATACTCGCGAAAACGTAGCATGTCACGAAATCGCGACACTTTCGCCTCCTTGCCTCTTTCTTTGGCTTGCATCGTGAAAACACGACATGTCGCGAAATCGCGACACTTTCGCCTCCTTGCCTCTTTCTTTGGCTTGCATCAGCGAAAACATGACATGTCACGAAATCATGACACTTTTCACTTCCTTGCACTCTTCTCGGCATGCACCAACAAAAACATGACATGTCACGAAATCACGACACTTTTTGCTTCCTTGCACTCTTCTCGGCATGCATCCGCGAAAACATGACATGTCGCGAAATCGTGACACTTTTGCTGCCTTATGCCTTTCTCTGCCTTTCGCCGTGAAAACGGAACATGTCGCGAAATCGTGACACTTTCGCTGCCTTGTGCCTTTCTCTGCCTTTCGCCCGTGAAAACGGAACATGTCGCAAAATCGCGACACTTTTCTGCCTCCGAACACTCTATCTCCTTTTCGGGTCACGAAAACCCGACATGTCACGAAATCACGACACTTTTTCTCCTTGGCGCTTTTCTTCCCTTCGGGTCGCGAAAATGAAACATGTCGTGAAATTGCGACACCTTTTTCTCTCTCCTCTTTCTCTTCGCTTTGGACCGCGAAAATGAAACATGTCATGAAATCGCGATAGTTCTCACTTCGAACTCTTTCCTCTGCAGCATGTCGCGAAATCGCGACACTTTTCATTTTACTTTCTCTCTCCTCGAACTTGTTGCAAAATCACGACAGTTTTCACTTCGGACTCTCTTCTGCAGCACGTCGCGAAATCGCGACACTTTATCTTGTTTTCACTTTCTCTTCTGACTTGTCACGAAATCGCGACACTTTAACCTGCTTTCTCTTCCTCTTCTAACATGTCGCGAAATCGCGACAGTTATTCCTGCTTGTGCTTTCTCTTCGAACATGTCACGAAATCGTGACAGTTTCTCTTGCTTGAGCTTTCTCTTCGAACATGTCACGAAATCGTGACAGATTCTCAACTTGCATTTTTCTCTTGCAACATGTCACGAAATCGTGACAATTTTTCAACTTTCCTTCTTCTCTTCCAACATGTCACGAAATCACGACAGTTTTTCTTTCTTCTTCTCTCTCTTCTAACATGTCACGAAATCACGACAGTTTTTCTTGCTTCTTCTCTCTCCTCCAACATGTCGCGAAATCGCGACAGTTTTTCAAGCTTTTTCTCTCTCCTCCTACATGTCGCGATATCGTGACGTTTTTCTTGCCTGCTGTTTATGTCGCGATATCGCGACACTTTTCTTACTTGTTTTTTTCTTTGATCTTTTGCAAATGGGCCACTATGGTCTTCTTGGAAACTCACTGTCCATACTCTGAATAACATCTAAAATTCTTGTCCACTGCATCTAAATAATTTTTGAGCATCTGAACTTCCTGTCCATTGTATCAACTGATCTATCTGACTGTGTTGACAACAATGACAATACTGTTGCATATTCTAAATAGCTTCTGAACTTCTTGTTCACTGCATCATGACTGTGTTCACTGTATCAACTGATCTAACTGTCTGTGTTGACAACAATGACAATACTGTTATTGCACCTTGCTCAACAATCTCCCCCTTTGGAATTGTTGTCAACACATATGCAGTTACCTGTAACTCTTCTCCCCCTTTGACAATAATACCAAAGGGTTGCTGTAGACTCCCCTTGAGTCTATGCACAACATTCTCAGACAAACATTGTTATAGTTAGCAAAAATCATGAATATGAGCAAAACTATAAACATAGGCATAAATGCTCCCCTTGAGAATGTGGTCCCGTTTGCTAGCCAATTCTTGGGAATTTTAACCACTCGACCAATCTGTCTCCAAGATAGAATGCACCTCCATTGGTACTCTTTCTGTCATTGACACATCCAGCCCAATCTGCATCTGAATATGATATAAGGGTGAAGTCTTTACCTTTCGGATATCATAACCCATACTCCATAGTACCCTTGATATTATAGAAGACTCTGTCTCTCTATACTCTATCACCTCCAAAGCTCTGTTAATGGGCTCACTAAGAACCTACTCAGTAGGCTCACACAGAACCTGTCCAGATCTGGTCTAACAAGCTCACCAAGAACTTGCCCAAATCTTCTCTAGCAATCTCACCAAGAACTTGCCCAAATCTACTCTAGAAACCTATCCCAACATTGTCCTCAAATCTGTCCCAGAATTGTCCTCAAATATTTCCCAAAGGCCTTCTTCAAAGGCTCAATCAATCATGCTCAAATAGTACTCATAATGAACTCAACAATGAATGACAGTCTTAAACCAAATCCACTTTATAAAAGCATAAAGAGAATTGTTAGAGACTTAATATCTTCTATTCTCAAATCTCAATCTCAACTCAAATCAAGGAAAGTTTAATTTATGGAACTTGAACAACCACATGCATCCAATCACTTGACTAGGCTCAATCAGCTCTACTCAACCAATCACCTCAATGAACAACTCTTTATCACAAACCCTAGTCGAAGCATGTATCAACCAACTCAAAATGTTTTTCTCTAACTCAAGTTCAAGTTCTTTGCACAACCAATGGGCTTCATCAACAATGCTTATAAAGATAAGGTTTAATAATAATTCTAAAACCAGAAAGCATTAAACCAATCACTTTCAAAAAAGAAACCACAATCAATCCTTTTTACTCCTGTCACATGAGTCTCCTTGGGATTGGCCTAAAATCATGCTACCATGCATACTATGCTCGGGGTGCCTATTTCAAGCCATATATTTTCAACTTACAAACCAAGTGGGGATCATCACCAAGCTGGGAACCATTTGGCTGCTCAATATAAACCTCTTCTTCAAAATTGACAAGTGACTCATACTTGTACCAACTTTTGTCCAAAGTTGTACCAACACTGCAATATTACTGTCAATTCTGTGCAAGCATCAAACACAGTATCACAACACCAACCAAATCCCTTTTTACATTTTCAGCTTGGTCTAAGTTTTCTGCAGTCACCGCTGGTCACACCTTACTGTCAACTGTTCAAATCAGAAAACAATATTTTGTTAACCACTTCACGGCCAACTATAATGCACCTTACTCAAACTCATACTTCTAGACCTCGGATAGGTATGATTCACAAAGAAAAGTTGCTCATCTTGATGAGCTAAACATGAATCAATGATCAAACTTCAATATTTTTCACCACAACGTCAAAAATAGATCTAACAATCTTTTCGTCAATGTGTAGTTCAAATACACATTGCTTTTATCGAAACACACATATGCGGCTAAAGCAACATCCTTTCACTAACCAGATTATCTGACCTGTTATAATCCTTAACTTTGGATAGTGCCAGAAAAACCATCAACAGTACAACAAAGACAAACAACAATACTGTAAATAATGACAACTCTCAATTTAGACACCACCCTTCACGACACTTCCACAAACAACTACATGAACTGAAAACACACTTTGACAACTATGACAACTTCCCTGACTACTTGCCTTTCATCCTCAGGTAATCAAACAAGTACATAGGAGCATTAAAATGAAACTTCAAGATTGCTCCCCCTGAGGATGTGCTACCTGGAGTTGCTCAGTGCAGAAAAGGAGTAATCTCCTTTAGTCCAAGGAGACATGATTTCCTCTCTTCTTTCTTTCTCCAAACTTTCTTGAACTTGGGCTTGAGTTTTTCAACTATATCCCTATTTTGAACCTTTTCGTGAACTCGAACATTTCTCTTGTGTGGTTGTCTCTTGTGCATCCTCGATGAATGATTATTTTCCTTTCTTTTATGAACATGATTCATTCCCTGTTCGTGTTGCGGTTTTTGCATCTGATGAGACCTACTGTTTTGTCTTAGATTAGATACAAAAGTGCTTGGACAAAACCTTGCTATGTGCCCATGACCATTACATTGAAAACATTGTACATAGTGTTCTCTTAGAAATGCAGATGTATTTCTACCAGCATAACTCTTTGATTTGTTATTCAATCCACAATGAATTGCCTTGTGACCATACTGGTTGCATCTAAAATAGTAGCCATTAAAAGTATTATTATGAATAGAGTGAGAGTGATAGAACCTCTTTTGTTGTGGCTGCTTTGCTATAGATCTCCTTTGATATTTTCTACCTTTTGAAGATTTAGCTTTAAACTTTTCTTGCTTCGATCCTTCAACAGTGAACTTCTTCTTCTCTGTAGAATTGGAAGATGAAGGTTGTTCAGCTTCATATCCAAGACCATGCTTATCCGTGGAGCTTCTTTGTTGGCTTATCATTTTATCTAGAAACTCTGTGCTCTTCTCGAATTTGAGATTTGTATTGGCCTCTTCTAGTTGTTTCTTCAATAAAACAATCACTTCCTCTTGTTTGTAGCAAACAATCTCTTTCTCATTGATCTGTGACCTGAGAGTTTCTTCAGTCCTTTTGGACTCTTCTACTTGCAGCTTTAGATCACTAAGAACTTTGTTAGATTCCTCTTCACGTTTGCTGCATACATCGCCTTTATCATCCATGTGTGACTTCAAAGCTTCTTCTTTTTTCTTGGCTTTATGAATTTGCAAGAAGAGATCTTCAATATCATCCTCATATTCTTCCAACTTTTTGGACAATCTTTTGTTCTTTTTTCTTTCTATATTCAATTCTTCAAGTGCAGCGATCAACTCACCTTCTAGATCTACTTCAGCCTCAAGTTTTTCATCATATACTTCAAGATTCACTTCTTCAACCTTTTCTAGTTCACTTTTCTCTTCCACAGGAACTGAAACTGACTGAGATGCCTTTTTGGAGGAGGATCTATTCTTCTTACCCATTGTGTACTAATCCAAGATCAACCCCAGCTGATTTAGCCTGATAAGGGAACTTGGCTCTGATACCAATTGTTAGACTTACAATGGCACTGAGAGGGGGGTGAATCAGTGTGGCACTTTAATGACTGAATCTACAACTCTTAAAGCAAGAAATAATTAAAACTTATAAACAGATACAACAAGTACAGCAAGAGAACATCACACATCACAATATTTTAACGAGGTTCACCAAATTGGCTACTCCTCAAGAATGACTACTTGGACTACCATCCAAATCCAGCCTTTGCAAAGCACCAAATTTACAAACTAGTTTACCAAGACTTCCACTGGAAGGAGCACCAATCCCCTATTTATCTACTACCAACAGAAAGGAGCAACAACCCTCGATTTACCAAGCACCTATTGGAAGGAGCACCAACCCCCGATGCCAAGCTGCAACCTGGACTTCAATTTTGAATCTATAAGTTTGATGATAAAAAATACCTTTCTTATACAAGACCCTAACTGGTCTGCTTCACCTTTGCATTCTCTGCTCACTCTGCTCTCTTTGCACAATCACTTCATACAATCTGCTGTTTCACTATCGAGTCTTCATGATCGTCTTCTCCCTTTTGCGCACTCTGCTTCCTTTGCGAATTTCACACTTAGCACGATTCGACTTCTCTACTTACTTTGCGCACTTCCCCATCATCTCGTCGCTTCTGCGCTTTCTACGCTCTTACGATCGCATTTCATACTTCGACATGCATTCGACGATATCGACAACAACACTTCAAATCTCCAAATAGCCCTCCTTTTATAACATTATTTTCATGATGAAAAACTTTAATCTTAGTCGGCTATTGCTGTAACCCTAATCTTCGTCGGCTGCAAACCCTAATCTTCGTCGGCTGACATCGGTCTTCGTCGGCTTCAACTGCCCTTGTAACTCTTTTATTGTTGTTGCCGCGAAAACACAACATGTCACGATATCGCGACACTTTCGCCTTTGAATGCTTTCTCTTAGCTTTGGCCCGCGAGAATGCAACATGTAGCGATATCGCTACACTTTTTCCTCCGTACGCTTTCTTTCAACTTCGGCCCGCGAGAATACAACATGTAGCGATATCGCTACACTTTTTCTCTTTGCCCTGTTTCTTAACTTTGGCCCCGCAAAAACATAACATGTCGTGATATCATGAAACTTTCACCACCGTACTTCTTTTCTTGGCTTATACCCGCAAAAACGTAGCATGTCGTGAAATCATGACACTTTCGCCTCCTTGCCTCTTTCTTTGGCTTGCATCAGTGAAAACACAGCATGTCGTGAAATCGCGACACTTTCGCCTCCTTGCCTCTTTCTTTGGCTTGCATCAGCGAAAACATGACATGTCACGAAATCGTGACACTTTTTGCTTCCTTGCACTCTTCTCGGTATGCACCAGTGAAAACATGACATGTCACGAAATCATGACACTTTTCGCTTCCTTGCACTCTTCTCGGCATGCATCCACGAAAACATGACATGTCACGAAATCGCGACACTTTTGCTGCCTTATGCCTTTGTCTATCTTTCGCCCGCGAAAACGAAACATGTCGCGAAATCGTGACACTTTCGTTGCCTTGTGCCTTTCTCTGCCTTTCGCCCGCGAAAACAGAACATGTCGCGAAATCGCGACATTTCTGCCTTCGAACACTCTATCTCCTTTTTGGGTCACGAAAACCCGACATGTCGCGAAATCACGACACTTTTTCTCCTTGGCGCTTTTCTTCCCTTCGGGTCACGAAAATGAAACATGTCGCAAAATTGCGACACCTTTTTCTCTCTCCTCTTTCTCTTCGCTTTGGACCGCAAAAATGAAACATGTCGCAAAAAATCGTGACAGTTCTCACTTCGAACTCTTTCCTCTGCAGCATGTCGTGAAATTGCGAAACTTTTCATTTTACTTTCTCTTTCCTCGAACTTGTCGCGAAACCGCGACAGTTTTCACTTTGAACTCTCTCTTTTGCAGCACGTCGCGAAATCGCGACACTTTATCTTGCTTTCACTTTCTCTTCACGACATAAGAATGAACTCTAAATTTTGAGCTTAATCAATTTGCATAGAGATCGCACAAAAGTTCGCATATCACACTTGCACTTATTCTTGTTATGATTAAGAAAAACATACCCCTGTGGTTCACCCCACAACAGGTTCCCTCCTTGCGGATCCAACCTTTTATTTGGGAATTGTACGCGACAAGGTAGTTTTCCTCCTCTACATATTTGGTGAACCCGATGTGAATACCTCATTTCTTTTTAAACACTAAGCAAGATCATTAATTCTGTTTGAGAAAATATTTAAGTAATTAAGAATCTGTTTATTAGTATTTTTCCCTATTTTATTTCACTACTTATAATGGCTCCTTTCCTTAGAAGTCAGAGGAAACAATTAGAATATGATTATGTTCCTTTGGAAGATGATCATATTGATAGGGAAAACCCTAATGTAGATCCAGAAGAGCAAGAAGAGGTAGACATGGAAACTAAAACCAATCTTGATCCTTTTGTTGGACCTAATGGGAGTTATGTTTTTTCATAATTTGATCATATTTGGGAATTCATGAAATCTCATAAGGAAAAACTATTGGAATATGTGGAACGAGAATCTCGTCTTGAAAAAGAGGGCGCTAATCCTTCTCCTCCCAATAGGTCTCCTTTGCTTCATCATGATATTCCTACATCTCAATATTTGCATCAAAGCAATCTTAAGGACCAAGTGACTTGTGCCAATACTAATACCACCAATGTTGGAGGGAATCTGCAAGTCCCTCTAACTAGTAGTGGCCCAAAAATTTATCCTCAATTTCCTCCTACATATTCTAATATCAACACTATTGCTTCTGTTCCACCAAATGTTAGTTATCCTCAAATTTCCACATATAACCAAGGTATCCTAAGTTTGAATCCAACATCAGGGTTTCAACATGCATACATTCCTCCTTTGGGAAGTCTAGGAAACATGCATGGCAATACAAAAATGCAGAATTTGAAAACTGTTGTGAATCAATTGATATCAAGAATGGATATGATTCAACCATCAGGGTTTACATATAGCTATAATGAAATGTGTAGTCAGCCATTGGATCCTATTATCGTTGCTAGGCCTTATCCTAAGCATTTTTCCATGCCATTATTGCCAATATATAAAGGGATTGAAGATCCAATAGAGCATTTGAGAGGGTTAAGAATAACTTGTCATGATCTTGTTTATGATGATATGATTTTATTGAAAACATTTCCAAAGAGTATTTTTGGAGTGGCATTAGAATGGTATTATCGGTTACCCAGCTATTATTTGAAAAGCTTCGAGAAAATTGTAAAGATGTTTGTTCATCAGTTTAGTTCTTATATTGAAATGGAAGTAACAATGAGAGATTTATATAATTTAAAGCAAATTAAACAGGAAATTTTTTCAAAAAAATTAGCTCGTTTGAGGAGTTTAATTGGCCGATTAAGACAACCTGTGTCTCAGAAAGATATGCTTGATATATTTACAGGAAACTCACAAGAATAGTTATGTTATGCTTTAGAAACTACTATTGTCATATCTTTAGACCAAGAAATTGAGTTAGCAAGAAAAGTGGAAAAATCTCTCATCAGGAGAGGTCAAATCAAGGTTAAATAAGATAAGCCAATTAAGTCTCAAACTAAGAACAAAAATATAGGAGGTAATAATGATAGTAAGCGTGTTAATAATGTTAATAATAGCCTACAAAAGATTGTGCTTCAAACCTCCTCAAAGGAATTTCACAAGACTTAATATCCCTATGGAAGCAGTTTTAAAACAATTGCTAGATGCTAAGGCAATAGAATTACCTCCAATAAGACAACCAAACACTACAACTCATTGGTATAAGGCAGGACAATATTACACTTATCATAGAGTAGAAGGGCATTGGACAAACACTTGCAAGATATTGAAGCATGTGGTTCAAGATTTAATTGATGCGGGATGCATTGAATTAGGAAATATCCAATTAATGAGTAGTCAAAATCTTTCTCAATAAGCTCTAACAACAAATCAAGATATGGGAATATTTAAGGATCCTTTGCCTAAGCATGACAACAAGCAACCAATCAGGTGGCTCATCAAGATGATTCCCTACGCCATAGCAATGTGGTTGGTATGGTGGAGGTAACCACAAGAAAACATGCTCAAAATCAGCAACATCATCAAGGACAAAATTCAGTATCTCAACCCAGTATAGTTTCAAAGGAAAGTCAAAGAAAAGAGTCAACTACAAGGATTCCATCTATAGTATTGAGAACACAGTCACAAGTTTTATTTTATCTTCAGAAGCAGTTAGCTAGTATGCCAACAAAGATATTAGTGTTAGAACTTTTGCAAACTTCTTCCAATCACAAAAATGCTTTAATAATATTTTTATAGCAGCTATCTGTTTTCCCAGATATTTCTCCTGATGCCATAGTTGACACTGTAGGTTATTTTGGGATACATCATGTCTCATTTTCAGATGATGATAAACCTTGCTCAAACTTACATGGAGATTCATCACCACACTTATTGGGGATACCCTTATCAAGCGAGTATTGATTGATAATGGTTCATCCCTCAATTTGTGTACATATCAATTCTTTCTAAATTTTGGATTAAAAGAGGAAGATTTAACAAAAACTGATATCATCATTAAAGCTTTCAACAATGAGTCCCAAGAGGCCTATGTTTTATATATCTCTTCCATTGAAAGTGGGGCCAAGGATATTGGATACTTTATTTTATGTGGTACATTATCCTGCATCTTTTAATCTTCTCCTTAGGCGACCTTGGATTCATGCTATGAAGGTCGTTCCTTCTACTTTTCATCAATTTCTCAAGTTTGAATTCAAGAATCAAGTCATCACCATTCCAGGCGACCCTCGACCATTTGAATTTTGTTCAAATATAGAGTTAGCCCAAATAGATTCTTATTCTTGTCCTTCTATTTCTTCAAGAACTTCCTCATGTTCCTCCTCTCAAATTTTTGAACATTTTCAAAGTTTAAAAGTTAGTGAGGAACATAGGACTCATATTTTCCCCTTGGATCATGATAATCAGTTTCTTCAAGAGCCTCTTCTGGATCTAGCCAAGCTACCACATTCACCTAGAACTATGGGCTTGCCTCATAATAAGGGTGATGTTGTACACTTTGGCACATGTGATTTTATCTTCGAGAGCATGGCTTCTGAAGAAAAGCTTCATAGTAGCAACCCATCTCTCAATAAGCGCTCTTTTGCTCAATGTTATTTCACTAATGACTTACCCTTCCTAAGCAGATCTTGTCTGGTATGGGATATGTAGGTAAAGTATTGGGACCGCAACATAAGGGTATTCAATAACCCTTGGATGTTGATATTTGGCCTAGGAGATGTGGTATAGGTTTTATACCTAATAAAAATAAACCTTTGCCTTTTGAGGATGATGACCATCTTATGACTTATGCAAAATATATGGAATATCAAAAGCTATCAATAGATGATAATAAAGTGTTAATTTTTTTTTCCTTCAAAGATAATGTTTTGTAACATGATTGGTTCCGTCTATTCTAAAGATAACTTTGCTTCTGTATTAAGGAATGGGGAATCTTTGTATAATGTCTCTTTTGCTAAGAAGGATGGTATTGTTATAAAATATAGTGATTATCATGCCATGGACGTTAAAATAAGAGCCTTGGAAGAACTTTCTCATGCTTTTCATCGTCGATAAAATGCACTCCTTAGGGATATCTTTGATCCAACACCTCATGGCACGTTAATCCATTTTAATAAGATGAATGGTGCATTCAGGTTTTGCATTGATTTCAATTCTTAACAAAAAAAAAACTTTCATATAGTTGCACTTTCATTTTCATTGCATCCACTTGCTTGTTCATATTGCATTGTTGCTTGTCATCTTTGCATGATTGCTTGACATATAATTTAACACCTTGCATGTTTGCTTGTCATAAATGTATGACTGCTTGCTCATATAGACATTGGGGATATTGTGACAATGACATGTGATGATACCTAGTTAGGTTATAGCTCACATGCATTGCACTTTTCACTAGGACTCTGATGCTTAGCAAGATCCCCCCCAGGGATTCTTTCCCTCCTTTTATTCTTCTGGTCGCTTGTCCTCCTTTTCTTTATTTCTTCATAATGTTTTACAAAAATTTCCTCGTAGTCCCGCTCTAGGATAACACTTGCTAACATTTTTACACATATATATATTACACCCCATACGAGATATTTTTACATCCTAGCGGGTATTACACTATTTACAATCTTCTATCGGGTCATACTCTCTTTTGACTCAACAAGCTTAACACCCCATTATAGGATAAGCTCCTTGGTCATTTTCAGCAGACCTCGGCATACATCCTAGCAGGTAATCACCTCATAGCAGTCAATAAGGGAGCAACCACCCATAGCGGGTCAAATATCCACACACTTGGTCACATTAATGCAAGTGTTGTACCCTTAGCGAGTCCAGCAACTTCATTCATCCGATCCATAGTATCTGGTTACATTGGTTCGTAGCAACCTATGCTAGCCCTATACTGTGGGTCGTTCATTCTTCTCCTTTTTTGATGGTTGACCTTTGGGCCTCTCTTCTTCTCTCTTCCTTTTCTTCTTCTTCTCTTCCTTCTCTTCCTCTTCTTCTTCTTCTCTTCCTTTTCTTCCTCTTCTTCTCTTCCTTTTCTTCCTCTTCTTTCTTCTTCTCTTTTCTCTTCCTTTTCCTTCTTCCTTGCTTTCTCTCCTTCTTTTCTTCTTTCTCCTTTTTTGTTTTCTTGATTGCTTCTTCTTCTGCTTTCTTCCCCTTGTTCTTCTTCTATTTGCATCTATTTTCATCCTCCATATAGTGTGCATTAGAATAGTTTACATACATAAAAAAATACTTAAATAAAACAAACATGTATAAAAAACATGCATTAAATCATTGCACATAAACACATAAAAATATATAATCTGCAACTATGTATTACTCATAGGACAAAAGAGTACATCATGTGAGGTTGGTGTACCACAATCCAAACTCGGTACACTCAACCTAGGGATGCACACCACAATCAAAAACTGGTGCATCATCTCGATCCCTAGCCTAGCCTATCCTAGCTCTAAGAGCCAACTTCCTCTGGCCCTCCGTAGGGTGGAGGTAGTCTCAGTTGTGCCTCCAACTACTGAGATGTTGAAGGTGCTCGTGATCGGGACCCGTGACCTGCTCGCTGACTGAAGGAATGGAGGAAAATCCATCCTCCACTCTGGAGGGACAACTATGTAGTAAGTCGTCTCAAAGAACATGGTCCTCTGAATGGCTATCTCCAACCTGTCTTCGATGCACCGTAACTCTGCCTGAAGGAGCTGCACCGCATTCCCTTCCTAGTAACTCCCAAAAGTAGCCATCCCCTCAACCCGGACCCGCTGGCACTATCCGTCCAGTTGGAATGCCTCCTCCTGCAGCCAGGAAATCTCTACCCGCGTAGTGTCCCTCTTTGTCTATAACCGGGCCACATACGTCTGTAGAGAAGATAGTTGTGCCTATAGCTCCTCTATGATTTTGCTCTGGCCACCCGTAGTTGCTGATGTAGATGCCTCCCCAGGGTCTTTGGCCCATGGCCCCTCTGCATGTAAGGGGGTATCCCCTGTCCCTCCCTCGCTGGTCCTAGGATGGTCTCCTCCACCATCCAAATCTGGACCTGTGTCATCCTCTATCTAGGTGCAACTAGAGCCTGTTGCACCCTCTTTGTGGCCCTGCAAGCTACCTCTCAAAATACCCATTGCATTCCTAGGACCATCACCTAGCGCCTCTGTACTGGTATAGGTGGTGAGATCCTTTGAGGTGCCACCCCTCTATACCACCACCAATAACCGATGGCCACCCCCACATCGTCTACCACTGAATAAACATAAGGAGGATCATCCTGGTCCTCCTAGGCCCACCTGGTGAGGTCTGGCTCACCTCCAACCCTTGCTAGGTCTCGGGTCTTCCTCCGGTACCAGTAGTCCCCCAGGTCTGGGATTCCCTGTAAGATCCTAAACTGTCACTGGACTCGATCAAATCTAAGAACCTCTAGCTCTCCTAGCTCAGACCTCAGCCATCTGATCCTCCTCATCCTCGCTAGCTCTATCCTGACATCTACCCATCTAGGGTGAAGCCTCCATGGTCACCAGATGAGCTGCACCTCTCGCAACTCATCGATCACTTGCCTCGCTAGTGGTAGGTTCCCTGCATAAGCCCTCACGGTCCTCTCCATGGATCTCGACCATCTGTATGCTATTGTTCGCTTCGAGTCGGGAAATGGTCCTGGCAGTGCTAATTATCTCCGCACCGCAATGTGCTCCCAACACCACACCTGGAGCAATGTCTTACAAACTAGTCATGTACACCGTTTATACACAATATTGTACAATATCCTGTATAAATGGGCCAACACATAAGGACCCCATGTAAATCAGACTCCCTATTACCACATGTCTACCACTACTCTCGCCAGTGCCTATGGCAAATGTTGTCTGCTAGTGTGGCAAGTTAGGAGACCTGCCACCATCCCTACAAGCACCATGGTCAAAGGATCCGCTCTGTAGTGACAAACTACGTCATCCACTGATATGGTGCCCTCTCACACCTGCTAGATGAAACCTATGAAAAACTGTTGTAGTGTAGTGGCCTTCCCTCGGGTCCTGTAAACCTCTCTCCCCCTGATGGGGATCCTTAGGATCCGCCACACATCCTCAAGTGTGACAGTCATCTCCCATGTTGGTAGCCAGAACATGGAGGACTCCGAAAACCATCGCTCCGCAAAGGCAATCAGCATAGCCCTATTCGTCTCGATCTGTGGTATCCTCCCCACGTGGTCCAGCCCAACCATCTCTAGTCTAGCTCCCCTGCCCACCACTCCTGAGTCTTGAGAATGCCTAGCTACATTTAATAAACAAACACAAAAATTAATTAGTTTCATCATCAAAATTAAATTAATTAATTAATCCTACTTCAGCATAAAAGAAATTTCAATTTTTCATTCGCACTTTGGGTTTTCTTATTTCTTTTTGCTTCCTCTTTCTTTCTTTTCTTTTCCTTTTGCGAAGTCGACCCCATTTTTAGGGTGCGCGACTTCTCTTTCGCGAAGTTGTGCCCCATGTTTTCCTAGGGCGACTTCACAAAATTGCACCTGGTTTTTCCCAGGCGCGATTTCGTCGCGTTTCACCTAAAGTGAAATCACGCCCAGGCCGTAAAGTTGTGCTTGGGTCATAAAGTCACACCTGGACCGCAAAGTTTGGATACTTGGCTCTCTTCTACCTGCTTTTGCGATGTCCATTAGGGTTTGATTACTTTGTTGTCTGCATTTATTCCATCTTATGCATTTGCTTCTTATTTTTATTTAGTCTACAATGAAATCGTGCCTGGAATTAGCGAGGTGCGACTTCGCTTACTAATGAGGCCTGGAAATGCCTCAATCATAACATGTTTTGAATGCTGAAATTGCCTACAAACTCTTATGTTTAATCTAATATGCTAGTTAAGTTAATTCAAAATGTTGTGTATTAACTATTTGCATGATAAATGTATCCGAAATACTATATTCTGATTTTTACAGATTTTTGCATAAGTTTTATGTTGTTTTGTTATGACTTGCTAAATGAGATATGCTTAGATTAATAGCAGCATTTCACTAATCATGTTTTGATATGTCTCAAGCATTTGTTTTACCTAAATTTGGCAACAGTGCAAGTAAACAGTTACTGTGCAACAAAAACTGGCTTTTTCCATGTAAATTCCAGCCAGCTGTCAATGAATGACAAGGCATTGAATTCACATGTGGAAAGAGATGAAGACCATTTGAATCTGATCCTGAGAAGTAACCCACATGAGAAATGCAGAAGAAATCATTTAAGGAGCCCACATTTGTTCATTCCAAAGTCTCTTTGAAATGAACAAATATCTTCGAAATGAGAAAAAATAGTGTCTTCGGAATGAGCGGATCTTTGGAATGAGAATTGCAGTATCTTCGGAATGATCGGATCTTCAGAATGAGAATTGAAGTATCTTCGGAATGAGCCACTTATCTTCGGAATGAAAACATAATGTGCTTTTTGACTTATTGACCAAATTTTGACATTGGAAAAATGGAAATAAAGATTGAAAAGGGTAGGGGAAAATATCTCAGATCTGACTTTGTCGTCCTTGCCGACCAAAGCCACCATTTATGGAAAGATCAAGTTTGATCTTCTTCTAGGATAAAAACTAGGAATTGTTGCAGCATAATAGGATTAGATATTTTTCTCAATTGTCAGTAGATCTTAGGACATCTATAAATATGGCTCCCGTTCAGGTTGAGCTAAAAAAAGAAGGTAGGGGATAGAGAAAGTAGAAAGTAAAGAAATATAGGAGAAAATAGGCAATAATTAGAGAAGTGACTGTTACAGTATTGTAATAGGTTTTCAACAGAATTATTGTAATCATATTCTTGAATCAATAAAGTGTATTATTTCTATTTCATATTGCTTGTAAATGAGTGTGAGTAAGATCTAGAGAGAGAGAGACTTATACCTTCTTCTGGACAAGGAGGTTGGCCACTTCCAGACCTAGGAGGAGGACTAACAGCAGGTTTTTATTCTAATTTTGCCGTAGCAGAATGAGTTTTAGAACTTATCATTTCATTCCTTTGTAAACAACTAATGATATTTGCAATCTTAGCTTATTTTATGTTTTGTAATTAATGGTTTGGTTGTAATCTCCACTTTCAACAAAGCTTTCAATTTATTGCAGACTGTCATTTCCAAAATTTACTATTTTCTCGTAATTTCTTGCATTTTATGTTTTCTTGTCAACCCTTGCATGGAATATTGACAACCTTCACATTACAGATCCTTGACAGGGTTTCATTTCCATGCTATAAGTAGGTTTTCATTGCTGCAAAAGTAAATAGATTTCCCTTCTACAATTATAATCAAACTTTTAATTCTGCAACTATTATTTCTGCAACATAATTAGGTCTCATTTTGCAATTGTAATTAGGACTTCATTTCTGTAGTTAATGATTAGTTTTCATTTCTGCAACTTAGATTAAGGCTTAATTCATGCAATTTAGAGATAGGAATGTTCAAAATCCCCCACACAATTGGTTTCACCAGTAAGACCTGTTGCTCTAGATTGACCTAAGTTATAACCCTGTTTACCCCTTATTCCGTAGATAGCCTTGTACACTACCCTGGATTGATAAATTCATTGAGAATTAATGATGTGTATAACGACAACGCATCATTTTGGCGCCATTGCCGAGGAATCGTGTTGCTAGAAGGTAACAACAGTCCAATAGCTTTTAGTTAGACTGAACTGTGAAGATTCAGGATAAAATCTGAATAGAACAGTTGGTTAAAATAACAACTATTGACCTATAATTTATGTCATTTAAGAGTAAACATGAATGAATAAGTCTAGAGATGAAAAAGGTAGACTTACCCAAAAGGATCCCTAACTTGTTCCATTAAGGAGATCTTCACGCCTAAGGGGTGAATCACCTATGTTTGAATTACCAAAAATATTGAAAGAAAAATCACCAGTCTCACCATCATTAGAACATTTTGAGAAAGAAAAATCACCAATCTCATCATCATTAGAACATCCTAAGAAAAAAGAATCATCAGACTCATTATAAACAGAGGGTCTTGGACCTCTTGAGAGAGAAATTTGGATAGGTTTAACTAAGGAACATGAAACTATGGTAGAAGGAGGTAATCTAGATAGAGATGACCAACATGGATATGTCCATAATGAAGGAGATGATCAAGATATACCCCAACCTTATAGAACACTTGAATATCCTATCTGTTTGAATCCAACACAAAACTCTCCCATGAAAACCATTTCACCTTCAGTACTTCCAACCTTTCGAGGTGTTGTATCTGAAGATCCTGATCATTTTTTGTTTGAATTCAAAGTAGTGTGTCAAACCTATGACTATGTAAATGACAATCAGAAACTTAAGGTTTTTCCCTCAACACTCAAAGACTCGACATTACGCTGGTTCATGAGATTAGAGCCAAATTCCATCCGAACTTGGGATCAAATGGAAACTGTGTTTTTAGACAAATATCAGGAGTATTGTCGTGTAAGGAACAGGAAAGATGAGTTATTTAGGATTAAACAGGAAGATGATGAAACATTAGAAGACTATCTTGATAGGTTCTCCTTTGTTCAAAGGATATGTGGACTTGTAGAACCAGAGTTATGCAAAACCATATTTTTGAGAGGATTACAACATGAATCCAGAGACGTATTGGATTTGATGGGAAAAGGGGATGTAAATACTCACAATAATGAGGAAATTGTGGATCTCTGCAAGAATTACTCTCGCAATAAGCAGGGAAGAAGAAAAAAGAGTACAAATGGCATTGATGTGAAGGAATTAATAGAGGAACTTGAAAATTTTAAAACTGATATTCTAGTGCAATTAAACACAACTTTGGGGGAAATTTTTGCAAAAGCAAAAACCACATAACCCTTGGCAATTTATTGCCCAAGATGTAGAAATAAACATGCTTTGCAGGAATTTCCTTTGAATAAAACATCTATCTCAGCCATTTGTAGTATCTGTTCAAAGAAGCATTCAACTAATAAATGCAACCTGCTACCACAACTCAAAACTGTGTTAGAAAATCAGACTGAGGAACTCAACTATGTTGGAAAAAATAAGGAGGAAATTTCTCTCAAAACCAAAATCCCCCTCGTTTTCCTATAAATTGGGGGCATAATCCCTGGACTATGCCTTGGGGACAATCAGAACCGTCCCAACGTCCTTGGAATTATCCTCAATGGACAAATTTATAAGAATGGCCACAAACAAATTGGAGTAACCCAGCCTGGAATCAAAATCAGAATAACCCATCATGGAATCAAAACAACCCAGCCTGGAATCAGAATCAGAATAACCCATCATGGAATCAAAACAACCCATCCTGGAATCAGAATCAAACTAATCCCCATTGGATGCAAAATCAACCACAGTGGAGTCAACAATACCAGTCCTATCCAAGGGAGCAAAGAAATCAAGGTCAAAATCAGCATTTGCTACCTACACCTAATCAAAATTTTCAAAAAAAATAGAACCAACCATAGCAAACACAACAGGTGAAACAACCTCAACTTCTAGCTCAATCAGTCACTAATCCAAATAGCATGAGATAGGCATCCCCTGTCTATGTGGTTGAAGCTGAAGAAAATGTTGAAATAAATGTTATTGATTGTAGTAACATCCAACTTCGTTTAGGAAAAGTTGTACCTGAACCTATTTCCAATAAAATAAAGGAAAATGAAGAGCAAGAACCTTTGGAACCAGTTATAGTTGAACCAACAATAGAGAAAGAAGAAGAAAAAATAGAACCACAGGTAGAACAATTACCTTCATCAAAGATAATTCCATATCCTGAAAGATTCAATACCACAGCAGAAAATTCTGAGTCAGACCTGGTCAAGGAACTTAAAAATTTAACTATATCATTGCCCTTATTGCAAGCTATTAAGGATATACCAGTGATTAAAAAAACTATCTGAGATTTGTGCATTAGAAGAGCAGGAAGAAAAAATAAATCATTTCCCAAGACTGTTCAGGTTGAAGGAAAGATAGTTGATCTCTTGTCTGGAAAACTAGTACCTCCAAAGTATAGTGACCCGGAAGTCCAGATTATCACGGTTACCATAGATTCAAGTGCCAATATCAAATGTCTTAGTAGATCTAGGAGCTGCAATAAATGTCATGACCAAGGATATAATGAAACAATTACAGCTCAAACATCTCAGCCCCACATTTACGAGTTTTAAAAATGGTTGATAGGTCAGTTGCAAAACCTGAAGGTATCATTGAAGATGTTCCTATAGAAGTTTCTTCTTGGGAATTCCTTGTAGATTTTTTGGTTTTACAACCAAGAAATTCAACACATGGATATCCCATCATTTTGGGAAGACCTTGGCTTGCAACTGCAACAGCCTTCATAGACTGCAAATCTGGAAAGATGACTATTTCAAATGGTATTGATCTAAAACATATCTCTCTATATCCTCCTGCAAAACCCTCCAACAATTTTTTAGGTCAGTTATGGTTTCCTGATTCAGATGAAGAATCAGAGGAGGTTATTTCCACACTACCCACCTTGGTAGTAAGGGAACACAAAGAAGACCTCCATGACACAAAAAATTTAGAAAATGAAACTATCCTAATGAATGTTCTGCATGAACAAGGTTTAGAAGAGGAAGTAGTAAATATCCATCAGTTGTTAAGGAATAAGGAGAACCAAAATTCTGAAGGTGAACCATTTGTACTATCATAGGAAAACTCTGTTTCACTACCACATGGGTGGCACCATCACCTGATTTTTCCTTCTCACTGTTCCATACAGGATATGCTTCCATCAGGAAGTAATGAAACCGAAACCTCTTATTTCCTCCCATCTTAGCAGTGTCCTCTTAACTCCCTAATCACCAAGTATGAAGAAGTGAGTTCAATCCTTCCAAATACAAAACAAATAGAAGTCCAGCCAGGCAAATTACTGAACATTAACAACTGGATTACTAGGGAAGAGGAAGAAAAATTGATAGCTGTCTTGCAGAAGCATGTTTATGCTTTTGCTTGGGACTACAAAGATATGTCAGGAGTTCACCCTGATATATGCACCCACAAAATTTATACTAAAGAAGTCAAGCCAGTAAGACAACCCAAGAGAAGACTGAATCCTGCCCTAAGATATATTGTAAAGGAAGAAATTGAAAAACTTATGGAGGTAGGATTCATTTACCTAATTTTTGATAGCCAGTGGGTCTCTCCATTGGTTATAGTTCCTAAGAAAAATGGAAAAATGAGAGTATGTGTAGACTATAGAGAGCTAAATAAAGTAACATACAAAGACCATTTTCCATTGCATTTCATAGATCAGGTGTTAGATACCCTTCTTTGGAAAGAAATACTTTTGTTTTCTTGATGGATTTAGTGGATATAATCAAATTCAGGTTGCACCTGAAGATCAAGAGAAAACAACCTTTACCTATCCATGGGGAACATTTGCCTATAGGGTTTTACCTTTTGGTTTGTGTAATGCCCCAACAACATTTCAGCGAGCGGTTTTAGCAATTTTTTTTTTATCTGACTACCAACAATGTTGAGATATACATGGATGATTTCACATTATGTGGAGAGACTTTTGACTTTACATTAGAGAATCTTGACAAAGTTTTAGCTCGCTGTGAAACATACCAGTTATCCTTGAATCCAGAAAAATGTTTTATTGATGGAGGAAGGAATAGTTCTTGGTCATCACATCTCTCCTCAAGGAATCCAGGTTGATCCAAAGAAGGTGGAAATTATCAAGAATCTTCTTCCTCCTAAAACTCAGACGAATGTCAGAAGCTTCTTAGGACACATTGGTTTTTACCGCAGGTTTATTCCCAGATTTAGCACAATAGCCAATCCCATGTTTGCCCTATTGACTAAAGATTCTAAATTTTCCTGGACTGCAAGGTGTCAGGAATCATTTGAAGCTTTGAAAGAGAAATTAGTAACTCCACCTGTGTTAAGAGGACCTAATTGGACATTACCATTTCACATACATACTGATGCCTCCAATACAACAATTGGAGCAGCATTGGGACAAATTGACAATGGTGAACACTATGCCATCTACTACATTAGCAAGAATTTGACAGGAGCTGAGAAAAATTATACCACAACTGAGAAAGAATTCTTGGCAGTAATTTATGCCATTAACAAATTCAGGCATTACATCACAGGTTATCAAATATTTATTCACACAGATCACACAACCATTAAGTATTTGATGAATAAGCCTATGGTAAGTGCAAGAATTATTCATTGGTTACTTGTTGCTACAAGAATTTGATATCACTATAATCAACAAACCAGGAAAAGCTAATGTTGTAGCAGATTTCTTGTCCAGATTACAGAACATAGATGAAGGGGAATTAGTTGAAGACACCTTTCCTGATTAAAAATTATTTGCTATATCAATCCAATCACCTTGGTTTGCAGATATAGCCAATTACTTGGTCACATGGAAATTTCCTCCACATTTCACTTCAAAATAGAAAAAACAATTGATCAAACAGAGTTCTTCTTTTGAATGGATTAAGGGTATACTTTTTAAGTGCAGTCCTGACCATGTATTACGTAGGTGCATCCGAAAGGACGAGGTGTATGATATCCTTAGGGATTTTCATGATGAACCCTCAGGTGGACACTACTCTGTAAAAAACACAATTAGAAAAATCTTAGGGACAAGATATTATTGGCCATCTCTTCACAAGGATGTGAAAAAGTACATCAGGCATTATGATGCATGCCAAAGAATGGAGAAACCCACTCATACAAATGAAATACCACTACAGCCTCAATTGGTTTTAGAGCCATTTGAGAGGTGGGGGCTTGATTTTGTAGGACCTATTGATCCACCTTCTCAAGGAAAGGTGCACATTCTAGTATGCACTGATTACTTGACAAAGTGGGTAGAGGTGCGTGCTTTCAAACATGCTCATGAAGAGAAGGTCGTTGATTTCTTGTATACTCAAATTTTTCAGAGATTTGGAGCTCCCCGGTCTATTACCACAGACCAAGGACCCCAATTTGCATCTAAAGTCATTGAGGCATTTACAGAATTATATGAAATCAAACATATAAAATCATCACCCTATCACCCATAAGAAAATGGCCAGGTTGAGGTAACAACTAAAACGAATCTTAACAAAAACAGTAGCTTTTCATAGGAGAAACTGGCTAGATAAATTACCTAAAGCAGTGTGGGATTACAATACTACTTCGAAATCCACTACTGGATTCACACCTTATGAACTAGTATTGGGTAAAAAGCCCCTCTTACCTATTGAATTTGAGCTACTAACGCTGCGCACAACATTGGAAATTGGAATTGAATTGTCACAGACACGGACAGACAGGATTCTGCAGCTAAATGCATTGGATGAACTTAGGTTGGATGCTCTGCACCAAACTGAAGTAATTCAGGAGCAGAGGAAATTATGGCATGACAGTCACATTCAGCAAAGGAAACTTCAACAAGGAGATTGGGCTTTACTGTTTTATTCTCACTATGACTTCCCTGGAAAGCTAAGAACTAGATGGCTTGGACCTTACCGGATTGAAGAGGTATTTGACAATGGAGCAGCTCGTTTATCTCCTATTGATGGGTCACAAAGAAAGTTGGTAGTGAATGGACATCGCCTCAGGGTGTACCATACACCTTTGACTAAAGAGGAATTCTTGCAACAGCTTGACAGTTTGGATACACAACAGGTGGAAGAAATTTTCTCTTCCACTTTAAAACAATCAGCATGATCATGGATTTCAAGAAAAAACAGAAAAATACAAAAAAATCAAAAAAAGCAGAAAACAAAAAGATGAATAAAATCTGATTATGAATTCCTTTACGGGCATGATTTCAGGGAAATCATGAATTCCTTCATGGGCATAGTCAGAATTAAAATAATAATAATAATAATATAAAATAAAAGAGAGAAAAATGAATAACTCAACAGTGAAAACCTTTTCTAAGGCACTACTGGGTTGGTATGCATGAAAACCAATTTTCTGGCATGCATAACCTTGAAAAATTTTGAATCATCATTGTACAAATTCATCAACTGCACTTGTTTTGAAATATTGCAGAAAATATCAGTAGAACATCAACAGAAGCAGTCATCTTTCAAAAACTTGCATTAACTTGTTTTAATCAGGTATATATTTCTTACATTTCTTCATTGTAAATGATTGGTATATAGTATATAACAATTAACCATTAGCATAAAAGATATCCATAAGAGTTGGCATACTTAAAACATGTTTTGAGAATGGGAATATTGATTTCTGCCTAATCTTCGAAACAAGAATTCCAAAAACAGTGCCTGCTATCTTCTTCAGACTAATTGTTGTATTGTCTTCGGATTGAAATTGTCTTCGGAATGACAGCATAATGAATGTTGCACTTTGTCTTCGAAATGAAGCTTTGTCTTTGGAATGATGATTTGTCTTCAGAATGAAGCTTTGTCTTTGGAATGACGATTTGTCTTCGGAATGAAGCTTTGTCTTCAGAATGCAGCAAGAATTGTCTTTGGAATGAAGTTCTATCTTCGAAATGACGATTTTCCTTCACAATGAAGCATCATCTTCAGAATGAAGCTTCATCTTCGGAATGAAGCTTTGTATTCAAAATGAAGAAGGATTTGTCTTCAGAATGCAGTAGGAATTATCTTCGAAATGAAGCTTTGTCTTCAGAATGAAGTAGGATTTGTCTTCAGAATGCAGTAGGAATTATCTTCGGAATGAAGCTTTGTCTTCAGAATGAGGTTTTATTTTTGCAATAGATCATAATCTTCGAAAAGAGCATTCAATATAATATCTCCACGTGACGTCCAAGGAAGAAAAAAATATGATCAAGTAAAAATTCTTTTGACAGCATACGATAAATGAACACGTGTTAGTTAGGATGTGGTTTGTTTTTGCACCCATTTGGAAAATACCAGAATCATGGGAGACGTGACCAACAGTATGCCACCATTTTTTTTGATGCTAATAAACATGCACGTGACAGTCTGCAGGAAAAACAGAAAAACTAAAAACAAGTAAGGTGGATCTAACGACAAGGACATTTGCGCAACCATTGATGGACATGTGTTCGAAGCAAAAATAGAAACGTGTGCCACTCTTCTTTCCGAAGACATATTTGCTAGCGCAAAGTGATTATGAGGTACAGTGCTCAGATTACGGTTCATTTCGAAGAACAAAAATAGGGCAATTGAAAACTTGGAACCAAACCCTGCAAATCTGCAAACACCAGAAACCAGAGATCCAACAAAAGAATAACAACAAAAGTGAGCAGTTTGTAACGTACCAAGACAGGAAAATGGGGCAAAAAACGAGAATGGAACCAGCAGATACCACCCACCTCCAGGAAAATCCAGAAGTGCTGCAAATTTTTGAAGATGGAGGGCTTATGTCGTTTTTGGATAAGTTTAATGGGTCCTCTGAATATTTGGCTGACATGTTCACCCACACATTTAGAAACAACCGGGAACACGTTAACGGCATGACCATTGAGGTAACCCCTGAAGTTTTGAGTCAAATTACTGAGCTGCCATTAAAAGGTCTTTCAATTTCTAGGGCTGGCAAAAACACATTGGTAAATATAGTTAATCAATTTCTGGAAGAAAATGATAAGGAACCAAAATATTTAACACACAATAACACATGTAAGGGGGTAAAAAGGGCTAGCCTACAGGAACCCTGGGATGAAGTGGCCACATGGGTAATTAAATTTTTAACCTGTGAAGGGCAGTATGTACTGTTGTCAGGGCATCATATAAAAATTTTAAACCATCTCAGAAATGGTAGGCAACAACCAGACGTTAGGGTAAATCTTCCCCTGTATCTGCACTAGGAATTGAAAACCAAGGCAAAAATATATCAGGAAGGAAAAGGGAGCCTTCGCCACCATGGTCTCATCAAACTAGTTTGCCAGCACCATTTTAGAGGAAACCCTATGAGCTTTGATAGGTTTTACTCTACCCTAAATGATGGAATTTTTGGAGATGAGGATGAAGAGGAAGAAACAGATGCTATTGATGCCATTGCAGAAGAAGAAACAGCTGCTACAGAAGCTGTTACAAAAATAGAAACTGTTGTAGAGGATGTTGCAGAAAAAGAAACACACCCAAAAGCAGCAACAGAACACCTTACTCCAGAACCTTCAACTTCACGAGCCAAGAAGCAAAAGAAAAGAAGGTCTGAAACTGGCAAAAAAATAGAAAAACCGAAGAAGGTCCGTTTTTCTGAAGTTGTTACTGATTTATCAGAACAAGGCAGTGAAGCACCTAGCCCAATAGGGGAAGAAACAACAAGGGAAACAAAAATATATGAAACTGTCCCCACAACCCCTGCTGTCACTCAGAAACAAAGCAAAAAAAAGAAGTTTGCATCTGGAACTAGGAGGTCTACAAGACTCCACTTGAGGAAAATGGTAGAACAGGTCATAGAAGAAGAAGGTGGCCAAAATAGTCCAGATGTCACAGAAATACAACCAGCCCCTGAAAACTTTCTGGAATTACTTGAACAGATAGTTGAGGAAGAGGTTGGGCAGGATAGCTTGGAGGTGGCTACAGTTCAACAGGCCACAGAAATGGTAGATGCAATTATAGACAGTTTCATAGAGCCTCCTAAACAAGAGCAGACAAATGTTGCAGAGGAAGAGACAGTTGTTGAGCAGCCTACTGTAGCTGACTTGTCTGCATCTGATTCTGAAGCAGAAACAGAGGAGGAAGACATCACAAAGTAGCTGAGAGAAGCAAGGAGTGTTGTCAAAACACAAACCAGATGGATTGAAGAGAGAGAAAACATCATTGAGATGTAGGAAAGAAAAATTGCAGAGTTACAGCAGGAAGTGGCAGAATTAAGAGAAAAGATGTCACAGTCTGAAAAACAGCCAATTGTATCCATTGATGAATACGATTTGCCTCAACTGCTTGTGGATTTATCTAGGGCAGATGACTCTGTTGAGGAAAACATAGGTGCTCATTCTGAAGAAGCACCCTTTCATTCTGAAGATGTGCCTTCTCATTCAGAAGCACCCTTTCATTCTGAAGATGCTTCAAAATTGGCAAAAAGCATAGCAAAAAATATTGGAAATGAGTCACCAGCACAGGAACAGTCCAAGCAACAGCATGAAACTGATCAAGTACGTACTTCTATTGATGACCCTATATTTCAAACTGTTACACCATCAGTAGAAGTAGCAGATAAGGGGGTGCAAGTAGAATTACTGTCTGATGACAACCCAATAGAAGTGGCAAAAAAAGGGGTTCAGGTAGATCTGCTACCTAGAATTCTACCTGTAGTCAAACCACCTAATACTATGTCCTTAGAACAATACAATGTAGACATAGCCAGTTGGGTGATTTGATATGAGAAGCTTAACACTAAGACTGAAAATTTCAAATTGGAAGGAAAATAGCTAGAGGCCAAGGAAACAGAGATTCAAGCATTGAAAGAAAAGGTGTCTGATTTATGTCAAATTGCTGAATTTTTAGTCCAATTTAGACGACCAGCCAAATTTTACAGTCTTATTCTGAAGGAGAAATACCTCAGATGGCAGGTCATACGGATTAGCTCAGGTATTCCATATAAATTGGACACCACTGCAAATTTCTTAGAAGCATATTTTAATAGCCCTTTTGAGCAGAAAAATCTCCTGTGTGAACTGTTTTTACACAGCTTTTTTATTCCAGAAGAAGTAGAATTTCATCCTCAGATCTACATTGGAGATGTTCAATTGAGGGCATTCATGTCCACCTTGCAGAATCAGTTTTATTGGGACCAGGAGAAAATGCAGAATAAAGAGATTGAAACAAGAGCTGAATTGTTAGTCAGAGCAATTCAGCCAAATCACCCCATTATCACAAGACAACACTTCACCATGATGAACAGGGATGATGTGAAGAGAATGTACTTGACAAACTTGAGGGACTGTGTGAATAGATTCCAAAACTTCTGTAATGACAATTTTGTGCCAGCATTATCGGTCTAGAGAAACAGATGGGCTGAACTCTCCATGTATTTACAGAAAAGAGAACCCATCTCCCCCATCAAATTAGAATGGTCCGGAAGAAGGGCGGAAGGAGTAATATAGTTGATTGAAATCATGCAACATAATTGGATAGGTCTCGGATTTAGGCCTCCAACCATCATCACTCCAGTTCCATTCTACTTTGAAGAAGATGCCCAACCTGATGAACAGTTTGAAGAATGGCTCGGGAACCTTCAAGAGAACATGGGGTATTATATAGGTAAGAAGTTGTTCTACAGGTCATGGATTTTGACCATGGACATATGTGATTCCATAGCCCAACAGAATGCATGAGGACATGCATCAATATAAGTTGGGGGGAAAATGATGAGGTCTAGAAATGCCTCAATCATAACATGTTTTGAACACTGAAATTGCCTACAAACTCTTATGTTTAATCTAATATGCTAGTTAAGTTAATTCAAAATGCTATGTATTAACTATTTGCATGATAAATGTATCTGAAATACTATATTATGATTTTTACAGCTTTTTGCATAAGTTTTATGTTGTTTTGTTATGACTTGCTAAATGAGATATGTTTAGATTAATAGCAGCATTTCACTAATCATGTTTTGATATGTCTCAAGCATTTATTTTACCTAAATTTGGCAACAGTGCAAGTAAACTGTTACTGTGCAGCAAAAACTGACTTTTCCCATGTAAATTCCAGCCAGCTGCCAATGAATGGCAAGGCATTGAATTCACATGTGGAAAGAGATGAAGACCATTAGAATCTGATCCTGAGAAGTAACCCACATGAGAAATGCAGAAGAAATCATTTAAGGAGCCCATATTTGTTCATTCCGAAGTCTCTTCGGAATGAACAAATATCTTCGAAATGAGAAAACACAGTGTCTTCGAAATGAGCGGATCTTCGGAATGAGAATTGCAGTATCTTCGGAATGAGCGGATCTTCAGAATAAGAATTGCAGTATCTTCGAAATGAGCCACTTATCTTCGGAATGAAAATAGAATGTGTTTTTTGACTTATTGATCGAATTTTGACGCTGAAAAAAGGGAAATAAAGATTGAAAAAGGTAGCGGAAAATATCTCAGATCTGACTTTGCCGTCCTTGCCGACCAAAGCCACCATTTATGGAAAGATCAAGTTTGATCTTCTTCTAGGATAAAAACTAGGAATTGTTGCAGCATAATAGGATTAGATATTTTTCTCAGTTGTCAGTAGATCTTAGGACATCTATAAATATGGCTCCCATTCGAGGTTGAGCTAAAAAAAGAAGGTAGGGGATAGAGAAAGCAGAAAGTAGAGAAATATAGGAGAAAATAGGCAATAATTAGAGAAGTGACTGTTACAGTCCTGTAACAGGTTTTCAGCAGAATTATTGTAATCATGTTCTTGAATCAATAAAGTGTACTATTTCTATTTCATATTGCTTGTAAATGAGTGTGAGTAAGATCTAGAGAGAGAGACTTATACCTTCTTATGAACAAGGAGGCTGGCCACTTACAGACCTAGGAGGAGGACTAATAGCAGGTTTTTATTCTGATTTTGTTACAGCGAGAATGAGTTGTAGAACTTGTCATTTCATTCCTTTGTAAACAACTAATGATATTTGCAATATTAGCTTATTTTATGTTTTGTAATTAATGGTTTGGTTGTAATCTCCACTTTCAGCAAAGCTTTCAATTTATTGCAGACTGTCATTTCCATAATTTACTATTTTCTGTAATTTATTGCATTTTATGTTTTACTGTCAACCCCTACACAGAAGATTGACAACCTTCTGTTACAGAGCCTTGACAGGGTTTCATTTCCATGCTATAAGTAGGTTTCCATTGCTGCAAAAGTAAATAGATTTCCCTTCTACAATTATAATCAGACTTTTAATTTTGCAACTATTATTTCTACAACATAATTAGGTCTCATTCTGCAATTGTAATTAGGACTTCATTTCTGCAGTTAATGATTAGTTTCCATTTTTGCAACTTAGATTAAGGTTTAATTCATGCAATTTAGAGATAGGAATGCCCAAAATTCCTCACACAATTTGTTTCACCAATAAGACTTGTTGCTCTAGATTGACCTAAGTTATAACCCTGTTCACCCCTTCTTCCGCAAATAGCCTTGTACACTGCCTTGGATTGACAAATTAATTGAGAATTAATGATGTGTATAACGACAACACATCACTTACCCTAATTAGGGTAAAGTTATTCGTAGAAGCGAAATCATGCCCCATCTCGACAGAGCGCGACTTTGTTACTGCATTATCGCGTTCTCTCCAAGCGAGGCACGATTTTTCCCTAGGGCACACCGGGGGTAATTTCTAGATTTTGCTTTCACTATTGCATTCCATTATGTTTCTAGATCATACTAATGTACTTTTCTTTCTATTTTCTACTATTGTCTTTTAGATTTATGATTAATTATCCAAAGGTCAATTTTTGAATTTGTATAAAAAATTCATCTAAAAGAACCTAGGGGGCTTAACTGCTGGTAGATCTGTCATACAACAACCTATGTAGGCCCCCTAATACTAATTCTATTTTTTAGTGTTTCATGAGTGATCTTGTAGAAACATGAATTCTTGATATCATTGGACAAGAGGCAGAAAGGCTAAATCAACCACCTGTCTAGATAAGTGTTCTTTTCATTCTATTGGTTGAAAGATCTGGTTTCATTGTTGATTCTTAGGTATCTGAAATGAAAAGACATTTAGCTTGCATCTAGGGATAATTTCTTTGCAATTTTTCTAAGTATATTTATGTTTTAAAGGTTTTATGAAATAAAACCTAGGTTAGTGAGCATTCAAAAGAAAGAATCATTCCAGGATAGCTCTTGTATGCTTGCATTATGTTTTCAGCTATCTTATTCTATTTTTTGCATTGTCCTTTATTTTTTCTAGCTTAGATCTAGAAAGGCCAAATTTAGGTGTTTGTATTGAAACTGAATACATCAAACAATCCTGAATATCCCGAGGACTTGGAGCGAGTCCTAAAACCGTTCCTGGTGAACCCTTCCCCCTAGCACCGAGTGTAGAGTACAACATACCCCCGTGGTTCACCCCACAAAAGGTTTCCTCCTTGCAGATCCAGCCTTTTGTTTGGGAATTGTACGCAGTAGGGCAGTTTTCCTCCTCTACAGAACCAAAACCACTATTTCTCATTAAGAAAATTTTGAGTTTTGGAAATCGATTCTACCACTTTTGAACCAAATAACATTTACACATTTTTAATATGCTTTTGCACAAGGAAAGATGATACTACATAGTAGTCCTTGCACCTTAAGCAAAAGGTTTTCCTTGCTATCCTATTATGTGCATGGTCTAGAATGCTAAGAATTGACAAAAGGACAAGCTCCTCCCTACCTAAAGCAATAAAATCCCTTTCTCTCCCACTACAATGAGCAAGTATTCCTAAAATAAAATCCCCTTGTTCATCATAAAAAAGGAACAAGAATCCCCAATCAAAATAAAATAAGGGGGTAATGCTATTGAATCCCTGGAATCCTTAGTTACTCAAAGTCGTGGGATGATCTCCATTACAGCAATGGGTTGAAAAGAGGAAATCAAATTGCAGTATAGATTAGGTATCTTGTTTTTTGTTGCTTTCAAGGAAATCAAATTGCATTATAGATTAGGTCTCTTGTTTGTTGTTGCTTTCAAGGAAATCAAACTGCATATAGATTAGGTATAGCTGCATTTCACTCAAAACATAGGCATATTTAAATCAAAGAATACATTAAACACTTCACATTGCATAGAATTGAGAACAGTCTTTAAACGTTCCTTAGTGAACCCACCACAACTTATCGACAATCACCAAAGAGGGTACGACACAAGTACTCGTCTAAGGTGTAGATCCCCTATTTTCTCATCCCTCTTATAGGCGCGGATCCACTAGCCTAAAGGAAAGGGGTACGAAAATTTTGAGCCTATAAAGACAAAGTATCTCATGATGGCCTATAACTCATACTTCTAAACTAGACACATCACACAAAGACTTCACTTTCTAACTAGACACCTCACACACTTAATTACATGGCACTTGCACACTCCTACAAACTTGACACATACTTTATTTATAAAATCAAACTCACACCCTAAACTAAATATTTACAATGGAACTAAATAATGTAATACCTCCAAAGATGTTCTCCATGCCATAAACAATGCCACAAAGGTTCTCATGTGAGGAGGGTTTAGAAAAAAAAAGGAAATATTTCCACATCACCACTAGCTTTCCCTTCCTCTTAGTGGGATAATACTTCTAACAACACACTCATTGCACACTTGTCTACCATCCACCCATCTCTATTACACTTATCCTAAAGCTCATTAATGATATTTTCTCGCTACTCATTAACAATAACTACTTATTAACAATAAGTATAATCCCTTTCTTATTATCAATATTATGAATTTAACATTAAATTACATGCTATTATTGTAACTTTCAATGTGAAAAATGCTTTGAGGTTTAAAAGATTAAAAACTATATATTTAATTATAATTATCTACCTTATATTATTAAAAATAATTTATTTTTTTCAACAAATATTTGATAATTAATTTAAATAAAACCCTCTTAAATAGGGCAAATAGTTAACCTATATAGATTTTTTTTTTGCTGGGGAACAAGGTGTTGTACTCGGGTCCCTCACCCTTGACAAAGCACAAATATTTTCTTTAGAGCATGAAAGTTTATAGATATTCAATTCTCATCTCAATTGAGTTGCTATAGCTAGAAACCTACCTTTTACATAAAATGTATGAATTCTTAATTTTCATTTTTTGGAACTTTTCAATTTTTGTGTGAATACAAATATTCCAGAATTTAGCATCCTTCTTGATATTTTTCTACATCCGCCTTCGTAATACCAAAAATTTACCTCTACTATCTATGCATTGCATCTTAGTACAGTAATATTTCCAAAACATCGCACTACCATTGCCTGCTTTACCATATTTGGATTGTTAATTTCCTTCCTGAAGCACAAGTGCAACCACAAAAATTGTAATAAATAGTATATATGAAGCACATTAATGTTTTAAAATAAAACATATATTACCAATGGAAAACATTAAAGTAAATATTAATCATTATTTGATTCAGGTAGTCAATATTTTCTTGTCAGCTTCAGCTAAAATTACTACTTCCTCTAACCAAGGAAAAGATAATTTAACTTCATGATCCTTAATTAAAACCCCTCTATTGGCTAGCCTATCTGCACATGTGTTTCCTTCCCTTAATGTATGTGTAAACCTAATTTCTTCAAACTCTGTAGCAAGGTCTTGAATTTCCATAATTATCTCTTGTATGTTTCATGGAGCCTTTACTTTCCTCTAAATTGTATTTATTACTATGAGTGAATCACCCTCCATCCATACTTTGTTCCATTTCATTTGTTAGCATATTTTTAACCGTTCCAAAGCTGCCCAAGCTTCAACTTCATTATTTGGCTTAAATCCACTATTGAAAGCATAATGAGATAAAATATCTCCTCTATTATTTCTAATTATTCCTCCTCTTCTTGTTGGTCCTATATTTCCTTTAGATGCTCCATCAAAACTCAATTTGACCAACTCCACATCTGGTGGTTTCCACTTTATATTCTTTGCCTTATTTTTGTTTCTCCTATCCCTAACATCATAATTTTATTTGATGACTTGACTCCATCTATCAAGGCTCTCTGCTTCTAGATTAGGGATTGGTTGAGTTGATAGGGTTGGTTTAGACTCCTCTATGGTTAAAAAAATATTCCTTTTCATTACCTCTAAATTGCTTTCCTTTCCTTTAAATACTCTTCTATTCCTTTCTAGCCAAATAGTTCAAAGTATTGTATTTTTTAAAATATCCCAAATTGTATGTAAAAACGTCACTTTTAAAAGTGCTCTACCATTGCTTTAACCATTCCTCAATTAATCCATTCATCACCATGCATTTACCAAACATATTAAGAATCTATTTCCATAGTTTCCAAACTATTGAGCAATGTCCCAAGAGATGGTCTATATTCTCCTCCATTTTACAAAGAACACATTTTGAGGGGCCATGAAAACCCCTTTTCATAAGGTTATCCGAGGATAAAATTCTTCTTTGACCTACTAGCCAAACAAACATTTTGACTTTAGAAATGTTTGGGCTATCCCAAGTATCTCTCCATATTCTTGTGATATTCCTATTTTGATGGTGCTTTATATTATATCCACTTCTTGTTGTGTATTCTTCTGAGCTATTCAACTCTCAAATTAACTTATCCTTGGCTTCCCTCAGAATAATGATTGTTGTTATCATTCTACTCAACTACCTCAAAGAATCGATGTCTTGTATAGTTAGCAAATCTTCTTTCCATTTGTATCTTCCTTCTTGATCCTTGTACAAAATGTTTGAAACCCTATCAACATATTTGTCTTGAAGTATCTCATCCGTGGTTTCAAAATTGGATCTAGATTAAGTGGTTTTTTTTATCACACCAAATATCCATCCAAATAGAATTTTTTTCTCCAGTTCCACCTTCTATCTTAAATATTTAATCACTAGATCAATTGATTTTTTAAACCATTCTATAGTACAGAACCATTTGGTAGAGAGAATGTAGTAAATATTAAGATTGGGTCATTGGGCTCAACATATTTTTGGTCAAATATCTACCTAATTATACAAACATGCGTTTGTGCATCCTAGACATGGCCAACATTGAAAGGTCGGGAGGAAAGGAATGTCCTCCGTGCCAATCTCCAAAGAGGGTTGGCTCCCTTACTAAATCCTACACTGGTTTAAGGCTAGAGTTGCAGGAAAGAAATTGGAAATAACGAAAAGAGATGGGAAATATGGCCACAGGCCAAAGGTGTAGGATTGGGGAAAGACTAGCAACAGGAATTCCACTCAAGCATTGAACCAACATGTAATAAAAGAAGGCAATAGGATTTACTTACAACCTTCAAGAGACAACCTCTAGGATCGCATTCCAGAACTCACTCTCTCACCAGCAATGTTCAAATTCAGATGCAGAATTTAAACTTAATAATAGACAATGAATATGAGCATAAAATAGAAATGCATAAAAATAGAAGGAAATCACACACAAAGATCGCTTGCAAATTCAAAAGCCAAGTATCTTCTATTGATGCAGAGAACTTGAATAGTTTTTTTTGCAGAATGTCTAACCTCATTTATTACATCGGAATGCTTAGTATTTATAGAGGATTTCACCTCTTTCATTAAATGCACATAAAGACAAAATGTTTATAGATCAGGAACCACAACGAGAAAATTCCTTCTCGAAAATATTGAACATTCATCCTTTTGAGACAACGATCCATATTTTAAGGAAATTCCTCCAGGAAATCAGCATCTCTGGGTGTCGGTGCATGGAAAACTGCAAGGCTTGGTCGTTGACTTGATACGTTTGCCATCCTTGAAAATACGCTTTTGCTTGGAAATCATGAAAATCACTTGGTGCTTTTAATACTACTGCTCCCTTTGCTCGAGATCCACAATCTGAATTGCTCCTTGCCCCAATCATTCAATGCCCTCCATTCGCCTGTCTTGGGCGCTCTTGAAATTCTTTGACGTCATTGATAACAAAATTCACCCGAACTTAGCAATAAGCGAACACATATTTACTCTTTCAATCACGTTCATTAGTGGAGAGGGCACCTTTATCAATTTAATGGATTGTATTCCCTTCCTGATCATGACAACAATCATCCTTTTTCTCCTAGGTGAAAGCACCTCTAACAGTTGCCTTATTCTATTTAAAATCTACATTCACCCCAAAAATAGGCGAAAGGAACCGTCACCCTCCTCTTAGGGCGAACACGAAGTTGACTATTCAAAGTCACTTTGAACTTCGTGACTTTTTCCCACTTCACCATACATAGTGCGTTCACCCCTGAGAGAGGCGAATGGAGCTTTCGCCCCTCAACCAAGGCGAATGCGCTATTGAATTTTCAACAATTTGCTCTTAATGACGTTCACCCCAATTTTGGATGAACAAAGCTTTCACCCCAACTTTGGGCGAATGCATCCTTTTCTTAAAAAGTTGCTGACTTTGGTGCTAAGTTCATTATAACTCAAGGTGTTTCAAAGGACCTTCGCAGAATATGTCTTCGTCTAAGCAAGGCGTCAGTCGGGCGCATCTCTTCAAATTTTCGAAGACATTCACCCTGAAGTGGGGAAAACGAAGCTTTCGCATTGAATTTGGGGCGAAAGCGATTCTTTCTGCATTTTGACTTCGAACAACTTCAACACTTAGCCAAATTCAAAACTTCATTTTTTAATTTCTTCTTTCACCGCAATGAGGGCGCAAAGGACTTTCATCCCTCAATTGGGGCGAACGTGTTTGCCAAAATCTGTCATTCACATTTTCTTTTACGTTCGCCTCGAAGTGAGGCGAACGAGCCTTTCACCCAATGTTTGAGGCGAATGCGATTTTCCATTTCGGTGAAGCTCCCATAATTTATGCACTTAATCTTTGAGCACCATTTTTTGCAACTATTTATGGGCGATTTTTACCGAAGTCACCAATGAGTTCTCCCAACAATTTTTTCTCTTAAAACACCCATTATTTTCAAGCCAAAAAAGGATGCATGAAAACAAAGAAGGAAAAATAAAATATAAACTGCAACATATTATATCGATCAAAATATTGTATCATAATATTAATATATTTTTCCACATTACAATCAAAAATCCATCAAAAATTTCTATGTGGCATAATGTCAAAATTACCAACATTTCTGGTGGCTCACGGGGTATCTAGCTCGCATGGATGCAAACGATCCCAGGCCTTTATCCATTGGGCTTCTATTGAGTCTTTTTACCAGGGGCTTTGGCTAGTGCTCCTGATGTGGAAGTATTTTTCTACCCCTTCTCTTCTGCTGCCTTCTTAGATGCTTCTGCCTCTACAACTGCTCTTAAAACTTATGCTCGCTCCTTCTTCGCTGTTGCTTGTTCAGCCGCTGCTCGCTCTACTACTGCCTGCTCCTCCTGCTCTTTCAAGATTTTGCAGGTAACCTCATAGACTGCAACTTCCTCCTCCGAAGCATGTGTAGTATATAGGAAAGGGACACTCAGTGACTCATACACATATCGCAGGTTCTGGACATCCTCTAGGCTGAGGTGCTTCGCTCGCTGGGCTAACTCAAACAATGCCAGCTCAATGCGGGTGAACTTTTGCATAAGCGGCAACACCTGTTGCTCTGTGATGGGCTCCTCCCATGTATCAATCTTCGAGGTTTCCTCCACAAACTTCTTCCAGATCACTTCTAATTTTTCTTTCAGTAGAGGTTCGCCCCATTCATCAGTAAAAACTGGAAAACCCATATCGACAAGAGCATCAAAATGGATCATGGAAATAGTATGCTCCCGCTCTATATCATTAAGGATCTTCTTGCCTTCTCTCACCGGTCCATTCTCTGAAAGTAGCTTCGCAGCGTGACCTTGGCGGTAAACCAAGCGTGATCCATTTCACTTAAGGGGTGAATATGCATACTAGAATGAGCCAGGGCTTAGATTTTCACTGCCATATCCATGTAGGGTTCTAGCATCTCCTTGGTATTATCTATCAATTGTTGCCCCATATGAATCTGTATTCAAGCTACCCATAGATAATGCAAAACTTGTACTGCTTTGGCTGCCAAATTTTTGCAACTCTAGGCCGAGCGAAGGTGAGCCTCTTTGATCATTTTTGGGGAGAAGCCCATAGCCTGTGTGGCATTTTTCAGCCAGTTGGTTTTGTATGGCCTCCAGTTGTGTCCTGAGTGCTTGCATCTCCAACCTTGTTGCATCCCTTTCTTTTAGGTGCACTCCCACCTGTTGGTGCAAGTATTCATTCTCTGTGGTTGTCTTCTCCTCTTACGCTCTACTTGCGGCCAAGGCATTTTTGAGTTCGATAATTTTATTTTCATTGTCAAAATATCTCTGCTTATAATATTCGTCGTGCAAGTAGAATCAACTCATATCAACCTGTATATTGCCCATTTTCTCTATGGGATCAATCCTGGTCAGGTCCTCTATTATAGTCTCACAAGCATAATCACTCGACATCATTTCTTCTTGTGGCTTCTGGACCAGGGGAGTGAGCTTGGTTGTATGAACCTCTATGGCAACTGGATCAAAAGCAACCTTCTTGAGCGGTCGTGTTGGAGCCAACACTTCTTTCCATCTGTGGCTTTTCAACCACTACAACAAACTGAGGTGCACTCGATTGATTTTCTCTACGTTAGGTTGCTTCGATGCCACCTCAACTTCGAGCAGTACTTGCAACTCCAAAAATGGTGTGAAAGGTATCAAAATTTGTGAGCGGTCGGGCTCAAAGGAAGTGGAGGAGATGGCTAGGAGGGGAGGGACCAAAACAACGGAGTGGGTGGAGGAACCAGGTTCGACTGCAGTTATGCTCACTCTGGGAGGAGCTTGCGTACTTACAACCTCGATGAAAGTGGTAGCAACAATGGAAGGGGGAGAGCGCAAAAACGAGTTTGGCCCTGACGCAAATGAACTAAAAGAAGGGGATGTCGAAGAAAGGGGAATAGGAGCAATAGTGACTTGATAAAGGGAAGAGGAGGGGAGTGAAATGGACATGGAAGGCATACTGAAGGGGGGAGAGATTGACGTAGAAACCGAGGGGGATAGACTAACAATCACTACATGCTCCAAAGAAGAAGAAGGAAATAAAGACATACCTTCAAGCGCGGGCGTCGTGTGCTCCAATGATAGAAGTGACTACGAAATAATTTCTTCCTGTTTCTCCTCTACTTCCTCCTTGAGGTTAACAACCTCCACTTGCGGGTCCTCCGTCTACTGGTATTCCGAATGTTCATGAATCAATGGAAACATCTAGGCGACGCTCATTGGAGCATCTATCACCAGTGGAGGAGAATTAGCAGTTGCTGAAACAACTACAACTGTAGGAACTGCAATAGCCAAAACTGCAGCAATGGAGGAAGAAGTAACATTGATCATTGGCTTTTTTGCAACTTTCGAGAAAGGAGGTGCATCTCAAATAGTCTACTTCTCTAGCAAAGGCACCTCATCAACTTTAATTTTCATTTGCTACGACCTCCACTGAAACACATATTGCTGCTCTTCTTCCTCAGGTGTCTCTTCTTCAACTTTCGAGCACTATCCTTTTGCCCCACTTTTGCCACTATTAGAATGTTGAAAATTTTGGGGTAAGATCTTGGTGAAAGTGATGGGTTGATAGGCGTTGAAATATTCATCATAGGCTTCTGAAAACACCTCATCCATCTTCAACCCATAAGGAGACGTAATTTTTCTTTTGTGCACCCGCATTATCCACCAGTTCATAATATTTTCCTCGGTCCATAGAGGCTGACTTTCTTTCACCTGAATAAACAGTCCAGGTGGAGGAATATGATTTTTGTATACCACCAGATTGTACTCAACTTCTTATTCATAGAAATCCTGCCAGGGTGGGAGCAACATCATATTTTCAATGTACCACTCTAAGTCACACCCATAAAAATCGTTGTGCCTCTCCTGAATGTCGAGTCATGGACAACAATGGAAGGTCTTGACCTTAATTATTTCTAAAAACTTACCCAATGGGTCATATCTCCACCGATGTGACAGTTCTATCAACCCCAGGTCTTGAAGTGCCAGTGTGAGTAGTCTGTTCTACCCGACCTAGCTTACTTCTATACTGCCAAACTTGAAAGGCATATTGCAAGTCGTCCTCTTGTCGTGCCTTGCTCCATACACATCATTAGCATAATCTATTTGGCGTACCACCTCCATGGTAAAAACGTGTTCGGTGGTAAAGTATGGGAGCAGGAATGGCTTGCCCATGAAGCCATAGATTCTTACGACCACGCCTTGAGTCAACAAAAATATATCATCCTTTTTGGTTGTAACCACTGCTTCTCTCATCTCCCGCGACACTCTTTCACTTGCACCACAAAGCAACTCTATTACGGGTCCCAAAAACAAACGGTTAAAACTATAAAATGACTCCTTGCTCAATAGAGCGAAAGTCCACTTATATACTGGTAGAAGCTCATCTTTCTCATCCATTTTCCTTACTGCGATGAACGAGAAATGCTGGTGTGGATGGAAAAATAAATACCAAACCAAAAAGGAGGTGTGCTTAAATGATGTCTCTTCTATAGTATGCAAAATTTCTAGCTGAAAATGTAGTTTTCAAGATATAAAATCAGCCCAATCAAAGTAAATCAGATTGGTTCCCTGCCTCATGGCTGTAGGAGCGTAAAACTCTACTTGGCATATGCACTGTTCTAGGGCCTCCTACCACCTATGAACCGTGGAATTTATTGGTAGACCAGCAACCCACGCTAACATCGAGTAAATATCTAGGATTTTGAACAATACAAATGGCTTTGGCAAGTTCGGTAGTTGCCCTAGTTGTGGCTTTTTAATCAACTACGTCGCCATGAACCGACGCATTGTCACGATGGACACATATCTATATTCCTTCTCATTGGTATGTAACTTCTTGCTGATTACATATGAAAGAGGTTTCAACCCACAAGCGAATGCTTCCCGTACTTCATCAGCAAAAATAGAAAAAAGTGCCTCTTTGTTTGCCTTCCGCACTATCCTGGTAACCAGATTATAAAATCGATCAATTATCTTCACCAGCTCTGGACGAGGGTGTACGGGCATACACAAATACCAAAATAACTGCGCATGGAACAACACAGTTAAGGGGCTCTGCTGTTAATCCCTGATTTACCATGAACCCCGCATCTTGCCGTAATTTCTCCACGCCCTTGTTGGTAATCACATAGTCTTCGACCTTTGTCATAGTGTCAGAGTATGGGTCCAAATCCACATTCTCGTTTCTTCGGGCCTTCTTGGATTTCGATCCACCTTCTTTATTTCTAGACCTCTTGGGCTCTGTAGCCTCTTTCACCTCCTTGCTCTTTTTTCCCATTGTATAAATTTTGATGGTTCTGAAAAATACTCTGCAATCTTTGCAACCAAAGCTTGAAAACACACCGACGATTTTTTTTTAAAGAATTTTAACCTTCAAGTGAATTTACATGTGCTCTATTTATAGAGCGCATGCCACCCACCGGAGTAATGCAATAAATTTTTCTATTGAATTCAAGAGGGCACGCGCCTCGTTTCTCTCAACAGACACTAATCCCAAGTTCTAATTGTAGTTGAATCAAATTTCGCTAGAGAATCAACTTTGGAAATTGTGTTCCTCCTTTGATATATTACACCTTTGAGAAATGTGCCTTGGCTGTTAAAACTGCTTCAAAAACAACAAACTTGCCACCTATGGATTAATGGGTCCCTTTACCTCTGACATGGTGAACTTTTAGCTCTTGAGAAAGCAAAAATGCCTCCTAATGCAACCTGGGTGCAAGTTTTACATTAATTGCCCCGGTAATGCATCATTTAATGCACCCACTTCTTTCTCGAACTCTATCACATTTTGGGAGAAACCACTTTGAGGGCGCTCTTAATCTTCTTTCGCCTTTGAAAAATCGTCACACTCCAAAGAACAATGAGGGTGAAAACACCACTGAAGCATGCTTGATATACTTCTCTTTCGCTCCGAAAGCGCTCTTTACCTGTTTGCTGAAATTCATGGTGAATGTCTCTCTTTTAAAGCCATCTCTTCTTTAACCCAAAATTAGAAAAAGCATGGATTTTATATTTTTCTAAAAAAAACTTGATTTTATGGCTTTTTCCTTTTTTTTATCCTTCTTTTGAATTCGCTTGCATGCCAAAAACCTTGTGTAACTCCTGCTTTCGCGCCCCCCTTTATTATTATTTTTTAATTTAATTTAATTTTTTTTTATATTTTATATGGACGTTTTATATTACCGTCTCAATACTGCATTAAAATTAAAACGCATTCATCGAAAAACGGGTGCTTGAATTCTCCTGCATGCCAAAAACCTTGTGTAACTCCTACTTTCGCACCCCCCTTTATTATTATTTTTTAGTTTTCTTCTCTTTTTCTTTATATTTTATATTGACGTTTTATATTAATGTCTCAATACTGCATTAAAATTAAAACACATTCACCGAAAAGAGGGTGCGCACTTTTTACGACTTCAAAGGGCGTCGCACATCTTAAAAGAATGTGAGTTAAATATTTTCACGTCTTCAACCTTATTGAAGGGCGAACGGGAGTTTCACCCCCCATCGAGGCGAAAACATCTTTTGACTCACCTTTGACTTCTTCCGCCCCCCTTCCTTTTTTTATATATAATATACATTCACCGACATTTGGGGCGAATGGGGCTTTTGTCCCACTTGTTGAGCGAAAGCGAATTAGATTATATATATATTTAGATTAAGCAGTATAAAATAAAAATTGCTTGCAAATAGAAATATGTACATATTTACAAATTGATACCTCTTGAGTTCATCATTGAACATAGGCCTTCAGATGAAGACCATTTACTGGAATTAGAAGATCCCAGCAATCCATATCCCGAAGATGATATGCATTTGACGAATTTACTACAGAGACCTAAAATGGGCCTTCCCAGATGGCATCAAACTTGTGGTGCTTCCCTGGCTTGGCATTGTTCTCTTTCCATTTGAGGACTAAATATCCCACCTAAAACTTGCGCTTTGTTGTCTTTTTTCCAAACCATTTCTGCATCGATTTAGTGTGTTTGGTGAAAGATTGATATGTATTTTCTCTTTTTCTTCCTCTAACTGCAATAATTTAGCCAACCTTGCGCTCATTGGATCATACTCATCGTCTTTCTCTTTGAACAACTGCAAGGTTTGAAGGATAGGGAGCTCAATGTGGGTGGGCAAGACTACTTCTTTCCCATACACCAGAGAATAAGGAGAGGCTTTAATAGAATTTTTTACTAATATTCTATCTGCCCATAGAGCCTGGTTCAACAGTAGGTGCTAGTTCTCTTGTTGTTTCCTAGGGTTCTCTTCAAGATCTGTAATATATTCTTATTTGTGGATTTTTCCAACTCGTTTCCTTGCGGGTAGTAATTAGAAGATGTCTTGAGATAGATCCCATATCTACTTGCAAATTCGATGATCTTTGCCCCAATAAATGGGGTCCCATTATCCGTTACAATAGCATCTAGAACACTGAAATGGGTGATTAGTCCCTTCAGAAAGGAGATAAATGTAGCTTGATCTGCTTTTTTGGTAGGGATGGCCTCTACCCACCTAGTGAAATAATCCATTGCAGTAAGGATGTATTTATGCTTAGCTTACGAGTGAGGGTCTATGACTCCAATGAAGTCCAAGCCCCATTGTTGAAATGGCACTTCCACTTGAATCGGGTGTAGGGGCAATGATCCTTTCTTGGTCTTGCCAACATATCGTTGACAATTATCACAGTTTCGGCTCACCCTGTGTGCATCTGTGAAAAGGGTGGGCCAGAAGTAGCCAGCTCGCATGATCTTCAAAGCCATAAGCCTTCCTGCATAATGGCCATCAGACATGCCAGAATGAAACTCTTCCAATATTTTCTCCTTTTTCGAATCCTTTACACACTTGAGGAGCACTCCGTCGACATTCTTGTGAAATAGCCTGCTTGGCAACATAACATACTTGAGTGCTTGTAGCCTGAACCTATGACGCTGTGAAGCATCAAGATGTGATGGACATTTCCTAGATGCAAAGAATTCGACAAGGCCCTCTGTCCAATCACGATCGCCTGTAATTTGATTTGTACAAATGCTTTCACAGATATCCTATTTTTGTACCATAGTCAATGATTCTGACGCTGCGCTTTTGGCCAATTCCTGGCAGAGAGCTCGTCCACAAATTAGCTTAGTCGATCGGATCTCTACGCCATACTCTTGAATATTTGAGACCCAACCCGCTCTTTTGTCGCCTAATTCCCCTTGGAGAATGAAGTTTCTGACATTTGGGTGTATAACATAGACGATTGTTTTGCTCTATGATACGAAGAACCAGAATTTCTTCAGGGATTTCATAACTACGTACACTTGTTTTTTAATGAAAATATACTTCTCCTGGTGCAGCACAATAACTTGGCTCACAAAGAGAATCGACTTTTCATCTCCATATTCTTGTTTCTGTGTAAGAACGACGACATAACTCTCTTGTTCACCTACTACATAGAGAATGAAGTCTTTTGAATAATCCGAGTTAATCAATACTGGTGCTTGAGTGATTATTTCCTTAATTTATCGAAAAGCATGTCTCCTCTCCTCAGTCCATTTGAAATCTGCATTCTTTTTCAGGAGCTCAACCATGGGTTTCACTACCTGAGCAAAATCAGCAATGAACTTCCGAATAAAATTTATCTGGTCGAAGAACGACTATAGGTCTTTCTTGTTAACTGGCAGTGGTAGTTTCAAGAGCACCTCAGCCCTCATGGGATCAATCGACAGTCCTTTTGAGATCACATGACCTAATAATTTCCCCTATTTGACAGTGAATATAGATTTTTTTGGGTTAATGGAAATCCCAAACTCGATATTTTTCGAACATCTATCTCAAATGAAAAATGTGCTCTTCCCTGTGATGTGAAAACATAGTCATGTCATCAAGGTAGATCACAATAATTTTTTTTAACAACTCATCGAAATTTATGTCCATGGCTCTTTGAAAGGTAGCGCTAGCATTTGAAAGACCAAATGACATCCTTTGATAAGGGAACGTGCCCCACTTAGTAGTAAACGACATCTTGTGTTGGTCCTCGTCCTTTACCCAAATCTGGTTATAACCGGAGAAACCATCTAGCAATAAAAACATCTATGCTTCGAAAACTACATGGAGGATATGATCAATCTGCGGTAGGGGTAGTGATATTTTAATTATGCCTAGTTCAGATTTTGAAAATCTACACATAGATGAATATCTCTATTTTTATTTCGAACTGGCACCAGGTTTGCCACCCATGTAGAGTGTTTAATTGGATATATTATTTTTTCTTCTAGCATCTTTAATCGTTCTGTCTTCATGAGCACCTCAATTTTGGGATTGACATGTCATTGTTTCTACCAAAAAGGTTTTACTCCCTCCTGCAGTTCAATGGTATGCTGAATTATGTTTTTATCATATCCTTTCAAATCATGATAGCTCCACACAACAATATCAGGGAATTCGTAACACAAGTTCTTGGTATCTTCTAATTTTGTTGAAGTATAGTCAGTTCTTATTTTAATGATCTTCTCAGGCTCCAATTGCAACTCCTTATATTCCTTCGCATCTACCTTGATTTTATGCTTCTCAACCCTATCATTTTGGTCGAATAGACTTTCCAACGAAATCAGTCCCCTAGGAATGTGAGTATTCTTCAGTTGAATCATTCCTTCCATTTCTTCTTTGAAAAGTACTCTATCATTTGCACTTGCAACTTCCTTAATAAAAAAATTGACTATTTGCTCATCGTTTTCGAACACTTGCCAATAGAGATTCTTATCAGGGACTGAGGGTCTATAAATTACCCTGACAGTCTTGGGTTTTCTGACTACTTGCTCCATGGGAGAGTAATTAGCACCAAGGGAAGCTAAAATATCTGCATGTTTGTTCTGCTCTCACGAAATCGCCTGAATGTTCAAGGTTGTAAAGGACTCAAACAAATCCCATACCTTGTTGCGATAGGCCTTTAAGTAGTGCTTCTTTGACATACACTTGTTTGTAGTCTTGTTGACAATGCGCTCATAATCTCCAAAAATTTATAGCTATTTTATGCCCAACTTTTCAATCTTTTTCAAACCAAGACACAGTGCTTCATATTCGGTGGCATTATTTGTGCAACTCCAAGTTAATCTATACGAATAGGTCTTCTGCAACCCAATAGGAGAAATAAGAACAATATCAGCCACTACGTCATTCTTGCATCTTGCGCCATCAAAATACATCTTCCATAACTAATCTGCAACATAGTCTGGGGAATTAGGGACTTTTTCTTCAATTAGCTCATGTTTGGTTATAGTATAACAACTGAGGTCAGTTTCAACCATCCATTGAAATCCATGAGTGAGAATTCATCTTCAAGACAGAGCTCACCAAGCACTTCTTCCATTAAGTCTACTTCTTGCAATTCTTCAGTTATCATATCGACTGCACTAGTAGATTTTTCTTCCTCTTCCAAATTTTCTATATGGAAAGTAGACGAATTTTCATTATAAATGCAGATTCTTCTTCCTTTGAATGGAATCTCCAAATGTGAATAATCCAAGGAAAGATATCCTCCTAACTTCGCTATGAATTCCCTTGATGAAGTATGGTTCCAAGTCAACAACTACTACTTCTTGAATAACAATGATCTGCAACATGCTATGTAGAACAATAGGAATATCTTTGATTACTCCCATTGTCTTGACTGGGGTCCTATCCAACTACAATACTCCTAGACTACTTCTGGTGTATTTAATTCCCATTACTTCACATATTGCCTTTGGCATGACAATAGTTGCAACACCGGAGTCAATCATAAAAGTATGCACTATCCACCATAAGGGACAGATAGAATGGAGGTGGTCTATTTTTACCAGTGGCTGAGGTAGGCAATGTTTGTGCTAACACTGTCTAGGAATGACTATTGTTTTGGTCCCTTGTAGACTTGAGAGAATCCTACAGTAGGTCAACTTGACCAGGTAACTACAACGTGTCGTATAAACTTATTTTAGCGAGAATTTTCTTCATCTCTTCCACAATGTTATTGTTGGTCATCAAATCCGCACAGGAAAGGACTTTTGGTGGGTTTGCGTGCCCTGGACCTGCGACCAACATTGAAAGGCTGAGGGGAAGAGATGCCCCTCGTGCCGATCTCCGAAGAAAGGCCGGCTCCTATACTAATCTACTTTTGGGGTTTGAGACAAGAGTGCAAGAAAGAAATAAACAGAGTAAGGGTTAGGAAAAGAAATAAAAAGGGTAAGGGTTAGAGAAAGAAATAAAAAGAGTAAGGGTTAGAAGATGATGATTTAAGGTGGGAGAGAACAGAAAGCACGATTACTCACTAACAACTCGAATAGCAACAAGAAATACCAAGAATAACACGAAAGAAACGAAATGTCGAACTTCCTATGTATCCTCTGGACGGGTTCGCAGGGTTCTCCTTTCTCTTTCGCTGGAATTCAGGGTTCAGAGTAACGACGATTGAGATAAGGGAATAACAGAAACCTCGATCCACTAGGCAAGCATAAAGGAAAGCGACAAGACGTTTTTCCTCTCCTATGTATCCTTCTGGGGTGAATTTCAAGGGTTCGATCCCCGATCGCACACCGTATTTAGGATTCGGAGTCTCGATGACGCGAACGATAAAAGACAAAAGAATTAAGCACAGAAGGCGGCATAAAAGAGAGAAATAGAGCACAAAAGTCTTTAGTATTAAACGCAGGACATCAAGTTACAGCAGCTTTCTAGCAGAAAGTTCCCCCCCATTTTTACATTACATGCGTGGGTTTTTATAGAGGACCCGACCCTCTAAGTCATTATTACAAAAACGACGGAGTACACCCTTGGTCTCTGAAAAATCGGCTCCTCGCGGCTGCTGCGGCTGAGTTTTCAAATCGGTTGCCGAAACTGGCAACCGTGACTGGGTCAACCATGGAAATATTCATTTAATGCGTCGCCCGAGTGTCCCTGGCTTCTAGATGCTGTGCTTGAGTGATCGTTACGCCCGTCGGGTTTTACTTCGAGGACTGTTACGTCACTTTCATTTGCAAAAATTGGTCAGCGGACTTATCGGGCAAGAAAGGGTATTTATAAGGGGATTTTGATCACCTTGAGAAGCTGCTCGTCTTGTCTCCGCCTCGCCGAAGCCTTGGGCCAAAGTAGATTCTCCTTGATTTGTTCTTCGCAAAATAATGCTTCGCAGAAACTACTTCGGGGATGTCGAGTGCCGAGCGAATTCCATCTTTGAAATGGGGCCTTTTGTCCTTTGCTGGCGAAACTGCTTCGGCTGGAAAATGTTTCGGCCCGATTCTTTCTCAAAATTACGGTTCGGGGAATATCCTCCCGAAGCACTCTTCTGTTTTCGACACATTATCATTTTTCTTCGGACCCCACTGTTTCGGGTGAAAACTGGCCGAAGTAGGTGTCGGGAATACTTCTGGCCCGAAGTAGTTTCCTTACCTTAGCTGATTTGGATTATGCTCTCCTTCTTCGGCGAAGTCGCTTGGATGTTGCTTCGCAAAACTTTTGCCCGAAGCGGCTGTCGAAAATGTTTCGGGTGCGAAGCGTTATCTTTGTATTTTCTTCGGAAAAATTACTTCGCAAGGTTTTCGCCCGAAGTGGTGATTTGAAGTGCTTTGGGCCTGAAGCTCTTTTCACATTCTCCTTCTTTTCTTTCGGCAAAGCTATTTTCCTTGGCTTTTTTGGTAGCGAAGCTCTTTCTTCTTCATTTTATAAAAGGGGTGATAGGGAGAGTCAAAATTGTCTGTAACTTAAAATAAAAGAAAAACTTTCAACAAAGAAATATTATACAAAAATTCTACTATTCTTCTACCCCTTGTATAATGTGACAAAAAGTGTCAACATTCTTGGCGGCTCGCTGGGTGACGAGCTCATCTCGGCAAAAGAACCCTTCTGTCCTGATCCATTGGGCTGCAGAGTCACTGGTCTTCCCCAGACCCTGCTTCTGCGGTTTGTCCCTCTTCTTGTTCTTCTCCTTCTTCTTCTTCTTCCTCTGGCGCGACTTCTGGCTGTGGCGAAGGTTCGAGGCGATCACGGATGTGCTTCATCGTTCTTCGGACATGAGTCCAGGCACTCTTTTGGAATGGTTCTTGATATTGTAATGCCTTAACCAAAACGCAAAACCGATCAATTTGCCCGATGTCATCATGTTTGGCCCTGGTGAATAAATCGTTTAGGCATGCTACCATCTTGCAGTACCTCAAAATAAAGTCGGTTATTTGCCCTTTCGAGATCGGCTCCGCCCACCCGTCTATCTCCGAGACATCGTCCTCGAACTGGAGCCAGACTGGTTTGAGGTCATCTTTAGTCAGAAGGTTCCCGTCATCGTTTATGAAACTCGAGAAACCCAAGGAGGAGAGGTCCTGAAAATAATTCATCGAGGTGCGCTGCTCATTGTCAAAAATGTCTTGGAGTCTTCTCGCCTTCTGAGCTTTTCACACTTTGGAAAAGAAGGCGCGAACTGTGACCTGGGCCGTGGACCAATCCCTAGCCGTCCGAGTCATTGCAGTGACCTGCAAGTCCTGATATATCGCATTCTGGACATTGAAGGCTAACTTGAGCCGACGCCTGGCTTTCTGCGTGACTTCATCAATGATTGGCCCTCCTTCTGTAATAGCAAGCTGGGCTTCGGTGACGAAGGTCAGTATCATGAGGGCGCTGGAACACCGAGACCTGAAATTCTTGAGCAAATGGGTGCAAATATCCTTAATTCTGCTCCTGTCAAACACCGTCAGGTCTTCCTTCTCGTACAGTTGGGCTCGCATTTGTGCAACTCGCCTTCCAGCCTCTTTGGCCTTTAGGTCATTTTTGGCTTGTCTCTCGTGCCTGATTTTCTTCGATATTCGGAGCCGTAGAACTTGCGGCTTCGGGGCGCGTGTTTCCTTTTTTCATGGCCTTGCACCGCTCCTCGGCCTCTGCCAACTTGGAGCATACCCTCGCCAAATCTTCTTCTAGCTTAACATTGGCGGCCTCAGCCTCAATCCTGCACTGGTTGGCGATAATTGCATGAGCCCTAAAGGTCTCAATTCGGACATGCATGGATGCCGATTCATTGTCTACATTTAGATGCACCAGGTCTTTAGGTGTTTCCTGGTAATCATAGTTCGTTGGAGTCATTTCATCCAGAGGTTTCTGTACCTTAGGGACCTTCTTGATCTTGTGCATCTTCCCAGCTTTCAAATCAAACACGGCACATTTTTCAACTTGATCCGTCGCTCGCCCTCTTTTCTTTCTCACCTCTTTCAGGATTTTGTTAGTATTCTGCCGAGCTTGGAGCAGCTTCTCGGCGAGGGGGCATTCCTTGATCAAGGACATCTCAGATTCAAACAAGGCTGGGTCACCAGCCGAAGGAGTGAACAAATACAGGGAGTGGATGGGGGATGTCTCATCAGAAGGTCCGACGATGGGTGTAGCGAGCATTTTGGCAATGGCGGCCACATCGTGTGAGACGGGGAATTGGGTGGTAAGGCTCGGCATCAAAGTGATACCTCCACTTCTGCTAAGAATCAAGGGAATGGCAGCATGAGTGGGCGAAGTGATATCAATGGACTTATCCCGACCGAAATCATGGGATGGACCTGGACTAGCTGCAGGCGATGTGTGAGGGGATGAGTGGCCCTGCAGGGGAGACTGATGGGATGGTTTCGGCGCTTGGTGGTGCTACGCCTTCGACGTTTGCTTCGGACGGGCCCGATGTAGGTTGTCCAATGGAAGGGCTCTGAAAACCTGTGTGAAGCTGCTTTGGATGGCTTGGAGGCACTTGGACTGATTCTGGCCTCTTTCTCTTTGTCCTCACTAGCGGTTGTTCTGACTCCTCGAAACTCGTGCCTTAGCCTCCCACAGGTACCTGAGGTGGTTTACGTGGCGTGGCTTTGGCCTTCTTCCCTTTCTTCGGCTTCGAAGTAGTTTCCTTACCTTTTGGGCTTTCGCCCGAACCTGGTATAGCTGGGGGAATGAGGTCGGCAAAGGATAGGGGCTTCCATGTCCCAGCATTGGCCTCATAGACCGCTGCGAAGTCCTTGTCAGTTGCCAAAAGTCCATAAGAGTTCATCTTTTGGTGGTGGACCCTCATTATCCACCATTCTCTTAGCTAGGCCACATCCCAATATTTTGCCGCCTCCTTCAAGTCATCCTTTGCCTTCTTCTAGAAGGTGGAGTTGGGGCTCGGGAGAGGGTGCCGAACTAGGTCATATGCAACCTCCATCGGGTAGAACTCGTGCCAGGGAGGTAGCATTTCCATTTTCTCCAAGTGCCACTCCAGATCCCTCTCGTTGGGATTGTTCCTCTGCTCTACGATTTCTGGATAAGGGCAAGCGTGGAAGTTCTTAAATCGAAGATGGTCCCTCATTACCCCTAGGGGGTCATAGAGCCATTGCCGAGGAAGCTGGACTAGGCCAAAATTGGCGAGTTTCTCCTCCAAGAAAACATTTTGTTTGAGGGCAAACACCTCGATAACTCCCATTTTGAAAGGGAAATCGCAGGTGTGAGCCCATTTCTGTCCATGGCCATAAATGGCGTTTGTTGCATCGCTCTGCCAAGCGACCTCCAATGCGAACTGGTATTCGGAGGGATAGACTGGCAGTAGAAAAGGCTTCCCTATGAAGTCGAATATGCAAATTACAAGCCCCTGTGTCAGCTGAAAAATGTCTCCGCTCCTCTCTTGTACCACTTTGTCCCTTAGGAGGAGGGGAACCCGATGGGAGGACCCTGTTAGCATGTGCATTGCAGGTCCCAAAAAATGTTGGTTAAAAGAATAATAGGACTTCGTCTTCAATAGGAGAGGGGTCCACTGGTATACAGGAAAAGGATTTCCATCCTCGTCGCTTGTCGTAATAGCAACATAAGGGAAACTCTTATGTACATGAAAGAAAAATAACCAAATAAGAAGAGAACAGGGCGAGAAATACTTATTTGTCCCAGCATTCTTCATGCTGGTGAGCCGCGTATGTAGGGTCTATTGGTCCGGCTTTCATACGCACCCTGCGAAGGATGAGCAGGAAGCTCCGGAGACACCCACGGGATGAATCCCACTCACTTTAGGATCTAACTGGTTATCCAAGGTGCGAGTTACAGAGTCGGGTCGAATGTCTATTCACTCTTTTTGGCTTCTGGAATAGATTTCAATATGGATTGTCTGTTACCTTACAGGGGGTTCCTGAACTTGTTCGATAGTTGCGAAGTTGTTACTTGTTAACAATCGGATTTAACTTGATTCTTGATCTGGCTCTCATGGGTCACGAGATTCAAATAAAATGCAAATAAAAAAAATAAAAATGGATCATTCACGGTAAGCAAAGAGAGGGTAGGGTAAGGCAGAAAGGGAAGTTTATCAAACTTTAAACTGTAAAACTTAAACTATCAATTTTATCTATGCTACTAGCTTCACAATAGAACAAATCCAAGAAGAAAGTGTCCAGATTTCTAAGATCACTTTCAACTAGGAGCACAAGGCAAAGTGGAACAGATCTAGCAGAAAATTATAAATCCAAGGGAAGTTGGTTAAAACTGGTATCTTTCACCGGCAGCCTAGCTCACACAGTGAAGATAGAGCAATTAGAACAAACTTAACCTCAAATCTGTAATTTCCCCTAGCAGACAATAGAACAACTGAAGCCTAACAGCATATTTAAACTTGATAATGGCAGATTTACAGCATATATCTAACAAAATTAAATGGAACGGATAACAGAAGAAAATACACTTATCATAGATCTGTAAAATATTAGGCTCCTGGCCATGCTACCACAGAAAACAGCAAAAGCACACCAACTCCCAGTCCAGAAAACAAAGGATTTCACAAAATTTGCAAGAAATTGCTTATAAACCTTTTATTTCTAAGTCTCCGCCTTCCGCAATTACATTGAGAAGAAGTATTTATAGACTCAAGACAAACCCTGATCTTTTCAAAAATATCTTCTTCCCCAAACTACAAATCTTATATTTTTTTAAAACCCTAGGACCCGGGTTTTACAATATAAAGCCATTAAAACAAAGCTGTGGATAGAACTTAACCATTCTGCAAATCTGTGTAGTCAGCTGCCATAAATGGAGAAGATAGAGTTGAATGCCACTTGCATTCATACGCAACTGCAAATGAATGCTCTCATTAATTTCTGTTGGTGAGCCGGATGAGTCACCACCTCTCTTAGTTCTGATCTCCATAAAGCCATCCCTGTGTTGAAATTGTCTTCATGCTATTAATTCTGCCATAAATTTGTCATTGAATGCCCTCACCGACATCTTCTCTTCTAGCATGGCGGTCCTTGACTAAATCCGCACTTTAACTTTGCCTTTATGGTCTTTTTCAGTTGTCCTGTAAGTGCCAGATGGATTCCTGCATGAAAGACAAAAGATTAATTAGCTCTTTAATAAAACATAAAATCAAAGCTTAAAGGATAAAACAGATTAAAATCCTAAATTTAAACTTGCATGTCGGCCTCTGTTTGTCTGTTACGCGCTTTGACACGTGTCGCTATCCCAGGAAACCTTTTGTTTACAGCTGGAATGCACTTCAGGCCCTTTGGGAAACTTTCTCTCTCCTTTTGCGATTCTGCGACATGTCGCGATTTCGCGACATGTCGTGAAATCGCGACGTCCTCGGCGCTAGCGGCTCTTCTTCTCAACTTGGTCGCGAAAATGCGACATGTCGCGATTTCACGACATGTCGCGAAATCGCGACACCCTTCCTGCCAACTGCGCTTCCTGTTCCAACAACCGCGAAAACGCGACATGTCGCGATTTCGCGACATGTCGCAAAATCGCGCCTCTCGCTGGCCGTCGTACATCTTCCTTGCTTCCTATCGTGATTTCGCGACCCTTCCGGCACTTAACATTTTCTCAAATTCTTCTCACCATGCCGCTATTTCGCTGCATACTTGTTTTGCAAGACTTCCTTAAAAAGGTGCAGCGCATCGCTACCACTCTCACCCCCGATTTCGAAACACGTAGCGCGTCGCTACAGTTTCAAAACTTAACCCTTTTTCTTTGACGCCTTAAGTCTTTGAAACATCTCGGCCTTAAAACATTTCGCAACTGGAAAACGTGTAGCGCATCGCTACAATTTTTGGTTTAGAGCCTTCTTCGACAAATGCCCCGCGATTTTGGAACATGTCAGCGCGTCGCTACAAGCTTCTACTTGAACTCCCTTCTCCAAAACGTGCAGCACATCGCTGCAGTTTTTAGCACTTAAGCTCTTTTAGTTGATTTTTCTCTTGCACTCAGCGGAAATGCGACATGTCGTGATATTGCGACATGTCACCAAATCGCGCTCCTCCATACAACTTTATTCTCTCTCCTCCGGTCGACAGCGATTTTGCGTCACTTTCCAAAAATGGAAATTTCGCGATATCGCGACACTTCCAAAAATGGAAAGTGTCGCGATTTCGCTACACATTTGCGACTTAGCCGATTTTCTGAAAACCTGTTGCGATTTCGCGACATTTCCATAAATGGAAGTGTCGCGATTTCGTGACATTACTAAAAAAGGAAAGATTTGATTTTTCATGTATTTATCTGACTGTTTTCTGGATTTTCTTGGTGCCGGTGCAAGATTTGGCTTAAGCATGAATTATTTCCAGCATGTAAAAGCTAAGTCCAAGAAAACACAAGCTAGAAAGACAGGAAAAGCACAACCTAAAAAGGAAACAAGCAAAACTGGATTAAGACTGAAAAACATCTAGAGGGTCCCTACTGCAACAATGAAAGTTCAGAATTTTCAGAGGGTGAAATTGATTTTTTTTTCAGTGGGGGTGTGTTGCTTCTCAACAGGGTCCTGGCCACCCATTCTGCCCAGTTGAAAAAGACTGGGTTGGTGCTCGGCCTCGAAGCATCAGGGGCATAAAATTCCCCTCTGGAAATACACTCAGCCAAAGACACCGCCACGGGTGTACCGAAGCGTCGGTAGATAGGCCTGCCACCCATGCAATGATGGAGAAGATGTCGGCGTTTTTGAAGGCCTCTAAGGGTAGGGGCATTTGGGGCAAATTGGCCGAAGGGAGCCCGCTTTTGAGGCTCTGCTGCAAAAAATTGATCATGTAATTGGAGGACTTGAACCTCTCCATTTGTTTGCTAAGAATAACGTTGCGAACTGTGTACCCCTTAGGAGGGCCTTGTTGTGGTGCAAAGGCTGCCTGGACATCTTCTTTCAGAATGGAGAACATCTTGTGGCCGGAGGCATCCACCACTTGCCTGGAGGCGGGCTGATAGTTTCGCGCAATGGCATCAATCAGCTCAGGGCAGTGATGTGTGGGGGGCATCAGATACGAGTATATCTGGGAGTAGTAAGCGACAGCTCTTTTGCTTTCTGTCGAGAGCCTGCTTTTCATGAACTCGATGGTGCTCCTGAGTTCAGTTACGCTCCTCAACAGCTTGGTGTCTCTGATCCTGTCCCATGCATCAATCAGCGGTTCTTCAAGTTGCTCATCCTCAGAATCCTCTCTTGCTCTTATGACTTGTTTCTCGGGGTGACGGCTAAAATCAACTTTCTTCGGCCCTTTGTCATGGCCCTTTGCCTTTTGTTGCTCGGGGGCCGCCACTTCTGGTTCCTTCCCCTTTTCCTTAGAGTTCTTCTTTCCCATAGTGCTAGGGGTAATGGAGAAAACAATGTGGAGGGCTTCGGGATTGGAGGCTTCGAAGTGCAAGATAGGAGAGCTTGAAGGCTAGTAGCGCAGTTTGCATAAATTATCGAGCAAATAGCTTTCTTGCTGCTGGAGCCTACCTTATATAGCCCTAGAAGGCAACTACCCATATTTAAGGCACTTACCATAATTGAATTTGCGTCGCTTCATCTAATTCGCCGCATGGTGGAGTGGTACACAGGGTTGTGTGTTATGATGATTGCGGCTTGCTTTGGAAGCGTGACCCTCTGCCACTTTGTACCCGAGCATGAACTTTTCTCCTAAATGAATCCCTAAAGGACGTACCCGCCACATTTTCATTTAACTCGCCCGCTTCGAAAGCTTTTGAAGGCGGCTATCGACACGTTCCCCTAGGCATGTTTTAAATGCCCCTGCCTTTTTTGTTGCCGAGTTGGTGAAGCCGAAGTCAGAGTTGAAGTGCTTCGGGGCGAACCCTTGGTGCGAGCTGTTTCTCTATGCTTCGGGCCCGAAGTAGTTCTCTTTGTCGAAGGCGGCTCACCGGTCCTCCTTCGAAAACTGTTTCGCTTGAACTTCCCTTGGCACAGTACTTCTCGGGCCTTGGTCCGAGTCGTTGCTGCGAACCATTTTTCATTGGTTACTTTGGGAAACCTTTTCCCGAAGGAGTTTTTTTTTTGGAGTGCTGCCGAGTCCAAAACTCAACCTGAGTTTCTGAGCAGCACTTTTATTTAATAGCCGAACTATTTACAATATTCACACAGGCTTGCGGCATAATGGGCATGCCGCCACCATGGATTCACTTCAGGTGATTATCCCAGTAAACCTGCAGTGTCCAGACCAGATCTGATTGTACTTTAGTAGACCCTCGAGGTTTGGCTGGACCCTTCCTGAAGTTGTCCATGCTGCGAAGAGGAAACAACGCAACCAATTTTCATCCTTGCTAGTGCCCAGATTACTGGCGAAGAAGTTTGTCACTTGAAAGCCTTCTCGGGGCATTGGTCTTAGTGATAGCCGGAACCAATACCATACCCAATGCCAAAATTTTGCAGATTCATCCAAATGAAGGCCGGGTACGGCTTCTTCCATCCCATTGATATGGTAACAAGGTTCCTCCGGCGAAGAGTAGTCCTCCATGATATCTTCAAGCTCATCCTCTGAATCAGACAGGCTTGATGAGCTTTGGCTGAACACTTGAATGCCATCTCTTGGGATACAAAAAGGGTACAAAAATGTGCCCTCTTTGTTCTTGGGTTCTTCCACTCGAGTCTGCTTCTCTTCTCGGTTCACCTCTTGATGGAGATCGGGAGCAGCCATGTTGTTCATTGGGTGGGCCACGCTTGCGTACTTCCATTGTTGAGCTAGTATGAGGTCTGCTTCCTGAGCTCCAAATGACTGCATCTCAAGTCTCGGCTCAGTGTGAGGGATGCCCCATGATGGGTACTGTGCTGGCCAGACAAGAGCAGTAATTATCAGAGGAAGCGATGGAGTTTCTCTCCACTGCCACTTTCCCGATAGGAGCAGAAGCCGTTCTGCTCATATTGCCTCCTCAAATATTTGAGGGAACCTTCGTTCCTCTATTTGCAGTAGAATGAGGCTTACGTCCGGGTGGAAGGCCCGAACATAGAAGAGATGGGCTTGGGCGGGCGTCGGTTGGATCTCTAGTGGAATTCTCTTCTAACTTCTACAGAATCAGACATTGAAATCCGCGATACCCTCCGAGGGCACTCTCTTGATGGTGGAGAGGTATGTGAAGAGATGGAAGGGATCCTGAGAGCCATCAAACATCTCAATCAATGCCCCCGCTAAGTCATCCCATGAGCAGATGCTTTTGGGCTTGAGCAATCTGTACCATCGCAGCGCCCTTCCTTCCAGAGATAGAACAAGAAGTCTGATGATGACATCTTCATGGATAATGTCATGGAGGGTCGCTAAATCGGCAACATCTTCAAGGTGCTCTCGAGCCATTCCCGCGGTGCCGCTGTATTTCGTCAATGATTTCAAAGCACTTTTGGGAATTTCGTGGTAGCTTTGGATATTCAGGGTGCCTGGATCATTCCAGCTAGGAAAGCTTCTCCTAGCCATTACAACAGCAGCCTGTGAAAATCGCGGTTGTCACCGCTGAGTCGGAGTCGTTAGGTGAACATTCTTTCTCCGCTTATGACAGAACCTTGGTTCCTCTGGGATATCTTCTTTCAGATTTGAAAGGCGCCTACGACCAGGAAATCTAGATCTTCGGCTCAATCGAGTCGCCAGGTGATTTTATCAGATGAAGGCAGGCCAGAGATTCACCGAACTCGGACCTTCTCAAAACATGGGGGCTCCTAGTTACGAAAACCAGGTTTAGGTACTAGTCTCCACGACTTCAGAGATTCTCAGTTAAAGCAGTCGCCGGATGCTAAGAGTCTTTTGATAATGAGGGCATCAATTCTCACTACTACTCAGAAGATGAGACTGACCGGACCTCACCAGGAACTTGTTAGAACTACTGGCCCGGGTGAAGACGAGCTAGAAATTTTCTCAAATATGGGACCTTGGGTCCCACCGGTGCGTGCCGAAACTATTGGTCATCAAATCCGCACGGGAAAGGACTTTCGGTGGGTTTGTGCGCCCTGGACTCGTGACCAACATTGAAAGGCCGAGGGGAAGAGATGCCCCTCGTGCCGATCTCCAGAGAAAGGCCGGCTCCTATACTAATCTACTTTTGGGGTTTGAGACAAGAGTGCAGGAAAGAAATAAACAGAGTAAGGGTTAGGAAAAGAAATAAAAAGGGTAAGGGTTAGAGAAAGAAATAAAAATAGTAAGGGTTAGAAGATGATGATTTAAGGTGGGAGAGAACAGGAAGCATGATTACTCGCTAACAACTTGAATAGCAGCAAGAAATACCAAGAATAACATGAAAGAAACAAAATATCGAACTTCCTATGTATCCTCTGGACGGGTTCGCAGGGTTCTCCTTTCTCTCTCGCTGGAATTCAGGGTTAAGAGTAATAGGGATTGAGGTAAGGGAATAACAGAAACCTCGATCCACCAGGCAGCATAAAGGAAAGCGACAAGACGTTTTTCCTCTCCTATGTATCCTTCAGGGCGAATTTCAGGGGTTCAGTCCCCGATCGCACACCGGATTCAGGATTTAGAGTCTCAATACGCGAATGAGAAAAGACAAAAGAATTAAGCACATAAGGCAACATAAAAGAGAGAAATAGAGCACAAAAGTCTTTAGTATTAAACGCAGGACATCAAGTTACAGCAGCTTTCTAGCAGAAAGTTCCCCCCTTTTACATTACATGCCTAGGTTTTTATAGAGGACCCGACCCTCTGAGTCATTATTACAAAAAGGACAGAGTACACCCTCGGTCTCTGAGAAATCAGCTCCTCGCGGCTGCTGCGGCTGAGTTTTCAAATCGGTTGTCGAAACTGGCAACCGTGACTGGGTCAACCATGGAAATATTCATTTAATGCACCGCCCGAGTGTCCCCGGCTTCTGGATGTTGTGCTTGAGTGATCATTACGCCCGTCGGGTTTTACTTCGAGGACTGTTACGTCCCTTTCATTTGCCAAAATTGGTCAGCGGACTTATCGGGCAAGAAAGGGTATTTATAAGGGGCTTTCGATCACGTTGGGAAGCTGCCCGTCTTGGAATGTGGGCCCGAAAAGTGCTTCGTTACATCTCCGCCTCACCGAAGCCTTGGGCCAAAGTAGATTCTCCTTGATTTGTTCTTCGCAAAATAATGCTTTGCAAAAACTACTTTGGGGATGTCGAGTGCCGAGCGAATTCCATCTTTGAAATGGGGCCTTTTGTCCTTTGTTGGCGAAACTGCTTCGGCTGGAAAATGTTTCGGCCCGATTCTTTCTCAAAAATCCAGTTCGGGGAATATCCTCCTGAAGCACTCTTCTGTTTTTGACACATTAAATTTTACTTCGGGCCCCACTGCTTCGGGTGAAAACTGGCCGAAGTAGGTGTCGGGAATACTTCGGGCCCGAAGTAGTTTCCTTACCTTAGCTGATTTGGATTATGCTCTCCTTCTTCGACGAAGTCGCTTGGATGCTGCTTCGCAAAACTTCCGCCCAAATCGGTTGTCGAAAATGTTTCGGGTGCGAAGCATTATCTTTGTATTTTCTTCGACGAAATTACTTCGCAAGGTTTTCGCCCGAAGTGGTGATTTGAAGTGCTTCGGGCCCGAAGCTCTTTTCACATTATCCTTCTTTTCTTTCGGCGAAGCTATTTTCCTTGGCTTGTTTGGTAGCGAAGCTCTTTCTTCTTCATTTTATAAAATGGGCGATAGGGAGGGTCAAAATTGCTGTATCTTAAAATAAAAGAAAAACTTTCAACAAAGAAATATTATACAAAAATTCTACTATTCTTCTACCCCTTGTATAATGTGACAAAAAGTGTCAACAGTTATAACTCGAAGTACCAGGAACCTTTTCTTCTACAGTCAGCTCATACTTGTTCCAATACTACTGAGTCGCCTCCACCCTTTTTTGCTTAGTCAACAATGGGTACCTAAGGCACTCAGCTTGTTCTTTTGCTTCTTTTTGCTCTTGAGCAACTACAGGCTGTGAAGCTGGCGCCTTTATTTGTAACTTCTCTTGAGTTGCTTAGGCAACAATCCTTCAACAAGATAAAATCTTGTTGTTTCGCTATTGCACCAGATGTTTTCGCTGGTGGTTGCACATTTTCATTTTGTTTCTTCGATTTAGTAGGAGCCTTTAGAGGCTACAAATTCGTTGGATCGATAGTCATCGACTTCTTTCCAGCTCTTGTGAGGACTGAAACTTGCTCTAAGGAAGGGACCATAAAGTTATGATCGACTTCCATTATCATATTAACTTGCTCGCCGACAAAACTTTTCGCTAGTGTGTGTACATAATTCAGATGAACCATGCATGTGTCTTCTCCATGAGGATCATTGCAGATGGAAAACCAGTATGCCCTCTCTGATGTACTAGTTTCTTCGTTTGTTAACACAGTTGTGCTCCTTTCAGGGCTCTTGATGGTCGTTGGTTGTTCCTTAATAATTGGCGGTGTTTGAAACCTCCTTGATCGAAAATCAGCTTTCGCTTATTTTTTTCTTAGTGCAGTGATTTCGTTCGACATTGTCCTTACGACCGAATTAACTGATTTTACTTCTTGTAACAACTTCATGTAAGGATCAGGATTTGAGGGCGCAGGAGGTGCTGGTAAAGGTAGAGGTGTCATGGAGCGGGTAACGACAGTGGAACAGGTGGCACTGGGAGCACTGGAAAAGGAATAGGTGCTGGCAACTGTGGCACAATTGGCGAGGGTAATTGCGGAATAATTGGAACATGGAGTTGTGGAACTGGAACTGGGGTGATTTGAGATGAACTCGAGCTCCATGAGAGAACTAGGTACATAGAAGGCATAGGCTGTGAGAACGCTCTCGAATATAAATGTTGTGGAAGATCAGGAAGGATGGGCATGGTTACTTTCGGGGGAAGCTTACCTATGGCGATCAATTCTGATTTAGTATTTTGCGCCTGCGTGTATAGATCTAGAAATGTATTCACATTGGCCTACCGAACAACAATGTCAATGTCATAGTTGAATGCTCTGAGATAGTAAAACGTGACTTGTTCATGCGTGGGCTGAAGACCATCAGGAACCCTTTGCCAACTTTGGGCAAACCTGACGTTGAAGTCCACTATCTCCTCTTGCGGATGCCTTTGAATTGTTGTAAATTGATGTAGCAGGGAGAATGGATCGGCTTGCTCGTGAAAATTCTTGATTAGCAATTCCACTAATTGATCCCATGTGGCGATAGTGGCAGGTGGTAAAGACTAGTACCAGTACAACGACTTTCCTCTAAGTGATAATACCAACAACCTTACCATAATATCTTCATCTACAATACCGTGGATTGTTTCCAAAGAAGCCACATCCTAAATATGCTCATAAGTGATCTTACTAGTACCATCATAGGTAGGCAAAGCCTTCAAAGCCGCTTTGGGGTTTGTATTTTGTGCTTGTAAATTCAAGGCTTCTGAGCTATTCCATGCTGGGAACTGCCTTGGTGGTTGTGGCTGCTATGGTGGTGGATTTTGAGCCATTTGAACTGGTGTATGAGGTCATGGAGGTTGGGATGTTGGTAGCAGTACTAGCTAGACTTGACATAATGAATAATACACTAGCTATATGTGAGGATGTTGTGAATGACTTGTAAGGTGAAGGAACTAACCTGGGATGTTCACCTAATATTTCGGTATCAAGTTCATAAAACTAAATGGGATCTTTAGGATTTTTGGTCTTCGATCTTGTAATCATGAAGCCCAACTTTTGTTGCCTTCACTTTTGGAGGTTTCTACGTATAATCAAGTCGCCAGATGTTCTAGCTATACAACATGAAAGCGAACATCAAACCTCAATACTACTGAAAGTGGAACTTTCGGGGTCCTACCAGGTGTGCCAAAAACTATTGGTCAAACATCTGCCTAATTATACAAACATGCGTTTATGCGCCCTATACACGACCAACATTGAAATGCTGGAGGAAAGGAATGTCCTCCGGGCCAATCTCTAGAGAGGGTTGGTGTTAGGAAGTGAAGTCACTATGCAGTAAAGGCAGTAAGCTAGACTGCAGTATTCCAAAGCAGGCTAGACATCTAACCTGCTAGATGTCTAGGCTAGATCTCTAGGTTGCCAAACGTCTAGGCTAGATGTCTAGGTTGCCAAAAATTTAGGCTAGATGTCTGGGTTGCCATATGTATAGGTTGCTAGACGTCTAGGCCAGACGTTTGGGTTGCCAGACATCTAGGCTGGTAGATGTCTAGGCCTGACATCTGGGCTACCAGACGTCTAGGCTGGTAGACGTCTAGACCTGACGTCTAGGTTGCCAGATGTCTAGGCTGGTAGACATCTAGGCCTAACGTCTGACCAAGTAGACATCTAGGCCAGACGTCAAACCAAGTAGACGTCAAAGTAGTGGACGTCTAGGTAGACGACAGCTTGCGGAAGACGAACCATTTCGGTTCCGTATGAAGACGAACAATTTTGTGGAGGTCTCCTCGGGGAGAGGAAACGAACGGTTGGGGCCTTCCTTGTCTGCTCTATAAAAGGGACTTGATCCCTTGCATATGTGTGTGTTGAAAACGTTGAGAAACGTGAATGTAAATTTTGCTAAAAATAATAAAAGGAGAAGTTGCCATTGCCCCGTGGTTTTTCCTGCACATTGCAGGTTTCCACGTAAATCTCTGTGTCACTTGTGTTGTTGTTTTCGTGTTTCTATATTTTTGTTATTGTGCTTCCTCTTGCAGGTATAAAATCTGAAGTTTTTTCCTAACATCTGGTATCAGAGCTAAGGTTTTGTGCGAGTGGGAGCTGCAACAATGACAAAAGGTGTAACCAAGTTCGAGATTGAGAAATTTGATGGCAGGAACTTCGCTCTATGGAAGATGAAGGTGGAGGATTTGCTGGTTCAGAATGACCAAGCTCAAGCCTTGAAAGGGGTCGTGAGTAAACCGAGCAGCATGAAAGATGAGGAGTGGGTAACGCTTGACAGGAAGGCGGTTTCTACAATCTGTCTCTGCCTAGCGGACTCCGTCTTGTTCAATGTAGTTGAAGAGAAGACCGCGGAAGCCCTTTGGCAAAAGCTTGAAAAGTTGTATGAAACAAAATCAGCAACAAATAAGGTTTTTCTAAAAAAGTAGCTTTATAGCTTGAGGATGAAGGAAAGTTCATCCATAGTAGATCATTTGAATGAGTTTAATACTCTAATCAGTAAACTGGTTTCAGTTAATGTGAAGATGGAGGATGAAGATAGAGCTATCACCCTACTTTGTTCCCTCCTGGACACTTGGGATCATATGGTGATGACCATCAGTAATTCATCATCAGGAACTCTCAAATTTGATGATGTGGTAGCCGCTTTGTTGGCAGAAGAGTTGAGGCGAAAAACGTCTCTGGAACCCTCAACCAATGAAGCCCTATCTGTGAGAGGTCGATCCTTCGAGGGGAGTAAACAAGGTAGAAAATAGTCCAGATCTAAGTCTAAAGGACGTAAGCAGAAAGGGAAGTGTTGGCATTGTGGGAAGCCAAGACACTCCAAGAAGGACTGTTGGCAATTAAAGAATGGTGAAAAGCAAAATCAGCCATCAACTGAGGCCAGTGCAGCAGATTCAGGAGAGACGACAACATGTGAAGCCTTCTGTATCAGTAACAATAGATCAGTTTTATATACCTAGGTTTTGGACTCAGGTGCATCCTTCCACATGTCTCCCCATAGAGACTGGTTTGACAAATATCAACCATACTATGGTGGAAAGGTCTATTTGGGTGATGATCACCCTTTAGAAATTGTGGGAAGAGGGGATATAAGGATCAGGCTGGACGATGGTAGAGAAAGGATGTTATGTGATGTGCGACATGTGCCCGATTTGAGGAAGAATTTGCTCTCAATCAAAATGATGGATAAGCTAGGGTATTCTGTCACCTTCTATAACAACTACTGCAAGATTACCAGAGGAGCTCTTGTAGTAGCAAAGGGAGAATCTTATGGGACCTTATACCATTTATGCGGTGATACGGTGACAAACCATGCAACAACAACAACTTCTGTTCAGGATGCAGTAATGCTATGGCATCAACGCCTAGGCCATATGAGTGAAAAAGGCCTAAAAATTCTGCATGACAGAGGTATGCTTTCTGGGATTAAGTCTTGTAATTTAGACTTATGTGAGCACTGTATTTTTGGTAAACAGAAGAGGGTTCGGTTTACTGCAAGTCCTGGTAAGAGTTCTGATTTTCTGCAACTTATACATTCGGATATATTTGGACCAGTCCCCACTCAGTCCTTGAATGGCGCCATCTATTTTCTGACTTTTATAGATGATTATTCTAGGAGAGTGTGGGTTTACTTTCTGAAGAAGAAGTCGAAAGCTTTGCAAAAATTTAAAGAGTTCAAAGCATGGGTAGAAAAGAGTTTGGGCAAGTCGATTTTATGTCTCAGGTCAGATAATGGGGGTGAATATTGCTCCAAGGAATTTGATAAATTTTGTATGCAGGAAGGTATTAAGCACCATAAGACTGTACCATACACTCCACAACAAAATGGTGTGGCTGAGCGGATGAATCACACAATCATGGAACGTGCAAGAAGCATGCTTAGCGCAGCCATGTTGGAGAAAAAGTTTTGGGTAGAGGTTGTTAATACAATTGTTTATCTTATTAACAGGTCACCTACAACTGCATTGGATGGTCAGATTCTAGAGGAGGTTTGGTGTTGTAAGCCAATTGATTACTCTCATTTGCGCACCTTTGGCTGTGATGCGTTTGCCCATGTACCCAAAGAAAAAAGGTCCAAGCTTGACCCGAAGTCAAGCAAATGTGTTTTTCTCGGCTATGGAGATATAGTGAAGGGGTATAGACTGTGGGATCCTACTACCCACAAGGTAATTATTAGTCGAGATGTAATTGTTGATGAAAAATCCATGCAAAGGAAGGAGGTACAACAAAATCCTAATGTTGTACCTATTGAAGTAGAATTGAGTGAAGATGAACATGCTGAAGTTTTTGATCAACATGCAGAACAACAAGTAGAACAAGAAGTAGAGCAGCCACAATGGTCACAAGACCAAGAGCCACAATCGATAGATCATTGGGTTAGAAGATCTACACGTCCACAAAAGTGTTCGGAAAGGTATTCTCATGTGTATCAGTCCTCTTTTGCTTTGTTAACTGATGATGGTGAACCTAGTTCATTTCAGGAAGCTAGAGAGTCTGAAAATGCAAAAAAGTGGAGGAAATCCATGGAGGAGGAAATCGAGGCACTTCGAAAGAATAAAACTTGGGAACTTGTGGATCTCCCACCTGGAAGAAAGACTGTTGGAAACAAGTGGGTGTACAAAGTGAAGAAGAACAACGATGGGCTGTTGGAACGCTATAAAGCTCGCTTGGTGGCAAAGGGCTATGTGCAGAAGTCAGGTGTTGACTTTAATGAAATTTTCTCTCCAGTTGTGAAGATGACTACTATTAGAGTTCTACTTGCACTTGTAGCTGCACAAGATTTGGAATTGGAGCAACTTGATGTAAAGACTGCTTTCTTGCATGGTGATCTCGAGGAAGAGATATATATGGATCAGCCTGAGGGCTATGAAGAAAGAGGCAAAGAGCATTTGGTTTGCAGACTGAAGAAATCACTGTACGGGTTGAAACAGGCGCCAAGGATGTGGTACAAGAAATTTGACACCTTCATGAAGAGCCAAGGTTTCAATAGGAGTGAAGCTGACCATTGTGCATACTATAAGAGGTTTGATGATGGCAGTTTTATTATTTTGTTGTTGTATGTTGATGATATGTTGGTTGCAGGCCCCAACATGAAGAAAATCATTGATCTTAAGGCTCAGTTGGCTAGGACATTTGAAATGAAGGATTTAGGAGCAGCAAACCAAATTTTAGGGATGAAGATACACAGGGACAGAAAAGGAAGAAAGATCTGGTTAAGTCAAAAGTCATATGTGGAAAATATTCTGCAACGCTTCAATATGCAGAATGCTAAACCAGTTAGTACCCCACTTCTTCCACACTTAAAGTTGTCTTCCAACCAGTGTCCTAGAACGGAAGCAGAGAAGACAAGCATGTCTCGTGTACCGTATTCATCAGCAGTAGGAAGCCTCATGTATGCCATGGTGAGCACCAGACCGGATATTGCCCAAGCAGTGGGAGTAGTCAACCGATACATGGCAAATCCTGGTAAGGAGCATTGGAATGCGGTGAAGTGGATATTCAGATATTTAAGAGCCACTTCAGATGTTGCCATTTACTTTGGATCGATAGATTTGCAAGTTACAGGTTTTGTGGATTCTGATTATGGTGGAGATAGAGATGGGAGAAAATCCACTACAGGATATACCTTCACTCTTGTTGGAGGAGCGGTGAGTTGGGCTTCTAAGTTGCAGTCTGTTGTGGCTTTATCAACCACTGAAGCAGAATATATTGCAACGACTCATGCCAACAAAGAGGCAATTTGGCTAGAGCGATTGTTGGGTGACTTCAAGGTAATGCAGGAGAAAATTACGCTGCATTGTGATAGCCAGAGTGCTATTCAACTAGTGAAGAATCCAACATTCCATGATCGCACGAAACACATTGATGTCAAGTACCACTTTATCAAAAATATGGTGGAAGAAGGTAGGATCCTGTTGCAGAAAATCGACACTGAAGTGAATCCTGTAGATATGCTTACAAAGCCGGTCAAGGTAGAGAAGTTTGAGTGGTGCAGAACTTCTCTGGGCTTGCTGAAAAAGTAACAAGGGCAGCATTGGGCAATTGGCACTGGATGAAGATCTTTGGCAGAAGAATTCTTGAATATTGACTTCAAGTGGGAGAATGTTAGGAAGTGAAGTCACTATGCAGACAGGAAGCCAAGAAAAAGGACAACAGTAGTCCAAAGCAGGCCAGACGTCTAACCTGCTAGACGTCTAGGCTAGAGGTCTAACCTGCTAGACGTCTAGGTTCAGACGTCTAGGCTGCTAGACGTCTAGGCCAAACGTCTGGGTTGCCAGACGTCTAGGCTGCTAGTCATCCGGGCTACCAGACGTCTAGGCTGGTAGACGTCTAGGCCTGACGTCTGGGCTGCCAGACGTCTAGGCTGGTAGACGTCTAGGCCTGACGTCTGCTGCCAGACGTCTAGGCTGGTAGACGTCTAGGCCTGACGTCTGACCAAGTAGACGTCTAGGCCAGACGTCAAACCAAGTAGACGTCAAGCCAAGTAGACGTCAAAGCAGTGGACGTCTAGGTAGACGACAACTTGCGGAAGACGAACCGTTTTGGTTCCATATGAAGACGAATAGTTTTGCGGAGGTCTCCTCGGGGAGAGGAAACGAACGGTTGGGGCCTTCCTTGTCTGCTCTATAAAAGGGACTTGATCCCTTGCATATGTGTGTGTGTGAAAACGTTGAGAAACGTGAATGTAAAGTTTGCTGAAAATAATAAAAGAAGAAGTTGCCATTGCCCCGTGGTTTTTCCTGCACATTGCAGGTTTCCACGTAAATATCTGTGTCACTTGTGTTGCTGTTTCCGTGTTTTATATTTTTTGTTATTGTGCTTCCTCTTGCAGGTATAAATCTAAAGAATTTCCTAACAACTGGCTCCCTTACTAAATCCTACACAGGTTTAAGGCTAGATTTATAGGAAAGAAATTGGAAATGATAGAAAGAGATGGAAAATATGGCCACAGGTCGAAGGTGTAGGATTGGGGACAAACTAGCAGTAGGAATTCCACTCAAGCATTGAAGCAACATGTAATAAAAGAAGGCAGTAGGATTTACTTACAACCTTACAGAGACAACCTCCAGGATCGCATTCGAGAACTCACTCTCTCATCGACAATGTTCAAATTCAGATGCAAAATTTAAACTTAACAATAGACAATGAATATGAGCATAAAATAGAAATGCATAAAAATAGAAGGAACTCACACACAAAGATCGCTTACAAATTCAAAAGCCAAGTATATTCTATTGATGTAGAGAACTTGAATAGTTTTTCTACATAATGTCTAACCTCATTTATTACATCGAAATGCTTAGTATTTATAAAGGATTTTGCCTCTTTCATTAAATGCACATAAAGATAAAATGTTTACAGATCAGGAACCACAACGAGAAAATTCCTTCTCGAAAATACTAAACATTCATCCTTTTGAGACAACGAGAGAAACTTCCTTCTTGAAAATACTGAACATTCATCCTTTTGAGACAATGATCCAACTTTTAAGCAAATTCCTCCAAGAAATCAGAATCTCTAGGTGTCGATGCATGGAAAACTACAAGGCTAGGTCATTGACTTGATACGTTCACCATCCTCGAAAATACGCTTCTGCTTGGAAATCATGAAAATCGCCTGGTGCTTTTAATACTGCCACTCCCTTTGCTCGAGATCCACAATCTAAATTGCTTCTTGCCCCAATCATTTAATGCCCTCCATTCGCGTGTCTTGGGCGCTCTTTAAATTCTTTAACGTCATTGACAACAAAATCCACCTGAACTTAGCAATAAGCGAATGCATATTTACTCTTTCAATCACGTTCATTGGTGGAGAGGGCGCCTTTATCAATTTAATGGATTGTATTCGCTTGTTGATCATGACAACAACTGCCTTGTTCTATTTAAAATCTACGTTCGCTCCCAAAAGAGGCGAAAGGAGTCGTCACCCTCCTCATAGGGCGAACGCGAAGTTGACTATTCAAAGTTGCTCCGAACTTCGTGACTTTCGCCCACTTCACCATCCATAGCACGTTCGTCCCTGAGAGAGGCAAATGGAGCTTTCCCCCCTCAACCAGGACGAACGTGTTGTTGACTTTTCAATAGTTTGCTCTTAATGGCATTCACCCCAATTTTGGGCGAACGAAGCTTTCACCCCAACTTTAGCTAAATGCACCCTTTTCTTAAAAAGCTACCAACTTTGGTGGTAAGTTCATTATAACTCAAGGTGTTTCAAAGGACCTCCGCCAAATATGTCTTCGTCTAACCAAGGCGTTAGTCGGGCGCGTATCTTCGAATTTTTGGAGACGTTCACCCCGAAGTGGGGCGAAAGCTTCGACTTTGGGGCAAACGCGATTCTTTCTGCATTTTGAATTCGGATGACTTCAATACTTAGCCAACTTCAAAACTTCATTTTTTAATTACTTCTTTTGCCCCAATGAGGGGCGCAAAGGAATTTCGCCCCTCAATTGGGACGAACGTGTTTGCCGAAGTTTGTCATTTACCTTTTATTTTACGTTCGTCCCGAAGTGAGGTGAACAAGCCTTTTGCCCAATGTTTGAGGTGAATGTGATTTTCCCTTTCGACGAAGCTCCCATAATTTATACACTTAATCTTTGAGCACCATTTTTTGCAACTATTTATGGGCGATTTTTACCGAAGTCATCAATCAGTTCTCCCAACTATTTTTTCCCTTAAAACACCCATTATTTTCAAGCCAAAAAAGGATGCATGAAAACAAAGAAGGAAAAATAAAATATAAACTGCAACATATTATATCGGTCAAAATACTGTATCATAATATTAATATATTTTGCCATATTACAATCAAAAATCCATCAAAAATTTCTATGTGGCATAATGTCAAAATTACCAACACATACGTAGAAAAATTCTTGCCCATTGTCATTGACTCTCTGTTGGAAGTTTAAAAAGGGTTTTACTAGAAAAGGGATGTAAAAATGTTTGTACAACTGTAAGCTTTGGATCTCACCTTTTACCTTCATGGACGGTAGCTGACTCGACAGGATTGGACGGCATGGATGGCGGGGAGTTAGACTCCTAAGTTAATTTTTCCTTTCCTCCCTATTATTCCTCCTTCCCTAAAGTATCTAGATTATGGTTATTAATCTAGTATTTAAGCTTTGTAACCGAGGGTTTGAATAATGAATTTTGTCGCATTTTTCATTCTGGTTAATAATCTCTAGCTCCTAACTTTGTGCCATTTCATTTCCAATATCTGGTATTAGAGTCAACGGACATGGATCTCGAGGAGCAGGCTAGACAGGTGGACACAGAGCCCGAGGCGATTGATAGGCAGACACGGATCACGAGGAGGTCCAGGAGTCCTGCAGATCGACAAGTTCAGAGGAGGCCCGAAGACAGTGCGAATATTGAGGAGATCGGAGCACATAGACTAAGAAGCTAACCAGACTGACATGTGGTGAGTAGACTGACTGACATGTGGTGAGCAGAAATACTGACAGAGACACGACAAGTGGCAGACACACATGGGAGACAGACGCGACACATGGCGGACACACGTGGGAGACAAACGCTACACATGGCTGACAGACGTGGGAGACAGACGCGACAAGTGGCACGTGACAAGTGGCGGACGATGAAGGCAAAAGGCTCGATCAACGATCGCCCGAAGGCAATCGAAGACCTTTGTGTCTTCAAAGGGTTTTAAACCCTTACATTGGCTGCGCACAACCAATGTGGGACTAAAGTCCCGTGTTTTTTTTGGGAACTGCACGGCCGCGACAGTTCAAATGAGGGAAGCCTCCTTTGGATTCCATCGGGACACGCAGTCCGACTGGCTCGAGGAGCTAGCCTAAGATGTAGCCGCCCGCTTGATCACGGGTTCGACTCCCGCTCGCTGCTTTTTTTTATTGATTAAAGTTTTTTTTTTTTAATTTTAGTTTTAGTTTTAATTTTTTAAAAATTTTAATTTTTTTTTTTAAATAAAGGGGTAAAAATTTATTGATAAAAAGTCTGGATTACAAAGTACGGCTGAGCCCCCACCCAGGACTCAAATAAGCAACAAGACAGGCTAAATCACCAGACAAGGTCAACTCCCAAAGAAAACCAAAAAAAACAAACCACATTAAGTCTGAACATCCTTATGGATCAACTCCCGTAGGTGTTGAGAATCCCCTAGACGGGAGACTCTCCCGATTATCAATACTACGAGTATCCAATAGCTCGGAAGCCCTTTTGGCCGGGTAATCGAGCAACCCCATTCCATTCCCTTGGAATGTGCACAAAGGATATAAATTCGAACTCTTCACTCATTACGAGAATCCGAATGGTCACGAGAGGCCAGGCTGCCAATTAACATCCTCCACTCTTTTCTTGTTTAAAATATTAACCAAAATTTGAGAGTCAGACTCGCAAAGAATCCTGCGCCAGCCAAGAGAAAACCCCCTTTGCAAGGCCTCAAGTATCGCCAGAGCTTCCATAAGATTGTTGGAGTGAACACCTTTATAAATGGAAAAGAAAAAAGCCGACCACGCCAGCGAGAATCTCTCCCAACACCACCAATTCCGGCATGTCCAGGATTGCCCCTGGACGACCCATCAGTATTAATTTTTAAAACTCCTCTAGGGGGCAGTCTCCATCTACCCTCTCTCCTAACCTTCTTGCTAAGCTGAGGAATCCTACTAGGGCTAGAAGAATTCACACCAACCCCAAACAAACCAAGGGCCTGTCGTACCTTCTCCTCCCTAGAGTCCAAATGAGGGTCCACATCACATTTACTATGGATAGTTTCTTGAACCATACACAGGATCCTTTGCCAGATCTGTTGAACAGCCAAATGACTTCCCTCAAAAATGCGACGGTTTCGTTCGAGCCAAATCTGCCAGATGATGCAGGAAGGGCCCAAATTCCAAGCCACTTGGAGGAAGGGGGCCTTGGGTGGAGGTCTGCCAGAGACTACTCCAAAACTCCACCAGGGAGAGCACATGAAAACAAGGATGGTTCCAGGCACTCCACCAACAGTGCCAAATGTCTCTAGCAAGGGAGCATTGGAAAAATAAATGAGAAGAGTCATCCTCATTCTTACCACAAAGGACACATAAAGAGGGACCCTGAAATCCCCTCTTCCTCAAGTTATCCCAAGTGAGGCATTTATTACGAGCTACCAGCCAGAGAAAAAAGTTACATTTCGGCCAAGCAAATCTATTCCACACCTTTTTCCACCATGTGACAGGGAGACTCCCGAACTTTTGCTTATCAAGAACTTGATAACCATAGGCTACAGAGTAGGTTCCCTTGGGATTAGGGTTCCAAGCCAGAATGTCTTTATCCCTCAATGAAGAACAGTACCTCCCTGCAAGAATAAGAGCAAGCACCTCTCTATCCTCGGCCAATCCCCCTTGGGGCCATTCCTGCGGATCTTTCCATCTGTACATCTCCATATTTCCAAAATACTAGATTTTTTTAAAGTCCTCCACATGAGACCAGCCCGCTTCCAAGAAACAAATGCTTAGGGAATGTAACTTGGGATATTGAGTCAAGATAGGAGGGTGGCCATCCCAAGAATCCTCCCAAAAAAGAACATCTGATCCCCGATTGCAAATCCAGAACAAACCCTGCTTAATTAAATTAGCTCCTCTTTTCAGAGTGTCCCAGATAACAGAACCTTTCCCAACCAAACTGGCTCTAGGGATATCTGCCTCAGAAATACCTCTCAAGTATTTATAAGATAATATTTTAGCCCAAATCTGATCTTGAGAGGTACACCATCTCCAATAAAGTTTCGCAGCCAAAGCCTGCCCAGAAAGAGTTGCCTGTCGCAACCCAAGGCCTCCCTCTTGAACTGGCCTACAAATGGAATCCCATCTAACCAAACTCCATTTAGATTGATCAAGTTTGCCAGACCACAAAAACTGTCTTGACAGAGCATCCATGTCCTTGATGAAACGAGAAGGAGTTATTTGCACAAAACATCTGTAAATGGGTAAAGCTTGAATAACAGATTTTAAAAGCAATACTCTACCTACAGAGGATAGCCATCGACGAGTCCGAGTGATTTACCTTCCTTCTAAACTTATCAAGTATAGACTGCCAAGAAGATCTAGGCGAGAGGATGAGATGAAATCGGGATCCCAAGATAAATGAAGGGGGAGTCCCGACCTGGAATCTTAGAATGCGAGCAATCCTGGCTTGAATAAGAGGGGGGTATTGAAGAAGAAAATAAAGGACTTGTCCTCATTAATCACCTGTCCAGAAGCACCAAGATATATGTCAAGATACTGTCTAATGTTTCCAACTTCCTTGATAGTGGCAACTCCCAACAAAGCGATATCATCAACAAATTGAAGGTGGGAAAGAGGTGGCAAACTGTTATCCCACTTCCACCCCTGAATGAGACCATGCCTGACCTGAGACTTGAGTAATCTGCCCAACCCTTCTGCCATAATGATAAACAAATAAGGAGATAGAGGATCTCCTTGCCTCAATCCCCTTGAGGCCTCAAACAACTCCGTTGTCTCGTTATTAACAAGAACAGAGAATGAGGAAGAAGAAATACGGCTCATCACCCATCTAATCCATTCCTCCTCAAAGCCAAAAGCAGCAAGAACTTTTTGAAGAAAGGACCATCTAACTCTGTCATAGGCTTTTGCCATGTCCAACTTAATGAACATAGTTTTCTCCTTAGAAGTTTCCATTGAGTGAATAGCTTATGTAGCAATAACAACCCCATCCATGATTTGTCGGCCAGCAACAAACCCACCTTGCTCCTCAGAGATGATTTTGCTCAACCATATCTTTAGCCTCTCAGCAATAATTTTTGTGATGATCTTATATACAACATTACAGAGAGCAATAGGCCTGAACATATCCAGGGAATTCGCTCCCTCTTTCTTGGGAATAAGCACCACAAAGGTAGCATTTAGGGCCCTTAGCATCTGTTTGTTCTTTTGGGACTCATGGACCACTTCCAAAAGGTCAAATTTGATTAACTCCCAAAACTCTTGATAAAACTCAATCGGGAATCCATCCGGACCCGGGGCTTTCCCCTTTTTCATCTTGAATACAACACTTTTCAGCTCCTCAAGGGAAATTGGATCCATCAAGTGCTCATTCATCTCTCTAGAAACAATCGAGGGAATACAGTTTAGAATAAGTTTTTCTTCCTCATCATATGAGAGGGCATCCTCCTTGAAGAGAGAGGAAAAATACCTCTTAGTCTCTTCTGAAATATCCCTGAAAGAAGAAAGCAGGGCACCCTGAGAATTAACAAGAGAGGTAATCAGGTTACCATTACGACGAGCCTTAACAGAGTTATAAAAGAAGGTTGTGTTCCTATCCCCTTCCTGAAGCCAATCTACTCGAGCTTTTTGTTTCCAAAAAATTTCTTCCCTCAGTTCCCATTCAGCAAGGTCTTTTACAGCCTCAGATTCCTCAACAAGAAGCTCCTCTGTGAGTCCCTGATCTCTAATCTTCCTTGAGGCTTCTTCCACCCTCCTAAGAGCTGCCAGCTTAGCCAAGGAAAGGTTCCCAAAATTTAGTCTATTCCATCTCTTCAATTTATGCTTAACAAATTGAAGCCGCTTCATAAAGGAGTACATAGCGGTGCCATGAGGAGGTTTGCCATTAGTCCACTGGCCTCGCATGAAATCATGAAGCTTAGGATCTCGTGACCACATAAGTTGAAACTTAAATGAGGGATTCTTTTTTAGCCCTAACTCCAGAGCAGAGAGTTTGATAGGCCAATGATCAGATCCTCTACCCTCCAGAATCATAGAACTAGCGCTTCTATTATTGCCAATCCAAAAACTAGAGATCAGAAACCTATCCAGTCTCTACGAAATGGAATATTCCCCACATCTTCTATTATGCCGGGTAAATATCCCATTATCCGGCTTGATGTCAACCAAGTTCAAGGACCGGATATGAGCATTGAAGACAGAAGAAAAAGGCTCAAGACGATCAATCCCACCACGTTTTTCCTCCAGGAAAGTGATAGAATTGAAGTCTCCAGCCAAAATCCATGGGTACGGGGGAGCCAGACTTCTCACAAAGCCAATGTGCTCCCATAAATTCACTTTACCATTGTAATCAATAGGAGCATACACGTTTGTAAGTAGGATGGTCTCACCAGATTCATTATCATGCCCGATCATCGAAATAGACCACCTGCTTGGAAATCCAGGTAAGAGGAGAGATCTTAACTGGATCCCATAAACAAGCAAGGCCACCAGCATATCCACATGCACCAATACAATGACATTGCCCCTTTCTCCACAACTTGGGAGCAATATTGAACAAACTATCAATAGCTAATTTAGTCTCCTGAATAAAAACCACATCAGGAGAATGAACACGAATCAAATCACGAACAACTTTTTGTCTGGGGATCCTTGTTCAACCCCCTTACATTCCATGAAAGTATAATCATTTTTGGGGGTTATAAAAATGGGAGTCCAATGTTCTCACCAAACCTGACTCTACCAAAGTCTCCCCCATTAACTTAATTTTATCCTGGTCTTTCTTTCGACCCACCTTCATATTCTTATCTGAAGCATTTTTTTTAATTATTTTATGTTTGCAATCCCAGCACCGTAGGAGTTTTACAGTCCATGGATGACTGCATCAGTGCCTAGGTAGGAGAGGGCATATCTAAATCTGTGCCATTTTCTAAGATAACTTCACTTCCAGGGCTAGGGCCAACCATATCACCTATACTCGGAACCAAAGCCCTCTGTTCTTCATTTAAACCCCCTATATCTGGTTCCCTTGGTTCCACCTCATGAAGAGACAACTGATTTGGTCCTGTTATATCTATAACAGGTAGCGATGTTTCAGGTATCTCCACGCATTGATCAAGATTCTCTAGAATTTCAAAACGGTTGAGCTGAGCATCTGGCTGGTTATCCTTAATGTCTCTTTTTGCCTTTCTTCCTTTGTTTCGAGGTTTTACCGTAACAAAGCCTTCCTTATCCTGATCCCCCTCCTTTATCGGGGCTTTTCCTTTATCCATATTTTGTACGACTCGAGAGGGCCCAGGATTTGAAGCCACAGGCGGGACAAACTTAGGGCATTTTCTTTGTAAGTGGCCATATTCATGGCAAATCCGGCAACGAAATGGAAGAGCTTCATAGTCAAGTTTTTGAACCCATTTGGTTGATCCGAGCTGTATTTCAATAGAATCTGGAATAGGATTGTTTAAATCAATTTCAACACAGATACGGGCAACAGAGATTACCTTTTTATCCAGCGTCTGTCGTGACGGCCCAACCGGCTTCCCAAGTAGAAGGGCAATCATATGCAAGATGTCATTTCTCCAAAATTCCAATGGGAGCCACGAAAGCCGAACCCACATCGAAACCCGTGACGGTCGCTCCTCTGATGGGTTGAAACCCACATGCCAGGGTTTAAGAAAGAGTCCCGCTTGGTTACAGAAATAGGGACCTCCTTCAAATGCTTTGTTACGATCCGCAAGACAAGAAAAAACCACCATAAAATAGTTGTTTGCACTCAGCATCACCTCCACATCACCTTCAGGGTTCCAAGTCTTCCTAACCCAAGCCTCCACAAAGGGAAGAGAAATTTGGATGCCCATAAATTTACCAATAAGCGCATGTTTGGTTAAATACTCCACATCTTCTGCCATCGAGTCTGGTTGAACCACTAGAACCGGCCTGGCTTCACATCGTTCCAAACATCCATTGTTCTTTAACAAGCGATTCCTGGCATGCAATGGGAAATCCTGTTCCTTCCAATCATTTTTAAAAGAAATACCAGCCCTAGCATGCACGCTCTGTGACGGACCTGATGCCATCACTACATTCCTCCAGTTGTTCATACCTCCTCCAGAAACTGCTGCCATCCCCATAGAGCCCACCAGATAGGTCTCAAAAAAATTCCAGCAAAGCAGCTTTCCTCATCAAACCCTAGCAGAGCAATTTTCCAGAACCGAAATGCTTGTCAAAAAACCTTCTTTAAAAATTCAAATTTATTTCCATATTTAATAAATCAATTATAATTGTTTTTTTTTTTTTAATTCTTCTAAAAAGAAAAATTATTTTTTTATTAAATAAGTTTATAAATTTTTTTTTAAAGAAAATATAATAGTAGCAATTGCCTAAGAGGCAATTTTCTTATAAAAGGCAAATTTTTTTGATTGATTTGGGGAATCATAAAATTGAGATTAAAAAGCCCGAGAGGCTTAATTTTGTTAAAAAAAAAATGTAAAATTGTAACTAGGCATTGATGATAAGACCGAATGGTTGTTATCATGCCTTATGTGCAATTTTAGCAAGAGCAAATCCAGAAATATTTGATGACAGAGTAAGGAGTTACGGACTCCATGTTGTATTTAATGAACTTCAAAATGCGGTGATCGCACATCAAAGGCATCCCGACTCAGAGTACGAGGCTGATTTTGAAGACAATTCATTAAGGAGTGAATTTGAGCAATTCGAATTAATTGCAATTGAACATCAAGAAACTGAATATACTCATTATAGTAATTCAATAGAATTTCTAGAACCAGATCCACCAGAGATCATTCTAATTAGCGACGACGAAGAAGAAATAGCAGACAATTTTGTTCCTCAAGAAGTAGCAACACCACAGCAAGAGGAACAAGCCATCAGTGATAGAGTGAGTCAAGCCAGATTTGACTTAAATTTGTAATCTCTTCTTTCTTCTTTCTTCTTTCTTATTTCTATAAAAAAGCAGAGTACTTTTTTTGTAACCGAGAGATAAAAGTGTTTTAGAAACTATGGACTCAAGAAACAGCATACCTATTCCAGAATTTAATGGATATGACTACGAGTATTGGTCTATCAAAATGAAGACCTTGCTCTTAGGGAAAGGTTTATGGGACATAGTAGAAGAGGGTTACACAGAACCCACAAACTGGGCAATTTTAAGTGCCGCAGATAAGAAAACACTAAAAGAAGGACAAAAGAGCAACTCTTATGCTCTTTCTCATCTTCAATCAGCATTGGAGAAGAATATATTCCCTAGAATCGTTGCTTGTACAACTGCACAAGCTGCCTGGAAAGCTTTACAAGATGGATTCCAGGGTAGTGATCAAGTGAAGCAAGTGAGGCTTCAAACACTAAAAAGAGATTTTGAAAATCTTAAAATGAAAGAAGATGAAAAAGTAGGTGATTACTGTGTCAGAGTAAAAGCAATTGTTGATAAAATGGTTACACTTGGCGAGGATATTAAGCCTGAGACAATTGTAACAAAAGTGTTGCGAACACTTCCAAAAATATGGAATCATGTTGCTATGATCATAGAAGAATCAAAAAATCTGTCCACTTTTTCATTTGATGCCTTAATCGGATCACTAATGTCTCATGAAGATAGATTACAGGAATCTACTTCCACCAGCTATGGAGGCGATGATAAAGCCTTCACCTCAAATGAAAATACTTGGAAGAGGACGTGGAAGAGGCCAAGGCGGAGGTCGGAGACAAGGTAGAGGCGAGAGGCAACTCCAACGAGAGGAGGCAATCAGAACAGAGGAGGCAACTCCAATAGACGAGGCAACTCCAACAGAGGAGGCAATCAAAACAGAGGTGGAAATAAAAATCGAGGAGGAAATTTAGGACGAAGTGGAAATCAAGGGCGAGGAAGTGACAAGTCCAAATCAGCTTGTTTCAACTGTGGCAAGACAGGTCACTTTGCTCGCGATTGCTGGTCAAAATCTTCTCAAGACAACAACAGTCAATATGGAACCTATGGAGAAGAAGATGAACAATCTAATATTTTTCTTTCATATGGTCAATCAAAACAGAATCTCAATGACACCTGGATTCTGGATACTGGTTGCTCAAACCATATGAGTGGCAGCAAAAATCTATTTGCTACTCTAGATTCCACTTATACATCCCAAATCAAATTAGGGGATGATAAAGCTTTGCAAGTCAAAGGCATCGAAACCATGGAAGTTCCAACAAAACGAGGACTCAAGACAGTGAATGACATCTACTACACTCCAAAGCTTCAACACAATCTGCTAAGCATTGGGTAAATGATGGAGAACAATTACAAACTTGTTTTTGATGAAGGAAAATATCTCATTCTTGATAAAAACAATTGTAATCGAGTCATCACACAGGTTCCTATGACCAAGAATCGGTTATTCCCTCTCAATTTTGGTGAGCCAGGGGGAGCTAAACTTGCAAATATAGCCATAGACAATCCAAGTGTACTTTGGCACTTGCGATATGGTCACCTTAATTCCGCTAGCTTGAAATTACTAACTTCTCAAGCTATGGTGATAGGACTTCCCAAAATGACAGAACAGAAGGAAGTCTGCGTAGGATGTGCTTTGGGAAAGCACTCAAGATCGAAGTTTTCGAAAGGACAAGCGTGGAGAGCCAGTTATCCACTTCAGTTAGTACATTCGGACATCTGTGGTCCAATGCAGACAAAGAGTCTAGGAAACAATTCTTACTTTCTCACTTTCATAGATGATTTTTCTCGCATGTGTTGGATTTATTTCTTGAAACATAAAGATGAAGTTTTTGATTGCTTCATAGATTTCAGGAACAATGTAGAGAAACAAAGTGGGAATTATGTAAAATATCTTCGGACGAGATCGAGGAGGTGAATACTCCTCAACAGAATTCTTGGCATATTGTAAAGCAAATGGGATCAAAAGGCAGTTCACCACTGCTTATACCCCACAACAGAATGGTGTAGCCGAAAGAAAGAATCACACCATTGTTGAGATGGCAAGAACAATGCTTCAGACTAAGCATCTGACTAATATGTACTGGGTTGATGTTGTAAGAACCAGTGTATATATTCTAAATAGAAGTCCAACTTCTAGTTTAGATGGTGTCACTCCTTATGAGGGGTGGTACGGAAGGAAACCAAATGTAAAGCATCTCAAAGTTTTTGGTTCTTTAGCATATGCACACATTCCTGATGAGAAGAGGAAAAAGCTTGATCCCAAAAGTCAAGCTTGTATATTTATAGGGTATTGTGAGTCTACTAAAGCTTATAGACTCTACAATCCCAAGACCCACAAGATTATCCTTTCTAGGGATGTAATTTTTGATGAAGGGGGAGAATGGGGTCATCAATTTTTTTTTATTGATGATGGATCCCAAGATGTAAATTCTACACAGATTCAGTAGGTACAACAAATGTCTCCAAAGAAGAAAGGGACACCCCCTCCAAGCTCAAGCAAGAGTACTACAGGTACATCAGACACCAGTGCAAGTCCTTCTCCACAAATATATGTAAGTTCTTCACCAATGGACATTGAATCTCCATCAAGAGGTAGAAGAACTTTACAACATCATCCATCATATCAAATGTTGGATCAAAATTTCCAGCGAAGATTCACTAGAGGCCAAGCTAGTGAAATGAATACAGTTTTGCAAAAACTTGAAAACTTGCAATTGTATGGGGATGATGACTCTCATGAACCTAGAGGAGATGAAGTCAATTATGCTTTATTGACTAGTTCACGACTAGAGCCAGCTAGCTATGAGAAGGCATGTAATCAAAATATATGGCAAGAAGCCATGGAAGAGGAAATCACCTCTATAAAAAATAATGATACTTGGGAGCTAGTCAAGCTACCCAAAGGTAAAAAATGTGTTGGATGTAAATGGGTCTACAAGACCAAGTACAATGCTGATGGAAGCATCGAAAGGCATAAGGCGAGACTAGTAGCGAAAGGTTTTACTCAGAAATATGGCATTGACTACGAGGAAACTTTTGCTCCTGTTGCAAGACAAGAGACAGTCAGATCAGTTCTTTCCTTAGCAGCACATAAAGGATGGAATGTTCAACACATGGATGTAAAAAGCGCTTTCCTAAATGGATACTTGATAGAAGAGGTGTATGTTCAACAACCTCAAGGTTTCCAGGAACAGGGAAAAGAAAACCTAGTTTGCAAATTGAAAAAAGCACTTTATGGCCTCAAGCAAGCACCAAGAGCTTGGTACTCACGCATTGATGGCTATTTCAGCAAGTTGGGATTCATAAGAAGCAAAAGTGAACCAACAATGTACTACCTAAAGCATGGAGTAGACATTCTCATAGTTGGTTTGTATGTGGATGATCTAATATTTATGGGTAGTAACACTAGAATGAATACGGAGTTCAAAAACTCCATGATGAAACAGTTCGAGATGAAAGATCTTGGTCTAATGCGATACTTCCTAGGTATGGAAGTGCATCAATCAAATAGAGGGATCTTCATATGTCAACACAAGTATGCTCGAGACATGATCAAGAAATTTGCCATGGAGCAGTGCAAATCAGTTGCAACTCCAATTGGACATGGGATCCAATTGAGCAAGGAAGACGGAGCACCAAAGGTTGACATGACCAATTACAGAAGCATGGTCGGGAGTTTGATGTTTCTCACTAACACAAGGCCCGATATTCAATATGTTATTTCTCTAGTTTCAAGGTTTATGGCAAGTCCATCTGAGCTGCATTTACAAGCAACTAAAAGAATCTTAAGGTATGTAAAAGGTACATTGGATTTTGGAATCCATTATCGCAAATGTAATTATGTGAAATTAGTTGGCTTCAGTGATAGTGATTGGGGCAGCAATATAGATGATAGGAAATCTACATCAGGGAACTATTTTAGTCTAGGATCAGGACTAATAACTTGGAGTTCCAAGAAGCAAACTGTTGTAGCATTGTCATCTACTAAGGCTGAGTATATAGCCATCACTCATGCTAGTACTCAAGCCCTATGGTTGAGAAAAATCCTTGAAGATATTGGAGAAATTCAAAGTGGTCCAACTCGACTGTATTGTGATAATATCAGTGCCATTCGGTTGGCATACAATCCAATCCACCATAGCGAGATCAAAACATTTCGATATGAAGTATCACTTCATTCGAGACATGGTGGAACAACAGATAGTTGAGCTGAAATATTGCAGCACTTTGGATAACATTGCAGATATCTTCACCAAAGGCATGGCTAAAGCTCAATATATAAAGCTGAGAGACTGTATAGTCAGTCCTCTCAACTTTAAGGGGGAGAATTTTGGAAGTTAAAAAGGGTTTTACTAGAAAATGGGGGTAAAAATGTTTTTACAACTGTAAGCTTTGGATCTTACCTTTTACCTTCATGGACGACAGCTGACTCGACAGGATTGGACGGCATGGACGACAGAGAGTTAGACTCCTAAGTTAATTTTTCCTTTCCTCCCTATTATTCCTCCTTCCCTAAAGTATCTAGATTATGGTTATTAATCTAGTATTTAAGCTTTGTAACCGAGGGTTTGAATAATGAATTTTGTCGCATTTTTTCATTATGGTTAATAATCTCTAGCTCCTAACTTTGTGCCATTTCATTTCCAATACTCTCTTTATACAATCTTCAAATTACTTTTCCCCTAAGAGCTAAGTTTGCATCTTGTAAGAACTCTTAAACCAAGATTTCCCCCAGTTTTATCATCACGCACCTTGCTCCATTTCACCAAAGGAAATTTCCTTTTATCATGTAATCATGACCATAAAAATTACTCCATAATAAATCTTACCCTTTTTTCTATCGATTTTGGCATAGTATACAAGGATATATAATATGTTGGAATGGCTTGTAAGACTGATTTAATTAGTTGCACTCTTCCTGCTAACGATAACCATCTACCTTTCTATGTTGGTAGTTTATTTTGAACTTTACTTATAACTAGATTCCATAATTCTATATTCATTATCCTCTCAAATAAGTGCAACCCTAGATAAGTTGTTGGTAAATTTAGCTCCATTTGAAGTAACCTACATATCCCTACTTTGATTTTACTTGGGTTGTTTAGAAAGTAAATTTTTTATGTCCTATTAACTTTCTACCTTGATGTTATTTCATGTTCCTTTAATAATTTATTCAAAGCTTTCGCCTCGTTTATCCTTGCCCTCTCAAAAAGGGTTGTATATCTACAAATTGTTGTTGGGTGATGTTGTCAATGTTATTACAAGCCTTAAGTCCACTTATAAGCCCATATTTGTAAGCCTTCTTAAAGTTCCTACCCAAAACCTCTGCCATGATAATGAACAAATATGCTGATAGAGGATATCCCTGTCTAAGGCCTCTCTTGGATTTAAATGATTCTATTACTAACCCATTAACCAACACTGAATATGAAATTGTAGATACACAAGCTTTAATCTATCTGACCCATTTCTTCTCAAATCTAAAATTTTTTAATACTACAAAAATAAAATCCCATTTAACCTTATCATAGGCCTTACTCATATCAAGTTTTAAGATCATTGCTTTCTCTTTTCTTGAAGTTAGTGAATGCATAACTTCATGAGCCACTATGATCTCATCCAGAATTTGTCTCCCTTTCACAAATCCTCCTTTATTTTTTGAAATAATTGTCTAACAATGATATTAACCAATTCTCCATCACTTTGGAAATAATCTTATGTCATATTACATAGGCTTATGGGTCAAAATGACTCAAACAATTTTACATCCTTCTTTTTTGGAATAAGGGTAAGATATATTGCATTTATTTTATAAGGCATGTATTGTTTTACCCTAGTTTATTCCACTGCGACCGATAAAGAACCTCACTATATCCCAATTATGTTGATAGAATGTTGCAGACAACCCATCCAAACCTGGGGATTTATCCTTATTAAAGAGAAAAGAGCTAGATGAACTTCTTCCAAAGTAATAGGCTTCATTAGTTTCCTAATGTCTTCGTCTGTTATAATTGAAGGAACTTCTTGTAGAAGTTTATCATTAAGAACTTTAAACTCCTCTGATCCTAGAATATTCTAATAAAAAGACCTTACCTCCTTTTTTATTTCACTTTGGTCTTCAATCCAAACCCCTTCTTCTGATATAGTTCTACTAATTCTAGATGTTGATCTTTTTACTGTTGTCATCCTGTGAAAAAACTATGTTTTTATCTCATTTTAACCAAGTTTGTCTTGATTTTAATCTCCAAAATTTATCTTCCTTACTCAAAATATTATGATATTCACTAACTCCCTTTCCTTCAAGCTTGGATTATTATGATCACCTTTTTGGAATTTTGAAAGTTTATCTTTTAGTTCTTTCTTCTCAAAAATGTTTCCAAAAGTGTTCTTGTTCCATTCTTTTAATCTAGATGTCATTGATTTAATTTGTTTTGGAAGTGTATACAACCCACTTGTTTCCTGAATAATTCCATGTTTGTGCTATCAAATCAACAAATTGAGGATGGTCTTCCCACATCTGCTCGTATTTAAAATGTGATCTTTTTTAATTCACTTACCACCATTTTAACTTTTGTTTGCCAATGATCTGAACCAATCCTTGTCAAGGTATTAATTTTAGCACAAGTTCCTTCATCTAGCTAATTATATGAGATAATGCATCTATCTAATTTTTCTATTATTAGGTTTTGGCCTCTTCTGTTGTTGGTCCATCTATAGTTGTCTTCTTCAAACTCAACCTCCCATATATTATTGTTTTGAATGAAAGTTGAGAAATCTCTCATACTTTGGGTTAGTTTCATAATTCCCCCCAATTTTTCATCCATCTTGGTTATGGCATTAAAATCTTCTATGATCATGAATTGGATTTTTTGGTCTTTACTTCTCATAAAGGCTTCAATCCCACTCCAAACTTCTAATATGCCTGACTGAGTTGTAGGTCCATAGACATTGATAAGGATGAAACAAATATTTGCAAAGAAGCATGTGACTAAAGAGGCTATCTAATACCTAATTTTATGAATGGTTACACAGGAGGTTCTAATAGGATTCCAACAAGTTAGAATTCCCCTTGTTGCTCCTTCAGAATTTATAGCATCCCATTCACATCTCACCCATACTACTTTTATAGTTTTGAAAACTTCTTCTTTCACAATATTCTTTCACAACTTTTCTCCTCAAATTTATCCTCTCCTGGCTCTACTATGGAAGCTTTTGACTTGTCTTGCTCATTTTATGGCATTTCCTTATTAATAGTATATGTATTAACATCTAACAGTGCATTTTCTTTACCATTTTGTTTCTCTTAAATGGTGCATGGTACTTCGAGTCTTCAAAATCTGATTTGACACATTCCTTAGGTTCATCAAGAATGTTCGTCCCTAAATCAATATCATACTTAATAGACTATTCCTTGTTAATATTTTGAACCTGTTGTATCATGTCCTCTATGTTTTGATCTACTTTTTCTTCATATTCTAAAACCTCATAAGAGTTGGTATCTCTTCCAATATCCTTCCTTACTGGTCTCTATATTTTATTTACTTGCATTTGTCAATATTTATTTATTGGAAGTTGAAAACCATCTTCATCCATATCCATTTGTAAGTTTCTCTTACAGTTTTCTACATATGATTCCGCTAGACTCTTCTTAGGGCATGATCTCTCAATATGCCCCACCTCATGACATCTTCTACATCTAAAAGATATGTTTTCATAATTTATGGTTTGGGTCCAAATCTTATCCCCATACTTAAGAATGATTGATTCTGGTAAAGATTTACTTATATCAATCATGACCAATATTTGAGCATAAATAGCCAAGAACCCATCTTTTGTAGTTTTTGAAATCTTAAGGAATTTTCCCAACATGTTGCCTATTACCTTGAAGGCATCCATTTCCCAAAACTCAATGGGCAACCCATACATCTTAACCCAGACTAATATTAGGGATAGATTTACATTTTAGGTGAAAAGCCTTCACACCAGTGGATAAAGAAGAGTCTTTCTCTTCCTATAAACCAAAGACCCCCTTTTAGGATTCTATTTATTTCTTCCCTAGAACAAAAAATGGCTAGGAAGAAACCTTTGGGAAGAAATGATAGTTTCACTTCTAGAGACTTCTAACTCCTATCAATCCATTTTCTCAATGTTAAATTCCTTGGCCAATACCCATTAAATTTACCAAAAACTGCCCTATCTTTGAGCAACAAGGATCGATCCTCTGTGGTTTTCTCACTAACCTTTACTACTAGCAGGATTTAGCTATAAATCAATCCATAGGAAGAAAACTAAAACTCAAAATCTACTAAAATTTAGTAGGATATCCTATAGCGAATATAATATTTGATAAAAAATTATAATAATTTGCAAAGCAAAAGTTCTAAGATAAAGAAGAGAAAAAAAAACCTTAGTTGAAAAATGATATGCCTTAGAATGTCTTGCCTCACTAAAGCCCTAGCCCTCCGTTGCTCCTTCCATAATTTCATTTTTCGCAACTTGAAAGAAAAATCATCATTGCTTTTATTCCAAATGGCTAGCTTCACAGGGTCGTATCTCCCTCAATATTGCTCAGAGTCCTTCAAATGGTCCTCTGTAGTTATCAAAACTCTCCAAATAATGCAATCCAAAATAATAACAATCAAAATTATTATGATTTCAACATTACGGTCCATTAGCATTGAAGTTGATGTTTAAATAAACTACAAAATAGTAAACCAAACCATATTCCCTGCATCCACGCTAACCAACGCGTCAAAGGTTGTAGAGAGTTTGGTTTAGGTTTGTTAACCTAGGATATTTAGGAATTAACCTAGTTTACCATTAGATATTTGAAACAATAAATATCTACATGGTAAGTAGTAAAAAGTAAATGTAATAATCTATGTAGTATAATGCAATATACTACCTATTTTACCCTAACATCCCCCCTTTATTACATTACTTTGATATACAAAGTTGTTGCATAACTTTATTATTATTAGCATAAACCATTCTCGAATATGCAGAAATATCAAATCATTCATCCAACAATATATTATCTACAATAACAATCCACAAATGAGAGAGAGATAGATAATACCCTTAAGGTAGGGCAACACCAATAATAATCCTTAAGGAAGGAATAACTCCACAAGATCTCCCAAGATGAGAGGCCACTTCGTGGGCACGACGATTACATAAGATTCTTCTTCAATGATATGAATACTTACAATGACAAATATCTCTTCTTTATATATCCATATTCTTATTCTACTTTGGAGAGCCTACTACTAATATTATATTATATTAAAATATAATATAATATTATAATACAATCAACCTTGGGTTATGTGTGGCCCATGCCAACCCTTATACAATATAATAATATATCCCCAAATATCTATTCCTAGGTACCCTACCATGCCACCCTCCTTACAAATGTTTCATCCTCGAAACATATGAAGAAACCTGATAGTATGATTTGCTAAGCAATGTTAGCAATTGGTACCAATCTCGATCATCCATCCATCCAAGTGAAACTCGATGATGTTGGTACGCAATTTTGTTACTTGAGTATCCAAATCGCTTCGTTGGCTCCACACTTCTGTTGCTGTATTTTGATAACTTGAATGATGGGTCCACTTGTTCCTTGATCTTGATGAACCATGCTGAAAACCATGATCACTATGCTTTCTTTGCCAAACACTGCCATAGTTGGTGCCCTATTGATTACATGTAGAACCATAATGTTGTTGCCTTGAACCATGCCTCCAATATTGTTTCCGCTCATGGTGGTGTGGATGGCGATATGGTGCAACCTTTACTTGATGTTCTACCTTCTTTGACTTTTCAACCTTTGGCTTCATTTTTATAAATTCTTCTACACCTTGTTCTTTCATGTTATCTTTGTTTGGTGTGTCCTTATGCTCTTCTATCAAATATTCCTTGGACTCTATTGCTGCTATCGCCTTCGTGGATTCTGTTTCATGTTCTTCAATTTGTTCTTCTACAACCACTTCTTGATTTTCCTTGTATCCTTGCTCCTCAAGCTGAGAAATATCCTGCAATGTTATTTCCACTTGAATTATTTATTGCTACTTCTTTCATGGACTCTGTTGCTACTATCGCCTTCTTGGATTCTGTTTCATGTTCTTCAATTTGTTCTTCTACAACCACTTCTTGATTTTCCTTGTATCCTTGCTCCTCAAGATGAGAAATATCTTGCAATGTTATTTCCATCGAATTAGTTACTGCTACTTATTTCATGGACTATGTTGCTACTATCGCCTTCTTGGATTCTGTTTCATGTTCTTCAATTTGTTCTTCTACAACCGCTTCTTGATTTTCCTTGTATCCTTGCTTCTCAAGCTGAGACATATCCTACAATGTTATCTTCTTTTTACTGTACCATAACTTCATAAACTTCTTTTGCACATTAATGTTAACAGTACCCAAAGAATCTAACCAAGGATAACCAAGAACAATATCCTCATCATCCATCTCAATAGCATAGAAATCTTAATGTAAAACATATTTATCCATGGTGATCTTCAAATCTTTAAAAATCCGAACATTCTCACCCTCAAGCTTTGTCCTTAATTTTTGTTGTTTAACTTGCAACCTTTTAGCCAAAGCAATATTAATAAAATTATATACGCTACCGGGGTCAATGGAAATAATAACTCGTTCCTTTTGAATGCTTCCATGAACCTGCAAAATAGACTTTTTAGATTTAAACAAATTCCTTTGTCCATTTTCTAATTTATCTTCCACCACAGGTATGGTTTCCTCTGTCTGCATATTGACATCTTTTTTATCTTCCCTGACCTTTTCCTCTTTCTTCTTGAGTAATTTTATTTCTTTTTCATAGTCGTTGATCAAATCCCTTAGGTGATCTACATAATATGGGTCCCATTTACTCAAGAATGAATGCTCTATTTCATCCCAAGTGTATTCATTATTCCTTTCTTTATGAAACTTATCCAACCAAAACAAAGCTTCCCCTTGAAGACATATACCAAGCAAGGATTTCCCCCATGAGACATTACAACATCGAGATCTAAAATTTTTCCACCATTCTCGAGCATCAATATCATCTTCTCTAGAAAAACGTTGGATTACCATTGTTCATGCCCTAATGCAACTAGGTTTTTTTTATAATAAATATCATGCCCTAATGCAAACTAGGGTTTTATGGAAAAAAAAAATATCTTCCCACCAAGTTGAAGCTAAAAATCCCAAAGACAACTACATCTGCAATTTTTCTTCCAAACAAAATAAAGTGCAACTGATTTGCTTACCCGAACTAAACAAATTGTCTTTTGAAAAAATTCGCGACTTGAAAATTCGTCACTTTCCTTGTTCCATATGGTTGAATTCAAAAGGTCATATCTCCCTCAATACTGCTCGGATTCCTTCATATGACCACTCATTTTAAAGCTCTTCAAATTCTGCACAATCTGATCCAAGAATCGCCTCAATCGGATTAGCTGTCGCAAAGATATGGCTTCTGAAAGATGAGACGTTTTTCCAAAAAAAAATCTGCGAAATTCGTCACTATCCTTGTTTTGGATGACTAACTTCAAAAGGTCGTATCTCCCTCAATACTACTCGGATTCCTTTATATGACCACTCATTTTAAAGCTCTTCAAATTTTGCACAATTTGATCCAAGAATCGCCTGAATCGGATAAACTTGCGCAGAGATATGGCTCCTGAAAGATGAGATGTTTTTCCAAAAAAATTGCCCTAATTCTAGGGTTTCACACAAAAATCCCCACTTTGCCAAAATCGTTGCTCTGATACCACTTGTTGCATAACTTTTTATTATTAAACATGAACCATTCACCAATATGCAGAAATATCAAATCATTCATCCAACAATATATTATCCACAATAACAATCCACATATGAGAGAGAGATAGATAATACCCTTAAGGTAGGGCAACACCAATAATAATCCTTAAGGAAGGAATAACTCCACAAGATCTCCCAAGATGAGAGGCCACTTTGTGGGCACGACGATTACATAAGATTCTTCTTCAATGATATGAATACTTACAATGACAAATATCTCTTCTTTATATATCCATATTCTTATTCTACTTTGGAGAGCCTACTACTAATATTATATTATATTAAAATATAATATAATATTATAATACAATCAACCTTGGGTTATGTGTGGCCCATGCCAACCCTTATACAATATAATAATATATCCTCAAATATCTATTCCTAGGTACCCTACCATGATACCACTTGTTGCATAACTTTATTATTATTAACATAAACCATTCACCAATATGCAGAAATATCAAATCATTCATCCACAATATATTATCCACAATAACAATCCACAAATGAGAGAGAGATAGATAATACCCTTAAGGTAGGGCAACACCAATAATAATCCTTAAGGAAGGAATAACTCCACAAGATCTCCCAAGATGAGAGGCCACTTCGTGGGCACGACGATTACATAAGATTCTTCTTCAATGATATGAATATCCTTACAATGATAAATATATCTTCTTTATATATCCATAGTCTTATTCTACTTTGGAGAGCCTACTACTAATATTATATTATATTAAAATATAATATAATATTATAATACAATCAACCTTGGGTTATGTGTGGCCCATGCCAACCCTTATACAATATAATAATATATCCCCAAATATCTATTCCTAGGTACCCTACCAAAAGTTTACTTCGAAACAATTCAAATTTGACACGTCCAAGTGCCTTTGTGAAGATGTCAGCAACCTGTTCATCGGTGGGAATGTATTGGAGCTTGATCCTGTGTTTAGGAACTTCATCACGAATGAAATGACAATCTGTGTCAATATGCTTTGTACGTTCATGATGGACTGGATTCTTGACCAAGTTCAAAACACCTGAGTTGTCGCAAAACATGTGAATAGGAAGTTTCTTTGGTAGGCCCATGGTAGCCAAAATGTGACTTAACCATATCGCTTCACACACAGCTCCACGTGCAGCGCGATATTCTGCCTCAGTTGAAGATAAAGCAACCACCTGTTGCTTTTTACTATGCCATGAGACAGGACCAGATCCAAGATGAAATACATATCCTGATGTTGATTTTCTGTCATCTAGGGATCCAGCGTAGTCAGAGTCAGTGTAACTCTGTAAGAAGAATGAGTTATTCTTCTTATACTCTAGACCATAATCTACACTACCCTGAATGTAGTGAAGAACCCTTTTAGCTGCTTTCCAGTGAGAGACCTTTGGTTCCTGCATGAACCGAGAAAGATAGTTTACAGAATAAGTAATGTCTGGTCTAGTATTGGTCGGATAGATGAGGCTTCCAATCATCTGTCTATATAGCGTGCCATCTACCTATGGTGAGTCATCATACCATGATAACTGAAGCCCTGATTCCATCGGTGTTGCTTTGGGCTTACAATCAGTCATACGATATTTTTCTACTAAAGTCTTGGCATACTTTTTCTGAGTCACCCTAAGATGATTCTTCTTCTGTTCTATCTCAAGGCCAAGACAGTAGTGGAGAAGTCCTAGATCTGTCATATCAAATGACTCTTTCAAGTCATCTTTCATGACGTTGATCAATTTCTCTGAATTTCCAGTGATGATCAAATCATCTACATATAATACAAGAATCACTATTTCAGAACCTGTGTTCTTGATATAGAGATTTGCATCAGATGGACTTCTCTTGAATCCATGCTGTAGTAGGTGACTATCCATTTTGATGTACCATGCTCTTGGGGCTTGTTTTAGCCCGTATAATGATTTGACCAACTTGCAAACCTTTTGCTCATGGCCTTCCTCAGAAAATCCTGGAGGTTGAGTCATGTATACCTCTTCTTTTAAGTCACCATTTAGAAAGGCACTTTTTACATCCATCTGATGTAATTTCCATCCGAACTATGCTGCCATAGCACAAAGAACTCGAATGGTGGTCATCCTTGCAGTGGGTGCAAAGGTTTCCTCATAATCAAGGCCTTCCTTTTGAGCATATCCCTTCGCCACAAGATGGGCCTTATGCTTGTCTATGGTGCCATCTGCCTTATATTTGACTTTGTAAACCCATTTGCAGCCTATGGGTTTCTTTCCTTTAGGCAAATCCACCAACTTCCATGTTTTATTCTTCATGAGGGAATTATGTTCAGCATCCATAGTTGCCTTCCACTGAGGCGATCTAAGTGCTTCATCAACTGTAGAAGGTTCATTTTCATCATATGATGACATGTAAACCCTCTCCTCATCAATTTCCATATCATCTCCACTTTCTAAATCTCTATCAACAGAAAGCTCTTGAAAATCTGCACAAAGATCATCAACTGAAGTAGATGCTTCTGCCTTTCTCTGTCGAGACATGCTTCATGTCTGTGGGCGATTGAGAGTGAGATCAGGTGGTGAAGTGAGTTTAGAATCTTTCATAGTACTTGTATACCATTTTGGAGGCTTTTTCTGTTGTGGAGGAGGAAGTGGTTGTTGCTCCTCATCATCTAGGTATATTGATGTAGTGTTAGATGTGAAAGCTTCATCAAACACTACATCTCTACTAATATGTATTTTCTTGGTGAATGGATCTATCAACCGATAGCCTTTTGAGAATTCATCATATCCAAGAAAAACACATTGTAGGGTCTTCTCATCTAACTTCTTTCTTTTCTCCTTAGGTATATGCATAAAAGCCTTACACCCAAATACTCGTAGATGAGATATGGAGGGTTTCCTTCCACTCCATGCTTCCTGAGGAGTCATACCTTCAAGAGCCCATGTGGGAGCCCTATTTAGAAGATATACTATAGTTGTTACAGACTTCAACCCAGTAAATGTGCTCAATATTGGCTCCCTTAAGCATACATCGAACCATTTCCATAATGGAACGATTTCTTCTCTCAACAACTCCATTTGACTGAGGAGAATAGGTTGTTGTTAACTGTATTTTTATCCCATGTTTCTACAAAAATGAGGAAAATTATTTTGATGTGTATTCCCCCCTCGATCTGAATGGAGGGTCTTTATGAAACATCCTGATTCTTTCTCAACAAGTTTCTTGAACTGCTGAAAATAGTCAAATGCTTCAGACTTCAACTGCAAGAAGAAGACCCACATTTTTCGTGAGTGATCGTCTACAAACAATTGAAAATACCTTTTTCCTCCACAACTAGTAGACATAGGACCACACAAATCTGTGTGAACTAACTCCAAAGGTACCTTAGCTCGAAAGGAGCTAGGTTCAAAAGGTACTCTATGTTGCTTTCCTGACAAGCAATCTGAGCACACTGGCAAAGTAGATGAAAGAGTAGGCAATCCTTTCACCATTTGATATTTATTGAGTTCTAGTAAATACCCTAAGCTTAGATGCCAAAATCTCTTATGCCATAGAGAAGTGGCCTCTTTTGTGGTTACTGCCATTGCAGTATGTGTGGAGGTAATTGCATCTAAGACAAACAAACCATGTTTGTAAGAACCTGTTGCTATCTATTTTCCTTTTTGAGTGATAAAGCAACGTTTCTTTTCTTTGTCCACTTTGAAATTGACATTCATGTTATTGTCCAGGATTTGTGGAACTGACAAGAGATTATTTTTCAATCCTGGTACATAAAGAACTTTTTGAATCTTACATTCTCCATCTGGAAGGGAGACAGAAACACTTCCTTCTCCCTGAACTCGATAGGTCTGATCATCAGCAATGGTTACCGGTCTACCTTCTCGAGCCTCAAATGTCTCAAACCAGGACTTATCGCCAGTCATATGTTTACTAGCACCTGAATCTATGTACCAAACAGTATCCTTGTGAGGGGAGTTTGTATGTGTCATGAGCACTTTGTGTGCTCGTTCAGAGTCCGAACTAGAATCTTCAATGACAACAACATGTCCTTGTTGTTGTTTGTTCTTGTTCTTTGGTTTGCCTTTGCCCTTCTTTTGTCCTTGTTCATTGGGCGGTTTGTTCTTAAACCAACATCTTTTGGTTTCATGAGTGTCTTTATCACAAATTTTACAATACTGCTTCTTCTTCTGAGTCTCTTTGCCTTTACCCTTGTCTTTGTTAGAAGAAGATCCTTTCTGTTGATTCCACTTTTTCTTTCCACCTTGCCTGTTTGAGAAAAGTGCATTGTTAGATGCCTCATCTCTTTGGAGTTGATTAGCTTCCTCAGTTTGAAGCATATTTACCAACTCTACAAAAGTCACTGTCCTCCCAGAGACTTGTAGTGAAGTGATCAACATTCTGTAGGAGTCTGGAAGAGCCCTCAAAATGATAGAGGTCAGGACTTTGTCTTCCACTTTTTCTCCTAAGGCTTGCAGTTTTGTTTTTATATCTGCCACTCTGCAGAGGAATAGCTCTACTGTCTCTCCAGATTTCATATGAAGAGTATGAAGTTGTGTTTGAAGGTTAAGAATTGTTGATTGATTCTTTCCTTCAAAAATGGTTGCTAAGGCATCCCATGCCTCCTTACCATTTTTAGCTTCACTTATATGAGGTTGTATGTCATCAGTAATAGCTAGCAAGATCAATAAGGAAAGTCTTTTATCCTTTTTATCATATGTTGTCTGATCTGCTCCTGGTGATGTGGGTCTAGAATCAGTGCCATCCACTATTCCCCACATCTCCTCTACAATTAAAATAGCTTTCATCTTAGTTTTCCAGGCAGAATAATTTGAACCTTTAAGCAGTTGGCTCTCATTGAGATACTTGTTTATCATGGCCATGGTGAAGGTTTCAAATTGATGTGACTAAGATGACTATATCTTGCAGTATACCCTCAAAAAAGTATATGGAAGATTTTAATTTGCTCTTTAAGATATTTAATGGCACCTGCCTTAACACCCTTAACAAGGGATGAAAAGTTTGAGGATTTTTAAGCCAAACAAATAGAGCAAATTAAAGGGGTAGGTTTTGGAAGACTTCTGATTTTGCTCTCTAGGATATTTAATGGCACCTGCCTTAACACCCTTCAAGAAGGATGGAAAGTTTGAGGAAATTAAGCCAAACAAAGAGAGTGAATCAAGGTGTTTTGGATTTTGACCTTTTGATGGGGAGTAAAAATTGACTTGTTTAACTTGTGCAAGGTGTAGCACGATTTTAGTGAAGTTTGGGTTTATGAAATGCTCTTCAATGTTCTTATGATTGTTTAATTGCACACAAAAAACATGATGGTTAGTGCAATAATAAAAAAGAGAGCAACCCAAATTATTATCACTATAGGTGTCGGATGCAACCGAAAATGCACCTAGTGTAGTCAATTTTTAAGAAAAGGTGTCGAGTACAATCGAGAATGCACCTTTCTTACTTTGAAATATCCCCCCTTTCTCTTTACAATTTTGCAAAAAAATAGAATCACAAAATATGACTTCTATCCCCCCTTAATTTTTACAAAATTGAAAAATTCGAGCACTCCTTTCAAGACAAGTCGACACACGACCCGCGTTTGAAAGGCTTCCAGACCAGTCGACACACGACTTTGGTTTATGTCTTCAACACTCAAGCATGAGGATCAAAAAATAGGTTCAAAATATTTCTCAAGTTTACAACAAAAAAATTACAATTTTATGTCTTATATCTCCTTTTGAAGGAGAAAACAAAAGCAATTTTTGTTTTGATTTTGTTGCAAAGAAAATGACCTTTGTTCTTGCTCAATGTTTTGAATCTCTTTGTTTTGCAATAGAAGTTTGAGTTTCTATGTCTTTTTATCTCCAAAAAATGTGTGAAGAAAACTATAGAACTTTGAGGATTTATTGCAAAAAATGTTGAAGAAATCCTTTGTTTTGCAAAATATGTGTTCCTATGTCTTTTTATCCCCAAATTGGAGAAAACACCAAAAATTGGTTTGGAACTTATTGCAAAATAATTTGGTTTAATTTTAAATATCTCTAAGTTCAAAAAGCAAAAAAAATATTTTTAAAGACTAAATTTCTTATAATTAAGCAAAATTGGGAAAAAAAATCAAATTTAAAAGGTTAAAATTTGACTTTTTAAACCAAATTATACTATATTATAAAAAAAATATCAAAAAAAATATTTAAAATGCTTTAAAAAACTTTAGAAAAATTAAAAATTGTAATAAAAAATCATCATATCAATTTTCCTTTGCAAAATGGGGCAGGCAGGGTTCGAACGCGAAACCTCGCGTGTGTGAAGGCGGGCCGAAACCAACAGGGTAGCAAGCGGCTTTGAAAGGAAAGTGAAAATGGCTTTATTTAACCCTCTTCGGCGAATGGTTTTTGAAAAAAAAAAAAATTATTTCCCCAAAACAACAAGCGCGCGGGTCGAACCCTTGACCTCGTGCGGGGTAATGAAGGCAAAGACCATTTGAGCTACGGGCGGGTTTGAAAACCAAACTGCACGATGCAGTATTTATCACGCGGCATCAAGTAAATTTGTTTATTTTAAAAAATCCTGGGACAATTGTCCCACATTGATGCGAAAATGGGAATGAAGGTGTTTAAAACAGCGAACACCTACCTTATGCTTCGATTGCCTTTGGGCAATCGACACGTCGTCCCTTTTGCCAGTTGCCTGCCACATATACCTCGATTGCCACGTCAGATGCAACCCGGATGACCACGTCAGATGCCACCCGGATGGCCACGTCAGATGCCAGCTCCGATTGCCATGTCAGATGCTCCAGCTCCGATTGCCTCGTCAGCTGCACTCGCCACGTCAGACGAGCAGGGGTCTGCCATGTCAGATCGGGGTCCTAGTAGAGTATGCCACGTGTCAAGCACAGATTGGACAAATGGGCAGATCCAGAAGGTGCCAGGTTAGAGATCGCCTCGATCGGAGTGTCGAAGTCGGACATGAATGAGCTCCAAAGCAAGAGGGTGTTCCTGCCCTCGCAGCTCGACCATCAGATCCAAAAGGCGTCAGGTCAAAGATTGCCTCGATCGGAGTGCCGAAGTCGGATGTGAAGGAGCTCCAGAGCAAGAGGGCGCTCCTGCCCTCGCAGCTCGAGCCTTGACGGTCACCTGGAAATCCGGTTAGGGACAATTGTGCCAGCTCAGCTAGATGGAGGCTGGGAACGCGCGTAGCCAGCAGGGCCAGATCCGATGCGGTCAGCGCGTCAACGATTCAGGCAGAGTCGTATGGAGGCAGGGAACTCGTGCAGGCCAGCAAGGCCAGATCAGCCGAATGGGTGGCTGGGGAGTCGCACGGGGCCAATAGGGCCAAATCAACCGGATCGTGCGTAGGAGCGAAATGGGTCCTGTGGGACCTCGAAGCTCGCGCAGAGGTGGATTGGCTGGCTAGGGAGTCATAGGGGATTGCAAAGGAGGAGTCCAGGGATCAGGTGGAACGAGCGATAGCTCGTATTGTCCACCCGATGAGGATACCAATGTAGTTATCAAAACTCTCCAAATAATGCAATCCAAAATAATAATAATCAAAATGATTATAATTTCAACATTAGGGTCCATTAGCATTGTAGCTGATGTTTAAATAAACTACAAAATAGTAAACCAAACCATATTCCCTTCATCCACGCTAACCAACACGTCAGAGGTAGTAGAGAGTTTGGTTTAGGTTTGTTAACCTAGGATATTTAGGAATTAACCTAGTTTACCATTAGATATTTGAAACAGTAAATATCTACATGGTAAGTAGTAAAAAGTAAATGTAATAATCTATGTAGTATAATGCAATATACTACCTATTTTACTCATACATCCTCATTTTAAAGCCCTTCAAATTCTACATCAAGTAGTTTAAGAATCAATAGGAATTGAATAACCCTTCACAAATATATGACTCCTAAAAATAAAACATTTTTCAAGGGAAAAAAAACTGCAAAGTGTAAATGAAATGAAAGATTTTAATTACGTCCACGAGACCCAAATATGGTCTATGGGACCTCAAATATGGAAGTACAATTACTCAAATCATATCATATAATCTTTAATATCTTTGAGAAGGTTGTTCCTTCTCCTGCTTATTTGTGTTAGCAATTCCCCAACTTTTTTTATTTTACTATCTTCAAATAAATCTGCCATAAACTTGTTCCCAAGTGTTTCTTTGTATTTGTCACGGATATCTAAAAAACTCAAGCATTTATAGATGAAGTGTTCCTCTGTCTCTATTTGTGTTAGCAATTCCCCAACTTTTTTTATTTTACTATCTTCAAATAAATCTGCCATAAACTTGTTCCTAGTGTTTCTTTGTATTTGTCACGGATATCTAAAAAACTCAAGCATTTATAGATGAAGTGTTCCTCTGTCTCTACTGCCCCTGTTCTGCATAGATTACATATCCTATATTTATCCCTCCAACTTTCGGCTGAATTTTCATAGGATGTTTACACCGCCCATTATACACCACACTTCAATGTTTGCTTTCGAAGGTTTCTCCGTCGTTGCCCGAAAACAAGGCTGGAGACTAGGCGAGCTAGAGTGAGGTTGTGAGCTTACAGGAAAATCTGTAATTACTTATCCCATTGGACAAACGTGGATTCCGACTCTTGTCATTATAATCCTTATTCGATAAAGACGTGGGTAACTACCAAGTTGAATCTATCTTATCTACTGACGAGCACTCAACCACGAGCACTCAACCGCAATCAATGGCCTATTCCTTATGAATGACGCCACTAAGTTGAATCTATCTTATCTACTGACGAGCACTCAACCGCAATCAATGGCCTATTCCTTATGAATGACGCCACCAATTTTTTCTTTAAAAAAACGCAATCAATGGCCTATTCCTTACGGAGGATGCCACTAATTATTCTTAAAAAAAAAAAGCTATTTATTGAGGAACAGTAAGCTGCCTACCAGACCGTGGATCTCGTGACTGGTGGAGTGCTCTCTTTGGCGTTTAGGTGGGCACTAGTTTGGATAGAGAGATACTCTTATCGTCTCCTTCTGTCTTGATAGCGTCTCGCAAAGCAATCAAAGCCACCAGAAATGGGAATCCTAATCGTGGCGTTGGTATTTGGAATTTGGAATCTACATCGTGTCATGCCTGGCTGGGACAAGAAGTCAATCCCTCCTCGATTGATGAAAGAAAACTACCCTCCAGATCCGTATATTATGGCAAAAATAGCCATATCTGTTCACATTATGTCTGAATTTGTCTCATCTAATCACATGTTTCTTGCGCGCACGCAGTTCCAACATGTGGATTTTGGACAGACTCCGACAAATTTAATCAAAAATAATAATGAAACGTTGCATGTAAAGGCAGGCGTTACCTAATTGCCCACTGAACTTATCAAAGTTACGGTTGGTTCTCTCGAGTCCCATCCCTGCAACTCTGGAGCTGGTACACATGGACAGCCATCTTTTCATGGATTCAAGAACCAATCAATGAGTTGATGAAGTGTGTGAAACAAAAGTTATGAAAGTAGAGAAACGGAATTGAGATTAGTAGCCCTCCTCGTTGAATAAGAAATCTCTGATCTGACAGATGTTGACAAGTACCCACTACCTAGCAGTAAATGGTTTACCGGAAAAGCAGATATCTTTAGGTGCATATCCATGTCAGAAGGATGCCAATAAGTTTTTATCCTATGATATCAGAGAATGATTGTAAATAGCAATAACAACAGGCCCTCAGCACGCGAAGGTCCCAGCAATAAAACGAATGAGTTTGGTCTACTTATTATCATAATTTTCTTTGCATTCTTTCACATTGGGTTCAGGTTCTCCTAATCGTTGGTTTGCAACTAGGAGGATAACCATTGGATCTCTATAGTAGTGGAGTCCTACACTCTACCCAGCTGCATAACTTGTTGAAAACAGCCAGATCCCAGTCCCTTAAGAAACTTATCAGGATCAAGTTCCATGGCCGGTAGGGAGTTGGCTCCACCCATGTGGCTTCCAACGGTGCTTGATATGTCATGAGGTCTAACTTTTCACTGCATTGTTATTTGAATCAATGAATGGTGGCTGAATCCATAAGTAACTGCACTAATGATTAGGAGAGCCCAAGTTTCAGAATGACAAGATAAAGAAGAACTAGGACTCCCTATAGGAAGAAACTAAAGCTTTAGTGGGTAGCGAAAGTAGCATCTTAGGCCACCATCAGACATGACTTGCCCACGTGGACAGGAATTTCTGTTGATTTTGGTTTTGTGTTTAGCAACTGGGTATTCAGCTTTTGCGGAGGATGTGATATCAGGGACACCAGATGGATCTGAAGAATGGGGTTATGTTGAAGTCAGGCCGAGTAAATATTTCTTGCCATTTCTGTCTGATGATATCTGTCCATGTTCAAAGAGAGTCCTACTTTTAATCAAATAACTTAAGACGATTAACATTTATGGTAAATCACTAACGATTTCTCTCAAACTGCTCTGTTTAAAATATTGTCCAGAGGCCCATATGTTTTGGTGGCTTTACCACAGTCCGGGAGCTTCAAATAATTCATGGCCTCTTATTCTGTGGTTGCAAGGTGGACCGGTAAGGCCTTATAAGACGGTTCCCATTGACTAGGAAGTAGTGTTCTAATAATTTACTTCTTTGCTAGATTCGTGGAATTTTTAGAATAACCGTTCCTATTTTGCGGGTTGCGGTTTGTATATTGCTTCAGGAATCATCAAAATGAAATATTAAATACTTTACAGGGGTCCTCTAGTGTTGGAATTGGAAATTTTCAAGAGATTGGCCCATTGAACACTCAATTGAAGCCTCGGGCGTCAACTTGGTTGCAAAAGGCAGATCTTTTGTTTGTGGTAATTCTATCTATCTCAGATTAGTGGGACCATATTTTGGGATCAGAACTAGTCACAACAATGTTACCATGCATCTATAGAGTTTAATGTTATACAAAAAATGGATGTAGCACAATATATTTTGACTGCTACATAAATTGAAAACTAATTCCAATACTGTAATACAATTTTGCATGCAATATAAATGGTAATGGAGCACAGGACAGCCCTGTTGGTACAGGTATCAGAAGCTCATCTTTTCAATTTGAATTATAACTCCTCTGTCTACGTTCCAGTATCAAAACAAGGTCAAAGACCAATTTAATGACAGTAATACAAGTATTTATGATCTTATTACTTTCATCTTTTCTGCAGGTTTTAGCTATGCAGAAAATAAGACATTGGTGGCTACAACAGATGCAGAAGCAGTAGAAGACTTGTTAACATTTCTGAAGGTGTTTCTGAAAACAAACAGAACACTGCGAAATAGCCCTCTTTTCATTGTTGCAGAATCATATGGAGGAAAGCATGCAAGCATGCTGGGTGTTGCCCTGAGCAAAGTCATTGCTGCTGAACAGCTTGAGGTTAATCTTGGAGGTAAACTCATATCCACTGTAAGAAACAAGTAGAGAAAGAAAAACAAAGAACAATGCTCAACTGCCCATCCATTACTTATCAACAGCAATAACAATATAAAAAATTACAATGCTTTTTTTCAATTATTTACAACTGACTATATTTGGAATGATATATTCATTTCAATGTTCAGATGCCACATCTTTTGTGCATTTTCCAGTCAGAAATTACACACATGATCAAAGTTGCTTGAGAAAGGAAAATCTCTTTTCCTGTAGCTAAAGGGCTTACCAAAATCCACCAATGCAGGACTTCTCTTTTAATTGTAACATAAAATCAAAAGGTGTCTTCCCAATTTTTAATTGTGATCAATCATCAAGGTGCCCCAAGTTTGTAAAACAAAAAGGAGACTGCCTTATTACATGCTATTGAACTTATAAGCTACAGGTTTAAAAGTTTCAAAATGCAAATCTAACCTTAGATGTCTATCCATTAGCTTTTCTTTAAAAAACAAAATTGGAGATGTGCATAAAATTGTTTGCGAAAAATTATACATTGCTATTGTGGCTAAGAGGCACAAATTCTAAACTCCAACCTAATTTATGGTAATAGCCAGCGTTGATGTATATGAACAGTCTCAACTTGAACTTATCTCTCTTTTTTCTTGCATACAGGAATTGTTTTAGGTGATAGCTGGATTTCACCTTTAGATTATGTGGTATGTTATTGGTTCTGATTCTTGCACCTCTTAAATAGTACAATTGACTTCTCATGAAAGAGGATACTAGTCTAACTAAGTCTTTAAATTTAACAGCTTTCATGGGGACCTCTACTTAAAGATGTTTCACGACTGGATAATGCTGATGAGGTCAATAGGTACAAAAGAATACTGTTTTCTATCTGTAATTGTTTCCTCAAGTGCAACTAGACGAAGAATTTTTATCTGGACATAGTCCATTTTCATTTAATTGACTTGAAAAAGTGCCATCATACTATCTCACTTGTTTTGCCTCATTTTGCTACTTTAATATACAGTCCTAATTTCTTATATTACATTTGATATTACAATGATGTCTTCCTGGTGTCCAGTGTTGCTTTAAAAATCCAGGAACAGGTGACACAGGGAGAGTACCTGAAAGCAAGAGACTCATGGGGCACATTGGAGAAAATAATTGACTCTGCTAGTAATGGTGTGGTATGTATGCACCCAAAACCCAAAGAATGGAAAGCGCTTTAATCATGTAGGAATGCATTTCAAGTAATGGATAATGTCGTAGTACTAAAATAACCAATTCGATATGCAAAGAAAGCAAATGATTTCTCTGAGCTCAAATAAACACCTTTTTTACTTTTTTGCTTTAAAAAAGTTCCTAGTGGGATTGGCATTAAAGTTCAACCTCCAGATTGAGTTAACGAGGAAATGCTGCTTATTATCGCTGCTCAATCCTATACAAATTTGAACCAAGAAAAGTCTCAGTTAATTTTAAACATAGATACATGTCTGCATTGAAAATAATGATAGGTGTTCACACCCAAATTGTTGGCTGCAATATTCACAACATTCATTTGTTTGATGATGAAACTGAACTCATCTTTCCCATGTTGGATTTGAAAATATGCATCACAATTACTTTAGCAAATTACTTAAAGCACATCATGCTATGGGACTTGATTATGCCAATTTATTGTTCCTTCATCATATGTACATGAGTTTGTTTGGCTATTCCTCATAAGTGCCTGCAGAGAGAGAGAGAGAGAGAGAGAGAGAGAGAGAGATTACGTTGATGAAGTATATATTATAATTTGTAATCCTAAACCCTTCTGCATTTTTGACAGGATTTCTACAATTTTCTCCTCGATTCAGGCGCTGATCCCGTTTCATCAGCAGCTGTCACTCTAGAAAGTATAAACAGTGGGACTCCTGGACATTACTTGCGATACCTGAACTCCAAAATGAATTCAGAAAAGGATGAATCAAATTTTGACTTGGATGAATTTATGAATGAAGTAATCCGCAACAAACTGAAGATCATCCCACCGAGCTTAAAGTAAAATTCCTAATCCGACAGTATCCATTGCATGCATGTAATGTTTTTCCTGGAAATGAATACAAGCATATAAATTTAACCACCAGTTATCAAGAAAGTACCCAGGTGTCAATAGAAAGTTTTTCCTGGAAATGAATAAAAGCTTAAAAAGAAATCTGCTTTCCAAACTACTCTGAACAAAGTTTTCAAATCCTATGCTATTATCGCGGCCAAGAGAGAAAAAGTGTCGCGATATCGCGACATGTTGCATTTTCGTGCCCAAAGGAGAAAAGTGTCCCGATATTGCGACATGTTGAATTTTCGCGGCCAAAGGAGAAAAATGTCGCGATATCGTGACATTTTGCTTTTTCGCGGCCAAAGGGGCTATTATCGCGGCCAAGAGAGAAAAAGTGTCGCGATATCGCGACATGTTGCATTTTCGTGCCCAAAGGAGAAAAGTGTCCCGATAACGCGACATGTTGAATTTTCGCGGCCAAAGGAGAAAAATGTCGCGATATCGCGACATGTTGCATTTTCGCGGCCAAAGGGGAAAGGTGTCGCGATATCGCGACATGTTGCATTTTCGCGGCCTAAGGAGAAGAATAGTGTCGCGATTTCATGACAAGTTGCATCAACTGTCCATGCCGACCCCCCTGCTAGCTAGATAATGGTTCAGGATATTTGGCTCCACTGCAAATCTTCTTCTACTATTGTAAGCTTGTGTTATCTCTGACTTCAGCTGGGAAGAGTCTCTTCCCATATTGTAATTGTTCTTTGTTTTAATACAAGTTTTTTCAAAATTTTCAAAATTTTCAAAAAAATCCTATGCTATTTATTTTAAAATTGCTTTTAACATTTGGTTTTATTTTAAGAGTAAAAATCTATTTCCTTGGACAAGGATATACCTGAGAGTTACCTTTGACTTCAGCACAGTTGCACAATTCATAGTTATTGTGATACAACATATTGTTTTAGAAGTAACACTTACCTGTTTAACTGTTAATATGTTGATCATGATTTTTAGATAAACATCAAATATGTAGGGGATAGACAGCTGCCATATGTTAATGTCTAATGGTTATACTCCTTACTACCATTCTTGTTCCCTGGATGTACACTCCCATGTTTTTGGCATCTACTGTGAGTTTAACATTTTGATTGTATTAAATGTTAGAGATTTGCTTAGAATATTCAACTCTTAAACAATTTAAATGCAATGTTGTTCTTAGTTCAAATTTTGAGCATCCTTGATTTCTTCAAAAGAAAAGATACAGCTGCTCCCAATTTTTTTTGCACACCAAACTGAGATCAGAGTGTTAACTGTGTGCAAGGGTCGTTGCTAAACTTAAAATCAACCAAGACAGCCAGATGAAATATACTGTAACATAGGACTCAAACAAGGATATCCTTTATCCTCCACACAGTAGCATTTACATAGATAGACTTCAAAATCTACATGAAGAGGAAGGCTGCATTGACAACACTACTCTGACTAGATGGGCCATCATATTAATTCTATAAACTCGTGATATTATCCTACTTGTAAAATATCAAACTGATCTAGAAAAACAGCTGAAATCCCTCCAAACATTTTGTAATTATATCCGTGAAATCTTTAAATAAATAACTTATCCTACAATTCTCTTCTATAATCACCTCATTGAACAAGTTCAATTATATAGGTATTTAGGTATTGAATGTAACCACAAAATGAAGTGAAACTAGCATTAGAAAAAGAATATATTGAAGTTGAAAGATCATTTATGTTTTAAAAAATAAATGCTTAAGTGCCAACCTTTGAATCAGAAAAAGAAAATGGTCCCATTCTATAGCCTATCAACAGCTGCCATCCTCTATAGACATAAGGTTTGGAGTGGGGACATAGTTAACTGATGGGCAAATTCGGAAGACCAAAAAAGTTTCGTAGGTTCAGTTCAGTTCAAAAAAGTTCAGATAATTAATATATATAAAATATATATACACCCATACAAAATAATCATAAGAAAATATAAATACATGCAAATAAAACATAGAAAATTTCAGATTTTTTCATATTTTCTATATTCGAGTATATTTTATACTCTATAAATATAAAAGTAAAATTCTATAAGCCATATTTTATGTTTTTTAAATATTTTGAATATATAAAAAGTTTGCAAATTAAAATAAATAAATAAATCAAATGGTATGAACAGAACCAGATATGTTCCTCGACTTTCACTAGATCCAAGTTTGAATCTTGCCATAAGATACATGCATAATTGTCAAGCTGTTGTAATATCACTATGTGGTCATGATCTAATATGGGTGGGGCCCGTTTCAATCCCATATAACCAATTTAAAAATAAAAAATGACAAAACCAAACTTTCAATCAAGTTCGAAAAGTCCAAACCTGGTCCAGGTTTGGACAAGTCTGGTTACTATGGGTGGAAGTCTATCTGATTCTCGAGACTCATGGAATAAAACTGAGCAAATATAAAAACAATTGATCACAAATCGCTTTAATATTAAGAATCAAACACCTTATCCTATTCTTTTGGAGATAGATTCAATACCGATTGAAAGCAAATCTTTAAAACACAACTTACTATAAAATTGAAAGCAAATCTTTAAAACGCAACTTACTATAAAAGCACAAACCATCCTCAGACAAGACAAGCTTCCTATCTAGCCCAAAAATCATGTTTATCTCACTCACCTTTTAAAAACATCTGGCAAAAATCCATCAAGCTGAGCTCAAGTGGTTGAAAAGGATCATTTTGAATGAAGAGTCTAACATCATAAGCTAAAGTTTCAATCCCATTATTGAACATTAATATTTGCCATCAGTTTGGAGCGCCTGGTGGGAAGCAAGGAGTTGCACACTATAAGCCAAAGTTCCATCCCATGGGCAATCCTTAACATTTTGGGAAACAAGAAGTTTCACATTGTAATCCAAGGTTTCAACCCATGGTTGAACCTTAACATTTGTCCATCGAATTGAGCTTGAGTGGTTGAGATGGATTGTCTTCCATGAAGAAGGTTTAGTTCTGTGAGAAGCAGAACATCAATTCAATTATTGGATGAAGTATAAATAATACAATAGTGCCAGGATTAGTCCGGAGGTTGTGGAACCACCCGAGACCAATATAGGCGCAGTTGTAACAAATAACAACTAGCCTAAATTAATCAATTCTAACAATATAAGATCGTTAGGATCAAATAATTTAAGGAAAGAAATATTGAAATATATTCTAACATCCCCCCATATTACAATATTTGAGGAAACATATAACTACTAGCAATACTAGCATCCCCCCATTATTTTGAAATACATAGAGAGCTGCGAAACAATTCAAATTTGACACGTGCAAGTGCCTTAGTGAATATGTCTGCAACTTGAGCATCGGTGGAGATGTACTGAAGCTGGATTCGGTGCCTTGGTACTTCGTCTCGAATGAAGTGGCATTGTGTATCAATGTGCTTGGTTTTCTCATGATGCACTGGATTCTTAACAAGGTTCAAAACACCCATGTTGTCGCAGAACAAGTGTATTGGAGATTTTGATGGAAGACCCATACTTGTCAAGATGCGACGCAACCATATCACTTCGCACACAGCTTCACGTGCGGCACGATATTCTGCCTCTGTTGATGAGATAGCAACCACCTGTTGCTTCTTGTTGTGCCAAGAGACAGGACCAGATCCAAGATGAAACAAATATCCTGAAGTTGATTTACGATCATCATATGATCCGGCATAGTCGGAGTCCGTGTATCCTTGTAAGAAGAATTTGTTGTTCCTCTTGTATTCTAGGCCATATTCCATTGTGCCACGGACATAGTGAAGAACTCGCTTTGCTGCTTTCCAGTGTGTTGTCTTAGGTTCCTGCATGAACCTCGAAAGATAGTTGACAGCAAATACGATATTTGGCCTAGTGTTGGTCAGATATATGAGACTCCCAATCAGTTGACGATAGAGAGTAGCATCTACCTGAGGTGATTTGTCATATCGCGATAACTGAAGTCCTGTTTCCATTGGTGTTGCCATCGGCTTGCGGTCAGTCATGCGATATTTTTCTAGTAGTGTCTTGGCATATTTTTTTTGGGACACTTTGATGTAGTGCTCCTTCTGGTTCACTTCCAGACCAAGACAAGTAATGGAGAAGTCCGAGATCTGTCATTTCAAAATATTTGCTCAAATCCTGTTTGACAAGTAGAGATCATTGTTTCTGAACTCCCTATTATGAGCAGATCATCAACATAGAGTACAAGCAACACTATTTCAGAGCCTTGCTTCTTGAAATAGAGGTTTGCATCCGACGGACATCTCTTGAATCCATGCTGCAGTAGGTGATTATCCATTTTTATATACCAAGCCCGAGGGGCCTGTTTCAAACCATATAAGGATTTTACCAATTTGCAAACTTTCTGCTGTTGGCCTTCCACTTCAAATCCTTCTGGTTGAGTCATATAAACTTCCTCTTGGAGATCACCATTTAGAAAGGCACTTTTGACATCCATTTGGTGCACTTTCCACCCATACTGTGCTGCCATAGCACAAAGAACTCGAATGGTTGTCATCCGAGCAGTAGGTGCAAAAGTTTCCTCGTAGTCAATACCTTCTCTTTGAGCATAGCCCTTTGCAACAAGTCGGGCCTTATGCTTATCTATTGTCCCATCTGCCTTGTACTTGATTTTGTACACCCATTTGCAGCCTATGGGCTTCTTTTCGTATGGCAGATCGACAAGCTTCCAAGTTTTGTTTTTCATTAGAGACTTATACTCTGCATCCATAGCGGCCTTCCACTGAGGCTCACCAAGGGCATCTTGCACTGACGCAGGTTCAAGTTCATCTATTGAAGACATAAACACCCTGTCATCATCAATATCCATATCTTCTGTATCTCTCTCTGGATCTACAGAAAGTTCCTCAAAAGATTGACAAAGATCATCAACCCCAGTAATCTCTGCTGCAGCTTTCTCCTGTCGAGCCATGCTGCGAGTACGAGGCCTATCCAATGTCAAATCCGGTGGAGTGGATAGCTTAGAGTCTCTAATTGTACTTGTATACCACTTTGGATTCTTCTTCTGTGGTGATGAAGAAGATGAAGAAGGACCTCCAACCTTGGATGAAGGAGACTTCTCAACCTTAGTTTCCACAAGGTCTAGGTATACATCTGATGTTTTTTTTGATGTGAAAGCCTCATCAAAAACTACATCTCTACTGATGTGAATCTTCCTGGTTAAGGGATCAATCAATCGATAACCCTTAGAGTGCTCATCATACCCAAGAAGAATACACTTCAATGTTTTCTCATCTAGCTTTTTCCTCTTTTCTTTCGGTATGTGCATGAATGCTTTACAACCAAAAATGCGTAGATGAGAGATGGAGGGTTTCCTGCCACTCCATGCTTCCTGTGGAGTCATTCCTTGTAGGGCCTTAGTGGGTGCCCTATTCAACAGATATACTGTTGTGGTGACAACTTCTGCCCAATATTGTTGCCCAATTCTAGCTCCTGTGAGCATGCAACGAACCATTTCCATGATGGAACGGTTCCTCCTTTCAGCAACTCCATTTTGCTGAGGAGTATAGGCAGTAGTCAACTGTCGTGTGATCCCATTTTCAGTCAAGAATGCAGAAAATTCTTTAGAGGTGAACTCCCCCCCTCGATCTGAGCGGAGGGTCTTTATAGAAGTCCCTGACTCCTTTTCAACAGATTTCTTGAATTGCTGAAAGAAGCCAAATGCTTCAGATTTCAGTTGAAGAAAGAATACCCACATATTTCGTGAGTAATCATCCATGAATAACTAAAAATACCTCTTACCCCCACAACTGTTGGGAGTTAAAGGACCGCACAGATCGGTGTGAACCAACTCTAGAGGTTTCTGTGCTCGTGTAGAGCTCCTTTCAAATGGTACTCTATGTTGCTTTCCTGCCAAGCAGTCAGAGCAAACTGGCAATGTGGTAGAAAGGGAAGGAAGACCCTTTACCATTTCATACTTACTTAACTCAAGTAAGTAACCAGAACTCATATGTCCATATCTCTTGTGCCATAGGGAAGTTGCTTGCTTTGTAGAGACAATCATGGCTACATCTGGAGAAGAGATAGTATCTAGGGAAAATAAGCCATGCTTATATGAAGCGGTTGCAATGTTCTTACCCCTCCTGGTAATAGAACAACACTTCTTGCCCCCCTCAACACTAAAGTTTACAACCATATCTTTGTCCAGAATTTGTGTTACTGACAACAAGTTGTTCGCCAATCCTGGAACATAGAGAACCTTCTCAATCTGGCACTTGCCATCAGGAAGAGTAACAAAAACTGTACCTTCTCCCTGGACCTTGTAGGTTTTATCATCGAAAATAGTGACAGGTTTGCCCTCTTTGGCCTCAAAAGACTCAAACCATGATTTGTCGCCAGTCATGTGCTTACTGGCTCCAGAATCGACATACCAAATAGGATCCGTCTGCTTGGATACTGTGGTAGTCATGAGCACTTTGTGTGCTCTCTCAGAATCCATGTCAGATTCCTCAACAACAACATTCACTTTCTGTTGCTTGTTCTTTTGTGGTTTGTTCTGGCCTTTCTGTTTTGATTGTTTATTCTTATGCCAACATCTGTTTGTATCATGACCTTCTTTGTCACAGATCTTGCAATATCTCTTATTCTGTTGAGGGTGTTGAGTTTGTTTCCCTTTTGAATCCTTTTGAGAACTCCCTCCCTTCTGAAAATTACCCTTCTTCTTGTTCTGCCCCTTCCTGTTGGTGTATAGGGCAGTGTTAGAAGAATCATCTCGTTGTAGTTGGCGTGCCTCCTCGTCTTGAAGCAAATTTACCAACTCAACAAAGGTAACTTGTCTCTGTGATACATGAAGTGAGGTGATCAACACTCTAAAATAATCCGGTAATGCTCTCAATACCACTGAGGTAAGGAGCTTATCATCAACTGGTGCTGCCAAGGAATTCAGCTTTCCTTTCAACTCAGACACTCTGCAGAGAAAGAGTTCAACTGTTTCTCCCTGTTTCATGCTTAGATTGTGTAATTGAGATTGAAGAAATAGAATGGTGGAATCATTCTTTCCTTCATAAATAGTTTTAAGGGCATTCCATGCCTCTTTACTATTTTGACAATCAACAATATGGGGTTGAACTTCATCAGAGACAACAAGCAAAATGAGCACTTTTGCCTTGCTATCTATCTTATCAAAGTCTTTCTGAGCAGTAGTGAGAGTAGTGGCTCCAGCTGCAGATGAAGGTCTTATTGTTGCTCCGAAAACAACATCCCAAAGATCATCCATCTCTAGGATTGCCTTCATTTTGTTTTTCCATGGTGTATAGTTTGGACCTTTCAACAACTGATGTGCATCAGTCATTAATTTGGCAGACATTGTGAAGGTTCCTTATAACACCAAATGGTCACCCTTTCGATATACCTTAATGCCAGGCCGTTATACCGTACAAAATACCCGCCCTTACGTGAGGGAGACTATAGGTATTTTGAAAAACCAAAAAAATTACCCGCCCTTACGTGAGGGAGACTGTAGGTAATTTTAATGATTATACGATACGTGGTACTTAGGCGGTATTGAAAGGGAATCACCTCGTTGATGGCACCGACCTTAGAAAGCCTTCAATCCGCATGCGTGGGGCGTAACTTCCCCTAAACACTTTGGATATCCGAACTTTCATCTGGATTTAAGCCTAAACACGAGAGTGATTGGGGTAGTGGATGGAGTAAAAAAAATAGCAAAATGGCAAACTTATCTCTCCCCGACGATTGATAGAGAACAAGCTCAGACGTCGTTTTGGCAGCTATATTAGGCGGCGGATACAATAGCGCAAGCACGACAGCTTTACCTGTAAGTGCTGGCCAGAGGTATCACAAATACCGAACGCTGCAGTGCAATAAATTGCACGGATGGGTTTTAATTATTCCGGGGACTTAGGGAGTGAATTGGATTTTAACTTTTAATGATGTAGTGCAAAGCAAGAAAAAAATGCACCATACAACATAAAAGTGCCCACAGAAATAAACCACTAGGTGTCGGGCGCTGCCGAAAATGCACCTTTACAATAATGCCAAATTTTGCTTTGTTTTCTCAAAAAATTACTCTCTATCCCCCCTTGAGTTTTCGAAAAAAAAATACTCCCCCCTTTTAAAACTTCTTCTTATAAAGCATTTTAAAACATTTTCATATCTAAAGTTAAAAAAAAAAAATTAATTATCCCATATAGTAAAAAAATTATCTTATTAAAAAATAACTTTAAACTATAAAAGAAATAATTTAAAAATTTTAATTTTTAACTTTAGAAAAAAAATATTAAAAAAAAAACTTAAAAAAAAAATGTTTTACCTTTCCTTTGGGGGGGGTCGGCGGGATTCGAACCCGTGACCTCAGGCTCCCGGAGCCTTTACCACTCGGCTCACCGCCAGGTGGCCAGTGGGCTGATCTGGAATAGATCAGGCTCCGACTCTATTTCAAGAGCCTCCACGAGCCTAGTAACCCTCGTGGCGGCGCACCCTCCTCGGCCACCACTCTGGCGAAGCTCGGGCAGCGATGCACGAGCGGCAGGAGGGTGGCGCGAAGGCGGCGACGGGGTGGCGTGTGGGCGGCGACGGGGTGGCAGGCTTACAAACAGCCAAATATTCCACCAAATTTGCTTCCAAGGGATCCTTTCGGATCGTTATTTCATCAGGCAGCTTTCCAACCTTTTATTCACCTTAAAAACTCAACGATTAAGCAGAAAAATACTGCAACGCGATCAGCCAGTGACGCTCTGCGGGAAGAAAAAATAGATCTGGAAGGAGATTTAAGGGACAAAATTGATTTTTAATCCAGCCAATCTGCTCCGATTGGCTTCCTCATTCCAAAAAAACCCATAGAAATGAAATGCAGTGAACACAGTGATAAGGAAAAAAAACAAACTGTGTCGCAGTTTTGATGTCGATGACGCGATGAGTTGCAGGTGACAGGCGTTGTTTGATGATCTCAATATCGAGGCATATAAGCTCTTATCCCACATCATGGATTTGAATTGGTTGTCGATTGACCTTAGCTTATTCGTCGATCAATTCTTCCGATCCAAAAACCAAATTTTGAGACCACCAAGCTCGATTAAAAAAAAAATCCAATCAAGCTCGATTAAAAATTTCTCCAATCTCCAAGATTAAAAAAAAATCTCTCCGCTCATAAGAGCTCCGCTACTACACGATCACTTCGAGAGAAATGAGAGTGGCGGAGGTCATGGCTCTGATACCATGTGAGAAGCGGAACATCAATTCAATTATTGGATGAAGTATAAATAATACAATAGTGCCAGGATTAGTCCGGAGGTTGTGGAACCACCCGAGACCAATATAGGCGCAGTTGTAACAAATAACAACTAGCCTAAATTAATCAATTCTAACAATATAAGATCGTTAGGATCAAATAATTTAAGGAAAGAAATATTGAAATATATTCTAACAAGTTCAAGTCTCGACGGGCATAGAGGCCCATGTGTATGAGTGGAAGGCGCTTGAACCGCAAGTGAGTTGTTGTGGCCTCACTATAAACTAATATCCATAGTAGCTCATTTTAATATTTAAAAAAAAAATTGTTGGCAAACAGTCTAACATTTGGTTTTGCTATTACAGTTTGGAAGGAAGAATCAATACCTAAAAAGTGGGATAGACTAGAACTACAAACTTATATCAAAGTCATGATTAAATTTTGGAATGATGACATGATCATAAAAAAAGCTCTACTGCTACAAGAACATTATCAACCCTCTATATAAATCATCCCTCTACTACAAATGTATGTTAACCTAAAAAGAGAATTGCCGTTGCTAACTTAAGAACCAACTCAGATGATTTCCATAACAAAACTGGTAGACCTCTTGGGAACAAAGGACATTTAAATAAGAATGAAATAGAAGATTAAAAACACTTTATTCTATCTTTCCATCCTATAATGATATCTGAGAATGAAAATAATTTTTGCACTCGTAATTCTATGCATGAAATCCTCACTCAAACCAGCCAAACTAGACTCGAAAAATTTATCATAGAGCTCAGGACTTCTAAATGACAAACATAAACATACCTAAAGGGGTTATACATGCCAATTTGGCATAAATGGACTTTAAAAGGGGTTCTACATGCCAATTTGGCATAAATGGACTTTAAAAGTTATCATCATTACCATTTTATAGACTCTACACTTTACAAGAAAGAAGTAAAGAAATTATAGTAATGTTCTCTAGTGATCAAAGGAGATCAATGGGAGCTAAAAAGAGTTCCAAAGTCATAAACTACAAATTGCAAAAATCTAATGGGAGTGAAATGTGACACCTCTTTTAACATCCTCTCATGCAACATATAACATCCTGTAGTATAGGACAAGCAAATAGATAAATGATCCATAGTTTTACATAGAAATCATATTTAAAACTCTCCCTTTCACAGTTCTTTTTGGACTCATTTTAAGGAAATCTGCTTTATGCCTCTTCCTTACAATGAGACTGCCACTGTCATTAAAAACAATGAACTGTCCCCAGCTAAGACAAAACATCAGCAATGAATGAAATGAAGTGGAGATTGTTATAGAAAGGATAGCATAGAGATTATAAAGAATTAAATTTTATGTTTAATCTTATAAAGTTTAATCTTATAATAAGAGAACTCAGGGTATAAAGGCTAAAAGGCCAATGAAGTTTACCATGTAAAGTTATTTATGTTATATTTAAAAGGACATGAGAAAAGTATATAAAAATAAACCTTTTTCTTAGAGTAGGAAATAGTTTATGGCAAATACCTTGTGCACCTTGTCTATCAAAGTCCTGAGAGTTGTAACTTGGCTTCTGAAGAAGTTTCCTTTTGCCCTATCTATCGTCTGTAAATGCTTCTTGGATTATAATGCAGTACCATTTGTGTTTCATTAGGTGTTGTCTTTCTTTGGTGTTTCAAAGTCCAGATATTTTTATAAAATTTTATATTCAAATCTTAACAAAAATGAGGAAAAAAATAGCGTAAATTATAGATTTGCTTTTCGGATGTCTGATTAACAGTTTGACTGTCCAATTTCTGTTATAGTAGCAAGTTTTAGTCTACAATAATGACAGTAGTATCAAGACTGTCCTAACCTTGTTTGCAGACACTACCATGTGTACAAGGTGTCAATCTAAATTAATAATATTTGAAAGATTTAATCAGAGTTTTTCAATGGAAACACAAATCAAAATTTAGGATTTCCAACACATGAATTCTGTCAATGGTATAAGCAAATGCTGCAATAGGTTTACACACCAGAAGAAATGAAGAACCATAAGGACCAAGCCAATGCCCCAATTTACAGTTTAGGTGCTCCCAAATCTTAGAATGCTTTGTTAGAGTTAAATAATTTTTAAGACTAGAAATGGTCAAAAGAACTCTTCAAAATCATCTTGTGCTACTAGAGAGCATACTCATAATGATGTTGAGGTTTATGATCAAACTAAGGATGTTTAGATTAATAATTTTCTCTCAAAGAATTTCACAGTAAAGAGAGAATACAAAAAAATCAACACATTACTGCAGTGGTAAGGGCTTTGGCCTCTCTTTGAGAGGTCCAAGGTTCAAGCCCCACTCAATATGAGGGGACTAGAACCCCTCATAAAACCCTATGTAAACTCATTGAAAAAAACAAGTTAAAAAAATATGAAAAACTATTAAGACCCATGTTAATATTATTAATAATTGTGTAATCATGTGGTACTTTGGGCACCTAGGCTTATGGGCCCATATGATGTAACCATTATTTGTTATAAAAAGACATTATTTAAAGATATAACGGTTATTATTTAGGAGTTACTAGCTCAGTTCCCCATTTGCACGTGGAGAGGAACCCTTGAGCGTTAGGGTTAGGGTAGCCAAGTCTACAAAAGTGCCAAGGGGGCAAGAGAAAAGTCGTCATATTTTGTTGTATCGAAGCTCTGCTTCTAAGGAGAGGTTGCCTCCTCGAAGAGGCTTGCGATTATGTAATGTGTTCTTGGTTTCTGCAATATAATCTGCTATATTACTACTTTGTATTGCAATATTGTTAATTGCAAGCTTATTTTTTGTTATTATTGCAATATTGTGTGGATGTGCTTTCATTTTACTGCAAGGTTCCTAACAAGTGGTAACAGAGCACTTTCCAGGGCCACATCCTACTGCAGTGCAAACAATTCTTGTCTTGCTATTTTGACCTGTTAAGTATAATTTTTCCTATTTTTTATTATTTTCTTGCTTATTACCCTATTAAGAAAAATTGAGCTATTTTTTTTTGTTTTAGTTTATTAGGTTAGAAACCCTGTGTCGGGGGTTTTAAAATATCACGAAGGAGTTGTCGTTATTGGCTAAGCTAGATTTCCCATAAAGCATCTAGTGAAGTGAGGGATGATCAGACTCCAACACCCAGGCCTCAAACAAAATCCATATTTGGACTTGAGCTCCCACGTACTTTTAGGTATATAGGGAGACCCCCCCTAGGTTTAGGAAAGACCTTTAGCCATAAGAAGCTTTTCAACTATGTATCTATCCGTAGTGCACCAAGCAAAACACTTGGGAAGATTACCCTCCTGTATTGTCAGAGAGGCGGGTAGTGTGCTCAAGGGTATGTGTAGAAATCTCCTTGAGTAGGGGCCTTAAATATTTGTATGAACATTATCGTTCGTCATTGTGGTATAATAGTGCACACACATTGGCCTAGAATTACCCTATTTCAGTAATATGTCAAAACCTAATTCTGATTGTCAAACCTCCAAAACCCTAACCACGGATTTGAGCATACTGATGAGACTAGACCTATCACAAAATTGACCATACTGTTAAAATTCTTGGCTAACGAAGATAAATATTGGGGTTAGTAACAGTTGGGAACAGTGTTAGACAAGGCAATTGTCAAAAACAGTCAGAATAGTGTTTGTCATGGCAGTTATCGGTAACAGCCGAAAACAATGTTAGATAAGGCAGTTGTTAGTAACAATCAAAACAAATTCTGTCAGGATAGTTGTCAATAATAATGTTAGACGAGGCAGTGTTAGTGATAGACAAGACAAAGTTTGACAAGGTAGTTGTTGATAATAACCAAACAGTAATAGATATGGCAATTGTCGGGGAGTAGAGAAGAAAGCCATTTTTCTAGGTGAAGAAAAGCTTTAGGAGAAAAACGGGCAACACGTCTAAAATAAAAAAAATAAGTCCGAGGTGCCAAAAAACGTCATTTGGAGACCTAGTCCATTGCGATCATCTTTTCAAACTAATCGTTTTGATATATAGCAACCAAACACTTTTTTTGGACCATTACAAGCTAAAGGGCATTCTAGGTTGTCTTATCTCAGAAGAACAAGTTGGCTTTGTTTGTGGTAAACAAATTCTAGATGGTATAATTATTGCACAAGAGGCCATACATTCTCTTCATTCCATGAAAAAAATAGGTATGCTTTTAAAATTAGATATGAACAAAGCATATGATAGGGTTTTCTGGAATTTTCTACATGCTATTCAAAAATAAATTGGCTTTGTTTACAGGTGATGTGAGTGGATTAAATGTTGTTATAGCACTGCAAATTTTTCTATTTTGATCAATGGTTTTCCTGTTGGTTACTTCAAGTCATCTTGTGGACTTCGTCAAGGTGATCCACTTTCTCATTATCTATTCATTATTCTTGCAGAAGCATTAGGGAGAGCCTTTTCAAAGGCAAAAATGGAAGGAAAAATCAAAGACATTCAAGTTGCAAAAAATAGTCCCTCTAAATCTCATCTAAAATTTGTTGATGATACTTTTCTTTTGGGTCATCCCTCGATCAATGAGGCCATGGAGTTTAAATCAATATTATTATGCTATGAGAAGGCTAATAGACAATTGGTAAATACTGTAAAATCTAGGATTTTTTTCATTAATACTGCCCTAGATTTACAATAAATTATTGTAAATAATTTAAGGTTTAAAATAGAAAAATTTCCATCGACCTACTTGGGTATTACTTTGTTTGAAAAAGGAAATAAAAAAGGAGCTTTGGATCCTTTTTTGGATAGAATGAAAACTTGCTTGACAGGTTGGAAAGGTATGTTCTTAACCATGGCAAGAAGGCTACAACTCATAAGGACTACTTTGTAATCCATCCCTATTTATGTGATGTCACTTTTAAGATTGCCAATAGGTATAGCACCAAAAATTGATAAAATTCAAAGAGACTTTCTATAGAAAGGTTGTGAGGAAAAATTTAGGTTTCCTCTTTGTAAGTGGGATAGGGTTTGCAAAGAAAAGAATATTGGAGAAGCAGGCTTGCAAAATTGTAGACTTCCAATTTTAGCATTAGGAGCAAAGCTTGGGTGGAGATTATTCAGAGATCAAGGAAAGAATTGTGTAATATTATTACTTCAAAAATATATAGGCTCTCTTGATGGAATGGAATTATTTAGGAAAATAACTCCACCCAAAGGATCGTCAACATGGAACTTCATATCAAAGAGTTTGCAATTGATAAAGAAACATATTATGGTCTATCAATGAGGGGAGTTATGCAAATTTTTGGTTTGATGCTTGGTTGAAGCCTTACCCTCTTATCTCTGTCTCAAAATGGTAACCATTGGCTCAAGCATGCCTAGCATGTAAAGGTCCAAAGGTCACTATATTATTATGAGCAACAACTCTAGATCATGGATTTCTTTAAGTAACCTAATTGAGGGAGAGGAACTCAAACAAATTGTCGATGAACTTCAAAATATGCTTCAAGAGTTTTATTTATCAATTTTCACATGAAAAGACGAGTTGGTTTGGAATTTATTAAAGGATGGCAGATACTCGGTCAAGTTTAGATATGAGAATTTAGAACAATCAAAATTTTCTTCTCCCAACTATTTTCCTTGGAAGAATGATTGGTCATTAGAGGCTCTCCCTAAGACATCAACATTCCTTTGATTAGCAGTTCAAAGTAATATTCTTACAGGAGAGATTCTACAAAGAAGAGGATATTATGGACCCTTTAGATGTGCCTTGTGTGAGAAGGATTTAGAAATATCATACCATTTACTTCTTCATTGTTTGTTTGCTAATGCCATTTGTTTTTTTTTTAAATATGAAATTATACTGGGTAGCTCCATTATCGGTGATGTGACCCGGGTTCAATCCCCATGGTGGATGTATATAAAAAGTATTACTTAAAAAACGAAATAGTAACTCCTAAAACAACACTTCTATTTTTAGCAAGGCAGTTAAGGTGATCCAAATCACAAGTCCTTGGCTAGAGGGACTAGAGGAGCAATGAGAGAGTTGGAGCAAACCCAATTGAGTAAACAAATAAGGTTATTAAGTAAACAACTTACTAACCTACAGAACCAATTTGGAGAAGAAGTTAAACATTTGAAAGATCACATGCAGCTCTTGAAAACTAAACAAATTAAAGTGAAATCGAGGATTGAGGAAAAATTCCATGAGGTTGAAGGGCGTTTAAAAGGAGCCACTCAATTACACCAACATATTAACAATGAAGGAATGGTTGGCACTTTGGGAAATATGGACGAGGAAGCACAACTTGCTCTTGCCCCGTATAAAATTCCCAAATTAGACTTCCCCAAGTTTAACGGAAAGGACCCTGATGGTTACTGCACAAAGACGTTCATCTAAATTCCCACAAGCCAAACCTTCATTTCCATCCAAGATCACATCAAATACAAGCAATAAATCTTTAACAATTAAGTGATTGACTACAGAGGAAATGGATGCCCGTAGAGCACAAGGCTTATGTTATAATCGTGATGACAAATATTCTCCAAAGCATAAATGTGTACAACAAAAATTATACTTGTTGGATGTGGATGACTCTATAGTAAATGAAGTACCTGATGAAGAAGTAAAACCACAGGAGGAAGAGCATCAGGATAAGGATGAATCACAAGAATAACCATGACCAGAGATTTTCGTTCATGCACTTGCAGGAATTTCAACCCCTCAAACTATGAAGGTATTAGGGTATATCAAAGGGCAAAAACTTATAATTCTTATTGATGCCATGCACACAATTTCATTGATCCCTATCTAGCTAAGCAAGCAAACTGCTACATACATTCTTGCAATTTTTTTGAAATAAAGGTGGCAAATGGAGGCACATTACCTTGTAAAGGGAAATGCCAAAATGTTAAGTTGAAGATAGGGGTTCTAAACACTTTCGTTAGATGTTGTGTTGGGGGCACAATGGCTCCGTACCCTGGGAACAATAGCCTGGAACTTTGCCAAACTTTGGATGCAATTCACTCATAATTGGAGGTCATACACTCTCCGTGGCTCCCATTCGGGATCTTCGTAGGTTGTCAGTTCAAGTCGGATGGATAAATTATTAGAAAAATTCTCACATGGGATAGTAGCCCAATTGTTTCCAATTCAACCCCACACTACTGAAGCAGTTGAACCACAAGGGGATTTGCAACTTGTTGCCACATTTTGCACGGGGTGCCATGTTTTCAGTTTTTGTAAGTGAGCTGCTCTTTTCCTTTCCCCCTCCTTTTTTCCCTTTCTTCATTTCTCCCTTTCTCCCTCTTCCTTGCAATTTCATTCCTCCCTCTTCCCCTGAACTTCCCCCAGTAAAGTTTCCAGAGCATAAGTGTTCCCTGAAAGTTTCTAAGTGTCAGGGCGCAACCCGACTTCGCTGCGAAGTCGGGGTGCGCCCTCAAGTTGGAGCATAGTAGGGAATGCGAAGTGCGACAACAAACAGGAGATGAGCGAAATTTGACTAAGTGTCGGGCGCAACCCGACTTTGCAGCGAAGTCGGGGTGTGCCCTTCTTCCTGGGCGCACTTGGGAAAGCAGTGTGTAGAAAATCAGCTAAGTGCGCCCCCTTTTTGGTGCGCAGTCCGAACGGCGGAAAATCAGCCAAGTACCGGTGCGCAACCCGACTTCGCAGCGAAATCGGGGTGTGCCCCCTTTTTGGTGCGCAGTCCGAACGACGGAAAATCAGCCAAGTACCAGTGCGCAACCCGACTTCGCAGCGAAGTCGGAGTGCGCCCTATGACCGGTGTGCAGTTGAGCAAGCAAACCCAGAAATTGACTAAGGCACGGAGGCCTCCCCAACTGCGCTGTTTTCCACCTGCGCAACCCGACAGCGCTCTGATCCTGGGCGAAGTGTGATAAACTGCCTTTCAAGGCAGCCATGTGTCACTCATCAGCATCCGACAAGTGTCCAACCTCGGGATTCGAGCCAAGACATGATCGAGAAAAGGACAAGCATGGACCGCACTATCTACGCCAACTGCCACCATTAAAGCTGATGTGAAGTGCCATCTGCCACAACTACCCGCATTCCCGCTGATTTGAAGTTCCACCCCAACGCACTGCCACGTAGTTGTACAGCTTTCAGGGAGACCATGCTGTAGGTACAGTCCTCGCTGACAGAGATCAGCATCAGCAGCTCTTCTGCTGCTTTTGTCAGCTAATGACCAGTCTGGGACTTTGTGCCCGTAATTGTAATCGGGGGAAACTGGGGCTATAAATAGCCACCACATTTTCATTGTAAGGGGTGGAAGGGAAATATACTGCTAGGGAACCATTGTAGCTGTGCGTTTGCCTCTAAATACAAGATACATACTTGGCTCTGCTTACTGTTTTCATTTTGTATGTTGCCTCTCCTTGTCATTTTTGCCTCATGTTTCTTATTTCATTGCTTACTGTTGTACTGAACTCTAGACTCCAATATTTGGTGATTAAGTATTCCTGGAATGCATAGATAGAGGATACATAGGATGAATGATAGTTGTAGTTTCAATGTGTGCTTTGTATAGGAATGTTGTTAGTAGTGGTGATTGATCGTTGTCGTGCTGCTTATTCCCCCCACCCAACTCCAATCACATTTGGATTCTCTTTCCGCATTTTTATCTCTTTCCCTGCACTCTTAGCTTAAAACTCTAAAAACCCACAGGAAGTCGGCCTTCTCCGGAGATTGGCACGGAAGGCATTCCTTCCTTCCGGCCTTTCAATCTGGTGGGCGAATCTAGGGCGCATTATACCAAAACCTTTCCTCATGGCAGATTCGTAACCAACAGTTTCTCTGGCACGCCCGATGGGACATGGTAGTTTCCCACCCCCAAACAGAATCGAAGCACGGGTGTTCGCTTCATTGCTGTTAAAAATCAGAGCACCTGGCGACTCTGCACGTACCTGAATATTCTTTGAGTCCGTAAAGACCGGTCCTAACGCCTTCATGCAAACAAGAAGGTGGCGAGCAAGGAATCCGGGAAACCCGCCTGACTTTTACGAAATTGACATTGACGCTCCAGGCGAGCGCGTCAGGCTGGCTGATCACCAAGCTCACGTAGAAGAACCCGAGGCTGAAATCGAAGAGGCCGAGGCTGAAGAGCAATCTACATCCTCGGACGGTTCCGACACCGAGTACACCACCGGAGAAGAAGACATGGCTGCCCAGCAGAATGATGATGATCTCTTCCCGGCGGTAGACTCTACGGGGCCCTTGGCCCTAGCCGGACAGCAAGTTGTGCCCCCTACTGCCTTAAAATCCATCCCTACATATGATGGCTACGGCAAGACGGCGTACGAACACATCCAGGACATTCACGGCCCTGGCTGCACTGCATTCCATTACAGACGAAAGTGTGAAGACCCGTCTGCTGGCCCTTTCCCTAAGGGGAAAGCTTCTCTACTGGTGGAGATCACTGCCAGAGGGATCTATCACAGGGTGGCGTCAGCTGGCCGGCAGACTCGTGAAAGGATGCAACAAGTCTGTTGATCCCTCTTCTTTGCTGCATCAATTTCAAAGTATACAACGACACCCCCAAGAGGAGGTGTCGGACTTCAACATCAGGTTTGCAAGGTCTTGGAAACAAGTACCTCGCAAACTCCGACCTTCAGCGGGTCAGGCTGCACACTACTACCTAAGGTCCTTTAACTCAAACATTTGTCTGCTGCTGAAGATAGCCAGAATAGACTCATTCCCCGCCCTGTATGAGGTTGCCTAGCAAGCTGAAATGGATATCATTTCCATAGGCAGACTCCCGCACAGGGTACAGCCGCCCATTTACCCCGACTTTCCTCAATCTCAGTACCCATCAGCCTCTGGTGTGATGTCGTCCACTTCAGGACAGCAACCCCAGCAACAATGGAATCCAGCGCCGGTCGTGAATCCTTACGGCCCGCCGCAGATACATTATCCTAACCCGCCTCCTCCTCCGCATTATCCAGCACTCCCTGCTCCCCCGCAGTATGCACAGTATTCTACACCTCCTCCATTGGCTGCATTACCTCCCCCAGCTCAGTTGCCGCCTCCTGACAATGATATTCAGAATAAAATCCTCCAGGAGGTACGGGCTCTGGCCTCTGGATATCACACCATGTCCAACGACATGACCATTCTAAAGAAGAAACAGGCCCAGATGGACCTTGTTCCAAGGAGGCCATATCCGCCCTCGACACTGACAAAAGACCGAGCCCCGGAGCAGCAACTGCAAAGGCGCCCCCCTCCGAGAAATGCTGCCATCGAGGACCAACCTGGTACTTCTGACCAGGTCAACTGGTGCACTACGTGCAATAACCTGCATTCGGAGGAGGACTGTACACTGCACCAACACTACCTCCAGACCTTGGCCGGCAGTGCCATAGAGGACGAAGAACTCTACATGATCCTCGAGGACGAAGGCAACTTTGCCGTCCTAGAGGAAGATCTGTTGCCGCCCCCCGCCAAGGAAGACAGAAAGTCTGCTAAAGCCGCTGCAAAGCCCTTGAAGGTATACGCCCGAAGAGATAAGGCGCAACCTGCTGGGCTACCACCTGACAAGAGGCTGTGGCCCTACACAGCCAAAGAGAATACTCCTGTAATGTCCTACCCCTTTCGAAAGCAAATAAATTTGCCACCCAAAGAGCCAGGTTCTGATCTTGGGTTCCAAACTGAAAACTTGAATGTCTTGTTTGTTGATTGCTTTGATATCACGTGATTTATGCAAATATGAATTTTTTATACTTTTTGCAATAATACAAATTCTGGAAATAAAAATAGCAGCAAACTAGAAATGCTTGTATCTTAAAAACTACTCCTCCAATGACTACGAAATTTAAGCACAAACTTCTTCTAATGATATTGAGCAAACCCAATGAAGGAAATTGTACAAGGATAAGTGTACCCGGAGATCTAAAGGCCTGATATAATTCTGGAAGTTAACACCAGCAACAATCACAAATGACATAGATCCCTTCCAAACTCGCTGAAGTGTACGGCTGATAAGCTGATCAAAAACTATGAATAATTAGCAATACAAGCTTCTTCAAAACCCAAGCAATCTAATTCAAAATAGCCTCTAATGGTTTGGCCTCACTTGGAAACATCTGCAATCTGAAGTAACTCTAAAAATGGCACCAAGTGCACCCCAAAACTCATCAACAAACTGCCACTTTGAAGCTCAAATCATTCCCCATCACGGAAATGCCACAATCACTCCAAGGATATCTTGCAATCCCAAAAGTGATGTTCTTGCTGGAGGGTTTCGTCTCCAAACAAGCCAAATCTGCCCTTGCCTATGGTTTTTCGTCACAAACAAGCTGGATATCTTCCTGCAAACTCTGCTGCAAGCAAGCTCCTTTCTCCAAACATGAAATGTAATAACCAAAAGATGTCTTCAAATGCTCTCACAACCTCTATTTATTCTTTTCTCGAGCTGGTCGACCCAATGTGGGTAGAATGTGGGATTAAACTTCTTTCTTTTTTACTTGCTTTATGTCAATAATTCATTTACTAATGAACACATATAATGACTTAACTCCACAATATCACTTATTACTTTCCAAGGAGACCATACCACTTTTATGACATTAGAAATATGAAATTATCCCCTTTAAATCAAGTGGTTACAAGACCCCTTCCAAGATTAAATTAATGCCCAACATTAATATATTTAACTTTTATATTTAAATATAACATTATAAATCTTCGGGCATTAAAATTACTCCATTACCGCTCATCCAAACTCCAACAACCAAACATACGGAAATGAATACCCATTAAGCCGAAGATGCCAGTCGTACTTTCCGTTTCCCGAGAATCCAACCCTAACTGACTTACTAAAAATAGTAAGTCTTTGAAAATACTGCCAGAAACGGTCCTGAAAGTTGACAACTGTGAATGCAGATCGTCCAACAATAACTCCATAACACCTAGTGGTTCCTAAACACTCGACATTGCCTACGGAACCTTATGAATAGGCAAGTCCATATTACGCTCTGTTAGTTGACTAGGATGGGGACATTACAGTCCTCCCTCCTCAAGATTGCTTGTCCTCAAGCAATCCAATCTCAGAACATGACAATATCAAAAATAATTGCCATGCAATCCCTGGATCCCAAATGAATCGATGAGCTTCATATCTCCAACTGAGATAAATCCTGCACTGCTGACCCTCTCCAAGTGTCATCTCGTGTAGTCCTCTATCCAAAAGTGCGATCAGTCTCTGAAATAGTTCAACCAACTCACAAGTAAACTGCTCCCCATAATCCCGATGAAGCTTTGTCACCACACTAAAACCGAGCATATCCTCTAAGTCCCAAATCAACATCTTGTCAGAACTAACACGCTGACGCTGCGCCACTCTGATCAAAACCAGAAGCTCATAGTAACACAACCGCACACACCTCATCTGTATTCCCAGAATGACAACACCCCAAACTAGACTGAAAAACCGGTGTGAGAGGACAAGTAAATCAAGGACGGTAAGTTGAGGAGATGCTGGAATCAACCCCCCAACAACTCCCAACAACCAAAGTAACCGATCCCTGACCAAAAAATCTCTCCAATCTTTCTGTTGACATAATATTGGAGTTAATCGGTTGCTAATCCACAACCGAATAATAATGACCCATCTGGGAGTCTGAACTAACTCCCGCCACCAAATAGCCAACGGAAGTGGCATTAAGGCACGATCTCCACAGATCACTGACCTCCATGGGCACACATCTCCCGGATCCCATGGGCCAAAGAATATCCTAGCAGTCATGTCAACTACCAACTCGGTGAAACAACAACTAAACCACTGACAACTACCTGGATCCCAAATCCATATGTGGTCCCCCCGCCATATCGCCCGAACCAAGGAAAAATCCAAGATCCAAGCACCGAAATATCATAACTGCATACAAGCGAAGAGTTGTTCAGCCATAACTCTGTCTCTGCACTACATCCATCATGCTGAACCAAACAATCATCCAAGCAATGAATCACCTTACCCTCTAATGAAGAAGGCATCTCATACCCCAGTGAAGTATACAACCCGCTATAACCATCTTTCAACCCACCACTATGTGTCATCCGAAAAAAGGTCCACTCATCTACATGTGGGCTGAAATCAAAATGACTAGCATACCTCACTATACAATCCATATGAACCTCACCAACTGAACCCCTGTGAAGCTCCAAAGAATCCCTTGAAGTATGGATCGCATCATCATCCTCAGGATCGGAATTAGGTAATGTACCATCATCTACTGCACCGAATGAGGAAGTAGCATCCATTAAAGAAAGCATATCATCACTCTGCTTATGCTCATATTGATCGACTTGAGTGAATGCGAAATCATTATTACTAATCAATCCTTCCTCACGTCCAATCTCATGTATCCCCTCAATCAACTGCTTAACCACCATAGTATCCGAATTAGTCTCTGAATCATGTGAAGTGGATGCAACAGATGACTGACTTTTCGCTGTGAGAAGGGAGTGATGAGCTAAACTCAACTCAAGACAAAGCTCATCAATCTCCTCATCTTTCCGAGTGAGCTCTCGGGAAAACTGCTCTGCAAACCGCATAACCCGATCCCTATCAGATAATAGCCTCAAGTAATCTGATTTGATTACCTCTAATGCTCGCTTGATGGCCTGCAAATTTGTAGCAGTAGCTCCAACTATCAATCGGTGTCGTCTCTCTCCAAGTTGGGTTGTCTGATAAAGGCATTCAACAAACTCATGTGTGCTATTCAAATGTGTCAATGTGTGGACAACCTGCTCATCTGTAACCTGTATGTGATCCTGCAATGAATTGGAATCATCAACACAAAATAAACTCTCAAGTGTATCCTCCAATGCACAATGATCAATCTTAGGCCCTTTCACTGCACTGCACTCACCAACCTCATACTCTGAAGTGATGACAGAACTATGCTCATCCTCTGAATCACCAACTACATCAACAACTGAATCCTCAACCACAAGATCAACATGCTCATCAATACACACCTCTCCAATATCCAACACACAAGATGAAGTGACCTCATCCTCATCAATTACTATTGCTGCTTTGTTTTCCCCATCAATACAAGAATCAACCTGAACCTCGGTTATGCATGAAACATTTTCTAAATTTTCAACCTCCTTGTTGTCCTCTTCGCTGTCCACAACTGTGCTTGGCTGCAATGAGTCGTTTCCCTTTGTCCCTGTTTTTATTCCAACTGCTAATGGAGGCTTCAACCACTTAGGATGATGTTCTATTATTGTTGTAAAAAACTCATTTTGTTCTTGAAATTTTTGCATCAGCTCTATCATGAGTTCCTGGATAGTAGCCATTACCAACACACTACTGCAACTTTGTAACCCTCAGGCTGGCAGGATAAGCTGAGCTCTGATACCACTGTAATGTCCTACCCCTTTCGAAAGCAAATAAATTTGCCACCCAAAGAGCCAGGTTCTGATCTTGGGTTCCAAACTGAAAACTTGAATGTCTTGTTTGTTGATTGCTTTGATATCACGTGATTTATGCAAATATGAATTTTTTATACTTTTTGCAATAATACAAATTCTGGAAATAAAAATAGCAGCAAACTAGAAATGCTTGTATCTTAAAAACTACTCCTCCAATGACTACGAAATTTAAGCACAAACTTCTTCTAATGATATTGAGCAAACCCAATGAAGGAAATTGTACAAGGATAAGTGTACCCGGAGATCTAAAGGCCTGATATAATTCTGGAAGTTAACACCAACAACAATCACAAATGACATAGATCCCTTCCAAACTGCTGAAGTGTACGGCTGATAAGCTGATCAAAAACTATGAATAATTAGCAATACAAGCTTCTTCAAAACCCAAGCAATCTAATTCAAAATAGCCTCTAATGGTTTGGCCTCACTGGAAACATCTGCAATCTGAAGTAACTCTAAAAATGGCACCAAGTGCACCCCAAAACTCATCAACAAACTGCCACTTTGAAGCTCAAATCATTCCCCGTCACGGAAATGCCACAATCACTCCAAGGATATCTTGCAATCCCAAAAGTGATGTTCCTGCTGGAGGGTTTCGTCTCCAAACAAGCCAAATCTGCCCTTGCCTGTGGTTTTTCGTCACAAACAAGCTGGATATCTTCCTCGCAAACTCGCTGCAAGCAAGCTCCTTTCTCCAAACATGAAATGTAATAACCAAAAGATGTCTTCAAATGCTCTCACAACCTCTATTTATTCTTTTCTCGAGCTGGTCGACCCAATGTGGGTAGAATGTGGGATTAAACTTCTTTCTTTTTTACTTGCTTTATGTCAATAATTCATTTACTAATGAACACATATAATGACTTAACTCCACAATATCACTTATTACTTTCCAAGGAGACCATACCACTTTTATGAAGACATTAGAAATATGAAATTTATTCCCTTTAATTCAAGTGGTTACATGAGCCCCTTCTAAGATTAAATTAATGCCCAACATTAATATATTTAACTTTTATATTTATATATATAACATTATAAATCTTCGGGGATTAAAATTACTATTATCGCTCATCCAACCATCCACCACCAAACAACTTACGGAAATGAGTACCCATTAAGCCGAAGATGCGAGTCGTACTTTCCGTTTCCCGAGAATCCAACCCTAACTGACTTACTAAAAATAGTAAGTCTTTGAAAATACTGCCAAAAACGGTCCTGAAAGCTGACAACTGTGAATGCAGATCGTCCAACAATAACTCCATAACACCTAGTGGTTCCTAAACACTCGACATTGCCTACGAAACCTTATGAATAGGCAAGTCCATATTACGCTCTGTTAGCTGACTAGGATGGGGACATTACAACTCCCGCAGTCAAGCCTCCCGTAGCGAAAGCTCCCCCGGCTAAAGCTCCCGCTGCTCAACCTCCAGCTGAAACCAAAGAACAAGCTCAGGAGAAGCTGAGATATCCGTCTTTGACCAAGAGACAAAGAGTTGAGGCCACTCAGCAGTACCGGACGAAGTACGTGCCGGCAAAAGAAGCGGAAGGAGCTAGCACCTCAAGCTACAGCATAGTAGATGAGCTAAAGAGGACTCCCGCAAGAATCAGCATGTATGATGCTCTCCTGCTCCCGGGGCAAGTCGATCTGCTGCAGGAGTCTCTGAAGAGCATAAAGTGTGGCAAGCAGATACAGCCTGCCGTTCTGGTGCAACCCCTGACAGTCTCAGCCACTGGGAAGAACAGACCGCCTCCCTTCTATCTGTCATTACGGATGCAAGGGTACATAGTGCACAACTGTATGGTGGATTCTGGTGCTTCCACGACCGTTATGCCGAGGGCCGTCTGCGACGAGATCGGGATGGAATATACAAGGAGCAGCCAAGGCGTGCTGCAACTGGACGACACCCCTGTCAAGACAGTCGGTGTCATTAAAGACATCCCTATTCGGCTGCACAAAGCTCTCGACATCGTGGTCATTCAAGAGGTCGTGGTTGTCGACTTAGAACCCTACTTCGGCATGTGTCTCTCCAGGGAGTTCACTGCAAAGTTGGGTGGGTATCTGTCTCTAGACTACTCGCACATGGAAGTGCCCTTCAAAGGAAGAAGACTGAAGATCTACAACGAGAAGCCTTCTACTTTCTTAGTGGAGAAGATACCCGGAGAAGAGTCGCAGGACTGCATGGTTCAGCTGACGAAGGAAGAACTGGTGGTGGTGGATATGACGGAGCAAGCTCTTGAGCTGCTGCAAGTGGAAGATGAGTTCTCCTTGCAGGATTTCAACGCCATGATCGAGACCGAGCAAGGCTGCTACATTGTCATCCAGCCTGAGAGGCTTGACAAGTCGGCCAAAAGAGAAGTGGGACCTGCACCAGAAAAGCTGTGGAATATTTTCTTTGACGGCGCACGATGCAAAAATGGCGCCGATGCAGGTGTACTTTTGGTTTCCCCAACCGGGATCCAGAAGGACTACACCTACAGGCTGGCCTGGAGCTGTACCAACAACGCGGCGGAGTACGAAGCCCTGTGCTTAGGTTTGAGAAAAGCGGAGAGCTGGGAATTAAGCACCTGCAGATCTTTGGCGATTCGGAGTTGGTGTGCAACCAGATTAAGAACAAGTGCGCCTCCAAGAAGCACTACCTCAAGGCGTACCGTAATCGGGTGTGGGACCTGATGGAGTCATTCGACTCGTTGAATGTCAGAGCTATATCGCGTGAGAAAAACAAGCACGCTGACATTCTGGCATCTGTTGGAGCCAGGTACGTTCCGGCTGATGACACTGTCCAGAAGCCGAAGCCGGTTCGTACCATTTACAGGCCTTCTGTGCTTGATAAAGACATCCACTGGCAGGTGTTTGACTGTGACGAGGAGATCGTCACATTTTTGGTTAACGAAGCGTGTTCAATCGAAGGTAGAGACCCTGATGACGAGCAATATGAGGGGTTGATACAGTTAAAAAATAATCATGTCCCAAAAGGACTGATTACACTAGAAAGTCTCTTTGATCAGAATGACAGAGCAATATCACACAGGATCAAAGTAGACCCTAAGCAGTAAGCTGACCTGGAGCTTGAACCTGGAAAAACAATTAAGGTCGGGACAGACTGCATCGCAGAGGAACTCGAGCAGATTAGAACATTGTGCCGAGAGTTCCCTGACATAGTAGCCTGGTGCTACCAGGACTTGAAGGGGTATGACAGAAATATAATCCAGCATACCATTGAGCTAGAAGATGGTGCCAAACCATTCCGGCAGAAGCAGAGGGTTGTAAATCCGAAGATCGAAGCCATGATGAAGGCCGAGCTCCTGAAGATGCTGGAAGCCAAGATTATCTACCCCATCAAGCATTCATCCTGGGTTGCGAACTTGGTTCCCGTGAGGAAGAAGAACGGATACATTCGTCTCTATGTGGACTTCAGAAATCTGAATCAAGACTCCCTCAAGGACCATTATCCGCTTCCCCAAATCGATCAGATCCTCCATATAGTTGTTGGAGCCCAGAGATTCTCCCTCCTAGACGGCTTTTCCGGCTACAACCAGATCTGGGTCAAAGATGAGGACCAGCATAAGATGGCGTTCACCACCAAATGGGGAACGTTCGCCTATCAGCGCATGCCTTTCGGCTTATCTAATTTTGGTGCCACTTTCCAGAGAGCCATGGACCTGGCCTTCCAAGAGCTGCTTAACAAGGTCATTGTCATCTATTTGGATGACATGACCGTATTCTCTCACAAGAGAGAGGATCATGTTCTCCACTTGCGGCAAATATTTGAGAGATGTCGTGAATTCGACATTTCCATAAACCCGAAGAAATTTGTCTTCGCGGTAAAAGAAGGTAAGCTGCTGGGGCACGTCATCTCTAAGAAAGGCCTAGCTGTGGACCCTGATAGAGCAGAAGCCCTCCTCCGTTTGCCCACACCAGTTGACAAGAATGGGCTACAGTCCTTCGGCCAAATCAACTTCGTGCGGAAGTTCATACCGGACTTCGCACAGGTAATCAAGCCCATGGCCGAATTGCTGAAAAAGGATGCAGAATTCTTATGGACTGATGAGAGAAGGCAGGCCTTCGAGGAGATCAAGGCCCGAATTGCACAAGCTCCGGTGTTGATAAACCCGGACTACTCCAAGGACTTCATCCTGTACGCGGTGGGAGAACCCGAGAGTTACGCCGCAGTCCTGACACAGAAGGGAGACAATGGCGAAGAGCGCCCCATAGCGTTCTTGAGCCAAGTGATTCAGCCGCACGAAGAAAAGTACAAATTTATAGAGCGGCAGGTTCACGCGGTCATGAAGTCTCTCCGGAAGTTCAGGCACTTCGTCTCCCAGAGCCGAACAACTGTCTTTGTGATACACCCGGACGTCCGAAGCTTCATCATACAAGGGGAGCCGGGTCACAAGAGAGCAAGATGGATTGCTAAAATCCAGGAGTTTGACATCGAAGTGCGGCCAACCAAGCTTATCAGAGGCCGAGCCTTGTGCCAGGAGCTGGCCCGAAGCGCAGCAGCCGAGATATCTGCCTGTAAGTGGGAGGATCCAACAACAACCACCAACCTAGCCAACTCCTTACCAGAGGAGAGTGACTGGACAGATGACCTGGTGAAGTATTTCTGCACCGGGAGATGCCCAGACCACCTAAACGCCTCACAAAGAAGGAGGTTTCGGCTAGGTGCACTTAAATACACTCTTTGCCCCGAGGGGCTTTACTTCAAGAACATTGACAGCATCCTGTTGCGGTGCGTCAAGAAAACAGACCAACTCAGGGTCCTCGGAGAATTTCACTCCGGGATGCTTGGGGGTCACCATTCTGCAAGGCCTACGGCCTTGAAAATAATCATAGCCGGGTACCATCGGCCCACTCTCTTTGCGTACGCACATGCGATCTGTACAAAATGTGATCAATGTCAGAGATTTGCTGGCAGAAATAGAAAAGCACCCCTGCCCCTTCAACCGATCCAAGCCGAGACTCCGTTTCAGCAATGGGGTCTGGACTTCATTGGGGTTATTACGCCAAACTCTGCAGTAGGGCACAAGTTCATTCTTACCGCCACCGACTACTTCACACGGTGGGCAGAGGCGATCCCCACCAAGAACGCGGACCAGGAGACGGTCACCAGGTTCCTCGAGAGCCTCATTACCCGCTTCGGGGTCCCTGAGTCAATAGTGACGGACAATGGTCCGGGGTTCGCAGGCGCTGTACTCACGGAGTACATCGACAAATACGACATTTATCACAAAATGTCTTCCAATTACTACCCGCAGGGGAACGGTCTTGCCGAGTCCACCAACAAGAACCTACTGAAGATCATCAGAAAGACAGTAGAAAAGAACAAGAGGACTTGGCACCTACTCCTGAATCGGGCGCTGTGGGCGGACAGAATATCATTCAAAAAATCCATTAAGACATCCCCCTATGCGTTCGTCTCTGGATGTTGGACGAAGAGAGAGGCAACGGGGATCCGGTGGACGACAGACTGTGCCAGTTGCTGCAGTTAGAGGAAGACAGAGAAAAAGCATACCAGGCCTTCACCAAACACGCTGAAGCGACACAAGGCTGGTTTGCAAAAGGAACCACTGCCCGGGTTTTCAAAATCGGGGACCTAGTGCTGAAGTGGGATTCACTGAAGGCAAAGTCGGGCAACCACGGGAAATTTGACGCCCTCTGGGAAGGTCCCTATCAGATTGCTCGGGAAAATCAGTACAATGCATTCTTGCTCCGGGATATGGAGGGACAGCTTCTCCCCATCCCCGTCAACGGGTTCCACCTCAAAATTTACCGCCGCTGAAGGCACCCAAATGGGTCCTTCCTTGTACAAATTTCCCTTCTGCATTTTTAGTTTTCAGAATGTATATATTTCAGCATTCAGTTTTTAATTTTTCAAAGAGCCCAAGTAAGACTTAAGGCAAACCCCGACTTCGCAGCGAAGTCGGGTGTCGCTCCTTGAACAGAGCGAAGTTCGGAAGGAGTCAGGAACAAAAATGACTAAGTCTGGGTGCGCAACCTGACTTCGCAGCGAAGTCGGGCTGCGCACCATCTGGAGGGCGCAGTTGGGAAGCGGGCAGCAAGAAAACGGCTAAGTGTCAAATCAGACTGCGCAACTTTTGGAGCGAAATCTGGCTGCGCAGTCAAACCTAGGCGAAGTCGGAGTGCGCTCGTTTCTTGGGCGAAGTCCGAGTGCGCCCTGAATTTTGGGCGCAGCCTGAATAACCCATCACGGAAAACACGAAAAATTCTAAGTGTGGGCCCAGAGCGCAGTACGACACAGTGCGAAGTTGGGTATCGCCCCAGTTTAAAATCATGGGCCAGAAATTCTCCCTCGTAAAGTGTGCCCAGACGGCGGCGATGACGTCAGCAAAAGCACGACGACCAAGGAAGGTTTAATGATTGCACAACTTTCAAGAACGATGCATTAAAAAAGCAAGGTGTGTTTGGACCAACGGCTACTAGGGTGCGCTTTTCAAAAATAAACCCATGCACAGCCGCCAAAAAATCATAACGCCTCCACCAACTTCGAGTTAACCGCCCTAACTCCCTCCCTCACGCCATTAATGCTGTAGTCTTTGCCTAGAAAAAGGCCCTGGCATACTCAGAGAATTCAGAGTATTGAACTGCTTCCGAGACTGCAAAACGCAGAGCTGACAATTCAGAAGCCGTAATTCCCGCCTCTGCTGTTTCAGAAAGGATGGACAAGGGGAAAGCGCCCGTACAAGCGCAATCCAGCGAAGAGCGGCACGAAGCTGAGGAATCACCAGAGTCAAGCACTCATGAGAGCGAAGTGCCGCAGGAGCAGAAAAGGAGAACCCGGACGAAGAGGTGCGTAGCTGGACAAATTCCGCCGCCGCCCGTTAATCACCTGGCCGGATACAAGGACGACTCTTTCTCCATCAGCCTCACCAAGCTGCGGCCGAATATCGCAAAGTGGGCAGACAAGGTTTCACCCTCGCACCATGTGGGGGCTGCATATAAATCAAACCTATATTGGTTCTTGTGCCCTCCTACCCACCAGTGCCCGGAGCTGATTGAAGCAATTGTAGAATATTACAAACCAGCTGCCCGGCAAGTCTGCGACAACAAGGGGAAGGTGTTGTTCACACTCTTCAGGGAGAGCGTCCAGCCAGCGTTCGCCCCGGGGCTTCAGCACGAACCCGACGCAATTGTCAGAAGGGTTAATCTGGATGAGCAGACGGGGCGATTTACGCAGACGAAGAAGATGAGGGAATTCCTCGACTCGGAGCTGAAGACTCCGTTGGCAGCCGGACAGTGGCCGACTGGCCCCATACCCCTGGACAGATTTGAAAATAAATATATCTACATCATCTTGGCGTGGGTCCTCGGCTGCGACTCTGACAAAGTGGTACGGCCGTACTAGCTGGCGCTGGCAGAATGTCTCCTGCACGAAGAATTTTACGACTCTACAGCGCAAAAGAGTGGAAAGCGCCCTATTTTCTTCGACTGGGCGGACTGGCTGGTGTAAGCAATACATTCAAGTCTGGTTAGGCTGCAACAGAAGCAGTCAACGGATTTCCGGTTGTGCTTCTTCCTCGCATGGCTGTGCCTGTATCACATGCACTACCGGATGAACGTTCCTCACTTGAAGAAAGTAAGCGAAAAAGGGTAGCCGCTGCCCGTATATGAGTGGACCGAGATCCTGTACAGAAAAGGGTCCTATGATTTTAATCTTAAATTTCTGTGCATGGTCCTGGGGCTGTTCAACCGTAAGGCATCCCGCCCGCCAGAAGTCATGACAAGATACCTGAGGAAGAACGAGTATGGGGATACCTTCCGGCTGACGCAGGGCATCATGGTCAGAATCTATGGATTCAAGGGGAAGCCATTCTTGCTGCCCTACTTCTGCATTGACCACCAGTTTGGGATGGAGATCGCAGATGGACTATGTCGAAGAAGAGTTCGGCCAAGGCAAAAAGAAAGGCCATATATTTCAGTATCCCATCACCTGGGCAAATACCCAAGTGTACGAAGTCGGACAGCACATCTACCTCGAGTGGGAACTCATCGACATGGGTCTAATAATGTTGCCGCAGCGAAGGAAGTACGACCCAATTGGGGTCAGGGGTAAATTCACGCATATCTGTCCCCGACCCGAGATCATGCGGGAAAGGTTCAATAAAAGAGGTGCAGACCTGGAATGGCAGATCGAACAGATGCAATCGTGGCCTCCATGGCATGAGTTCTACTGCGAGGAGGTAGCGTACGATCCGGAGCGAAACCCGGATCATCGGTTGGAATCTGTGGGCTTCAAGAAATTCCTCGCCAAGGTGGCGCCCCTCAACTAGCATAAAGACAAAATCATTGAATGCTGGAAGATGAGGTGTCGCACGCAACATGACAAATCCAACCAGAAAACGCTGGCCGTCGATGATGAGTTTTCAACGCTATATGACCAGTACGCTGACACATGGCGGCCTTTCGAATTTCGAAGTTGCGTCCCTCGAGGCACTAGGAAAAGGTATACAAGGAGGCCCCGGTCCCAGCAATCGTCAACTCCGGCAACTTCCAGCGCAACTCCGGCGAGCAGTCAAGTGGGCCCGATGCAGCCTGTATCTTCTGAGGCAGTGCCCGAAAGGGCGCAAGGTTCAAAGAAGTCAACCCCTGAGGTGGCCCCTCCAGCAGAAAAAGCGCCCGCGCTGCCAGCTAGCAGACCGGCTGCGGCAGGCATCCTTCCACCCAGACCCAGGTACAAGTTTACCGTGGGGACGTCAACGCCTGCCGCCCTGACCTTATCTCCTTCCTCCGGACCAGCCACAGCGCCAGAAGAGAAGAAGAGGAAGAGAGTTGAAAGGGCCAACCGGCCTAAGGAGCCGGTACAGCAGACAGCCGCGGCACAGACGGGGGCAGCAGCGCCAGAAATTGTCTCCTTGGACAGCCCTGAATCAGAAGCAGACACTCGGGCTGCAAGCGTCCCTCCAACAGCGGCTCAGGCGGAGCCCACAGGTACGTCCACTGCACCTCTCCCCCAAGTCCCAGTCGGCCCTGCCAAAGCTCCATCTCCCATTTCATCAGGGCAAGCCATCGCCGCGTCTTCTTCTTCCCAAGCTACCCAGCCATCTAGCGGCCCACATTCCTTTGACCAGTTTGCTCAGGATCCTAACGCCTTCCAGTCACTGAGCCAAACCCTAGAACCCTCACCCGCAGCCAGTGTTGAAGCTGCACATTCACCGCCGCGCTCCTCACCCCAGCCGTTTAAAACCCTACCAGCACCATCCACTCAGCCGCCCGCTTCCCCTAGGACCCGGTCGCCCTCAAAAGCGGCCACTCCTTCTGGAATACCTCCCGCGTCGCTGTTTGCGGGGAAAATGCCGCAGCAAGATCCAATGCTGGAGGACCTGGACTTCATGGGCGAACTGCAGAGCGCTGATGACCAGCCTTTGGCAACAAAGGCCTCAGGATGCTCCACCTCCTTTCTCCAGGGCATGAAACGAAGGAGAGCCGAAGAGATAGCTGCCCCGGTAAAACGCACCAAGTTCGACCTAGACAGAGAGTGCTGACAACTGAGAAATTAATCCCGAAAGTCAAGAAGCCTCTTCGGGATATGACCGAGGTAGACTAGGAGCATCAAAGGAAGGAGAAAAGATTTGATGATATCAACGAGGAATATGAAATCCATGGTATTCGTCGTAGGACAGATAATCTCCTTGTCAAGCATCCTGAGACCCAAGAGGCGCTGTTTCAGCTGCAAAACAACACAATGCAGCTTGAGGAGGACCTGGCTAGGGCCACCGCACAGCTGGGGTCTGCGCAGCAGGAGATAGATGAGCTTAAGGCCCAGCTGGCCGCCTCTCAGCAGGAGGCCGCAACGCAGAGACAGACAGCCGAGCAGCTGTCAGAGGAGAAAAGGGCGGCGCTGGAGCAGGTTTCACAGCTTCAGGATTCGCTGAAACAGGCGCAGTCGCAGCTTGCAGAGAAAACATCACAGGCGGCAGCCTTTTCAAAGAGCAAAGTCAAAGAGATGCGGGCTGGTCTACTGCATGGGTGCAAGCCCAACATTGTGTTAGTATCACAATGACACTGAGAGGGGGGGTGAATCAGTGTGGCTCTTTAAAACTTAAAAACTTCAACTCTTAAAGCCAAAACAATGAAAGCTTAAAACCACATAAAGCAAATGTAACAAGAGAGCATCACACAACACAAGATGTAACGAGGTTCACCAGTTTTGGCTACTCCTCAAAAATGACTGCTTGGACTCCCGTCCAAATCCAGCCTTTGCAAAATATCAATTTTACAATCAATTTACCAGCACCCACTGGAAGGAGCACCAACCCCTGATTTATCTGCACCAACAGAAAGGAGCACCAACCCCTAATTTATCTGCACCAATAGAAAGGAGCACCAACCCCTAATTTATCTGCACCAACAGAAAGGAGCACCAACCCCTAATTCCAAGCACCAACTTGGACTGCAATTTTGAAACTATATTTTTGACATAAAGATGCCTTCGCTTATACAAGACCCTGACTGGTCTATTGCTAACCCAACCTCTCTCGCTATTCACCAAAACACCACACACACTTGCGGCTCTGCTTACTGCACTTTTACTGCCCTCTTACAGACCCCTTTGCTGCGCTTCTTTACTGCACTCTTACGGCTCTCACGGCTCTGCTTAACGCTCTCTTACGGCACTCTTCCTGCCCTCCTTTTTGTAGCACTTTCGCTCTCTTCAGCAGCGCACTCACACTCTATATCAGCAGCACTTTAATTCTCCACGCAGACCTCATTTTATAACAAAATTGTCTCTTTGTAACTCCAGTTGTAACTCCTTTCATTTCACATATGCCACTTGTCAATTGTAACGCCTTTTATATGTAACTCCTTTTGTATATATAGAGTAGGCATTTCGTTAAACACATTACATGCAACGAATTGACACATATACCTTTACCATGACTGTTCGTCTTCTTGGTCATGACTGTTCGTATTCTCCTTAGTGACTGTTCGCTTTCTTTTCTGTGCATGCATGCGTTTTTCACTGTAACTGCACCTGTAACCAACGTAATGACTTCAGTTAATTCTACTTATTTTATCTGCATGAATTTCTTCTTACAACCGCACTTGTAATCGCCGTATAACTTCAGTTAACTGTTACATATCTTATTTCGGTTGGGTTCTCTTCTTCGCTCGTGCCAAAGTGACCTGTCGCGAAATCGCGACACTTCTGCCTCTTTGTCCTCTTCTCGGCTTCAACCCGCGAAAACACAACATGTCGCGATATCATGACACTTTCGCCTCCTTGCTACTCTTCTTGGCTTCAACCCGCGAAAACACAACATGTCGCGATATCGCGACACTTTCGCCTCCGTACTCTTCTTCTTTACTTTTGTCGCGATATCGCGACACTTCTGCCTTCTTACTTTCTCTCTCCTTCTTAAGTCGCGAAAATGCGACATGTCGCGATATCGCGACACTTTCCCTCCTTTGCTCTTTCTCTTGCCTTCGGGTCGCGAAAACCCGACATGTCGCGATATTGCGACACTTTTTCTCTCGGACTCTCTCTCCTGCAACATGTCGCGAAATCGCGACACTTTTTCTCTCGGACTCTTTCTCCTGCAACATGTCGCGAAATCGCGACACTTTTTCTTTCGGACTCTCTCTCCTGCAACATGTCGCGAAATCGCGACACTTTTTCGTCTGTACAACCTTCCTTGCAATATGTCACGAAATCGCGACACTTTTTCGTCCATACAACCTTCCTTGCAATATGTCGCGAAATCGCGACACTTTTTCGTCCGTACAACCTTCCTTGCAATATGTCACGAAATCGCGACACTTTTTCGTCCGTACAACCTTCCTTCGCTTTGGACCGCGAAAATGAAACATGTCGCGAAATCGCGACACCTTTTTCTCTCTCCTCTTTCTCTTCGCTTTGGACCGCAAAAATGAAACATGTCGCGAAATCGCGACACCTTTTTCTCTCTCCTCTTTCTCTTGCAATATGTCGTGAAATCGCGACACTTTTTCTACTTGTCTTTTTCTCTTCCAACATGTCGCGGAATCGCGACAGTTTTTCTTTCTTGCTCTTTCTCTCCGAACATGTCGCGAAATCGCGACAGTTTTTCTTTCTTCTCAACATGTCGCGATATCGCGACAATTTTCCTTTCTTGCTCTTTCTCTTCAAACATGTCGCGATATCGCGACAGTTTTTCTTTCTTCTCAACATGTCGCGATATCGCGACAGTTTTCCTTTCTTGCTCTACATGTCGCGATATCGCGACAGTTTTCCTTTCTGGCTCAACATGTCGCGATATCGCGACAGTTTTCTGCCTTGTGATTTTCTTTTGATTTTTAGTATATGGACCACTTCTATCTTTTGGAAAACCACTATACATACTCTGAAGAACCTCTTAATTCCTGTCCACTGCATCACTGAACTCCTGTCCACTGCATCAACCGATCTGTCTGACTGTGTTGACAACAATGACAATACTGTTCCTGCACCTTGCTCAACACATTGTTAAGTCTGTATCGGTCCTAGATTTCGCGTCCAGGATCGAAGAAATATCTGCCCAGGGAAAGCCTGTGGTAGAGGAGGCCGAACACCAGGCGAGGCAATGGCTGGACCTGGCTATGAAACTTGAGCAGTTTGAGCGCAAAGGCCTCCAATTCCCTCCTATGTCCCAACTTGCCTCAGAGTGGGCAGATGCAAGGGTAACCTTGCATATTTATTTCGATAAGACAGAGAAGGTAAGGGCTGCCAGAAAGATGTTGGACGCATTAGAACATGAAAAGGACATTTGCCTGGCCCCCTTTTACACTCTGTCCGAACACAGGTGCCCGAGCTTCATCGAAGATGGTGATTTTCTCGCCCTTGAGCAGGTAAAGCAGAATTGGCTGTCTTTTGAGGCGGACACAGCAGAGATTGATAGCTGGGCAGAACTAATTCAGGAAGCTCAAGTCACCCAGATGGTGTCAAAATACTGCAAGATCAACTCCTCCCTAAAGGCGTTGGGAAAAAGATATAACACCATCGACCTGCACGCGGTTGCTGCATTCCACGCAACACTAAGAGAGATCAGCGACCTCGGGCCCTTCCAAGCAGCAGTCTGGGACCAAGCCAAGGCCGCATACGAGCGCATTCGCAGGTGGGAGGCCGACAGTGGAGAGCATTCAGATTCAAAAGGAGAAACTGAGGAGGCAACTGCTGAAAGTGAACCTGAAGAAGAACAGTTGCCCGGAAGGAAGCGGTCAGAGCAACAGAAAGCGGGGGAAGGAAGTTCCTCTGCGCCCAAAGGATGAAGGCATGGTTCTTTGCGAGCCGCCAGGAATGTTGCCACATTTTGCACGGGGTGCCATGTTTTTAGTTTTTGTAAGTGACCTGCTCTTTTCTTTCCCTCCTCCTTTTTTTCCCTTTCTTCATTTCCCCCTTTCTCCCTCTTCCTTGCAGTTTCATTCCTCCCTCTTCCCCTGAACTTCCCCCAGTAAAGTTTCCAGAGCATAAGTGTTCCCTGAAAGTTTCTAAGTGTAAGGGCGCAACCCGACTTCGCTGCGAAGTAGGGGTGCGCCCTCAAGTTGGAGCGTAGTAGGGAATGCGAAGTGCGACAACAGACAGGAGATGAGCGAAATTTGACTAAGTGTCAGGGCGCAACCCGACTTTGCAGCGAAGTCGGGGTGCGCCCTTCTTCCTGGGCGCACTTGGGAAAGCAGTGTGCAGAAAATCAGCTAAGTGCTGGGGCGCAACCCGACTTCGCAGCGAATTCGGGGTGTGCCCCCTTTTTGGTGCGCAGTCCGAACGGCGAAAAATCAGCCAAGTACCAGTGCACAACCCAACTTTGCAGCGAAGTCGGAGTGCACCCTATGACCGGTGCACAGTTGGGCAAGCAAACCTAGAAATTGACTAAGGCACAGAGGCCTCCCCAACTATGCTGTTTTCCACCTGCGCAACCCGACAGCGCTTTGATCCTGGGCGAAGTGTGATAAACTGTCTTTCAAGGCAACCATGTGTCACTCATCAGCATCCGACAAGTGTCCAACCTCGGGATTCGAGCCAAGACATGACCGGGAAAAGGACAAGCATGGACCGCACTATCTACGCCAACTACCACCATTAAAGCTGATGTGAAGTGCCATCTGCCACAACAACCCGCATTCTCGCTGATTTGAAGTTCCACCCCAACGCACTGCCACGTAGCTGTACAGCTTTCAGGGAGACCATGCTGCAGTTACAGTCCTCGCCGACAGAGGTCAGCATCAGCAGCTCCTCTGCTGCTTTTGTCAGCTAATGTCCAGTCTGGGACTTTGTGCCCGTAATTGTAATCGGGGGGAACTGGGGCTATAAATAGCCACCACATTTTCATTGTAAGGGGTGGAAGGGAAATATACTGCTAGGGAACCATTGTAGCTGTGCGTTTGCCTCTAAATACAAGATACATACTTGGCTCTGCTTGTAGTCTTCATTTTGTATGCTGCCTCTCCTTGTCATTTCTACCTCATGTTTCTTATTTCATTGCTTACTGTTGTACTGAACTCTGGACCCCAATATTTGGTGATTAAGTATTCCTGGAATGCATAGATAGAGGATACATAGGATGAATGATAGCTGTAGTTTCGATGTGTGCTTTGTATAGGAATGCTGTTAGTAGTGGTGATTGATCGTTGTCGTGCTGCTTATTCCCCCCACCCAACTCCAATCACATTTGGATTCTCTTTCCGCATTTTTATCTCTTTCCTCGCACTCTTAGCTTAAAACTCTAAAAACCCACAGGAAGCCGGCCTTCTCCGGAGATTGGCACGGAAGGCATTCCTTCCTTCCGGCCTTTCAATCTAGTGGGCGAATCTGGGGCGCATTATACCAAAACCTTTCCTCATGGCAGATTCGTAACCAACACAACTCATTTTGACTAAACATAATGTTGTTTTTGTGACCAATGGGATTACCTCCATGTCGTTCCCATGACCATGCAATATAATTGGTTCCAAGTAGCTTGCCACCTAACACCAAACCCTATATATACCCCTATGTGCTAAAATAAAAAATTAATAAGTTGGTCCAAGAGTTATTGAAAACAGGGGTAATTCGACACAGTAACAGTTCTTATTCTTCACCGGTACTATTGGTTAGAAAAAAAGATGGGTCGTGGTGGCTATGTATAAACTTTCATGAACTCAATGAGCTCACTATTAAGGGAAAATTTCTTATTCCTATGATTGATCAGTTGTTGGATGAGTTACATGGTGCCAAATTTTTCTCTAAGTTGGATCTCGATCTGGTTACTGATAGGACCCTATCATAACATTATTTTGTAATTCTCATATGATTATGTAATGACCCCCTTCCAACGTGGGGACCCCTTTATAATGTTATTTTGTAATACTTTGTAATGGTATGTGGCAAGTGAGGCGCCTAGACAAGTGGGGCCATTTCATGTAACCGTTATCAAGAATGTAATTGATGTTTGGTAGAAGATTCTAGCTCGAGTGGCACTTTGCATGTAAGCCAACTCTTGAGCATTAGGTTAGGGTTGCATGAAGTGTATCTTTAAAAGACATGGGCCCATGAACGAATGTATCTTTTTGCAAATTAATGAAAGTATTGAAGGAGGTTGCCCCCTCGAAGAGGCCTGCGATTTTGTGTTGTTTTGTGAGATTGCTTTAATTCTGCATTTACATTTTGTATTGCAATATACTGTTCTTTCATGAAATTTTGTTTTAATTGCAATATTTATGTGAATGAGTTTATTTTTATTAGAAGGTTCCTAACAAGTGGTATTAGAGCGCTTTCTAGGGCCGAGTTCCGTTGCGACTGCGACAGTTCTTGCCCTTCCATTTTGACTATTAGGTATAAATTTCCCATGTTTTCCATTTTCTTCTTGTTTCCTTATTAAAAAAAAACCATAGCCCTTTTTTTTCTGCATTAGTTTATTAGGTTAGAAACCCTATGTCGGGGGTTTTAAAATATCACGGAGGAGTTGTCGTTATTGGCTAAGCTAGATTGCCCATAAAGCATCTAGTGAAGTGAGGGGCGATCAAGCTCCAATACCCAAGCCTCAGACAACACCCATCTACGGAATTGAGCTTCCACGTATCTTCGGGTATATCGGGAGACCACCTAGGATTAGGAGAAACCTTTAGCCCTAGGAATATTTTTGGCCTTGTATTATCCATAGTACATCGGACACAACATCCGGAAAGATCACCCTCCCGTACTATCAGAGAGGCAGGTAGTGTGCTCAAGGGTATGCGTGGAATCCTCCTTGAGTAGTGGCCTGAAATATTGGTCCAAGCACTATCGTTCGTCACTGAGGTATAATAGAGGGCCTATGGGTAGTACATACACCCTGGCTTAGAATACCCTATTATGTTGAAAGTTAAACCTGCAAAAAACTTCTTGTTCTGTTGAATGTTAAACCTGCAACCAAAAATCCTACCACAAAAATTGAGCATACGGAGGAGACTTCCCTATCACAAAATTACTGCATGAACAGACAAAAGAAGTTGGAGAGGAACATAATAGTAAAGGCAGAAACAATCAGAGTCAGTCACAGTCAGGACAGAGTTTGCCAGTGTCAGTAACAGTCGGGTATAAATTCAATCTGAGACAGTATCAATCAGGACAGAATTGTAAGTTGCCAATGTCAGTAGTAGTTGTCTGTGACAGACAGACAGGAAATTGTCAGTGATAGAGTCAGACCAAACAGTCATCAGTACAGGGAACCACAGTGTCAGTAACAGACAGTGCAGAGACAGTGTCAATGATAGAACAATGTTAGTAACCAACAGTGCAAAGACAGTGTCATAAGGGGTTGTCCGACAAGAAACCAATTTTCTGAGCTAACCAAGCCTCTAGGAGAAAAATTGACCACTTGAAAATATCACTTGTCCTAAAACAATTTGGGGTGCCCAAAAACAATTTTGTGATATATAGCCCATTGTGACCATCTTGTCAAGTTGATCAGTTTGGTATATAGCCTCCATGCACTTTTTTTAAGGTGCCAAAAAACATCATTTTGGGGCCTAGTCCATTACGATCGTCTTTTCAAGCTGATCATTTTGATATATAGCACCCAAACACTTTTTCTAGCTCATTACTAAAAATAGTAACTCCTAGAACAATACTTCTATTTTTAGTAAGTCAGTGGAAGTGGTTCAAATCATACCAAAATGGCTAGCGGAACTAGAGGACACCAAAAGGAGATAGAACAAAACACTATTTTGTAGGATATGCATATTGCCATCACTACCCTTCTCAGTGACGTTAAAAAGATGAGGGAAGAAGTAACACTTTTGAGAGGTGAACACATGAGATCCAAAGCTAATATGGAAGAAAAAATTTTAGAGGTTGAGGAGAAACTTAAGGATGGCCCAAAGGTGTTTGAGCATCATTACAATGACCAACCAGGTGGCAATACCGCCAATAGAGAGAATGGAATCCATAAGGAGAAGGAAGGCTATAATTCTATTTTTGACATAGATACTCCATTTAAGATGCCTAAATTAGACTTTTCTAAGTTCAACGGAAAGGATGTTGATGGGTGGTTATGTCGAGCAAATCAGTTCTTCAAACTTCACAATGTCCCTAAATATTTGTGGGTCACTATGGCATCTTTCAACTTTGAATCTGAAGCCTTACAATGGTATCAATGGTTACAAAACACAACTCCCGACCCTTCTTGGGAAGATTTTGAGTCACAATTACTCACTCATTTTGGCCCTAGTGAGTATGAGGACTTTATAGGAGCATTAACCAAACTGAAACAAACCTCTATGGTTCGTGACTATCAGACCCAATTTGAGAAACTAGCTAACAAGACCAAGGGGTTGAATGAAGGCTTTTTTAGAGTTGTTTCATCAATGGCTTGAAAGATGATATCAAGGTTGAGGTCAAGATGTTCAAACCGCAAACTATGATGCAGGCCATAGGATTGGCACGATTGGTCGAAGAAATTTTTTTGGCTCAAAGGAGGTCACCTAAATTTCCATAGGCCAAACCCACATTTCCTTCCAAGTTCACACCCAATACTAGAAATAAATCTACCCCCTACAAGTGCTTGACTACAGAAGAGATGGATGCCCGACGTGCACAAGGTTTATGTTATAATTGTGATGAAAAATATTCACCAGGGCATAAATGCATCCAAAAGAAGTTATTTTTGTTGGATGTAGAGGAGTCAATAAGCAGTGAACAAATTGATGATGAAGCAGAACCATCAGAGGAACCACTTCAAGATGAGGGTGAAACACAAGAAGAACCACAACCAAAAATTTCTATCCATGCTCTTGCAGGAATTACTACCCCTCAGACAATGAAAGTAGTAGGCTTTTTCAAAGGCCAACGTCTTACAATTCTCATTGATTCAGGAAGTATGCACAATTTTATTGATCCCCGAGTCTCCAAGCAAGCCAATTGTTACATACATGCATGCAACTCCTTTGAGGTTATGGTGGCAAATGGCAGAACTTTACCTTGTAAAGGCAAATGCCGCAATATTAAGTTGAAGATAGGGGATTATGAACTCAAAACAGATATGTTTTCTCTTCAACTAGGAGGATGTGATATTGTGCTAGGAGCTTAATGGTTAGGTACTTTGGGAACCATGGCTTGGAACTTTGCAGAGTTATGGATGCAATTTTCACAGAATGGTAGGTCCTACACTCTTCGTGGTTTGCAAGCAGGATCTCCCCAGATTATCAGTTCAAACCGTATGGAGAAGTTGTTAAAAAAATCTTCCCGTGGGGTAGTCGCTCAGATATTTGCAATACAACCGCCCACTTCAGCAGAGGACAAACTCCCAGAAGATTTGCAACTCATTTTGACTAAGCATGATGTGGTTTTTGCGAAACCGATAGAATTACCACCTCGGCGCTCCCATGATCATGCAATTCCATTGGTACCCAATAGTGTGCCACCTAACATCAGACCTTACCGGTACCCCTATGCACTTAAGTCAAAAATAGAGAAATTAGTACAAGAATTGTTAAAAGCCGGAGTCATTCGGCCTAGTAACAGTCCTTATTCTTCTCTAGTCTTATTGGTTCGAAAGAAAGATGGGTCTTGGCGGTTGTGTATAGATTTTCATGAGCTCAATAAGCTCACCATTAAGGATAAATTTCCTATCCCAGTGGTAGATGAATTATTGGATGAGTTGCATGGTGCTATGTTTTTCTCCAAGTTAGATCTTCGCTCGAGTTACCATCAGATACGACTCAAGGAGGAGGATATTCCCAAAACAACATTCCGCACTCATGAAGGCCATTATGAATTCTTGGTTATGCCATTTGGCTTAACAAATGCACCCTCCACATTTTAGAGCCTCATGAACAACATCTTTTGCCCATTCCTTCACAAATTCATTTTAGTTTTCTTTGATGATATTTTGGTTTATAGTCGCTCTTGGGAGGAGCACCTCATCCATGTGGATCAGACTCTGCAACTTTTGGCTCAACATCAACTTTATGCTAAGAGGTCTAAGTGTTCTTTTGGGTTGACCGAAGTAGAGTATTTGGGACACATTGTCACCAAAGATGGAGTTAAAGTTGACCCTAAGAAGATTCAAGCCGTTCAAGATTGGTCGAAGCCTCATACTTGTTAGGAAAAACTTCAAGATTTATCACCTGCAAGAGGAAGCACAATAACAAAAATATAGAACACGGAAACAGTAACACAAGTGACACAGAGATTTACGTGGAAACCTGCAATGTGCAGGAAAAACCACGGGGCAATGGCAACTTCTCCTTTTATTATTTTCAGCAAAATTTACATCCACGTCTTTCAACGTTTTCAACAACCTCTCCATTTCATATGCAAGGGGTCAAGTCCCTTTTATAGAGCAGAAGGAAGACTCCAAACTGTTCGTTTCCTCTTCCAACGGAAGCCTCCAAAAGATCTGTTCGTTTCCGCTCCCAAGACTGTTCGTCTTCCGCATTCCTATCGTCTACCTAGACGTCCGCTCCTATGACGTCTACTTGGCTTGACGTCAAGCCCAGACGTCTGCCAGCCTAGACGTCTGGCAGCCCAGACGTCAGGCCCAGACGTCTGCCAACCCAGACGTCAGGCCCAGACGTCTGCCAGCCTAGACGTCTGGCAGCCCAGACGTCGGCCCAGACGTCTGCCAGCCTAGACGTCTAGCAGGTCAGACGTCTGGCTTGTTGCCTAGACGTCTGACCCAGACGTCTAGCAAGTCAGACGTCTAGCTGACCTGCTTGCTGTATACTGTCTTCATACCTAACATTCTCCCACTTGAAGTCAGTATTCAGGAATTCTTCTGCTCAAAAATTTTCATCCAATGCCAATTGCCCAATGCTGCCCTTGTTACTTTTTCAGCAAGCCCAGAGAAGTTCTGCACCATTCAAACTTCTCTACCTTGACCGGCTTTGTAAGCATATCTGCAGGATTCACTTCAGTGTCGATTTTCTGCAACAGGATCCTACCTTCTTCCACCACATTTTTGATAAAGTGGTACTTGACATCAATGTGTTTCGTGCGATCATGGAATGTTGGATTCTTCACTAGCTGAATAGCACTCTGGCTATCACAATGCAACGTAATTTTCTCCTGCATTACCTTGAAGTCACCCAACAATCGCTCTAGCCAAATTGCCTCTTTGCTGGCATGAGTTGCTGCAATGTATTCTCGCTTCAGTGGTTGATAAAGCCACAACAGACTGCAACTTAGAAGCCCAACTCACCGCTCCTCCAAGGAAGAGTGAAGGTATATCCCGTAGTGGATTTTCTCCCATCTCTATCTCCACCATAATCAGAATCCACAAAACCTGTAACTTGCAAATCTGCCGATCCAAAGTAAATGGCAACATCTGAAGTGGCTCTTAAATATCCGAATATCCACTTCACCGCATTCCAATGCTCCTTACCAGGATTTGCCATGTACCGGCTGACTACTCCCACCGCTTGGGCAATATCCGGTCCGGTGCTCACCATGGCATACATGAGGCTTCCTACCGCTGATGAATACGGTACACGAGACATGCTTGTCTTCTCTCGCTTCCGTTCTAGGACACCGGTTGGAAGACAACTTTAAGTGTGGAAGAAGTGGGGTACTAATCGGTTTAACATTCTACATATTGAAGCGCTGCAGAATCTTTTCCACATATGACTTTTGACTTAACCAGATCTTTCTTCCTTTTCTGTCCCTTTGTATCTTCATCCCTAAAATTTGGTTTGCTGCTCCTAAATCCTTCATTTCAAATGTCCTAGCCAACCGAGCCTTAAGATCAATGATTTTCTTCATGTTGGGGCCTGCAACCAACATATCATCAACATACAACAACAAAATAATAAAACTGCCATCGTCAAACCTCTTATAGTATGCACAATGGTCAGCTTCACTCCTGCTGAAACCTTGGCTCTTCATGAAGGTGTCAAATTTCCTGTACCACATCCTTGGCGCCTGTTTCAACCCGTACAGTGATTTCTTCAGTCTGCAAACCAAATGCTCTTTGCCTCTTTCTTCATAGCCCTCAAGCTGATCCATATATATCTCTTCCTCGAGATCACCATGCAAGAAAGCAGTCTTTACATCAAGCTGCTCCAGTTCCAAATCCTGTGCGACTACAAGTGCAAGTAGAACTCTAATAGTAGTCATCTTCACAACCGGAGAGAAAATTTCATTAAAGTCAACACCCGACTTCTGCACATAGCCCTTTGCCACCAAGCGAGCTTTATAGCGTTCCAACAGCCCATCGTTGTTCTTCTTCACTTTGTACACCCACTTGTTTCCAACAGTCTTTCTTCCAGGTGGGAGATCCACAAGTTCCCAAGTTTTATTCTTTCGAAGTGCCTCGATTTCCTCCTCCATGGATTTCCTCCACTTTTCTCTATTTTTCAGACTCTCTAGCTTCCTGAAATAAACTAGGTTCACCATAATCGGCTAACAAAGCAAAAGAGGACTGATACACATGAGAATACCTTTCCGGACACTTTTGTGGACGTGTAGATCTTCTAACCCAATGATCTGTCGGTTCTGGCTCTTGGTCTTGTGACCGTTGTGGCTGCTCTACTTCCTGTTCTACTTGTTGTTCTACATGCTGATCAAAAACTTCAGCATGTTCATCTTCACTAAATTCTACTTCAACAGGTACAACATTAGGATTTTGCTGTACCTCCTTCCTTTGCATGGATTTTTCATCAACAATTACATCCCGGCTAATAATTACCTTGTGGGCAGTAGGATCCCACAGCCTATACCCCTTCACTATATCTCCATAGCCGAGAAAAACACATTTGCTTGACTTCGGGTCAAGCTTGGACCTTTTTTCTTTGGGTACATGGGCAAACGCGTCACAACCAAAGGTGCGCAAATGAGAGTAATCAACTGGCTTACAACACCAAACCTCCTCCGGAATCTGTCCATCCAATGCAGCTGTAGGTGACCTGTTAATAAGATAAACAATTGTATTAACAGCCTCCGCCCATAACTTTTTCTCCAACATGGCTGCGCTAAGCATGCTTCTTGCACGTTCCATGATTGTGCGATTCATCCGCTCAGCCACACCATTTTGTTGTGGAGTGTATGGTACAGCTCTTCTGGTGCTTAATACCTTCCTGCATACAAAATTTATCAAATTCCTTGGAGCAATATTCACCCCCATTATCTGACCCGAGACACAAAATTGACTTGCCCAAACTCTTTTCTACCCGTGCTTTGAACTCCTTAAATTTCTGCAAAGCTTCCGACTTCTTCTTCAGAAAGTAAACCCACACTCTCCTAGAATAATCATCTATAAAAGTCAGAAAATAGATGGCGCCATTCAAGGACTGAGTGGGGACAGGTCCAAATATATCCGAATGTATAAGTTGCAGAAAATCAGAACTCTTACCAGGACTTGCAGTAAACCGAACCCTCTTCTGTTTACCAAAAATACAATGCTCACATAAGTCTAAATTACAAGACTTAATCCCGTAAAGCATACCTCTGTCATGCAGAATTTTCAGGCCTTTTTCACTCATATGGCCTAGGCGTTGATGCCATAGCATTACCGCATCCTGAACAGAAGTTGTTGCTGCTGCATGGTTTGTCACCGTATCACCGCATAAACGGTATAAAGTCCCATAAGATTCTCCCTTTGCTACTACAAGAGCTCCTCTGGTAATCTTGCAGTAGTTGTTACAGAAGGTGACAGAATACCCTAGCTTATCCATCATTTTGATTGAGAGCAAATTCTTCCTCAAATCGGGCACATGTCGCACATCACATAACATCCTTTCTCTACCATCGTCCAACCTGATCCTTATATCCCCTCTTCCCACAATTTCTAAAGGATGATCATCACCCAAATAGACCTTTCCACCACAATATGGCTGATATTTGTCAAACCAGTCTCTATGGGGAGACATGTGGAAGGATGCACCTGAGTCCAAAACCCAGGTATATAAAACCGATCTGTTGTTACTGATACGTAAGGCTTCACATGTTGCCGTCTCTCCTGAATCTGCTGCACTGGCCTCAGCCGATGGCTGATTTTGCTTTTCACCATTCTTTAATTGCCAACAATCCTTCTTGGAGTGTCCTGGCTTCCCACAATGCCAACACTTCCCTTCTCGCTTACGTCCTTTAGACTTAGATCTGGACTGCTTTCTACCTTGTTTACTCCCCTCGAACGATCGACCTCTCACAGATAGGGCTTCATTGGTTGAGGGTTCCAGAGACGTTTTTCGCCTCAACTCTTCTGCCAACAAAGCGGCTACCACATCATCAAATTTGAGAGTTCCTAATGATGAATTACTGATGGTCATCACCATATGATCCCAAGTGTCCGGGAGGGAACAAAGTAGGGTGATAGCCCTATCTTCATCCTCCATCTTCACATTAATTGAAACCAGTTTACTGATCAGAGTATTAAACTCATTCAAATGATCTACCACGGATGAACTTTCCTTCATCCTCAAGCTATAAAGCTGCTTTTTCAGAAAAACCTTGTTAGTTGCTGATTTTGTTTCATACAACTTTTCAAGCTTTTGCCAAAGGGCTTCCGCGGTCTTCTCTTCAACTACATTGAACAAGACGGAGTCCGCTAGGCAGAGACGGATTGTAGAAACCGCCTTCCTGTCAAGCGTTACCCACTCCTCATCTTTCATGCTGCTCGGTTTACTCGCGACCCCTTCCAAGGCTTGAGCTTGGTCATTCTGAACCAGCAAATCCTCCACCTTCATCTTCCATAGAGCGAAGTTCCTGCCATCAAATTTCTCAATCTCGAACTTGGTTACACCTTTTGTCATTGTTGCAGCTCCCACTCGCACAAAACCTTAGCTCTGATACCGGATGTTAGGAAAAACTCCAAGATTTATCACCTGCAAGAGGAAGCACAATAACAAAAATATAGAACACGGAAACAATAACACAAGTGACACAGAGATTTACGTGGAAACCTGCAATGTGCAGGAAAACCACGGGGCAATGGCAACTTCTCCTTTTATTATTTTCAGCAAAATTTACATCCACGTCTTTCAACGTTTTCAACAACATCTCATTTAATATGCAAGGGGTCAAGTCCCTTTTATAGAGCAGAAGGAAGACTCCAAACTGTTCGTTTCCTCTTCCAACGGAAGCCTCCAAAAGACTGTTCGTTTCCGCTCCCAAGACTGTTCGTCTTCCGCATTCCTGTCGTCTACCTAGACGTCTACTTGGCTTGACGTCAGGCTGGACGTCTACCAGCCTAGACGTCTGGCTGCCCAGACGTCAAGCCCAGACGTCTGCCACGCCGGACGTCGGGCCCAAACGTCTGCCGACCCTAGACGCTCCGGCAGCCCGGACGCCTCGGCCTAGACGTCCGACGAGTCAAACGTCTAGCTCTGTTGCCTAGACGTCTGACCCAGACGTCTAGTTGACCTGCTTGCTGTATACTGTCTTCATAACTAACAACACTCTCAAGGGTCTTCGTGGATTTTTGGGACTCACTGGCAAAATCGTTGCTCCTTTGACAACCATGTTAAAAAATAATTCTTTTACTGGGACATACCCAACTGAGCAGGCTTTCTTTGACCTAAAGCATGCTATGACAACCACTCTGGTCTTAGCAATGCTCGATTTCTCCAAACCTTTAGTCATTGAAAGCGATGTTTCGAGCAATGGCATTGGAGCCGTATTGATGCAGGAGGGAAGACCATTGGCCTTCACTAGTAAAGCACTTTCAGATCGAAATCTAGGCAAATCCACTTATGCAAAGGAGATGCTCGCCATTCTGCATGTGGTTACTCACTAGCGATCCTATCTTATTGGGCATCATTTTTCCATCAAAACAGACCACCAGAGCCTCATGTACTTCCTAGAGCAACGGGTTGCCACCCCCGAAAAACAAAAGTGGGTCTCTAAACTAATGGGCTATAATTATGAGATTACAATATTTGCGATATCTTCAACACCTTGTTATTCCCAACACTTCTCAACTACGGGAACTCATCTTGAAGGAAATGCATGCTTCACTTACTACGGGCCTTTTTGGGTTCCTCAAGACTTATGAAAGGATTAAACCTACTTTATTCTATGAAGAAGGACATTCAAACTTTTGTGGCAGAGTGTGACATATGCCAACGGATGAAAGGAGAAACGGTGCATTCCCCAGGAACTCTTTAGCCCTTACCCATTCCAAAACAAGTTTGGACAGATGTTTCCATGGACTTTATTGAAGGATTACCTAAGTCAGGAGGCAAATCAGTTATTTTGGTGGTAGTGGATCGTCTCACGAAGTATGCTCATTTTTGTTCCCTCTCCCATCCCTACAAGGCCTCCGTAGTAGCCCAAATATTTCTCGATTCCATTTTCCGCCTTCATGGCATGCCTCTAGGGCATACGAAACTCCCTTGTATGAGCAAGGGAGAGTTTTAGCTTTACCTTAGATTAATAGTCCAATAGTGTACCTCTATAGGTTTCGACCCTTTGACCAAGATCATGATAAATCATGAATCTTGCCAATCCATCTAAACTTAAGGCTATACCTAAATTTTATCTTCTATTACCTCTAACAATAGCAATATCAACCTTCAAATTTTTGAACAATGCTATGTATTCCTCAACATGTCAAAGTCTCCAAGCTTGAGAGTGGCAAGCTGTCTTTAATTTGCTATCTTATGTGGTATTGACATTCTCAAAAAGTTCCTTGAACCTCTAACATACTTCATGTGGTTTGTTGCATTATTTGGTATGAAGAATCAAATTCGGTTTGACATATGAAGTGATTAGAGCATGAGCTTCAGCTTTCTTGAGCCGCAGGAGTCCTCCTCTTCATTGTTGACTACGGGAGGATTCTCTGTAACCATGTACATCCATAAACCCCTACTCTTAAGTATGGTAGCCATTTGGTCCATCCAAATGCTATAATTGGCCCAATGCAGTGAGGGGATAAGAAGCTTGGAGTCCATCAATTTCTTGTACAGTTTCATCTCCAAGGTGATTGGAGAATGCTGAAACAATTTTATCATTGCATAGAGCTTGGAAAACTATGATCTGAAAAAATGGATGAATTTTCACTTCTGTATGAAAATGTTATGGACTTGAAAATATCATCATTATAAATTGCCTCAAGAGCTCCAAAATTCAAATTTGAAACTTTAGCTTTTCCCTCCAAATGCAAGTATGACGATGTGTCCCAAATACAATTATTTTCAAAATGCAAGTATGGGATATGTGCGAAGCACCTCAGAAATGAAGCCTGAGACAAATGAATGCCAAAAACTGCTTAACTAGGACACCCACAAAATTTTGCATATATTATAAAAATCCAAACACGTTTGCAAAATTTTTGAGGGTTTGTCCTATTAGAGCTGTTCTTTGAGAACTGGACAACTGGTTGCTTCTTTGATGTCTGGTGCTTCTGCAGGTCATAGCTAGAGTTGAAAGAATATGAATGAAATCCTCTCGAACCTATATAGCCTAGATCCTGGAGAAATCTGTGGTGCAATGCGTTGTGCCCAAAAGAGTCATGAAGCACTGATACATGAGCATGGATCTCAAGAATCTTCAAACTGCCATTTTATTGAACCACTAAATGATAAACGGTTCAACTTATAAAGTGAACGTGGTCCTGTGGGCCAATATAACAATACAATACAATATTACAATGTTGGTTGTGGCTAAAGTGAATGATTACACATTTCAACATTACAGTGATCCAAATTCTGTGAACTCCTTCAGCTCAGTCTATGAGAAAGAGCAACATTAGTTTTGCATGGAATGTGTAGGACCTTAAGGAAATGACCATTAAAATGGGAATAGGATATTGAAACAATTGTTGATCTTGAGTATAGATTCTATCAAGGTTTAAAATGTTTGATGCAAATTACTACAAACAGAGAAGACTTTTTAGTGAATATTGCCTAATTACATTGTTCCTTGTCTAATACGCATGTTTATGAATATTACTATTAAACAAGTGATACATACTGATTGAGATAAATTGTGGTTGTTGGCATTTACATGTTGCAATGTAACCAACACTGGCCAGTGCATCAAGAGTTATGCAACTGAAACGAAAAATCATGGAGTTTAAACTACAAGGCCTCTTATAGAACTTTTGTTGATAAAGAATATCAAACTGTTGATTGGCATTTGTGAGAATTGCCTCTAAAATTGAAGGATGCTTATCATCTCTTGCATGCCCATAGTATAATGCAGCAGGCAGTAATATCTATGCCATCTGATGTTGTTTTTGGTCCTATGAATAAAATTCAAATATTTCTAGAGACAGTTAAAATATTGACTACTGTCCGAAGTCATAAAGGCATTTGAAATGGCTTCCTTGCAGAAAAGTTACATGTAAGGATTGCAGTCCATTCAAGGAGCATTGTTTCACTTTGTAGAAGTCATCATAATTTTAGCTTATCTTCTTACACATGGAAAGTAAAGACAGATGCTAGAGGTGACTTGAAATTGTCAATGCTGCAAGTTGTACTAGTGCATTATCAGCAATGGTTGCTCTCTTTCTCACCAGATTGCTAAGAAATTTTGAAACTTGAATTTTTGCTATCAGAATTATTAACAATAAAATTTGTGTCTATATTGGTGAAAGAAATAGGACATTCTTGCATGCATTTAAACCAAAAGGTCATCAGCATTTTATACAGGGTCTAGATTTTTAATTCGACAATCAGCAAGGATGATTGTAATTCCTCAAGATAGAAGCATTAAGATCTAGACAATATCATTTTGCAATTATTTGTGTGAATGCACAGAATAGGAAAACAACAAGCAAAGCATCAGCTTAGGGGCAATTTATTAATGGGCCTCTGTCCAAGCCAAGCAGCAAAGGTGAGTATGATCTTTGACATAATCTTCTGTCTGGTAGCATAATCCTAACGGCATACAATGTCGCTTAAAATAATCAGGAAACAATGAGATAACACTCATGGAAAAGATGGATACAGAGACTCTAAAGAAGATAATATAAGATGGGATTGCGTAATAGTGGATGATAACTCTGTTGCTCAGCTACAGGGCAGGGAAAAGACATCAGAAAGAAATAACATAGATTATAAACTCCGAAATGTTGACAAACGTTAAATAAGCATTAGAAAAAAATTGAAGAGGTGTACCAATAGCAGGAAATGCAAACCTGCTAATCTGGTAAAGCTTCAGTGCAAGGATAGAATTTAAGAACAGGATCAACATTGCAGAATGCAGAGGCAAAGCCTCACAAAGTTTGTTAAAGTAGAAAAGAGTCAAACAAGTGAAGCTATTAATATAAGTGAAGAGATGCAAGTTTCAAAAGTAGCGCCACCATAAAAAGATAACTCATGTGGGAATAATGTGATATTGAGATTTTCTGATATAGTTTTTTTTTGCATCTATAGACCAATAACACTACAGAACTTAAAACTACTTCCAAACAGCACTACAACACATTTGAGTAACGTAGTCAAGCATCTCACAACAGAATATTACTATATATCAAGATAAATAAACAAATTCACAAGTTGTATTCCAGCCAATTTACTGTGAAGTAGGGTATCCTTTTAGAACTGTTGCTTGTAGCAGGATCCTTCTTCTTCATTCTAGCTCATATAACCCGTTTCCTTACCAAAGCAGATTTGCATTTAGAAGCAAGGGAAAAATTCACCATACATCAGATCATGTATCACTCAAACATTTAAGCCATCCACCAACTGAAAGTTAGTGGAACCTGGCACCAGCCCAAGCATGAATCTGAGATACCTAATTTCATTCCTATTCTCATCATGGTATAAGATTTTGTTCTGAATTTCAAATGCTTGAGCAGAAAATTGTAAACTGTGCTGAAGGTACAAGTTTCTTGAACTGTTAGACATTAGCTGGATTCATAAGGATCCTGAAGATGATAAAAAGAACTCCAGGGAATGTGTACACATGTAGAGGCTGAATAGGTTGTTCAGTTGTCTAATAAATTTCCTCTTCCTTGTTTTCATAAAGAAAAATTTGCATTCATCTATATCTATTAAAACATTGGGACCAGTGTATGGAAAGTCAAATGAGATCAATCATACTGGAAAGAACTTGTTAGAATTAGAAAAATTAATTCAAGAAAAATATAATTGACCTTTTATTTTCAAATTATGCTAAGTCTCTCTCTTTTGATTTTGCAATATTTTTTCCAGATTCTGATTCTTTTAGACCTTTGCCAACAGATTGCCTGTCATAGTTTTGGTAACAGACTGTGAGTGATAATTGGTAACGGTTACCATGTGGAAAACAAGTTTACTGACTTCCACCTAAATAATGAAAGAGTCATTTAAAAGATCACAGAAGATCAACAAGATATTCATGAGGACATGACACTTCTTTAAAGTGCCAATGATAATTTTCAAAAGAGTTGATACTGATTTGATGACCAAACAATGAGCTGCACAAGTTAATGGACATGATTGCAACCCCTGGGTAGTTAGAAGCTAATGTGCCAGAATGGACAGACGCAAGCAGCATTATGCCTTCCATATGAGAAAAGAGCCTGGACACAGTTTTGGATGCAAAATAAGACATTCATACTTGTTTGATATCATATGTTGCTGCTTTAATCCTATTCATCAGTCTATATATCTCTCTGGTTAATATGAGATGTCTATATATTGTATGCAATAAGGGCAGTAGTCTATCTGATGTTGTAGCCAGGCTAGGCACCTTTGGGGCTTTGTGAAGCTCCTATTTCTTTCTGAGGCATAGACTATACTAATAATATACAGTTACTTGTTAAACAAATGTGTTCAGCATTGCTGATATTCAGCTGCTTTGGAATTATCTTGAACATGCATGGAAACTCCTTGGGAAGAATCCTATTATAAAGACGGCATCAATTCCCAGTTGTTAATGCAGAATGCAGTCTGTGCCATTTGCTGTCTTCATTCAAAATGGAAATGTACCTAACAATCAACAGCTGTCTGAAGGATCTTATGAAAGTTCAGAAATTGAATCTGCATTGGAATTCAAATTGAAATAAACCACCTTCTGAAATAGAATCAGTTGCTACACATGATGGCAACTCAAGAAAACAGCTTATTCACCCTCTTGCTTGACAACTGTTCCAGCAAAATGACAAGTGGCTTGTAAGTATAACTAAACACTGGCTAATTTAAAAAAATGCAGGTGTTTCTCAGTGCATTTCAAAGATAAAAATTGACCAAAGGATGAGACCACTATGAATCCCTGTGTCTTTATATTGAATATGACTGTCCTTGCAGTTTGTGAGACCATTATGGGTGGTATGTTGGCATTCAGGACTCCAACTGTTTTGGGAATAGGGTTGTTTATTCCTCATGATCCTTGAAGACATATTCATTTTCCAGCTGAGAAATACCAACTATGAATGAGGTAGCTTGGGAAGCCCAATTTCTTAGAGGGTATGCATCAGAGTCAGGAGGCACTAAAGATATTTTAGACTTGGCATAAGAGAACTTAAAATATTAGCATAAAATGTAAATGTAAGAAATTTTATTCTGTAAAGTTATTTGTTCGACGTGCAAAATGAGATGAGAGATAAAAGGGAAAAGTAACTGTAGACATGCCTTAATCCTTACTCTTGGAGGACATGTTTTTGGTGAATGGTTTTCTGTGTGCAATTTATGAAAGACTACTCTTTGGCCAAGTATAAAGCCTATATGGCCCTTTGAATCATTTATAAAATTATACCCAAGTCAGTGCCTATAACTTCTCAGAAAATTTCTTCTTACACAACGTATAGTCTAGAAATGTTGCTTGGTTTACAACATAGTTTTTTGGGTTTTGGGGAGAGTTTTTTGGTCTGTCATTTTCTATTTCAAAGTCTTACTCTCTTTACAAAATTTAGTTTTCAGATCTCAGAGGAAGCGATAAATAGAAGAAATAGAACTTAATTCTCTTCTTTCAAATTCAGATTTTCAGTTTCGGTTGTAATTTTTCAACTATAGTAGCAGATTTTACAGTCTGTAATAACAGGAGCACAATGAGAAGGAAAGTAATTTGTCCAACATCCAAAAAAATATAGTATTGAAAAACAAGAAGCATATATTGTTTGCCTTACTTGCAAGAAACTCTAAAAAGAATCATCTTGAAGTTCTCTCTATACTGAGTATTACCTCCAAGAATAAAGTAACATCCCCCACACATTAAATGCATTCAGCCTTCTGATGCAATATACTTAAATATAAACTGATTACATCATTTAACAAAATGTATTGATGACTCCCTTTACTTCCTTTTTAACAACTTCTGTTTCCCCTTTTCCCTTTGAATCTCCATGCAAAAAAAAATACATATCCACTTTCATCAAGAGTTCATTAACTACTTTCTGAGCTCTTTCTTACCTCATGAACGAAATAATGTATTGACTTCTACTTTAAGCTAAAAAGCAACGCTGACATTGATTGTGATTTCATACTTGACAGATGGGGTCAGCAGTCAGATCTTGTTTTCATGGCTCTGGCAAATGATTTCATGAAGAGTACAGTGGATGAGGTCAATTCACTACCCTCAAATTGAATTAAATTTAAGGAAAAACAATAAGCTTTTGTGACTTAGATACTTCAAATAACCTGCAGAGAAAACTAATATGATCCAGGCATCCAAGAAAAATTTCAACCCAACTTCATCAAAGTGGCGTTGGGTCTATGGGTTGATCTTGCAAGATTTTGTAATTAGGATTGTTTATAAAAATCCCACAAGTTGGAAAGAAACCACAAAATTCCATTGACATAAAACATCTTCGTTTTTAAACTCCATCTTATTGTGACATTAAAGGGTATTCCATTAGCTGCTTAGAACAACTTTAGTTACATTAGCATTGAGAAAAAAAACTCAGAATTTTCACATTAGCATCTGCAAGCTCTTAAAACTGCATTTGTTTCATCTGAAAATTGCAGGTCGATGAACTCCTATCTCGGGGTGAAAAAGTAATAATTTACAATGGCCAGGTAAAACCACTCTATCCCTTAGACAAGGTTGTTGAAGCTTAAATGATTTCGTAGACATATTTGAATACTCCGGACAGCTCTGATTAAGTTGGTAAACCCCCCGACAAATTCAGGTGGATTTGATATGTGCAACCATGGGAACAGAAGCTTGGGTTCAAAGATTGAAGTATGTACACATCTTAAATTAAATACCCAAATAAATAAATTGATCCCAAGAGGAAAGAGTTATGGATTGAGATTAATTAATAGTTGTTTCAGGTGGGAAGGGCTGACACGATTCAATCTTCAAAAGCGAACTCCACTCTACTGCAATGGTTCACAGACAAAGGGGTTTTTGAAATCATATAAAAACTTGCAATTCTTCTGGATTCTTGGTGCAGGCCACTTTGTGAGTAATCCCACCATGTTCCTTTCAAATAAATAAACTTAAATCGATATGTGATGTATTTTTTGATATTAATATAATGAATGTGTGATGAGTGTATAAACAGGTACCTATTGATCAACCCTGCATGGCTCTCAAAATGGTTGATATGATTGTCTACACCAAGTAGAAAATTTATCATCCCGGGCCTCCATCTCTACAATAGATACTTCCAATTACCATGGCAAAGCTCCTAGCAATACATAATAATGCAGAATGTCATAATTATTTTCATCTTCCATCGTCATGGAAATTAATAAGCCAACAATTAGTTATAGGGGCATTCAAGTCACCAGGAAGTAGAATTGAATAATATGGAGTTTTAACCAAAATGTATACACAATACTTTCGTGCAGTTAATCTTAGGATCATATTTGAATATTATGGAATTTCCATGCAATTGATATTAAAGTGGGCTTCAAGGTCATACATTTAAGCAGGTTTTAAATATAAATATGAGGTCAAATAAATGTCTTTTTTTTTTTAATATTAAAGTGGGCTTCAAGGTCATACATTTAAGCAGGTTTTAAATTTAAATATGAGGTCAAATAAATGTTTTGTTTAATATTAAAGTGGGCTTCAAGGTCATACATTTAAGCATGTTTAACTTTAAATAAAAGTTAAACAAATGTTTTTTTTTTAATACAAGCTTACTCACACATCATACCCCTGCCCAAGAGTTTAATTCTTATGTGTCCCACAAGGATATAAATGTTAGTTTCGTCAATGTTAAGAACTATTTTATTTAATTTAAGGCCTCTTCAATGTTAAAAACTACTTTAATTCATTTATATGAGAATTAAATATTACAAATTTTATTTTAAGTTAATTTACAATGTAAAAAACTATTTTACTTATATGATAATTAAATATTATAAATTTTAAGTAAAACACGTAATTCAATCCTTCTTTGGAGTGGTTTTTTTTAAGCGAGCGATTGTGCTAGGGTTTCATCTATGTTGAGCACAATCAACTTTAGAGGTTGTTTTTTGGGGCCTTAGCAGCCAACATTTTTGTGGTTTATGCTCAAGATTTTAACAAGATATGTTGTAGGGGACCTAATATGGGTTAGAAATTTATCTTTCAACTGATATTCATGCTACGAACTTGATTGACAATGGCTTTCAATTTGTTGCACAAAACAAAAGTGAAAATCATACCTTTCCTCGGCGTCCAAGGCATGGATTAAAGAGATCTAGAAACAAGTTTCAAGCAGTTGATCAAAAAATGGTTTAGATCTCAAGCGAATTCGATGGAAAGGATTTCAAAGACTCGGCGAATTTGATCAAATACACCGTGGAAACCCCTTTCAAAGGCAAGGATTTCAAAGACTCAGCCCCAAAAATGAATTTTAGGGATTCCCTCTATGGTGGATAGCTTTAGTCTAATGCTAACATTAAACTTAGGGCTTCATGCAAACCTCTGAGAATGTCTAAGATTGATCCTAGGAAAACTGAGTCGGGATGTCTTAGGGCAGTTGATGGAACTCCGATTGTTAAGCTAGATATGGGCGACATTCAGATTGGCATAGAAGATCTTAAAAAAAAAGATCACTAATTTGTCGTTTCTTGGATTTTCGTCGAAGCCTATTTGCTTTCAAAGTTTGGGCTAAAAAAAACTAGAAAACAAAAGATGACTTACAAATTTCTATTTATCCAAATGGTTATTTTCTTGTTTTATTTGCTAACAATGAAGATAGAGAGAAAACATTTCAAGGGGGTCCCATGTTCTTTGGAAGGGTGAGGCTTTTCATGGAGCCTTGGCATACTAAATTTAAATCCGAAGAAGAGATGCCTTCTATAGGTCTTGTGTGGGTTAGACTCTTTGGCTTCCCAATTGAATTATGGAATCCAGCTAATTTTTCTTCAATTGGAAACTCTTTGGGAACTTTTATGATGACTACTGATTGTACTAAAAAATTTGAACATATTATTTATTCTTGAATTTGTGTTTTAATGGATTTTGACAAACCCCTACCTGAAAAAATCTCATTACAATTTGGGGAGGACACTTGGGAGCAAGTGGTGGACTATGAGAACATTCCTTTTTGTTGCAGAATTTGCCATGAATATGGTCATTTGGCTAGTGTTTGCCCAAATAAAATTCCATATCAAAATAAAGAGGATACAAACTTAGTAGGTTTCCAAATGCCTAAGAAGAACACTAAAAAAATAGTTATGAAGGATCAATCGAAGTTATCAACTAATATGTTTGAAATTCTTTCTACAAATGATGTCCCAGGTGAAGAAAAGGAAATAATGGAGACAAAAATCTTAAAAATATAATTTAAAGATGTAGGGAAGGACTCAGATACAAACCAACAAATTAAATGTTTTCAACAGGAAAAAATGAGGAAATATACACAAGAAAAACAATATTTTAAATGTTGAGACTTCAAATAATACAGGTCTCAAGATAGACTTTGTTGAACCTTCCAGTAACACTTTGGCTTTGTACATGCATTCTTCGAGGTTAGAAGCCATACCAAATTCAATTAGGGTAAAAAAACTAAATATGGATTCCAACCAAAAGGTAGGTCGCAAGACCAATCATCATCATATGGTAAAAGAAGGTGAAAAATTTGTAGAGGAAGGTAATATTAATGCCCTTACCAATTTCTTTAGCCTTGGTATTAATGCAGATCATCATTTGGAATCCTAAAGGACTCAAAGGGAGTCTTTCAAAATAAAACAAAATTAGAAGAATGATTTAGACAAACCATCCACATCTTGTTTTCCTTTAGGAAATGAAGATGTCAATAGAGGAAATGGATTCAATTGCTAGTAAAATCTAGCCAACTGGAAAAGTTGCTTCCCTTAGTTCCCAGGGGACTTCTAGTGGCATTGCTTGCCTTTGAGACCCAAAATAGGTAGTTATTCACCATATGGTTGGCAACTGGGGTGTTTTGGCTATAGCTATTCAAAGTAGACATTTTAAACAAATTATGCTTTGCATAACTGTTTATGCTTTGACTACTTCGGAGGAAAATAGAAGACAGTGGAAGGATGTAACTTATATTATCTCTCATTTTCCTGAAGCTTGGAGCTTGATCGGAGGATATTTCAATATCATCCTCTCTCTGGATGAGAAAATGGAGGGAAATATAAATTTAGACAGAAGCCCTAACCTCATGAGTGAATATATTGCAAACCTTCTTGTGGACATCCAGCCAGATAATGGCATGATGAGTTTTTCTAACAGAAGGCAAGGCTTAGCTTATATCATGAAGAGATTGGATAAGCTCTTGTTCTTTGACAATTTCTTAATCCATAGTCACATTCATAAGGTGAAGACTCTTAACAATGTTGGTTTGGATCACTAGCCAATCATGATAGAAATTTGGAAAAGCAATCTGAGTTTCTCTCCTTTTTTATTTTAGTTAATGTGGCTTAGAGACAATTCATTCAAACCCTAAGAGCAACAATGGTGGAAGGGAAACCAAGGTATGGGACTGAGATGTTTTGTTTTGCTAAAGGTTGCAATACATTAAATCCAAAATCAATATTTGGTACTATTAGAGTATATTACATTATTTGGTACATACTAATGTACCACCTTGTGTACATATTTAGATTAGGAGTGTGTCTTAGATTAGAGTGTGAGTGAATATTTTATGTAATGTAATAATTTGCAAGAAATGCACAAGTGTCTTGTAGTTAAGAGTGCAAGTATGATGAGTGTAGATGTGCACAAGTGTCCATTATGTAAGAGTGCACATGTGTCCTTAGAGTAGAAAAATGAAGTCTCAATAAGAGTGAAGGTCAAGAGTACTCCATATGAAAAGTCGCATCCCATTATACATGTATCTATGTGTGTGTATGTGAGACACAATGTAGAGTGAGAGTGTGTGAAAGTATGGTGTATTTGAGATCTTTATTCTATGTCAAGATACTATTTTCGCGAGCATTTGTTAATGGTAATTTTATGATTTGTTGCAGAAGTTCTTTATGAGTTTTATATGATTAGAAATTTTCATTATCTTTTATTTCATATAGCAACTTTATTTTAGATCTTGTGTTTATTTTGATTTAAGTATTAAGCATCAAAAGCTAACAAGAACTGGAAGGAGTTTGGAAATGTTCAGCAAAAAAAGCATGAAGTGATTGCTTGGCTTGAAAATTTGAATAATAAAATCCATTTAGATGGCCTCACATAGAGTAGAAGTACAGATGAAATTAGACTCACAACTTAGTTAGAGGAATGGAAAAAAAGATAACTCTTATGGAAGCAAAAATCTAGGATCCAATGGCTTAAAGAAGGAGATCAAAACACAAATTTCTTCCACAAATCTCTTCTAGCTTGAAGATCTCACAATTTTATTTCTTCCCTAAAATTTGATTCTAGAGACGTTGTCTACACTTGGGATGGCATGAACTCGGTTGTTGTCAATTACTTTTCCAATCTATTTGTTGTTGCACCTCTTGACTCGACTTCTCAATAGAATATTCTTCAAGCAATCCCTACTCTTATCACTTTTGAGGAGAACCTTTTTTGACTGCTCCAGTTACTATCAATGAGCTTCAATAGGTGGTTTTTAAAATACAAAAAGGAAAAACCCTAGGTCCTGATGGTTTTCCCATTGAGTTCTATCAAGATTTTTGGGATATCCTTCATGCTAATTTATTAGAGGTGGTAGAATAATCCAGGAAAGCCAAAGCAATTTTAAAGGTTATCAATAAAACTTATATACCTCTTATTCCAAAAGCTTAAGAGGTAGATCATATATCAACTTTTAGACCTATAGTTTTATATAATGTTCTTCTCAAAATCATTACAAAGATCATGGCAGAAAGGTTGAAACCCCTTTTGCATAAGATTATTTCCCTTGAACAAGGGGGTTATGTGGAAGGGCATCAAATAGTGGGTGAGATTGTTCTTGCTCAAGAAGCCATCCATTCCATGGAAATGCAAATATCCCCATCTATATTCATTCATTTAGACTTATCTAAAGCTTATGATAGAGTGGATTGTCACTTCCTTGTCAAAGTTTTGAGGTAATTTGGCTTCTCTCAAGATTGGATGGACTGGATTATGGGATGTATCTCTTTAGTGTCCTACTTTGTTCTTATCAATGGAAGGCCTTCTCAGTTGTTCCCAACTTCTAGAGGTATTAGGCAAGGTGACCCCCTCTCCCCTTATTTATTCATCATTCTTGTTGAATGCTTGGGCATGACTATAACCAAAAATAAAGAAAACAAAACCCTTGAGGGAGTTACCATTGCTCATGGAGCTAGGCCTATTTCTCATCTTCAATTTGTTGATGACTCTACTTTGTTAGGTAAAACTACAATTAAGGAAGCTTCTAAATTTAAGCAAATCATTAGTTGTTTTTCTAATGCTATTGGGAAATTGATCAATGAAGACAAATATAAAGTTATTTTATTTCATTGCTCTCCCAAACAGGAATCCATGGTCTTGGATAAATTAAGATATAAGAAAACCTCCCTTCCGATCATTTATTTAGGCATTCCTATCAATATTCAAAGACAAAAAAATACTGGAATTGGTTGTTGGATAGAGTTAAGAAGAAAATTGGAAAGTGGACCAATAGGTGGCTTTCATTTGGGGGCAGAATTACCTTGGTAAAATCAGTCCTTCAAGCTATACCTATTGAATATTCTAAAGGCAGTTCTTCAAAAATTGGATCAAATCAATCATTGGTTCCTCTAGAGTGGTACTAAGGAGAAAAGAAAATGGGCCTTGGTGAAATGGGATACTTTGTCTTCCCAAGAATGAAGGGGGGTTAGGATTTCGGTCTGCTATTAATAATAATAAGGCTTGAGTTATTAAATTGTATTGGAGGATTTTGCATAACCCCAATGCTCTTTGGACCATGAATCTTTGTGCTAAATATGTTGAGAACAAAAGTCCTAAATACATTGTTTGCTATTAATTGCCTACCAAAGGTTCTCCCATTTTAGCGGTTCTTAAGACTGGTAAGGATTTGATTAAGAAAAAGTTATTTGGGATCACTCATAATGGTCAATAGGAAAATTTTTGGATAAATTCTTAGGATGATCACCAACCTTTGATAACTCAGTTTCATGATTGGAGGCCTTGGATGGAGGAGCTTCATCAAGCTAACTAGATAAAGGTGGCTAATTATTATCGCTACCATACTGGTAATTAAAATGTTGGTAGATATTGGATCTCTATTGAGGATTGGCCTATTCAAATTCCAGAAAGGTAAAGAAAAGATATACAAAGCATCCTTCATATGAGATCTCTCTCTTGTCCCATGATAAAGATTGTTTTAGATTGAAAAACACTACTAAGGGTGAGTATTCAATTGCTCAAGGTTATTTGACCTTATGCCATAATAATCCCAACCAATCATATGACATATTTAATCAGTTGTGGGCTCAAAATCTCTGGCCTAAGGTGAGGTTCTTTACATGGCTTTTATTGCATTGTAGGGTGCTTACTGGTGAGCAACTTATGAAACATGGTTTTTAGGGTCCATTTAGATGCAAAATATGTGGAGAGAATGTGGAAACTCTCAGCCATATTTTTATTGAGTGTACCTTAGCCTCTAAGCTATGGAGGAGAATGGCCATCTTACTTGGCTTATAGTGGTCCATTTTTTTTGCTTTTGAACAACTTTGGAGGGATTGGCCTAATCAAGAGGGTGTTGATCATTTTATTAGGCTACTAGTTTGGATGGGTTCTACCATCCTACCTTGGAATATCTAGAAAGAAAGAAACAACCAAATTTTTTTTCAAGAAATAAAGGGCATTCAGTATATCTAGCAAAATACCATTGCCAACTTAGTTGAATCAGTACAAAAACTCCTTAAACACCCCCAGAACTCCCATCAAAGATGGTATCAAGTGATGCAAATATTAAATATTAACTCTTTTAAGGGCAACCAACTTAAAGGGATTTGCAAGTAATCAAAATATGGATAAAATAAGGAATTGGCAGCATCCTCCTAAGGATTTTGGAAAAGTTAATAACGATGGAGCCTTTAGGGGGAACCCTAGAAAAGATAGTGGGAGGAATTGGTAGACTTTCATATGGTTCCCTAGTTTTTACTTTGGCTGAGAATTTGTGTATCCTTTCTAATAACTTTGTTGAGGGGCATGGTATCTTTAGAGGCCTTCAAGAGGCTACTAAGGTCATATGGAAAAAGGTGTTGGTTGAATCTGAATCTCAATTCATGATTAATTTGTTGAAGACTCATTCTAAGAGTCATAAGGTTGATTGAAGAATAAAAAGAATTTTTGAGAAAATTCAATTAATCTATATGGGCTTTTTGAAAGTTGAATACAATTATTTGGCCAAAGAGCAGAAAAAGGGTGTTGACCATTTTATTAGGTAACTAATTGGGATGGGTTCTACCATTCTACCTTAGAATATTTGGAAGGAAAGAAACAATCAAATTTTCAATCAAGAAAGAAAGGACATTCACTATATCTGGCAGAAGACCATTGCCAACTTAGTTGAATTAGTCCAACAACTCCTTAATCACCCCTAGAACTCCCACCAAATATGGGATCAAGTGATGCAAAGATTGAAGATTAACTCTTTTAAGAGCAACCAACTTAAAGGAATGTGAGTAATCGAAAGATGGATAGAACAAGGAATTGGCAGTCTCTTAGGGATTTTGGAAAAGTCAATACCGATGGACCCTCTAGGGGGAACCTTGGAAAAGCTAGTGCGGGAGGAATTGGTAGACTTTCATATGGTTCCTTAGTTTTCACTTTTGTTGAGAATTTGGGTATCCTTTCCAATAACCTTATCGAGGAGTATGGTATCCTTAGAGGCCTTCGAGAGGCTGCTAAGGTCGGATGGAAAAAGGTGCTTGTTGAATTTGACTCTCAAGCCATGATTAATCTGTTCAAGACTCCTAAGAATCATAAGGTTGATTGGAGAATAAAAAGAATTGTTGAGAAGATTCAATTAATCTAGATGGGATTTTTGAAAGTTGAATACAATCATGTGGTCAAAGAACAAAACATGAGTGCTCATGCTTTAGCTAATTGGACATTGGATAAAAGTGATCTTACTTACTACGACCACCCTCCCATATGGTGGGATTCACAAATAAGGGAAGCTCTTCTTTCTATCAATTCTCTGGATGGCTCCAGTACTAGAGGTACCTAGTTCCTTTTTACTTTGTTTTTTCTTCTCTTTGGTTTGGTCGGGGTATTTTAGTTCCCTTGCTCAGATAGATCATTCTTATGTTTCCTCTATTGAATCTTACTTGAAAATCCTATTGGCCTAGAAAGGCCAAAGTTGTATTCTATTTTTTCCTTCTTTTTAGTTTTTTGGTGTATGTTGTTTTGTATTATTTTTGTGTTTTTTATATTGTTTTTTTTTTGTTTTTGATTTTTTTTTTGTGTTTTGTGCTTTTTTTGTGTATGTTTGTGTGTTGTTTTGTTGTTTTTATGTTTTTTTATGTGTGTTTTGTGTTTTGTTGTTGTTTGTTATTTTTTTTTACTTTTTTTTGTTGTTTTTATGTTTTTTGTTATTTTGTGTTTGTTTTGTGTTTTTTGTTGTTTTTTGTTGTTTTTTGTTGTTTGTGTGTTTTTTTTTTTGTTTTTTTTGTTGTTGTTGTTGTTGTGTTTTTTGTGTTTCTTTGTTTTTTTGTATTTTTATTTTTTTAGGCATGCTCTTTGAGTGTGTCGAAGGGGCAAGCTAGGTGCAAGCCCTATACGATTTTGGCGTAATAGATACCCCTACCTCCTTGGGACTTACCCGAAAGTGGCATCCCAATTGGGATGTTTTCCACAAACAAAAAAAAATCCTTATAATTAATTTTAATATGATTTTTTCCTCTCTTTTTGGGTTTTATGTTTGTATTCATAAATACAAATTTTTATTTTTATAAGAGAAAAAATAGTTATAAATTTTGTGAATAGATATATAATTAAAAGGTGACAAAGATATAACGATCAAATTTTACTCAAGTTTAATTTTGATAAGTTTTGATGATTATTTTTTCAATTGTAATTAGAATTTTAAATAAACTTTAGAATAACATTGTGATTTTATTGATCATAGTGGAAATTAGATATACATAGGATATACATAGGGGTAATAGTGTTTAGTTCCTTAATACCAATATTTCAAAGGTGTTTCCTTTTTTGAAGAGGTTGAAAAGCAGGGGGCATATCAAGGGCCACCCTTCCTGTGATATTTTAAAGGTTTTTTAGAAGTGGAGATGTATATAATTAATTTTAGTATGATTTTTCTCCTTTATTTTCATTAATATGATTTTTTCCTCTCTTTTCATAGGTTAAGGTTTGTATCCATGAATACTAAGTTTGAATTTTATAAAAGATAAAAATAATATTAAATTTGATGAAAAGGTATATAATTAAAACATTGTAACAATTTTCATTATATCATAAGCTTAAGAATACAATTTTGCTAATTTTTGGCTCTAGTAAGTTTTTTTTACTTTTTCAATTGTAATCGAGTTTTTTATATAAAACTTTAGAATAACATTGTGTTTCTATAGGTAGAAGCATTAGTAATTTTATTGAGCATGAGGAAATATATAATACATTCATGTAACTATCCAACTACCCTAACCACCTGTTAACCACCTAGTATGTGCTACATGTTGTTAAGTGAATAAATATAATGTAATATAATCTACGCTAACATCCCCCCTTATTACATTATTTTGAAATACAAAGAGTGTTGCGAAACAACTCAAATTTGACACGTGCAAGTGCCTTAGTGAAAATATCCGCAACTTGTTCATCGGTGGGAATGTACTGGAGCTGTATCTTGTGTTTTGGAACTTCATCTCGAATAAAATGACATTGAGTGTCAATGTGTTTGGTGCGTTCATGAAACACTGGATTCTTGACGAGCTTCAAAACACCTTGGTTGTCGCAAAACAAGTGGATTGGAAGTTTCTTGGGAAGACCCATACTTGAAAGAATGCGACGTAACCATATCACCTCGCAGACTGCTCCACGTGTTGCGCGATATTCTGCCTCTGTAGATGATAAAGCAACCACCTGCTGCTTTTTACTGTGCCAAGAGACAGGACCGGAGCCAAGATGAAAAATGTATCCAGAAGTTGATTTCCTATCATCAATTGACCCGACATAATCAGAGTCCGTGTAACCTTGCAAGAAGAAGTTGTCATTCTTCTTGTATTCCAGGCCATATTCTGTACTACCACGGACATAATGAAGAACTCGTTTTGTTGCTTTCCAATGACTAACCTTAGGTTCCTGCATGAACCTCGAAAGATAATTCACAGTAAAACTGATGTCTGGCCTGGTGTTGGTCAGATATATGAGACTCCCAATCAACTGGCGATAGAGAGTACCATCTACCTGTGGAGAAGTATCATATCGCGATAATTGTAGCCCTGTTTCCATTGGAGTTGCTTTAGGCTTACAATCAGTCATGCGATATTTCTCAATCAATGTCTTGGCATATTTCTTTTGTGTCACTCTGATGTGATTCTTCTTTTGTTCCACTTCTAAACCAAGACAATAATGAAGAAGTCCTAGATCTGTCATCTCAAATGACTTTTTCAAGTCACCTTTCACTGCATCTATCAATTTCTCTGAACTGCTAGTGATAATCAGATCATCAACATAGAGTACTAGAATCACTATTTCAGAACCATTTTTCTTGATATAGAGATTAGCATCCGAAGGACTTCTCTTGAAACCATGTTGCAATAGGTGATTGTCAATTTTTATGTACCAAGCTCGTGGAGCTTGTTTTAACCCATACAAGGATTTAACCAATTTGCAAACTTTTTGCTCTTGGCCTTCAACCACAAATCCTTTTGGCTGAGTCATATACACTTCTTCCTTGAGATCACCATTTAAGAAGGCACTTTTTACATCCATCTGATGTAGCTTCCATCCGAACTGAGCTGCCATAGCACAAAGTACACGAATGGTAGTCATTCTAGCAGTGGGTGCAAAAGTCTCTTCATAGTCAATGCCTTCTTTCTGTGCATAGCCCTTTGCAACAAGGTGGGCCTTATGCTTATCTATAGTTCCATCTGCCTTATACTTCACTTTGTATACCCATTTGCAGCCAATGGGCTTCTTTCCAGAAGGCAGATCAACTAGCTTCCAAGTGTTATTTTTGATGAGAGACATATGTTCTGCATCCATAGCTGCCTTCCACTAAGGCTCACTAAGTGCATCTTGGACTGTGGTAGGTTCATGCTCATCCAATGAAGACATAAAAACCCTATCATCATCCACATCCATATCTTCTTCTCTATCTTCCTCTGCATCTACAAAAAGTTCTTCAAAGTGTTGGCAAAGATCGTCAACCTCTGAAGTTGATGCTTCTGCTCTCATTTGATGAGTCATACTGCGTGTACGAGGTCGATCTAAAGTTAGATCTGGAGGTGTAGTCACTTTTGAATCTCTCATTGTGCTTGTATACCATTTTGGAATCTTTTTCTGTGGGGGAGGAGTCTCTTTCTTAGGCTCCTCATCATCCAGGTATACAACTGAAGATGTGTTATCTGGTGTGAAAGCTTCATCAAATACCACATCTCTACTGATGTGAGTTTTCTTGGTTTTAGGATCTATCAAACGATATCCCTTGGAATGCTCATCATAACCAAGAAAAATACACTGCAGGGATTTCTCATCTAACTTCTTTCTCTTTGCTTTTGGAATGTGCATGAATGCCTTACACCCAAAAATCCTTAGATGAGAAATGGAGGGTTTTCTACCACTCCATGATTCTTGTGGAGTCATTCCCTTAAGAGCTTTTGTGGGTGCTCTATTCAGGAGGTACGTTGTTGTATTGACAGCTTCTGCCCAATACTGTTGCTCAAGATGTGCCCCTGTAAGCATACAACGAACCATTTCCATGATGGAACGATTCCTCCTCTCAGCAACTCCATTTTTCTGCGGAGTATAGGCTGTTGTAAGCTGCCTCTTAATCCCATGTGCACTAAGAAATGTGGAAAATTCTTTTGAGGTATATTCCCCCCCTCGATCTGAGCGGAGGGTCTTAATAGAACATCCTGCTTCCTTCTCAACACTTTTCTTGAACTGCTGAAAATACAGAAAGGCCTCTGACTTCAGTTGTAGAAAGAAAACCCACATCTTCCATGAGTAGTCATCAATGAACAACTGAAAATACCTCTTTCCCCCATAACTATTTGGCATAGGACCGCATAGATCGGTGTGTACCAACTCCAATGGTCTTTTGGCTCGTGAGGAGCTCAACTCAAAAGGTACTCGGTGTTGCTTCCCTGCTAAGCAATCCGAGCAAACAGGCAAAGTGGATGAAAGGTTGGGAAGACCTTTCACCATTTCATATTTACTCAACTCAAGTAAATATCCTGAACTTAGATGGCCATATATTTTGTGCCAAAGAGAAGTGGCCTCTTTTGTGTTTACCGCCATGGCAACATGAGGTGTAGAAATGGCATCTAAAGCAAACAAGCCATGCTTGTAGGAAGTTGTTGCTACATGTTTGCCCTTCCTTGTGATGAAGCAACGCTTCTTTCCATCCTCAACTCTGAAATCAACCACCATGTTTTTATCCAAGATTTGAGGTACTGACAACAAATTGTTTGCCAATCCTGGAACATAAAGGACTTTCTCAATCTGACATTTTCCATCTGGAAGAGTGACTGAAATATTTCCTTCACCCTGGACTCGGTAGGTCTTATCATCAACTATGGTAACTGGTTTGCCTTCCTTAGCCTCAAATGTCTCAAACCATGATTTATCACCAGTCATGTGTTTACTGGCTCCGAAATCAATATACCACACAGGATCCTTTTGCTGAGAAGCTGTGTGAGTCATGAGCACTTTGTGTGCCCTCTCAGAATCTGAGTCTGATTCCTCATAAGCAACATGTCCCTTTGGTTGCTTATTCTTCTTTTGTGGTTTGTACTTGCCCTTTTTCTTTTGACCTTGGTCATGTGGTTGTTTATTTTTGAACCAACACCTGTTGGTGTCATGGTTGTCCATATCACAAATTTTGCAATACTTCTTTTGTCCTTGTTGAGGTTGCTTGCCTTTGGAACCTTTGGAAGAAGATCCCCCCTCTGAAAGTTACCCTATCTTCTTTGACCCCTATTTTGAGTAAAGTGCATTATCTGTCACTTCATCTCTTTGAAGTTGATTTGCCTCCTCAGTTTGAAGCAAATTTACCAACTCCACAAAAGTAACTTGTCTCATGGACACTTGAAGGGATGTGATCAACACCTTGTAGGAATCTAGCAAAGCTCTCAAAATGACTGAAGTCAAGAGCTTATCCTCTACTGTTTCTCCCAAAGCATTCAACTTGGCCTTCAATTCTGCCACTCTACATAGGAACAATTCTACTGATTCACCAGACTTCATACTGAGAGTATGAAGTTGGGATTGAAGGTTAAGAATGGTGGATTGATTCTTCCCTTCATATATGGTAACTAATGCATCCCAAGCATCTTTACCATTTTTAGCATCACAAATGTGAGGTTGTACTTCATCAGTAGTAGCAAGCAAGATAAGCATGAGGGACCTTCTATCCTTTTTATCATATGCTTCTTGATCTGTACCTGCTGTAGTAGGACGTTTTGTAGTGCCAGTCACTACATCCCACAAATCTTCAACCTGTAGAATGGCTCTCATTTTGGTTTTCCATGGAGCAAAATTGGAACCTTTAAGCAATTGTGTATCTGAAAGATATTTGTGTATAGTGCCCATTATGAAGGTTCCTTATATCACCAAAATGGTCTCTCTTTCGATATACCACAAATGAGTACTGAAAGAGAATTCACTCAAATTGATGGCACCTGCCTAAAAACCCTTCCGAAAAAGGATGATTAGTTGGAGGAAATTAAGCCAAGCAATAGGAATGAATTAGGGTATATGATGGAGTGAATATCAAAATAAAATTGGCTTTCCTTATTTCTCCTCGATGATTTATAGAGAACAATAGCTCAGACGTCATTGTTGCAGCTATATTAGGCGTTAGATACAGTAGCCCAAAGCACGACAACTTTACTTGTAAGTGTGGGCCAGAGGTACCGTAAATACCGAACGTTGTTGTGCAATAAATTGCACAAAAAGGTTTAAAATTTGGGGTCTTATGTGCTTTTGAATTTTAACTTATGATGTAAGTGCAAAAAATAGGAAATTAAATGCAACATACAATCAAAAGTGCCCACAAATTTTAAAGCATAGGTGTCGGATTCCACCGAAAATGCACCTATTCTACAATGCCAATTTTAAGGTGTCGAATGCAATCGAAAATGCACCTTTTTACAATAATTTTTGCAAGAAATTTTGTTTTGTGTTTGCAAAAATTGATATTCACAATTCCCCCCTTGTGTTATAATTTTGCAAAAAAGAATACTGTTTTGTCCCCCTTTTGTTTGCAAAATAAACAAGTTTTGGTGGAATTTTGAGATCCCCTCATTTTAAAAAAATCTAAGCAAAATTTTTGTATCTCTCCTTTTGTTATGAGTTGCAAAAATCACTTTGTTTGTTTGCAAAAAATGATGATGCAAAGTATTTAAAAAAATACCTTTGAAAGGAGCACTTTTTTTTAAATGTGGTTCACGTGAGAATCAAACACGCAACCTACCACTTTCCAAAGCCTTGCACGTGGCTAAGCTACCAGCTCGAATCCACGAGCCATTGGAATATAGGGGAGAATAGGTTATATTTCAAAAATGCCTTTTCCCTAACCACCTTGGCAAAAAAATTATTTGTGCTACTACGCGGGGTTTGATCCCCTGACCTCTTGTAGAGCGCCCTAGCACTAGCCTACCAACTATTCGGGCTAGCACTCCTGACGTGCTTTGAAGGAAAAGCATGTTTATTTATTTACTCTTCACTAGAATGATTAGAAAACAATTTAGGGGATTTTAGTCCCACATGCACAGTGTAGGTGCAATTTTATGGTTTAAAACTCAAAACGGTTACCTTAACCATTAATTGCCTATGGGAAATCGAAGATGATGAATGCCCTTTTTACTAACACCTATAGCGAATCAGAGATTTCCATGTCACCACCATGTAGGATCACCACATCATCACCATGCAGGATCACCACATCACCCGTGCATGCCACGTTAGATGCACCACATCATCCTCGATCCACGTGTCATCCATCAAGTTAGGTCTGTCACATTAGCCAATAGCCACATCATCCAACCACCACATGATCAAGGGATCCATGTAAGGTCCTAGGGATTTATGCTCGAGGATGGTTACAGTTTGAGTGATGATAGAGGTTGTCTATCCATCCATTAGTCCATGTCCAGTGTCCAGGGCCTGTCAAGGTTTCGTCCAGTCAGGTCCAATTGGGTCGATCTAGATCTATCTCGCGTGGGAGTCCGCTCGCATTGAAGAACAAAAAATTCATCTTGAAAATTGTACTCACTACTCTTGATCTTGCTCTGATACCATATAGGTATAAGCATTAGTAATTGTATTGAGCATGAGGAAATATATAATATATTCATGTAACTGTCCAACTACCCTAACCACCTATTTACCACCTAGTATGCACTACATGTTATTAAGTGAATAGCTATAATGTAATATAATCTACGCTAAACTAATCTTGGTTGAAATTAGATGTACACATAGACAAGAGAGTGTCTAGCCCCTTAAGGTCAATTCTTTAAAGATGTTGTAAAAGTGGAGAAATCAAAGAAAATGGGAAAAAGAGCATTAGGAGGTGCAAAGGTTATTCAAAAGCAAACAAAATCATTATATTTACCCCTAAAAAGTGCATTGTAATAGTAGATGGCAATGTAATTTTAAAATTTTATAGTAAGAAGGTAAAGGAAACTAATGATAAAATTGTCTGAAAAATATTTATATGTCGCTCTTTAGCATCCAGATATCCCAAAAAAATCGTATGATTGGGTTTGCAAAGATGTAGTAAGGGATATTATGAGATCAAAGTTTGCAAATGGAAGTTTTTCCATGTAATTTTTTCCAATGAAGAGGATTAGGATTTGGTATTTCAAGGAAGTCGTCACTGTAGGAATATACACCTCTTCATGAAATATTTGTTCATTGGCCTCAAACCTACATATTACTAGTGAGGCTTTGGTTTGGTTATACCTCTATGAACTTCTACAAAAATTTTAGTCAAAACATATTTTTGAATTAATTGAAAACTTCACAGACTTATATTGATGTGGATGGGTTACTCATGCTAAAATTACAATCAATTTTGTTGTGCTTTGTATATGCATATATTTGGACAAATATCTACCAAATACAATTACCTTGGACATTGAGGGCTTCACTTGGATACAATAAATGGACTATAAGTGCATTTCTTTTAGGTGGAGATTGTTTCATGAGTATGGAAATCTCTTTTGAAATTTCCCTAAGGCTTCAAGGCTCTAATTAGGACAAGCCATAAAGGGATAATGAAGGCTTCCAAAACTTGATAAGGAAAATACCTCAAACCAAAACTAACTACAGGTGTACCCTAGGCACAAGTTGAAAAAAGATACATTTCAAAGATATATAGTCTCAAAAGGAGGAAAAATAAATTGCTCAAATTCTATTTATTATCTAGAACTTGTGTCACACAATTCATCAAATTATATAGGTGAAGTTAAAAAATCATCGATTTTGACGAAGACTTGAATAAATTCATTGAAATTTGAGGTATAAATTTGTGTGATTCAAAGTCTGACAAGAAACCCTAATTTTTATGCTCAAATATTTTCATGCAACTTGTAAACTTGTGCATATACATATTTAAATCATAAAGCTTTTTATTAGAAGATTTCTTAAACATTTTCAACAATACTTTTATAGAATTTATGAAATTATAAATGTATATGCAATTTTATACACCAAATTTTAAGCCCGGTTTTTTTTCTTCGATGGATATCTTTCAAATATCAACCTTATTGAATTCGAACTTGAACTCAAACCTTTTTCCATTGGCTAGAAGGATTACCATAATGAGAGTGATCTTATAAAGGGTTATGCTTTTAGATCTAGTATTGAGAGGCTTTGGGATGAAGGAATAAATAATAGTTAAGAAGGTGAGAGACATGTACAAGATGACATGCATATATCTGATAGGGATCAAGCACCCTAAAAATTAGCTTACTAGAAACTAGACTCTCTTCCTAAGAAGGTGGATATAGTTTTTTGCAAGAAGGATATGTCCCAACAGTTGCTAAGTAACAATAACTTTGAAGACATAGGATCTAAAAAATGAATTAGTATCACAAAACATAAACAAATATAGAAAGAGTAGTTGCTAGATATGGCATTAGAATATTAAAGTCGATTATATGGGATCATTATAAATTAGAAAAAGCGACATCCTACATGATTATGATCATCTCTTCGAATATATGGGAGATGAAAAAACCCTAAAAAAGAAGACTACTTAAACAAGTACTTAGAAACATGGATTTAAGAATTATAGTATTACAAGAAACCAAGGTTATAGTAGATGTTACAAGACAAAAAATTTCTTCTGAATGCCAAGAAACATGTTTGAATGGAGTATATATTGAAGGCTTCATGAGAAATTTGACAATTTATTGGAATTTTAATAAGCTAAATTAGCTTTCTTGTATATCTTGTTTATCTGGATAATTTTATTGAGAGTTGGCACATAAGGTTTTAGATCAAGGATTTTAGGTGACAAACATAGGTGCTTGTAAATTAACACATCAAACTTATATTTAGTTGTAACATACTACATATACCATATACACATTTAAGTAAGGTTGTGTTAATATCCTCTACTTTCGAGAGGAGTCTTAATATCCATTTTACAATTATCTATTTTGCCTTAGAATAAGATCATAATCTTTATATATCATTTATAGTGATATTTAACATCATTCTATGAGAAAACAAAATATACTTGCAAAAAAAGTAGCATTTGAGAATCAAGATTTCAGTAATAAAAAACTTAACAAAATGATAGTAAAGACTACAATTTTATGACTTGATATAGTGAGTGATGAGTTCTATTGTAATAATTTCTTGACAGGATTGTGGGTCCAAAAATGAACATGAGATAGCTAAATCCTAGAAAATATTAATTATATATTGATAAAGACAATTATGCTCATAAATTCAAAAGAGAATTTATTATTCCACTAATTCCATATTGGGAATTTTGAAAATAGAAGGTGAATCCCAATTTTGTAAGGGATATATATGGGAGAAATGAAATGGAAGTAATATAATTCCATTGGTCCAAATTGAGACATCGAAGGTGGATAAACATAAGCCTCAATCTATACATTAGATATATAAGGGAAGAAAATTGTACTTTAGTGGTGCTCAATAGACATAGGGAGGAAGTATCATTGCACCACTAGCCAATACAAAGACATAGAAGAGAAAAATTTGAGATGAATAGCATTGACCCATTATAAATGGTAATTAAACTAGCCACCTATCAATTCACAAGACATAGGAGCTAGAGGTCTAATAAGAACATAAAAGAGACTTGAACATCTAATTTCATACCCTTATTGGATCACAAAAGGGAATAGACATCGTCACCTATACTAATAAGGGTGTTGAAGGGAGAAAGTATATTTTGATATACTACTTAATTGGAAGTGAAGTCCTGGTAAGAAATTGCTCTCCTAAAAAAAGAATGTATTTTACCTTATATGGCATTATAAAAAGAAACACTTTATTTTTTTGTAATATTTGGAAGCTCATGGGTATGCATTGTTACACATAAGGATGTCTAAATAAATTGTCTATTTATGGAAATCCACTAGCATTAAGCTCAAATAAGGAGCACTAGTTACCTTATGGACAACTTTTGTTAAGATGGTTTGTGAGAGGTTCTATCCCTTGATCCATTATGAAGTCAAATATATTATTTTTAGAAGTTGTACCAATAAAGAGATCATATTGTCTAGTAGTATCATGATGAGTTCAATAAAATTCTTATTTTTCTAAAAGTTGATAGTGATGAGAAGCATCAAGTGCTCAAGTATATTAGTGAAATGAAATACCATATTTCCTAAGAGATGGAATTTCTTTCAATAGGCTCCTACAATCATTGTAGATCACATCAACATATAATGGCTCAACTTCAAACCCCAATAGAATGTCAACACAAAAAGCAAAAGCTTCAAATTGCCAAGCTACCTATAGTGCTAGTGCTTAAGGGGTTATGGGTACCAACCAAGTTCAAAGTATATAATTAATATGGTAAGGCTAAGAATAAAGTGGGTGCTAAGTGGTGAAACCAATATAAAACCCACACTCATATTGATGTAGGTATAGTAACATATCCTAGTTTTTAATTTAGAAAAATCAAGGTTCTTCCTTAAATCCTAAGAGAGAACAAAGGTGGATACCACAAGCTTGAGTTCTAAATCTCAACATGTGGATAAATACTAAATATTTGATCCCTCTAAATAATAAGAGCAACTATTTCATATCCATTATAGGGTAGAGGGTTATCTTCTCCATGTCATCATTGATACTAGGAGCCATAAGAACATCATTATGGAATACATAATTAAGGACCTAGGTTTCTAAACCATGGTACATTCTTAACCTTATTCTCTAGGTTGGTTGCATCTAGGAAAATGCATAGAAGTAAAGAGCCAATGCATATTCAAGTATGACATCAAGTCGATGAATGATATAGTCACCTATTATATGGTACCATTGGATATTTACAACACATTACTATGAAAGCCTTATCTCTTTGATGGCTAAGTGACCTACCAATCCTACCCATAGCAATGGTCATTGCACATCAGAGAGATAACATACAAGATTTTAGAGTGTCTCCCTCATGAAAATATTACTTTGGTTTTTGCTAAGCAACATAAAAAGTTAATTTTATATGTTGAGAAAATTATATTACGTAGGGTTCATCCTAAGAAACAAGGTTCCAAGAAGTTCATCATTGTAGAACCAACCATGGATTAATCTAATCAATCTCAATAGATGGATACACTAATTCATTCATATTATGATGTTAAATTGGCTAATACGGTAATGAGAAATAAAACTAAACAAGTTCATAAAGAATTGTATATCTTAGAGACTCGACACGTTTACCAAAAGTGTGTCTGATATGATCCATAAGCATAATTCACTTAAATGAATGTGTTGTGGCAGCACCATCCCACTCTATATTTTGAAGCTTAATATTACATTGATGGTCTAGAATGCAAATCATTACCTAATGCAGATTGACATGTCTACACACACACACACACACACACACACACACACACACACACACACACACACACACACACACATATATATATATATTTGTGTGTGTATGTAGTATACAATGGTACTAAATAATATTATATACTTTTGTATCTTAGATGGCCAATATCTTTGATAGTATTGGAACATACTGGTGTAGTCTTTCATATACAACTCCTTTCCTTCCATAATTGTTATCATATAAGGTACTATTATTGTAATCATCCAATAAGTGGTACTCATACTTAATAGTACCAATAAAATTGACTTGATTATGTCAATGTTAAAATTATTTTTCTTAGCCTGAGTGTCATATGATTCCCCCCAAGTGTAAACAATTATGATGGATCTCAAGAGGGAAAAGTGGTGTCCTATTATTTGATAAGTTATAAATATATCAATACACTAATATAGTTGTTCTAGATAATTTTTTGTGGCTTCAACATTAAGATAAAATTTAAAAGTATGGATGCTAAGTTTTATGTAAAATTTGAATGTTTTTAAATCCTCTAAACTATTTTATGTTGGAGAAGGAAGATGTCAAAATATAGTAAACATATGCTAGATAAGTGGTTGAACATACTTGTTCTCTATTTGGCCAATGTTTTATCTAGTATAATATATAAGTAATTGAACATATTGATGTTTTTCATCATTGAGGGCTGTTTATTATGGCAAAGATGTATTAACATATCACCTAGTGTAAGTTCACTCTCCTAATAGGCTAACCTTGTGCAGGATTTCATACACATGAATGTTTGCTCTTATGCCACTAATATAGATGGTTTAAACAACCTAAATCTTCCCAGATTAATGAACGTAAGAACGGGAATAGAAATACAATGTAAGAGATCATAATAATATATTAAGCAATAAATGAATTATACAATGATATTTATGTAAATATGTATGATGTGTACATGAATATTTGTAGTAGAGATTTTTGTATTATGCTTATATATTTAACATAATAAATATCTAAGTAATTAACTAAGAAATATGCATAGAAGTTTCATATGTACAATAGGCATGTGAAAAGGCATTAAAGAAAACGAAGTGGTTCACCTTTCTATGGTTATAAGAAGAGGTATGATAGTTTAGAACTTTTAATTATTCAAGTTTTTTGTCGGTACCTACTTCTATTGATTCTTAAGGATTGGTTCCTACTTATAGATCCTTTAACCTCATGTGATTTAGGAACAAGTGATGACACATGGTGATTGGAATGATATTGGCATTGGCACCTATTAGCACCAATGACATTATTTTTGGAACTTATTAATGGTGGGATACAAAATTCTAGCACTAGGATGAGAAGGGCTACACCATGTATGATGATTGGTGGAAGGCCCAGTCAATTGGCACTAGGTACTCCCAAGTTCTTATTTAAATCAAAATCCATCTTGGTAAGTTGGTAATCAATTTTATATAGGAACTTGGATTAAGCTATATTTTTATAGTGGTACCTTATTATTATAGACAATATTCTTATTTTTGTTGAAGTGTTGAGGTTCAAATCCCTTAGGATTTTTTTGTAAAAATATTAAGGTTGTCAAATATTTGCTATCTCAATCAAATTATAGCATTTTTCCCACCAACTAAATAAATAACCCTATTTAGGTTGATTTTTCTACCATTATGGTTATTAAAGTGACCATGTCAGGTATTCCTTATAAAGACTTAACCTCACACCTCTAACCACTTTGCAAAAGGGATGAGAAAGGAATTTAAATACCTTTTTACTTCTTCCCTAATAAAAGAATGGCCTTACCTAAGTTGATCTACCTAAAAATTGTGGTTGTCAAAGACATCATGCTAGACCTTATATTACACAATATTATCTCTACTTGCTTAGTGGAAGGTCTACCGATGGAATATAAATACTAATTTTTTGATATCACACAGAGGACAATTGTATGACATTATTTCTCAACCATTTTATGTCAAATTAATGCTTAATAAAAATTTGAATGTGTAATCATAGCTTAAATTTGGTAGTATATGCTTGAGTAGAAAGATCATTTTTTAATGGGTTTTATGTGGGGTTTTATCCATTGAGGGATGTCTACGTCATATTGAAATTTTTGGTTACGCATTAATATGTCATATCTACTTGAATTTTTAAACACTTTTTGGTTTTGTACTAAGTCCAAAATATTTAGGGCTATATTTACTTCTTATTTCATCCACGCATTCCAAAACCTATTATAATTCATGTTATTATATTTGAGAATGTCTTCCATCACTCAATATGTAAGGTTAATAAATCAAAGAACTATATGGTCTTATTATTATTATTAAATAGGTCAAGAAACATTCCTAAACTTTCTATATTTATAGGATCTTATTTAAATAAGACAATGATTCATGCATAGATAGTATGATGTTAGGAACCAAGTTCCTATTAAATGGAATTTAATGGACAATATAATAGAATGATGCAAAACCAAAAAGATGTATAAAAATCACTTTTAAATATCACTTCTTCAAAAGGAGGTTTCCCTACCTAATGCTCCCAAGGAGATGTAATTAAATATATTCTTTGATGCCTAATGACACCTTCTATGAATGCATATATAAACCTATCTAATAGTCATGATGTGAAAGGACATGATGGTCCATAATAAAATGAGTGAAATTAATAATATAAGTTAGGATTAGGATCCTAACAAGCCACCCCTCTTAAAAGAGCTTTGTCCTCAAAGTTGGAATTGGGAAAATTATTGTTGGATATGATGAAGTGTTTCCCATGTGGCATCTTTAAAAGGTAGACCTTTCCATTGAATCAAAATCTCGGTGATAGTGCGATGGCATAGTTGTTGAGTACGATGATCCAGGATAGCTTCAAGTTCGACCATGAGTGCTCCATCTTCTATGAATTTGGGAAGTTGAGTTTGTGTAGTAATGTGGTTGCCAAGTACTGCTTTAAGACAAGAAACATGGAAGACAGGATGAATTTTGGAAGAATATGGTAACTCAAGTTTATAAGCAACGGGCCCAATATGTTGAAGGACTTTATAAGGACCATAGAATTTAGGAGCTAACTTTTGAGATCCTTTTATTTTGAGCGAAGTTTGATGATAGGGTTGAAGACGAAGGAATACCATATCACCCTCTTGAAAAACTCTCTCGGTTCGATGTTGGTCTGCTTGTTGCTTCATCCAATTAAATTATCCTTGAGAAGGCAAAAAATTTCATCTCTATTAGAAATATGAGAATCTACTGCTGACACATTTGAACTTTCGAGAAGGTAAGAGGTAATGGAAGGTGGTGTTTGGCCATATAATGCTTCATATGGTGTCATTTTAATGGTAGAGTGGTATGAGGTATTATACCACCATTCGGCTAAAGGAAGCCATTTAACCCAATGAAGGGGTTGCATAGAAATAAAACAACGTAGGTAGGTTTCCAAACATTTGTTAACAATTTCGATTTGATCTTCAGTTTGTGGATGATAAGCAAAAATCATATGAAGTTGAGTGCCCTAGAGTTTGAATAATTCTCTCCAAAAGTTACTAGTAAATGTAGGATCACGATCACTGATTATGGTAGAAGGCATGCCATGAAGTTTGAAAATATTATCAAGAAATATTTGAGCTATAGTACTAGCCGTATAAGGATGAGCCATAGGGCAAAAATTAGTGTATTTAGATAAGCGATCTACTACAACAAGAATAGTGGTTTTTCTTGCAGATTTTGGAAGACCAATAAAATCCATGGAAATATCAACCCAGGTTTTAGTTGGAATAGGAAGAGGTTGTAGAAGGCCAGGAGGATTTATTGTTTCACCTTTTTGTCTTTGATAGGTTTCACATTCATCCACAAATTTCTTAATATCTTGTTTCATGCCTACCCAATAAAAATATCTAATCACTCTTCTATAAGTCTTGAGGAATCCTGAATGTCCTACCGTGGGCGTGGCATGTAACTCATGGAGAAGTTTGGTATGATATGAGGATGTAGGGGATAGGACAATACACCCTTTGTACCTAAGTATGTTATCTTTCCAAGAGTAATGTGGTTTACTTGTGGAGTCATGTTGAAGTTGTTGAATTAATGTGTACATAGTAGGATCATTAAACCATTCTTCATTGATTTGGTCTATCCAATTGGGAATAGGGTATGAGAAACCAGTAAGGGCGTTAAAGGAGATTTCAGGTGTATCCTTTGTGTTACCTTTTAGAGTTTTTGTCACTACTTCCACCTCAATAGTATATTCTTCTTTGGAATTATCCTGGTCAAGCGTATCTAAAATATAGAGTTTGGGGGTACTACATTTATGGTTGGGAATGAATTTCTCATCACAGTGGAAACAAAGGCCCTTTTCTCATATTTCCTTCATTTCTTTAGGGCTAATTATTTTAATTGGTAAAACTCTATTTAGATTTGTGGTGGTGTAGGAATTTTGAGATTTGCTCATTGGTGGTCTCCCAAGTCGACGTTGGTTATTGATTTTTTCTTCTACCATTTGAGCTAATGTAATAGTGTGCAACATGTTGGTAGGATTGAGCATTTGCACTTCTAATCGAATATCTTATTTTAAGCCACTATAAAGCAAATTTGGAAGAATGATGCATCTAATAATGATGTAAAATTTACAAATTTCTCAAATTGTTCTTGGTACTCTCGTACTATAGTGGTTTGGCAGAGTTTGGTGAGGGCTCCTATGAAGTATTCAAATTTGCTTGGGCCGAATCGTACCATTATATTTTTTGTAAATTTCATCCATGTAGGGGTGCCATTTGTCTTTTCATACCATTGGTACCATTGAGTAGCTATACTCTCTAGGTGGAAGGATGCAATGTGAACCTTTTGAGTTTTAGGGATTTGATAGAGGGAAAAATATTGGTCCGCTCGATAGATCCAATTTTTGGGATCACCTCCTTCAAATTTTGGGAAATCCAGTTTTGTGGTTCGAGGTAGGATTGATGTTTGTGGTCCCCTGAGTAATGCTTGTTGTGTGGGTGTTGTGATTTGTTGGTCGGCTTGCATTACTGCCATATTTTGTTGTACCATATCCACAAAGTGGTTAGTGGTGTCCATTTTTAAGTTTAACTCTGCCATCTTTGCCATGATTTTTGTTTCGAATTCGTCTTGTCATTTATTCATTACTTGCATGATTTCCTTTGTAGGGTCTTGTGACCTTCTACCATCAACCATGTTGGTGTGTTTTGCAAATTTCAAGCCTTCTTAATCTCAATGATTTTATAAATTAGCAAAAATTTAAATCAATTTTGTCAATTTTATTGGCAAAAATTGAAAAACAATTATTGCAAAATTTAATATTTTCTTCAAAAATTGGTTTCAGCCTTTGGGACCTAACAATCACCTTTCTATTCAAAATTTTGAAATTCTTTGAGTGGGAAGACAACGGCTAGCAATGAGTTCAGCAGGGTGAAGTGAGGCTAGGTAGTAGTGGGGCAGAGCGAAAGCGGTAGGGTGGAGTGGGGCTAGGTGACAGTGGAGCAGGGAGTAATGAGAACGGTCAACGAGGAATCGATCAACGAAGGACAAGTGTCAAATACTAAAAGACAAGTGACTACCAATGAAGAGGATACCATGGGTAGAGCTTTGGTCACATACGCAGGGGATAGGGAGTGTGATCGGAGTCACACAAAGCTTTACTCATGCAAATTTATTTTAAATGCCCTTTTCACAATTTGTGATGAATGTGGGATATAATCCTTTTTGCATTTCTTCATATTTTCTAGCACTAGAAAGGTTAGACATCGTCGGTTATATTTTTTAGCTTCGAAAATTTGATTTTAATGTTATTTTTTTGGTAAGTTAAGATTTCATTAAAAGGGGGTTTTGAAAGGGCCCCAAAACCTTTTTACATCAGGTCATCAGACCAAAGACAAGGCCATAGGAAAGGCCTAAGGAAAATCCCAAGGATGGGCCAAAGGAAATACCTCAGGAAAGGCCTAAGGAAAGGCCAAAGGATGGCCTGAAGGAAAACGTGCCTGAAGCACCAAGCAGGAAAAATTTTAAAGTCTCACCCAACAAAAATTGAAAATCCCACCCAACGAGTAAATTGAAAATTCCCTTCAAGGAAAGGAAACATAAATTTGAAAAATCCCGTACAGGGGATAAACCAAAACCTGGTATTTCACCAAGAAAATATCGAAAAAATAAAACTATCGAATACAAAACCACCTGAATAGCAGGATGGAACAAAGGAGACTCCAAGAAGAAAAACCTGCCCAGGGAGGGATGAGAGACACACTAGGATGCAAGAAAAGGAAAAAAACATCTCACATAGGCCTAAAAAATGGAATAACAATCTGGGGATCTCCATAGGCCATGAAATCCCCTTGCAAAGAGGTTGAGCTACAAAGATGCCAGCAGAAGTAGAGGAAGCAATAGAAGCAAAATCGTAATCCACGGGAAAGATATGAGGAAGTTCCCAGGGAACCCAAAAGGAAGGAGCCACGGGGTGAACAAGATGTAGGCGTTAAGCACAAAGTAGCCCAAACCAGAAAAATGCATCAAGAGACCCTAGACATCCTTCAACACCACCAACGAATAGCTTCTAGGAACCAGATAAGGAAGACCAGTGGGATCACAACAGCGAGAAACACAAAGGCCCTGCTAAAGCCACGAAAAATGTTGATAGCCCACCATGAAGTCCACATCCATAAACCCAAAGAGTAGAGTCACAGGAATAAGCACATGGTCCCTGCCTTGACCAAAAATATGTTGTGCAAAACTGCTCAAGAAGCAACTCTCCTAAAGCCACAACCTCCACACTTGGAGAACCACTAAATCTCGATACCAAGTAGAAACCTGCAAAAATATGGGACACACTGGGAACACCAAGGAAAAAAATCCCTGAAATAATCTAGAAAGCCCAAGAAATATCCCAAGGAAGGTCCCAGGGATGTCCCAGACCAGAGGCACATGAAAGAACCCTTCAAATAGGCATGGAAGAGGGCATAAAAAAGGAGAAGTGACCTCCCACCCCATGGATATCATCTGCCAAACTAACCAACCAAGAATGAAGAGCCAGGGAAGTTCTAGGGAACTAAAAATAGGACCAGGGAAGGGAGAAGCAAGGAAGCAGAACAGGGCTTCCCAGGGAAGTCCTCTATAGTTCCCCCCTCTCCCATTGATTTTAATGTTATAAACCTTATGTTATAACTTTTAATTTATGTAATGTCATCATTTTTTTGTGAGACGTCATCGAAAGTTCTGCAAGTTGATTTTACAGACGAATTTTTAAAATTTTTCTCATGATTTGATGCTGGATCAAAAATGTCAAGGGATTTGTGATGTCTTCAAAAGGATTTGAGTGGATTTTTAAGCATGTTCATGCTTTTTTTACCCTCTATTATACACTATCTCCCTGATCACTGACAGTAGTTTTTGTGCTGTCCCAACAAATACTGTTGATTCAAAATGCCAAGGCCTACTTCACAAATGATGCTAATGCCAATGGGGAATTCTTTTTGCTCATCGATTTTGCTTTGCTGGTAATCAATTACAGGGGAGATGTTCAAGTAGCGCAGGTTGTCTTTCACTGATTCCCTTTGGTTGTAGATGTACCCCAGGTGAAAAATGAGACCAGATATGATACCAGTTGTTAGGAACCAAGTTCCTATCAATTGGAATTTAATGGAGAATACAATAGAATGATGCAAAACCAAAAATATGTATAAAAATCACTATTAAATATTGCTTCTTCAAAAGGAGGTTTCCTTGCCTAATGCTCCCAAGGATATGTAATTAAATATATTCTTAGATGCCTAATGACACCTTATATGAATGCATATATAAACCTATCTAATAGTCATGATGTGAAAGGACACGATGGTCCATAATCAAATGAGTGAAATGAATAATATAGGTTAGGATTAGGATCCTAACATATGACCTCTTTTTAGTAGCCCAAGAAATTGAATACTCGACATAAAAAAAATTATTGAAACACAATTACGTATGCAATACACCTCATCTTAGGCAATACATTAGCCTATCCAATTGTACATTAAATAAATAGTATCACATCTCTCCACTAGAAAACAAATGGGCTTATCAATTTCTTCTAGTGATTGAACTTAGTAGTGCCTCTAATATGGAATGCAACAATGGTGAGGGCTCTTAAACTAACATTAATATAAACAATAAATACATAGATATTATTTGAGATGGATGGAATGTATATATGGGATAAAATTTCCCTCACTCAATTTAGAACATATGAATTGGATGATCCACCTTCAAATGTGGATCAAGGATTATGATTGTTATGCTTATTTTTATTATATGCATTGATGGAAATTTAGTAGATAAATGGTGCTTGTGGACTCTAATATTTTTATTTAAGTTGCTAAAAATTCTATGCAAAGGTAACCCTATCGACACATTACTAAAATGATTGCACAGTATTTGGTTATATGGATCTCTTGGAGCTTCTTTTCACATAGATGGAATCATCCACCTTACCTATATTTTTTTTATCTTGCTAGTGAACATGAGAGTTGTTCTATAAAGGCGTTAATGGAATGATTGAATATTTTTATATTTACTATTTTTACCATATGATTAATTATAAAAAAAAAACTTACTTACATAAGGTTATGGTAGGTTGACATTTTTATTAAAACATTAATACTATTATAAGTGACCCATTAAAAAGTAACCCATGAGACTTTATGAAAATGGTTTTGGTTTTTTAGATCATATGACCAAAAAAATATTTATCCTAACATGGTCATTAAACCCAAATATTTTTTCTATTAATATCAAATACACTTTTCACTATCTATTTGATATTTAATTGAAAACTTTGTTCATAGAAACAAAAAGCCATGTAGAATAAAATCCCTTTATAAGTATGGATAGTTACATAGTAAATAAATTTTAAATAAACTAAAATTAAATTATTATATGTATTTGATCCTTTTTTTTTTGCTGGAGAAAATGGGTTGTACTTGGATCCCCACCCGCAACAAATCAAAACTCTTTGCTTGAGAGTTTACAAATAGATTTAATTGTCATTTCAATTGAATTGATATAGATAGATATCTACATCTTTTTTCATAAACAATTTGGATTCTTGATTTTCATTCTCTAGATCTTCTTCAATTTTATTTGTAAATATAAATATTCCAATATTTAGCATCCTTCTTGAATTTTTTCTACAACCTTAACAATAAAAAAACTCCACCTCTATTGTCTACGCACTATGTTGACATGATACAATACTACCATTGCACCAAAAGCTCAAACTTGTGGTGAGGATACATCCCATGAAGGTCAAAGTCTAGGAAACATGGTTGAGGGTCTCAACCACATGCCAATAATTTTAGTCCCCTAGGTTGAGAGGTCCGAGGTGAATACACGTCAGAGGTCCGAGGTGGACACACATCATAGGTGCGAGGTGGACATGATTAGACTCAAGGTGAGTAGACATTGGTAAGGGCAAGAATCAAACCCTATCCCATCAAGCATATCATTTTATTGACACAACACGATGTTACCACTGTGCTAAAATCTCAAACTTATGGTGAGGGCTCATCCTATGAAGGTTATATTTTGGGACACAAGGTTAAGGGCCCCGACTGCATGCCAATACACTACATCTTAGTAGAGTAATATTTTCAAAACTTTATGCTATCATAGTCTACTTTACCAAATCTGAATTGCTAGTTTGATTATTGAAGCATAAGTGCAACCATAAGAACTATAATAAATAGTTTATATGAAATTACTTTAATGTTATAAAGTACAACAATATTACTAATGGAAAACATTAAAGTAAATTTTAATCATTATTTAATTCAGGAAATCAACATTTTCTTGTCAAATTTAGCTAAGCTTACTACTTCCTGACCGTAGAAAATATAACTTAACTTAATGATCCTCTATTAAAATCCCTCTATTGGATAGCCTAGCTACATATTTGTTTCTTTCCCTTAATATATGTGTAAATTTGATTTCTTCAAACTCTATAGCAAGGTCTTGTATTTCCATAATTATCTCTTGTATGTTCCATGGAGTCTTTATTTTCCTCAAAATTTTATTTATTACTATTATTGTTGGAATTACCCCTAATTCCTAAGTATCTTGGTTAAGATTTGTTAAGGGGGAGAATGTTGCAGTGTGAATAGGGTCATCACTAAAGAGGCTTAGAAAAATCCCTTTCCTAAAGCCTTAGTGTGAACACTCCCTCCTATGGTTCTCGGCAATTTCCTCCACGTTTCATAAGTTTCCTTATCCCTCCATTTCCTCTTTTCCCCTTATCCCTCCAACTTCCTTATCCCTCCGCGCTTTTCTTTCCCCTATCTTCTCCCTTCTTATATCCTATTTCCCTTTATCTCTCCTTTGCCGACTTTCTTCCTATTCCTCCTCTATATATTATTGAATATGCATTTTGTATTAAGGTTGGGAGAGCTTCAAATTAAATAAAGAATTTGATTTTTATTTTCTGTTAGTGTGATTGCGTTCGGGTTTCATATCTGGTATCAGAGCCAGACTTCGTCGTCTGTCGGGCACGGTTCCCGAGGCGAAGTTAGGTCAGCGTGGGCACGGTTCCCGAGGCGTGACCAGGCGCGCATCCCGAAGCAGTTTGCAGCAGGGCTCGGATCCCGAGGTAGATCGCGAGCAGGCTCGGGCATGCATCTCGAGGCAATTTGGGCATGGATCCCGAGGCGAAGGTGGCAACGACGCAGCAGTCGTAGCAACACAGTGGCAGTGGCTCGAATCCTGAGGCAATTTGGGCACGGATCCCGAGGTAGAGGTGGTAGTGGCGTAGCAGTCGTAGCAACACAGTGGTAGTGGCTCGAATCTCGAGGTGACTGGATACGTGGCAGTCATAGAGCTCGACACGTGGCGAGCGACAATTGGCGGAAGGCGGCTTTGTTGGCGGCAGTTAAAATTTTTGCCACACGACAGACAGAGACTGGTCCACGTGGCACGCATCAATTTATCGAGGTCGACGGAAAAACTTGGTCGAGACTCAACTGCCCGAAGGAAGTCGAAATTATAAGTGAGGGTTTTAGATTATAAACCCTCACGCGTTCTTTCTCGGACGCATGTGGGATAAACCCACATCAATTTTTTTTTTTTTTTTTTTTAATTTATCCGCCGACGAGATAAAACCGTCCGCCCTCCTTGCTTTTATCGTCCGAGCATGCGTGGCATGGCGGTCAAGGTGGGTCACTTGCTGTGAGGAGGTACGCGGGTCGAATCCCGCCGGCATGGCGGTCAAGACGGGTCTCTTGTTGTGAGGAGGTACGCGGGTCGAATCCCGCCCGACCTGCGTGAAACAAAATTTTTTTTTTTTTGAAATAATCGTGCCGCCGCGGTATTAAAGGGCTAAGGCCCTTTGTTGTTTCAAATCGGCCGCTTGGCGTAGCGGCAGAGCTTATTGCCGTGCTCAGGGAGGTCGCGGTTTCAAATCGCGACGAGGTAAAATATTTTTTGATTAAATTTTTTTTTTAAGGTTTGTTTAATTTTTATTAAAGTTTTTTTTAATTATTTAATAAATTTAATTTATATTTTCTTTAAAATTATCTTTTTAATAAAATAATTTAAAAGGTAATTTAAAAAAATATAAAAAATTTATTAAATTTTTTAAAACTTTAGAAAAATTTTAAAGCCTTATTTGAAGAGTTTTTTGTGGTCAATTAAAACTCGCCCAAGGGGGCTTGAAAATTTGCATATTGTGAATCTGGAAAAGTGACGGGAAGTCTTCCGGAGCACCCGTTTAGCACCTCCAAAATTTTTTGGACTCCCCGTCTCGTGACGGGGGTGGCACGCCAGGGGCGTTGCCCCTTGGAACCTCGTTTAAGGGTTCAATATTGAAGTGGAGCCAGAGCCAACAGAGCCAAAGCCAGTAAATCCAAAGCCAGTGCCAGAGCCAATGGAGCCAGAGCAGAGCCAGAGCTAGAGCTAGAGCCAGTGTTGGGAGTCTCACAACAAGCAATCAGTAAGAGAATTACTTTGCTTTGTAATTGCTTATTTCAGTGAAATCAAAGTTTGCCTTTAAGTAGCAGAAATGGTCGCAAATACTTGTTTGCCAATTGGTGATTGGTCGTTACAAAACAAGTAGATGTTTTAAGACATGAATGTGCCAAAATCGAGAATGATGCGAGAGGGAGGAACTCGCTGACTGTAAAAATAGCTTGCACTATCGAAGCTTGTTGATTCCGTAGACCATTGGAGTTGATTCTGATTTTGTTGGTTGCTATTTGCTCGCTATTGTTTGAATGCAATTCGACAAGGAGTACCATTGTTTGGTGAGTCACACTGCTACCCAAATAAGTGAGAACCACGTGAGACTGGTTTCACAATAAGTTGTTGCATCTTGCTGAAGAGAGACATATACGTTGAAGAGAGAAGAAGAGAGGAGGCAGTGTTGTGACATGGAAAGGATGAAAAAGCTATTTTTTGACAGAGTTGGGCAGTGAGATACAGTGAAGAGATTTATAGAACTGATTGCATTAAAAAGACAGAAGAGAGTTTTGCTACTGTTTGGTACCAATAAGACATAAAGGCAGCATCGATTCAGGAAAGGAGTGGCTGAGAACTTTGTGGAATTTTGATGAATGGTGGATTGCAGAATGGCAACCATGTATGAAGATTTGGTTGTGCCTAAATTCGATGGAGATGATTATGCTTATTGGAGCATAAGAATGAAAACTTTATTGATGTCCAAAGAACTTTGGAGCATTGTAGAAGAAGGATATGAAGAACCTTCAAATTGGAGTAGCCTTCAGGAAGATGAAAGAAGAGAGAAGAAAGAGCAGCAATACCAAAATTTCTTAGCCCTTATGGATTTGAGAAGAGGAATGGAAAATAATTTTTTTCCTCTTATAGCCAATTGTAGATCAGCTACAATGGCATGGCAAGTGTTGAAAGATACATATGGGTTTGATAAGGACACCCATAAATCCATGTGTGACAATCAAGAATATTGTTTAAGCAAGGAGGAGCCTTGCTTTCTTGAAGAAGTTTCTGAATTAGATCCTTTTGCAGGATCTTTTGAAGACGCATGTGAAGACATGTCTTATGAAGAAGGCATGCATGATGAATTCTACCTTACAGAGGAAGATGATGGAGAACTTCTTCTTGATGAAAATAAAAGAAGAGGTGTGTATTCCTCAAGAGGAAGAGGAGGAAGAGGTGTGTATCCCTTCATGGAGAAGAGGATGAGAAAGAACCTAGTTCCCTAGAAGATCCTTTTGGAGAGTCTTATGAAGACTTATCTGAAGATTGTTTTGAGCAACCATGGGAGACTCTCACTGATGAAGACGTTACTTGTGAAGGCATGGAAACTTGTAAGTATCAATTCTCTATTTTAGAAGGAGCATATGATGAAAATTGTCAATTATTTCCTTTAGAAGAAGAATATGATGAAAATTTTCAATTATTTCCTTTAGAGGGAGAATATGATGATGAAAAGCAAAATTGTATTGATGGAAAAGAGGATGAATGTCTCATTGAAGAGACAATTGTTGAAAGATCATTCTATGAGAATGATGTTTATTGTGAAGACCACTCTAAAGTGGATAATGGCTTGCTTGAAGAATCACTCTAAGAAGAAGGAAGAGAAACACTCACATTGAAGTGTTCCTTGCTTGAAGATCACCTAGATGAGGTGGTGGAAGATGAAAGATGTCTCATGAAGGAGGCATGTGCAGAAGAGTGTCTTATGAGGAAGACACCAAATCAACTATTTATTGAAGATTGCTTCATGGAGGAGGCACAAAATAAAGATGAAGATGCAGATGATGGAGAAACACTCATAATGGAGTGTTGCATAGCTGAAGTCCACTCACATGGCGTGGAGACAAATAGAGAGTGTATTTTGGAGAATACACCAAAAATTCTCATGGAGGAGAGTGATGAAAATCTAACCACAAATTGTTGGCATAATGATGGAAAAGCAATGTTCATGAAAAATCATTGGCTTGAAGACCATTCACTTGGAATGGATGTATGCTCTCTTGATAGAGCAACTCAAGATATCCTTGAAGGAGACGATAAAATTGTTCCTCTACAGGGGAAGGAAAATATTAAAGATGAAGAGGAGCTTGATTCACAAATTGTATGGGATGTTGATTCCCATGACATTGTTGATTGTAAGGCTGAAGATATGTGGGATTTTGATCCACAAGAATTTGAAATTGAAGAGGAGATGAAAGTCATAAGCTTCATGCTAAATGGAGGATATCACTCATTAGGGGTGACAAATAGAGATGCTTCTTGTTCATCCACCCAAGAAGTAAAACATGAAAAAGGAGAGATTGATAGTTTTCATGTTGTGATGACTATGAGAACATCAATGCTTGAACCTAGGAATTATCTTGTACAGGCAATTACAAATCAAGAGGACGATTACTCATTTGGTGTAATAGAAAAAGATATTGTTGGGTTCCATGTTATGGAAACATCAATGAAAGAAGAAATGAAGGGCATAAGTTTCATGCTCCATAAAGCATATTATCTCAAGGCTAAGATAATACAAGGAAAAGAACATTATGAGAAACACTATCTCAAGGAGGTGATAGAACATAGTGAGATAGTCACTAATGGACTTCATGATGCAATGGAGGCATCATCAAAGGAGATTGAAAATTATCTTGAAGAGGCAATTATGGCTGAAGATCACTCACTTGGAGTGGCTACATTGCAGAAAATAAGTTGTCTTGAAAAGGCGACAATGTATGATTGCTTTAATGAATGGTGTTTCAACACACGACCATGGATTGATCAAAGGAGAAGAGCTCTTAGTGAAGAGTTGATGGTTGATATTGAAGCACCATACCCCAAAGGAGAACTGCAACAAAATAGCTTTATGGGAAGCACCAAATCTAATCATAGTGAAGGTAATATTTTTATGATTAATGATTTGTTTTTTGTGAGCAGGAATGAAAAGAAAGGAGAATGTCTTCCAAAGGCATTATTTAAATGTGATTGTCTCATTGAGACAATGTTGATGAAGAGTCTTCTTGGAGCGAAGACAGTAATGAAGAACTTGGGTCACATGGATCCAAATGATGTGTTTAAAATTCCTTGGGAGAAGGAATATTGTAAAGCCATTGTTTTGAGAGAACATTTGTATGAGGAGCAACATTTTGTTGCATATGTAATTAGCTATTGCATAGCTATATTTTGTTTGAAGATCTGTGTAGAGGTATGTGAAATTGTAATATGGCAAAACCATCTACATAAGATGATGCATTGTACATACTCAGGAGGAGTATTAGGAGCTGAAATATGGTTTGAAGACCATAGAATGAATGATAAAAGGAATGTATTGGATTGGTTAATGAGAACCAATACTTATGGTATTCTGGGAATGCCATCATTTGAAGGAGTTTTTGATGAAGGGGGAGTAGGTCATCAAAAGGAGGCACTCTATTACTTGCATGAAGGAGCAATAACAAAGATGGAGGAGATCACACACGAACAATGGAAGGAGTGCCCAAGACAAAACTTTACAATTTTTGATTTCTTGTTACAAAACTGGAGGAGACGAAAAAGATTGAGTTTCTTCCAATGTTGTGATGCTGATGAAACTTCTTGCAAAAAGTCACATCACCATCAAGGGGGAGAATGTTGGAATTACCCCTAATTACTAAGTATCTTGGTTAAGATTTGTTAAGGGGGAGAATGTTGCAGTGTGAATAGGGTCATCACTAAAGAGGCTTAGAAAAATCCCTTTCCTAAAGCCTTAGTGTGAACACTCCCTCCTATGGTTGTCGGCAATTTCCTCCACGTTTCCTAACTCCCTTATCCCTCCATCTCATCTCAGTTTCCTTATCCCTCCATTTCCTCTTCTCCCCTTATCCCTCCAACTTCCTTATCCCTCCGCGCTTTTCTTTCCCCTATCTTCTCCCTTCTTATCTCCTATTTCCCCTTATCTCTCCTTTGCCGACTTTCTTCCTATTCCTCCTCTATATATTATTGAATATGCATTTTGTATTAAGGTTGGGAGAGCTTCAAATTAAATAAAGAATTTGATTTTTATTTTCTGTTAGTGTTACTGCGTTCGGGTTTCATAATTATTAAATCATTTTCCATCCATACTCTATTATATTTCATTTGTTTGCATATTTTTAACCCTTTCAAAGCTGCCTAGGCTTTAGCTTCATTATTTGTCTTTTATCCACTATTGAAAGCGTAATGTGACAAAAGCTCACCCCTGTTATTTTTAATTATTCCCCCTCCTCCTATTGGTCCTATATTTCCTTCATATGCTCCATCAAAATTCAATTTTACCAACTCTACCTTCGATGGTTTACACTATATTATTTGCCCTCCTTTTTTTCTCTTATACCCAACATCATAGTTCCATTTTATGAATTGTGTCCATCTATCAAGGCTCTTTGCTTCAAGATTAGGGATTGGGTGAGTTTATAGGGTTGGTTTAGACTTCTTTATGGCTTAAAAAATCTTATTTTTTATTACCTCTAAACTATTTTTCTTTACTTTAAATATTATTTTGTTCTTTTCTAGTTATAGATTCCAAAGTATTCTACCTTTTGATGTATCCTAGGTTTTCTATAATACCTCACCATTAGAAGTGCTCCACCATTTATTTAACCATTCTTTAATTCTTCCATTCATTACCATGGATTTGCTAAACATATTAAGAATCCATTGCCATAGTTCTTAGACTATCGGGCAATGTCCTAAGAGATGGCCTATACTCTCTTATTTTTTACATAGGACTCATGAGGGGCTATGAAAACCCCTTTTCATTAGGTTATCCAATCATAAAATTTTCCTATGACCTACTAGCCATACAAACATTTGGGCTTTTGGAATGCTCGAGCTATCCCAAATATCTCTCCATAGTATTACAATATTCATATTTTTTTGTTGGTGCTTTACATTATATCTATTTCTTGTTGTGTATTCTCCTGAGTTATTCAACTCGTAGATTAGCTTATCCTTGTCTCCCCTCGGAATATCATTGTTATCTTTCTGCTCAACTACCTCATAGCAATAATGTCGGGTATACTTATAAAAGAGTCTTATTTCCATTTGTATCTTCCTGATCCTTGTACATAATGTTGGAAACCCTATCACCATATTTATCTTGAAGTAATCTCTTCCATGGTTTCAAAATTGGATCTATATTGTCTGGTCTTTTATAACACCAAGTATCCATCCAAACAAAAAATTTCCTCCAATTCCCACCACCCATACTAGATATTTAAGCACTAGATCAATTACATTTTTTTAAATTTTTCCATAATGCAGGACCATTTGGTAGTGAGAATGCAATATACATTAAGCTTGGGTCATTGGACTCAACATACTTAGAAGAAGTCTTTCTCAATGTTTTTTACTCTCTTTGTACAATCTCCAAATTATTTTTCCTCTTAGAGCTAAGTTTGCATCCGTAAGAACTATTAAACTAAGACATCCCCTCGATTTATCCTCACACACCTTGCTCCATTTCACCAAAGGAAATTTCCTTTTATCATGTAGTCCTAACCACAAAAATGATTGCTTAATATAGATTAATTTTTTTACTGATTTTGGCATAATATACAAGGACATATAATAAGTTGGAATGGCCTGTAAGACTAATTTAATTAGTTGCACTCTTCCTGGTAATGATAACCATCTACCTTTCCATACTGGTAGTTTATTTAAACTTTACTTATAAGTGGATTCCACAATTATATCCTCATTCTCCCCTCAAATAAGGACGTTCCTAAATATGTTGGTCGTAAATTTACCTCCTTCATTTGAAATAACTTGCATATCCCTACTTTGATTCTAGATGGAGTGTTTAGGAAGTAAATTTTGAATTTTTTCCTATTAAATTTTTTCCCTAATGCTCTTTCACATTCCTTTAATAAGTCATTCAAATATTTGGTCTCATTTTTCTTCGCCCTCCCAAAAGGGGTTGTATCATCTACAAATTGTTGATGGGTGATGTTGATGATGTTATTACTAGCCTTAGTTTTTCTTATTAGCCCATCTATGCATACCTTCTTCAAGATCCTTCACAATAAATTTACCATAATAATAAACAAATATGGTGATAAAGGATCTCCTTGTCTAAGACCCCTCTTGAATTTAAATGATTCTATTACTAGTCCATTGACCAACATTGAATATGATACTATAGAGACACAAGATTTAATACATTTGACCCATTTCTTCCCAAATCTAAACTTTTCTAATATTGAAAAAATAAAATCCCATTTAACCCTATCATAGGATTTATTCATATCAAGTTTTAAGATCATTGCTCTCTTTTCTAGAAGTTGTTGAATGCATTACTTCATGAGCTACTATGATCCTATCTAGAATCTATCTCCCTTTCACAAATCCTCCTTGCTCTTCTAAAATAATTTTGTCTAATAGTGGTCTTAACTGATTTTCCATCACTTTGGAGATTATATTATATATCATATTACATAGGCTTATGGGCCTAAATGAATCAAACAATTGCACCCTTCTTTTTTTAGAATCAAGGTAAGATATGTTGCATTTATTTTATAAGGTATATACTATTTTACACTATACTATTACACTACCACCAATAAAGAATCCTTCACTATTTCCTAGTTATGATGATAGAATATTGTAGAGATTCTATCTATACCTATGGATTTATCCTTATAAAAATAGAAAAGAGCTTAATAAACTTTCAGAGTAATATGCTTTATCAATTTGCTATTGTTTCATCTATTACAATCAAAGGTACTTATTGAAATAGTTTATCATTTAGAACTTTAATATCCATATATCCTAGAATATTATATTTAAAACCCCTTGCCTCCTTTATAATTATGCTCTAATCTTCAATCCAAACCCCTTATTTTGATTTAATTTTGTTGGAGAATACTATATTATTTGGTAAATGCTAATGTACCACCTTGGTACATATTTAGATTAGAAGTGTGTCTTAGATTAGAGTGTGATTATTTAATTTATGTAATGTAATAAATGCACAAGTATTATTAGAGTGTGCAAAGTATTTAATAATGTAAATGTGCATAACAGTTCATGTGCACATGAGTCCATAGAGTAGGAAAGTGAAGAGTCTCAAGAAGAGTGAAGGCCAGAAGTACTCCATATGAAGAGTCACATTCCATTATATATGTGTCTATGTGTGTGTATGAGAGAGACACAATGTAGAGTGAGAGTGTGTGGAAGTATGACGTATTGAAGATCTTTATTCTATCAAGATACTATTTTCGTGAGAATTTGTTAATGGCATTTTTATGAGTTGTTGTAGAAGTTATTTATGAGTTTTATATGTTTATAATGTTTCCATTGACTTATATTTCTTACAACAACTTTATTTTAGATCTTGTGGTTATTTTGCTTTAAGTATTAAGCATCAAAAGCTAACAGTGGTATCAGAGCCACAAGGGAGATTGATAGGAGATAGGGAGAGCCACAAGGGAGATTGAGAGGAGATAGGGATATTTCATTTAAAAAAATTGAAATTTGTAGTTTGGCTAGAGTCTTTCGACAGGGTTGTAGAAAAACTTGTAAATACTAGAACTCAACATTGATATCTTTCCACTATATTGAAGGATAACTAGTGAAGTTTATTGATTTGAGAATTTTGGAGATTTGAATGTATTTGGTTGCTACTATCTAATTTTTTTGGCAAAAAATTTATTCTCAAAATTTAAGAAGCTTCCTACAATATATGGGGAAATTTTTACACTTTTGGTTGCCTAAAATTCTATGTGCTTTCCTCGTGCAAGGATTAGTTTTGAGTTACAGTAAAAGAGTAGACATTGAAGATTGAAGAGGTCCCATTGAAGATTGAATATTGGAGATTGAGGAGATCCAAGAAAGAGGTCCCCATTTAATATTGAAGACTACAAATTGAATATTGAGGAGACCCAAGAAAGAGGTCCCCATTGAAGATTAAAGACTGCAAATTAAATATTGAGGTCTGTAAAAATTGTAGCTTTACTTCCTTTTACTTTGTGCTTTCTTCTTAGAGTTTGTGGATAACAAGTTTGGACAAAAAAGAAGAAAGCAAGTAAGCAAGTAAGAATATTAAAAGAGGACTGCAAATTAGTGTTCTAAAAAGTATTTTTTTTAAGCATTAAAGAGTTTGTTTATAGCAATATTTGGAAGCACCATATTGCAATGTTGAAGGCAATGAATAAGAGTTGAAATCAAGCATCTTCACCACCTTAGAATCTGCAACAAAAGGAAGAGTTAGAAAGAGTAAAAATAAAGGAGTATAAGCATGGTGAAAGAATAACCAAAAAATAATGTTACAGAGAAAGGAAAAGAGTAGTTAGAGAGAAAAAGCAAACCAAACATTAGAGGTAGGATAAAAAGGAAGCTAAAACATCATCGATGGATAGAAAACCTATCAAACGAGGAAGAGCCACTAGAAAATGAAGTTTGAGTGCCATAGGAGATAATCCAAGGTGTTGTTAGAATGAATATGAACAACCATAGCATAGAGGGACAAACATCCAAGAGTTTCCTAAGAAGAGCCATCGTGCAAAGGAGAAGAGTCATCGTGTGAGGGAGAAGAACCATTGAGCTTGAAAGATAGAGCCATAAAGCAAGGAGGAGGAAGCATACTTGTTGATAGAAGGATTTGAATTACCATTTACATAATTTTGAGCACCAAGAACCGAGGAGACATCATTAGGATTTAGAAGATACGTTGAAAGAAGCATGAAAGTAGGTTGAATCATTTGATCATGTAATGATTGAGAGTTTTATGTTTATAATCGCCATAAGGGAGAGAAAATGTGGGTATATGAAGTTGAAGAGATCACCAAGGAAGAGAGGTGGTGGAATAGTTATTGGAGAAGAGTTGAAGCACCATCATTATCGATAAAAATCAAGCGTAAAAAGTTGCAAGGTTTATACGTAGTGTTACGACAAAAAGGGAATCAAAATTATAACGTTCAAACATTGAGCACCACTTGGTAATAATGTTATGAGGAAGTGAAGAGATTGTTTACCACATGTCACATCATAGAAGGAATGCCAACCACCTTCATGGGAGAAGGAAATACTTCCTGCACACCATTAATGCATGAGATCCAAGCTTAGTGTGACAGATTTCAAAGTTCTTGAAGAACATGGAGCACATAATAAAGGAGAGAATATTGGAGGATAGAGAGGCCAATGAATATGTAGAAGGAGGTAAAATACTTAAAAACCCAATATTGAAGGACAAAGAGGTCAAAAAATATGTAGAAGGAGGTCAAATATTTGAAGACCCAAATTTATCGTGCGATATACAAGGAGGTATAGAATATTTGAATTGATTTAACCCTTTGCAAAGATTGAGGTATAAGGAATGATATTATTAAGGTTAAGATTAATTAATCTATTATACTTGAGATTAATTGAATGAATGGATAAATAAGGTAATGAATTGATGAATTATAACCTTAGAATTTCTATTGAATGATTTGGAAGATTGTTGAAGTGAGAAGTGTTTAATTTGATTTTTTTTTAAATTACTTTACTCTATTTAAGAATTCAAGTTGGAGAGAAATATTTTCAAATAGTTTAACTTGGAGGAATAAGGATTTCTACATCAAAATAGGAATATTAAATTTGCAAATACCTTTGTTTTCTAAATTTCTAATTGGGGAGTTATAAGGAATTCAACACCAACATAGGTTTATGAAATTTAGAATTGAGAAATTATATTTTTTAAATTTGGGAGATAAAAGGAATTCAACTTAGAGATTTGAAGAATTGAAACCTTTGTCAAAACTATTGTTTGATCATTATCCAAACATTAGGAAATACAAGGTATACTACATGACTTGAAGAATAGAAGTTGAATTTTATATTGAAATTGTCATTAAAACATTAGGGAGATATAAGGTAGTCTACAAGTGTTATCATGACAAAAAATAATTTTTTTCTTTCAGAATCCCAACTTCTTAAAGGTCCTAATTACACTTCATGGAAAAATAAAGTGAGATCAATATTGATAGTAGAAAAGCTTTGAGATATTGTTAAAGGAGCAAAACCTAAACCTACCAAAGATGCTAGGGAAATTCAAAAGTATGAGGAAGATGAAGCAAAAGCACTCATGATAATAACATTTGTAATTATAGATGATATACAACCATACATTAGTTCAGTAGTAACTTCTACAGAATCTTGGAATACTTTAGCTAAGATATTTGAAGGAAAGAATAAAGTCACTATCTTGAATCTTCAAACCCAATTGCATTCTCTAAAAGTTAATAGTGGTGAAAGTATAGAATTGTTTCTAATAAAAGTGGTAGATTTAAAAGGAAAATTATTAACCTTAGGAGAAAATATAAAATACAAGTTTCTTATTCAAGTGATTCTAATAGCACTTCCAAAAATCTACACGCATCTAGTCACATATTTACAAATTCTAAGTAAAGATACATCGTTTGATGAGTTAGTCATACTACAAGAGTATGAGGTGGAAAATTTAGTCAAAGATGAAATGACTAACAATGCCTTAGTCTCAAAAGATAATCCACAAGGAAATGTTACTTCATTCTCAAGGAATAGATCAAAATGGAATAATAGATATTGTCAAGTATGCAGAAAAAAATGACATAGTACAAATTATTGTAGATTCAATCCAAGAAATTAGTATCAAGGGAATCAAACAAATTTTGGAATCCAATCAAATAGGTCATTTCAACCAAGAAAATATCAAAATCAATATAGACCACATCAACAATAATTTCAACATCAATACAATCAATCTCAGCTATAATATAGAGAAGGAAATAAAAAGGTGCACTTAGCTCAAGATATTCAAGAAATTCAAGAACTGGAAAAACCTACGAAAGAACATGAAGTTAAATAATTTTCAATAAATATAGTATTCTATGAATATACTAATCATTTACTTGACTAGGATACAAGCAAAGAGTAGAATGAAGAAAACAGAAAAGAAGAGCACAAGTTCTAGAACTAGGATGAAAATATATTGAAGACTAAAGTTTTCAATAACCAAATAATGTAATACAGGGGGGTGTTGGAGAATATTACATTATTTGGTAAATGCTAATGTACCACCTTGGTACATCTTTAGATTAGGAGTGTGTCTTAGATTAGAGTGTGAGTATTTACTTTATGCAATGTAATAAATGCACAAGTATTATTAGAGTGTGCAAAGTATTTAATAATGTAAATGTGCATAATAGTCCATGTGCACATGAGTCCATAGAGTAGAAAAGTGAAGAGTCTCAAGAAGAGTGAATTTCAAGAGTACTCCATATGAAGAATCACATTTCATTATATATGTGTCTATGTGTGTGTGAGAGAGAGACACAATGTAGAGTGAGAGTGTGTGGAAGTATGGTGTATTGGAGATTTCATTGTAAGCTTTATATATTCTACTACCACTAATGAATAATCAACTTCACGTTGAGTTTCCATATCATCTTTATTCTATCAAGATATTGTTTTCATGAGCATTTTTTAATGGTATTTTTATGAGTTGTAGAAGTTATTTATGATTTTTATATGTTTAGAATATTGTCATTGACTTATATTTCTTACAACAACTTTATTTTAGATCTTGTGGTTATTTTGCTTTAAGTATTAAGCATCAAAATCTAACAAATTCTAATAATTATGGATGTTGATCTCTATACTATTGCCATCCTATAAAAAACTTTGTGTTTTTATATCCTTTTAACCAAGTTTGTCTCAATTTTAATCTCCACATTTTCTCTTCTTTACTCAAATATTATGATATTCACTAACTCCCTTTCCTTTGATATTGTATAATTGTGATCATATTATTGGAATTTTAGAATTTTTTCTTTTAGTTCTTTCCTCTCAAAAATGTTTTTGAAAGTGTACTTGTTCCATTATTTTAATATAGATGTCATTAATTTAGTTTGTTTTGGAAGTGTATACAACCCACCATTTCTTGAATAATTCCATGTATGCACTATCATGTCAAAATATTGAGGATGGGGTTCCCAAATATGCTTATATTTAGAATATGATCTTTTTTTTAATTCACTTACCATCATTTTAACTCTTATTATCCATTGTTTTGAACTAATCCTTGTAAAGGTATTAAGTTTTTCATGTCCTTTCATCTATCCAATGATTTGAGAGTATGCGTTGGTATTACTTTTTGCTATCAGGTTTTGACATGCCTTGTTGTTAGTCCATGTATAGTTATCCTCTTCAAACTCAACCTCCGATAGACTATTGTTTTGCATAAAAGCTAAGATATCTATCATACTTTAGGTTATTAATCCAATTCCCCTAAAATTTTCATCTAGCTTGGTTATGGAATTAAAATCTCCTATGATCACGAATCAAATTTTTTGGTCTTTACTTCTCATAAAGGCTTCAATACCACTCTATATTTTATATCTGCTTGACTGAGTTTTTGGTCCAAAAAAATTGATAAGGATGAAATAAATATCTGCAAAGTAGCATGTGACTAATGAGGCCATCCAATACCTAGATTTATGACTAGTTTCATAGGAGGTTCCAACTAGATCTCAACAAGTTAGAATTCCACCTATCACAACTGAATCCACAACATCCCATTCACATCTTGTTGATACTACTTTCATGGTTGTGGAAAATTCTTCCTTTGTCAATTTGGTTTCTTGGATACAAAGAATATATGATGGATTTTGAAGCCTTACATCAAATACAAAACTCACAAGAATATAATCACATGATCGAATATAATAAAGTTGCAATATAATAATCCAATAAGATAATATAACAAAGATATATGAAACAACTAATATGTAATAACATTCAACAATAAGGAGTAAAATATGCACAATAAGATCACTTATAATACTAATTTCTCAAATGTATGTAAACTTGTATTACTCCTCTTTCTGTTACAAATGTATCATAAAACTCTCATACAATCTAGTTCATCTCTCTCATTTTGTAGATCATATATGGAGTAATATATAGCCATTATAGGATGACTCTTTGGATAATTGACTCTTCCTTTCCTCATGTCAAGTCTCATGACTCTTGGTTTCTCTAATTGACACTTGCATACACAAGACACTATCTTAGATGCACACTTGTACTTGACTCTTCACATAACACTTCCTAATATAAGGACACATGTGCACACTTACATATTGGACACTTGTGCACATTTACATACATAACACTTGCACACATAATTACATGACACTTGTGCATTTCCTATACATTATTATATTACATGAAATATTAACTCACACTCTAATCTAAGACACACACCTAATCTAATAATGTACCAAGGTGGTACATTGGTATGTACCAAATAATGTAATATTCTTCAACAATATCAAGCTTATTAATTAAATAGAGATCCTTGATACACATTTGCTTTGATAAGGCATTAGCATCCCTTATATTCCGTGAGATGTTAATCATGTCTCGTTAGGAGTTGGCTGAATTTCATATCAAAGAGTTTGTGATTGATAAAGAAACATATTATATGTTCAGTCAATGAGGGGAGCTATGCAAATTTTTGGTCTGATGCTTGGTTGAAGCCTTATCTAATTACCAATATTATTTTGTTGTTTGGTAAATTTAAGACCAACCAACTTTGACTATATTCCTTTCTCTATTTTTGATCTTGTTTCCTTAGATCTCACTTGATAATTTGTAGGTTTTTCTCTTTTTTCCTTTTCAATATTAGGAGTAGGTCTTATTATTCTAGCCCTTACTATTCTTTTACAATTTTCCTTTTCATTAAATTTATCCTCTCGTAGCTTTGCTAAGGAGACTGTTGACTTATCCTACTCATTTTCTAGTATTTCCTTGTTAATGGTAGAGGTATTAACATCTAACAACATTTTCTCTACCACTTTCCTTCTTGTGAATGGTGCAGGGTACTTAAAGGGTGTCTTCAAAATGTGATGAGGCACATTCCCTAGGTTTAGCAAGAATGTTCATCCTTAAATTAGAATCATATTGATTAGATAATTCCTTATTAATATTATGATCTTGTTGTATCATGTTCTCTAAGCTTTGATTTACTTTATCTTTATAGGTTAAAGCCTCAAAAGAACTAGTATTTATTCCAATATCCTTACTTACTATTCTCCATTGTTTATTTACTTTCATCTATCTAGACCTATTTTTTGGAAGTTGAAAACCATCCTCATCCATATCCATTTGTAAGTTTCTCTTATGGTTTTCTACATATATTTATGCTAGAATTTTCTTAGGGCATGATCTTTAAATACACCCTGTAGTAAATTTTCACTACACTCAAAGGTTTTTGCCTTAAGCAAATTTTTGAAAGAAAAATGAAATAGAGGTAAAGCTAGAAAAAATCAAGGAAAGAGGCATTGGACCAATGCAGGTAAAATTTTTTGATCAAGGGTTGGCACCATTTTAAAAAAAATTTAACCAAGAAATGAAGGAGAAAGTTTTAACAACTTACAAGGCCTAAAATTCCAAAAAGGAAAAAAGTGAAGAAGAAGTCTGATGGGTGCAAGACGAGAAAATATTATTAAGGTTAGAAATCATAAAAGTTTCAAATAAAAATAAAATAAAAGTTCTAAAATTCGGACTATGATCCGCAAGAGACTTTTGAAGGTGGATCAAATTAAAGTTTTGAAAATACAGAACATCCAAAAGGTCTGACAAGAAGACAAGAAAACCTTTCGATGAAATTCTAGCCTGACTTCAAAAATTTATAAAAGTCCAACATGGGGAGACAAGGAAAAGTTTTGAAAATCATCTGATTGAAAATTCATAGCTCATGTTGCCTTAGAAGATAAAAAGAAGCTAAAGAATAGAACATAAGAGTTAGCTTTTGATGATATATATTTAAGGAAATGCAACCACAAGATCTAAAATGAGAAAGCAATGTTAACTATATGATAATGGCAATATAATATGTAGGAAAAATATATGAGAAACTTCTACAATAACTCAGAAAATAACCATTAATGAAAGCTCACAAAAATAGTACAATGTAATATAATGGAGGTCTCAAACACTCCAAAAATTCATGCAAGATCTACATTGTATCTACTTTCCTATTCTATATGCTTCTCTCTACCATCCTCTATGATACTCAAATGATCCTATAATAATCCTCTAATGAACCTCCCTCTATCAAAGGCATATAGATAGGAAGATATGTCTCTTGGTATTTCATCTACCTATGACTCATGTACATGTGGACTACATGCACATTTACATCATTGCACATTCTAACACTTGTGTATTTATTACATTGCATAAATTAAATACTCAAACCTTAATATAATATAAACTCATAATCTAAATATGTACCCAATGTGGTACATTGGCATGTACCAAATAATGTAATATATTCCAACACCTCCTTGTATTACAGTATTTGGATATTGAAGACTTTAGTCTTCAATATGGTCTTCATCTTGGTTCTAAAACTTGAGCTCTTCTTTCCTGCTTGCTTTATTTAGTTCTTTGTCTGTATCCTAATCAAGTAAATAATTAATATCTTCATTTTGTTCCTTTGGTTCACTTTGATATGCATTCAGTTTGGAAGTATTTTCATTCATATTCATCTTTTATTTTCAGTCACGCTTCCTCTTATTTCTTATTCTTCTTCTTCTTCTTCTTTGTTTCTGCATTTTTTCTAGTGATATATATTCATCATGATGAGTTAGTATATCATCACAATAGTATTGGCTAGGATTCAGTATTTCATTGCTAGTATGTTCATTTTGTTTCATGTTTTGAAAGAATTCAAAAACAATTAATGATAAGTATATCATCAAATATTATTCTAGTGTAAATATAATTATGTTTTGAGTATTCCATCAAGCTTTAAAAATTACTTCATGAAGATAACCAATTAAAGTCATAAACTTTCCTTCTTTTGCTTCCTTGAGAAACAAGGAAAATCTTTATTTTTTACTGGTAGATAGATAGTTGTATCCATCAAAAGTATCTATTAAGTTTTGTGAATAGAATTTCAATTCATGAAATAGTTCTTCATTATTGAATGCATTTCTCACTATTTCATCCATGCTTCTTCTAATTTAATCTTTGAAGTGAAATTCCTTATAACTCCTTAGTATTATGTATTTGATAGAATATTTCAAAAAATTGTTGAGGTTGACTACCTTATGACTCCCTAGTGTTTTAAGTATATGATTAAATACTATCTTTCCAATTCTTCAACTTCGTATTATGCTTTGTAATTTTTTATTTATAATCTTTCAAATCTCTAGGTAGTCTTTTCTTTAGCTCTTTAGTATTTGATATTGAGAATTTTGATAGAATATTTTATCTTTCAAAACCTTTAAAGTTGTCTACCTTATGACTCCCTAGTTTATTGAGTATTTGATAATATATTTTCAATTCTTAAGTTTTGTAGAATCCCTTATATCTCCCAAGTGTTTTGAATGTATTATGATCTTGATAAAGTGCTTAGCTTTCTTTAAATTTCCTTTGAGTTGAATCCTTAATGTTTTGATGATAATTTTAATATAATGTTCAACTCCTATTTTTCACCTTATTTCTCCCTATTGATATTTTAATGCACTTTAAATTTGATAATGTTCTATCTTCAAGACTCTATAGTTGGATTCTTTTGTCCCTTCAATTTGTATAGGAGAATAATTTTCAACTTTCAAGCAATTCTATGTTTTGCTTCCTATATCCTTTAATTCTCAACGATGTGGTTTCTAAATTTCATGATATTTAATTTGGTGTTGAACTCCTTATATATCCCTAATTAGAAATTTAGAAAATGATAATATTTGCAAAGTAATGCTTCAATTTCAAGGTAGAAAATCTTATATCTCCTAGTTTAATAATTTGCAAATATTTTGATACTTGAATCTCAAATAATGTAATTTTGAAAAAGCTCTTAAAGTTATAATCTCCTTACTTTAATTGCCTTTCTAATCCATCAATGAATTATCTAAGGTTGTAATTTACTTATATCTCCATGCAATGATTAGTTAAACTTAACCTTAGGAATAATAGACCTTATGTCTCCTTAAACTTGATGGAAAGCAAATATTAATTGAATGTCAATATACCTTTGATGTGAGGCACTATGTGCTGATTGGCTTCTCCTTTGACTGCACTTTCAAACTATTTGAATGTTGTATTCTCCTCAAACTTCAAGGCATGCGACTACTACATTAATTGCACCTCTTTCTATGATGCACTTTTTTACTTTAGATTGTTCTCTTCTCTGCTTCAATGCTCTCTAACCTTGGAAGCTTGATATGCATGCACTCTTCAAGCTTGGGCTATTAATACTTCACTATCTCCCTTTGGATTACGTGTCACATGGCATTTACATTGCCCTTGGATGTTGTTCTTCCCTGTTAGGTGCCACAGAGATGTAATCTTTAAAATATTTTTTTTTTTTGAAAAAATGAAAACTTGTATTAAAACAAAAACCAGATACAAGCGGGAGAGAACACATCCCGAGCCAGAGCCACGAGCAACACAGCAAGGAAAGCGCACAAAGGCAACACTAGCAACCACAAGGCACAGAGAACGGACGGCACGAAAAAGCGACATGTCGCGAAAACGCGACATGTCGCGAAATCGCGACAGGCAAACCCGTCACGGCCACTTCGGCACCAACAGTCGCGATAACGCGACATGTCGCGAAATCGCGACATGTCGCGAAATCGCGACAGGAAGGGCCCTCGACATCCAACCGCAGAAAGCGTCGCGAGAGCGCGACAGAAACACTAAACAGCATTCAAGCCGCATAAGGGTCGCGATATCGCGACAAAAAACCCACCAGTCTCAAAAGAGCCAAACATGCCGCGATATCGCGCAAGAAATACGCCAGAGGCCAGGAAGGCACAACCTGTCGCGAAATCGCGACATGTCGCGATATCGCGACAAGACGCGGAATCGCGACACGCGATAGCGCGACATGTCGCGATATCGCGACATGTCGCGGAATCGCGACCCGCGATAACGCGACATGTCGCGATATCGCGACAGAAACCAACCAGAGGCAGCGGAGGCTCAACCTGTCGCGATATCGCGACAGCAACCAGCCAACGGCCGCGACAGCACAACATGTCGCGATATCGCGACAAAAAGGACCCTTAGCAAAAAAAACTTTGCACATTATTTCAGAAATTGTTCAAGGCCTTGTCTGATCTCGGCATCCTCCACAGACAAATTGCTATGCAGATGAATCCCAACCTCTCTCTCAGCACCCATCTTAGCAAGGAAATCAGCCGCTTTATTGAGAGATCTACTAGCATAAACAGGAATCACATCCTCAATTTCCTTCCAAAGCTCTAAAATTTGGGAAACCAAAATCCGGAGCCTCCAAGCTTTTAAGGCAAAGTTCCTCAAGCAATCAAGAGCACCAACCAGGATTTGGGAATCAGACTCAATGATTATATTTATGTGACCTTGTTTGACGGCCCAGATGGAGGCGGATTTAATAGCAAAGGCCTCGGCTTCATTGTTTGTGGCATATCCCGGACCTTGCAATTCCCAATAGAGCACGGTCCCGAGCATGATCACGGCAGATAACCCCACTACCAGCATTACCCGGATTACCTTTTGCAGCTCCATCAGTATTGATTTTGACCCAGCCTTCGGGGAGGTTTCCAACAACTTCTTACCTGTCTCTCAAGATCAGCACCTCTCCCAATCAAAGGCTTAGAAGCCGGCTGATTTTCCTTCTCAGCATAGATGGCAACGGTTTCCACAACTTTGCTCCAGATGACCTGCCAAATCCCATCCACCGAAGAGAAGGTTTCACGAAAAATACGAGCATTTCTTTCCAACCAAACCTGCCACCAAATAAAAAGGAAACCGAGCTCCCAGCGAGTACGAAGAGCTTTAGATATAAATCTACCTCTCTTCCAGCTTTCCCATAAATTGGTCCGGGACAAGTCTCCAAGCGCCTGAAGTTTAAAGTGGGAGAACCAACGGTGCCAAATCTGTTGTGTGAAAGGACAATCAAACAGAAGATGATCCACAGTTTCCTCATTCCTATAACACAAAACACACTGGGAAGGGCCAATGATGCCTCTAATTCTGAGATTGTCAAAGGTCAAGATACCATAATGCATCAGTTGCCAAGCAAAGAAGTTCACTTTCGGCCAGCCCTTGGGATGCCATATCTTCCTCCATTCATGAACAGGAAAAGAGTGTGGGGGGGGCTCAGGAAGGATCGAAGCATAGCCCTCCTTCACAGAATAAACCCCAAGGTTCCCAAAGCCCCAGGCAAGCTCATCCTCCTCATCTCTCCCAGTAAGAAACCTTTCTGCCAAAAGTTTTTCCAGAGTTGGAGCCTGCTCCGGAGGGATTGGAATAGGCCATTCACCCAACCGCTTAAACTTTTGAACCTTATACTCCCCCAATTGGCTGGTATTGAAGTAGCTCTCAATATTAATCCAACCCTTATCTTCAAGAGCTATTTTTAACGGATGCAAATCAGGAAACACAGCAAGGATAGGAGGATGTCGATCCCAAGAGTCGATCCAAAACCGGGCCTTCTCCCCTCTCCCAACTTTCCAGAACAATTGATCTTTGATAATGCGAGATCCAAGCTTGAGCGCTTGCCACACAAGAGAACCATTACCTTCCAAAGGATAGCGGCCCAAGTCGTTGGGATGAACAAGACCCAAGTATTTACTTGGAAAGGATTCTGCTGCAAAGGGACGAAGGCTGGGAAATCCACCTCCAATACAGTTTCCCAGCCAGGGCCCGATTGTTAAACTTGGAGCTTCTTAAGCCCAGCCCACCTTTTTCCTTGGGCTGGGTGACCTTATCCCACCCAACCAAGGCCCATTTCCTCTCTCCATTGGCACCTTCCCAGAGAAAACTTCTAGCCGCTTTGTCCAACTCTTTCCAGATTGAAGGAGGGGCGGCCAGAATAGAGAATTTGTAAATAGGCATGGCCTGAATAACAGACTTCAGGAAAGTTAGTCGGCCCCCATAGCTTAACCATCTATGAGACCAGTGATTCATTCTCTCTTTGATGCCATCCAGCAGGTCCTTCCAGAAATCAGCTTTCAGTTTTTTGCAATGCAGAGGAACCCCCAAATAAACAACAGGAAGGGAGGTCCTAGTGAAACCCAGGATCTCCATAACTCTCTCTTGTGACCTTTGATCAAGGTTGAAGAAGACCACTTTTGATTTTGATTCATTGATGACTTGATTAGAAGCCCGGAGGTAGACGTTAAGAGTATCTTTGATTCCTCTTGCTTCCCTGAGGCTGGCAACTCCCACCAAGCCCGTATCATCCACAAACTGTAAATGAGTCAAAACTTCAGCCCCGATTTTAATTCCTGTAATCTGTCCTTGACGTCTTCTTCTCAGGAGGAGTCTGCCTAAACCTTCAGCCAAGATAAGAAAGAGATAAGGAGAGCAGGGATCTCCTTGACGGAGACCCCGAGAGGCTCCAAAAGGTGGCGAGGGAAGCCCCTTAATTAAAACAGAGTAGGAAGGCGTAGAGATACAACTCATGACCCAGGCAATCCAGTCCTGAGAAAAACCAAAGGCTGCCAACAACTTGACCAAGAAACCCCACTCTACTCTGTCATAAGCCTTAGACATATCCAGTTTGATGAACATTCCCTTGTTACCTGAATTATGCATAGAATGGATAGCCTCCTGAGCCAAGATCACTCCATCCAAGATCTGTCTTCCTTCAACAAAACCCCCTTGCTCAGGAGAAATAATATTCTGAAGAAGGGGTTTTAGTCTTTCAGCCATAAGTTTAGTGATAATTTTGTAGATCACATTACATAATGCAATAGGTCTGAAATCGGAAATGTGAGCCCCCCCTCTCCTTTAGGAATTAAAGTGATAAAGGTGTGATTTAGAGCCTTGAGCATTCTTTTGTTAATTCGGGATTCCTCAATGACAACCAACACATCCTCCTCTAAGATATCCCAGAAGGCCTGAAAGAACTCAATAGGGAAACCGTCCGGACCAGGCGATTTTCCTGTGCACATCCCAAAGACCACCTTCTTGAGTTCATCACGATCAATGGGCTTAAGAAGGGCCTGATTCTCTTCATGAGAAATAATAGAGGGAATTCCCTCAATGACTTCATTTTGGGCTTCCACATCATCTTGCATACTTTCCTTGAAGAGGTTTGAGAAGTACTCCATAGATAGGGAATGCATATCAGGAAGAGTGTCAAAAGAGTTTCCAATCTCATCTTGAAGGAACTCCATGTTATTCAATTGCCTTCTAGCACGAGGCGGAGCGATGGAAAAATTTAGTATTTCTGTCTCCTTCTAATAGCCAAGTATTTCTTGCTCTCTGTCTCCAGTAGATCTCTTCTTGATTATCAATGTCCTCAACTGCTTTGCGTAAAGCGTCATCCTCAAATTTAAGATGCTCAGAAATAATTCCTTCTCTGAATTGTTTTTGCACCTCATTCCATCTTTCCAGCAAGGGAGCCCGTTGGAGCTGGAAATCAGATTTGTTAGTTTGCTTCCACTGTTTTAGTTTACTCTTAACAAAGAGAAGTTGTTTATGAAATTTGAACATAGCTGTTCCAAAAGGGAGACGACCTTCTTCCCACCACTGTGTAATTTTCCTTCGTAGGTCCTCCTTTTGCAACCAAAAATTTTCAAATTTAAAAGGTTTGTAATACTTTCCTGACATAGTCCCTCCCTCCAGCAAAATGGGAGAGTGATCGGAGACTGGGCCCTCCAAAATCTGGAATTTGATATTCCATCTAACAAAAGCTTCCTCCGAGACCAAAAACCTGTCAAGCTTAACCCTCCTGCTGTATGGCTCTCTTCTCTTATTAGTCCAGGTAAAGTTTGTACCAGGGCCTTTGATATCAACAAGGTTAAAGGCCTGGACTTGGGCAATAAACAACCGGTCCCCTGTATCCAGAACAGGGATGCCACCTTCCTGATCTCTAGCGGATAATTTAGCATTGAAGTCCCCAACAATAATCCAATCAAAATCTTCCCGGGAGGACCTCATGTTTTGAACAACTTTCCATTGAAACCGCTGACCATCGGTGTTCTGAGCCCCATAGAAATTTGTAATTAAGACTTGTTCAATTGTAACTATATTCTTAAAAAGAGATGTTAGGACCCCTCTCCGGGCTATATGTTCTATTGCTATCCACGCCAAAGGATTCCAAAGAGTAGCAATCCCTCCCGAGGCACCAAGAGCAGCCACTGCCATATGGCCGACACCCCTCCAGATTCGGCTGACAGTTTTACTCATAAGGTCTAATGACATTTTTGTCTCCTGAATGAGCAGAAAGTCTGTTTTACTTCTTTCTAAAAGTCTTTGAACAGCAGATTGATGGGTTCTATTGTTTAAACCCCTCACATTCCAAGATTGAATAATCATTGGAAACCTTGGGAGCAATACGAATCAATTGTTCTCGCCAATCCTCCATTGATTAGCTTATCCCCTTGCACTGCAATTAGATCCTTATTGGATTTCCTGCCCACCCCTTGGGAATTACTATTTTTCGACCTCTTCTCCACCTAGGAAATTCCAAGAGCTGGTCTTTCTCTGAGCTTTTCTGCAATTCCCATGGTAACATCTTTAATAACGGGCTGAACTGGGGAGTGGATTACCAGAGTCCCGGGGTTTTCTTGATGCAAAGTCTCAGAGGAGTCAATCACCTGTTCAAGAACAGGGGTTGATGAAGGAGGAGCATGAGTAAGGATGATATTATCCTCAAGGATCCCATCTGCTCCTTCCATAGGTTGGTCTTCTTGATCCACAAGAGATTTGAAGATTTCATACCGATTGGTTGGCTTGGGAAGAGCTTGCTCCTTACCATTTCTCTTTTTGTTTCTTCTTCTCTTCTGCTGTTCAAAGCCATCATTCTGGCCCTCAGAACCCGGGGGAATGACAGGTGGTTCCTTGGCCGAAGTAGACTTACCTCCTCGGGAGCGATTTGACATTCCCTGTGGAGCATCCGCTTTGGTGCTCAAGATATTTGGACAGAACCTTGCCAAATGGCCATGCAAATGACAGACTCTACAACGGAAAGGTAGGGCTTCATAGTCTAACTGCTGTATCCAAGAATGTCCTGCTAACTCCAGTTCCATCTCAGCTGGTAGCGGTTGACTAATATCCAATTCTACACAAATTCTTGCATAAACAGCAGTATTTCCTTCAATGGTATCCTTAGAAACTCCCAAAAATCTACCTAGAGAGTTGCCTATCAATTCAAGAATCCGCTCACCCCAAAACTCCATCGGGAGAGCATACAGCCGGATCCAAACCGGGACAGCCGTGGGCTCAATGCGAGGGTCGAAACCCGCTCTCCACGGCTGGACAAATAACCCTGCCGGGCCATGGCTCCTCTTCTCTGATTCAAATGCTCTGTTTCTATCCAATAGGGAAGAAAAACTAATAATGAAATACCCATTGCTAATGGGCCATAAGGAGTACTCACCGATAGGCTCCCAGTTTTGTCTCACCCAGGAATGCAAAAAGTGCAGGGTGGGTCGAATGCCCATGAACTTGCAAATCAGATCATGAGTGGCCCGATAGTTTATCGTGTCTTCAACCAGCTCTGGTTCGATGACTATTTTCGGTCTTGATGCAGATTGCGGGAGACATCCATTGATTCTATGCCCAGGAGAGCCCTTGCCCGCATTCTTGGATAGCAGATGGAAGGCACTCCGTTGAGCATCAGCAGAGGAAGACGCAGGATTTTCTCGTAAAATCTCCGCATAAGAGGTCTTTTTCCCCTCGAGAGAACCAGGAAGAGACCCCATTGGGCCCTCCCGGGACACCGAAAGATCCTAGACCAAAAACCAGCAGCAACCCCAAATTCTCTGGAAGAGGTTTCCGATCTGAAACCCTAGAGACTCGGCTGTCGGCAGTTCAGAGGGTTTCCCGCCAAATCGCCAGAGCTTAAAAATCGCTAATCTTTAAAATATGTTGATTTAGGTGGTGTAGGCATTATTTCAACCTTTGGACATTGAAATAATGATGATTTATTCCCTCCTTGCTTGTATGGAGTGTTACTAAGCACTGTTGATATTAGGTGGTTTAGGTGCAGGCACAGGAATTATTTCAAACTTGAATGACATATTCTCTCCTAAGACGTTACTACGAATTTGTTGGTGCTCTTCTCCTTTGTGCCAAATGGTTTATGATTCCTTTATTCAATGTGACAAGTGGCAACTTCTTCTCTTGCATGTAACATAGTGCTCAACATTCCTTTCTCTTCCTTAACATATTTACCAACTCTTTGCAAGTTGTTTGGTATTCTCTTGTAATAGCAATGTGCTTCTTGATCTCCAACATATGGTGGTGGTTCCTCTCCAATGAAGGTGGCTCCTCCTTTGGTGGTGTTTCAATACTACCTTCCTTGGTGGTTGTTTGTCCAAGCTTCTCTCCTCTTTTGCTTGGGTAATACTTGTTATTTGTGTTGTTTTCCTTGCTACTTTCACCTTCATCCTTGCTTAGTCTTCATCTCTTGTTGCAAGTCTCTTGCTGCAAGTTTCTTTTCACTATGGGCATTGCCTTTTTTCACCTATGGAACCCTATTTGGTGTCTTTCGAGACCTTAAACGAGATAAATTTGAGCGCTTAGTTGGCTCTTTTTCCTTAATTTTGTAGCTTCATATTTAAACTTGATAATATTACCACTAATTACTGCAACCTTTGTCCCTCTTTGGTATCTTAATACACTTCAACTTTTATCTTCCTTTTGCTACTTTAAAGAAGACAATATGGTGCTAATATAAACTGGAAATAAATTTGTTTTAAGTTGGGATTGCACTATAATTCTAAGAACTTTTTAGTATCTTTTTGTAGCTTCCCTTCTTGTATTTAGTATGGTGGTACCTTCTCTATTTATTGCTGGTTGTAGTGCTCCTTTGGTGGCTTCTCTTCACCAAGACTTGTTGCAGCTTTACCTATGTTTAATGGTGTATTTTGACACTCTAACTCAACCTTATTCTTATGCACTATTCTTCCTTCTCTTGTTTAATATCAATTCACTTTGATAGCTCTTAGAAATAACTTGTACTAAGCATTATCTATTTTTGTTTATTTCTCCTTTTAAGCAACTTATAACACTAACTTGTGTTGATGTATTTTACAGGTTTCAAGATGATAATGCTACCTCCTTACTTAACTTGAAAACCTTTAGAATCAAACTCCTTATTGATACCTTTAATAACTTTAATATGGTGTTTGCAAGGAACTTAAATAATACTTGAGTAACTTGTCTTTATTGTCCTAAACTTGTTGTAAATGCTTGAATCCTTCTCTTTTAGTTGTTCTAGGACCTTGGAATTTGTAGCTATTAGTGTTGCCCGAGTTGCTTCACTTTTTTTGTCCTTAACTCTAAAAATTTTAGACTCTAAAACAGCTAATTTATCCTTCGATTTGTTGTCCTTAATATTTTGAATTTGGTAGGAAACTCCTCCAATTCCCAGTGATCTTTACCTCTTATAATGCTACCCAATAATCTCTTGAACTTATGCTGCAAAAACAACAATAACTTCTTCCACAAATCAGTCTTCAAGCCTTCAATGGCAATCTTTAAATTATCAAATTTGATGGCTTCTTCTATCTCCTTTCTCCTTCAACCTCCTTTTTGAATTCTAACTTCAATATTGGCCTATTTGTTGGCCTTCTTCTCAAGAATATGAATGTCTTGAGGTCTTCTAGAATCCTTTCCAAATTTTGGCAAACTTCTTACCTAATCCTCTTGCTTTTGGGCTTTTTTTCGGATTGCGACAATTATCCCAAATCATTTTATCAAGAAATTCTCCTTGCTAGCAATCTTCTCCAATGGGCTTTCCTAGCCTTCTCCTTCTTTCTCCTTCCAACTTTTCTTGAGATCTCTTCTCTTGGGTCTTTAATTTTTGTAGCTTCTAAAATTTTAAATAGGACTTTTTCTAGTCCTTTATCTTCAATATTTCAAATCTATAAGTTCTTTAATGGGAGCTTTTTCTTGGGTCTCCTCCTTCTAGAGTTGTTTTATTTTTTCTTCAATCTACAATATGTAGTCTTAAATCTTCTATAGGAACCTTCTTCTTAAGTCTCCTCAATATTGAATATCCAATAGGGATATTTTGGCCTCTTTGTCTCTTATCAATATTCAATATTCAAGTTTCTATGGATACTTTCTTCTTGGTTCTCCTCAATCTTCAATGTCTACTTTTCTGCAACAAAGAACTAATCCTTGTACGAAGAAAGCACATAGAATTTCAGGTAATCGAAGATGAAATTCTTCTTTATCCATTGTAGGAAGCTTCTCAACTTTTGAGAACTATTTTTTTGCAACAAAAAAATTTAGAAAAACGATAATGAGAAATATTTAAATCTTGAGATAATGAATCTTCACTAGTTGATTTGTCTATCTAGTGGAATCAATGTTGATTCCTAGTCTTCACAAGTTTTTCTACAACTCTATGGAAATACTCTAGCCAAAATGCAATTTTATAAATTCTAAAAATGATATTTTCTATCTCCTCTCAATCTCTCTTGTGGATCTCTCTATTTCCTATAAATATACCTTGTGCTTTGATACCACTATTAGCTTTTGATGATATATATTTAAGGAAATGCAACCACAAGATCTAAAATAAGCAAGCAATATTAACTATATGATAATGGTAATATAATATGCAAGAAAAATATATGATAAACTTCTGCAATAACTCAAAAAATAGCCATTAATGAAATCTCATGAAAATAGTACAATGTAATATAATGGAGGTCTCAAACACTCCAAAGTTTTTTGCAAGATCTACATTGTATCTACTTTCATATTCTATATGCTTCTCTCTACCATTCTCTATGATACTCAAATGATCGTATAATAATTCTCTAATAATCCTCTAATGAACCTCCCTCTATCAAAAGGCATATATATAAGGAGATATGTTCCTTGATATTTCATCTACCCATGACTCATTTACATATGGACTACATGTACATTTACATCATTGCACATTCTAGCACTTGTGCATTTATTACATTGCATAAAGTAAATACTCAAACCTTAATATAAGATAAACTCCTAATCTAAAGATGTACCCAAGATGGTATAGTGGCATGTACCAAATAATGTAATATGAAATAACAATAAGCACTCCTAGAGAGTAGGGTATAATGCATAAGTGTCCAACAAGGAGAAAGATCATATCATAAGATATCAATGCAGGTGTGTAAAATCTCAAAAAGGAAAGATAAGTTAACACAATAAACCATTATTGAGAAAAATTAAGGATCATCTATTGGCATCACGAAGACTCAGTAATATAAGGAAAGTAGTTGGCCTATTAAATGCAGAAGCATAGTAGTTGCAATGACAACACCCCTAAAATTGATAGCATTGATTACAGAAGATGCTTTTAATTAGTTTTTAGGATCCATAGTGTGGCAGTTGAACATCCAAAAACTCATAATTGATTCTAAATCTAGAGATATTTAAGGGATAAAAGTAATGTAAGGAGGATTGGATCAAGAAAGCAACATAGAAGATTTGTCAGAGACTCCTATACAAGTTTTAGATGAAAAATATCCTTAGTTTATCTATAAATTATAGTTTTTAGGCATTGTAAAGAATTAGTGAGTTGCTTATTCAAGCCTCAGGCCTTGTATGTAACTTCTATTTCATTTTATTTTGTATAATAGTCTAGACCCAAACCTTGGGTTGTTTTGTAGATATGCTTTCAAGCCCACTTCTAGCATGATTTGTAACATTCATATTCATATACATACATACATACATACATACATATATATATATATATATATATATATATATATATATATATATATATATATATATATATGCATACACTAAAAGACATGGCTATTGGGATATTTTTGTCCTATTTCTTATGTGTATGTATGTTTATACACATGTATAAGAGGTTGTGACTATCTAATTTTTGTCTCATTTCTTGTACGAGCAATTTGTTCTTCACTTTGTGTGTCGAGAAGAGAAATTATTCCTTGTGCATTACTTTTGGATGATTCATGCATTCATTTATCCCATTATTGTGTAGAATAATCTTATGATCTTGGTTCATCGCCCCTAGTTAGCTTAGATTAGCTTAGGACTTTTTCCTTTTCACTATCTTTGTTTCCTATGATTTTTCTTTCCCTTTTCCTTTATGCACCCAATATCTAGTGATATAATAATTCACCCACATCTATCTCTTCAAAAAGATAATTTTTCTACTAATGTTTTTTGCTATTTGCTAAATTGAGTAGCTTTGGAGATTCGACTAGGCACATAAAATGACTGTTAGGTCAAAATTAAGGTAAGTAAGGCTTATCCAGCTCAAAGCAATGTAAAGACACTAAATTTTTCTAAGTATGGAAATATACCAAAATTTTGAGATGCTAACATCAATAGGGAACATAAAATTATCTAGCATTGAACGCAACCAGATATCAAAATTTACTATGGCTTTTTTATTTAGTCTCGAACATGATTTTTGGCTAAGTATGTCATGGAGCCAATAAATTAAAATGTTGATGTCAGAAAAGGTGTGCAAAAATTTTGACACCCAATGCATTACAATTAGACTTTGCCTAAGCATGGACAGGGATCCAACATCCGATTTCATGTCAGAGCCTACTAGGTGCAACAAATTTTTGGCTAAGTATCAAAGAAGGTTGGATTCTTGAAAGCATTAACATCAGCAAGGGCTACATAAAATTTTGGCATAAGAGTGAGTAGAGCTAAATCTAAAAATATTCCAAGGTATTGAGTTCAGCACACAAAGGGTAGAGAGGTACGAAATAGAAGCTCATCTAGCATCCGATAAAGTGCTTTGTAAAAATTTGGCTAAGTATCAAAGAAGCACCAGATTTTTAAAATGTTGACATCATCATAAGGAACTTAAAAGTTTGAAAGAGCTATTAACTAGTGTTAGATGAAGAATTTTCTAAATATTAGAGCCCAACAAGTGAAGTTTTTGACACCCAACATCTAGTACTATACAAAAGTGTGTGGCTAAGTAAAAAATTTGATCGATTCCTAAGAGTATTGATGTCATTGAGGGAAGCTAAAAAGTCTAATATCCATCAAAGAAAGCAAAAAATAGAGTAATATGGATACTAAGGCTGATGTCATACAAGCAAAAAAAACTTAGCATCTGCAAAATAGAGAGTTGAATTAATTTTAGCTAAGCGAGGTATATGACAAGATAACAAAGTACTCAAATGCACTCTCAACATTTATAATAGATAAAAGCTTTTCTGATTGATATTTGTACCAATGCAATTGGGCCAGTCGTGGGCTAACCTAAAATAAAATAAACTTCTTAGATAATAATATGGATTATATGAAGACATATAGGATGCCACTCTCTCAGATGAAATTGAAGAAAACCACATCATGGCACCAATATAGTTGCAATAGAATGGGCTGGAAAAGGATACACACATGCTACCAACCTAACAAGCCTGCAGTCCATCTTGAAAGCAATGATGCTAAGATAATTGAATGAAAATGTAAATCTATAAATACTTGAATGTAGTTCATTCAAATGTTCAACTATTTAGTTTTTACAATTGCACAAACTATATGATTGAATGCTATACACCCCTTAAATAAGGTTGAAGTGTTGTTTAGCCTCTATCAAATATTATTTTAGAATATGTATGTATGTTGATTTAATTTTAAGAATTTCTATTAAAATAAAATGTGTAGTTTATTCAATAATTAGTTATTCTGTTATTTGTATTTTTCCCTGGAATTCTAACAAGTTTGATTCTTGGAATTCTTGAATGTGTGTGCTTAAGTAGTTAATATTTCGTAATATTTGATGATGGTTGGTTTGTTAGGTATTTTAGTCTAATTAAAGAGAACAAGACTCTCATATATTTATGTCTATTAATGTAGTTGAATCTTGGCCATTTTATATCCGAGCCTCTAACCTTACGTATTTCTATCTCTAGTCGACAACCTCATTAGTTAGTTTATCCAGTGTTATAGGAACCAACCTGCTCTGAAGACTGACTTAAAACTTAAATCGGGTCTTCCAATCTTGGATGAGGAATTGAGGGCACAACTCATCCACTTAGGCAAATTTTAGACCAAGATTTTTTGGTATGCCCAATGGGACACAAATATTGCATACCTAATTTAGTAGAATTTTGGTGGCATTCTGCTCTAATATATCATACTTACAATCATCTAGCAACTACATTAAGGATAAATCATTCATAAAATAACCCATTCATTTAACCTATAGGCTTATGATCATAAAAGCAACAACTAAAATACTAGATGAACCAGTGCAGTTTGTTGAACTACCTCTATTGAGATTTAAAAGACATAGATCTCTATCTTCTCCCCCATCTACCCCTATAGAAAGTGTAGGATCTACACATTTTACATCTCCACAATTTTATCACATGGTTAGATTTGAACTAATGGCTAATTGTCAACCTCAATAGAACTTTATTGATTTGAATAGTACCAAATCACTTAATCTCGTAAATCAAAACCCAATTCCTTAGGCAACATTGAAATCTTTGCCAACTTATGATATTACTAGGAAAACAACATGTGAACACTACTAAGATGTAGCTTCTTTAGTTGTTATCTATAACACCTAGGATAAAGATGTTATGATAATATTGCTAGTACTATCATTAATAGGAAAGGTACTATATTGGTACTAGAGTCTTTAGGATGCAAGTATAACTCATGGGCTCATATTATTGGTAGTTTAGTTCAAGAATTTAATGAGCTAGCAGACCCTTTCTCTTTGTTGACCCAATTTACCTATATTCAAAGGCATCCTAAAAAGGCAATAATGGATTTTAACATTAGATTCAACAGGATTTTGAAAAGAATTCCACAAGGTATTAAACCAATAGATCCTCAAGAGATATTATATCCATGCTTTTAATCTGAATTTAGGTTTATTGATACACCAATCCAATATGCTCATATTTCTTGAGATTTATCAAGCTGCTATAACTACAGAGAGCATGTTGATTGTTATAGGTAAAGTTGCTCCCATAAATGTAATGCCATATTTTCCAAAAATCTTATAACTCGGGCAAGAAGCATAAAATCCAGTCAATATTACATATTTACCTAATGTAGCTCTCGTTCTTGCAGTTAAAATCCCAACATTACGAATGGACCCTCCAACATCAATTTTACCAACACCTCTTGCCATACTTGCATTGCCTTCCTCAAAATAGTAGGAATCTGCTAGCATGAAAGAAATAATATTGGCAATAAATAAATTGACTAACAAAGTGACTACCATGAAAATAAGAGAGGCTAAAATAAGCTTCTAACCCATGAGATTCCCATACATGACAAAATATCAAGGGGCTTCTTCTAGTAGTCTCAACAAAAAGACATAATCTTCTAGTTGCAATATCATGGAGAAGCTTGCTGAGAAGGAAGTTGGAGTGCAGATGCATAGTGATATGCCTATGGAGGATGCTGGGATTCGACAAGGCCCTGAATGCTACCTATGATAATGTGCAAAGTTTTTGCTGCTAAGGAAGGTTTTTTTCGCGATATCGCGACATGTAGCGGTGTCGTGGCCTCTTGTTGGAAGTTGTCGCGATATCGCGACAGGTTTTGCCTTCTCAGCCTTAGAAAGGAACATGTCGCGAAATCGTGACATGTCACAAAATCGCGACGTTTATGGCGCAGGGATGATAAGGAGGATTATCGTCGCAATATCGCGACATTTTTGGTAAACTCGAGCAAAGGGCACATTTCGTCGCGATATCGCGACATTTTTGTCGATTGGAAGCTGCATAGTAAAACTGTCGCGATATCGCGACAGTTGGGGCACTACTGGCGTCATCTGGAATAATTGTCGTGATATCGCGACAATTTTGAAGACAAGTTGCAATGAGGATAACTTGTCGCGATATCGCGACAGTTTTGAAGATTGGGAACTGAAAGGAAAATTCGTCGCAACTTCGCGACACTTTTGGCACATTCATGGCTTTGGTAAAAATTGTCGCGATATCGCGACATTTTTGCGGATTGGGAGTCAAGATGAGAATATGTCGCGATATCACGACACTTTTGCTGGCTGGGCGCTTCGGAGAAATTCCGTCACGATTTCGCGACCCTTATGGAGATTTGATGCTTCCTGGAGTTCTTGTCGTGATTTCGCGACGCCTGTGATGATAGACCGTCGAAGGGATTTGCTGTCGCGATTTCGTGACTTTTTTGGTGATCGGACGCGGAGGGCTTTGCCTGTCGCGATATCGTGACATGTTGCGATATCGCGACATGTCGTGTTTTCGTGACTGATGGCGCTGCTGCGGCCGCGACGGGGTTGATTGCCGCGATTTCGCGACATGTCACGATTTCACGACATGTCGCGTTTTCACGCCTTGTTGTCTTCTGTGCTCTATGGGGGTTAGCGTTGCCTTTGTGCTCTCCGCTTGTTGTCTAGTTCTCTCATTGTTGGTTGGGATGAGTTTTCTCCCTTGTGTAATTGCCTTTTGTTTTAATACAAGTTTTTCAAATTTTTCAAAAAAAAAATATCATGGAGAAGCTTAGGAAAATACCATCCAAAGCAAGCATGTATGATGCTCTAATAATTTTAGAACAAATTGATCTTCTCCAGGAATCAATAAAGTGAACTTAGCCTAAAGATTAGTCTCATCCAAAATTTAATCTAGCACAAGGTAAACCAATGTTGGGAGTAGGTAAAAATAGGTTGTCCTTTTTCTACATGTCCCTGTATATGAAGGATGGATTGTACATAATTGCATGGTATATTCTAGCGTTACCATGATAGTTATGCCTAAAAAAATATTTGAAGCAATGGGCATGGAATACACATGGTCCATTCTTGGGATGTTGTAGCTAGATGGGACCCCAATAAAAGTGGTTGGTATAATCAAGGATATATCCATGGTACTTCATAATATGCCACATATCATAGTCATACTAGTAGTTGTGGTGGACCTAGAGCCATATTTTGGTATGTACCTTTCTTGTGAATTTATAACCAAATTTGGTGGATATTTATCCTTAGATTATTCGCACATAGAGATCCTTCACAAGGGAAGAAAGACAAAGATATATGTAGAAAAGCCTAGTTCATGGCATATAGAAAGAATTGAAGAGGAAGAAAGCTACATCAATATGATTGGTGAAGAAGTTGATCCGATTGAAGAAATTATAGATGAACTACAAGCTAAGTATGAGTCTTACCATAAAAACTTCAATGCTATGATTGAAATAGGTATGGGCACATATGCCATCACTAAAGCAAAAAAATGCTTTCAACCATGGCAAACAAGGAACTTAGAAAAACTAAGAATTGAAAGATATACTTTGATGGAGCTAGATGCAAAAATGGCGTTGGGGTAGGAATAGTGATGGTATCACCATTTGAGAGAATAAAGCGGCTTTCATACTGGTTTCAAGCTGCACCAATAATGCAATATAATATGAGGCACTATGCATTGGGTTGAAATAAGTAGAAAGGATAGGATAAAGATACTAGTAATTTATGGATATGTTGAGTTGATAATGAATTAGGTGACTAAGAAATGCAATAGTAAACAACACTACCTAAAAGCCTATAGGAATAGAGTATGGGACTTTTTTGAAAGTTTTGAGGCCTTGAATATAAAAGAAACTCCTAGAGAATAGAATGCACAAGTAGATGTATTAGCTTCTTACAAGGCAAATTTATGTCCAGCCTCTAATTTAAAGAAAGTTTAGAATTTTTTAAATTGGTATTTTGATCTTCCATCCCGAATAAGGATACTTTCTAGCAAGTGTTCGATAATGATCAGTAGTTAGTAGATTTCTTAGTTTGGCAGGTAGACTGTGCAAATATGAATGAAGACATGCTTGAAATACTAATGAAGAAGACGTTATTCAGTTGAATAATAACCATATTCCCAAGGGTCTAATTACTCTTGAAAGTATATTTTACAACAGTGATCGGTCAATTGGCCAAAAATGAAATTTTATGAACAAGGGTTCAAAGAGGTTTAAATTGAACCTAATAAAAAAGTGAAGATTAGAGTGCAATGTTTTGAAGAAGAAACTCATCAACTTTTGACCTTGTGCAAAGAATTTAATGATATAATTGCTTGGAGTTATGATGATTTAAAGGTCTACAACAAAGATGTTATCCAACACACAATAGAACTACTCCCTAATGCTAAGCCATTTTGTTAAATAAAATGCTAGTAAATCCAAAGATATAGGCATTAATGAAGGAGGATTTGCTAAAGCTACTTAATGCAAAGATCATCTATCCAATCAAGCACTCCACATGGGTAGTTAATCTGGTACTCGTTAGGAAGAAGAATGGAGACATCCACATCTATATGGATTTTAGAAACCTGAATAGAGCATCCTTAAAGGATCACTATCCTCTACCTTAGATTGATCAAATCTTGAATTTTGTTGCTAGAGCATAGAAATTCTCCTTGCTTCATGGATTTTTTGGTCTTAATCAAGTATGGGTTAGAGATGAATATCAATATAAAACTGCATTCACAACCAAGTGGGAAACATTCACCTACAAAAGGATGCTCTTCGACTTATCAAATGTAGGAGCTACTTTTCAAAGGGCTATGTAATTAGCTTTTAGAAAGCTAGTGAATAAAGTGATATTGATCTATCTGGATGATATAATGGTATTTTCTTATCAAAAGGAGAAGTATTTAGATAATATCTGACTTGTGTTTTAAAAATATAAAGAATTAGGGGTTTTCTAAACCCAAAAAAGTTAATTTTTACAGTTCATGAAGGCAAACTACTGGGACACATAGTATCAAAGGAATGTTTAGCTATTGACTTGAACAGAGTAAAAGCTATACTAGCACATCCATTGCTGCAAAATAAGAGAGACGTATAATCCTTATTTGGGTAGATAAATTGTGTATACAAATTTGTATATGATTTTCCCCAACTAGTGAAGCCAATATCATGAATGCTTAGAAAATATGTGGCCTTCACATGGACTGAAACCAAAAGAGAAGCTTTCAAAAACATAAAAAAATCCATAACCAAAGCACCAGTATTGGCTAATATAGATTATTAAAAAGATTTCATGCTCTATGTTTTTGGAGCATAAGAAAGATACATAGTTATACTTACTCAAAAGGATAAATATCATAATGAGTGGCCCATAGTTTTTTTGAGTTAGATGATGCATGATCACGAAGAATGTTACAACTTTATTGAGAATAAATTATTTACTCTTAAGAAATATTTGAAAAAACTAAGGCATTATTTATCTTAGAGAAAAATAACAATATATGTTGTACATATTGATGTCTAAAAATTCATATAGGGGGAATTAGGTGAGAAAAGAGTCAGATGGATTACAAAAATCTAAGAATATGACATTGAAATCAAATCAACTAAGTTGGTCAAATATAGGATACTCAGTAAATGATTGACAAACTTTGCAGCATTTTATGTGAATCTATTGATTGAGGAATAAGAAGAGTTGTAGTTAGCAGAAAGTTGGATAGATCAGAGAAGCTAGGTGGATCAATTGATCTACTTTCTTGAAATTGACAAGTGTTTGAATGGATTCACAACTTCTCAAAGGCATAGGTATAGAGAATTAGAGGTTTTGCTAAACCCAAAAAAGTCAATTTTTATAGTTCATGAAGGTAAACTATTGGGAAAAATAGTATCAAAGGAAGGTTTAGCTATTGACTTGAATGGAGTAAAAGCTATACTAGCACATCCATTGCCACAAAACAAGAGAGGTGTACAATCCTTCTTTGGGCAAATAAATTGTGTACACAAATTTGTATCTGATTTTGCCCAACTAGTGAAGCCAATGTTAGAAATACTTAGAAAAGATACGGCCTTCACATGGACTGAATCCAAAAGATAAGCTTTCAACAACATAAAAAATCCATAACCAAAGCATTGATATTGGCTAATCCAGATTATCAAAAAGATTTCATTCTCTATGTGTTTGGATCATAAGAAAACTACACAGTCGTACTTACTCGAAAGGATAAAGATCATAATGAATGGCCCATAGTTTTTTTGAGTTAGATGATGCATGATAATGAAGAATGTTATAAATTCATTTAGAATCAAGTATTTGCTCTTATAAAATCTTTGAAAAATCTAAGGCATTATATATCTTAGAGCAAAACAACAATATATGTTGTACATCTTGATGTCTAAAACTTCATATACTGGGAATTAGGTGAGAAAATAGTTGGATGAATTACAAAAATCTAAGAATATGACATCAAAATCAAACCAACTAAGTTGGTCAAAGAAAGGGCACTCATTAAATGACTGACAAAATCTACAACATCTGATGAAAATCTATTGATTGAGGAATAAGAAGAGTTGTAGTTAGTAGAAATTCGAATAGAGTAGAGCAGCTGGATGGATTAATTGATCTACTTTCTTGAAATTGACAGGTGTCCAAATGGATTCACAACTTCTCAAAGGTGTAAGTATATAATTCAAGCTATGAACTATGTTCTAATTAATGGCATGTTGTACCCAAAAAAAAATGATGGCATATTACTGAAATGTATACAATCGAATAAGGCAAAGTAAGTCTTAAATGAATTTCATGTTGGATTCTCAAGAGGACATTATCTAGTCAAACCACAATAACCAAAATTCTAAGGATCATATATTATTGGTTGATATTACTTGTTGATGCTTTAAAGCTGCTAATGCCTACAACAAATGTCAAAGATTTATTGAAAAAAGCAAAAATCTGACAATGCCCCTCCAACCAATTATTGCAAAAGAACCCGTCCAATAATGGGGGTTAGATTTTATTAGGGTGATTAATCCAAATTCTTTTGTCAGACATAAATTCATATTGACAGTGACTAATTACTTCACCAGATGGTCTGAAGTAGAAGCAACCAAACACCTAGATTAGGATACTATCATTAGCTTTCTACAAAATATTGATCACCAAATTTGGTATCCTTTATATGATAATATCTAATAATTGTGGAGCTTTCATAGGGGCTAATACCATGGACTTTGCTATAAAATATGGCATATATTAGAAAGCTTCCTCTAATTATTACCTTAGGGTAATGGGCTAGAAAAGTCCACAGATAAAAATTTAATGAAAATAATCATACAAAATGTTGATGAAAATGATAAAATTGGTATTACCCAGGTGTTGTAGTTGACTTGGAGAGGAGAGGGCAATCCTCCAAGGGAGGTCCCAAGTTCAAATCTCCACCCTACCAAAAATTTGAATTGGGTACCCAAAATCCAATTGATAATGTTGGTGCGAGTAGGGTTGGGCGCGACTCTCGGGTGACTTTGACAGTGTAGAACCCCCTGGTCATGGTCTCTCAGACCAAGGTGGCCCTGCAAGGGATTTTTTGCTTAAAAAACTAATAATAATAAAGTTGGTGTTTAATGCTTAATCAAGCATTGTGAGCAAATAGATTTATATTTAAAAATACTTTGAAGACCCTATCCTATGCTCTAGTTTATGGGAAAGAAGCAGTGTTGCCAATACATCTAGAATTTCCTACTTTGAAGCTTATTGACCAATCAGAGTTAGGGGATGTAGAGCTAATTAAAAAATATGTCAAAATAATTGCTATTAGAGGATAAATGAGAAAAATCTTATAGTTGCCTCTACCAACATCAAACAAACATTAAAAGGTGGTTTGATAAAATATCATCATCAAAATTATTTAAGGATGGTGATTTGGTACTCAAATGGGATGTAGATTGAGCTAAACCGAGAAAGTACGATAAGCTAGAATCACTATGGTCTAGACCATATCTAATTTTTGGAAAGAAGGCATTAAATGCATACAAGCTTCAAGACATGGATGGTTGTCTTTTGCTAATTTTGATGAACAACCAATATTTAAAGCATTATGCTTGAAAGCATGTGCCTCTGAGGTGTACATATGTAAATAGTGACAAGTAAATATAAAGGTAGTTGCAGTAGTGGCCAAGTAGTTTTGAGCAATAGAAGTTGATTGGCTAAAAATTACTCCTAGTAGCTGCCAAATTTTGGATTTCTAGCAATCTTATTGATCAAAAGCATGACAACCCTAAAAATGACATGCATTGCAAATACACGCACCAAGTATCCATTTCAAAGAAATATTTTATAATAAAAATTGAGCACATGTAATCTTTGACATTAAATTAGCAACGGTTATACCTCACGATTGCTTTTTGCTATATAAGTAGGGCTAAAATGTATAATGTATGAAAGAGCATATAATAGTTGGGAAAGTATAATATCGTATAATTGTTGAAGTATTCCATGCGAAGAAAAGAGCTACATTCTTTCCTGTGCCTGCATTTTTAGACAAAACTTTTAGGTTTAAAATGGTGCGAGGGAAAATAGGGTATAAGGTGCAAAAAAATATTTTTGAGTTGCAAGATAGGCTAAGTTATATCCATGACCCTATCATTAAATCAAAATTGAAAAGATTCAAATAAGAGTCATATTTAGGAGGAATAAGATATTCACCCAAAATTCTCAAAGCTACCCCATGGAATTCATTCCTATCAAGATATATATCTAGGTTTGTCCACCCCTGATTGGAGCTAGTTAAAGCCATTGCAAAAAATTATGATAAAAAAATAGTGATTATGCATGATGCAAAAGGGAATTGACCATTTGTTATTGTGGTTGATACAATCAGAAGAGTTTTTGAAATAGAAGTGTAACCAAGTACGAAAATCAAACCACTTGATATAAATGAACATTGTCTATGATAGCTATAATTCTTGGGTTAGATACCGACTCATATGTACATGACCACTAGGTTTCTAATGCATATGTAGTTACTAATATACATAATTATGATGGTTCAAGTGCAACGATCCCATTTTCTTTTATTGGGATCATTTCCTAAGTTATCAAATTCATAGTCAACTGGTTGCCCTCAAGCTAAAGGAGAAGGACACATTTTGTTACCCATTATATTTAGCTTGGTTATTCCTCTATCATCTAACCCCACAAATGCACAATATATAGCTCCAAGTAAAGAGTAATGAGCAACTTTATCCTATAGTTGATTGGATCATAGTCCTCAAATAAACCTCCACATATCTTGAGTTCAATAGACTCTTTCTAGGGCCTACACTCGTATGCATTTATGGTCAAATTCCTCGTCTAAGCTCTGAAGTTGTTGATAAACTATGTGGCAAGAAGCATGAGGTAGAAGATTGGTATCTCCTAAAAAATGACATCATTATCAAAGTGTACAACTTCCTTGGAAATCCCTATCTGTTGTCCTATTATGTCATGAACTGGGTGTTTGGCATGGAATTATGTAGGCAAATTGATGAAGCAAACAAGAATTTTGTAGCCAGAATAAAAAAATATTGCACTTATCGCTATCCTTTCAAGTTTGAGGATATAAGCATAATGACAAGGGATTAAGCAAAATTTTTGGATGAAAAGCTTAATGGCCTTCAGTTGCCAATAGCGCTACACATGTGAAGATTCGGATGGTAATTTTAAATCTAAGTTAGTAGACTTAAACAATAAGCCCCCAACATTCGACCACCTTTCATGGTTAAAAATTAAGCAATTCAAAAATAATGAAGATCAGGCCATTGATATCAATATTAATGAGATGTAAAAACAACCACCATGAAGAAAGTGTTATGATTTCAAATGACCTTATAATCCGACAAGAAATAAAAAATAGTGGATAAGCAAGGATCTTGTAGAGAAGATTAAAGAGGAACTAAAATGGAGAAAAAATAAGATTTGAGAGTAGTGGATTTCATGATGTGAGCGAGACAAGCATTAGAAGGTTTCCCCTAGTGCTTCAGATCAATTGTTTGAAAAGGAATTTGATGGTAAATATGAGTTTTTTTTTTTAATTACCTCAATGTTTCCTTGTTTTGAATGACTGTATTTACATAGTCATATCTCCCTCAATAATACTTGGATTCTTTTATACAACCAATTTTTAAAGCTCTTCAAATTTTACATAAAATAGCACAAGAATTGTCTCAATTGGACAACTCTATGCAAAAATATAACTTCTAAAAAATTAATTATTTTTCAAGAAAAAATTGCTCTATATGTACTTAATCCATAATTATAACATTCTTTCTTTTTTATAAATGCATATATTATTCTACTTTAAAATAATTCATATAAATTATTTTATAAAAATATTTAAAATACATATTTTATTTTAATTAAAAAATAAAATTAATACAATTTTTTTTTAGTATAAAGAACCAAAAATATTTTTTACTAAAATAAAAAAACTAATATAAGTTCAAATGTACTATAGTTCCATATCTAAGTTGAGTAAATTCATTAGAAGTTTTGACTTATTATTAACAATGAGAATGGTGGTTTTAGGCACATAATAAAAGATGATACAATCATAATTGTTTATATAATAAAACCTCATTTTAGGTAGCATATTGATCTATTTGGTTGAACAAGTATATGAAATTGCTGTATTTGGTTTGGTTGTACTAGTAATAAAACTTTGTTAGATAAATTTAATAACTATTTTTATTATTTCATATAAAATTATTGGGTAAGTTAAATTATGTAATATTAAATATTACTTGTTATTTTAGTGGTAAGGGTTTTGGTTTCTAGAGGTTCCAGGTTTAAACTTCACTCAATATAAGAGGACTAGAACCCCTCATAAAAACTTATGTAAATTCATTGAAAAAAATATTAAATACTATTTGAATTTCTTTTATTTAATTGATCTAAGTTTAATGATGAAAAAGATAACAAAAAAGAGATCTAAGTTCTAATGATGAGGAAGATGACTTATTTTTCTTTAAAAAAAAAAAATCATGATAATGCCTTAGGGAAAATTAAACTAGCATAAACATTAATATGATGGACAAGAAATAAGTAGATCTTATAATGCAAGTGACATCCTTACGGGTAAACCACATTCACACAAATAATATTAAATTTTATTATTTAATAGTTAAAAAAATTGTATGATTTAAAATTTATTAAATTGATAAAAGTTATATCATCTTATAAATTATTTGAAGAGGTTAATTGTAAAATACCATATATTAAAATAATTAATTATTTTAATATATATGTTTTGATGAGATGCATTTCATTTTAGAATGTGACCTCGCCTTTATAATGAAATGTTAAAGTTGATGTCTCGAAAGGTTTGTCTTTTTAGATTTTTATGAAGGAGAAGTTCAATTCACGTGGGATTTATAAAGATATGTTAAAGTTGATGCGTTAAAAGGAACATTCCATTCAAATTTTTTTAATTTTTTATTAAAAAAAGTGATTAAAGTTGATGTGTCAACATTGAAATTTTGTTAGATTTTTATAAAGGAAAAGTTCAAATCACGTGGGATAAAGAAATGTTAAAGTTGATGTATTAAAAGGAACATTGTATTTAAATTTTTCAAATTTTTATTAAAAAGTGATTTAAATCCCAGGAAATTAAATTTAAACTAAGTAAACTGTATATATGTATATAAATCTGTTAAAAAGATAGATGTGTTAAAATAAAAATTTGAAAGCTGATGAAAGAATAGTAATAGTAGAAGTAAATTGGCCCATGACATAGGCCTCATCATTCGTTGCGCCATTGATTTGATGTTAATTGAAAGCTTTATTCAATAGAAAAGGAAAGCAACCTCAAGGCTAACGTGGACAAAGTCCCGTCTACCCTATCAAACGACAGAAACATTAATATATTCACCTAATTCATTCATTATGTAATTCCTTCCTTCCTTTCATTTAATAAAGCATTCCATCATCCTATCCTCGTTGGGTGAAGGCAAAAATCTATTAATTTGTTTATGGTTTTCTTCTTTTTAAGACATTTGAGTTTAAAAACACTCAAATTCAAAATTCAAACTATGTACAACCACACCAACATCTATAAAAGTATTAAATTAAATTAAATTTTTTTTTTTTTTAATATACATGGTGGGTGAAATCGGTAGCCGTCACGTATTTGGGCAGGTTGTTCGGGTTATATAAAGTATTTTGCGTTGTCCATCCTGGAAGCCACCACACAGATCTTCGCACAGTGTGCTCCTATAACCACCATGCCACAATCATTTTAAACCTTTTATGCCGCTGAAAGCACTAGGAAAGAGACAAGTGTTCAGTCCGACTAGGCCCGAGATTTGAACCTTGGAACTCCACCCCCTTACGGGATTTAGTCGAACCAATTGGTCTACACCTCGGACCTCTTAAATTAAGATTGTTATAGACATCCGTGATTTTAAGATTAAATTAAATTTGAGATTGTTAAACGTCCTTGACATTAAGGTTTCATGATTGGAGATTGATAGAACAAAATTTGCTTGCAGACATTACGTTGAAAAACACTATTCAGATACATGCAACCTTACTTTGGTTCGACTCCACCAAGATTGAAATGTGAAGGAGAGCCTGCCACCTAAGTATTATCACCGACCACAGATATATACTTCGATGAGGTCAACCACTTCCAGAGAAGGGTGGCTCCCGTCGCCATAGCCATGGTAGGAACATCTCATTCACATCTTGAATTCAAATATCTCATTCCTCCCTCGATACAAAGAATATCAGGCCTGTTATTTAAATGGAGGTCCCTCACACACCTCTGCTTTTGCTACTTTTGAGGGGCATTATCACCCATTATATTCTAAGATGGTAATCCTATCTTATTATGAGTTGCTAGTACCTCTTGTAAATTATCAATATCATTTTGTTGTTTGGTAAAGAGAAGTTCAATCAACTTAGATTGTGTTCCTTTCTCTATGTTTGTTCTTGCTTTCCTCACTCTTGTTTGAGAAATACTCTTGCAGGTTCCAAATTCTCCAACTCTTCTAACATTGTTAGAAATTCCAAAGCAATTTTTGTAAGGCAAAATTCATAGAACTAGATGCCTAGCTTGTTGCGTTAAAAGAGACAAAGCTTGAGTTGTTAGATTAGGAAAATAGCCAAAAGAAGAAGCTTTAGGAATGTATTGATAAGTGGGCAACACTTGAGTGATAAAATTTGAAACTAGCCAATCCTAAGTAACGACACACAAACCAAGTGGTCTCACTATCCGAAGAAAGATTGTGATTGTTCCTTGGATCCAAGCAAAGACCAAATATATGTAGGTGCATTAATAGCAAGATATGAATCACTAAAGTCATTGTTGGTGCAAAATTTGCCTTTGGTTACGTTTGCACGCAAGACTTTGCCAACATTGAAAGACCAGGTGTAAAACAGAGTTTATCGGGTTCAATCTCCAAAGAAGATTGGTTCCTTGCTTTGTTTTAGAAAAGGGGGGAAGAGTAAATTGCATAAAGAGAGGGAAATATAACTATTGCTAGGAACGATTAGATGGTGTAGATTAGATAACAACAAAGAAACATCTACAACCTTTTACAGAAAATCATGCTTTGAACCATCAAAATTAGAATAACCAATCCTCTGGTACAAATTTAAACAAGCTTAAACCTATTAGAACTGTTAATTTTAGAGCCAGTGAAACTTTAAACGCAGAAATTCAGAATAAGAATTAAGGCGATTTCTATTCAACATAGCTTATATAGCAATCAACAATCCATACATACTTGATCAAAACACCAGTGAGCCAGAAACTAGAATGAGTAGTCTTTATTTTGCTTTCAAAAGTCTGTGTACATTGCCTTGTAAACATCTAAGAGCCGATCTTTTGTTAGGGTTGCTCATCCTATATATATATATATATATATATATATATATATATATATATATATATATATCTTTTACATAACAAAAAAACTAAAAGTTGTTACAACAATATGCCCATAGGCTTATTCTATGTTAAAAAATTCTCATCATGGCCTCTTATTCCTTAAGGCCACCTGAAGTTGAGCAAAAGCTCAACTTTTCTCTTGACACCACTTTTGTAAGCATGTCAGCGGGATTTTGTGATGTGTGAACTTTCCCTAATTTCAAAGATCCATCTTCCACTACGTATCTAATGAAATGATCCCTGAGTTTGATGTGTTTAGTTTTTGAATGGAATGTCGAATTCTTCGCAATGTGTATAGCACTCTGGATATCACTCCACAACCTATTATCCTCTTGCTTCTTCCCCAGTTATTCCATTAGTCTTTGCAACCAAACCATCTCTTTGCTTGCTTTTACAACAACAACATATTCAGCTTCAGTGGTTGAAAGGGCAACCACGTGTTGGAGTTTAGAAATCCAACTAACCGCTCCTTCTCCTGTAGTAAAGATGTAGCCAGTAGTGCTCCTTCCACCATCAAGATCACCTGCCATATCAGAATCTATAAAACCTTTCAAGCATATATTAGAGCCTCCAAAATTCAAAGAATAATTTGAAGTTCCTCTCAAGTACCTGAGTATCCATTTTATAGCTTGCCAATGTCCTTTTTTCGGATTACTCATAAATCTACTCACTACTCCCACTGCGTGGGTAATGTCTGGTCTTGTACAAACCATTGCATACATCAAGATTCCAATCGCTGATGCATAGGGAACCTTAGCCATATGCTCTTGTTCCTTTTGTGTCTTGGGACACAAATCTTTGGTGAGTTTGAAATGCTTTGCCAATGGAGTAGCAACAGACTTTGCATTGTTCATGTTGAATCTCTTAAGCACTTTTTCAATGTATTCTGCTTGTGAGAATTTCAGAGTGTGACTCTCCTTGTCTCTTGTTATCCTCATACCAAGGATTTGTTTGGCTTCTCCCAAATCCTTCATGGCAAAGGATTTAGCCAACTTCTTTTTAAGAATGTTTATATCTTGCATATTTGTTCCTGCAACCAACATGTCGTCCACATACAATAGCAAAATAACATAGTTACCATTTCCAGTTTGCTTAAAATATACACAGTGATCACTTTGACATCTTTCAAACTTTTGATTAGCCATGAACTTATCAAATTTTAAATACCACTATCTAGGAGCTTGTTTTAACCCATACAAGCTCTTTTTTAGTTTACATACCCAATCCTCTTTACCTTTCACCTGAAAGCCTTTTGGTTGGTGCATATAAATTTACTCCTCCAAATCACCATGAAGAAATGTTGTCTTCACATCCAATTGCTCCAGATACAAATTTTCTATAGCTATAAGACTCAAAATAGCTCTAATAGAGGTCATATTCACAACTAAAGAAAAAATCTCATCAAAATAAATATCTTTTTTCTGAGAGAATCCCTTGACCACTAGTCTTGCTTTGTATCTCTTATGCCCTTCATTCTCCTATTTAATCTTGTACACCCATTTATTGGTAAAAGCTCTTTTACCTTTGGGTAGCTCAACCAAATCCCAAGTTTGGTTGTGGAATAAAGAGTCCATTTCTTCATTCATTGCAAGCTCCCACTTATTCTTGGTATCCATCTGTAATGCTTCCTGAAAATATTCTGGCTCACCAACATCAGTATACAAAACATAATCAGATAAACATTGAGGAATTCTACTTATCCTGGTAGATCGTCTAACAACACTTTCTAGAGATTGAGGTGCTTGTTGTTGTTGTTGTACATTTTGATCTTCTACCACTTTTTGAGTTACCTTTTATATGTGTCCATCAATGTCTATGTATTCAGTATTTTCCTCTTTATGTTTCTTTCTCTGCAACCGGTCTTTATACAAGTTTTTTTCATTAAATATGACATCCCTACTTCTAATGAATTTTCGGTTATCACAATCCCATAATCTGTAACCCAAGCCATCAATATCGTAACCAATAAAATAGCACTTTTGGGCCTTAGCATCTAACTTATTTCTATTCTCTTTTTCTATATGCATAAAAGCCTCACATCCAAATACCTTAAGGAAAGAATAATTTACTGGTTTACCTATCCAAAGCTCTTTCGGAATTCCTCCATCCAAGGCACTAGATGGTCCTCTATTAATAAGATATACTGCAGTATCAACAACATGAGCCCATAAAAATAATGGTAAGCCTGCATTTATTCTCATGCTCCTAGCACGCTTCATGATGGTTCTATTCATTCTTTCTGCAACCCCATTTTCTTGAGGTGTTCTTGGAACTACCTTGATTCTTCTAATTCCATTTTTAGAACAAAACACATCAAATTCTCTATTGCAATATTCTCCACCATTATCCGACTTTAGACACTTTAACCTTTTTCTAGTTTCATTTTCAACTAATGCTTTCCAATTCTTAAAGGTATTAAAAACATCACTTTTATTCTTAATGTAATATATCCATGTTTTCCTTGTTGCATCATCAATAAAAAGTACATAGTAAGAGGAACCTCCAAGAGAAGTTACCTGAGCTGGGCCCCAAACATCTGAGTGCACAAGCTCCAATTTCTCTTTCTTCCTTTCCTTGCCATCCTTGAAATCTAACTCTCTTTGCTTTACCATAAACACAATCCTCACAGAATTCCAAATCAATCTCTTTTAACTTAGGCAATAACTTTCTTGAATGTAAAATTTCCATACCTTTTCCACTCATATGACCAAGTCTTTGGTGCCACAAAGATGCACTCTCACCTGTAGAAACTAAATTCATGGAGCAGTGATAAAAATCAGTAAGTAAATAAAGAGTACCCACCAATTTACCTCTAGCTACTATCAATGAACCTTTAGTAACTTTCCAAGCATTTTCTTCGAATGCAACCGTGTATCCTTCACCATCAAGCTTACTTGTCGATATAAGATTTCTTTTTAAATCTGGTATGTGTCTCACCTCTTTAAGAGCCCATTGACATTCATTTGGGGATTTAATCAAAATCTTTCCAATACCCACGATTTTACATGGTTGGTCATTTCCCAACAGAACCTGTCCATAATCTCCAAAAACATAATCTATGAAGTATTCCTTATGTGATGTAGCATGGAATGAAGCACCACTATCAATTACCCAATAATCACTATTTCTATCAAGAGATAAGATTAAAGCATCTTGTAGAATTTGTCCAATAATATTGTCTTCTGAAGTGTTACCATTATTATCATTACCTTCATTTCCACCACCCTTTCTTTGCCAACAGTCCTTCTTGAGATGACCATTTTTGCCACAGTGCCAACACTGTAGCTTTCATTTTCCACGTGATTTGGATCTGCATTTGGATTTACCACGATGTGAACTCTTGTCTCTTTCTCTTCCTCTTCCTCTATTCTCAATAGTTAAGGCGGTGCTAGATGATTTTCCTGTGGTTTTTCTTCTCATGTCCTCACTGAGTATCACACCAACCACATCATCAAATTCTAATTTATTTGAACTCAAAGCAGAGTTACTTATCGCCATTACCAAACCGTTCCAACTTTTTGGAAGAGAGCATAAGATTAATAAGGCCATAATCTCATCATCAAAATCCAATCCTACTGAAAGCAATTGATTAGTGATAGTATTAAATTCATTTAAATGATCCTGCACAGATCCTCCTTCACTCATTTTCATGTTAAATAACCTTTTCATTAAGAATACCTTATTTTATGTTGATGGTTTTTCATACATCTTAGCCAACTTATCCATGACTCCCTTGGTAGTCTTTTCATCGAAGATGTTGAAGGCTACGGTGGCTCCCAAGCACAGCCTCACAGTACCCAATGTCTTTCTATCAAGGAGACTCCACTCCTCATCATACATAGTTTAAGGTCTCTTTGTTTCCACCTCAAGAGGTAAGTAAATATCCTTCTGGTACAAGTAATCTTCCATCTGCATCTTCTAGAATTGAAAGTTATGGCCATTGAATTTTTCAACTCTAAACCTCCCTTCTTCCGCCATTGCTCCCACTTGATCCAAAAATTCTCCTTCTGTCAAGTGCACCCAACAAAACCTCGCTCTGATACCACTTGTTAGAGTAAATCACTATATAAAATATAGAAAAGCAATTATAATGTTTCAAACTTTAACAACAGAATTAACAAAATAAGACAAACACACAATAGAAGAGACAACGATTTTAACGTGGTTCACCCAATGTGGGTTACATCGACCAAGAATGTTCAGTCATTTTTTTCTCAATCCAAGCAATAGAGGGTTACAACCTACAACAAACATCTGCTGTAATTTCCTCTATATATTTACAAGGAATCAACACAGTAATTTTCATTGTATACTCTGTTTTTCTTCACAACTATATATAAGAAAAAAACAGAAAAAATAAATTGCTTTTCTTAATATATTCCAAGATTAACACTGAGTTCCTAGCACCTAATTTTAAGATAAAAACAAAAAAAATTTCCCTGGCTATTCTGTTGTAAATCCGGAAACTTTCTTTGGTAGACTAACGGACTGTAAATCTAGAAACTTTCCCTGCCCGTCCTGCAGTAAATCCAGAAACTTTCTCTGTTTAGCCTCCTCATAATTAGGCTCCATTCCTAACAAAAACAGTGATTGTGCATGATGCAAAAGGGAATTGACCATTTGCTATTGTGGTTGATACAAAAAGAGTTGAAGAATAAACATAATGCCTTGGGGGAAATTAAACTAACATCAATATTAATATGATGAACAAGAAATACGTAAATCTTATAATGCAAGTGACATCCTTACCGGTAAACCACATTCACACAAATAATATTAAATTTTATTATTTAAAAGTTAAAAAAATTGTATGATTTAAAATTTATTAAATTGATAAAAGTTATATCATCTTATAAATTATTTGAAGAGGTTAATTGTAAAATACCATATATTAAAATAATTAATTATTAATTATTTTAATATATATGTTTTGATGAGATGCATTTCATTCTAAGACCTTGCCTTTATAATGAAATGTTAAAGTTGATGTGTCGAAAGGTTTATCTTTTTAGATTTTTATGAAGGAGAAGTTCAATTCACGTGGGATTTATAAAGATATGTTGAAGTTGATGTCTTAAAAGGAACATTCCATTCAATTTTTTTAAATTTTTTATTAAAAAAAAGTGATTAAAGTTGATGTGTGACATGGACATTTTTTTAGATTTTTATAAACGAAAAGTTCAAATCACGTGGGATAAAGAAATGTTAAAGTTGATGTATTAAAAGGAACATTGTATTTAAATTTTTCAAATTTTTATTAAAAAGTGATTTAAATCCCAGGAAATTAAATTTAAACTAAGTAAACTGTATATATGTATATAAATCTGTTAAAAAGACAGATGTGTTAAAATAAAAATTTGAAAGCTGATGAAAGAATAGTAATAGTAGAAGTAAATTGGCCCATGACATAGGCCTCATCATTCGTTGCGCCGTTGATTTGATGTTAATTGAAAGCTTTATTCAATAGAAAAGGAAAGCAACCTCAAGGCTAACGTGGACAAAGTCCCGTCTTCCCTATCAAACGACAGAAACATTAATATATTCACCTAATTCATTCATTATGTAATTCCTTCCTTGCTTTCATTTAATAACGCATTCCATCATCCTATCCTCGTTGGGTGAAGGCAAAAATCTATTAATTTGTTTCTGGTTTTCTTCTTTTTAAGACATTTGAGTTTAAAAACACTCAAATTCAAAATTCAAACTATGTACAACCACACCAACATTTATAAAAGTATTAAATTAAATTAAGATTTTTTTTTAATATACATGTTGGGTGGAATCAGTCGCCACGTATTCGGGCAGGTTGTCCGGGTTTTATAAAGTATTTTGCGTTGTCCATCTCGAAAGCCGCCACACAGATCTTCGCACAGTATGCTCCTATAACCACCATGCCACAATCATTTTAAACCTTTTATATCGCTGAAAGCACCAGGAAAGGGACAAGCGTTCAATCCAACTAGACCCGAGATTTAAACCTTGGACCTCCACGCCTACGGGATTTAGTCGAACCAATTGGTCTACACCTCAGACCTCTTAAATTAAGATTGTTATAGACGTCCGTGATTTTAAGATTTGACGATTAAATTAAATTTAAGATTGTTAGACGTCCTTGATATTAAGGTTTCATGATTGGAGATTGATAGAACAAAATTTGCTTGCAGACATTACGTTGAAAAACACTATTCAGATACATGCAACCTTACTTTGGTTCGACTCCACCAAGATTGAAATGTGAAGGAGAGCCTGCCACCTAAGTATTATCACCGACCACAGATATATACTTTGATGAGGTCAACCACTTCCAGAGAAGGGTGGCTCCCGTCGCCATAGCCATGGTAGGAACATCCCATTCACATCTTGAATTCAAATATCTCATTCCTCCCTCGATACAAAGAATATCAGGCCTGTTATTTAAATGGAAGTCCCTCACACACCTCTGCTTTTGCTACTTTTGAGGGGCATTAGCACCCATTATATTCTAAGATGGTAATCCTATCTTATTATGAGTTGCTAGTACCACTTGTAAATTATCAATATCATTTTGTTGTTTGGTAAAGAGAAGTTCAATCAACTTAGATTGTGTTCCTTTTTCTATGTTTGTTCTTGCTTTCCTCACCCTTGTTTGAGAAATACTCTTGCAGGTTCCAAATTCTCCAACTCTTATAACATTGTTAGAAATTCCAAAACAATTTTTGTAAGGCAAAATTCATAGAACTAGATGCCTAGCTTGTTGCGTTAAAAGAGACAAAGCTTGAGTTGTTAGATTAGGAAAATAGACAAAAGAAGAAGCTTTAGGAATGTATCAATAAGTGGGCAACACTTGAGTGATAAATTTTGAAACTAGCCAATCCTAAGTAACGACACACAAACCAAGTGGTCTCACTATCCGAAGAAAGATTGTGATTGTTCCTTGGAGCCAAGCAAAGACCAAATATATGTAGGTGCATTAATAGCAAGATAGGAATCACTAAAGTCATTGTTGGTGCAAAATATGCCTTTGGTTACATTTGCACCCAAGACTTTGCCAACATTGAAAGACCGGGTGTAAAAAAGAGTTTATCCGGTTCAATCTCCAGAGAAGGCTAGTTCCTTGCTTTGTTTTAGAGAAAGGAGGAAGAGTAAAGTGCATAAAGAGAGGGAAATATAACTATTGCTAGGAACGATTAGATGGTGCAGATTAGATAACAACAAAGAAACATCTACAACCTTTTACAAAAAAGCATGCTTTGAACCATCAAAATTAGAATAACCAATCCTATGGTACAAATTTAAACAAGCTTAAACCTATTAGAACTATTAATTTTAGAGCCAGTGAAACTTTAAACGCAGAAATTCAGAATAAGAATTAAGGTGATTTCTATTCAACATAGCTTATATAGCAATCAACAATCCATACATACTTGATCAAAACACTAGTGAGCCAGAAACCAAAATGAGTAGTCTTTATTTTGCTTTCAGAAGTCTATGTACATTGCCTTATAAACATCTAAGAGCCGACATTTTGTTAGGGTTGCTCATCCTAAAAAAAAAAAAAAAAAAAAAAATATATATATCTTTACATAACAAAAAAACTAAAAGTTGTTACAACAATATGCCCATAGGCTCATTTTGGTAAAGTGGCAGTTAAAAGAGTATGAGATTATTCTTGTTACTGCATATCCACTTTGATCTTTTTGGAGACGTCGTGGTCCAGCTATCTTCCACTTCTTTGCTTTTGGTTCGTTGGTTCGCGAAATCATGACATGTCGCAAAATCGTGATATTTTTTCTAGAGGTGGACTACAGATGCCAAAATGTCGCGATATTGCGACATTTTTCTTGGAGGTGGATTGCAGATGCTAAAATATCGTGATATCACGATGTTTTTTCTGGAGGTGGACTACGGACGCCAAAATGTCATGATATCACAATGTTTTTCCTTGCCTTCGCCTGGGAGCTTCAAAATGTCGTGATATCACGACGTTTTTTCTTGCCTTTGCCTAAGAGCTTCAAAATGTCGCAATATCATGACGTTTTTCCTTGCCTTCGCCTATGAGCTCCAAAATGTCACGAGATCACGGTGTTTTTCCTTGCCTTCGTCTGGGAGCTTCAAAATATCGTGAGGTCACGATGTTTTTTTGTGCCTTCACTTGGAGCTTCAAAATATCATGAAATTGCGACGTTTTTTCTTTACCTTCGTTTGGGAGTTTCAAAATGTCATGAGTCACAACGTTTTTCCTTGCCTTCACCTGGGAACTTCAAAATGTCGTGAGCTCACGACATTTTTCCTTGCCTTCACCTGTGAGCTCCAAAATATTGCGAGATCACGACATTTTTCCTTGCCTTCACCTGTGAGCTCCAAAATATCACGACATTGCGATACTTTTCATAAACTTAGCAAAATTTCGAGAAGACATCTCCTCACTCCCCTTGATGTAGTTATTTTGACCTACATTATTGGTGCCTCCTGGGAAAATTCTGTCAGCTGAATGTTAGAATATAGAGCCTTTATCCATCGGGGAATGGAGTAAAAAGAACAACAAAAAAGAGAGAAAGGGGAGTGATACCGAGTAAAATTATGTCTCTTGCTCTATGCTATCATTTTTTAGGAGTGTCTTCCTCAGTTGATTTCTCTGTCTTCTTGCCCTGGTGTTGTTGTACTGCTTGTTGAAGTTTTTTTAGCCTTTTCATGTTTTTCGATCTCCTGAACAACTTCATTATAAGTGGCACAAGCCCTTTTCCAAGTCTCTTCATTTGGGTCAAAAGTCTCCATGAAAGTTAGGTATAAATACTCTAACTCTTCCACTTTGTCATAGGATAAGACTTTCGACCTCATGTACAACTCATGCATACATGAATTGATCTAGGTAAGGTTTTGAGCCATACTAAATATTTGGTCTTCTTGGACTGGCTCTTCCCAACTGTCTATCTCTTATTCATCTTCTATGAAAGCTTTCCAAGAAGCTTTTAGTTCATCTTCCTCCAAGAACTTTGAATTTTGATCCTAGAAGCTCGGCATACCGTAGTTCTCTGCTATGCTCACATATTTTAAAATTCCCTTAGCTTTTGCTTTGAGTTCTTGCATTATTTTAGCACTTTCTATCACTAGCTTGTACCTTTTGAAGAAACTTCTAGCAACTATTTTGGCTTGAGACCATTTTTCATCTTGGGCTTTGTATCCAAATCTTCCCTGTGTGCTTTTTGCTCAAACTTGGATCTTTGTCACTTGGATCTTTGTCCAATGTTTCCTTAATTTTGGCCAAGTATAATAACGTAGGCCTTGCTTTTAAGCCCACCTTTTGGATGTCATTGAATATTGCTTTCCTGACCGCCTTGGCCCTTTCTTTAGACAACCCCTTGGTCTTGTCGATGCCATCTTGGATTTGCTTCTAGAGGTCTTCTACCTGTTTATTTAATACATGTATTTGTTCAACGACTTTATTTGCTTCTTCCTTATATGGTGTTGCTTCATTGAACATCTGCTTCCACTTCTTTGCCTCATTTTTCAAGGCCTTTTCAATTGTATTTTGCTTACTTAAGGTCTCTTCCAAATATTTCCTTGCCTTTTCAGCTTTGAGGTATTTTTCCTTATAATACTTAGTATTTAAGTATATAGTCCCCATGTGAGCTTGGGATTTTCCCCATTTGTCTTCCATAGGCAGCTAAGTGATATCTTCAGTGATTACCTCAGATTGATAATCCTCCAAGGTCATTTTAATTTCGACTTCTAAACCAAGGGTGTCATCTTCATAGTCGAACGATGCATGTTGATAGGATCCAAAGCTATTCCTTCTCTGGTACGGGATATGCTCTTGGAACTTTTAACATTGCAAGATTTCAACCAATCTGAAGCATTCAGGGTTGCTTTCTTCAATTTTCTCAGCTTCGTAATGGTAGGGTGACTTTTAGAAGAGGTGGGAATGGATTGGATGTTAGGTAGATTTGTGGTATAAGGGAAGGGAATGGTGGTTATTGAGGCATCCACTTTTGGTAGTCATGTGAGTGCATCTGGGGGGCATTTGAGGATGCGTTTGGATCAGGTTGGGTTGATGATGGTGATGATGGAGGTTGTTGATTAGAAGGAGAAGAAGCATCATCTTGGTTTGTAGAATGGGAAGGGGAGTTTCTCTAGGGATGAGAAGAAGAAGAAGATGTACTAAGATTGATAGAAGACATACCTGATACCTTTTGTGGGCTCGTGGATCTAATACCTAGTGCATCTTTAGTAGGGACTGGGTCCTCAGTAGGGATTTTTGCTATATTTTTGGGGCTCGTGCCTCTAGTATCCAGTGCATCTTTAGCAAGGACTTGTTTTTCAATAGGGGTTTCCTCAGTAGGGATAGACTCTTTAGTCACTTTATTCAACTCTTGGTTGTTGGCATCTTGTTGTTCAGAGAGTTGTCCCATATTTTCCCCTACATTTGCTTCTTTGTCCCCTGTCTTAGGATCAATATGTATTTCTTCTTATCTTCTTTTCTTATGTTCCATTATTTCTGCCAATTCTACTTTTCTCTTTTTCTAGATGAGAGAAACATCATCATAAAATTCTGTGTCTAATGCAGAAGGGGGAATGCATTTGTGAGCCATATTTTTTGGGATTTATGTTTTTTCAATAATAATTTATTTTTCTTTACCTCGACTACTTTCCCTCTTTTTTGGGTTTAACGAAACCAAGATGTCGTTGATGCCTAGTGAGAATTTATCTGCCAGAGTCTCATACCATGTGGTGTGATATTTATCATGTCTCGATAAATTCATTATCAGTTTTTGTCCTCCATCTTGAGTTCATTTCAATTTGGTACTTCATCTTCCACCAAGCTAGGATTTTTGCATGTATCTATAATTTTTCCTTTTTCTTCATTCTTTTAATAACCTTTTCATCTAACTTGTGGCTCGGATCAACATCGGGATTCCAATTCGTCAGATGCTCATAGAAGTCATGCCATGGGGCCAATGGCTACATTTGTTTGACATGCCATTCTAGTGCTTCATCTTCCTCATTATTTCTGCCCTGCTTGTCAATTTGTCATTTTGATGAATGGAACTGTTTGAAAGGAGTCTGGTTGAGAGAAGCTTGTTTTTGTGCAAATCTATAAATGGGGTCATATTTCCATCTTTGTGGTAATTATACTAACTTCAGGCTCTTTAGAGCTCGAGTGATTCGCTCATGGTCCCCATTTTTTGCTACAACGACTCCTCTAAACTGGAATGGCATAAGACATGTGCTAGTTCTGCCAATCCCTGTGCCAAATTTATAGTTGATGTATTCAGTTTGCATTACATACTCTAAGGCAAACAATCACTCAGTGACATAGTATAGGAGTAAGAAAGGCTTCCTTGTGAAGTCATATAGTCTAACGACTACTCCCTATGCCAAAATGAACCAATCTTCTTCTTAACATGGGGGTGTTGCAGAGTATCTCACATTTTATGAGGAATTATCTGTACTATGCCATACATAATTCTCAAGGTGAGGCCTAGGAATTCCATGTTAAAATAGTAGTATGACTTTGCTTTTGAGAGCACTGTTTTTCATTCACACACACGTAAAAGATTTCCTTCTTTATCCTTCTTGGTCGTAGAAATGAACACAAGATTCTCGATTGAAAGAAGAAGAAAATCCATATTAGGTAAGAAGAATACCTAAAATATTCTTGAGAACCCCTCTGTATTTTGAACAAGCCTACATGTATCTGTTGAGCCAGATATGTTGGCCAATCAAAGAAAATTGATACTGTGTTTTTATCTACACGGGAAGTATCATAGAATTTAGGATTTGATATACACTGCGCTACCGCAATCTACCATCCAGATACTTGTGCGTCTGATTCCAACCCTCCCACCATAGCTAACATGGATAAAAGCTCCTTATTTTTTAATTTTGACAGAGGAATTGGTGATTCTGGTAGGGTTCCATCAGGAGGGGGTTTTGACATATGCTCTTATAGGAACAACTTGATATTGAGAATAGGGGTATAATATGTAGTAGACGTAATTGGATCAAATGCTATAGGGTTTACAGTGGGCATAAACATCTAAGGTAAAAATGATGTCGCTCGTGGAATTTTTGACAATTCTATGTTTTACATCGTAGAATATCATCATAGCTCTAACTAATTCAGGGAAGGTATGAATAGGGGTGCATATATACCAAGAAAGCAAAGAGTGATAAGAGAATGTACTTGGAGTCGATGGGATGACGCCTTTCGCTACCCTGACTTCCACATCTCAAATTTTATTTAGGATTTTCCATGTTATGATGGTATTAGTGATGTGGGAATTTGGGCCTGTGAAATCGCCCTCGCTTTTCTTGACCCTACGCTTTTTCTTATCAATTGGAGGAGATTTTGTTATGGTTGCTTGCTGTTATTGCGCTACATGAAAAACCCTGAAAGCAACTCAAAGAAGCTGAGAGAGCTTGGGAGAATTCGGAGAACACTATATGTAGAGGAAAATGTTTTAGAGAACAAAGGGGTGAAGAAAAAGATTTTGTAGCATAAATAGATGTGAATGCATGTGTTAGGGTGTCATGCATTAATTACGGTTGGTGGTGCACATTCTATAGGTAAATTTGAACATCGTTGGATGTCTTATTTCGTGTGCCACCTTCTAAAAACCAACCGCCATGTATCATCGTTTCTTTCAGACCAATAAATTTGTGTCACCTCTTCTCTAGGCCAATAACTTCACGTCACCTCTCTTCTGGGCCAATAACTTCATACGATGATACTTTGAGAGGAGCGCATTTAAAATTTCAAGAAAACTGATTTTCTTGCCAAATGTTTGACTTTGACCACCAGATGCTCGAAATGTTGTGAAATCATGATAGTTTCCTTTGAAGTGGCCTTCGAATGCCAAAATATCGTGAAATCTCGATAAATTTCCTTGAAGTGGCCTATGAGTGCAGAAATATCACGAAATTGCGATAATTTTCCTTGAAGTGGCCCTTGAGTGCAAAAATGTCGTGAAATCTCGATAATTTTCCTTGAAGTGACCTCTGAGTGCTGAAATGTCGCAAAATCTCAACAATTTTCCTTGAAGTGGCCCTTGAGTGCCAAAATGTCACAAAATCTCGACAATTTTCCTTGAAGTGGCCTTTGAGTTCCAAAACATCATGAAATCCTGACAATTTTCCTTGAAGTGGCCTTTGACTACAAAAATATCATGAAATCATGACAATTTTCCTTGAAGTGGCCCCTGAGTGCCAAAATGTCATGAAATCTCGACAATTTTTCTTAAAGTGGCCTCGGAGTGCCAAAATATCACAAAATATCGATAATTTTCCTTGAAGTGGCCTTTGAGTGCCAAAATGTCACGAAATCTCAATAATTTATCTTAAAGTGGCCCTTGAGTGTTGAAATGTCATGAAATCATGATAATTTTCCTTGAAGTGGCCTCTGAGTACCGAAATGTTACGAAATCTTGACAATTTTCCTTGAAGTTGCCTCTGAGTGCCAAAATGTGACGAAATCACAATAATTTTCCTTGAAGTGGCCTTTGAGTGCCAAAATGTCGCAAAATCGAGATAATTTTCCTTTAAGTGGCCTTTGAGTGCCGAAATATCGTGAAATCGTGACAATTTTTCTTGAAGTGGCCCTGAGTGCCAAAATATCATGAAATCTCGACAATTTTCCTTGAAGTGACCCTTGAGTACCAAAATTTCATGAAATCTCGATAATTTTCCTTGAGGTGGCCTCTGAGTGCTAAAATATCACAAAATCTAGACAATTTCCTTTCACGTGGCCCCTAAGTGCCAAAATATTATGAAATCTCAATAATTTTTCTTGAAGTGGCCTCTGAGTGCAGAAATGTCACGAATCACGACAATTTTCTTTGAAGTGGTCCTTGAGTGCCAAAATTTCACGAAATCGTGACAATTTCCCTTGAAGTGGCCCTTCAGTGCCAAATGTCACGAAATCACGACAATTTTCCTTAAAGTGGCCCCTGAGTGCCGAAATGTCACGAAATCATGATAATTTTCCTTGAAGTGGCCTCTGAGTACTGAAATGTCATGAAATATCGACAATTTTCCTTGAAGTGGCCTTTGAGTGCCAAAATATCGCAAAATCACAATAATTTTCCTTGAAGTGGCCTTTGAGTGCGAAAATGTCACAAAATCATGATAATTTTCCTTGAAATGGCCTTTGAGTGCCAAAATGTCACGAAATCATGACAATTTTCCTTGAAGTGGCCCTGAGTGCCAAAATATTACGAAATCTCAATAATTTTCCTTGAAATGGCCCCTGAGTACCAAAATTTCATGAAATCTCGACAATTTTCCTTGAAGTGGCCTTTGAGTGCCAAAATGTCACAAAATCTAGATAATTTCCTTTCAAGTGGCCCCTAAGTGCCAAAATATCATGAAATATCGATAATTTTCCTTGAAGTGACCTCTAAGTGTAGAAATGTCACAAAATTACGACAATTTTCCTTGAAGTGACCTCTAAGTGTAGAAATGTCACAAAATTACGACAATTTTCCTTGAAGTGGCCCTTGAGTGCCAAAATATCATGAAATCGTGACAATTTCCCTTGAAGTGGCCCTTGAGTGCCAAAATGTCACGAAATCGCGACAATTTTCCTTGAAGTGGCCCTTGAGTGCCAAAATGTTGCGAAATCTCAATAATTTTCCTTGAAGTGGCCTCTGAGTGCTAAAATATCACAAAATCTATATATTTTCCTTTCAAGTGGCCCCTGAGTGCCAAAATATCATGAAATCTTGATAATTTTCCTTGATGTGGCCTTTGAGTGCAGAAATGTCGTAAAATTGCGATAATTTTCTTTGAAGTGGCCCTTGAGTGCCAAAATATCACAAAATCTCGACAATTTTCCTTGAAGTGGCCCTTGAGTGCCAAAATATCGTGAAATCGTGACAATTTTCCTTGAAGTGGCCTTTGAGTGCCGAAATATCGTGAAATCTCGACAATTTTCCTTGAAGTGGCCTCTGAGTGTCGAAATGTCATGAAATCTCAACAATTTCCTTTGAAGTGGGTTTTAGAAAAAAAACAACATATTTACATATAGTACATGCGAAGTGAAGAAAATCATCTTACTTATAGTACAACTTCAGATGGAAGTCGTTGACAAGGATGGGCTGAACCTGACCCTGTTCATTTTTCAATTGGAAAGAATTATGTTGTTTTTCTTCAATTACTTCAAAGGGTCCTTCCTAGAAAGCATTAAATTTTTGATGGTTCCCAGGTTTCGCTTTCTTTTCATTCCACCTTAGAACCAAGTCTCCTACCTTTAAATTCTTGAGAGTGGTCTTTTTGTCAAACCATTTCTTCGTGTCTCCCATATGTTTCTAATAATGGTTGTAGGATTGTTCCTTCTATTCTTCTAACTGTAGGAGTTGTATCAACCTGTTCTCCATTGGTTTTGCTTCTTCTGTATCAGTTTGATTGGGCAACTTCAAAGCAGGTATTTCTATGTGTATTGGAAGGATTGCTTTCTTACCATAGACTAATGACTAGGGAGAGGTGTTGATGGATTTCTTGATAGTGATCATATATTACCATAACACTTGGTTTATCAAAGAGTGTCAAGTTTTCTTTGTTATCTTTCAAAGTTTATTTCAAGATTTGGATTAAGTTTTTATTCGTTGATTCAGCCAATCCATTCCCTTATGGATAGTAATTTGAAGACGCTTTCAAATAGATCCCATATCTACTAGAAAATTCAATCATTTTAGCATCTATGAAATATGTGTCATTGTCTGTGACCAATGCATATGGGATGCTGGATCTTGTGCTCAAAATTTTAATGAATTACATCACAACTTCTTGATCCACTTTCTTAGTGGGCACTGCTTCAACCCACTTAGTGAAATAATATGTAGCGGATAAAATATATTTATGTCTAGTGGATGATTTGGGTTCTATTACCCCAATGAAATCTAAACCCCATTGTTGAAAAGGTTCTTCAACCTGAATAGATTTTAGAGGCATTGAAGCGTTTCTATTTCTCCCAACGTACCTCTAGCACTTATCACAATTTCTAGTCACTCTAAAAGTATTTGAGAAAATGGTTGGCCAATAGCACCCAGTTCTGATAATTTTTAAAGTAGTGGTCCTCTCTGAGTAATGTCCTCCTGACGGACCTCCATGAAACTCATCTAATATCTTTTACTTTTGATCATATTTTATGCATCGAAGCAATACCCCATCCATATTTTTTTTTTACAATCCTTTAGGTAGCAAAGTGTACTTCAACACATGGATATTATATCTCCTCCTTTGTGAAGCATTCAAGTTTACTGGATATTTTCCATTCTGGAAAATATCTAGTCAATTCATCAACCCAGTCAATACTTTCCAAGGGTTGATCATCCCCTGGTACTGTTTCTTGCGTTTGGCAGGCCACATATTTTTATGAGGCTTGCTTGGCGAGTTCTTGACATAATGCTCTACCCCTCACTAGCTTGGTCGGGTGGATCTTGACATCGTACTATTGTATATTTGATGCCCAACCAGATATTTTTTCTCCAAGTTCTCCCTGTATGATAAAATTTCTAACATCGGGGTGGACCACATACACAATGGTCCTACTCTGTGAAAGAAAATACCTGAACTTATTTAGCAATTTCATTATCGCATAAACTTAATTTTTTATGAAGTTGTACTTTTCTTCATGTTCTTGCATGGTCTGACTTAGGAATGCTATGGACCTCTCTTCATTTTTAGATCCTTTCTGAGTAAGTACTACAACGTAACTCTCTTTCTCACCTACAACATACAAAATGAAACCTTTGAAATAGTCCAGATTTACTAAGATAGGTGCTTGGGCTATCTGTTATTTTATTTATTTGAAAGCCTTCTTCCGTAAGTTCGTCCACTTGAATTTAGCATCCTTTTTTAATAACTCAATCATAGGTTTGATGATTTGTGCAAAATTTGCTATGAATTTGCGTACAAAGTTGATCTACTCAAAAAATTATTGCAAACCCTTTTTGTTTGGAGGTAAAGGAAGTTCTAGCAGTGCTTTCACTCTGTTAGGATCTATAGCTAGCCCGACCTTAGAAATGATGTGACCTAGTAAAATCCCTTACTCCACAATGAATATGGACTTATTTAGGTTCAAAGATAAGCCAAACTCCTTGCACTTCTCAAAAAATCTCCTGAGGTGGTCAATGTGATCTTCTTTGTGATGAGAGAACATTGTCATATCATCTAAGTATATTACTATGATCTTGTTGATGAGTTCTCCAAAATCCACATCCATTGCCCTTTGAAAATTTGCTCCAGAGTTGGATAATCCAAAAGGCATCCTATGATAAGCAAATGTTCCCCACTTGGTGGTGAATGCGATTTTGAATTGATCTTTATCTTTGACCCATACCTAGTTATACCCAAAAAACCCATCTAAGAGTGAGAATATTTATGCTTCCACTACAGTATGTAGAGTCTAGTTGATTTGCGGGAGAGGATAATGGTCTTTTAGTGAAGTTTTTTTTAGGTTTCGAAAGTCGACACATAATCTAGTCTCCATTCTTTTCCCTAATCAAAACCAAGTTAGCTACCTAAGTAGAATGTTTGATAGGGTAGACAATCTTGGTTTTGAGCAACTTCAGCAGTTCCTGCTTCATCAGAGCTTCAATTTTTGGGTTCATTGGTCTTTTATTTTTTTAGAAGGGTTTTACACCTTCTTCGAGATCAATGGTATGTTGTATGGTCTCTTTAGAGTAGACCTTAAGATCGCCATAAGTCCATGCTATGATGTCGGGGAATTATTTTCATAACCATAAAATTTGGTCCAATTCTTCCTCTGTAGTGTTCACTCCCACTTTGATAGATTTTTCTTATCCCATTTGGACCTCCTTGTATCTGTGTTTGTCAACTTTCATCTTATGGCCAATAGATCTGTCATTATTATCAAATAGGATTTCGAGAGTGATCAATACTTTTGGGATATGTGGTTATTTTTTTGGATTATACCCGCATCTTCTTAATCTTTAGACACTTTGTCATTTGAACAGTTCATATCGTGAACCAGGAAGTCCACTATCTGTTCATAATTTTTGAATACCTGCCAAAAGGTGAAGAACACAAGCTTATACTGAGAGGGGGGGTGAACAATATAAGACCACTTTTTACTTTTCTTTTCTAAGTAGTATTATCCAATATAATCAATGGCAATATCAATAGCAATAACCAAAGCAATGCATAAATCATCACACACAATAGAGACACCAATTTAACGTGGTTCACCCAATGTGGGCTACTCCACGGAGAAAATATTTCACTAATATTTTCTCAATAAATATATTAGGAATCCTTTCCCTATTACAATGTTTATGGACCTTTGTCCAAAGGAGACACCAATACCCTAATCAAGTTCATGGATATCTATCCACAGGAGAACTCCTTTCTCCTTAGCTTTGGATGGTGATCTTCTAGAAGAACTATTGCCCCCATTGCTTTGGCTAATGGATCTCTATCCACTCGAAGACACCTGTCCTCACTACCCTGGCTAATGGATATCTATCCACTGGAGACTGTCATCATATATACTATGTCACCTTCAAATCTCTGTCTCAAATCTGTACTAAACTTAGTTCTTCGATCTACAAAAAATTTGCTCAATATTTGTCTCTAGTCTGGCACAAACCTGTCCTTAAATCTGAACCAAAATCTATCCTCAAATTTATACTAAACACGGTCCTTCAATCTAGCACAAATCTATCCTCAATATCTATCCTATGATCTTGCACTAAACACACTCCTTGTCTATCACAAATTTATCCTCAATATATGTCCTGCAATATTGTACTAAATACAGTCCTTCAGTCTAGCACAAATATGTCCTCAATCTCTATCCTCTGATCTTGCACTAAACATAGTCCTTCGTTCTAGCATAAATATTTCCTCAATATCTATCCTCTGTTCTGTACTAAACACATTACTTTGGTCTAGTACAAATCTGTCCTCAATCTCTGTCCTCAAGATTTAACTCAAAGCTTGACAAAATCATAAATCAACTCTGTTGGATTTTCCCCAAACCTTAACTCAAGGTTTGAAAAAATCAATCAACTTTTCTCACAAGTCTTCTCAAAGATTTATCTTAAATCCGCCTTGTAAGCTTCCACAAAATCTCACACTAATTTGTCCACAAGTCCTCTCTAGAAATTGTCCAATCTTCTCAATAAGTCCTCACCAGAACTTATCCAAATCTGCTCAATAAGTCCTCACTAGAACTTATCCAAATATGCTCTTAATATGAAGAACACAAGCTTATACCGAGAGGGGGGGTGAACAGTATAAGACCTCTTTTTACTTTTTCCTTTATACTTCAAAATAGTAAAGCAATATACCCAAAGCAATATCAAAACAATGCACAATATCATCCACAAAGTGACACCAATTTTAACGTGGTTCACCCGGAAAGCCCGGGCTACGTCCACAAAACTTTTCTCTAAAAGTTATCTCAAAGTTCTTTGGGAAACCTTCCCAATTACAATGTTTATGAGCCTCGGCCCAAAGGAGATACCTTCCCCCAATCTGAATTTATGAGCCTCTGCTCAAAGGAGATACCTTCCCCTCTACTCTGGAAATGATCCCTTAGAAGATCAACTGCCTCTACCTCTTGCCAGCACGTGGAACTCCTTTCCACCGAAGACCTCCTATCCTCAATGCTTAGCCTAAGAGACCTCTGCCTTCTATGATCACGTCCACAGTAGCTTAGCAACTTGTACCAAACACAGTCAGTCGGTCTAGTACAAGTCTTCCTCTATCTGTCAGATCTGTCCAACTCTTGAACAAATCAATCCTCTGCATACAAGCCTTCTCAAAGACTTGCCAACTGTCCTCGAGTTCTTCTCAAAGAATCAATGCTCTCTGTCCTCAAGTTCTCTCGATAGAACTAACAAACTCGACTCACAAGTCCTCTGCTAGGACCTGTCCAAAACTGCTCACAAGTCCCCATCAGAACCTATCCAAAACCTCTCACAAGTCCCCACAACCTGTCCAAAACCTCAGCAAGCTCACCAAGAAAAACTTGCTTAGCATGAACCCACAAAGAGAATTTTTAGAGACCCAATGTGATTCATCAACCTCATAGAAGCATAAAGAGAATTGTTAGAGACTCAATATGTTCTATACTTAACTCCCAATCTCAATCTCAAATCTCATAGAAACATAAAGAGAATTGTTAGAGACTCAATATGTTCTATACTTAACTCCCAATATCAATCTCAACTCAATCTCAAATCTCAAAAGAATAAGATAGATGTAGTATGCTTTTCTCAAGAACATGAAACACAACCCAACAATTGCCAACCATGCAATATCTCATATAACAATGATACTCATGTTATTTTCACCAACAATTAGGGTTTCAACAACAATGCTCATCAAACAAGGTTTAGTCAACCAACACCATTCAACTCAACATCAACCTTGAAGCATTCAACCAATCATCACAAGAAAAGGAAACAAGTAGAAATCCTTTTCCCTCCAAGGATATTTGAACAAAACAACCACCAACACAATTTCACCAAATGCAAAGAATAACTTGCTCAAATCAACTCAATGGAGTAAGCCCAAATCATGTATCAAGTAAAGCACTAACTTGATCAAAACAACCTCTATGGAAGCAACTCAACCATTAATATCAAAACAGCCAACTAAGGGTTTCACCATCTCAATGCAAGTAGCAAGACTCACAAATATCAACCCTAGTGCACAAAGCTTCCACTATCTCAAACCAGAAATTATGCATTCACCAAAAACTCTCCTTAAGGATAACAATGCATAAGTAGTCTTCAACAAACCAGAAAATAGGATTTACACCTAGCCATTAGGATACCTAGTAGAATACCTTTTCACTCCAACCTTATTTCAGAAAACATACACCAATCATACTCATAAGAAGAATGTGCCCATACCTTTTTCTTGATGATGAAGGGGTCTCATACATCTGCCACAACCACAACAAACTTCTATGCCAATCTCAAGAAGGTTAGAAAATAAATCTTTCTCACAATGTAATGTAAATCCACAATTACACCTTATTACTCCTCTCACTCAACTTATTATACCTCTCCAATTAATTTTAACATAAAATACCTTTTAATTTCACAAATATCTAAACTCTTATAACTCCCAATTGAAAGCTTTAAATTAAAGTTTAAACAAAGCCTTATGACTCCCTCTTTGTAAAACTTATTTCTCTAAACTTTAATCACAAAAGAAACTTTGAGTCATACCTTTGAAAATAAAACATTGGTGCGGATGGGTTTTGACCCTCCAACCTTCATCAACTCAAAATTGTCCGCGGCCACCTGCGCTATCCACTTGGATGAGAATACAATGGACAAAAACCTATTTAACTCCTTCGTCCTCTTCCAACAATAAAAAATTAACGCCGCTGCGACTTGACCTTAGGACCTCCCAGATCGCAGCACCTTCATTCGAACAAGCAACCGACTCCTCCACACTATCGGATGGAAACGAAAAACACGAATAGCAGCCTTATTTTCTTTTTATCCTTTCGTAAATTATGTAACCCTCACTTACTGCCACGTCGCTAAAAATTTTGAATCACATGCTCTATACTTGCTCGAAAAACGATATTGTTCGTCCCTTCTTTAACTGCACCTTCCAATGTCATATCAAATTTCCGATCGCATCATTAGCATTTTCAAATATTAAAACAATGGCTCACCAACCAACATTTGATTTGCTCCCTTTATATATAAGGTATATGTTTTAATAAAAGCGTCGGCCCTTTTTAACATGATTTCCGTCGGTGGAAAATATTTTAATTTAATTTTAAAATTTTAATTTAAATTTTAAATAAATAAAATTTAAACTAAATATTTAAAATTAAATATCTCCATCACCGGGGCACCTTTTTCAATGAAACGAAAAGCCAACTTGGGTTTTAAGAAAAACCCATTTCAAATCTGTTGTCCATGGTTTTAAATAAAACCTTTTATTTTGTCTGCCTTGGTTTTCACAAAAACCCTTCCTTGAACTTAGATTCTTTTGACATCAAATCAAATTCCTTCAAAAGCTTCTTGACATCAATGACAACTTATACACTTGAGCAAAGGCAATGTACCCAAAGTACCCAAAATTGCCAACAATCTCCCCCTTTGTCATTGATGGCAAACCTTTATCGAAAACACTTCTCAAGAGCCAAAACTGAAACCAACTGTGCTAACAACCGACCAACTGTGCCCACAACCGAGAATCTTCCTTTGAAGTTTTGCTCCCCATGACTTGAAGCTTTCCTCTTCACTTTGAAGCTCTCCCCCTTACTCATATCTCTCCCCCTTTGTCATCAATGGCAAAGGGTCACCTTTGGGGCTCGGGACTAAGAATGAGCCTCTTAGCTTAGTCCCTCCCCCACCTCCCGATGAGGTGATTAATTCTGGGGTGGGAGTAAAACTCCCATTAGGCACCGATCATCATCAGCGTCTATAACTTCCTTGTCGGGCCTTCTCTTGAACTCTTTGTCCATATTCCTGTTCTTGTCACTGTTCTTGTTCTTGTTCTCATCCCTGTTCTTATCCATGCCTTGATCCTTGGACCTGTTCATACCACTTTTCCTGTTCCTGTACCTTGGAAGTTCAGCTCTACACTGTCTAGCTGTGTGACCTTCATTGTTGCACTTATAACAAGTAACAATGTTATTTCTTTTAGGCATACCTATTCTTTGAATCCACCTGTTCTGACTAAACCTGTTCTGACCAAACCTGTTCTGATCAAACCTGTTCCTGTTATTTGCCTTGCAATAAACTGCCTTGTGCCCAAACTATTGACAAGAGTAGCAATACCCTTGAAAGTAACTAGCACTTCTGAAACTGTCATTTACCTTCTTCACTTGAGCCATGCAATGTGAAGCCATGTGACCAAACCTGTGACACGCAAAACATCTGCCTTGAAATTTTCCTTTATTTGACCTCTTGGGTCCTGAAAACTTCTTCTTCTCATTCTGAATTCTATTTTCTATTTCTGTGCATCTATCATTCAAGGACTCATGATCTGAAATACTCTCCTCATCAGAACTCTCTTCCTTTTGGAGTCTCTTACTAGATTCTCCAACTTGTTCCTTGTGAGGCTTAACAAAACCAAGGCCTGTTTTATCTGTTGTCTTTCTTTGACCTTTGATGAGTGACTTAACCTTTTTGGAGCTATCTTGAAACCTGTAAAGCTTATCCTTGTACTCTTTAGTTTCCTCTTTCAAAGAAGCCATTTTCTGTTCTAACTCACTATACTCAAGAACCTTAGACTCTAACTCATCCTTGAGTTCTTGTGTCTTAGCTATAGAGAAATCAAGATTTTCTATAAGATCATCTCTCTCCATACAACATTCATCTAACTTATCCTTGAGTCTAGCATTCTTCTTTCTTTCCTTTTTCAAAGCACTAAGAGCATTAATAAGTTCACTTTCAAGATCCTTTATTTGATTGCTTTTTGAATCATCAAAGCCATTTTTAGATTTCTTATCACTAGAGGTGCTACCTTTTTCAAAAACCATACAAGCATCTTCCTTATAGTTTTCTGAAGCATCCTCATACATACTAGAAACCAAATCATTATTTGTGCAATCATCCTCAAGGTGACCAAAATTTCCACATCTAAGACATTTCATGATAATGAATCTATGTTTCGGTTCTTCCTCTTTTTCGATATGAACAACATCTCATTTTCATTATCACTTGAAGAACTTTCACTATCACTACTAGAACACTTACTTGCCTTGTCTAGGTAGAAGCTCTTCTTGTGCTTGTGAGAGTACCTCTTTCCTTGATTGCTTTGCTCATCTTTATTCTTCCTGTGATGCTTATGCTTTTCAGAATCCTTGCTCTTAGAATCCTGTTTATCTTCATCACTTTCATTCTTGGGAACAATACAGTCAGTAGCATAATGACCAAACTTTCCACAATTGAAACATCTTATATTTTTCATACTTTTGTGCTTTCTAGAGAACTTGCCTTTCTTGCTTTAATATGCCTCTTCATCACTAGAAGACTCATCACTATCTTGAAGTTGTTTACCCTTGGATTTCTTGGTAGCCTTAGCCTCTGACCACCCATGAGCCACCCAGAACAGAGCACCCAACAATAGCCCCAAAGAAAAATTCACAAACAAGGAAAGACTAAAACTACACAAACACATTAAAGCAAACCAACTTCAGAGAACAACCCACCAAGAACAGAACTAAATCACACACATGAGTTTCAAACAACCTGAAGGTCTCAACCCTTACAACACAAACCACTTCAAATCCACATCACTATCTTATAACACTTGGTGAACTTTTAACCTTCAGATGCATCACTTTGAATTTGATGAGACCTTTCTTCTTTATAAGACCAGTTCAAAAGGTACCATCTTCAACACCCCAAACCCATCCCAAGGCCATAGAGAACCTCATCCTGCACCCAAAGACCAAAACGACCACAAGAAAGGCTGCATTGCCACTTGAATGATCCATTGTGTTCTTTACTAGCTTTTCCTTCAAGTCGTTAAACTTTTCGAAGGCACCCGCTCGAATACCAATTGAAGAACACAAGCTTATACTGAGAGGGGGGTGAACAGTATAAGACCTCTTTTTACTTTTTCCTTTATACTTCAAAATAGTAAAGCAATATACCCAAAGCAATATCAAAACAATGCACAATATCATCCACAAAGTGACACCAATTTTAACGTGGTTCACCCAGAATGCCCAGGCTACGTCCACAAAACTTTTCTCTAAAAGTTATCTCAAAGTTCTTTGGGAAACCTTCCCAATTACAATGTTTATGAGCCTCGGCCCAAAGGAGATACCTTCCCCCAATCTGAATTTATGAGCCTCTGCTCAAAGGAGATACCTTCCCCTCTACTCTAGAAATGATCCCTCAGAAGATCAACTGCCTCTACCTCTTGCCAGCACGTGGAACTCCTTTCCACCGAAGACCTCCTGTCCTCAATGCTTAGCCTAAGAGACCTCTGCCTTCTATGATCACGTCCACAACAGCTTAGCAACCTGTACCAAACATAGTCAGTCGGTCTAGTACAAGTCTTCCTCTGTCTATCAGATCTGTCCAACTCTTGAACAAATCAATCCTCTACATACAAGCCTTCTCAAAGACTTGCCAAATATCCTCAGGTTCTTCTCAAAGAATCAATGCTCTCTGTCCTCAAGTTCTCTGATAGAACTAACAAACTCAGCTCACAAGTCCTCTGCTAGGACCTGTCCAAAAACCTGCTCACAAGTCCCCACCGAAACCTGTCCAAAACCTCAGCAAGCTCACCAAGAAAAACTTGCTTAGCATGAACCCACAAAGAGAATTGTTAGAGACCCAATGTGATTCATCAACCTCATAGAAGCATAAAGAGAATTGTTAGAGACTCAATATGTTCTATACTTAACTCCCAATCTCAATCTCAAATCTCATAGAAACATAAAGAGAATTGTTAGAGACTCAATATGTTCTATACTTAACTCCCAATATCAATCTCAACTCAATCTCAAATCTCAAAAGAATAAGATAGATGTAGTATGCTTTTCTCAAGAACATGAAACACAACCCAACAATTGCCAACCATGCAATATCTCATATAACAATGATACTCATGTTCTTTTCACCAACAATTAGGGTTTCAACAACAATGCTCATCAAACAAGGTTTAGTCAACCAACACCATTCAACTCAACATCAACCTTGAAGCATTCAACCAATCATCACAAGAAAAGGAAACAAGTAGAAATCCTTTTCCCTCCAAGGATATTTGAACAAAATAGCCACCAACACAATTTCACCAAATGCAAAGAATAACTTGCTCAAATCAACTCAATGGAGTAAGCCCAAATCATGTATCAAGTAAAGCACTAACTTGATCAAAACAACCTCTATGGAAGCAACTCAACCATTAATATCAAAACAGCCAACTAAGGGTTTCACCATCTCAATGCAAGTAGCAAGACTCACAAATATCAACCCTAGTGCACAAAGCTTCCACTATCTCAAACCAGAAATTATGCATTCACCAAAAACTCTCCTTAAGGATAACAATGCATAAGTAGTCTTCAACAAACCAGAAAATAGGATTTACACCTAGCCATTAGGATACCTAGTAGAATACCTTTTCACTCCAACCTTATTTCAGAAAACATACACCAATCATACTCATAAGAAGAATGTGCCCATACCTTTTTCTTGATGATGAAGGGGTCTCATACATCTGCCACAACCACAACAAACTTCTATGCCAATCTCAAGAAGGTTAGAAAATAAATCTTTCTCACAATGTAATGTAAATCCACAATTACACCTTATTACTCCTCTCACTCAACTTATTATACCTCTCCAATTAATTTTAACATAAAATACCTTTTAATTTCACAAATATCTAAACTCTTATAACTCCCAATTGAAAGCTTTAAATTAAAGTTTAAACAAAGCCTTATGACTCCCTCTTTGTAAAACTTATTTCTCTAAACTTTAATCACAAAAGAAACTTTGAGTCATACCTTTGAAAATAAAACATTGGTGCGGATGGGTTTTGACCCTCCAACCTTCATCAACTCAAAACTATCCGCGGCCACCTGCGCTATCCACTTGGATGAGAATACAATGGACAAAAACCTATTTAACTCCTTCGTCCTCTTCCAACAATAAAAAATTAACGCCGCTGCGACTTGACCTTAGGACCTCCCAGATCGCAGCACCTTCATTCGAACAAGCAACCGACTCCTCCACACTATCGGATGGAAACGAAAAACACGAATAGCAGCCTTATTTTCTTTTTATCCTTTCGTAAATTATGTAACCCTCACTTACTGCCACGTCGCTGAAAATTTTGAATCACATGCTCTATACTTGCTCGAAAAACGATATTGTTCGTCCCTTCTTTAATTGCACCTTCCAATGTCATATCAAATTTCCGATCGCATCATTAGCATTTTCAAATATTAAAACAATGGCTCACCAACCAACATTTGATTTGCTCCCTTTATATATAAGGTATATGTTTTAATAAAAGCGTCGGCCCTTTTTAACATGATTTCCGTCGGTGGAAAATATTTTAATTTAATTTTAAAATTTTAATTTAAATTTTAAATAAATAAAATTTAAACTAAATATTTAAAATTAAATATCTCCATCACCGGGGCACCTTTTTCAATGAAACGAAAAGCCAACTTGGGTTTTAAGAAAAACCCATTTCAAATCTGTTGTCCATGGTTTTAAATAAAACCTTTTATTTTGTCTACCTTGGTTTTCACAAAAACCCTTCCTTGAACTTAGATTCTTTTGACATCAAATCAAATTCCTTCAAAAGCTTCTTGACATCAATGACAACTTATACACTTGAGCAAAGGCAATGTACCCAAAGTACCCAAAATTGCCAACAATCTCCCCCTTTGTCATTGATGGCAAACCTTTACTGAAAACACTTCTCAAGAGCCAAAACTGAAACCAACTGTGCTAACAACTGACCAACTGTGCCCACAACTGAGAATCTTCCTTTGAAGTTTTGCTCCCCCTGACTTGAAGCTTTCCTCTTCACTTTGAAGCTCTCCCCCTTACTCATATCTCTCCCCCTTTGTCATCAATGGCAAAGGGTCACCTTTGGGGCTCGAGACTAAGAATGAGCCTCTTAGCTTAGTCCCTCCCCCACCTCCTGATGAGGTGATTAATTCTGGGGTGGGAGTAAAACTCCCATTAGGCACTGATCATCATCAGCGTCTATAACTTCCTTGTCGGGCCTTCTCTTGAACTCTTTGTCCATATTCCTGTTCTTGTCACTGTTCTTGTTCTTGTTCTCATCCCTGTTCTTATCCATGCCTTGATCCTTGGACCTGTTCATACCACTGTTCCTGTTCTTGTACCTTGGAAGTTCAGCTCTACACTTGTCTAGTTGTGTGACCTTCATTGTTGCACTTATAACAAGTAACAATGTTATTTCTTTTAGGCATACCTGTTCTTTGAATCCACCTATTCTGACTAAACCTGTTCTGACCAAACCTGTTCTGACCAAACCTATTCTGATCAAACCTGTTCCTGTTATTTGCCTTGCAATAAACTGCCTTGTGCCCAAACTGTTGACAAGAGTAGCAATACCCTTGAAAGTAACTAGCACTTCTGAAACTCTCATTTACCTTCTTCACTTGAGCCATGCAATGTGAAGCCATGTGACCAAACCTGTGACACGCAAAACATCTGCCTTGAAATTTTCCTTTATTTGACCTCTTGGGTCCCGAAAACTTCTTCTCATTCTGAATTCTGTTTTCTGTTTCTGCATCTATCACTCAAGGATTCATGATCTGAAATACTCTCCTCATCAGAACTCTCTTCCTTTTGGAGTTTCTTACTAAACTCTCCAACTTGTTCCTTGTGAGGCTTAACAAAACCAAGGCCTGTTTTATCTGATGTCTTTCTTTGACCTTTGATGAGTGACTTAACCTTTTTGGAGCTATCTTGAAACCTGTAAAGCTTATCCTTGTACTCTTTAGTTTCCTCTTTCAAAGAAGCCATTTTCTGTTCTAACTCACTATACTCAAGAACCTTAGACTCTAACTCATCCTTGAGTTCTTGTGTCTTAGCTATAGAGAAGTCAAGATTTTCTATAAGATCATCTCTCTCCATATAACATTCATCTAACTTATCCTTGAGTCTAGCATTCTTCTTTCTTTCCTTTTTCAAAGCACTAAGAGCATTAATAAGTTCACTTTCAAGATCCTTTATTTGATTGCTTTTTGAATCATCAAAGCCATTTTTAGATTTCTTATCACTAGAGGTGCTACCTTTTTCAAAAACCATACAAGCATCTTCCTTATAGTTTTCTGAAGCATCCTCATACATACTAGAAACCAAATCATTATTTGTGCAATCATCCTCAAGGTGACCAAAATTTCCACATCTAAGACATTTCATGATAATGAATCTATGTTTCGGTTCTTCCTCTTTTTCTGATATGAACAACATCTCATTTTCATTATCACTTGAAGAACTTTCACTATCACTACTAGAACACTTACTTGCTTTGTCTAGGTAGAAACTCTTCTTGTGCTTGTGAGAATACCTCTTTCCTTGATTGCTTTGCTCATCTTTATTCTTCCTATGATGCTTGTGCTTTTCAGAATCCTTGCTCTTAGAATCCTGTTTATCTTCATCACTTTCATCCTTGGGAACAAGATACGATCAGTAGCATAATGACCAAACTTTCCACAATTGAAACATCTTATATTTTTCATACTTTTGTGCTTTCTAGAGAACTTGCCTTTCTTGCTTGTAATATGCCTCTTCATCACTAGAAGACTCATCACTCTCTTGAAGTTGTTTACCCTTTGATTTCTTGGTAGCCTTGAAAGTCGCCTCTTTCTTGACATCAACCTTCACTTGAGTTCTCAACTCAAATGCTGCAAGTATACTATGGAGCTCATCCTTTTTCAACTTATCCAAATCTTTAGCTTCCTCAATAGCAGAAATATTTTCACTAAATCTATTAGGAAGAGATCTTAAAATCTTATCACAAACATCATTTTCAGCAAGCTCAAGACCTAAGTCTTTCATGGAGTTAACAACCTCATCCATACGAAGCATGTAGTCACTAATATTTTCATCATCATTCATCTTGAGTTGTTCAAACATACCTTTGAAGTGTCTCAACTTGGCCTTTTCGACATTTGTATCACCTGTATGAACCACTTTCAACTGATTCCACATTTCACTAGTTGTCTTGCAGTGAATCACTTTGGTGAGATCTGCTTTCTGTAAGCCTTTCAGGATTGCATTCATTGCTTTTGAATTGCTGTGATGTAGGAGCCTGTCTTCTTTAGTATAAGGACCATGTTCAGGAATAGTGTACTCATCTTCAATCACTTCCCAAACCTCATTCCCAAGTGCCATTAGATGAACCTTCATCCTTGCACTCCAAAGACCAAAATCTGATCCATCAAGAATAGGTGCTGCATTGCCACTTGAATAATCCATTGTGTTCTTTACTAGCTTTTCCTTCAAGTCGTTAAACTTTTCGAAGGCACCGGCTCTGATACCAATTGAAGAACACAAGCTTATACTGAGAGGGGGGGGTGAACAGTATAAGACCTCTTTTTACTTTTTCCTTTATACTTCAAAATAGTAAAGCAATATACCCAAAGCAATATCAAAACAATGCACAATATCATCCACAAAGTGACACCAATTTTAACGTGGTTCACCCAGAATGCCTAGGCTACGTCCACAAAACTTTTCTCTAAAAGTTATCTCAAAGTTCTTTGGGAAACCTTCCCAATTACAATGTTTATGAGCCTCGGCCCAAAGGAGATACCTTCCCCCAATCTAAATTTATGAGCCTCTGCTCAAAGGAGATACCTTCCCCTCTGCTCTAGAAATGATCCCTCAGAAGATCAATCGCCTCTACCTCTTGCCAGCACGTGGAACTCCTTTCCACCGAAGACCTCCTATCCTCAATGCTTAGCCTAAGAGACCTCTGCCTTCTATGATCACGTCCACAGCAGCTTAGCAACCTGTACCAAACACAGTCAATCGGTCTAGTACAAGTCTTCCTCTATCTGTCAGATCTGTCCAACTCTTGAACAAATCAATCCTCTGCATACAAGCCTTCTCAAAGACTTGCCAACTGTCCTCAGGTTCTTCTCAAAGAATCAATGCTCTCTGTCCTCAAGTTCTCTGATAGAACTAACAAACTCAGCTCACAAGTCCTCTGCTAGGACCTGTCCAAAAACCTGCTCACAAGTCCCCACCGGAACCTGTCCAAAACCTGCTCACAAGTCCCCACCAGAACCTGTCCAAAACCTCAGCAAGCTCACCAAGAAAAACTTGCTTAGCATGAACCCACAAAGAGAATTGTTAGAGACCCAATGTGATTCATCAACCTCATAGAAGCATAAAGAGAATTGTTAGAGACTCAATATGTTCTATACTTAACTCCCAATCTCAATCTCAAATCTCATAGAAACATAAAGAGAATTGTTAGAGACTCAATATGTTCTATACTTAACTCCCAATATCAATCTCAACTCAATCTCAAATCTCAAAAGAATAAGATAGATGTAGTATGCTTTTCTCAAGAACATGAAACACAACCCAACAATTGCCAACCATGCAATATCTCATATAACAATGATACTCATGTTCTTTTCACCAACAATTAGGGTTTCAACAACAATGCTCATCAAACAAGGTTTAGTCAACCAACACCATTCAACTCAACATCAACCTTGAAGCATTCAACCAATCATCACAAGAAAAGGAAACAAGTAGAAATCCTTTTCCCTCCAAGGATATTTGAACAAAACAACCACCAACACAATTTCACCAAATGCAAAGAATAACTTGCTCAAATCAACTCAATGGAGTAAGCCCAAATCATGTATCAAGTAAAGCACTAACTTGATCAAAACAACCTCTATGGAAGCAACTCAACCATTAATATCAAAACAGCCAACTAAGGGTTTCACCATCTCAATGCAAGTAGCAAGACTCACAAATATCAACCCTAGTGCACAAAGCTTCCACTATCTCAAACCAAAAATTATGCATTCACCAAAAACTCTCCTTAAGGATAACAATGCATAAGTAGTCTTCAACAAACCAGAAAATAGGATTTACACCTAGCCATTAGGATACCTAGTAGAATACCTTTTCACTCCAACCTTATTTCAGAAAACATACACCAATCATACTCATAAGAAGAATGTGCCCATACCTTTTTCTTGATGATGAAGGGGTCTCATACATCTGCCACAACCACAACAAACTTCTATGCCAATCTCAAGAAGGTTAGAAAATAAATCTTTCTCACAATGTAATGTAAATCCACAATTACACCTTATTACTCCTCTCACTCAACTTATTATACCTCTCCAATTAATTTTAACATAAAATACCTTTTAATTTCACAAATATCTAAACTCTTATAACTCCCAATTGAAAGCTTTAAATTAAAGTTTAAACAAAGCCTTATGACTCCCTCTTTGTAAAACTTATTTCTCTAAACTTTAATCACAAAAGAAACTTTGAGTCATACCTTTGAAAATAAAACATTGGTGCGGATGGGTTTTGACCCTCCAACCTTCATCAACTCAAAACTGTCCGCGGCCACCTGCGCTATCCACTTGGATGAGAATACAATGGACAAAAACCTATTTAACTCCTTCGTCCTCTTCCAACAATAAAAAATTAACGCCGCTGCGACTTGACCTTAGGACCTCCCAGATCGCAGCACCTTCATTCGAACAAGCAACCGACTCCTCCACACTATCGGATGGAAACGAAAAACACGAATAGCAGCCTTATTTTCTTTTTATCCTTTCGTAAATTATGTAACCCTCACTTACTGCCACGTCGCTGAAAATTTTGAATCACATGCTCTATACTTGCTCGAAAAACGATATTGTTCGTCCCTTCTTTAACTGCACCTTCCAATGTCATATCAAATTTCCGATCGCATCATTAGCATTTTCAAATATTAAAACAATGGCACAACCACCAACATTTGATTTGCTCCCTTTATATATAAGGTATATGTTTTAATAAAAGCGTCGGCCCTTTTTAACATGATTTCCGTCGGTGGAAAATATTTTAATTTAATTTTAAAATTTTAATTTAAATTTTAAATAAATAAAATTTAAACTAAATATTTAAAATTAAATATCTCCATCACCGGGGCACCTTTTTCAATGAAACGAAAAGCCAACTTGGGTTTTAAGAAAAACCCATTTCAAATCTGTTGTCCATGGTTTTAAATAAAACCTTTTATTTTGTCTGCCTTGGTTTTCACAAAAACCCTTCCTTGAACTTAGATTCTTTTGACATCAAATCAAATTCCTTCAAAAGCTTCTTGACATCAATGACAACTTATACACTTGAGCAAAGGCAATGTACCCAAAGTACCCAAAATTGCCAACATAATATGTTTTGTAGGCTTTCACAAAAGCTCACACAAATTTGTCCACAAGTCTTCTCAAAGACTTACCTCAAATCTGCTCAACAAGTGCACACTAGAACTTGTCCAAATCTCATAGAAACAGAAAGAGAATTGTTAGAGACTCAATATGTTTCACATTCATCACAATGCTCAATCACTCTCTTAGAAACATATAGAGAATTTTTAGAGACTCAATATGCTTCACATTCACCTTAATAGTCAATCACTTTCAATCACTCTCTTAGAAACATATAGATAATTATTAGAGACTCAATATGCTTCACATTCATCTCAATACTCAATCACTTTCAATCACTCTTTTATCACATAAACATATAGATAATTGTTAGAGACTCAATATGTTTCACACTCATCAATACTCAACCTCTTTCTCAAATCAATTCAGAATATAGAATAATTTATTTTACAGAACTTGAACAATCACTTCACACATTCACTTGACTAGGCTTAACCAACTCTACTCAACTAATCACTCAATGAAATGATTCTTGCTCACAAACCCTAGTCCAAACATATGAATACTCACTCAAATATTTCCAACAATGAATTATCAACCAATCTCACATAACAATGATACACATGTTCTTTCCAAACCCTAGTTCAAGTTCTTCACTCAACAACTCACTTCAACAACAATGCTTATAAGACAATCTTCACATAACAATGATACTCATGTTCTTTGCAAACCCTAGTTCAAGTTCCTCACTCAACTCAAACACTTCAACAACAATGCTTATAAAAAAGGTTTTATCAACAAATATTAATTCTAGAAAACCTTGAAGCATTAATTCAAAACACTCTCAACAATGCAAACCAAACAATCCTTTTCACTCCAACTTTTCATTCACAATTTTCAACAACCACTCACTAGGAAGAATATGCCCATACCTTTTGTTGGATGTAGAAGTGCCTTTAGAAAACCTATCTCAATCACAATTTTCTTCTTTCCAATTCCAATGGTTAGACACAACAATATTACTTCAACACTTTCCAAAAATATTCCTTGGACATAAAACAATCACAACTCAATTTATGCCTTATTGCTCCCTTTTAAAATAATACTCATCATACCATACATAAATATAATTTCCTTGATACACCTTATAAACTCCAACTTAAAATAATATCCAACATCATAAAAATATCAACCAAAACACCTTACAATATTTTCAAAATACTTGAGCACACAAAATTCAAAATTTAATTTCGCAAAAACCCTTATAACTCCTGTAGCAACCTTAGAACCAGTTTAAATATGCAAAAATTAATTTTTAAATGCCCAAATATATTTTCGAAAATTTTGGCAACCAATTTCCAAGCATACCTTATACTTCCCACAAAAGGGGATTCGACAAGATTTGATTTGCCATCTCCTCTAGCCTAAGCGCCTTAGCGCTTGGGAGCCCACCGTGTGGGCTACTAATGCCCATGTGAAGGAAGGTATAGTGCCTTCCTCTTATGCCTTCACTCGCTGTCTATTCCTTTCGAAACGTGCACACTCCTCCTTCGCTTTGGACGCAACACAATTCGTATAGCTCTCAATTCTTAGGCTCACATTAATTTTTGAAGGCATGGTAAGTATGGTAGGGTGGGAGTTCCCCCCTTTTATACACGCTTTTAATTTCTCCTTACGTTGGCGATGGTTTATTCGAAATAAAATTTTGAATTTCAAATTTGATAACCCACCTTAGGGTTATTTAACCTTAGCTTAAATTAATTTATAATTAATAATTAATTTAAATAACTTTATAAGTTAATTAAATTAACTAATAAATTAATTTATAATTAATTTTAAACTTCCTTGGCATAATATTATAAAAGAATATTATAATATTATTTATTTGGGCTTTTTATTGCACTTTGGACCTCATATGACTTTCGTGAACTGGGTCTTGAAATTGAAACTGAGACGGATGCTGCCAACTGAAACTGCCACTAATTGGTGTTGAAAGTTCGACATCAATGACCACTCACTCTTGACATCAATGACAACTTATCACTCAAAATGTTCAACAAAAGGCATCTCTATCTGGAACAAAAGGCCTGTAGATCAGTCTAACTGTTTTAGACTTAAGGATGACATTGTTGATGGGGAAAAATTTATGCCCAATGGTGCCAATAGATCAACATGAGTGTTCTTTTCTATAAGGATTGACTTGATGTTTAGAGCTTCAAAAGCTTCTAACAAATCCCAGACCTTATTTCTGTAAGCTTTGAGGTAGTGTTGCTTACTCACACATTCCTCGGTGACCTAATTCACTATCAATTCAAAATCTCCAAAAAATTGGAGTTGTTTAATACCTAGCTTCTTGGCTTTCTTAAGGCCTAGGTAGAGTGCTTCATATTTTGCTACATTGTAAGTACAAATCTAGGTCTATTGGTGAAATTAAAACAATACCTGCTTCGGTGCCATTTTTGCATCTAGCACCGTCGAAGAAAAGTTTCCACAGTTGATCGGTAGATGGGTCTACTTGGTGAAGAGGAATGGGGTTTCTTTTCTCGGGCTTCATGATTGAGTAGCTTCCAATATCTGTTTCAATCATATCATTGAATTCTTGGAGAGAGAAATGGTTTTCTTCTTGCAGTACTTTTAGAGCTTCTTCCATTAAGTTCAAGTCCTCTAATTCCTCGGTAATCATATTTACTGTAGTGGTCTGTTTCTCTTCCTCTTCAAGTTTTTCAATATGAAATATTGAAGGTTTCTCATTGAATAATTTAACTCTCTTGCCCTTGAATGGAATTTCCAAGTGTGAGTAATCCAATGATAAATATCCTCTTATTTTAGCGGTGAGTTCTCTAGAGAGACACATACCAAAATAAGGTTCTAAATCCACTACTACTACCTCTTGTATAGCTGTGAGTTGAGGTAATCTGTGTAGAACTATTGGGAAGTCTTTAATTATCCCTATAGTTTTGACAGGGGTTCCATCTAGTTGTAAGACACTAGGGCTACTCCTTGTATATTCCATCCCCATGATATCACATACAACTTTGGGGATCACAGTGGTTGCAGCTTCTAAGTCTATCATACAGTTCTATACCACCCATCCTTCCATCTAAAGAGATAGATAGAAGGGAGGTCTGTTTTTTCCTATAGTAGACATCAGACTAGCTTGTGCAGAATTCAACTGAGCAGGGGTTTTATTCCTGTTTTTCATAGATATCAAGGATTCTTGCAATAGGTCAATCTCTCTTACAAAATGCAATGCGTTATACATGGTCTCTTTGGAGGGAGTCTTCTTTATTTTGTCGACTATGTTGAAAGGGAGAGGTTCGACAATCTTCTCTTTTTCTTTTACAATAGTATCGCATTTATTTCTATACCCCTGAGTAGCATATATCCTTTGATGTTTAGTCAATGAGGGGTATCTCAATTTATCTCACTTCTACTTGTGTTTTGATTTCTCTCTATAGAGGATCTTCCTTGCGTGGATCCACCTCATGCTGACTTGGGTTTTATTGTACTTTCTCAAATAGAGTCTTCTTATTAGCAGAATTCTTCACAGGTGAAGGTACCTTCAAGGGATTCTAGGAATTTACTTGCAAAGGCTTTTTTCCTGATCGGGTTAGAATGGCTACTTGCTCTACAAAAGGTATCATGAGATTTTGATTTTCTTCCCTGATCATGTTTATCTATCCTTTGAGAGTTTTCTCTGCTTTCTCAACAACTATCTTCTAGATATAATATTGATGAATCATACATGAGTTTTCACCGTGTGGATCATTACATGTTGAACACAAGAAGTTTGACTCTGTTGAAGTATTAGTGGGTTCACTATCTTCATTGGCATAAACCATAATTTATTTATCATGATTTATACCACTCGTGGAAGCTTGGTCTCCTGTCACTTGTGGAAATATCCTTGGTTGGAAATTCCTATCTGCTTCTCTTCTTTCCATCGATGTCCTATTATTTGTTAGAGTCTTCATGGTTGATTGTAGATCTAACAGAGTTGCAAGTTGAGGATCTAGAGTTGGTGAAATTGCTACCAAAGGAAGTGCAGGGATGACTGGTAGCATTAGAGGAGTGAGAGAAGGCTGGTTCCTTGCTTTGTTTTATAAAAGAGGGAAGAGTAAAGTGCATAAAGAGAGGGAAATATAGCTATTTATAGGAATGATTAGATGGTGCAAATTAGATAACAACAAAGAAACATCTACAATATTTTACAGAAAAGCATGCGTTGAACCATCAAAATTAGAATAACCAACCCTTTGGTATAGATTTAAACAAGCTTTAACCCATTAGAAATATTAATTTTAGAGCCAGTAAAAATTTAAACGCATAAATTTAGAATAAGAATTAAGTTGATTTCTATTCAATGTAGCTTATGTAGCAATCAACAATCTATACATGCTTGATTAAAACACCAATGAGCTAGAAACCAGAATGAGTAGTCTTTATTTTTCTTTCAGAAGTTTGTGTACATTGTCTTGTAAGAATCTAAGAGCCGACCTTTTATGAGGGTCACTCATACTATATATATCTTTTACATAACAGAAAAACTGAAAGTTATTACAACAATATGCCTATAGGCTCATTATGGTAAAGTGATAGTTAAGAGAGTATGGGATCTTCAACAAAAAATGGTTGAGATCTTCTTGTTACTACATATCCCTTTGATCTTTTTGGAGACGTCGTGGCTCAACTATCTTCCACTTCTTTTATTTTTGTTCGTCGGTCCACGAAATCATGACATGTCTTAAAATTGAGACCTTTTTCCTGGAGGTGGACTACAAATACCAAAATATTGTGATATCACAATGTTTTCTTGGAGGTGGATTGTGGATGTCAAAATATTGTGATATCACGAGGTTTTTTTTGAAGGTGGACTGCAGACATCGAAATGTCACGATATCGTGACATTTTTCCTTGCCTTCACCTGGGAGCTTCAAAATTTTATGATATCACGATGGGTTTTTCTTGCCTTCACTTGGGAGCTTCAAAATATCATGAGATCGCTACGTTTTCCTTGCCTTCGCCTATGAGCTCCAAAATATCATGAGATCCCAATGTTTTTCCTTACCTTTTCTTGGGAGATTCAAAATATCATGAGATCATGACATTTTTCTGTGCCTTAGCCTGGGAGCTTCAAAATATCGTGATATCGTGATGTTTTTTCTTTACCTTTGCCTAGAAGCTTCAAAATACTGTGAGGTTACGACATTTTTTCTTGACTTCGACTGGGAGCTTCAAAATATCATGATATCGCGATATTTTTCCTTGCATTTGCATGTGAGATCCAAAATGTCATGAAATCACGATGTTTTTCCTTGCATTTACCTGTGAGCTCCAAAATGTCATGATATCGCGACGTTTTTCCTACACTTAGAATTTTTTTGAGAAGACATCTCCTTACTCCCCTTGATGTAGTCATTTTGACCTATAGTCATATTAATGCATCTTCTTCTCAAATTCATCTTCATTTGCATAAAATAAGCCTTGAAGAGTCGATGAGCTTCAAAGCTCCCCCAAAATTAGAAAGCTTGTAATGACAATGGAATCCACTAAGAAGGGCAAAACCACTCCCACACCATCAAAAGTTGTTATAACTTCTCGCTTAGCACCAAAGAGTGTAACTCATGCTCAAGATGCAAGAATCCAATTGTTAAAATGCATAGAAGATGCAATAAAAGGGATGATGGACCTTTAACTATCAAAATATACAAATATCCTAAGGGAAAATGCTTTCCAAAGACACCTAAAAAGTGAAGGAGAGTCCTTTTATACAAGGAACTACACTAGTTTTTTTGGCTCAATACATGGTTCTTCAAGTCCATCCCTGCTATAAATTGGTAGAGGCATGTACATTGAACTATGATTCTCACTTAAAGAAGGTGTTTGCAACCTGTGATAAGCACTTCAAAGTAACTGTGATTGGAGAAGCCATACCACAAATGTTATTAGTACCAGTGGGGTTCAAGATAAGCCTAGAGACTAAAAATTGGTATTATACCAAGATTAAAGATAATCTAAAGTGCTTGAATCTAGAACTCAACAAATCTAAAGAGGCTATGCTAGAGTTTCTCTTAATACAAGAAATATTCAATAAAGAGGCCAAATATACCTTGAGCATGGTAGCATTCATCTTCGACATTGATGATGATAGAGAAATAGCACAAGAAATGGATGTTGTTCATATGCTAAGAAATAGCTCAAAAGGGAAGCCTATGATCCTTGAATTTAGTGACTTTATAACCTAGTAAATTCATAAAGGATTGACAAATTTTAGGTAGAATCAAACCTTTAGGTATTTGCTCATTCCTTACCCATTTAGTGTTATGTAAAAATATATGGTTATTTAAGGATCTCAATTAAGAACAAAATATGAAGGACAAGCAAGACTTATTCCCTACTACTCGAAAGTCTTGTGCTAAAGCCCCTCCTCTTTCCTTTTTGCAAGTGATTTCTTAGTACTAGTAGTGAGTGCAATAAAAGGAGAAAGGGTTCAATGTATCTTAGAGGATATCATTAAAGTATTGCAGTTAAAATCAAAGGGGATTGGTATTTCCTAGAGGATACCACCATTTTATGTATTTTTGGATTCAAAAAGCCCGTATATCTATTGCTAAAATAATTACTATAGAGTATATTTTATTGAAATACTAATCCAGAAAGACTTAATTGTTTCTTCCTACATAAGTGGGTAGAAAAAATAACATTTTACAAATCCCCAATTCAATTGGGTTAGTTGGAAAGTATATCCCAAAATATAAGGATGGCAACCGATGAACTAGAGGCTAAGCTAAAGGAGTTACGATTGGAGATTTTGGATTATGCCTAGGATTATGAACTATACGGTAAGTTTATCAAATGGTAAAAAAATGCCAATATTTCTAGAAAGTTTATTCATGAACCCAGGTTTGATATTGAAAGGTGCAAGAGCGTAAAAGAAGAAGTTTTCCCACCACTCAGAAGAGAGTAATTATTGTTGCGTGAGCCCCATAAGAGATTATATGATAGTTTCTATAAAAATGTAAATGATTTAAACCTTGAGCTTAAAATTAGCACAATCAAGAAGTTTCTATAAAAGTAGAAATGGAGTAATAATAAAATCAAATCCTAGTAAAATTTTGTCAAGAGGTAGGTAATATCAAGTCACCTTTCAAAAACTTGGATCCAAATGAAAATGAAACTTTTAGCTAGTGCTATGATATGGAGCACCCGGGAGAAGTGTCCCTCAAAGCACAATATAAAGGTAAAGAGACCATAAAGAAAGGGGCTTCAGTCCCAAATATGATTTATACACTTCCAGATGAAGCCATAATAATTCAGTTGAAGTTTCTAAGCAATAAAGTGATGCAAAAAAGATAAGAGAGAAATTATACCCCTCCAAGGAAGTGAAGGTTGATACTTCAATAAAAACCACTAGAGGAAGAAGAAAGGAGTGAAGTTTTATCCTAAAATACTCCTCAATATTTCAAGGAAGTGTCCAAATTGATTTTCTAGATGCAAGAGGAAGCAATATTAGTCAATGAAGACATAGTTGTAATATTAGTCCCCATTTTTCCAAAAAACCAATCCAAAAAGAATGAGAGAGAAAAAGGGCATTGCTCCTCAAATTGAGCCATTCACTAGTGAAACCTCTCTATGGGTCTCTATATCCCCTCCTACTAGTGAGCCTCTGGTTTCACAAAATGTTCTAGCCCCACTATCTTGGATGCTCAATGTTACAACTACATTGGCCAATACTCCTTTGAATTCCCTTGTAGTCTCTTCCATTCAAAAGGTAATAGTCCTACCATCTTTGATTTCCCCAATTTAATCAGCCTTAGTTACCCTAATTCCTCCTCCTTTAGTAGTCCTACTTTTGAAATCTTTGACCACATTTATGCCACCTCTAGTGCAACAAGAAGGATCATAAGTGGTAGTGCCAATTTTAATCCACTACAATATTTTTAGAGGGTTCAATAGTAGACATAATAATATGACCAAAAGAAATAGACAATGCTAGCATAGATATCGACTGACTCAGATAGTCAACCACTTTACCCCATAGAAAAACATATTATTGTTTACTCCAAAGGAGTCACTAGTATCAAATATCAAAGGAGAGATGATAGAGAAATATTGGTGTATAGTGATAGAAGGGCTTGACATCAAAAATGCCTGAGATAAAGTACAACTCATGTAGGAAACCAAAAAAGTAGTTTCATATGATTGTGAGTCATTAAGTCAAAAATTGATGAAGGAGAAAGAATTGGAATATGTGAAATATACCTTAAGCAACTCCTGGATGGAAGCCAAAGCACTCCAAAACTAGGTAAATATGCTTGCAAAGCATCTAAGGGAGCAACCTTAAAAATCTCTCTTGAAATCAAAAGAAGAGCAAGTCAAAAGTCTCACATACAGGCTTGTTGGGCAATAAGCTAAAATTAACGAGATAAAAAATATCCAAAAACAATTGGAGGAGCTAAGGTAGAAAAGTAAAATTAAGAAACACCAAAGAATTAGAAGCTTGGTAAAATATCTTAGAGCTACCTATTGTAATGAGATTTCTAGCATAGCAGTAGCGCTCTCCTAGATATCCAAATTTATTGATACAACCATTATACAAAGTGCCTAAAAAATAAAGAAATTGAGCTAAGCCTTTTTGAAGCCTCTTCAAAACTAGTTGAAGCTAGAACATATCAGGTGAAGCTAGCCACTGCATCAAAATTTGACCTAATATTTATTGGAATTCATGATAAAGAGGTGATAGCATGAAAAGTGATGGATTTCCTCCAAAAGGAATGGGTTGCATAACATTACAAAGCCTATGCAGTTGCCTTAGTTACCACTACTGAGAATGTTAGGAGTCAAATTGGCTTATTATTGCAAAAATGACCCCCTTCTCCCTAGGATAGGTATGGCTAACTTGTTTTAGAATAAGAACAAATACAACTACTAAGACAATATAAATAGGATACTTCTCCTTTTGAAGCATGGTTGAATCCTCCTGAGGCAAGGGATATTGTTGGTGTAATCAAACCTTTAGCTGCACTAAGGATCCAAGTGCACAAGATCACCAATGGTATAAGGAATTTCTCTAATAATGAAAAACTTGATCTTGAAGCAATCTATGGATACTTTGGATAGATCCAGTGCCCTTTATATGACGAGTGGGGAGTGATTAAGTTCTAGACAAACTATGAGTTTTTTAATGTTAAATATTCTTTTCTTTTCATTCTTTTCTATTTTCTTTTGTAGATTCTTTCAATTTTGACTCCATACCCAAGGATTATGAATTCTCCTTTAGCAAGCAAGAAAGCCCATATGAGTCACCAAAACTGTAGTGAATTTTCACTACACTCAAAGGTTTTTGCCTTAGGTAAATTTTTGAAAGAATAATGAACAAAGTCAAAGTTGGAAATAAGTGAGGAAAGAGGCATTAGACCAATGTGGGGAAAACATTATGATCAGGGGCTATCACCATTTTATAAAGTTTCAACCAAGAAATAAAGAAAAACATTTTGATGTATTACGAGGCCTATAAGAATGAAAAGGCAAAAAGTTATGAAGAAGCCCGATGGGTGCAAGAAGAGATAAAATTTCAAAGGTCGAAAGTCATAAAAGTTTTGAAGGAAAAATGAAAAGAAAAGTTCTAAGAGTTAGACCATGAGCCATAAGAGACTTTTGAAGGCAAATAAAATAAAATTTCTAAAAAGACATAACATCTAAAAGGTCAAACAAGAAAATTTTTCAATGAAAGTCCAAACCGACTTTGAAAGTTTATTAAAGTACAACGCAAGGATATGAGGAACAATTATGACAACCATTTGATTAAAAATTAATACCTCACATCATCTTGGAAGATAAAAGGAAGCTAAAGAAGAGAACTTAAGCACTTACAAAAAGCAAGGTATAATGCATAAGTGGCCAACAAGGAGGAAGATCAAATTGTAAGATATCAGTGCAGGTGCACAAACTACCAAAAAGGGGAGATAAGCTGAACCAATAATCCATTATTGAGAGATTAAGAATCACTTATTGGCATCACTTGGGTTCAATAATCTAAGGAAATTGGTTGGTTTAGTAAAAGGAGAACCATGGTAGTTGTAGTGGCAATAACCCTAGATCTGAAAACACTGATTACATAAGATGTTTCTAATCATTTTTTAGGATCCCTAGGGTGGAAGTTGAACATCCAATAACTCAAAGTTGATGATTCCAGATCCAGAGACCTCAAAGAGCTAAAACAGACATAAGGAGGATCAAATTAAGGGAGCAACAAAGAAGCTTTGTCAAAGACTCTTGTACAATATTTGAAGGGAAAATATCCTAATTTTTCTATAAATAGTAGTTTTTTAGGTATTTTAAAGGATCGATGAGTTACTTATTCAGGCCTTAGACCTTGTATGTAACTTCCTTTTCATTTTATTTTGTATAACAGTCTAGACCCAAACGCTAGGTTATTTTGTAGGTATGCTTTTGAGTCGTCACTTCTGGCATGATTTATAACATTCATATTCATATATATACTGGAAGCCATGACTATTAGTCTCTTTTCCATATCATTTCTTGTGTGTATGTATTGTCTCATTTTTTGTATGAGAAATTTATGTATCACTCTATGTGTTGAGAAGATAAAGTGTTCCTTGTGCACTATCTGTAGATGATTTATGTGTTCATTTATCCCACTATTGTGTAGAAGAATATTATGATCTTGGTGCATCACCCTTGGTTATCTTAGATTAGCCTAAGAATTTTTTCTTTTCACTCTCTTAATTTCTCTGGTTTTGCTTTATTTTTTCTCTATGCACCCAATAGGTAGGTAGGTAGGTTAGGAAAGAGAGTGTTGAAGATCACATCTTAAAAAAGATAGTCTTGTAAAACCCCAAAGAAAATCTTAATAACTCGATCCCTATGCTCTTGGAGTTTTCCTATTGTTTTACTCCAGGTAAGGCATGGTCATCCAATCATCTAGTCCCTTGCATCTTGTAACCATGACAATAAGATAGAATAGAAATTTAATGTCCCACCTCATGACATCTTCTACATTTGAAAGATATGTTTTCATAGCCCATGGTTTGGGTCCAAAAATTACCCCATACATAAGAATGGTTGATTATGGTAAAGGTTTACTGATATCAATCATGACCAATATTTGGGCATAAATAGCTAAGACTCTGTCTTTTATAGTTTCTAAAATATCAAAGGAATTCTCTTAGAGTGTTGCATATTGCTTTAAAGGTATCTATTTTCTAGAATTTAATGGGTAACCATACGTCCTAACCTAGACTGGTACTAGAGATAAATTTATGTTTTTAGGTGCAAAGTCTTCATATCAACAGGTAAGGAAGAGTTGTGCTCTTCCCATAAACCAAGGACCCTCGTTTAGGATTTTATTTCTTTCCTCCCCATAATATAAAATGACTAGGAAAAAACATTTAGGAAGAAAGGATAGACTCCCTTATAAAGACTTCCATATCCTATCAATCTATTTTCTCAGAGTTGAAGCCCCTGGCCAAGACCCATTAAATTTACCAATGATTGCCTTATCTTTGAGCAATAAGGATTGTTGATCTATGAGGTTCTCCCTAAATTCTACTACTAGGGATTATTCTAAGAATTTAGTTATAAATTTATCCATGGAAGGAAACCATAAGTCGATATCTACTAAAATTTAACAATATATCTTATGATGACTATATTATTTGAAAATAAACTTACAATAATCTACATGTAGAAATTTTAAGATAATGAAGGAAAAAATAAAACTTAGCTAAAAATTTTTATGCCCATATAGAATGTATCACCTTGCTGATGTCCTAGCCCTCCATTGCTTTTCCCATCATTCGAACCCTAGTTGACAAATGTCTACAATTTTGTTTATTGCAACTTGAAAAATTATCATTGCCCTTGTTTTGAATGATTGACTTCACATGACTGTATCTCCCTCAATATTGATTAAATTCCTTCATATGACTAGTTATTTTAAATCTCTTTGAATTTCCCACACATTGGTCTAAGAATCGTCTAAATTGAACAAATTTTGCAAAGATATAGCTCTTGAAAGATAATATTTTTTAATTGTCTTAATTTTTTCCTTGTTTTGAATGAGTGTCTTTACATAGTCGTATCTCCCTCAATAATTCTTATATTCTTTCATACGATCAATTTTCAAATATCTTCAAATTTTACATAAAATAGCACAAGAATTATCCGAATCGAACAACTCTATGCATAAATATAACTACTAAAAAATTAATATTTTTTAAAAAAAATTTGCCCTAGATCTATATTTATTTAATCCACAGTCATAACATTCTTTCTTTTTTATAAGTACTTATATTATTCTACTTAAAAATACCTTCTATTATTTCATATAAATAATTTTATAAAAAAGTTCAAAATACATATTTTATTTTAAATAAAAAATAAAAATAAAAAATAATATCTTTTTAATATATAGAACCAAAAACATTCTTTTACTAAAATATAATAACTAATATAAGTTCAAATGTACTATAGTTCCATATCTAAGTTGAGTAAATTCATTAAAAGTTTTAACTTATTATTAACAAGGAGAATGGTGGTTTTAGGCACGTACTAAAGATGTTAGTTTGGTTGTATAATGAATGGTCTAGTAATAAAATTTGTTGGTTAAATTTAACAATTACTTTTATTATGAGATATAAAATTATTGGGCTAAGTTAAACTAACATTAACGTAATATCAAGTGACATTAGCTCAACTGGTTAGATTCCTCAACATTTCAAGAAGGAGATCCAGGTTCAAATCTTGCCAAATGATACATGGATAATATCCAATATTTGTTGTAATACCACTGTGTGGTGATGATGTAATACGGGTGGGGCCCGTTTCAATCCCATATAACCTGTTGAAAAAAACATTAACATAAAATCAAATATTACTTGTTACTGCAGTGGTAAGGGCTTTGACCACTCTTTAATAGGTCCAAGGTTCAAACCTCACTCAGTATGTGGGGACCGATAACCCTCATTAAAACCTATGTAAATTCATTTAAAAAATATCAAATATTACTTGGATTTCTTTTATTTAAGAGATCAAAGTTCTAACGATGAGGAAGATGATTTTTTTATTTAAGAGATCTAAGTTCTAATGATGAGGAAGATGACTTCATGATAATGCCTAAGGGTAAGTTAAACTAACATCACTAATAATGTGATGAACAATAAATAAGTAGATATTATTTAAGATGGATAATATGTGCAAGTAATATCAATGTTATTTGGATTTCTTTTATTCAAAGAGCATGCCACCTTCGACACACTCAAAGAACATGCCTAAAACAACAAAAACACAAAAAAACACAAGACACAAACAAACAACAAAAAACAATAATAAATAATAAATAAACACAAAAACAATAAAAGACAACAAAAAACACAAAATAAAAACAAAAACATAAAGACAACAAAAAAGACAAAACAAACATAAAAACATAAAAACAACAAATGAAGAGCACAAGCTTATACTGAGAGGGGGGTGAACAATATAAGGTAAACTTATACTTTTCTTTCTCAAACAATATTAACTAATGTTATCAATTGTAATATCAATAGCAATAACAAAGAAATGCACAAATCATCACATACATGAGAGACATAAATTTAATGTGGTTCACCCAATGTGGGTTATGTCCACAGAGAAAATATTTCTTCTAAAATTTCTCAACAAATCTCTTGGGAATCAATTCCTTATTACAATGTTTATGGACCTCTATCCAAAGGAGATCTCTATCCCCAATACTATGGTTTGTGGGTCGTTCTCCATAGGAGAACTCTATCCCCTTTTCTCTAGTTTGTGGATCTCTCTCCACAGGATAACTCTATCCCCTTTGCTCTTGTTTGTGGATCTATCTCCACAAGAGAACTCTATCCCCTTTGATCTGGTTTGTGGATCTCTCTCCATAGGAGAACTCTATCCCCTTTGCTCAGGTCTGCTCCAAAGTATTCTCTCAACTTTGTCTCAAATCTACAAAAAATCTCGTTACAAGGCTAGCACAAATCTACTCTAACTCTGCTCATAAATATCTGCCTCAAATCAATCTTCATTACAAGGCTAGCACAAATATGCTCTAACTCTGCTCACAAATCTTCATCTTCAAATCTGCATCAAACCTCATTACAAGGCTAGCACAAATATGCTCTAACTCTAATCACAAATCTCTGTCTCAAATCTACACCATACCTCATTACAAGGTTAGCACAAATATTCTCTAACTCCGCTGACAAATATTTACCTCAAATATACACCAAACCTCGTTATAAGGTTAGCACAAATATGTTCTAACTCTGCTCAATTTTTTTTTCAAATATGCACATGTTACATGCACAATTATGTTTGAATTCTTCCCTCAAATCTATTCAACTCTGTCCCAAGTCTTCTAACAATACTTGCTCAAATATGCCTTAATGCTACTTCAAGTCTCTTCATAAGACTTGCTCAAATATATGTCAATGCTACTTACTGAACCTGCTCAAATATTTCCAAATCTTACATACAAACAATGCTTATATCTCTTTCAGAAATGCTTTCTTCAACTAGGTAATTCAAACATATTCTACTTAGAATTCGTTTAACCTCTAGAACATATAGATAATTATATGTACTATCAAATACCCAATATGTTCTTCACATTCACAAATATTGCTTTCATCTAATCCAATCTCTACCTCTTGTAAAATCCCTTTCAAATCAAATCAAACTGGTGTATAACTTTGCTTCACAAAACTGGTCTATCTTTCTTGCAAATTTTCTCTCAAGGATCAAACACAATAATGCACAAATTTCCTTCATAATATTTATCTCAAACACTTCACAGTTACTTTCAATGTCTTTCAAACCAATGCTCAAAAATATTTCACAATGATGTACAAACTTGATCTCAATCCTAGCACAAGTATTTCAGATTTCTTTCAATAGCGAAGTACAATTTATTTCACAAACCCTAGCACAATATTTCCAACAATCCACACTAATAAGACATTTTATCTCCATATTATGATTCACAAATACTTGCTCAACCAGAAATCTTAGAGAAGGAATAATGTCAACATATCTCTTAATTTGCTTTGATGAAAAAGATCCCTCAAAACCCGTCTCACAATATTATTTCAATCTTATGCCACTTCAAAGGTTCGTTGGCATAACACATTTTCAACCATCCACTTAAAAACATTTTGTGCACAATAATATTGGTTTACAACTCCTTCAAACCCCTTTTTGACAATGCAAAAATTACACACAAAAAATCAACCACAACACACCTTATAACTCCTACTTGTAAAAACCACAAGCAATTTCAATATTATCAACCAAAACCCTAAGTCACATAACAATGTTTAAACCCACCTCCATACACCTTGTATCTCCAAAAATTAGCGTTATTTTAACTTTATAGAACCACATATAAATCTAAATTGCATACAATATTGGATTTTAAAACATTGTCCTTATGTCTCCCTAGGTTAGCACTATGCACTTCATCCAAATCAAAAATTGAACATTGTTTTCCTCGATCAAGCACTAAGCAATGTCATAATTTAATGATAACAAAAAAAATTATTATTGCCCTTACCACTTCTACTGCTTTCGCCATCGCGAGTCAAACTCATGACCTCACGAAGCCCACGCTCTAGTGCAAGCTAGAGTTCCAGCTAGGCTGGCCCACCCGCTGGGAATAAATGCGCATTAAAATAATTTTATATGCCTTTCTTCTTCCCAGTTTGGATGTCGTGCAAAACAACTACCGTCGAGATTCGACCACGAGACCTATCTATTGCAAGTGCCCTACGTAGGATCCACTTGCCACCTGGGCTAGCCGCTTGGTTGGAACTAAGTGTACGCAATCTCCCTTTTACTTCATTGTCTTTGCCTTGAAAATTGTGCTCCTTTAACTACCTTGCAAAAACCTCCCTCCAAGGTATTCGAACTCGTGACCTATTCTGCACTAGTGCCTTAGCGCTGCCCTTGCGACCGACTGCGATAGCCTGGCAGCTGTGTCCTCTTGATAACACCTCATCTTTGACCTATTTGATCTTTTTGCCAAAAAATGCGCCCTTTGTCTTCTTCTATTCGTCGAACGAAACACATGAACAAATTATTTGATTATACTCACACCCCTTATTTGCCAAGGTTTTGAACCTTGATTTATATGCAAATTGTATCCTTCCTTGTCATGACGTCAATGCCTCCCATTGAAGATTTTTATAAATAATTTCAAATGCCTACCTTTAAATTTTGGTGCCCAAAATTTTTATGAAATATTTAAATCTTTAAAAAATATTAAATATTATAACCTTTGTCCTCTAATCCCATGGTGGTATTTTAAATCCTTTTTTTCACAAAATTTTATCCCAAATATTATAATATTATCTCTTTTAAGCCTTAGTCACTTGCTTTATTTTTGAACCATGGTCTTAAAACTTGGGCCTTCAACCTTTTAACCAAAAACTTAGAACTTTATCCCAAACCTCTTTGGCTTATAATATTTAAAGTAAATATTATAACCTTTTCTTTTTATCAATTTCCTTGTATTGGGATGAACCTTGCCTTGTTATATTTTTGCCATACCAAACTATCTTTGACATCAATGACAACCAATGACATCAACCTATGCCATCAATCCTTTGACATCAATGACAACATAATACACTTAAACTTTCCAACAACAAAAATCGTAAAAAAAACAAACGTCAACAAAACAAAAAAACACACACAAGAAAACCACAAAACAACACATAAACACAAAAAAAAACACACACACAAAAAGAACAAAAACATAAAACACAAAAAAAATCAAAAACACCAAAAACAACACAAAAAAGTACATAATTAAAATAGAAGAAAAACAATACAAAACAACACACACACTGGAAAATAAAAAAGGAGGAAAAACAAAAAACAAGTTTAGCCTTTCTAGGCAAAAAGGCTATTCATGCAAGAATCAACAAAGGAAACATAAGAATGATCAGTCTGAGCAAGGAACTAAAATACCCTAATCGAACCAAAGAGAAGCAAAAACAAATAAAAAATGAACTAGGTACCTTTAGTATTGGAGCCATCCAGAGAAGTGATAGAAAGAAGAGCTTCCCATATTTGTGAATCCCACCATCTGGAAGGGTGGTCGTAGTAAGTAAGATCACCTTTGTTCAATGTCCAATTAGCTAAAGCATCATGTTCTCTCTGACCACATGATTGTATTCAACTTTCAAAAAGTCAATTTGAATTAATTGAAGTTTCTCAACAATTCTTTTTATTCTCCAATAAACCTTATGATTCTTAGGAGTCTTCAACAAATTAATCATGACTTGAGAGTCAGATCCAATCAACATATTTTTCCATTCGACCTTAGTAGCCTCTTGAGGGCCTCTAAGGATACCATACCCCTCAACAAGGTTATTGGAAAGGATACATAAATTTTTATCAAAAGTGAAAACCAAGGAATCATCTGAAAGTCTACCAATTCCTACCATACTAGCTTTTTTAGGGTTCCACCTAGAGGCTCCATCGGTATTAGCTTTTCCAAAATACTTAGGAAGAGGCTGCCAATTCCTTGTTCTATCCATATTTTGATTACTCACATTCCATTTAAGCTAGTTGCCCTTAAAAGAATTAATCTTTAATATTTGCATCACTTGATCCTATCTTTGATGGGAGTTTTGGGGTGTTTAAGGAGTTGTTGTACTGATTCAACTAAGTTGGAAATGGTCTTTTTCCATATACAATGAATGTCATTTCTTTCTTGATTCAAAATATAATTGTTTATTTCTTTCCAGATATTCCAAGGTAGGATGGTAGAACCCATCCAAACTAGTTGCCTAATAAAGTGATCAACACCCTCCTGATTAGGCCAATCCCTCCAAAGTTGTTCAAAAGTAAAAACATTGGACCACTGTAATCCAAGTAAGATGGTCATTCTCCTCCATAGCTCAGAGGCAAAGGTACCCTTAACAAAAATATGATTGAGATTTTTCACATTCTCTCCATACATATCACATCTAAATGGGCCATGAAATACATTTCATAAGTTGCTCACCAGTAAGCACCCTACGATGCAATAAAAGTCATGTAGAGAACCTCATCTTAGGAAAAATATTTTGAGCCCACAACTGAGTAAATATTTCATATGATTGGTTGGGATTATTATGACATAAGGCCAAATAACCTTGAGCAACTGAATACTCACCCTTAGTAGTGTTGTTCCATCCAAAATAGTCTTTATCATGGGATCAAGAGAGAGATCTCATATGAAGGATTCTTTGTATATCATTTATTTGCATTTCTAGAATTTGAATAGGCCACTCCTTAGCAGGGATCCAATATCTACCAACCTTTGAATTACTAGTACGATACTGATAGTAATTAGCAATCTTTATCCAGTTAGCTCGATGAAGCTCCTCCATCCAAGACCTCCAGTTAGGAAACTGAGTTATCAAAGGTTGGTGACCATCCCATGAATCTATCCAAAACTTTTCCTGTTGACCATAATGAATGATACAAAATAACTTTTTCTTAATCAAATTCTCACCAGCCTTAAGAACAACTAAAATGGGAGAACCTTTGGTAGGCAATTGATAGCGAACAAGGTCTTCGGGACTTTTCTTCTCAACATATTTAGCATGAAGATTCTTGACCCAAAGAGCATTGGGGTTATGCAAAATCCTCCAATACAATTTAGCAGCTAAAGCCTCATTATTACTAATAGCAGACGAAAACCTAACCCCCCTTCATTCTTGGGAAGGCATAAAGTATCCCATTTCACCAAGGCCCAATTTCTTTTCTCCTTAGTACCATTCCAGAGGAACCGATGATTAATTTGATCTAATTCTCAAAGAACAACCTTTGGGTTATTCAACATAGTAGAAATATAAATATGTATATCTTGAAGGACTGATTTTACCAAGGTAATTATTCCCCCAAATGAAAGCCACCTATTGGTCCACTTTCCAATTTTCTTATTAACTCTATCCAACAACCAATTCTAGTCTTTCTTTTTTTGTCTTTGAATATTGAGAGGAATTCCTAAATAAGTGATTGGAAGGGAGATCTTATTATATCTTAATTTATCCAAGACCATGGATTCCTATCTGGAAGAGCAGTGAAAGAAAATGACTTTAGATTTGTCTTCATTGATTAGTTGCCTAGTAGCATTAGAAAAATAGCTGAATATTTGCTTAATTTTAGAATCTTCCTTAACTATAGCTTTACCTAAAAGAGTAGATTCATCAAAAAATTGAAGATGAGAAATAAGCCCAACTCCATGAGCAATGATAACTCCCTCAAGGGTTTTGTTTTCTCTATTTTTGGTTATAGTCTTATCCAAGCATTCAACAATAATGATGAATAAATAAGGGGAGAGGGGGTCACCTTGCCTAATACCTTTGGAAGCAAGGAATAGCTGAGAAGGCTTACCATTGATAAGAATAGAGAGGGATACCAAAGAGATACATCCCATAATCCAATCCATCCAATCCTGAGAGAAGCCAAATTGTCTTAAAACTTTGACAAGGAAGTGCCAATCCACTCAATCATAATCTTTAGATAGGTCTAAACGAATGAACATATATGGATATTTTGCATTTCCATGGAATGGATGGCTTCCTGAGAAAGAACTATCTCATCCACTATTTGATACCCTTCCACATAACCCCCTTGTTCAAGGAAAATTATCTTATGCAAAAGAGGCTTCAACATTTCTGCCATGATCTTCGTAATGATTTTGAGAAGAACATTACATAAAGCTATAGGTATAAAAGCTGAGATATGATTTACCTCTTGAGATTTTGGGACAAGAGTTATATAATTTTTATTGATAACCTTCAAAATTTCTTTGGCTTTCCTAGCTTCTTCCACCACCTCTAATAAATAAACATGAAGGATATCCCAAAACTCTTGATAGAACTCAATAGGAAAACCTTCAGACCTAGGGTTTTTCCCTTTTGCATTTTAAAAACCACCTGTTGAAGCTCATTGATAGTAACTGGAGTAGTCAAAATAGAGTTCTCCTCAAAAGTGATAAGAGTAGGGATGGCTTGAAGAATATTTTGTTGAGAAGTTGAGTCAAGAGGAGCAACAACAAACAAATTAGAAAAATAATTGACAACAACAAAGTTCATGCCATCCCAAGTGTAGACAACATCTCCAAAATCATAATTCAGGAAAGAAATAAAGTTGTGAGATATTCGAGCTAGAAGAGATTTGTGGATGAAATTTGTCTTTCAATATCCTTCTTTGAGCCATTGGATCCTAGATTTTTGCTTTCATAAAAGTTCTTCTCTTTTTTCCCATTCCTCTAACTGAGCAATGAGTCTAATTTTATTTGTACTTCTACTCTCTATGAGGCCAGCTAAATAGATTTTCTTATTCAAATTTTCAAGCTGAGCAATAACTTCATGTTTTTTTAGACATCTTCAAACTTCTTTCAATTCTAAGTCTTAATTTTGGATTTAATTTATTGTAACCTTTTGGCAAAACAAAACATCTTACTCTCATACCTCGGTTTACCTTCCTTCCACCATTTTTGCACTTGCGGTATGAAGGAATGGTCTCTAAGCCATATTAACTGAAATAAAAAATGCGAGAAACTCACATTGGTTTTCCAAATTTTCACCATGACTGGCCAGTGATCCAAACTAGCATTGTTAAGAGTCTTCACCTTAGGAATGTGACCATGGATTAATAAATTATCAAAGAACAAGAACCTATCCAATCTCTCTATAATACAAGCTAAGTCTTACCTTCTATTAGATCAAGTCATAATGCCATTATCTGGTTGGATGTCCACAAGATGAAGGTTTGCAATATATTCACTCATGAGATCAACAACTTTATCCAAATTTATATTTCCCCCCATTTTCTCATCCAAAGAGAGGATGATATTGAAATCTCCTCCGATCAAGATCCAAGCTTCAAGAAAATGAGAGATAATATAAGTTATATCCTTCCACTATCTTCTCTTTTCCTCCAAAGTAGTTGAAGCATAAACAGTTATACAAAGCATAATTTGGTTAGAATGTCTACTTTGAATAGCTATAGCCAAAAGACCCCAACTGCCAACCATATGGTGAATAACAACCTCTTTTGGGTCCCAAAGGCATGCAATGCAACCAGAAGTTCCCTGGGAACTAAGGGAAGCAAGTTTTTTAGTTGTCCAAATTTTGAATCCATTTCATCCATTAAAATATTTGTTTCCTAAAGGAAAACAAGATGTGGATGGTTTGTTTGAATCATTCTTCTAATTTCATTTTGTTTTGAAAGACTCCCTTTGAGTCCTCTAATATTCCAAGTGATGATATTCATTAATACCAGGGCTAAAAAATTGTTAAGGGCAGTAATATTACCTTCCTTTACAATATTTTCACCTTCTTTTACCATATGATGTTGATTGGTCTTGCGACTTACCTTTTGGTTGGAATCCATCTTTAGTTTTTTTCCCTGTTTCTTGACTTACCCTAATTGAATTTGAGGTGACTTCTAACCTCGAAGATTGTATGTAAAAATCTAAAGTGTTACTGGAAGGTTTAACATAGTCTATCTTGGGACCTGTATTATCTAAAGTTTCAACATTTAAAAGATTGTTTTTCTTGTGTATATTTCCTCCTTTTTTTTATTGTTGAAAATCTTTAATTTGATGGTTTGTCTATGAGTCTTTCCCTGCATCTTTAAATTGTGTTTCTAAGATTTTTGTCTCCATTATTTCCTCTTCCTCACCTGGGACATCATTTGTGGAAAGAATTTCAAACATATTAGCCGATAACTTCGATTGATCCTTCATAACTAGTTTTTTCTAAGTGTTCTTCTTCTTAGGCATTTGGAAACCTGCTAAGTTTGTATCCTCTTTCTTTTGATCTAGAATTTTATTTGGGCAGACACTAGCCAAATGACCATATTCATGGTAAATTTGGCAACGAAAAGGAATGTTCTCATAGTCCACCACTTGCTCCTAAGTGTCCTCTTCAAATTGTAATTCAAGTAAGAGTTTGTCAAAATCCATTAAAACATAAATCCGAGCATAAATAATATGTTCAAGTTTTTTAATACAATTAACAGTCATCATAAATGTTTCCAAAGAGTTTCCAATTGAAGAAAAAACAATCAGATTCTAGAATTTAATTGGGAGACCAAAGATTCTAACCCAAACAAGACCTGTAGAAGGCATCTCTTCTTCGACTTTAAATTTAGTATGTTAAAACTTCATGAAAAGCCTTGCCCTTTCAAAGAACCAAGGATCCCTTTGAAATATTTTCTCTCTATCTTCAATATTAGCAAAAAAAACAAGAAAATAACCATATGGATAAATAGAGATTTGTAACTTGCCTTTTATTTTCCAGTTTTTTGTAGCCCAAACTTTGAAAGCAGATAGGCTCGGACGAAAATCCAAAAAACGATAAATTAGTTCTCTTCTTTGGATAAAGCAGTTAAAAAATTCTTATGATTCAAATTTGATAAAGGTTATATCATCTTATAAATTATTGGAAGAGGTTAATTGTTAAAAACCATATATTAAAATAATTAATTGTTTTAATATTTATGTTTTGATGAGATTCATCTCATTTTAGAATGTCACCTTGCCTTTACAATGAAATGTTAAAGTTGATGTTTCGAAAGGAACAAAGGTGTGTGGGATGTGGGATATACGAGTAAAGAGACAAATAAGGTGTGTGGGATGTGGGATATACGAGTAAAGAGACAAATAAGGTGTGTGGGATATACGAGTAAAGAGACAAATATGGTGTGTGGGATGTTGGAGTAAAGAGACCAATGCAGTGTGTGAGTAAAGAAATCGAAAAAAAAAAACCAAGTGAAATGTATATAAAGAAACCAAATTCAAACCATAACTGTGTTAAAAGATAGATGTGTTAAAATAAAAATGTGCAGGCTGATGAAACAATGACCTATGAAATAGAAGTAAATTGGCCCCTGACATAAGCCTCATCATTCGTTGGGCCGTTGATTTGATGTTAATTGAAAGCTTTATTCAATAGAAAAGGAAAGCAACCTCAAGGCTAACGTGGAGAAAGTCCTGTCTTCCCTATCAAACGACAGAAACATTAATATATTCACCTAAGTCACAATAATGCAATTCTTCCTTTCATTTATTCCATCCTATCCTTGTTGGCTGAAACGCTTTTATGTTCGATATTTACTGGGTACACAAAAATCTATAAATTTGTTTTTTTAAGACATTTGAATTTAAAAACACTCAATTGTAAAAAAAATATGTACAAGCACACCAACATCTATAAAAGTATTAAATTAAATTTAAGATTGTTAGAGACGTCCTTGATATTAAGGTTTCAAGATTAAATTAAATTTAATTAGAGACGTCCTTGATATTAAGGTTTCATGATTGGAGACTGACAGAACAAAATTTGCTTGCAGACATTAGGTTGAAAAACACTGTTCAGATACATGCAACCTTACTTTGGTTCGACTCCACCAAGATTCGAATGTGAAGGAGAGTCTGCCACTTAGGTATTATCACCAACCACAGATATACCCTTCGGTGAGGTCAACCGCTTCAGAGAAGGGTGGCTCCCGTCGCCATAGCCATGGTACGAACATTGTTGTAGCGTAAACAGAGGGACACCTGTCAAATTTATGTGAGGGACACCTTTCAGAGAATATCAGGCTTGTTATTTAAATGGAGGTCTCACACACCTCTGCTTTGAGGGGCATTAGCACCCATTATATTCCAAGATGGTAATCTTATCTTGTTGCAGGTTGTTGGTATCTTTTGTAAATTATTAATATTATTTTGTTGTTTGCTAGAAAGAAGTTTGATCAATTTAGATTGTGTTCTTTTCTTTATGTTTGTTCTTGCTTTCCTCACTCTTGTTTGAAAAATATTTTTGCAGGTTCTAAATTCTCCAACTCTTCTAGCATTGTGAGAAATTCCAAAGCAATTTTTGTAAGGCAATATTCATAGAGCTAGGTGCCTAGCTTGTTGCGCTAAAAGAGACAAAACTTGAGTTGTTAGATTAGGAAAATAGACAAAAGGAGAAGCTTTAGGAATGTATCGATAAGTGGGCAACACTTGAGTGATAAAATTTGGAACTAGCCAATCCTAAGTAACGACACACAAACCAAGTAGTCTCACTATCCGGAGAAAGATTGTGATTGTTCCTTGTAGCCAAGCAAAAGATTGTTATTGTTCCTTGCAGCCAAGCATAGGCCAAATATATGTAGGTGCATTAATAGCAAGAGATGAAGCACTAAAATCATATTAATGCATCTTCTTCTTGAAGTCATCTTTATTTGCATCAAATAAGCCTTGAAGAGTTGATGAGACCAAAGGTAGAAGCAAAGCTCCCCAAAAATCAGAAAGCTTGTAATGACAATGGAATCTACTAAGAAGGGTAAAACTATTACCACACCATCAAAAGTTGTTATAACTTCTCGCTTAGCACCAAAGAGTGTAACTCATGCTCAAGATGCAAGAATCAAATAGTTAAAATGCATAGAAGATGCAATCAAAGGGATGATGGACCTTGAACTATCAAAAGATACAAAGATCCTAAGGGAATATGCTTACCAGAGACACCTAAAAAGTGAAGGAGAGTCCTTTTATACAAGGATCTAGACTAGTTGTTTGGCTCAATACATGGTTTTTCAAGTCCATCCTTACTATAAATTTGTAGAGGCATGTGCATTGAACTATGATTCTCACTTAAAGAAGGTTTTTGCAACCTGTGATAACCCCTTCAAAGTAACTGTGATTGGAGAAGCCATACAACAAATATTATTAGTACCAGTGGGGTTCAAGATAAGCCTAGAGATTGAAAATTGGTATTATGCCAAGATTAATAAGCTAAAGTGCTTGAATCTAGAACTCAACAAGTCTAAAGAGGCTATGCTAGAGTTTCCCTTAAGACAAGAAATATTCAATGAAGAGGCCAAAGATACCTTGAGCATGGTAGCATTCATCTTCAACATTGATGATGATAGAGAAGTAGCACAAGAAGAACTGGGTGTTGTTCATATGCTAAGAAATAGCTCCAAAGGCAAGCCTCTAACCCTTAACTTTAGTGACTTTATAACCTAGTAAATTCATGAAGGATTGACAAATTTTAGGGAGAATCAAACCTTTAGGTATTTGCTCATTCCTAACCCATTTAGTTTTATGTCAAAATATGTGGTTTTTTGAAGATCTCAATCAAGAACAAAAGATGAAGGACAAGCAAGACTTATTTCTTACTAGACGAAAGTCTTGTGCTAAAGCCTCTCCTCTTGCCTTTTTGCAAATGATTTCTTAGTACTAGTAGTGAGTGCAATAAAAGGAGAAAGGGTTCGACGTTTCTTAGAGGATATCATCAAATTATTGCAGTTGCAGATCAAAGGGGACCCGTATTTCCTAGAGGATACCACCATTTTATGTATTTTTGTATTCAACAAGCCTGTATATCTATTGCTAAAATAAGTACTAGAGAGTATCATATATTGAAATTCTAAGCCAAGCAGACTTAGTTGTTGCTTCCTACATAAGTGGGTAGAGAAAATAACATTTTACAAATCCTCAATTAAGTTGGGTCAATTGGAAAATATATCCCAAAATAAAATGAGGGAAACTGATGAATTGGAGGCTAAGTTGAAGGAGTTAGGGTTGGATATTTTGGATGATACCTAGAATTATGACCCAGATGGTAAGTTTGTTACATGGCTAAAAAATGTCAATATTTCTAGAAAGTTTATTCATGAACCCAAGTTTGATCTTGAAAGGTACAAAAGCATAGAAGAAGTTTTCCCACCACTCAGAAGAGAGCAATTCTTGCTGCGTGAGCCCCATAAGAGATTATATGAAAGTTTCTATACAAAAGTAAATGATGCTAACCTTGAGCTTAAAATTAGCACAACCAAGAAGAAGTTTCTATAGAAGTAGAAATGGAGTAATAATAAAATCAAAGCCTAGTAAAATTCTATCAAGAGATAGGTATTATCAAGGCACCTTTCAAAAACTTGGATCCAAATGAAGATGAAACTTTTAGCTAGAGCTATGATATGGAGCACCCAGGAGAAGTGTCCTTCAAAGCACAGGATAAAGGTAAAGAGACCATAAAGAAAAGGGCTTCGATCACAAATATGGTTTAGACACTTCCAAATGAATCCATAATAATTTAGTCAAAGTTTCCAAGCAAGAAAGTGATGCAAAAAAGATAACAAAGAAGTGAGACCCCTCCAAGGAAGTGGAGGTTGATACTTCAATCAAAACCACCAAAGGAAGAAGAAAGGAGTGAAGTTTCATCCTAAAATACTCCTCAATCTTCAAAGGAAGTGTTTGAATTGATTGTCTAGATGCAAGAGGAAGTAGTATCAGTGAATGAAGATGTAGTTGTAGTATTAGTCCCCATTTTTACCCCAACAACCAATCCAAAAAGAATGAGAGAGAAAAAGGACATTGTTATCAAATTGAGCCACTCACTAGTGAAACCTCTCTATGGGTCTTTATATCCCCTCCTACTAGTGAGCCTCTAGTTTCTCAAAATGTTCCAGCCCCACTGACTTGGATGCTTAATGTTAAAACTACATTGGCTAATACTCCTTTGAATTCCCCTATATCCTCTTCCATTCAAGAGGCAATAGTCCTACCATCCTCGATTACCCTAATATAATCAACCTTAGTTACCCTAATATCTCCTCCTTTAGCAGTCCTACTTTTGAAACCTTTGACCACATTTCTGCCACCTCTAATGCAACAAGAAGGATCATAAGCGATAGTGCCAATTTTTAATCCACTACAAAATGTTTAGAGGGTTCAATAGTAGACATAATAATATAACCAAAATAAATAGACAATGCTAGCATAGATATCGTCTAACTCAGATAATCAACCACTTTATCCCATAGAAAAACACATTATTGTTTACTCCAAAGGGGTCACTGGCATCAAATCTCAAATGAGAGATGATAGAGCAAGATTGGTGGGTGGTGATAAAAGGGATTGACCTCAAAAATGCCTAAGAGATAAAGTACAACTCATGTAGGAAACCAAAAAAGTAGTTGCATATGATAGTGAGTCATTAAGTCAAAAATTGATGAAGGAGAAAGAATTGGAATATGTGAAATATACCTTAAGCAACTCTCAGGTGGAAGCCAAAGCACTCCAAAACTAGGTAAATATTATTGCAAAGCATCTAAGGGAGCAACCTTCAAAATATCTCTTGAAAGAAAAAGAAGAGCAAGTCAAAAGTCTCACATACAAAATTGTTCGACAATAATCTAAAATTAACAAGGAGATAAAAAATATCCAAAAAAAATTGGAGGAGCTAAGGTAGAAAAGTAAAATTATGAAACACCAAAGAATTAGAAGCTTGGTAAAAGATCTTAGCAATGCTTATTGGAATGAGATTGCTAGCATAGCAGTAGCGCTCTCCTAGATATCCAAATTTATTGATACAACCATCATACAAAGTACCTAAGTGAATAAAGAAATCGAGCTAAGCCTTGGTTAAGCCTCTACAAAACTAGTTGAAGCTAGAACATATCAGGTGAAGCTAGCCACTGCATAAAACTCTAACCTAATATTTGTTGGGATTCATGATGAAGAGGTGATAGCATGAAAAGTGATGGATTTCCTCAAAAATGGGTTGCATAACAATACAAAGCCTATGTAGTTGCCTTAGTTACCACTACTAAAAATGTTAGGAATCAAATTGGCTCATTATTGCAAAGGACCCCCTTCTCCCTAAGATAGAGATGGTTGACTTGTTTTAGAATAAGAACACATACAACTACTAGGAAATATAAAGAGGATACTTCTCCTTTTGAAGCATGGTTGAATCCTCCTGAGGCAAAGGATATTGTTGGTGTAACCAAACCTTTAGTTGCACTAAGGATCGAAGTGCACAAGATCACCAATGTCATAAGGAATTTCTCTAATAATGATAAAATCGAGCTTGAAGTGGTCTATGAATACTTTGGATAGATCCAGTGCCCTTTATATGAGGAGTGGGGAGTGATTAAGTTCTAGACAAACGACCAGTTTTTTAATGTTAAATATTCTTTTCTTTGCATTATTTTCTACTTTATTTTTTAGATTCTTTCAATTTTGAATTTATACCCAAGGATTTTGAATTCTCCTTTAGCAAGCAGGAAGACCCCTATGAGTCGCCAAACTATTGTGCATTTTCACTACACTCAAAGGTCTTTTCCTTAGGCATGTTTTTGAAAGAATAATGAAATAGAGCTAAAGTTGGCAAAAAGTGAGGAAAGAGGCATTATACCAATGAAGGCAAACGTTATGATCAAGGGCTAACACCATTTTATAAAGTTTTAACCAAGAAAGGAAGGAAAAAATTTTGACGGCTTACGAGGCCTATAAGAACAAAAAGGCAAAAAACAATGAAGAAGTCCGAGGGGTGCATGATAGGGATTAGGTGTGGTATATCCTATGTAATAAACCATTATCTTTTAATGGTCATTTATTTGTGGTTGTTGTTACGGATAAGGTGCACCATAAATATTGAATGCAACCTTATCCAAAATATGTGATGTATTGCCTATTTATAGGCCTATGTTGTCAATGAAAACTCAGTTTTTGGATTGTCAATTATTTCCTTTGTTTGTTGTAATCACTCCCATATCATTGGTATTAGAGCAAGTTGTGAAAACAAGGCTAGTATCCTCTTCCCCTAGGCCAAGATCGGGTCAGATGGGAAATTAGAACGCCTTCATAGATCTATTTGTGGGGCATTACGTTCGTCTTAGATATTTTTCATTGCAGGTTTCTTTCAAAATTGTTCATTCCATTTTTTTATTTCATGATATAATTTTTAGGTGATTGATTCGTATTTTTTGGAGTTTGTTTGGTGAGATCTGAAATTTCTAGCTCATTGTTGCTGTTTTAAGTGATATTTTGACTTCTCTGCACTTTCGGTGGAATAATAGTGTCGTTCTACATGGCATGATCTAAGTGACGCCTCCTCGATTGTGGTTAACGTCAAACTTAACATTTTATCGGTTTAATTGTTGGCCTCATTGCGTGGAGTCCCTATCGCTTGAGCGCATTCGCATATCACTATATCTGCGACCCTTCTATCTTAATAGGGATTAGGTATGTTAGGTGTGGTATATTCTATGTAATAAATCGTTATATTTTAACGATCGTTTATTTGTGGTTGTTGTTATGGATAAGGTGCACTGTAAACATTGAATGCAACCTTATTTAAAATATGTGATGTATTACCTATTTATAGGCCTAAGTTTTCATTGACAACACAGGCCTATAAATAGACAATACGTCACATATTTTGGATAAGGTTACATTTAATGTTTACAGTGCACCTTATTCGTAACAACAAACACAAATAAACAACTGTTAAAAGATAACGATTTATTACATAGAATATACTACACCTAACACACCTAACACACCTAATCCTTTCTAGCTTTTTGACTGATCTCCTCTACAGATGCCCACTCCAAATTTTTTCTTTCCAAAGCACCGGATCGCACTGTCCACAGGTTTCAGCTCACTCCTGTCACTTCTGGTGAGGTGCATGATTTTCAGACACAAACCATATTTTCAACGAGCACAAATAATTCGACTCCTAAGGTTTATTTTTGTTACGTGTCCTTTAATTTTTTCAACATCATTAACCCCGTTTTTCGATAGATAGGTTTCGGGTTTTTTTTCATCTTTCTTTTCGTGGGTTTATCCCACATACAGTCCACGATCGACAATTTGATATTAATATACCCAAAACCTCTCTACCAAAAAATGGGGTTAACGACACTGAAAAAATTAAAGGACGCACCAAAACAGAAATAAAACCTTAAGAGTCGAATAATTTTATGCTCGTCGAAAATATGGTTTGTGCCTGAAAATCGTACACCTCAACGGAAGTGATAAGAGTGAGCTGAAACTTGTGGAGAGTGTGATCGGGTGCACCAAAAAGAAAAAAATTAGAGTGGGCATCTGTAGAGGATATCAACCAAAAATCTAGAAAGAGCATCGAAAATAGTCGTGCGAGTAGTGGGAAGGCGGATGTGAATAGTGGTGAATGTTAACGGTTGTTCGCATAAAAAACAATCGTGTGAGCAGTGGGAAGTTGGATGTGAATAGTGGTGAATGTTGTCGATTGTTCGCATCGAAAAAAATCAAATTGTGTCAAGATCACTGTCGATATGGTTGAACAACTGTTGAATCCAATGATCGAAAGGGCGAATTATGCTGGAATGCGTTGTGTGGAATAGATTGAACGTATGCCGATTGTTAGAGTGGCTACAAAAAATGAAATCAGTGTGGGTGTGTGCGCACAAAAGGGTCAAAGAGGATAGTGCATGATCAAAAAAGAAATGCTACAGAAGATTGGTGATCTGTTGGAAACAAAACGAACAAATATGAGCTCAGAGACATGGAACAATAGTTGGAGCTAATCGTCGAAATGGCGAAGCACGTCGAAATGTTTCGTGTGGGTGCAGAGGGCAGAAGATGGATCTAAATGGTAAAGCAATGCTCAAAATACTACAAAAATCTATTGAAATCGAGTGGCCAGAGATGGAAATAGGTGCCACCAAAGGCATAAACCAGAGCAAAAGTAACCACGTCAAGTGGGTAAAACAAAGAAAAGCCATCGTGAATTGTAGCCCATCAAAAAATTGTGAGTGCCATAGAAAATGTGAAGCACCAAAGGACGTAAAACCAAGCCAACAAATTAACACGAACACTGAACATCGAACACTGATCATAGAAAAGATGAAAAATCAAACCAACAAATCACAGATCAAATCATAGAACATCAAATCGGATGTGAAAGATGTCGTCGAAATGGGCTAAGTAAATATGCAAGCGATGGAATGATAAAAGATGTTTTCACCGTTCTTCTCATGGGTTTATCCCACATATAGCCCGTGATAAACGATTTGATATTAATATACGATACCTCATACATTTTTTAGTAGCCATCACCTCAAGCGCTGGCTCCATTCCTCATCGTCTTGCTGCTAAATCCCCTTCATCATTATCCTACCCTACCGTGCCATGTAGTGTCACCTTGAGGTTTTGTGCGTTCGTCAATTTTCGTGTTGATTTGTCTTATGTTGTCATCTCTTTCGCCCACGTGGCTATCTCATCGCCCATGTCATCTGCCATTAGCCTTGTCACCTACTAACATCATTTGTCTTATGTTGTCATCTCTTTCGCCCACATGGCTATCTCATCGCCCATGTCATCTGCCATTAGCCTTGTCACCTACTAACATCATCCATGTCTGCAAGTCAACCCCATCGTTTTCGTTGCATTGCTCGTTGCCTTATCGATAACCATTGAAAATATTTATTGCTCATTGATAGCCATTGCAAACCATTTATTGCCAATCGATAGCTATTGAAAAACATTTAATATCATTTATTAATACCGTTGGTAGTCTCCCCCCTAACCGTCGTTGGTTTCTTGGCTTCATTACCTATGTTGTTGGACACTTTGCCATTGGAATTTCATTAAATAGCCATTAGCATTGGTTTCTTTGCTGTTGAACTTAAATGCCAATTCAAAACCTTGTGAGCTGTTGTCATTACTTAATATCGTTCGCCACAACTTAATGTCATTTAAAAGTTGTTGGTTGGAGTGTTGAAAAAATTAATGCTAGGTGCCCCGTTGGCCATTTTCATTAAATATTGTTGCTTTTACCATTGAACACTTGTCGTTGAGTGTCACCTAGTGCTCCTCAATACAAATTTTTGCCATTTTATCATTCCGAGAGTCCTCTTGCAATTTTTCACTTTACAGGAGTATTCTTTGTTCGAGTATACCCTTGCATATACTCGTTGGAAAGCTTGTTTTGAGCTCTAACATTTGTCGTGGTAATTTTTCTATTTGCCCCTGTTTTCTCTCCTGAATTGTGCATGTCTTAAATATTCCTTTATCTTTTGGGCCTGTATTTTTGCTTTGTGATCGTCTTTCTTCATTTTTTAGCTTGTCTTCCTAGCTCATACCAGACATATGACCACCAACATGGTCTTAGCCAAAACAATAACCAAAATATCTTCCAATCAGTTCGCTACATTAGCCGTCGTAGTAATTATTTGATAGATAAAATTTAGAACGTCATACTCAAGTCCTCCTCATATCATGCCAAATGTGATGTCCGTATTTATGAAGGTTCCCAAGATCATAATGTTCTGAATACTTGGATCCTCGACATGGAGACCTGGTTTGACTATAGTCAAACAATGGAGGATGACAAGGTTCCATTTGCCAAGCTAAAACTTTCTAGCATGGCTAAAGTCTTGGTAACTGAACGCCACATTGTCACATGGGATGACTTGGTCAAATATTTGAAGGCCACATTTTATCCATCCTATTATGATGCTAATTTATAGATTCATTGGCTTTATCTTTGCTAGGGACAGAATCAGTCATTTCAGGATTATGTGTATCAGTTCAACAAGTTGCATGTTTTGTTGCGCATTGTTGATCTTGTAGATTCTATGATTCTAAAGTTTAAGAGTGGGCTTCTTGCACATTTGTTTTGTGAGTTGAAATATAATCCATGCACCACACTTGATGATGTGTTCAACCATACTCAACTTACGGAGGAGAAGTTCATTGCACAATACCGAGGTCCTTGCTACTCATTTGGTGGATCCATAAACAAGTTTCATCAACAACAACAAGCACCAAGGCACTCTTCTTCTTTCTCCCCTTCTTCTAATAATCTTGCTTCTCATAATTCCCATGCTTCTAAGAAAACATTTCATTCTTCTTCTACTTCTCAATAATTTTGTCGATATTGTAAAAGGCCAAGGTATGTCAAATTTGTCTATCCCAAGTCAAGAAGACTCATTGTAAAGTTTGATGAGGGAACATTTGATAACCCCATAAAGGCTACTAGCGAGGTAGAGATATATGAGAAGTTGAGGGGAAAATTGAATGATGTCACCTTGATGCATCATCATTCCACAACCCATGATCGTGATAATTTGTTTGTAACATGTGCACATTTGCTGCATAATTTTGTTGTAGACTGTATCATTGATAATGGCTCATAGAAAAATTTTATTGCACAATCCATTGTTGATAGGCTTAAACTTCCCACCAAACCTCATCCATTTCCATACACTCTTGGGTGGAAGGATGATAACAACACTTCACAGATCACACACACGTGCTCAATTGCCTTTGCTTTTGGTCCTAACTTCCAAGATAGGGTCACTTGTGATGTGACACCCATGGATTGTTGTGGGTTATTTTTGGGTAAGCCATATCAGTATGACAAGTGTGCCACTTATGATGCCTATCATAATACATACACTTTGCAACATGAGAACAAATATTTTCTTTTTTGTAGTGTTCCACCCACTACACATTGGGATTGCACTACTTTACAGGCAACACGACCCATTGCTTTGATTTTTAGCACACCACAACAATAGGACGTTCAGCCATGATTACTTTTGTCCACTTCACAATACCTACATATAGCTCTTGTTCCTATTGCACCTACAGTTATTATTGTACCAGTAGTTGTTATCATTGTACCTCTAACTATTCATGTTCCAGTAATTATTCCAGTGGTTCTCGCACCTGCTCCTGTTGTTGCACCAACATATCTTCATGTTGCTCCTGCTCCTACTCCTGCTCTAGTTGTAGCTCCTCCTCTAGATCTTCATTTGGTTCCCACCATTCCGCATCCTACCTCCTTCACATTGTAGGACTTTCAACATTCGGTGGTATATCAAAAACTGCCATTCATACACACTCATATTGGCAGTCCACATTGCATCTACATGGCACCTCATTTTGGAGCATCTCCACAACCTTCGGGATTCACACCAGCTTCCTTCCCTTTTGTACACATTGGAGGCCAATGCTTCTATGGTGGGGAGGAATGATAGGGATTAGGTGTGTTAGGTGTGGTATATTTTATGTAATAAACCGTTATCTTTTAACGATCGTTTATTTGTGGTTGTTACAGATAAGGTGCACCGTAAACATTGAATGCAACCTTATCCAAAATATGTGATGTATTACCTATTTATAGGCCTGTGTTGTCAATGAAAATCTAGTTTTTGGATTGTCAATTATTTCCTTTGTCTGTTGTAATTGCTCCCATATCAGTGCAAGAAGAGCTAAAATTTCGAAGGTCGAAATTCATAAATATTTTAAAGGAAAAAAGAAAAAAAAAAGTTCTAAGAGTTATACCATGAGACATAAGAAACTTTTAAAGGAGAATAGAATATAAGTTCTAAAAAGACATAAGATCCAAAATATCAAAGAAGAAAACCTTTCAATGAAAGTCCAACCCGACTTTGAAAGTTTATTAAAGTCCAAAGCAAGGGGATGAGGAAAAATTATGATAACCATTTGATTAAAAATTAATAGCTCACATTGTCTTGGAAGATAAAAGGAAGCTAAAGAAGATAACATAAGCACTTCCAAAAAGTAAGGTGTAATGCATAAGTGGCCAACAAGGAGGAAGATCAAGTCGTAAGACATCAATGCAGGTGCACAAACTCTCAAAAGGGGGAGATGAGCCAAACCAATAACCCATTATTGAGAGATTAAGAATCACCTATTGGCATCACTTGGGTTCAATAATATAAGAAAAGTGGTTGGCTTATTAAAAGGAGAACCATGGTAGTTGTAATGACAATAACCCTAGATTTGAAAATATTGATTACATAAGATGCTTCTAATCATTTTTTAGGATCCCTAGGGTGGAATTTGAACATCCAATAACTCAAAATTGATGATTCTAGATCCAAAGACCTCAAAGGGCTAAAAGTGGCATAAGGAGGATCAAGGTGGCAACAGAGAAGCTTTCTCAAAGAATCCTGTACAAGATTTGGAGGGAAAATCTCCTAATTTTTCTATAAATAATAGTTGTTTAGGATTTTTTAAAGGATCAATGAGTTGCTTATTCAGGCCTTAGGCCTTTGTATGTATCTTCCTTTTCATTTTATTTTGTATAACAGTCTAGAACCAAACCCTAGTTGCAGGTATGATTTTAAGCCATCACTTATGAAATGATTTATAACATTCATATTCATATATATATTGGAAGCCATGACTATTAGTCTCTTTTCCATCTCATTTCTTGTGTGTATGTATTGTCTCATTTCTTGTATGAGAAATTTATGTTTCACTCTACGTGTTGAGAAGAGAAAGTGTTCCTTGTGCACTATTTATAGACGATTCATGTGTTCATTTATCGTACTATTGTGCAGAATAATATTATGATCTTGGTGCATCGCCCTTGGTTAGATTAAATTAGCTTAAGACTTTTTCCTTTTTGCTCTCTTCATTTCCTCTGGTTTTTCTTTCTTTTTTTCTCTATGCATCCAATAGGTAGGTAGGTTAGGAAAGAGAGTGTTGAAGATTACATCTTACAAAAATATAGTCTTGTAAAAACCTCAAAGAAAATCTGATTGAGTCGATCCCTATGCTCTTGGAGTTGTCTTATTGTGTCACTCCATGCAAGGTATGGTCATCTAATCATCTAGTCCCTTGCATATGGTAACCATGATAATTAGATAGGACACTGATTTAATGCCCTACCTCATGGCATATTCTACATCTAGAAGATATGTTTTCATAGTCCATCGTTTGGATCCGCAACTTACCCCCATACTTAAGAATGGTTGATTATGGTAAAGGTTTACTGATATCAATCATGACCAATATTTGGGTATAAATAGCCAAGACTCTGTCTTTTGTAGTTTCTAAAATATCAAATAATTCTCTCAGAGTGTTGTATATTGCTTTGAAGGTATCTATTTCCTAGAATTTAATGGGTAACCCGTACATCCTAACCTATACTGGTACTAGAGATAGATTTATATTTTTAGGTGCAAAGCCTTCATATCAACGGGTAAGGAAGAGTTGTGCTCTTCCCATAAACCAAGGACCCTCTTTTAGGATTTTATCTCTTTCCTCCCTAAAATAGAAAATGGCTAGGAAAAAACCTTTAAGAAGAAAGGATAGACTCACTCCTAAAGACTTCCATCTCCTATCAATCTATATTCTTAGAGTTGAAGCCCTTGGTCAAGACCCATCAAATTTACCAATGATTGCCTTATTTTTTAGCAATGAGGATCGTTGCTCTACGAGGTTCTCCCTAACCTCTACTACTAGGTATGATTATATGGATTTAGCTATAAATAGTCCATGGAAGGAAACCATAACTCGATATCGACTAAAATCTAACAATATATCCTATGACGACTATATTATTTGAAAAGAAACTTACAATAATCTACATGTAGAAATTTTAAGATAATGAAGGAAAAATTAAAACTTAGTTAAAAAATTCTATGCCCATATAGAATGCCTCACCTTGCTAATGTCCTAGCCCTCCATTGCTTTTCCCATCATTCGAACCCTAGTTGACAAATGTCTACAATTTTATTTCTCGAAACTTGAAAATTGTCATTGCTCTTGTTTTGGATGACTGACTTCACACGGTTGTATCTCCCTCAATATTGATTAAATTATTTCATATAACCACTCATTTTAAATCTCTTAAAATTTCCCATACATTAGTCTAATAATTGTCTAAATTGAACAACTTTTGCAAAGATATAGCTCTTGAAAGATGATTTGTTTTTAATTATTATAATGTTTCCATTGTTTTGAACGACTATCTTTACATAATCGTATCTCCCTCAATAATGTTTGGATTCTTTCATACGACCAATTTTCAAAGCTCTTCAAATTTTACATAAAAGAGCACAAGAATTGTCTGAATGAGACAACTCTATGCAAAAATATAACTCCTAAAAAATTAACAATTTTCAAGAAAATTTGACCCTAGATCTATATGTACTTAATCCATAATCATAACATTCTTTATTTTTTATAAATACTTATAATATTCTACGTAAAAATACCTTCTATTAATTCTTATAAATCATTTTATAAAAATGTTCAAAATACATATTTTATTTTAATTAAAATATATATATATATATATATATATATATATATATATATATATATATATATATATATAACTTTTTAATATAAAAAACCGAAAATATTCTTTTACTAAAATAAAAGAACTAATATAAGTTCAAATGTACTATAGTTCCATATCTAAGTTGAGTAAATTCATTAAAAGTTTTAATTTATTATTAACAAGGAGAATGGTGGTTTTAGGCACATAATAAAGATGTTAGTTTGGTTTTATAATGAATTATATAGTAATAAACTTTGTTGGTTAAATTTAATAATTACTTTTATCATGAGATGTAAAATTATTGGGGTAAATTAAACTAACATCAACGTAATATCAAATATTACTTGTTACTGCAATGGTAAGGGCTTTGGTCTCTCTTTAAGAGGTCGAAGGTTTACTCGGTATGAGGGGACCAAGACCCCTCATAAAAACAAAAAATTATCAAATATTACTTGGATTTCTTTTATTTAAGAGATCTAAGTTCTAACGATCAGGAAGATGACTTTTTATTTAAGATATCTAAGTTCTAATGATGAGGAAGATGACTTCATGATAATGCCTAGGAATGATAATGCCTAGGAGTAAGTTAAACTACTATCACCCGATAATGTGATGAACAAGAAATAAGTAGATCTTAGTTCAGATGGATGAGATGTGCAAGTAATATCAATGTTATTTGGATTTTTTTTATTCAAGAGTTAAGTTCTAATGGTGAGGAAGGTGACTTCATGATGATGTCTTCTTGTGAAATTAGATTTTATAATATAAAAATATCAAATATCTTTATATTAATTTTAAATATATTATAGTATATTTTAAACTATTTTTTTTTGTTTGTGGAAAACACCTCAAATGGGATGCCACTTTTGGGTAAGTCCCAAGGAGGCAGGGGTATTTATTCTGTCAAAATCGCCCATGGCTCGCACCTAGCTTGCCCCCTTTGACACACTCAAAGAGCATGCTTAAAACAACAAAAAAACAAACAAACACAAAAAACGAAAAAATAACCAAAAAAAATAATAAATGAAAAATAAAAGATAAAAAACAAAAACAATAAAAGACAACAAAAAACACAAAACAAACACAAAAACATAAAGACAACAAAAGACAACAAAAATCACAAAACAAACATAAAAACAAAAAAAACGTAAAAAACAACAAAACAACACACAAACACAAACACAACAAACACACACACACAAAAAGAACAAAAATACAAAACACAAAAAATTCAAAAACAACAAAAAACAAAGAAATAAAATACAACAAAAACAATACAAAACAACACACACACACTAAAAAACAAAAATGGAGGAAAAAATAAAAAACAATTTGGCCTTTCTAGGTCAAAATATTATTCATGCAAGAATAAACAAAGGAAACATAAGAATGATCAGTCTGAGTAAGGGAACTAAAATACCCTAAGCAAACCAAGAGAAACAAAAACAAAGAAAAAAGGAACTTGGCACCTCTACAACTGGAGTCATCCAGAGAAGTGATAGAAAGAAGAGGTCCCCTTATTTGTGAATCCCACCATCTAGGATGGTGGCCATAGTAGGTAATATCACCTTTATCCAATGCCCAATTAGCTAAAGCATAAAAACTCTTGTTCTGCTCTTTGACCACATGATTGTATTCAACTTTCAAAAAGCCCATATAGATTAATTGAATTTTCTCAACAATTCTTTTTATTCTCCAATCAACCTTATGACTTTTAGAATGAGTCTTCAACAAATTAATCATGATTTGAGATTCAGATTCAACCAAAACTTTTTGCCATCCGACCTTAGTAGCCTCTTGAAGGCCTCTAAGAATACCATACCCCTTTGCAAGGTTATTGAAAAGGATACACAAATTCTCAGCCAAAGTAAAAACTAGGGAACCATCTGAAAGTCTACCAATTCCTCCCACACTAGCTTTTCTAGGGTTCCCCCTAAAGGCTCCTTCGTTATTAAATTTTCTAAAATCCTTAGGAGGAGGCTTCCAATTCCTTGTTTTATCCATCTTTTGATTACTCGCAAAATCCCTTTAAGTTGGTTGCCCTTAAAAGAGTTAATTTTTAATCTTTGCATCACTTGATACCATCTTTGATGGGAGTTCTGGGGTGTTTAAGGAGTTGTACTAATTCAACTAAGTTGGCAATGGTCTCTTGATAGATATAATGAACGTCCTTTCTTTCTTGATTAAAAACTTGGTTGTTTCTTTCTTTCTAGATATTCCAAGGTAGGATGGTAGAACCCATCCAAACTAGCTACCTAATAAAGTGATCAACACCCTCCTGATTAGGCCAATCCCTCCAAAGCTATTGAAAAGTAAAAAATTGGACCACTGTAAGCCAAGTAAGATGGCCATTCTCCTCCATAGCTCAGAGGCTAAGGTACACTCAATAAAAATATGACTAAGAGTTTCCACATTCTCTCCACACATATTGCATCTAAACGGGCCTTGAAAAACACATTTCATAAGTTTCTCACCAATAAGAACCCTACGATGCAATAAAAGCCATGTAAAGAACCCCACCTTAGGCCAGAGCTTTTGAGTCCACAACAGAGTAAATATAACATATGATTGGTTGGGATTATTATGGCATAAGGTCAAATAACCTTGAGCAATACTCACCCTTAGTAGTGTTGTTCCATCCAAAATAATATTTATCATGGGATCAAGAGAGAGATATCATATGAAGGATTCTTTGGATATCTTTTCTTTACCTTTATGGCATTTGAATAGGCCACTCCTCAACAGGGATCCAATATCTACCAACCTCTAAATTACCAGTATGGTACCGATAGTAATTAGCAACCTTTATCCAGTTAGCTCGATGAAGCTCCTCCATCCAAGGCCTACAATAAAGAAATTGAGTTATCAAATATTGATGACCATTCCACAAATTTATCTAAAAAAATTCTATTTGACCATTATGAATGATCCAAAATAATTTTTGCTTAATCAAATCCTCACTAGCCTTAATAACCGCTAAAATGGGAGAACCTTTGGTAGGCAGTTGATAGTGAACAAGGTCTTTAGGACTTTTGTTCTCAACATATTTAGCACGAAGATTCTTGGCCCAAAGAGCATTAGGGTTATGCAAAATTCTCTAATACAATTTAGCAACTAAAGCCTTATTATTATTAATAGCAGATCGAAAACCTAACCCCCCTTCATTCTTGGAAAGGTATAAAGTATCCCATTTCACCAAGGCCCATTTTATTTTCTCCTTAGTACCACTCCAAAGGAACCAATGATTGATTTGATCTAATTCTTGAAGAACAACATTTGGGATATTCAACATAGTAGAAACATAAATAGGTATAGCTTGAAGGACTGGTTTTACCATGGTAATTTTATCCCCAAATGAAAGCCACCTATTGGTTCACTTTCCAATTTTCTTCTTAACTCTATCCAACAACCAATTCCAGTGTTTCTTTTTTTGTATTTTAATATTGAGAGGAATGCCTAAATAAGCGATTGGAAGGGAGGTCTTATTATATCTTAATTTATCCAAGACCATGGATTCTTGTCTAGGAGAGTAGTGAAAAAAAATTATGATTTGCATTGATCATATATCTTCATTGATCTTATATCTTCATTTATCAGTTTCCTAATAGCATTAGAAAAACAACTGATGATTTGCTTGATTTTAGAAGATTCCTTAACTGTAGCTTTACCTAATAGAGTAGAGTCATCAAAAAATTGAAGATGAAAAATAGGTCCAACTCCACGAGCAATGGTAGCTCTCTCAAGGGTTTTGTTTTCTCTATTTTTGGTTAGTCTTGCCCAAGCATTCAACAAGAATGATGAATAAATAAGGGGAGAGGGGGTCACCTTGCCTAATACCTCTAGAAGTAGGGAACAACTGAGAAGGCTTGCCATTGATAAGAACAAAGAACAATACCGAAGAGATACATCCCATAATCTAGTCCATCCAATCTTAAGAGAAGCCAAATTGCATTTAAACTTTGACAAGGAAGTGTCAATCCACTCTATCATAAGCTTTAGATAAATCTAAACAAATAAAAATAGATGGATATTTTTGCATTTCCATGGAATGGATCGCTTCTTAAGAAAGAACTATCTCATCCACTATTTGATACCCTTCCACATAACCCTTTTGTTCAAGGGAAATAATATTATGCAAAAGAGGCTTTAGCCTTTCTTCCATGATATTCGTAATTATTTTGAGAAGAACATTACATAAAGCTATAGGTCTAAAAAATGATCTATGATTTACCTCTTGAGCTTTTGGGACAAGATCTATATAAGTTTTATTGATAACCTTCAAAATTTATTTGGCTTTCCTGGCTTCTTCCACCACCTCTAATAAATCAACATGAAGGATATCCCAAAACTCTTGATAGAACTCAATAGGAAAACCATCAAGACTTGGGGTTTTTCCTTTTTATATTTTAAAAACCACCTATTGAAGATAATTGATAGTAACTAGAACAGTCAAAATAGAGTTCTCAGAAGTGATACGAGTAGGGGTGGCTTGAATAATATTATGTTGAGAAACTGAGTCAAGAGAAGCAGTAGCAAACATATTAGAAAAGTAATTGATAATAATAGAGTTCATGTGATTCCAAGTGTAGATAACATCTCTAGAATCAAATTTTAGGGAGGAAATAAAGTTGTAAGATCTTCGATCTAGAAGATATTTGTGGAAGAAATTTGTGTTTCGATCTCCTTCTTTGAGCCATTGGATCCTAGATTTTTGCTTCCATAAGAGTTCTTCTCTTTTTTCCCATTCCTCTAACTAAGTAGTGAGTCTAATTTCATTTGTACTTCTACTCTCCATGAGGTCATCTAAACAGATTTTCTTATTCAAATTTTCAAGCTAAGCAATAACTTCATGTTTTTTTGCCAAACATATCCAAACATATTCTAATTCCAAATCTTGATTTTAGATTTAATATACTGTAACCTTTTGTCAAAACAAAACATCGTAGTCCCATACCTTGGTTTACCTTCCTTCCACCATTGCTACACTTGGGGTCTGAAGGAACGGTCTTTGAGCCACATTAATTGAAATTGAAAAGGTGATAAACTCATATTGGTTTTCTAAATTTCCACCATGACTAGCCAGTGATCCGAACTAGTATTGTTAAGAGTCTTCACCTTAGGAATGTTACCATGGATTAAGAAATTATCAGAGAACAAGAACCTATCGAATCTCTCCATAATACAAGCTAAGCCTTACCTTTTGTTAGACCAATTCATAAGTCCATTATCTAATTCGATGTCCACAAGATGAAGGTTTACAATATATTCACTCATGAGATCAACGTTTTTGTTCAAATTTCTATTTCCCCCATTTTTTCATCCAAAGAGAGGATGGTATTGAAATCTCCTCCGATCAAGATCCAATCTTCAAGAAAATAAGAGATAATATAAGTTATATCCTTCCATTATATTATCTTTCCCTCCAAAGTAGTTAGAGAATAAACAATTGTACAAAGCATAATTTGATTAGAATGTCTACTTTGAATGACTATAGCCAAAAGACCCTAGTTGCCAACCATATGGTGAATAACAACCTCTTTTGGGTCCCAAAGGCAAGCAATACCACTAGAAGTTCCTTGGGAACTAAGGGAAGCAATTTTTCCAGTTGGCCAAATTTTACTAGCAATTGAATTCATTTATTTTATTGAAATATATGTTTCCTAAAGGAAAACAAGATGTGGATAGTTTATCTAAATCATTCTTCTAATTTCATTTTGTTTTGAAAGAGTCCCTTTGAGTCCGCTAATATTCCAAGTGATAATCTTCATTAATACTAGAGCTAAAAAAATTGGTAAGGGCAATAATCTTACCTTCCTCTACAATCTTTTCACCTTCTTTTACCATATGATGTTGATTGGTATTGCAACCTACCTTTTGGTTGGAATCCATCTTTAGTTTTTTTTCATGTTTCTTGAATTACGCCAATTGAATATGAGGTGACTTCTAACCTCGAAGATTGTGTGTTTAAATCCAGTGTTATTGGAAGGTTCAACATAGTCTATCTTGGGACCTGTATTATCTGAAGTCTCAACATTTAAAAGATTATTTTTCTTATGTATTTTTCCTCCTTTATTTTCTTGTTGAAAACCTTTAATTTGCAGGTTTGTCTCTGAGTCTTTCCCTGCATATTTAAATTGTGTTTCTAAGGTTTTTGTCTCAATTATTTCCTCTTTCTCACTCGGGACATCATTTGTGGAAATAATTTCAAACATATTAGCTGATAACTTCGATTGATCCTTCATAACTATTTTTTTTAGTGTTCTTCTTCTTAGGCATTTGGAAACCTACTAAGTTTGTATCCTCTTTCTTTTGATCTAGAATTTTATTTGAGTAGATGCTAGCCAAATGACCATATTCATGGTAAATTTGGCAACAAAAAGGAATATTCTCGTAGTCCACCACTTGCTCCCAAGTGTCCTCCCCAAATTGTAATGAGATATTTTCAGGTAAGGGTTTATCAAAATCCATTAAAACAAAAATTTGATCACCAATAATATGTTCAAATTTTGTGTACAATCAACGGTCATCATAAAAGTTTCCAAAGAGTCTCCACTTAAATAAAAACAGTCGGATTCCAGAATTCAATTGGGAAGCCAAAGAGTCTAACCCATACATGACATGTAGAAGGTATTTCTTCTCCGGCTTTAAATTTAGAATTCCAAGGCTTCATGAAAAACCCTACCCTTCCAAAGAACCAAGGACCCCCTTGAAATATTTTCTCTCTATCTTCATTATTAGCAAATAAAGCAAGAAAATAACCATTTGGATAAATACATATTTGTAAGTCACCTTTTTATTCTAGCCCAAACTTTTAAAGCAGATAGGCTCAGATGAAAACCCAAGAAACGACAAATTAGTCCTCTTTTTTTAGATCTTCTATGTCAGTTTGAATGACACCCATTTCTAGCTTAACAATAGGAGTTCCATAAGCTGCCCTAAGATATCCTGACTCATGTTTCCTAGGATCAATCTTAGGCATTCTCAAAGGTTTACGGGAAACCCTAAGATTAATGTTAGCATTAGGTTGAGGTTGTCCACCACGGAGGGCATCCCTAAAATTCATTTTTGGGGCCGAGTCTTTGAAATATTTGCCCTTGAAAGGGGTTTCTACAGTGGATTTATTTTGGGGGTGCTCCTTAGTGTCATATTCACTTGAGATCTGAACCATTTTTTATTAGCTACTTGAAACTTATTTTGAGATATTTTTAATCCATACCTTGGACGCCGAGAAAAGGTCTGATTTTTATTTTTGTTTTGTGTAGCAAATTGAAAGTCGTTGTCAATCAAGTTCACCACATGAATATCCCTTGAAAGATATATTTCTAACCCATCTTGGGTCCCCTGCAACATATCCCATTAAAATCTTGAGTAGAAACCACAAAAATGTTGGCCGGTAGGACCCAAAATCTCCGAAAAACGTCTGGAGCCACTTGTACTCAACACAGATGAAACCCTTGCACAATCCGATCCAACAAACTAAGGTTTTCTACTTTAAACTATAAACACTAATAATTAAATTTTATTATTTGGTGGTTAAAAAATTTTTATGATTCAAAATTGATAAAGGTTATATCACTTTATAAATTATTGGAAAAGGTTAATTGTCAAAAACCATATATATTAAAATAATTAATTGTTTTAATATTTATATTTTAATGAGATTCATCTCATTTTAGAATGTCACCTTGCCTTTACAATGAAATGTTAAAGTTTTTTAGATTTTTATTAAGGAGAAGTTCAAACCAAATGAGATTTATAAAAATGTTGATGTTTCGAAAAGAACATCGCATTGATATTTTTTAGATTTTTATTAAGAAGAAATGATTCAAATAACGTGGGATGTGTGAGTAAAGAGACCAATAAGGTGTGTGGGATGTGTAAGTAAAGAGACCAATAAAAGTGTGAGTGAAAAACTAAATAAAAACCAAATAAAATGTATATAAAAATACCAAATTCAAACCATAACTTCCTTAAATAGATTGATGTGTTAAAATAAAAATGTGAAAGCTGATGAAATAATGATCTATGAAATAGAAGTAAATTGGCCCCGACATAAGCCTCATCATTCGTTGGGCCGTTGATTTGATGTTAATTGAAAGCTTTATTCAATAGAAAAGGAAACAACCTCAAGGCTAACGTGGAGAAAGTCCTGTCTCCCCTATCAAACGACAGAAACATTAATATATTCACCTAAGTCATAATAATGCAATTCTTCCTTTCATTTATTCCATCCTATCCATGTTCAGTGAAACGCTTTTATGTTCGATATTTACTTGGTACGCAAAAATCTATAAATTTGTGTCTGGTTTTGGTTTTGTTTTTTAAATGACATTTGAGTTTAAAAATATTTGTAAAACAAAAATATGCACAAACCACACCAACATCTATAAAAGTATTAAATTAAATTTAAGATTGTTAGAGACGTCCTTGATTTTAAGGTTTGAAGATTAAATTATATTTAATATTGTTAGAGACGTCCTTGATATTAAGGTTTCATGATTGGAGACTGACAACAAAATTTGCTTGCAGACATTAGGTTGAAAAACACTGTTTAGATACATGCAACCTTACTTTTGTTCGACTCCACCAAGATTGGAATGTGAAGGAGAGTCTGCCACCTAGCTATTATCACCAACCACAGATATATACTTCGGTGAGGTCAACCGCTTCCAGAGAAAGGTGGCTCCCGTCGCCATAGCCATGGTAGGAACATTGCTGTAGCGTAAATAGAGGGACACCTGTCAGATTTATGTGAGGGACGGTATTAGTTCGATTTATGGGAGGGATGGTATTGGTTTATCGTGGACAGAACCCAGCCAGATTGATCTATCAGCTGTAACATGAGTCCAGTTCATAATCATAAGGCACAAGATTTCGTTATGGACTTTTTATATCTCTACAATGCCCACGTTACATACAACGGTAATCAGCACCCATTATATTCCAAGATGGTAATCTTATCTTATTACGGCTTGCTGGTCCCTCTTGTAAATTATAATATCGTTTTGTTGTTTGGTAAAGAAAAATTTAAACAAACGTTTTTTTTTTTGTTATATAGATGAATTGGTTACAATCACAATTTTTAGTAATTGTCAGCGCAGCTGGCAGGGTTTAAACTATTAGCGAAGGCTTCCAACACACCCACCGTCTCGTTAATGGTAACCCGACGTGAGATGGGGACCGCCGGACGCACAAGGTTCGCACCGTCTTCGTCAGTCTGGTTCAACACGTGGCATGAAGGGGGACCGTCGGACAAGCAAGAAACAAATCCCCATCATCAGTCAGGTGCAACACGCAGAGGAGTCGGATCGGGCTACTGGCTATGCATGGGCATGTCCTTGGGATTGGAACCTAGGTCTCCTCTCGGTAAGTGCCCCAACTTACCAATCCACCTAGACCCACGGACTTGTTTTTGCTTTTCTCAGACCCACATACTTGTTTTTGCTTTTCTCACTCTTGCTTGATAATTTGTAAGTTTTTCTTTTTGTGCCTTACCAATATTAGAAGCAGGTCTTATTATTCTATTTCTCAATATTCTTTCAAAACTTTCCTTTTTCATTAGATTTATCCTCTCCTGAATTTGTTAAGGAAGCTTTTGACTTGTCTTCCTCATTTTCTAGTATATTTTTTTAATGGTAGAGTTATTAACATTTAACCTTGCATTTTCTCTACCACTTTCCTTCTTTGGTGCATGGTACTTCAAGAGAGTATTTAAAATATGATGAGGTATATTCCTTAGGTTCAATAAGAATGTTTATCCCTAAATCAAAATCATACTGAGTAGAGGATTCTTTGTTAATATTTTGATCCTGTTGTATCATGTCCTCTAAGCTTTGATTTGCTTTATCTTCATAGGCTAAAGCCTCAAAACAATTGGTATTTCTTCGAACATTTTTATTGTTCTCCACTATTTACTTACTTTCATGTGTGGACCTATTTTTTTCGAAGTTGAAAACCATCCTCATTGATATCCATTTGTAAGTTTCTCTTACATTTTTCTACATATATTTTTATTAGACTCTTCTTAGGGCATGATCTCTCAATATGCTCCACCTCATGACATATTCTACATCTGAAAGATATATTTTCATAATCCATGGTGTAGGTCCACAACTTACCCCCATACTTAAGAATGTTTGATTCTAGTAAATATTTACTAATATCAATCATGATCAATTTTAGAGCACAAATGGCCAAAGAATCCGTCTTTTGTAGTTTATAAAATCTCAAGGAAGTCTCTTAGAGTGTTGCCTATGAAGAACACAAGCTTATACTGAGAGGGGGGGGCGGTGAACAGTATAAGAGCACTTTTTACTTTTCTTTCCAAATCAATATTATGCAATGTATAGATAGCAATATCAAAAATAGTAATCAAAGCAATGCACAAATCACCACACACAATAGAGACACATATTTAACGTGGTTCACCCAAAGATGGCTACCTCCACGGAGAAAATATTTCTCAAATAATCTCTTGGGAATCCTTCCCAATTACAATGTTTATGGACCTATGTCCAAAGGAGATGTTGATCCCCTAAATCTAGTTTGTGGATCTCTATCCATAGGAAAACTCCTTCTCCTCTGCTCTGGCTAGTGATCCTTTAGAAGACTACTACCTCCATTGCACTGGCTTGTGGATCTCTCTCCATTGAAGACTCTTGTCTCCACTCAAAAGACCTGTCCTCACTGCCCTCGCTTGATGGAACTCTTTCCACTGGAGACTACTGTCCTCTCTGCTCTATCACCTCCAAAGCTTTGGATCAAATCTGTACTAAACATAGTCCAGTTGGTCTAGAACAAATATGTTCAACAATTCCACTCAAATCTGCACTAAACACAGTCCAGTAGGTCTAGCATAAATCTGCTCAACAAGTCCATTCAAATTTGCACTAAACACAATCCAATCGGTCTAGCACAAATATGCTCAACAAGTCCACATAGAACTTGCTCAAATATGCTCAACAAGTCCACTCAGAACCTGCTCAAATCTGCTCAAAAGGCCCACTCAGAACCTACTCAAATTTGCTCAATAGGTCCACTCAGAACCTGTCCAAATATGCTCAATAGGTCTACTCAGAACCTGCTTAAATATTCTCAACATGTCCACTCAGAACCTATTCAAATATGCTCAAGAAGCTCACACAGAACTTGCTCAAATCTGCTCAATAGGTCCACTCAGAACCTGTCCAAATATTCTCAACAAGCTCACACAAAACTTTTCCAAATTTGCTCAACAAAATCACACATAACTTGTCTCAATCTGCTCAATAAGCTCACATAGAACTTGTCCCAATATGATCAACAAGCTCACACAGAACTTGTCCCAATATGCTCAAAAAGATCACACAGAACTTGTCCCAATCTGCTCAATAAGTCCTCTCTAGAACTTAACTAAATCTGTATTGTAAGCTTCTACAAAAGCTCACACAAAATCAATCCACAAGTCTTCTCAAATACTTGCCTCAAATCTACTTAACAAGTCCACACATAGAACTTGTCCAATCTCATAGAAGCATAAAGATAATTGTTAGAGACTTAATATGTTCTACTCTCAATGCACAATCACTTTCTCAATTTTCTCAATCTCATAGAAGCATAAAGAGAATTTTTAGAGACTCAATATGTTCTATACTCAATGCTCAATCACTTTCACAACTCAAATCAGAATGTAGAGTAGTTTGTTTTATGGAACTTGAACAATCACTTCATACAACCACTTGACTAGGCTCAACAAACTCAACTCAACCAATTACTTAATGAAACTCCCCTTTCTCACAAACCCTAGTCCAAGCATATATCAACCAACTCAAAATGTTTCCAACAATTCTCAACAACAAATCTCACATAACAATGATACTCATGTTCTTTTCAAAAATCCTAGTTCAAGTTCTTTGCACAATAACTCACTTCAACAACAATGCTTATAAAACAAGGTTTTAATCACAACTCTTAATTCTAGAAAACCTTGAAGCATTAACTCAAGCACTTTCAAAAAAGAAACCCTAATCAAATCCTTTTCACTCCAAACTTTATTTTCTAGTAAGCCAATCAATCAACTCAACCAAGAAATAATTTGCCCATACCTTTTTGCTTGACAAGGAGTTGATCTCACAAATCTGCCACACTCACAATTACTTCTTTTCCAATCTCAATAAGGGTTAGAAGATAATAATTTCCTCAAAAAAACACAATGCAAAATGATATCAAAATTACACCTTATCACTCCAACTTAAATAATATTCAATACCTTCACAATAATCTTCTTTAACACAAAAAACCCCTTATTAAAATTAAACAACACTCAAAAGTCTTAATCCTTCAATATGCCAATATAGTAATTTAAGACTTTATCAAAAATAATTAAAACCAAAACTTCCTTATTACTCCAAGTGATGATTTTCAACTACCACCACTATCCAACAAACACCCTTTCTAAACAATTCCACTAACAACCCTTATACCTCCAAACTTAGGCAAATAATAAAAATTTAATGCAAAATATTTACCTTGCCTTCGGAGGGATTCAAACCCTCAATAATACCCATGATGTACGCCTTACCGTGGCTCCAACAACCGCACAAGCCACACACTCATTTGAGATGGAGGAAGCATTGCATGCTTCAAAACGTATCACTCTTGCCCCTTTGCAAAAACGTGCACCTTTGGTGCCTTCAACAAACACGCCTACCAATGCACATCATCGTGTTTCGAACACTGGCTCCCTTGCCAACAAAAATTTTACCACCTGCCCACTTGCCACTAGGCCAAGCTGCTTGGTTGGGATTTGACCATTCGATGCCTTCCACTTTGTTTCTATTCGTTGGCAAATCAAACACAAAATTTGCAGTCCCTCTTTCACGAGCTGTTCTCTTTAAACAATTCGTATGCAAATTAATCGATCGAGCAAGGATAAGGTTCAATGCCCTTTGGGCATAGATATTTATATTAAATTCCTCCATGCTTTGTAAAATGTCGACGCCTTTGAAACTTTCATTACCATGAGACGTCGACGAATATTAGAACCTTGATAAAGTGCTTTGAATATTTTAAACTCCAAGCCCATATTTGGGTATTGTAAAATATTAAATATTTTACTTTGGGCTTTTAACCAAATCACTTTAATATTATAATATCAAACATTATAATATTATATCCTTTTAACCATTATAATATTATTGCTTCCTTCACATTGCATTCCATGGTGTAAATAATATTTATTTATAAAATTTAAATTCTCATTGAATTTAAATAATTTATAAAAAATATTATATCTCCTTTTAACTTTGCACCGAATCTCTTGACCTTTGACCTTCTTCTTGGATATCAAATAACAACTTTGAAAACTTTATTCCTTGACAAAAACATTGATATTAATGTTGACTTCATTTCTTGACATCAATGACAACTTTAACTTTTAGGACTCAAAATGTCCAACAACCTATTGCCTTGAAGGTATCCATTTCCCAAAATTCAATGGATAACCCATGCATCCTAACCCAAACTAGTAGTAAGGATAAATTTACATTTTTAGGTGCAAAGCCTTCATACCAATGGGTAAGGAAGAGTCTTACCTTCTCATAAACCAAGGACCCCCTTTTAGGATTCTATCTCTTTCCTCCCTAGAATAGAAAATGGCTAGGATGAAACCTTTAAGAAAAATGATAGACTCGTTCTTAAATACTTGTATCTCCTATCAATCCACTTTCTCAAAGTTGAAGCACTTGATCAAGACCCATTAAATTTACCAATGACTGCTTTATCTTTGAGCAACAAGGATTGCTGCTCTATGAGGTCCTCCATAATATCTACTACTAAGGATGATTCTAAGGATTTAACTATAAATTAGTCTATAAAAGGAAACTATAACTCAATATCTACTAAATTTACCAATATATCCTATAGCGATTATATTATTTGAAAATATTCCTACAATAATCTACATGTAGAACTTCTAAGATAATGAAGGAAAAAATAAAACTTAGCTGAAATTTTTTGTCCAAATAGAATGTCTTGCCTCATTGATGCCCTAGCCCTCCATTGCTCCTCCTATCATCCAACCCTAGTTGACAAATATCTGTAATTTTGTTTCTCATGACTTGAAAAATCATCATTGTCCTTGTTTTGGATGATTGACTTCAAAGGGTTGTATCTCCCTCAATATAATTAGATTCTTCCATATGACAACTCATTTTAAATCTCTTCAAATTCTCTATAAATTGGTCTATCAATCATCTAAATAAGACAATCCTTTGCAAGATATGGCTCTTGAAAGACGAGACTTAAAAAAAATTGCCCTAATATTACCTTTGTTCTAGACAATTGTCTTCACATGATCTTATCTCCTTTAATAATGCTTGGATTATTTCACATGACTAATTTTTCAAAGCTCTTCAAGTTCTACATAAAATTGCACAAGAATGATCTAAATTAGACAATTCCAAACAAAAATATGGCTCCTAAGAAATGAATCATTTTTTAGAAAACATTTCCCTAACTATATATGTACTTGATCCATAATAATAACATTATTTTTCTTTTATCCACTACTTATGTTGTTCTACTTGCATATATATTATCTTATATAAAACATTTTCAAACTAAATATTCTATTTTAACTTAAAAGATTAAAATAAAAATAAAAATAAAACAAAAAATAAAAAATATTTTTTTATTAAAATAAAAAAACTAATATAAGTTCAAATGTAATATAGTTTCATGTCTAAGTTGAGTAGATCGATTAAAAGTTTTAACTTATTAGTAACCAAGAGAATGGTGGTTTCAAGCACATAATAAAAGATGTTACAATAATAATTGTTTATATAATATGTGTCATATTAGGTAAGATATTGACCTATTTGGTTGAACAAGTGACTTATAATAGGTAAGGAATGGTTTATTTGGTGGTCTAGTAATAAATTTTGTTGGTTTACAAAACTCTCACTAAAGCCATGGCTACAAGACTCAAGGATATCCTTCCTCAAATCACAGACCTTTGTCAAGGTAGCTCTGTCAAAGGAAGAAATATTACTGATGGTGTTATCATGTTACATGAAGTCCTTCATTCTGCCACCTTAACAAAAAAGCTACCATGTTTTTCAAAATTGATATGAATAAGGCATTTGACAGAGTTAATAGAGATTTCCTGATTGTTGTCCTTCTCAAATTTGGATTTCATAGGGAATGGGTTGATCTTGTTCACAATTGCATCTCTAATCCTTGGTTTTCAGTCCTAGTAAATGAATTTGCAGCAGGATTTTTCCCTAGTAACAGGGGCCTCAAATAGGGAGATCCTCTCTCCCCCATCCTTTTTATCATTATTACTGAATCTTGGGTAGAACGCTAAAAAATACCTGCTCCAACGACATAATTTTAGGTATTAAGGTTGCATCCAATTTAAGAGCCCTATCTCACCAGCAGTTCGTTTATGGTACCATTATTGCTACTCATGCTTATGTGTGGGAAGAAAAAGCCATTAAGAGTATTCTTGATACTTATGAGGAGGCTGCAGGTCAGAAAATAAATTATATTAAAAGCAAAATCTATTTCATCAACACTCCCAAAGAGAGACAAGCAAAGATTGCACGTATTTTTCAATGTGTTATATCTCAGTTACCTACTCAATATTTGGGCCTCCCTCTTTTCACCAGTGCTCCGAAGGAATCCATGTGGAGTAATGTTATTAAGAGGATTAACAAAAAACTTGCAGGTTGGAAAAGGAACCTCCTCTCTCAAGCAACCAAAGCCACCCTGACAATGGCTTATCTCCAAAGTGTTCCTATTTATTTCATGTTCATCTTCAAAGTTCCTGTTGTTGTCTGCATGAAAATTGAGCAAATACGAAAGAGATTTTTATGGGAAGGTGCTGAGGACAAGAAAAGATTTCATCTAGTCAATTGGAACAAGGTGTGCTCCTCGAAAATTCAGGGGGGATTGGGGCTCCGAAGAGTTTTTAATATGAACACAACCTTGTTAGCCAAGAAAGCATGAAAGGTTTTCACCAACAACCTTGAATGGGTCTCAATTGTCAACAGAAAACATCTTCAAAACCGTTGTTTCCTGGATGATGATATTCCCAAAGATGGGTCCACTTTTTGGAAATCAATTATTCAAACTAGATCTCTTATTTAGAAGGGGATAAGGTGGCAACTAGGCACAAGGAGAAAAATTAATTTTTGGACTGACAGGTGGATTTCTAATCAACCGCTTTCAGAGAACAATGAAATTATTGTCTTACAACCTTTCCTAGACACTTTAATTGGTAGCAAGGTTGAATATTTCATTGACATTTCATTGTATTCCAAGTGTTGGAAATATTTACATATTTTATGTGCTAATGGTCAAATATCTGTTGCCTTAGAAGTTCTCAAAACCATCCTAAATGCAACAGTCATCCCCATTGGTAATTTCCATGACTCTCCTTTTTGGAAAGAAATTGATTCTGGGTTGTTCACTGTTAAATATGCTCATGATTTGACTATTGATTATCAAGTGGTCCATATCCCTTATGATCGAGTGTGGATTAAATACCTCATTCCAAAATTTGTTCATTTCAACTAGTTGGCCATTAAAAATAAGATTCTAACGATTGATAACATTATGAAAAGGGGCATGTCTGTCCCCAATAGATGCTATTTGTGCATGAATGCCTGGGAATCTACCAATCACCTCCTTCTGGAGTGCCCTTTCTCCAAGACATATTTGGATCACCTTATGTCCACTTTTCATATCTCTTGGGTTCCTCCTAATTTGTTGAGTCACCTTTTCACCCAATGGCCTACTCCATTCAAAAATCTTAGATTATCTTCTTTATGGAAAGTGAGCCTTCATCATATCTTATGGCAATTGTGGCTTGAAAGAAACAACAGGGTTTTCTCTTCCTCCTCTAAGGATCCCATCTCTGTAGCCAACAAAGTTATTGCCTTTGTTGTCAAGAATTCCTAGCTCTTCCCTTGTCCCAAACCACCTAATTCTAGATTGGAGTCTATTATGTGATCTTCTTTAAATATTCCCTGCAAATCTAGTTCTAGTTTACCAGCCCCCCATCCCATAGTGTGTACCCATTGGATTCCTCCTCCAAGTGAGTGGCTGAAACTTAATTTTGATGGTGCCTCCAAAGGAAACCCAGGGGATGTTGGTGCAGGTGGCCTAGTCAAATATAACAGTGGTCAAGTTATTATGGCTTATGCTGAGTATCTAGGGTACCAAAAAAATCATTTTGTTGAAGGTCGTGCACTGTGGAGAGGGCTAGATCTTCTCAAGGATTATAAAAGCAACCTTTTTATTGAGGGAGATTCTTTGAACATTATAAATGATCTTAAAAACAACAGGGTGTCCTCTTGGAATGTCAGAACTATTGTTCAGGAAGCTAAGAAGTTGTCCCAAAATTTCAATGATATCTCTATCAACCATGTGTACCGCAAAGCTAATAGACCTACAAATATTCTTGCCAATTGGGGAGTTACCCATAAATATCTGTCCATTTGGAAAGAAAGCTTTCCCCAAGAAGTTTTAAATGCTACTAATAATGATTTGGTTTAAAATTTGTGGTCATAGGTTTTGGCGGGTCAACTTCTCCAATGCTGACTCTACCCTTTTTAGTATGATGTGTTTCTTTGGTTGCAATTCTTATGGTGGAAGTTTTCTAATTAGCGTGACTCTCTGCCTTGCTATCAGTGCTGGATTTTAGTTCTCCCGTTTCCCTTCCATGAAGTATGCAATGTCCCAAGATAGGCCCTATTAGTGGGTTTACCTCATGGTTGTCTTCTCCAAGCATGTCAAGTCCTTGAGTAGGTCTAGGCTATGCAATTAGATGTTATCAAACAATGTCAATATGCGTCAAGTCTTGAGATGCTTAATTTTATGTCTTGTGAATTTTGAGATTCATTATTTTAGTCATTTGGCACTCCCAATCCTATCCCAGCCCTATCATGTTTGAAGTCTGTCCTATGCCATATATGTTTTTTTCAGTGTCGATTCCCTATGGAAAATTATTACGTGGTCTACAAATCACACTAACTCAGCTTCTAAAAAGGGCATCTATTATACAATAAAATTCTATATTTACATCCTTGGTCTGTCAGTCCATTGTCGTCTGGTTTTGTTCGCCATTGTGTTTCCTAGGTAGTAAGAAGATTTTGTGGTCTTCCTTTCTCCTCAATCTTCCTAATATGGCTATGCTTGAGCCATCTACCCTTCAACTTGATTCCCTGTCTCACATTTTTAGGAAGCTCATGGTCTCATTCTATTTCTAAGAAAGTTTAAAGGGGTTGAGCAAGATATCACTAAAGCCTTTGTCATTTCATGGAATAATGGTTATGTTGTTGTGCGTAACCTCCATTTCAGAGTTATTGTTAAGTTGATGGTTGAGGTGATAGAACTACCGATGAAAGGGCGAGTGATGTGAAGAGATTGTCATAATTGGGTACTTGAGCTCTAGGGTTTCTCAAATCATTCAAATATTTTCAAGTGGAAGGGTGTTGTTGTTGATCGTGAGTCACTGCCTACGTCCTGGCCCACGGTGTCTATTATAGTTTTTATGGATATTTTACGAGCTTCACCTGTGTAGGTTTTTTTCATAGCTCCTTTATAGGTTTTTCAGATAGTTACTTCTCTTAAGCAACCCCTGCATGGGTATTTCTTGGACTATATTTTTGTTTTTCTGACATCAAGCGTGCATCCAGTCTTCTCTACTGTTGTTTGGACCTTTTTCTTCATGTTGTTACTGGCAAATATGCAGACATGTCATATTATGGTATTTTTTTAGCTACCAATTTAGGTACTTAGGTTTGGGGCCCATTTAAACCATGCACTTAATCAATTTTACCTACAAAACAATTTATAAGTTAAGTTAAACTAAGATCAATGTTATGTGAATAGGAAATAGTAGATCTTATGCAAGATGATAGGATGTGAAGCTGTTATTAGCAGGTAAATTTTAAATTTGCTCTAAAGTTTTAGTTGCCACTTATGTATACTATTCCTCTTGTTGGGTTCCTTCGTAGGCTTGCTATAAGAAGCTTGAGAAACTCCTTCGAGATTTTCTTTGGAATAATTCTTTTGAAACAAAGGGATTTCATAGAGTTGCTTTGGATATTTGTTGTCTTCCCAGAGAATTTGGCAGAATGGGTCTACTGGACTATAGATGTCAAGGTATTTCTTTGTGTGCTAAGTGGGTGGCCAGGGCTCTAAGGGGAGTTGAAGCTTGGAAGGTTTTGGTTCGATGTTTCATTTCCTATGGTCTTCCCTTAAACCGTAGAGCATGGAGAGGGTTGGATTTTCCCTCTCTCATTGTTGCTTCGATTTTTGTTAAGATTTTTGGCTCCTTTGTTATTAAAAGTATATGGAAAGCTTGGCAGCAGCTCACTCCTTAGATCTTTTGGAGAGGATATGGCTTTCGTAAAGTATTATCCATTAATTCTATGAATATTTGGTGGTCCCCGTGTTTCTTCATCAAGGTTATTCCTTAGCTTGGGTGCAATGGATTCATGCTCAACAATTTTTCAAAAAGGGTATTGTTACAATAGTTGATTTCTTTTCTCACCAGACCAGGGATTGGATCCCATGGAATGAGTTCAAACACACCTTCAAGCTAAATGTTGCGGACAAAGATACTTATGATGTTGTTATTGCTCTCACTCCTTTTTCTATGTTGCATAATATTGGTGTGTGCTCGCAGCGTTCTTGGTGGTTAGACTAGAGATGGCATGTTGACACTCCTTTGCTTAATTATAAGGCTCATTTGGGGTATAAATGGTTATCTCCTCATCTTCCTCTAGTGCCTAAGATCAATCAACATTAGGACTTATTTTCTACAAGGACTAGATGGAATTCTAGATTTTAGAATGTTTGGGTTACTAATATTGAGTCCAAACATTTTGTTTTTGCGTGGAGCTTGTTGTGTCAAGGACTTCCCTTAGGGGAATGTTTGAAGCACCTTGGAATTTTTTATCCTAAATGTCCTTTGTGTGGTGTACCCGATTATTGTACTCACCTCTTTTAGAATTGCAAAAAATTTAGGTAAGCTTGGGAATGGATTCTTTCCTCTTTTTCCCATTTATAGCTACAAGAGTTTCTTGGCCCCAAACTCTTCTTGGGGACTCTTTACTTTGTCTCTCCTACTTTTTGAAGTGTGGTAAGTTTTCAAGATTAGCCTACTCTTTTATATTTGGAAGGCCCGTAATAGAATTGTTTTTAAATACTACACATCTTCTATCACATTTACTCATCCTGACAAATTAGAAATTTTTAATGACATGTGGCTACATATATGTACTCAAGCCAACAAAGTTGTTATGGAGTTGGATCACCTGTAAGTTCTTCTAGCGCATTGAGCCAATGCTCTGTTTACAGTCAACCGAATCCCCCTAGAGCGCTCTTCTCAGGAGCATTTTTGATCTCGCTCTCACCGTCGGCCTCCGTCATATGCAAGAAGTTCTCCCGCAGACAAGCATTGGTCCCAGTCCTTGCCAATCAGGAATTGGCCTAATGTTGACATTGCTTGTTTGTCTTGCCAAGTTGGGGGTGGGATGATATATTGTAAGCTCTTGAAAAAACAAAACATCATAGTATCACACCTTGGTTTACCTTCCTTCCACCATTGTTGCACTTGGGGTCTGAAGGAACAGTCTCTAAGCCACATTAACTGAAATAAAAAAGATGAGAAACTCACATTGGTTTTCCAAATTTCCACCATGACTGTCCAGTGATCCAACCAACATTATTAAGAGTCTTCATCTTAGTAATGTGACTATGGATTAAGAAATTATCAAAGAACAAGAACTTATCCAATCTCTCCATAATACAAGCTAAGCCTTACCTTATGTTAGATCAAGTCATAAGGCCATTATCTAGTTGGATGTCCACAAGATGAAGGTTTGTAAAATATTCACTCATGAAATCAACACTTTTATCCAAATTTCTATTTCTCTCATTTTCTCATCCAAAGAGAGGATGGTATTGAAATCTCCTTTGATCAAGATCCAAGCTTCAAGAAAATAAGAGATAATATAAGTTATATTATTCCACTGTCTTCTCTTTTCCTCCAAAGTAGTCAGAGCATAAACAATTATACAAAGCATAATTTGGTTAGAATGTCTACTTTGAATAGCTATAGCCAAAAGACCCCAACTTCCAACCATATGATGAATAACAACCTCTTTTGGGTCCCAAAGGCAAGCAATGCCACCAGAAGTTCCCTAGGAACTGAGGGAAACAATTTTTTTAGCTGGCCAAATTTTACTAGCAATCGAATCCATTTCCTCTATTAAAATATTTGTTTCATAAAGGGAAACAAGATGTGGATAGTTTGTCTAAACACTCTTCTAGTGATGATCTTTGTTAATACCAGGGCTAAAAAAATTGGTAAGAGCAGTAATATTACCTTCCTTTACAATATTTTCACCTTCTTTTACCATACGATGTTAATTGGTCTTGTGACCTACCTTTTGGTTGGAATCCATATTTAGTTTTTTTCCCTGTTTCTTGTGACTTACCCCAATTGAATCTGAGGTTACTTCTAATCTTGAAGATTGTGTGTATAAAGCCAAAGTGTTACTAGAAGGTTCAACATAGTTTATCATGGGACCTATATTATCTGAAGTCTCAACATTTAAAATATTGTTTTTCTTGTGTATATTTCCTCATTTTTTTCTTGTTGAAAATCTTTAATTTGTTGGTTTATCTCTGATTATTTCCTTGCATATTTAAATTGTGTTTCTAAGATTTTTGTCTCCATTATTTTCTCTTCCTCACCTGGGACATCATTTGTGGAAAGATTTTCAAACATATTAGTTGATAACTTTGATTGATCCTTCATAACTAGTTTTTTCTAAGTGTTCTTCTTAGGCATTTGGAAACCTGCTAATATTGTATCCTCTTTCTTTTGATCTAGAATTTTATTTGGGCAGACACTAGCCAAATGACCATATTCATGGCAAATTTGGCAATGAAAAGGAATGTTCTCATAGTCTACCACTTGCTCCCAAGTGTCCTCCCCAAATTGTAATGAGATATTTTCAGGTAAGGGTTTGTCAAAATTCAATAAAACACAAATTCGAGCTTAAATAATATGTCCCAATTTTTTAGTACAATTAGCAATCATCATAAAAGTTTCCAAAGAGTTTCCAATTGAAGAAAAAATAATCAGATTCTATAATTCAATTGGGAGGCCAAAGAGTTAACCCAGACAGGAGCTGTAGAAGGCATCTCTTCTTCGGCTTTAAATTTAGTATGCTAAGACTTCATGAAAGGCCTTGCCCTTCCAAAGAACTAGGGATCTCCTTGAAGTATTTTCTCTCTATCTTCAATATTAGCAAATAAAACAAGAAAATAACCATTTAGATAAATAGAGATTTGTAACTCACCTTTTGTTTTCCAATTTTTTGTAGCTAAAACTTTGAAAGTAGATAGGCTTGGATGAAAACCCAAGAAATGATAAGTTAGTCCTCTTCTTTTTTCAGATCTTCTATGCCAATTTGAATGACACCCATATCTAGCTTAACAATCAGAGTTCCATCAGATGCCCTAAGATATTCCGACTTAGTTTTCCTAGGATCAATCTTAGGCATTCCCAGAGGTTTATGGGAAACCCTAAGATTAATGTTAGCATTAGGTTGAGGTTGTCCACCATGGAGGGCATCCCTAAAATTTATTTTTGGGGTTGAGTCTTTGAAATCCTTGCCCTTGAAAGGGGTTTCCACAGTGGATTTATTTTGGGGTGCTCCTTAGCACCAAATTCACTTGATATCTAAGTCATTTTTGATCAGTTGCTTGAAACTTATTTCGAGATCTCTTTAATCCATGCCTTGGATGCTGAGAAAAGGCCTAATTTTCACTTTTGTTTTATGTAGCAAATTGGAAGTTGTTGTCAATCAAGTTCACCGTATGAAGATTTGTTGAAAGTCATATTTCTAACCCATATTGGGTCCCTTGCAAGATATTCCATTAAAATATTGAGCAAAAACCTCAAAAATGTTGGCGCTAGGGCCCAAAGACCCTAAAAAACAACCTTTGGAGCCACTTGTACTCAACACAGATGAAACCCTTGCACTGTTCGATCGAGCGAACCAAGGTTTTTTATTTTAAACTATAAACAATAATAATTAAATTTTATTATTTGGTGGTTAAAAAGTTTTTATGATTCAAAATTCATTAAATTAATAAAGGTTATATCATCTTATAAATTATTGGAAAATAACCATATAATAAATTGTTTTAATATTTATGTTTTTTTTAGGAGAACGTTTACAAATTACATCAACAACCACCTTCAACCCTCAAGGGATTTTGAACACAACACTACTTAAGAAACAACCACCATCTTAGCCACTAGGGCAACTGCCTTTAATATTTATGTTTTGATGATATGCATGTCATTATAGAATGTTACCTTGCCTTTACAATGAAATGTTAAAGTTGATGTCCCGAAAGGAACATCACATTGATAGTTCCTTAGATTTTTTTTAAGGAGAAGTTGAAAGAAAGTTTAAAGTTGTTGTCGTCAAAGAAACTATTTTTTTGGATTTTTATTAAGGAGAAGTTCAAACTAAGCGAGATTTATAAAGAAATGTTTAACTTGATGTTTAGAATTTTTATTAAAAAAAAAATTCAAATGATGTGGAGTAAAAGAGACCAATAAAATGTGAGTAAAGAAACCAAATTCAAACCATTTATTTATGTAACTATTTTTGTGTTAAAATAAAAATATGAAAGCTGATGAAAGAATGACCTATGAAAAAGTCAGTAATAGTAGAAGTAAATTGCCCCCTGACATAGGCCTCATCTTTCGTTGCGCAGTTGATTTGATGTTAATTGAAAGCTCTTTTCAATAGAAAAGGAAAACAACTCAAGGCTAACATGGAGAAAGTCCAACTCAAGGCTAACGTGGAGAAAGTCCTGTCTTCCCTATCAAACGACAGAAACATTAATACATTCACCTACATCATCATAATGCAATTCCTTTCTTTCATTTAATAACGCATTCCATCCTATCCTCGTTGGGTGAAACACTTTTATATTCGATATTTACTTGGTAGGGAAAAATCTATAAATTGGTTTCTGACACATTTTTATGTTCGATATTTACTTGGTCGGTAAAAATCTATAAATTTGTTTCTGACACATCTTAGTAATTAAGATTTTAGTTTTTTTTTAAGACATTCGAGTTTAAAAACACTCAAATTCAAAATTCAAACTAAAAAACTATGTACAACCACACCAACATCTATAAAAAGTATTAAATTAAATTTAAGATTGTTATAGACGTCCTTTGATATTAAGGTTTCATGATTGGAGACTGACAGAACAAAATTTGCTTGCAGACATTACGTGGAAAAACACTGTTCAGATACATGCAACCTTACTTTTGTTCGACTCCACCAAGATTGGAATGTGAAGGAGAGCCTGCCACCTAGGTATTATCACCAACCACAGATTGAGCTATCAGCTGTAACATGAGTTCAGTTCATAATCACAAGGCACAGATTGAGCTATCAGCTGTAACGCTAATCAGAATTGAGCGGAGCAAATGGAGAAGCCACGGAGGTATCGTGGGGTGAGACAGAGGCATTGGGGCTCTTGGGTTTCTGAGGTCCGTCATCCAATCCTGTAAATAATCCTAATCCCTTTTTAGATCTTTAGGGAATTCAAACATTGTTAGTTCTTTTTTACGAAATCATTGACTTCTTTTCGTATTTCAGTAGACGATATTATTGTTATGAAGGAAGAAGAGATTAAAAAAAAATACATTATTTTTTCTTTCATCAACTACTTATAGTGTTCTACTTACAAATACCTTATATTATTTTATATAAAATATTTTCAAATTAAATATTATTTTAATTTAAAAATAATAAAACATAAAATATATTTTTATTAAAATAAAAAACAAATATAAGTTCAAATGTAAGATAGTTTCGTGTCTAAGTTGAGTAAATCCATTAAAATTTTAAACTTATTAGTAACCAAGAGAATGGTTGTTCTAGGCACACAATAAAAAGGTGTTACAATCATAATTGTTTATATAATTTAAACTTATTAGTAACAAAGAGAATGGTTGTTCTAGGCACAATCATAATTGTTTATATAATAGGTCTCATTTTAAGTAAGATATTGACTTATTTGATTGAACAGTGAACAATCAACGTCAACCCCTATAAATGGTTGTTCTAGGCACAATCATAATTGTTTATATAATAGGTCTCATTTTAAGTAAGATATTCACTTATTTGACTGAACAGTGAACAATCAACGTCAACCCTTATAAAGGTGAATAAACAGAATAATTAAACAAAAGGAGCCACTTCAAGAGGAGACCGAACACTACTTTGGATAATATTACCCCTTCAACCTGCAATACCGAGGCCTCAAAGAAACAAAGGGATCTTAAGACGGAAGGAGGTTAGGTAGAGCCACGATAGTACACGAAGCCTTGCACACTGAAAAAAATTATCAAATATACCAAGTCATAAATCAACTTAAAAACCTGTGGAAAAAACTGAAGTTTACCTTTACCATATTTTAGATAAGAAATAGTTTATTTAATAATCTAATAATAAATTTTGTTAATTAAATTTAATAATTATCTTTACCATATCATATAAAATTATAAGTTAAGTAAGATCAAAGTTATGTGAACACAAAGTAAGTAGATCTTATGTAAGATGATGGGATGCACAAGTAAAATCAAATTACTTGGGTTTTTTTTATTGAAATAGATGAGAAAGGTTCTTTTATAGTAATACTTTTTTATTACATAATATTTTATAATATAAAAAATATTATATTGATCTAAAATATATTATGAGATAATATACTTTAAACTATAAAATAATAATAATTAAATTTTGATATAATAGTTAAAAAGTTTTTATAATTTAAAATTTATTAAATTAATAATAAATTATTGGAAGAGGTTAATAGTCAAAATGTATATTAAAGAAATTAATTTTTTGATGTATCTTATTTTAGATGTGACCTTATTTTTATAAAATGTTAAAGTTTCTTAAAAGGAACATTCACTATATGTTTTGGATTTTTATAAAAAAAAAAAAAAAAAGTTCAACCCACGTAAGATGTGGGAGAATAAAGAGACCAAATTCAAATCAAACCATGTGCGATGTGGGAGAATAAAGAGACCAAATTCAAATTACATGTGGTAGATATCTAAGACCAAATTCAAATCAAACCACGTGCGATGTGGGAGAATAAAGAGACCAAATTCAAATTACATGTGGTAGATATCTAAAGGTGTATGAATATGTTAAAAAAATTAGATATTTAAAGGTGTATAAATGTGTTAAAAAAATTAGATGTGTTTAAAAAAATATGAAAGATGATGAAAAAATGACCTATTAAAAGTAAGCAGTAATAGAATTAAATTGGCCTATGTCGGTTGATTTGATGTTAATTGAAAGCTTTATTCAATAGAAAAGGAAAGCACCCCAAGGCTAACATGCAGAAAGTCCCATCTTCCCCATCAAACATTAATAGATTCACCTAAGTCATCACAAAGCAATTCCTCCCTTCCTTTCATTTAATAACGCACTCCATCCTCATTGGTGAAACGCTTCGACTTGATGTTCGACAGCTACCTGGTAGGCAAAAATCTATAAATTCATGTATGTGCAACCACACCAAGCTCTATAAAAAGTATTAAATTAAATTTAAGATTGTTAGGGACGTCTGTCAATTTTCAAGCTTTTCATGATTGGAGACAGACAGAGGAAAACTTTGCGAGCCGACATAACGTGGAAAATTCCTCTTCAGAATACATGCAACCTTAATTTGGTTCGACTCCACCATCCACCACGACTGAAATGTTGTGAAGGAGAGCCTGCCACCTCGGCACCGACCACAGATATATCCCTCGTTGATGTCAACCCCTTCCAGAGAAGGGTAGCTCCCGTCGCCATAGCCATGGTACGAACATTGCTGTCCCTTCAATTGAGGGACACTTGTCAGATTTAAGGGATGGTATTAGTTTATCGTGGACACAACCGAGCCAGATTGAGCTATCAGCTGTAACATGAGTCCAGTTCATAATCATACGGCACAAGATTTCGATGTGGACTACTGAACTTTTATATCTCTACAATGCCCACATTTCATGCAACAACGCTAATCAGAATTGAGAGCTCAAGCAATAGCAGAAAGAGAGAAAGAAAGAAAGAAGAGGGGAGCAAATGGAGAAGCCACGGAGATATCGTGGGGTGAGACAGAGGCACTGGGGCTCTTGGGTTTCTGAGATCCGTCATCCAATCCTGTAAATAATTCTAATTTTTTTTTAGATTGATTGATAGTTAGATTGATTGATAGATATTAAGGTAGACGGAAATTTCCATCATAGAATATGTCACTAGATTTTTCTTTAGATCTTTAGGTATAGATAGATAAGGGAATTCCCATCATAGAATATGTCACTCGACTTGCATCATCCAAAACAATAGGACCAACATTGTTAGATTTTTTTGGTAATAATTTTTTTTTTGTGTGTGGTTATGCAGGAAGAAGAGAGTGTGGCTGGGAACGTATGAGACGGCGGAAGCTGCTGCCCGGGCATACGACGAGGCGGCGAGAATTATTTGTGGCAACCGTGCGAAGACGAATCTTTCAAATTTTAGTTCTAATTATGGGGAGGGTGAATCTTCTTTCAGAGTTTTGTCTGCGTCCATGGTGGCGAAGCTGCAACGGTGCAATGTGGCGTGCATAAACAAGATGGCGCTGAAATTCACGGCGGCCAAGAAGGGGAAACAAGATCCGGCATTGTGTTCGTCGTCGTTGATCTGCTTGAGATTAGACAACGATAAATCGAATCAGCTCGGAATTTGGCAGAAGAAAGTGGGCGGAGCCGAAGGGGAAGGAGACGAATCCAAGTGGGTGATGACCGTAAAAATTCCGGCAATCCAAGTGCGGGAGACCGAGGAAGACATCGCTTCGCAGATGATCGAGGAACTTCTTTACACTGAACAAAAGTAAAATTAAGAAAAAGAGAGGAAAAAAATAAAATATGGGCATATGTAGTAGACCAGCATGAGATATAACTAGAGTTGTTTGATATTTATTATATTCTAGCTACGTACAGCTATGAAACGGCTGGAAAAAACATGGGCTAATAATTGTAGTTTTGAACACTGTACGGCTTACATGGGCTAATAATTGTAGTTTTGAACACCTGTAATAGTGTGATTGTGATCCACTTTTGTATGTAAAAAATAAATAAATTGTAATTATAATTAGTATGGATTAATAATTGTGTTAGATTGTTTAATGGCCAAATCAATAGTAGAGATTATTTTATTACTTCTTATTGTGATTGTGTTTGGCTAAGTGAATTGAGGGGACATTAAGGACGTTGAAGATGTAATTGAATCATTTAATGGGCACATGCATGCAAGCGGTGGTTACCAGCCATGTGAGCGACCTTTAAAAGGGATATCGTCAAGGGCTTTATGAGGCATTTATGGATGGATTCTTTTTTCTCCAAGACATATAATATTCTCAACAATTTTATAATTAAAGGGTACACAAAGGATGTATTATATTATTTGGTTTTATTATCTAGTTTTGTTCTAAATATTTAGATTAGAGTGTGAGTTTGATTTTAAATATAAAATTTGGGTAAATATAAAACATGAATTGAGTTAGTAGTAGGAACGTGCATGCTTCATACATATCTTTAAGTGTGTGAGGTGTTTAATTAAGAAGTGAAGGGTTAGTAGGTTTGAAGGTTTGGTTTAGTGGTCAAAAGACTTTTGTTGGAGAGCAAAGATCACGGTTTCAATCCTTTAGGCTTTGTAGTATCGGAGGGCGTGTTGTGACGTAATCAGGTACATTAAAAAGTTTACTTGATACAACTAGAAGTTATAGTGACAACAAGAAACAATATTTAAATCCATAAAAAAGCTTAAAAAATTGTAACGAGTTACCCATTCATTTATTATTATTACTATTATATAATATGCAAGTATAAGATATTTTATTTTTATGTAATATACAAGATTTAATATACAAGCATAAGATATTTTGTCTTTTATGTAATATATATATGAAACTTAATATGCAAGAAAAGAAGATGGTGAATCAAAAGTTCTCCCGAGTTTGAGAGAGTAACAGCGAAGAGACATGTAACATGAAAAGTGCATCTATTATATATATATATATATATATATAAATATAAATAAAAGCATAAGATATTTTTGTCTCTTGTAATATTCGAGACTTAATATACAAGTTAAGATATTTTGTCTCGAGACTTAATATGGAAGAAAAAGAAGCCGATGAGCCAAAAGTTCTCCCAAGTTTGAGGAAAGTAAGAGGGAACAGACATCTGACATGAAAAGTGCATGAAAAGTTTCATATATTTTTATATTGAAATAAAGTTATAAAGCTATGTAACTTGTAACTTCAATAAACATTGTTTAAGTTTTTCTTGTGATTTATGAGAATATTGATGTTTATTTGATGAATGATATTGATATTGATATTTATGATATTGATTTATTTATGTTGTAAGTCTAGTGGTATATTTTATGATTGGAATTTCCTTTCACATTAATATCTCTGTGTTTGTCTAGAATTTGTTTAAATCTAAGATAATAGCATTATATTGTTAACAAAGTTGTAGCAATTTAATTCCTTGGATGGGGTCTGTTGACTTTGTCTTGGGTACCTAAGAGGTTAGGGTTTATAAAAGTTTCTTACTCAAAAAAATAAAAAATTAAAAGAGGTTAAGGACTTAATTTATTTATATAATCCATATATAAATTTAATTTATTAGATTCAAATTTTAATATTAAACCTATTTAAATCATATTTAAATATATAAAAAAAAACTTTTCATTTAAATTACCCAAATTTATATATATTTTTTAATCCATAAAGAATTGGTTACGTCCACAATCATTTTCTACTACCAAACAAGGTTCAAATCCTAGGGCTACCCCCAAAAACACCTATTCCACCTTGTTTTATAACTCGGAGTGAAAAGGACCACCGATTGCTCGAGATTGGTGCCATCATCATCAAGCTGACAAACACTCAACGAATTCAGGTCAGACTACTACCCTTATAAACAGGCATGCCCCTAGGATTTTAACCTAGATCTCTTCTTGTTAAGCACCAAAACTTACTAATCCACTAACCCCTATAGACAATCCACTCGTGGTAGTTGCAAATGACCTAACTTATTTCCTTTTTTTCCAAGAGAACATGGGATTTTTGTAAGTTTATTTTACTATTCTTTTAATTAAATAAAATGCAAGAGCAAGGTTTTAAATTATGCAAAATTATTTGAAAGAGCGAGCATGTGTAACACACATATCATCAAATAGAAAACTTATTTAAGGTTGAAATCCGTCTATCAAAAAAATAAATAATTTAAATTGAAATTTTAATATTCGAAAAAAAGAGTTGGCTTAATATTTTAGGCAAGGTGTAAAATTAAATGCTTTTCATTAATAGAATAAGTCTACGATGAAAATTATAGGAAAAAATATAAGAATATACATTGTTTGGTTCCTCCAAAGCTCAATAATGTTATTTGTGTCTATATTTTTTTCAAAAAAGTCGTAATTTTATATTAAGCAAATTTAAAATTACATTTTTTAGATGCCTTCTTGGCATTTCTTCAAAGCTTCAACAATGACCTAAAAACCAAGTCGCTTACACATCATAGCTAGCTATTTCTATCAATCTAAGTTATATCCTTAGACACCTTCCCAAATTGTAAACCAATATCCTTTAAATTATTGGCTTTTTAGTTAAAAAAATATTTGCTTTAACTAGAGTGGATTAATCCCCCAAGATAGAGATATGGACCGACTGCAGTGCATTGTCCTCACTGAATTCCTATACTAAGCATGTATCTAGTTCAATCTGAAACCCTTCCTTTGAGAGTTTATTTGCTTAAGTAAAAGATTCACTTCGATCCAAACCTTTTATTTGAGGGAATATGGGTTGTAGAAACATGTTTTCCATCCAAAAAGCACCAATTATCTAGTTTATTACCACATGAGTCTTTGTAAATTTAGATTTTTTGTATTCCTTTTGATTTTGCCAACTGAACCAACAATTTGAGTGTCATAATTTTAGCATAATTATTAGAACCTTCTCTCAGTCTAGCCTTGAATTTGAAATAATGAGAGTAAAAAATATATAGTAATCCTCTTGCTCCACAAAATCTAGGGACCCTTTGTCTAGTCTCATCAAAAAATCCCCAAGCCCCTGAATTATCAATCTTTGGAGGGATGATTTGTCTAATTACATTTTTTGCTACCAAAATCTTATAGTTATTTAAACTTTCCATGATTTGGGAGGAGAGCTACCAAGTAGGCTTCTCCTGATCCTAAAACATTTCTACATTCCTAGATATCCATACACCTCATGACATAAATAGTGGAAGAGCTATACAAAATTTGTATGAGCTATTTTTAATCCAAGATATCAAGCACTCTCCTAGAGAATCTTCTTTCCATTCTATAGAAAGCTTTAATTGTGCTATAACCTACCTCTAAACTTGTATATTAAAGGAGAAAACTACCAGTAAATGATCAATTATTTCATTAATTGAATTACATAAATGACACCTTCCAAGACCGTTTCAACTCTTCTTTTGTACTACCTCTCATGTTAGAACCATATTTTTAATGGTAAGCCACAAGAACAATCTTGTCTTCAATGGGGCTTTCTACATCTAGAGTGACTTCCATCACCATGTTGAATTATCATTCCTATCTTCCAATGCAGTCTTATACCCCAATTTTAGAGTGTACTCCCCCATAGATCCATTCTTTTTCTAGATAGATTAATTAGTTTCCTCTTGCAACTTGATATATCCATATTTAAGTCTCACGACATATTCTTCCCACTGGTGTACCTTCTAGCCTTGAAACCCTAACATTGTTGCTTCCTTCTATTCCTATCTCCAATTTGTAGATGATTTTGTATCAACTACTTGGGCAAAAGTTTCAATCACTTAAGCTCTTAGGGTATGGATTACATTATTTGGTAATATATGCATACCACCACAACCATTCCAAGGGTCTAAGCCTAGTCTTATCTTTGAACCATTTCATATTTTCTAGGTAAGATAATCACCTACAATATAAAAGGCTTGAATTATTGCCTTTCAATAGATTAAAATATATAGGTTTTCTTCACTAGGGCCCTTATCCACTCCTCAACTATGAGTGGCTCTAAATACTTTTCTTGTATGATCTTATTTCATAAGCTTACCTTTGATATTATCTTCCAAACACACTTGGTTGCTAGAGCCTTTCTAAACAAGAAGATGTTCTTAAGTCCCCATCCTCCATTTTCCTTGGGCTTGGCTAAGGATTTCCATTTAACCAAGGGAAAACCTTTTCTTTTTGTTTTCTCTATCCATAAAAATTTATAGCTTAACTAATTTTATCCATAACTCCTTTTGGTATATTGAGCCAAAAATTGCCAATATACTAGTATCACCTCTAACATAGACTTGACTAAGGTCAATTTCCCTCCCAAAGAGAGCCATTTGTTGCACCATACATCAATTATTCCTTCCACCTTTATCAACCAATTCGAGTCTTGTTTAGTGCAATCATTGGGTTTCAAAAAGAACCTTAGATATTTAAATCCCTCTTGAAGATCAAATATGTTAAAGAGAAAAATATGACCTATTAATATGGTATGATCCTAATCCACATAGTTCAAAGAGACGCTTGACTTCTATGCATTAATGTGCACACCTGTCGCAAAGTAGAAAAGATCTAAATATTGTTTTAATTTCTTTGTAGCTCTTATTGTTTCATTTCTGAAAAGGAGAACATCAACAAATTTAATTTCTATATTCAAATTTAATTGGGGGATAGTTGGGCTTGGATTTTGTTGTTGCAAAATATTGTTACAAATTTAGAAACCTTTTTGTTGTTCACCTATAGTTTCGTCCATCCCTAGTTTTGTAGTCCATCCATAGTTTTGTCTAACTATAGTTCTACAGTCCATCTATAGATCTATTCATCCATAGTTTGTAGTCCATCCAAAGTTCTATCCATTCATAGCTAGTTTTGTAGTTACGAATGGATTTCATAGTTGGTCTAATAGCTATGGATGACTTCTATAATTGGTCCTATAGCTACAAATGACTTCCATAACATCGAATTCTACCATAATGGATTTCTCAACCAAAAGTTCTATACATATTCTCCCATTCTAGTTTATTAACATAAAATGTAGTCTACCTCCCAAGTTGCGCAATATCTGCAAACTTCATCATGATTACTATAAATAATTATATAATAACATTTTTAATAATAGAATATCATGTCAAAGATGGTCCCAAAATATGATATTTTTGAGACTCAATTGTAATCTACCTCATAAGTTGTGCATCTATAGATTACATCATGATTACTATAAATAATCATATAATGCCATTTTTAATCATGGAAGATCATGTTAAAGATGGTCCCAATACATGACATTTTTGGGACTCATCACTTTAAATAATTTATAGATGTTGATCATGATTACATGCTTAATCATAAAACTATTTATGGAACAAGGGGTCTACATTTTATAAAAAGAACCAACCATTTAGAGTGGATAATTCAAGTTAGAAACTCTTATCACTACCATAATTATAATTAAAGATCCCCTCTATATTGATGTATTTAACTATAACTATAACTATAACTATATATATATATATATATATATATATATTTATTTATTTATTTATTTGATACTTGAAGAGATGCTATATATATATATATATATATATATATATATATATATATATATATATTTATTTATTTATTTATTTGATACTTGAAGAGATGCTACCCTTAATAAAAATCTTATAGAGGATGGTAAAATGAAGGAGGAAATACCAATCTAAGAGCTTGTTTCACTTGATTGTTTGTGAATGAATTTTAACGTTAGTTAAAATATATAACTTTAAATGGATATTATATATATTGCTCTTTTAATATATTAATTTTAATCAATTAAATTACAAAATAACATTATTAAACTATGATTATGCGCATTTGATGATTTTGAAATCATAACATAAAAGAAAATGATTGAGAGATAGACTACTATTTGTTGAAATGTTCAATGGAGAAGTAAAATCTCCTTGAAAGACCTAAAAATAAAGAAAGAAAGCAGTTTGAAACCGATTTCATTATGCTTCAGAGCATAATACTTCGTACTTTCAACAAGTGAAAAAATATATAGGTAAAAATAAAGGAATCCAATTTTGAGACTATTAAGACAAATTGAAAGTGCACTATAACATTGTCTAGTGTCACTTGGTCTTAACTTGACATGTAAGTTAAATATTGAGGACCATGATAAGATATTAGATGTTATTGAGGACCCGTTAAGAGTAGACCTGCCACTACTCCTTGAATATTGAGGACCATGATAAGATATTAGATGTTATTCATGAAAGAGGGATCCTAATGGTGTATAGTGAACAATAATAAAATAGAGATCCTAATTCATTTAAATTACTTCTTCATATTTCAAAGCAATCTTTCAAATTTTAATTCTGATTATGGGGGAGTCTGAATCTTCTTTCAGAGTTTTGTCTGCGTCCAAGGTGGCGAAGCTGCAATGGTGCAATGTGGCGTGCATAAACAAGATGGCGCTGAAATTCACGGTGGCCAAGACGGGAAACCAAGATCGGCATTGTGTTCGTCGTTGATCTGTCTGAGATTAGACAACGATAAATCCAATCAGCTCGGAATTTGACAGAAGAAAGTGGGCGGAGCCGAAGGGGAAGGAGACGAATCCAAGTGGGTGATGACCGTAAAAATTCCTGCAATCCAAGTGCTTCGCAGATGATCGAGGAACTTCTTCACACTGAACAAAAATAAAATTAAGAAAAAGAGAGAAAAAAAAAATGTAAGGCATATGTAGACCAGCATGAGATATAATTATAGTTGTTTGATATTTATTATATTCTAGCTATGTACAGCTATGGAACGGCTGGAAAAAACATGGGTTTGCCTAATTATATCTAGTCTGGGTTAATAATTGATTACTTCTTATTGTGATTGCCTTGGGCTAAGTGAATTGAGGGGACACGAAGGACGTTGATGTAATTGAATCATTTAATGGGCACATGCATACAAGCGGTGGATACCAGCCATGTAAGCGACCTTTAAAAGGGATATTATTTTATTTTATTTATTTTTGATTACATAGGGTAGTTGGTTACAGCGACCTTTAAAAAAGATATCGTCAAGGCCTTTATGATGCATTTATGGATAGATGCTTTTTCACCTTTTCCAATGAATTTTTTTAATTGAAGTGATGTGAAGTAGAGTGGTAAAATTGGGGTTATATTGGACAGTGTAAGTGGCCTTCTTTATGATTTGAATCGAACGTCGAGATGAAACACCAACACTTTTTGGATCATATTTTTTTGAGGGTATAGCAACAAGTGGCCTTTCCTATGATTTGAATGGAGGTCATCCAGATGAAACACCAACACTTTTTGAGGGCATAGTAATAAAGGACCTTCTTCTCTATGATTTGAACTTAGGTTATCGAGATGAAACGTTGACAACGCACCTATAATATTCTTAGCAATTCTTGTAATTTATAAATTTTAAAGGGTACTTGAAAGGAATAGGCTGGTTGGTAGTGGTGGAGTGTTTGTGGATGAGCTTGTTGGAGGTACTGCATTATTTGGTGTCATTCTAAATATTTAGATTAGGGTGTGAATTTGATTATATATATAAAGCTTGAGTCAAGTTAGTAGGAATGTGCATCATGTATTTGTGTGTGAATAGTGCTAAAAATCTAACATCTATAGCAATATGTAATCAAATTCATAATGAAATCAATGCAAAGAGAAGGAAATATAAGAAATAGTACCCATTTTATTCATGTTCATAAGTTCTCTTTTACATGAGGTTACAAGAGCATCCCTCTGAGGGATTGACCATTTGATACATATTACAAATAAATCACTCCATGTGATAAATGTCTTCGACAGATCCTTAGAATCCTCAAAACTTGATTATAGGAGGGATTATCCCTGGAACCTCCTCTTTGTGATGCTATTGAAGATGATCTTGAAGATGAGATGCTCTTGTTAAGGCTTGAACCTGCACACAAGGAAACATACAAAGCAATCAATAGCAAAGGTGCAACCTCTCAAGATGAGGCCATTTTGTGAATATTGCAAGATATGAAAGAAATGCTTAAAGAAACATAAGGATGCATGAAATAATGACAAGAAAACATAAAGAATACATAAAACTGAAATAAATGCCTCTAATCTATGTCAGAAAACCAAACAAGTGCAACTAATGCAAATTCTAAAGGCTAAGATAGAAGAAAAGAGACATCATACTGTATTCACTGATGTTTAGAGCATCCGACTCTGTTAGCCGCTATCGATGTCGACGACAACGCCTGCGGTTCACTGTTGAAAACAACGACCGTGGGATAAAAGTTCTGCTCTTTGTATCCTTGGCCTAGCATAAATCAATTCTTCTACTGAATGGAATGACGTTCTTGGTGTGTTCTTGCAAAACAACTTAGGGTAGTAATGTTAGGATCTTACTATTAAAATAAAGCACACTCACACAGAATACTGAAAAATAACTCAAATACATCAAATAACTCAATAACACTATGCAGAAATTAAATGCAGAAATGGAACAATCTCACAATAACACAGAATCGCGGGCCTCTTCGAGGGGGCAACCTCCTTCAATATTTCATTAGCTTGCAAAAATATGAATTCGTACATGGCTTCATATATTTTAAAGAAAAACTTCATGCAACCCTACCTAAAGGCTCAAGAGTTGGCTTACATGCAAAATGCCACTCGAGCTAGAATCTCCTACCAAACATCGATTACAATCTTGATAAAAACGGTTACATGAGATGGCACCACTTGGCTATATCCCTTACTTGCCACATACATTACAAAGTATTACAAAATAACATAATAATGGGATCCCCCACGTTGGGAGTGGGTCATTACATAAGTAAATGAGAATTACAAAATGGCGTTAGGATAGGATCCTAACATGTCCTTCCCCTTCGAAAAGCTTTGTCCTCAAAGCTGAAAATGAGGGAACTGGTGCTGGAGCTGATGGAGAGACTCCCATGTAGCATCTTCTGGCTGGAGCCCGCACCACTGAACAAGGACTTCCGTGATGGTACGGTTGTGGAGAGTGCAGGTCCGACGATCTAACAATTATTTAGGTTCGAATAATATGGACCCTTCTTCATCCAATTCTGGCAATGCTGATTGAACCTGTACCTATGTGCCCACAACTTTTTGAGAGGAAACATGGAAAATAGGATGGAGCTTGGAGGTGGGTAGAAGAGCCAATTTATAAGCTGTGGTACCAATCCGTTGTAGAACTTGGTAGGGTCCATAGTATTTTACAACAAGTTTCTAGCACCTACGGAGTTGTAGAGATGATTGTTTGTATGGTTGCAAGCGGAGGAAGACCATATCACCCACATCAAAGCTACACTCAGAACGATGTTGGTCAACCTATTGTCACATCCGATTCTGGGCCATGTCCAAATTTTGCTTCAAAAGGTGAAGAACATCAGTATTTTTTCTGAGAGTAGTGTCAACTACCTGGACCTTGGAGCTGCCTGGGATGTATGAAGAAGGCGTGAGTGGAGGGCGCCCATAAATGGCCTCAAAAGAGGTGAGTTTGGTTGTTGTATGATAGGAAGTGTTGTACCACCATTCGGCCAAAGGAAGCCACTTTGCCCATTGAGTAGGATGATATGATGCAAAGCAATGAAGATAGGTCTCCAAACATTTGTTGACAATCTTAGTTTGACCATCCGTTTGCGGATGATAGGTTGAACTCATTTTGAGCTGAGTTCCTTGCAACTTAAACAATTCTTACCAAAAATGACTAGTGAAGGTTGGGTCTCGATCGGACATAATGGAGGTGGGCATACCATGAAGGTGAAAAATAGAATCGAGGAAGATTTGGGCAATGGTGGAGGTTGTGTAAGGATGGCCAAGGGAACAAAAATGAGCATACTTTGAAAGGTGATCCACTACCACGAGAATAACAGACTTACCACTAGATTTAGGTAACCCTTCTATAAAATCCATGGAAATATCAATCCAAACCTGATCTGGAATGGGCAAGGGTTGAAGAGTACCCAAAGAATGTACCGTTTCACCTTTCATCCATTGATAGGTATCACAAGTTGCTACAAAATCATGGATGTCCTGTTTCATACCTTTCCAGAAGAATGTGCGCTTAAGGCATTCATATGTTTTGAGAAATCTTGAATGGCCTGCAGAGGGAGAAGTATGTAGTTCCTTCATGAAAAGCTCATGGAGTGGGGACGTGCAAGGAAGAACAAGGCATTGGTGATAACGCAAGTCATGGCCATCCCAATTGTAGCCTGGGTATGAAGTAGGATCATCACGGAGCGAGGCCACCAAAGCTTGCAAGTCTACATCTTGAAGTACCTCCTGTCGTAAGGAATCTATCCATTGAGGAACAAGTGAGAAAATGGCACATAACATACTGAGGGCCTCAAATTGGTGAGAGAGAGCATCAACCACAAGATTCTCTTTGCCCTTCTTATAGGTGATATCATAATCATATCCCATGAGTTTAGAAACCCATTTTTGTTGTTCTGGGGTAGCAACCCGTTGTTCCAAGAAGTATTTGAGACTATGATGGTCTGTTTTAATGGAGAAATGATGCCCAATGAGATATGGTCACCAATGGGTTACAACATGTAAGATTGCCAACATCTCCTTGGCATATGTAGATTTTCCCAAGTTACGATTAGAGAGTGCCTTACTAGTGAAAGCCAAGGGTCTCCCTTCTTGCATCAACACTACCCCGATGCCATGACTGGAAGCATCACTTTCAATGATGAAAGGCTTGGAAAAATTTGGCATGGCTAAAACTGGTGTGGTGGTCATAGCATGCTTCAATTCGAGAAAGGCTTGGTTAGCGGGCCTTGTCCAAGTAAAGGATTCCTTTAACATGGATGTGAGGGGGGCTGCTATTTTACCATAATTACGAATAAATTTGTGATAATAACCTGTAAGCCCTAAGAATCCCCAAAGTCCCTTGAGAGTGCGAGGTTTTGGCCAGTCCTGAACTGCTTGAATCTTCTTGGGGTTGACCTTGATGCCATATTTGGAGACAATGTGTCCTAGATACTCCACTTCAATCAGACCAAAGGAAAACTTGGACCGCTTAGCAAAAAGTTGATGCTTTACCAAAAACTGTAATGTCTGATCCACATGGATAAGGTGTTCTTCCCACGAGCACCTATAAACCAAGATATCATCAAAGAAAACTAGGATGAACTTTCGTAGGAGAGGGTGAAATATGTTGTTCATAAGGCTTTGAAATGTGGAAGGAGCATTTGTCAGACCAAATGGCATTACCAAGAACTCATAGTGACCTTCATGAGTACGAAAAGTAGTTTTGGGAATATCCTCATCCTTGAGCATTGTATAACTTGGAGAAGTACATAGCTCCATGTAATTCATCCACTACCAGAATGGGGAATTTATCCTTGATGGTAATTTTATTGAGCTCACGGTAGTCTATACACAATCGCCATGAGCCATATTTCTTGAGAACTAGTAAAACTAGAGAAGAGTAAGGGTTGGTACTGGGTCGAATGACACTAGCTTTGAGCAATTCTTGTACCATCTTCTCGATTTCGGACTTGAGAGCATGAGGATACCGATACGGTCTGATGTTGGGTGGTGCATTACCTAGTAGCAATGGAATAGCATGGTCATGTGAGTGATGAGGCGACAGGGTAGTTGGTTCTAAAAAATGCCATTGTGCTTGGTTAGAACAAGTTGCAAATCTATTGGAATTTGATCCACTGTGGAAGTGGTTGGTTGAATTGAAAATATTTGTGCAATGACCCCGTGGGATGACTTTTTCAACAACTTCTCCATACGATTGGAACTGATAATTTGGGAAGGGCCTGGTTTGGTACCATGGAGGGTGTGTGTTTGCCCATGTTGTGAAAATTGCATCCATAGTTCTACAAAGTTCTAGGAGATAGTGCCCAAGGTGCCCAACCATTGAGCTCCTAACACAATGTCACATCCTCTCAATTGGAGGGCAAACATGTCTTGCTTGAATTCATAATCCCCCATATTTATTTTGACATTGCGACATTTACCTTTACAAGGTAAAGTGCCTCCATTTGCCACCATGACTTCAAATGAATTGCATGTGTGTATATAGCAATTGGCCTGCTTAGCAACTCGAGGATCAATAAATTTATGTGTATTGCTTGAATCAATAAGAATAGTAAGGCGTTGGCCTTTGAAAAAACCCACAACTTTCATGGTTTGTGGAGTGGTAATCCCGGCAAGAGCATGGACGAAAATTTTTGCTTGAGGTTCTTGGGTTTCCTCTTCCTGTTGAGTTGGTGCTTCAACTGTGTCACTCTCCTCATCACTATGGTCACTGCTATCGGGTTCCTCTACATCTATTAAGAACAATCTCTTATTTGCACATCTATGCCCCTTCAAAAAATTTTCATCACAATTATAACATAGCCCTTGGGCGTGATGCACATCCATTTCATCTGTAGTCAGTTGCTTGGGAGTAGGAGGTTTATTATCAGTATTATTTTAGAATCGAGGAGGAAAGGGAGGTCGAGCTTGAGAAAATCATGGTGTTCACCTTTGAGCTGAGAGTTTAGATTTAGCCAATCAAGCTAAACTGATAGCCTACATCATGGTTTGGGGTTTAAACATCTTGACTTCATCCTGGAGATCATATTTCAACCCACTAACAAAACAACTCATAAAAAACCCTTCATTCAAGCCCTTAGTTTTATTGGCCAATTTCTCAAATTGTGTTTGGTAATCGCGAACTATGGTGGTTTGTTTCAAATTTATAAACTCTCCTGTAAAGTCTTCATAGTCACTAGGGCCAAATCGAGTGAGTAGTTGGGACTCAAAGTCCTCCCAAGAGAGATCAGGGTTAGTGGCTCGTAGCCATTGGAACCAATGTAACACCTCAGATTCTAAGTTGAAGGAAGCCATCTGAACCCAATGATATACAGGGACATTGTGGAGTCTAAAGAATTGATCAACCCGACATAACCACCCATCGACATCCTTCCCACTGAACTTAGAGAAATATAATTTAGGCATTTTGAAGGTCGGATCACGATCATAGTGAGTGTCTTCTATTTCTCTTCTTCGGTCTTCTGTTTCCCTTCTTCGACCTCGTTCAGAGTTTTCAACTTGGTGTTTAGATGTGAGAGTACCTTGCAATTGGGTCTCCACATCCATAAGTTGTTTTTCTAAGTGGATTCTAGTGGTATCATGATCCGTTCAAAGCTCTCGAATATCTTCTCTGATGCTGTGGTTTGTAGTGGTCAAGTAGTCAAGGGATTTTTGCATGTCGACCAGTATTGTGGTAAGTTCTAACTCCTTTTGTTGTCCACGAGTGTCGCTCGCCATTGTGGCCCTCTTTTACTAAGTTACTAAAAATAGATGTGGGGTTTCAGGAGTTACTATTTTTAGTAAGGCATCTAGAAAAGTGCTTGGGTGTGGTATATCAAAATGATCAGCTCAAAAAAATAGTTGCAATGAGCTATATCCCACAACACTAAATTCGGGCACCCCAATTTTTATTTTTATTTTTTTGTGTTGATGAGTCTACTGGTGTTCTCAGTTTTTGATTTGGAGTTACGGTTCAAAAGTTGGGGTTCAGGATCAACTATCTTTGACCTGTATAGTTTACCCCCTGACTAACCTGTCACTATCCTGTCTTTGCCCTGTCACCTGTACTACAATTTCTAACACGGTTCCTATCACTGACCTTGGGGATTCTCTGAAACTAACAGTTCTATTTCTAACACTAGAAGTCTGTAATTATTGACTATTACAGAGGGTTGTTACTTTTTATCTAACTATCACTATTTCTGACTAGACTGTTATTGTCACTATCTTGACTATTCTATCTCTGACCACGGGCTGTTGCAGACACTTGCAAAATCTGTCCTGATTGTTGGTGCATGCAAGTTTGTTTTCTGTGATAAGGAATGCCTTCTTTGTATGCTCACTTTTGGGGTTGTGAATGCAGGTTAGAAAAATAGGGATGGTGTTGATTTGCAGGTGGAATCTATTTTTAGAACTAGGGTACACTAAGAAAAGGAGTATGTAATACCCATAGGCCCTTTGTTATACCACAGTGATGAACAATAGTGCTCGAACCAATATTTTAGGCCACTACCCAAGGAGGATTCCACACATACCCTTGAGCACACTATCTACCTCTCTGACAGTATGGGAGGGTGATCGTTCAAGATGTTGTGTCCTGTGGACTATGGATAATACAAGGCCGAAAAGCTTCATAATGGATAAAATTTTGTTGAAGCCTAGATTATCTCTCGATACACTCGAAGATGCGTGGGAGCTCAAGTCCGTGCGTGAGTGATTTCTAAGGCCTGGGTATTAGAGCCTGATCACCCCTCACTTCACTAGACGCTTTATGGGCTATCTAGCTTAGCCAATAATGATAGCTCCTTCACGATATTTTAAAACCCCCAACATAGGGTTTCTAACCTACACAACTACTAAGAAAGAGACTGTATTTTTTTGTTTTTTTTTGGTTTTTTGGTCAAAATAAATAGATTGTATTTTTTTGGATTTTTTTTTAATAAAGGGGAAAACATAAACGAAAAAATACACCAAAAATTATACCTAATAGGCATAATGGATGGCAAAAATCATCTCAATTACAATAGAACTCGGCCATGGAAAGCGCTCTGATACCACTTGTTAGGATCTCACTATTAAAATAAAGCACACTCACACAGAATACTGAAAAATAACTCAAATACATCAAATAACTCAATAACACTATGCAAAAATTAAATGCAAAAATGGAACAATCTCACAATAACACAGAATCGCGGGCCTCTTTGAGGGGGCAACCTCCTTCAATATTTCATTAGCTTGCAAAAAGATGAATTTGTACATGGCTTCATATCTTTTAAAGAAAAACTTCATGCAACCCTACCTAAAGGCTCAAGAGTTGGCTTACATGCAAAATGCCACTCGAGCTAGAATATCCTACCAAACATCGGTTACAATCTTGATAAAAACGGTTACATGAGATGGCACCACTTGGCTATATCCCTTACTTGCCACATACATTACAAAGTATTACAAAATAACATTATAATGGGATCCCCCACATTGGGAGTGGGTCATTACATAAGTAAATGAGAATTACAAAATGACGTTAGGATAGGATCCTAACAAGTAATTGGTTCAATTTCGTGCTGAATTGAATGCTTGAACAAACAGTTGTTCTTCTCAAAATGTGGTAATCTCCATTAGTGAGTAAGCATATGTCAACATAATTTTTGATAGCACTGTCTTACTTGTGAGAGATTGTACTCTTTGGTTTCAAAGTGGCAACACTTTGTTACACAAAAAGCTCGTCAATTATCCCAGATTTGCTTGTAAATTTGGGGCCTTAAGTAGACTCCCAAAATCCTTGCTCTAGCTTCTCTAGGAAGCTAAGAACAAGATACAGTTATGCTTGGGCAGTTGAGGCAAAGCTTCTAGGAGCTTCAATTTGCCAAAACTGTTGCAAATTTTTTGGATGCAACTGGTTTTACTTGGCTCGAGGAGCCCAAGTTTGTTACATGGTTAGCTGCTATCGACAGACGCAACTTTGGATCTAGCTGCTATTGCCATCAATGTCTTATCACAGTCACTCTGATCGTTGATGGCGATGAAGGCCACCACTGAATTCGTCAACAACTATAGCTGCATAGGACTAGGATGCCCTAAATGAGTGGTTAGAACCATTGTTGGGTCCTGGAAATATCCAAGATTAGTCATATGACCTGCAAAGATGTCTATATGGGTAGCCTCCTAAGAATGATGTGTTTTAGGTATCTATAGATGCTCTTTTTTGAGATGCTTTGTGGGAAAACACAACACTGAGAAAAAATAGACAACCTAAAGCCATATTATAGGTTAATTGAAGTTCATTGATCTGGTCAATGTTAGATGCCCCAATCATGAGAAGGGTGCGTATCTTGGAATAATTTCTTCCAATGGTATAGAAGGCTTAAATTGTGTAAAACATTGGCGTATCTAGGTATAATCGAGTAGCACTAAGCTACAACATAGCTGATAGATAGAGCGAAAAGGGTTTAAATTAGCATATATGCTTTTTCCCCAATAAAAAGGTAATCTTGTGATAGCTGTTAGCAATGATTCGTAAGACAAACATAATTCACATGATTAAGTGTTCAATTGTTGACTTTGATTATGAATTCTTTGATTATGACTACCCCCTCAAGCGACGAGCCGATGAGAAAAATGGCTAGTGATGAAAATGACGAGTCGCTTGACCAAGATGACTGATTTAGGATAGTTCAAGATGAATATTATTATTTTAAGGCAGGTCCTATTACAACTGTGATTTCAACCATCAATAGTAATTGCACATCTCTGTCTTGTGGAGCAGTCCAGCCATAATGACCTTCTTAGGGAATAAATATGATAGCAATTCAGTTTAAGCATGTGATGAATCACTATGTTCAATGATTTGATGAAATTTCATAGAAGAAATGAAATGAACGCCTCGTTCCTTGGAGTAGTCCGACTGCAATGACCTTCTTGGGGATTGAAGTGAAGACATTTGAATTCATCGATGAATAATTTGGTTCAAATGGCCTTATGGTAATTTACTTATCTTTTTGAATTACATGGAGCGCAAGTCGCTACAACCGCCAAGTGTATAGGGTAAATAACTGGATACGAGGCACACTTGAAATTTTGTTTTATTTGATTTTTTTTATAATTTTGTGATTTTTGATGATTATGGATCGGTATATATGCATTAATTTCCAATATGAAACAGTTGGCAATTTTGGGTATGTTGCCTAGATTCATGTTTGTGAGTTGTCATTGATGTCAAAAGGAGTTTGTGTTGATGTCAAAAGGAATTTGTGCTTGAGTTTGGTGCCAAAAAGATCTTGAAAGTTCCATGATGTTTGTTTAAGGGTTTTTATTAAAACCATGGTGACAAGGTTAAAGGTTTTTCTTAAAACCATCTGGACTCATTAAGGGTTTTTATTAAAACCATCTTGGCTTAATGAAAAGGTTTTGCTCCTTGAAAAAACCTTAAAAGTCCATTTTGATTATTAATAAATAAATTAACTCAAACCTTTGAAAAGGTTTTAAGTTAAGTTTATTATTAATAAAATAATAATTATTAATTTAATAATTATTATTGAAAGGGTTTCTAAACCCTTAGCGGCGCTCATGTAAAAGACTTACCTCACCGACGTCAACTTGCATGGGATGAAAAATGCAATGTTTGAAAGGAGCATCGACGTCAATTTGCATGGGATGAAAGACTATTAAAGGGCATTATTTCCTAAGGTTTTAAGCACCTTCGATTTGCGCGATTACCTTCGAATTTGTATTGCTCTGTGACCTTCGATTTTGGATTGCGCTATGATTTTTGAGTCTCATTTTGCTCTGTGTTAATTTCTGATTTCGTGCACCAGTGAGGAAGACAAATATAGTCTATGTTAAATTTTGATTTCATGCGTAGTGAGGAAGACAAATCTAGTCTATGTTAAATTCAGATTTCGTGCACCTATGAGGAAGGAAATTATGGTTGTCTTTTGCGAGCAAAGGGAAGGTAAAACGATGAGTAGCGCTTGAGAGTTTTATTGGGCACTTGTGCTCCAACGACGGAGGTAGTGGAGCGAAGGTGCTCGCTAAGCAGAGGTGTCGAGTTCGATTCATGACAGGCATGTTTCAATTTTTTCTTGGTCATGGTTATTGTGCACGTGGTACGATGGTTGCTTTGGGCCACGAGTTTGGAGGAGGAAGCACTTTGGCGCTTATGTTGGTGTCTCCACACTTCTCCTAAGGTTGGAGAATTGATTTTTGGCCAAGGTAGATCTTTTGTTGATAATGTGGAATATTTGATTTGACTTGGCAATTATTGTTGGTAATTGGATGGAGGTATAAGGTTAAATAGAAATATTGCTTTGACATTGTTATTATTGATGCTTAATGTTTATGTGGTAAATGCATTTAGAAGTAAATGTATTTTAGGAGTTATAAGGGTTTAAGGAATAATTGTGCTTAATGTCATATTGGGGTTAGAGAGCCTTTGGAGTTATTGAGTGGATATTCTCTTGTAATTATTTTTGAGGTTGAAGTTATTTTGTGATATATTAAGTAGGAGTTATAAGGTGTAAAGGAATATTGTTGATATGTATATTTGTGAGTTTTGATTATTGATGAGTTGGAGTGATAAGGTGTTATTAGGACTCTTATCATTGTGCATTATTCCATTGTTGCTAACTCTAATTTGTGGCAAATTGAGAGTTAGTGTTGTGACAGATTTTGAGTTCTCCTTCTTCATCAAAGTAAAGGTATGGGCACATTCTTCCATGGTTATTATTGATTGATGGTTTTCTAAAAATAAGTTTGGAGTGAAAAGGATTAAATTAAGTTTCCTTATTTGGAGTGGATCTTATTTTCTGAAAGTGGAAGTATTGATTATGCATTATGAGATCATGATGAGTTTATGAGTTATTGCATAATTCTGGTTTATGAGAGTGGAAGCATTTGAAGTTTGCTTTAGGGTTTTTGAGTGAGAAGCGTATGCCATTGCTATAAGTTGTTGAAACCCTAATTGAGTTGTTTGGTTGTTGAGAGTTTGGTTTTGAGATTGCTTCCATTGAGATTGAGTTGATCAAGTTATGCTTTACTTGATACATGAGTTGGGCTTGCTCCTTTGAGATTTGATTTTATCAAGTTGTACTTTGCTTGATAAACTTGGTTGTGTGGTTAAGTTGAGCATTCCCATTTGAGAGAAGTTGGAAATATCTTGAACCCCTTTTTGATGCTTAGAGAGAGATTGCTTTGAGTTCTTGAAAACTAACTTGGCTAGGGTTTGATAGCAAGTTATGGTTCTATGTTGGAGGAGTTGATTCCTTGATATTGCATTATTGGCAATTGTTGGGTTGTGGTTCAAGATCTTGTGAAAGTATACTACTTCTATGAGATTGATTTGAGTTGAGATTGAGAGTTGAAGGATAGAACATATTGAGTCTCTAAAAATTCTCTTTATGCTTCTATGAGATTGATTTGATATGATTGGATGAAACACATTGGGTCTCTAACAATTCTCTTTGTGTGTTCACATTGGGCAAGTTTCTTGGTAAACTTGCTTGAGCTGATTTGGGCAAGTTCTTGGTGAGCTTGCTAGGACAGATTTGGATAGGTTCTTGTGGAGAACTTGTGGACTGATTTGGATAGGTTCTTGTGGAGAACTTGTGGACTGATTTGGATAGGTTCTTGTTGAAGAACTTGTGGATAGATTTGATGAAGTCTTGGTGAAGACTTGTGAGCAATTGTGATTGATTTGTTCAAGCTTTTGGCTTAAGCTTGGGATAGATCTGACAGATATTTGAGAGCAGATTTATGCTAGACTAGAGGACTAAGTTTGGTGTAGATTTGTGATAGAGTTTGAGAGGACTTGTGTTGGACCGACTGACTATGTTTAGTACAGGTGTTGATGAGCAGTTATGGAGGTGATCAGTGAGGACAGAAGTCTCTAGAGCTAGAGCAAGGAGGACAGGACATCTTATATGGAAAGGAGTTCCACCTACTAGTGGTAGAAGAGGCAGTGATCTTCTGAAGTATCATTTCAAAGCTTTGGGGAAAACATCTCTTTTGGGGAGGCTTAAATACTTCTTTGGGGGATAGGACATCTCCTTTGGGTAGGAGGCTCATAAATATTTGATTAGGGGAAGGATTCTCCTTTGGACAGGAAGTCCATAAACATTGTAATTGGGAAGGATTCCCAAAGGATTTGATTGAGAAAATTTAGTGAAATATTTTCTCTGTGGAGTAGCCCACCTTGGGTGAACCACATTATATTGGTGTCTCAATTGTGTGATGACTTGTACACTAGTTTGATTACTACTTTGATTTTGCTATTGGTTCATTGCATTGCTTTCTAAAGTAAAAGGAAAAAGTTAAAAAGTGGTCTTATACTGTTCACCCCCCTCTCAGTATAAGCTTGTGTTCTTCAATTGGTATCAGAGCAAGTTCCTTCGGAAGAGTTTCACAGCTTGAAGGAAAATCTTGAAAAGAACACAATGGATTTTACAAGTGGTAATTCAACACCTATTCTTGATGGGACAGATTTTGGTCTATGGAGCATAAAGATGAAGGTTCATCTAATGGCTCTTGGAAATGAAGTTTGGGAAGCAGTTGAGTTTGGGTACACTATTCCAAATCTTCCTCCTACTACAAAAGATGAGAAACTTCTACATCACAACAATTCAAGGGCAATGAATGCAATTCTGAAAGGTCTACAAAAGGTAGATCTTACAAAGGTGATTCATTGTAATACAACAAAGGAAATGTGGGATCAATTGCAAGTGGTTCATACAGGTGATGCAAATGTCAGAAAAGAAAAATTGAGATATTACAAAGGTATGTTTGAACAACTCAAGATGAATGATGAAGAAAATATTAGTGACTATATGCTTCGTATGGATGAGATTGTTAATTCCATGAAGGAACTAGGTCTTGAGCTTGCTGAAAATGATGTTTGTGATAAAATTTTGAGGTCTCTTCCAAATAGATTTAGTGAAAATATTTTAGCTATTGAGGAAGCCAAGGATTTGGATAAATTGAAAAAGGATGAGCTTCATAGTATACTTGCAGCTTTTGAGTTAAGAACTAAAGTGGTACCTGATCCTAAGAAGGAGGCAACTTTCAAAGCTACCAAGAAGTCCAAGGGTAAACAACAAGAAGACAGTGATGAGTCTTCTAGTGATGAAGAAGCAAACTACAACAGGAAAGGCAAGTTCTCAAGAAAGCACAAAGGTATGAAATCTGTTAAATGTTTCAATTGTGGAAAGTTTGGTCACTATGCTACTGATTGTCCAAAACCCAAGGATGATTGTGATGAAGAAAAATAGGATTATAAGCACAGGGAATCTGAGAAGCACAGGTATCAAAGGAAGAACAGAAATGAGCAAAATAGTCAAGGGAAGAGGTACTTCCAAAAACACAAGAAAAGTTTCTACACAGACAAAGCAAGTAAGTGTTCTAGTAGTGATGATGGAAGTTCTTCAAGTGATGATAGAAATGAGATGTTGTTTCTAATAGAAAAGGAAGGAAAAGAAAAGAGGAATAGATTTGTTGTGCTTAAGTGCTTTAGATGTGGAAATTTTGGTCACCTTGAGGATGATTGTACAAATGATGGTTTGAATTATGGTAATACTATGTATGAGGATGCTTCAAAAAATTATGAGGAAGATCTTCTTATGGCTTTAGATGAAGGTAGCACCTCTAGTGGTAAGAAATCAGAAAAGGATATTGATGTTTCAAAAGGTAAACAAATAGAGGATGTTTCAGAAAAGGGAGAAGTAGATCTTGAGGCTGAACTTGTTAATGCTCTTGATGTGTTAAAGAAAGAAAGAAAGAAATATGCTAGACTCATTGATAGGTTTGATGAATGTCATTATGAAAGAGATGAGCTTATAGGGAATCTTGATATCTCTATAGCAAAGACACAGGAACTCAAAGAAGAGTTGGCAACTAGGTCTCTTGAGTGTAAAGAGTTAAAACATGAAGTAGCTTCCTTGAAAAAGGAAACTAAAGAGTACAAGGAGAAGCTTTACAGGTTTGAAGAAAGTTCCAAGAAGGTAAAATCAATCATCAAGGATCAAAGAAGGACAACAGATAAAATAGGTCTTGGTTTTGGAAAGAAACAAAAGGAACAGGTTGAGGAATCTAGTATGAGCTCCCAAGAAGAAGATGGTTCAGATGAAGAGAGTACTTCAGAGAGTAAGTTTTCAGATGGTAATTCAGATAGCACAGAATCAGAAAATAGGAATCAACATAAGGGGAGAAATACTAAAGGACCTATGAGGTCAAGGCAAGGAAAGTTCAATGGAAGATGTTTTGCATGTCACAGGTTTGGACACATGGCTTCACAGTGCAGGGCTCAAGCAAGACAGGTTAATGGAAATTTTAGAAATGGTAATTTCTTTCAAGGGTATTGCTACTCTTGTAATCAGTTTGGGCACAAGGCAGTTAATTGCAGGGTTAACAATAGGAACAAGTTTGGTCCAACAGAGAGGATTCAAAAAATAGGTACATCTCAAAGGAATAACATTGTCAAATGTTATAAGTGCAATAATGAAGGACATACAACCAGATGGTGTAGAGCAGAAGTTCCAAGGTACAGGTTCAGGGCTATGAATAGGAACAGGAATAATGGTAGGAACAAGAATAATGATAGGAATAGGAATAATGGCTTGGACAGAAATAGGGATGAGAACATGAACAGGAATAGGGTTTTGAATAGGAACAAGAACAAGGATATGAACAAGAACAGGAATAGGAACATGGACAAGGATATCAAGAAAAATCATGGAAAGGTAGCTATGGACACTGATGATGATCAGTGCCTAATGGGAGTTTTACTCCCACCCTAGAATTAATCACCTCAATAGGAGGTGGGGGAGGGGCTAAGCTAAGAGGCTCATTCTTAGCCCTGAGCCCCAAAGGTGACCCTTTGCCATTGATGACAAAGGGGGAGATATTTGAGTAAGGGGGAGAGCCTTGAGTTAGGGGGAGCAAAGCTTCAGAGGATGGTTTTCAGTTGGTTTTAGTTTTGATAGTTGGTAGTGGTTTCAGTAGTGGTTTGCCATCAATGACAAAGGGGGAGATTGTTGGTAATTTTGGGTATGTTGCCTAGCTTCATGTTTGTGAGTTGTCATTGATGTCAAAAGGAGTTTGTGTTGATGTCAAAAGGAATTTGTGCTGATGTCAAAAAGAGTTTGGTGCCAAAAATATCTTGAAAGTTCCATGATGTTTGTTTAAGGGTTTTTAATTAAAACCATGGTGACAAGGTTAAAGGTTTTTCTTAAAACCATCTGGACTCATTAAGGGTTTTTATTAAAACCATCTTGGCTTAATGAAAAGGTTTTGCTCCTTGAAAAAACCTTAAAAGTCCATTTTGATTATTAATAAATAAATTAACTCAAACCTTTGAAAAGGTTTTAAGTTAAGTTTATTATTAATAAAATAATAATTATTAATTTAATAATTATTATTGAAAGGGTTTCTAAACCCTTAGCGGCGCTCATGTAAAAGACTTACCTCACCGACGTCAACTTGCATGGGATGAAAAATACAATGTTTGAAAGGAGCATCGACGTCAATTTGCATGGGATGAAAGACTATTAAAGGGCATTATTTCCTAAGGTTTTAAGCACCTTCGATTTGCGTGATTACCTTCGAATTCGTATTGCTCTGTGACCTTCGATTTTGGATTGCGCTATGATTTTTGAGTCTCATTTTGCTCTATGTTAATTTTTGATTTTGTGCACCAATGAGGAAGACAAATCTGGTCTATGTTAAATTTTGATTTCGTGCATAGTGAGGAAGACAAATATGGTCTATGTTAAATTTAGATTTCATGCACTTATGAGGAAGGAAATTTTAGTTGTCTTTTACGAGCAAAGGGAAGGTAAAATGATGAGTAGCGCTTGAGAGTTTTGTTGGGAACTTGTGGAGCGAAGGTGCTCGCTAAGCAGAGGTGTCGAGTTCGATTCATGACAGGCATGTTTCAGTTTTTTCTTGGTCATGATTATTGTGCACGTGGTACGACGGTTGCTTTGGGCCATGAGTTTGGAGGAGGAAGCACTTTGGCACTTATGTTGGTGTCTCCACACTTCTCCTAAGGTTGGAGAATTGATTTTTGGCCAAGGTAGATCTTTTGTTGATAATGTGGAATATTTGATTTGACTTGGCAATTATTGTTGGTAATTGGATGGAGGTATAAGGTTAAATAGAAATATTGCTTTGACATTGTTATTATTGATGCTTAATGTTTATGTGGTAAATGCATTTAGAAGTAAATGTATTTTAGGAGTTATAAGGGTTTAAGGAATAATTGTGCTTAATGTCATATTGGGGTTAGAGAGCCTTTGGAGTTATTGAGTGGATATTCTCTTGTAATTATTTTTTGAGGTTGAAGTTATTTTGTGATATATTAAGTAGGAGTTATAAGGTGTAAAGGAATATTGTTGATATGTATATTTGTGAGTTTTGATTATTGATGAGTTGGAGTGATAAGGTGTTATTAGGACTCTTATCATTGTGCATTATTCCATTGTTGCTAACTCTAATTTGTGGCAAATTGAGAGTTAGTGTTGTGACAGATTTTGAGTTCTCCTTCTTCATCAAAGTAAAGGTATGGGCACATTCTTCCATGGTTATTATTGATTGATGGTTTTCTGAAAATAAGTTTGGAGTGAAAAGGATTAAATTAAGTTTCCTTATTTGGAGTGGATCTTATTTTTTGAAAGTGGAAGTATTGATTATGCATTATGAGATCATGATGAGTTTATGAGTTATTGCATAATTCTGGTTTATGAGAGTGGAAGCATTTGAAGTTTGCTTTAGGGTTTTTGAGTGAGAAGCGTATGCCATTGCTATAAGTTGTTGAAACCCTAATTGAGTTGTTTGGTTGTTGAGAGTTTGGTTTTGAGATTGCTTCCATTGAGATTGAGTTGATCAAGTTATGCTTTACTTGATACATGAGTTGGGCTTGCTCCTTTGAGATTTGATTTTATCAAGTTGTACTTTGCTTGATAAACTTGGTTGTGTGGTTAAGTTGAGCATTCCCATTTGAGAGAAGTTGGAAATATCTTGAACCCCTTTTTGATGCTTAGAGAGAGATTGCTTTGAGTTCTTGAAAACTAACTTGGCTAGGGTTTGATAGCAAGTTATGGTTCTATGTTGGAGGAGTTGATTCCTTGATATTGCATTATTGGCAATTGTTGGGTTGTGGTTCAAGATCTTGTGAAAGTATACTACTTCTATGAGATTGATTTGAGTTGAGATTGAGAGTTGAAGGATAGAACATATTGAGTCTCTAACAATTCTCTTTATGCTTCTATGAGATTGATTTGATATGATTGGATGAAACACATTGGGTCTCTAACAATTCTCTTTGTGTGTTCACATTGGGCAAGTTTCTTGGTAAACTTGCTTGAGCTGATTTGGGCAAGTTCTTGGTGAGCTTGCTAGGACAGATTTGGATAGGTTCTTGTGGAGAACTTGTGGACTGATTTGGACAGGTTCTTGTGGAGAACTTGTGGACTGATTTGGATAGGTTCTTGTTGAAGAACTTGTGGACAGATTTGATGAAGTCTTGGTGAAGACTTGTGAGCAGTTGTGATTGATTTGTTCAAGATTTTGGCTTAAGCTTGGGATAGATCTGATAGAGATTTGAGAGCAGATTTGTGCTGGACCAGAGGACTGAGTTTGGTGCAGATTTGTGATAGAGTTTGAGAGGACTTGTGTTGGACCGATCGACTATGTTTAGTACAGGTGTTGATGAGCAGCTGTGGAGGTGATCAGTGAGGACAGAAGTCTCTAGAGCCAGAGCAAGGAGGACAGGATGTCTTCTATGGAAAGGAGTTCCACCTGCTAGCGGCAGAAGAGGCAGTGATCTTCTGAAGTATCATTTCTAGAGCTTTGGGGGATAGGACATCTCCTTTGGGCAGGAGGCTCATAAATACTTCTTTGGGGGATAGGACATCTCCTTTGGGTAGGAGGCTCATAAATATTTGATTAGGGGAAGGATTCTCCTTTGGACAGGAAGTCCATAAACATTGTAATTGGGAAGGATTCCCAAAGGATTTGATTGAGAAAATTTAGTGAAATATTTTCTCTGTGGAGTAGCCCACCTTGGGTGAACCACGTTATATTGGTGTCTCAATTGTGTGATGACTTGTACACTGGTTTGATTACTGCTTTGATTTTGCTATTGGTTCATTGCATTGCTTTCTGAAGTAAAAGGAAAAAGTTAAAAAGTGGTCTTATACTTGTTCACCCCCCTCTCAGTATAAGCTTGTGTTCTTCAGAAACTCCTTATGGTGAGCTATTAGGTGCATTTATTGTTGTTTCTTAGTTATTGTGAGGTACAATAGCTATGGTTTGCAAATATCATAGCCGTTATCAAAGTCAATGGGTGGGGTTGACCTGATCCATGATCGTTGTCAAAGTGAATGACCACCAAAATTGTAAAATATAAATATAAATTTTGGCAATTTTTAGTTCATTATTTTCAGTTGGCAGTGGAGAAAGTGAGAGCTCTAAGAGAGAGAAGTTAAAAATTGATATGAAATGCTTTCAAAACTACCCGAAACGACCATGGAAGATTAGCTAGAAGCCTCTACAAGTGGTGAAGCTGGAGCTCCTAAGGTAGATACACCATCTCCTACTCTAGTGAATTAACCATTTAAAATGAAACTCATTAAGTAATGGGTTAACCGAAATTCACTAAATTGTAAGAAATTAACCTCACCCCTTAGGTTAGAATTTAGCTTAGATTAGCTTAGGTGGGTGGGTATTTAATTTTTGGGTGGGTATTGACCGCGTGTGGGGTCAATCCTATAGTCGTTGTTGGCGAGGGCGGCTCCCAATTTGGAAATTTGAGGCTAACATCATTGTGGATGGCTAGGTTCAAACCCCAACAATAAAAAAATTGATCATTGGAGGTAGTAGTTAACGACGTCGACGACGACCGTGGCAATTGGTGTTGAAGTGAGCGGCTGAGAACCTTAGGAATTTTATTTTTATTTTTATTTTTATTTATTTATTTTTGCTTTTTGGAATAAGTGAATGAGTGCATTGAATTTCCCTTTTCCTTGATATTAGACTTTGATAGCTTGAGGGTGAGAGACTAATATACTACTTGAGTTGAGACCCTATTTAGATGAAACTGACTGGGAGTGGTTTGGGGTGATTAGACTTAACTACGTTGTTAGATTACCGATTTTGATGTCAAACTAGTCTTTCCTAATAGCCCTGGCCCATCGATGGGATAGCAGGACTAACACTTTCCATATCCCGAATGGAGATATGAAAATGAAATTAGAGGATGTCTACCATATATTTAGGATTCCCATCGATGGATGAGTCATCATTTCTTCTCCTACTATGACAAGGGATACAATATTTGCTCAGATTTTTTGAGACAAAGTAGCTGAAGCACTAGGATACATGGAGGTGTGGCAATTGATCATTGGTTTAGGGTGGATGTCTTCTCTCGGTACCAGGCAGTACTGATGCACATTATCTATAATGTGCTACTGCCAGACACATCAAGAGAGAGGTTCCCTTGGAACCTCTGAGACATGGTGCAGGACTTGTTAGAGTAAATATTGTGACAACCTCTTATCATGATGTGGTGGAGTGTATTGCTAGCACATCTCTACGATGAGTTGTATCAGATTATGCAACAAGGAAAAGTATATGTGGGATGCACCCTACTTATATAGATTTGGATATGGGAGCACATATGTATAGATTGACATGGTAGATTACCCTTGGGGATAGTGACCATAGCAGTGAATGCTCAATGCTATGCTGTGAGATGGCCATGAGAGGTAGAGACTATCCATAGCCAATCATATACTAGGTATTTAGACCACTACATAGGGTCATTGATAGGATTGCAGGCTAGACAAATTATATGGAGACCCTACCTAGACTATCATTATTGAGAGGAGGTAGGGAGGTACTTGGCTCACATTAGGTGTGACAAATGGCTTATAGGGCATCACAAGAGGATTAGAGAGTACTTTAATTAATCTTGGGTCACTAGGCAGTTTGGGGTTGCACAGGAAGTGCTAGAGGAGCTAGTCTTCTATCGTTGCCAATATGTGAAGACACAGTTCCCATTGCCCTAGATCACAACATTGACAGAGGAGGCAGATCCTGCTATTGATGATACATGTGCAGCGAATCCTAAGACTATTGTAAAGTACTATACTTGGTGGACCACTCAGTTATGGTAGGATGGTGATATCTTGGGTAGAGCTAGAGATGAGGTGGTTACGAAGGGAGGCGATGGTGATGGGCGATGAGTGCATCAAAGGATTGATGAGTAGGGCCAGGCTACAAGGCATGTGGAGGATCCTCATGATGAGGAGAAGAGGGTGGAGGATGCCCCAAATAATGATATCTCCAAGCTACATGCTTAGGTACATAGCCTACATGCATATATTTATGGAGTGAGATACATCTCTCACTACTATGCAATCACTTGAGTGTAGGCCAACAGTAGTGGTGGGGGTTTGAAGAGGAGAAGACCACTCTACAGGCTCAGGTAGATTCTGCCACATCCTAGATTGAGTAGGTTACACATGAGAGGGATCTCCTACAAGAATAATTGATAGCTAGGGATGCCCTTATAGATTCAAGTACTACTGAGAGGGATGCTCTAAGGACATAGCTAGGGATTGCACTAATTTCTTAGGCCACACCATCCACTCTAGTCACTCAGGTATCAACTGAATTAGGTGCAGATGTAGATATTAGGTTCTTTAGGGGTCCCTTAGATCATAGGGAAGCTCAAATGGGAGTAGATGTTGCATACATCGTTGTTGTAGAGGCTCCGATTGATGTACTAGGTGGCACTTTACCAGAGTGGTCTACAATAGGGGGCTCTCATCAGAGTAGGCAGAGTGAGTATGGGCAGTCATCAGTGTGGCCCAGTCATAGGTTAGGTTCTCGATTTGAGAGATTGATAGGTACTAGCTCCAGAAAACCTCTCAAAGATGGGGCTAAGGGTGGAGGTGACTTAGGGGGTGCAAGCCCTGTTTGATACGTCATGATGACTTATATATTTTTTGAGTGTAAGGTCTAAGGACCTACATAGTTGTAGCCTACGGGCATTTTATACCTTTATGTACTCTGACACACACACACACACACACACGTATATATGATACTTATTATTATCTCATGATGTGTATTATGTATTTGCTTTTATGTTTATGTGATGCAGTTATGGATGCAATGCTTATATGATTATTTAATTATGCGATATGTATGTAATGTATTTATGACATGCACTAGCTAGATGATAGATATATGTGATTTATATGAGTATATGTACTACTGTGAATGCTTATATGGATGCACTAGTGAATGTTAAATGCATGTTTAATTTGTTTCAATTGTTTATGCATTTAATATATGTGATATGATATGATAAATGTGATGTATGTAAGGCATTAATTACATGAGGATGATCTAATGCCAATGAACCTGTATGCTTTAATCACTTAAAACATAAAGACATGAATCTAATATGTGTTATAAACTAATGGAAGACACCACATAATGTATGGAAATCATGAATGAAAATGGTAACTCTTATCATAATAATTAATCATTTAAGCATCCATATGTGAGATGAGATGATGTGATATGTATGGGCTTTCTCTATAAGCTTCTGGAAATTAAAATATATGCACAAAATAGTCAGTGTCCGTCTAAATATCATTGTTGATATCCATTCGATATCTATCCTATTTCATGAATACCCCTTAATAAAAAAAAGTTCATAAGAAAATTGTGTATTATTGATGAGATGATTTGTTGCTATAGGGGAATTTTTGAGGTTTTCCATGAGACTCAAACACCCTAGTTGATTAATCAAAAGATGTATACTGACTACACAAGACTTCTAAAAGATAAAATATTTGTTAATAAGACCAAGATATTCGGTATGTCTGTGTGTGCAAATGAATAGATTAGATGAGGCATAATACTATCTCATTTCCAGGTGGGTTTCATTCAACCCATTGTTGTAATGAGGATCACCATATGTTCATCATGATCCTAAGTTTTAACGTAGTTGGATTAGACTACTAGGTAAATACAAGCCACCTAAAGCTAGCTCATACATAAGTTGACATTGGTTTGTACAAAATAAGGTCGCTAATGTGATATACATATCACCACGTGTAAGGATACCCCATTTCCAGATGAGTTTCATTCAACCCATTGTTGTAATGAGGATCACCCCATGGTGGTCAAATACTAAATATTCCAGGGATTCAAGCTCTTCACCCCTTTCTTTTCTTTTCATTTATTGGGATACTTGCTCATTCTTAGTGGTGAAAATCACTATTTATTTTATATTTTGTTCTTTTGGAGCAAGGGATTTGTGTAGTGATACAAATAACTATTTATTTTGATTTACTTTAATTTGGAAATTTGTTTATTTTGTGTGAAAGCAAGGGAATTCTTGGGTAGGGAGGAGCTTATCCTTTTGCCAATAATCAGGATTCTAAACCATGCATATAATAGGATGAGCAAGGAAAACCTTTCGCTTAAGGTGACCAAGACCACTTTGTAATGTCATCCTTCTTTGTTCAAACTAGGACTGTTAATGTTTAAAATGTGATAGGATTTTGATATATGCAAAGTACTATCAAAACTAGACTTCATCTTCAAAATTGAAGATAACTTTCTACAAAATCTAAAAATATCACTAGGTATGGCTAAATGATCAAAAAACCCTAGTATACACCTTATAGCAATTGATGGGTTGTGTTGAAAAAAACACAATTACTCATAGGGAATAATGAATGATGCTGATTTGTGGATGCATGATTGAAATATAAACGTGGTGTCATTCGTAAGAATGTAAACACAACCTATCCTAATGTGAATGCAATGGATGAAAATACCCAATGCAACACAATTAAATGAATGCATATGCAAAATGTAAACGCAAATATTTTTTGTGTTTTTTATGTTTTAAATTGTTTTTTATTTGTTTGGATTTTAATGTTTAATGATTTTGTTTTGTATTTTTGATTTTATTGGGGGAAGGTACGCTACCTTATGTAATCCCAATGTGTGTGCCACTCAATGAAAGTGAGAAAGGTGTGATACCTTTAGAGGTCTTACTTTGCTTTATTTATTGCGTTGTGGATGGTGGGGAAGGTGTGCCACCTTGAGGATCCCCATTGTACATGTCATCCAGTACAATGTAATCATATTTCTTAGGAAGAGTAATAGAATTCAACTCTCCTTGTTGGGGCATGAACCTTTGTGAGGTGCCAATGTTATGATGAGGTAAAACAAGTGAATCATTTGTGTAGAGCTCATTCTATTCTACCATCTCTTCAACTACTTTATTGAAATAATAACAACCACGAATGTCATGCCCATGTATACAATGATAGATACAAAATAGACTTTCATATTGTGACCCAAGTTTAGGTATTCTAGGTTTAACCTCTAGTAATGTGAGTACATTTGCCTCATATAAATTCTAAAATAGGGCCATAGTAGTCATTGGAAATGTGACTACTCAATGAGGCAGCTTATTAGGCTTACGAGGATGTGATTGACCTTGGGGTTGCAAATGAGGTGATATGGCTTGCATTGTGGTAGGTTGAGGCACCATGGGTGAACCATCTATGGGAAAAGCCTTACTATCAATAAGGTCTTGAACCATGTTTTTAAATCCATAACAATTATGAATTTTATGGCCCTTTATTCGATGATAAAGGCAAAAGTGATCTTCCCTATAACCTTTAGTTTTAGCTCTATATGGATTTAAAGGATTTTTGTCTAGTAGTGTGATGACCTTACCTTCTTATAGATTTTGAAAAATGATTGTCATAGACTCGTTTAATGGATTCCATATGTTGTTGGTGTTTTGAGCGTGTAGCATGCACTGGCTTAGTTTGATGAAAGAGTTGAGGCATTGGTATCTCAATTATTTTCTCAAGGGGCTTTTCTTGATTTTTTGATGCAAGGGATGGGTTATTGACTATGCTTATTCATCGATTAACAAATCGAAGCTGATTCCTTTCAATCATGTTCTGTATTATGGCCTTGAAACCGCAACATGACTAAATGTTATGGCCGTTTTATCTATGATATAAATAATATTCCTCCTCTTCATATCCATGGGGTTTCAGATGATTCAGATCTAAAGGGTGAAACTCAAGTAAGGTGATGGCATTCATGACACATAGTTGATTGAATACCGATATCATAGGTTCGAGTAATGGAGGATACTTGCACGGTTGTTGGTGCAACTAACTTGGCACTTGCTCTCATTGAGGATTTTCTTGTGGTTTGCATAGGAGGTGATTCGACCTTGAATACGAGTTGCTTTTGTAGTTTCAAAATCTCAAGTTGATACAGGATAAATTACAATACCTCATTTTGTTGCTCCATATGCACCTCTTTATTATCCATGTGATCTTGCATGTGTTGCAAGACTGATAAGGCTCTCATGTGTATTTCTAGTGATGGATTTGTATCACTATCGTCAACTAAAGGAGGTGAAAGAGTGGGTGTCACCGAACCCTTAGGTAAATGAAAATCAATAGTCTCCTTCATTTGAGACGATGTGGATGCTTCTTTATGGTCTTGTTTAAAGGATGTATCCACATGCTCTGATTTATGACTAAGTTCATATTTTTGTTTCATTCTATAGTGTTGAATTGTGCTAGATTGAGTAACCTCAGTTTGATGTGGGAGAGATACCCGTTATTGCTCTTTTGAAGATGCTACAAGAAATGAGTTCGGTGTAACTAATTTTAAATGCGATAGCACTTTCGATGTGGTAGCACTATTTTATGGTACTATCTGCTGTTCTGATTGCTTTAGAGAAACTTGGTTATATATTTTTATGTTGATAATTCCCACAAACTCATGAGAAGGTGTTTTGACTTTTGGACAAGTTGTGGATGGATCATCAACTTGTCAAGGTGATTATATCTCAGTTATGTCAACTAAGGTTTTCTCTTCCTCACCAGGTAAGGTGATACTATGAATTTTACTGATGGGAGTAGGTGGCGATGACTTGATGCAATATCTATTTGAATATTTCCTTGTTTCATTCGAATGAATGTTCTGAGACTCGCATGTTGTAGGACGCTCATGTGGTTCATCGATATTTTTATGGTACTTAAAAGGATTGGGATCATCGTGAACCACGTACACTTACCCTTGGTGCACAAATTTAAGACGTTGATGGACAATGGATGGCACAAATTCCATGCCCCTCATCCAAGGTCTGCCTAATAGTATATTGTACTGCCTCTCACCTTCTAAGATGTGACACAATGTTGATATGGTCTTTATCCCAACTTGGATAGGTAGGACTATTGTGCCAACGGTAGGTGAAGTGGCATCATTAAAGGCTCTCAACATGAATGATGAGTATTTATTGTGTGAAGGTTGTATATTTAGATGTTTCAAAGCCATAACAATGATGATGTTGATGGACAAACTGGTGTTAATCAAATTTTGATTTTATAGAATCTAATTAATGCTTGCTATGATATGCAGAGGTGAATCAGGTTTATCTCTAGGGATTTGATTAGTATTTTTCTTGTGAAAGGTAATCATAGGATCCTTATATGATTGAATTGAATTCAATGTTTGTAAGGATTGTGACACATGATCAACTTTGTTCAAAATTTTTGATGATATGGACTGATCAAGGTATTTCTTGTGTCCTGTTGTGATGTTTATCATGCCTATAAAACCCTCATTGGGTGGGGCAATGTCTACCTCATTCGTGTGCTCAAATTGCTCATTTTGGACCTCATTCTTGGGTAGAGGGCCTTTCAATATGTTAATGTTTGGATTATCAACAACCAAGGGGTTATCTATTTGCAAGTCATTTTTATCTTACATATTTTGCATCACACTTTTGAATGCGATGCAATCCTGGATATCATGGTCGTTTTACCAATGATATACGTAATATAAACCTTCCCTATATCCCTTAGGTTTGCGGCGATTAGGATCCAGGGTGTGTATCTCAAGTAATATTAGAGCCTTGGCCTCGCATTAGTAGTTAAAAAATATGACAAAGGTTTAGGTAATGGCGTGTAGTTGCGATGTGTTCAACATTATTGTTTTTGTACCCGATTTTTATTGCACTGTTTGTAGTGTGCTGGGGGAGGTTGAGATTGATAATTCTATGGTTGTTGGCTCTTGTCCACTCTTGGAATATTCAACAAGACTTGATTTACAGATGCAGGTTTAGCCTGATACGATTGATTTTGTGTGTTCTTGTTATTCCATTCTTTTTTTGTATAGAGTTTTAGATCTCCTTCTTAGATTTTTATGTCTTCGATCACTTTGGCTTGCACCAAAGCCTCCTCAAATATTGTGTACTATTGCAACTAGAGTAGCAATGATATATGTTTAGCACAACATTTGATAAACATTCGAGTAATTTTAGTTGTGGGAATGGTGAATGGAAGTTTTGATATAAGCTTCTGCGATCTATTCCCATAATCCATCACTAGATCATCGTCATATTGTCATAAATTAACCAGGTTAGATATATTTTTTTTCTTCTTGATGCCAAATGAGAAGTGTTCAAGAAAAGCATTCACTAGCTGCTCAAAGCTAGTGATGATGTGCCTTGGTAATTTATTATACCATTCAAGGGTTACACTCGAAAGGGTAATCATGAATGTTCATAACAACAAGGCATCATTGTTTTACAATTGAAAGCATAGGTTTATAAAACTAGTTACATGCTCTTGCACATCCTCATTGCCTTGGAAATTATCCAGCTTGGGCATCTTGAAATGTTTGGGATATGCCAAACTCAAGACCGAAGTACAAAGAAGTTGGTTGTGGATCTTGTTTAAAGTAGGCTTTTGGTAAGTTGTATTTTATTTTTTGAATGATTTGATTCTCTCGGTAAGCACTCTGTAAGCATGACAAGAGATTATCACTTCCTTCCAAAGGGATCTTCGAGGAGCAGGATGTGGTAGGTTCCTTTGGTATCAAGGTGGTCGATTGTATTCATTGGCCACATCTACATATTATGGTTCAGGATATTTTTGTTCTTGACCATATCACTCCTAATTCTTCATATTGATCATGCTCAAGTGGATTTGTTGGTTGGCACTACTACTGCCTAGAAGCATGTGATGTGTGGTGAGTATTATTGTCTATATGTCTAGCATACATATTAGGGTGAGAGATAGCACATATCTCATTGTGCTGCTACCTATACTCACTAAGCGGGGATAATTTTGCTTAAGCCAATCTATTTGATTGCTCTTCCTACTCCTTTTGATAAGGATGCATTTCTCTCTTTGGTGGTGTTCATACAAACACTGACAAAGTAGCCTTTATTATTTTGTGTCTTTCTACTCTAAATGCTCACATTCAATGTGCAAGTCCTCCAATTGATCTTGGAGCATTTTTTCTAATTGCATTTGACCTATGTAACCGATTTGATCAATCTACTGTGTAGGGTCTATGGATTTGCAACTCTATACAAACGGTTTTGTTTATCTCAAATTGTATAGTAAGGTTGGCAACCCTCTTTCGTCGATTAATTGAGGTTGTATTGACACCATGATTAACCCTGTGTTGGGTACAATCGTGAGTGGATGGGGCAGTGGTGCCGCATGTTCACCTGAAACATTCAACATGGGTAAAGATAGGATGCAACTGAATTTCAGTTCCCTCTTCCACGATGTATTCCTCAACAAACCTATTGGATCCCCAAGGAGTACGATCATGATATATGCTTGTATGATCAAATGTCCTACTTCTCCAAGGTCTATCAAGTGGAGTACCCTCTTCACCCTGACTAGGTAAGGGTACAAGTGTTGGATATTTTGAGTAGATGAGTTGTCATTGATGTCAAGAGTGAGTGGTCATTGATGTCAATCTTTCAATACCAGTCAGTGGCAGTTTTAGTGGGCAACATTAGTTTCGGGTTCTCCAATAAGTGCAAAAGGATAGTCCAATTTCAGTTAATCAAGACCCGGTTTCAAGAAATCAGATATGGTCCAAAGTGCAAAGAAGAAGCCAGGTGAATAATATTATAATATATTTTTTTAATATTATAAAGGGAAGTTTAAATTAATTATAAATTAATTTATTAATTAATTTACTTAACTTATAAATTATTTAAATTAATTATTAATTAATTTTAATATTAGTTATAAGTTAATTTATATTAATTTTAACCAACACTAAGGTGGGTCATTAAATTAAATTCAAATTTTGAATTCGAATTCTTAAGTGCCGACATGGGGAGCAAATACCCATGTGTGTATAAAAAGGGGATTACCCACCTTACCCAAAACTACCATGCCTTCGAATTTAATTAATGCGAGCTTGTGTGAATCGTGTTGCAACAAAGAGGAGTGCTTTTTTATTTTCGTGGGAAGTCAATGGTGCATGAAGGTATAACAAGAAGGAAGTCCTCCTTCCTTCACGTGGGCACCAATAGCCCACGCGGTGGGCTCCAAAGTGCTAAGGCGCTTGGACTTGGGGAGACGGCAGATCGAATCACGTCGAAACCCTTTTGGGTGAAAATAAAGGTATGCTTTAAGTTAGAGTGCCAAAATTTTGGGGGGTAGTAGTCGAGCATTTAAAAATTAATTTTTGCATATTTGATATGGTTTGTAAGGTTGTAAGGGGAGTTATAAGGCTTAAGAAAAATTAAATTTTTGGTGTTATTTGCTCTAATGTTTGGAAAGGGTAGTAAGGTGTTTTAGGAAGACTGTTTGAAGTCTTGTGGTGTTGGATATTATTTTAAGTTGGAGATTATAATGTGTATCAAAGTGATTAATTTTTATGTATGATTTGATGGATGTTATTTCTAAAAGGGAGAAATAAGGCATAATTAAGTTTTGATTATTTTTGTGTCTAAGGAATATTTTGAGAAAATTTTGAAGTGATATTTTGTCATCAACCATTGAAACTAGAAAGAAGAAAATTGTGATTGAGACAGGTTTTCTAAGGGCACTTTTACATCAAACAAAAGGTATGGGCACATCTTCCTAGTGAGTGATTGTTGAATGTTGTGAATGCAAAGTTGGAGTGAAAAGGATTGTTTGGTAAACATTGTTGAGTGTGTTTTGAATTAATGCTTCAAGGTTTTATGGAATAAAGAGTTGTTGATAAAACCTTGTTTTATAAGCATTGTTGTTGAAGTGATTAATTTAGTGAACTTGAACAAGGGTTTGCAAAGATCATGAGTATAATTGTTATGTGATATTGATTGATAAGCATTTTTGGAAATATTTGAGTGAGTATTCATATGCTTGGACTAGGATTTGTGAGCAAGGATTATTTTATTGAGTGATTGGCTGAGAATAGTTGGTTAAGCCTAGTCAAGTGAATGTGTTGGTGTGATAGTTCAAGTTCTATGAAACAAATAATTCTATATTATGAATTGAGTAGAGAAAGAAATTGAGCATTGTGATGAATGTGAAGCATATTGAGTCTCTAACAATTCTCTTTATATTTCTATGATATTGGACAAGTTCTAGTGTGGAATTATTGAGTAGATTTGAGGTAAGTCTTAGATAAGACTTGTGGACATATTTGTGTGAGCTTTTGTGGAAGCTTATAATATAAATTTGAGGATAGAGATTTGTGGATAGATTTGTGTCAGCTTTTGTGGAAGATTACAATACAAATTTGAGGACGGAGATTGAGAACAGATTTGAGGACAAAGATTGAGGACAAACTTGAGGACAAAGTTTGGTGCAGTTTTGAGGATAGGTTTGTGCCAGACCAGAGACAAAGATTGAGCAAATTTGTGCTAGACCGAAGGACTGTGTTTAGTGCATATTTGAGATAGAGCTTTGAAGGTGACAGAGTATAGAGGATGAAAGTCTCTAGTGGATAGAGATCCATTAGCCAGGTTAGTGAGAATAGGTGTCTTTAGTAGATAGAGATCCATTAGCCAGAGTAGTGGGGACAATAGTTCTTCTAGAAGATCACTAGTCAGAGCTAAGGAGAAAGATTTCTCCAGTGGATAGAGATCCACGAACTTGATTAGGGGATTGGTATCTCCTTTGGATAGAGGTCCATAAACATTGTAGGGAAAGGATTCCCAAGAGAATTTATTTGAGAAAAATTTATAAGGAATATTTTATCCGTGGAGTAGCCCACATTGGGTGAACCACGTTAAATCATGTCTCTCATGTGTGTGATGTTTTGTGTGATGTTTATTGCTTTAATATTATTGATGTTATCATTTGGATTAAAAGGCAATTTTTTTTATCTTATACTATTCATCCCCCTCTCAGTATAAGCACATGTTCTTCAATTGGTATAAGAGCGGGTCTCTTTGTGAAAAGACTAAAAACTTGGAGGAGGATCCATAAGAAACACACATGACTTCAAAAAATGAATAAGAGACCATGTTTGATATAAAAGAAGAATTCTTTATTGCTCTCAAGAATTTGGAAAGGATTAGAGAAAAGAACTCAAGCTTGAAGGAATAAATTCAATAGTATGAAGAAGCAAAGATGTAACTTCTACAAAGTCTCATAGAACTTAATATAAAGGTAGAAGAAGGGAAGAAGATTGAGAAAGATATGATGGATCTATTAAGAGCAAGAGAAATAGAATGTGAAATATTGGAAGCAAAAATTATTTATCTAAGAAAATGAAGTTAAAAGGACCAAAGTACTACAAGATATAGAGCATGGGAAATAGAAAGAAGAGTCAAGTCTTTAAAAAGGAGAAACTTCAAAACAAGAGAGGTAAGCAAAGAAGAACCTTGGATGAGAGTTAATCACAAAAGGAGAAGCACCCAACCACAATCTCAAAGGTATCTAAACAGGTTACATAAATTCTTCCATGGTCATTTTTTTTCTTGTAAAAAATATGATCATAGAGCTATACATTGTATTGGTCATGCAAGAAACAATGTCAATATAAATTTCAATTCTTTTGCACCTCTTATGGATAATAATATTATATGCTACAAATACAATAATTTTGGGCACAAGGCTAGATGGTGTAAAATGATGCTTTCTGAGTCTAGTAAAATAAAAAAAAATTCAACTAGGAAATATGAAAGGAAAAATATAAAGGCTAGATCAATGTTAGTTCAAAAAACCCTTCATGCTCAGGATAAATAAGAACAATGGTATCTTGATAGTGGTTGATCTAGATACATGACAAGAGACATAGACAAATTCATTGTTCTAAAAGAAACCAATAGAGGATCAATAAATTTTGGTGATAATGGATCATCAAATATTGGTGGAAGAGGAACTCTGAGTTTAGATAATGGGAAAACAAGAACATAAAATGTGTTGTATATCAAAGGGTTAAAACATAATCTACTAAGTTTTAGTCAACTTTGTGATCAAGGTCATATGGTTACATTTCATCCAGATAGATGTGAGATAAGAAAATAAAAAACTGGAAAAGTCATTACAAATGCAAGAAGAAATCAAAATAATATATATATGCTTAGTGAGATCAAAGGGAAAATTTGCTTTCTATCACAAGAATATGAGAGTTGGTTGTGGCATAGAATATTGGGTCACTTGAATTTTGACAACATAGTCAACATAAGCAATAAGCAGGCTGTCAGATATTTACCCAAGATAAAAATGCCACAAAACACAATTTGTGCACCTTGTCAACATGGAAAGCAAACTAGAACAAGCTTTAAATCAAAGGATACATGCCATCTAAGCCATTAAGTCTAATACATACTGATTTATGTGGTCCTACCAGAACATAGAGTATTCAAGGTGAGAGTTACTTTATATTTTTTATAGATGATTACTTCAGAATGGTTTGGGTAGCTTTCCTGAAAGAGAAGTTAGATGCATTTGAAATATTCAAAGCATTTAAGGAACTGGTTGAAATGAAACCGGTAAGAGGATTAAGTGTTTGAGATCTGACAGAGGAGGAGATTTTACCTCAAATGAGTTTGTAGAGTTTTGAGAACAACATGGGATCAAGAGAGAATACTCAGCAGCAAGAACTCCCCAACAAAATGGAGTAGTTGAAAGGAAGAATATGACTGTTGAGAATATGGCTAGAGCTATGTTAAATGAGTCCAAATTATCAAATGGATTTTGGAGGGAAGCAATCAACACATCATTATACATAATCACTAGGACTCAAATAAAGGTAAATCATCACAAGACTCCATATGAGCTTTGGAAAGGAAGACCGACCACTGTAAAACACTTCAAGATTTTTGGAAGCAAGTGCTACATAAGATGAGAAGATCAAAAATTAGGCAAGTTTGACCCAAGATGTGATGAGGGAATTTTCCTTGGTTATTCCTCTAACAGTAAAGCCTATAGATGCTTCAACAAGAGAATACACACTGTTTTAGAAAGTATAAATGTAACAATTGATGAGAAGATAGATTCAAGAGAACCAGTTCAACAAATTGTGTATTAGGAATATGGAAGTTATCAAGAAGAGTTTCATGAGGAATCAGATGAAGAAGAAGAAGAAACACAAAGACTTATTCCTAAAACTTCATCCAGGTATGTACAGAAGCATAATCCAAAAGAGCTAATCATTAGGAATCCAGATGAAAGATAGACAAGGAGAAGGATAATAACACCATATCAACAAGTAAATTTTTATTTTCTATCTAAGATTGAGCCAAAATACTTCAATTATGCAAGTGAAGATGAGTTATGGATCAAGGAAATGGACGAGGAATTAGATTAGATAGAGAAAATCAAGACTTGGAAACTTGTTCCATGACCAAAGGACAAGAATGTGATCGACACAAAATGGGTATTCAGGAACAAGCTAAATGAAGATGGACAGGTAGTAAGGAATAAAAAAATATTAATATGCAAAGGTTATGCACAGGTAGAGGGAATTGACTTTGATGAGACATTTGTGTTGGACATTTTGAGTCATTAAGTCAAGTTTTCATTGATGTCAAGGAATGAAGTCACCATTAATGTTAAGGAATTTGTTAAGAAACAAAGTTGTCAATGTTGTCATTGATATCTAGGAATAAGCCACTGATGATGTCAAAGGTCAAGAGGAACAATGTAGAGGTTAAAGACAAAAGGGCTTCATAATATTTTTAATATTATATGGAAGCATAAGTTAAAAGGTTTTTCATAAAAACCCAAGGAAGCTTATTGCAAAGCTAAAGGAAGGTTTAATATTTATTTCATAAAATATTTAAATTCAAATTGAATTTAAATTTTATAAATAAATATTATTTATACAAAGGTGTTCAATGAGAGATGGCCTTAATAAAACCAAAGGGTTTTAAAGAATTAATTTATAAAATTTAAATTCAAATGAATTTAAATAATTTATAAATTAATAAGGTTAAAGGAAAATAAAAAGCGTCGATGTCTAAAAATTTGAGAAGGTAATTCAAGCACCGACGAATATGCATGAGGAGGAAATCAATATATAAACCTATCCCTTAGAGGAATTAACATTTATCCTTTTTATCGATTGAATTAATGCGTGCAATCATGTTGAGAACTTGTGTGGAAAAGACAAGCGAATTTTGTGTTTTAGTGCCAGTGAATAAGGTTTAAAGGGAACATCACCAAATTGCCAAGCACCAACTAGGCAGCGTGGCCTAGTGGCAAGAGGACAATGATTAGAGTGCTTGGGTGCTAGGTGATCTGCATTAGAAATGTGATGGCAAAATTTTTGGTGGTTGTGTTTGTGTTGGAAGCGCCAAAGGAAAGAGACATGTTTTTTCTAGGCAAGGCGGGGAGCCTTTTGGAGCACGTGGTGCTCTTTACTCCCCAAGCGAGCACTTAGCTCGCATGGTGATTGGAGCCGCAACTAGGGCATTGGTTGAGGCTATGTTGTGAGTTTGATTTCCTCCAAGGCCAAGGTAATAAATTTTTATTATTATTTTTGTGTGTTGCCTAAATTTTGGAGTTAAAAGGGTTGCTTAAAAGGATTGTTAGTTGAAAATTATTTTTGATAAGTTGGAGGAATAAGGTGTTAGCTTTATTTTAATAATTGTATGTGTCACATTGAGTTGCTGAAGTTTTTAAAAGGATAGAGGGAACTCCTTGCATTGAGTATTATTTTAATTGGAAGATTATAAGGTGTAAGTGGCATATTATTTTTGTAAATGTTGATAAATGTTTTCTTAAAGATGGAGTGATAAGGTGTATGTGTGTATTGATATTTAAATTGTATTTTGAGGAAGTTTATCATCTTATAATTTCTTTGAGCTTGGAAAATAAGTGTTTATGGTTATGACAAATTTATGAGATTCCTTCATCATCAAGAAAAAGGTATGAGCACATTCTTCCATAGTTAAGTTGATTGGTTGTTTTTTCTAAAAAATAAGTTTGAAGTGAAAATGACTTGATTAGGGTTTCCTATTGAATGTGTTGAGTTAATGCTTCAAGGTTTTCTAAAATAAAGAGTTGTTAAAACCTTATTTTATAAGCATTGTTGTTGAAGCCATTGGTTGTGTGAAGAACTTGAACTAGGGTTTTAGTATCATTGCTATGTGAAGATTATTTTATAAGCATTGTTGTTGAAGCCATTGGTTGTGTGAAGAACTTGAACTAGGGTTTGAGTATCATTGCTATGTGAAGATTATTTTATAAGCATTGTTTTTGAAGTGAGTTATTGAGAAAATAATGAAGAACACAAGCTTATACTGAGAGGGGGTGAACAGTATAAGACCACTTTTTACTTTTATTTTAAATTCAATATTATGTAGTGTATAGATAACAGTATCGATAGCAGTAATCAAAGTAATGCACAAAAAACCATACACAATAGAGACACCATAATTTACGTGGTTCACCCAATGTGGTCTACTCCATGAAGAAAATATTTTACTAAAATTTTCTCAATCAATCTCTTTTGGAATCCTTCCCAATTACAATGTTTATGGACCTCTGTCCAAAGGAGATGCTGATCCCCTAATTTCAATTTAATGGATATATTCCATAGGAGAACTCTTTCCCCTTATGCTCTGGCTAGTGATCTTCTAGAAGACTCTATCTCTTTGCTACACTGACTGGTGGATATCCCTCCACTTGAATACTCCTCACTTAGATCTATCTTTAATATTCCTAGCTACTGGATCTCTATCACTGAGACTCTATCCTCTGTACTCTGTCACCTCCAAAGCTCTGTCTCAATACTATACTAAACACAATCCAGTAGGTCTAGCATAGCTCTACTCAATATCTTGCACTAAACACATTACATTTGGTCTAGTACAATTTTACTCAACAGGTCCACATAGAACCTGCTCAAATTTGCTCAACATGTCCACACATAACCTGCTCAAATCTACTCAATAGGTCCACACATAACATGCTCAAATTTGCTCAACAGGTCCACACATAACCTGCTCAAATATGCTCAACAGGTCCACACAAAACCTACTCAAATATACTCAACAGGTCCACACAAAATCTGCTCAAATTTGCTTAACATGTCCACACAAAACCTGCTCAAATATGCTGAACAAGTCCATACAAAACCTACTAAAATATGCTCAACATGTCCACACAGAACCTGCTCAAATCTGCTCAACAAGGTCACTCAGAACTTGTCCAAATATGCTCAACAAGCTCACTCAGAACTTGTCCAAATATGCTCAACAAGCTCACTCAAAACTTGTTCAAATCTACTCAAAAAGCTCACTCAGAACTTGTCCAAATCTGCTCAATAATTTCTCTCTAGGACTTGCTCAAATCTGCATAGCAAGCTTCATGAAATATTACTCAAAATAAGTCCACAAGCCTTCTCAAAGACTTGTCTCAAATCTGCTTAACAATCTCACACAGAACTTGTCCAATCTCATAGAATCATGAAGAGAATTATTAGAGACTTAATATGTTCTATACTCAATGCTTAATCAATATCTCAATTCAATATTATAGAAGCATAAAGAGAATTTTTAGAGACTCAATATATTCTATACTCAAATCCCAATCTCAACTCAAATCAATCTCATAGAAGCATACAGAGAATTGTTAGATTCTCAATATGTTCTATACTCAAATCTCAATATCAACTCAAATGGAACTTGAACAACCACATGCATCCACTTGACTAGGCTCGATCAACTCTACTCAACCAAACACCTCAAGGAACAACCCTTTCTCACAAACCCTATTTCAAGCATGTATCAACTAACTCAAAATGTTTTCAATAATGCTCAACCAAAAATCTCACATAATAATGATACTCATATTCTTTTCTAACTCAAGTTCAAGTTCTTTGCACAACCAATTGGCTTAAAAAACAATGCTTATAAAATAAGGTTTAATCACAACTCTCAAACCAGAAAACCTTGAAGCATTTAACCAATCACTTTTGGAAAGGAAACCACAATCAATCCTTTTCACTCCAAAGGTATTTTATTATCAACCACCATAATAAATCAATAGGAGAATGTGCCCATACCTTTTATGAAGATGAAGACATCTCTTTGGAAATCTGCCACAATCACAATATTCTTTTGCCAATCCTCACAAGGGTTAGAAGATCACAAAATAATCAACATTACTCCACTTCACAATAATATTCACCATGGCTTTTAATTATAAAACCTTCTTAAGAATTAATGCACAACTTCCTTATCACTCCTAAAACCACTTGCACCATAAAATAAAATAAATCAAAACATTAATCAAATATCAAACCTTAGCCATATGCAAATATTAAATCCACTATACTCTTCGTGAAAGTCAACGCTTAACACAACCTTGAAAATTCAAAATATTTCATGCACCCAAAAATTTTGGCGATCGAATTATGGCATACCTTGCAAAATGGCTTCGAGTGGTTTCGACCCCGCGTTCCTCCTCATCATGAGCCTTAGCGCATTCTCTGCCCACCGTGTGGGCTAGGCCTCCCATGTGGAGGCTTTAAGCCTTTGAGACTTATATTTCTGTCCTCTCCACCTATGCCTTGAAACTTGCTCCCTTGTTCCACATGCAGTGTGCAAACGAAATCGAAAGGGGGGAATCAACGATTGCAAAGGAGGGGATAATCGAATGCGGACAATATTTCTTGTCACCTACTTGGTTGATAAAATCAAACCCTTTAAATATTTGAACCTTTGCATGATAAAATATATGATATCGATGGACATGGCAGGAAAACTCTTTTATTTAATTTTAAAATTAAAATTTAAATTTTAAATAAATTTAAATTTAAATTTTAAATAAATTAAAATTTAAACTAAACCTTTAAAATTAAATTTCTCCATCATTGGGGCACATTTTTTTATGAAACTAAAGAACATGGACTTATACTGAGAGGGGGGGTGAACAGTATAAGACTTAACCAATTAATAATTTTAACTTTAGATAGCAGTGGCATCAACACAACATTAATCAAGACAGAAAGCATCACACATTGAAGACCCATTTTTAACGTGGTTCACCCAAAATGGTTGGGCTACGTCCACAAAAAATTTCTCTAAAAGTTATCTCAAAGTTCTTTGGGAATCCTTCCCAATTACAATGTTTATGATCCTCGGCCCAAAGGAGATACCTTCCCCTCTGCTCTAGAAATGATCCCTCAGAAGATCAACTACCTCTACCTCTTGCCAACACGTGGAAATCCTTTCCATCGAAGACCTCCTGTCCTTAATGCTTAGCCTAAGAGACCTCTGCCTTCTATGATCACATCCACAGCAGCTCAGCACCATGTACCAAACACAGTCAGTCGGTCTAGTACAAGTCTTCCTCTGTCTATTAGATCTGTCCAACTTTTGAACAAATCAATCCTCTACATACAAGCCTTCTCAAATATTTGCCAAATCTATCCTCAGGTTCTTCTCATAGAACCAATGCACCTCTGTCCTCAAGTTCTCTGATAGAACTATCAAATTCAGCTCACAAGTCCTCTGCTAGGACCTATCCAAATCTGCTCACAAGTCCCCACCGGAACCTGTCGAAAAACTGCTCACAAGTCCCCACCGGAACCTGTCCAAAAACTGCTCAAAAGTCCCCACTAGAACCTGTCCAAAAACTTATTGGAGTAGAAGATAATTGAACCTTCAAGTTGTCACCACAGACAACTCTCAAACTTCCAACCAAGTTAGGGTTAGAATAAAAATAAATGAGCAATAATATAAACTTCCTTTATTACACCTTTTAGCTCCACTTCTTTAAACACAACCACCATAACATGCCTATAAATCAACAATCACAGACTCACACCTTATACCTCCATTTTTAATTTTAGCATAGCAAAGAATAATCTTAAAAATACATCCAAAGAAATATGCCCTTATTTCTCCTAAGCTTTTATTCAATGCTAATCACAAAAGCCAAAACTCATAAAATTTAATCACACCTTATAAATCGTTGTCCAAGAAACTTTGAATTTTGTGGCATAAAGACGTTTTAATAAAAACGTGTGTTACTCTAGCAAAGCACCCCCGCGAGACTCGAAACGGTGACCTCCGCCAATGCAGCACCCAACAACAGCCTTCGCTGCCACTAGCCCACGCGGGCTACAAAGTTCACAAGTGAACTTCCCTCCATGTCACCCTCGAAAAAACTCTCGAAGACTTTTCAACCGCACGTGCTTCTAAGTCTTCCTTCGATCGTAGTGAATATAGAGCACAAACACCGCAAATTGCATTCGAGGAATTTTTGAATTAATTAGCTTTCCAACCTTAGGAGTTGGAGAATAAATAGTCTCTTCGAAGACACCTTGACGTCGGCATAAATAAAGACCATTTCGAAATTAATCAAAAGTCTTTTCAAAAAAGGGTTTAAAAACCCTTAAATAATTTTAATAAATTAAGAATAAAAGAAGGTTTAAAAACCTTTAAGTATTTTTAATAAATTAAAAATAATTTCTCCCTTAATTAATTAAATAATTAATTAATTAAAACCTTGAAGGGTTTTAAATAATAATTAAATAAATAATAAAGAGAACCTCCATTGGTTTTAATAAAAACCATTTTGGTTTTAATGAAAAACCCTTGCCAATGGAATCTCTTCGGATTCTCTTAAAACGATTCTCTTGGAATATTCCACCTTTGAAGCCAACACATCCTCTTAACATTAATGCCATTTCCTTTTGACATCAATGACAACTCATAGACAAGAAGCTAGGATCTCAAACCCAAAATTGCCAACAATCTCCCCCTTTGTCATTGATGGCAAACCATGCTTCTCAACAACATAGAAACTCAACATAAACAACTCCCCCTGTCTTGAGGCTCTCCCCCTTACTCAAATCTCTCCCCCTTTGTCATCAATGGCAAAGGGTCACCTTTGGGGCTCGGGACTAAGAATGAGCCTCTTAGCTTAGTCCCTCCCCCACCTCCTGATGAGGTGATTAATTCTGGGGTGGGAGTACAACTCCCAATTTCTCCCTTAGATACTCAAACGTATCTCTTGGAAGAGGTTTGGTGAAGATATATGCAATCTGCTCTTTAGTAGACACATACTCTACCTTGACTTGTTTGTCTTGCACTTTCTCCCTTAGAAAGTGATACTTGATGGAAATATGCTTTGTCCTTGAGTGCATTACCGGATTTTTGGAAATACTTATGGCACTTGTATTATCACAAAGTATGGAGATGGGTTGTTCATGCTTGACTTTGAAATCCTCCAAGGTGGTTTTCATCCATAAAACCCGTGTACACCCGACCACTACTGCTATGTATTCCGCCTCTGTTGTAGATAAGGAAACTGAAGGTTGTTTCTTACTTAGCCAAGAAACCAAACTCTTTCCCAGAAAGAATGCTCCACCACTAGTGCTTTTCCTGTCATCAATACCGCCTGCCCAATCTGCATTTGTATAAGCTATAAGGGTGAAATCATCACCTTTGGGATACCAAAGCCCAAAGTCCATAGTGCCCTTCAGATATTTGAATATCCTCTTAACTGCTATAACATGAGAATCTTTTGGAGTTGCCTGAAATCTTGCTACTAACCCAACTCGCCTAATCTGCATGATATCCGGTCCGGTAGTTGTAATATATAATAAACTGCCAATCATATATCTGTACAACCTCTGATTTGCCGCTGGAGATTCATCATCTTTACTCATATTGCACCCTGTAATCATTGGAGTACACACTGGTTTGTTGTCCATCATCCCAAATTTCTTCAATATTTCTTTGATATACTTTCCTTGAGAGAGAAATATACAATCTTTTGATTGAGCAATCTAAAGACCTAAAAAGAATGACAACTCTCCAATCATAGACATCTCAAATTATTTCTGCATGGTGTTAGCAAAAACTTTGCACATCTGAGTATTATTTCCCCCAAAAATAATATCATCAACATAGAAAACCATAATCAACATATCATCATCTTCATTCTTAATATACAAATTGCTATCTGCCACACCTTTCCTGAAACCTTGCTCATGAAGATACTTGTCAAGTCTTGAGTACTAGGCCCTAGGTGCTTGCTTTAACCCATACAAGACATTTTTCAGTTTACACACATAGTCTGACTATTCTGAGAGAGACACTCCTTCTGGCTGTTCTATGTAGACTTCTTCTACCAATACCCCATTTAGAAAAGCTGACTTTACATCCATTTGATATACCTTGAATGATTTGAAGCTTGAAAGGGCCAAAAACATTATGATAGCTTCAAGACGAGCAACAGGAGCAAACATCTCTTCGAAATCAACACCTTCTACTTGAGCATAACCTTTGCAGACTAACCTAGCTTTGTTTCTAACAATATTTCCATCCTCATTGAGTTTATTTCTGAATATCCATTTTGTGCCAATGACATTGTTGTCCTTAGGTCTTGGAACCAATTCCCAAGTTTCACTTTTCTCTATTTGATTTAGCTCTTCATCCATTGCTTTTACCCAAAACTTATCTGCACATGCTTCACTAAAATATTTTGGCTCAATCTGAGATAATAATGAAACATTTGTAGAATCATGTGAAGGAATGACTCTTCTTCTTGTTTTCTTGCTATTTGGATCACCAATGATCAAATCTTTGGGATGATGTTTCTAAACATATCATGAAGGAGTTTTGGGAAGCAGTTGTTGTCTTTCCTCTTCTTCATCTGAAACCTCTCTGAATTCTTCTTGACAAATTTCATCACTGAGTTCCTTGATCGGTTCTCTTATCCATGTCTTTTCATCAACTGTTACATTTATTCTCTCTACAACTATATGAGTTCTTTTGTTGAAGCATCTCTAGGCCTTGCTTCTGCTGGAATATCCAAGAAAGATTCCCTCATCACATCTAGGATCAAACTTACCCAAATTCTGATCTTCCCTTCTGATGAAGCACTTACTCCCAAACACTTTGAAGTATTTTACTGTAGCTGGTCTTCCTTTCCACAAATCATAAGGAGTTTTATGATGATTGACTCTAAGTTGGGCCCTGGTGATAATGTAGATTGCTGTACTGACTACCTCTTTCCAAAAGCCATCTGAAATTTTTGACTCATTTAACATAGCTCTAGCTATATTTTCAATAGTTCTATTTTTCCTTTCAACAACTCCATTTTGTTGAGGAGTTCTTGCTGCTGAATATTCTCTTTTGATTCCTTGTTGCTCACAGTATTCCACAAATTCATTTGAAGTGAACTTTCCTCCTCTATCTGATCTTAAGCATTTGATTCTCTTGTCAGTCTCATTTTCAATCATTTCTTTGAAAGCTTTAAATTTTTCAAAAGCTTTAGATTTTTCTTTGAGAAAAGTAACCCAAGTCATTCTAGAATAATCATTTATAAACAACATGAAGTAGCTTTCTCCCTGAATGCTCTGAGTTCTAGTAGGGCCACATAAATCAGTATGAATAAGATCCAATGGTTTTGAAGAAGTATACCCTTTTGATTTGAAACTAGTTTTGGTTTGTTTTCCATGTTGACAAGGACCGCAAATGATGTTATGGGGCCTTTTTATTTTGGGCAAGTCTCTAACTTCTTCCTTGTTACTAATATTGACAAGATTATCAAAGCTCAAATGCCCCAATATTTTATGCCATAACCAAATCTCATCTTCTTGAGTTAGAAAACACTTTTCCTTTTTTATCTCGCTTAGCATGTAAAGATTGTTTGGAGTCCTTGTAGCACTAGCAATGAGTTTTCCATTTTTTTCTTTACTTATCTCACATCTATCTGAAAAGAAAGATACTATGTGCCCTTGATCACAAAGTTGAATCACACTTAGAAGATTATGTCTTAGGCCTTCTACATAAAGCACATTTTCTATTTTGGATTTCCCATCCAAACTAAGAGTCCCTTTACCACATATTTTAGCTGACTTGTTATCTCCAAAACTAATTGTTCCTCTATTTGTTTCTTTTAAGACCAAAAATTTTTCCTTTTCACCAGTCATATGTTTTGAACAACCACTATCAAGATACCATTTTTCTACTTTGTCTTGAGCATGAAAAGCAGTTTGAACTATCATTGACTTAGATTTGATCTCATTTCTCTTTTTAGTGAACTCAAGGCTAGATCTATCCAAACTGCACATCCTTGCTATATGCCCAAAATTCTTGCACTTGTAACACATGACATTTTTATTCATAAGAGGTGCAAAAGAGTTAACATTTTCCTTACTATGGCTATTCAAAGACTTATTGCAATGCATAGCTTTGTGACCAAATTTCTTGCAGGAAAAACAATAGCCATGGAAAGTATTATGTAACCTGTTTTGATGCCTTGGATGATTGTTCTTCTTGTGACCAACTGGAATCCATCGCTCTTCAAGACGAATATTGATCTTGCTCAAAGAACCTATTTCATGAATGGTGATACCATCCTTCTTTTGCTTTTCACACAGAGTATTCTGTCTGAGAGCCAACTATTCCAACTTCACTCTAAGAGACATAATCTCTTCTTCTAGTTTCTCGTAATCAACTTCATTTTCTTTGAGAGCCTCTATCAAAACCTGTTCAACCTTCTTCCCTTCTTTAGCTAGAATTTTGAAGTCTATAACACTTTGAGACAATTTTGATCTTGCTATCTCTTCTTCTTGACATTGATGCTTGAGAACAAAATTCTCTTCCCTGAATTTCTCAAGCTTTCTTAAAGCCAAGAAGAATTCACCTTTGAGATCGAACTCAACCTCTTCATCTCTTTCTCAATCTGTATGTTCCTCTGATAGATCCTTCTCCAATCTATTAGGCTCTTTTTGGAGAGACCGACTCTGATACCAATTGAAGAACATGGACTTATACTGAGAGGGAGGGTGAACAGTATAAGACTTAACCAATTAATAATTTTAACTTTAGATAGCAGTGGCATCAACACAACATTAATCAAGACAGAAAGCATCACACATTGAAGACCCATTTTTAACGTGGTTCACCCAAAATGGTTGGGCTACATCCATAATAAAATTTCTCTAAAATTTATCTCAAAGTTCTTTGGGAATCCTTCCCAATTACAATGTTTATGAGCCTCGTCCCAAAGGAGATACCTTCCCCTCTACTCTGGAAATGATCCCTCAGAATATCAACTGCCTCTACCTCTTGCCAGCATGTGGAACTCCTTTCCACCAAAGACCTCCTGTCCTCAATGCTTAGCCTAAGAGACCTCTGCCTTCTATGATCACGTCCACAGTAGCTCAGCAACCTATACCAAAAACAGTTAGTCAGTCTAGTACAGGTATTCCTCTATCTGTCAGATCTGTCCAACTCTTGAACAAATCAATCCTCTGCATACAAGCCTTCTCAAAGACTTGCCAAATCTATCCTCAGGTTCTTCTCATAGAACCAATGCACCTCTGTCCTCAAGTTCTATGATAGAACTATCAAACTCAGCTCACAAGTCCTCTACTAGGACCTATCCTAATCTGCTCACAAGTCCCCATCGAAACCTGTCCAAAAACTGCTCACAAGTCCCCACCGGAACCTATCCAAAAACTGCTCACAAGTCCCCATTGGAACCTATCCAAAATATTATTGGAGTAGAAGATAATTGAACCTTCAAGCTGTCACCACACATAACTCTCAAACTTCCAACCAAGTTAGGGTTAGAATAAAAATAAATGAGCAATAATATAAAATTCCTTTATTACACCTTTTAGCTCCACTTCTTTAAACACAACCACCATAACATGCCAATAAATCAACAATCACAGACTCACACCTTATACCTCCATTTTTAATTTTAGCATAGCAAAGAATAATCTTAAAAATACATCCAAAGAAATATGCCCTTATTTCTCCTAAGCTTTTATTCAATGCTAATCACAAAAGCCAAAACTCATAAAATTTAATCACACCTTATAAATCGCTGTCCAAGAAACTCCGAATTTCACGGCATAAAGACGTTTTAATAAAAACGTGTGTTACTCTAGCAAAGCACCCCCATGAGACTCGAAATGGTGACCTCCGCTAATGCAGCGCCTAACAGCAGCCTTTGTTGCCACTAGCCCACGCGGGCTATGAAGTTCACAAGTGAACTTCCCTCCACTTCACCCTCAAAAAAACTCTTGAAGACTTTTCAACCGCACGTGCTTCTAAGTCTTCCTTCGATCGCAGCGAATACATAGCACAAACACCGCAAATTGCATTCGAGGAATTTTTGAATTAATTAGCCTTCCAACCTTAGGAGTTGGAAAATAAATAGTCTCTTCGAAGACACCTTGACGTCGACGAAAATAAAGACCATTTCGAAATTAATCAAAAGTCTTTTCAAAAAAGGGTTTAAAAACCCTTAAATAATTTAAATAAATTAAGAATAAAAAAAGGTTTAAAAACCTTTAAGTATTTTTAATAAATTAAAAATAATTTCTCCCTTAATTAATTAAATAATTAATTAATTAAAACCTTGAAGGGTTTTAAATAATAATTAAATAAATAATAAAGAGAACCTCCATTGGTTTTAATAAAAACCATTTTGGTTTTAATTAAAAACCCTTGCCAATGGAATCTCTCTGGATTCTCTTAAAACGATTCTCTTGGAATCTTCCACCTTTGAAGCCAACACATCCTCTTAACATTAATGCCATTTCCTTTTGACATCAATGACAACTCATAGACAAGAAGCTAGGATCTCAAACCCAAAATTGCCAATAGAAATGAAAAGCCAACTTGGGTTTTAAAAAAAAACCATTTCAAATCTGCCATCCATAGTTTTAAATAAAACCTTTCCTTGCCTTCCTTGGTTTTCATAAAAACCTTTTTATAAGCTTCCCATGAAGCTCAATTTGGAACCAAATGTCATGCATCCCTTCTTGAACCTTTGATCAAAACCTTTGCTTCTCATGAAGCTCTTTGTGGAAAAAAATCATAGTGCTTACTTACATAGGTCCTTTTGACATCAATGACAACTTTTAGCTTAGGGACTCAAAATTTCCAACAAAGAAATTGAACTAGAGTTTGAAAAGAACATGAGTATCATTTTTATGTGAGGTTTGTTGTTGAGCATTGTTGGAAACATTTTGAGTTAGTGATCATATGATTGGACTAGGATTTGTGAGCAAAGGTTGTTTCATTGAGTGTTTGGTTGAGTCTAGTCAAGTGGGTGTATGAAGTGATTGTTCAAGTTCCATAAAAAAAACTATTTTATATTCTGAATTGATTTGAGAAAGTGATTGAGCATTGAGTTGAAATTGGAGCATATTGAGTCTCTAACAATTCTCCTTATGTTTCTAAGAGAGTGATTGAAAGTAATTGAGCATTGTGATAAGTGTAGAACATATTGATTCTCTAACAATTCTCTTTATGTTTCTATGAGATTGGATAAGTTCTTGAGAGGACTTATTGAGCAGATTTGGTTAAGTTCTTGAGAGGACTTATTGAGCATATTTGGTTAAGTTCTTGAGAGGACTTATTGAGCAGATTTGGTTAAGTTCTTAAGAGGACTTATTGAGCATATTTGGTTAAGTTCTTGAGAGGACTTATTGAGCAGATTTGATTAAGTTCTTGAGAGGACTTATTGATCAGATTTGATAAGTTCTATAGAGGACTTATGGATATATTAGTGTGAAATTTTGAGGAAGCTTACAAGGCATATTTGAGACAAGTATTTGAGAAAGCTTGAGAGCAGAGTTGATTGATTTATTTATTCGAACCTTGAGTTAAGGTTTAGGGTAGATCCAAAAAAGTTGATTTGAGATTGAGTCAAGCTTTGAGTTAAGGCTTGAGGATAGATATTGAGAATATATTTATGCTAAATCAAAGGACTATGTTTAATGCAGATCAAAGGACAAAAATTGAGGACAAAGTTTGGTGCATATTTAAGGATAGGTTTGTGCCAGACTAGAGACAAATATTGAGCAGAGTTGTACTAGAATGAAGGACTGTGTTTAGTGTAGATTTGAGACAGATCTTTGGAGGTGATAGAGAGCAAAGAACAGTAGTCTCCAGTGGATAGAGATCCATTAACTAGAGTAGTGAGGATAGGTCTTCTGAGTGAGGATAAGAGTCTTTAGTGGAAAGAGATCCACAAGCCAATGTAGTGGAGGTAATAGTCTTCTAAAGGATCACCAACCAGAGTAGAGGAGAAGGAGTTCTCCTATAGATAGAGATCCATGAACTTGATTTAGGAGATTGGTATATCCTTTGGACAGAGGTCCATAAACATTGTAATAGGGAAAGGATTCCCAAGAGATTTATTGAGAAAATTTTAGTGAAAGATTTTCTCCGTGGAGTAGCCCACATTGGGTGAACCATGTAAATTATGGTGTCTCTATTGTGTGTGGTGATTTGTGTATTGCTTTGATTACTACTGTTGATATTGCTATCTATACATTGCATAATATTATTTGGAAATAAAATTAAAAAGTGGTCTTATACTGTTCACCCCCCCTCTCAGTATAAGCTTGTGTTCTTCAATTGGTATCAGAGTAGGTTCCTTCAAAAGAGTTTAATAACTTGAAGGAAAAACTAACAAGAACACAATGGATTCTAAGAATGTGTCCTTAGATAATTCAGCACTAGTATTTGATGGAAGTGACTATATATATTAGAGTATGAGAATGAAGATCTACCTGATGGCTCTTGAGAATGAAATTTGGGAAGCAGTTGAATTTAGATATGTTCCATTGATTAATCCTCATACAGATAAGGAAGATAAGCTCCTACAACATTACAATTCAAAAGCAATGAATTCACTTTTGAGATGTTTACATAGAATAGAGTCTATGAAAGTTATGCATTGTCAAACTACAAAAGAAATGTGGGATAAACTGCAAAATATATATGAAGGAGATAAAAGTGTCAAGAAAGCAAAGATACGAAATGTCAAAGAAAAATTTGAAGCACTAAGAATGAAGGATGAGGAAAATATTAGTACTTATCTACTTTGAATTGATGAGTTTGTTAATGATATGCAAGGACTTGGAATGAATATTGATTAATCAGATGGTTGTGATAAAGTCTTAAGAACTTTTCCAAAAAGATTCAGTGAAAAGGTTTTTGCTATAGAAGTGTCAATGGATGGTGATTCTTTGAAAAGAGATATGTTGCTTGGTATTCTTACAATATTTGAGATGAGAACAAAAGAGGAACCAAATCCTTAGAAAGAAGCAACATTCAAAGCAATCAAGAAGACAAAGGGTAAGAAGTCATAATAAAGCAATGAGTCATCCAGTGATGAAGAAGCAAATTATGGCAGAAGGAATAAGGATTCAAGAAGATCTAGAGATACAAGATATGTTAAATGTTTCAATTATGTAAAGTATGGTCATTATGCAACTGACTATCAAGAAGCTAAGAATAAAATGATGAAGAAAAATAGGATCACAAGAATAGGGAATCAAAAATATATAGGCACCAAAAGAAAAACAAGGATGGACAAAGCAGACAAGGAAAGAAGTTATTTCAAAGTCAAAAGAGAAGCTACTATGTGGATAAAACAAGTAAGTACTCAAGTTATGGTGATGCTAGTTTTTCACACAATGATAGAGATGAAGTCCTATTTATGATTGAATAAAAAGAACAAGTTAAGAAAAAGACTATAGTAATTCTCAAGTGTTTTAGATGTGGTAAATTTGGACATATTAAAGATAGTTGTACAAGGGATGGTTATAGTTTCAGTGACGATGAATATGAGGATGCACTTGAATGACCAAATGAAACCCTTCTAATGGTATTGGAAGAAGAAGTAGGTGATCCTATAGAAGACAGGTCAATAGAAAATAAATATGTGGAAAAAGGTAAACAAATAGAGGAATATTCAAAGAAATATAGATATGATCTCAAGGGAGAACTTATTTATGCTCTTGACACGATAAATAAGGTAAGAAGCAACACTCTAAACTTAAAATTTTGTTTCAAGAATGTGATGAAGAGAGAAGATTGCTTATAGAGGATTTAGGAAAATCAAAGGCTAAGGCAAAAAGGTTCAAATATAAGTTAGAAAAATAGATATTATAATGTGAAAATTTAATGATTAATAAACAATAATTTTTTTACTTTGCTAGGGTTTGATGAAGAAAAACTACTCTACGGGGATGGCAGCAGCTTCCATAGGAGGTCTAAAAAATTGGAGGAATGTCATGATGGCATCGGGTCTGACATAAAGAGTGCATGTTCGTGATGTTTTTTCATTTGAAAATGACTGGAAGGAACAGGATTTTCCAATGCATGTCAGGAACCGATTGTTAAATAACAATAGATGTTTGGAACGATGTGAAGCCAATCTAGTTCTGTTATCTAGGACACTCTGAAAAGAGGAGCTAATTTAATCAAGAAGGGTTTGTTCTGGACTTGCAATCAGGGATCAAATGCTCTTTTTTGGGAGGATTCTTGGGATGGTCACCCTCTTATATTGAATCAATATCCTAGGTTACATTGCCTAAGTATTTTTTTCTTGGAAGCAGGTCGGTCTCATGTGGAGGACTTTAAAAAAATCTAGTCTTTGGGAAATATGGAGATGTATAGGTGGAAAGATCCGCAAGAATGGCCCCAGGGGGGATTGGCCAAGGACAAAGAGGTTCTTGCTCTTATTATTATGGGGAGGCCTTGTTTTTCATTGAGGGGTAAATATATTCTGGCTTGGAACCCTGATCCTAAGGGAACCTACTCGATAGCCTATGGTTATCAGGTTCTTGATAAGCAAAAGTATGGGAGTCTTCCTATCACTTGGTCGAAAAAGGTGTGGAACAAATTTGATTGGCCAAAATGTAACTTCTTTCTCTAGTTGGTAGCTCGTAATAAATGCCTCACTTGGGATAATGTGAGGAAGAGGGGATTTCAGGATCCCTCTTTTTATGTACTTTGCAGTAAGAATGAGGATGACTCTTCTCATTTATTTTTCCAATGCTCCTTTGCCAGAGACATTTGGAAAATTTGGCTCAAACGAAATCGATGCATATTTTAGGGAAATTATTTGGTTGTTCAACTGATTTGGCAAAGGATCCTATATATGTTTAGGAAACCATCCATAGCAAATGTGATGTGGATCCTCTTTTGGATTCTAGGGAGGAGAAGGTACAACAAGCCCTTGGTCTCTTTGGGGATGGTGTGAACTCTTCTAGCCCTAGTAGGGTTCCTCAACTCAGCAAGAAGGTTAGGAGAGATGGTAGGTGGAGGCCACCCCCTAGAGGAGTTTTAAAAATTAATACTAATGGATCGTCTAGGGGTAATCCTGGACATGCTGGCATTGGCGGTGTTGGGAGAGATTCTACTGGTGGTGTCAATTTTTTCTTTTCCATTTATAAAGGTGTTCAATCCAATAATTTTATGGAAGCTCTTGCAATTATTGAGGCCTTGCGAGAGGGGTTTTATCTTGGCTAGCATAGGATTATCTACGAGTCTAACTCTCAAATTATGGTTAATATTTTAAACAGTAAAAGGGTGGAGGAAGTTAATTGGCAGTTGGCCTCTGTAGCAATTCATATTCTCATAATGAGTGAAGAGTTCAAATTTATATCCTTTGTGCACATTCCAAGGGAATGGAATGTGGTTTCTGATTACCTGGCCAAAAGGGCTTCTGAGCTACTGGATCCTTGGAGTATCTATAATTAGGAGAGTCTCCCGTATAGGGTCTCTTAATGCCTGTGGAAGTTGATCCACAAGGATGTACAAACTTAATGTGGTTTGTTCTTCTTTGTCTTTTCTGGGTGTCCTTATAGTCTAGTGGTTTTAGCCTATTTGGCTATTTATTTGAGTCCTAGTTGGAAGCTCAGTTGTACTTTGTAATCTAGACTTTTTATCAATAAATTTTTACCCCTTTATTTAAAAAAAAATAATGTGAAAAGTTAGAACAAAAAGTGGCACTAACGAGAGAATATTTAGAAGACTCTAAAGTCAAGCTAAAAGGGTTCAAAAATAGCTCAAAGAACTTGGATAGGTTCATCAAGATACAAAAGCCTAAATCAAGCAAAACAGGTCTTGGATTTGAACAGGTTCAAAATAAATGGGAAGGAAATTCAACCTCAAGCTTTGGAGGAGAAGAAACATCAGATGAATATACTTCAGAAGAAGACAATGTAAAAGAGAGTGATACATCCGAGGATGAGTTGGACAATAGAGATTTCAACAAGAACATGAATAGTGCACAAAGAAGATACATATGGAACAACAATCAGAATAGGTCAAGAGAGACTAGGAGACCAATGAGATCAAGACAAGGAGGCTTCAATGGAAGATTCTTTTCATTTCATAATTTTGGGCACATGGATTCACAATGTAGGACACAGAAAAGATAGGAATATGGGAACAAACAACTTTTCCATGGGTATTGCTACTCATGTAATTAATTTTGTTACAAAGCAATGAATTACAGGGTTCATGACAGAAGAGGATATGGCTTCACTAGGAGAAATCCTAAGACATTTGAACCTCCAAGGAATAATAAACTTAAGTGTTATAAATGCAATAATGATGGTCACACAACAAAGTGGTGTAAAGCAGACATTTCAGAATCAAGTAGGAACATGAACATGAATAGGAATAGGAACATGGATATGAATAGGAACAGGAACATGGATATGAACAGGAATAAGAACATGGATATGAATAGGAATAGGAACATGAACAGGTATGGGAATGTAGACATAGACAGGAACATGAACATGAAAAGAAACAATCATAGGAATCAGAAGGATCAAATAAGAAATAAAGAGGATAAAGGTAAAGAACAATGCTTTCTAGGAGTAGAAATAATCCCACCTAAAAATTAACCACCTCTAGAGAAGGTGGGGGAGGGGCTAAGATAAGAGGCTCATTCTTAGCCTCCAGCCCTAAAGGTGACCCTTTGCCATTGATGTCAAATGGGGAGAGATTTGAGTAAGGGGGAGAGATTTGGTATTTGATTAAAAAGGAGAAAGCATTGAGCAAGGGGGAGCAATGTCCTAGGGTGAGCAGAACAAATAAAAAACCAAGTTTTTAGTAAAAATAATTTGGGTTACCATCAATGACAAAGGGGGAGATTCTTGGACATTTTGAGTCATTAAGACAAGTTGTCATTGATGTCAAGGAATGAAATCATCATTAATGTCAAGGAATTTGTCAAAAATCAAAGTTGTCAAAGTTGTTATTGATATCCAAGAATAAGCCACTGATGATGTCAAAGGTCAAGAGGAACAATGCAGAGGTTAAAGATAAAAGGGCTTCATAATATTTTTAATATTATATGGAAGCATAAGTTAAAAGGTTTTTCATAAAAATCCAAGGAATCTTATTGCAAAGCTAAAGGAAGGTTTAATATTTATTTCATAGAATATTTAAATTCAAATTGAATTTAAATTTTATAAATAAATATTATTTATACAAAGGTGTTCAATGAGAGATGGCATTAATAAAACCAAAGGGTTTTAAAGAATTAATTTATAAAATTTAAATTCAAATGAATTTAAATAATTTATAAATTAATAAGGTTAAAGGAAAATAAAAAGCGCCGACGTCTAAAAAGTGAGAAGGTAATTCGAGTGTCGACGCATATGCATGAGGAGGAAATCAATATATAAACCTATGCCTTAGAGGCATTAACATTTATCCTTTTGCTCGATCGAATTAATGCGTGCAATCGTGTTGAGAACTTGTGTGGAAAAGACAAGCGAATTTTGTGTTTTAGTGCCAACGAATAAGGTTTAAAGGGAACAACGCCAAATTGTCTGTTGGGACTAATTCAACGAACAAGATGAGATATGTATTGATACAAATGGATTACATATATAGGTTGAAGGTCTATTTGATAACATGACAAATTTCAAGTAAAATATTGGGACTATAATTGAATGAACAATATGAGATATGTATTGATACAAATAGATTACATATATAGGCTGAAGGCCTATTTGATAACATGACAAATGTCAAGTGAAACTGACAAGTGTCAAGGTGAAGGCATAGTGCACTTCAATTTTAACATTCACCCTTAAACTGCACTATCCTAACTAAAGAAAAAAACAAGTCAACATTAGGTAACATTCCCCCTTAATGTTGACTTCTCTAAAAGAAACTTATCATTCTCTGTTATTGTTGATTTGGTCTAGGCTCGTGCTCTTTGTGCTTGGCTCTCAAAATGTGAATAATGCTAGATCAACTGTGTATACATCTCGATCTGTTGCCACAGGGTTAGCCACTACCTCGAGTCTACTACCACTAGGTCAGCCATCTAAGTGCCTCAGGGTCATCATGGGTGCCTCAGGGTTAGCCACTTTTGGGTTTGTTTCCTCTGTAGGTCATCCTCAGAGGATGTTGCCTCTCGTATGTCACTGACTAGATTCACCATGAATATCAAATCTCCCCCATGGTGAACTCAATCTATAAGGTGTCGGTATCTACCAAAAATTCACCTTAATACAATAGAAAAATGAGCCATGAAATACAATATAAATGAGCCATAGATCCAAAATGAGGAGGAGAATAAAGAAAGAAGAGAATAGAATCTTCTGAAGTGTCTTTGTCTGTAGTCTTCAAAAGTTGATCCGAAAAAAAAAAGTCAGATAGAGTCTAGGGTGTCTATGTCTGTAGTCCCTAGAGTAGGTGTCCTTATGGTGACCTTTCATCCCACCAAAGTGCATGGGTAACCAACTGCTACATCCGCTAGGTCTATAGATAAGGTTACTAGGTACAAGGATCACATACAAATTTACCTTGGGAGTGTCGAGTACAACCGAGAGTGCACTCCAAGGTACAAAAATTTAAGGCTAAAAAAACTCAAATAAAATAGCCTCAAAATTATAAATGGACACCACCATTGTGTCCATTGTGGAAAAATGTTTCCAATGACTATAAATACCCCTATTCTTCGTTATCAATGGGGCCTTCATCTTGCAGAAAAACAACATGCCTCTCCAAGGTAGCACCATAAAACATCGCACAATGGCAACATCACTCTCACTGAGATTTTATTAAAAAACAGTCTTCATCTTATGGAAAAAGAAAACAACTACCTCTTCATCTTGTAGAAAAAAACAAGAGTACTCCAAGTCTTTGAAAAAATAAAGTGGCTTTTCACTTTACTTTTTACTTACAATGTTAAAAATATAAATACCCTTCTAATTGACATTAAAATTCCCTTTGATTTTTAAAAAATACCCCACTAAGCATTTTTACTAAGATGCACCATTAAACAATATTAAATAAACATTGGGCTGATTAGTGTGGGTCCCACCCACACTTCAATTGAGCCAAAAACTATGGCCGCATTAGCTCATAGCACCACTCACCTCCATGGTAAGTGTGCCCTCGAGTCCTCCTTTAATAACACAACCCCACCTATCACCAACAATCAGGGGCGGCAAGCAACATACGACCTGTGTGCACAACGGTAGATAGAACTTCGATGGTGGCTGACCTTTCCAGAACTAGAATACCGCTTTGGTTATTTTAGATCTGCAATAGGGATATTATAGACGAAAAATATTATGGACATGGTACTCCTCGTTGCAACTCCTCCGCCTAAGAAAAATGAACAATGCTCAGGCTACGATAGAAAGGAAAAATACTGAGCAATATATTGATGGTAACCCGAAGGTCCTTATACATCTTGTCCAACCATTGTGCGGCCTCCTCAGACTTGGCTATCACCACCATTTTTGACTGCAATCTGGTGTTGTAGTTGCATATTTCCATGAACATAGTCGGATCGTCCATCAAACCAACAAGTTTTAGAAAGTATTAAACAATATCCACACCCACGGATAGATACGTGTTGGCTCGACCACTTCTTCTCTACTACTGCAATCTCACGTCATCGCTAAACACCATGCACTATGAATTCCATGCACCTGTGATTTGGCAAACATCGAGTGTCATTGCTAAACACCACTTCTCCTTGAAATAATTTACGCCCTGTTTTTGAGCTCCGATGGGCACAACCACTACTCTCACAAAGCTCTGACGAGCACAATCACTACTATCACAAGTTTCTATCACTGCTTACAACTCCAAAAAATTCCATTAAAAATGTGCCAAAAATTTCCTCGTTGTTGTTGCTGGAAGTTAGTATGCGCACTCATAAAAAAACTTTAGTTCATAAAATAGAAAACTCTAGTTGTTCGTTGCATCTGTTGACTGCATGTCGTAGAAATGCTAGTGAACTACTACAAAGTAATAGTCTATTCCTTTTACAAACAACCTGATGGATAGATGTGTGCCGTGAATCACCATCGTAATTAGGGGGCAAGCAATCAAGCCCCATCAGACGCTGCTAACTGGATAGTCTAGAATAGTCTAGTTAAACTCCAGTTTTGATCTCCAATTTCGTATGATGCTCAACGTATCTTTGCATAACGAACATAGATTTACTGGGAATACAATGATTTGCAACTTCACAAACTCTTCCGCGCATGAACCTTCTTGGACATAATCCTCCAACAACAAGAAAAAGTAATCTTTTCTCGTAGAAAATAGATCTCACTGGTTTCAGGGTGAACATCAAATCCACTGTGGCTACTCCTCTATTGTGGCACGTCCAAATCCAGTACTCAAAGATCAATTTTTCCTATGCTAGATAGTATTAGAAGTTTTAGTTCTGCTCCTCTATGCTAGAGTACTGTTGCTCTCAAAAAGAGATTACAATGTCGAGAAAAAACTTAACAACTCATGATATCCGATGACATAACACTGCTCCTCCTTCTACTGATGCATGATGGAGTGAAACTACTCCCATTTTGAAGAGTTGCATCACCAAATTGGCCAAAAACACAAAAAATACAATTAATTTAAAAAAATTCTCGGGCGCTGCTCCTTGGAACCCCAGATTCCATTTTTTATTCCTTTATGGATGAACTACTTCTACGGATGGATACAAACTAAAATTGTGGTTTGAGAGAAATTAGGAGTGAAAAATAGGAAATTAATATTGTATTCAACCTTAGGAATAATAGGTTACATTGGTATTTATACTCGTAAAAATAAATGAACTTAGGGAATATAGGGAAGTTAGGGAAATAGAAGAAATAGGGAGGAAAAGAGAAAGGGAAAATGAGTTGGTTCACCTTGCCACCCTTGCCGTCCAATCCTGCCCAGTCAGCTATCGTCCAAGTCAAACTTACCTGCCCAGTCAGCTGTCGTCCAAGGAGGTAAAAGGGGTAAGATCCAAAGCTTACCATTGAAACAATTTTTTTACCTTTTTTACTCCTTTTTGCTCCTTTTACTAGCTTTATTTCCAATATTCTCCCCCTTAAAGTTGAGAGGACTGACTATACAGTCTCTCAAATTTATATATTGAGCTTTAGCTATACCTTTGGTGAAGATATCAGCAATATTATCCAAAGTGTTACAATATTGAAGCTCAACTATATGTTATTCCACCATTTCTCGAATGAAGTGATACTTCATATTGAAATGCTTTGATCTGCTATGGTGGATTGGATTGTATACCAACTGAATGGCACTTATGTTATCACAATACAGTCGAGTTGGACCACTCTGATTTTCTCCAATCTCTTCAAGAACTTTTCTTAACCATAGGGCTTGAGTACTAGCATGAGTGATGGATATATACTCAGCCTCAGTTGATGACAATGCTACAACAGTTTATTTCTTGGAACTCCATGTAATTAGTCCTGATCCTAGACTAAAAAAATTCCCTAATGTAGATTTCTTGTCATTTATGTTGCTGCCCTAATCACTATCACTGAAGCCAACTAATTTCACAGAATTACATTTTTTGTAATGGATTCCAAAATCCAATGTACCTTTTACATATCTTAAAATTCTTTTAGTTGCTTGTAAATGCAGCTCAGATGGACTAGCCATAAACCTTGAAACTAGAGAAAAAACATATTGAATATCGGGCATGGTGTTGGTGAGAAACATCAGACTCCCAACCATGCTTTTGTAAGTGGTCATGTCAACCTTTTATGCTCCATCGTCCTTGCTCAATTAGATCCCATGTCCAGTAGGAGTTGCAACTGATTTGCACTACTCCATGGCAAATTTCTTGATCATATCTCGAGCATACTTGTGTTGACATATGAAGATCCCTTTATTTGATTGATGCACTTCCATCCCTAGGAAGTATCACATTAAACCAATATCTTTCATCTCGAACTGTTTCATCATGGAGTTTTTGAACTCCATATTCATTTTATTGTTACTACCCATAAATATTAGATCATCCACATACAAAAAAACTATGAGAATGTCTAATCCATGCTTTAGGTAGTACAAAGTTGGTTCAATTTTTCTTCTTGTGAATCCATACTCACTGAAATAGCCATCAATGCGTGAGTACCAAGCTCTTGGTGCTTGCTTGAGGCCATAAAGTGCTTTCTTCAATTTTTAAACAAGGTTCTCTTTTCCCTGTTCTTGGAAACCTTGAGGTTGTTGAACATAAACCTCTTCTGTCAAGTATCCGTTTAGAAAAGCACTCTTTACATCCATGTTTTGAACATTCCATCCTTTATGGGCTGCTAAGGAAAGAACTAATCTGATCGTCTCTTGTGTTGTAACAGGAGCAAAATTTTCCTCATAGTCAATGCCATATTTTTGAGTAAAACCTTTTGCTACTAGTCTCGCCTTATGCCTCTCAATGCTTCCATCAACATTGTACTTGGTCTTGTAGACCCATTTACATCCAACACATTTTTTACCTTTGGGTAGCTTTACTAGCTCCCATGTATCATTATTTTTTATAGAGGTTATTTCCTCTTTCATGGCTTCTTGCCATACATTTTGAGTACATGCCTTCTCATAGCTAGTTGGTTCTAGCTGTGCACTAGCCAATAAAGCATAATTGACTACATATCCTCTAGGTTCTTGGGAGTTATCATCCCCATACAATTGCAAATTCTCAAGTTGTTGCAGAACTGCATTCATTTCACTAGCTTAGCTTCTAGTGAATCTTCTTTGGAAATTTTGATCCAACATCTGAAAGGAAGGATGATGTTGTAAATTTCTTCTTCCTCTTGATGGAGAGTCAATTTCCATAGGTGAAGAATTTATTGATCTCTGTGGAGAAGGACTTGGACTGGTGGTTGATGTACTTGATGTAGTACTCCTGCTTGGTCTTGGAGGGGATGGTGTGCCTTTATTGGGAGACACCTGCTGTACCTGCTGTATTTGTGAAGAATTTACATCTTGGGACTCATCATCAAAAAAAATTCATTGATGACCCCATTCTCCTCCATAAAAAATTACATCCCTGGAGAGTATAACTTTATGAGTCTTGGGATTGTAGAGTCTATATGCTTTTGTAGACTCACAATACCCTACAAATATACAAGCTTGACTTTTTAGATCAAGCTTTTTCCTTTTCTCATCAGGAATGTGTGCATATGCTAAAGACCAAAACACTTTGAAGTGCTTTATATTAGGTTTCTTTCCGTACCATACCTCATAAGGAGTGACACCATCTAAAATAGAAGTAGGACTTCTATTTAGAATATATACATTGGTTCTTACAACCTCTACCCTATACATATGAGTTAGATGCTTAGTCTGTAGCATCGATCTTTCCATATCAACTATGGTGTGATTTTTTCACTCTGCCACACCATTTTGTTGTGGGGTATAGGCAGTGGTAAATTGCATTTTGATCCCACTTGCTTTACAATATTTCAAGAATACTTTTGAGGAGTATTCACCTCATCGATATGTCCTAAGACATTTTACATAATTCCCACTTTGATTCTCTACATTGTTTCTAAAATCTATGAAGCAATCAAAAGCTTCATATTTATGTTTCAAAAAATAAATCCAGCACATTCTAGAGAAGTCATCTGTGAAAGTGAGAAAATAAGAATAGTTTTTGAGACTCTGTGTTTGCATTGGTCCACAGATGTCTGAATGTACTAACCGAAGTGGATAGCTAGCTCTCCATGCTTGTTCTTTCAGAAACTTTGACCTTCCCAAAGCACATCCTTCACATACCTCCTTTTGTTCATTGATTTTGGGAAAACCTGTCACCATAGCTTGAGAAGTTAGAAGTTTCAAGCTAGCGAAATTAAGGTGACCATATCGCAAGTGCCAAAGCACACTTGGATTTTTTATATCTACATTTGCAATTTGAGCTCGTCCTGGCTCATCAAATTTAAGAGGGAATAACCTGTTCTTGGTCATGGGAACTTGTGTGATGACACGATTACAATTATTTTTATCAAAAATGATACATTGTCCTTCATCAAATACGAGCTTGTAATTGTTCTTCATCATTTGCCCAATGCTTAGAAGATTGTGTTGGAGCTTTGGAGTGTAATAGATGTCATGCACTTTCTTTATTCCTTCTTTGGTTGGAACCTCCATGGCTCCAATACCCTCTACTTGCAATGTCTTATCATCCCCTAATTTGATTTGGGATTTATAAGTGGAATCTAGAGTAGCAAATAAATGTTCTTTGCCACTCATATGGTTTGAACAACCAGTATCCAGAATCCATGTATCATTTAGATTCTGTTCTTATTGTCCATATGAAAGAAAATATTAGAGGTATCATCTTCTTCTTCATAATTACCATATTGACTATTGTTGCCTTGTGAATATTTTGACCAGCAGTCGCGAGTGAAGTGACCTGGCTTGCCACAGTTGAAACAAGCTGATTTGGACTTGTCACTTCCTCACCCTTGATTTCCACTTTGTCTTGGATTTCCTCCTCAATTTTGATTTCCACCTCTTTGTTGATTGCCTCCTCTGTATGAGTTGCCTCCTCTGTTGGAATTGCCTCCTCTATTCTGATTGCCTCCTATGTAGTTGCTTCTTCCTCTACCTCTTTTCTTGCCTCTGCCTTGACCTCTTCCCCGTCCTCTTCCATTGTTTTCATTGGAAGTGAAGGCCTTATCATCGCATCCGTAGCTGGTTTAAGGAGTTTCAAGAAACCTCTCTTCATGTGACATTAACAATCCGATTAATGCATCGAATGTTAAAAGGGTAAGATCTTTGGATTCTTATATAATTATGACAATATGGTTCCATTTCTTTGTAAGTGTTCACAACACTTTTGTTACAATTTTCTCAAGCTTGATTGCTTCACCTAGTGTAACCATTTTATCTACTATTGCTTTTACTCTAACACAATAATCATCGAATTTTTCATCATATTTCATTCGCATATTTTCAAAATCTCTCTTCAGTATTTGAAGTCTTACTTGCTTCAATTGATTACTACCATGGAATCCAACACTCAATGCTTTCCATGCGTCTTGAGTAGTCGTACAAGCAGCAATTCTAGGAAATATTCTTTTCTCCAATGCGGCTTGGAGATGAGAAAGAGCAGATGAGTTGCTTTTTTTCTCTTCTTTTCAAGTTTTCTTGTCTGCTAGATTAAGTGTGGTCCAGTTTATGGGTTTTGTGCCTTCCTCTATGATGTCCCACAAACCTCTTCCTATGAGAAGGGTCTTCATATTTATAGACCAGTACTCATAGTCATAACCGTTAAATTCTAGGATAGGTAAGCTATTGTGTGAGGCCATAGTTACCAAAAAACTCTCTTTATTTCACGATTACAAAAGTACTTTGGTGAATGGAAGAAATAAGAAGAAGGAAGAAGGAAGAGATTACAAATTTAAATCAAATATGACTTGTTATAATCTATTATTGACTGCTTGCTCCTCTTGATGTGGGGATGCGATCTCTTGATTTGCAAAGTTATCTACCACTTCTTCTTTGTTGTCACTTATTGGTATGATTTTCGATGATGGTGGTTCTAGTATTTCCACTGAAATGATGTAGTGTGTGTACTCTAATTCTTGTGGTGTAGTTTGGATGGATTCTAATTGTTCAAATCAACTTCTAAATGAATTATCTTCAAAATACGCTTCGTACCCTAAGTCAGGATGCCTTTGATGTGAGATTACTGTGTTTTGAAGTTGACTAAACACAATGTTGAGTCCATAACCTCTTACCTTTTCATCAAATCTTTCTGCACCTTCTCTTGCTAGAATTGCACATAAGGCATGATAACACCCATTAGGTCTGATCATCAAATGCCTTTTACAAAATACTAAGCCTCTTAGGCTTATTACACACTCTTTCCTCTTAGGAAAGTTATCAATTTCTCTTTCAATCTCTGAGTATTTCACAAAAAAGTAAAATGTACAATCTCTTTGTGGATGACAATATTAAGCCTTCAAGGCTTTTACAACAAAATTTTAAAATTTAAACTTATTAAAAAACATTAAGTATTCATATTTAATAAAAAAATAATTTTATAATCATTAAAACCTAAGTTTTAAAATAATTATAAATTAATTTTTATTAAATTAATATTTAATAATTTTAAATTTCTAAAGTTTAAATAAAAATAAATTTAATTTATTTTTATCTCTAGCCCATTCGAACCCGTGACCTCTTGATAGTCACAAAACCTTAGACCAATGAGCCACGAAGTTTAATTTAAAACTCAAAGGATCCGTGATCCTTTTCAACTATGCTTTCTATGCAATTTAAAAAAAAAAAAGCAAAATAGTGCCTAGCGGGATTCGAACCCATGACACCCAGATCACAAGTGATGCACCTTAGCCGCTTGAGCTACACCCATGACAGAGTATGGAGGAGGAGGATTTTGTACTTAACAAGATCTTATCATCGATTGCAAAGAAAAAAAAATAATAATCCCACATTCAGTAGGATGGAGGCAATGCAAGGGTTTATAATACTGGGCGCACACCTTTTGAAACAATTGCCTTCAAGAAATCAGTGATTACCCCTTTTGCCTATAATTAGCCAACCGTTCCTCACCATGTTGCTCCCTTCGTTGCCACGTTGTCTGTTCGCATCAACTTTTGAGTCATCCAGTCAGCATGGGTCTTGTTCTCCTCTCACCACATGCTGCTCTCTAATTGGTTCTCCTGCATTGCTCATGTCTCTACATGCTTGTTGTGTTGGCCTGCTCTAGACTTCACCTCGATTTGCATGCTTCAGGCTTCTCTCACCTGGAGCTGCGTGTTGCAGGCCCCACTTCGACCTCACTATGGGCTGTGTGTTGCAAGCTTCTCTCTCCTTGGTCCTTGGGCTTCCCTCGCCTCGATCCTCATGCCCTCTCAGCTTCAACTCTGATACCATATGTGATTTGAGAGAAATTAGGAGCAAAAAATAGGAAATTAATATTGTATTCAACCTTAGGAATAATAGGTTACATTGGTATTTATAATCATAAAAATAAATGAACTTAGGGAATATAGGGAAGTGAGGGAAATAGAAGAAATAGGGAGGAAAAGAGAAAGGGAAAATGAGTTGGTTTGCTTTGTTGCCCTTGCCGTCCAATCCTGCCCAGTTAGCTGCCGTCCAAGTCAAATTTACCTGCCCAGTCAGCTGCCGTCCAAGGAGGTAAAAAGGGTAAGATCCAAGCTTACCATTGAAACAAATTTTTTACCTTTTTTACTCCTTTTTGCTCCTTTTACTAGCTTTATTTCCAACAAAAAATTTTCCCATCACGAAGAAATGGCAGCCATGGATTTTCCAAAGGTTTAGTTTCTAATTCATCCATCAAGGATGAAGAGCATACTCCTTATTTTGAAAAAATATGGGGAAAAAATGGGGGAGGGGGGATTTCTATGAGGCAAATTCCCCCCTCAAGGATTGACACAAGCAGGAGAGCGAACTTGCTCTAAGTGAAAAAAAAATATGGGGGAAGATGAGGGGAGGATTTCCATGAGGGAAATCCCTCCTCAAGATCACAAGGCTAGAGAAATACTGGAGCTCTGATACCAAATGTTGGGACTATAATTAAATGAAAAATATGAGATATGTATTGATACAAATGGATTACATATATAGGCTGAAGGCCTATTTGATAACATGACAAATGTCAAGTGAAATTGAAAAGTGTCAAGGTGAAGGCATAGTGAACTTTAATTCTAACATTGCCAAGTGTCAACTGGGCAGCATGGCCTAGTGGTAAGAGGACATCGATTAGAGTGCTTGGGCGCTAGGTGATCTGAGTTCGAAACACGATGGCATAATTTTTGGTGGTTGTGTTTGTGTTGGAAGCACCAAAGTAAAGGCATACATTTTTTCTAGGTAAGACAGGGAGCCTTTTGGAGCACGTGGTGCTCTTTACTCCCCAAGCAAGCACTTAACTCGGAGTCGCGACTAGTGCGTTGGTTGAGGCTGCATTGTGAGTTTGATTCCCTCCATGGCCAAGGTAATAAATTTTGATTATTATTTTGTGTGTTGCCTAAAGTTTGGAGTTAAAAGGGTTGCTTAAAAGGATTGTTAGTTGAAAATTATTTTTGATAAGTTGGAGGAATAAGGTGTTAGATTTATTTTAATAAAGTGTATGTGTCACATTGAGTTGTTGAAGTTTTTAAAAGGATAGAGGGAACTTCTTGCATTGAGTTATTTTGAAAAGAAGAGTGCATTGAGTATTATTTTAATTGGGAGATTATAAGGTGTAAGTGGTGTATTATTTTTGTAAATGTTGATGATTTTTTTATTAAAGATAAAATGATAAGGTGTATGTGTGTCTTGATATTTACATTGTATTTTGAGGAAGTTTATCATCTTATAATTTCTTTGAGCTTGGCAAAGAAGTGTTTATGGTTGTGGCAGATTTATGATATTCCTTCATCATCAAGAAAAATGTATGAGCACATTCTTCCATAGTTATGTTGATTGGTTGGTTTTTTGAAAAATAAGTTTGGAGTGAAAAGGACTTGATTAGGGTTTATTATTGAATGTGTTGAGTTAATGCTTCAAGGTTTTCTAGAATAAAGAGTTGTTAAAACCTTATTATAAGAATTTTTGTTGAAGCCATTGGTTGTGTGAAGAACTTGAAATAGGTTTTGAGTATCATTGCTATGTGAATATTGTTTTATAAGCATTGTTGTTGAAGTGAGTTGTTGAGCAAAGAACTTGAACTAGAGTTTGAAAAGAACATTAGTAACATTGTTATGTGAGATTTGTTGCTGAGCATTGTTGGAAACATTTTGAGTGAGTGATCACATGCTTGGACTAGGGTTTGTGAGCAAGGGTTGTTTCATTGAGTGTTTGGTTGAGTAGAGTTGGTTGAGTCTATTCAAGTGGGTGTGTGAAGTGATTGTTCAAGTTCCATAAAACAAACTATTCTATATTCAGAATTGTTTTGAGAAAGTGATTGAGCATTGAGTTGAAATTGAAGCATATTGAGTCTAATAATTCTCCTTATGTTTCTAAGAGAGTGATTGAAAGTAATTGAGCATTGTGATACGTGTAAAACATATTGAGTCTCTAACAATTCTCTTTATGTTTCTATGAGATTGGACAAGTTCTTAAGAGGACTTATTGACCAGATTTGGTTAAGTTCTTGAGAGGACTTATTGAGCAGATTTGGTTAAGTTCTTGAGAGGACTTATTGAGTAGATTTGATTAAGTTCTTGAGAGGACTTATTGAGCAGATTGGACAAGTTCTAGAGAGGACTTGTGGATAAATTAGTATGAGCTTTTGAGGAAGCTTACAAGGCCTATTTGAGACAAGTCTTTGATAATGCTTGAGAGTATAGTTGATTGATTGATTTGTTCAAACCTTGAGTTAAGGTTTAGGGCAGATCCAGTAGAGTTGATTTGATATTGAGTCAAGATTTGAGTTAAGGCTTGAGGACAAATATTGAGAACAAATTTGTGCTAGATCGAAGGACTATGTTTAGTGTGGATCAGAGGATAGAAATTGAGGACAGAGTTTGGTGCAGATTTTAGGACAGGTTTGTGCCAAACCAGAGACAAATTTTGAGAAGAGTTGTACTCGACTGAAGGACTATTTTTAGTGAAGATTTAAGACAGAGCTTTGGAGGTGACAGAGAGTAGAGGATAGTAGTCTCCAATGGATAGAGATCCATTAGCCAGGGCAGTGAGGATAGGTATTTTGAGTGAGGATAAGAGTCTTCAGTGGAAAGAGATCCACAAGCCAGTGCAGTGGAGGCAGTAGTCTTCTAGAGGATCACCAACCATAGCAAAGGAGGAGTTCTCCTATGGATAGAGATCCATGAACTTGATTTAGGGGATTGGTATCTCCTTTGGACAAAGGTCCATAAACATTGTAATAGGGAAAGTATTCCCAAGAGATTGATTGAGAAAATTTTAGTGAAATATTTTCTTCATGGAGTAGCCTACATTGGGTGAACCACGTAAATTGTGGTGTCTCTATTGTATGTGGTGATTTGTGCATTTCTTTGATTACTGTTGTTGATATTGCTATCTATACATTGCATAATATTGTTTGGAAAGAAAATTAAAAAGTGGCTTATACTGTTCATCCCCCCTCAGTATAAGCTTGTGTTCTTCAATTTGCTCCAGTTGTACGACTTAAAGCCATAAGAATATTTTTAGCCTTCTCAAGTTTTAAAAACTTTAAGGTATATTAGATGGATGTTAAGTCAAAATTTCTAAATGGTTTTCTAGAAGAAGAAGTCTACATTGAACAACCAGAGGGATTCATATTAACAGATAAACCAGATCACTTATGTAGATTGAAAAAAGCACTGTATGGTCTAAAGCAAGCTCCTAGAGCATGGTACTCAAGATTGGATAAGTATCTTCAGAAATAGGGATTTAGAAAAGGAATATCAGATAGCAAATTATACATCAAAAATGAAGGGAATAATCTACTAATATTGGTTTTTTATGTTGATGACATCATTTTTGGGGGAAAAAATGATAAGATGTGTAAAGAATTTACAAAGAACATGCCAAATGAATTTGAGATGTCTATGCTTGGTGATTTGTCCTTCGTTCTTGGACTTCAAATTTCATAATAAGATAAAGGAGTATTTCTATCACAAATGAAGTATATAAAAGATATGCTAAAGAAATTTAGACTAGAATACTGCAAACCAGTAAGTACCCCCATGGTCACATGATGCAAGTTAAGTAAGGATGATGAATCTCCAGAGGCAGATTAGAGATTATACAAATCTATGATTGGCAGCTTGTTGCATGTTACAGCTACAAGACCAGACATAGTGTAGTTAGTGGGATTAGTGGCAAGGTTTTAGGTAGCACCTAAGGAGACACATGTGGTAGCAGTAAAGAGAATTCTCAGGTATCTAAAAGGAACTATGGATTTTGGGCTCTAGTATCCCAAAAGTGATAGTTTCACACTCACAACATATATAGATGCAGATTGGGCTGGCAGTATTGATGACAAAAAAAGCACAAGTAGAGGAGCATTTTTCTTGGAGATTTTTTAGTCTCTTGGCTAAGTAAGAAGCAGGTTTCAGTATCCTTATCTACAACAAAAGTAGAATATATTACAACAGTAGCTAGTTGTACATAGGTTTTATGGATGAAGTGAAATCTAGAAGACTTAAAGATAAAACATGATCATCCTATTCCCATATTATGTGATAATACAAGTGCTATAAATATCTCAAAGAATCCAGTGATGCATTCTAGGACAAAGCACATTTCGATCAAGTATCATTTTCTAAGAGAACACATGACAGATAAATAGGTTAAGTTGGAATATGTTACTACAAAGGAACAAATAGAAGATATTTTCACTAAGCCACTTTCGAAGGAGACCTTTGAGTATCTTTGAGGAAAACTAGGAGTAATATTCCCACCCCACAATTAACCACCTCAAGAGGAGGTGGGGAGGGGCTAAGCTAAGAGACTCATTCTTAGCCCCGAGCCCCAAAGGTGACCGTTTGCCATTGATGTCAAAGGGAGAGATATTTGAGAAAGGGGGAGGGATTTGGTTTAAAAATAGAGCATTGAGTCAGGGAGAGAAATTCCTCGGGGGGGAGCAAAAAATAAAAATGTCAAGTTTTGGTAAAAATAATTTGGGTTGCCATCAATGACAAAGGAGGACATTGTTGGACAATTTGAGTAGAAGAGTTGTCATTGATGTCAAGAGTGAGTGGTCATTGATGTCAAGATTTCAACACCAGTCAGTGGAAGTTTCAGTGGGCAGCATCAGTTTTAGGTTCTCCAATAAGTGTAAAAGGATAGTTCAGTTTTAGTTAATCAAGACCCGATTCCAGGAAATCAGATATGGTCCAAAGTGCAAAGAAGAAGCCAGGTGAATAATATTATAATATATATTTTTAATATTATAAAGGGAAGTTTAAATTAATTAATATAATTTTTATTATAAATTATTTTATTAATTAATTTACTTAACTTATAAGTTATTTAAATTAATTATTAATTAATTTTAATATTAGTTATAAGTTAATTTATATTAATTTTAACTAACCCTAAGGTGGGTTATTAAATTAAATTTGAATTTCAAATTTGAATTCTTAAGCGCCAATGTGGGGAGCAAATACCCATGTGTGTATAAAAGGGGATTACCCACCTTACCCAAAACTACCATGCCTTCGAATTTAATTAATGCAAGCTTGTGCGAATCGTGTTGCAAAAAAGAAGAGTGCTTTTTAATTTTTGTGGGAAGTCAATGTCGCACAAAGGTATAAGGGAAAGGAAGTCCTCCTTCCTTCATGAAGGCACCAATAGCCCATGTGGTGGGCTCCAGAGTGCTAAGGCGCTTGGACTTGGGGAGACGACGGATCGAATCACGTCGAAACCATTTTGGGTGAAAATAAAGGTATGCTTTAGGTTGAGCGCCAAAATTTTGGGGGGTATTAGTTGAGCATTTAAAATTTAATTTTTGCATATTTGATTTGGTTTGTAAGGTTGTAAGGGGAGTTATAAGGCTTACGCAAAATTAAATTTTTGGTGTTATTTGCTCTAATGTTTTAAAAGGGTAGTAAGGTGTTTTAGGAAGATTGTTTGAAGTCTTGTGGTGTTGGATATTTTTTTAAGTTGGAGATTATAAGGTGTATCAAAGTGATTAATTTTTATGTATGTTTTGATGGATGTTATTTCTATAAGGGTGCAATAAGGCATAATTGAGTTTTGATTATTTTTGTGTCTAAGGAATATTTTGAAAAAATGTTGAAGTGATATTTTGTCATCTAACCATTGAAATTGGAAAGAAGAAAATTGTGATTGAGATAGGTTTTCTAAGGGCACTTTTACATCAAACAAAAGGTATGGGCACATATTCCTAGTGAGTGATTGTTGAATGTTGTGAATGCAAAGTTGGAGTGAAAAATATTGTTTGGTAAGCATTGTTGAGTGTGTTTTGAATTAATACTTCAAGGTTTTCTAGAATAAAGAGTTTTTGATAAAACCTTGTTTTATAAGCATTGTTGTTGAAGTGATTAATTGAGTGAACTTGAATTAGGGTTTGCAAAGATCATGAGTATCATTGTTATGTGAGATTGATTGATAAGCATTGTTGGAAATATTTGAGTGAGTATTCATATGCTTGGACTAGGGTTTGTGAGCAAGGATTATTTTATTGAGTGATTGGTTGAGAAGAGTTGGTTAATCCTAGTCAAGTGAATGTGTTGGTGTGATAGTTCAAGTTCTATGAAACAAATTATTCTATATTCTGAATTGAGTAGAGAAAGAAATTGAGCATTGTGATGAATGTGAAGCATATTGAGTCTCTAATAATTCTCTTTATGTTTCTATAAGATTAGAGAAGTTCTAGTGTGGACTTGTTGAGTATATTTGAGGTAAGTCTTAGAGAAGACTTGTGGACAGATTTGTGTGAGTTTTTGTGGAAGCTTACAATACAAATTTGAGGATAGAGATTTGTGCATAGATTTGTGTGAGCTTTTGTGGAAGCTTACAATACATATTTGAGGATAGAGATTGAGAACATATTTGAGGACAAAGATTGAAGATAAAATTGAGGACATAGATTTGAGGACAAAGTTTAGTGTAAATTTGAGGACAAGTTTGTGCTAGACCAGAGACAAAGATTGAGCAGATTTGTGTTAGATCGAAGGACTACATTTAGTGCATATTTGAGACAGAGCTTTGAAGGTGACATAGTATAGAGAACGACAGTCTCTAGTGGATAGATATCCATTAGCCAGGGCAGTGAGGACAGGTGTCTTCAGTGGATAGATATCCATTAGCCATAGTAGTGGGGGTAGTAGTTCTTCTAGAAGATCACTAGTCGGATCTAAGGAGAAAGAGTTCTATTGTGGATAGAGATACATGAACTTGATTAGGGGAACTGTGTCTCATTTGGACAAAGGTCCATAAACATCGTAGGGAAAGGATTCCCAAGAGAATTTATTTGAGAAAAATTTAAAAGGAATATTTTCTCCGTGGAGTAGCCCACATTGGGTGAACCATGTTAAAACATGTATCTCATGTGTGTGATGCTTTGTGTGATGTTTACTACTTTAATATTGCTGATTTTATCATTTGGATTAAAAAGAAAAAAAATGTATCTTATACTATTCACCCCCCTCTCAGTATAAGCACATGTTCTTCAACAAGACCTGTACCATCCTTTGATGTATGTGTAGATGCAATGGGTATACATGTGTGTTTATTTGCTCTGACAGGCCCTCTGTTGAGCAGGTTTGGTCTATTAGCATTATGTGAATATGGAGGTCTAGAGACACCATCATTTTGATTATGAGAAGATCCTACATTTAGTCTTCTAGGTAGGGTTTCTCGGTGAGATCCCTCGTGGGTAGAATCATCTCCTTTAAGACTTCTTGAACGTCGTTCAGGTATATTTTGTTCCAATGTAGTGGCTCTAGGGCATTTTGTACCCTCATGTGCATTTGGTGCCACCTCAGTCGTGGACCTAGGGCAACCCTGTGTGTTGACCATAAACTTGTGAATTTATCTCATATGTAAATTTTAGAAATAGATAAACATGACAAATGGTTATCTCTTTTAAATTTTATTTATGTTTCCTAAAACTTATTTTATGTTTTATGGTTTTTTGGAAATAAAATATTTCTCTTATCGTGTTTGTAAATCGTTGATGATACCCTTGATTGTTTAAGGTTTTCACCTGTATGATCATAGCAAAAAACCCGATAATGAAGTCCAGGTTGTCATACCCACCAAGATACAAAGATGAAACCCATATCTAGTTAGGGAGCATAGGTCCTACCAATCCTCACCCAATCTGTTGTGGGCATCAATACACTCTAAAAAAAGAAATGCATACTATTTTCTATGTCTTCGATGGTTCTTGGATCGGCCTTGGCCACTAAAAAGTAACGGAAAGCTCAATATACAAGCCAACCAAGTGGTAATGACATCCACCATTGGTCTTGATCAGTTGGTTGGATGTGAGAGCCCAACATAACTAATGTTTACACTTGAAATGTGGTGTGTGATTTGTTCCTTTTAATTTGATCGAATATAAATGTGCATCAAACATCATATAATGATTTTTCAACTACATGCATATACAATAATGTTTAATTTTCAAAAATGTAGTATGAAATGATGTTTTAGGTTTAAAAATATGATATGATATAGCCTTTAACTAGGCTTCAGATCAGGTATACCTACAAACAGTTTAACAGTAGCTACCTCTGTGAATAGCGACGTATAGTCATAGTCACTATACATAGGAGAAGCTAAGATTTGTAACTGCTGGATTCTGGGGCAGCTAACAACAACAACCATTGTTCCCAGTAGCAGCTAATAGCATATCGAGAAATTTAATAAAATTTACCTTTAATGTTTCTCTATGTGTGTTAATTAATTCTAAATTTACCTTTTCTAGAAACATATACGCAATAGAAAATAAAAAAATAGGGATAGAACCACTTACAAGTGAGTCCTCATCCGAAGAAGAATTGCTGTAGATTTGATTTTCTCTATCTTTTTAGTAGCTACTAATGATCAGGGAAGCTATGGTGCTAGCTGCTATCGCTCAGAGTGATTACGACTATTAGCTATTGTCACTTAGAGTGGCTATACCTACAATGAGAAAAATATAAAGAAACACAGTTAGCAACCAAAAAATGGGCTAGGACCACCATGATTGCCACTAAATAGAGCTAAAAATTTAACATCTATGGCAATATGTAATTAAATTTATAATATATAATATGAAATAAATGCAAAGAGAAGAGAATATAAGAAATAGTGCCCATTTTATTCATGTTCATAAGTTCTCTTTTACATGAGGTTACAAGAGCATACCTCTAAGGGATTGACCATTTGATACAGATTACAAATAAATCACTCCATGTGATAGATGTCTTTGATAGATTCTTAGAATCCTCAAAACTTGATTATAGAAGGGATTATCCCTAGAACCTCCTCTTTGTGATGCTATCAAAGATGATCTTGAAGATGATATGCTTCTATTAAGGCTTGAACCCACGCACAAGGAAACATACAAAGGAATCAATAGCAAAGGTGCAACCTCTCAAGATGTCATTTTATGAATATTGTAGGATATGAAATAAATGCTTAAAGAAACAGAAGGATGCATGAAATAATGACAAGAAAACATAAAGAATGCATAAAACTAAAATAAATGCTTCTAATATATATTAGAAAACCAAACAAGTACATATAATGTAAATTATAATGGCTAAGATAGAAGAAAAGAGACATCAGACCATAGTCGCTGATGCTCAGAGTAGCCTGCTCTATTATCCACTATCAATATTGATGACGGTGCTTACGGGCCACTACTGAAAAGAGCATACGCAGGGTATGATTTTTTCTCTCTGTATCCTTGGCCTAGCATCAATCAATTATTTTATTGAATGGAATGATATTATTGGTGCGTTCTTCTAGAATGACTTAATGCGGTAATTGGATTAATTTTATGCTAAATTGAATGCTTGAACAGGAAGTTGTTCTTCTCAAAATATGGTAGTCTCCATTAGTGAGTAAGCAGAGGTTATAACACAATTTTGGTAGCACCATCTTACTTGTGAGATATTGTACTCTCTAATTGCAAAGCGACAATACTTCGTTATGCAAAAATTTTGTCAATTGTCCTAGATTTTCTTATAAATTTTGGGCCTTAAGTAGACTCCCAAAATCCTTCCTTTAGCTTCTCCAGGAAGCCAAGAACAAGAGACAATTATGCTTGGGCAGTTGAGGCAAAGCTTCCAAGAGCTTTGATTTTCCAAAACCATTGCAAATTTGTTGGATGCAACTGATTTTACTTGACTCAAGGATCCTAAGTTTGTTACAGGGTTAGCTGGTATAGGTGCAACTATAGATCTAGCCACTATCATCATCAATGAATTCCTGCAACCACTCTAATCGTTGATGGTGGCAGAGGTCGTCATTGATTTCATCAGTGACTATGGCTACATAGGACTAGACTGCCTTAAATGAGTAATTAGAACCATTTTTGGGTCTTGGAAGGGTCCAAGATTAGTCATATGGCTTAAAAAGGTGTCCATATGGGTAGCCTCCTATACATGACATGTTTTAGGTGTCTACAATGTGAGATGTCTAGTTAATAAGTGAAGAGTTATGAAAATATTTAGATTAAAAGTGGGGAATTATATGTAAGAATAAGATATTTTGTCTTTATATAGTATCTCAGACTTATTATGCAAGAAAAGAAGATGAAGGGTAAGTTCTTTTGAGTTTGAGGAGAGTAAGAGCAAAGAGACATGTAATGTGAAAAGTTTCATATATTTTTATATTGAGACAATGCTATATAACTTGTAACTCAAATAAATATTACTTGAGTTTTGCAATGAAGATATTTTAGTGTGATATATGAGAATATTGATTTTTATTTGATGAATGAAATTGGCATTGATATTTATGATATTGATTGATTTATTTATCTTGGAATTTGTAAATATTTTTAGTGTGATTTATGAGAATATTGATGTTTATTTGATCAATGATACTGATATTAATATTTATGATATTGATAAGAATATTTGTTTACAAGTATACAAGACATTGACGCTAGGAGGCAATTGAGTAAAAAGATAACAACTATGATTATTCTGAGGGGAGCCAAGGATAAATTGATTTGGAAGTTGAATAGCTTAGAATAATACACAACAAGAAGTGGATATAATGTACAACACCAAAAAAATAATAATATCACTAGAATATGGAGATATATTTGGGATAGCCCAAGCATTCCTAAAGTTAAAATGTTTGTTTGGCTAGTAGGTCATAGAAGAATTTTATCCTAGGATAACCTTATGAAAAGGGGTTTTCATGGCCCCTCTCAATGTATTTTTTTGTAAAAAGGAGGAGGAAAGTATAGATCATCTCTTGGGACATTGCTCAATAGTCTAGAATCTATGGAAATGGATTTTTAATATATTTGGTAAATGCATGGTGATGAATAGCAGAATTGAAGATTGATTAAAGCAATGGAAGAACACTTATAAAAGTGAGGCTTTATAGATAATATAGGATATATCAAAAGATACAATACTTTATACTGTATGGCTAGAAGGGAATAGAAGAATATTTAAAGGAAATGAAAACAATTTAGAACTAATGAAAAGGAAGACATGTTTAGCCATAGAGGAGTCTAAACCAACCATATCAACTCATCCAATCCCTAATATGGAAGCAAATAGCCTTGATAGATTGAGTCAAGTCATTAAATGAAATTATGATGTTGGGTACAAGAGAAGAAAAAAAAAGACAAAGAATATAAAGTGGAAACCAGTAGATATGGAGTGGGTTATATTGAATTTTTATGGAGCATCTAAAGGAAATCCAAGACCAAGAAGAGGAGGAGGAATAATTAGAAATAATAGAGGAGAGATTTTGTCTCATTATGCTTTCAATAGTGGATTTAAGATAAATAATGAAGCTGAAGCTTGGATGGCTTTATAAGGGTTAAAAATATGCAAATATATGAAATGGAATAGAGTATGGATGGAAGGTGATTCTCTCATAGTAATAAATGCAATTTTGAAGAAAGCAAAGGCTCCATGGAACATGCAAGAGATAATTATAAAAATTTAAGATCTTGCTAAAGAGTTTGAAGAAATCAGGTTTACATATACATTAAGGAAATGAACTAAATGTGCAGATAGGATAGCCAATAGAGGGGTTTTAATTGAGTATCATGAAGTTAAATTCTCCTTTTCATGGTTAGAGGTTTAGTTGAAGCTGACAAGAAAATGTTGATTGCTTGAATCAATTAATGATTAAGATTTACTTTAATGTTTTCAATTGGATATGCTTTATATTGTAACAATAATGTGTTTTCATATAGACTATTCTAAATCAGCCTTTACTTTCCAATGTAAATCCTGCATATATTTAGCAAAATACTCTTCTATAGCACTAGGTTTGTATAAATCAACTAGTCCTCCACTATATTTTTCTCATATCAAATTATTTCATTGAGCTCCGAGGCATGCATAATTATTATCCTTTGAATAATAATACCTCTTGGATAAAATAATCAATACATAGTGTTCTATATCCTATAGTAGGTTCATTGCAAACTGCCTAAGCTTCTTTGAAGTCCAAATCATTATCATAAAGCTCTTTCATAGCATCAAAAACTTGTGATTTCAATCCTCATTGCATTCATCAACAAGTTTCTTCTACTCAAGGCATCAACTACCCTTTTTAAACTACCACTTCTATGTTTTAGAAAAAATGAGTAACTTTGAAGATACTCCACCCATTTCATATGTCTTTGGTTTTATTTATGTCACAACCCACCCATTAGGACTTTCTAAAAGATATTAATTGATCCAAAGGATCAATTAATACTCGAATTTTAATATTAACCTAACCTTACTAATGCTGCCTAGCATTAATAAGAGGGTCTAATTGATAATATCTAGAGGATGGTAAACCCTAATTATCCTATAAAATCCCTAATTAAAACTAATTACACTCTACCAGGTTAATTTGAAGAGTTTTGGGATGCAATTGGGATTTTGTAAGGTTTTGGAGAAATTAAATAAGGCTTTTGTGAAAGATTAATTTGTGAATTTATCTTTTACAAAAAGTAATTTAGTTTAATTAACCTAATTTAATACAATTAGGTGTCCACAAAATTTATCCAATTTTAATTGGACCCAAAAGAGCAATGTCATGATTTAATAATAAAAATATATTTTACTAGTGGATGAACTATTCTTCCTTCCACCATGACTGCTTCATAACAGTTCCCAAAATGAACAAGGTACTCCCACCTTATCTCCTCTTGTCATTTCTCCTAATTTTTAAATAATAAAAGGGATTTCACTATTTTGGGTTGACTTCAAAAAGGCTCCTTTTAATAATTTAAAAATAAATCCACCTTGCTCATGAAGAAAAAGAAGTTGGGAAAAAAATATTTATAGAAGACTTTAGCTTGGGGAGGAAGCTAAGAAATTGGAGGAAGGGAAGGCTAGCATATGGATGGAGTCAAGCAGGAAGAGGCCAGCATGAGGTCTAGACAGGAAATCGAATTTACCCAGGTCACTTTGAACCATTGTATTTTCCCTAAATCATGAGTATTCCTTTAATATGGTTATGCAGGCTTGTGTATTCTTTTTAAGGGCATGCTTTTGCTATAATAAATTGCTACCAAATTGATATGTGCATATATTTGTAGTTTATTAGTCTAAGACCTTGGGTAGACCTCGATTGAGGATTCTATTATAAAGACTGAAACTTTCCCTTGTAGTAACAGGCTTGTGTATTCTTTTTAAGGGCATGCTTTTGCTATAATAAATTGCCACCAAATTGATATGTGCATATATTCGTATTTTATTAGTACCTTGGGTAGACCTCGATTGAGGATTCTATTATAAAGACTGAAACTTTCCCTTGTAGTAATGGTCATTAAGGGTTTATGATTTCTTCTTGACTTTCCCTTTAATTGATGTCAGTATTCTTGCTTTATTAACATGGTAAAAAATGGTTCGACTATGTTGTTGATGGGTTTAGTAACCTAATAATCCTATGATTTTCATCAATATAATACTAGTTGCAGAACCTTAGTTGTGAACCATAAAACTAGAATAACTTGTACAAACTAAACCACCATCATCGATAGGGTATGTATGGCCACATTTGGTGGGTGTTTCAAACATAGCGTGATTACATTTTTAGAGTCCATTCCTTTTATCCAATGACACATGTGGGATATATTCCCAGCATGCACCAAGGGTTAAAATCATACCAAAAATATGCTTAGACTCCCATGCATAAAGTTCTTGGATTATCTTAACTTATGACGCTTAATAAACCTAGTTTTGATGCCATTCAATATACTTGGAGACCAATTCGAACTGTCGGTCTTCAATGCATTGGTTGTAGGTATAGACAATATTGTTTGGTGGTAAAGTGAGTTTTGGGATGAGGAATTTAATGATCACTGCCAAATACCCAATTCATCACTAATCTATGCCTACAACTTTCTATCATTACAGATAAACCCCAATGATGTAAAAGCTAGAAATTATCTTCTAATTAGTCTTCAGAGGGTTCATAAAAAATTTGAGGTATCCTTGTAACGTCGACAAGCCTTACCAATCTATATCGTATGGTTTAGAAATATATCTTCTCCTGGATGTTTACCTTAACTCGGCCAATGAAAAGAGTTACATCAGTTTGTAATACCAAGAAGCATCCCACGTCCATGATAATCCAATACGAGACATCGATTGTGAGTGACTGGTATAATTCTGAGTATAACTTCATTCTCAGAATGCAACTGAACCATCATTGCCCCTTCGGAGCTTCATTACCTTGAATTACTTGTTACTCTAAGGTAAAAATTTAGGTCATGGTTATTAATTGAAGAAGCTTTGCCCTGCTTGCCACCATTAAGCGGTGCATCCACACCTAGGAGGTGTGAATGGGAGGCAAATCCTCCCAAGTCTCACACTCCATTATACCACATGGGATATGTGAGTGATATATGGAGATTTAAAAGGGGTCCATCTCTATTAAAGTAACATCTACCTATTGGTGGACATACTCCCTCATACGATAAATAACACTGCTATGATTAAACTTGCTGGACTATAGGTTGTTTTCTTAATCACCATGTGGATGATTATGAATGGCTGGACTTTTGGTACAAATCAGTTGTCAAAGTTTATAGCGCTTGTTGGTTCGGTGGTTGCTATAATGTAAAACTTTTATAATACCATTGTGTGAATAATCCCACATACTCCCTCATACGATAGATAACATTGCTATGATTAAACTTGCTAGACTATAGGTTGTTTGCTTAATCACCATGTGGATGATTATGAATGGCTGGACTTTTGGTACAAATCAGTTGTCAAAGTTTATAGCGCTTGTTGGTTCGGTGGTTGCTATAATGTAAAACTTTTATAATACCATTGTGTGAATAATCCCACATACTCCCTCATACGATAGATAACATTGCTATGATTAAACTTGCTAGACTATAGGTTGTTTGCTTAATCACCATGTGGATGATTATGAATGGCTGGACTTTTGGTACAAATCAGTTGTCAAAGTTTATAGCGCTTGTTGGTTCGGTGGTTGCTATAATGTAAAACTTTTATGATACCATTGTGTGAATAATCCCACATGTATCCGATGAGAGTTTGTGATAACTTTAAATAGGAATAGATTCTTCTATAAAAAGTATCGATTGGTGGAGGTCACACTAGTCGAGAGGGTAGACACCAATGGCTTGGTGTTGAGTATGGTTTGTTGGATAACGCCACCTATCGATCCCTACTTTGTGGATGTAGTCTAGCCTGTTGAATAGTGTGAATAGTTGATTACTAGCTGGTTGAATAGTTGATTATCTAACCAACTGTTGACCTAAAATCTATTGCCTTCTACCACATGTCACATCAATTTTAATGGTTATTTTAAAGGTTGATGTGGCTTCAATGTTGGGTGCTATGCCTAGTTGGCAAGAGTGCTTAAACAATCATCCATTTGTTCTACTATCTGTAATGGTAAAACAATGTGGCTTCAATGTTGGGTGCTATGCCTAGTTGGCAAGAGTGTTATTTTAAAGGTTGATGTGGCTTCAATGTTGGGTGCTATGTCTAGTTGGCAAGAATGCTTAAACAATCATCCATTTGTTCTACTATCTGTAATGGTAAAACAATGTGGTTTCAATGTTGGGTGCTATGCCTAGTTGGCAAGAGTGCTAAAACAATCAACCATTTGTTCTACTATCTATAATGGTAAACAATCAACCAACCATTTGTTCTACTATCTGTAATGGTAAAACAATGTGGCTTCAATGTTGGGTGCTATGCCTAGTTGGCAAGAGTGCTAAAACAATCAACCATTTATTCTACTATCTGTAATGGTAAAACAATCAACCAATTGTTCTATAACCTCTAATGACATAAGAGGGTTTGGTATAATCTGTAATGGTACAAGAGGGTTAAGCTTAGTAATAGGGAATTGTGGATTAGCCATAAAAGTAAAGGATTATAATAAATATTCCTTGGAAGAATTACCCCCTTTTACTAGGGAAAAATATTTACTCTATGGATTAATAAAAATGATAATTTGATTTTGGACCCCTTTGAGAAGGTTTCATAAGAATACATATATGATGGTCTAAATGGAAGAAAAATTGAATATATCATTAGTTACAAATTGTAGAAGAGAAATAAAATTTCGTAGATCATTTTAATATAAACCTTTTTAGAAATCTTGTGAACAGATTAAGTAAAATTAGGTTACTTATGATAATATATTTATGTATATAAACACTCTTTTTTAGGAAGGGGTGTGGCTAAGTATATAATGAGTGTAGAACTCATTATTTGAGGAAATTTATGGGGTTTCCTCACTATGGGTCGATCATACCATTAATGATTTTTTTTTTTTGAATTTACATGGTGGAATCGGTAGCCGCCACGAATCCGGGCAGGTTGTCCAACTTTTATGGCCACCACAGTATTCTGCGTTGTTTGCCCCAGAAGCCGCCACACAAATCTTTGCATAGTTTGCCCCTATAACCACCATGCCATAATCATTTAAAACCGTTTATGCCGTTGAAAGCACCAGGAAAGGGACAAGCGTTCAGTCCGACGAGGCCCGAGATTTGAACCTTGGACCTCTGCCCCCCTTATGGGGTTTGAATGAACCAATTGGTCTACACCTTGGACCTACCATTAATGATTTTTTAGGATTCTTTTCTTGGTTAATATTTCTAGGTATATAAGGGTTGGTGAAATAGTATGATCTTGACCTTGTAAATTTGATGATCAATTCCTAAGAGGAATTTGAATCTCCTCCTCACCATGAAAACTAGGATAAATGGTTTAAGGAAAAGAATAGGTATGATCCTATTATTAGGCTATTAATACTTGAATAGTTTTATCGTAATATGATCAAGGTTCTAAACGTAGTGTGATAGGAATGGATGATAAATCCATTCTTAGGGAAATTATAATATTTTCCCTTCATGTGTTTAGTGTGGTTCCTTAGTGAACTATACTAAAGAATGAATGATTATGTAACAATTTTGCAGAATGAATGTTGAATTCATTCTCGAGAGAATTATGGGGTTCTCTCTTTGGAATCATCGATATGTAATCCATGCTAGGATTAATGATGAGTTTTATCTTTAATATGAAACCAATGATTATTTCATAAATTTGTGGTTGTATTGATATTTTGAAAAAAAAGAATTATGTGGAATTCCTTATTTACAACATGATTTAAAAGAAGAATGGTTTGATTCCTTTAGTTGTATAATTGATTCAGATAAAGGATCCGTGGGATGCCTTTCTATAATTGTAATTATGACAACTTAATTTATGAAATGAGAGGAGAAACATATTTTGGAGGTTGGGTTTATTCCTCGTGAGGGTTCCCAAGATATATACTATGTACCTCTATTTTGTGGTTTGCAATTGATGTTATACATGGATGTTAGATGTACTTTCTACTATGATGTTAATTAGATAGATCGTGGATGTTGCATGAGATGGAATTTAAATATTATTTACTTTCCAATGAGATGGTGCATTTACATAAGATATATATGTTGCATGATTTTATTAACAAGCAATGTTCCATAAGTAAGATTTGTTTACATTTGCACTAGAGGTTTATTAAAGTTGTTAATGCATGTTGCACTTGTTTTTCTAATGAATGGCTCTTTTAATAAGATGCAATGGTTTATGATTTGACTCAAGTAATAGTCTTGATATGGGTAAAGTAATGTTTATGTATTATAATACATTCATGGTATTCCACTACAAAATAACAAAATGCTAAACTAACTAGAAAATAAGATTATAATTACATTCAATTAGAAGAGTAATTAAACTTCCTAATGAATGAAGAGATAGAAATAATTAAGGGAATTTAATAAGTATCATGAAGGAACATAAGATTAGGTAGGAGATGGTCACTCCTATCATGAGAGTTGACACTGACCATGTCATAATTCTCTTCGTTAATTGCTATCCTGATTGATGTTTATTCAAACATACTTGAATACAAACATGACATTATAGATATGTTTAAAACAAAAATCTCTTCATTTGGATTGGAATTTGGGGTTGTTACAATTTTCCTTGATTATTAATGAATTTTAAAGCATGATGATCCATAAATAGCATGTATTACTCTAATAATAGGTAATGCCCCACATATTTAGTGCTTTCACAATGGCATAAATATCCTTATCATAAACTAAATATTTATTCTTGGATTCATTCAACTTCTCACTAAAATAGACAATGGAATTACCTTCTTGGATCAAAACTCCTCCAATGGTTGTCCCACTGGCATCACAATCTACTTGAAAAAATTTGTTAAAGTGTAGCAATGCTATAATCATATACTTCATGACTTTCTCCTTCAATATTAGAAAACTCTTTTTTGCTACATCTTGTTAGCTTTTTATGTAACAAGTACTGGGAGATAGTAATCACAATATGTAAAATAATATGAAAGAAAGTAAATCTACAAGATGATTGAAATATGCAATAAATAGAAATGATATAAAATGTTACAATGTAGCTATAGAGGAAATGAACACTCCATTATAAAGCTATCAAACTACATTGCACCCATCACCATGAAGAACACAAGCTTATACTGAGAGGGGGGTGAACAGTATAAGATAGAATTTTGCTTTTCTTTCTAAAAAAATACTATCCAATGTTATCAAATGCAATATATTTCCAAATCAGTATTAACCAATATCATCAATAGTAGTAGAAAAGCAATGCACATATCATCATTGACATAAATTTAATGTGGTTCACCCAATGTGGGTTACATCCATGGAGAAACTATTTCTTATAAATTTTCTCAACAAATTTCTTGGGAACCAAATCCCGATTACAATGTTTATGGACCTCTGTCCAAAGGAAACACCAATCCCCTATGCTCCAGTTTATGGATCTCTATCCACAGGAGAAATTTATCCCCTCAAATCTGGTTCATGGACCACTATCCATAGAAGAACTCTATCCCCTCAACTCTGGTTCATGGACCTCTATCCATAGGAGAACTCTATCCCCTCAACTCTGGCTCGTGGACCTAAAAACATATAAGCAAACCATTAGAAAATATATTGATAGTGCCCAAGGATTTATACAAATGTCTAAGGCTAATATTAGACTTAAGAAACACATAAAAAATATCTTCCTAGGCTGTCGCTAACTAAAAAAAATATGTTGCTAACAACTAAAAACTAACAAATTATCTAACGCTATTAATATTCTAAATATTACATAGGTGAAAAATAATGGTAATAACCTAAATTACTAAGGTAAAAATGATTTCACCCTAATAATATACCTAGGATAATTTACTAATTACCAAATGAGGTAATAATCATAGTTACTATAGCATAGTAACTCTAACATCCCCCCTTATTACATTATTTGTGTAATGTATATAACTGCCCCAATACAATGAAAAAATATGTTGATATGTTGGCTCTTGCTCTAGCTCGGGCTTTGTCATAGTGCTCTGGCTTCTCTAAGAAAAATGTGGGTCATTCCTCACTTTGTTTTCACATCAACGAATGCCCTTATTGTAATATTTTCATCCTATTGGATTGCATGGGTAACCAGCCACTACAACCGCTAGGTGTACTAGAGTAGATCACAATGCACGAGGTTTATTCTATTACAATATGATTTTGTAAAATTTTTGATAAGGTAGCTAAGGTGTCGGTTGTTGCCAAAAATGCACCCTTATAAGTTTCTTCCTTTTTGCAAAATATGTTGTAATGGAATTTTTGCAAGAAGTTTGACTAAGGTGTTAGTCTCTACCAAAAATGCACCCTTATAAGTCATCCTCCATTTTTAGCAAAAATATTTTGTGAGGTAGGAAATAAATGTTTATCCCCCCTTAAGTGCAAAATATATGGAACTTATGAAGCTTTTATTAAGGCTTTTACAAAGATTGCCTCTTAGGAAAATTTCAAAAAAATCACCAGAAAATCCCCCTCTTTATTACAAGTACTCCAAACAAAAAGAGTTTGCTATTTATGAAGCATAAAAAGAGGTACAATCCCCCCATTTATTGCAAGTACTTAAAAAAAAAAATTGCTATCTATGAATCCTAAAAAAGAGGGTTGCAATGGTGTTACATAGGTTTACAATTTTGTTTCCCTTACAAAGCTATATGGGTCATAAGCACTTTGTGTGCTCTTTCTAAATCAAAATAAAAATTAGAAACCTCACTAGCATCATGGCCACTTTGTTGTCTATTTTATCTATGTTTGCCTTTACCCTTTTTGTCTTTCTTATTTTTAAACTAAAATCAATTGGTGTCATGATTGCCATTTTTACAAGTTGTGCAAAAATTCTTTTCTGATTGAGGTAGCTTGGCATTATATTTGGAATATGACCCCCTATTCTTCTCTTAACCCTGTTTATGTGTAAAAAGTGCAGTGTTGGACACTTCATATTTTTGTAGCTGATTTTTTTCTTCAATTTGAAGCAAATTTACTAACTCCACAAAGGTCACCTGTCTTTGAGACATTTGAAGAGATGTTATTAAAATTTTGTAGGAGTTTAGAAGAGACCTTAGAATGACTGAAGTCAAGACCTTATATTCAAATTTTTCTCCCAAATAATTCAATTTTGATTTTATTTCTACCACTCTACAGAGGAATAACTCTACTGTTTCACCTAAATTCATATGGAGAGTATGAATTTGTGATTGAAGGTTAAGAATAGTGGCTTCATTTTTCCCTTCAAAAATGGTATATAAAGCATCCCACACTTCTTTACCATTTTCAGCATCACAAATGTGAGGCTAAATTTCATCAGTAGTGGCTAGAAAAGTAAACATGAGAAGTCTGTTGTCCCTTTTATCCCATGCCTTATGTTCTTTTCCTGGTGTAGAGGGTCTTTTTATAGTGCATGTCACTATATCCCATAATTCCTCTACAGTAAGAATGGCCTTCATTTTGGTCTTCCAATTTCATGCTGAATAATTAGAACCTTTAAGCAACTGAGTATCATTGAGATACTTGTTGATTGTAGCCATTGTGTAGGTTCTTTATTTGCACCAAAATGGTTTCTCTTTCACTCTAATTGATATTTAATGGCAACTGCATAAAAATCCTCTTTAAGAAGGATAATTAGTTTGAGGAAGTTTAAGACAAACAAATAAAAAATAAAAGAGAATTCACTCTAATTGATATTTAATGACACCTACTTGAAAACCCTCCTAAACAAGGATGATCAGTTTGAGGAAATTGAGCCAAACAAGAAGAGTGAATTTAACGTTTTATGTGGAGTGAATTATCAAAAAATTGGTTTATACTTGTACAATGAATTACACAAATGAGTGTGGAATTTGAGGTTTTGAGTGCTCTTTATTTTGATGACTTATAATTACAGAAAACAAGTAATTAAATGCAATAATCAATCAAAGAGTGCCCATAAATTTTTACCACTTAGGTGTCGGATGCAACCGAAAATGCACCTAATTTAACAATGCCAATTTAACAAAAGGTGTCGAATGATATCGAAAATACACCTTATTACAATAAATTTTTCAACAAAATTTGATTTGTGTTGTGCAAAAATTTTGATATTCAATTTCTCCCCTTGTCTTACAATTTTAAAAAGAATAACAATTGCCTTTCCTTTTTGTATTGCAAAATAAATAAGTTTCAATGTTTCAACCCTTTGATGTTCACAATTTTCCCTTGTTTTACAATTTTACAAAAGAAGAATCCAAATCTTGGTTTGTCCCCTCTCTTGTTTGAAAAATAAACAAGGTTGTGAAAATTTAGATCTTTAATGTGATGAGATCCTTCTTCAATTTGCAAAAAATTGAATGTGCAATATTTTGTATTATATCCTAAGGTTTGAGAAAACAAAATGCACAAATTGCCTTGTGATTTTGCAAAAATTTTGATTTTCAAGTGCCTCCCTCCTTGTGTTACAAATTTACAAATTTCTTGTCTTCCCTTTGCTTTGCAAATTTAACAAGGTAACACACCTTTCAATCCAAGTCGACACACGACAAACTTTTGAAAGGCTTTCCAGAACCAGTCGACACACGACTTGGTGTTAGTGGACCCAAAGTTTATTTTTCATGAGAAAAAACTCTCTCTCAAATTTTGAGAAAGTTTTTAAAGCACTCCTAATTTGCAAAAGATGTGTTATTTATTTGTCTTACATTCCCCTCTTGGAGAAAAACAAAAACACTCTTTTATTATTAAAATTGCAAAAAATAAGTCATCTTCTTTTATTCAATTTTTAATTTGCAAAATTTGAAAGTAGTCAATTATTTATTGAATAATAAATAATTTTTGTTTTGAAAAATCAATTTAAAAAAAAAAAAAATTTAAACAAAAAAAAAGAGATTAAATTATAAAATAAAAATAATAATAAAATATTTATTTTAACAATGCAAATCAAAATAAAATTAAAAAAAAAAACTTTATCTTGGAAAAGTGCACCGTTTAGAAAAATATGGGTTTTATGGCACCCACGACAGTTGAACTCCCAACCTCACGGGATGCTTGGCCTTACCGTGGCTCGAGCAGCTAGTCGGGCTACCAAGCCTGACATATATGAAGGGAAACTCCCTTCAATTTGAAGGTTTTATTCACCCGAAGGTGGAAAAAAAAATAAAACCATGGGAATTAATACCACGTGCACCAGTATGGTGCATGTTCGCGTGCTTATAAATAAGAACATGCCTATTCAATTTTGATTTCCTGCAGGCAATTCGTCCAACCTAGAATATTTTTGCCGCCCATGCTTGCAAATGGAAAAATGACACGCCACCTGCTACCTCACCTCCTGCCAAGTGTCCACTCCAGCTCAAATCCATGTTAGATCAGTTCAACCACCACGTGTCTTTCAAAGGTCAGTCTACCATGTCATATCCAACCTGCCATATCAATATTTTTCTAGGTGTTCTCAAGGTGCATGCCACATCTGCTCCAGGTAGTTCCATCTCAACATTGTGCCACATAAATAGGTTATTAGGTCAGCACTACATCAATGAAATAGGTGGTATCTAGGGATGCATGTACAAGCAGTGATAGGTTGCATCCAATGGAATGCACGATGATGTTAGCACTTCATCAGGTTGTCGGTTTATGATATCCACATTGTTGTTAGGTTGATAGTTCTCGTGCTTTAGTGCCTACAATATCAGGAGTCAGAGTCACCTATACTACAGGTAAATATGGCGTTAGTGGGGCAGATCTCTTGATTTGACCATTAGATCTTGAGAACGTATTTTGTGTGCGCTGCAGTCACCAATGTGATGTGATCGAATTTCATGAGATTCAGGTAGCTCCAGTTTGAGTCCTCCGATGTCATCCGCTTGGTCAACTAGGGCCACATCAGTACATGTCTAGGTGTCTGCATCATAGTCATGTCTAGGTATATGTGTAGGTAGAGTGGTAGTTGTGGTGTCACACCACATAGCCAATCCATTAACATCGACCTTGCCAAGCTGACATCAGATTTGTTGTGTGGTTCTACTCTGCGGGATCACTAACTGTGTCTAAGGTAGAGTTCCTCATCTAGGGTGAAGTGGGTCTATCAAGGCCTATGGAGTGGCACGTGTGTGGTCCACCATTTAGGGTGGTATTTAGCATGCCTGTCACCTAGCTTAAGTCATCTCTTAAGGTGGATTCAATCCTCAAATGGAGGTCAAACTCTCCAAGGTCTAGATGCTCAAAAAATGATTGAAACCTTAGAAATGTGAAACGATTAAAAAAATGCCTTAATAAAAAATTGAGGATCTTCATCCGTCTAGAGTGGAGAAAGGCCGAGAGAACCTTGCTCTGATACCATGAAAGCATATAAGCGAACCATTAGAAAATATATTGATAGTGCCCAAGGATTTATATAGATGTCTAAGGCTAATATTAGCCTTAATAAACATGTAAAGAATATCTCCCTAGGTTATCGCTAACTAAATGAAATATGTCACTAAAAACTAACAACTAATAAATTATCTAATGCTATTAATATTTGCCAACAATGCAAATATTACATAGGTGAAAAATAACGGTAATAACATAACTTACTAAGGTAAAAATGAATTTACCCTAATAATATACCTAGGATAATTTACTAATTACCAAATGAGGTAATAATCATAGTTACTGTAGCATAGTAACTCTAACATGACCTTTATCCATAGGAGAACTATATCTCCTCAACTCTATTTTGTGGACTTCTACCCATAGGAAAACTCTATCCCCTCAACTCTGGTTCGTGGACCTCTATCCACAGGAGAAATCTATACCCTCAACTTTGGTTTTTGGACCTTTATCCATAGGAGACACCTCTCCTCTAAGATCTAGTCTGCTCCAAAGCCAACTCAATACTTTGCTCAAAAGCTGCTCCAAACCTTCACACAAGATATGCTCAAGTTTACAACAAAATCTACTCAACTCACTGCTCCAATCAACACCAAGCCTACTCACAAGGCTTGCTCAAATCTGCTCTCAACTCTTACCCAAACCTACTTCAAGTCTTCTCACAAGACTTGCTCAAATATGCAACAAACCTACTTAATATGCTCACATATCCTGCTCAAAACATATACCAAAATTTGCTCATAACATATGCTCAAATATACCATAACACATGCTCAAATTTGCTCATAACACATACCCAAATATGCTCATAACACATACTCAAATCTGATCATAACACATACTCAAATCTGCTTCAATCTTACTCAAACTGCTCAAACATTCCCAATTATTGCATACAAACAATTTCATATATCATTCCCAAAAGTGCTTTCCTTGACTAAAGTAGTTTAGATATATTCTACCCAAAATTTGTTTAACCTCTTGAACATATAGAGAATTATATGTACTATTAAATGCCCAATATGTTCTTCACATTCACATATCTCACATTTATTTCATTTTAATGGTATCTCTAGTCTAGCACTTTGATAACTGACCTTCTTATGTATTTCCCACAATCAAAACTGATGCACACACTTGCTTCACAAATTTGATTTCTAACACTTGCACATTCACTTCCAATGTCACTCAAACCAATGCCCAAATGCTTCACAAATCCATTTAACAATGATGCATAAATTTGTTCTCAAACCCTAGCACAAGTGTTTTCAATTTCTTTCAAATATAAAGCACAACTTGTTCTCAAACCCAAGCACATATATTTCCACAACCATTCAACAATAATATCTCAAAATCTATCTCTTATATTTCCAATAATTCACTTATATCTCCACATTAAGATTTAAAAATACTTTTCTCAAAACACAACCACCTTGAAAATAAGTTAAATCAACATACCTCAACAATACGTTGAAGATGATGTGCTTCTTAAGAACCTGTCTCAAATAATATTCTTTTCACATGAACCTTTTCTCAAAATATGTGCACAATAATTTTTGAAAATAATCATCTATAACTCTCTCCTTTGGTTTATCAAGATAATACCTTCAATTATAAACAAAACCCTCAAAAATATCAAGTGAAAATTACAAACAAGAAAAAGACTCAATACACCTTGTAACTCCCTCTTTCAAATTGTCAACCTAAACCCTTCTACACTTAGACAATAATACAAATATCAAATAACTTTATACACCTTAAAACTCCTTTCAACAACAAACCCTTATCACAATAATATGCAAATTATAACCAAAACCAATATATTACACGACTCCCACTTCTCATAAACCTTATAAAATATTTTTTCATATTAATCCAATCCATGCACCAAACATCTCCCACTAGGCTCTTTAATAAAATTAAATCGGTAACCTTTCTTCACTGTCACAAATGCATGTAGGTTTAATAAAACTAAATTTTTGTGTACATTAATATTGTTGCAATTAGAACCTATGATCTCCAAGAGCTAGCGCTCACACAAGCACCTTCAATCAGCTGTACTACTACAGAAGGTAGCACCAAATATGGGGGGTGTCAAATATATCTGTGATCTACATTACCCAACCTTCAATGCTCATAGCCAAAAAGATGTCAGAGGGTTTCAAACCCGAAACGTCTATTGTAACAGTTCTCACACCATCTAGCCAGCCAATGGGCTATCCCAGGTGGTTGGAAACATCTTATATGCACGAAGTATATCAATGTTCAGCACTTACACACTTCAAAATGTTGTCCTTCTACTGTTCATTGTCCTTCAACCTTAACACAATATAATAATCAATTTTCACATCAAAATATTAAAGCATAAACATTAGTGCACTCGGGAGTTGGGAGAAATACAATTATTTGTCTTTTCATATATATATGCACTTCAATGTAATTAGTTGAGTCATTTCACATGCTTGAATTGGATTTTAGACCTTGCTTTCAAATTGGCGTTGGCACCAAAAACCTTATGACAATATTATAATATTTAAAAAATATTATAATAAGACTTTTAAAACTTTGGCCCACAAGGAAATATTAAACCTTGGTCTTCTTTTAAAATCCCTTTTAGAAACATTGCCACCTTGTCCAAAATTAAACCTTGCTCTTAAACCTTTGTCCTTGGTCTTCCTTTTTGCTCTTAAAGAAACTTTAACCCTACATTTTCTTTAAATTTTTTGCTCTTAAAGAAATAATAAATGAACCTTGCTTTTTCTTAAATCCAAACAAATTTAAACCTCTTGGACCTCTTCTATAATATTTAAAAATAAATATTATAGATCATTTCTTTTTACCTTGCTTTTTCTTTGAGCCAAACAACTTTAAACCTCTTGGACCTTCTTTATAATATTTAAAAATAAATATTATAAACCATTTATTTTCACCAATTTTATTTTGCTGTGAGATAAACCTTGACATGCATAATTATCTAACCAAGCTTCCTTTTGAAATCAAACCTTAGACATCAATGATAACTCAATATGCTTGATATTTCCAACACACCAATGGATGGTGATACACATTGAACTAAGCTACACTACATCCCCTAACTCTATTTGTATATATCACTCTATATGTCTATCTATAAATGAGGCCATCCTTATATAGGAAAAATAGGATACTTGGCCAACACTCTATTTAGCTGTGCAAGGGATAACTTGCACATGTACAACTTGCACATTAACACTTGTGCATTTATTACATTACATGACGTAACTAGATAACTTACCTCTAAAGTAATCTAAGTTTATACTTTGGAAGATACATTTACTTAACCTAAATGATGGAATAGGCTCTATTTCTAACACCCCTTGTATTACATTATTTGGGTATTAAATACTTTAGTCTTCAATATGGATCTTCTTCCTAAACTTGGTATTCTTCCTTTGTATTCTTTGTTTTCAGGTTTAGTAGGTAATATATGTCTTCATATGATGCAGAGTAAACTAGAGCTAAGGATTCTTATTTCAATTGACTTTGCATTGCATTCCTCCTTTATCTTATTGTTCAAAGCAGTCTTGATCTGGTTCCTCTTTTGCTGCTTAAATATTCATGTCAAGGCCTCATTTAGTATGTCTCTTCTTCCTTTTTTTTCTTCTCTTCCTGTGCTTTTGCTTTTATGCAAGTGAGATCTTTTATTTATAACAAGTTAGTCTTTCATCACATTAGTATTGTTCTTTATTACCAACTTGTTTCTTATGTTGAGTAAGTACAAACATAATTAATGATAGATAAATCATCAGACATTCTTCTGGTGAAAATATAACTAATATTTGTGAGTTCTACTATGATATGAAGATAATTTCATGAAGATAGTTAATCAACACTGTAAAGCTACCTTCTTTCGCTTCCTTAAGAAATAAGGAGAACTTTTGGAGTATGATATAGTGCTTTTGTAAAATATAGTTCAATTTTTGGTTGATTTTGTAAAGATAAAAAATCAACTTTTGAACTCCTTAATAATCCTATTGAACTAAGCACTTTTCAAATTTTGAAGAGTTTTTTTATGTTGGATTTCTTTTGTTCCTTTTGAGAAAAAATTGAGACAAGAATATAAATTTTCAACTTTGACAAAATATTTTAATAACCTCTTTTTGTAACCCTTAGTATTTTGTTCAAGTGTTTCTAATTTCCAAAAAACTAGTTTGATGTTGTAACCCTTATCACTCCCAAATTTGGAAAACTAGAACACATTAATATTTGAAAAAATTAAATGGATTAATTCCAAGTAGTATCCCTTATTTATCCTAAGTTATATTTTTCAAAAATTATATTAGTTTCCCTAAGTTTTGCTTTCAAACAAAGATTGATTTCAATTAATATCTCAAAATTATCTTATAACCTTATAACTCCCTTAAAAATGAAATCAAATTAGATGATGAAATTTGATTAAGGCTTTGTACCTTTATGAAGTCAGATGAATATGGCAGTAAAATCTCATTCTTGAGCGTAAATTCCCTAAGGTAAGCTATGGCTTAATGCTCTTCTTAAATGTTGGTTGATCGAGAGTGTTTTATACTACACCTGACTTGATCCATATTACTGTTGAATCATAGCCAAACTATCATTGAGCGTCTACTGTTGATTTATCGAAGTGCCATCAATCCACTGCTAAGTAGCTTCCAAAATTTTACCTGTATCACTTTCAAACTGTTGCTCTTCCTTTCCAAGGTTTAAGGCATCTTTAATATGTGATAGGTTGAGTGACAAGTGTCATGGTAGAAGTTTTAAATGCTCATGAAAGCTTTGACTATTTTGTGGAGGTGCCAAACTCACTCCACTATTTTTGACAAATTTCACCTTTGGATTCAGACTTTTTTTATTCTCCTTTTAGAAATGCCCAAGAAATGCTTCTTATTCAAAGTCTATGAGACGTCCTTGTAACGCATATCAAGCTATTAGTTGTACGTAACTTCTCTTCTACATTGAGTTTGGGCACCAAGAAATGTAACGTCTTCTTTATGTGCATTATAGAGGATATCTCTAGAATGACAAGTAGTAGCTGCATACCCTTATCTTTATCAACACTTACTTGAAGACTCTCCAACACATTTTCCACCTTATTATTTGTAATTTTATGTAGATGCTAAAATATTTCCAACCAAGCAATGCTAAAGGTTGAGTTGTGGTTGAGATATGGTGGAGCTTTAGTGGAGATATGGAGGAGCTTTGGTGGCATTTGAATGGATTCTGAATGACAGTGCTTGGATGAAGACTCCTTGATGCTTCACTCCACTGTTTAGCTTTCAATTATGGTAGAAATTCTCTATAGCTTATTTTGATAGGAATTCTCCTTTGCTTTGATGTTCGATTACTTTGATAGAGATGCTCCTTTGATTTGACGTTCACTTCCTATTTTTATTTAAACACTGCTTGATATTCCCTTGTGCCTTGTCTTCTACAGGTTCGATTTTCCAAGATGAGCCCTTTGATTGATTCCTATTACTTTGGAAGAAGAGTGCTTACGTTCAACCTTTCTTGGTTGCTTTTTCCTATAGATATTGTGCCATTTTGGGGTACATCCGAATCTACTCTTGGGCTATAAAAACCAGATTAAAGTAGTGCAATAAAATGTACTATAGATTGTACATAAACCTCCCTTGATGCACCTTCTTTTTCACTCTTATTTCACATATGATATTCTAGTATTATGGCAGTTTTTTCTCCTGCAATATAAGGGTTTTGATTTTTTATTTTGTGAGTAGACACCTCCCCTTTTTGCTTGGATACTTTGATAACAAATCCAAGCTCAGATAATAGTAGATAGAAGCTTTTTAATTTATGCAATTGTTTTGCTCTTTTTTTCTTGCATCCAATCTTGGAATGCTTTGGATTTGGGACTCTCCAGGTCTTAATTTATGAAGATTCTATTTCTATTTTTGGTTAGTTGTGTTCTTCTCCAATTTTTGGAGGATTCTAACCTTTTTAGGTGGCTTCATTTTGGCCACTATGAGTTGCAGATTTCTGTGCTTCAATAGTGTCTTTAGACACTTGATACAAATCAATTTTTGTGCCCTTAAAAAACATAAAACTATTTTCTTTTGAGAGTAGTATAATAGTGCAAGTATTTCACTTTTAATGCACTAAGATTACACCTTATCACTCCAATCAACTCTCAAATTAATGCACTAAGAATTTACTACAACTAATCAAGAATAACCTAAAATGAATCTTTAAGAGTTATTTTGTAATTTCACTACAACTAATATTGTAGGACTTAGTCTTCTTTTTATTTTTTCAAAATAGATAATAGGTAGTTGATAGAAGCAATTTTGAAATCTAATCAACTCCTAATTAATGTGCAATAAAACTTAAAAATAACTTTTTCTTTTTGTAATTTTGAAGACTATAATACAATTTTCTATTTGCAAATTTAATCCAAATTTAGGTTCTTCTAACAAATAAGATAGGTAAATGAATTAATGAACCTACTTGCACAAAAAATTTGCATACATTTTTTGTAGTAGCTGTAGACATGAAAAATTGACTCATTTTCATTAGTTTTTCTCCTAGAAAAGTAAGGTCATCTTCAAGAGAATTTTTACCCTATCAAATCATCTCAATTATTTTTAAATTTTATACCATTGAATAGGGCTCAAAAATATATTTCCAACGGTATATAATATGTCCAATTTTGACATCATTTTCCTTGATTTTTGTGCCAATAACAAATGTTGTTGCAACCGTGTGACGATATCGTCCCTGATTAGACAAAATCGTCTCTAATCGTCCCAAACTCTGTGCAAGATCGTTTGGACAATTTTGTCCAAAATATAAATTTTCTCAATTTGATAATAAGACAAAATTTGTTGTAACCGCACGATGACATCGTCCCCGATTAGACGATATCATCTCTAATCGGATGAAATCGTTCGAAATCCTACAACAAAATCGTTTGGACGATTTTTTTCAAAACAAAAAATCTCCTAGCTTAGCAAAGTGACCAACTTAGCTACAACAAATCCTTGACATGTTCTAATGGAGGCATGTTGGTTACAGTCTTGAAATCCACAAAATCACCTAAATGGAGAAGCATCCTAACTCCCTAAAACAAACTCCTAAGCCTATTTAATCCAAGGTATTTTCTTGGATTCACCCTGGCTTCCTAACTCTTGATCCCTTGATTCCATAGTTCTATGGCTTATGGAATGATTAGAGTATCTCCCTCTTCAATTCCCCTTCGTTGCATTGTGTTTTCGTCATTTTATTGCAAGTCTGGACCGCACATCGTCTGATAACACACGATATCGTCCGAGATAATTTCATCAAATTAGAGATGATCTTGTTGCATTGGAGATGATTTCATCACCATATCACTTGGGGGAAACTTCAAAACTTTATTTGCATCTATGTACTTTTGATTTCAATCTGCATCGCATTTGATTATTATATTTAATTACTGCATCTGGTGTTCACCTTCATTCTGTTTCAATTTACATAATGTTATTATTTAAAGTATGAATCATCACATTACTTTAGTAGAGTTAACATTGATCATTTCGTAAGCATTCCATATAATTGATATGTCCATTTAACCTGGTTTTGTGATCATATAATTGCATGTTGCACCATTTCTGCCATCAAATTGTTCTGTTGCAGGTTTCTGACAATATGAGACGATTTTATCAAATTAGAGATGATTTTGTCAAATTAGAGATAATTTTGTTAAAATAGACGATTTTTTCAAATTAGATATGATTTTGTCAAAATAGATGATTTTGAAAAATTACAGATGATTATGTAAAATCAGAGATGATTTTGACTTGTAACAAGCGACAAAAACTCCATCAAATATCTAGATCTAGATAATAATTTCATATTTCTTTTGCTTACTGCATTTTAGTTTTATATTCTGCTTTTCCATTGTGTGTTACTTGCATTGAAATCGAAATTGCATATAGATTAAATTATTTGCATTGGGACAACCTAGGTATATTCTATGATTTGAAATCAAACAAACATATCAAACGAATCCCAAACCTAGGATTGAAAACTGCAACAAAATGTTTCCTGGTGAACCCAACCAATTCGTTGAAAAATCACCATATACAGAGGGTATGATTAAGTAACTCTCTATCGAGGTGTAGACCATCCATTTTCCCATTCCCCTCTAAGGCACAGATCCATCTGCCTTGAGGAAAGGAGTGTGAGAATTTTTGGGCTACATTCTTTGGTGAACCCGATGTGAAAAACATAGGCATATTTCTGATTCAAAAACATCAAAAACATAAAAAAAAAAAACAAAAAAATATATACAAGAAAAACAACAACAAAATCATCATTTCAAATTTGTATGTTTTAGATTCAATTATAAATGGTAGATACCAAATATTACTTTTATAAGTACTAAAGAAATCATGAGTCTTAACTCAAATCAATATGAGCCCATCAGTAATGTTGGGAAAATTCAGCCAAATGCATTTGTTGATTATGACCAACCTCATCCATATTCAACATCACCTTTATCACACTTTTCTCATTTTCATCCTTACCACAACAAAAAAATACCTTTTCCAATCTTCTTCATAACGATATTATATTTTCTCCCACATATCCATATTATGCCTATCGACCCACATACAATCCTTCTCCACCATGTCAACATTCTTCTTTCAACACAACACATCCATTTCAACAAGAAAATACTTATTCTTCCAATCCTACCACACACTCACATCATACTTCACAATCTTACTATAATCATTCTACTCATAATAAAGAAAAAAGAGGTAATAAACCATTAAGTCCTTTTATGGCTGAATTCCTAAGCCTATTATCAAAAGCCTCTCGAAAACCTTCACCACGAAAATTTACTAAGCTCAATCAACCAATGGATATAATTCTCAAGCATTTACTTGATACAAACAAGATTGAGTTCCCTCCCATAAGACAACCTGATACCACAGTAGATTGGTATAAACCTAAGTTACATTGTGAATATCATAGAATGGATGAACATATGACACAAAAATGTAGAAATTTAAGATGTGCAATTCAATATTTGATTGATGAGGGTATTTTCACTATAAAGCAACTACAATCTACAACTGATTATAAATCTCCAATAAACAATCAAACTCCTACACAACAAAAACCCATAATAAATAAAGACATTGGGATCTCCCAAGAACCCCTATTCAATTATCAACAATAGGAAACCAATAAAATATTACATCTTAACATATCCCATCACAATGATATCAATAATATTATAATAGAAACTACAAATGAGCAACCTCAAGTTCAATCAAATCAATTTGATATTCAAGATATTATTCCTCATATGACCGACCTTCAAAACTATCTTTGGCTCTAGAGAATGATAAAAAATGGAATGTAAGCATAGAAAGCCCATCTTTAGCATCAAAATATCAATATGAAATCCACTTTGATAGCCAAAAACAAGTGATTAATCCTCAAGAAAAGTTATCCCTTTTAGAAGTATTACAAAGTTCTCATGTTCATAGGAAAACTTTGTTCAAGATACTTAGCCAAAAATTTGTTCCTCAAGATCCTTTCCCTAAGAACACAAGTAATGGTTTAAGCCCTCTTGAGGTTAACCATATTTCATTCTATGATGACGATATTCCTTCCTCTACTCCACAATAAGACTCCTCTCTTTACATTACAAGATTTATTAAAGAAGCATCTATTAAAACTATCATGGTAGATAATGGCTCCTCTCTTAATTTATGCACTTCTCAATTATTACAAAAACTCGGATTAAAGGAAGATCTCAATGAATCAAATGTTATTATAAAATATTTTAAAAATGAAATTCAAGAAGCTCGAGGCACTATAATTCTTCCCCTTAAGAGTGGACCCAAGATCTTGGATACTTTGTTTTATGTAGCATCTTGCTCTCCACCTTACAACCTACTTCTCAGAAGTCCTTGGATTCATACGATGAGGGTTGTCCCTTCCACTCTTCATCAGTGTTTGAAGTTTAAACTTTCAAATAAAATTGTTACCATACATGGTGACCCAACACCATTTGAAGAATATTTAATGGTTGAAACATCAAATTATATACATTCTCCATTGTCACATTTGCCTCCTATAAATAATTTTTCTTCATCCATATCCGATCATCCTTATTTACCAAATAACACCCACGCATATCTTTCACATATGCTCCCTCCATCTTATCAAGACTTGGAATATAGTGATAATAATGAATAACCTTCTTATCCTTCTGACATTTTGTTTTGTAACATGATCAATTTTACACATATAAAAGTCAAATCTTTTGCTACATTATTCTACATTATAACAAAGATTTTGTTATTGCCACATTTTATTCATCACATTTTGTTCTTCATTCTCTTTTTATTTATTATTGTCACATAAAGTTTTCTATTCCTTTCCTATTTATCACCTTTTATTTATCATCTTTCTTCATCTATATCTGATCATCATCCTTCATCACAACAATCTCAACTATCAACCAATCAACTTCAATCACATACACTACAACCAAATTACCCTTCAAAACCTCTTTTGATTTTGAAGCCACATTAGACATGCTATACGCAAATCACCTCATATAGTGTATATAGATCATCTTGTATATACCACCAATTCCATCATCAAAAGTAAAAAATCAAAAAAATAAAAATCAAATAAAACAACAAAAAAAATAAAAAAGTATCAAAATCTCAAAATTATTTCAAATCATTCTAAATTGTTATTTATTGTTGTATTTAATAAATTTAAAGCTATATTTTCCTTTATTTCGGATTAATTCAGAAGTTATCTTGAACCATATATTTAATTTCACAAATTAACTCAATTTAATTTTCTCATTATGATTATAAATCTCTCTTGTATCGAAGATCACTATTTCACTAAATAATATTTTAAGTTTTGGGAATTGATCCTACTACTTCTTGAACCAAGTATACTCTTTCACATATTAAAATAATTTGTTGCAAATTCAAAAAATGATACTACATAGTATAGAATTTTTGAGAATTGGCAAAAGGACAAGCTCACCCCTGCCCAAATAAAAATACCTTGCTCTACAACCAATCCAAGCAAGTATCCCAAAAGAAAAATCAAGAAAATAAAAAGTCAAAAATAAAAAAGAGAATGAAAAGAGAAAAGAAAAAAATAAAATCCCCTTGTTAAAAAAAAATGAACAAATCCCCTACCCCTTGAAAGTGAAGAAAAGAAGGGTGAATGAGCTTGAATCCCTGGAATTCTTAATTATTCGAAAATCATGAGGTAAGTCCCATAACAAGTGATTTGTACCCAACTTAGTTGGCCTTGGGTAATTCCTTTTCATGTGGCGATATTTCTATAACATTAGCGACCTTCTTTTGTACAGACCTATGTCTTCTTGTGGATTAGCTAGATTTTTATGATTTGAATTACATAGTAGTCTGGTACGGTTTCATGCACAAAAATCATGGTTGTTGGATGCTTCACTTGCACACACATTGGTTCATTCAAGTTTTCTTGCATCATTACCTTACTCAAAATTTGTAAATAAACATTACAAAGCACACACATTTTATCCTTGAGATATTTTGTGTCATTATGATGAATCAAAATGGATGATGAACTCACACAATCACACACTGGGTTCTTGATAAATTTGACTTTATCCTTGAAATAATTTAAAATATTTCTTTGATTTTTGCTATAAAACATAAGTTTGTAACCATTTGCATTAATCCTCACAACTCACTTCATTTTAGCACATACAATATATATATTGTCTTCAAAATTTTCCAACATGTGACACAATGATTTATTTTCAAAATCAACTTGCATTTTCAAAATAATATATAATCATGCATTGCATTTTGACTTCACGATGATGGTATAATTCCTAGTAACTATTTTTACCAAATTTCACACTAGGAATTCTATGCCTAGCACAAGTCATCCTTCCCAATTTTTCATGCTTAAATCACTTAATTTATTACACAACAATGATTTTTATCAACCTATTTCCTCAAAATAAATTTCTTTTACAATCAACATCTCCTTTCATCATCATAAGCCTCAAGGCCACTCTTGAGCCCACAATCTTTTGGTATTAGAAATACAAAAATTCCTCACAACAGGATCTGCTTCATGACCTAGCGAGCATCGATGTCCACCAATGGTAAGATAATAATACAACATCCTTCGAGGTTCATTGCTAATCCATCAATTCTATCATCACACAAAAACATATTTCTCAAAACTTACTTTACAAAATCATTTTCCTTTTATGTTAAGCATGATCAAAATGTTCAAAAGTCAAAGCATGTCTACAAGAAATTGTGTAACACAACCATCATAAGTAAATGTAATAAATAATCCTTTAAATCACACAAAGTCACATAAAACAAAGAAGATAAATTTCAAATTTTTGACCAAACGTAGAATTTGGTGTAAAAAATCGAGGGGGCATCCTAGTCAATAAATTAGTAATTATTTTTCTAAAACATCATTTTCCCATGAATTATTCATTTAAAACCATCTACTACATTTTTACCCATGTCAATCATAATAATTTCTACTTAAGTGTCTACACTTTTCTTTGATGCATTTATTGTTCATAAATACGTCAAAGAGGGGGCAAAATGTAGACATGAAAAATTGACTTACTTTCCTTAGTTTTTCTCCTAGAAATGTAAGGTCATCTTCAAGAGAATTGTTACACTATCAAATCATCTCAATTATTGTCAAATTGTATACCATTGGATAGGGTTCAAAAATATCTTTCCAACAGTATATAATATGTCCAATTTTGACATCGTTTTCCTTTATTTCTGTGCTAATAACAAATGTTGTTGCAACCGTGTGACGATATCGTCCCTGATTAGACAAAATCATCTCTAATCGTACGAAATCGTCCCAAAATCTGTGCAAGATTGTTTGGAAAATTTTTTCCAAAATAGAAATTTTCTCAATTTGATAATAAGACAAAATTTGTTGTAACTACAGGATGACATCATCCTTGATTACACGTTATCGTCTCTAATTGGATGAAATCATCCAAAATCCTACAACAAAATCGTTTGGACGATTTTGTTCAAAATGGAAAATATCCTAGCTTAGAAAAGTGACCAACTTAGCTCCAACAAATATTTGGCATGTTCTAATGGAGGCATGTTGGTTACAGTCCTAAAATCCACCAAAATCACCTAAATGGAGAAGCATCCTAACTCCCCTAAAACAAATTCCTAAGCCTATTTAATCCAAGGCATTTTCTTGGATTCACCCTGGCTTCCTGAATCTTGATCCTTTGATTCCATAGTTCTCTAGATTATGGAATGATTAGAGTCTCTCCCTATTCAATTCCTCTTCGTTTCATTGTGTTTTCATCATTTTATTGCAAGTCTGGACCGTGCATCGTCTGATAACACACGATATTGTCCAAGACGATTTCGTCAAATTAGAGACGATATTGTCGCATTGGAGACGATTTCATCCCTAGATCACTTGGGGGTAAATTTAGAACTTTGTTTGCATCTATGTACTTTTTATTTCAATATGAATCGTGTTAGATTATTATATTTAATTACCGCATCTGGTGTTTACCTTCATTCTATTTCAATTTACATAATGTTATTATTTAAAGTATAAATCATCACATTACTTTAGTAGATTTAACATTAATCATTTAATAAGAATTCCATATAATTTATTTGTCCATTTAACCTGGTTATGTGATCATATAATTACATGTTGCACCATTTCTGCCCTCAAATTGTTGTATTGTAGGTTTCTGACAATATGAGACAATTTTGTCAAATTAGAGACGATTTTTTCAAATTAGAGACGATTTTGTAAAATTAGATGATTTTGAAAAATTGCAGATGATTACGTAAAATCAGAGAGGATTTTCACCTGCAACAAGCGATAGAAACTCCATCAAACATCCGGATCCAGATAAGAATTTCAAATTTCTTTCGAATATTGCATTTTAGTTTTATATTATGCTTTTCCATTGTGTGTTACTTGCATTGAAATTGGAATTACATATAGATTAAATTAGTTGCATTGGTACAACCTAGGTTTATTCTATGATTTGAATTCAAACAAACATATCAAACGAATTTGGACCCTAGGCTCAAAAACTACCACAAAATGTTTCCTGGTGAACCCAACCAATTCGTCAAAAAATCACCATATATAGAGGGTACGATTAAGTACCTCTCTATCAAGGTGTAGACCATCCATTATCCCATTCCTTTCTAAGGTGAAGATCCATCTGCATTGAGGAAAGGAGTGTGAAATTTTTTGGCTACATTCTTTGGTGAACCCGACGTGAAAAACATAGGCATCTTTCTGATTCAAAAACATAAAAATAAAAATAAAAAAAATACAAGAAAAAAAACAACAAAATCATCATTTCAAATTTGTATTTCTTAGATTCAATTCTAAATGGTAGATACCAAATATTACTTTTAGAAGTACTAAAGAAATCATGAGTCTTAAATCAAATCAATATGAGCCCATCAGTAATGTTGGGAAAATTCAGCCAAATGCATTTGTTGATTATGACCAACATCATCCATATTCAACATAACCTTTATCATGCTTTTCTCATTTTTAATCCTTGCCAAAAAAAAAAAATCCCTTTTCCAATCCTCTTCATAACGATATTATATTTTCTCCCACATATCCATATTATGCCTATCGATCCACATACAATATTTCTCTACCATGTCAACATTCTTCTTTCAACACAACACATCCATTTCAACAAGAAAATACTTCTTATTCCAATCCTACCATGCAATCACATCATACTTCACAATATTCCTATCATCATTCTACTCATAATAAAGAAAAAAGAGGTAATAAACCATTAAGTCCTTTTATGGCTGAATTCCTAAGACTATTATCAAAAGCCTCTTAAAAAACTTCACCACGAAAATTTACTAAGCTCAATCAATCAATGGATATAATTATCAAGCATTTACTTGATACAAATAATATTGAGATCCCTTCCATAAGACAACCTGATACCACAACAGATTGGTATAAACCTGAGTTACATTGTGAATATCATAGAATGGATGGACATATGACATAAAAATGTAGAAATTTAAGATGTGCAATTCAATATTTGATTGATGAGGGTCTTTTCACTATAAAGGAACTACAATCTACAACTGATTATAAATATCCAATAAATAATCAAACTCCTACATAACAAAAACCCATAATCAATCAATACATGGGGACCTCCCAAGAACCCCTATTCAATTATCAACAATAGGAAACCAAGAAAATATTGCATCTTAATATGTCCCATCATAATGATATCACTAATATTGTAATAGAAACTACAAATGAGCAACCTCAAGTTCAATCAACTCAATTTGATATCCAAGAGATTGATTCCTCATTTGACCAACCTTCAAAACTATCTTTGGCTCTAGAGAATGATCCAAAATGGAATGTAAGCATCAAAATCTCAATCTGAAATCCACTTTAATAGCCAACAACAAGTGATCAATCCTCAAGCAAATATATCCCTTTTAGAAGTATTACAAAGTTCTCATGTTCATAGGGAAACTTTGTTCAAGATACTTAGCCAAAAATGTGTTCCTCAAGATCCTTTCCCTAAGAACACAAGTAATGGTGTAAGCCCTCTTGAGGTTAACCATATTTCATTCTATGATGAGAAGATTCCTTCCTCTACTCCACAAGAAGACTACTCTATTTACATTATGGGATTTATTAAAGAAACATCTATTAAAACTATCATGGTAGATAATGGCTCCTCTATTAATTTATGCACTTATCAATTATTCCAAAAACTCGGATTAAAGGAAAAAGATCTCAATGAATCAAATGTTATTATAAAATCTATTAACAATGAAATTCAAGAAGCTCGAGGCACTATAATTCTTCCCCTTAAGAGTGGACCCAAGATCCTGGATACTTTGTTTTATGTAGCATCTTACTCTTAACCTTACAACCTACTTCTCAGAATGATGTAGGAGCATCCAACGAAATTTGGAAATTTTATTTTATTTTCTAAATTTCAGTGCATTTTGCTGGGGCCATAACTTCTCAACTGTAGCTCCGATTGACGTGAAATTTGACAAGGGGCTAGTTGGGAGAGTTTTAAACAAATATGACTCCTTGGAGTCCTATTTGCCCAAAAAATCTAGTTTTCGAGGCCAAATTCCATCATCTAGTGCCCCAAAATTAGGTTTTAAAATTGCTTACCTAGTTTTTTATGCTTTTTGAGCTGTTAGGAGGTTAATATATCCTAATGTATTTAGAATTAGGACTTGAAAATTTATTTTTGGCTTGTCTATTGTAAGAGGGATGCGCACCCAAATTTTTAGCCCCATCCGACTCATTTTTAGTTTTTAGGGTTTTTTTGGCTATATAGCCACAAAATGAGGGTTTGTGAATGAGAATTGGTTTGAGCAAGATTGGCTCTCCATAAAGTGGTATCAGAGCTTAGGGTTCCTAAGTGTGTGAGAAAATCGCTGAAAGTGAGGTAGTTTGCACCAGGATCTGTGGAAGGGTTGTGAGAAGAGAGTGAGGAAGAATGCCTCCACGAAGAAACCGTGGTGGTGGGAGAAATGTGGTACCTAAAGGAGATTTCAAAGCTTTGTAGAGGCAAGTGCAAGCCCTATAAGAGGAGTTGCAAAGAGGGGTTGAGCCAAGGAGAGAATATCATAGTGAAGATGAAGCTTGGGAGGTTGATGATCCATTAGATGAAGAAGAAGCAATGGATCCTACAGAAGCTAAATTATTTAGGGCCATATCTCTGATCGAGAAGAGGCCTAAGTTTGATGTCTCCATGTATTCTAGGAATCTCAATCCATAGGAGTTGATTGATTGGATCAATGATATGGAGGATTATTTTGAGTATGAGGAGGTTGTAGATCCAAATCGAATCAAGTTTGCAAAAATAAAGTTGAAAGGCCATGCTAGCATATGGTGGAAAGAAGTGTAGCTAGAAAGAAATAGAAGAGGAAAGGAAAAGATAACTAGATGGGATCGAATGGTAGAGAAGTTGAAGAGGCAATTTATTCTTGTAGATTATGAATTGGATCTATTGAGAAAAATGCAGAGTTTGAGACAGTCAAGCAAATATGTCAAAGAATATACAGAGGAGTTTTACAAGATCTCAATCAGAACTGGCCATTCAGAGGCTAATAAGGAGAAAGTAGCTCATTACATAAATGGGTTAAGAATGAATATCCAAGAAGAACTCAATTTGGTCAGGATGACCACCATTGAGGATGCATATTAGTTTTCCTTGAAGGTTGAAGAGAAGCTGAACAAAATATTTGAAAGCAAACAAAGAGGAAGAGGTCGTGGTGGAAGAACTGGTGGAAGAACCAGTGGAGGAAAATATGAAGATCAGAAGAAGACTGGTGAAACAAGTAATAACCAGGATCAGAAAGAGGAGAATACCTACCACCCCCGTGATCAGAACAATGGTTACCAAAGAGGAAGAGGTAGATCTGGACATGGGTATGGAAGAGGAGGATTTCTTGGAACTTGTTTCCATTATGGGGAAGAGGGACATCGGGCATATGAGTGTCCCCAACACCAAGGGAGGATGAATAAGAGACCTAAGGGTCATGCCAAAGCTGTTGTAGCAGATGAAGGTAATGAATCAAATTTTTTTGAAGAAGTAGAAGGAGAAGTGTTGATGACAAGAAGAGCATTGATGAAAGGAGGGAAAGATGTGGATCAGAGGAAGAGCTTATTTCGCATAAGATGCAAATGTGCAGGTAAGGTCTGTAATGTTATCATAGATAATGGTAGCACAAATAATTTAGTTTCAGGAGAAATGGTTGCTATGTTGAAATTGGAGAAGAGGAAGCATCCGCATCCATATCAGATTGCGTGGTTGTAGAAAGATCATAGAGCATTAGTCAGTGAGCAGTGTTTAGTTAAATTTCATATTGGAAATTATCAAGATGAGGTTCTGTGTGATGTTTTGCCTATGGATGCTTACCATTTGTTGTTGGGGAGGCCATGGCAATTTGATAGACGTGCAGTGCATGATGGGCATATGAATACTTACTCTTTGACAAAAGATGGAGTCCGTCACAAGTTGAAGGCATTGAAGGAAGTGGATGAAAAGGTATGCAGTAGTGCTAGAATCTATTTTGTAGATGGTAGAAAATTTTTAGATGGCCAGAAGAGGGATTCTATGTGTTATGCATTAATTCCTACTGTTAAGAAGGAACAATGTATGGATATTCCAGTAGAGGTTGAAAGTCTGTTAGAAGAGTTTCTTGATATTGTGTCATATAATGTGCTTGAGGGTTTGCCACCAGTGAGAAATATTAGCCATCAAATTGATTTGATTCCAGGAGCTAGTTTACCCAATAAGGTAGCCCATAGAATGTCTCCCGTAGAGAGTGAAGAGTTGAATAGACAAGTTCAAGAGTTGTTGAGGAAGGGGTTGATTAGAGAGAGTTTGAGTCCCTGTGCAGTACCTACAATACTAGCACCGAAGAAGGATGGAGAATGGAGAATGTGTACTGATTCTAGAGCCATAAATAAGATTACCATTAAGTATAGATTTCCATTACCTAGAATGGACAATATAATAGACTGTTTGAGTGGAGCTAAATACTTCACAAAGATTGATTTAAAGAGTGGGTATCATCAGATTCGTATCAGAAAGGGTGATGAGTGGAAGACAACCTTCAAAACCAAAGAGGGTTTGTATGAATGGTTGGTTATGCCATTTGGGTTAACCAATGCACCTAGTACATTCATGAGGCTGATGAATGAGGTGTTGAGAGAATTCCTAGAGAATTTTGTTATTGTTTATTTGGATGATATCTTGACTTTTAGTAAGACACTGGAAGAGCATTTGATGCAAGTGTGAATAGTTTTTGAAAACCTGAGGGAGGAACAGTTGCTGATTAATTTGAAGAAGTGCATTTTTGTGAAGGAGTTGGTGTATCTAGGATTTGTCATCTCAGATGAGGGTCTAAAAATGGATCCATAGAAGGTGAAGGCTATCATTGAGTGGCCTACTCCAAGGAACATAATGGAGGTAAGATCATTCCATGGTCTTGCAAGTTTCTACAAAAAGTTCATTAGAAACTTTAGCAGTATTTGTGCACCCCTGATAGAAACCATGAGAGGGGATAAGAAGGAGTTTAAGTGGACTGCAAAGGTAGGTGCAAGTTTTGATATATTGAAAAATAAGGTGACAAAACAACCCATTTTGGTACTTCCAAATTTTAATAAAGTATTTCAGGTTGATTGTGATGCTAGTGGCAGTGCCATTGGAGCTATGTTGAGTCAGGAAGGTAAACCTGTTGCATATTTTAGTGAGAAGTTAAATGATGCTAGGAAGAAATATTTTGTTTATGATTAGGAATTTTATGCTATAGTTCAGGATCTTAAGAAATGGAGACACTATTTGTTAGCAAAAGAGTTTGTTTTATATACTGATCATCAAGCTTTGCAGTATATTAATAGTCAGGGAAAATTGAATCAGAGACATTTGAAGTGGGTTGAATTCCTACAGAGTTATACCTTTGTTTTGAAGCATAGGAGTGGGAAGTCTAATAGAGTTGCAGATGCCTTGAGTAGAAGGCAAAATTTTTTGATAGAGATGAAAGTGGAAGTTGTTGGGTTTGAAGAACTCAAGAGTTTGTATCCAGAGGATCCGGATTTTGTAGAGGCTTGGAAGGCATGTTTGTCTCCTACTACTTTGGATAGAACTAAGTGGTTGGATTTTATAATCCAAGATGGGATGCTATTTAGAAGGAACCAATTGTGCATTCCTAGAAGTTCAATGAGGGAGAATATGATAAAGGAGAAGCATAGTGGAGGACTAGCTGGACATTTTGGTCAAGATAAGACCATTGCCCTTATTAGTGAAAACTACCATTGGCCACAGTTGTAGAAGGATGTGAAGAAATTTGTGCAGGGTTGCAGAGTGTGTCAGATGGCTAAGGGAGTGAGACAGAATACAGGATTGTATCAGCCATTACCTATATCGAAGAGACCATGGGAGGACATCAGTATGGATTTTGTTCTTGGCCTACCAAGGACACAACGAGGGAATGACTCCATTTTTGTTGTGGTTGACAGGTTTTCAAAGATGGCTCATTTTATTCCATGTCAAAAAATGAGTGATGCAGTTCATGTTGTAGGTTTGTTTTTAAAGGAGGTGGTACACCTTCATGGTCTACCCAAGAGTATAGTATCTGACAGAGATACCAAAGTTGTGGGTTATTTCTGGAGGACTTTGTGGAAGAAGCTGAAAACGGATTTGAAGTTCAGTTCTGCATACCACCCACAAAATTATGGACAAATAGAGGTGGTGAACAAAAGTTTGGGTAATATTATAAGATGCATAGTAGGAGATAAGCCCAAGGGATGGGATTTGATTTTGCCATAGGCAGAATTTGCTTATAACAATTCTATCAACAGAAGTACTGGTAAATCACCATTCCAAATTGTGTATGGAAACAACCCAAGGAATGCTTTTGAGTTGAGAACGATGGGTAAAGGAGAAAAGAGTAGTGCCTAGGCTGAAGATTTTGTAGAGCACATAAAGAGTTTACATGAATAGGTACAACAACATATTAGTAAGATGAATACTCAGTACAAGGCCAAAATAGATCAGAAGAGGCGTTTCAAGGAGTTCCAAGTGGGAGATGAGGTCATGGTTCACTTGAGAAATGAAATGTTTCCTAGAAAAACCTACAACAAGCTGAAGATGAAGAGGTTTGGACCATGCAGGATCATAGGTAAAAGAGATTCAGGAAATGCCTACGAAGTGGAACTGCCAAGTGAGCTGAATATATCACCTGTTTTTAATATTTTAGACTTGGAAGAATACCATGAAGGAGGCAGTAGTGAGAAACCAAGTACAGATTTATGGAGTATTCCAACGTCTACTCCAGCCACAAATGAGATAGAGGAAATACTAGACACTCGAGAAGGTAGAAGTACCAGGAACAGGCAATATTCAAAATATTTGGTCAAGTGGAAGGGCAGACCTATAGAAGATGCAACTTGGTTGTCCAAAACAGAGGTTGACTGCCTGGGTTTTCCTCTAAAAGTACAGAAGTGAAGGTCACTTCTCAATCCACCCTGGGTGTTTGATGCAGGAGCATCCAACAAAATTTGGAAATTTTATTTTTTTTCCTAAATTTTAGTGCATTTTGTTAGGGCCATAACTTCTCAACCGTAGCTTCGATTGACGTGAAATTTGACAGGGGGCTAGTTGGGATATATTTAAACAAATATGACTTGTTGGAGTCCTATTTTCCCAAAAAATCCAATTTTTAGGGCCAAATTCCATCATTTAATGCCTCAAAATTAGGTTTTAAAATTACTTACCTAGTTTTTTATGCTTTTTGAGCTATTCGTAGGTTAATATCTCCTAATGTATTTAGAGTTAGGACTTGAAACTTTATTTTTGGATTGTATATTGTAAGAGGGATGCGCACCCCAATTTTGGGCCCCATCTGACTCATTTTCAGTTTTTAGGATTTTTTTGGCTATATAGCCAAAAAATGAGGGTTTGTGAGGGAATTTTTCCAAGTTTTTGAATGATAATTGGTTTGAGCAAGATTGGCTCTCCATCACAGAAGTCATTGGATTCATATGATGAGGGTTGTCCCTTCCACTCTTCATCAGTGTTTGAAGTTTAAACTTGCAAATAAAATTGTTACCATACATGGTGACCCAACACCATTTGAAGAATCTTTAACGGTTGAAACATCAAGTTATATACATTCTCCATTGTCACAATTACCTCCTATAAATAATTTTTCTTCATCCATATTCGATCATCCTTATATACCAAATAACACCCATGCATATCTTTCACATATGCTCCCTCCATATTATCAAGACTTGGAATATAGTGATAAGAATGAAAAACCTTCTTATCCTTCTGACATTTTGTTTTGTAACATGATCAATTTTACACATATAAAAGTCAAATATTTTGCTACATTATTCTACATTATAACAAAGCTTTTGTTATCACCACCTTTTGTTCATCATATTTTGTTCTTCATTCTCTTTTTATTTATTATTGTCACATCAAGTTTTCTATTCCTTTCCTATTTATCACCTTTTATTCATCATCTTTCTTCATATATATATGATCATCATCCTTCATCACAACAATCTCAACTATCAACCAATCAACTTCAATCACATACACTACAACCAAATTATCATTCAAAACCTCTTTTGATTTTGAAGCCACCTTAGACATGTTATACGCAAATCACGTCATATAGTGTATATATATCATGTTGTATATACTGCCAATTCCATCATAACAAGTAAAAAATCAAAAAAATAAAAATCAAATAAAACAACTAAAAAAATAAAAAATTATTAAAATATCAAAATTATTTCAAATCATTTTGCATTGTTATTTATTGTTGTATTTCAAAATTTTGAAGCTATATTTTCCTTTATTTCGGATTAATTCAGAAGTTATCTTGAACCACACACTTAATTTCATAAATTAATTAATTTGATTTTCTCACTATGATTATAAATCTCTCTTGTATCGAAGATCACTATTTCACTAAATAATATTTTGAGTTTTGGGAAATGATCCTGCTACTTCTTGAACAGAGTACACTCTTTCACATATTAAAATGATTTGTTGTAAATTCGAAAAATGCTACTACATAGTAGTCTTAGCCTCTTGAGCGAAAAGTTTCCCCTCCTATCCTATCATGTGCATGGTCTATAATTTTTGAGAATTGGTAAAATGAGAAGCTCACCCCTGCCCGAATAAAAATCCCTCGATCTACAGACAATCCAAGCAAGTATCCCAAAAGAAAAATCAAGAAAAGAAAAATTCAAAAATAAAAAAGAGAACGAAAAGGGAAAAAGAAAATCAGTAAAATCCCCTTGTTCAAAACAAAATGGAAAAAATCCCTACACATTGAAAGTGAATAAAAGAAGGGTGAATGAGCTTGAATCCCTGGAAATCTCAATTATTCAAAAATCATGAGGTAATTCCCATAACAAGTGATTTGTACCCAACTTACTTGGCCTTGGGTAATTCCTTTTCATGTGGTAACATGTCTGTCACATTAGCGACCTTCTTTTGTGCATACCTATGTCCACTTGTGGATTAGCTAACTTTTGATGACTTTACTTACATAGTAGTCTGGTACGGTTTTATGCACAAAAATCATGGTTAATGAACCCTTCACTTGCACACACATTGGTTCATTCAAGTTTGCTTGCATCACTACCTTACTCAAAATTGGTAAATGAACATTACAAAGCACACACATTTGATCCTTGAGAGATTTTGTGTCATTATGATGAATCAAAATGGATGATGAACTCACACAATCACACACTGGGTTCTTGATAAATTTGACTTTATCCTTGAAATAATTTAAAATATTTCTTTGATTTTTGCTATGAAACATAAGTTTGTAACCATTTGCATTAATCCCCACAACTCAATTCATTTTAGAACACAAAATATATATATATTGTCTTCAAAATTTTCCAACATGTGACAATGATTTATTTTCAAAATACAAATTGCATTTTCAAAATAATATATAATCATGCATTTCATTTTGACTTCACGATGATTGTATAATTCCAAGTAACTATTTTTACCAAATTTCACTCTAGGAATTCTATGCCTAGGAAAAGTCATCCTACCCAATTTTTCATGCTTAAATCACTTAATTTTTTACACCAATGATTTTTATCAATCTATTTCCTCAAAATCAATTTCTTTTACAATCAACATCTCCTTTCATCATCATAAGCCTCAAGGCCACTCTTGAGCCTACAATATTTTGGTATTAGCAATACAAAACTTCCTCACAATAGGATCCGCTTCATGACCTAGCGAGCATCGATCTCCACCAAAGGTCAGATAACAACACAACATCCTTTGAGGTTCATTGGTAATCCATCAATTCTATCATTACACAAAAACATCTTTCTCAAAACACCCTTTATAAAATCATTTTCCTTTTATGTTAAGCATGATCAAAATGTTCAAAAATAAAAGCATGACTACAAGAAATTGTGTAACATAACCATCATAAGTAAGTGTAATAAATCATACAATAAATCACACAAAGTCACATAAAACAAAGAAGATCAATTTCAAGTTTTCTGCCAAACATAGAATTTGGTGTAAAAGCTCGAAGGGGCATCCTAGTCAATAAATTAGTAATTATTTTTCTAAAACATCAATTTCCCATGAACTATTCATTCAAAACCATCTATTCCATTTTTTCCCATGTCAATCATAATCATTTCTACTCAAGTATCTACACTTTTATTTGATGCATTTATTATTCATAAATACGTCAAAGAGGGGGCAAAATGTAGACATGAAAAATTGACTCATTTTTCTTAGTTTTTCTCCTAGAAAAGTCAGGTCATCTTCTTGAGAATTTTTACCCTATCAAATCATCTCAATTCTTCTCAGATTTTATACCATTGTATAGGGCTCAAAAAATCTTTCCAACGGTATATAATGTCTAATTTTGACATTGTTTTCCTCAATTTTTGCACCAATAACAAATGTTTTTGCAATTGTGTGACGATATCGTCCCTGATTAGACAAAATCATCTCTAATCATACAAAATTCTCCCAAACTCTGTGCAATATCCTTTGGATGATTTTTTTCCAAAATAGAATTTTTCTCAATTTGATAATAAGATAAAATTTGTTGTAACTGCATGACGACATCATCCCTGATTAGACGATATCATCTCTAATCGGACGAAATCGTCTGAAATCCTCCAACAAAATCGTTTGGACGATTTTGTTCAAAATGGAAAATCTCCTAGCTTAGAAAAGTGACCAACTTAGCTACAACAAATCCTTGGCATGTTCTAATGGGGGCATGTTGGTTACAGTCCCGAAATCCACCAAAATCACCTAAATGGGGAAGAATCACAACTCCCCTAAAACAAACTCCTAAGCCTATTTAATCCAAGGCATTTTCTTGGATTCACCCTGGCTTCCTGACTCTTGACCCCTTGATTCCATAGTTCTCTGGCTGATGGAATGATTGGAGTCTCTCCCTCTTCAATTCCCCTTTGTTGCATTGTGTTTTCGTCATTTTATTGCAGGTCTGGACCGTGCATCGTCTGATAACACACAATATAATCCGAGAGGATTTTGTCAAATTAGAGACGATCTTGTCACATTGGAGACGATTTCATCACCAGATCACTTGGAGGCAACTTCAAAACTTTGTTTGCATCTATGTACTTTTGATTTTAATCTGCATCACATTAGATTATTATATTTAATTACTATATTTGGTGTTCACCTTCATTTTGTTTCAATTTACATAATGTCATTATTTAAAGTATAAATCATCACATTCATTTTAGTAGAATTAATATTGATCATTTAGTAAGCATTCTATATAATTAATCTATCCATTTATCCTAGAATTGTAATCATATAATTGCATGTTGCACCATTTTTACCATCAAATTGTTCTAACTGCAGGTTTCTGACAATATGATATGATTTTTTCAAATTAGAGATGATTGTGTCAAATTAGAGATGATTTTGTCAAAATAGATGATTTTAGAAACTTGCAGATGATTATGTAAAATCAGAGATGATTTTAACCTACAACAAGTGACAAAAACTCCATCAAACATCTGGATCCAGATAAGAATTTCAAATTTCTTTCGAATACTGCAATTTATTTTTATATTGTACTTTTCCATTGTGTGTTACTTGCATTGTTTTCGAAATTGCATATATATTAAACTAGTTGCATTGGGCCAACCTAGGTGTATTATGTGATTTGAATTCAAACAAACATATCAAATGAGTCCCGAACCTAGGCTCAAAAACTACCACAAAATGTTTCCTAGTGAACCCAACCAATTCGTCAAAAAATCACCATATATAGAGGGTACGATTAAGTACCTCTCTATCGAGGTGTAGACCATCCATTCTCCCATTCCCCTCTAAGGCACCGATCCATATGCCTTGAGGAAAGGAGTGCAAAAATTTTTGGGCTACATTCTTTAGTGAACTCGACGTGAAAAACATAGACATATTTTTGATTCAAAACCATCAAAAACATAAAAAAACAAAAAATTAAAAAATAGTATACAAGAAAAACAACAGCAAAATCATCATTTAAAATTTGTATGTTTTAGATTCAATTCTAAATGGTAGATACCAAATATTAATTTTAGAAGTACTAAAGAAATCATGAGTCTTAACTCAAATCAATATGAGCCCATTAGTAATGTTGGAAAAATTCATCCAAATGCATTTGTTGATTATGACCAACCTCATCCATATTCAACATCATCTTTATCACACTTTTCTCATTTTTCATCCTTACCACAAAAAAACAATCCCTTTTCCAATCCTATTCATAATGATATTATATTTTCTTCCACATGTCCATATTATGCCTATCGATCCACATACAATCCTTCTCCACCATGTCAACATTCTTATTTCAACACAACACATCCATTTCAACAAGAAAATACTTCTTCTTCCAATCCTACCATGCACTCACATCATACTTCACAATATTCCTATCATCATTCTACTCATAATAAAGAAAAAAGAGGTAATAAACCATTAAGTCATTTTATGATTCCTAAGCCTATTATCAAAAGCCTCTCGAAAAATTTCACCATGAAAATTTACTAAGATAAATCAACCAATGGATATAATTCTCAAGCATTTAATTGATACAAACAGGATTGAGTTCCCTCCCATAAGACAACCTGAGTTACATTATGAATATCATAGAATGGATGGACATATGACACAAAAATATAGAAATTTAAGATGTGCAATTCAATATTTTATTGATGAGGGTATTTTCACTATAAAGGAATTACAATCTACAACTGATTATAAATCTCCAATAAACAATAAAACTCCTACACAACAAAACTCCATAATCAATCAAGACATGGGGATCTCCCAAGAACCCCTATTCAATTATCAACAATAGGAAACCAATAAAATATTGCATCTTAATATGTCCCATCACAATGATATCACTAATATTGTAATAGAAACTACAAATGACTAACCTCAAGTTCAATCAACTCAATTTGATATTCAAGAGATGGATTCCTCATTTTATCAACCTTCAAAACTATCTTTGGCTCTAGAGAATGATCCAAAATGGAATGTAAGCATAGAAAGCCCATATTTAGCATCAAAATATCAATCTGAAATCCACTTTGATAGCCAACAACAAGTGATTAATCCTCAAGCAAAGATATCCCTTTTAGAAGTATTACAAAGTTCTCATGTTCATAGGGAAACTTTGTTCAATATCCTTTCCCTAAGAACAAAATTAATGGTGTAAGCCCTCTTGAGGTTAACCATATTTCATTCTATGATGAGGAGATTCCTTCCTCTACTCCACAAGAAGACTCATCTCTTTAAATTATAGGATTTATTAAAAAAGCATCTATTAAAACTATCATGGTAGATAATGGCTCCTCTCTTAATTTATGCACTTATCAATTATTTGAAAAAATCGTATTAAAGAAAGAAGATCTCAATGAATAAAATGTTATTATAAAATATTTTAACAATGAAATTCAAGAAGCTTGAGGCACTATAATTCTTCCCCTTAAGAGTGGACCCAAGATCCTAGATACTTTGTTTTATGTAGCATCTTGCTCTTCACCTTACAACCTACTTCTCAGAAGTCCTTGGATTCATACGATGAGGGTTGTCCCTTCCACTCTTCATCAGTGTTTGAAGTTTAAACTTGCAAATAAAATTGTTACCATACATGGTGACCCAACACCATTTGAAGAATCTTTAACGGTTGAAACATCAATTTTTATACATTCTCCATTGTCACAATTACATCCTATCAATCATTTTTCTTCATCCATATCCGATCATCCTTTTTTACCAAATAACACCCATGCATATCTTTCACATATGCTCCCTCCATCTTATCAAGACTTAGAATATAGTGATAAGAATGAAGAACCTTCTTATCCTTCTAACATTTTGTTTTGTAACATGATCAATTTTACACATATAAAAGTCAAATCTTTTGCTTGTCGGTAATTTTGGGTATATTGCCTAGCTTCATGTTTGTGAGTTGTCATTGATGTCAAAAGGAGTTTGTGTTGATGTCAAAAGGAATTTGTGCTGATGTCAAAAATATTTTGGTGCAAAAAATATCTTAAAAGCTCCATGATGTTTGTTTAAGGGTTTTTATTAAAACCATGGTGACACTGTTAAAGCTTTTTTTTTAAACCATCTCAACTCATTAAGGGTTTTTATTAAAACCATCTTGGCTTAATGAAAAGGTTTTGCTCCTTGAAAAAACCTTAAAAGTCCATTTTGATTATTAATAAATAAATTAACTCAAACCTTTGAAAAGGTTTTAAGTTTATTATTAATAAAATAATAATTATTAATTTAATAATTATTATTGAAAGGGTTTCTAAACCCTTAGCGGTGCTCATGTAAAAGACTTACCTCGCCGACGTCAACTTGCATGGGATGAAAAACACAATGTTTGAAAGGAGCGTCGACGTCAATTTGCATGGGATGAAAGACTATTAAAGGGCATTATTTCCTAATGTTTTAAGCACCTTCAATTTGCATGATTACCTTTGAATTTGTATTGATTTATGACCTTTGATTTTGAATTGCTCTGTGATTTTTGAGTTTCGTATTGCTCTGTGTTTAAGTTTTGATTTTGTATTCCTATGAGGAAGGAAATTTTGGTTGTCCTTTGCAATCAAAGGAAACGTAAAACGATGAGTAGCGCTTGAGAGTTTTTTTGGGTACTTGTGCTCCAACGACGAAGGCAATGGAGCGAAGATGCTCACTAAGCAGAGGTGCCGAGTTCAATTCGTGACAGGTGTGTTTCAATTTTTTCTTGGTTGCGGTTATTGTGCACGTGGTACGATAATTGCTTTGGGCCACGAGTTTGGAGGAGGAAACACTTTGGTGCTTATGTTGGTATCTCACACTTCTCCCAAGGTTGGAGAATTGATTTTTGGCCAAGGTAGATCTTTTATTGATAATATGGAATATTTGATTTGACTTGGCAATTATTGTCGGTAATTGGATGGAGGTATAAGGTTAAATAGAAATATTGCTTTGACATTGTTATTATTTATGCTTAATGTTTATGTGGTAAATGCATTTAGAAGTAAATGTATTTTAGGAGTTATAAGGGTTTAAGGAATAATTGTGCTTAATGTCATATTGGGGTTAGAGAGCCTTTGGAGTTATTGAGTGGATATTCTCTTCTAATTATTTTTTGAGGTTGAAGTTATTTTGTGATATATTAAGTAGGAGTTATAAGGTGTAAAGGAATATTGTTGATATGTATATTTGTGAGTTTTAATTATTGATGAGTTGGAGTGATAAGGTGTTATTAGGACTCTTATCATTGTGCATTATTCCATTGTTGCTAACTCTAATTTTTGGCAAATTGAGAGTTAGTGTTGTGACATATTTTGAGTTCTCCTTCTTCATAAAAGTAAAGGTATGGGCATATTAATTCATGGTTATTATTGATTGATGGTTTTCTAAAAATAATTTTGGAGTGAAAATGATTAAATTAAGTTTCCTTATTTGGAGTGGATCTTATTTTCTGAAAGTGGAAGTATTGATTATGCATTATGAGATCATGATGAGTTTATGAGTTATTGCATAATTCTAGTTTATGAGAGTGGAAGCATTTGAAGTTTGCTTTAGGGTTTTTGAGTGAGAAGCGTATGCCATTGCTATAAGTTGTTGAAACCCTAATTGAGTTGTTTGGTTGTTGAGAGTTTGATTTTGAGATTGCTTCCATTGAGATTGAGTTGATCATGTTATGCTTTACTTGATACATGAGTTGGGCTTACTCCTTTAAGATTTGATTTTATCAAGTTGTACTTTGCTTGATAAACTTGGTTGTGTGGTTAAGTTGAGCATTCCCATTTGAGAGAAGTTGGAAAAATCTTGAACCCCTTTTTGATGCTTAGGGAGAGATTGCTTTGAGTTCTTGAAAACTAACTTGGCTAGGGTTTGATAGTAAGTTATGGTTCTATGTTGGAGGATTTTATTCCTTGATATTGCATTAATGGCAATTTTTGGGTCGTGGTTCAATATCTTGTGAAAGTATACTACTTCTATATTTATTCTGATTTGAGAAAGAGTTTGTTTTTGAGTTGAAGGATAGAACATATTGAGTCTCTAACAATTCTCTTTATGCTCCTATGAGATTGATTTGAGTTGAGATTGAAAGTTGAAAGATATAACATATTGAGTCTCTAACAATTATCTTTATGCTTCTATGAGATTGATTTGAGTTGAGATTGAGAGTTGAAGGATAGAACATATTGAGTCTCTAACAATTCTCTTTATGCTTCTATGAGATTGATTTGAGTTGAGATTTAAAGTTGAAGGATAGAACATATTGAGTCTCTAACAATTCTCTTTATGCTTCTATGAGATTGATTTGATATGATTGGATGAAACACATTGGGTCTCTAACAATTCTCTTTGTGTGTTCACATTGGGAAACTTGCTTGAGCTGATTTGGGCATGTTCTTGGTGAGCTTACTAGGACTGATTTGGACAGGTTCTTATGGAGAATTTGTGGACTGATTTGGAAAGGTTCTTGTGGAGAACTTGTGGATCAATTTGGACAGGTTCTTGTTGAAGAACTTGTGGAAAGATTTTATGAAGTCTTGGTGGATACTTGTGAGTAGTTGTGATTGATTTGTTCAAGATTTTGGATTAAGCTTGGGACAGATCTAACAGATATTTGAGAGCATATATGTGTTGGACCAGAGGACTGAGTTTAGTCCAGATTTGTGATAGAGTTTGAGAGGACTTTAGCTAGACTGACTGACTATGTTTAGTACAGGTTTTGATGAGTAGTTGTGGAGGTGATCAGTGAGGACATAAGTCTCTAAAGCCAAAGCAAGGAGGATATGACGTCTTCTATGGAAAGGAGTTCCACCTACTAGCGGCATAAGATGTAGTGATATTCTGAAGTATCATTTCCAGATATTTGGGGGATAGGACATATCCTTTGGGTATGAGGCTCATAAATACTTCTTTGGGGGATAGGACATCTCCTTTGGGTAGGAGGCTCATAAATATTTGATTAGGGGAAGGATTCTCCTTTGGGCAGGATGTCCATAAAAATTGTAATTGGGAAGGATTCCCAAAGGATTTGATTGAGAAAATTTAGTGAAATATTTTCTCTATGGAGTATCCCACCTTGGGTGAACCACGTTATATTGGTGTCTCAATTGTGTGATGACTTGTACACTAGTTTGATTACTGCTTTGATTTTGCTATTGGTTCATTGCATTGCTTTCTAAAGTAAAAGGAAAAAGTTAAAAAGTGGTCTTATACTATTCACCCCCCTCTCAGTATAAGCTTGTGTTATTCAATTGGCATTAGAGTAAGTTCCTTCAAAAGAGTTTCATAGCTTGAAGTAAAAGCTTGAAAAAATACAATGGATTTTACAAGTGGTAATTCAACACCTATTCTTGATGGGATAGATTCTGGTCTATGGAGCATAAATATGAAGGTTCATCTAATGGCTCTTGGAAATGAAGTTTGGGAAGCAGTTGAGTTTGGGTACACTATTCCAAATATTCCTCCTACTACAACAAATGAGAAACTTCTACATCACAGCAATTCAAGGGTAATGAATGCAATTCTGAAAGGTCTACAAAATGCGTATCTTACAAATGTGATTCATTGTAATACAAAAAAGGAAATGTGGGATCAATTGCAAGTGGTTCATACAGGTGATGCAAATGTCAGAAAAGCAAAATTGAGATATTACAAAGCTATTGAGGAAGCCAAGGATTTGGATAAATTGAAAAAGGATGAGCTTCATAATATAATTATAGCTTTTGAATTAAGAATTAAAGTGGTACCTGATCCTAAGAAGGAGGCATATTTCAAATCTACCAAGAAGTCTAAGGGTAAACAACAAGAAGATAATGATGATTCTTCTAGTGATGAAGAAGCAAACTACAACAAGAAAAACAAGTTCTCAAGAAAGCACAAAGGTATAAAATATGTTAAATGTTTCAATTGTGGAAAGTTTGGTCACTATGCTACTGACTGTCCGAAACCCAAGGATGATTGTGATGAAGAAAAACAAGATTATAAGCACAGGGAATATGAGAAGCACAGGTATCAAAGGAAGAACATAAATGAGCAAAACAATCAAGGGAAGAGGTACTTCCAAAAACACAAGAAAAGTTTCTACACAGACAAAGCAAGTAACTGTTCTAGTAGTGATTATGGAAGTTATTCAAGTGATGATAGAAATGAGATGTTTTTTCTAACAGAAAAGGAAGGAAAAGAAAAGAGGAATAGATTTGTTGTGCTTAAGTTCTTTAGATGTGGAAATTTTGGTCACCTTGAGGATGATTGTACAAATGATGGTTTGAATTCTGGTAATACTATGTATGAGGATGCTTCATAAAATTATGAGGAAGATCTTATTATGGCTTTAGATGAAGGTAGAACCTCTAGTGGTAAGAAATCAGAAAAAGATATTGATGTTTCAAAAGGTAAACAAATAGAGGATGTTTTAGAAAAGGGAGAAGTAGATCTTGAGGCTGAACTTGTTAATGCTCTTGATGTGTTAAAGAAAGAAAGAAATAAATATGATAGACTAATTTATAGGTTTGATGAATACTTTTATCAAAGAGATGATCTTATAGGGAATATTGATATCTCTATAGCAAAGACACAGGAACTCAAATAAGAGTTGGCAACTAGGTCTCTTGAGTGTAAAGAGTTAAAACATGAAGTATCTTCCTTGAAAAAGGAAACTAAAGAGTACAAGGAGAAGCTTTACAAGTTTGAAGAAATTTCTAAGAAGGTAAAATCAATCATCAAGGATCAAAGAAGGATAATAGATAAAATAGGTCTTGGTTTTGGAAAGAAACAAAAGGAACGGGTTGAGGAATCTAGTATGAGCTCCCAATAAGAATATGGTTTAGATGAAGAGAGTACTTCAGAGAGTAATTTTTTAGATGGTGATTTTGATAGCACAGAATCAGAAAATAGGAATCAGCATAAGGGGAGAAATACTAAAGGACCTATGAGGTCAAGGCAAGGAAAGTTCAATGGAATATGTTTTGCATGTCACAGGTTTGGACACATGGCTTCACATTGTAGGGCTCAAGCAAGATAAGTTAATGGAAATTTTAGAAATCGTAATTTATTTCAAGGGTATTGCTACTCTTGTAATCAGTTTGGGCACAAGGCAATTAATTGCAGGGTTAACAACAGGAACAATTTTGGTCCAACAAAGAGGATTCAAAAAATAGGTACATATCAAAGAAATAACATTATCAAATGTTATAATTGCAATAATGAAGGACATACAACCATATGGTATAGAGCAAAAGTTCCAAGGTACAAGTTCAGGGCTATGAAAAAGAATAGGAATAATGGCAGGAATAGGAATAATGGCTTGGATAGAAACAGGGATGAGAATATGAACAAGAACAGGAACAAGAACATGGACAAGGATATCAAGAAAAATCATGGAAAGGTAGCTATGGACACTGATGATGATCAGTGCCTAATGGGAGTTTTACTCCCACCCCATAATTAATCACCTCAACAAGAGGTGGGGGAGGAGCTAATCTAAGAGGCTCATTCTTAGCTCTGAGTCCCAAAGGTGACCCTTTGCCATTGATGACAAAGGGGGAGATATTTGAGTAAGGGGGAGAGCCTTGAGTCAGGGGGAGAAAAGCTTCAAAGGATGGTTTTTAGTTGGTTTCAGTTTTGATAGTTGGTAGTGGTTTCAGTAGTGGTTTGCCATCAATGACAAAGTGGGAGATTATTGGCAATTTTGGGTATGTTGCCTAGCTTCATTTTTGTGAGTTGTCATTGATGTCAAAAGGAGTTTGTGTTGATGTCAAAAGGAATTTGTGCTGATGTCAAAAATATTTTGGTGCCAAAAAGATCTTGAAAGTTCCATGATGTTTGTTTAAGGGTTTTTATTAAAACCATGGTGACAAGGTTAAATGTTTTTCTTAAAACCATCTCGACTCATTAAGGGTTTTTATTAAAACCATATTGGCTTAATGAAAAGGTTTTGCTCCTTGAAAAAACCTTAAAAGTCCATTTTGATTATTAATAAATAAATTAACTCAAACCTTTGAAAAGGTTTTAAGTTAAGTTTATTATTAATAAAATAATAATTATTAATTTAATAATTATTATTGAAAGGGTTTCTAAACCCTTAGCGGCACTCATGTAAAAGACTTACCTCACCGATGTCAACTTGCATGGGATGAAAAATGCAATTTTTGAAAGGAGCGCCGATGTCAATTTGCATGGGATGAAAGACTATTAAAGGGCATTTTTTCCTAAGGTTTTAAGCACCTCCGATTTACGTGATTACCTTCAAATTTGTATTGCTATATGACCTTCGATTCTGGATTGCTCTGTGATTTTCAAGTTTCGTATTGCTCTATGTTTAAGTTTCGATTTCGTAAACTTGTGAGGAAGGAAATTTTGGTTGTCTTTTGTGAGCAAATGGAAGGTAAAACGATGAGTAGTGCTTGAGATTTTTTTTGGGCACTTGTGCTCCAATGGTGGAGGTAGTGGAGTGAAGGCACTCGCTAAGCAGAGGTGTCGAGTTTGATTCGTGATAGGCATGTTTTAGTTTTTTCTTGGTCATGGTTATTGTGCACGTGGTATGGTGGTTGCTTTGGGCCATTAGTTTGGAGGAGGAAGCACTTTGGCTCTTATGTTGGTGTCTCCACACTTCTCCTAAGGTTGGATAATTGATTTTTGGCCAAGGTAGATCTTTTGTTGATAATGTGGAATATTTGATTTGACTTGGCAATTATTGTTGGTAATTGGATGGAGGTATAATGTTAAATAGAAATATTGCTTTGACATTGTTATTATTCATGCATAATATTTATGTGGTAAATGCATTTAGAAGTAAATGTATTTTAGGAGTTATAAGGGTTTAAGGAATAATTGTGCTTAATGTCATATTGGGGTTAGAGAGCCTTTGGAGTTATTGAGTGAATATTCTCTTGTAATTATTTTTTGAGGTTGAAGTTATTTTGTGATATATTAAGTAGGAGTTATAAGGTGTGAAGGAATATTGTTGATATGTATATTTGTGAGTTTTTATTATTTATGAGTTGGAGTGATAAGGTGTTATTGGGACTCTTATCATTGTGCATTATTCCATTGTTGCTAACTCTAGTTTGTGGCAAATTGAGAGTTAGTGTTGTGACAGATTTTGAGTTCTCCTTTTTCATCAAAGTAAAGGTATGGGCACATTCTTCCATGGTTATTATTGATTAATGGTTTTCTAAAAATAAGTTTGGAGTGAAAAGGATTAAATTAAGTTTCCTTATTTGGAGTGGATCTTATTTTTTGAAAGTGGAAGTATTTATTATGCATTATGAGATCATGACGAGTTTATGAGTTATTGCATAATTCTAGTTTATGAGAGTGGAAGCATTTGAAGTTTGCTTTAGGGTTTTTGAGTGAGAAGCGTATGCCATTGCTATAAGTTGTTGAAACCCTAATTGATTTGTTTGGTTGTTGAGATTTTGGTTTTGAGATTTCTTCCATTGAGATTGAGTTGATCAAGTTATGCTTTACTTGATACATGAGTTGGGCTTTCTCCTTTGAGATTTGATTTTATCAAGTTGTACTTTGCTTGATAAACTTGGTTGTGTGGTTAAGTTGAGCATTCCCATTTGAGAGAAGTTGGAAATATCTTGAACCCCTTTTTTATTCTTAGAGAGAGATTGCTTTGATTTATTGAAAACTAACTTGGCTAGGGTTTGATAACAAGTCATGGTTCTATGTTGGAGGAGTTGATTCCTTGATATTGCATTATTGGCAATTGTTGGGTCGTGGTTCAATATCTTGTGAAAGTATACTAATTCTATATTTATTCTGATTTGAGAAAGAGTTTGTTTTTTAGTTTAAGGATAGAACATATTTAGTCTCTAACAATTCTCTTTATGCTCCTATGAGATTGATTTGAGTTGAGATTGAAAGTTGAAAGATATAACATATTGAGTCTCTAACAATTATCTTTATGCTTCTATGAGATTGATTTGAGTTGAGATTGAGAGTTGAAGGATAGAACATATTGAGTCTCTAACAATTCTCTTTATGCTTCTATGAGATTGATTTGAGTTGAGATTGAAAGTTGAAGGATAGAACATATTGAGTCTCTAACAATTCTCTTTATGCTTCTACGATATTGATTTGATATGATTGGATGAAACACATTTGGTCTCTAACAATTCTCTTTGTGTGTTCACATTGGGCAAGTTTCTTTGTAAACTTGAGATGATTTGGGCAAGTTCTTGGTGAGCTTGCTAGGACTGATTTGGACAGGTTATTGTGGAGAACTTGTGGACTGATTTGGACAGGTTCTTTTGGAGAACTTGTCGACTGATTTGGACACGTTCTTATTGAAGAACTTGTGGACAGATTTGATGAAGACTTGGTGGAGACTTGTGAGCAGTTGTGATTGATTTGTTCAAGCTTTTGGATTAATCTTGGGATAGATCTGATAGATATTTGAGAGCAGATTTGTACTTGACTAGAGGACTAAGTTTGGTGTAGATTTATAACAGAGTTTGAGAGGACTTGTGTTGGACTGACAAACTATGTTTAGTATAGGTTTTGATTGGTAGATGTGGAGGCAATCGATGAGGATATAAGTCTCTATATCCATAGCAAGGAGGACAGGATGTCTTCTATGGAAAGGAGTTCCACCTGCTAGTGATAGAAGAGGCAATGATCTTTTGAAGTATCATTTCCAAAGATTTAGGGGATAGGACATCTCCTTTGGGTAGGAGGCTCATAAATAATTCTTTGGGGGATAGAAAATCTCCTTTGGGTAGGAGTCTCATAAATATTTGATTAGGGGAAGGATTCTCCTTTGGACAGGAAGTCCATAAACACTGTAATTGGGATGATTCCCAAAGGATTTGATTCAAAAAATTTAGTGAAAGATTTTTTTTGTGGAGTATCCCACCTTGGGTGAACCACGTTATATTGGTGTCTCAATTGTGTGATGAATTGAACACTGGTTTGATTTTTCTATTGGTTCATTGCATTGCTTTCTGAAGTAAAAGGAAAAAGTTAAAAAGTGGTCTTATACTGTTCACCCCCCCTCTCAGTATAAGCTTGTGTTCTTCATTGCTACATTATTCTACATTATAACAAAGCTTTTGTTATCACCACCTTTTGTTCATCACTTTTTGTTCTTCATTCTCTTTTTATTTATTATTGTCACATCAAGTTTTCTATTCCTTTCCTATTTATCACCTTTTATTCATCATATTTCTTCATCTATATCTTATCATCATCCTTCATCACAACAATCTCAACTATCAACCAATCAACTTCAATCACATACACTACAACCAAATTATCCTTCAAAACCTCTTTTGATTTTGAAGCCACCTTAGACATGCTATACGCAAATCACCTCATATAGTGTATATAGATCATCTTGTATATACCACCAATTCTATCGAGGTGTAGACCATCCATTCTCCCATTCCTCTCTAAGACACGGATCCATATACCTTGATGAAAGGAGTGTGAGAATTTTTGGACTACATTCTTTTCTGAACTCGACATGAAAAACATAGGCATATTTATGATTTAAAAACATCAAAAACATTAAAAATATATATAAAAATATATAAAAGAAAAAAAACAACAAAATTCAAATTTGTATGTTTTAGATTCAATTCTAATTATTAGATACCAAATATTACTTTTATAAGTACTAAATAAATCACGAGTCTTAACTCAAATCAATATGATCCCATCAATAATGTTGTGAAAATTCAGCCAAATGCACTTGTTGATTATGACAACCCTCATCCATATTCAACATCACCTTTATTACACTTTTCTCATTAAGAACACAAGTAATGGTGTAAGCCCTCTTGAGGTTAACCATATTTCATTCTATGATGAGGATATTCCTTCCTCTACTCCACAAGAAGACTCCTCTCTTTACATTATAGGATTTATTAAAGAAACATCTATTAAAACTATCATGGTAGATAATGGCTCCTCTCTTAATTTATGCACTTATCAATTATTCCAAAAACTCGGATTAAAGGAAGAAGATCTCAATGAATCAAATGTTATTATAAAATATTTTAAAAATAAAATTCAAGAAGCTCGAGGCACTATAATTCTTCCCCTTAAGAGTGGACCCAAGATCCTGGATACTTTGTTTTATGTAGCATCTTGCTCTTCACCTTACAACCTACTTCTCATAAGTCCTTGGATTCATATGATGAGGGTTGTCCCTTCCACTCTTCATCAGTGTTTGAAGTTTAAACTTGCAAATAAAATTGTTACCATACATGGTGACCCAACACCATTTGAAGAATATTTAACGGTTGAAACATCAAGTTCTATACATTCTCCATTGTCACAATTACCTCATATCAATCATTTTTCTTCATCCATATCCGATCATCCTTTTTAACAAAATAACACCCATGCATATCTTTCACATATGCTCCCTCCATCTTATCAAGAATTGGAATATAGTGATAAGAATGGAGAACCTTCTTATCCTTCTGACATTTTGTTTTGTAACATGATCAATTTCACACATATAAAAGTCAAATATTTTGCTACATTATTCTACATTATAACAAAGCTTTTGTTATTGCCACATTTTGCTCATCACCTTTTGTTCTTCATTCTCTTTGTATTTATTATTGTCACATAAAGTTTTCTATTCCTTTCCTATTTATCACCTTTTATTCATCATATTTATTCATCTATATCTTATCATCATCCTTCATCACAACAATCTCAACTATCAACCAGTCAACTTCAATCACATACACTACAACCAAATTATCCTTCAAAACCTCTTTTGATTTTGAAGCCACCTTAGACATGCTATACGCAAATCACCTCATATAGTGTGTATCGCTCCAAATTTTTCGCACCCTTACCTTCAGGCTATAGGATCCATGCCCGAAAGGGGGATGCGAGAAGGATGGGACAATACCTCGAACTGAGAGGCCCTTTGAAGGTCCCGCCTCTTGGGGGAGGAGTATTAAGGTGATTTTTTGATGGATGGTGGGGTTCACCAAGAAACTTTTAGTGGCAATTTCCACGCCTAGGTTGGGAATGTGTTTGATGTGTTCAGTTTTACCTTTAATCATTCAAATCCTAGGTTTGGCCAAATGAATCTAAACTGTTCTATTAGGAAATGCAGATTTAAATGAATACAAAAAATAGAATTAAACAAAAAATATAGAAAATATACTAGATTAGAAAAAAGCCATACCTGATCCGGATGTCTGATGGAGGTTCTAATTTTTGAAGCAGTCCAGATCGCCTCTGATATGACAGGATCGTCTAAAATTAGACAGGATCATCTGAGATCTGACGAATTCATCAAACGAATTCATTAGAGACCTGCAATCAGAGAAATAGACACAGAACATAGAAAATGCAGCAATACTAACAGAGGAAAATGATGTAAAATGACAATATAGATGCTAAAACGATAATTACGAATAGAAATTCAAGTAAATTATAGTATTCTAATGACAAATTATGATTTTATTATGCATTTAAGCTATATGGGTGAACTCCAAAATGCAGAATAACAGAAAATAATAATAAACTGATCTAAATGCAGAATGAAATAGCAGACAAAAAGAGAAAAGTGCAAACTCTGGGCACTAATTGCCCCCAATGTTGACTGTAGTCGAAATCGTCTATAGAGTGCGAAATCATCTCGAATTGGGGCGTGATCATCCGAGATTGTACAAGATCATCTGCGATGATCTGAGCTTGCTCCGACTGAAGAATAACAGAGTTCCTACAAGAAAACTTGAAAAGGGACAAAGGCAAATAGTAGTCTAAGACATTCTAATGCATGTAAAACTCGAAGTGCAGGAAAATTCAGCCAGGGGAATGTCAAGGGGAGGGCCTAAGATTAAATAGGCATAGGAAGGAGGTTGGGAGGTTGGAGATCATCCCAATTTGGGAGATCTCCAACAGGGGAAGTCTCTAACCGTGCAGACACGCTTTTGCCCCGGTTAGAGACGCCGTTGAAATAGAAGCTAATTATGAAAAATTAGTTTTGGGATGAAATCGTCTGGATGTTCTGCTCCAGCCGAAATCGTCCGATCTGAGGCGATATCGTCTGATCGATGACGATATCATCCAACGGTCACAACAAATCCTAAAAATGGCATGAAAAACAAGGAAAGCGGTTTAACAGGTGGTTTGGGGTTAAAATTTAAATTTGAATTATTACTAAGGTAATTTTAATTATTTGCTAAGGTTTACTACACCAATTTTAGGGTGCTACATTTTGCCCCCTCTTTAGCGAATTTTCCAAAGAAAATGCGTTAAAGACGAGTTCTTCTCGATTTACGAGAAAGCAAAAATTTATTCCCATTTTTAGGCGATGATTCTAGGTCGAATCGTACGACAACTTACTATGGTGCCCCCTCCGTGTTTTTACCCAAATCGAACATTTGAGGTAAAAACGCGAAAAAGCAAAAAAAAATTAAAAATGTTTTTAATTGTTTTTGAATAAAATTAAGAAAAATAGGGAGAAACCCTAATTCATTTTTACTGTTCATTTTCCTGGTTTCTAGAGCTCTGCAGACAAGATGGTCAAGACAGTGCACAGATCGATAGAGGTCCGACGCGGGCTATGGGTAAGGGTCCAAACTTAATTTAGAATGCTTTAATTTTGAATTTCATGCTTTTTAGATTAATTTTGAATGATTTTTGAGCATCGCGGCCATTTTTGGGCCGTCGACGTCGTCGGGATGAAATCGTCTCAATTTCATCGAAATCGTCTCGATATCGCCGATTTCGTCCAAGGGCGAAATCGGCGATATGGGGACGATTTCGTACAATAAGGGACGATTCCCTCTTACGAAATCGGAGACGAATTTGCTCAAATTTTGGATGATATCGTCCAATAGTGGACGATATCATCATTTGTATGAAATTGAACTTGTTTTACTTGCATTTTTAATCACTGTTTTATTAATGATTTTTATTGTTTTGTTGTTTATGTTGCAGAGAGGATTACTAAAGAGCCGAGAATGGAAATACAGTGGGCTGAGGGATGACTTGGCCACTCTATCTAGGTAGAGCGAGATCAGTTGGCTCAAGTCGGCTTGCAGCATGTGGCAAATATGCCACAGGTTTCTAAAGATATGGGGCTATTGACAACCCTAGCAGAGAGGTGGTATCCGGGTTCTTCTTGTTTCTGGTTACCGACAGGGGAGATGACTCCCACATTGGAGGATGTATGGAGGATTTTGAGGATCCCCATACAAGGATGGCTAATAACTCCCACGGCCAATCAGGGCCACGTGATGATGCGACTATGCGGAGATCCGAGCTTCGCCCTGGAGAAGGGCGGAGTGAACATCGAGTCGCTACGCCAGATGCCTGGGGCATCTAGACTGACACAGGTTTTGGTTGGGGTGGTAGGTGGTCTGTTGCTATGCCATCAGAGTGGATGTAGACTACCATGGCTACTAACAGATGTGGTCTACGACATGAGAGACCACGGGTATAGGTTTGCTTGGGGGAGCTTTGTACTATGCCGATTGTATAGGATCCTGCATGGGGTCGTATACAAGGGCGGCCGATGTCTGGTCATGACATCACTACTGTAGGTTTGGTGCTGGGAGCACATCATGGTGCGAAGGCCGGTAGGGCTCCCACTAATAGGGATTGATGGGGAGAGGCCCCGAGTTTTCTACTGGTGGCTTCGAAGAGGGTCACAGCGGCGGATAGATCTGCCACTGTCCCAGAGACTACTTGACGACCTTGTCTCCGACCAGATCACCTGGAGGCCTTAGAGAGATCATCCAGGGTGGGCCGAGGATGGATAGGAGTTGGCTCGCGTTAGGCAAACCTGCTGGCTGAGGATGGAGAGGAGAGAGGTGGAGCTCCACCGCTATGACCGAGTTTTGAGGCAGTTCGGTCTACAACAGGGGATCCCATCTCTCAGGGACTACGAGTTTTCCTGGACCATTCGGGATAACACTACAGTCAACGGGGCTCTAGATATGCAACGCTTTTGGAGTGAGGATGCAGACGATGCCCCCATTTAGCCAATGGATGGGGATGACATAGGGGTTGTTGACGGCTACGATGCCTGGTATGCAGGCATCCGCCCTCCTTGGATGACGAGGGCTCAGGGTTCGATTCACGCAGTTGTGCATCGGATGGGGAGGCGGTGCCAGGCGACCATTGAGGTGGCACAGGGTCACGACGGGAGAGAGCAAAGGAGGCCACAGGCTCAGTAGAGGCCATGACAGTGGGAGAGGAGGGAGGAGAGACCCCCTTCTCCATGGAGAGAGAGGCCACCATCGCCCGATAAAGGCAAGGGTGTCGAGGTAGGAGAGAGTAGCGAGATGGCTACTCTTCGGGTGGAGACTGTCCATCTCTAGGCTTAGGTGTAGTCCTTGCAGGATGAGGCTGCACGACACCGAGAGGAGGCCACACAACTCAGAGATGAGGTCACATGCCTCAGAGCACGGAGCGGAGGGGCGAGCACTCGGGACCTAGCATGGGCTATTGCCCAGATCACATTCTATCAGATGCTATACCACCATATGGTGCCAGAGGAGCAGAGGTTACCGCTATCGGCCCCCATTACGGAGCCTATCATGATGAGGTCATCGAGGACATCATCACGATCAGAGTCCAGGACTCATAGCACCACATGGACTGCGATGGGGCCACCTCATCCACCTCGAGGTGGGGGAGGAGATGAGGCTGAGAGCTCGAGGGGTTCTCGAGGCTAGCTGCTACAGACTGCACTGCACAGATTGATACATAGTGTTTATTATTTTTGATAGAGGATTGAGTATGCCGAGGTACAGATTGTGGCATACCGATCCAGTTTTGAGATGATGTATATATTGTTGATATATATATAGATGAGATATTTTTGATCATATGACTTGTCTTATGTGTTTGTATGATGCTTTAATGTTTTGATGTGATTGATTTGATGATTCATGTAATTATGTCGTTTGGAAATATTATGGTTTGAATGTCATGCTTTTAAAATTTAAATGAAATAATCTGATGTAAACAAATTGGTTGTTTGTGGGATAATTTGATAAAAAATAAAAGGGACTTTTAACAATAATTTCAAAGGACATTGTCGCTATTTATGACCATTTCATGGAGTCGCCGCTCGCTAGGTCGTCAAGCTAATCCCAGTATAGAAATATTGTTAAAAGTAAAAGAGTGCTTAAGAGATTGTCTTAAGACTTTGTTGTGATGATGCAAAAAGTGATGATGATGATGGTGATTTGTTTTCAGATTTCCATGAAAATATTATGCATGAAATATTTTTAAAAATGATTTTTGCTAGGCATAAATTCCTAAGTGTGATAAAATTTTTGAATAATTCCCTAGGAATTATACCATCATTGCAAAATTGAAGTTTGACATAATGACATGAAATAGTAACAATGTGCGTTGTTTTAAAGCATAATTGTGTAACATAATGATTTAAGTCATATGTTTTTATGATTTTTAAATAAATGGGAAATAAAATTAGTACAATGGTTTGCGCTAGGCATAGAATATTTAGGTATAAACTTATACCATCATCGCGAAATCCAAAGAAGAAAATAATAGTTTTATTGCATGGTTGATTTTTAATTTTTGAAAATAAATAGAAAATATAAAGATGAGGACTTGCGCTAGGCATAAAATTCCAATTTTGGTTTTGGAACTATACCATCGTCGCGAAAGTCAAAAAGTTATATATAAATGTAACTTTATTGCATGTTTTTTGAAAATGATTTTGATTTTTTTTGATAATGCATGTAGTTGTCTTTATACTAAACAACTGTTCTCAGATAAGAAAATGAAATTATTCCAGACAATTTGCAAAAATATTTCAAAGTATCTTAAAGACAAAAGTTAGATTTATAAGGAATCCCATGTGCGTATGTGAGTTCATTTCCGATCTTGATTTATCATAATGATACACAAAATCTCTCAAATACAAATGTGTGTGCAATTGCTTTGTGCATTTACCAGTTTTGAGCAAGATAATTTGATACAAGTGATTTGAATTAACCAAATAAGTGTTCATTAACCATGATTTAGATGCATATAACCGTACCAGACTACTATGTAAGTCGGGTTATCAAGAGCTAGCTAATCCATAAGCAGACATAGGTCTGTACAAAAGAAGGTCGCTAATGTGACAGACATATCACCACGCTAGGAGTTACCCAAGGCCAAGCGGGTTGGGCACAAACCACCTGTTATGGGGCTTACCTCACAGTTTTCGAATAATTGAGAATTCCAGGGATTCAAGCTCATCAACCCTTCTTTTCTTTTCAATGGGTAGGGAAAGGGATTTTATTGCTTTTGCTTTTGCTTGTTTTGCTTTCTTTGCTTTCTTTTTTCTTTTCTCTTTTTTTTTTTGTATTTTTCTTTTTTCGTATCTTTTGCTTTGATATTTGAGATAATGCTGAAATAGTGCTAAGAGAGTACAAAATGATTCTGAAATAATGCTTCTTTTTCTCATGATTTTGCTTGATTTTTCTTTTTCTTTTGCTTCCTATTCTAGGGATACTTGCTCGGATTAGCTGTAGAGCAAGGGATTTTTATTCCGGGTAGGGGTGAGCTTGTCCTTTTGTCAATTCTCAAAGATTCTAGACCATGTGCATGATAGGATAGCAGGGGAAACTTTTCGCTCAAGAAACCACTTCTACTATGTAGCATAGCATGGACATTACAAATATAATCATTTTATTGTGAAAGGATATGCTTGGTTTAAGTAAATAACAAGATCAATTCTCTCGTGCTCAAACTTTATTTAATTGAATTTTGTGGACTTTGATATAAGAGAGATTAGTAATCATGCCAGATAAAATCAAGATATTTATTTTTGTGTTTGCAAAAGTGAGAGATTCCAAATAAATGCTAATTTATCCAAAATAATTTGAAAATATAACTGCAATACTTTAAGAAGAAATATATACAACAAATATTTTTGAGGAGTTTGATAATTTTGACTCTCTCTTTCTTCTCTATTTTTTTTTTTTGGTTTCGAAAGAGTCAATAATATTGTTGTTTGTTTTTGTTTAAACAGTTTTATACATTTTTAAAATGAGACAACATGCAAAATATATACAAATGATGAAATGACCAAATTTTATGCGTAATATCGCTTAAGATGCATAATATTCATAGGTTCTTTTAAATATTTACCATCTAAGGTAGCTAATTTGTATGCTCCCGATTCAAATTTAGCAGAGATAATATATGGTCCAAGCCAGTTGGGTTCAAATTTACCTTTAAGGTCTTTAGTTGCATTAGTATTTTTTTTATTTTCTTTTAAAACAAGGTCATCGACCTCAAAGGATCGATGACGAACTTTCTTAGCATAATTCGTTTTGAGGAGTCGAGGCCTCAAGCTGGGCTATACTAGGTATAGAACCATCAAAATAAAAACCATTGTGTAACAACTCTTCAACGGAGACATCATGGAAAATATCTCCTTCCAACTCATCGTCGGATTCGACAATCATTTCAGGATAGGCTATGGATAGCATATTGCAGGTAGAAGAATTATTCTTGGGATACAAAGAATCTTGTTTATCTAGATAATCTTGATAACATATGAGTTGATCATCATCTTCAAAAGGGAAGGGTTGACCCTTACTAGGAAATAGGCCCACACCACATCGGGCGGGCCATGGTTCTACCTCAAAGGGTTCTTTCATACCATCTTGGAGAGGTCCCAAGCCTTTCCCTTTATATCCCAATTTAAGCATTATGGGTTTAGCTTTAATATATTCATTAGCAAAATAGCATCGAGCATATCCATCATAATGCGTCTTGATGTTTCGGGGTATTCTTCCCCAATCATATCCTTTATAAATAAAAGCACAACTCCCGACTTGGTAGATACTTCCCATAGGTTGTGGGAGGCCCAAGGTACGAGGAGAAGGTGGAAAATTACTTAAGATAATGGAATCTTGCATAGAAGCATTTGTTTTTTCTGATATAAGAATTTTAGATAAATCAGGTAAGAGTTCATCAGAAAGAGCATAAGAGGTAGAAGGATCATTCCCTATATCTTTAGATGTGGAAGGTATGATAGATGTAGATAATGTGGAGGTGTTAATAAATGGGTCTATAGGTTTTGAAATTATAGGGATGGAACATGAAGGATTGGTTGTGGATTTAAGATCTTTTTGAGGTTCTAGTGTGGTTTGTTTAGAAGATTGTTGAGCTATATATGAGGGTGAAATTAATGGAGGAGAAATAGATGAAGTTATGGGTGTGTGTTTCACACGTTTAGATGAAAAATAAGAATTAGGATGTGTGGATGACAGAGCAAGGCAAAATTGAACTCCAACAGGTTCTGCCAAAGCACACATATCAAAGGGTCTAGGATCACCATGGATAGTGACCAACTGATTTTTAAATTCGAATTTAACACATTGGTGTAAAGTTGATGGGACAGCCCACATTGCATTGATCCAAGGACGACCCAAGAGTATATTGTATGATGCGGGGCAATGTACAATAAACACGGTCATGTCTAAGGTTCTCGGACCAACTTGCAATGGGATGGTGATAACTCCACATGTTTCTTGTGTTTCGTCATTGAAAGCTTTTATGATCATGTCAGTTTTCTTCATTTCATCACTTCTAAACCCAAATCTTTGGTAGAAGTCAAAAGTGCAAATGTTTAGAGATGAACCATTATCAATCAAGACCCTTTTGACTGCTACATCTCCTATTAGGGCAGTAATATATAAGGGGTTATCCTTATGTAAACTATGTTGTGGGATATCTTTATCTCGAAAGTCAATACAATCGACTTCTCGAGTGATGATAGTATTGGACATGGCTTCAAGTTGAATATTTTGAGGTACCATCATTTGGCTTAATGTGAGCATTAATTCATCCCTATGGGTAGGAGAAGATCTTAACAAGTCCAAAAGGGAAATTCTGGCTGTAGTATTGGATAATTGTTCATTAATATTGTAAGGAGGTTTTGGTTGAACATTAGACATATGATTCCCTTTATTGGGATTTTTCAAAATAAATGGAGCTGATCCATCATTCTGAGTTTGATCCTATTGAGAATTGTGAGCCTGTTGTCTGGTAACAACTCCGATGGTACCTACAATGTTATATTGAAGACGCTGAATTGGTCTCGGTCTAGCATTTATGGCTTGTTCATTAGGAAGGAACTGATTAGAAGAGGGTCGAGTAGTAACTCTTCTAGGAAATGGTTCTTCCGAAACCATAGAATCTGTGATAGGTTGAATAGGATCTGATTCATCTTCAGAACTATTCAATTGATTTGAGGTGATGTCTATTTCACTTTTAGTATCCGATTCTACATCACTAGGATCCGGTGTTTGAGTATTATATAGGGGTCTGGACGTAACCATGGATAAAGTTGTGTCAAATTTTTGTAAATCATGATTAGGTAAATGTCCGCTAATAGTTCCTACATATCGGGTAGGAGGAGGGACATTATGATGCTCAATTTGATTGGCCACCTCTTTACCATGTTTTGGTAAAGGATGTTGAAATATATCTAATGATTGATTAGCATTTTGATTCTGATTTTGGGGAATGTTCTTTTGAGTATTATTAGGAGGATTTTGTTTAGGTTGAAAGGCTTGCACCTCCATTTCATTATTATCAATCAAGTCTTGTATTTTATGTTTTAATATTTTGCAAGAGTTTGTAGCATGTCCAGGTCCTCTATGAAAATCACAATGTAAATCAACTCTGTATCCGGGTATAGTTGGATCAGGTTCCCGGATAGCTGGTAATTGAATCAAACCTCTTTCGAGTAATTGGGGTAGAATAGTTGATAATGGTTGATTCAATCTAGTAAACTCTCGAGGTGGTTTATCAAGAGGTTTTAATATAAACTTCTCCGTTGTTTTTGTAGTATTAACATTAGCAATGTTTCTACTATCAGTGACTCCGTCACCTACAACTTGTTTGTTTTTATATTGATTTCTGGATGTTTTCTCATCATCTTTCTTTTTGAGCTGACCTCTTCTAATGAGAGCATCTTCCACCCTTCGAGCTAAGTCTATAGCTTGATCGAAGGTGGTTAAGGTAGCAGTTGATAATTCATAGGATATTTGTTCTTGCAAATTATTAATAAAAATGTCCAACATTTCCCTATAAGGTAGCACAAAGTGTAGTTTTCCTATCAACTGCCTCCATCTAGCTAAGAAATCAGCAAAACATTCATCTTTGTCTTGTTTTAAGTTGTATAAATATTTAATGGTCACGTGTCTCTCGATGTAGGCACTAAATTGATGGACAAAAGATTCAGTTGTTTCTTCAAAATTCCTCAAAGAATGAGTGGGCAATTGATAGTACCACTCTAATGCCATTCCTCCTAAACTTTTTGGGAACATTTTTAGTAATAGCAAGTCATCATGTGATATATCATGACATGCTATCCTAAACATGCGAAGATGCTCTATGGGATCTTCGGTTCCTTTATATATAGGCAGGACGGGCATGGGAAAGTGCTTAGGGTATGGTTGTGCTACAACTATGGGATCCAAAGGCTGACTACACATCTCTCGATAATTATACGAGGGACGGTAGGGATCTATCTGGTCCATGCGGGAAGCTAACTGTTTCACCATGGCTTCCAGATTATTGGTTTGCCCACCATATTGGTTCGGTAGGGTATTAATATGGGATTTGTGAGCATATGATGGAGGGACATGAAGATTAGATGCTATATTGCTATTGTGTAAATTGTTGGTAGGAAGGGTGTTATGAAGAAGTTTTGAAGTTGTATTATGTTGTATCCCAGATTGTTGAAAATTGGTGTTTGGCTTCATTTTAGGTTTTTGTCGATTTGAAGCATATTGATCAATAGTTTGGCAAAATAAAGCAGTGAATGAAGGTCTCTTTTGTGTGGGAATGATTTTAGGCTCAATAACAAGTTCCTTAGGGGGTTGGGTAACCTGTTGTTTTTGCATGTTCTGAATCATAGTGACCATATCTATATTGGATGGTCCAGCTTTATCACTTTCTTGATCGATAAAAGACAAAGGATTAGTGTGCATATTAAACATATGTTCCATGGCTGCTTGAGTGTCACTAATTTGTCCTCTATCAATACGAACTGCCATATTAAGAGCACCAATGTTATTACTGAGAAATTTCTAGAAATGATCTATATTATCAAAAGCAACAGTTCCGTCTGGAGCCATTCTAGGGGATGAGGATCCTTCCTCTTTAACATTTTCTTCTTGTTCATCTACAACAAGCTCATCTTCTGGCTGTTCTAGAGTTCCTCCTTCCGGAATTGAATCCTCAGGAAGGACATTTGGGTTTTTTGTTTTGTTTCCTAGCCAATCTTCTTCTTCTTCTTCTTCTTCAGTTTGTTTACCATTCCTAAGTCTAGGCATTGTGCTTAAGTTTAGATTTCAGCAAATATATATATATAATATATATATATATATATATATATATATATATGCAACAAGCTTAAGAGGTATATATTTTAATTATATACCTACTATAGTATTTAAAATAAAATGTTTTGGTTTTGTTATGTTTTTTGTTTTTTTTTTGTTTTTTATAACAATATTATAAAGATAACAAACAACACACTAAATGCAAGAAATAATAATAATGAAAGCAATGATCTAGTTTTCTATAAATAATTTATAAATATCATTAACGGGCTCAAGTTCTTCAAGAGTCATGAAATGTTCTTCTTCAAATTGAAAATTTTCTTTCAAGAATTTGACAAAAAGTGCTATAGTGATATTATCTGTCTCAGACTCTGGTTGGTAAAAATAAAGTTCGTGGTAATACTCTCGATATAACACAACTCTAGGAACTCTTCTCCACATTTCCCTATCCATAAGAACGACCTCTTGGTCTTCTACATGACCTAGGAATTGGTATATAACAGTTGCATTCTCAAGGTATTCCTCGAAGGTGAACAATTCTGTGTTGAGCAAGGTGTTGCAAGAAGTTTGTCATTGTTGTCAACACAAGCAGTTAGATCCAATGATGCAGTGGATAGACAGTTCAGGAGCCATTCAGATGCAGAGGACAGAAATTCAAAGGATAGTCAGATTATGTAAAGTGCAATTCCAAGAAAACAGAAGTGACCCAGTTTCAAAAATTCGAAGAAAAAGACAAGTTAGAAAACTGTCGCGATATCGCGACATGTTTTCTGTCGCGATTTCACGACAGGTCGGAGGAGAGAGAAAGCACAGCCGAAAATGTCATGATTTCATGACAAAAATGAGGAGAGAGAAGGCACAGCCGAAAATGTCACGATTTCACGACAAAAATGAGGAGAGAGAAGGCACAGCCGGAAATGTCACGATTTCACGACAAAAATGAGGAGAGAGAAGGCGCAAGGCAAACTGTCATGATTTCGCGACATGCTGGAGGCCAAGAAGCTAAGTCGAGAAACTGTAGCGATTTCGCTACATGTTGGTTATTTTCGCGGAAGCAAGGAGAAAGCGTTAGTGGAAAAGTTGTAGCGATTTCGCTACATGTTAAATTTCTGAAGCAAGGAGAAAGCGTTAAGTTGAAAAGTTGTAGCGATTTCGCTACATGTTGAATTTTCGCTGACCGAAGCAGGGAGAAAGTGTTAAGTGAAAAGTTGTAGCGATTTCGCTACGAGTCAAAAGTGCACAAAACAAAGGTGTAGCGATTTCGCTACGTGTCAAAATTGCACAAAACAAAGGTGTAGCGATTTCGCTACGAGTTGAAAAAGCACAACATGAAGGTGTAGCGATTTCGCTACGAGTCAAAAGTGCACAACGTGAAGGTGTAGCGATTTCGCTACAAGTCAAAAGCGCAGAACTCAAAGGTGTAGCGATTATGCTACAAGTCGAAAGTACAAGGCACAAAAGTGTAGCGATTTCGCTACAAGTCATAAATTTCTTGGGTAGAAGCAAAGTTGGAAGCACAAGGCACAAAGTTGTAGCGATTTCGCTACTGCATGAAGCAAGAAATGTACAGAAGCCGAAAGCGTCACGATTTCATGACAAAGATGAGGATGACGTCAAGCAAAGCTAAAAGTGTCACGATTTCATGTACAGAAAAAGCGGAAAAGAAGAAAGCAGATTTCACGACAAGAATGAGGATGACGTCAACAAAGTTCGAAGTGTCACGATTTCATGACAAGAACGGTGGCAAAGCTATCAAAGGCCAAAATGGTCACGATTTCATGACAGCAAGGACAAGAAGGCGTACGGCTACAAAAAGTGTCACGATATCGTGACATGTTATTATTTCATGGCAATAGTTACAGAAAGGTGACAGAGGTGGCAGTAGCGGTTGAGGCCGACAAAGTTGAATCGGGGCCGATGAATTTTAGGGTTTTGTAGTAGACAATTTCTAGGGTTTTACAATGGACATTCTTAGGGTTTACAGCCGACAATCTCTAGGTTTTAGCAACCAACAAATTCTAGGGTTTTGCAGCCGACATTCTTAGGGTTTGCAACCGACGTCCTTAGGGTTACAACCGACTATGATTTAAGAATTGATCTTGAATTTTCTTCTATAAAAGGAGGGCTTTTTCGAGGTTGAGATGAGTGAGTTGAGTGAAAGAAGTTCATGTCGAGCAGAGAGCGAGTCATTTCGATTCAAACTATGTGCGAAGTGATAGTTCATTGGAGTCGAAGTAAAGAGGGCGTATCGAATCTTCATGAGTGATGTGCGCAGGGTGCAGAGGTTGAAGACGCACTGATCTAAGTGTGAAGTGATAGCGCACAGAGAGCTACAGAAGGTGTGATTTATGACTGCTATGCGCAGAAAGTGAATCATGTCGATCAACTGTCCTATAGCAGAAAGTGCAAAGCATTTGCAAAGTAGCAGACTGGTTGTGCAAAGCTTTTGCGTAGCAGAAGCAGAGTGCTTGTAAACTGTAGACTGGGTAATAAGGTGAAAGTATTATTGCTATAATTTTTATTATTTCTTGTAATGTCCAAGTTGCAGCTTGGCATAAGAAGTTGGTGCTTCTTCCAGTAGTAGCTGGTGTCTTGGGGGTTGGTGCTCCCTTCTGTTGGTGCAGAAAAATTGAAGGGTTGATGCTCTTTCCAGTTGGTGCTGGTAAAAAGTTGTAAAGTTGTTGCTTTGCATAGGCTGGATTTGGATGGTAGTCCAAGCAGCCATTTTTGAGGAGTAGCCACATTGGTGAACCTCGTTAAATTGTTGTGTTATGTGTGATGCTTTCTTACTGTAGTTGATATATCTTTTATAAGTTTTAAACTACTACTGGTTTTAGAACTGCATATTTGAAATTTAAAAGGTCACACTGATTCACCCCCCCTCTCAGTGTCACTATGATTACAACAATTGGTATCAGAGCTAGGTTCCTGAACAGGCTCAATCAGCTAGGGTGATCTTGGAAGTGACGCAATGGCAAGTGGTGAAGGCTTCTCCTCAAACAAAGCACCATTGTTTGATGGAACTAACTATGCTTTCTGGAAGGTAAGGATGCAGACTTATCTCTGTGCATTGGGTTTTGACATCTGGGGTGCAGTAGTCAATGGTTACAAAGCTCCCACCACTGCTCCAACAGACACTGCCGGTAAGAAGGCATTTGAAAATGATTCGAAAGCAAAAAATGCCATCATGTGTGGATTAGTGGACAGTGAGCTAGTCAAAATCATAAACTGTGAATCTGCAAAAGATGTATGGGACAAACTTGAGAACATTCATGAAGGAGACGATAGGATCAAGGAGGCCAAGCTTCAAACACACCGAGCTCAATTCGAATCCTTACAGATGAACAATGATGAGAACATAGAGGCTTTCATGCAAAGAGTCAATGGAATCACAAATTCAATGAGAGGTCTCGGCGAAGATATGGATGATGCTACGATTGTGAAAAAGGTATTAAGATCTCTACCTCCAAGGTTTGATTCGAAAGTTTCAGCCATAGAAGAAGCTAAAGATCTAAATCGCTTTAGTATGGATGAGATGCATGGATCTTTGACTGCGTTTGAAATGAGAATAGGAAGGTCTAATCCCACAGATAGAGAAGCAGCTTTCAAAGCCCTAAAAGGCAAAAACACAAAACAAGAGTCTGAAGAAGAGGATGCTTCAGATGAAATGGAAGCAAATTTTGTCAGAAAGCTGAGAAAAGGAAAAGGAAAATACAAAGGAAAGCTACCTTTTAAATGTTTCAATTGTGGAGGCATTGGACACTTTGCTACCAAATGTCCTCTCAATGACAAGAACAAAGGTGAAGAAACTCCGCATCAAGAAAGAGGTGAATGGAGGAAGAAAACAAACTTCAGAAAAGGTAATTTCAAAAAGAAAAGTTTTATCTCCCGAAATGCAGAATCTTCAGAGGACAGTTCTAGTGAAGACTCTGAAGAAGGAACAGGTGAGGCTCTCTTTATGGCGTTTGAAGTAGAAAAATCAGAAGAGGCAGAAAACATAGAAAAGAGAGAAGGAATGAACTCTGAAGTATCTATTGAAAAAGGTGAGGCTGAAGTTGATTTAGAAGGTGAGCTGGTTTCTGCTCTTATGGAATGGAAATCTGAGAAAAGAAAGAATAAAAAACTGTCAAGGAAGCTTGAGGATGCAAATGACATTATAGCCAGTCTAAAAACACAGACAGAAGAGTACAAGAAAATGTTCGAAGATCTTGAAGTACAGGTAACCATGAAGATAGATTACTGTTGCAAATTGGAAGAAGAAAATGTTGGTCTTCGAATACAGATACAAGAGCTGGATCGAAAAATTAGCTGTCATTTAAAACGTGAAGAAAGTTCGATGAAGCTGGACAAAATCCTAAGCGATCAAAGACCCACAGGTATCAAATTCGGTCTGGGCTTTACTGAAGGAGAATCATCAAATGGACCAAAGGCAAGCAATGTTGAATGTGAAAAGAGTAAAGACAAGAAACAGGTTGTTGAAAGAAAAACAAATCAGGCAAAAGAAAGCAGTAATGCCAGTCCTGAAATAGGAACTGACAATGATGGCTTTACCAAGGTCACACATCAAAAGAAAAGAAGATCTAAGGCTCCTGCAACAACTTGGCAAAGACCATCTTTCAGGTTCAATCATTATTTCTATGGTTTCTATTTTAAATGTAATGGTTATGGGCATAAAATTGTTGACTGCAAGTATAATATAGGTCCAAGAAGTTTCACTAGTAGAAATGCTTTTGCTCCTCTAATGAGTTATGCAGTAGAATGCTTTAATTGTCACAACTTTGGGCATATTGCTAGAAACTGTCATAGAACTTCTGTTTCAAATCAATCTCAGAAAAGAAGAATTCAACCATATAGGGCAAAACAAAATAGAATTCCTTCTGAAGGATATGTGCAAGATTCTGAAAAGGGGAAATCCAAGCTAGAACCCAATACCACAGTTAAAACAGAATGGAAATAGAAAGAACAGCTCAGGGAAGAAAAGGAGTCTTTAATAGTGCAGACAGCTTTCAGAGCTCAGAATAAATGTGTACCGTGGATCCTTGACAGTGGGTGCTCAAGTCATATGACAGGTGATAAACAAAAATTTGAAAAACTACAGAAATATGAGGGTGGCTCTGTGAAGTTTGGAAATAATGATGGAGCCAAAATAATAGGAAAAGGGTCTATCAAAATTAGTGAAGGGAAAATCAAGTCAGAAGAAGTTTTATTTGTGGATGGTTTGAAACATAACCTGTTAAGTGTTAGTCAAATCTGTGATAAAGGTCATGAAGTAGTCTTCAAGAAGCAGGGTTGTGAAGTCAAAAAAATAAACAGTGGGAAATTGATAGCAACTGGTTCAAGGACGTCTGGTAATCTGTACACACTCTCAGAAACTTCAGAAGGTACGTGTTTTATTGGACAAGAAGAAGAGAACTGGTTGTGGCACAAGAGGCTTGGACACATAAGTTTTGATAATTTGGTGAAAATCAGCTCTAAACAAGCAGTGAGAGATATTCCAACCATTAAGAAACCTTCAAACAGTGTTTGTGCTTCATGTCAGAAGGGAAAGCAAACCAGAGTCTCATTCAAAACAAAAGAATACCACACTAGCAGGCCTTTGGAACTTATTCATACTGACTTATGTGGACCCATGAGAACTCAAAGCATAAACGACGACAAATACTTCATGCTGTGTATCGATGATTATTCCAGAATGACATGGATATTTTTCTTAAAAGATAAAACAGAAGCTTTTGAAATGTTCAGATCCTTCAAACAACTAGTTGAGAATGAAACAAGAAAAAGGGTCAAATGCTTACGATCAGACAGAGGAGGAGAATTCATTTCGAATGAATTTATAGAATACTATGAAAAACATGGTATCAGGAGACAATATTCAGCAGCTAGAACTCCACAACAGAATGGCGTAGTAGAAAGAAAGAACAGAACTATACAAGAAATGGCACGCACCATGCTGGCAAAAAATAAAATAGCAGATAGATTCTGGAAAGAAGCAGTTCACACTGTAGTATACATCCAAAACAGATATATGTTAAGAACTCATGAATGCAAAACACCTTATGAGTTGTGGTTTGGTAGAAAAGCAACAACAAAACATCTCAAAATATTTGGTTGTAAGTGCTACATCAAAAAAATAGATGACAACCTTGGGAAGTTTGAAGATAGAGCAGATGAAGGTGTTTTTGTTGGGTATTCATCAAAAAGCAAAGCTTACAAATGCTACAACAAGAGACTCAAGAAAATTGTGGACAGTGCAGACGTTAAATTCGATGAAGTTGGGAAACGATTAGCTGACTTTGAGGAAAACTACCCAATCTATGAAGAAGTCGTTGAAGGAGATGAGGTGAATGAAACAGAAAATAAATCTACGCTTGATTCAGATGAATTAGTCGATGACTCAGAGGTGCAAGAAAACAAGAAATTCAAAATAGGCAGCTGGCAAAAAAATCATCCAAGAGACCAAATAATTGGAGATCCCACAGTTGGCATTCAGACAAGAAGGAAAGTAATAAGTAATTACTCTCTTTTATCTAGCATTGAGCCCAAAAACATAGATGAAGCAAGCAAAGATGATAGCCGGATGAAGGCAATAAATGAAGAGTTAGATCAGATTGAAAAGAACAGAACTTGGGAATTAGTACCTAGACCTGCAAACAAGAATGTAATCGGCACCAAATGGATATTTCGAAACAAATTAAATGAAGACGGACAGGTCATTAGGAACAAAGCAAGACTGGTTTGTAAAGGATATGCACAGGTCGAAGGCATTGATTTTGAAGAGACTTTTGCTCCAGTGGCCAGATTAGAAGCAATTAGAATGTTTCTGGCCTTAGCAGTTCACAAAAACTTCAGAGTTTATCAGATGGATGTAAAATCTGCCTTTTTAAATGGGAAACTCGAAGAAGAGGTCTATATTGAACAACCGGATGGATTTCAAATTAGTGAGGATCCTAACCTTGTCTGCAAATTAAAGAAAGCACTCGTATGGATTAAAGCAAGCACCACGGGCATGGTATGCTAGGCTAGATAACTATCTCTCTCAACGGGGATTCAAGAAAGGTTTAGTGGACGGTAATCTGTATGTAAAAATAGAAGGTGGGCATCTCATTGTTCTAGTTGTCTATGTAGATGATATCATATTTGGAAGCAACAAAGATGAATCTTGTAAAGACTTAGCAAATAAGATGCAGAATGAATTTGAAATGTCTATGATTGGTGAACTGTCTTACTTTCTTGGGCTACAAGTTAATCAAAATGAGAAAGGCATATTCATTTCCCAAATCAAATATGTGAAAGAAATGCTAAAAAGGTTCACTATGGAGGATCTGTAAGCCAGTCAGCACTCCCATGACAACAGGTTGCAAATTGAGTAAAGAAGACAAATCTCCACCTGTAGACCAAACCATGTACAGATCTATGATTGGAAGTCTACTATATTTAACAGCCACTAGACCTGATATTCTGCAGGCAGTTTGCATGGTAGCTAGATTTCAGGCCAGTCCCAAAGAGACTCATGTGACAACAGTTAAAAGGATTTTTCGGTATCTCAAGGGCACCATGGAGTATGGGTTGTGGTATCCAAAAGGCAAAGACTTCACTCTTATATCATATTCAGATGCAGATTGGGCTGGATGTGTTGATGACAAAAAAAGTACCAGTGGAGGTGCATTCTATTTGGGGGACAGATTGGTTGCATGGCACAGTAAGAAGCAAGAGTCAGTTTCTTTATCTACAGCTGAGGCAGAATATATTGCAGCAACAACATGTTGTACACAAGTCTTGTGGATGAAACAAACTTTGAAAGATCTAGGAATTAATTTCAGTGAACCAATATCTGTTAAGTGTGATAACACCAGTGCAATTAACATCTCTAAGAATCCAGTTATGCACTCACGGACAAAACACATTGCTATAAGGTATCATTTCTTGAAGGAGAAAGTTGCAGAAGGAGAAGTCAAATTGGATTTTGTCCCAACTACAGAACAAGTAGCAGATATTTTTACAAAACCTTTGCCCAAGGAAGTATTTGAGTACCTTCGAAGCAAATTAGGAGTAGTCACACTTCCTAAGAAGTGACTAGCTACAAGGATCACTTTCTCAGGGGGAGCATTTGAGTATTTGACTATTCTTTTGCTCATGATCATAATTTGTGCCAGATGCAACAAATTGTGCCTGAGAAGTGTGAGGATGGACTCAGGGGGAGTCTGCAGTAGCCCTTTGGTATTATTGACAAAGGGGGAGAAGAGTTACAAGAATGTACACAGGTGTTGCCAACAATTCCAAAGGGGGAGATTGTTGAGCAAGGTGTTGCAAGAAGTTTGTCATTGTTGTCAACACAGGCAGTTAGATCCAATGATGCAGTGGATAGACAGTTCAGGAGCCATTCAGATGCAGAGGACAGAAATTCAAAGGATAGTCAGATTATGTAAAGTGCAATTCCAGGAAAACAGAAGTGACCCAGTTTCAAAAATTCGAAGAAAAAGACAAGTTAGAAAACTGTCGCGATATCATGACAGGTCGGAGGAGAGAGAAAGCACAAAATGTCATGATTTCATGACAAAAATGAGGAGAGAGAAGGCACACAAAAATGTCATGATTTCATGACAAAAATGAGGAGAGAGAAGGCGCACTAAAATGTCATGATTTCATGACAAAAATGAGGAGAGAGAAGGCGCAAGGCAAACTGTCACGATTTCACGACATGTTGGAGGCCAAGAAGCTAAGTCGAGAAACTGTAGCGATTTCGCTACATGTTGGATTTTTACTGGTTGAAGCAAGGAGAAAGCGTTAAGTGGAAAAGTTGTAGCGATTTCGCTACATGTTGAAATTTCTTGAAGCAAGGAGAAAGCGTTAAGTTGAAAAGTTGTAGCGATTTCGCTACATGTTGTAATTTTGAAGGGAGAAAGTGTTAAGTGAAAAGTTGTAGCGATTTCGCTACGAGTCAAAAGTGCACAAAACAAAGGTGTAGCGATTTCGCTACGTGTCAAAATTGCACAAAACAAAGGTGTAGCGATTTCGCTACGAGTTGAAAAAGCACAACACGAAGGTGTAGCGATTTCGCTACGAGTCAAAAGTGCACAACGCGAAGGTGTAGCGATTTCGCTACAAGTCAAAAGTGTAGAACTCAAAGGTGTAGCGATTATGCTACAAGTCAAAATACACACAAAAAGTGTAGCGATTTCCTACAAGTCTAAGTTGGAAGCACAAGGCAAAGTTGTAGCGATTTTTCTACGCATGAAGCAAGAATTATACGAAAGCCGAAAGCGTCACGATTTCACGACAAAGATGAGGATGACATCAAAGGAGAAAAGTGTCACGATTTCACGACGAGGTTGCAAGAAAAGCCTGAAAGCCGAAAGCGTCATGATTTCATGACAAGAATGAGGATGACGTCAACAAAAGTTTGAAGTGTCACGATTTCATGACAAGAACGGTGGCAAAGCTATCAAAGGCCAAAATGGTCATGATTTCATGACAACAAGGACAAGAAGGCGTACGGCTACAAAAAGTGTCACGATATCATGACATGTTATTATTTCATGGCAATAGTTACAGAAAGGTGACAGAGGTGGCAGTAGCGGTTGAGGTCGACAAAGTTGAATCGAGGCCGACGGATTTTAGGGTTTTGCAGTCGACAATTTCTAGGGTTTTACAACGGACGTTCTTAGGGTTTGCAGTCGACAATCTCTAGGTTTTAGCAACCGACAAATTCTAGGGTTTTGCAGCTGACATTCTTAGGGTTTGCAGTCGACGTCCTTAGGGTTACAACCGACTATGATTTAAGAATTGATCTTGAATTTTCTTCTATAAAAGGAGGGCTATTTCGAGGTTGAGATGTGGTGAGTTGTGTGAAAGAAGTTCGCGTTGAGCAGAGAGCGAGTCGTTTCGATTCAAACTGTGTGCGAAGTGATAGTTCGTTGGAGTCGAAGTAAAGAGGGCGTATCGAATCTTCGCGAGTGATGTGCGTAGGGTGCAGAGGTTGAAGACGCACTGATCTAAGTGCGAAGTGATAGCGCATAGAGAGCTGTAGAAGGTGTGATTTATGACTGCTGTGCACAGAAAGTGAATCGTGTCGATCAACTATCCTATAGCAGAAAGTGCAAAGCATTTGCGAAGTAGCAGACTGGTTGTGCAAAGCTTTTGCGTAGCAGAAGCAGAGTGCTTGTAAACTGCAGACTGGGTAATAAGGTGAAAGTATTGTTGCTGTAATTTTTTATTATTTCTTGTAATGTCCAAGTTGCAGCTTGGCATAAGAAGTTGGTGCTTCTTCCAGTAGTAGCTGGTGTCTTGGGGGTTGGTGCTCCCTTCTGTTGGTGCAGAAAAATTGAAGGGTTGATGCTCTTTCCAGTTGGTGCTGGTAAAAAGTTGTAAAGTTGTTGCTTTGCATAGGCTGGATTTGGATGGTAGTCCAAGCAGCCATTTTTGAGGAGTAGCCACATTGGTGAACCTCGTTAAATTGTTGTGTTATGTGTGATGCTTTCTTACCGTAGTTGATATATCTTTTATAAGTTTTAAACTACTGCTGGTTTTAGAACTGCATATTTGAAATTTAAAAGGTCACACTGATTCACCCCCCCTCTCAGTGTCACTGTGATTACAACATTTTGAAGACACAAGAGCTCTCCTATAAGATAACCACCTATGGCAAGCTCTCTGAAGTTCATGATAAAAAATGAGTTGATGAGGATCCAGGATTCTATCTAGGGAAAACCTCTTGATTTGTTTAAGTTGTATTGATCTATATGAAATGATACCTAGTCTCCTATCAAGTTCGTCCCACAAAAGTTGGTTTCTATCTGTTTCAGGCACACTAAGCACATAATTAATTTCTATGGCTACTAATTGGTTTTCAACATTTATAGTGACAGCTAGTCTTTTCTTAGGAGCTACCATCTAAACATGATATGCAACTTAGTAGTTTTATAATGATTTTAAATGCATCTATGTTTTTTGTTTTCAAAAGGTTTTAGTTTCACGTCGGGTTCACCAAAATGTATCGCTCCAAATTTTTTGCACCCTTACCTTCAGGCTATAGGATTCATGCCCGAAAGGGGGATGCGAGAATGATGGGACAATACCTCAAACTGAGAGGCCCTTTGAAGGTCTTGCCTCTCGACGGAGGAGTATTAAGGTGATTTTTCGATGGATGGTGGGGTTCACCAGGAAACTTTTAGTGGCAGTTTCCACGCCTAGGTTGGGAATGTGTTTGATGTGTTTAGTTTTACCTTTAATCATTCAAATCCTAGGTTTTGCCAAATGAATCTAAACTGTTCTATTAGGAAATGCAGATTTAAATGAATACAGAAAATAGAATTAAATAGAAAATATACTAGATTAAAAAAAAGCCATACCTGATCTGGGTGTCTGATGGAGGTTCTAATTTTTGAAGCAGTCCAGATCGCCTCTGATATGACAGGATCATTTGAAATCAGACATGATCATCTGAGATCTGACGAATTTATCAGACAAATTTGTCAGAGACCTGCAATAAGAGAAATAGACATAGAACATAGAAAATGTAGCAATACTAACAAAGGAAAATGGTGTAAAATGACAATATAGATACTAAAACGATAATTACAAATAGAAATTCAAGTAAATTATAGTATTCTAATGACAAATTATGATCTTATCATGCACTTAAGCTATATGGGTGAACTTAAAAATGTAGAATAGTAGAAAATAACAATAAACTGATCTAAATACAGAATGAAACAGCAGACGAAAAGAGAAAAGTGCAAACTCTGGGCACTAATTGCCCCCAATGTTGACTGTAGTCGAAATCATCTGTAGAGTGCAAAATTGTCTTGAATTGGGGCGTGATCATCTGAGATTGCACAAGATCATCTGTGATGATCTGAGCTTGCTCCGACTGAAGAATAATAGAGTTCCTGCAAGAAAACTTGAAAAGGGACAAAGGCAAACAGTAGTCTAAGACATTATAATGCATGTAAAACTCGAAGTGCGATAAAATTCAGCCGGGGGGAATGTCAAGGGGAGGGCCTAAGATTAAATAGGCATAGGAAGGAGGTTGGGAGGTTGGAGATCATCCCAATTTGAGAGATCTCCAACGGGGGAAGTCTCTAACCGTGCAGACACGCTTTTGCCCCGGTTAGAGACACCGTTGAAACATAAGCTAATTATGAAAAATCAATTTTGGGACAAAATCGTCTAGACATTCTGCTCCAGATGAATTCATTCGATCTGAGGCGATATCATCTGATCGACAACGATATCGTCCAATGGTCACAACAAATCCTAAAAATGGCACGAAAAATAAGGAAAGCGGTTTAACAGGCGTTTCGAGGTTAAAATTTAAATTTTGAATTATTACTAAGGTTTACTGTGCCAATTTTAGGGTGCTACATAATATATATAGAACATATTGTATATGCCACCAATTCCATCATCAAAAGTAAAAAATAAAAAAAATAAAAATCAAATAAAACAACTAAAAAAATCAAAAAGTATCAAAATATCAAAATTATTTCAAATATTTTTGCATTGTTATTTATTGTTGTATTTCAAAATTTTGAAGCTATATTTTCTTTTATTTTGGATTAATTCAAAAGTTATCTTGAACCACACACTTAATTTCACAAATTAATTATTTTGATTTTATCACTGTGATTATAAATCTCTCTTGTATCGAAGATCACTATTTCACTAAATAATATTTTGATTTTTGGGAAATGATCTTGCTACTTCTTGAACCAAGTACACTCTTTCACATATTAAAATTATTTGTTGCAAATTCGAAAAATGATAGTACATAGTAGTCTTAGTCTCTTGAGCAAAAAGTTTCCCCTGCTATCCTATCATGTGCATGGTCTAGAATTTTTGAGAATTGGAAAAAGGACAAGCTCACCCCTACCCAAATAAAAATCCCTTTCTCTACAGCCAATCCGAGCAAGTATCCCAAAAGAAAAATCAAGAAAAGAAAAAGTCAAAAATAAAAAATAGAACGAAAAGAGAAAAATAAAAGCAATAAAATCGCCTTGTTCAAAACAAAATGAACAAAATCCCTACCCCTTGAAAGTGAATAAAAGAAGGGTGAATGAGCTTGAATCCCTGGAATTCTCAATTATTCGAAAATCATGAGGTAAGTCCCATAACAAGTGATTTGTGCCCAACTTACTTGGACTTGGGTAGTTCCTTTTTGCATGGCAACATGTCTGTCACATTAGCGACCTTCTTTTATATAGACCTATGTACACTTGTGGATTAGCTAGCTTTTGATGACTTGAATTACATAGTAGTCCGGTACGATTTCATGCACAAAAATCATGGTTAGTGAACCCTTCACTTGCACACACATTGGTTCATTCAAGTTTGCTTGCATCACTACCTTACTCAAAATTGGTAAATGAACATTACAAAGCACACACATTTGATCCTTGAGAGATTTTGTGTTATTATGATGAATCAAAATGGATGATGAACTCACACAATCACACACTGGGTTCTTGATAAATTTGACTTTATCCTTGAAATAATTTAAAATATTTCTTTGATTTTTGCTATAAAACATAAGTTTGTAACCATTTGCATTAATCCCCACAACTCACTTCATTTTAGCACATACAATATATATATTGTCTTCAAAATTTTCCAACATGTGACACAATGATTTATTTTCAAAATACAACTTGCATTTTCAAAATAATATATAATCATGCATTGCATTTTGACTTCGCGATGATGGTATATTTCCTAGTAACTAATTTCATGCTTAAACCACTTAATTTATTACACAACAATGATTTTTATCAATCTATTTCCTCAAAATCAATTTCTTTTACAATCAACATCTCCTTTCATCATCATAAGCCTCAAGACCACTCTTGAGCCCATAATATTTTGGTATTAGCAATACAAAACTTCCTCACAACATGATCTGCTTCATGACCTAGCGAGCATCGATCTCCACCAATGGTTAGATAACAACACAACATCCTTCGAGTTTCATTGCTAATCCATAAATTCTATCATCACTCAAAAACATCTTTCCCAAAATACACTTTACAAAATCATTTTCCTTTTATGTTAAGCATGATCAAAATGTTCAAAAATCAAAGCATGACTACAAGAAATTATGTAACACAACCATCATAAGCAAATGTAATAAATCATCCAATAAATCACACAAAGTCACATAAAACAAAGAATATCAATTTTGAGTTTTCCACCAAACATAGAATTTGGTGTAAAAACTCGAGGGGGCATCCTAGTCAATAAATTAGTAATTATTTTTATAAAAAATCAATTTCCCATGAACTATTCATTCAAAACCATCTACTCCATTTTTTCCCATGTCAATCATAATTATTTCTACTCAAGTGTCTACACTTTTCTTTGATGCATTTATTGTTTATAAATACGTCAAAGAGGAGGTAATATGTAGACATGACAAATTGACTCATTTTCCTTAGTTTTTCTCCTAGAAAAGTAAGGTCATCTTCCTAAGAATTTTTACCCTATCAAACCATATCAATTCTTCTTAGATTTTATACCATTATATAGGGCTCGAAAAGAGATTTCCAACAGTATATAATATGTCCAGTTTTGACATCATTTACCTTGATTTTTGAATCAATAACAAATATTGTTGCAATCGTGGGATGGTATGATCCCTGATTAGACAAAATCGTCTCTAATCGTACGAAATCATCCCAACATCTATGCAAGATTGTTTGGATGATTTTTTCCAAAATAGAAATTTTCTCAATTTGATAATAAGACAAAATTTGTTGTAACCGCATGACGACATCGTCCCTGATTAGACGATATCATCTCTAATCGGACGAAATCATCCAAAATCTTGCAACAAAATCGTTTGGACGATTTTGTTCAAAACAAAAAATCTCCTAGCTTAGCAAAGCAACAAAGTTAGCTCCAACTAATCTTTGGCATGTTCTAATGGAGGCATGTTGGTTACAGTCCTGAAATCCACAAAAATCACCTAAGTGGGGAAGAATCACAACTCCCCAACAAACTCCTAAGCCTATTTAATCCAAGGTATTTTATTGGATTCACCCTGGCTTCCTGACTCTTGATCCCTTGATTCCATAGTTCTCTAGCTGATGGAATTATTGGAGTCCCTCCCTCTTCAATTCCCCTTTGTTGCATTGTGTTTTCATCATTTTATTGCAAGTCTGGACTACACATCATCTGATAACACACGATATCGTTCGAGACGATTTCATAAAATTAGAGACAATCTTGTCACATTGGAGATGATTTCATTATTAGATCACTCGAGGGTAACTTTAGAACTCTGTTTGCATCTATGTAATTTTGATTTCAATTTGCATCGCATTAGATTATTATATTTAATTACTGCATCTGGTGTTCACCTTCATTCTGTTTCAATTTACATAATGTTATTATTTAAAGTATGAATCATCACATTACTTTAGTAGAGTTAAAATTGATCATTTTGTAAGCATTCCTTATAATTGATTTGTCCATTTAACCTAGTTTTGTGATCACATAATTGCATGTTGCACCATTTCTACCATCAAATTATTCTGTTGCAAGTTTTTGACAATATGAGATGATTTTGTCAAATTAGGGACGATTTTGTCAAATTGTAGATGATTATGTAAAATCAGAGACGATTTTGACTTGTAACAAGCAACAAAAAATCCATCAAACATCCGGATCTAGATAAGAATTTCAAATTTCTTTCGAATACTACATTTTAGTTTTATATTATGCTTTTCCATTGTGTGTTACTTGCATTGAAATCGAAATTACATATAGATTAAAATTAGATGTATTGGGCCAACCTAGGTGTATTCTATGATTTGAATCAAACAAACATATCAAATGAATCCTGAACCTAGGCTTGACAATTGCCACAAAATGTTTCCTAGTGAACCCAACCAATTCGTCTAAAAATCACCATATATAGAGGGTACGATTAAGTACCTTTCTTTTGAGGTGTAGACCATCCATTCTCCCATTTACCTCTAAGGCGCAAATCCATCTACCTTGAGGAAAGTAGTGCAAGAATTTTTGGGCTACAGTAGCTCTTTTATCACTTCTATAGAGGATTTAGATCTTGGTGTCTTGGATCACCAAGTCACTTCTATGAGTATGTCCTTGCATATCTTTGTAGACTATCTTGAACAACTTCTTCACCAAATTATGATCTCGACCTTTCTTTCACGAGCCTAGGATTTGGTGGCTTGTTCTCCTCTTCTATTCTCCTCCTTTAGCTATATATTTAGATAAGTCTTTCTTTCTGAAGTGATGCCTTTTTGGTGAGCTTATTTTATCTCCAAGTCTTCTTATTGTGTTCTGACTTCAAGCAGGATCTTCTTTAGAGATTTGGTACTCCTTTCCAAATTCTTCTTCTCAAATTTGACACTCCTTACCAAATTCTTCTTCTGGGATTTGGCATTCCTTGCCAACTCTTCTTATCTTGGGATTTTTGTTGGATGGCGATAATTATCTCAAGTCCTTAACTATCAGGGGCTTCTCCTTGGTAGTGGATTTCTCCAATGAGTTTTCCTTTGAGAATATCTTTAGTAAGGCTATCCTAGCCTTTTTTTGGATGATCGATAAGACCTTTCCAAGGTCTTTGATCTTATAGCTTTTGATGATCTTCCTTGAGATATTTTCTTCAACCTTATACTATTGGAAGTGTTGGTGGTGAGATCTACTTTTGGATATATAATTTTGTTGCTTCTGTATTTGAGCAGGACTCACCTAGTCCTTATACTTTGTTGTAGGTTGTATGATATCTTCTATTGATCTCTTTTATTTTGTTTCAAGTATTGAATTGATTTTGAAGAAAATACCCTTCCTAAATTTCTTGTAGGAAGTTTTCCAACTCACTGAATCTTCTTTTTTTGCAATAAAGTATCAGTACTGAAATGTTTATTCTACTTATGAATCAAATATTCTTTTTGAATTCTTCTTCAATATCAAAGCTTGTATGGCCTTTTTTGCATCAAGGCTTCTATGGCCTTTTTTTAGTATTAAGGCTTCTATGGCCTTTTTTTAGTATTTAGGCTTCTATAGCCTTTTTTAGTATCAAGGTTTCTATGGCCTTTTTTAGTACCAATGCTTCTGTGGCATTTTTGATATCAAGACTTCTATGGCTTCTCCTTCAATGATCCTATGGTCTTTTCTCCAAGGATTCTATCACCTTTTTATGTCAAGGCTTCTATGGCTTGTTCTTCAACTTTTGAACTTCTTTGATTCAATAATGGAGATCTTCAGTCTCTTGAATTCACCACAACTCTTCACAAGAAGTATTATTTCGTAGTATTCTTATCTTGCACAAGGAACTAATATATGCACTATGAGGGTATGCTGACCTTCGAGCAATGAAGTTGGAGTCTCATAGATTTATTTTGTAGGAGTCCCAATCCTCTAAGAATTAGTTTTCTGCAAATAAAAGAAACTTTAGGCACTATTTAGAAAATTCTAGATATTCTAGATGATCCTCACTGGATGATTTGTCAATCTAGTGGCTTGAATTTTGAGTCCTAGTCTTCATGAGTTTTTCCTAAAACTCTATGGAAAGATTCTAGTCAACTACAATCTCAGTATTTCATAGAACTAAGATTTCTTTTAGTCCTCAATAATGACTCTCCCTAATTATACCACCTAAATGCTTCTAAAATATTTTAATAGTGGTTGGTCTAGCGGTGCATCAGTTTATCAAAATACTTAGGCTCAATGATAATGGTGGATTCCCTATCGACCTGCACAAACTAGATCTATCGTAGCTCTGATACCACTCTTAGCTTTTGATGTAATAAGTACTAGGAGATAGCAATCACAATATGAAGAATAATATGAAAGAAAGTAAATCTCCTAGATGACTAAAATATGCAATAAATAGAAATGATATAAAAGGTTACAATGTAGCTATGGAGGAAATGAACACTCCATTATAAATCTACTGAACTACATTGCACCCATCACCAATGGACACTGAACTAAGCTACACTATGTCCCATTAATTTATTTGTATCTATCACTCTATATGTCTATCTATCTATGAGGCCATACTTATATAGGAAAAATAGGATATTTGGCCAACACTCTACCTAGCTGTGCAAGGGACAACTTGCACATGTACAACTTGCACATTGACACTTATGCATTTATTACATTGAATGAAGTAACTAGATAACCTACCCCTAAAGTAATCTAAGTATGTACCTTAAAAGGTACATTTATATAACCCAAATTATGGAATAGACTCTATTTCTAACACATCTATCCATTTGAATTCATGTCTACCTCCCTTCATCATTTCTATTATTGAAGCACAAATTCCACTAAAATTCTTAATAAAATTTCTATAAAAACTTGCCAAACCATGAAACCTTTTGGATTCAAACATACTCCTTGGATATGACCACTCCATAATAGCCTTTACCTTTGTTGGATTCATCAACAAACCATCCTTGGATATGACAAAACTTAATATACCAATTCATTTTTCATAAAACTACACTTCTTCAAATCGATTAGCAATTATTCCTCCAATTTTTATAATACTAACCTTAGATGCATTAGGTGCTCTTCATTTATTATGCTAAACAACAAAATATCATCCAAGTAAACCGCCATAAACTTACCAAGAAAAGGCTTCAAGAACTCATTTCTTAGTCACATAAAAGTGCCAAGTACATTCATCAACCTGTAGACATGAAAAATTGACCCACCCAAGTGAGTCATTTTTCCTAGAACCTTAGAGAGACCCTCAAACTTGTCAAAATACAATTTTGGGTCTCTCTTACCTCTCTCCCTTCATTTTTTTCCTAGTTTTGTCAAAATTATGGTCACCCAATATGAGGCACAATTTCGGCAAGTTAGGGTTTTCTCTTAGAAAACCCAATTTTTTGGTCGACCCCCAAAAATTTCAACCCTCCCTTAGGTTTGCCTTTTCATTTTCCCATCCTTTTTTCCTCCAAATCTCTTATAAATAGAGGGTTTGGATCCTCTTTTCCCCTAAGTGATTTTTGACTAACAATTTTTCCTAGCAAGTTCTTTTGGCAAGCAAGTCTTCTAACAAGTTATTCAAAACAAGATCAAGTGTATCCTTATATTATTCTATTGCTCTGTTGTTGATTTGATGTCCTTGGTATATGAGTGTTGGAGCCTTGAGGAGGAATCAACCATTTTATGGAGGTCTTCATTATTTTATCTATCCTTTCACTACCACCAAGTCTCTTCTTGCATTTTGGTATTCCTAGATAATTAATTGTGCATCTTATTATTTTGTTTTGCATTAATAGATAATTTTTGGACTTCTACTACAAAAGCATACCCCATATGTACAAGGCACAATTTTGATAGGTCTAAAGTCATGATTACCCCTTATGAGGTACAATTTTAAAATTTCTAGGTTTGGGTATAAATTTCACTCCCAAACCCTCAATCTTTGTTTGCATGCCTCATCTAGATCATAATATCATTGTTTCCATTCTATTTTTCATATTTTTTTATTTCATTGCATCTTGTCTTGTTCATTTCTAAAAATTTTAATAATCACTTTTGTTTTTGAACGGTCAGCTAAAAGGACCAAGGGGGCATGATTGTTGTGACTCCAAGCTCAATCACACAATGGCCTAAGTAGGCCCCCAATTTGTGAAGTTGTTTTATAGGTTGTAAAGTTGTTGGATATATTTGGATGCAAGTTAAATCTAGGGCCAACCGTTAGGTCAGGTAAGTACCCTAAGTAAAATTCTTAGGTAGTTTGTTGTTTACTTTTTGTTCATTTTTGTTCAAAACCTAACTCACAAATAAAAGAAAAATATTTTAATTTATTTCTAGGTATTTAAAAGAGAAAAAGCATACAATTTATATTCTAGGGTTAATTTTGTTTATGCATTCTCCTAAAACCTTGCTAAAATACAAAAAGGTTTATTTTATTGCAAGTTAGGTTTTAGTCATCATTGAAAATAAAAAATCATCCCAGGGTTAGCTTCTTGTCTTCTTGCATCATTGTTTGTCCTGCATTGTTCTTTCATTTTCCATAGCTTAGATTTTTATAAAATCCAAACATAGGTGTTTGCTCAATATACACATAAAACATTCCATCCCTAAAATTGGAGTGATTCCTTAAACCATTCATGGTGAACCCTTTTATCCCCAAGCCCCCAAAGTGTATAGAATATAACACACTCCCACGATCACCTCGGCTCCCAACGAATCCAACCAAGATTCATACATAATAGGGTAGTTTTCCCCCTCTACACAACCCAAATGGCATGACCAACCATTCATACAATATTTATTTGGTCTTAAATGTAGTCTTGTAGTCATCTGCTTCTCTTATTTGAATTTGATGATAACCATTCTTCAAATAAATCTTGGTGAAGTATTCTACTCCACTCAAACAATCCATAAAATCATCCATACAAGGTAATGGAAATATATACTCTATTACAATACTTATTTATTACTCAAAATTCTATGCATATATGCCATTCTCTTCCTTTCTTAGGTGTTAGTACTAGTATTGCACATGGACTCAAGGTCTCCTTGATCAGTCGATTGTCTAATAGATCTTAGATTTATGTTTTCATTTCTTTATTTTCCATGGGTGTCATCCTATATGTTGCCTTGTTTGGAAAACCTAATGTAGGTATAAATTCTAAATGATGACTAATGCTTCTCATATGTGGTAATTGGTCAAATAATTCTTCTAAAATAATCTTAGCATATTCTTCCAACAAATCCATCACTTCAATTGGAATATCATTTATCTCACTATCCCCTCTTTCGTAGGTTTAGAAATAAAAATCAAAACATGATTCCCCTTTCTTCATATCCTTCAAGAATTATTTTCTGAAGACCAGGAAAACTTTAGAACTACTGCTCACCTCTTTTTCTTTGTCTTTCAATGTACTTAATGTATAACTCTTTCCATCCTTGATAATTGAATAACTATTTAGTCTACCATCATGTGTAGCCTTTCAGTTAAATTTCCATTTCCAATAGAATATGATATGCATCCATTGACATGATGGCACATATAATTACATACTTATAAGACCCTATCTAGAATATTACCATATATTATTTGGTTACCAAAATTTGGTGTTCATTTTGTAACCACAGTACTTTATATGGATTTGGATGCTCAATTATTTTCAAACCAATTTCTCTATCATATCTATTAACACTAATTTTTTTTTGCTTCTTCTATCCACAATCATCTTGTAACACTTGCCTCCTAATTTATAAATTATTTTGAAAATATCCTTCTTTGCGTAGGTTTATGTAACTACTTTGCTAGTTTCAATAATATCCTTTTCATCATAAGGGATTCTCCTTGTTCTGGTTCCTCCATGTGCTTTAGTGAGGCTATGTTTTCTTCATCTTCTTGTGTAATATGGTAAGACCCCAAGGACTTACTATAAAATTACTAACAAATTAATGTAAATGTAATCGCAGGCCACTCAAAGGGGGCTCCCTTGTAATCGCTTTGCCACTATAGGGGCTCCCTCCTTAGAATCTATGCTTATTATTCTTCTTCTTGGATGATTTGATATGGATGGCCAACCTAATATATATATCTACCCTAAAGCTACGTTGGTGAAGAGACATGATGGTTCACGTATGAAGAGACATGATGGTTCATGTTATGAAGGGTTGTGATGGTTCATTTTATAAGTTAATAATATAATAATTAAATGATTAATAATACTAACTAATACTAACTAATAATGTTAGGATTGAGGATCCTAACATGCCACTTTCCTTAAAAAGAGCTTTGTCCTCAAGATCAAAGTGAGAAGCTTTGTCCTTTGTTTTCCAAGAAAGATTTGTAAAGGATTCCTTTGTTTTCATCTTAATTTATATGACTATAGGATTCCTTTACATGCCTATTGGTTTGTTGTGTTTGAGGGAATTCATATGTCGATGGCTACCTTCTCCATATCTGTAATAATTTTGGGGGAATCCTCTATTCCTTCCTTTATCATAACCTTCTTTTCCTCTTGAGAAATTTCTATTTTCACTATTATTCTAAGAAGTACTAGCTGGTCCCTCTTTCTTTTATTATCCTATTCCAATGTTGGTTTATCCTATTAAAAGAGGATCATCCTCTTCCTCTATCATTGTTTTGTTGCCTTCACAAGTTTTCATATGCCTTGAGGGTATACTAATATACCTATTCAATAGTTCTAATTCAAATTATACCAATATCATCTTGTATGGGTAATCTTAGTCCATTTATGTATCTTACTACCTTCTCTTCATCATCTTCAATATGCCCAACTCTTATGATCAATTTATAGAAATATTTTGTGTATTTATTTACTCCTAACTCTTTTGCTTAAGGTTTTGGAGTCTTGTAAATCATATATTAAATAATCCATAGGTAAAAAAATAGATTTTATCTTAGACACGAAATTTTGCCAAGTTTGAATTTTATCCTTTTTTCTTTTGTTGTATTTTGGTTTGGACATGATCCCACCAAATCGAAGCATATCCCTTCAATCATGTACACACAAATTTGACCCACTTTGGATCCTCCATAGATTCATAATCAAAGAATATCTCCATGTTTGTTATCTAATCAATCAACTCTTTTGGGTTTAAACTTCTATTAAAATTGGAAGTATCCATCTTTGGTTTATGTCCTGTTTTTAGATTTTCCAAATAAATTATTTCTATAATTCTTCTCCTTGATATGAATACCTCTCCTTTGGGAAATCTCAATTATATATAACCTAGTGATAGTTTCTCTTAGTATTTTTGCTTTATATATTGATTAGGATTCCAAACCATGTAGTCTTCCTCTTCCTCATTGTACCATATTTCATCCAATGCATATTGAAAACTCTATATTCAATATAAAATAATGCAGACATGAGAAGGGAATCAATCAAAGTATGGTCTTCCCAAGAAATAAGTATCTGTAGCCCAAAAATTCTCATAATCCTTTCCTCAATGTAGATGGATCCGTGCCTTAAAGGGGAATGGGAGAATGGATGGTCTACACCTCGAAGAGAAGTACTTAGTTGTACTTTCTAAATGGTGATTTTTTTATGAATTGGTTGGGTTCACCAGGAAACATTTTGTGGCAATTTTTGAGCATTTTGAACTTATCTTATATTAGAAATAGAGAATATGGAAATAGAGAATAGGATTTTGAACTTATCTGATATTAGATTGCGAATGTTTGAATTAATTTGTATTAGCTTTTGTGAATTCAGATCTTATTTCAAGCATTCAGATCTGTAAGAAACTACAATTTTCATAAGGATAAGCTAGATTTTTTATTCGTGATGGGGGATCTGCAGATATCATAATGAATCAAGATTAGTCAAATCCCCTAGGCTTTTAAACACCTTGAAAAACACATGGATCTAATAAAATAATTGTAAATGATTGAATTAAAAAATCAAAATGATTTAATCAAACTAAATATGTATGTGATTATATGATTTTAATAGATTCTTGACCCATAGAAAGCTTACATAGAATAGATCTCATATATATTTTTGGCCCCAATTTTATTATTATTAATGCATCGATAGATATAGAAAAATAAGAATAAATTAAACATACATAGAGTTTTTTAGCATTTTAAAGGCCTTAACGGTATCAAAATCAGTAAAATCATATACCGTTGGAAATCTCTTTCCAAAACCTATCCAACGGTATAATATTTAGTAAAAATGGATATGATTTACTTATAAAAACATCAACCCAAAGGTGATATTATGTTTTTATTTATATTTTATTTTATTTTATTTTTTAATGAAAATATGGACATAAAATATAAAATTTACATATAAATAAGAAGAAAGTGATATATTTTCACAATATATTTACCTTAAGGATACCAATAAGCACAAATGCTCTTCAATCACTCTCGGATTTTGCCCCCAATTCTTCAACCTGCAACTGTAATTGCTCAAACCTGCAAATAAAATTATAATTTCAAAAGTCTCCCTCTTTGTGAAATATTATTGCTCTCTAGTCTCTCTGATTTATTTTCTTCCTCTATCTCTCTCTAATTATTTTCTCCCCCTCCGCTTGGGATACAGAGCCCATATATTTATCTCTTTCATGAGATAAGCAATCTGGTAATTTTGTTTTGTCGTTCTCATTAGATTAGCATTTTCTTGAGTCGTTCTCATTAGATTAGAAATTTGTTGAGTCATTCTTATTAGATTAGAAATTTTCTAATATAAATTATTTGCTACCCAAATTAGGGCTTAGCAATCCAACGAGAAAAACTCATGTCGTTGAAAGAGTCTTTCAACAATAATTAAATAAATTTTATAAAGTTAAATACGTGCTTTCCCGTGATTTTTGTGATAGCTAGGCCTGTGCATAGTTTTATTGTAGTTTGAGGGGTCAAATGGTGTCAAAATTGGACATATAATATACCGTTAGAAAGCGCTTTTCGATCCCTATCCAATGGTATAATATTTAGAAAAAATAGAGATTATTTGATAGGGTAAATTTTCTATTTAAGATAAACTTATATTTTTTAGGAGAAAAACTAAGGAAAAAGGGTCAATTTTTCATGTCTACATTTTGCCCCCTCTTTGACATATTTATGAACAATAAATGCATTAAAGAAAAGTGTAGACACTTGAGTAGAACTGATTATGATTGACATGGGAAAAAAGGAGTAGATGGTTTAGAATGAATAGTTCATGAGAAATTGATGTTTTAGAAAAATAATTACTAATTTATTGAGTAGGGTGCCCCCTCGAGTTTTTACACCAAATTCTATGTTTGGTGGAAAACTCGAAATTGATCTTCTTTATTTTATGTGACTTTGTATGATTTATTGGATGATTTATTACATTTGCTTATGATGGTTGTGTTACATAATATCTTGTAGTCATGCTTTGATTTTTGAACATTTTGATCATGCTTAACATAAAAGGAAAATGGATGGGATCCGTTTGGCTCCAAAAACCTTTCTAGCAAAAGCTTAATGCCAAAAAAATGGAGCTCTAGCGATTTTGCGAGAAAACTTCTGAGCAGGCGACAGGCGATGTTCTAGGGTTTCTAGAGTGAAGGAAAATCCAGGGCCTTTGGTGGGCTAACGTAGTGTTACTCTGAAGGATCGTCTGCTGCCCCAGGAGGGCCCAATGGGGTCTCCTCCAGATCCTCTCTCTAGGAGAAAGAGCTCATATGCTGAGCTGCTAAAAGAAAATGCTTCGTCTTCCAATGACGAAGCTTAGAGGAATGCTTTTCAAACACTCTTCAAGAATGCTGGCAAGAGCTCAACTGCACACCGAGTTAATGGATGCCTCCCACAATCCGCCTCCAGACCTAAGATTGTCATCGAACCAAAGATGGTCAAAGACACAATCATCTATCGAGCTAACCATGATCTGATTTGTAAATTCATGGGTATCCGACCTACCCTAAATTTTTTGCACACCTGGGTCAAACAGAACTGGGAGCCTCACGATGAGTACTCCTTATGGTTTATAAGCAATGGGTATTTCATTATTAGTTTCTCTTCTTTAGCCGATAGAAACAGAGCATTTGAATCAAAAAAGAGGAACCACGGTCCGACAGGGTTATTTGTTCAACCCTGGAGAGTGGGTTTCAATCCTCGTATTGAACCCACAGCTGTCCTAGTTTGGATCCGGTTGTACACTCTCCCGATGGAGTTTTGGGGTGAGCAGGTTCTGGAAATGATTGGTAATTCCCTCGATAGACATCTGGGCGTCTCCAAGGACACCATAGAGGGTAACACAGCTGTCTTTGCAAGAATTTGTGTGGAAATGGATATTAGCCAGCCTCTACCGGTAGAGGTGGAACTTGAGTTGGCAGGACTATCCTGGATCCAACAGTTAGATTATGAGGCCCTGCCCTTCAGATGCAGAATTTGCCATAAGCATGGCCATTTGGCATGGTTTTGTCCAACTATTTTGAACACAAAAGTGGAGGCTCCGCTTGGAATGCCAAATCACCCCAGGGAGGGTAATTCTACTGATGAGTGTCGTTTAATTCATCATTTGATCATTATTTATCAATCCGGGCAGGTGTCCTAAGGTTGTTTACGATAGTCAATTCAGGCAGGTGTAAGACACTCCATTCAGAAAATGGCTTTATTGGTAGAACAATTAGTGTTTGCTGGGGGTTCTTCTGTCACTCTAAACCCTATGAACTGAAAGGAAACTAAATTATGCTTGCTGAAATAAAACTGCAGAAATGAAATAACAGTCAAAGAAACCTATTTACTCTTGCTGAATCTGGAAATGCACTCAAAAGCTGAATTAAAATTGTTGAAATGAAAGTTGTTGAAATAAGAATTGCAGAAAATAAACTTAACTATCTTGCAAAATAAAAGAACAGATCTAAAAATAAACTCAGAAATGAAAATGAAACTACAAACTCTAAAACTGGAAATAAATTCAGCAAAATAAGAAAATGCAGAAAAAATGACAGGTTTCCTGTTATTCTGCTGCAGACAGAATTGAACAAGAAAACCTGGTATAAACCTTCTTCTGCTCCTGGGAGTGGCCCTTGCTCCCTGGTTCAGAAGAAGGTGAAGAAGTAGCTCTGGTGTTCTACTTAATCACTCCTTCAATCATAAAGTGAAATTGACAAAAACTGCACTTTTTATTGATTTAAAAACATGCGAGAAAATTTCTGCATATTATTGCTACAGAAATCTGATTTCACAATATTCAGAATTACACTAATTGCAATCCTAATTCTTCCTACCTAGCTCAACCCAGATGGGAGCCAGTTATTTATATTAAAAATAGCTAAATTAGATGTGGAATGATTCAAATTCAGGCATTTTAGGAATGTTGTTAAAACTGCATTCCTAAAATGGAGAATATGGTTACATATGAAATCTATTCATTGCACACTTGCTGGAGGTCTTCTGCATTGAAAAAGATGCATAACAGATTTACATAGCTATCCCTATCATTCTCCTGCAATTTGCTGTCTTTCCTGAGCTGTTCTGGTCAAAACTGTGCATTTTCGGTTATTTCGGAGCAGTCCTGTTATTCCGGAGCAGAATCCCTATTTTTTCCAGAGCAGCGCCAGAATGACTGTTTTCAACATTGTTTGCGGTTCTTTGGCCGAGCATTGGGTGGACCAGACTTGTAAGTCTTTCAACAACCTGGTCACACGCTTTCCTAAGTTGAATTTGACCAAATCCCAAGCCATGCAAATCTGGTTGGAATTTGTCCAAGTCAAAGCAGTCAAAAATAGTTTTGCACAGCTTGCAGTTTTGACCTGTTTTTAGTGCTATTTTCTGCATTTGACAACTTCAGAGAGCATGATATGAATGATATATATTCCACACGTGATTGCACTTAACACATTTCACAATAAATCATTATTTATCAACAAAACTTATGCAGAAAATACAGAAAATTAGTAAAAATAGAATATACTGTTTCTAAACAGTCAAACATGTAAATAGTAGTAAATATTGCATTTCATCAGCAAAATTAACATTAAAACATATCAAAAAGGTCTATTAAGGATGTCTAAAATAATAAAAAATGAGGCAATATTTGGCCTCATCATCCCCCCCAACTTATTTTGATGCATGTCCTCATGCATTACAGTGAGACTACAATAGAGCAGAGATCCTTGTCCATGACTCTCTCTTGGTAGCTAAACTTTGGACCAGGAATCCTGTAAAAACCTCCGATTTCCTTTATCTGCTTGAGCCATGCCTGAAACCGATCATCACGCTGGGGGTCTTCATCAAAAAACCATGGAACAGGGGGTGATTACAATGGGCAATCTGTATCTTAATCCTATCCACTGATGTTGTAGCTGCTGAATAACTTGCATGATACCTTCAGCTCTTCTTTTTGACCACTGCAAGTTATTGGGGGAGATAGGTTCTTTCTTCTGCAAGGAAAGAGGTAACTCTCCCCAACGATTTCTACAGGCTGCTAAAGCACTATTAAAATGTTGGTGAGTAAAATTCTGAAAATCGACTAAGCATCTCTGAAGATTGGTTTCATAAATTTTTCTCACCTTTTCTTCCCTCATCATAGTAAAATGTTGATTGGCTGCACCCCTGTAATCACCATGCATCGGCCTCAGATATAGTGCTGCATTTGCCTCATTATCCTTAATCATCTGCTTCTGCTGTTCCCAATATTCCTGATTTTGCAGAGTGGACAGGAAAGCTCTTAACTGAATATCCCCTGTAAAAATGTGAGGTAGGAATGTGTCATCCTCAGGCATAAAGAAATTATGTAGGAATAACTCACACAACAGATTTTTCTGTTCTGTTGGGCTGTGCAGGTAGGTATCCACAAATTCCTTAGGATTTTCCAATTTGTATGGCAAATTAGAGTGGATTCTCATAATTTGCCAATGGATAAATCTCTCTCTAAGGATTAAGGTGTAAAACCTTGCAGGTCTTACGCCTTTGGACTAAACACTATGCATTCTGACAGAGATCCTGCACTTGGTTCTTCAATTTTGTTATTTCTGCCTCTTTAGCCTCACATTTTTCCTCCAAAGGTTTCAAAGCTAAAACCTTTTCTTCCAACCTTTGGCATTTCATCATCCACTTTGATAAATCTGTATTATATTCCTCAAGTGGAACCATAAGGGGATTGCGAACAGGTTGCTGCATTTGAGGAACAATATGAACCTGTACTTCTTTGTCTGTCATGTCAACCCTGACAGAATCTATTTGTGTTTCCTTTTCTTCTATTTTTGCCAAAGGCAGGTTGACCTGTACCTCTTGTTCCTCTGTTTTTGTCATAGGTAATTCAGTTTGAATTCCCATGTCCTGTGTTACTATGAGGGGTTCATATAGTTCAATATCTGCAGTAGGAATTGAGGAGATCAGAAGTTGTTCCTGTCCCTGTTCTCCTTCAATATCCATTATAGGTTCTTCCCTGATTGGTGATTCTACTACATGTGCAGCTGTTGCTAATTCTAACAAGATGTCAGCCATTTGAGTGTCATGCATACTTTCATCAAGTTGTGGCTCTAAAGATGCAATTTTAGCTTTTAAACCTGCCACTTCTTTCTGCAACATTGCAATCATTTGATCTTTTTCTGAAATAGAAGCTTGACACTTCTCTATCCATCCTGTTTGTGTTTTTACCACACTTCTTGCTGCCAATAGCTGTAGTTGGATATCTTCTTCTTCCTCTGCTTCTTCTTCTATTTCTGATTTTTCTCCTGTCTCTGACTCTTCTTCTGCCTCTGCCTCTTCCTTAGAATCGAAATCTGAATAATCCACCAAGACTACTGCAGGGCTGGATGTAGGCTCTGTTATGTTTGTGGCTGTAGGTTCTGCTAATTCTGCAGGTTCTAGTGATTCTGCTAATTTTGTAGGTTCTGTTGATTCTGCTAGGTCTGCCTCTGCTGCTACTGCCTCTTGACCTCCTTGGTCAAATGATGTTGTATCCTTTTGAAGTCTTGCAGACCTTCGTAATGTTTGAACAGGAGATTTTCTTTTTCCTGTTTTGGGCATTTTTTGAACAGATTCTCCTGGTTCTACCTCATCAGAGCTATTGGACTGCAACACAGTTACATCTGCTGAAAATGATACCCTTCTGCATTTTTTAACAGAGTCTATTCCAGCATGCTTTTCTCTTTGCCTTCTAGTTCTGGAAGAGGGAGGTCCCTGTGGAGAGGATGGACCCTCTTCTTGGACAGACTCTGTTTCAATCACTGGCTCAGGTGTTTCTATTTCTTCCTCGTCTATGCCAGGATTTCCAGTTTGTTCTGCAGACCTAGGGCTTTCAACTTGTTCTGCAGACCTAGGGCTTTCAACTTCTTCTGCTTCAGCTGCAAATGCAGGGCTTCTAGTTTCGTCCCACGGAGCAAAGAATCTGTCAAAGCTCTGCAAATTACCCCTAAAGTGATGTTTACAAATTATTTTGATCAAACCATGATGCCTAGGGGTTCCTTTTCCCTCCTGATATTTCTTGGCCATAGTTTTTAAATCTTCATAAAAATACAGGGGAAAATTAACTTGGAATTCAGGGTTTGTGTGGCCATATCTCAAATAAATTAAAATTTTCATATGATGCCCTGATAAAACAGCGTACTGACCTTCACAAGTGATAAATCTAATCATCCATTCGGCTACTTCATCCCAAGGAGATTCCAGACTTTCCCTTTTAACTCCTTTACAAACATTTTTGCTCATGACATATTCAATAGGTTTATCGTTTTCTGCCCTAAATTGGTTGGCCAATTCACTTAAGGTATTTCTAGCTATTTTCCCAAGATTAATTCCTTGCAAAGGAAATTCAGTAATTTGGCTCAAAATATCTGGAGTTACCTGGATTGTCATGCCATTGATGTTGATCCTGTTGTTTCTGAAGGTTCGTGCAAATTCTGCGGCCAACCCCTCGGAGTTCCCATCAAATTTCTGCAGAAACGGCATCAAACCAGCATCGGTGAAAATTTGCAGCAGCGTAGGATTTTCCAGTATGAAGCTGGCATTTTCTGGTTCACTCCGGTTCTTTCTACCGCCCATTTTTCCTTGCTCTGTTCGTGAATATGTTTCGGAAGCGCTGGAATGACAGTCTTAGCATACATGCACTGGAATGACAGTTCTATCGTACATGCATTGGAATAATAATTCGTGCGCCGGAACAGAGCATGTAAAACCAACTTGTTGATTCGTTATTTTTAAAACCGGTGGAATATGCTGAAAACGAGAAAAAAATTAATGCCAATGCAGATTACGCGATTACGGTTTGCTGAGTTGGCATCCATTAATTTGATGTGAATTTTTCAAGGCAAACAAAATCTGTTTTCGATGTGCTTTGATGCGTGTGCCATGATTACGCGTATCGCGAAATTATGATATCTAAATATCATAAATTTCGAAAATCACGTGTTCCACAATCGTTTGCCACGTGTCCCTGCATGAATCTTTTAAGAACCGTCAACTTATTCCGACGCACTGCGCACATGTCGTTATTTTGTCGTTCCGGAGCATATCTGTCAATTCTCATTCCGGAGCAAAACTGTCATTACCCATTCCAGAGCACAACTGTTATAGAGCTTTTGATGTTCCGAAGCAGTGGTTATTCGGAAGCAAACTTCATTTCGAAGCATATGTCATTCCGGAGCATATGTCATTCCCCCTTTTCATTGACTAATTTAGACATCCCCAATTTTAACCTTATGAATGCTTTAAATGCTAATCAAGTGAATCTATACACTACATACCTTAACTATTTACAATATTTGAAATGTAAAGAAACACATACCTGTCTTGACTATCTTTCTATACTTCATACAATTGATTAGCTTTGCTGTTTTTCTGCTGATAGTGCAGTACTGTAATTCTGAAAAACACAAACAAAATGGGTGATGGTAATGACAACGGTGGTGAATGACAATGGCGGAAAATGTATGGTGATGGAATGAATGGCGATGGAATGGATAGTGATGAAGTTGATGGTGATGGAATGGATAGTGATGAAATGGATGGTGATGGAATGGGACTTAGTAAACATGCCAGATAACTGGTTTTCATGTAAACTAAATGTTTTTTTTTTTTTTTTGACAAAAACTATACTACTGCTGCTTCAGTGGAAGAAGGGAATTCTTCCATTATGTTCACATCCAAGTGCTCTATTTGTTTTAAGAATTCATTCTTAGTTAGTGGCTTATGGTAAATCCGGAGACGATGTCCATTAACCACTAACTTCCTTCGTGAATCATCAATTGGTGAGAGACGAACTGCTCCATTCGAGAAAACCTCTTCAATCTGGTATGGTCCAAGCCACCTTGTCTGCAACTTCCCAGGAAAATCTTCATAACGGGAGTCAAACAGTAATGCCCAATCCCCTTGCTGGAATTTTCATTCCTGGATATGCTTATCATGCCAGATTTTACGTTGTGCTTGAATCATCTCGCTCTGATGCAAAGCGTCTCTTCGTATTTCATCCAATGCATTGAGTTGCAGGATCCGGTCCGTTTGTGCCTGTGACAAATCAATACCAACTTCCAAAGCAGTTCGAAGAGTTAGTAATTCAAATTCAATGGGCAAAAGGGGTTTTTACCATAAACCAATTCAAAAGGGGTAAATCCCATAGTGGATTTCCAAGTAGTGTTATAAGCCCAAATTGCTTCAGGTAACCTTTCTACCCAATTCCTTCTATGAACTGCTACAGTTTTGGTCAATATTTTCTCTAATTCCCTATTTGTCACTTCAACTTGACCATTGGCCTGTGGATGATAAGGAGAGGACTTCCTGTGCTTGATTTCATATAATTTTACAAAGGCTTCAACAACCTTTGAAATAAACTGAGGTCCTTGATCAGAAGTAATAGACTGTGGGGCTCCAAATCGCAGAAAAATCTGTGAATACAAGAAAATCAGCCACTTTGTCTTCTCGGGCATGCTTAAAGGCACGGGCTTTTGCCCATTTGGTTACATAATCAACACATACTAGGATGTGCACCTTCCCTTGGGAGGGTGGATCAATAGGTCCTACAAAATCTAACCCCCACCTCTCAAACGGTTCTACACCTAATTGAGGTTGTAAAGGCATTTCATTTATGAAAGTAGGCTTACCCATTCTTTGACATGCATCACAATTTCTAATATACCTTTTTACATCCTTATGCAATGATGGCCAGTAGTAACCAGCACCCAAAATCTTTCGAATGGTATGTTTTACTGAATAATGCCCTCCTGAAGGTTCATCATGACAGGCTCTCAAAATGTCATATATCTCATCCTTACGAACACACTTGCGTAAAACATGATCAGGACTGCATTTAAACAATATTCCTTTTATCCATTCAAAAGAAGAGCTTTGCTTGATTAAGCTGTTTTTTTGTTTTGAGGTAAAATGAAGTGGAATCTTCCCTGTAGCTAAATAATTAGCTATATCCGCAAACCATGGAGTTTGAACGAGAGACGACAAACAATTTTTCATCGGGGAATGCGTCTTCAACTAGTTCTTCGGTTTACGCATTTGGCAATCTTGACAAAAAATCTGCCACTACATTAGCCTTTCTGGTCTATTTACTATAGTAATATCAAATTCCTACGAGTAAAATCAACCGACGAATAATTCGTGCACTAACCAAAGGCTTATTCATCAAATATTTGATAGCGGCATGATCCGTATGGATGAATACGGGATAACTCTGTGATATAGTGTCGAAACTTGTTAATGGCATATACTATAGCTAAGAATTCCTTCTCAGTTGTAGTGTAATTCTTTTCAGCTCTTGTCAAGTTTTTGCTAATATAATAAATGGCATAGTGTTGTCCATTTTCAATCTGCCCTAGTGCGGCTCCAATAGCGGTATTGGAGGCATCAGCCTGAATATGAAAGGGCAGCCCCGAGTTAGGTCCTCTTAGATCTTGGCGGACTGGTTAGCTTTTCTTTCAAAGCTTCAAAGGACTTGTGGCAATCATCAGACCATACAAATTCAGAATCTTTCATTAATAATGCAAACATTGGATTAGCAATGGTACTGAAATCAATAATGAATCTGCGATAAAAGCCAATATGTCCTAAGAAACTACGGACATCGGTTTGAGATTTCGGAGGAGGAAGACTCTTGATGACCTCTACTTTCTTAGGATCAACCTTAATACCATGAGCAGAGATATGATGTCCTAAAACAATTCCTTCCTCCATCATCAAGAAACATTTTTCGGGATTAAGAGATAAATGATATGCTTCACAGCGTATTAGAACCTTTTCAAGTTGCTCTAATGTATACTCAAATGTGTCACCAAACACTGTGAAATCATCCATGTAAATCTCTACACTCTCATTGGTTAAATCAGAAAAAATGGCCAAGACAGCTCGTTGAAATGTTGCTGGTGCATTACATAATCCAAAGGGTAATACTCTATAAGCAAATGTCCCCCAAGGACATGTGAAAGTTGTTTTTTTCTGGTCTTCTGGTGCCACTTGGATCTGGTTATACCCACTAAAACCATCCGAGAAAACAGAAATATTTCTTACCAGCAAGAGTGTCCAGCACTTGGTCTATAAAGGGTAATGGAAAGTGGTCCTTGTGTGTGACTTTGTTTAATTCCCTGTAATCCACACACACTCGCATCTTTCCATTCTTCTTAGGCACAATAACTAATGGAGAAACCCATTGACTATCTGAAATTGGATAAATGAATCCTACTTCCAACAATTTTTCAATTTCTTCTTTAACAATGTCTTTTAAAGCAGGATTCGGACGTCTCTGCGGTTGTCTAAGCTGGTTTGACATCCTCGGTGTATATCCTATGTGTGCATACATCAGGGTGGATTCCAACCATATCCGTATAATTCCAAGCAAAAGCTTGAACATGTTTCTGCAAAACAGCAAATAGTTTGGCTTCTTGATCGTCAGTCAACCAGTTGTTAACATTTACAGGCTTTCTTGGTTGAATTTCAATTTGCTTGACTCCGGGATAAACAGAGTTAACATGTTCATATTTGCTGATCAAAGCATTTAAAGGACAGTGATGTGGTTGTAGATCATGGAATACTCTTGATTTTGAGTTAAATGCAATACCTGATGGAAGCATTGGCATAGGACAAGTGAAAGAAGTCAAAAGATGATGATGCCACCCATGTGGCAATGTAAAGGAACTTTCATGAAGTGGAATAGATGGTAAATGTTCAGCAACTTGTTCATCATCTTTCCATAATAGGCGATTGACGAGAACTTGATCATCCCTGAGGCCTTCTTCATGCAATGTATTCACCAAGACTCGTTTCATGTTCAAAAATTTCTCTCTCTGGTGAATTCAATTCTTCAATGTGTTCTTGTACTACAATGGTGGCAAGGGTAACAAGAGGCTCATGTTCTTCATCGGACTCAGGATACCATAACTGTCCAAAAAATTTAGATGATGGTTTAGCAGGTGGATACAAAGAAATTTTCTTAAGATCTACTCCATTTGAAATAGTCATTTCTCCTGATCTACAGTCTATGAAAGCAGCTGCAGTGGCAAGCCAGGGTCGTCCTAGGATGATAGGATAGCCATTAGGCTATACTCCTAGGTTGCAATACTAGGAAATCTACGAGGGTATTCCCAAGAAGATACTTCAATGGGAACATCCTCCAAAAGTCCTTTTGGTTTGGCAACTGACCTATCTGCCATTTCCAAAACTGTAGCTGTAGGACTCAAATCAGTGAGCTGCAATTTCTGCATAATATCTTTGGTCATGACATTAATTGCGGCTCCTAAATCAATAAGTACATTGGGAATTTGAACCAATCCTACGGTAATGGTGATCACTGGACTTCCTGGATCACCATATTTGGGAGGTACTAATTTCCCAAAGAGAAGATCGGCCAACTTTCCATCCACTTGTACAGTTTGTGGAAAGGCTTTCTTCTTCTTGCCAGGTTTTCTTATGCATAAATCCTAAATGGTTTTCTTAATCAATGGTACATCCTTGATTGCACTGCAACGAGAGGAAGTGAGATTGACATTTTCTTTAATTACGTGATTAACTCCGATTCGGGGGTAGTGATGGGGTGATCAAACCTTTCAGGAAATGGTAAATCTGATGTGACACGTTCAGATTTTCTTTGTAAGTTTTCTGCATTCCTTTGCTCTGATTGTATTTTTTTTGGACTTGAAATTTTTGGAATTTCTTCAACTGTAGGTGGAGCAGGGTCAGGTAAGACCTTCCCTGAGCGTAATTGGATGTTACCACAGTCAAGTACATGAACTGCAGCAGTATCTTCAGACTCGGCCTCATAAACAGGGGTTGTTTGTTTGACATTATTGGGGTTAGTCACGAGCTGAGCTGGGAGTGGAGGTTGTTTTACTGGTTGTGCTTGTTGATGTTGTGTTCTTCCTTGAAAATTTGGATTAGGAGCTGGCAGCAAATTTTGAGTTTGCCCTTGATATCTTTGCTGTCCTTGATGGGATTGATATTGCTGGCCTTGATAAGGTTGATATTGTTGTGGTGGAAATGGCTGTCCTTGATATTGTTGTCCCCATCTTTGTCCTTGTTGTGTCCATTGTGGAGGCATGGTATGCCAAGGTGGGTTCATCCATCCAGATTGTGACCAATCTGGAGGAGCTGTCCAAGGTTGATTCCAAGGTTGTGCAGAAGCTTCTGCTTGTCCCCATGGCATATTCATATTCCAAGGAGATTGTGCCCAGTTTGGAAATCTAGGAGCATTGGGATATTGTGCATAACCACCACCAGGTCTTTGCCCAATAGCATTGAGTTCTTCTGTTTGGGTGCCCAAAACAGATTTTAGATGAGGCAACAAAGGGCATTTATCTGTTGAATGTTCCTTGGAACAAATTCCACAAATAGAAGTTTTGTTTAAGGGGTAGTATTGCAAGGCATGCTTACTCCTACACCTTGGGCAATAAATTGCTAAAGGTGGTGTAGAATTATTTCTTGTGTTTTTCTCACCTAATGCAGTATTAAGTTGAACAAGGATATCAGTTTTTAAATTGGCCATTTCCTCCATCAACTCTTTCATGCCATTATTGCCAAAATTCCTTTTCTTTCTTCGGTGGTGAGTGTGGGAATAGTTTTTGCATAACTCCACAATCTCATCAAGGTCAAGTTGATCTATGTCTCCTTTTCCCATTAAATCTAACACTTCCCTAGATTCATCCTGTAATCCTCTTAAGAGAATAGGCTTTAAGAAATCAGGCTCTATAGCACCACACCTCTTTTGGACAAAGGCAAAGCGATCAAGATAATCTTCTAAACTCTCATCCTCTTCTTGCTTGATCCTAAACAACTCATCTTTCCTGTTTCTTACTCTACAATAATCCTGATATTTATTTAAGAATGCAGTCTCCATCTCATCCCAGGTAGTAATTGAGTTAGGTTCAAGATTGCTCATGAACCATCGGAGAGCAGCGTCCTTAAGTGTGGAAGGAAACAACTTCAATTTCTGATTATCATTTATGTAGTCATAAGTTTGACATAACACTTTGAATTCAAACAGAAATTGATCAGGATCTTCTGCAACAGTTCCCCTAAAGATTGGCAATATAGATGGGGAGATTGTTTTCATGGGGGCATCTAGAAGTGGATCCAACCGAATAGGATATTCAAAAGTTTTAGGAGCATCATCAGGATTATCATATCCCGCTGCTGTCACTGCTGCACCATAGTTGTCTTCTTTCTAAAGGATTCTGGAAATAGTTTAGTCAGAGGGGAGTGTTTAGCAGCTAGTTCTTCAAAAAGCTCCTTTTCTAATTTTTCCAACAATTCTTCTGATGAATAAGGTATGTCTGGCTTTTCCTCAGTGATGTCAAATGAAGGCAATTCTTCATCAGACCGAGTAGGTCTCTTTGGTGGCTCAGAGCCACTTCGGATAAACCTCCCTCTTTCGTCTCTCAGCCTATGCATTCATACACATTTACTAAACAGACTGTAGAATTTACAAGAACTATTTTCTGTATCCAGCCTACAGTTCTTGACCTACTTAGATTTGACTAACAACACCATGGTCCCCGGAAACGGTGCCAAAAATGATGAGTGTCGTTTAATTCATCATTTGATCATTATTTATCAATCCGGGCAGGTGTCCTAAGGTTGTTTACGATAGTCAATTCAGGCAGGTGTAAGACACTCCATTCAGAAAATGGCTTTATTGGTAGAACAGTTAGTGTTTGCTGGGGGTTCTTCTGTCACTCTAAACCCTATGAACTGAAAGGAAACTAAATTATGCTTGCTGAAATAAAACTGCAGAAATGAAATAACAGTCAAAGAAACCTATTTACTCTTGCTAAATCTGGAAATGCACTCAAAAAGCTGAATTAAAATTGTTGAAATGAAAGTTGCTTGAAATAAGAATTGCAGAAAATAAACTTAACTATCTTGCAAAATAAAAGAACAGATCTAAAAATAAACTCAGAAATGATAAAGAAACTACAAATTCTAAAACTGGAAATAAATTCAGCAAAATAAGAAAATGCGAGAAAAAATGACGGGTTTCTGTTATTCTACTGTAGACAGAATTAAACAAGAAAACCTGGTATAAACCTTCTTCGCTCCCGGGAGTGGCCCTTGCTCCCTAGTTCAGAAGAAGGTGAAGAAGTAGCTCTGGTGTTCTACTTAATCACTCCTTCAATCATAAAGTGAAATTGACAAAAGCTGCACTTTTTATTGATTTAAAAACATGCAGAAAAATTCTGCATATTATTGCTACAGAAATCTGATTTCACAATATTCAGAATTACACTAATTGCAATCCTAATTCTTCCTACCTAGCTCAACCCGGATGGGAGCCGGTTATTTATATTAAAAATAGCTAAATCAGATGTGGAATGATTCAAATTCAGGCATTTTAGGAATGCTGTTAAAAGTGCATTCCTAAAATGCAGAATATGGTTACATATGAAATCTATTCATTGCACACTTTCTGGAGGTCTTCCGCGTTGAAAAATATGCATAACAGATTTACATAGCTATCCCTATCATTCTCCTGCAATTTTTTGTCTTTCTGAGCTCGTTCTGGTCAAAACTGTGCATTTTCGGTTATTTCGGAGCAGTCCTGTTATTTCGGAGCAGAATCCCTATTTTTTCCAGAGCAGCGCCAGAATGACTGTTTTCAACACTGTTTGCGGTTCTTTGGCCGAGCATTGGGTGGACCAGACTTGTAAGTCTTTCAACAACCTGGTCACACGCTTTCCTAAGTTGAATTTGACCAAATCCCAAGCCATGCAAATCTGGTTGGAATTTGTCCAAGTCAAAACAGTTAAAAACAGTTTTGCACAGCTTGCAGTTTTGACCTATTTTTAGTGCTATTTTCTGCATTTGACAACTTCAGAGAGCATGATATGAATGATATATATTCCACACGTGATTGCACTTAACACATTTCACAATAAATCATTATTTATCAACAAAACTTATGCAGAAAATACAGAAAATTAGTAAAAACAGAATATACTGTTTCTAAACAGTCAAACATGTAAATAGTAGTAAATATTGCATTTCATCAGCAAAATTAACATTAAAACATATCAAAAAGGTCTATTAAGGATGTCTAAAATAATAAAAAATGAGGCAATATTTGGCCTCATCATCTACTCTTGTCAAAGAACCATCCAATACTCCTCAGGGTAATGATGTTTAGAAATATGGCTTTGAACAAACCAAAAGAAGGAGAAAGCAAAAGAAAAATGGCAAGGAGCAAGCACAACTCAAGCCAGCCAATAGGTATGAAATTTTTAAGTCACTAGTGGATCAAGAGGACCAAGTCATGGAAGGAGTGGATGGAAATACTGAGGATAATAACACCCACACTCATGCTTCTCATTCATCTCCTCCTGTCTTAGAACAGGTGATTGAGTCCACTGAGTTATTGCAGCCAGAGAATCCAGGGGCATTGATAATTCACTCCCAAGCATAGCCAGTAATTAAGGATGTCAGCATGGGAAGTGTAGAAAATAACAGAGAAAGGCCAGCCCTAGGGATTACTCAGGTGGAAAAGAGATCCAAAAATAGTAACTCTCAAGGAGCGGGTAGGAAGTCTAATAAGGATTTACTAGCAGTGCAAGGAGACAAGCTGATCACTGGAGGATCGGTGAGGACAATTGATTCTTACTGCTCTCAAGGTTTTCAATGATTATTCAATCTTGGAATGTTAGGGGTTTAAATAGTAGAACCCATCAATCTGTTGTTCAAAGACTCTTAGGAAAATGCAAAACAGACTTTTTTCTCATCCAGGAGATAAAAATGTCTTTAGATCTTATGTGTAAAACAATTAGTAGAATATGGAGGGGTGCTGGTTATATGGATGTGGCTGATCAAGGTGCCTCAGTGGGGATTGTTACTTTTTGGAACCCTCTGGAATGGACTACAATGGAACATATATCTTGGAGGGGTGTTCTCACATCTCATTTTAGGAATAATGTCACAGCTGAACATGTTTTAATTACAAATTTTTATGGGGCTCAAAGCATTGATGGCCAGAGGCTCCAATGGAAAGCTGTACACAACATGAGGTCCTCAAGAGAAGATTTATACTTGGATTATTGCTTGGGGATTTTAATGCTAAATTATCCGCTGAGATCGGGAAGGTGGAACCCCAGTTTTGGATCCGGGGGACCGGCTTCGATTGCCCAAGTCCGGGCCTTTCACCTAGTGTATATCAAAGGCCCTGAAACCTACTTTACTTGGACTAACAAGAGGAGGGAGCCACACAGCAGGAAGGTAAAGTTAGACCATTTTCTGGTCTTAGAGGAGGCATTTGTTAAGTGGAATATTAAATTCCAGATTTTGGAGGGCCCAGTTTTAGATCACTTTCCCATTTTGTTGGAGGGAGGGACTATGACAGGGCAGCACCACAAACCATTTAAATTTGAGAATTTTTGGTTACAAAAGGAGGATCTTCGAGAGAAAATTCTACAGTGGTGGGAAGAAGGTCGTCTAACTTTTGGGACAGCAATGTTTAAATTCCACAAACAGCTTCATTTTGTCAAAGTTAAATTGAAACAGTGGAGGCAAGCTAATAAGTCATATTTCAAGCTCCAAAGAGCTCCCTTGGTGGCCAGATGGGAAGAGGTGCAAAAACACTTCAGGGAAGGAACAATTACTGAGCAGCTTAAAACCAAGGATGATGCCTTGCGCAAAGCGGTTGAGGACATTGATAACCAAGAGGAGACTTACTAGAAACAGAGAGCAAGAAACACTTGGTTATTAGAGGGAGATAGAAATACAAAATTTTTCCATCGATCAACCTGTGCTAGGAGACAGATGAATAACATGGAAGTCCTTCAAGATGAGAATGGACACTCCTTTGATACTCTTCCTGGTATGCATTCCCACTCAATGGATTATTTTTCTAAACTTTTTAAGGAAAGTATGGAGCAAGATGTGGAGGCTCAAAATGAAGTTATTGATGTCATACCCTCTATTATCTCTCAAGAAGAAAATCAGGCCCTTCTTAGACCCATTGATAGAGATGAACTAAAGAATGTGGTCTTTGGAATGAGCATCGGCAAATCTCCAGGTCCAGATGGTTTTCCTATTGAGTTTTTTTAGGCCTTTTGGGATACCTTGGAGGAGGATGTTTTGGCTGTCACAGAGGAGTCCAGAACTAATAAAATAATGCTTAAGACAATAAATCATACCTTCATCACTTTAATTCCAAAGGGGGAGGAGGGGGTTCATATCTCTGATTTCAGACCTATTGCCTTATGCAACGTGATTTATAAAATAATCACAAAGATAATGGTTGAACGACTAAAACCTCTCCTTCATAACATCATTTCCTCAGAGCAAGGGGGTTTTGTAGAGGGTAGACAGATCTTGGATGGGGTGGTCCTCGCCCAGGAGGCAATCCATACAATGCAAAAATCTGGTAATAAAGGAATGTTCATTAAACTGGATATGTCCAAGGCTTATGATAGGGTGGAGTGGGGCTTCCTGTCAAAGATGTTGGCAGCCTTTGGTTTCTCTCAGGACTGGATAGATTGGGTCATGAGTTGTGTTTCTACGCCTTCTTATTCTGTTCTAATCAAGGGGCTTCCCTCGCCACCTTTTGGAGCCACACGTGGTCTTCGTCAAGGGGACCCTTGCTCTCCCTATCTCTTCCTTATCTTGGCTGAAGGATTAGGTAGACTCTTCTTGAGGAGAAGACATCAAGGCCTGATAACAGGTATCAAGGTGGGTGAGGAAGTTTTGACTCACTTACAGTTTGTGGATGATACAGGACTGGTTGGAGTGGCCAGTCTCAGGGAAGCTAGAGGAATCAGAGATACTCTTAATGTCTACCTTAGGGCCTCAAACCAAGTCATCAATGATAAAAAATCCAAAGTGGTCTTCTTCAATCTTGACCAAAGGTTACAGGATAGAGTTATAGAGATCTTGGGATTCACTAGGACCTCTCTTCCAGTAGTTTACTTGGGGGTTCCTTTGCATTTCAAAAAATTAAAACTAGATATCTGGAAGGATCTTTTGGATGGCATCAAAGATAGAATGAACCATTGGTCTCATAAATGGTTAATCTATGAGGGTCGATTAAATTTCTTACAGTCAGTTATTCAGGCCATGCCAATCTATAAATTCTCTATCCTGGCTGCCCCACATTCTATTTGGAAAGAGCTGAACAAAATGGCTAGAATATTTTTATGGGAAGGAGAAAAAGGGGAGAAGAAATGGGCCTTGGTTGGTTGGGATAAATTTACCCAGCCCAAGGAAAAATGAGGGCTGGGACTGAGAAGATCCAAGATTAACAACAAAGCTTTGGCTGGAAAACTGTCTTGGAGGTGGATTTCCCGACCAACATCCTTATTCAGTAGAATCCTAACCAGTAAATACTTGGGTCATGTTCACCCCAATGAAGTGGGCCGTTTCTCTATGGATGGTAATGGATCCTTAGTGTGGCAGGATCTCAAGCTTGGATCTCAGGTTATTAAAGACCAATTGTTTTGGAAAGTGGGGAGAGGGGAGAAGGCACGTTTTTGGACTAATTCATGGGACCAGTACCCACCCATCATTGCTGAGTTTCTTGAATTGCAACCAATTAAATCCGCCATAGAAGCCAAGGGCTAGGTCAATATTGAGAATTATTTCAACACTAGCCAATTAGGGGAGTATAAGTTCAAGAAGTTTAAGCGGTTGGAGGAGTGGCCAATTACAATCCCTCCGGAGCTGGCACCCATCTTGACCAAAATCTTGACAGAAAGGTTTCTCACAGGGAGAGACAAGGAGGATGAGCTAGCTTGGGGCTATGGGAACCTTGGGGTATATATAGTGAAGGACGGATACGATAAGATCCTCCCAGAGCCTCCCCCACATTTATTTTCGGTTCAAGATTGGCGAAAGATATGGCATTCCAAGGGCTGGTCGAAAGTGAATTTCTTTGCCTGGCAGTTTATGCACAATGGAATTCTCACCTTTAACAATCTCAAAAATAGAGGAATCATCAGTCCATCTCAATGTGTTTTATGCCACAAGAATGTGGAAACAGCTGATCATTTGATGTTTGAGTGCCCTTTCACCTGTCAGATTTGGAAGCGTTGGTTCTATCACTATAAAATCCAGGATAATGGTGATCTGACTCAGACCAATATTTGGGAAAGATGGAAGAGAGGTAGATTTAAATCTAAAGCTCTTCGAATTGGTTGGGAGCTTGGCTTACTTTTCATCTGGTGGAAGGTGTGGTTGGAGAGAAATGCTCGTATTTTTAGAGAAACCTTCTCCTCGCTAGATGGAATTTGGTAGGTCATCTGGAGCAAAGTCACGAAAACGGTTGCCATCTATGTTGAGGAAAATTAGGTTGCTCCAGGGCCACTGGAAGAGGGAGTTGTAGAGCAAGAGAGACAGGACAGAGCTAGATGGAAACCTCCCCTAGAAGGTTGGATAAAAATCAATACTGATGGAGCTACAAAAGGCAATCCGGGTAGTGCTGGAATTGGTGTAGTGTGCTGGGATCATGCTGGGTCTGTGCTCTATTGGGAAATGCAAGGTCTGGGAAGAGCCACAAACAATGAAGTAGAAGCCTTTGCTATTAAATCTGCTTCCATCCAGGCTGTTAATCAGGGACATAGGAAGATAATTCTTGAGTCTGATTCTCAAATTTTGATTGGCGCTCTAGACTGCATGAGGAACTTTGCTTCAAAAGCATGGAGGTTGCGGATTCTGGTCTCTCAAATCAAAGACCTATGGAGGGAATTAGATGATGTGATCCTCGTCTATGTGAGTAGAGATTTAAATAAAGTGACCGATTTCCTTGCAAAGATGGGTGCTGAGAAAGAGGTAGGGGTGCAGCTGCACAATGACATGCCTATGGAGGATGCAGTGATTAGGCAGGGTCTTGAACGATCCTTGAGACAATGAGCAAAGTTTATGCTAAGGGTGGTTTTTTTTGCGATATCGCGACCTGTTACGCCATCGCGGCCTTTGGAGGGAAACTGTCATGATATCACGATAGGTTGCACCGTCATGGCCTTTGGAGGGAACCTATCATAACATCGCAACATGTCATGTTGTCGCAGCCCTTGGAGAGATGCTGTCACGATTTCGTGACCTATTGCACTGTTGCGGCCTTTGGTGGGAAGCTGTCACGATTTCGCAAACTGTTGCGCCGTCGCGGCCTTTGGCTGGAAGCTGCAACGATTTCACGATGCTTTTGGAGCAGGGGCACCAAGGAGGAAAATCGTCACGATATCGCGACACTTTTGGTGAATTGGAGCCAAGGGCAAAAATCGTCGTGATTTTGTGACATTTTTGAAGAATGGGAGCCAAAGGGAAAAATCGTCACGATTTCGTGACACTTTTGGAGGATTGGCACCTTGGGGAAAATACGTCATGATTTCATGACACTTTTGGAGCTTGAGCACCAAGGGGAAAAGTCGTCGCGATTTCGTGACACTTTTGGCGACTGGGCGCCAAGGGGAAAAGTTGTCGCGATTTCGTGACAGTTTTGGAGAATTGGCACTAAGGGGAAAAACCGTCGTGATATCGCGACACTTTTGAAGAATGGGCACCAAAGGGATAACTCGTCGCGATATCGCGAAACTTTTGAAGATTGGGTGCCAAGGAGAAAACTAATCGCGATTTTGTGACACTTTTGGCGAATAGGCGCCATGGGGAAAACTTGTCGCGATATCGCGACACTTTTGAAGACTGGGCGCCAAGTGGAAAACTCGTCACGATTTCACGACACTTTTGAGGATTGGGCGTCGAGGGGAAAACTCATCGTGATTTCGTGACACTTTTGGTGAATAGGAGTCATGGGGAAAAATCGTCGCGATATCATGACACTTTTGAAGACTGGGCGCCAAGTGGAAAACTCGTCGCGATATCATGACACTTTTGAAGGTTGGGCGCTAAGGAGAAAACTCGTCGCAATTTCGTGACACTTTTGGAGATCAAGAGACATTTGGAAAACTCGTCGTGATATCGCAGCACCTTTGGTGATGGGGCGCCAAGGGGATAAGTCGTCGCGATTTCGTGACACTTTTGGTGTTCAGGCGCCGCGGGGTCTGGCTATCGCAATATCGTGACATGTCACAATTTCACAACATGTCATGATTTCGTGACTTGTTGCTCAGGCGCGGCCAAGGCTGGTTTGATTGTTGTGATATCGCGACATGTCACGATTTCGTGACATGTCGCGTTTTCGCGCCTTGTTGACTTTTTGCGCTCTACGGTGGAAAGTGTTGACTTTTTGCGCTCTGCGCTTGTAATCTTGTTTCTTGGTTCTTGGTAGGGATTTTTTTACTCCCTTTTGTAACTGTTCTTTGTTTTAATACAAGTTTTTCAATTTTTACAAAAAAACATAAAAGGAAAATGATTTTGTAAAGTGTGTTTTGAGAAAGATGTTTTTGTGTGATGATAGAATTGATGGATTAGCAATGAACCTCGAAGGATGTTGTGCTGATATGTGACTATTGGTGGAGTTCAAAGCTCGTGAAGTCACGAAGCGAATCCTGTTATGAGGAAGTTTTGTATTGCTAATACCAAAATATTGTGTGCTTAAGAATAATCTTAAGGCTTTATGATGAGAAAGAAATGTTTGATGTTGTTTTGGGACAAGATGTTTGATAGATTCTAGCAATAAACCTCAAAGGATGTTGTGTTGTTATGAGACTTTTGGTGGAGTTCAAAGCTCACTAAGTCTCGAAGCTAATCCTGTTTGTGAGGAATATTTTTGATATTGCTAAGAATGGTTGTATGCTTAAGAATAATCTTAAGGCTTTTGTGGTAATAGGAATATGTGTGATGTTTGTTTGATAATAATGTATGTGGTAAATTTTTGTGAAATAGATTGAGCAAAGCATGAAAAATTTGAAGGATGATTTATGCTAAGCATAGAATTCCTAAGTGTGAAATTATATGAAATAATTACTTAGGAATTATACCATCATCACGAAAATCAAAATGAAATGCATGATGATATGAAATTATTTGTTCTTTTTAAAATGCAAAGTAATGTAAGATAAATCATTGTGTCACATGTTTCAAAAATATTATGTAATTTTTATGAAAATATATGGACTAATTTTGGGCATGAAAAATTAGAAAGATGACTTGCGCTAAGTATAGAATTCCTAGTGTGAAAATTGAGAAGAATAATTCCTAGGAATTATACCATCATCGCGAAGTCATGAATGCTATGTATGATAAGTGATTTTGAACTACATGTTATTTTTGCAATAAGTTGTTTTTGAGATTTTTGAAATTTTGGAAATATCTATGTAATGTGTTAATATGAAAGTAATGATAAACTAATGTTGTCCGACAAATTTCAAAGAAATATTTTAACTTATTTCTAAGACAAATTTAAATTTATCAAGAACCAGTGTGTGATAAGTGAGTTCATTATCCATATTGATTTGACACAATGATACAAAATCTCTCAAGGATCAAATGTGTGTGCTTTGTAATGTTCATTTACCAATTTTGAGTAAGGTAGTGATGCAAGCGAACTTGAATGAACCAATGTGTGTGCAAGTGAAGGGTTCATTAACCATGATTTTTGTGCATGAAACCGTACTAGACTACTATGTAAGTCAAGTCATCAAAAGCTAGCTAATCCACAAGTGAACATAGGTCTGTACAAAATAAGGTCGCTAATGTGATAGACATGTCACCACGTGAAAAGGAATTACCCAATGTCAAGCAAGTTGGGCACAAATCACCTGTTATGGGGTTTACCTCATGATTTTCAAATAACTGAGAATTCCAGGGATTCAAGCTCATTCACCCTTATTTTCTTCACTTTCAAGGGGTAGGGATTTTGTTCATTTTGTTTTGAACAAGGGGATTTTATTGCTTTTCTTTTTCTATTTTCGTTCTCTTTTTTATTTTTTTTTCTTTTTCTTTTGATTTTTAATTTTTTCTTTTCTTTGATTTTTCTTTTGGGATACTTGCTCGGATTAGATGTGGAGCAAGGGATTTTTATTCGGGCAGGGGTGAGCTTGTCCTTTTGCCAATTCTCAAAAAATTCTAGACCATGCGCATGATAGGATAGCAGGGGAAAATTTTCGCTCAAGAGACTAAGACTACTATGTAGTATCATTTTTCGAATTTGCAACAAATCATTTTAATGTGTAAAAGTGTACTTGGTTCAAGAAGTAGCAAGATCATTTCCCAAAACTCAAAATATTATTTAGTGAAATAGTGATCTTCGATACAAGAGAGATTTATAATCATAGTGATAAAATCAAAATAATTAATTTGTGAAATTTAGTGTATGGTTCAAGATAACTTTTGAATTAATCCGAAATAAAGGAAAATATAGCTTCAAAATTTTGAAATACAACAATTAATAACAATGCAGAATAATTTGAAATAATTTTGAGATTTTTGATACTTTTTTATTTTTTTAGTTGTTTTATTTTATTTTTATTTTTTGATTTTTAATGATGGAATTGGTGGTATATACAAGATGATCTATATACACTATACAAGGTTATTTGAGTATAGCATGTCTAAGGTGGCTTCAAAATCAAAGGAGGTTTTGAAGGATAATTTGGTTGTGGTGTATGTGAAGTTGTTTGGTTGATAGTTGAGATTGTTGTGATGAAGAATGAGATGTAGATGAAGAAAAGTGATGGACAAAATATGACAATGATAAAGAGGAAAATAATAGAGAACTTGATGTGATAATAATAATGAAAGGGAGAATGAAGAACAAAAGGTGATGAATAAAAGGTAGTGATAACAAAAGCTTTGTTATAATGTAGAACAATGTAGCAAAAGATTTGACTTTTATGTGTAAAATTGATCATGTTACAAAACAAAATGTCAGAAGGATAAGAAGGTTCTTCATTCTTATCACTATATTCCAAGTCTTGATAATATGGAGGGAGCATATGTGAAAGATATGCATGGGTGTTATTTGGTAAACAAGGATGATCGGGTATGGATGAAGAAAAGTGATTTATAGGAGGTAATTGTGACAATGGAGAATGTATAGAACTTGATGTTCCAACCATTAAATATTCTTCAAATGGTGTTGGGTCACCATGTATGGTAACAATTTTATTTGCAAGTTTAAACTTCAAACATTGATGAAGAATGGAAGGGACAACCCTCATCGTATGAATCCAAGGACTTTTGAGAAGTAGGTTGTAAGGTGAAGGGCAAGATGCTACATAAAACAAAGTATCCAGGATCTTGGGTCCACTCTTAAGGGGAAGAATTATAGTGCCTCGAGCTTCTTGAATTTCATTGTTAAAATATTTTATAATAACATTTGATTCATTGAGATCTTCTTCCTTTAATCTGAGTTTTTGGAATAATTGATAAGTGCATAAATTAAGAGAGGAGCCATTATCTACCATGATAGTTTTAATAGATGTTTCTTTAATAAATCTTGTAATGTAAAGAGAGGAGTCTTCTTGTGGAGTAGAGGAAGGAATATCCTCATCATAGAATGAAATATGGTTAACCTCAAGAGGGCTTACACCATTAATTGTGTTCTTAGGGAAAATATCATGAGGAACAAATTGTTGGCTAAGTATCTTGAACAAAGTTTCCCTATGAACATGAGAACTTTGTAATACTTCTAAAAGGGATATCTTTTCTTGAGGATTAATCACTTGTTTTTGGCTATCAAAGTGGATTTCAGATTGATATTTTGATGCTAAAGATGGGCTTTCTATGCTTACATTCCATTTTGGATCATGCTCTAGAGCCAAAGATAGTTTTGAAGGTTGGTCAAATGAGGAATCCATCTCTTGAATATCAAATTGAGTTGATTGAACTTGAGGTTGCTCATTTGTAGTTTCTATTACAATATTAGTGATATCATCGTGATGGGACACATTAAGATGTAATATTTGATTGGTTTCATGTTGTTGATAATTGAATAGGGGTTCTTGGGAGATCCCCATGTCTTGATTGATTATGGGTATTTGTTGTGTAGGAGTTCGATTGTTTATTGGAGATATATAATCAGTTGTAGATTGTAATTACTTTATAGTGAAAAGACCCTCATCAATCAAATCTTGAATTGCACATCTTAAATTTCTACATTTTTGTGTCATATGTCCATCCACTCTATGATATTCACAATGTAGCTCAGGTTTATACCAATCTGTTGTGGTATCAGGTTGTCTTATGGGAGGTAACTCAATCCTATTTGTATCAAGTAAATGCTTGAGAATTATATCCATTGGTTGATTGAGCTTAGTAAATTTATGTGGTGAAGGTTTTCGAGAGGCTTTTGATAATAGTCTTAGGCATTCAGCCATAAAAGGACTTAATGGTTTATTACCTCTTTTTTCTTTATTATGGGTAGAATGATGATAGGAATATTGTGAAGTATGATGTGAGTGTATGGTAGGATTGGAAGAAGAAGTATTTTCTTGTTGAAATGGATGTGTTGTGTTGAAAGAAGAATGTTGAAATGGTGGAGAAGAGATTGTATGTGGATCGATAGGCATAATATGGATATGTGGGAGAAAATATAATATCGTTATGAAGAGGATTGGAAAAGGGATTGTCTTGTTGGGGTAAGGATGAAAAATGAGAAAAGTGTGATAAAGGTGATGTTGAATATGGATGAGGTTGGTCATAATCAACAAATGTATTTGGCAGAATTTTCCCAACATTACTGATGGGCTCATATTGATTTGAGTTAAGACTCATGGTTTCTTTAGTACTTCTAAAAGTAATATTTGGTATCTACTATTTAGAATTGAATCTAAAACATACAAATTTGAAATGATGATTTTTTTGTTATTTTTCTTGTATATATATATATATTTTTTTTTTGTTTTTGAAATCAGAAGAAATGCCTATGTATTCACGTCGGGTTCACCAAAGAATGTAGGCCTAAAATTTTCGCATTCCTTTCCTCTAGATTGATGGATCCATGCCTTCGAGGGGAATGGAAAAATAGTAGATCTACACCTCGAAAGAGAGGCACTTGATCGTGCCTTCTTGTGGTGATTTTTCGATGAATTGGTTGGGTTCACCAGAAAAAATTTGTGGCAATTTTCGAGCCTAGGTGAGGTAGTGTTTTGATTTGATTTATTTCACATACAAACTAGGTTTTTCCAGAATGCATTTTCTACTTAAATAAATGTAATTTTATATTCGATGAAAACAAGGGCAAACAAATGTAATCTAAGAAATATTTAAACACGATAATGCAAAATGCAAGAATGAGTGTTTTTGGATTTTTATAGTTTTTCTATGCAAGTTTGTCTAATGCAGCTAAAGCCTATGTTTTATATTTTTTTTGTTCTTTTCAATGCACAAAATATGAAAAATAGAAGAAAATGCAGGTTTTTGGTAATATGGAAATAGAGAATAGGATTTCGAACTTATCTGATTTTAGATTGCTAATGTTTGAACTAATTTGGATTAGATTTTGCGAATTCGGATCTTATTTCGAGCGTTCAAATATGTAAGAACCTGCGATTTTCATAAGGACAAGCTAGATTTTTTATTAGTGATGGGGGATCTGCAGATATCATAGTGAATCGTGATTAGTCAGATCCCCTAGGCTTTTAAACACCTTGAAAAACACATGGATCTAATAAAATAATTGTAAATGATTGAATTGAAAAATCAAAATGATTTAATCAAAGTAAATATGTATGCGATTATATGATTTTAATAGATTCTTGACCCATAGAAAGCATACATAGAATAGATCTAATATATATTTTTGCCCCAATTTTATTATTATTAATGCATCGATTGATATAGAAAAATAAGAATAAATTAAACCTACATATAGTTTTTTAGCATTTTAAAGGCCTAAACGGTATCAAAATCAGTCAAATCATATACCGTTGGAAAGATCTTTCCGAGCCCTATCCAATGGTATAAGATTTAGGGAAAACATATATGATTTACTTAGAAAAATATCAACCTAAAAGTGATATTATGTTTTTCTTTTTATTTTATTTTATTTTATTTTTTAATGAAAATATGGATTGAAATATAAAATTTACGTATAAATAAGAAGAAAGCGATAATCACTATAATTGTAAAATAAAATATATTTTCACAATAGAGTTACCTTAAGGATTCCATGCAGCACAAATGCTCTTCAATCACTCTTGAATTTTTCCCCCAATTCTTCAACCTGCAACTGTAATTGCTCAAACTTGCAAATAAAATTATAATTTCAAGTCTCCCTCTTTGTGAAATATTATTGCTCTCTGGTATCTCTGATTTATTTTCTTCCTCTATCTCTCTCTGCTTCTTTTCTCCCCCTCCTCTTGGGAGATGGAGCCCATATATTTATCTCTTTCGTGAGATAAGCAATCTGGTAATTTTGTTTTGTCATTCTCATTAGATTAGCATTTTGTTGAGCCATTCTCATTAGATTAGAAATTTGTTGAGTCGTTCTTATTAGATTAGAAATTTTCTAATATAAATTATTTGCTACCCAAATTAGGGCTTAGCAATCCAATGAGAAAAACTCATGTCGTTGAAAGAGTCTTTCAACAATAATTAAATAAATTTTATAAAGTTAAATATGTGCTTTCCCATGATTTTCGTGATAGCTAGGCCTGTGCATAGTTTTATTATAGTTTGAGGGGTCAAACGGTGTCAAAATTGGACATATAATATACCGTTGGAAAGCTCTTTTCGAGCCCTATCCAACGGTATAATATTTAGAAAGAATGGAGATGATTTGATAGGGTAAATTTTCTCTTGAATATAACCTTATATTTTCTAGGAGAAAAACTAAGGAAAATGAGTCAATTTTTCATGTCTACACTATCACCTTAACCTATGACTACAGATATATGATAATCACATGTACAATTTGTTCTAACACATTGACACTAGACAATCTAGGTCTCAAGATGACACACAACAATATGGTTAGGCAATATCCTATGATGGTATACCTATGATATGACAATGTATCAAGCTAGAAAATTAGCATACGATAGTGACCATCTCTTATGATGGAACTCCTGTGAGATGGTAATTTCATAAGACAATGTAGTCACAAGATGATGAGATTTCAATATGGCAATGGTGTATGATCGTATTACCATAACAAAGTGTTATCATAAGATGATGAAGTCACATGATAATAAAGTCATTAGCTAGATATAGGATGGTAATGTTTTATGACAATAGTTTCCTTATAATGACACCTTAGTATTCAGTTGAATGGAACTTAAATTAAATGAGAATTAATTTTGTTTCAACACCTAAGTCTTTACTAGAATAGGACCATAGCTTTATAAGAATGGTAATAACACATTCTTTGTTTTCATTAAATCTAGGCTAATTGACACATGTATTTGCTTAACCAATAACCTTGCTTAGTCTTCTCCTCCAACCTAAACATATGAAATATGCATATACCAAGTTCACACAAATATATAATTTATTGTTCTTGAATACTAAGTATTTTATCATTCTAACACACATAATGAATAGCTAGAAGGTATGATATTTTATTGTGAAAGGTTCTCATATGCTACACATAACTAGGTATTAATATACTAGGAAATAATTACTCTCTATATTAGGTTTATATAAAATTTATAATCATCTAATCTATTCACAACATTGGTCTTCCCTTTTTCTTCTCTTTGTGCCTCTCATTCTCCTGATTTTATCTTATCTTTAGTCATCCTTTGTCTACCATTTGTAGACATTTTTCCCTTCCATGTTCCTCTTGTTTAGATATTCTCTTTGTATTTTATCCTGTGAGAAGGTTTGCAAAATTCTAGCGAATCTGCAAAGGCTAAAATCCTCATGGGTTTTTCTCACCTCAACTAGTGTGTTTTATATTTGAGGGATTCACTAGGAGTGTTTTAAGGATCCACTCCAAATTATTTTGGTTTGATGTGTTTTTGAGAAAACACCTAAGTTTGATTTTTAAAGTAAAAACTGGAAAATGAAATGACTATTTACAAATGCATAAGATAAATAATGCATATGACAAGATATATTCCTAGTATGAAATTTGCCTTGTATGAAGACTAGACCTAAATTACATGAATCTAAATATTTTCCTTTTGAGCAAAGGTTAAATATAATACACAAAAAAATTGGTCTAGATGCAAATCTACAAGCAAGTTGATTTTAAATACCTAAAGATCCAGGAGAAAAAAACAAAATTGAAACTAAGTGAGAAAAAAAAATCATATTATCCTTTTGTATTTCTTTAAGAACAAAGAGTAGGGAGACAATAACAAATAAAATTTTCACAAAAATGCTATTAAGATCTATAAAGAAAGTTACCTCGACCAAAGGCCAAAGAGATAGCATGCTCTGTAAATATCGATCATGAAATCAATCTCACACCTTATATAAGCCAAAGGTAATTTCATGAAACCTACAAAAATAAAAGACTTGAGAGAGGATGATAAATGTGTGGGGGTCTACTGTAGCTAGGGGTGAAGCAAGACTTGTAGGTTTGGTAGTCAAACCCCCTAGCTCCTTTTATATGACTAAAATAAAAATATAAAAAATATTGACCTTAGTTTTGCATAGCAAAATTGCATCCCATGAACAAAGAGTGTGATATTGTGTAGGAAATAGAGAGCAGCTAAAATAAGAATTATTGAGAGCAAATAAAAAATAGAGTTTCAGAGCGATATCTCTCCTAGTTAGTATGGACCACGATATCACAATAGATAGAATATTTAAGAAGTTTGAGCAAAATGCATTGGTTAGGTATTTTAGGGGTAGAAAATAACTTATTGTTAAAGGTAAAATAAAGAGGTGGGAAAGAGGGTGCCAATCTTATTAGAAGGTCCAATTGAGAAAAAATAACATCTGATAGCGATAAACTACAATTTCGCTTTGCTAGGGCCTTTTCAAAGAGCAAAATGGTAAAATAGGGTTTCCTAATATACATATAAATAAAATAAAATAGAGGAGTAAGGGTAATGTTAAAAAGTAGAAAGAGACACAAGATGATGTGGGTCTTACCCCCAACTTGAAGTAGAGAGAAATCATGGTTGGTAAATACAGATCATGATATTGCCTTGTATAAAGGGTTGATATCTAATCAAGCCAAAGCAACGGTCTTGAATGACTCCAAAGGAAGAAGAAGGGCCAATCAAATATTGGCCTACAATTGCACAACTAGAAGGATGGATTAGAACAAATAAAATTATATTAAAGCTTAAAAGAAAGAATATGCAACTAAGACAATCTAAATATAAATGAAATATTGAAAGGAAAAGCATAAGAGGGTAGGGCTACAACCAAAATAGGAGCTGTTCCTCTTTGTTTTTCCAAGAAAATATGACTTCCCAAGCATAGTGCACTTGTAGACTACAACTTTGAGTCACCAAATTACTAGATTTTATTTACAATAAGAGAGCTTTATGTAAATGGAGGTTTAATACCTCAATTTATATATTTTTTGGCATGGAGGGGGAAGAGATAAGGCACTAAAGAAAAGGGAGTGAATTGGAAATTTTTAAATTCACAATGCCAAAAGGGCAAGCACCTTGGGATTCGACAACAAGTTGAGGACACTGAGGGGGTGGTGCCATAAATGGTCCAAAATCCCTAGGAGGGTGGAGAATCTAATATTTGAAGTCATTCCCTTGGAAAAATGATATCGTAGTTGGTTTTGGACAACCACAATATCGTTAACATGACCATTGGGAGTCATGTCAAGCAAAACCAACTAGTTTTTGAAATTTGAGTAGGAATAGTTAAAGATGTGATATCGTGGTCTATCTTAGAGGCGTGTGATATAATTTAGAGAAAAATATCCTTAGGAACTAAATATTTGAGAGGGCACAGTTGCATTTTAGCAATTTTAGGGGTTTAATTAGGCATCTATGGAAAAATTAATCCATTTTGCTAGGCCAAGTTTTGGTGTCTACATTTTATCCTCTCTTTGATGCATTTATGGCATAATAAATGCATCAAAGAAAATTGTAGATACCTTTGGATTTGAAAAGAAGGGTACTAAAAGTGATAGGAGGTTTAGGTAGAGTATGGTGCAAAAATGGTATGATTCCAAGCACTTTAAAAGTTTTGAACACTTTACAAGGCATGGATGACATTGATGCCCCTAGGTTGGGGTGCCACCTCGAGTTTCAGAATAAATATGTAACTTCATAAAGAAACTCAAAAAGGTAAAGAAGGAAGTGTAGCAGGATGAAATAGAAAAATAGAGTGGAAAGAAGAGAGAGAAGGGAGGGGTCAAAAGAAAAGGAGGGGTAAAAACTAAATTCTTTTTACCATGTGAGGAGAGGAGAAAAGAGTTCTATAGAGAAAATAGTGCATCCAGTTCACCATGCAACCATTGCAAGGGTTGAGGTTGAAGGACCAGAGGTGAGGGTTCAGGTAGGCATTGAGTCCTTCTTATTAGACTAGGATTAGGCTTAGATTTAGGATTTAAATGAGGATTTATTTTATTTTATTGAATATTTTTAGAAAAAAAAAATTGTAAATAATGATACAATATTGCAAGGGGTCTCACAATATCATTGATCATGATATTTTCGAGGGGAAACCCACTATATCATTTTTTTAGCAAAAAATAAAATAACGGTCCCAAAAAATGGGTACAATTTCATTATTTCACACCCACTAAATACGGAGCATGATATCATGGAGGAAAAATAAAAAGAAGGGGAGAAGAGGAAAAGAAGGAGAAAAGAAAAAAAAGGAAAGTGAGGAAATAGAAAGAAAGAGAGATAATGTATTATTGTGTTATGATTGGATAAGATATTTTGGATTTTAATTTGTTTGTGGTTGAGTTAATAAGTTACTGATAAAACTTTTATTTTTAATTTTTTAATAATATGTCTTAGAGTCTCAAGAGTGGTAGCTAAGGATACTAGAGATATCAATGAGGGATCTAACAATAGCAAACATGAGAGTGCTTGATATAGTTGGACTATTGCGTCTGGTAGAGATGCAACAAGTGGAGTGCAATAAAGCATTGATGATGATATTCATGGAGAGTTGGTGCCCAAAATTATCTACCTTTAGACTATTGACAAGGGATGTGATCATCACACTGGAGGATATGTGGTGGTTTTTGAAGGTACTTATTAGAGGTAGGGGGGTGTAAAGATCTATAGGATATGGGTAACATTACAGAGGCTATCTAGAGACCCATATAATGAGGTTCATAGGGGAGAAATCCATGTGGATGAGATGATAGAGAGGTATGGGGTCCTAGATTTGACCTGTATGTTGTGTGACATTGTAGTAGGCTTGATGTTATACCACATGTGTATATGGTACTTATCGTGATCTTTAAGAGGTGTGATCTATGATATGCAAGAGCACTAAAATTTATTTACATATAGGTCATTGATCCTAGCCTACTTGTACAAGAAATTGTATAATATTGTACACAAGAATGGGTACAAATTTACATGCAAAACACTCTTACAAGTGTGGTGCTAGGAGCACCTAGTAGTGAGGCAGTCACAAGGGCTACCAAGATCAATGCAAAGTCAAGAGAGGCCAGCAACATATAGGTGGACACACCATTTTAAGCATGTCTAACAAGAATTTGTAGGGTTTTTAGCATTGGCATGAAGGATGGTAAATGAACTATGACCAAACAAAATGATTTGATAGCCATGGTGTTAGCGACCAAGGTGGGCAGAGGATGGAGTGGATTTAGCATGGGTTCGATTGATCTGTTGGGTGATTACAAACTAGTTGCACTATTTTGATCAAGTGAATAAGTAGTGTTGAGTGGTATTTTCACACACTTGTGAAAGTACACTCTCCTTTAGGATTTGGGTTCCAAATCCCCTCTTGCAAAGAAGTTAAACAACCAACTTCTCCAAGGTCTCCGCTGTATTAGCATTTGCAACTGAGTATTAGTAATCTCAAATAAAGATATTCAATTAAAATGCTTGGAACACCTTAGTGATTGCAAGTAACTGTAAACAAGGGGCAATGTTGGTTTATTTCACCATGAAACTTTAGTGATTGTTCATTATTTTACTTTTTTTAGATTTTGTAATTTTTATGTATTTATTTTAACTAAGTTGAACCTTCTGGAAAAATAAAATAAAATGAAAAGAAATGCAGAAAATTAAAAATTGAACACGTTCAGTCTGATGCTATCCTATTCCGACAAAACCGAATACGTGAGAGTTTCGTACATGCAACCTAGCCTATTTGACCTGCAAAACAAACACAATCAAAGTAAACTAGGTGCTAGCTCCTAGGGTTTAAAATAATTTTCAGATTGCAGACATTCACATGAAATAACCCAAAACAATGGCATGAATTTCATTTATAAATCTGAAAGGAGAAAAATAGAACAGTTAAAATGAAGCATGCAAAAAATTTCTCATCCTTTCTTGCCCATAAAATGCAAATTTTTGAACAATTCTCGCATTAAAAAATATGTCCTGTTACAATAGCAGAATCTCTCGGTTTTTCTCAAAACCAAGCAAAAGTGGAAGAAAAGCACTCCACAAGCAGGCCCGTAACGGCTAATCACCATCAACTCCGCAACCCCGCTCGTAGCGGTTTTCGACCCCATATCAATCTGTGCCTCTACATTTTATAATTTTGGTAAATCGCTTCTCCTTCCATGACGGTTCGTTTCGTCTTCCAGATTGCTTCGTTTCACCTTCCCCGCCTTTCCATTGCTTTTGATTTTATGCTCGAGATCTTCTCTGTGAACTGTAACGCCTCTGCAGCCCTTACACATGTATGCCACGTGTTCCGCACTTTTTTGCATGTTCTGTAATGGCCCCATGTAAATCATGACCAAAAATAGCATGTAGCTTTGCTCCTTTACTTTCATCGCGAAAACGTGACATGTCGCGATATCGCGACATTTTCCTGCCAACAGCCTTGTCCGCCTTCATGCACAAGAAAATGAGACATGTCGCGATATCGCGACATTTTTCTATCAGCAACTTTGTTTCTCATCATGCATCACAAAAATGATACATGTCGCGATATCGCGACATTTTTTTGCTTCGGGCCGCGTGGATGCAACCTATCACGAAATCATGACGCTTTTCTCTTTTCGCTGTCTCCCTTTATCATGAAATCATGACGCTTTTCTCTTTCGCTCTTTGCATTCTCATGAAATCATGACGTTTTTCTTTGCTTCTTCGCATTTGCCACAAGACATGTCACGAAATCGTGACATATTTTCCTTCCGTACCACTTCTGCTTCTGTCAAAATCACACTTTTTCTTCCCTTTCTTCAAATCGTGACGCTTTTCTGCTTCATGCCCCTTTTCTGCTTCCTGTCGCAAATTTGCGACGCTTTTAGTGCCTTGCCCTGTTTGACTGGTTTGACCATGATTTTGTGACATGTCACGATTTCGCGACAATTTTCCATTCTATCTTTCTCTCTCCTCTAGACCGCGATTTCACAACACGTCACGAAATCGTGACAATTTTCATCAATGCCTCTTCCTGGCGAAAAAGCTTGACATGTCGCGATATCGCGACATTTTTTCATTTCAGCCGCGACGAGCAACATGTCGCGATATCGCGACAACTTTTCATTTTCGACGGAGCGACATGTCGCGATATCGCGACAACTTTTTATTTTCGGTCGCGACAGAGCGACATGTCGCGATATCGCGACACTTTTTCTCCTTAGTGAAATTTTTGCTTTTTCCTTGATTTTTTAGCATCTAGGCTACTGCAGTTTTCTTTGAAAGCATGCAAAAAAGGTGGGTCCCCAATTTTGGGGTGTGTTGTGGATCAGCCACAACAAATGGTGACTTTGCTGTCAAATGCTCTTGAGCATTTTGGTGAGAACCCAACCTGAAACATACAAGCTTAGATACAGGCGTCAACACATAGAAGATAAACAAATACCGATAGATCAGAAATACATGAAACATCAGAATCATTAAGTATCAGCTTGGTGTGTGCAATGTGTTTCATTCCCTATCATTTGAACTTGTTCAACATTCCATTGTCAGTTTCACTTATGATTTGTATGCAAGGCTATGAATGATTTGTGCAGGATTTGATGTATGATGAAGATGCTAGAGATGTAACAACCTGCTTTATAAATGCTCAAACCTTCTAATATCATGGACAAACATATTAAAAATGTCAAACCCTCTTAGGACCAAATATATGTATACTGAATTAATTTACTAGATCCCAAAGTTGGTCATGTGTCACTACCATCTTGAACCCATGTGCAAGTGTGAGTGAAATCAGAACTTTGGGGAATAGGATTCCCAACCTAAGCGAGATGGGAATTTAACCCTATCCTTACTATTCTGATTTGGAGTTCATTACCTCATCTTGAACAAAATAATTTAACCTGTTATGGATGAAATGGTCAGGCTAGTCTATCCATATGAGCAATCAGTGGTCTTGCTTTTAGGCAAGACATGTTGCCACGCATGAGCATACTTAACCCCATAATCCATGACTTGGCTTTCATTCATTCTTTTCTCTTTTATTTCTTGGACCTTTGGGATGACTACCCATCCTTGCTAGGGACATGTAGTACGATCCCTCCAATCCAATATTAAGATGAAATGGGAAATATTATCTTTTATTTCTTGGACCTTTGGGATGACTACCCATCCTTTGCAGAGGACACGTAGTACAATCCTTCCAATCCAAGATGGAGATGAAATGGAAAAAATTAGTTTTACTTTTATTGCTTGGACCTTTGGGATGACTACCCATCCTTTGTAGAGGACATGTAGTACGATCCTTCCAATCCAAGCTTTATGATGAAATGGGAAAAATGGAAGCTTTGGGGAATCGGATTCTCAACCTAAGCGAGATGAGAATTAAGTCCTATCCTTACTACTCCATGTAGGTCAAATCAGAGCTTTGGGGAGTTGGATCCTCAACCTAAGCGAGATGAGGATTTAACCCTATCCTTACTACTCTGATTTTAGGCTTTAAGCATGATGGAAGTGGTAAAAACCACTGTTTTAAGGATTATGTTGCATGATAGGACAGACATGAAATATTCTTTTCACCTCACCTTTTCATCCAAGTATGGTTTTGACCATTTTGCTCAAGATTCTTTTTAATGTGCATGGAATGTGCTTGGTTCAAGATAGCTTGGGCAGCAGTTCCCCACCTTAGGATCCTTTTAATATATGTTATGTAATAATCCTAAGAGGATTCAACACCTTCTCAATAATTGCCCATGGAATGAAAATGTAACTCGAGATGACATGTATATGCAATGTGGAATATGACATGAGATATGAATGCACTGCTTCTTTTGGAATATATCATCTATTTTACCATAATGTGCAAAACTGACAACTTCATGCATCACAAGATTCAAACGATATTATTTAAATGTTTGTGTTACTTGTGGAGCTTTCTACAACACAATTCCAATGTTTCATATTCTCCTGATTTTAGGCATAAGTTGACATCTCAAATTTTTTTTTTTTTTTTTTTTTTATCAAAACAAACTAAACATGTCAAATGAAATCAAACACACAACTTAAATCCTAATCCAAATAGCAATCCCAAAATGAAACTTGAAAACACAAACCCAAACCAAAACCAAAATTTATATACAATATAGTACAAGATGATGCCAAGCTTGGACTATTACTTTCCTGGATCCCAAACATGATTAGAACATTTCAAAAGACATATGTCACAATACACATGCCAAATGTTGTAGGAATCCAACAACAATAAGATCAAACCAAGCAATGCAACAAATTTCAACTTGCCATGCTCACCATACCAATTTGATTTAGTTCTATTAGCAACATCATAGGTGAGATTCAAATCAAATTGATTAGACAATGGTTGGTATTCAATTTTATTTTGTCTATTCTTTAAAGTGCAAGTTTCATCATTCCATTCATGATTTAGAAGTAGGCTTTCCTTTTCAAATGTGAGATATTGCAAACAAGAGCCTATTTCTAAAAGTCTTGAATTCAAATTATTTTTCAAGATTTTAAAGCAATCAAAATCAATCAAAACTTGACAAACATCACCAAGATTTGACATTTCATCATCAATGACATTAGCATCCAAAGGGACATCATGTAACCCATCACTTAAAATTTTTGTGGCTACTACCAAAGGTAAAGATTTCACCTTGTCACCCATACTCAACCCATCATGATTAGAATTTATCACAACTTGATGAGTGTTAGTAGCTTTTTCTTTTTCTTCATTGTCTTCTTCATCATCCAACACCTGTTCAAAAACACCAAAGTTAGGCACCCAATCAAACATGCATCCATATTTTTCAAAACAAGAGCCTAATTTTTCAAGATATGTGTCACGTGACACCTTTCCATGATCAATGGCTTGAGTTGCCTCAAAATCCATATTTTCATTAGGATCATCAATAGTATCAAACCCACACCACTTAGGCTTTGTAATTTCATCATTTTGAGATGGCATAGACATTGTAGAATCAATAGGTGGATCAAGATTTTTGATTTCTTGCCCCTCAAGGGGAACAAAAACAATTGATTCTCCTTCTTCATCCATGGTAGTAAAATCATTATCCTTCTCCAACCTTTGATGAGATTCCAACCCTTCTTCCAAAACATTCTCAGATTGTACAGGACTTGTAATATCCTCATATGAAAGGGCAATTGTATTATCCTCCATATCAATAGGCACACAAATTTCATTAGCAGTTTTGGAGTGAGCATACTCTTCCCAAGAATCATAATGATCATCTTTCAAAATCAAATTGTGATGCTCAACTATTTCTTCTTCATCTTTTAATTCATCAACATGTTTCTCATCAAATTTATCTTCACCTTCCTTAGATGGTTCAATTACTTCCAAAATTGGGTTATTGCTTGTATTCAAATTGATAAGGCTATCATAATCCACATGTGTAACCCATGATTCAATTTTATCATAATTTGGAAGGTGTGAATTTTCTTGGCCATCATTTTCAACAATGTCATCCGAAACAGATTCATCCTCATAGAATTCATCTTTTGGTGAGTCAAGGGTTTCCAATTTGTCACATGTTTCAATACTAGTTGGATCTAGTACTCCTCCCTTGCCTAAAATCATATTCTTATGAAAATCATTAAAATTGATTTTAGAAACATCCTTTGAATCAAGATGAGTATTTTGAAGTTGATTCATACTTAAGAAAGATGGTTGATCTTGCATAGTAGGTTGAGGATTTTGAAATTGATTGAAGCTTGGGAATGATTGTTGATTCTGAAATTGATTTACACTTGAATTTGGTTGAGGTGGATAAATCATTGGATGGGTAAAGGAGGTATTAAATGATTGAAGATTATACTATCCAAAACCCACACCATAATTTTGACAACTCAATTGTTGCTCAATTGCCATTGCTTGAGTATAGGCTTGTGACAAAGATGTGATTTGAGGCATCCCTCGCAAATATGTGGAAATGAGTGGGTCAAGAGCATTTACATATATTTGGAGAGCCATTTCTTCTTGAAGAGCATAAAATGTCACTAATTGAGCATATAATCCAAAGAACCTTTCAGAAAATGACTTCACATTTTCACTTGGTCCTTTTTTAATAGTGAAAAACTGCTCATACATGCGGATTGGGTCAACTTGCTTTTTGTTGAATTGATTAAGAAATGCTGCCTCTAGTTGAGCCCAAGAAGTGATAGACCCTAAGGGCAGACTTGTAAACCAATCAAATGCCACTTTGTCCAAGGTGTAAGGGAACATTTTACAAACAACATCATCATGCCAAATTGTTAAGTGATTCACAACAAATTTGAATGCTTGAATGTGTTCTCCTGCAGTATTTGTCCCGTTAGACAAAAATCGAGGAAGACATCTCTCAAAACCAACGGGCAAATAATGTTGAACTCCTGGTATGTTCAATGGGCTACCTGTCATCCACGGTGAAAACATAGCCATTAGTGAATCTTAAAGAATATAACTTTAATACCCAAAAAACAATTATTTTTTTTTATTATTATTTTTTTTTTAAATTAAATTAAATCACATTATTCCTGTATGAACAATCAAAGCGTTAGAACAATGCATAGCAATTCATGTCCTCCTTTTAACAGTACAAAGTTGTATTATTAAAAGAGGGCTAAAGATAATAATCAATAGGGCATGAAATATTCAAAATTTAAATCCCTATAGCATTTAAATCAATCTGAAATAAACCGGTTCAGGCCCTCCTTCTAGCGCCAAAATGTTGAGTGGTATTTTCACACACTTGTGAAAGTACACTCTCCTTTAGGATTTGGGTTCCAAATCCCCTCTTGCAAAGAAGTTAAACAAACAACTTCTCCAAGGTCTCCGTTGTATTAGCATTTGCAACTGTGTATTAGTAATCTCAAATAAAGATATTCAATTAAAATGCTTGGAACACCTTAGTGATTGCAAGTAACTGTAAACAAGGGGCAATGTTGGTTTATTTCATCATGCAACTTTAGTGATTGTTCATTATTTTCTTTTTTTTAGATTTTGTAATTTTTATATATTTATTTTAACTAAGTTGAACCTTCCGGAAAAATAAAATAAAATGAAAAGAAATGCAGAAAATTAAAAATTGAACACGTTCAGTCTGATGCTATCCTATTCCGACAAAACCGAATATGTGAGAGTTTCGTACATGCAACCTAGCCTATTTGACCTGCAAAACAAACACAATCAAAGTAAACTAGGTGCTAGCTCCTAGGGTTTAAAATAATTTTCAGATTGCGGACATTCACATGAAATAACCCAAAACAATGGCATGAATTTCATTTATAAATCTGAAATCCGAAAGGAGAAAAATAGAACAGTTAAAATGAAGCATGCAAAAAATTTCTCATCCTTTCTTGCCCATAAAATGCAAATTTTTGAACAATTCTGCATTAAAAATATGTCCTGTTACAATAGCAGAATCTCTGGTTTTTCTCAAAACCAGCAAAAGTGGAAGAAAAGCACTCCAAAGCAGGCCCAGAACGGCTAATCACCATCAACTCTGCAACCCCGCTCGCAGCGGTTTTCGACCCTCGTATCAACCTGTGCTTCGCTTTTATACTTTTGGTAAATCGCTTCTCCTTCCACGACGGTTCGCTTCGTCTTCCAGATTGCTTCGTTTCACCTTCCCCGCCTTTCCATTGCTTTTGATTTTATGCTCGAGATCTTCTCTGTGAACTGTAACGCCTCTGCAGCCCTTACACATGTATGCCACGTGTTCCGCACTTTTTTGCATGTTCTGTAATGGCCCCATGTAAATCATGACAAAAATAGCATGTAGCTTTGCTCCTTTACTTTCACCGCGAAAACGCGACATGTCGCGATATCGTGACATTTTCCTGCCAATAGCCTTGTCCGCCTTCATGCACAAAAATGAGACATGTCGCGATATCGCGACGTTTTCTTAGCAGCTTTGTTTCTCATCATGCATCACAAAAATGATACATGTCGCGATATCGCGACATTTTTTTGCTTCGGGCCGCGTGGATGCAACCTGTCGCGAAATCATGACGCTTTTCTCTTTCGTGTCTCACTGCTTTCTATCATGAAATCATGACGCTTTTCTCTTTCGTGTCTCCCTGTCGAAATCATGACGTTTTTCTTTGTGTCTTCGCATTTGCCGAACGACATGTGCACGAAATCGTGACATATTTTCCTTCCATACCACTTTTCGCTTTGTCACGAAATCGACGCTTTTCTTTTGTCATGAAATCGTGACGCTTTTCCTTCGTGCCCCTTTTCGCTTTTCTGTCGTCGAAATCGTCGACGCTTTTAGTGCCTTGCCCTGTTTGACTGGTTTGACCGCGATTTTGTGACATGTCACGATTTCGCGACAATTTTCCATTCTATCTTTCTCTCTCCTCTCTGGACCGCGATTTCACAACACGTCGCGAAATCGTGACAATTTTCGATCAATGCCTCTTCCTGCTTGCCTGGCGCGAAAGCTTGACATGTCGCGATATCGCGACACTTTTTCATTTCCCGAGCAACATGTCGCGATATCGCGACAACTTTTATTTTCGACCGCGATAGAGCGACATGTCGCGATATCGCGACAACTTTTTATTTTGCCGCGACAGAGCGACATGTCGCGATATCGCGACACTTTTTCTCCTTAGTGAAATTTTTGCTTTTTCCTTGATTTTTTAGCATCTGGGCTACTGCAGTTTTCTTTGAAAGCATGCAAAAAAGGTGGGTCCCCAATTTTGGGGTGTGTTGTGGATCAGCCACAACAAATAGTTTGACCTTGTTCAATAAATACTAGAGATGGGATATTTTTGGTACCAAAGAGTCCTCAAGGATTTGGCATGGGTAGGTGGGTGACCTGATCCCACTAGTTTTATAGAGGAGGATGTGGATGACCCATTTTTCATCAAACCTAGAATGGATAATGTCAAATTTACCTTGGGGTACTAATTATAGTATAGAGGTATCATGTTAGCAAGAATTTTTCCAATTATGTTGATCTAGAGGGATTAGGTCATGGATTGGAGGATGCTTTAGGGCTACCAAGAGGATAAGCTAAATATAATGGAGAGACAATAGAGAAGAGCATGGTAGGTGAAGAAAACATGGGTAGAGATGAGGATTATGACCCTCGTCATTGTTAAGGTATACATGACAATCATTGATGCATTGGTTAGGGAGTGGATGATTGGAGTTGCCCTTGGGGTGATAGAGGTAGGTCCTAGTAAGACAATATGTTAGGAGGACCTATTGGTAGATAGGGACACCCTATGAGTAGAGATAGCTTAATTGGAATTAGATATTAGAGATGTGAGGGAGGATATGGATCAACTTTATGAGGATAGGGTTTGCAGGCTCATGGGGTAATGAGGGATGATTGATTATATCATTGTAGAGTGAGATCAAGTGGTAGGGGAAAGGGATCAAATGGCCATAGAGTGAGATCAACTAGCTATAAAGTGTGAGATAGCAAGGACAAAGGAAGATAGACTACAAGGTGAGATGACCTGATTGGGTTAGGAGAGGTAGCAAGCATGGGCTAAGGGTATGGTCATAATTATAGGTGGCTAGTAAGATTAGAGTATTAGACTATTTTAGGATGAGATTACATGAGCTTGGGAGGATCTATAGGAATTTGAGGAGAGAGTCATATTTTATCGAATGTTGTACCATCAAGCTACTCCCATAGGGTAGAGGCAACCATAACTACCTTCACATCATTCATAGAGTCACACATATTCAAGGACATAGACTATCACTTGTGAGCCTAGACAGAGGAGGGATGACATGGCAATTTTTATGGTGGTATGCTTCCCATAAATAAGCAAAGAGGATGGTTGAGTGTGTCAATTTTTAGATTATGACACACCAACACATTGGATAGGATGTACCACTATTGACATGTTTATGATATCTAGTACCATTTTATTATAAAAATGTGTTAATTTATGTATGAATTGGTTTGTTGTTGTTTATTAGATGTTATGATTTTTATTTAGCATTATGTATTTATATTAAAGGGAAGGATTTTAGGTATGATGGAAGAGGAATTATGAAAATATAAAAATCTGAAGAAAAGAAGGAAGAAGAAGCTACAAATAGGTCATAGAGGAGATGATGGGGTGCCTAGGTAATGAGGCTATGATCAATGTAGATCATCATGAGATTCATATGATCAGGATTATCATATGCATAAGTGAAAGGATTGGAGGTTGAAATATGATCCAATATATATATACATATATAGTGGTTGTAAGGCCTATGTATAACTATGTATAAAATTTTATGGCCATTTAATGCCTAATATGGTTAGTGGTCAATGAAGACCTATATGAGTAGTGACTAGTTAAGGTCTAAAAATGAGTAAAGAGTCAACCAATAAGGTCTATGTGTATATATATGTATACAATATAGTAGCTATGTACAATGGACAATGAGAAATTATGGTCTAAGATGGTCAATGGCCAGTTAAGGCCTATATGAGCAATGACCAATTAAGGTTGAAAAGCAATCAAAGAGTCAACTAGTTAAGTTCTATGTGCACATATATGTATACAAAATAGTAGCTACGTACAATGGATAATGACCAATTAAGGTCTAATATGGTCATTGTCTAGTGAAGACCTATATGAACAGTAAACAGTTAAGGTCTATGTACTTATACTATAAAAAAAGATATGTGCAAGACAAAAGTGGCAATTCAAAAGGCTAAAAATAAAGATGAGAAGATGTAATAGAAGTTGATATGAGGGTCCAGTAGTAGAAAGCCACCAACTTTATGAGATAGATATACATATAAATGCAAACCAATTATGGGGGTAACAGGTTGCAACCTATCATAACTTCATAGAATAAGAATAATCATGCAATAAAAAAATGAAATATGTTGGCAATATAACCAACAACTTATCATTAATGCATGGAGTTGTAATACTAATAAGTGAGTATATCCTACCCTCATTCTCTCATTAGTGAGAAGAATGATGAGATATAATATATAACTATGCAAAAATGGGAAAAAAAATATGAAGAAAAGATAGCCTATAACATAGTATTACACAATGTAAAGTGAATGTTCATTAGGTAAGCATACCTTGGCCCCATGCTCTTGTTAGCATGGGAATATAAAAAAGGAAGAAGTTTTCTCAATTAGTATTTTGATATCTGAGAGATACTCATAGAATAATTAGTGGTCATATAAACACCATAAAATGATATTCATATGATATCTAGCCTATACTACGGGTTTCTCTAGATAACCAAAAGGTTAACGAGGTAGGTAAAAAGAGAAGAGACCATCCTGATATATGTTATCATGATGCACCTTTTATTTTATTTATTGTTTAGCAAGTACTTAAATAAATAAAATCTTAGGGGACTATAATAGATAGGTAGGCAATGATCAAGAGATATGCAAGAGGAAGAGAAAGAGATAAGAAAGAGGGAAAAATAAGGAAAAAGAAAAATATAGGTAAAATGTAGAGTTGAATGGAGAATATGTGTTGAAAAACAAGGTGTGCATCCATTTTTTCTATCTTAGTGTGTTTTATTTTATTGATTTAATGATTAGGATGCTCAATCAATAAAGACTTAATGAACTAGGACAACCCTTTGAAGGTTGATCATAGGATGCATGAGTTCTTAAGAGGAAGAAGGAGAGAAGGTAGAGTACATGTCCACAAGCTTAATTAGGAGAAGAAAAAAAAGTAAGTCCCAACCACCTCACAAATAACTAGGAAGGGGCATCATATAACATTCTAGAGGAAGCACAATCTTAGGGATATGTATGATGATCCATAAATGCCATATGATATCATCCCTAATAAATTGGGAGTTGTTTAGGAGAAAGAAGAAAGAAGATAAGTGTATATCCCTTGAATTGGTGAAAAATAGAAATGTATATATACCTTCAAGGTTAAGGGATATACAAAAGGGGTGAAAAAAATAAGAGAAGATAAGTTGCATGAAGAATTGGGTGATGAATCTTGGTGTCATCATCCTATAAAAAATATAAATGCAAAAAATGAGCATATAGATAAGATAAAAAATGATGAGCCATGATCCACCACATGATACTACAAGTAAGAAAAATATGTGAGAGAATAAGAATGATATTTGAAGAAGTATATGTAATATCAAAGAGATATCTTGGATACACTAGCCATCACAAAACTAATGCTATAGAAATGAAGGATGCATATCCTAACTAGGATCATCATTTGAGATCATTGTGGAATCCAAGATTCTAAGTGATCACATATAAGAGAAAGAAAAGAGGAAATAAGAAGGAAAACACATCTAGAAACACCCTAAGAACATGAAATAAAATAATTGTTCTAAGAGTATGGTTGGAGAAGAAAAATTATTTTATGTCGTATTGTGAGGATGCAAATAGATATGGTAAAGGAAATGGGAAGTGAATATAATCAAGAGCCATTGTGCTATAAAATGTAATCACAAGAAAATGTATGAATGCAAATAGATGAATTCTTCTAGCATAGAACTACCCTTATATGTGAATGGATAGGGTAATCGTAGCATCCTCATAGGTAATAATAAAGAAATATACCTTAGGGTTGAGGATTCACTAAGTGTTAGTGACCTAGTGCAAGTGCAATTCATATGACCTATCCTAACTAGTTGTCATCATTACCTCATTGCAAAATCCCAAAAACTTTACATGAGCAAATAATTGAATGTGCATATATGAATGTCAAGTAGAATGCAATGTATGTTAGACACAAATGCAAAGAAAAAATGCCCATTAATACATGCTATATATAATAGGTAACATGCAATATGATCAAGTAAAAAAATGCAAGTCGGCACAAGAGGAATATTTAGGAATATGGTAGAAGACATAGAGGAATTAAGATAAGATGAACAAGAAACTGTGAAGAGAAGAGAGAAATATTGACAAGAGAGAAGTTTTATAATTGGTGACTATTGGCTAAAGATCTTATTGTCAAGGCCTCTACCTCTTATTTATATTCTAAAATATCTAGATAATACCATGATTCAAGTTAACAATCATACAATCATGCATAATATTTTTGATATGCATAATGCTCATGGGTTATTTAAGATATTTGTTGTCTAGTGTTGCTAAACAATAGGCTCCTAAGTTGAATTTTATTGTGATGATAAAGGTATCTAACCAATTAGGCTCAAAACTACCTTTTAAATTAGTTTTAGCATTGGTGTTCTTTTGGTTTTCTTTGAGGACAAGATCCCCTATTTCAAAGGAATGATTGTGGACCTTCTTTTTTTTTATAAATTAAAATTCATTGATTATGGGTTTTGATAGGGGCCCCAAAACTTGATTACAAAACCATCACACTGATGAGATATGGAAGGTAAAAGCCAAAAACAAAAGGGACGCAGTCCCAACCAAATATGACAAGAAACTATGAAACAACAGTAAATAAAAAGAACAAACCCTCACAAGGTTAAACCCATACAAGTGAGAAAGGTCCCTCATAGGGATGCCCAAAATGATCACATCAGTCCTCCTTGCCATCCACGGTACCACTGCCATTGGTATCATCCTTGGTATCCTCCTTAGCATCCTCACCATCATCCTCCAACTACTTCATGTCCTCTCGAGGAGACTCTGAAAACTTTTCTTGGTAAAATAGTAGGTGTAAAGTGTTCCTGAGCTCCAAGAGAGAATCCTCCATGTTCATCAGCTGGGATATAGCATTCTTCAGTTGGGAAATCCCAATAGAAGTGGATTTAATAATGAACTATTATAAAAGAGAAGCAGGGGCAGCACTATACTCTCATCATATATGTCAAGAATTTTCTATCTTTCTTGAAGATCCTTGTTGCGTAGATGGATAGAAGACTGAACCGCACCTTCGAGTTCCTTGTAATTAATTATTTCTTGCGAGTAAGCCTCTCACAGCCTCCATAGTAGTGCGCTTCTTGGCCAACATGGTAGGGGAATAGTATGAAGCTAAGGGTGGGCTAGTATTGGCCTAGACAAGGCTTGGATTACCTTTGGGATCAGTCTTCTGTGTGGTAGGAGGATTTGACCCTGTCGGGAAATGGACCAACCAATTGGCATTAGTATGGTTTATGGGAATGGAATGGGTATTGGTATGGCTTGGTGGAGAAGTAGGTATGGAAACCATAAAATATTGTAGTTTCCATGATGAACCTTGGTTAATGAGGATGGTATGAGTAGAGTTTGGTAGAGGCTTAGGATTCACTTGCACTTACTATTGAGTGTCTTGATGTTGCTTGAGCCATTTTCCATGCTTCATAAATTTCTCTATTATAGATGGAAGATGTGGACATAGATGGCATGGAAGATGTGACTGGGAAATAAGTTACACTTGGTATGGTAACTTAGGAGGCTAGGACTTGTGAAGCAACATTTACATGTGCTTCATACAAGGGATTAGTGTATGTGGATGTATATGAATATGGGATAGAAGTTCTAGGATTACTTGTGTATTTGAGAAAAAATACATAAGAGGAGGGTGCAAATGATACCTCAAAAATAGGGTTAGTGTACACCTGGGTAAATTTGGGTTTTTGGGAATAAGCAAGTTCCTAATATAACGTAGGATTTTGACTAGGGAAATCATGAATGGACTCTAAGACATAGTTAGCTGATTTGTAGAGAGTCTCTAATTTGGCCATATCTATGTGGGTGATATTATGATCAATGGATGGTAAATATGATTCGGTTTGGGGAAGGAAAGTGTTGGTATACCTATACAAAATATTAGTAGTCTATACAGTGTGTGATGGGCCTACGGATAAATCTATCTGTGTCACACTTTGGGAATCTACCATAGAATTTGTGGGGAAGGTGGATGAAGGTTCCATGGAATTGTTTTGATTTAATTCTTTCTATTGATTTCTTGTTAAGACCATAAGCAATAAAACCAAATACAAATTTTGTAGTAAAATAAAATGAAGAATTGAAACTTCGCAAAAATAAAATTAAGACAAATCAATGCTAATTTTTTTTTTAAAATGTGTCTTACCTCATTCATTGATTATCTCATTTTAATGTGAATTTATTTTTAGATTTTTGATTTCGTGTGTTTCATTGTGCTAATCTAAATTAGAAATGGGTGAATACTATAACTGGGATGGGGCAACGAGATTCTTACTAGTGATGAAATTCAACAAGTTTGCTTGAGGGTAATCTAAGGTGTCTAAAGGCAAAGATTGGTGGATGGAGATGAAAGCCACCGTCACCAAATCTCAAGCAATGGTTGGTGATGAAATCCAACCAGTACTATTTAACATGAAACGTAAAGTGTATGATTTTTTTAAAGGTTTCCAATTATCTATTGTGTACATACAATGTTAAAAAAATGACTACTTTCGATAGTCTAAATCAGAATCCAATATCTAGAATACCAATTTCTCCAAAGGATGTAAAGTACACTACTTAAAATCATTCTCTAAATAGAGGAGGGTTCATCTACTCCTCCGCCTGGAATCACCCAAATGCGGGGATACTTTTGGTATCTTGACATTGTTCCTATTTGGACTTACAAAAATAGAAATCTCTAATGCTAGGTTGCAAACTGATGTATGCGCTTGACAATTCAAATGCAAACAATAATACAACACACCAAAAAATTAAGAAATCTTTAAGCAAACATGTGTATTGTGCAACTACAAATGGATTCAACCACTATTCTAATGCCTAAAAGCATACTAAGATGATTGTTTTTACTAATTAGTGATGTTCTTTTTAATACAAAAATTTGAAAAAAAACGTAAAATGCCAGAATATGTAAAAACAAAAAGTTGGGGTTTTCATAGTAAACTTATAAAGAAGCCTACGGTTTTTCTTTAACTCTTTGTAAAATAACTTTGCATGTTTCTAGATGACCCTTGAGTGTCATAAGGTGTTTGTGCACCTTCTGCAACCTTCTATGAACCTTCAAAACCCCTAATCCAACATAAATCGTGTGAATTCGTGCTTCTAAAAATATTGCAAGATAAGATATAAAATAGCAAGTTAGTCAACAAAGTATATCAAAATGAGAAATCCTTAGGATATCCCACCATGATCGCCATTTGTAGATGCAAATCGAACAAAACCAAATAACTAAACTTAAATAAATGAACAATAAAAGCAAGATAAACACATATGATTATACAAGAATAAATTTGATCTTTTATTGCCAGGTGGATTTTTGATATTACAACCAAATATACCCCAGATTGGGCTTTTTGCAACGCTTTATTTCTTAATACAATAATGTTAACATGCTAAGGTTCTCTGAAACCCTAGCCAACAAATTAAGATGGTGTCTTCATGCTCGATCGATCCCAACAGAAGTGAGTGGACTTCAAATATCCTTTGGTCAGACCACTCCAACTTAAATAGCTACCCAACACTTATGTATCTCCAAACCTGCACACTGAGAATGACAGAATAGAATTAGTAGTAACTATGAGGTCTCCACTATGTGAGATCCTTTGAAATTAATAAAAACCCTAAATGCTAGGTAATAAACTACATACAAATGAAAGAGTGGTTTGTATGAACTTTTGAGGGGAGAGCTAGGGTTTGTACGGCCAAGATGACAGCGGGCGGGAAAGCTTCTGCGGGAGAGCATGGGAACGCCAACAGACTGAACCAAGGGCACAGCAGGGCGAAGGGAGGGCAGTCAGAGATCGGGGGCGCTAAGGAGTCCTCTCCAACGGGAAGAGGATGTAGGTCATGACAAGGATCCACCAGACAAATGGGGAGGTGGACCTCAGAAGTTGTATGCTCAGGCAGCGGCTTCAGAAACCCTTAGCGGTCTGCTCTCCAAGGAGTTGTTTCCTGTCGGGGACGAGTTGGACATCCCGGCAAAAATTCTTTCGAGCTTTGTGGAATTCAAAAAATTTACCCTCATCGGTAAGTTTATTGGCGGCCGTCCCGACATGGAGACCATTCGCAAGTGGGCGAGTGTAAATGGCGAACCTCTCGGTCACATGGAGTTGGCGGCCTTATCCCGAGGTTTTTTCGTGATTAGACCGAATAACAAGGAGGACTACCGTAAAATCTCGGCTGGTGGTCCCCGGTTCCTAGGTCGCGAAGTCTCTTTCTAAGGAAGTGGGGTATGGACTTCAACCCCGAGACCCAAAATATCAACATTGCTCCAATATGGGTTAGACTCCCGAGTCTCCCCCTCTTCTGTTGGCATGAAAATGTAATCATAGGAATTGCACGCTCCATTGGTGAGTTGGTTACCATTGACCCTCCCACCAAAGCTCGAACCAGATTTGTTCAAGCTCGGTTCTGCATTCTGGAAGATTTGGAGGCTGACCTTCCATCATCCATCACTCTCCGGTCTGGAGATATCATTCTTCACAAGCAAGCCATTGTGTATGAGAACAGACCGGCTTTCTGCCCCCTGTGCAGTTCTCAAGGGCACCTCCAGTCCAACTGTCCTATTCAAAATCCAGGGATGAAGAAACAGGATTCCAGCAACCCCTTGGAACACGGTGAAGGTCAGACAAAGCTCCCTACTGCAAAAGGGCATGATTCTCCAGGCCCGTCTAGGGACCATCCCGAATCCTCCCACCCGATGGAAGCAGTCTCCCCCCAAACGGTCTCTGAGCCGTGTGGTGCAAGCCCTCACCTTGGACCACAAGAGGAGAAGGACCAGTCCCTTCCACCAATCACCGCACAGGCAGATTCACCCAAAATCCTGGACCATAACCACCCCGAGTCCCAAAATGTGCTGGAAGAATAACTACTAGGAAGAAGGGGTGAGCAGTCTGGTAATATCAGCCCTCGTAATACGAGAAGCTGAAAGCAGGGTGTTGATTTTGGTAGCAAAAGGAAGCAAGGTCGTCCCCCCAACAAAGACGGGAGGGACAAGGAGACGGCGGCAGATGTTGCAAATGGTACTCAACGACTGCTTTTTCAGGATGATTTTGATTCCCAGATGGGTGACTCGTCTGTCCCAAAACCTCCCCTCCAGCAAGGAAAGGGAGGTAAGAAGAATATCAAACTGTTGAGATGAAAGTCCTCTCATGGAATGTGAGAGGGCTTAATGCAGCTGCCAAACGGAGATTGGTGGCTGATCTCAGAAAAAGGATGAATCCGTCCATCCTAATTTTGCAAGAGACTAATACCGATGCTATCTCTTCTGCCAGAGCTGCTAAGGTCATTTGGGCTAAGGCAAAATTCCTCTCCAGTCCTGCAGTGGGAACGACAGGCGGTCTCATGATTCTTTGGGATCCAAAGATTTTTGAGGGCAGCCTTCTCTCAACTTCTAGCAGGATTATCAATGTTTTGTTTCATTCCAAAGCCATTAACTTTTCTTGGATCCTGTTTAATGTGTATGCCCCAAACTCTATCTCGGAGAGAGCAGAAATGTGGAAGGCTATTTCCCAGATGAGGGAAACGTTCTGTAATTTCCCTTGGGTTCTAGGGGGAGATTTCAACTGTCCTCTTCACCCATCTGAAAAGAAAGGAGGATTAGACCACTCTAGCCACAGTCTGGAAGACTTTTGAGATTTTGTTTCTACCAATAACTTGCTTGACATTGACCTCAAGGGGACATCCTTCACTTGGAGCAACAGGAGGATTGGGAGCAATCTTATTCAAGTCAATCTTGACAGATTCTTCATATCCCAAGAGGCTATTCCCATACTCGATGCGGCAACTCTCTCGGCCTTACCGAGGATTGGGTCTGATCACAATCCTATTTTCCTGGAGACGGTTGATGGGCCTATTTTTAAAACCCCCTTCAGATTTGAGTCCATGTGGATTTCTCACAAGGACTTTAGAGGGTTGGTTACGACATGGTGGCAGCTGAAGGTAGCAGGTTCCGCTTCCAAGAGAGTGGCCTTAAAACTCAAGTTAATCAAAAGGAATTTGAAAACATGGAACAAGGAGGTGTTCGAAAACATTTTTGAGTCCAAAAGGTCCATTTCTACGAACCTAAAATTGATGGAGGAGAGAATGGAGCTCGAAGGTTACACCGATTGGCTCAGGGAGGAGGAAAGGAGGCTCTTGGTGGATTATCATTCTATTCTTGCAAGGGAAGAAACTTTTTGGTGCCAGAAATCTAGGGACCTCTGGTTGAGAAATGGAGACTCCAATACGAAGTTTTTTCACGCGTCAACTTTGCGGCACAGAGGGGCTAACAAAATCAGGGAAGTGGTGTGCAAGGATGGACGCGTTACCAAGGATATTGAGGAAATCCGAAGTGAAGCGGTTGACTTCTTCCAGGATTTTCTCGGTGTTCCTCCCGACAATGATCTCCAGGTTTAGAAATCTCTGTTGGATAACTTCCCAATCAAAGTTCCTCCTGAGGTAAGCTCTAAGCTTCTGGAGCCTTTTTCTATGTCTGAGATTAAAGAAGCTTTGTTCTCCATGCAACCAGACAAGGCGCCTGGGCCTGACGGTTTTCCCCCCATTTTTTTCAAGTTATGTGGGATGTTGTGGGTTCGGATGTGTGCGAAGCAATTCAGGAGATTCAAGCCTCCAGATCCATCTATCCAAAACTAAATTCTACCTTTCTTGCTCTCATCCCTAAGTCTTCCGCCTGCAAAAGTTTCTCTGATTATCGTCCCATTAGCCTGTGCAATGTTTTTTTATAAAATCTTAACCAAGTCCATAGCCAACCGTCTGAGGTCCCTTCTTCCCTCCTTGGTTGGTCCTTCTCAGGGAAGCACCGTGAAAGGTAGAAACATTCTCGATGGTGTCATCACCATCCATGAAACCCTCCATTCTTCTCACCGCTCCAAAAATGCTGCTCTTTTCCTCAAGTTGGACATGAATAAAGCTTTTGACAGAGTTGACAGGAGGTTCCTCTCGTGCTGTCCTCTTCAAGTTCGGTTTTCACCCTCAATGGATTGACCTTGTCGGTAGTTGCATATCCACTCCCTCCTTTTCTATTCTAATCAACGGATCCCCCGCTGGGTATTTCCAAAGTGCCAGAGGCCTCAGACAAGGTGACCCTCTGTCTCCTATTCTATTCATCCTTCTGGCTGAGGTTCTGAGTTGGTCTTTGAAAGAGGCTCTTCATCAGAATAAAATCTCTGGCATTTTTCCCACCTCCAGAGTCGATCCTGTCTCTCATCAGCAATTTGTGGATGACACCCTCATCTCCACTGGGGCGTCCGTCACTCAAGCCAAATCCATCAAGCGAATCCTCTCCCGTTATGAAAAGGCTGCCGGATAGAAATTCAATTACATCAAAAGCAAAATTTATTTTATTAACACTCCTATGCGAAGGCAGCTCCGCATAGCCAAAATTTTGGAATGCACTATTGATTCCCTGCCTGTGTCTTATCTGGGTTTGCCTATGGCTTGTAATGGCTGGGCCAATGGAAGCTTGTGGGACATGATCCTGGAACATCTTCACAAAAAGCTGAGCACTTGGAAAGGCAAATTCCTATTGCAAGCTGGGAAAGCCACCCTTACCAAAGCTTGTCTCCAAGGAATCCCAACTTACTTCATGTCTGTGTTCATCGTCGCTCTGTTTCTATCCATTCCAAGATTGAAAAGATTCAGAGGACCTTTCTGTGGTCTGGCAATGAAGAAAAATCTAGAATTCCTCTTGTGGCCTGGGATAAGGTTTTCTTACGAAAGGACCAAGGTGGCATGGGAATGAGGAGATCAAGACTCATGAACACTGCTTTGATCGCTAAGCACGCTTGGAAGATCCTGACTAATGACCCATCAGAGTGGGTCAAGCTGGTTAAGAGGAAGTATCTTGGATCGAGTTCTCTTTTTGATGTCGGGATTCCTCCCGAAGCGTCCGCATTTTGGAAATCCGTGCTTCAAGCCCGCTCTCCGATCGACTCGGTGCTCGCTGGATTTTGGGTGATGGCAACTCCATTCTCTTCCGGAAGGACAGGTGGGTTACTGATGGAGCTCTCGAGTTGAGAGCGGACCTTGCTGGCCCGAAAGCCTAGGTGGATCCAAATTCCCAACTCAAGGTTGCAGACTTCATTGATCGGAGCTCTCTTCCCCCTCGGTGGAATTTGCCACTCCTGGACGGCTTTAACAATGAAATGAATTTTTTGTCTAATATTCTTCGGTCTGTTTTAATTCCATCTCGTTAGAAGAGATGACAAAATCATCTGGCGTGGCACAGAGGATGGTCTGTTCTCTGTCAAGACTGCCTATGACCTTCTTACTTGCGAGATTGCCATGGATCACAGGTGGAAAGTGATTTGGAGGAAGGGTATTATTCCTAAAGTTAACTACTTTGCATGGATTTCCTTTCATAATAAAGCCTTAACCATCGACAACCTCCATAAGAGGGGTTTTGCTATTCCCAACAGGTGCTTCTTGTGCTTTGTTGATTGTGAGACGACAGACCACTTATTTTTGCACTGTCCTTTTTGCCATTCTGTCCTCGGCACTGTCCTGTCTTCCTTTCAAATCCTTTGGTGCACTCCCCGCTCCCTCAAAGATGCCTTCCACCAATGGCCCAATCCTTTCAAGAATCCTAAACTTCGCTTCCTTCTTGAGGCCTCTTTCCACCACTCCATTTGGCAGATTTGGCTAGAGAGAAATTCCAGAGTCTTCGACAAGGTCCCTAGAGTACCTCCCTGTGTCGCTCGTAGAGCCTTATCCTTCGCCATTGAGAATTCTAAAGTTGTTCCTAGTTCCCGTCCCCGCATTCCTGGCGAAGCGGCGATCTTCCAAAGTTTGGGCCTTTTCCCTATTCTTGATGGTGTTTCTAAGTCTCAGCGTGGGGATGTTATTTGGACCAAGCCCCCTGTGGGCTGGATTAAATTAAACTTTGACGGTGCGGCCAAAGGCAATCCTGGCCCTACTGGTTCTGGTGGTGTGGTTAGATATCATAACGGGAATCTCGTGCTGGCTTATTGTGAAGATTTGGGTGCCCAGACTAATCACTATGCTGAAGCCAGAAGTGTTTTGAAAGGTATCCAGATCCTCTCCGAGGATCCTCGGCCTTGATAGTCGAAGGTGATTCGCTCAATATAGTCAACTATCTCCTAGGCTCTAAAGACCCGTCTTGGAGGGTCTACAACATCATTCTTGAGGCTAGGATGCTCCTCTCTCAACGTGATAGGTGGAAGGCATGCCATATTTTCGGGGAAGGAAATCGCAGTGGCAGACCACATGGCCAACAAAGGGCTTGTGACCACGTGTCCTGTTGTGTGGCACTCATGCTTCCTGTCTGAGGTGGTGCGTTTGGCCAATGCGGATATCCTCTCATGATGTTCTCCTCGCTTCAGAAGGTCATTTGTTTGGTTTGGCTGTTTTTGCTTTCGATGGTCAAATTTCTCCAGCCAGTATTTTTGTTTTCCTTGGTAAAATGTGGTTTGTTTCCAGGATATTCAGACATAAGGGCCCTACTTATAGCCTTCGGGAAATTAGCAGTTTTTGGTTTCGTCATCAAGTTTATTCCTCCAGCCACAAGGCATGATGCACATTCCAGCCAGGCTGAATTTGTACATAAGGTTTTGGGATCCTCTATAAAAACCCACTGTTAATCTATTAAAATAATTACCAAAAAAAAATAAACTACATACAAATGTGGAAATAATGAAATTAGTATAACAATAAAAGATGTACCTTATGAACTTGTTATTTTTTTATCTATAGTCATTTTTGAAGAGAGAAAATGCATGGATACCCTAGAGACAACTGAGGAATTTGCTAGTCTTCAGCAACAGATTCTAAGATACCCATGAGTGCTCGACAGTAGCAGGAAATACCCATGGATGCTCGAGGATGGCAGGAAGCGCACAATGATACTTGGTAACGGAAGTGCCTGGAGGTACTCAATGGTGACGGGAAGTGCCTAGAGGCATTCGATAGTTGAGGTGAATATCTGTAGCAGTAGATCTGGCTGAGAAAAATTGTTGGCGATGGATGTGGAGGGTAGGGTGAATGAGGATGGATGGCGAGAGTGCTAGGATAAGTGTCAATTACTTAGCAATGAGAAATTAGGAGCAACTCGAGGAATTCAGACTCACGCTGCTTAGGGGTTGAGCCATCAAAATGGCACCTATTAATAATCCACAGTAGGGCATGTTAGGGTTTTAGTGACATAAATTGTGTGGTTGAGATAAAAACATATCGGAGGATGGATATTAAATCTGGGTGTATGACATGGATCAAGGTAGATGAATGGCTAGGATTAAGTCAAATCGGATGGTTGGGATTTATTTACATATATAATATTTATATTTATTACATATATATATATATATATAAAATATAATATTAAAATATTATTATTAAACATATATTTAATAAATATGCCCAAATATATATAAATAAATGGGTAAAATGGCAGGAAAACCTGGATGGACGACAAGCATCTAAGTTTATGTGTCTACATTCTTCATTATTATTTGGCTACAAAAGATTTTATATAGATTTAATAAATTTCATTCATCATTCAAAATAGAATAGCTATTTGCTCATAATGGATATTGTTTTATTGCTTAATATGAAACAATTGTTTCTTTTTCTTTGAAAGAGGTCTCTTTATCATTTAGAAATAAACCAACTATTTATTTAAAATAAAATCCCTTTATCATTCTATAATAAATCAACTATTTATTTCAAATGAAATCTCTTTATCATTTTAAAATAAATCAACTATTTATTTAAAATGAAATCTCTTTATCATTCTAAAACGAACCAACTATTTATTTAAAATGAAATCTCTATATCATTCTAAAATAAATCAACTATTTATTTAAAATGAAATCTCTTGATCATTCTATTTGCTAGAGCACACAAGGAGTTATGAAGACAACCTATCCATTCACACTTTCTAAATTATTGAGGCAATAGTGCTCAAGTAAAAGATAATCAAGCATGAGCAATAGACAGAGGGATCTTTCCATCAATTTATTTACCTATCTCAGCCTCTAGAACTTATGACAGCTACTATACTATTAGTTTGGGGCTCAATATGGCTAGCTATTAATAATTATCCCTTAATTGAATGCATGTCTACATGAAGATATCCATTCTTGTTACCTCTGAGTTGCCTTATCATCACTTCCCCAACCTCAAGTAACCTCACCTTCTGTGGATGTCTCGACTTCTTCCACTTACGAGTGTACCTGATCATACACATTGGTAATTTGTTAGCAGTGTCATGCTATTCAATATCTATTAACATTGCATAGCCGCTTAATTGCACAAAATTAAGTATTAAAGCACCTTAAATTAATACATTATTTTCCTTGTCTAAAGTTCCATCTAGGAGGGTCATGGCATCCTCCGTCACTAGGACTAAACACCATCCTGATGTTTCTCAGTTTTACACAATCACAACACAATAAAAAAGCAATTTATTATAGTTTAGAGATCATCAAACAAAATAGGAAATTTTTTTTGCATATCTGCCACTTTCTCTCAAGTGGCATGCCTTTCAAAGAAATAGTTCCACTAGACCTTACATTGCTCAAGAGTCTAATTTTGCATGGTCTTGGAGTGAAACTCAAGAATATTTACTAACATTACTTCAGTTACCTCTAGATTTTCCATCTACAAATTAGAAGCATCTCACACATGCTCAGGGTCAACAATATTTCCTAAGCAAATATATTTGGAAAGTGTTTTGGATTTTTGATAGATTAGGAGGTAAAGCAAGTCGGTATGCAACCGGATAAGTCAGTATGCAACTGGACTAATCTTCTCAGTGATATCAAAGGGTTCTACAAATAGTGGATCCAATATTGTAGACTTTATCACACTTTTTATTAGTTTAACCCTTAGGAACACTTTGTCTCCATCAAGTATGACCTTGGAGTTCTCTTCAAATCATCATAACTATTATGTTGATCAAAACCTTTCCTAAGTCTTTTCCTGATTACCTTTAATTGCTCTCCCAATTCTCTAACCATTTTTTGTCCAATCACAACTCTATCCTCTAGGTTATCCCACGACGGTAATGGTCTATATTTCCGTCCATATAAGGCATACAAAGGTATCATTCCCAGAGATGAGTGATATCCATTATTGTAGGTAAAATCTACCAGAGGTAGGTAGCCTTCCCAACAAGACTTGTGATCCATACAATATATGCAAAGCATGTATTATAGTACTTGGTTTACCCACTTTATTTCATTGTCTATATCTGGGTGGCATGTCGAACTCATTTTTAGCTTTGTGCCTATTTACTAATGAAGGGATTTCTAGAATTCATAAGTGAACTTGGAATCCCTATATAAGATAATTACCTCAGGAAATCCATACAATCAGAACATTTCCTTGGAAAATCTATTAGCCACCACTTGATCATCATCCTTAGTACTCACAGGTATAAAATTTGCAACCTTAGTCAATTTTTCCACTACTATCATATTTACATCATGATGGTACCTGGTATTAGTTAAACCTACTTTAAAATCCATAGATATGACCTGCCATTTTTGTGTAGGTATACTATGTGTATACAACTATCCTATGGGGTGCTTGCATTTTTCCTTAACCTTCTGACATTCGAGGCACTAAGCGACAAAATCAGTAATATCCTTCTTCATTTTTACCCAGAAGAAGGTTCTATTTGTTGGAATATGTAATGCAACATTGTGTAAATTATTCTTAGACTAAAACATAAATTCTAAAGAATAATATTTTAATTAGAAATAATTCTATTTTATTTAAAAATATTTTCACCCAATTAATAAATTAAATAAGGGTGCTAGGAATATTTAATTTGTGGAAAAAGTTATTTCCCCTTTTCTAGCAAATATTAGAAAGTAACTAATCACTTTCTAATATTTGATAGATGTCACTTATCACACATCTCAAAGATTAGATTGTGATAAGATTAGAAAGTAACTAAGCACTTTCTAATATTTGATAGATGCCACTCTCAAGATTAGATTGTGATAAGATTTAGGGTTGTAGTAGAAAAGCTTCTCTTTAAATAGGGGTGTTGTCTACTACATCTTAACATATCTTGTCATATTGACTTGCGTTGTAATATCATGTTGATGCATATTGTTGCATAACATTGACGCATTCTTGTATTGTTGAATCAAATGAGTAATATAGTGACCTTCATAGTGGATGTTTCCCTTCTTCATTTGAAATAGGGTTTTACCACTTAATATTGGTGTTTTGGGTTTTCCTCTTTTATGTGTGATTGATCTTATGGAGCATTTTTCTATCTTGGGGATACTTTGCTTGTCCCACATTTGGTATCAAAGCGGTTGGGATATCCATCAAGTGTCTTCAATCCTTTGAGGTGAAAAACCCATTACGGTATTTTTTTTTTTTTGCATGCATTAGATATTTGGGTATTTTATGCAAACTTATTTTGCAAATCTGCCATTAGGGTTTATAGATTTATTGTGTTTTTAGATCTAGTTAGATCTTTTGCAAATAGTATTTTCATTTTAAATCTATAAAAAAAAATTGCATTGAGCTTTTGTTGGAAGGGTTTTGGAGCCAAACGGACCCCATGGTTGCGTCCGGAAGACCCAAAAACCCCTATTTCCATATATAGTCATTTTTTTAAATAAATAAAAAACCGTCGGCTATATATATAAAAAAAATAGTCGGCTATATATATATATATAAAACAGTCGGCTATATAAAAAAAACAGTTAGCTATATAGTCTTAAAAACTTTTAATTTTTTTATTAAAAGTTTTGCTTTATAAAAAATTTTAAACTTTTTCATGCGATTTTTTTTTATTAATTATTTAATAAAATAAATTTTATTAATTTAATTGCATTTTTTTTAAGCAATTTTTGTATTAAAAAATTATTATTATTTTCCTTAAAATGCAATATTTTTTGTCTCACATTAACAATGGTTGTTTGTGAGTTTACTTGTTTTGCAAGGTTATCCAAGTATGTTTTGGAGTATATAAGGCAATTTCGGATCAACTTTTTCACTCTCTTCCCCTATTTTTATTAATTTCTTCTAATCTCTCTTGAGCATTTGCTTGAAGCATAATGTAAATTAATGTAACTTGTATCTCTCACAATGAAAGTAAAAGAGAATGAAAGTGAGAGTGAGAGAGAGAGAGAAAGAGAGAGAGTGTGTGTGTACTTGTGTTTTGCTTTGTGTCTCCACTATCTCTTGTTCATCTTTATTATATTTTTTTTTGCATCTTTTGCATTTTGCATCTCAACTAATCTAACTACTAACTTACTAACTTGCTACTAAACAATCTACTAACCAACTAACTTGCAATTTACTAATTTTCATATTAATCAAGAAGGTTAAAAATGAATCAACTTACTAACCACAACTTTAGTATTTGATTAAAATTTACTTAATCTTGCAACATAGTTTATATTTGCTAAACACCCATTGAATCCAAAATAATCTGCTTTATCGATAGCAAGTCCTTTTCGGGTCCTTGTACCCATACCATTTTGGGTAGCTTGGTTGACCTTGGGTGAGATGAATTGGCAATTCATTAGGCTATAGCAAAATCTTAAAATGAACACTAACTTACTAACTTGTTGACTATCTAACATTTAAAAAATATTCTATGGTTCAATTCAAGTTAGTTTATTTTGTTGCAAGATGGTTGTTATGATTAGTTACCTTCTTATTGCAAGTTAATCTATTGCAAGTTGATCTTAGTTAATTTCCTTTACTCAATTGCAATATGGTTATAGTTGTTTATTGCAATATGGTTATAGTAGTTCATGATAATATTGATTATCTTTCATGATGTTGGCAATTTTGGGTACATTGGGTACATTGCCTTTTGCTCAAGTGTTGATGTTGTCATTGATGTCAAGAAGCGGAAGGGTTTTTGTGAAAACTAAGGCAGACAAAATAAAAGGTTTTATTTAAAACCATGGACAACAGATTTGAAATGGGTTTTTCTTAAAACCCAAGTTGGCTTTTCGTTTCATCGAAAAAGGTGCCCCGATGATGAAGATATTTAATTTTAATATTTAGTTTAAATTTTATTTAAAATTTAATTTAATATTTTAAAATTAAATTAAAGTATTTGCCGACGTATTTGGTTTTCGGGAAATACAATGCACCGACGTCGGTTGTAAATAATCTGTGTCAAAGGTTCTTAAGCACATGTTATATATATAAAGGAAGATAGTAAAAGACAAAGTGTGAGATATCGAAAATGCGCTCGTTCAATGAAATAGTCGAAGAAGGAAGTAAAGTCTGCAAAGATACAAAGGTGTAAGCGTTGTTATTCGTCGACCCTTGTGCGCTATTAAAAGGGTGTGTTGATATTAATCGGCGAGCATTTCTCGACTTCGTCTGTGCCTGCGAAGGAGGTGCACGTGATGGACAAATCCTTGCTGTGACGAATGGTCGCGGTGCCAAGGAGGAAGGCAGGAGTTTGGTTGCAGTGAAGTTTAAGGATATCAATGAAGCACGCTCGGAGATAAACTCACAATGCGTCATGATGCAAGCTGCGATATTTGACAGTGTGCCAAGGTTTCTTTTTAATGAATGTTAATCGAAGTGTATTAAACATCATAGGAAGGACATTATCGAACAAGCCAATCTATTTCGGTGACGCGGTGGTATACAGGTATTTCACTTTCTTTGAGGCGGATAAAAGATAGAAACAAATGTGATCACGTCTCCCTTCGATCTCATCCACCGTATGGACCAGACGGTGCTTCGCCACATGGTAAGGGTTGTGAACAATGTTAACGGCGGAAGTATTTTTTATTGAACGTGGTTGGTGTTAAAAACTTCAAGAGGTATAAGGTTTCTTTTTGAAAATTAAAGTGTGCTTTGGTTTCGGGAGTATGTATGTTGTTCTAGCGGGAGATATAAGGCAGTATATTTTTAATTAGAAAGGGATTTGTTTAGTTAGGAATAATAAGGGTATTACTTTATTATAAAGTTTTTGGGAGTTATAAGGTTATGTAATGTTGTGATTTATTTTATGGTATAAGTGGTTTTGGGAGTTATAAGGTTATGCAATGTTATGATTTATTTTATTTTATGGTACAAGTGGTTTTAGGAGAGATAAGGGAGTTGTGCAATGAAAGGCTTTGGTGATGATTATTGAAAGGTGGAATAATGTTGATTATTTTGTGATTTACTAACCCTTGTGAAGATTGGCAAAAGAAAGTTGTGATGGTGGCAGATTTCCAAAGGGGTTCCTTCACTTCAATTAGGTATGGGCACATTCTTCTTATGAGTATGATTGGTGTATGTTTTCCTGAAATAAGATTGGAGTGAAAATGTATTTCCTGTGTTTGGGTGTAAGTCCTAGTTTCTGGTTTGTTGAAGACTACTTATGCATTGTTATCATTGATGAGAGTTTTGGTGAATGCATAATTCTGGTTTGAGGTAGTGGAAGCATTGTGCACTAGGGTTTATGATTGTGAGTCTTGCTACTTGCTTTGAGTTGGTGAAACCTTTAGTTGGCTGTTTTGATATTGATGGATGAGGGCTTCCATAGTGGTTGTGTTGATCAAGTTAATGCTTTACTTGATACATGATATTGGGCTTACTCCATTGAGTTGATTTGAACAAGTTATTCTATGCTTTTGGTGATATTGTGTGGGTGGCTGTTTTGTTCAAATATCTTTGGAGGGAAAAGGATTTCTACTTGTTTCCTTTTCTAGTGATGATTGGTTGAATGCTTCAAGGTTAATGTTGATTTGAATGATGTTGGTTAAACCTTGTCTTTGAGCATTGTTGTTGAAGCCCTAATTGGTTGAGAAAAGATATTGGTTGTTGGAAATAACATGAGTATCATTGTTATATGAGATATTGCATAGTTGGCAATTGTTGGGTTGTGTTTCATGTTCTTGAGAAAAGCATACTACACCTATCTTATTCTTTTGAGATTTGAGATTGAGTTGAGATTGAGATTGGGAGTTAAGTATAGAACATATTGAGTCTCTAACAATTTTCTTTATGCTTCTATGAGGTGGATGAATCACATTGGGTCTCTACCCATTCTCTTTGTGGGTTCATTCCAAGCAAGTGTTCTTGATAAACTTGTGAGCAGGTTTTGGACAGGTTCCTGTGGGGACTTGTGAGCAGATTTGGACAGGTCTTAGCAGAGGACTTGTGAAACTGAGGTTGATAGTTCTATCAGAGAACTTGAGGATAGAGGTGCATTGGTTCTATGAGAAGAACCTAAGGACAGATTTGTGCCAGATCGAAGGACTGTGTTTGGTGTTGATCAAATATAGAGGATGAGGACATTTGTGCTAGACCGAAGGACTGTGTTTAGTGCAAATTTGAGGACCAGCTTTGAGGTGATAGAGTTGAGGACAGAGGTCTCCAGCTAGAGCAAGGAAGATAGGTGTCTTCTGTGGATAGAGTTCCATTTGCTAAGGGCAACGGAGGCAGAGGTATTCTAGAGGATCACCAGCCAGAGAAGAGGTAGGGTAAGGTATCTCCTTTGAGCAGAGGCTCATAAATTCAGATTGGGGGAAGGTTTCTCCTTTGAGCCGAGGCTCATAAACATTGTAATTGGGAAGGTTTCCCAAAGAACTTTGAGATAAATTTTAGAGAAAAAGTTTTGTGGACATAAATTGTTGTGTCACTTTGTGGATGGTTTTGTGCATTGCTTTGATATTGCTTTGGGTATATTGCTTTACTGTTTTGAAGTATAAAGGAAAAAAAAAAAGAGGTCTTATACTGTTCACCCCCCTCTTAGTATAAGCTTGTGTTCTTCACATGATGATGCTTAATTTTAATTATCTTTCATGATGTTTATCTTTCATGATGATTATATTTGATGATTGAAAAGTAGATTACTTGAAAGTTATATTTTTTTATATATGCAAGTATGTTTATCTACTTTCTTATTGCATCATTTATTTCCTTTGTCAATGCATCTTATGTTTTGATTATGTTCACTTTCTAGAATGGTTGATCATGGAATATCCTTCACACATATGCACATACTTGATGGATCAAATTTTGGAATATGGGAACCAAGGATGAGGGCTGAATTTCAAGCAAGAAAGTTATGGCCCATTCCGAATGGATATGAAGCAATCCCAACCCAGGCAAGGGAACTTGAGACATACAAAAACAAGAGTCACCTTGCACTTTCCATGATTATAAATAGTGTGAGTGATGAGATATTGCTCACTATAATTCATTGTGAGCATGCTAAAGATGCATGTGATTTGCTAAAACAAGTCCATCTAGGGTCCAACACATCAAGGAAATTCACTTCTTTGTCCAAAATTCTTAGCACTGTGCAAGGTGAAGAAGAAAGTGCCTTGATCTTCCTCTCAAATATTAAAGACATGAGAACTCAACTATTGGCTTGTAATTGTGATTGGATAAGTGATAAGCTCTTAAGCTTTATCATTTTGAGGAACTTGTCAAGCAAGTTCAAGAATTTTATCACCATTATTGATACTAGGCTAAAGCAAGAAGAGGATGGCATTCCTCTCAACACTCTTTCACAATTATTGATTCAACATGAAGAGTCTCTTAATAGAGACAAAGTGAATGGTCAAGTTGTCAAGGAGAAAAATGTTGCCTTGAGTGCCACTAAGGCTTCCTTCAAGAAGAAATACAAGAGAAGGAAAAATCAAATTTTCCAAACCAACAAGCCTAGACTTGATTTCACTTGTAACTTTTATGGCAAGAAAGGCCACAAGGAACACAATTGTTTCAAGAAGAAGAAGATTGTAGAAAAGGAAGAGCAAGAAAATGCTAAGGGATAGGGACCTAAGAAATGGTTTGGCAAGGGAAAGAAAAAGAACAACAATGTAAAGCAAAATTCTAATAAAAATGCCTTTGTTTGTGCCCTCTAATCCATTGACTCATCTACTTCTAATGAATGGGTGTTAGATTCTGGATGCACTAACCATATGTGTTTTGAAAAGGATAAGTTTGTGGACTTTCATAAGCACTCTTCAGATTTAGTTGTCATTGGTGATAATACTAGACTTCAAGTAGAAGATGTTGGCAATGTTGTAATTGAAGGGAAATTACTTGATAATGTCCTATATGTGCCTAACCTTAGGAGAAATTTAATTTTAGTTTTGCAATTTTATAGAAGTGGTCACACTATTGAGTTCAATGCAACTTCATGGATCATTAGGAAAGGCATGCTACCAATCATTACAGTTTATGTGAAGAATAATATTTATGTGTTAGGTGATGCTCCTCCTAAAGTGTGTTTAGCAACTAATGTTTCTCCTAGTAGCAAGCTTTGGAACTTAAGGTTAGGCTATACAAACAATCAAAACTTTCAAATGATGAAGTCCAAAAATTTGGTTGAAGGCTTGCCTAGCATTTCACCTATTCATGGTTTGTGTGAAACATGCATCTTAGGCAAGATGAGCAAACAAAATTTTGCAAAGGACAAGTCAACAAGGGCCACACAAATTCTTCAACTCATTCATACAGATATTATGGGTCCATTACATGTTAGATCACTTGGTGGTGCATCCTATATTCTCACCTTTATAGATTATTATTCAAGAATGATCTTTGGATATCTACTTAAGAATAAATCATATTGTTTTGAGACATTCAAGGAGTTCAAAGCTTTGGTAGAAAATCAAAAGGGAGCAAAGATCAAAATGATTAGAAGTGACAATGGAGGGGAGTACAATAGCAATTATTTCAATGCATTTTTTTCTTCTGATGGGATCAAAATGCAGTTTACTTATCCGTACACTCCTCAACAAAATGGTGTTGTAGAGAGGAAAAAAAAGGACAATCATGTATATGGTAAGATGCATGCTTGGTGACTACTTACCTCAATTTATTTAGGGTGAAGTAGCCAGTACAACAATCTACATTCTTAATAGGTGTCCTTCAAAATTAGTTGAGGGGAAGACTCCTTATGAGGTTTGGAATTATAAGAAGCCAAATTTTTCACACTTAAGAGTGTTTAGATGTGATGCATTTTCATATATTCCTTCAAAAAAGAGGAAGAAATTGGACAAAGTCTCAAAAATGCATCTTTGTTGGCTATGATGCAGAACATAGGGGCTACAGGTTATGCTCACCTTCTTCACACATAGTATTTGTTTTAAGAGATGTCAAATTCAATGAAGACCTTCTTGAGTTAGAAAAGGGTGGGCCTTGTGTCAAAAGGACCAAGTGGTTGGATCATTCTAGGGGTCCTAAAGAGCAGAATTTAGTTAACCAAAGGATAACTAGAAGTATGACCCTTAACATGTCTCTTCTAGCTAAGATAGAGAATTATCATGAGCCTACTTCTTACCAAGAAGCTTCACAACACTCTTGTTGGGTTGATGCCATGAAGGTTGAGATGGATTCTTTTCTAAAGAATAAAACTTGGGATCTAGTGCCTTAACCTAATAAGAGAAATGTTATTGGGAACACGTGGGTCTATAGAATCAAGTACAATTCTAATGGAGAGATAGAAAAGTATAAGGCTAGATTGGTTGCTAAGGATTATGCTCAAAAACATGGCATTGACTATGATGAAACCTTTGCACCAGTTGCCAAAATGCCCATAATTCGGCTTCTCATTGCTATTGTTGCTACTCAAGGTTGGCATATTTTTCATCTTGATGTGAAAAGTGCCTTTCTAAATGGTGATTTTTATGTGGATATCTACATGAGTCAACCACAAGTATTTGTTGTACAAGGTAAGGAAACACTTGTGTGTAAATTAAATAAAACCTTGTACGGTCTACAACAAGCACCTAGAGAATGGTACATGAAGATTTTAGGTTACTTCTTGTCTCTTGGTTTTGATAAATGCTATTTAGATACAGATCTCTATGTGCTTAGGAAGGATAACTTGGTCATTTTAATTGCTCTATTTGTTGATGACCTTGTTGTGACTGGAAATGAGAATGAGGTCATTTTTTATTTCATCTCCAAATTAAAGTCAGAGTATGAAATGACTGACCTTGGTCTTCTACACTACTATCTTGGCATGCAAGTTTATTAGCATGAGAATTGTACCTCTTTGAGTCAATCCAAGTATATTGGAGATCTTCTTAAGAGGTTTGATTTGGAGGATGGTAATCCTACTTCCATTCCTATTTCTACAGGGGTTAAGTTAGAAGTAAGTACATAATCTGAGTTGGTTGATGCTACATTGTATAGGAAACTCATTGGTTGTCTTTTTTATGTTACCATCACAAGACCAGATATTGCTTTTGTAGTTGGTATGATGGCTAGGTTCATGCAGAAATATTATATTGAGCATTTACAAGATACCAAGAATATTCTGAAGTACCTTTCAGGTACTAGAGATTTGGAACTCAAGTATTCTAGGCTTCCTTCCTTTGCTCCTTTTGGATATGCTGATTCTGATTTCGGAGGGGATAGAATAGATAGAAATTCTACCACAACATATGTTTTTAGTATTGGTTCTGCAACTATCTCTTGGTCTTACAAGAAGCAAGATACAATTGCTCTTTCTACAACGAAAGTGGAGTATAAGGCTATGACAACAACTGCACAAGAAGCAGTTTGGCTTTGTACCCTCATGAAGGAAATTGGCTTTGAGTAATTTGGTCCTTCATGTTTGCTCTTCAATAATCAATCAGCTATTGCCTTGGCTAAAAATATTGTAATGCATCAAATGACAAAGCATGTTGAAATCCAAGCCCACTTTATCATAGAGAAGGTATTGGATGGGACTATTTAGTTGGAGTATTGCCCATCATCTTCTAATTTTGTTGATTTGTTCACCAAACCTCTTTCCAAGGAGAAGTTTTGTAAGTTGAGGGACTCACTTGGTTTGAAGTTGTCCTCAATGGGGAATGAAGTGTAGTTACACTTGCGTGATGACAACTTCATCGTTATGAGGTGTTTTGTGCTATATATATATGAGTTTATCTTTGGTGGTATAATTGCTTTTTGAATCTCTTTTGAACATGGTACTTTCTTGTTTGCCTTGTGCAACTTTTATACATGTTACTTTGCAGATGGCATTGTGCAATTATGATATATGATGCAATTTATTTATGCAACTCTTTTACATGGTACTTTCTTGTTGTCTTGTGCAACTTTGTACATGTTTTTATGTAGTTGGCATTATGCAATTGGTTTATCATGGTACTTTCTTGTTAGCATTTATGCTACTTTTGTACATGATATTTTATGGTTGGCTTTATGCAACCGGTGTGCACACTTTATTATTTTTATATATCTTATACAACTTTTGTACATGGCACTTTAGAGTTTGCATTATCATGGTACTCCTTGTTTGCTTTATGTAACTTTGATCATTATATTTTTTTATCAACTATATAGCACGTGACTATAAGGATGGCTTGGCATATTTTTATGATGACTTATAGTTTACTATTTGTTATATCAGTTTTTTTATCATCTTTGGATATTCATATATGTTGTGGTGAATATATTTTTGATGATGTATCTAACTGATCTTATGTTGAGTTGCTTGTAGCTTGCAGGTACTTCCGTTTGGGTTTTTGCAGGCTTACTGAAGACACCCCTGTGATGTTTTCTTTTGTCATTTGCAACCACTTGTGGTTTATGGATGGCTTTGTAAGCTACTTGTATTTGAAGCTACTCCGTTGGGGGTTTGCAGTCTCATTTTGGCCCATTTTGTATTGGTGCCTTATTGTACACCATTCTTGGTCATATAAGCTCATTGTAACTATATTACTCATTTGATTATCATCCCCGTTTGTATCTTTAGGGGGGAAAATATTTCTTTGTTTCATAATTCCTTTCCTCAATATTGCATTAAGGGGGAGTGTTGGAATATTTAATGCAATATTGTGTAAATTATTCTTAGAATAAAATATAAAGTCTAAAGAATAATATTTGAATTAGAAAATAATTCTATTTTATGTAAAAATATTCCCACCCAATTAATAAATAAAATAAGGGTGCTAAGAATATTTAATTTGTGGGAAAAAATTATTTCCCCTTTTCTAGCAAATATTAGAAAGTAAATAATCACTTTCTAATATTTTATAGATGCCACTTATCACACATATCAAATATTAGATTGTGATAAGATTAGAAAGTAACTAAGCACTTTCTAATATTTGATAGATGCCACTTGTCACACATCTCAAGATTAGATTATGATAAGATTAGATTGTGATAATATTAGATTGTGATAAGATTTAGGGTTGTAGTAGAAAAGCTTCTCTTTAAATAGGGGTTTTTTCTACTACATCTTAACATATCTTGTCATATTGACTTGTGTTGTAATATCATGTTGATGCATATTGTTGCATAACATTGAATCATTCTTGTATTGTTGAATCAAATGAGTAATATAGTGAGCTTCATAGTGGATTTTTCCCTTCTTCATTTGAAGTAGGGTTTTACCACTTAATATTGGTGTTGTGGGTTTTCCTCTTGTGTGTGTGATTGATCTTGTGGAGCATTCTTCGATCTTGGGGAGACTTTGCTTGTCTCACACTATTCATGTTTTACCTCATCTTTGCCCCTTCAAGGTGGGATGAATAAGGAGATCTATGGACTTATTGCATTATTATATTTCTTAAATCACTCGATTTGTGTATGATGATTCTACCTTTGTAGAACAAAAGGTTATCTATCATCCTAGACTCCATATTGCCCTCAGGGTCTCTATATATTCTAACTCAAATTTCCTAGCAAAATGCATCCTGATATTTCTTATGCTTCACATGTTCCATGAGATTTATGTGACTCCTAGTTATGGCTACAATGTGTTTCCTTTTGATTAAGGCATAAACAACCTTATTCTATTTTCTATTTATGTACTCAATTTCAAAGTCATACTCAATGAGAAAATATATCCACCTTCTTTGTATCGCATTGAGTAATGGTTGGGTAAATATGTACCTTACACTTTGATGGTCAGATTTTAACTCGAAAGGTCTCCCCACCAGATAGTGGTTCCAAATGCAAACCGAACAACACCAAATAACTAAAATTAAATAAATGAACAATAAAAGCAATATAAACACATATGATTGTACAAGAATAAATTTGATCTTTTATTGCCAGGTGGATTTCTGATATTACAACCAATTATGCCCTAGATTGGGGTTTTTGCAATGCTTTATTGCTCAATACAATAATATTGACATGCTAGGGTTCTCTGAAACCCTAGCCAACAAATTAGGGTGGTGTCTTCACTCTCGATCGATCCCAATAGAAGTAAGTGGACTTCAAATATCCTTTGGCAAAACCACTCTAGCTTAAACAATTGCCCAACACTTATGTATCTCCAAACCTACACACAAATAATGACATAATAGGATTAGTAGTAACTATGAGGGCTCCACTATGTGAGATCCTCAAAAATCAATAAAAACCCTAAATGTTAGGTAATAAACTACATACAAATGTGAAAATAATAAAATTAGTATAACAATAAAAGATGTACCTTGTGAACTTGTTTTTGATCTGCAGTCATTATTGGAGAGAGACGATGCACAAATGCCCTAGCGACACCCAAGGGCTTTGCTAGTCTTCAACAATAAATTCTAAGATGCCCATAGGTGCTCGGTAGTAGCAGGAAATACCCGTTGATAGGATGATGGGAAGTGTATAGTGGTACTTGGTAGCTAAAGGAAGTACCTAGAGGTACTCCATGGTGATGGGGAGCACCCAGAGGTATTCGAGATATGAGGTGAAGATTCGTAGCAGTAGATTTGGCTGAGCAAAATGGGTGGCGATGGATGTAGAGGTTAGGGTGAACGAGGACGGATGGGGAGAGTGCTTGGATAAGCATCAATTACTTAGGATCGAGAACTCAAGAGCAACTCAAGGAATTCAAACTCAGGCTGCTTAGGGGTTGAGACTTCAAAATGTCTCCTATTAATAATCCACACTAGAGCATGCTAGGGTTTTAGTGACATAAATCGTGTGGCTCAGATCAAAATATATCGAACGATGGATATTAATTATGGGTGTATGACATGGATCAAGGTAGATGAATGGCTAGGATTAAGTAAAATTGGATGGCTGGGATTTATTTACATATATAATATATATATTTATTAAATATATATAATATAATATTAAAATATTAATATTAAACATAAATTTAACAAATATGCCTAAATATATATAAATAAATGGGTAAAATGGCAGGAAAACCTGGATGGACAACAAGCGGCTAAGTTTTAGTGTCTACATTCTTCATTATTATTAAGATACAAAAGCTTTTCTATAAGTTTAATGAATTTCATTTATCATTCCAAATAGAATAGCTATTTGTTTATAATGGAGATTCTTTTATTACTTAATATGAAACAACTATTTATTTATTTAAAATGAAGTCTCTTTATCATTCTAAAATAAATCAACTATTTATTTAAAATGAAATCTCTTTATCATTCTAAAATAAATCAACTATTTATTTAAAATGAAATCTCTTTATCATTCTAAAATAAATCAACTATTTATTTAAAATGAAATCTCTTTATCATTCTAAAATAAATCAACTATTTATTTAAAATGAAATCTCTTTATCATTCTAAAATAAATCAACTATTTATTTAAAATGAAATCTCTTTATCATTCTATTTACTAGAGCACACAAGGAGTTATGAAGACAACCTATCCATTCATACTTCCCAAATTATTAAGGCAATAGTGCTGAAGTAAAAGATAATCAAGCATGTGCAACAGACAAAGAGGGAGTCTTTCCATCAATTTAGTCACCTATCTCAGCCTCTAGAACTTATGATAGCTACTAGGCTATCAATCTAGGGCTCAAGGTGGCTAGCTATTGATGATTATCCCTTAACCGAATGCATACCTATATGAAGGTATCCATCAATGTTACCTTCGAGTTGCCTTATCATCACTTCCCCAACCTCAAGTACCCTCACCTTTGATGGATGACTCAACTTCTTCCACTTACGAGTGTACCTGATCCTACACATTGGCAATTTGTTAGTAGTATCATGCTCTTCAATATCTACTAACATCGCATAGCTGCTTAATTGCACAAAATTAAGTATTAAAGCACCATCAATTAATACATTATTTTCCATGTCAAAAGGTCCATCTAGGAGGGTCATGACATCCTCCCCCACTAGGACTAAACACCATCCTGATGTTTCTCAGTTTTACACAATCACAACATAATCAAAAGTAAATTATTACATTTTAGAGATCATCAAACAAAAAGGAAAATATTTTTGCATATCCGCCACTTTCTCCCAAGTGGTATTCCTTTCAGAGAAATGGTCCCACTAGACCTTACATTGCTCAAGAGTTTGATTTCGCATAGTCTTAGAGTGGAACTCAAGAATCTTTACTAGCATTACTTCAATTACCTCTAGATTTGCCATCTACAAATTAGAAACATCCCACACATGTTCAAGGTCAACAATATATTTTCTAAGCAAATATATGTGGAAAGTGTCATGGATTTTTGATAGATTAGGAGGTAAAGCAAGTCGGTATGCAACCAGACTAATATTTTTAGTGATCTCAAAGGGTCCTACAAACCGTGGATCCAATTTTGTGGATTTGATCACACTTTTCATTGGTTTGACCCTTAGGAACACTTTATCTCCCATCGAGTACTCCCTTGGAGTTCTCTTTAAATCAACATAACTCTTCTACCTATCAACAACTTCCTTGAGTCTTTGCCTGATTACCTTCAATTGCTCTTCCATTTCTCTGACCATTTTTAGTCCAATCACAACTCTATCCTCTAGGTTATCCCATGATAGTGGTGTTCTACACTTTCATCCATACAAGGCATCAAAAGGTGCCATTCCCAAAGATGAGTGATACCCATTATTGTAGGTGAACTCTACCAAAGGTAGGTAGTCTTCCCAATGAGACTTGTGATCCATACAATACATGTGGAGCATATCTTCTAGTACTTGGTTTACCCACTCTATTTGACCATCTATCTCAGGGTGGTATGTCGAACTCATGTTCAACTTCGTACCTATTGCCTGATGAAGGGCTTTCCAAAACTTAGAAGTGAACTTGGAATCCCTATCTGAGATAATTACCTCAAGAAATCCATGCAATCGAAACACTTCCTTGGAAAATCTATTAGCCACCACCTGAGCATCATCCTTGGTGCTCCCAGGTATAAAATGTGCAACCTTAGTCAATTTATTGACTACTACTAGGATTGCATCATGTTGGTACCTGGTCTTAGGTAAACCTACTATAAAATCCATAGATATGACCTACCATTTCTATGTAGGTATACTATGTGGATACAACTATCCTATGGGATGCTTGCATTCTACCTTAACCTTCTGACATTCGAGGCATCGAGTGATAAAATCGGTAATATCCTTCTTCATTCCTACCCAGAAGAAGGTTCTTTTCATGTTTTCCCTCATATTTACCCCTCTGAGGTGAGCTGAATAAGGAGATCTATGGGCTTCTTGCATTATTAGCTTTCTTAAATCACCTAATTTTGGTATGATGATTCTACCTTTGTAGCACAAAAGGTTATCTATCACCCCAAACTCCTTATTGCCCTCAGGGTCTCTATCTATTCTAGCTCGAATTTCCTAGCAATATTCATCCTAATATTGCTCCTACCTCACTTGATCCATGAGATTTATGTGACTCCTAGTTATGGCTGCTATGTGTCTCCTTCTACTCAAGGCATCAACAACCTTATTCTCTTTTCCCTTTATGTACTCAATTTCAAAGTCATACTCAGCGAGAAACTCGATCCACCTTCTCTATCTCGCATTGAGTATTGGTTGGGTAAATATGTACCTTAGACTTTGATGGTCAGATTTTAACTCAAAAGGTCTCCCCACCAAATAGTGGTACCAGACCTTTAGAGCATGCACCATAATGGCTAGCTCTAAATCATGAGTAGCATAATTGACTTCATGATTTTTAAGCTTCCTTGAAGTATAAGCTACTACTAACTCTTCTTGCATGAGTACTCCTCCTAACCCTTCCAGCGATGCATCAATGCATACTAAAAAATCTCCTTGAGGATCTAGAATCTTCAATATTGGTGTGGTAGTGAGTTTCTACTTCAACAAAGCAAAAGTAATTTCACACTTTTCCATCCATTTGAATTCCTTCCCTTTCTTCTGAAGGTTAGTTATTGTCGAAGCAATATTTGAGAAATCCTTTATATAACATCTATAATAGCCCATTAACCCCATGAAGCTTCTTACTTTAGTAATATTAGTAGGGGGTGGCCAATTTAATATGGCTTTGATCTTCTCTAGATCCACAACAATTCCTTCTACTGATATGATATGCCCTAAATATCATACCTCTAAAACATAGAAATCACTCTTGGCTAGATTTCCATAGAGTTGATTTTCCCTTAGTAACTCTAACATGATCTTGAGATGTTTATCATGCTCTTCCTTGTTTCGAGAGTATATTAGGATATCATCTAGAAATACAAGGACAAACTGGTCTAGGTGCCTTTTGAACACACTATTCATTAAATTCATGAAGGTGGCTGGGGCATTAGTCAGTCCAAAGGGTAGGACTGTAAACTCATAATGTCCATACCTAGTCTTAAATGTCATCTTGTGAGTATCCTCCTCATATATTCTTAACTGGTGATACCCTAACCTCAAATCTATCTTAGTAAACATCATGGCATCTCTTAATTGATCAAATAAATATTTGATTCTAGGTAGGGGATACCAGTTCTTGATTGTAGCTTTATTCAACATCCTGTAATCAATACATAATCTTAAAGAGTCATCTTTATTTTTCATAAATAAAATAGGTGCACCCCAAGGTGACACACTTGGTTTTATCAACCCTTTTCTAATAACCCTTGCAATTGTACCTTTAATTCTTGCATCTCGATAGGTGTCATCCTATATGGAGATCTATGAATTGGTTTCACTCCTAGCATAAGATCAATAGTGAAATCAAATTCTCACACAAGAGGGAGCCTAGGTAAATCCTCAAGAAATACATCCTTGAAATCCTACAAAATTGGGTGTGTTTCCAACACCTCTTTCTTTTGGTCTTCTCCAACTTCATTTAGCTTTATTACATAGACTATCCCTCCTTTCCTAAGGGCTTTCTTCAACTGCATAGCTGACAACATCTAGGGTTTGAATTCCCCTATTCGCTATGAATTCATAGTCTTTCCTTACCTCCTTCAGAATATTTGATCCATCTATCCTAGAAATTGATTATGACTTTATGGGCCTATAACCAATCCATCCCTAGGATCACATCGAAGGCATGAAGTGGAGCTACATATAAGCAACCTTTCATGGTTCCACTAGCTAAAGCAATTTCCATCATAGGAAAACATTGGTTTATGGAGTAGGTCTATCCAGAACCATACTCAACCTTCCATCCATGAGCCAAATATCCTAGCCTTTTTAGCATATCTTTTTCTAACTTACAAGAAATAAAGCTATCAGTGGCTCCACTATCAATTAAGATATTCACTTGCTTATCAAAAATCTTACCTTTTATAATCAATGGGGTGGTTTTCCCCTCAAGCTTCTGACTCCTAGTTGTAGCATAGATCTGGTGTATAGGTTCTTTTCCTTTAATACTGGATGTGCTTGGCCCTGGTCAATGTGGGCACTGATTAGAAAAATGTGGCCCTCTACAATGGTAACACCCATCCTTGGGCCCTTGTCACTTTTTTAGTTTTTGCTCCTCACCTTTAATTGTTGGAACTAAAACTTGTAGTTTTTATGGTTGAGGCTTAGCATTATTGGGGTTGTTGCCTTTCTTATAAAATTTCTTCTTGAACTTCTTCTGGCTTCCATTAGATTTCTTCTCAGGATTTTGGGGGTTTTTAGCCTTTCAATCTTGTTCAACCTCCCATTTTACAAGCCCATTGCTATTCCTCTTCTTTAGTTCCTATCAATCTTGCTCAGACAAGGTTTCATATTTATAATGGAAGTGTGACTCTACTTTCTTTGCTAAGTCATATACCTTTTGCAATGACTTAGGTTCCTGCATATCTACATCATGCTTTATCCTAGATTGCAACCCATGAGTAAACTTATGAATCCACATTTTCTCATTATAAGTAGGTACATACTTCAACAATTTTACCAGATTCTTGTAGTATACCTCCACTAAGTTGGTTCCTTGCCTTAAACTGGCAAACTCCTCAAATTTTAGGGCATAGAAATGTTCTGTGAGGAACCTCTTCTTGAAGATGACTATAAATTCCTTCCATGGAATGTCTACTAGTTCAATCTTAGTTTCCTCATAATAAGTTTCCCACCAATCTAGGGTAGCTCCTTCAAGGTAAATAGTAGCCCAAATAGTTTGGGTTCCTAAAGAATATCCCTTTACTATGAAGAAAACTTCTAGTTCCCTTAACCAAGCCTCAACTGCATCTCCATCTCCTTCTCCATCAAACTTGGAGATACAAATATTCTTTAGATCTCTTACCATTTCCTTTTCCAAGAGGGTTCTAGCTTGTATCTACTCTATAGTCAACCCCTCAGCTTGGTTAACTTCTGAACCTCTAGCTTGCGAATTTTGGTTCGCAATAGTTTCTAACACTTGTCTTAACTGATCTTGCATTGCGACAACTATGGTAGTGAGATCTTCCATTCCCCTATTGGGAGTTTTTGGATCCTCATTCTGGATCCCTTCTTCGACATTACTTTGTCGAGTCTACCTAGGTGTAGGCCTCTCTCTTCTAGCCTTAGGTGGCATCTTGACCTAGTTTCAACCAAGAAAAGGATTAGGTTACAACTTCATCTTAAACTGAACCACTAATTCAAACCACAATACAAAGTTCTTCTTACCAAAACATTAGTAATCTAACTAGGATAATATTCCAATATTATGATGTATCATTAATACCAAAGCCCATACTGAGGTATCATAACATTCATCTACCCTTGGGATCAACTCCATTAGATTCTAATAAGTAGAGACTCTAGGTCATCCCAACTTTAGCTTAAACTTAAGCAAGCCTTCATTGGAGACATCCAAATCTCTTTTAGCACATAAGAAGCTCTATACCCTCATACCTAGAGCTCTGATACCAAATGTAATGACCCTAAAACAAGAAATAAGAAAACACACAAAAAAGAAGAATTTTTTTTACTAAGGAGAGGGATTCATAAACCCCTAACCAACCTTAGATTAACTTAATGTTTAACAAAACCCCTAAGTTTCTCAAGAACTATACCACACAAGATTCCCCTCATGCAAGTCCCTTCTACATAGGCATATCTCATGTTATGCACATAAGTCCATCCATCTCATCATCCTTGATGAGCTAGACTTATCACCTTCAATCATTAGAAGGTGTACACGCATCTCCATATTCTACGCAAGCCATTATGCATAGGTATGCTACGTGTACTATGAGTTAAGCTATCAATATTATCCTCTGACAAGCTATCTTAACTCAGGTACGATCTTCTATAAACCTAGTTACCAATCTCCCTAAGGGGGTCTCAAGCCCTTAGGTTATCCTCTAAGTTCACCCTAGAACTTACTACTAAATTCTTATAAAAATTTATTCAAACAAGAAAATAAAAGATAGATCTAGATACTAAATCTAACAAAACATAATTCATTAAACATGCAAAGGATAACTAGAAACATAGAACAATAATTAAAGAATAAACATGCAATAGAAAGGATTTAAATACATTCACAATAAATCAAATAGAATACAAAGGTGCATTTGCCACATTGATCATTTATTACATAAGTATGTATGGTAAAACCTCCATACCCTTAAACAATACATTACATCAATTTCATCGAGGAAATCTCCCCACAAATCTAATCTATTTGCATAAATAAACAAGATGTAAAGTAGAGAGCAAACTTGTGCATTGGTCCATCTATAACTTTGGTCCTCCCACTCTTCCATCGATCAAGTGAGGATAGTAGGGGATCAAGACACTCATAGTTCAGGATAGACATGCTTCTAAATGCATTTACTCATTTCATTGCCAAATTGCAACTATACAATCAAACCAAGCAATTCAACTATCTAATGCATAGTTGATATCATAGAAACTACTCTTTCTATTTTTCCTCTCATCCTCCTATGAGAGTCTTTCAACAATACATCTAGATCACATGCTTTACTTGTAATAAATGATTCAACCCTTATTCAACAATTAAAGTCCCATACCCTTAATTGCCAAATAATCTAGGTTCATATTTATTTATCAAATTAAAGTCAACTACTTTAATCCATAAATAAACCCTTTTCTTTTCATTTCATAAATTAAAGTCCCATACCCTTAATTTACAAAACAAACCAAATTCATATTTATTTATTAAATTAAATCCAACTACTTTAATCCATAAATAAACATTTCTTTTCATTTCATAAATTAAAGTCCCATACCCTTAATTTACAAAACAAACCTATTCATATTTATTTATTAAATTAAAGCCAACTACTTTAATCCATAAATAAACCTTTCTTTTCATTTCATAAATTAAAGTCCCATACCCTTAATTTACAAAACAAACCATATAATATTCCCTTTTCACTTCATTAATCTAAAACCCATAATTTTAAACAATGAAGTCATATAAGGTTTCTCATTTCATTAATCTAAAATTCACCATTTTAAATAATGAAACTACATAAGAAACCCTTCTTTTCATTAATCTAAAATCCATTATTTTAATTAATGAAACTAAATAAGAAACCCTTCTTTTCATTAATCTAAAATCCATTATTTTAATTAATGAAACTATGCAAGGCTCTTTCTTTTCTAAACAAAGTTCTTCAACTCTATTTAACACAAGTAATTATCCCTACTCACTCACCTAAATGAGTAATACGGAAACCATAGGTCTCACTATTTTATGCAAGCTACTATAATTTAAATGATAGTCAAACTTGAAACCAATCAAACATTTACACCTTAACAGGGTAATAAGTGATGCTCCCACTCGAGTGCCCAAGCCCTTCTATCCTGACAGCTAGTGAGGCTCAAAGGTTATCCAACTAGAAAAGGTGAATGTGATGATTCGAGCTCCAAGACCCAGCAATCCATCATGACTAACCAACCCTTGGTTAGGTATAAGAGGATGGGTGTTCTGTGCTAGCATCCTCATGGTGCCTATGAGAAACCCTCCTAGCAATGACTCCACCATGGCTAGATTAGTCTAACTAGGGACTAGCGATAGCCACAAGGGTTGTTAAACAATGGTTTTACAATGAGCACCCAAACCTACAAGGTGACACGATGGCAACTGCCCATGTAGGACCAAGGAAGCTAGAAGGCTCTCGGATGTCCATTGCACAAAACCACTTAGAATGATAGGGTAGAGGTAAACCACCCTAAAGGCATGGTGATGACATACTGGTCAACATAGTTTCACCAACCAAGCTGGTAGGGTTCGGGTTTGCAAGGTAACACAACTTGGTTGGCAACCGAGAACCAACCCAACACTAGTACATGGAGACTAGCAACTATTGGAGGCTAGTGACCATACCTATAGCCAAACGACACTGACCTTAATTGTATGGGTTCTAAACTATAACCCAATGTACACCAAAACTATAAGTTTCTACTATGGTGCTAACATGGCAAACTAGTGACTCTAAATGTAAGCAAGCTTGGTGAACGATGGATAGGGAAGATAGTACCATTTCTAACAACACACGAGAGTGGAGTTACAGTGAAACCAACCTATTATCCTACGATAGCTCTGGTTTCTTCCCTGGATATCGTTCTTCCTTAATGCTTCTTCCTTCACGTTGTTGGTTTTCTTCTCCTTTTGCTCCTCTGGGTTTTCTTCTTCATCCTTCCTTTCTTCTCCATATATCTTCCTCTCCTCTTTGCCACCCAACTCTCCTTAGACTCCACACCTATGTCTTCCTCCCTTATCCACCACCATAACTGCCATTACTCCCCCTTCACATCCGTCAGGCGGTAGGGGAGATACCCCCTCCCCAACCTATCTTTTCCAAGATGTTGCCATAATGGAGCCATCTCTTCACAACAACTAGTAGCTTCATTCTGACAAACCCGATCGGATTCTGAAGGGTGGTTCCATTATCTCTTCTTTTCTTTTTTAAACACCAAAAATAGTTTATCATTTTATTAGATGAATTCTTCATTATTACTTGAACAACAAAATCTTTTCTATAGATTTAATGAATTTCATTCGTCATTCAAAATAGAATAGCTATTTGCTCATAATGGAGATTCTTTTATTGCTTAATATGAAACAACTGTTTATTTTTCTTTAAAATAGGTCTCTTTATCATTCTAAAATAAATCAACTATTTATTTAAAATGAAATCTCTTTATCATTCTAAAATAAATCAACTATTTATTTAAAATGAAATCTCTTTATCATTCTAAAATAAATCAACTATTTATTTAAAATGAAATCTCTTTATCATTCTAAAATAAATCAACTATTTATTTAAAATGAAATCTCTTTATCATTCTAAAATAAATCAACTATTTATTTAAAATGAAATCTCTTTATCATTCTATTTACCAGAGCACACAAGGAGTTATGAAGACAACCTATCCATTCACACTTCCCAAATTATTGAGGCAATAGTGTTGAAGTAAAAGACAATCAAGCATGTGCAATAGACAAAGAGGGAGTATTTCCATCAATTTAGTCACCTGTCTCAGCCTCTAGAACTTACGATAGCTACTAGGCTATCAGTCTAGGGCTCAAGGTGGCTAGCTATTGATGATTATCCCTTAACCGAATGCATGCCTATATGAAGGTATCCATCCTTGTTACCTTTGAGTTGCCTTATCATCACTTCCCCAACCTCAAGTACCCTTGCCTTCGGTGGATGACTCAACTTCTTCCACTTATGAGTGTACCTGATCCTACACATTGGCAATTTGTTAGCAATATCATGCTCTTCAATATCTACTAACATTGCATAGCTTCTTAATTGCACAAAATCGAGTATTAAAGCACCATCAATTAATACATTATTTTCCATGTCGAAAGGTCCATTTGGGAGGGTCATGATAGAGTGATAACATTGATAGTCCTTTTTCTTCCTAGTAGTTCTTTTGTGCAACTTTAAAATTTTCATCATTTCCCACCTAAATTGACTAGCAATAGTCATCTCAATATTAGTGCTAGGGTCATTACCACTGCTTGTGTTATCACTTCCAACTCTATTGATTGTTAGACACAAAAATTGCATTGTATAATGTATTAATTATTTGTAATATTTTATTATGTAAGCCTTATGGGCTATCGTTAAACCCTCTTTATAACTTGTAATTAACCTAAGGCCCTCTTGTTATGTTGACTTAGGTTAATATTGCTTGTGTAATTGTAGTTTTGGTATTGCTATAAATGCCCCCTCCCACTCTTCATTGTTGGATTTTAATCTTAAGTATCTGAAAATATCATAGGTCCCAATGTAAATAAGCTAACAATATTATAGGTCAAAATATCAATAATCAAGAGTAGAATTGTATATAGCAATCAAATATATATCTAGGAAAATATAATAATGAAAACAATATTCACTTATAATATCAATTATGAATGTAAAATGGCCAAAATAATTCATGTACATGCTTAAAGAATACTTACAATATAAATTGCTCAAAAAATTGTATACAAGAATTATTATCAATGTGTGCTATGTGGTAATTGCTATAAATTATTTTTCCTTTACATTGTATGGAAATTTATCTCCATGATATATACATAGAAGATTACTCTTCATGTACTTGACTATTGCTCTCCATATGACAGCTCTCATGAGCTTTGGCTTATCATCTTGCCACTTGTATACTAGACTCTTCACTCTCTTCTTACATGCATACTTGACTCTATGACACTTGCACACTTCTACATGACTCTTACTCTCCTACATGCACTCCTAATATAAGAAACTTGTGCACATCCTCACATTACATATTTGCACACTTACATACAATACACTTGTGCATATTCTCTCAATACACACTTGCACTCTAACTTACATGACACTTGTGCATTTCTTGCATATTGCACTCTTACATGACACTTGTGCATATCCTACACATTGACACTTACATAAAAGAGAAATATAAATCACTCATCTAAACTATAAATACAAACCCTAATCTATTACATATTTACATTTATACCATGAAGGTACCATTAAGGTATATATATTTTTCTTCAATTGGTTACAAGGGATTGAAACGGAACCCACCCGTATTATATCATTACCACATAGTAGTATTACAAAAATACTTGGATATTATCCATGTATCGCTTGGTAAGATTTGAACCTTGGTCTCCTCCTTAAATGTTGAAGAATCTAACTGATTGAGCTAATGTCACTTGATACCATTGGGGTATATTAGCATGCACCAAATAACATAATATTCTCCAACACCCCCTTGTATTTCAATATTTTGTTATTGAATACTTTAGTCTTCAATATTTTTCTCCATATTCAATATGCATGTGACCTTCCATTGTTCATGAATATTTTTTGAGATTTTTCTTTAGCTTCATCCTTGAGTTCTTCTATGAGTTCCCCTTCATCTCCATTGTTTGGTTCTTCAGAATTTGTATCTTCATAAACTACTTGAGCTTCTTCTTTGTCCTCTCATTCATGTATTCTAATTCATGTGCATGAATAGCTTAAACTTTTCTTGTCTTTGACCTCTAGATCATGTGCTTCATTTGATATAGCTTTCCTGTAATATTGATATTGTCCTATAACTTATGAACATTCATTTAGAGTATCTTAATATTTCCTAAATTAGAAGTGCTTGGAATATTAATATTGCATGAAGAATGAAATATGATTTTACTTGATTCACTTCTATCAATATCTTTACTTACTAGAGTATCAATCAACTCTTTTTATTTTAAATTTTAATATTTCCCTTCACTAATAACCTCTACACTCTTTTGGTTATGATCGACAAACACATCATCCTCAAAAATATTATAATACCTAGAAACAATAATTTTCTTAATAACATGATTGGAAAACGTGTAAGCCTTACTACCATTACTATAACTTATTAAAATGTGAGGCTCACTCTTGGGGTATATGGGTGAAATTTTACACCTTCTCACCCACTATTCCTTGTAGATTGATGGTATTTTTACTCTGTCCAATTTTTCAAGCTTTGTAACTAAGGCGAAAGAAAAGAACTAGAGCGTAGCAGGGCAGGTGGATAAATAGGTGGATACATGATCAAGAAGAATCCCAAATTACCACCCTAACATTGGGTGGAAATTTTGGATCCCAGGCCTCCATCCAATGTAGATAGAAGAATGGGAAGGTAGCACAGGGATTATTCATCCAGAGTTCCTATCCATAAATTGAATTGAACTTTAGGCCAAAGCCCGATCACCCATCCATATGGTGGAATATTGGGATGTGGTAAACAAGGAAGTGTGCCTAAAAACCCGTCCAAGGCTAAGGTCATCACACATTAAGATGGAAGTTTTAAGGATCCCCAAAATAAAATATTAATGACCTCAACTACCTAGTATAAATAGACAATGGGTACAGGGAAGGAATTTGAAATGCACAGCTTCAGAGGCAACCAATTTTTTATTTTTTTGCAGCATAAAAGGGCATAGTAGATTGGAATTTAAGAGGTTGTTGGAATGGTCAAGGGCCTAGATCTGTGTAGAAGCACCTAACTTCCTCTACACAACTTCCATTTCTTCTTAGAGTAGAACTACAATGGATATTTTGATCATCCCAGCAATATTTTCCCACCTAATGTCATCAATGTTGTATTTTGAATCTATTGTAAAATATTCTATAATAGTGAAATGCTCACCATTCCAAGTGTGGATATATGGCCATTATAATTGATATGTAATTATTCTCACCTTGTAAATATAAAGCATATCACTATTTGATCTCTCAATTTATCTTCACTTTCTTTTGTTTAAGTCTAGATGTTTATTTCTGCGATGGCCATTTAAGCTCGTTTACTTAATTCTACAATATATATTTCATGGGTCTTGTTGAGTGGTTCTAGAATTCACATCCACCTCTAGAAGTCAAGGTTTTATTTCTACTAAAGTTATTCAAGTGGGATCACTCTAATTCTATAATTTATATTTCATGCACCCTCCCGCTGGTTCTAGAATTTGCCCTTACTTGTTATGCTAAGTGAGGATGAGATGAGTTGATATGTTAGGTGGTGTGCTACTATTTCAATTGATGACATCAAATGTGTGTGTCTTTATGTGACCATACCCCATCCTTTTCAGTTCTGGCTATGGCCTCCCTTTGCTTTCTCTCTCATTCTCTATTTCCCTTTCACACTTCATAGTGTAGGTAGCTGGAACTGAAGGAGTTGGCCTTCTTCAAATATCAATCGTCCCTGCATCTCCTAGGCTAGGTGACCTTTCAATAATGGTCGAGGACCACTGGGAACATTATCGCCTGTCTAGTGCCTATTTTTACACCAATAGTTTTTGGTAACTTTGTTGGGAAACTCATTGAGTTTCCATGTTTCAAGAAGTCAAAGTTTGGTGATACTCTAATTTACCCATATCTTTGTAAATCACCTAGTAAATCTGACTGTGTTGCATATCTAGATCATGATATTAGTTGCCTTCCCATGATGAAATATCCAAACATCCTAGAGGACTCAAGGTTCGATGAATAGCCTTGACCTTGCTAGCAGAGATAGTATGTTCATCTAGAAAATTTTATTTCAATGTATAAACCAAATATTTTAAAGTCTAGCACCTCAAATGGCCCAGCAATGCTGCCCACAATGGAATGATCCTGGTCCACTCAATCTTCAATGTTGGCATGAGATTCCTAAAAGTGCCTTGAAGCACCTGATAAGATATGATGGCACTTTAGGAATCGCTCGAGAACATCTTGAATATGTCATTGCACTAGTGTCCCTCCATGATATAACACATGAAGATGTCATGATCAGGCTCCTGGTCTTATCTCTAGAAAGGAGGGTGCTATTATGGTATTGTACCCTTAGATGAAAAATCATCTGCTCATGCACGAACTTGGAGGGAGCTCTTATTGATACATTTTATGACCCCATGGATCCCTTCCAACTCTTGATGCACCTTGCACTCATCAATAGGGTCCCTTTTGACTCTATCACAGACTTTAATATATGATTCAAAAGGATATGGAAGAGGATTTCCTTTGAAAACTATTTATTGATGAGTGTCATCAATCACATCATTTAATCTTTAAGTTTGTCAATCCAGGGCGGTGTCCAATGGCTGTATACGATAGCAGAATTAGGCAGCTTGAAGATCAGGTCATTCAGGAAACAAGCTTTATTGGTGGGACAAGTTAGCCTTTGGGGGTTATGGTGTCACTTCTACTCCTATGAACTGAATTTGAATTCTAATTATTCTTGTAGAAGTAAAAATTACAGAAATATAAAGGTTGCAGAAAATGAAACCTGATTACTTTTGCAGAATTTGAAATGACAGAAATGAAACCTACTTACTCTTGCAAAATGAAAATGACAGGAATGAAAGAGTTGCAGAAAATAAAACCTAACTACAGTTGCAGAATTAAAATGACAATAATGGAAGAATTGCAGAAATGGAAACACATAAGCTACTAATTACCCACACAATGGAAAATGCCAGAAAGCTAGAAATAACTGCTGAAAACAGGGGAAAACCATAAATGCTATAAAATTCCAAAACCTATGCTAGGTAATCAACTGACATGCACACACATCTACTACACACCACAAATATTACATGCATCTACAATAAACACAGTTAGTAACAAGAAATAGAATTTGCCAAGTTTTCTGCTAATCTGCTGCAACAAGAAATGAACAAAAAAACCTGTCAATAGTTGGTCCTTCTCCTGGGCCTGGAAGTGGCCCTTGCTCCCTGATCTAGAAGAAGGCAAAGAGACTACTTCTTAACTACCTAATGATCACACATTCACTCAGAACAATAAATGGATGAAGAAACTGCACTTTTATTGAATATGAAACAACATTGCAGCAATGCAGGAAAAATCCTGCTGAATTGTTGATCTGTTACAGCTGAAACAACTATTTTATCCCTATCCTTCTATGGAAACGTCTATATGCTCAACCAACATGGGAGCTTGTTATTTATACTAATCTACTACATATGCTAATCCATTCTATTGTTGTTTCTCAAGGATTCAACAACTGTTCTGAAGTTGTCTTCCTGAAATGCAGGAAACTATTTTGCTGCAACATCTCCATTTTCCTTGTTGTGCATCATCCATTGGTGGAAATGCATTGGAAGGGGTGATAAAACTCCTCATACACCTGTATCCATCCTCATCTCACCATTTTCCACCTTTTTGGGTGTTCTGTTTATCATTTTGACCAAAATTGGTCCTGCTCCGCTCATTTCGGAGCTGCTCCGGAATATCTGGTAGTTTAACCATTTTGACCCTTATCCATACACCAGATGCATAGGAAAGTGAGTTTGACTAGCTAGGTAGTCTTCCTAAGTCCTCAGAAGACCAATTCTATAGGTTTTACATGCTGGAATTGACAAATTCCAAGCCATGCTATTTATGAACAACTGGCTGGAATTTGTATGGTCAAATTCTATTTTCTACACAGTCACAGTAGTTTGGCACCTTTTTGCAATTTGAACTGGTTAGAAGGCAAGGAAAACAAATGAAATGCTCCTAGAACGGAATACACATCAACACTCATTATTACATATTTCAAGTAAACTTTTATTTGCTAGGTAAATCAACTGAAACAGAGTAAATAAATGTAAAAAATGGATAAAATAGAGTATTGTGCTCCTGAACATTCAAACATGTAAACATTAATACATAATGCATTCAACCATCAAAATTAGCATAAAAAACATAGCATAAGGTTTATAAAGCAATTTGTAAAATATCCAAAATAGTCCATGAATGAGGCAATTCCTGGCCTCATCATTTTCCCCCAACCTATTCTGATGCATGTCCTCATGCATTTTGCAATGCTACAGAAGCACAGAGATCTATGCTCAAATTTCTTTCTTGATACTTCCACAACCTCCCTTTATAGTATCCTCTAGTTTCCTGTAATTGTTTGAGCCATTCTTGAAACTGCTCATCTGGTTGAGGATCATTATCAAAGAAATAAGGGACAAGAGTTATAACAGTGGGTAGTTTGTACCTCAGACCTATCCAATGATCCTTTATTTCTAGGATGGTCTGCATTATACCTTCTGCTCTTCATCTGGACCACAATAGATTGTTGGGTGAGATGGGTTCTCTTTTCTGTAGTGATATTGATAACTCTCCCCATCTAACCTGGCAAGCTGATAAAGCATTTCCAAAATATTTGGCACAAGAAGTTTGAAAATTGGACATACAATCATTAAGATTGTTTAGATAAACCAACCTGATCTTTTGTTCTCTCATCATGGTAAAATGTTGATTGGTGGTAGTTCTGTGATTGGGATGGACTGGTCTGAGTAGTAGCTCAGCTGTTAGTTCAACTTCTTTACTTGCCCTTTTCTCTTGATCCCAATACAGTTGATTTTGTAGGGTGGACATAAAAGCTCTCAACTGAATATCCCCTGTGAAGATATGTGGCAAAAATGTCACATTTTTTGGCATGAGAAACTGGTGCAAGAATAGTTCACACATCAAATTCTTTTGTTCTTCTGGACTGTGCAAATAAGCTTCCAAAAACTCCTCTGCAGTGTTTATTTCATAGGGGAGATCAGAACAAATTCTCATCACTTGCCAATGGAGGTACTTCTCTTTCAATATTAGACTGTAACATCTAGCTGGCCTTCGAAACTGAACTAGGTACTCTACAACCTGACAAAGATACTGAACCTATCCCTGCAACTTATTTGTTTCTACACTTTGAGCATCAAGCTTCTTCTCCAAATATTTCAAAGATGCAATTTGTGCCTCCATTCCTTGACATTTAAGCACCCAGTGTGCTATGTCCTCATTATATTTTGTCAATGTAACTGTCTGTGGGGGTCTGATTATCTGTTGCACCTTTGGAGGTAAATCCACTTGTACTCCAATTTTTGTTGTTTCAACTGGAGGTGAACTTGATGGCATTAGTTCAACAGAATATTGATGAGAAGGTATGGTTACCTGATCCTTCATTTCTCCTTTATCACTGACATCTACTATTCTTTGTGGTGTTTGTGCCTCTTGCTATTGCAAGTTATCAGAATGTACATCTACAACATGTTCTGTAGAGTCCTATGAAACTTCATGTTCTGGCATAATTACATCCTGCTGGTCTACCACATCTATTTTAGTCCTTATGATGGGTGAACCTTCCTCAGGTATAGTTGTTGCTCTATTTTGTTATGCTAATTCTAACAGAATTCTGACCAACTCATCTTCAAAATCAACTTCTGTAGGTTGTGGCTCCAGATTGGATAACCTAGCCTTTAATTCTTCCACCTTCTATTGTAAATCAGTAATGAGTTTATATTTTTCTTGTATAGAGGCCTCATTCTATTCAATCCATCCCATATGTGTCCTGATGACACTTTTTGCAGCACGTAACTATTCTTGTATATCCTCCTCCTCTTCCTCTGTTATAAATTCTGCTTCAAAATCAGAAGAATAAGCAAGTGGGATATACATTGCAGGTATTGTTGTATCTATACATGTATCTTATGTACCTATATCTACAATTTCTTCCATAGATGTTTCCTCCTACTGTGTATCTTCCATGGATGTATCAATGTGTCCCCCTTGATCTTCAACCATTGTCTGAGGCAGTAATGTTTCCACATCTACTATCCCCTTAATTGTTTTGTCCTTCTGAAGTCTAGAGGACCTTCGCACCCCAAGGGTAAACTGCTTCTTTTTACATTTTTTGGTAGGTTCTAGAGTAGACTCTGCTCCTGATTGGGATATCTCCTTATCAGCATGTGTTTCCCTGCTTGAACTCCCTGGCTGCTCAATGGGTTGTACTAGAAAAATAGTCACATCTTCGGAGAATGTTACCTTCCTCCTCTTTTCTACAGGACCAGTTTTGGATTTTCTTTCCCTTTGTTTCCTAGTCCTAGAATATGGAGGTCCTTGTGGTGAAGAGGGAATATCATTTTCAGAGGATTCATCTTCTACCTCTTCTTCATTAGTTTTAGGGCTTTTAGGGCTTTCATCCCCTGTCTCCTCTTCATAAACCATTTCATTCCAAGAAGAGAAAAATCTATCAAAACTCCTAGGGTTTCCTCTAAAATGATATTTGCAGATCAATTTAATTAATCCATGATGCTTAGGGGTTCCTTTTCCTTCCTGGTAGCGTTTAGCCATACTCTGTAATTCTTGGTGCAGATACAGGGGAAATTTTACCCTAAACTCAGGTTTCTGGCCACCGTGCCTTAAATGATTCAAAATTTTAATATGGTGGCTAGATAACACAACAAATTGCCCTTCACAGGTGAAGAATCTGATTACCCATACAACTACTTCCTCCCAAGGATGTTGTAAACTGGTTCGTTTTACCCCTTTGCAAACATTATTATTCATTTGAAACTCAATTGGTCTATCTCTTTCTTCTCTAAACTGATTAACTATTTTTGTTAGGGTATTTTTACCAGCTTTTAAAATTTGTAGCCCTTGCAAAGGTAATTCAGTGATTTGGCTTAAGATTTTAGGTGTTACCTAGATTGTCATGCCACTGATGCTAGCCTGGTTGTTTCTGAAAGTTCATGCAAATTCTGTCGCTAGTCCCTCGAAGTACCCATCAAATTTGCTCAAAAATGGCATCAGCCCTCCTTTTGTAAAAATTTGTAATGACTCAGGATCCTTCTGTAGATAATTGGCATTTTTAGGTTCAGCTTTATTCTTTTTCCCCATATTCGGATTTCCCTGTGCTCTTCTTCCTTACTACCCTATGAATTTGCCTGAAACAGATCATCTTCTGGTTTTGGAATCAACAGTTTTCGTTTGAGGGGGGCTATGACAATTTGCAATGATTTCGTGGATATGGCAATTAAATTTGTGGAGCGCAGGAACCAGCTTCGAAACATGTTGAAGATTTTGAAAAACCACATCCATCTTACCAGGCAAGTGGCAGATTCTTATTCTGTATAAAAACTTAATTTACCCGTTCTGCTGATTTTTTTCTATTAAGTAATTACGGCTTGTCGAGTTGGCAGTTGGGCGTTGGCCATAACATGCACAATTTGCAGAGTTTCCATTTTTCGAAGTGCCTTGTTGCATGTGCCAAATATTTTGCATACCCCGAAGCATGCGGTAGTTCCAAAGACATCTTTCCCATCGTAGCTTTGAGACCCGCAACTTGGAATCCGTGCCATGACTTTTATTTCCAACTTCGAACGATGAAATTAAAAACAATTTTATGCCACATGGCATTTCGTATTTTCAATCAAGTTTGCCTCGGTTCATTCCGAAGTTTATTACTTCATTCTAAAGTTTGACACTGCTTTATTTCGAAGATCAAAACTCTTCCTCATTCCGAAGCTGCTTTTGTTTTTAAACAACATTCTCATTCCGGAGCTTAACATCATTCCGAAGCTAATAAGTAGCATTCTTATTCCAGAGCTTAACATCATTCCAGAGCTCTACACATCTTCTCTTCATGAACAAGTTTTACTAACTGCAATTTTTCAATCTATCCTTTTAAGACAACATGAATCTTTTCTTTTGCCTCCCCTTGACTAGATGGATAACTTTTTGGATTTTACCAAACCTTATGAATGCTTTATACTAACTAATGATTTTCACACATTACATACTAAATATCTACAATGATTAAAATGCAAAGAGCACATACCTGATGTAACCATTCATCTACATTTGTACAGATGTTTGTTCCTGCTGACTACCAGCTGGTTCTTCTACTGAAAACAAAAATAGGTGCAGTCTTGGGAAAATACGGAACAATGATTGTGGGACCAACAAGGCAAACATGCTAGAAAACTAGTTTTCATGCAAGCCAATTCAGAAGTGCCTCCTAGGAGGTTTTCACTTTCTGAATTATTCAATTTTTTTTTAAGTTTTTTTTTTTTTATCATTCTGCTGAATCTATTGTGGAAGGAGTAGTTCCCTCCATCATGTTGATATCCATTTGCTCTATTTGCTTTAGAAATTCATCCTTAGTCAGTGGTGCATGGTATATCCGGAGACGATGTCCATTAACCACTAGCTTCCTTCGTGAGTCATCAATGGGTGATAGACGAACAACTCCATTTCCAAATACTTCTTCAATCAGATAAGGTCCAAGCCACCTAGTTTGTAATTTCCTAGGAAAATCTTCATAGCGAGAATCAAACAACAAAGCCCAATCACCTTGCTGAAATTCTCATTGTTGAATGTGACTATCATGCCACAACTTTCATTGTGCTTGAATCACCTTAGTTTGATGCAATGCATCCATTCGTAGTTCATCCAATGCATTGAGCTGCAAAATCCTATTTGTTTGTGCCTATGACAAGTCAATACCAACTTCCAAAGCAGTTCGAAGTGTTAGTAATTCAAATTCAATAGGCAAAAGAGGCTTTTTACCATAAACCAATTCATAAGGTGTAAATCCTGTGGTGGATTTCCATGTAGTGTTATAAGCCCAAACTGCTTCAGGTAGTTTATCCATCCAATTCCTCCTATGGGAAGCTACTATTTTGGTTAAGATTCTTTCTAATTCTTGATTTGTTACTTCAACCTGACCATTTGCTTGAGGGTGATAAGGCAAGGACTTCCTATGCTTGATTTCATATAATTTAGTAAAGGCTTCAATAACCTTTGATGTAAATTGAGGTCCCTGATCTGTAGTGATAGAATGTGGGGCTCCAAAATGCAAAAAAAATTGAGTATACAGGAAATCAGCAACCTTTTCTTCACGAGCATGTTTAAACGCATGCACCTCTACCCACTTAGTCACATAATCAGTACATACCAAGATATGCACCTTTCCCTGAGAATGTGGGTCAATTGGTCCTACAAAGTCCAACCCCCATCTCTCAAATGGTTCTATACCTACTTGAGGTTGTAATGGCATTTCATTAGTATAGGTAGGTTTTCCCATTCTTTGGCATGCATCACAATGTCTGACATATTTTTTTACATCCTTATGCAGAGATGGCCAATAGTAACCAGTACCTAAGATTTTCTGAATTGTACTCTTGACTGAATAATGTCCACCTGATGGTTCATCATGGCATGCACGGAGAATGTCATATACTTCATCCTTGCGGATGCACCTGCGTAAGACATGGTCAGGACTGCATTTAAAAAGTAGACCTCCTATCCATTTGAAAGAAGAGCTTTGCTTGATTAACTGTTTCTTTTGTTTAGAAGTGAAGTGAGGAGGAATTTTCCCTGTAGCCAAGTAATTAGCTATATCTGCAAACCATGGAGACTGCACAAAAATAGCAAATAGTTTTTCATCAAGAAAAGCATCTTCCACCAATTCCCCTGTGTCTGTATTTGGCAATCTTGATAGAAAATCTGCTACCACATTGGCTTTCCCTGGTTTATTTACTATGGTGATATCAAATTCCTGCAATAATATTAACCAACGAATAATTCTTGCACTAACCATAGGTTTGTTCATCAAGTATTTAATAGCAGCATGATCTGTATGGATGAACACTTGATATCCTGTGATATAGTGTCGAAACTTATTGATAGCATATACCACAACTAAGAATTCCTTCTTAGTAGTGGTGTAGTTCTTTTCAGCTCCTATCAAGTTTTTACTAATGTAGTAAATGGCATAATGTTCTCCATTTTCAATCTGACCTAGTGTTGCTCCAATGGCAGTATTGGAAGCATCAGTCTGAATATGGAATGGTAGTTCCCAATTAGGTCCTCTCAACATCGAGGGAGTTGTTAACTTCTCCTTCAATGCTTCAAAAGACTTTTGACACTCAATAGACCAGGAAAATTTAGAATCCTTAGTCAATAATGCAAACATTGGATTGGCTATGGTACTGAAATTTACAATAAATCTACAGTAGAAACCAATATGTCCCAAGAAACTCCTTACATCAGTTTGAGTTTTTGGAGGAGGAAGGTTTTGATGACTTCCACCTTCTTGGGGTCAACCTTGATCCCATGAGAGGAAATATGATGACCAAGGACAATCCCCTCCTCCATCATTAGAAAATATTTTTCAGGATTTAAAGACAAATGGTATGTTTCACAACGTGTTAAAACTTTTTCAAGTTGTTCTAAGGTATAATCAAAAGTTTCTCCACACACTATGAAATCATCCATATAGATTTCCACACTTTCATTTGTCAAATCAGAGAATATTGCCAAAATAGCTCTTTGAAAAGTTTTTGGAGCATTACATAAGCCAAAAGGCAAGACCCTATAAGCAAATGTTCCCCAAGGGCATGTGAAAGTAGTTTTCTCCTGGTCTTCTGGTGCAACTTGTATTTGATTATATCCACTGAAACCATCAAGGAAATAGAAGAATTTCTTACCAACAAGGGTGTCTAACACTTGGTCTATGAAAGGTAATGGGAAATGGTCCTTATGTGTGACCTTGTTTAACTCTCTATAGTCTACACACACTCTCATTTTCCCATTTTTCTTTGGAACAATAACCAATGGAGAAACCCACCGACTGTCCAATATTGGATAAATGAACCCTACATCTAAAATTCTTCCTTGAAAATATCTTTCTAAGCAGGATTCAAACGTCTTTGAGGTTGTCTCACAGGTTTAACATCTTCAATGTATATCCTATGTGTACATACATCAGGGTGAATTCCATTTGTGGACATTTTGAGTCCCTAAGCTAAAATGTTGTCATTGATGTCAAAAGGTTATTTGATGTCAAAAGGATCTATGATGGTATGCACTATGTTTTGTGAAAGTGCAAGGAAGGGTTTTTATCAAAACCAAGGCAGGAAAAATAAAAGGTTTTATTTAAAACCATGGATGGCAGATTTGAAATGGGTTTTTCTTAAAACCCAAGTTGGCTTTTCGTTTCATCAAAAAAGGTGCCCCGGTGATGGAGAAATTTAATTTTAAAGGTTTAGTTTAAATTTTAATTTATTTAAAATTTAAATTTTAATTTTAAAATTAAATAAAAAGTTTTCCGCCATGTCCGCCGACGTCATGAGGGCAGTTTTAAAAGCGTCGACATTTCCAAGTGAAGGGAAAGGCATATAAATATGCCACCAAGTTTTTAAATCGATTATCCTTGCTCGTTGATAATCTTGCATGGTATATGTGAAGGAAAGAGCTTGTGTTTTGTTTTATGTGATGCAACGAATGGTTAAAAGCAGACAATGACCACTTCCCAAATCACATTGGGCAGCGTGGCCTAGTGGCAGCTTGGATTGTGCAAAGGTGTTGATAGCACGGAGGTCGTGAGTTCGATTCCCGCGAGCATCATTTTAGCATTGTATTGGTTGAAGCGTTGTTCATTGTTTAAAAGCTCATGGGCGAAAAGAAGAAGCATAAGGAGCACAAGGTGGAATAGCTTCCACGTGGGAAGCTTAGCCCACTTGGTGGGCGGAGGGAGTGCAAAGGCGCACTCACTGCAGGTCTTGGGTTCGAGTCACCCGAAACCCATTTTCGCATGGTTTGCTGTCGCCGCATTCTTCGGAGCCAAAAAATATTTTATTTTCTAAGGTATGCCTATCGCCGCAATTTTTGGAGAATGAATAATTAATGTTTTAATTTGTCAAAGCTAAGGTTTCAAGCACCATTATTGAGGGTATACTATGGTGATGTGATTTATGAGTTGTGGTTTATATTTTGCACTATTTGATGTGGGAATTTTTGCATTAAGGAGCTTAGTGAGTTGTGCATTAGTGCAAAGTGATTTTTAGGAGAAATAAGGGAATGGTAAATGGTTGTGGTGATATTCATGCTATGCTTAATTAATTGAGGAAATAATTATTTTTAATTATTTTCTAGTGGTGGATGTGATTTTTGACTAGGAGAAATAAGGTGTAAAAGGTTATGATATTTGTTTTGTAAATTCTCCTAACCCTCATGAAGTTTGGCAAGAGAATATTGTGATTGTGGCAGATTTCCAAAGAGGCTTCTTCATCTTCATAAAAGGTATGGGCACATTCTCCTATTGATTGATTATGGTGGTTGATTTCTGAAAATATCATTGGAGTGAAAAGGATTGATTGTGGTTTCCTTTTCGAAAGTGATTGGTTAAATGCTTCAAGGTTTTCTGGATTGAGAGTTGTGATTAAACCTTGTTTTATAAGCATTGTTGTTGAAGCCCATTGGTTGTGCAAAGAACTTGAACTTGAGTTAGAAAAGAACATGAGTATCATTGTTATGTGAGATTTGTTGTTGAGCATTGTTGGAAACATTTTGAGTTGATTGATACATGCTTGGACTAGGGTTTGTGAGAAAGGGTTGTTCATTGAGGTGCTTGGTTGAGTTGAGTTGATTGAGCCTAGTCAAGTGGATGCATGTGGTTGTTCAAGTTCCATAAAACAAACTATTCTATATTCTTGATTTGAGTTGAGATTGAGATTTGAGAATAGAACATAACTTTTCATTTTGTTATTATAAAACATATTGAGTCTCTAAATCTCTTTATGCTTCTATGAGATTTGAGTTGAGTTGAGATTGGGTTTGGAGATAGAACATATTGAGTCTCTAACAATTCTCTTTATGCTTCTATGAGATTTGAGTTGAGATATTGATTGAGCATTAAGTATAGAACATATTGAGTCTCTAACAATTCTCTTTATGATTCTATGAGATTGGACAAGTTCTGTGTGAGCTTGTTAAGCAGATTTGAGACAAGTCTTTGAGAAGGCTTGTGGACTGATGTTGAGTAAGCTTTTGTGGAAGCTTGCTATGCAGATTTGAGCAAGTCCTAGAGAGGACTTATTGAGCAGATTTGAGCAAGTCCTAGAGAGGACTTATTGAGAATATTTGGACAAGTCCTAGAGAGGACTTATTGAGAAAATTTGAGCAGGTTCTGTGTGGACCTATTGAGCAGATTTGAGCAGGTTCTGTGTGGACCTATTGAGCAGATTTGGACAAGTTTTGAGTGAGCTTGTTGAGCAGATTTGGACAAGTTCTGAGTGAGCTTGTTGAGCAGATTTGAGAAGGTTTTGAGTGAACCTATTGAGATAGAGCTTTGGAGGTGATAGAGTACAGAGGATAGAGTCTCAGTGGATAGAGATCCAATAGCCAGGACAATTGAAGACAGATCTGAGTGAGGAGTCTTCAAGTGGAGAGAGATCCACCATTTAGTGCAGCATAGAGACAGAGTCTTCTAGAAGATCACTAGCCAGAGTAGAAGGGGAAAGAGTTCTCCTATGGAAGAGATCCATGAACTTGAGATTAGGGGATCAACATCTCCTTTGGACAGAGGTCCATAAACATTGTAATTGGGAAGGATTCCCAAAGAGATTGATTGAGAAAATTTTAGTAAAATATTTTCTCCATGGAGTAGCCCACATTGGGTGAACCACGTAAATTATGGTGTCTCTATTGTGTATGGTGTTTTATGCATTGCTTTGATTACTGCTATTGATATTGCTATCTATACACTACATAATATTGAATTGAAAGGAAAAGTAAAAAGTGGTCTTATACTATTCACCCCCTCTCAATATAAGCTTGTGTTCTTCAATTGGTATCAGAGTGGGTTCCTTCAGAAGAGTTTGACAACTTGAAGGAAAAGTGGTCTAAGAACACAATGGATCAAAAGGATCAAAGAGATGGACCCTTCAATAATGCAGTACCAGTATTTGATGGAAGTGACTTCTTATATTGGTGTATGTTGATGAGATTTTACCTGATGGCACTTGGAAATGAAGTTTGGGATGCAGTGGAACTTGGATATGATTCAACAGTCAATCCTCCTATAGATAAGGAAGGTAAGCTTCTAATGCATGCAAATTCAAGAGCTATGAATGCAATTATAAAAGGTTTGCGTAGAGCAAAATCTATGAAGGTTATGGAATGTAAAACAACAAAAGAAATGTGGGAACTTCTGCATGAAATATATGAAGGAGATAAAGGAGTCAGAATGGCTAAGATCAAAAATATCAAAGGAGAATTTGAGAACCTAAGAATGAGGGATGATGAAAACATTCATGACTATCTCAACAAGGTTGATGAACTTGTACATGAGATGAAAGGTCTTGGAATGAAGGTTGATGAATCTGATGCTTGTGATAAGATCTTGAGGACTCTTCCAAAAAGGTATAGTGAAAAGGTTTTATGCTATAGAAACATCAATTGATAGTGATTCTTTGACAAGGAATTCTTTGCTTGGCATGCTTACTACTTTTGAGATAAGAACAAAAGATCCTATTCCTCCGAAAGAAGCTGCTTTCAAAGTAGACAAAAAGAAAAAGGGAAAGAAGATAGAATCAAGCAGTGAGTCATCCAGTGATGAAGAAGCAAATTATGGTAGAAGAGATAGAGGTTCCAGAAGACCCATAGATCTAAGATCTATCAAATGTTTCAATTGTGGAAAGTATGGACACTATGCAACAGAATGCAAAGAGCCAAAAGGCAACAATGATGAAGAAAAATAGGATCACAGATACAGGGAATCAGAAAGACATAGGTACCAGAAGAGAAGCAAGGATGGACAAAGCAGACAAGGAAATAAGTTCTTCCAGAGACAAAAGAGAAGCTACTATGCGGAAAATGCAAGTACTCAATTGATAGTGATGCTAGTTTTTTAGACAATGATAGAGATGAAGTCCTATTTATGGTTAAAGAGAAAGATCTAGTTAAGAAAAGGACTCTAGTTATTCTCAAGTGTTTTAGATGTGGTAAATTTGGACATCTTGAAGATGATTGCACTAGGGATGGTTATAGTTTCAGTGATGATGATTTTGAAGATGCACTTGAAAGACCAGATGAGAATATTCTAATGGCTTTGGAAGATAAAGAAGATGATCCTATAGAAGACAAGCCAAAAGAAAGAAATAATATGGACAAAGGTAAACAAATAGAGGATTATTCAGTAGAGAATGGCTATGATCTCAAGGGAGAACTTATCTATGCCCTTGACACAGTAAAGAAGGTTAGAAAGCAACACTCCAAGCTTGAAAGTCAGTTTCAAGAATGTGATGAAGAAAGGTTATTGCTCATAGAGGATTTAGAGAAGTCAAAGGCTAAGGCAAGCAAGTTCAAGGATAAGTTAGAAGCAAATATTTTGGAATGTGAGAAGTTAGCACAAGAAGTGGCTACTCTAAAAGAAGACTTAAAGGACTCCAAGATCAAGATGAAGAGTTTCACAAATAGCTCTAAGAACTTGGATAAGTTCATCTATGGACAACAACGAACATCATGTTCAATAGGTCTTGGCTTTGGAAAGGTTCAAAAGAAATAGGAAAAAGAATCTACTTCAAGTCTTGATGAAGAAGAAACTTCAGAAGAAGATACATCAGAAGAAGATAGTTTAAGTGAAAGTGGGACATCAGAGGATGAGTTGGACAACAAAGAGTTCAAAAAAGAGAGGAACAATGCACAAAGAAGATACAGATGGAACAACAATCAGAACAGGAGACCAATGAGGTCAAGACAAGGAGGCTTCAATGGAAGATGCTTTTCATGTCACAGGTTTGGGCATATGGCTTCACAATGCAGGACACATGAAAGACAGGAATATGGGAAAGGACAACTTTTCCATGGGTATTGCTACTCATGCAATGGGTTTGGTCACAAGGCAATGAATTGCAGGATTCATGATAGAAGAGGATATGGCTTCACTAGGAGAAGTCCTAAGATAGTTGCACCTCCAAGGAATAATAACATTAAGTGTTATAAGTGCAATAATGATGGTCACATAGCAATATGGTGTAGAGAAAATATTCCAGAAGCAGGCATGAACAAGAACATGAACATGAACAAGAACATGAACAAGAATAGGAATATGAACAAGAACAAGAATATGAATAGGAATAGAGACTCAGAAAAGAATAAGAACAGGAACATGGATGAGAACAAGAATGAGAACAGGAACAGAAGTGATGACAGGAACAGGGATGATGACTTGGAAAGAAATAGTGAGAGGATTCAGAAGACTCAAAGAAGAAGAGAGAAAGATAAAGACAAAGAACAGTGCTTTCGAGGAGTAGAAATACTCCCACCCCAGAATTAACCACCTCATGTGGAGGTGGGGGAGGGGCTAAGCTAAGAGGCTCATTCTTAGCCCCGAGCCCCAAAGGTGACCCTTTGCCATTGATGTCAAAGGGGGAGAGATTTGTGTATATTGGGGAGAGTTTTGATATGGGGAGAGATTTGATATTTGAGAGAGCATTGAGCCAGGGGGAGCAAAAAAGAAGATCAGGTTTCAGTAAAATGAATATGGGTTGCCATCAATGACAAAGGGGGAGATTGTTGGACATTTTGAGTCCCTAAGCTAAAATGTTGTCATTGATGTCAAAAGGTTATTTGATGTCAAAAGGATCTATGATGGTATGCACTATGTTTTGTGAAAGTGCAAGGAAGGGTTTTTATCAAAACCAAGGTAGGAAAAATAAAAGGTTTTATTTAAAACCATGGATGGTAGATTTGAAATGGGTTTTTCTTAAAACCCAAGTTGGCTTTTTGTTTCATCGAAAAAGGTGCCCCGGTGATGGAGAAATTTAATTTTAAAGGTTTAGTTTAAATTTTAATTTATTTAAAATTTAAATTTTAATTTTAAAATTAAATAAAAAGTTTTCCGCCATGTCCGTCGACGTCATGAGGGTAGTTTTAAAAGCGCCGATGTTTCCAAGTGAAGGGAAAGGCATATAAATATGCCACCAAGTTTTTAAATCGATTATCCTTGCTCGTTGATAATCTTGCATGGTATATGCGAAGGAAAGAGCTTGTGTTTTGTTTTATGTGATGCAATGAATGGTTAAAAGTAGACAATGACCACTTCCCAAATCACATTGGGCAGCATGGCCTAGTGGCAGCTTGGATTGTGCAAAGGTGTTGATAGCATGGAGGTCATGAGTTCGATTCCCGTGAGCATCATTTTAGCATTGTATTGGTTGAAGCGTTGTTCGTTGTTTAAAAGCTCATGGGTGAAAAGAAGAAGCATAAGGAGCACAAGGTGGAATAGCTTCCATGTGGGAAGCTTAGCCCACTTGGTGGGCGGAGGGAGTGCAAAGGCGCACTCATTGCAGGTCTTGGGTTCGAGTCACCCGAAACCCGTTTTCGCATGGTTTGTTGTCGCCGCATTCTTCGGAGCCGAAAAATATTTTATTTTCTAAGGTATGCCTGTCGCCGCAATTTTCGGAGAATGAATAATTAATGTTTTAATTTGTCAAAGCTAAGGTTTCAAGCACCATTATTGAGGGTATACTATGGTGATGTGATTTATGAGTTGTGGTTTATATTTTGCACTATTTGATGTGGGAATTTTTGCATTAAGGAGCTTAGTGAGTTGTGCATTAGTGCAAAGTGATTTTTAGGAGAAATAAGGGAATGGTAAATGGTTGTGGTGATATTCATGCTATGCTTAATTAATTAAGGAAATAATTATTTTTAATTATTTTCTAGTGGTGGATGTGATTTTTGACTAGGAGAAATAAGGTGTAAAAGGTTATGATATTTGTTTTGTAATTTCTCCTAACCCTCATGAAGTTTGGCAAGAGAATATTGTGATTGTGGCAGATTTCCAAAGAGGCTTCTTCATCTTCATAAAAGGTATGGGCACATTCTCCTATTGATTGATTTGGGTGGTTGATTTCTGAAAATATCATTGGAGTGAAAAGGATTGATTGTGGTTTCCTTTTCGAAAGTGATTGGTTAAATGCTTCAAGGTTTTTTGGATTGAGAGTTGTGATTAAACCTTGTTTTATAAGCATTGTTGTTGAAGCCCATTGGTTGTGCAAAGAACTTGAACTTGAGTTAGAAAAGAACATGAGTATCATTGTTATGTGAGATTTGTTGTTGAGCATTGTTGGAAACATTTTGAGTTGATTGATACATGCTTGGACTAGGGTTTGTGAGAAAGGGTTGTTCATTGAGGTGCTTGGTTGAGTTGAGTTGATTGAGCCTAGTCAAGTGGATGCATGTGGTTGTTCAAGTTCCATAAAACAAACTATTCTATATTCTTGATTTGAGTTGAGATTGAGATTTGAGAATAGAACATATAGAGTCTCTAACAATTCTCTTTATGCTTCTATGAGATTGATTTGAGTTGAGATTGGGATTTGAGTATAGAACATATTGAGTCTCTAACAATTCTCTTTATGCTTCTATGAGATTGATTTGAGTATAGAACATATTGAGTCTCTAACAATTCTCTTTATGCTTCTATGAGATTGAGTTGAGATATTGATTGAGCATTAAGTATAGAACATATTGAGTCTCTAACAATTCTCTTTATGATTCTATGAGATTGGACAAGTTCTATGTGAGCTTGTTAAGCATATTTGAGACAAGTCTTTGAGAAGGCTTGTGGACTGATGTTGAGTAAGCTTTTGTGGAAGCTTGCTATGCAGATTTGAGCAAGTCCTAGAGAGGACTTATTGAGAAGATTTGAGCAAGTCCTAGAGAGGACTTATTGAGCAGATTTGGACAAGTCCTAGAGAGGACTTATTGAGCAGATTTGAGCAGGTTTTGTGTGGACCTATTGAGCAGATTTGAGCAGGTTCTATGTGGACCTGTTGAGCAGATTTGGACAAGTTCTGAGTGAGCTTGTTGAGCAGATTTGGACAAGTTATGAGTGAGCTTGTTGAGCAGATTTGAGAAGGTTCTGAGTGAACCTATTGAGATAGAGCTTTGGAGGTGATAGAGTATAGAGGATAGAGTCTCAGTGGATAGAGATCCAATAGCCAGGACAATTGAAGATAGATCTGAGTGAGGAGTCTTCAAGTGGAGAGAGATCCACCAATGAGTGCAGTAGAGAGACAGAGTCTTCTAGAAGATCACTAGCCAGAGCAGAAGGGGAAAGAGTTCTCCTATGGAAGAGATCCATGAACTTGAGATTAGGGGATCAACATCTCCTTTGGACAGAGGTCCATAAACATTGTAATTGGGAAGGATTCCCAAAGAGATTGATTGAGAAAATTTTAGTAAAATATTTTCTCCGTGGAGTAGCCCACATTGGGTGAACCACGTAAATTGTGGTGTCTCTATTGTGTATGGTGTTTTGTGCATTGCTTTGATTACTGCTATTGATACTGCTATCTATACATTGCATAATATTGAATTGAAAGGAAAAGTAAAAAGTGGTCTTATACTGTTCACCCCCCCTCTCAGTATAAGCTTGTGTTCTTCAATTGGTATCAGAGTGGGTTCCTTCAGAAGAGTTTGATAGCTTGAATGAAAAGCGGTCTAAGAACACAATGGATCAAAAGGATCAAAGAGACGGACCCTTCAATAATGTAGTACCAGTATTTGATGGAAGTGACTTCTTATATTGGTGTATGCTGATGAGATTTTACCTGATGGCACTTGGAAATGAAGTTTGGGATGCAGTGGAACTTGGATATGATTCAACAGTCAATCCTCCTATAGATAAGGAAGGTAATATTCTAATGCATGCAAATTCAAGAGCTATGAATGCAATTATAAAATGTTTGCATAGAGTAGAATATATGAAGGTTATGTAATATAAAACAACAAAAGAAATGTGGGAACTTCTGCATGAAATATATGAAGGAGATAAAGGAGTCAGAATGGCTAAGATCATAAATCTCAAAGGAGAATTTGAGAACCTAAGAATGAGGGATGATGAAAACATTTGTGACTATCTAAACAAGGTTGATGAACTTGTGCATGAGATGAAAGGACTTGGAATAAAGGTTGATGAATCTGATACTTGTGATAATATCTTGAGGACTATTTCAAAAAGGTATAGTGAAAAGGTTTATGCTATAGAAATATCAATTGATAGTGATTATTTGACAAGGAATTATTTGATTGGCATGCTTACTACTTTTGAGATAATAACAAAAGATCCTATTCCTCCAAAAGAAGTTGCTTTCAAAGTAGATAAAAAGAAAAAGGGAAAGACGATAGAATCAAGCAATGAGTCATCCAGTGATGAAGAAGCAAATTATGGCAGAAGAGATAGAGGTTCCATAATACCCATAGATCTAAGATCTATCAAATGTTTCAATTGTGGATGGTATGGACACTATGCAACAGAATGCAAAGAGCCAAAAGGTAACAATGATGAAGAAAATTAGGATCACAGATACAGGGAATCATAAAGACATAGGTACCAGAAGATAAGCAAGGATGAACAAAGTAGACAAGGAAAGAAGTTCTTCCAAAGACAAAAGATAAGCTACTATGCGAAAAATGCAAGTAAGTACTCAATTGATAGTGATGCTAGTTTTTCAGACAATGATAGATATGAAGTCCTATTTATGGTTAAAGAGAAAGATCCAATTAAGAAAAGGACTCCAATTATTCTCAAGTGTTTTAGATGTGGTAAATTTGGACATCTTAAAGATGATTGCACTAGGGATGGTTATATTTTTAGTGATGATGATTTTGAAGATGCACTTGAAAAACCAGATGAGAATCTTCTAATGGCTTTGGAAGATAAAGAAGATGATCCTATAGAAGAAAAGCCAAAAGAAAGAAATAATATGGAAAAATGCAAATAAATAAAGGATTATTCAGTAGAGAATGGATATGATCTCAAGGGAGAACTTATCTATGCCCTTGACACAGTAAAGAAGGTTAGAAAGTAACACTCCAAGCTTAAAAATCAGTTTCAAGAATGTGATGAAGAAAAATTATTACTCATAGAGGATTTAGAAAAGTCAAAGGCTCAGGCAAGCAATTTCAAGGATAAGTTAGAAGTAAATATTTTGGAATATGAGAAGTTAGCACAAGAAGTGGCTACTCTAAAAGAAGATTTAAAGAACTCCAATATCAAGATGAAGAGTTTCAAAAATAGCTCTAAGAACTTGGATAAGTTCAACTGTGGACAACAGCGAACATCATATTCAATAGGTCTTGGACTTGGAAAGGTTCAAAAGAAATAGGAAAAATAATCTACTTCAAGTCTTGATGAAGAAGAAACTTCATAAGAAGATACATCAAAAGAAGATAGTTTAAGTGAAAGTGGTACATCAGAGGATGAGTTGTACAACAAAGAGTTCAACAAAGAGAGGAACAATGCACAAAGAAGATACAGATGGAACAACAATTAGAACAGGAGACCAATGAGGTCAAGACAAAGAGGCTTCAATGGAAGATGTTTTTCATGTCACAGGTTTGGGCATTGTTGGACATTTTGACTCCCTAAGCTAAAATGTTGTCATTGATGTCAAAAGAGCATTTAATGTCAAAAGGATCTATGAAGGGTTTTTGTGAAAACCAAGGTAGGAAAAATAAAAGGTTTTATTTAAAACCATGGACAACAGATTTGATCTGGGTTTTTCTTAAAACCCAAGTTGGGCTTTCGTTTCATCGAAAAAGGTGCCCGGTGATGGAGTTATTTGAGTTTTAATATTTGGTTTAAATTTTAATTATTTAAAATTTAAATTCAAATTTAAATTTAAATGTAAAGTTTCCCGTCGACGTCATCAAGCAAACATAAATTCATATTTCCGTCGACGTCTTTGAAGTGTTTTAAACACTATATAAAGGGGTGGTAAATGAATCAAAGTTTCATCCTTGCTCTTGTGATAAATGTTTGGCATTCGAATAAGTCTATGAGCTCGTGTGAATTTTGAGAAGAGAAGCAACAAAGAAAATGACAGTGCTTGGAAAGTCAAAACGTGGTGGGAAGCATGGCGCATTGGCAAATCATTTTGGCTAAGGGACAAGGCAGCACAAACACCAGGGATCGAATCCCTTGGACGACGTTTCGAAAGGCGTGTGGAAAGCGCTTTGGTGCTTTGTCTTTTGTGGAAGGTGGAGGAAGGTTTAAGGCACTTTGGGCCTTTGCCTTTCCAATGAGCGCCTAGCTCGTGTGGAATCTTAGCCGTGGCTAAGACGCTCACGGTGTGGCAAGTCGGGGGTTCGAATCCCCTTGAGGAGGTAATTATGTTTTGCATTTAAATAATTTTTATTAGCCCTAAAGTTTGGAGTTATAAGGTAGTTAATGGAAATTAAAGTTTGTTATTAGGGTTGTGATTATTATTGCAAAGCATAATTGGTTTATGATTTATTTGATGGTTATGGAGAATTAATTTTAGGAGAAATAAGGAGTTGTTTTTTAAAAGCAATTTTGAGAGGTTTATTATTTTTGATAAGGGTTTTAATAAAAGGGACTTTGGTGGATGTGTTTATTAAGTTGGAGTAAAAAGGGTGTAATTTGAGTAATGCTTTATTTTGTGATTATTTGAAGTCCATTAACCCTTGTTTAGATTGGAAAGGAAAGTTGTGTTTAAGTGTGGCAGATTTTGTGGACAACTTATTGGCATCAAAAAGGTATGGGCACATTCTCCTATTGATTGTTTATGGTGGTTGATTTCTGAAATATCATTGGAGAGAAAAGGATTGATTGTGGTTTCCTTTGAGAAAATGATTGGTTGAATGCTTCAAGGTTTTCTGGTTTGTGAGTTGTATTTAAACCTTGTTTTATTAGCATTGTTGTTGAAGCCCATTGATGATGAAATGAACTTGAACTTGAGTTAGAAAAGAACATGAGTATCATTGCTATGTGAGACTTGTGCTTGAGCATTGTTGGAAACATTTTGAGTTGGTTAATACATGCTTGGACTAGGGTTTGTGAAAAAGGATTGTTCCTTGAGGTGATTGGTTGAGTTGAGTTGGTTAATACATGCTTGGACTAGGGTTTGTGAGAAAGGATTGTTCCTTGAGGTGATTGGTTGAGTTGAGTTGATTAAGCCTAGTCAAGTGGATGCATGTGGTTGTTCAAGTTCCTAGAAACAAACTATTCAATATTCTGATTTGAGTTGAGATTGATTTGAGTTGAGATTGAGGTTGATTTGAGTTGAGATTGAGATCTGAGTATAGAACATATAGAGTCTCTAACAATTCTCTTGATGCTTCTATTGAGTTGAGATTGGGATTTGAGTATAGAACATATAGAGTCTCTAACAATTCTCTTTATGCTTCTATGAGATTGATTTGAGATATTGATTGTACATTGAGCTTAGAACATATTGAGTCTCTAACAATTCTCTTTATGATTCTATGTGATTGAGACAAGTCTTTGAGAAGACTTGTGGACTGTTTTGAGTTAAGCTTTTGTGAAAGCTTGCTATGCATATTTGAGCAAGTCCTAGAGAGGACTTATTGAGCATATTTGAGCAAGTCCTAGAGAGGACTTATTGAGAAGATTTGAGCAAGTCCTAGAGGACTTATTGAAGATTTGAGCAAGTCCTAGAGAGGATTTATTGAGCAAATTTGGACAAGTTCTATGTGAACTTGTTGAGCAGATTTGGACAAGTTCTGTGTGAACTTGTTGAGCAGATTTGGACAAGTTTTGTGTGAACTTGTTGAGCAGATTTGGACAAGTTTTGTGTGAACCTGTTGAGCAAATTTGGATAGGTTTTGTGTGAACCTGTTGAGCAGATTTGAGCAGGTTCTAAGTGAACCTATTGAGCAGAATTGTACTAGACCAACTGTACTATGTTTAGTGCAAGAGATTGAGTAGAACTATGCTAGACCGACTAAACTGTGTTTGGTACAGTATTGAGACAGAGCTTTGGAGGTGACAGAGTATAGAGGACAGAGTCTCAGTGGATAGAGATCCAGCAACCAGGACAATTGAAGACAGATCTGAGTGAGGAGTCTTCAAGTGGAGAGAGATCCACAAGTCAATGTAATAGAGAGACAGAGTCTTCTAGAATATCACTAGCTAGAGCAGAAGGGGAAAGAGTTCTCCTGTGGAAGAGATCCATGAACTTGAGATTAGGGGATCAACATCTCCTTTGGATAGAAGTCCATAAACATTGTAATTTGGGAAATATTCCCAAGAGATTATTTGAGAAATATTTAGAAGAAATATTTTCTCTATGGAGGTAGCCCACACTGGGTGAACCACGTTAAAATATGTGTCTCTATTGTGTGTGATGATTGGTGCATTGCTTTGGTTATTGCTATTGATATTGCCATTGATTATATTGATTAATACTGTTTGGGAAAGAAAAGTAAAAAGTGGTCTTATACTTTTCACCCCCCCTCTCAGTATAAGCTTGTGTTCTTCAATTGGTATCAGAGTTGGTTCCTTTAGAAAGGGTTTAACAACTTGAAGGAAGATCTTGCAAGAACACAAATGGCAAAGAAAGGCAAGAGTAAAAGCATGAGACACAAGAAGAAAAGAACACCTATGGTCATGAAAGAAAAGGAAGATGAGTTTAATATTGTTGTGTTGGGAGGACACATGGAAATAGATTCAAGAGATGAATCAAGTAATGGAGAAATATCCAGACTGATAAAGTTTTGTACCAGTTGTGGAAAGACAGGTCATCATGCAACTTATTGTTCACAAGAAGGTGAAGAATATTTTATCTATGGTCAACTCGGTCATGATGCAAGTTATTGCAATGGGTTTGATAGCAATGAAGATGAAGATGATTCTCTTAGATTTGAAGTTCTAAAGAATGAGTCAGAAAAGGATAACAAGAATAGTCGAAGCAGGTATCAAGAAGAAACTCCACTTTGGACAATAGAAGAAATTGAAGAAGAGGAAGATTCAGATAAAGAAAAGGAGGAAGCCACTCTTAAGGAACTTGTTGAATTGAAAAGAGAAAATTCAGAATTGAAGGCTCAAATACAAGAAGATGAGAAATGTAAGACAAAGCTTCTACAGGATATATCTGACTTGAGAGATAAGGTTGAAAAGGTAAGAAGAGTTGAAAAAGGTATGGTTGAATAGTCAAAGGTAAAAGAGATAGAATGTGAAAGGCTTATGGTTACTCTTGAAGAATTAAAAAGGGAGAACTCAGGATTAAGGGTCCAAGCTCAAGAAGATGAAAAAGCAAAAGCAAGGTTTTTATAGGAACTCACCAACTTCAAAATCAAAGTTGAAGAGACAAGGAAAATTGAAGAAGGTATGGTTGAAAAATTAAAGACAAAATATCTAGAGTGTGAAATATTAGAGCATGAGATAGTTTCACTAAGGATGGAAGTAAAAGGCTCTAAGGATAAGCTACACAAGTCTGAGGAAAATTCAAGGACCTTGGAAAGGACTATCAATGCACAAAGATCATCAGTCACCATAACAAGACTTAGTTCTAAAGAAGAACAAGGGAGACAAGAAGCAGAAAAAGGAGAGCCAAGCTACTATGCGGATAATGCAAGTAAGTACTCAATTGATAGTGATGCTAGTTTTTTAGATAATGATAGAGATGAAGTCTTGTTTATGGTTGAAGAAAAATATCCAGTTAAGAAAAAGACTCCAATTATTCTCAAGTGTTTTAGATGTGGTAAATTTGGACATCTTGAAGATGATTGCACTAGGGATGGCTATAGTTTTAGTGATGATGATTTTGAAGATGCACTTGGTAAACCAGATGAGAATCTTCTAATGGCATTAGAAGAAGAAGAAGTGAGTGATCCTATAGAAGATAAGTCAAAAGAAAGGAATGATATGGACAAAGGAAAACAAATAGAGGACTATTCAATAGAGAATGGTTATGATCTCAAGGGAGAACTTATCTATGCTCTTGACACAGTAAAGAAGGTAAGAAAGAAACACTCTAAACTTGAAAGTCAATTTCAAGAATATGATGAAGAAATATTACTACTCATAGAGGACTTAGAAAAGTCAAAGGCTAAGGCAAGCAAGTTCAAAGATAAGTTAGAAGCAAAGATTTTGGAATGTGAAAAGTTAACACATGAAGTTGCACTACTAAAGGAAGATCTAGAGGATTCCAAGAATAAGCTATACAAGTATGTAACCAATGAAAATAATGTGGATAAAATAGTCAGGATACAAAGAGGAGCATCAAACAAAATAGGTCTTGGTTCTAAACAGGTTCAAAAGAAATGGGTAGAAAAGTCTACTTCAGGTCTTGAAGAAGAAGGTACTTCAGAAGAAGGATTCTCAGAGGTAAGCGAAAGTGAAAATGAAACTTCTAAGGATGTGTCAGATTGCAATGAGTCCAACAGGGACAATGGGCAAAGAAGATTCAGATGGAACAATAATCAAAACAGGAGACCAATGAGGTCTAGACAAGGAAGCTTCAATGGGAGATGCTTCTCATGTCACAGGTTTGGGCACATGGCTTCATAGTGTAGGTCACATGAAAGATAGGTATATGGAAGAGAACAAATTTTCCAAGGATATTGCTATTCATGTAATGAGTTTGGTCACAAGGCAATGAATTGCAGGATTCATGACAGAAGAGGATATGGCTTCACTAGGAGAAATCCTAAGACTGTTGCACATCCAAGGAATAATAACATTAAGTGTTATAAGTGCAATAATGATGGTCACATAGCAATATGGTGTAGAGAAAATATTCCAGAAACAGGCATGAACAGGAACAGGAACATGAACATGAATAGGAACAGGAATATGAACAAGAACAGGAACAGGAACATGAACAGAAACAAGAAGATGAACAAGAACAGAGACTCAAAAAAGAAAAGAGACTCAGAGAATAATGAGAACAAGAACAGGTACAAGAACAGGAACATGGATGAGAACAAGAATAGGTACAAGATAGGAACATGGATGAGAACAAGAACAAGAACAAGAACAGGGATGATGACTTGGAAAGAAACAATGAGAGGATTCAACAAAAAGGAAGAGGAAAAGACAAAGGCAGAGAACAGTGCTTTCGGGAAGTAGAAATACTCCCACCCCAGAATTAACCACCTCATGTGGAGGTGGGGGAGGGGCTAAGCTAAGAGGCTTAATTCTTAGCCCCGAGCCCCAAAGGTGACCCTTTGCCATTGATGTCAAAGAGGGAGAGATTTGTGTATTATGGGGAGAGTTTTTGGATATGAGGAGAGATTTGATATCTGAGAGAGCATTGAGCCAGGGGGAGCAAAGTCCCAGGGGGAGCAGAAAAGAAGGTCAGAATTTAGTAAAAGGATTTGGGTTGCCATCAATGACAAAGGGGGATATTGTTGGACATTTTGAGTCCCTAAGCTAAAATGTTGTCATTGATGTCAAAAGAGCATTTAATGTCAAAAGGATCTATGAAGGGTTTTTGTGAAAACCAAGGCAGGAAAAATAAAAGGTTTTATTTAAAACCATGGACAACAAATTTGATCTGGGTTTTTCTTAAAACCCAAGTTGGGATTTTGTTTCATCAAAAAAGGTGCCCCGATGATGGAGTTATTTGAGTTTTAATATTTGGTTTAAATTTTAATTATTTAAAATTTAAATTCAAATTTAAATTTAAATGTAAAGTTTCCCGTCGACGTCATCAAGCAAACATAAATTCATATTTTTGTCGACATCTTCAAAGTGTTTTAAACACTATATAAAGGGGTGGTAAATGAATCAAATTTTCATCCTTACTCTTGTGATAAATGTTTGGCATTTTAATAATTCTATGAGCTCGTGCAAATTTTGAGAAGAGAAGCAACAAAGAAAACAACAAGGCTTGGAAAGTCAAAACGTGGTGGGAAGTGTGGCGCATTGACAAATAATTTTGGCTAAGGGACAAGGTAGTGCAAACACCAGGGATCGAATCCCTTGGACAATTTTTTGGAAGGCGTGTGGAAAGTGCTTTGGCACTTTGTCTTTTGCATAAGGTGGAGGAATGTTTAAGGCACTTTGGGTCTTTGCCTTTCCAATGAGTGCCTAGCTTGTATGGAATCTTAGTCGCGGCTAAGACGCTCGCAATGTGGCAAGTTGTGTTGAGCAAGGTGCAGCAAAAACATTGCAAAAGTATTGTCATTGTTGTCAACACAGACAGATTGATGCAGTTGAAGCCATGGACAAGAATTCTGAAGTCAGTCAAATCAAGTACAGTAAATTTGCAGGAAAACAGAAGTGACCCAGATTCAGAAAATTGCATAAAAGACCAAGTAAGAAAACTGTCGCGATATCGTGACATGTTTTCTGTCGTGATATCGCGACAGGTTGAGAGGTCCGAAGGCAGAAAGAAAAATTGTCGCGATTTCGCGACAGGTTGAGAGGTCTGAAGGCAGAAAGAAAAATTGTCGTGATTTCGCGACATAAACCAGGAGAGAGAAAATGCATGCCAAATTGTCACGATTTCGCGACATGTTCGAGGAGAGATAAAATGCAAGAAAAATTGTCGCGATTTTGCGACATTGTCGAGGAGAGAGAAGGCGCAAAGCAAACTGTCACGATTTCACGACATGTTGGCAGAGAAGGAAGCAAGGTGAAAAGATGTCGTAATTTCACGACATGTTGGAGGAAAATGTGTGAAAGGTGAGTGATTTGCAAATTGGATTAATTGAAATTAACTTGAATCAAAGGTTACAAAGCTTAAATACAAGGTAAATAACCTATTCGAGAAAGAAAATGGGGGAAAGGAGAAATTGGGGGAAAAGAAAGTTAACTTGAGTTCTCTTGCCGCCCAAATGTTGTCGTCCACTACTGTCCAGGTAAGGTAAAAGGTAAGTTACCTTTACCCCAAGTAAAATCAAATTTTTAACTTTTACTGATGGTAATTTCCAACATTCTCCCCCTTAAAGTTGAGAGGACTAACTATATAGTCTCTCAACTTTATAAATTGAGCTTTAGCCATGCCTTTGGTGAAGATATCTGCTAGATTATCCAAAGTGCTACAATATTGAAGCTCAACTGTCTATTGTTCCACCATATCTCTTATGAAGTGATACTTCATATCAAAGTGTTTTGACCTTTTGTGGTGGATCGGATTATATGCCAACTGTATGGCACTTATATTATCACAATTCAGTTTGGTTGGACCAATTTGTTTTTCGCCAATCTCTTCAAGGATTTTCCTCAACCAGAGGATCTGAGTACTTGCATGAGTGATTGCTATGTACTCAGCTTCTGTAGATGATAATGCTACAACAGATTGCTTCTTGGAACTCCAAGTTATTAGTCCTGAACCTAGACTAAAACAGTTCCTTGATGTAGATTTTTTGTCATCTATATTACTGCCCCAATCGCTGTCACTATAACCAAATAACTTCATAGAGTTAGACTTGTGGTAATGGATTCCAAAATCCAATGTACCTTTTACATATCGTAAAATTCGTTTGGTTGCTTGAAGATGCAGCTCGGATGGGCATGCCATAAATCGTGATACAAGAGAAACAACATACTGTATATCTGGCCTAGTGTTGGTGAGAAACATTAAACTCCCAACCATGCTTCTGTAATTGGTCAAGTCAACATTTGGTGCTCCATCTTCTTTGCTTAGCTGGATTCCATGTCCAGTTGGTGTTGCAGCTGATTTGCACTGTTGCATAGCAAATTTCTTGATCATGTCTTGAGCATATTTCTGTTGACATATGAAGATCCCATTTTTTGATTGATGTACTTCCATTCCTAGAAAGTATCTCATTAATCCGAGATCCTTCATCTCAAACTGATTCATCATGGAGTTTTTGAACTCCATATTCATTTTATCATTACTACCCATGAATATTAGATCATCCACATATAAACAAACTATGAGGATATCTACTCCATTTTTCAGGTAGTATAATGTTGGTTCACTCTTGCTTTTTGTGAAACCATATTTGCTGAAATAGCCGTCAATTCGTGAGTACCATGCTCTTGGTGCTTGCTTGAGGCCATATAGTGCTTTTTTCAATTTATAAACAAGGTTCTCTTTTCCTGGTTCTTGGAAACCTTGAGGTTGTTGAAAATACACCTCTTCTGTCAGGTATCCATTTAAAAATGCACTTTTCACATCCATGTGTTGTATTTTCCATCCTTTATGGGCTGCCAAGGAAAGAACAGTTCTGATTGTTTCTTGTCGAGCAACTGGAGCAAAGGTTTCCTCATAATCTATTCCATATTTCTGAGTAAAACCTTTGGCTACTAATCTCGCCTTGTGCCTTTCAATGCTCCCATCAGCATTGAATTTGGTCTTATAGACCCATTTACATCCAACACATTTTTTTCCCTTGGGAAGCTTCACAAGCTCCCAAGTATCATTCTTTTTAATTGAGGATATTTCCTCTTCCATGGCATCTTGCCATATATTTTCGAGTGCATGCTTTTTCATAGCTAGATGGTTCTAGTCGTGCAAGCAACCAACAAAGCATAATTGACTACATCACCCCTTGGTTCATGAGACTCATCATCCCCTCGACATTTGAAGATTTTCAAGTCTTGACAAAATGTCATCCATCTCACTAGCTTGACTCCTAGTGTATCTTTGTTGGAAATTCCTATCCAACATTTGAGAAGATGGATGACTCTGTAGTATGCGCTTTCCTCTATTTGTCTCTTTCCTTTGAGAAACTGAATCAATATCCATCGGACTTGGAGCGCTTACAGATCTTTGAAATCATTTTGGAGAATTTGGGGGTGCCAACAAATTCCTTCTTGGACTTGGTGTACCACTTGATGTACTTGATGAAGTTTCTTGATGTGGAATTTGTGGAGAAGGAATTTTTACACTGCTTTTCTTGGGTTGTACCATTATGGGAGGTACTGGTGTGGTATTGTCCGAATTAGAGTCAAAATCAACAAATTTTTTATGACCCCATTCTCCCCCTTCATCAAAAATTACATCCCTGGAGATAATGATTTTATGTGTCGTGGGATTGTACAATCTATACCCTTTGGTTGAATCACAATACCCTACAAAAACACATGCTTGACTCTTTGGATCAAGCTTCTTTCGCTTCTCCTCAGGAATGTGTGCATAAGCTAAAGAACCAAATACTCTAAAATGTTTGACATTTGGTTTCTTACCGTACCATCCTTCATAAGGAGTGATACCATCTAAACTGGAAGTCGGACTTCTATTTAGAATATATGCACTTGTTCTCACTGCATCTGCCCAATAGCTATTTGTGAGATGTTTTGCCTGAAGCATTGTTCGTGCCATTTCAACAAGGGTGCGGTTCTTTCTCTCAGCCACACCGTTCTGTCGTGGGGTGTAGGCAATAGTGAACTGCCTCTTTATCCCATTTTGCTTACAATAATGAAGAAATTCATTTGAGGAGTACTCTCCTCCTTTATCAGTGTGAAGACATTTGACATAGTAGTCACTTTGCTTTTCTACATTATTTTTGAAGTCTATGAAGCAATCAAACGCTTCATCTTTGTGTTTTATAAAATACAACCAACACATTCTAGAATAATCATCTATGAATGTTAGAAAATAAGAATTGTTTCCAAGGCTCTTTGTTTGCATTGGACCACAGATGTCCGAATGTACTAGCTAAAGAGGATAGCTTGCTCTCCACGCTCTGCCTCTTGGAAACTTCTTTCTAGAGTGCTTTCCCAAAGCACATGCTTCGCATACCTTTTTATGTTCTAGTATTTTTGGTAGTCCTGTCACCATAGCTTGTGATGTTAACATTTTCAAGCTAGCGGAATTGAGGTGACCATATCTCAAGTGCCACAATTCACTTGGATTTGAAATAGCAATGTTTGCAAGTTGAGCTCCCCCTGGCTCACCAAAATTTAGAGGGAACAACCTATTCTTTGTCATAGGTACTTCTGTGATGACCCGGTTACAATTGTTTTTATCAAAGATTGTACATTTTCTTTCATCAAAAACTAATTTGTAATGCTTCTCCATCATTTGGCCAACACTTAACAAATTGTGTTGTAGTTGTGGAGTATAGTATATGTCATTCACATTTTTAAGGCCTTCTTTTGTGGGAACTTCCATAGCTCCTATGCCTTCAACTTGCAAGGATTTATTATCCCCTAACTTAACTTGAGATTTGTAATTTGAATCTAATGTAGCAAAGAGATTTTCTTTGCCACTCATGTGGTTGGAGCAACCAGTATCCAAAATCCATGTATCATTTAGATTTTGATCTGGTTGTCCATAAGAGAGAAAAATATTTGGTGGACCTTCTTCTTCTCCGTAGAATGAGCCATATTGACTGCTTTGATCTTTTGAATATTTTGACCAGCAGTCACGAGCGAAGTGACCTTGTTTCCCACAATTGAAACAAGTTGTTTTAGGCTTATTACTTCCTCGTCCTTGATTTCCATGGCCTGCATTGCCGCTTTGGTTCTGATTGGCTCCTTTGTTTTGATTTCCACCTCTGTTTTGATTACCTCCTCTGTAGGAGTTGCTTTGGCCCTTGCCTCTTTGTTGTTGTCCTCTGCCTCTGCCTCTTCCTTGTCCTCGTCTTACACTTTCATTCGAAGTGAAGGCCTTGTCATCACCTCCATAGCTTGTTGAAGGTGCACCTTGAAGTCGCTCTTCATGTGATGTTAATGATCCAATCAAACTATCAAATGTAAGAGTAGAAAGATCTTTGGATTCTTCAATTATGATTGCAATGTGATTCCACTTAGGAAGAAGTGTTCACAACACTTTCTTCACAATTGTTTCATTTTTTGTGTCTTCACCTAAAGTTTGCATCATATCAACTACTGCTTTAACACGAACACAATAGTCTCCAACTCTTTCATTATCCTTCATTCTGAGATTTTCAAAATCTCTTTTCAAAGTCTGAAGCCTGACTTGCTTTACTTTATCACTTCCTTGGAATCCTTCTTTCAAGGCATTCCATGCATCTGTAGCAGTTAAGTAAGATGCAATTCTTGGAAAGATACTAGGATCTAGTGCTGATTGAAGATGGTATAAGGCAAATGAATTATTTTTCTGTGCATCTTTGTAGATCTTTTTATCATTTGCACTTAAGGTAGTCCAATCTGTTGGAGCAATGTAACCGTCTTCAATAATATCCCATAGTCCTTTTTCGATGAGTAATGTCCTCATCTTGATGGACCAGTACTCATAATTATCCCCTCTGAATTCGGGAATAGGTAGATTATTATGTGATCCCATTTTTAATCTACTAAAACAAAAAACCTCTTTTATAGTCTTATTGCAAAAAGACTTTACAAACTATCAAGCCCTGCTTGATTTACAATCATAAACAACTCAAACTTGTTCAGCAATTACAAAATTGTCAGCGACTTGTTCATCATCGTCACTGATCAATATTATTTCAGGAGAAGGAGGTTGTAGAATTTCAACTGAATTACTATAATGAGTATATTCGGATCCTTGTGCAGCAATTGCAACTGTGTCATATTGTTCAAATTTGCTGCCGAAGGAGTTATCTTCTAAATCTGCTTCGTATCCTTGATCAGGATTTCTCTGGTGTGCAATAACCGTGTTTTGCAACTGTGAAAAAACTGTATTAAGACTTAGTGTTTTCACGTGCCTATCAAAGTCTTCAGGAGTTGTTCTCAGTAACAATTTGCAGTGAGCATGATAACAACCTTCCGATCTTATCATTTAAGAAAATTTCCTAGAAATTTTCTTTTACAAGGATTTCCTCTTAGGAAATAGTAAAAAAAAATTTAACTTTCTAAGTTTTTTTTTTAAAGCTTTACATATATTTCCTCTTAGGAAATTTCAATCAATAAAAAAGCTTCACATTTATTTCCTCTTAGGAAATTTCAACCAACAAAAAAAAAAAAAATTTATAAAAGCTAAGGAACAGTTAAAAAATTAAAAAAAAATTATATTTTTTTAATTTTAAACTTATTCTTAGTTTTTTTTTTTTAAAAAATTAATTAAAAAAAATTGATTTTCTATCGACCCCGCCGAGAGTCGATCCTGCGACCTCGCGGGTCACAGGGCTGAGGGTAGCCGCTGTGCTACCCGGGCTGATCCGGGAGCAACTAGCGCTCCCCGCCTCTTGGCTCTCGCGTCGAGCGCGAAGCAAGATTTGGCTTCGCGCTTCGGCGCGAAGCTCTTTTTTTTTCTTTGGGACTATTAGTCCCACATCGCTCATAGAGCGATGTTTTAGTTGTTTAAAAACAACTAAGCACGTATTGTGCTTTGTCTGCCTGCGGGTAGTCACCAACGTGCCTTTTGCCACCGATGATGCACGCGCAGATTGACACGTCACCTTCTCGGGCCGCGCACCAGTGCCACGTCAGCACAATTTGTAGATTGACACGTCACCTTCTCGGGCCGCGCACCAGCGCCATGTCAGCCTCCTCGGGCCGCGTGCCAGTCTTACGTCAGCCTCCTCGGGCCACGTGCCAGTCTCACATCGCCACGCGTCCCACCACGTCGATCTCGCACCTCGAGCCGCATGTAGCAGATTGCCACATCAGCTCTGCCTCAGGAATCGCACCGGTGCCACATCAACAGCGCCTCGAGAATCATGCGGATCTGCTGCTCCTACGGGTCGCGTCGTCCAGTTCCACCAGTGCCTCAAAAAACGTGCCAGTCAGCTCCTGCGGGCCATCTCGGGATCCGTGCCACCTCGGCTCCTGCGGGCCGCCTCGGGATCCGTGTCGTCGCCTCGAACTACGGGCCCCACCGCCTCGGGAATCGTGCCGCTCTGATACCAAATGTGAAAGGTGAGTGATTTGCAAATTGGATTAATTGAAATTAACTTGAATCAAAGGTTACAAAGCTTAAATACAAGGTAAATAACCTATTCGAGAAAGAAAAGGGAGGAAAGGAGAAATTGGGGGAAAAGAAAGTTAACTTGAGTTCTCTTGCCGCCCAAATGCTGCCGTCCACTGCCGTCCAGGTAAGGTAAAAGGTAAGTTACCTTTACCCCAAGTAAAATCAAATTTTTAACTTTTATTGATGGTAATTTCCAACAAAATGTACTAAGTCAAGAAAGTGTAGCGATTTTGAAAGTCAAGGCAAAAGAGTGCAGCGATTTCGCTGCATGTTGAAATGAAGGGCAAAGAAGGTGTAGCGATATCGCTACAAGTGAAAAAGCACAAAAAAGAAGGTGTAGCGATTTCGCTGCATGATAAAATGAATGGTAACAAAGGTGTAGCGAATTCGCTACAAGTTAAAATGCATGGCAACAAAAATGTAGCGATTTCGCTACAAGTCCAAAATGTACAAAGTGAAGGTGTAGCGATTTCGCTACCATTCAAAATTGCAAAACTTAAAGATGTAGCAAGTCAAAAGCACAAGGCACAAAGTTGTCGCGATTTCGCTACTACATGAAGCAAGGAGTGTACGAAAGCACAGAATGTCGCGATTTTGCAACATGTTCCATTTTCACGATTGCTGGAAAGGAGAGTTGTACGGAAGAGCAAAGTGTCACGATTTCGTGACATGCTCCATTTTTGCGGTTGCTGGCAAGGAGAGTTGTACGGAAGAGCAAAGTGTCACGATTTCGTGACATGCTCCATTTTTGCGGTTGCTGGCAAGGAGAGTTGTACGGAAGAGCAAAGTGTCACGATTTCGTGACATGTTCCATTTTTGCGGTTGCTGGCAAGGAGAGTTGTACGGAAGAGCAAAGTGTCACGATTTCGTGACATGTTCCATTTTCGCGGTTGCTGGCAAGGAGAGTTGTACGGAAGAGCAAAGTGTCACGATTTCGTGACATGTTCCATTTTCGCAGTTGCTGGCAAAGAAGAGTGTACGAAAGCGCAAGCGTCACGATTTCATGACACCATACAGGATGACATCAGCAAAAGTTTGAAGGGTCGTGATTTCGTAACATGAACGACGGGGAAAGCTTTCAAGGCCAAAGTGGTCACGATTTTGTGATAGCAAGGGCATGACAGTAGTACGGTTTCAAAAAGTGTCACGATATCGCGACGAGTAACGATCGCAGGTAAAAGCCGAAGGAACATGCAAGGTGACACGCGTCAAAAAAGCATAAAAACATCATGCAGCCAGTTACATAAGAAGTAACTGATGTCAGTTACGGATTGACAGGTGGTCGATCATGCACTAGAATAGTCGTATATGCACGATCGAAAAGCGTTCGAATAGATGAAGACGTATTGTAGGCTTTCAAAGAGTCACACATAGAGAATAGAAAATGTAATCAAACAGTCGTATTTGAAGTAATCGAACCGCCGAATATGCAGTATCGTAAAAGCTTTCGCAAAGACGTATTTGCAGCATTCAGAATAGTCGAATATGAAGAATCAGAATAGCTTTCAAAAAGACGTAATTGCAGCATTCAAAGATTCGTATAGGAAGGATCAAAAAATAATTTGAACAGCTGTATTACAAGAATTCAAACAGTCGCGTATGGACAGAAGAAAAGATGTCGAACAGTCAATGTATGTCATTCGACTGAATGCAGGTTCGAGGAGTGATAGAAGAGTAAGAGTCTCTATGAAGAAAAAGAGGGTTATAAAAGAATAGCGATCATGCAGAGAATGAATGTTGTCTGCTATTAGAGAGAAATTGTCTGTAAAAGGAGGGTTTGAATAGAGAAATAAGCAGAGCCGTGAGAGTGTGCAGAGTTTGTTCAAATTGCAGACCAGTCAGGGTCGTGTTAGCAGTGAAGACATTTTTATGTCATTTTAAATTACTCAATTGCAGGCTAAGTTGGTGCTTAGTACTAGGGGTTGGTGCTCCTATCTGTTGCAGCAAAAAATTACAGGGGTTGGTGCTCCTTCCAGTGGATGCTGGTAAAGAATTTGTAAAATTGGTATTTTGCAAAGACTGGATTTGGATTGAAGTCCAAGCAGTCAATTTTGAGGAGTAGCCAAATTGGTGAACCTCGTTATATTATGTGTTGTGGTGTGCTCTCATGTTCAATTTGCTTTTCTGGTTTTAAAGTTCTCTGTGCTTCAGTTTTTGAATGTTGTTGTTTTGAATTTTAAATAACTACACTGATTCACCCCCCCTCTCAGTGTCATTGTGTGAATATCAATTGGTATCAGAGCAAGGTGCCTTGTACAAGCTTAATCAGCTAAGGAGATCTTGGAAGAAACAATGGCAGGCGGTGAAGGATTCTCATCCAACAAAGCTCCCTTATTTGATGGAACAAATTACACTTTTTGAAAACTCAAAATGCAAACATATCTGAGTGCATTGGGATATGATATTTGGGATTCTATAGATAGTGGATACACAGCACCCACTACTCCTCCAACAGATACTGTTGAGAAGAAAAAATTTGAGAACAACTCCAAAGCTAAGAATGCCATAATGTGTGGGCTTGTTGACAGTGAACTGATAAGAGTCATGAGCTGTAAATCAGCAAAAGACATGTGGGATAAACTGAAGAGCATCCATGAAGGAGACAGCAAGATCAAGGAAGCCAAGCTGCAAACTCATCGAGCACAGTTCAAAGCACTACAAATGAATGAAGATGAGAACATAGAGGCTTATATGCTGAGAGTCAACGGGATCATTAATGCAATCAGAGGACTCGATGAAGAAATTGATGATGCGGTTGTTGTGAAAAAGGTTCTCAGAACACTGCACAAAAGATTTAACTCCAAAGTTTCTGCAATAGAAGAGGCAAAAGATCTAAACAACTTCAGCTTGGATGAGATGCATGGTTCCCCGACAACATATGAAATGAGAATAGGACAAACCAAGTCTATAGACAGAGAAGCAACTTTTAAAGTACACAAGAATATAAAAGTTGAACATGAATCTGAGGATGAAGAGACACTGGATGAAACAGAAGCAAATTTTTTTCGAAAACTCACAAAGGGAAAAGGAAAATATAGAGGAAAGCTACCTTTTAAGTGCTTCAATTGTGGAGGAGTCGGTCATTTTGCAGCCAAATGTCCAATGCAGGAGAAAACCAAAAATGGTGAAGGCTCACACCAAGAAAAAGGTGATTGGAAGAAGAAACAAAATTTTAGAAAGAACAACTTCAAGAAGAAAAGCTTCATATCCAAGAATGTCAGTACTTCTGAAGAAAGCTCAGATGAGGATTCTGAAGAAGAAAAAGGTGAAGCTCTGTTCATGGCACTTGAAGAGGAAAGAACAGAAGAAAATCAGGAAGGTGATGAAAACTTTAAAGATGAGGCTGAAGTTTATCTGGAAGGAGAATTGGTTGCTGCACTTGAAGAGTTGAGTGCAGAAAGGAAAAAGAACAAAAAGTTTTCAAGAAAACTAGAGGATGCCACTGACATAATAAACAGTTTAAAAATACAGACAGAGGAATTCAAGAAAATGTCTGAAGTTCTTGATGAACAATTAACTGTAAAGACAGTTGAATGCAACAAGCTAGAGGAAGATATTGTTAAGTTAAGGATGCAGCTAGAGGAGATGAATAGAAAATTGAGTTGTTTTCATAAGTTTGAAGAAAGTACTGTAAAGCTGGATAAAATGTTAAATAACCAAAGGTCTTCCGGCATCAAATTTGGTTTAGGCTTCGATGAAGGAGAATCATCAAAGGGTTCAAAGGCCTTGAATGTAGATCCCATAAAGAAAGAAGAAAAGATCAGGGTTGACCTAGAAAAAACAAATAATGCCAAAGAAAGCAATAATGCCAGACTCAAGAAGAGTACTGACAAAGATGGCTTCACAAAAGTCACACATCCAAGAAGGAGAAGATTCATGGCTCCTACTTCAAACTGGCAAAGACCGGCACCTAGGTTTAATCATTCCTTTTTTGGTTATTGTTTTAAATGCAATGCTTATGGCCATAAGATTTCAGATTGCAAGCATAATGTATCTCAAAGGAATTTCACAAGAAGAAATGTTTTTTCTCCTTTAATGAATTATGCGGTTGAATGTTATAATTGTCATAATTTTGGACATATTGCTAGAAACTGTAGAAGCACTTTTGCATCAAATAATTATCGGAGTAGAAAATCTCAACCAAGTGGGTTGAAACAAAACAAGAAATTTCCTGAAAAATAGGCACATGCTAATGAAAGGACAAAGGCAAAACAAGTAGCCAAATCTGTCATCAAACCAGAATGGAAAGAAAAGGAGTCTTTGATTGTTCAAACTGCTTTTAAAGCACAAGAAAAATATGCACCTTGGATACTTGACAGTGGATGTTCCAGTCACATGACAGGTGACAAGAAAAAATTTGAGAATTTACAGAATTATGAAGGTGGTTCTGTGAAATTTGGAAATAATGATGGAGCAAAGATTGTTGGAAAGGGAACAGTCAAGATCAGTGATGGTAAGATAAAATCAAAAGAAGTCTTGTTTGTGATTGGACTAAAGCACAACTTGCTAAGTGTAAGTCAAATCTGTGACAGAGGTCATGAAGTCACTTTCAAGAAGGAGGGCTGTGAAGTGAGAAAATCACACAGTGGGAAACTGGTAGCTACTGGATCAAGGACTTCAGGTAATCTATATACTCTCTCAGAAACTACAGAAGGAACATGCTTGATTGGACAGGAAGATGAAAATTGGCTATGGCACAAGAGGCTTGGTCATATTAGTTTTGACAATCCGGCAAAAATTAGTTCAAAAAGAGCAGTAAGAGATATACCAACCATTGGCAAACCAGTAAACATCATCTGTGCTTCATGTCAAAAAGGAAAGCAAACCAGATCCACATTCAAATCAAAGGAATACTTCACCAGCAAACCATTGGAGATAATTCATACTGATTTGTGTGGACCTATGAGAACTCAAAGCATAAATGGTGACAAATACTTTATGTTGTTCATAGATGACTACTCCAGGATGACATGGGTATTATTTTTAAAGTCTAAATCAGATGCTTTTGAGTTGTTTAAGATGTTTAAAAATCAGGTGGAAAATCAAACTGGAAAGAGGATTAAATGCCTAAGATCAGACAGAGGAGGAGAGTTTATTTCAGAAGAATTTGTAGAATACTGTCAAAAATATGGGATAAGAAGACAATTTTCAGCAGCTAGGACACCTCAGCAGAATGGTGTTGTAGAAAGGAAGAATAGAACAGTGCAGGAAATGGCACGGACAATGCTGGCTGAGAACAAAATAGCTGACAAATTTTGGAAAGAGGCAGTACATACTACAGTTTACATTCAAAATAGGTGCATGCTAAGACCACATGAAAGCAAAACACCTTATGAGCTGTGGTTTGGCAGAAAGGCAACAACAAGACATTTCAAAGTATTTGGCAACAAGTGCTACATAAAACGGACTAAAGATAATCTCGGTAAATTTGAAGATAGAGTTGATGAAGGCATCTTTCTTGGTTACTCAACAAAAAGCAAAGCCTACACATGTTACAACAAGAGGCTAAAGAAAATTGTTGAGAGTGCTGATGTGAAAGTTGATGAAGGTAGAGAACAAGAAATTACTTATCAAGAAAACTACCCCATGTATGAAGAAGTCATTGAAGGTGATGATGAAAAGGAAATAGATAAGAATCAAAAAATTGATCCAGATGTTGTAAAAACTGAATCAGAAGAAGAAGAAAATAGGAAATTTAAAACAGGAAACTAGCAGAAAAATCATCCAAGTGAACAGATTATTGGGGATCCCACAGATGGTATTCAGACAAGAAGAGCAGCAGTGAGGAACTATTCTCTATTATCTAGCATTGAACCTAAAAATGTTGCTGAAGCAAGCACTGATGAAAGTTGGATGAAGGCAATTAATGAAGAACTAGATCAGATAGAGAAAAACAATACCTGGGAATTAGTACCTAGACCAACAAATAAAAACATAATTGGCACTAAATGGGTTTTTCGAAATAAATTAAATGAATATGGACAGGTTGTCATAAATAAGGCAAGATTGGTCTATAAAGGCTATGCTCAGGTTGAAGGCATTGATTTTGAGGAAACCTTTGCACCGGTAGACAGACTAGAGGCAATCAGAATGTTTCTGGCATTAGCAGTTCATAAAAACTTCAAAGTATATCAAATGGATGTAAAATCAGCATTTTTGAATGGAAAACTGGAAGAAGAGGTTTACATTGAACAGCCAGATGGCTTCCAACTTGGTGACAATCCAGATTTTGTTTGCAGGTTAAAGAAAGCATTATATGGTTTGAAACAGGCACCCAGAGCATGGTATGCAAGGCTGGATAACTATCTACTTAATCAAGGGTTCAAGAAAGGTTTGGTGGACAGTAATTTATATGTCAAAATAGAGAAGGGGCATCTTATTGTTCTTGTTGTTTATGTAGATGATATAATATTTGGCAGCAGCATGGATGAATATTGCAAAGACATATCAAATAAAATGAAGAAATAATTTGAGATGTCTATGATTGGTGAACTTTCTTATTTCCTAGGACTGCAGGTCAATCAAAATGAAAAAGGCATTTTTATTTCTCAAGTTAAATATGTAAAAGAAATGCTAAAAAAGTTCACAATGGAAGACAGTAAACCGGTTAGCACTCCCATGACAACAGGCTGCAAGTTGAGCAAGGATGATAAATCTCCAGATGTAGATCAAACAATGTACAGGTCTATGATTGGAAGCCTGCTATATTTAACAGCCACTAGACCAGATATATTACAAGCAGTATGCATGGTTGCAAGATTTCAAGCCAGTCCAAAAGAAACTCATGTAACAGCTGTAAAGAGGATCTTCGAGTATCTCAAGGGTACTATGGATTATGGGTTGTGGTACCCAAAAGGTAAAGATTTCACTTTGATTGCATATTCTGATGCAGATTGGGCGGGATGTATTGATGACAGGAAGAGTACAAGTGGAGGAGCATTTTATCTTGGAGACAAGGCTGGTAGCATGGCACAACAAGAAACAAGAATCAGTATCTCTATCCATTGCAGAGGCAGAATACATTGCAGCAACAACATGTTGTACTCGGATATTATGGATGAGACAAACATTGAAAGATCTTGGTATTCATTTCAAAGAGCCAATTTCAATTAAATGTGATAACACTAGTGCTATCAACATATCCAAGAATCCAGCTAATGCATTCAAGAACCAAACATATTGCAATCCGATATCATTTCTTGAAGGATAAAGTTGCAGAAGGAGAGGTCAAATTGGATTTTGTTCCAACTACAGAGCAAGTAGCTGATATATTCACAAAACCTTTGCCAAAGGAAGTATTTGAATACCTTCGAAGAAGTTGGGAGTAGTCACACTACCCAAGCACTGACTAGCTATGGGAAACACATTCTCAGGGGGAGCATTCAAACTTTTTAAGTCTGAGAATGTTGTGCATAGACTTAGGGGGAGTCTGCAGCAGCCCTTTGGTATTATTGGCAAAGGGGGAGAAGAAATTGAGCAAGGTTGCAGTGTGTTGCCAACAATTCCAAAGGGGGAGATTGTTGAGCAAGGTGCAGCAAAAACATTGCAAAAGTATTGTCATTGTTGTCAACACAGACAGATTGATGCAGTTGATGCAGTTCAGAGGTCAGTCAGATCAAGTGCAGTGAATTTCAAGGAAAACAGAGGTGACCCAGAGTCAGAAAATTGCAGAAAAGACCAAGTAAGAAAATTGTCGCGATATCGCGACATGTTTTCTGTCGCGATATCGCGACAGGTTGAGAGGTCCGAAGGCAGAAAGAAAAATTGTCGCGATTTCGCGACAAAACCAGGAGAGAGAAAATGCACGCCAAATTGTCGTGATTTTAGCGTGACAAACTGGCCGAAAAGAGAGAGAAAATGCGCACACCAAAATTGTCGCGATTTCGCGACATTGCCGAGGAGAGAGAAAATGCAAGAAAAATTGTCGCGATTTCGCGACATGGCCGAGGAGAGAGAAGGCGCAAAGCAAACTGTCGCGATTTCGCGACATGTTGGCAGAGAAGGAAGCAAGGTGAAAAGATGTCACGATTTCGTGACATAAATGGAGGAAAGGAGCTTGCAACGAAAAGTGTAGCGATTTCCCTACAAGTTTGAAAGTCAAGGCGAAAGAGTTCAGCGATCCAAAGCACAACTAGAAATGCAAGGCACAAAGGTGTAGCGATTTCGCTACAAAACAAAAATGCAGAAAACAAAGGTGTAGCGATTTTGCTACAAATCGAAAATGAAGAAAACAAAGGTGTAGCGATTTCGCTGCATGGTAAAAGGAATGGCAACAAAGTTGCAGCGATTTCGCTGCATGACAAAATGCATGGAAACAAAGGTGTAGCAATTTCGCTACCATTCAAAGTTGCAAAAATTAAAGATGTAACAAGTCAAAAGCACAAGGCACAAAGTTGTAGCGATTTCGCTACTGCATGAAGCAAGGAGTGTACGGAAGCACAAAGTGTCACGATTTCGTGACATGTTCCATTTTCGCGGTTGCTGGCAAGGAGAGTTGTACGGAAGAGCAAAGTGTCATGATTTCGTGACATGTTCCATTTTCGCGGTTGCTGGCAAGGAGAGTTGTACGAAAGAGCAAAGTGTCACGATTTTGTGACATGTTCCATTTTCGCGGTTGCTGGAAAGGAGAGTTGTACGGAAGAGCAAAGTGTCACGATTTCGCGACATGCTCCATTTTTCGCGGTTGCTGGCAAGGAGAGTTGTACGGAAGAGCAAAGTGTCGCGATTTCACGACATGTTCCATTTTTGCGGTTGCTGGCAAGGAGAGTTGTATGGAAGAGCAAAGTTTCGTGATTTCGCGACATGTTCCATTTTCGCGGTTGCTGGCAAAGAAGAGTGTACGAAAGCTGAAAGCTCGCGATTTCGCGACACCATACAGGATGACATCAGCAAAAGTTTGAAGGGTCACGATTTCATGACATGAACGGAGGGAAAGCTTTCAAGGCCAAAGTGGTCACGATTTCACGATAGCAAGGGCATGAAGTGTATAGTTTCAAAAAGTGTCACGATATCGTGACAGGTAACAGTCTGGCAGCTAAAACCCGCAGGAACATGCAAGGTGACATGTGTCAGAAAAAGCATATAGAAAATCATGCAGCCAGTTACGTAAAAAGTAACTGATGTCAGATCTGCAGTTACAGATTGACAAGTGTCAGTCATGCACTAGAACAACTGTATATGCACGACTGGAAAAGCATTCGAATAGACGAATTTGCAGGATTTCAAACTGACGTATTGCAGGCTTTCAAAGAGTCGCACACGGAGAATAGAAAATGTAATCGAACAGTCGTATTTGAAGTAATCGAACCGCCGAATATGCAGTATCGTAAAAGCTTTCGCAAAGACGTATTTGCAGCATTTAGAACAGCAGAATATGAAGAATCGGAATAGCTTTCGAAAAGACGTAATTACAGCATGCAAAGAGTCGTATAGGAAGGATCAAAAAATAATTCGAACAGCTATATTACAAGAATTCAAACAGTCGCGTATGGACAGAAGAAAAGATGTCGAATAGTTAATGTATGTCATTCGACTGAATGCAGGTTCGAGGAGTGATAGAAGACTAAGAGTCTCTATGAAGAAAAAGAGGGTTATAAAAGAATAGCAATACAGAGAATAAATGTTGCTGTTGTTTGAGAGAAATTGCTATAAAAGGAGGGTTAGAAAAGAGTCAAGAGAAAAATTAGCAGAGCCATGAGAGTGTGCAGAGTTTGGTTCAAATTGCGGACCGATCGGGGTCGTGCATGAAGTGAAGATATTTTTATGTCATTTTAAATTGCTCATAATTGCAGTCCAAGTTGGTGCTTAGTACCAGGGGTTGGTGCTCCTATCCATTGCGATGAGAAAAGTACAGGGGTTGGTGCTCCTTCCAGTGGATGCTGGTAAAGAATTTGTAAAATTGTTATTTTGCAAAGACTGGATTTGGATTGAACTCCAAGCAGTAAATTTTGAGGAGTAGCCAAACTGGTGAACCTCGTTATATTGTGTGTTGCGGTGTGCTCTCATGTTCAATTTGTTTTTCTGGTTTTAGAGTTCTCTGTGCTTCAGTTTTTGAATGTTGTTTTTTTGAATTTTAAATAACTACACTGATTCACCCCCCCCCTCTCAGTGTCATTGTGTGAATATCAAGTTGGGGGTTCGAATCCCCTTGAGGAGGTAATTACATTTTGCATTTAAATAATTTTTATTAGCCCTAAGGTTTGGAGTTATAAGGTAGTTAATGGAAATTAAATTTTGTTATTAGGTTTGTGATTATTATTGCAAAGCATAATTGGTTTATGATTTATTTGATGGTTATGGAGAATTAATTTTAGGAGAAATAATGAGTTGTTTTTTAAAAGCAATTTTGAGAGGTTTATTATTTTTCATAAGGGTTTTAAGAAAAGGGACTTTGGTGGATGTGTTTATTAACTTGGATTAAAAAGGGTGTAATTTGAGTAATGCTTTATTTTGTGATTATTTGAAGTCCATTAACCCTTTTTTAGATTGGAAAGGAAAGTTGTGTTTAAGTGTGGCAGATTTTATGGATAACTTATTGGCATCAAAAAAGCATGGGCACATTCTCCTATTTATTGTTTATGGTGGTTGATTTCTATTATATCATTGGAGAGAAAAGGATTGATTGTGGTTTCCTTTGAGAAAATGATTGGTTGAATGCTTCAAGGGTTTCTGGTTTGTGAGTTGTATTTAAACCTTGTTTTATTAGCATTGTTGTTGAAGCCCATTGATGATGAAATGAACTTGAAATTGAGTTAGAAAATAACATGAGTATCATTGCTATGTGAGACTTGTGCTTGAGAATTGTTGGAAACATTTTGAGTTGGTTAATACATGTTTGGACTAGGGTTTGTGAAAAAGGATTGTTCCTTGAGGTGATTGGTTGAGTTGAGTTGGTTAATACATGCTTGGACTAGGGTTTGTGAGAAAGGATTGTTCCTTGAGGTGATTGATTGAGTTGAGTGGATTAATCCTGGTCTAGTGGATGCATGTGGTTGTTCAAGTTCCTAGAAACAAACTATTCAATATTCTAATTTGAGTTGAGATTTATTTGAGTTGATATTGAGGTTGATTTGAGTTGAGATTGAGATCTGAGTATAGAACATATAGAGTCTCTAACAATTCTCTTGATGCTTATATTAAGTTGAGATTAGGATTTGAGTATAGAACATATAGAGTCTCTAACAATTCTCTTCATGCTTCTATGAGATTGATTTGAGATATTGATTATACATTGAGCTTAGAACATATTGAGTCTCTTACAATTCTCTTTATGATTCTATGTGATTGAAACAAGTCTTTGAAAGACTTGTGGACTATTTTGAGTTAAGATTTTATGAAATCTTGCTATGCATATTTGAGCAAGTCCTATAGAGGACTTATTCAGCATATTTGAGCTAGTCCTATAGAGGACTTATTGAGCAGATTTGAGCAAGTCCTAGAAAGGACTTATTGAGTAAAATTGAGCAATTCCTAGAGAGGATTTGTTGAGCAGATTTGGACAAGTTCTATGTGAACTTGTTGAGCAGATTTGAAAAAGTTCTATGTGAACTTGTTGAGAATATTTGGATAAGTTTTGTGTGAACCTGTTGAGTAGATTTGGACAAGTTTTATCTAAACCTGTTGAGCAGATTTAGACAGGTTTTGTGTGAACATGTTGACCAGATTTGAGCAGGTTCTAAGTGAACCTATTTAGTAGAATTGTACTAGACCAACTGTATTGTGTTTAGTGCAAGAGATTGAGTAGAACTATTCTAGACCGACTAAACTATTTTTGGTACAGTATTGAGATAGAGCTTTGGAGGTGACAGAGTATAGAGGACAGAGTCTCAGTGGATATAGATCTAGCAGCCAGGACAATTGAAGACATATCTGAGTGAGGATTCTTCAAGTGGAGAGAGATCCACAAGTTAGTGCAACAGAGAGATAAAGTCTTCTAGAAGATCACTAGCCAGAGCAGAAGGGAAAAGAGTTCTCCTATGGAAGAGATCCACAAACTTGAGATTAGGGGATCATCATCTCCTTTGGACAAAAGTCCATAAACATTATAATTTGGGAAATATTCCCAAGAGATTATTTGAGAAATATTTAGAAGAAATATTTTCTCTGTGGAGGTAGCCCACACTGGGTGAACCACGTTAAAATCTATGTCTCTATTGTGTGTGATGATTGGTGCATTGGTTTGGTTATTGATATTGATATTGTCATTGATTATATTGATCAATAATATTTGGGAAAGAAAAGTAAAAAGTTGTCTTATATTGTTCACCCCCATCTCAGTATAATCTTATGTTATTTAGGCATATGGCTTCATAATGCAGGACACATGAAAGACAATAATATGGGAAAGGATAACTTTTCCATGGGTATTGCTACTCATGCAATGGTTTTGGTCACAAGGTAATGAATTACAATATTAATGATAGAAGAGGATATGGCTTCACTAGGAGAAGTCCTAAGATAGTTCACCTCCAAGGAATAATAACATTAAGTGTTATAAGTGCAATAATTATGGTCACATAGCAAGATGGTGTAGAGAAAATATTCCAAAAGTAGACATGAACAACAAAAGGAACATGTGCATGAACAGGAACAGGAACATGAACAGGAATAGGAATATGAACAAGAACAAGAATATGAACAGGAATAGAGACTCAGAAAATAATAGACTTAGAAAAGAATAATAACAGAAACATGGATGAGAACAAGAACATGAACATGAATAGAAGTGACGACAGGAATAAGGATGATGACTTGGAAAGAAACAGTGAGTGGATTCAGAAGACTCAGAGAGAAGAGAGAAAGATAAAGATAAAGAATAGTGCTTTCAGGGATTAGAAATAATCCCACCCTAGAATTAAACACCTCATGTGGAGGTGGGGGAGGGGCTAAGATAAGAGGCTAATTCTTAGCCTCGAGCCCCAAAGGTGACCCTTTGCCATTGATGTCAAAGGAGGAGAGATTTTTGTATATTGGGGAAAGTTTTGATATGGGGAGAGATTTGATATTTGAAAGAGCATTGATCCAAGGGGAGCAAAGTCCCAGGGGGAGAAAAGTTCTAGGGGGAGCAGAAAAGAAGATCAAGTTTCAATAAAATGAGTATGGGTTACCATCACTGACAAAGGGGGAGATTGTTGGACATTTTGATTCCCTAAGCTAACATGTTGTAATTGATGTCAAAAGGTTATTTGATGTCAAAAGGATCTATGATGGTATGCACTATGTTTTGTGAAAATGCAAGAAAGGGTTTTTATCAAAACCAAGATAGGAAAAATAAAAGGTTTTATTTAAAACCATTGATGGCAGATTTGAAATGGGTTTTTCTTAAAACCCCAGTTGGCTTTTCGTTTCATCGAAAAAGGTGCCCCGATGATGGAGAAATTTAATTTTAAAGGTTTAGTTTACATTTTAATTTATTTAAAATTTTAATTTTAATTTTAAATTAAATAAAAAAATTTCTGCCATGTCTGTCAATGTCATGATGGCAGTTTTAAAAGCACCGATGTTTCCAAGCTAGGGGAAATACATATAAATATACCACCAAGTTTTTAAATTGATTAACCTTGCTCATTGATAATCTTGCATGGTATATGTGAAGGAAAGAGCTTGTGTTTTGTTTTATGTGATGCAGTGAACGGTTAAAAGTAAACAGTGAGCACTTCCCAAATTACATTGGGCAACGTGGCCTAGTGGTAGCTTGGATTGTGCAAAGGTGTTAGCACAAAGGTCATGAGTTCGATTCTTGCGAGCATTGTATTGGTTTAAGCGATGTTCATTGTTTAAAATTTTATGTGCGAAAAGAAGAAGCATAAGGAGCACAAGGTGGAATAGCGTCCACGTGGGAAGCTTAGCCCACTTGGTGGTCGAATGGAGTGCAAAGGCGCACTTGCTGTAGGTCTTGGGCTCGAGTCACCCGAAAGCTATGTTCACGTGGTTTTTTGTCGTCGTATTCTTCGGAGCCGTAAAATATTTTATTTTCTAAGGTATACCCATAGCCACAATTTTCGGAGAATGAATAATTAATGTTTTAATTTTTCAAAGCTAAGTTTTCAAGCACCATTATTGAGGGTATACTATGGTGATGTGATTTATGAGTTGTGGTTTATATTTTGCACTATTTGATGTGGGAATTTTTGCATTAAGGAGCTTAGTGAGTTGTGCAATAGTGCAAAGTGACTTTTAAGAGAAATAAGGTAATGGTAAATGGTTGTGGTGATATTCATGCTATGCTTAATTAATTGAGGAAATAATTATTTTTAATTATATTCTAGTGGTGAATGTGATTTTTGACTAGGAGAAATAAGGTGTAAAAGGTTATGATATTTGTTTTGTAAATTCTCCTAATCCTCATGAATTTTGGCAAGAGAATATTGTGATTGTGGCAAATTTCCAAAGAGACTTATTCATCTTCATTAAAGGTATAAGCACATTCTCCTATTGATTGATTTGAGTGGTTGATTTCTCAAAATATCTTTGGAGTGAAAAGGATTGATTGTGGTTTCCTTTTCAAAAGTTATTGGTTTAATACTTCAAGGTTTTTTGGATTGAGAGTTGTGATTAAACCTTATTTTATAAGCATTTTTGTTGGAGCCCATTGGTTGTGCAAAGAACTTGAACTTGAGTTAGAAGAGAACATGAGTATCATTGTTATGTGATATTTGTTGTTGAGCATTGTTGGAAACATTTTGAGTTGATTGATACATGCTTGGACTAGGGTTTGTGAGAAAGGGTTGTTCATTGAGGTGCTTTGTTGAGTTGAGTTGATTGAGTCTAGTCAAGTGGATGCATGTGGTTGTTCAAGTTCCATAAAACAAACTATTCTATATTCTTGATTTGAGTTGAGATTGAGATTTGAGAATAGAACATATAGAGTCTCTAACAATTCTCTTTATGCTTCTATGAGATTGATTTGAGTTGAGATTGGGATTTGAGTATAGAACATATTGAGTCTCTAAAAATTCTCTTTATTCTTCTATGAGATTGATTTGGGTTGAGATTGGAATTTGAGTATAGAACATATTGAGTCTCTAACAATTCTCTTTATGCTTCTATGATATTGAGTTGAGATATTGATTGAGCATTAAGTATATAACATATTGAGTCTCTAACAATTCTCTTTATGATTCTATGAGATTGGACAAGTTTTGTGTGAGCTTGTTAAGTAGATTTGAGACAAGTCTTTGAGAAGGCTTGTGGACTGATGTTGAGTAAGTTTTTATGGAAGCTTGCTATGCAGATTTGAGCAAGTCCTAGAGAGGGCTTATTGAGCAGATTTGAGCAAGTCCTAGAGAGTACTTATTGAGCAGATTTGTACAAGTTCTAGAGAGGACTTATTGAGCAAATTTGTACAAGTCCTAGAGAGGACTTATTGACCATATTTGAGCAAGTTCTGTGTGGACCTGTTGAGCATATTTGAGCAGGTTCTATGTGGACCTGTTGAGTATATTTGGACAAGTTATGAGTGAGTTTTTTGAGAAGATTTGGACAAGTTCTGAGTGAGCTTGTTTAGCAAATTTGATAAGGTTCTGGGTGAAACTATTGAGACAAATATTTGGAGGTGATAGAGTACAGAAGATAGAGTCTTAGTGGATAGAGATCCAGTAGCTAGGACAATTGAAAATAGATCTGAGTGAGGAGTATTCAAGTGGAGAGAGATCCACCAATCAGTGTTATAGAGAGACAAAGTCTTCTAGAAGATCACTAGCTAGAGCAGAAGTGGAAAGAGTTCTCTTGTGGAATATGTTCACAAAATTGAGATTAGGGGATCAACATCTGCTTTGGATAGAGGTCCATAAACATTATAATTGGGAAGGATTCTCAAAGAGATTGATTGAGAAAATTTTAGTAAAATATTTTCTTCATGGAGTAGCCCACATTGGGTGAACCACGTAAATTATAGTGTCTCTATTGTGTATGGTGTTTTATGCATTGCTTTGATTACTGCTATTGATATTGTTATCTATACATTACATAATATTAAATTGAAAGGAAAAATAAAAAGTGGTCTTATATTGTTCACCTCCATCTCAGTATAGGCTTGTGTTCTTCACCAATCATATCCTTATAACCCCAAGCAAAGGCCTAAACATGTTTCTGTAGGATAGAAAATAATTTTTCTTCTTGTTGATTAGTCAACCAGCTATTAATATTTAAAATTTTACTTGGTTGTACTTCAATTTGTTTTATTCCTGGATGAATATAATTGATTGCTCTATACTTAATGATTAAATAATTTAATGGATAGTGGTGTGGCTAAAGAGTATGAAATACTCTGCATTCTATTTCAAAAGTGATGCCTGATGGAATCATTTCTTACATAGGATATGTGAAAGAAGTAAGAATATGATGGTGCCATCCATGTGGCAGTATGAAAGAGCTTTCTTGTATTAGAATGGATGACATATGTTATGAGGTATGCTCTTCATCCTTCCACAGCAAGCTATGAAAAATGATTTGATCATATTTAAGTCCTTCTTCTTGTAATGTATCAACTAGGATAGTTTCATCCTCAAATATTTTTCTTTCTTGTGAGTTAATTTCCTCAATGTGTTCCTTTACTATTATTGTGGCCAGAGTGGAAACAATTTCTTCCTATTCTTCATCAAATTTAGGAAACCATATATGTCCAAAAAAATTAGTTGAAGGTTGGGAAGGTGGATAAAGGGAATCTTTTTTAGATCAATGCCATTTGAAATGGTCATTTCCCATATCTATAGTCTATAAAAGTAGCTGCAGTGGCAAGCCAAGGTCGTCCTAGAATGATGGGATAACCATTAGCTGAGTTTCTAGGCTGCAATACTAGAAAATCTATAGGATATTTTCAAGAAGAAACTTCTATGGAAATATCTTCCAGTATCCCTTCTGGTTTTGCAACTGACCTATCAACCATTTCTAAGACTGTAGTCGTAGGACTGAGATGATTGAGTTGCAGATTTTTGCATTATGTCTTTAGTTATTACATTAATTGTAGCTCCAAGGTCAATCAATACATTTGGAATTTGCAATAGGCCAATATTGATTGTGATAGATGGACTTCTTGGATCACTATATTTTGGAGTAATAAGTTTCCCAGGTAGCATGTCAGCAAATTTCCCTTCTACTTGCACAGTTTTAGGAAAGGCCTTATTCTTTCTACCAGGTTTCTTAATACACAACACCTGAATGATTTTCTTGATTAATGGCACATCCTTTATTGCTTACAAAAAATGAAGGGATATAGTCATTTCCTTTAAGTTCTATGACTAATTCCAATTCAGGGTTAGTTACAATATTATCAAACATTTTAGGGTATGGCACCATTCCTACAGGGGTACATCTCTCACTTGCACATTTTTTTATTTTTCTTTCTCATTTTTCAAAGTTATTGGCAACTGTTCTAGACTAGAAAATTCTTATTTGCCATAAATTTCTTCAATGGTAGGTGGAACAGGGTCAAGTAATATCTTTCCTTAACGTAATTGGATATTACTACAGTCAAGGACATGAATTACAGTGGTTTCTTTAGATTCAGCTCCATTGACAGGAGCTGACTATCTTATATTATTTGGATTAACCATAGGTTGAGCTGGAAGTGGAGGTTGTTTTATCAGTTGTGCTTATTGTGGTTGCATTCTTCCCTAAAAAAAATTATTAGGAGCAGGCAATAGGTTTTGATCTTGTCCTTAATACCTTTGCTTCCCTTGATATGATGGGTATTGCTACACCCATATTTTCCCATATTGTTTATTTTGTGACCACGGTGGATTAACTGGTGGATTCATCCATCCAGAGTGTGACCAATCTTGAGGAGTTGTCCAATATTGATTCCAGGGTTGTGAGGGTGGTTCTACATATCCCCATGGTATATTCCAAGTATTTTATCCCCATCCTGTAGGAAAACGAGGGGTATTTTGATAGTGTGAAAAATTGCCTCCTTGCCTATGTCCAATAACATTAATTTGTTTAGTTCGGGTTTCCAAAATGTTTTTTAGTTGAGGCAGAAAATGGCATTTATCAGTGATATGTCCCCTTGAACAAATGTTGAGATAGAAGTTCTTTTTAAGGGATAATCTTGTAAAGCATGCTTGTTCCTGCATCTTGGGCAATAGATAGCCAAGGGTGGTGTAGAGTCAGACTTTGTATTTCTCTCCCCTAATACAGAATTCAACTAGACAAGAATATCAGTTTTCATGTTAGCCATTTCTTTCATTAATTCTTTGATATTGTTATTATTAGAATTTGTTTTTTTCTTATTTAACCAGTGCGAGAATAATTTTTGTATAACCCCATTATTTCATTAATGTCAAGTTGGTTTACATATCATTTTCCCATTAAATCTAATACTTCCCTGAATCATCCTACAAACCTCTTAAGAATATGATTTTTAACAAATCGGGTTCTACAGGACCACATCTCTTTTGGATAAAAGTAAATCTATCAAGAAAGTTCTCCAAGTTCTCATCCTCCTCTTGTTTAATCCAAAATAATTCATCCTTTATATTTTGTACTCTACAATACTCCTAATATTAATCCAAGAATAAAGTTTATATTTGTTCCCAAGTGCAGATTGAATCAGGTTCAAGACTCATAAACCAGCTTAAAGCTGCATCTTTAAGTGTAGACGAAAATAATTTTAGTTTTTTATTGTCATTTACATAGTCATAAGTATGACACAGAACCTTAAATTCAAACAATAATTGGTCAGGATCCTCAAAGATAATTCCCCTAAAGGTTGGCAATACATAAGGTGAAATTGTTTTCATAGGAGCATTCTGAGTAGGATTCAACCGAATAGGGTATTCAAAAGTCCTAGTAGGATTTTCACCTTGGTGGACCACAACATCCCTATCATGCTCTTCTGCCATAGTTGCTTCCTCACTTTTGACTTGTACAACTGGTTCGGATGGACCAGGCCCAGGGGTATGTCTAGAAGTAAGTGCTTCTAAAATTTCCTCTTCCAATGGTCCCAATATTTTGGCTGATGAAGAAGATGATTCTCATTTAAGTCTTTCAGGGATTTCATACATAGGAAATTCTTCTCCTGATCTTGAAGAACGTATTTCTAGGAAAGATCCAGTTTTGATAAACCTTCCTCTTTCGTCTCTTGGCCTATGCATTCATGCTCATTTGCTAAATGAACTGAAGTACAAGTTTCCAAGAACTGTTACTTGTATCAAAATAATAATTCTTGGGTTGCTTTACTTATCCTAACAACACCTAGATTTCCATGGCAATGGCACCAAAAATGATGAGTGTCATTAATCACATCATTTAATAGTTAAGTTTTTCAATCCATGGCGGTGTCTAATGGTTGTATACAATAGCAAAATTAGGCAACTTGAAGATTAGGTCATTCAGGAAATAGGCTTTATTAGTGGGACAAGTTAGCATTTGGAGGTTATGGTGTTAGTTCTACTCCTTTGAACTAAATTTGAATTCTAATTATTCTTGTAGAAGTAAAAATTATTGAAATATAAAGGTTGCAGAAGAAGAAACCTGATTACTTTTGCAGAATTTGAAATGACAAAAATGAAACCTACTTACTCTTGCAAAATAAAAATGATAGGAATGAAAGAGTTACAGAAAATAAAACCTAACTACAGTTGCAGAATTAAAATGATAATAATGGAAAACTTGCAAAAATGGAAACACAAGCTAATAATTACCCACACAATGGAAAATGCCAAAAATCTGGAAATAACTGCTGAAAATAGGGGAAAACCATAAAGGCTATAAAATTCTAAAAACTATGCTAGGTAATCCACTGACATGCACACACATATACTATACACCACAAATATTACATGCATCTACAATAAACACAGTTAGTAACAAGAAATGGAATTTGCCAAGTTTTTTGCTAATCTGCTGCAATAAGAAATTAATAGAAAAACCTGTCAAAAGTTGGTCCTTCTCCTGGGCCTAGAAGTTAACCTTACTACCTAATCCTAAATAATGAAAATATACTATTTCTTAACTACCTAATGATCACACATTCACTCAGAACAATAAACATATGAAGAAACTGCACATTTATTGAATATGAAACAACATTGCAGCAATGCAAGAAAAAACCTGCTAAATTGTTGATCTGTTACAGCTGAAACAACTATTTTATCCCTATCCTTATATGGAAACATATATGCTCAAAAAACATGGGATCTTGTTATTTATACTAATCTATTACATATGGTAATCCGTTCTATTGCTATTTTTTAGGGATTCAACAACTGTTTTGAAGTTGCCTTCCTGAAATGCAGGAAACTATTCTGCTGCAGCATCTCTATTTTCCTTTTTGTGCATCATCCATTGGTGGAAATGCATTGTAAGGGGTGATAAAACTCCTCATACACCTGTATCCATCCTCATATCACCATTTTCCACCTTTTTGGGCGTTCTATTTATCATTTTGACCAAAACTAGTCCTGCTCCACTCATTCCGGAGCTGCTCCAGAATATTTGGAAATTTAACTATTTTAACCCTTATCCATACACCATATGTGTAGGAACGTGAGTTTGAATAGATAGGTAGTCTTCCTAAGCCCTCAAAAGACCAATTATATAGGTTTTACATGCCACAATTGATAAATTCCAAGCCATGCTATTTGTGAACAGCTGGCTAGAATTTGTATGGTCAAATTCTATTTTCTGCATAGTCACATCATTTTGGCACCTTTTTGCAATTTGAACTGGTTAGAAAGTAATGAAAACAAATGAAATACTCTTATAATAGAATACACATCAACACTCATTATTACATATTTCAAGTAAACTAGGTAAATTAGCTGAAACAGAGTAAATAAATGCAGAAAATGGACAAAACATAGTACTGTGCTCGTAAATATTCAAACATGTAAACATTAATACACAATGCATTCAACCATAAAAATTAGCATAAAAAACATAACATAAGGTTTATAAATCATTTTTTAAAATATCCAAAATAGTCCATGAATGAGGCAATTCTTGGCCTCATCAATTGTCCCCTACCTAGGCTCACATGTACTATGTTTGGGCTTTCAATTCAAACATAAGCCTTCTACTGTATCAATCAGGGTAAATTAGTTTTTATCAAATATTTTAGGATTTTTTACAGGTTGAGTGACTCCTACTGCAAGTATGAGGGATATATTTAATAAATCCTACCCTCCCATCCCCTTTTCCATCCACTTTTGCCATCCTTTCAACTGTTTAGTATCTACCATGCATGTCATATGAAGTTGTGTATTGGCCAAGGTTGTAGTTAAGCTGAACACAAGGGGTGGATCTCTTCCTAAGCTCATGCATAGAATATGCAAGTTCAACTCCTATAGTAATCAATTCTATTTCTTGCACTTCCTCCCAGCAAATAGAGGATCCAAACCAATTGGAGAATTCCACATGTAAAATAGATGTAATTCTTCCCCCTTTTTGTATCCAAGAGCATGCTGAGAAGTGGTTAGGCCTCCTCTTAGAGGATTCAGCTAATCAGGAGACTAGTCCTAAGGAGATCCCAAGGGCAGGTTTGTCGGTCAACACGCCTTATTAGAAAACATGTACTTAGAATTTGAAGGTGCACATAGCGAGGAGTTCATGTCAGGTGAACCCCAAGGAGTAGTGACAAGAGAGCTTGTTGTCACATGAATCAGTACCAAAAGAGGGCTCTCGCATGGCAATATTTATTTCCACATTGATCATCAATTGCATAAGTATTGGTATGTATGGTGATCTGCCAAGTTGTAGGTGCATTGCAACCTGGAAAATTATGGGGTAGTACCAATCATATTATAAAATATACCTCAAGTTCAATACAATATGGTTTGGTCATTATAGATTCACTGGATGATCTCTAGGATGATTCCATGATCGTAGCATGCCACTCACATCATAATTTTGTGTACATAAGCCAACAACTAAATAAAGGTGTGGTAGGAACATTGTAAGAATGACATCATCCTATACGTTGGTGACCCTTGGTGAATTTCCAAAAAGTATGTTGGTTTTGAAGCTCCTCCCTTTGTTCCTAGTGTTCTTCTTTATATTTTTTTGTAACCTCATACCCAATGGATCAAGGCTTAAAATTCACACGTCATTCTGTGCAAATCCCTAGAGGGATATCCACTACAATCTTGAAAATAGTGTCCACCCCTCCATCAGATGGGAAAAATGATCTATAAATAGCACCTCATAAGTGTGAAGAGCAGCATGTTTTGAGCAAAAATAAGATGAAAATGATGTTGCAACAAAATATTTCGAGGAGAAACCATGATGGGCTGATAAAGTTTTATGTGATTGCATCAAAAAGAAATATTGTGTTGGGATCGTCAAATGCTTTTGGAATTTTGTCTATTCTTGAATTAGCCTTGGTCTTTGGCGGGGTATGTTTATGGAAGTGCAGTCCGTAGGAATATCCTATGGGCTGCCTTCCAATTCATCCCTTTACTCTATCTTGTTTTCCTTCCTCCTCTCTTCCCTTTCCTTTTTATTTCACCCTATCCTCTCTCTTTATTTCCTTTTCGCTATGCTCCGCCCAGTCGATTCTTGGGCACTTTACATATCCTCTCCCCTACTTACCTTAGTTTTATAGCCTTCTTTGGTTGCCTTTGTTAATAATTCTTCCATCTCTATTTTCCTCTCCCTTCCCTTGTTAAAAGGAGATTTAAAATCAAGATCTCTTTCTGGGTTCCTCTCTCCCATAGAGTGGAAAGCCCCTGTAAGTTGCCAATAGTTTGGGTGAAATTTTACACCTTCTCACCCACTATTCCTTGAATATTGATGGTGTTTTTATTTCAACCAATTTTTCAATATTTGTAAGGCAGAAGAAAAGAACCAAAGTGCAGAAGGTCAGAGAGATAAGTAGGTCTCAACTCTACTTTTATTTCTCTAATTCCTAAGAAGCAAAACCCCTGAATCTATGGCTGACTTCAGGCCAATCATTCTATGCAATGTTTCTTACAAGATCCTAACTAAAGCCATTGCAAATAGAATGAGAGATGTTCTACCCCACATCATAGATCCGTGTCAGGGAATCTCTATCCAGGTTAAGTTTATCTTGGATGGAGTTATCACAGTTCATGAAGCTCTGCACTCTACTCATAAGACTAACATGTCTATTTTTGCCCTCAAGCTTGATATGAACAAAGCATTTGACAGGATAAATTGGGACTTTCTGATTGTTGTCCTTCTTAAGTTTGGTTTTCACCACCAATGGGTTAATTCGATCAAAGAATGCATTTCTAAAGCATGGTTCTCGATTTTGGTTAATGGAACAATTGCTGGTTACTTTCAAATTTTGAGAGGAATTCGACAGGGGGACCCTATAATCCCATGTTATTCATCATTATGGTAGAATATTTAGGCATAACCATCAAAAATGTTTGCATTTCAAGGCTAATATCAGGAATCAAGGCAACATCTCTCACTAGGGATTTTCTCACCAATAATTCGTCGATGATACCCTTCTATTAACTAAAGCATCGGTGGTTGAGACCAAAAGAATTAAATACATCCTGCAACTTTACAAGGACGTTGTTGGTCAGAAAGTTAATTTTAATAAAATCAAGTTATATTTCTTGAACACCCTCATTCAGAGTCAAGGAAGGATTGCAGAAATTTTAGGGTGTGATATAGCAAACTTCCCCACTTTGTATCTTGGTCTCCCTCTTTTCATTGGTTCTTCGAGATAGTCAATGTGGGAGAAGGTTATTGAAAGAATTCAAAAAAACTTGTTGGATGGAAAGGTCATCTTCTATCTCAAGCAGGAAAATTGACCCTCACTAAGGCATCTCTTCATAGCATTCCAGTATATTTCCTCCATTTTCAAAGCCCCTGTGAAGGTTTTCCAGAAAATTAATAAACTCCAAAAATAATTTTTATGGACTGGATCAGAGGAGAAAAAAAAAATACACCTTATAGGATGGACCAAAGTGTGCAGACCCAAGGAAAATGGGGGCTTAGGTCTGAGGAGAATTGCTCATATGAATTTATCTTTACTAGCTAGCGAGGCATGGCACCTCATTTCTGGTGAAGAAAATGAATGGACAACTATCATCAAACAAAATTATCTTCAAAATATGGAATTTCTAAGTGACTCAGTTCCAATCAGAGGTTCTGCTTTTTGGAAATCAATTATCAATTGTAAGGAAATCATCAAAAAAGGTTTAATATGGGTTTTAGGCAATGGTAAGAGGATAAATTGCTAGAATGATAGGGGAGCTAAGGACGAACCACTGACGCAATATTCTAACTTAGCCCAAATCAGAGATATCACGGAAGAACTCATTGGTAGAAAAGTCTTCGATTATATGGTTAAGGACAGAGGCAGAATGAAGTGGAAACAAATAAGGATTCAGGGATTTCAAGTAGAATCAAATGATCTTTGTAATATTCTCAAGAAATAGTTTATCCCCATGAGACCCAAGGAAGATCAAGTGACCTGGGCTCCTACGAAAAATGGGCAGTTCACTATTAAATCAGCTTACAAGCTTTTGCTTGATGTTGGTTTGGATAAAAAAATTAATTCCAAAAATTGCAGTATTTTTATGGCTGGTTATCCAAGGAAAAATTTTAACCATTGATAATATGATGTGTAAAGGTATTTGTATCACTAATCATTGTTATTTGTGCAGGGCTAATTGGGAGACCATTTATCACATTTTCCTTGAGTGCCCTTTTTCCTTGACTATCCTAAGTGGGGTTTTTCAAGAATTCAATATTTCTTGGGTTAAACCAACCATCGTACTTGATTTGTTCGTCTAGTGCCTTGCCCCTTTTCAAGCCAAAGGCTTAAATACATGTGGAAAATTCGTCTCAATCACTATCTTTAGCAGGTGTGGTTAGAAAGGAACCATAGAGTCTTTAATGAGTATATCCATGATCATCAAGCTATCATTGCTAGGATCCTATCCTTTGCCAATGAGAATGTGAACCTTATATCTTTTGACAGTCATAAACCTCATCTGCAGGAGACCATGATTGGTTAATATTTAAGCTTAACCTTGTTAGATGATTCTATGCCTAGGTTAGTCAACCCCAGAGCCAATGTTAAGTGGTCCCCACATCCTACGGGATGGTTTAAGATTAATTTTGATGGAGCATCTAAGGATAATCTTGGCAAAGCAGGCACTGATAGCATTGTGCAAGATCATAATGGGAATATGATGCTTACGTTTTCTAAATATTTAGGAACAAGGACAAAAAACGAAGCTAAAGCTAGAGCTATGTGGAGAGGCCTTCAAATGACTCAAGACTTAGAAGGCAATTTGATTGTATAAGGAGACTCCATGCATGTTATAAATCTCCTCAATAATTGGAAAACACCTCCTTGGAGGATTAAAACAATTGTTGAAGAGGCTAGGGTCCTTTTCCAGAGAAGACTGGACAAAAAATCCCAACATGTCTTTCGAGAAGCTAACAAAGTTGTTGATAAGCTAGCCAATTTGGGTGTCAATGGTGATAGACTTTTCAAATGGGAACACGATGTCCCAAGTGAAGTAGAGGAGCTTATTCAACAAGAATACCAAGAATTATAGTCAAATTTACCAACAGGGAAGGCACTGTAAGTTCAAAGGCTATGAGTATTCCCGTCTCTTTTTTGAAATGGAGACAATAAAATTATCTGAGCTATCAGTCTTGGTGGATGCTATTTGGAAATACCACAAAGACTAATGGGGATAGTCACATGTTAGATAACATGGCTCCTAGTCATCTTAGTAATTTGAGGTTGGTTGATAATCATAGGGCAGGAAAGAAACGATAATATAAGACTTCGAACTAGAGCCATGTGGACCATCAGATAGCCACCGCCATATAGCCAGCAGGTTCACTTCTCCAAGGCTGATTGGCCAAGATGGGATGTGGTCCCAAAGCATGTCATATACGAAAGAAAGTAATTACCAAAGAATTATTAAGAGTAACTATCAATACAGAGCTTATGGGAGTTTTTTTCAATACTCTGCTATGTGTGTCTACATCTTTTTGTTTCTCCATTGTTTCAAGGAAGGGATCTGTGTCTGTTTATCTTGTTTTAATTATGATGCAGGTGTGTTTTCTCGAGGTATACCCAAATGTTGTATGGGAAGTTTCTTTTTTATAACAGGCTATGTGCCTTACCGAATGTAATGGCTTTGGCGGCATGTAGATTTTACATATATAGGATCCTTAGTAAGGACATGTTCATCAACAAACCTGGGCTGATTTTTGTAAAAGGTTTTGGGTCAAAACCTGGTATTAATGCTATAGTATCCTATCTACCAAAAAAAATATAGATAAATAGGTGGATATATGATCAAGAATGATCCCAAATTCATACCCCAACAAAGGGTGGAAAATTGGGATCCCATGCCTCCACCCAAAGTAGATGAAAGAATGGGAAGGCAGCACGGGGATTATTTATCCTGACTTTACATATGCAAATTGTATGGAACTTTAGGTCAAAGCCTAATCACCCGTCCATAGGGTGGAATATTGGGATGATGGCAAACAAGAAAGTGTGCCCAAAAACCTGTCCAAGGCTGAGGTCATCACACATTAAGATGGAATTTTTGAGGATCCCCAGAAGCAAACATTAATGATCTCAACTACCTGGTATAAATAGCCAATGAGTGCGAGGAAGGATTTTGAAATGCACAGCTTCAAAGGCAACCAATTTTTTATTTTTATGTGATACAAAAGGGTAGAGTATATTGGAATTTAAGAGGCTATTAGAATTATCAAGGTCCTAGATCTGTGCAAAAGTGCCTAACTTCCTTCGAACAATTTCCATTTTATCCTAGAGTAGATCTGCAATGGATCTTTCAATCATCCCAGCAAGATTTTCCTTCTTGATGCCATCAATGTTGTATTTTGAATTTATTGTAAAATATTCTATAAATAGTGGAATGCTCACCATTTGAAAAGGTGGCTTTGTGGCCATTACAATTCATATGTAATTCTTCTCACCTTGTAAATATAAAGCATATCACTATTTGGTCTCTCAATTTGTCTTCAATTCATTTTGTTTAAGTCTAGATTTTTATTCCTACGATGGTCATTTAAGCTCATTCACTTAATTCTACAATTTGGATTTCATGGGTCTGTTTGAGTGGTTCTAGAATTTTAATTTACCTTTGGGTTTCGAGGTTTTATTTTTTCTAAAGTCATTCAGGTGGGAGTGCTCTAATTTTGCAATCTAGATTTCATGCACCCTTCTACTAGTTCTGGAATAAACCCTTATTGACTGCATCGAAAGGTGAGTGAGGATGATATGAGTTGATCTATTAGGTGGTGTATCGATATTTCTATCGATGATGTCAAACGTGTGTGTCTTGATGCAGCCATACCCCATCCTTGTCAGTTTTTCTATGACCTCCCTTTGCTTTCTCTCTCATTCTCTTTTCCTCTTTCACACCTTATGGCATAGGTAGCTGGAACCAAAGGAGATGACCTTCTTTTGAGATCGACTGCCTCTACCTCTCCCGAGCTAGGCAGTCGTTCAATACTAGTTGAGGACCATTGGGTGCACCCCCTCTCGTTCGATGCCTATTTTCGTACAAATAGGGTCTAATTTTTTTTAGCATCATAAATATGAATAAATTCTAAATAGCCAAATATTCTAAGATGAGCCACCATGGGCTTCTTATCATACCATGTTTCATAGGGTGTCTTGTTTTTCACTATCATTGTGGGACTTCTATTCAAGATGTAGATTATTGTTTGCATTACTTCAACCCAAAACTTCCTCTCCAAATTCATGTTCTCCAATATGGTTCTTGATAACTCCATTATGGTATTATTCTTCCTCTCTGAAGTACCATTTTTTTATGGTGTGTAGGGAGCAGTAAAATACTTTTTTGTTCCATGTGAAGAGCAAAAATCTAGAAAATATTTTGAATAAAATTCCCCACCTCTATTATTTTTTAACACCTTGATAGAACAACCTAATTCCTTTTCAGCCAATACCTTGAATTTCTTAAATGTTGATAATGTCCTATCTTTGTTCTTCAAGAAGAAAACCCACATTAGTCTAGTAGCATCATCAATAAAGGAAATAGAATATAGATTATTACGTATGCCAGGACAATACATGGGCCCACACAAATCTGAATATACCAATTTCAATTTCTTGGTAACTCTCAATTTTCTCGTTGGAAAGATTTCTCTATGGTTTTTTCCAAGTATACATGCCTTGCATGCTTCCTTCAATTTGGATTCAATCCTTGGAATACCATCAACCATCTTGTTCTTAAAAATAACATGCAAACTTTTGAAATTTAAATGACCATATCTAGAGTACCGCAACATTCTTAAGTCCTCAATGGTAGAAAAGCAATAATTCTAATTTAACATATTTATTCTCAATGGAAATATTCTATTTTTTGGCATAGTATACTTTCCAATCAATTTGTTACCTTTTTTCTTATCACATATCATATATTCTCCATTGTTTAAAAGTAGCTTGAATCCTTTCTCTACTAGTTGTACAACACTCATGTATTATGCTTAATGATTGGAGCCAAATAAATGTTTCTAATATCACCTTTCCCATTATTTTTGGAGATAGGAATATTCCCTTTCCCCTCTACATTGATCACCTTCCTATCTCCTAAGTGAACTTTTCCCTTGAATGAACCATATAGCTTGTCAAAACAATCCTTAAAACATGGCATGTGGTTAGAACATCCTAAATAAACAAACCACATATCTTTTTTATAATCGAAACCTAAATTACATGAAAGAGAATAATTAATTTTATCATCATTATTCTTAGCTTGGTAGGCCTTTTTCTCACCCCCATCTTGGTTTGAATTTGCTTGGTTTTTAGCTGCTAGTTTCCTACAATATTTTATCATGTGATCTGGTTTTTTACAATAATGGCAAGTGGTGATCTTCTTACCTTTACTTTTTGAATTTTATTTGTTTTTTTCCTTTTTGATTTGAACTTTGAGAAAAAATTGCATCCTTATTTTATGGCTTTGCATTTGGTTTCGAAACCCATACTTTCGCCCTCGCACATGATTCAAGTCATTTGAGTAGTTTTTTATTTTATCCTCACAGGAAAATAAAGAACCCACTAACTCTTCAACATTAATTTGGTCTCTTTGAGGATAGCAATCTCAAAATATTTCTTAATACTACTCTATCTTCCATGACTTCCATACACTCTCATTATATGCACTATGTCATTTATTCTAATACAATAGTCTCCAACATTCTCATCATCATGCATTTTCATATTTTCAAATTAATTCTTAATGTGGAGAGATTTATTGATATTACCATTTATGAGCCTTGATATTATGTCTCCAATGTTGGACATGCCTCATGGGTATTCTTACAACCAGCTATCTTTGGATAGATTCTTGGATCTATTGCACTCTTCAAGTAGAAGAAAGCTTGAGCATCATTATTTTCTTCATCTTCCAATGTCTTCTTTTGGTCTTGAGGAAGAACATTCTGATCATCAGGAGTATATGACTGAACTATACTTTTTCAAACTACCATCTATACAAATATTGAATAACACAAGCTTATACTGGGAGGGGGGTGAACTAATATAAGACCACTTTTTACTTTTTCTTCCAATTCAATATTATGTTCTGTAAATATAGCAGTATCAATAGCAGTAATCAAAGCAATGCACAGAAACCATACACAATAGAGACACCACAATTTATGTGGTTCACCTAATGTGGGCTACTCCACGAAGAAAATATTTTACTAAAACTTTCTCAATCAATCTATTTGGGAATCACTCCCAATTACAAAGTTTATGGATCTCTGTCCAAAGGAGATGTTGATCCCCTAATCTCAATTTTGTTGATCTCTTCCATAGGAGAACTATTTTCCCTTATGCTCTGGATATGTGATATTCTAGAAGACTTTGTCTCTCTACTGCACTGACTAGTGGACCTCTCTCCACTTGAAGACTCCTCACTCAGATTTGTCTTCAACTGTGTGGGTTGCTGGATCTCTATCCACTAAGACTATATCCTCTATACTCTATCACCTCCAAAGCTCTGTCAATAGGCTCACTAAGAACCTTCTCAATATTCTCACACAAAACCTGCTTAACAATCTCACATAGAACTTTTCAAATCTGCACTAGCAAGCTCACCAATAACTTGCCCAAATCTGCTCTAGCAAGCTCATCAAGAACTTGCCCAAATCTGATCTAGAAAGCTCACCAAGAACTTGCCCAAAAATATCCACAAATTTGTCCCAAAGGCCTTCTCAAAGGCTCAATCAATCATGCTCAAGTAGCACTCAAATATCATCCACAAATCTATCAAGGCAAAGCTCAAATATGAACTCAACAATGAATGGCAATGTACTCTTAAATGGATGATAACAATGATCCACAATGATCTCAACTCAAATCAACTCATAGAAGCATAAAGAGAATTGTTAGAGACTCAATATGTTCTAATCTCAATCTCAACTCAACTCAACTAAAATCAACTCATAGAAGCATAAAGAGAATTGTTAGAGACTCAATATGTTCTAATCTCAATCTCGACTCAACTCAAATTAAATCATCTCATAGAAGCATAAAGAGAATTTTTAGAGACTCAATATGTTCTAATATCAATATCAAATCAAATCAACTCAAATAAATCTCAACTCAACTCAAGTCAATCTCATATAATCATAAAGAGAATTGTTAGAGACTCAATATTTTCTAATCTTACTCTCAACTCAAATCAAAATAATGGAATAGTTTGTTTCATAGGACTTGAACAATCACTTCACACATCACTTGAATAGGCTCAATCAACTCAACTCAACCAATCACCACAAGGGAAAACTCTCTCTCACACAACCCTAGTCCAAGTATGTATCAACCAACTCAAATGTTTCCAACAATGCTCAACCACAAATCTCACATAACAATGATACTCATGTTCTTTTCTAACTCAAATGTTTCCAACAATGCTCAACCACAAGGGACAACTCTCTCTCACACAACCCTAGTCCAAGTATGTATCAACCAACTCAAATGTTTCCAACAATGCTCAACCACAAATCTCACATAACAATGATACTCATGTTCTTTTCTAACTCAAGTTATTTTACAACCAATGGGCTTCAATAAAAATGCTTATAAAACAAGGTTTAACCTCAAATCTCAAACTAGAAAACCTTGAAGCATTAAACCAATCACTTTCAAAAAGGAAACCACAATCAATATTTTTCTCTCCAATGATATTTCAAAAATCAACCACCATAAACAGTTAATAGGAGAATGTGCCCATACCTTTTATGAATATTAAAAAACCTCTTTGTAAATCTACCACAATTACAAAATTCTTTTACCAATCTTCACAAGGGTTAGTAGATCACAAAATAATCAACATTACTCAACTTTTAAATAATCATCACCAAGGCCTTTAATTGCACAACTTCCTTATCTCTCATAAAACCACTTGTACCATAAAATAAAATAAATCAAAACATTGCATAACCTTTTCACTCCCAAAACCACTTATACCATAAAATAAAATAAATCACAATATTGCATACCTTGTCACCTCATGAAATAATTAATCCTCTTGAAAAAGAACAAGGAAAACTTCACTTTTGGAACCCCTTTGCAAAATTAGAAATATATCTTTACACACCTTACTTCTCCTTCTAAATAAGTTAGTCAAATAGCCCTCGAAATAAGCTTTCTAAAGATATATAATATGCCCACTTTCCGAAATAAATTGAAACCTTTATATATATATATGCCAACCTCCATTAATTGCACATAGGTCGGCCCTCCATTAATTTAAACTTAAACTTTAAACTTTAATATCTTCATCACCGGAGGTCCTTTTTTGATGAAACAAAATTTCATCTTGGCTTTTAAGAAAATCCCTTTCCACATAAACCCACCATGGTTTTAAATAAAACCATTTATTTTGTCTACCTTGGTTTTCATAAAAACCCTGTAAATAGCCATGCTTTCCAAAATATCATAAATGCTTATTTATGAAATATTTTGGCTATAAAAACCAAATGTGATGAATGTGACATCAATGATCCATGTGATATCAATGACAACATAAAATACCTCAAATTACCTCAAATATCCAATAATCTTCCCCTTTGTCATTAATGGCAACACCTCTAATGAAAACACCACAATCACTGCAAAAACCATCTCTGAGAATCAAAGTTGCTTCCCCTGACTCAATACTCTCTATGGAGGCTGCTCTCCCTAACTCAATACTCTCTTTGGAGGCTACTTTCCCTAACTCAATGCTCTCTTTGGAGGATACTCCCCCTAACTCAATGCTCTCTCCCTTACTCAAATCTCTCCCTCTTTGACATTAATGGCAAAAGGGACACCTATGGGGCTAAAATATATGACTCTTAAGCATAGCCCCCTCACCACCTTCTCTCTTGAGGTGATTAATTTTGGGGTGGGAGTACCTTTACTCCCATATTACATTTATTCTTTCCTCTATCAACTTCCTTCCATGTTTTTTTGATATCCTTCTCTTGATGAATTACTTGATCTTCTTGTCTTGAACCTGTTTGACCTTCTTGCCTTGAACCTTTTTGGAATTGAGTCCTACACCATATTGCAATATGCCCAAAGTTATTGCAATTAAAACACTTGATATTGTAGCCTTTGGATGGTGCCCATGTCCTGAATTCTTTCTTGAAGTAATTTCCATATCCATTCCTTTCCTTAACCCTGTATTGTGAAGCTCTATTTTCATGACCATTATTACCATGACTTCTAAATTGTGTAGCTCTAAAACCAAAACCATGTTGCTCATTTCCTTTGCATTGAAAAGCTTTATGACCAATCCTATTACATGAGAAGCAATGTCCCTAAAAACCATACCTTCTTCCTTTGAAATTTCTTCTAGAAAAATCAAACTTCTTTGATCCATGGATCCTTTCTTGACCATTATCCTTATGATAATATTCAACTTGTGCATTGCATTATTGAACCTTCTTTATAGCATCTAAAACCTCTTCCTTAGTTTCTTCCTTGCCTTTTTCTTCAAGAATTTCTTTTCCCTTTGATCTTGATTCACCTATCTCAAAAAAAGAACCAAACTAAATATTTGGAGCCATAGGAACTTTGGAACTTTCCTCACAAATCTTAGGTGCTTCTTTGCTTTCATCTTTTAGAACTTCCTTTTCTTTTGAGTGTGATTCCACAAACCTGAAATATGGGACCTTTGGTGCTTTGAAATATTCCTCTTCTTTCTCTTCATTTGTGTCAAATAGAAACTTGGCATCCATCTCTATAGCCTCTGAAATACATGTTTCCTTCTCAGTATAAATATCTTGACCTTTTGAGTCATGTGATGGATCAAACTTCTCATGTCGGGAACATCTCAATTCTTTTAGATTCTCCTTAATCTCTTGTAGTTGCTCATGGATAACATTGAATTCTTCCTTTAGATCAACTGAGACATTATCCTCTTGTTTAACTTCTTATGTTTGTAGTGAATGTTCTTCTTCTACTTATTTTATTCCATAGAAAAACCCTTCTTCATCTTCACTATCACTAAGATCATTATAATATTCTATAGAAAATAAACTCTTAAGATTTATTTGACCATGCATGTTTCCTTGATGTGTCATCTCATATTCACTATCATTGAAACCATTGCCATACCATGATCTGTGATCTCTTTGACCACACACAAAACATTGTTCTCTTTCACCTTCTATTCCTAGGAATAAATGCTCTTCCTTTTCATCATCTGAATTGTCTCTATCATTATGATCTGAGCTATCACTTGCTTCTACAATGTAGTAATATTTCTTTACCTTACGAAAAATTTTCTTCTTCTCATACCTGTTTTTCTTGAATTTGTCATATTTTTCATGCTTATGCTTTCCATATTCTTTTCTTCTATGACCCTATTTTTCATCATAACTGATTTCTTCATGTGGACACGTGTATGCATAGTGACCAAGATCACCACACTTGTAGCACCTAAATTTACTTATATTTCTAAAATTCCTTGAGTCCTTATTCCTTTTGATGAAGTTAGCTTCCTCATCATTTTCTAGAACTCTATCTATTTTTGAAACTTTCCATTTATCTTTTTTTGAAGCCTTGAATGCAATCTCTTTTATTGGAGCTTGATGCTTACTTACCCTCATCTCATAAGCTGTGAGAGTACCTTGGAATTCTTCCATTGTTAACTTGTTTATATCCATTGTTTCTTCTATTTTTTAAACCTTTGCATCATATTTCATAGGAAGTGATCTCAAAACCTTTTGAGTAACTTCTGATTCTTTCATCTCAAAACCTAGGCCTCTCATAGTGTTAGTAATCTCATCAACTCAAAGTAAGAACTTTGCAATATCTTCAAAATCTTCCATTTTTAATTCCTCAAATATTTTTCTATGAGTTTGTAGTTTTGCCAACTTTACCTTGGAATCTCCTTCATAAGTATTCTTCAACTTGGTCCACATCTCATTAGCTAAAGTACATACCATGACCTTTGCAAAATTTGTCTCACGTAGCCCACTCAAAATACAATTCATTGCTCTTGCATTGATCTCAACCAATTTCTTGGTAGTCTTATATTCCTTGGGATCACCTTCAACCTTATACTCTTTTTCAACCATCTACCATACCTCATATCCTTGTGATATCAAGTAGTTCTTCATCCTCATGCTCCAAAAAGTATAATTGCTACCATCCAAACAATGGAGCCTTATTTGAAGATAATCCTTTTTGTGAAGCCATCTGTGTTATTTGTATAATCTACCCTCAAGCTATTAGCCTTTCTGAAAGAACCCACTCTGATACCAATTGAAGAACACAAGCTTATACTGAGAGGAGGGGTGAACAGTATAAGACCACTTTTTACCTTTTCTTCCAATTCAATATTATGTTGTGTAAAGATAGCAATATCAATAGCAGTAATCAAAGTAATACACAGAAACCATACACAATATAGACACCACAATTTACATGGTTCACCCAATGTGGGCTACTCCACAGAGAAAATATTTTACTAAAAATGTCTCAATCAATATCTTAGGGAATCACTCCCAATTACAAAGTTTATGGATCTTTGTCCAAAGGAGATGTTGATCCCCTAATATCAATTTTGTGGATCTCTTCCATAGGAGAACTATGTCCCCTTCTGCTCTGGCTATGTAATCTTTTAGAAGACTCTATCTCTCTACTGCACTAGCTGTTGGACCTCTCTCCACTTGAAGACTCCTCACTCAGATCTATATTCAACTATGTTGGCTACTGGATCTCTATCCAGTGAGAATCTATCCTTTGTCACCTCTAAAGCTCTGTCAATAGGCTCACTAAGAACCTGCTCAATAGGCTCACACATAACCTGCTTAACAAGCTCACATAGAACTTGTCAAATATGGATAGCAAGCTCACCAAGAACTTGCCCAAATTTGCTCTAGCAAGATCACCAAGAACTTACCCAAATATTCTCTAGCAAGCTCACCAAGAACTTGCCCAAAACTATCCACAAATTTGTCCCAAAGGCCTTCTCAAAGGCTCAATCAATCATGCTCAAGTAGCACTCAAATCTCATCCACAAATATATCAAGGCAAAGCTCAAATATGAACTCAATAATGAATGGCAATGTACTCTTCAATGGATGACAACAATGATCCACAATGATCTCAACTCAACTCAACTCATAGAAGCATAAAGATAATTGTTAGAGACTCAATATGTTCTAATCTCAATCTCAAATCAAATCAACTCATAGAAGCATAAAGAGAATTGTTAGAGACTCAATATGTTCTAATCTCAATCTCAACTCAAATCAACTCATAGAAGCATAAAGAGAATTGTTAGAGACTCAATATTTTCTAATCTCAATCTCAAATCAAATCAATCTCAACTCAACTCACGTCAATATCATAGAAGCATAAAGATAATTATTAGAGACTCAATATGTTCTAATCTTACTCTCAACTCAAATCAGAATAATGGGATAGTTTATTTCATAGGACTTGAACAATCACTTCACACATCACTTGACTAGGCTCAATCAACTCAACTCAACCAATCACCACAAGGGACAACTCTCTCTCACACAACCCTAGTCCAAGTATGTATCAACCAACTCAAATATTTCCAACAATGCTCAATCACAAATCTCACATAACAATGATACTCATGTTCTTTTCTAACTCAAGTTCTTTCACAACCAATGGGCTTCAATAACAATGCTTATAAAACAAGGTTTAACCTCAAATCTCAAACTAGAAAACCTTGAAGCATTAAACCAATCACTTTCGAAAAGGAAACCACAATCAATCATTTTCTCTCCAATGATATTTTAGAAATCAACCACCATAAATAGTCAATAGGATAATGTGCCCATACCTTTTATGAATATGAAAAACCTCTTTGTAAATCTGCCACAATCACAAAATTCTTTTGCCAATCTTCACAAGGGTTAGTAGATCACAAAATAATTAGCATTACTCCACTTTTCAATAATAATCACCAAGGCATTTAATTGCACAACTTCCTTATCTCTCCTAAAACCACTTGTACCATAAAATAAAATAAATCAAAACATTGCATAACCTTTTCACTCCCAAAACCACTTATACCATAAAATAAAATAAATCACAATATTGCATACCTTGTCACCTCATGAAAGAATTAATCCTCTTGAAAAATAACAAGGCAAACTTCACTTTTGGAACCCCTTTGCAAAATTAGAAATATCTCTTTACACACACCTTATTTCTCCTTCTAAATAAGTTAGTCAAATAGCCCTCGAAATAATATTTTCGATGATATATAATATGCCCACTTTCGAAATAAATTAAAACCTTTATATATATATATATATATATATATATATATATATATATATATATATATATATATATATATATATATATATATATGCCAACCTCCATTAATTGCACATAGGTCGGCCCTCCATTAATTTAAACTTAAACTTTAAACTTTAATATCTTCATCACCGAAGGTCCTTTTTCGATGAAAAAAATTCTACCTTGGATTTTAAGAAAATCCCTTTCCACATAAGCCCACCATGGTTTAAAATAAAACCTTTTATTTTTCCTACCTTGGTTTTAATAAAAACCCTGTAAATAGCCATGCTTTCCAAAATATCATAAATGCTTATTTATGAAATATTTTGGCCACCAAAACCAAATGTGATCAATGTGACATCAATGATCCATGTGACATAAATGAAAACATAAAATACCTCAAATTACCTCAAATTTCCAACAAATATCCTCTTCAAATTATCTTTCCAGTACTCAAAGTTATCTCCTTTGAATGTAGGTATATTTAAGGATGTACTATTTATTGCCATGATAGCAAATGAATAGCCATAAGTATTTCTGATCCAAAATCTTATAAAGGATGTTGTAAATCAAAATATTCACCCTCTCTTATCGTATCTTCACCTACAAATATGAAAATCACACTAAAAAGTCTACTCTAATACCAAATGTAAATTCTAGTGGTGGAGAGATCCAAAAAAACAGCAATAAAACAATTCTGATCTAAGATATAATGAACATTAATAGAGTATGGATATCACCAAAAAATGTTCTAGGAGTGTTTAGTGATTAATATAAACCAATTTTGAATATAAAATGATAAAATATCCTAAACAAAAAGCTCCAATATCAGTAAACTATATTTTTGGTCCAAAAAACTGAATATGGATCTAGAATTGAATAAAAAAGACACACAATAAAACTGCTCCACAATAGTGTGCCCCAATGTGTGCTCTAAAAATTATTATTCTTATTATTAAAATGATTCCAATTACAATAATAAATAATGATCAATCAGCCTTGATCAATCAAACTCCTAAAACAACTCAAGAATTCTAAAAACTAGCTCTAGTCATGGCCACCTTGCATGGTGCCTTTTCAGTTAATTGTGCCTATTTTTGAGATCTTTTTGCATGTGTTAAATTTATACATTAATTCTAGTTACAACTCACTTAACTGGCCTTGATTTGAGGTGCTCTCTTCATGAAGATAATTTACCTAAAAATTAACTCCCAGTTGGCTCTATTTTCTAGGAATCAATCTAAAGCTTGACTTTAACTCAACCTAACTATCCAATCTGATATAGATTGACTTATTAACTGATTCTAGACTTGAAATAACAACTTCTATCTCCTAATAAATTATTTAAAACATAAAACTAATTTAATAAACAATAATTATGGGTGACTTTTGACATCACCCTCAAAAATATACATTATATTACCTATATTAATAGGTATTATAATATCATCCTTAGAATTATCAATTGTTCCAACAAGTTTTAAATGTAAATAATATTCAAATGTTTCAAAGCTTTCATTAATAGCTTCTCTATAGATGAATTGCATTACCATATTTAGCTTACCCTCAAATTTTTCAATCAATTTACCAATGCTAGACTTTATAACTTCCAGTTTTTTCTTTTTTATTATGGACTTTATATTTTCTTCCATAGTAAAAAAAGTTTGTAATTCAATGATTCAATTCTTTGAAGTGGTAAACCTTATATCTCCCAAGTTTAAAAAACACTCAAATAATAAAATATGTAAATTTTAAATTTTCTAAACCTTTGATGTAGTAATCCTTTTAACCGTCTATTAGATTTGCAAAATTTCAAATTTCAAAATTTTCTCAAAATTTAAAGAACTTCAAAAACTTGAAAAACAAATCTTCAAAGTTTAAATTCTTCAAAAAACTTCAAATCATAAACTTTATAAAATCAAATTAAATAAACCTTAAATTATATCTAAAATAGAAAACCTCGTCCTTAAAAATTAAAAATTTGAAATATTAATTTCAAACTATAGGAGAAAACCTTATAACTCCTAATGATTAAATTATAAAAACCTTATAACTCTTCCTAATAATTAAATCATAAAAATATTATAACTCCAACTAAATAAATTAAAGTACCTAAGATAATGCTCTTTTAACTTAGGTCTTTAACTTTGCATTAAGGTAATATCACTTACCTTATTTACCTCTCGTTGGCTTTCCCTTTTCCACCTTGCTAGCTTATTTTTTCCACCTTGTTGACTTACTTAACATCTCTGAAGACTCTATGAACTTAATATTATACCTACTCCTTTAAATTACCTTTTAAAACTTGTTAATCTATATGGTATTCATAAATTCAAGCGTTAGCAAAGACAAGCATTTTAAATATCATTTTATAAGTGTGCAATGAACGTTTTCAATAATGTTGACCTATATTCTGCTTTCTTGATCCTTGAGTATCCAATTTGGTTGGATGCATTTCGCTAGTATCTTAGATATTAGTCTATCTCTTCACATTATTTTCTATGAAGAATATTTTACTTAGAAAAGCAGATGAGTTGTTGAATTGAATATACCTATGAAATATCTTCTCTGATAGCTTCCTCAAGCCTATGATCTCTTTGCATGGGTACTTGTTTGAGTTCTTCTGTAAGATATATCAATATTGGTTTTAGTGCTTCTTACTAAAGCCAAATTTCTATGTGAATGCATATTTAGGGCTTCTTACTACTACCAAATTTATTTTGTGTGAATGCGGATTTAGATAGCACTCAAGTCATCATCTAAATATCATTGCTCGAATTTTTGTCTAGTCTTCATTGTATATAATGCTCTAGATGGTGCTCAATTCCTTGTTCAATTTATCACTGTAAATAGTGCTTTAGATGGTGCTTAACTCATTGTCTAGTTTTCATTGTAAATAGTGCTTTATATGGTGCTTGGATTCCTATCCAATATTCTCTAGTAATGGCACTTTATAATAGTGCTCAAATCCCTATGTGAACTTCTATTTGTGGAGCTTATTATAATACTTGAATAACGATATGACTTCTATTGGTGGCACTTAGAACATTGCATAGATACATGCCTAAATTTTCACTGGTGGTGCTTAGAACAATGCTCGTATACCTGTATGATCTTCTACTGATGGTGCTTAGTATAGTGCTCATATTCTTGTTTTTTGTTTTACTGGTGACTCTTACAATTGTGCTCTTTAGCAATAATGACTCTTAGCTTATTAGACTCCAAGCACTTCTTGATAGCTTTCTTGCTTATATTAATGGTTCTTTTGAATGCCTTATTATACTTTATTGATTCTAAGGCCTAGATTGAAATATCTTAATGGTTATCTGATTAACCAAAACTCTTCTCTATGCCTCTATATACCTTATCTCTAGAGGCTTCTTCTCTATACTTCTCAATACAACTCTTATATATTCTTTGGAAGCTTATATTGCTTCTCAATCTTTGTATTCATGAAGGTTAGAGACTTATCTAACTCAGGAATCTTTGATGCTTCTCTATCTTCTAGAAGCTTTGATACTTCTTTATCTCCTATAATATTTTATGCTTCTCAATCTACTAGAATATTTTATGCTTTTCAAACTCGTGGAAGCTATCTCCAATGTTTTATATCACTAAGGATTCTCCTCTTTTTTAGAGAATACAAAATCAATATTAGGATTACTATGAATGTCCCCTCACATCCAAATATCTTTCAAGTTGGCTCTCTTAATCACTTCTAGTTGAGTCACATCTAACTATATTCTGAGTTGGATCTCCCAATCAATTCAAGTTGAGTCCTAGTCTTCATTGGTTTGCCTTGAACCAAGTGGAAATACCCTACCATCCAAATCAAGGTAACTTTTACCTTGTCCCCTCAATCTCTACTCTATTAGACCTTCAAAATAGAGTCCAATTCTTCACTACTTTCAAAGTGTACAAACTCTAATATTATAAATCTATCAAAAATTGCTAGAGTTAAGTGGTAGCTCTAATACCAATATTGGCTTTTAAGCTTAAGTATCTCAAAATATCACAAGTCCCAATGTAAATAAACCAACAATATTATAGAACAAAATATCAATAATCAAGAGTAGAATTATATATGAGCAATCAAATGTATATATAGGCCAATATAATAATGAAAATAACATTAACTTAAAATATCAAATATGAATGTCAAATGGCCAAAATCATTCATGTATATGCATCAAGAGTACTTACAATATAAATTGCTCAAAAATTTGTATGCAAGATTTATTATCAATGTTTGCTATGTTGTGATTGCTACAGACTATTTTCTATTTATATTTTAAGGAGATTTATCTCCATAATATAGACATAGAATATTACTCTTCATGTACTTGACTATTGCTTTCCATATGATAGTTTCCATGATATTTGGCTTATCATATTGCCACTTGTATACTAGGATCTTCACTCTCTTCTTACATGCATACTTGACTCTATGACACTTGCACACTTCTATATGACTCTTAATCTCCTATATGAACTCCTAATATAATACACTTGCACAAATATTTACTTTAAATATTTGCACACTTACATATATTATACTTGTGTACAGTCTCTCAATACACACTTTCACTCTTACTTACATGAAACTTGTGCATTTTCTACACATTGCAATCTTACATGACACTTGTGCATATCCTGCATATTGACACTTACATAAAATAAAATATAAATCACTCATCTAAAATATAGATACAAACCCTAATCTATTACATATTTACATTTATACTATGAAGGTACAATTTAGGTACATTAGCATGTACCAAATAATGTAAAATTCTTCAACACTCATTTGATTATCAGAGTGTTATATAATCTAATATATGGATTGTACAGTGATATTTTTGGTACCTATAGGTGTCCTCAAATCTCTATCTCTATCCTCTTTTTTTGTTATTTTATGCTTTCTATATAATATTTGAGTGGATATATTATTTCTAGAAAATATTATAAATTCCAACAAGGTATTAAAGTAGGTATGGAGATACCTCACTTGCACATATAGAAATATAGTTTTATGCCTTCAATATTTCTTTTGAACCCTTGGAGGTCTCTTCCTTCTATTTATCATAAGAATTTTTGGTATAAGAGGCAAAGAAGTTTTTTTCATATCCAAATTTCTGAAAGCACTGAAGTAAAAAGATTTTGGTTGTCCAAAAAATCACTTTAGATCTTTGGATTTTGATTATAGATCATTAAATGAAAGAACAAGGAGGCTGACTAATCTATAAAAATGGTATGAAATTTTAAATTTAAATGCAAACTTCCATGCACGTACACGTATTATTTTGTCTTGGCATAAATCTAGGCATGTTAATCCCTTCTCCATGAGGAAGGGTGCATCTTTGTCCATGTGGGATTGATGCCATTATGGCTAGGGTGTAGCATGCAATAATAAGGTAAGCAAGATATGATGGTTTTAATCTACCTTAAGCTATTTTTGAATGATGAAAAAAGCCCTTATTTCTACATATCTAGTCACCATGAGTTTGAATCTCCCTTGCCTTACTCAAATGCTACTATAACATGGTGGTTTCGGGTGATGTTTGAAGCTTGGAAGTCATTGGTTCAAAATGAACCCATGTCATTTTTTACTATCATAAGAGGTTGACATGATGTTACTTCATGGAGGTGTCTAGGCTTCATATATCATGCTATAGTATCTTAGTGGTTTGTGGGATGGTTCTATAGGAGCAAGATATCACATTTAAACTCTTTTATAGTTGTTTTATGTGCTCTTTATAGAAAATAAGAATAATGAAAATAAAACGATGGATGTTTATTTCTATCCATTGCCTCATCATAATAGCTAGCACATCATGTTTGATACAAGAGAGACTAGAGTTCAATTTATTCTAGCACATTTTAGACTTGTGAATTGGTATGAGGCTAGAGTAGAGCTTCTTTATGCCACATAAAATCATTTTTTATTATTTAAAGGGTCTTAACCAATAATTTTGTTCTAATTGTTGTTATCAAATTGGATAAGTATAGTTGAAGTGGCATAATATAAGTTGTAAGCACCAATGAACTAGAGCATCATAGGTGGCATTAATTGATTGGATATCACATTGATAAGGTTAGAGGTTCTAATTTTTCATTTTTGGGGTTCCATTAGGGCAAAAATTTTGGAGGCCATTATTTTTGTATACAAAAGCATTTTAAGCCAATGTTTTTTAAATAACACTATTTTTTTATATCTACATGCTAATGGCATTCGTTCATGGATTTGCTATAATGTTCGGGGTTAGATTTTGTAATATGGATCATAAATATCTAGTTACTCATCTTAATGGATAAATTTATAGTATTTGGTCAACCCAAATGATTGGTCTTCTACATAGTAATAACCTATGGTGCATTTTTCAAGAGGATAAAGTAATTGTTCTTGATGAAGATACTTATAATCAAAGAGAAGAAGTGGCTCTTGGCATATTTTCATTTTTTATTGAACTATAGTTACTTTTCCACATCAAAGAGGAGAGTGACCCTATCAAGGTATTGCATGAGCATTTTAGGGAAGTTAATACTACTAAAGTAATTCACTTATTATTGGAGATTTCCTCTCTTGGTTGATTTTGATAATATTGAGGACTATATTATAAGATTCAAGGCTTTAAGGGCAAATATTGCATCTTGTAGAGGCAAAAAGAAAGATGATGCAAAATTTTTAAAGATTGTACTTGATTAATATCTCGTCCTATTTTTAAATGTTGAACTTAATGGCTCATATGATTCCAATATTTGTAAAATCTCAAAAGATTCTTAATATTGATTGGCTTTTTTCTCTCCTAGTTTATTTTTAGGTAAAAATATAGAATTACAGGGTGACCCAATAAATATAGGCTCATGCAAAGAAAGTCAAATATAAGGAAACTAAGACCTAGAATCTTAAGGTCCAAGATAAGTCTTCAAAGAAGTCGAAGAACACTTGTAGATGCTATAAAATGGAGGGACATCTAACAAATAGTTGCTTGTTGAAACTACAAAGGATTGAAGCTAAGACCCTAACGATTGGTGGACATATTCTAGATGATGATGGAGATTTTGAAGGATATACCTCAACTTTAGAGGCCCACTACATCATCCATAATGCGGGAGAAGATATTATTATCATTGATTTCTTACCTTCTTGGCCCCTTGGTTCAGATTATTGGGGGTGTTGGAATTGTAATTTGATTTATGGCCAAGGCCAATATTGTGTGATGTTTTGGATAGGCCTAAAGGAATTTCATCATACAATGTATTAATTATTTTAATATTCTATTATGTAATCCTTATGGAATATAATTAACCCTATTATGACTAAACCCTCCTTATAACTTGTAATTAACCTAAATCCCTCTTGTTATGTCAGCTTAGGTTAAACTTTATTATGTAATTAGAATTTTGGTATTGTTATAATTATTTGCCTCATTCCTCATTTTATTATTAAAGTATTGTGCAATATAATTCATATATTGTATAGTGATATTTTTGGTGCGTATATGCACCCTCAAATCTCTATGTTGCTCTTTTTTCTTTTTGTCCTTTTACGTTTTTTGTATAAAATTTGAGTGGATAGATTTTTTTTATTTATTTTTGGAAAATATTGTGAATTCTAACACCTTGTGTGAACACAAGTTGTAATTCAACATAACAAAATTATAATTTATCATGTCAAAAATATAGTATTTGAACTACAACATTGACTACCATGACCTTCATATAGGTCTAGAGAATAGTAGCTTCAACCAAGAATGGCTTGTCCCAACCAACATGATTAAGCTAATAATTTTGAGGTGCATCCCACGTCGATAGTTGATTTGTCAGTTTCTTACATGTTTCTTGGATCCTCAATATATTAAACAGTGTTGACCATTATTTAATTGTACCAATGCTTAGCAATAGAAATTTGAAGAGTTAAAGAAGCACCTTTATAAAATGCTAATGTTATCTATGCTAGACATTACTCATCCCTTTGATATTAATCCTAATGCTTTAAACTACATTTTTGGCACAAATATTGATCCAAAAAGGACACCCAAACACCTATCATTCAAAGACCTTTAATAACATAATGTATATAATGCTCTAGCTATGTGTAAGAATTTTATGCCATTGTGCAAGTTGTCTATTAATGTTACCACTAAATCATTGATAAGAAGACCACATCCGTTTTATCATAATCCTATTCAATTCTTGTTTACTCAAATCAAGTTAGAGGATGCATCCTACATGAAATAGATAACCTACCTATTCTAGATCCATCTGTTGGAATATATTGATGAGTGATTATTTGGCATATATTTTCATAGTAAATTGTTTCATTTTTATATTTAATTTATGATTATAATATATTTTAAGTAAGTTGTTTCTATTTATTTATGTGATTTGACAGTTTAAAAGATGAATGCAGTTAATCTGATAAATGTGTGCATTTCATGTAAAATACATCCAAGTTATGAGTAATTATGCAGGGAAATATTAAAGGATGTTCCATAGGTGCACAATGTAATAGCCCAAGCTTCAGTGTACACCTTGGAAGAGAGGATATGGATGTAAAGACAAAGGATTAAGAAGACTCTAGGTGCGCTGACAGCACAGTGGCTGAAGACTGTTACAGAATATGGTAACTGAAGTATCCTATGGAAGATAGTTACCAAAGTATGTTGTAGAAGATAACTACTAAAGACTATTACCGAAGATAACTTTTACCAGTAGTTATCAAAGAAAGTTGACCAAGTTAGTTGATTGACATTGCATGCCACATCAGTACAACATGGTGCTCTTAAATGGCAATAAAGGATTACAGTCAGCTTAGATTAGTTGACTTGTCACATTCTTCACGAGGATATTGTGATTAATAAACTTGTTATAACTTTATTTCGTAAACATTGTATAATTGGAATATTGTTAGGATGATTAGATTTAGACGCAAGATTGTTTGGTCCTTTTCGAGAATAAAGGACATGTGGTTATGTGTATATCTTGCAAAATATTTAAGTTAGTATTATGTTGTTATGTTAGCTCATAAAGTACCACTTGGACCACTTAGGATGTTTACTGAGTCCAAGCAACATTAGGAGTTGTATTAGTTTATATTATTCTTGTTAGTGCATAGTTGTCGCATTATCAAGTCCACAACTCCACATGGCAAATTACGTAGAAGAATATTACTTAGAATTTTTCAAGTCATAATATATATTACATAGGAAGATCTTTGAAAAGGTCTAATGGAGAAATTTCTAAAGCTGAATAATCTAAGGGAGAACTGTCGAATGTTCAATGTGTCTGTACAATTTTTGAGGAAATGCGCTAGCATGTACATTTGAATTTCTAGCAATAAAAGTAGCACTTCATTCTTCGCATATGGTAATTGTGTCATTTATATTTACTGCTTAATTTCTTTATGTAGTTGTAATTGTAATCTTCCTGCATTCATAGAATAAAATAATGTTAGGAATAATTATGCATTTTAGTTATTGAGATAAAGTAGATTAGGGGAGAAAGACTTACATTGTCTTCTAGGAGGCAGGACCCACTCCTACAGCCAATCCCTAAGATCTCACCCCTACAATAGGTTAGAAATAATTCATTAACCTTAGAATATAAAATAAATTAAATTGCATTTTCATGAAAATATAAAGTTAAAATAGATAAATAAAACTAATTGCACGAGAATCCTCAACAATAGATTAACTCAACAATATATTAGCTCAACAATAGGCAATTCCTCAATAGGTAATTATCATATTTACTGCATAAATCATAAATTGCATTTTATTTTTATTCCTGCACAATTTAATTTATGTTTATTACTTTTCTGCAAACACCTAAAACTGAAATAAATCTAAACTAAGCTTAACATTGATCCCCACGATACAATCTATACTGGATTTCTACTCTTTAAATCTAACCTTGATTACCTTCGAATTGATAAATTAAATGTAAGCTATTATAGCTAATCATTTTGGCGTCGTTGTCAGGGAGAGTAGCACCGTAGTGTTAATCAGAAAAGTTGTTTGGCAGTGCAAAAAGGTAAGGCTTACTTGTATGTGTAAAGAGGTACATATGAGTCCTTGGCATGCATATGAGTCAGAGTGGCACAAGATGGTCCCAACAAGCCCCTTTATTTGATGCTTCTAGGTTCATTTCTCTTGAGGAATCAGTTTTACTGCTTTCTTAATTAGAATTTTATTTCCCGTGTGTGATTTATTTAAATAAAAAATAAAAAATTTGCATGCTCCGCGCCCCCCCCACCGCGACGTGATTTTCATCAGTGCGACAGCCGCGCACCCCCCCCGCCATGACGTGGCCCACCCACCACCCCCTCCCTCCTTCCCCTCCCCTATGTCATGCGCGCGGTGCAACACGCAATGTGCAACGAGCTGTAGTCGCGACCACAACAACCATCGCGGGCTGTCCAGTCATCGGCCGCCTGTTGCAGCCACGAGATGTCCAACCGCAGGCTGCCTACTACAGCCGCACACTGCGGACGCCGCCACGAACAACAGCAAAGGAAGGGGCAGCTGCGGCCACCTGGCGGAGGCAGCCATAGAGGGAGCTACAGCCAGGAAACCACGCACGGGCAAAGGGCTAGGGACCCTCCTCAAATAGGAGGGGGTCCCTGATCCTTTCAGATCAGCCCGCTAGTCCACCTAGTGGTGGACTGTGCGATAAGGCTCAGGGAGCCTGCAGGTCGGCAGTTCCAATCCCGTCGACTCCCCCTTGGAGAAAACAAAGGTAAAAAAAAAAAATTCTAAAGTTTTTTTAATTATTATTATTTTTAGTTAAATTAAAACTTTTAATTTTAATTTATTTTTCTATAGTTTTAAAACTATATAAATTAAAATTTGATTTTAATTTATATTTTCATAGTTTTTTAAACTATATAAATTAAAATTATTTTTTTTAAACTTTAAAAATATATAATAATTATTAAAAAATGCTTTGTTAAAGATTTTTTTTTTCTGAGGGTATTTTTTTTTTCAAAAATTACAGGGGGGAAGTGAGTAATTTTTTGAAAAGCAATTTTGGCATTATTGTAAAGGTGCATTTTTGGCTGCGCCCGACACCTAGTGGGTTATTTCTGTGGGCACTTTTATGTTGTATGTTGCATATTTCATTTTTTGCACTATAACATTAAAAGTTAAAATGAAATTCACTCCTAAGTCCCCAAAATAATTAAAACCCATCCATGCAATTTATTACACTGCAGTGTTCGGTATTTGTGATACCTCTGGCCAGCACTTATAGGTAAAGTTTTCATGATTGCACTATTGTATCCATCGCCTAATATAGATGCCAAAACGACGTCTGAGCTTGTTCTCTATAAATCATCGGGAAGAGATAAGTTTGCCATTTTGCATTTTTTTACTCCATCCACTACCCTAATAGTTCTTGTGTTTAGGCGTAAATCCTGACGAAAGTTTTGAAATCCAAAGTGTTTAGGGGAAGTTACGCCCCATGCATGCGGATTGCAGACTTTCTATGGTAGGTGCCATCAACAAGACTATTCCCTTTCAGTACTGCTTAAGTTCCATGTATCGTATGATCTCTAAAAATTACCTATAGTTTCCCTCACGTAAGGGCGGGTGATTTTTTATTGATCTTTCTAAATACCTATAGTTTCCCTCACGTAAGGGCAGGTATTTTGTACGGTATATTGGCCTAGCAAAAGGTATATCGAAAGGGGGACCAATTGCTATTATAAGGAACCTTCACCATGTCTGCAAAATTAATGACTAATTCTCATCAGTTGTTGAAAGGTCCTAATTACACACAATGGAAAAATAAGATGAAGGCTATCCTCATCGTGGATAACTTATGGGATGTTGTATCTGGAGCAACAAAAAGACCTTCATCTGCTGCTGGTGCTACAGCTCCATCTACTGCTCAAAGAGACTTTGACAAGCTAGACAACAAAGCAAAGGTGCTCATTTTGCTTGCTATGGCTGATGAAGTTCAGCCCCATATTGTTGACTATGCAAATAGTAAAGAGGCATGGGATGCCCTTAAAACTATCTATGAGGGAAAGAATGATTCCACTATTCTATTTCTTCAATCTCAATTACACAATCTAAGCATGAAGTAGGGGGAGACAGTTGAATTTTTTCTTTGCAGAGTGTCAAAATTAAAAGCGAAGTTGAATTCTTTAGGAGAACCAGTTGAAGATAAGCTCCTTATCTTAATTGTATTGAGAGATTTACCTGATTCTTATCGGGTGTTGATTACTTCCCTTTACGTGTCACAACGAAAAGTTACTTTTGTAGAATTGGTTAATATGCTTCAAGAGGAGGAGGCATGCCAACTACAGCGAGATGATTCTTCTAACACTGCCTCTACATCAACAGGAAAGGGCAAAACCAGAAGAAGGATAATTTTTATAAGGGAGGGAATTCACAAAAGGATTCAAAAGGGAAACAAACTCAACAACCTCAACAGAAAAAGTGCTATTGCAAGATCTGTGACAAAGAAGGTCATGATACAAAAAGATGTTGGCATAAGAATAAACAATCAAAACAGAAAGGTCATAACAAACCACAAAAGAACAAACAACAAGTGAATGTTGTTGTTGAAGAATCTGACATGGATTCTGAGAGAGCCCACAAAGTTCTCATGACTACCACAGTGTCCAAGCAGAGGGATCCTATCTGGTATGTTGATTATGGAGCCAGTAAGCACATGACTGGTGATAAATCATGGTTTGAGTCTTTTGAGGCCAAAGAGGGCAAACTTGTCACTATTGTTGATGATAAAACCTACAAGGTTCAAAGAGAAGGTACTGTTTTAGTCACTCTTCTTGATGGCAAGTGTTAGATTGACAAAGTTCTCTATGTTCCAGGATTGGCAAACAATTTTTTGTCAGTCACTCAGATTCTGGACAAAGATATGGTTGTGCACTTTAGTGTTGAGGGAGGCAAGAAGTATTGTTCTATTACCAGGGAGGGGTACGAACATTGCCACTGCTTCATATAAGCATGGCTTATTTGCCTTAGATGCTATCTCTACTCCACATGTTGCCATGAAAGTCTCTACAAAGGAGGCAACTTCCCTATGGCACAAGAGATATGCACATTTGAGTTCTGGTTACTTACTTGAGTTAAGAAAGTATGAAATGGTAAAAGGTCTTCCTTCCCTTTCTACTACTTTACCAGTTTGCTCTGACTGATTGGCAGGAAAGCAACATAGAGTGCCTTTTGAAAGAAGCTCTACAAGAGCAAAGAAACCTCTGGAGTTGATTCACACCAATCTGTGCAGTCCCTTAACTCCCAAAAGTTATGGGTGTAAGAGGTATTTTCATTTATTCATAGATGATTACTCACGAAATATGTGGGTATTCTTTCTTCAACTAAAATCTGAAGCATTTGGCTTCTTTTAGCAATTCAAGAAATCTGTTGAAAAGGATTCAGGGACTTCTATCAAGACCCTCTGCTTAGATCGAGGGGGGAGTTCACCTCTAAAGAATTCTTTGAGTTCTTGAAATAAAATTGGATCACATGACAGTTAACTATTGCTTATACTCCTCAGCAAAATGGAGTTGCTGAAAGGAGGAATCGTTCCATCACATAAATGGTTCGTTGCATGCTCACAGGAGCTAGGATTGAGCAACTATATTCTATAGAAGTTGTCACCACAGCAGTATATCTGTTGAATAGGGCACCCACAAAGGCTCTACAAGGAATGATTCCATAGGAAGCATGGAGTGGTAGGAAACCCTCCATTTCTCATCTACACATTTTTGGATGTAAAGCTTTCATGCACATACCAAAAGAGAAAAGGAAGAAGCTAGATGTGAAGACACTAAAGTGTATTCTTCTTGGGTATGATGAGCACTCTAAGGGTTATCGTTTTATTGACACCTTAACCAAGAAGATACACATTAGTAGAGATGTAGTTTTTGATGAGGCTTTCACATCAGAACCCACATCAGATGTATACCTAGACCTTGTGGAACCTAAGATTGATAAATCTCCTTCCTCAAAAGTTGGAGGTTCATCTTCATATTCTTCAACACCTCAGAAGAAGAATCCAAAGTGGTATACAAATACAATCAAAGAGTCTAAGCTATCCACTCCACCATATTTGACATTGGATAGGCCTCGTACTCGCAACATGGCTCGACAGGAGAAAGCTGCAACAAAGAATACTGGGGTTGATGACCTATGTCAATCTTTTTAGGAACTTTCTGTAGATACAGAGAGAGATACAGAAGATATGGATATTGATAGTGACAGGGTATTTATGTCTTCCATAGATGATCTTGAACCCGCATCAGTGCAAGTTTCTCTTGGTGAGCCTCAGTGGAAGGCTACTATGGATGTAGAGTATAAGTCTTTGATGAAAAACAAAACTTGGAAGCTTGTCGATCTGCCATATGAAAAGAAGCCCATAGTCTGCAAATGGGTGTATAAAGTGAAGTATAAGGTAGATGGTACAATAGACAAGCACAATGCCTACCTTGTCGCAAAGGGCTATGCTCAAAGAGAAGGCATTGACTATGAGGAAACTTTTGCACCTACTGCTCGGATGACAACCATTCGAGTTCTTTGTGCTATGGTAGCACAATATGGGTGGAAATTACACCAAATGGATGTCAAGAGTGCTTTTCTAAATGGTGATCTCCAAGAAGAAGTCTACATGACTCAACCGAAAGGATTTGAAGTGGAATGCCAATAGCAAAAAGTTTGGAGATTGGTAAAATCCTTATATGGTTTGAAACAAGCCCCTCGGGCTTAGTATATAAAAATGGATCATCACCTTTTGTAGCATGGTTTTAAGAGATGTCTGTCAGATGCAAACCTCTATTTTAAGAAATAGGGTTCTAAAATAGTGTTGTTTGTACTCTATGTTGATGATCTGCTCATTACAGGGAGTTCAAAAACAATGATTTCTACTATCAAAAGAGACTTGTGTCAATATTTTGAGATGTCAAATCTCGGACTTCTCCATTATTGTCTTGGTCTGGAAGTCATCCAGAAGGAGCACTCCATCAAAGTGTCTCAGAAAAAATATGCCAAGACCCTATTGGAAAAATATCGCATGACTGATTGCAAGCCAATGTCTACTCCGATGGAAACAGGAATTCAATTATCACAATATGATGATTCACCTCAGGTAGATGGTACTCTCTATCGCCAGTTGATTGGGAGTCTCATATATCTTACCAACACTAGGCCAGATACCGTTTTTGCTATCAACTATCTTTCGAGGTTCATGCAGGAGCCTGAGACTACACATTGGAAAGCAGCAAAGCGTGTTCTTCACTATGTCTATGGAACAATGGAATATGGCCTATAATATAAGAGGAACAACAAATTCTTCTTATAGGGATACACAGACTCTGACTATGCCAGATCATATGATGACCGTAAATCAACTTCAGGATATTTGTTTCATCTTGGATCTGGCCCTGTCTCTTGGCACAACAAGAAGCAACAGGTGGTTGTTATTTCATCAACATAGGAAGAATATCGCGTCGCACGTGAAGCTGTGTGCGAAGTGATATGGTTGCATTGCATCCTCACAAGTATGGGTCTTCCATCAAAATATCCAATACACTTGTTCTGCGATAACATGGGTGTTTTGAATCTTGTCAAGAATCTAGTACATCATGAAAGAACCAAGCACATTGACACACAATGTCACTTCATTCGAGACGAAGTTCCAAGGCACCGAATTCAGCTTCAACACATTCCCACCAATGCTCAAGTTGCAGACATTTTCACTAAGGCACTTGCACTTGTCAAATTTGAATTGGTTCGCAACTCTCTTTGTATTACCAACTGATATAATCAGGGGGGATATTAGTAGTTCTTCAATTACATAAATAATGTAATAAGGGGGGATGTTAGCATATCTTAGGGATATCTGATTTATTTCATTTTTTAGTTTGTTAATTTAGGCGTATTGTTATTTCTATAACAATTCCTATTTTTACCTCGGGTGGTTCCCCAACCGTCGGGTTTATTTTAAGCTGCAAATGTATTATTTAAATCAGCTTCATGAATGAAATACTAGTTCGCATTTCTACATGGTTGAGTGACACAACCATAGTGAAACCCTCCTAATAATTAACGAAGCAGTAATAGTTTACCTTTTATTTCATCAAATTTTATTTCTTGCAAATTTTCCAACTTTGGGTGATTATTATTGTTTAGTTTGACTTAGGACCTATGAGAAAAATAGGAAGTAGGTATGCATGAGTGAAAAAGCCATACTGAAATACGCCTAAAATTGGATTAAGACCCTATCAGAAGTAGAAAGTAGGTATGGTTGAGTGACACAGCCATAGTGAAACCCTCCTAAACAATCAAACAAACAATAATAGTTTAACCTTTTATTTCCAGTAAATTTTATTTTTCTAGCAATATTTCATTTTATTCCTAATGTGCTAATATTGGATGTATAAAGATTCGTAGGAACACGAGTCGCACCTAATTTTAGCGAAACATTAGGATTGTTAAATTTTACTTTTCCAACAATATTTCATATTATTCCTAGTATGCTAAGGTTGGTTGTATAAAGATTCGTAGGAACGCGAGTCACATCTAACTTTAGCAAAACATTAGGATTATTGTGAAATTTTATTTCAATTGTTCCTTATTATATTAAGGATAGTTATAAATTCAATTGTTGTGATTTGTATCTAAACTTGACAATATTGGGATTAAAACAAAAAATCAAAATCAAAACCCAAACAAAACCAAAACCAAAGAGAGAGAAGAAAATGATAAGTTGCTAGATGGTGGAAAATAGTCTGAATCAGTTTACACTTATAGACCTTAGAGAACTATTGATAAAATAAGAAGTTGACCTTCTTTTTGAACAAATAGAACATCTAGTAAAGAGTGGAAGTGTTTTTATGAATGTATTGACATTATTAAAGAAAAATCAGATGAACTAAAGGAAATCAAAAGGATTGACATAGCAAAAATTCTAGGAATGAACTACCATTCATCTTTCCTGGATCTTAAAAGGAGTTGTGAGTGTTGGCTTTGGTACAAAAGAGCAATAGTAAATCCAAAAATTTACCCTTGGAATCAATATTTTTAAGACTTCCTCCTCATTCAAAAATTCCTTACAGACCTAGAAAATAAATAATTAGCCCTAGAATATAGCAAGAAATATCAGAGGATACCTAGATCTATGTGCTTTAGGAAGTTGTGTCAAGATTTACGTTATGAGTTGCAATTTGGAAATATCGACCAACTAATTAGGATATGTGTGCAAGAAGATGATGTATATGATATCATTAGGGAAGCACATGAAGAACCCTGTGGATGCCATTATGCCACCCAAAGGACAGTCAGTAAAATACTTCAAATTGGTTACTTTTGGCCTACCATGAATAGAGATGTCCATAAATTTGTTGATATATGTGATGTGTGTCAAAAATCTAGCAAGCCTACCCCTTCCATGGAGATGTCTTTGGTTCCACAGATAATGTTTGAACCATTTGAGAAATGGAGAATTGACTTCATTAAACCAATAGACCCTCCAAGCGAAGGTAATAAACACATACTTGTGTTTACGGATTATGTTACTAAATGGGCTAAAGTTAAAGCTTTACCACAAGCACAAGCTGAGCCAGTTGCTAATTTTCTATATGAAAACATTATGCAACGCTTTGGAGCACATAGAGAGTTAGTTTTAGATCATGGAACCCAATTTATCTCCAAATTAATTGAGCACTTTTTTGACATCTATCAAATAAAACATAGTAAAATCTCACCATATCACCCTCAAGACAATGGATAAATAGAAGTTACAAATAGAGAACTTGAAAATATCATTACAAAAACCAACTGTTAATAGGGGTGATTGTGCAGAGAGACTGAAAGAATTTGTATGGGCATACAACATCACTTGGAAAACCACCACAGGATTATCACCTTATAAAATGGTTTATGGAGAACAAGCTATCATGCCCATAAAATTTGAGATAGAAACTCTTCGCACAGTGGTACAACTTGACATGAATTTGGAAAAAGTGCATAAAGCTAGATTGGAAAAGTTAAACATTCTGGATGAAAGAAGACTAGAGGTATTACATAGGCCTAAAATAATCCAACAACAATGAAATAAATGACATGATAAACACATTGCACCATGCACATTCGAATCAGGATATTGGGCCTCCTTGTTTGAGTCTCATTACCAAGACTTTCAAGGTAAATTAAGGACAAGATGGCTAGGACCCTATGAAATTAAAGAGATATTCAAAAATAGTACAATCAAGCTCAAGCCTATAGATGATTTAAAAAGGAAACTACTAGTAAATGGCCATAGGCTTAAACTTTATAAGAAGCCATTATCTAAGGAAGAATTCATACACCACCTTAAGTAGCAAGTCGAATTGTAGTGCATCTTTGAATTGCAATCATCCACTATTGAATAATATCTTCTCTCATACATATAAAAAAAATTATGCTTCCTTTGTTTCATCATGAAGTTTCTATATTTGCAATATTTCTATCTTATTTTCATCAATTTGTAGTCTCAGTGTGTGAATACAAAAACACATCACTATAGTTATTGCTTGAAAGAACACAATAAATGAATATATCAAACTAGATATGCACAACCATGAAATATATATATTATATTAATGGGGGGAGCTTATAAAATCCATTTTTACAGATCAGGATGATACACAATCCTTTGTTGATACAATGTTACAAATATGCAGGGTTCTCCAAAACCCTAATGGCAAATGTTGCAATGTCTTCAATCATGTCTTTGATCCCAACAGGGTTGAGTGGGCTTCAGATATTCGTTGAGTCGGGCCACTCCAGCTTCATCAACTGTCCAATGCTTCTGATATACTGTCTAATCTACACACAAAGAAACATTAGAGAGTTAGTAATAATAATGAGGGATCCACTACGGTGAGCCCTCAAAAATTATAACTAAAATCCTAGCTATAACAATATGAAATGTGAAAATAATTAAGCAATATGAAATATAACAAAATAAAATAGATTTAACTTGTTGTAGTGGATGATGTACTCTGTTGCTCGATTGCAGATTGATGGTAGGGTACCTTGGTGGCACCTCATGATCTTATGTGGTAGGCTCTAGTCTATGACTTTGGGGATGGCAGACATTGTGCCACACCTGCATAATATGAAAGGTGCTCGACAGTGCCTGTGGGATGAGGCAAGTGCTCAGAAGTGCCTATGGATTAAGGTTTGATCTATAGAAGCATATTGAAGGGATATAGAGGGTTTTATGGATGAAATACAATGCTTACGATGGGAATGAGCAATGAAGATGGCTGGAATGAGGAAATCCTAGGGTAAACTAGGATTTTGAAACAAGAATCAAGGAAAGAGTTCAAGGATTCAGGGAACTTAATGACTTAGGATTTTAGCCATAAAAATGGCTCTTATTTATAATCTAGCCTAGGGCATGCTAGGGTTTCAACAACACTAATCGTGTGGCTAAGATTAAAGCACATCTAAGGGTAGATAATAAATCTAGGGTGTGGCATGGATTAAGGCGGATGGATGGATGAGATTAGATTAAATCTAATGGTTGTGGTTTATTTATATATAAAAATATATTTATTAAATATATATATCAAATATAATATTAAAATATTATTATTTAAATATATATAATATATAAATATATAAATAAATAAGTGGAAAATGGTGGGAAAAGCATGGAATGACCAATTGAATGGTGGGAAAGGGGGATGGTGGACAAGTGGCTAGGATTTGGTGTCTACAGATGCCCCTTTTTGTACCATGTTGCATGAAATGCAATATGGTGCAATGGGCTTTGGGTGTAGAAGCAACTTCTCTCTCTTGTTAGATTTTTGAGAAATAATGTTAAAGATAAAATAATAAAGAATTTTCGATTTTTTGCGTAGCTTACCCCTTCAATTGGTGAATGATATTATGGATGAATCTCATGAGCCAATTGAAAAATTTGTGCAAATGATGAATGATGTGATACCATTTTTGCCCCAACGGTGTGAAGGGGGTTGGTGTAAAATATGATATGATGTGTTTGTGTTTGCCCTAACAAATGAAGGATTTTGTGCAAATGTTATGTGATGTGGACGATATGAATGATGTAAAATGTGATACCATTTTTACCCCAACGGTGGCAAGGGGGTTGTGTCAAATGCAGATGTCATGATCATGTAAGATGTATCCCATTGTGGAAGGATCAAAATCAAATGTGGTTACCCCAAATTTGGGGTGATTCGATGTTTTTGAAAAAAATACCTTATTGGCATCATTGAGTATGCAAGTTCTGAAGATGCAGGATGACACAGTCAACATAGGGGTGGGGTAGTGACTTTGGAAAACTCTCCATATATTTCCACAATGGAACCAATCAACCTACCAATATAGTCTATATTATGACTATTGTCGAATGAATGAGTGTTTTTAATTATCCATGTTTTTGTGCCCCACAGAAAAGGACATTAATGACTGCTTTTGTGCAAATTGTTCTTGGCAAGGTTTCACTCAAAATGTGAAGTACCAAACATAATTTTATTTTCAAACAAGGAGATAGTGGATGATTAAAATGACCAAGTGTCCTTATGGTGATTTATTCATCTTACCAAATTGCATGGACGCAAATCACTGCAATCACCAAGTATATAGAACAAAATGCTATATACAAGATTCACTTAAAATTTGGAATATGATGAATTTGATGGATGTGATATTAAGAAATGTATTGATGGATGCAATGTGGAGTGATTTTGTAGAGGTAAGATACCTTTTTGGATATATGGATTCAAGTTATTGAGTCTATTTTTTCCCCAATAGATGAAGGGAGTTTTTGTTAATAAAAAATGAAATGATATGTGTCTCTTCTTTGCCCTAACAAATGAAGAGATTTTTTATATGAAAAATAAAATGATTGTGTCTGTTATTTGCCCTAATAGATAAAGAGGTTTTTGATGATGTAAGTGTTCTTATGGTGATCTACCCATCCTACCGGATTGCATGGATAACCAGTCGCTGCACCCACCAGGTGAAATAGGGTAAACCACTAAATACAAGGTTCACTTATGAATATTGCATAATGATAAATGAATGGATGATGTTGAATGTAAATGTGATCTATTTTTGCCCCAACAGATGAAGGGATTTTTACAATTTGGAAGATGTGATGAGTGTATCTATTTTTGCCCTAAAATATGAAGGGGTTTTTGAAATGTGGAAATGTGATGAATGTATCTATTTTTTCCCTAACAAATGAAGGGGTTTTTGAAATGTGGAGATGTGATGAATGTTTTTGTTCTTTCCCCCAACAGATGAATGGATTTTTGATATAAAAATGAAATTATTGTGTCTATTCTTTGCACTAACAGATAAATGGATTTTTTATGATGTAAGTGTCCTTATGGTGATCTACCCATCCTCCCAGATTGCATGGATAACCAGTCACTGCAACCACCAGGTTTCGAGGATAAACCACTAAATACAAGGTTCACTTATGAATATTGCATAATGATAAATGAATGGATGATGTTAAATGTAAATGTGATCTATTTTTGCCCCAAAATATGAAGCAAATTTTACAATTTGGAATATGTGATGAGAGTATGTATTTTTTGCCCTAATGGATGAAGGGATTTTTGAAATATGGAAATGTGATGAATGTATATGTTTTTGCCCTAACATATGAAGGGGTTTTTGAAATGTGGAGATGTAATAAATGTGTTTGTTCTTTGACCCAATAGATGGAGGGATTTTTGATATAAAAAATGAAATGATTGTATCTGTTCTTTGCCCTAACAGATAAAGGATTTTTTTATGATGTAAGTGTCCTTATGGTGATCTACCCATCCTACCGGATTGCATGGATAACCGATCACTGCAATCATCAGGTTTCTAGGATAAACCACTAAATACAAGGTTCACTTATGAATATTGCATAATGATAAATTAATGGATGATGTTGAATGGAAATGTGATCTATTTTTGCCCCAATAGATGAAGGGGTTTTTTGAAATGTGGAAATGTGATGAATGTATCTGTTTTTGGCCTAACAGATGAAGGGGTTTTTGAAATAGAAAAATGTGATGAGTGTATATTTTTTTGCACTAGCATATGAAGGGATTTTTAAAAGGTGGAAATGTGATGAATGTATTTTTTTTTGCCCTAACAGATGAAGGGGTTTTTTATGATGTAAGTGTACTTATGGTAATTTACCCATCCTACGGGATTGCATGGATAACCAGTCACTGCAACCGCTAGGTGACTAGGATAAATCACTAAATACAAGGTTCACTTGTGAATGTTGAATAATGATAAATTAATGGATGATTTTGAATGCAAATATGATTTGTTTTTGCCCCAATAGATGAAGGGATTTTTACAATTTGAAAAATGTGATGAGTGTATATGTTTTTTCCCTAACAGATGAAGGGGTTTTTGAAATGTGGAAATGTTATGAATGTATATATTTTTGCCCTAACAGATGAAGGGGTTTTTGAAATGTGGAAATATGATGAATGTATCTATTTTTTCCCTAACAGATGAAGGGGTTTTTGAAATGTGGAGATGTGATGAATGTGTATGTTCTTTGCTCCAACAGATGAATGGATTTTTGATATAAAAAATGAAATGATTGTGTCTGTTCTTTGCCCTAACATATAAAGGGATTTTTGATGATGTAAGTGTCCTTGTGGTGATCTACTCATCCTACTAGATTGCATGGATAACAAGTTGCTGCAACCGCTAGGTTTATAGGATAAACCACTAAATACAAGGTTTACTTATGAATATTGCATAATGATAAATGAATGGATGATGTTGAATGTAAATGTGATCTATTTTTGCCCCAAAATATGAAGGGATTTTTGTAATTTGAAATATGTGATGAGTATATCAATTTTTAACCTAACAGATGAAGGGGTTTTTGAAATGTGGAAATGTGATGAATGTATCTATTTTTTCCCTAACAGATGAAAGGGTTTTTGAAATGTGGAGATGTGATGAATGTGTTTGTTCTTTGCCCCAATAGATGAAGGGATTTTTGATATAAAAAATGAAATTATTGTGTTTGTTCTTTGCCCTAACAGATTAATGGATTTTTGATGATGTAAGTGTCCTTATGGTGATCTACCCATCCTACCAAATTACATGGACAACCAATCGCAACAACCGCCAGGTTTCTAGGATAAACCACTAAATACAAGGTTCACTTATGAATATTGCATAATGATAAATGAATGGATGATGTTGAATGTAAATGTGATCTATTTTTGCCCTAACAGATGAAAGGATTTGTGCAATTTTTAAGATGTGATGAGTGTATCTATTTTTGCCCTAATAGATGAAGGGGTTTTTGAAATGTGGAAATGTGATGAATGTATCTATTTTTGCCCTAACAGATGAAGGGGTTTTTGAAATGTGGAAATGTGATGAATGTATCTATTTTTGCCCTAACATATGAAGGGGTTTTTGAAATAGAAAAATGTGATGAGTGTATCTATTTTTTCCCTAACATATGAAGGGGTTTTTGAAATGTGGAAATGTGATGAATGTATCTATTTTTGCCCTAACAGATGAAGGATTTTTTGATTATGTAAGTATCCTTATGGTAATTTATCCATCCTATCGGATTGCATGGATAACCAGTCGCTACAACCACCAGGTGACTAGGATAAATCACTAAATACAAGGTTCACTTGTGAATGTTGAATAATGATAAATGAATGGATGATGTTGAATGTAAATGTGATTTGTTTTTGCCCCAACAGATGAAGGGATTTTTGCAATTTGAAAAATGTGATGAGTGTATCTATTTTTGACCTAATAGATGAAGGGGTTTTTCAAATGTGAAAATGTTATGGATGTATTTGTTTTTACCCTAACAGATGAAGGGGTTTTTGAAATGTGGAAATTTTATGAATATATCTATTTTTGCCCTAAAAAATGAAGGGATTTTTTAAATAGAAAAATGTGATGAGTGTATCTATTTTTGCCCTAACAGATGAAGGGGTTTTTGAAATATGGAAATGTGATGAATATATCTATTTTTTCCCTAACATATGAAGGGGTTTTTGAAATGTGGAAATGTTATGAATGTATCTATTTTTTCCCTAATAGATGAAGGGGTTTTTACAAATGCGGATGGTGTGAATGCAAGGCAAAGGGTGCAACCTTTGACAAAAGAACGCAATATTTTGAACCTAGTAATTGATTTGAATGATGTGATGTGATTGAATAATTGAATTATTTGTTGAATTGGTGGAGAAGGTGTGATACCTTGAGTACCCCCAAAATTATAATGTTTGCTTGGTATAAAGGTGTGAAACCTTGAACACCCCCAAGTTGTGATGTTGTTTTCTTGGTTGGGGAAAGATGTGAAACCTTGGACATCCCCAAGTTGTGATGATGTTTGCTTGGTTGGGTGAAAGGTGTGAAACCTTGAATACCCCTAAGTTGTTATGATGTTTGCGCTTTCTAGCGATCTTTGCATATGAGAGTTATATATATATATATATATATATATATATATATATATATATACATGGCTTTTAATTTTGTGCTTTTAAGTGAATGCTTTTGTGGAATGCATGTTTATGTTTATGACTAATGCATATGATATGTTATGGATGATTAATGCAAGACAAAACGTATGGATGATTTATGCAAGATGGCATGTATGGATGATGAATGCAAGGCAAAATGTATGGATGATCATTTATAGTCTAGATCTTTGCTTGACCCTTTTTAGCATTGTTGTTTAATCAGGGGCACTAGACTTGGTGGTTTTTGGTGGATAATGGCTCATGAAATGACATGGATATTGACATGGAAGAAGATATGGATGTTGATATGGAAGAATATATGGATGTTGATATGGAATACTGACTAGTTTTAGTGACTCAAACATCCTAGCATATCAAACAAACTCACTAAAATTGCCTAATGCCTCTAGGACCATATGTGTGTGTAGTGAATTCGTTTACCAAATCAAGAGCAAGATAATGACCCAAGACAGTCAAGAAAGAGTGTGTGTGCAAGTGAGTTCATAAACTCATCTTGAGTAAATTGGGTAAACCTATTATGGTTGAAACCAAGAGGCTAGCTTGTCCATATGAGTAGTTATCTTTTAAAATATACATGTCACCATGCATGAGCGTACTCCACTGCCAGTCAAGCATCTATAGCTCTAGTGGAGGCTAACTCCATAGTCCACAATTTTGTTTTTGATTTCTTGAATTTTGGGGATGACTACCTAACCGTTTGACTAGAAAGGTAGTATGATACTTACAACCCAATAATCAGTGGTGTGTGATGTAAAAGGTTTAGAGCTTTGGGGAATCAGATTCTCAACCTAAGTGTGATGAGAATTGTACCCTATCCTTACTACTCTATATTTTGAATTTGAAGCAACTATGATAGTGGTGCAAACCACTGTTCTTATGGATGACCCTTTTTGCTTCAAGGTTCTTACCAAGGATGGTGTTATCCCTCTTTGACACAAGATGTTTTTAAGATGTGAGAATTGTGCTTGGTTCAAGAATGTTTTTGGAATCAATTCCATAACTCAATATTTTATTAGTGTAAGATGTGCAATCATCCTAAGAAGAACTCGACATGTATTTTAAAGTTTGCTTAAAATACTAGGGGTGGTTGAGTGACCGAAAACACCTAGGAATTTATGAATATGGCTTGTATGTAAGGAAATTTGGCTTTGTGAAATTGTGAGGATAACATTGTGAAGGTGTCCTTGATTAATGCAACATGATATTTTTTGGACCAATTAAGATCTTCAATAAATGATCCCTATATGAAATATGGAATGTGGATGTTAATACAATGTATGAAATGCAATTGAAATATGGAATGCAATATGTGATGTAGGTAAATACATTGTTTTGAATGAAATATAAATGCAAGTAAAATGCAATGTTATGAGTGAAATGTATGCAAATATTTTTTTATTTTGTTGTATTAACCATGTATACATATACATATATAGTAATCACAGTAAGCATGGAACGCTTTGAAGTGTATGATGTTCATTGGTTTGGGGTTTTTCTACTCCCCCTATCCTGGTAAGCTTATGACCAAAGGGATTAGGACCTTTGGGGATTTTTTTGAAAATTGAAATGTGACTAAAGGGATTAGAACCTTTGGGGATTTTTTTTAAATTGAAATGTGACCAAAGAGATTAGAACCTTTGGGACTTTTTGAAAATTGAGATGTGACCAAAGGGATTAGGAACCTTTGAGGATTTTTTAAAATTGAAATGTGACCAAAGGGATTAAGACTTTTGGGGCTTTTTTGAAAAGTGAAATGTGACCAAAGGGATTAGAACCTTTGAGGCTTTTTGAAAATTGAAATGTGACCAAAGATATTAGGACCTTTGGGGATTTTTGAAAATTGAAATGTGACCAAATGGGATTAAGACCTTTGGGGCTTTTTGAAATTGATATGTGACCAAAGGGATTAGGACCTTTGGGGCTTTTTGAAAATTGAGAAGTGACCAAAGGGATTAGGACCTTTAGGGCTTTTTTGAAAATTGAGATGTGACCAAAGGGATTAGGACTTTTGGGGCTTTTTAAAAAATTAATATGTGACCAAAGGGATTAAGAACCTTTGGGGATTTTTGGAATTGAAATGTGACCAAAGAGATTAAGAACCTTTGGGGCCTTTTGAAATTGAAATGTGACCAAAGGGATTAAGTATCTTTGGGGATTTTTGGAATTGAAATGTGACCAAAGGGATTAATAACCTTTGGGGCTTTTTGAAATTGAAATGTGACCAAAGGGATTAAGTACCTTTAGGGATTTTTGAAATTGGAATGTGACCAAAGGTATTAGAACCTTTGGGGCTTTTTGAAATTAAAATGTGACCAACGGGATTAAGTATCTTTGGGGCTTTTTGAAATTGAAATGTGACCAAAGGGATTAGGAACCTTTGGGGATTTTTGAAAATGAAATGTGACCAAAGGGATTAGGACCTTTGGGGCTTTTTGAAAATTGAAATGTGACGAAAGGGTTTAGGAACCTTTGGAATTTTTTTAAAATGTGACCACAAGGATTAGAACCTTTGGGTTTTTTTGAAATTGAAATGTGACCAAAGGGATTAGGAACCTTTGGGGCTTTTTGAAAAATTAAATGTGACCAAAGGGATTAATTACATATGGGTATTTTTGAAATTGAAATGTGACCAAAGGTATTAAGTAACTTTGGGGCTTTTTGAAATTGAAATGTGACCAAAGGGATTAAGAACCTTTGGAGCTTTTTGATTTAGAGAATGAAATGATTATGGATGAAAGTGAATGTGATTGTGATGAACTGATTGTGGAACTGTAATTGTGGATGTGAAGATGTCATGGTAATAAATGAAGGAGAAATTATGAAAAATGCAAATGATGAGCTATGTTTTTGCCTCAATAGAAAAGAGTGAATGGTGTGGAACCATGTTAATGTGGAATGGCTAGGATGAAGCCATGTTAATGTGGGATGGCTAAGATGAAGCCATGTGAATGATGGAATGGCTAAGATAAAGCTATGTTAATTATGAATGGCTATTGTGTAGCCATGTTAATGATGAATGGCTAAGATGAAGCCATGTTAATGATGAATGGCTAATGATGAGGCCTGAAAATGCCTCATTTTTACACTATGTTTGACATATAAAAAATTGTCATATTATTAAGTTAAATGCCAAATAGTTGATTAGAATATATATTTTTATAGTGTTTGCATGATTTTATGTTAGGATCATTATATCTTTGTTTTTGACTATTTTCAGCATTTTGTGACTGTTTTTGCTTGATTAAGTAGCAAATAAAAATATGCATTTCAAACAGCCAAATGTGGTATGCTGATATCCATTAAATTCACAATGGTTTATGAATTTTTTCTTGCCCTTCAACTTGTTTTAAGTCCACATTGAAGCCAAATTATTAGGACTGTCATAAATCTGAAAATCTGAAAAAAAAAACAGCCATATAAAAATCAACAAGCTGTCACTTTATAGGAACACCTTGAAGTTGTCAAGAAAAGCATGAGGATATGGATGGAATGAGTTCATAAGGACTACAGAAGATATAAAACCTATTTAGAAGCATTTCCACATGGTCTAAATAGGCAGCAACAGGGTATAATAGAGTAGGGACAATTGTGGAGCACTATTGCACTATTTCAGCATGGTTACTTGGTGAATGAAGTGTATAAATTCAGTAGCAACTTGATGTACTCCTTCATGTTGATATTTGAATAATTTTTCCATGTTCTAATTTGTTTGAATTTATAAGAAATACCAATATTTTACAACTATGCAGCAGAGTTGGAAAATGCAGTAATTTACCATGTAAATTCCAACAAGCTACCAATGAATGGCAAGGCATGGAATTCACACATGGAGAGAGATGAAGACTATTGCAATTTGATCCTAAGAGCTAACCCACTTGAGAAATGCAGATGAAATCACTTGAAGAGAACATAGTTGTTCATTCTAAAGATCTTAGGAATGAGCAGACATCTTCATAATGAGAAATACAGTCTCTTTGGAATGAGCGAACATCTTCGGAATGAGAAATGCAGTCTCTTCGAAATGAGCCACTTATCTTCGGAATGAGAACAAAAAGTGCTTTTTGGATTTTTGACTAATTTTTGATGATGGAAAAAGGGAAAGAAGGTTGAAAAAGTTAAATGAAAATATCTCCCATCTGACTTTGCCATCCTTGCCGTCCAAAGCCACCATTCATGGAAAAGATCAATTTTGATCCTCTTCTAGGATAACCCCAGAAAAAATTGTAGCATAATAGAAAGTTGTTTGCAAGATAGAAATAGCATATTCTAAAGTGGAGAAAGATGTGTGAGATATTTCTAGACTCCTCCCACGTACTCCCACCACTGAAGATGCTTTCTAAGGGCCAATGACTACTATTGCAACACAAACTATCCAGATTTGTATTTATTTCAGATCCAGAATTATTGGCAAATCACTGTAAAGTAGCACATAGGCTGATTTGAGCATGGGATATGTTGTAAATATTTATATAAATAACACAGATCTCTCCTTGGTTGAGCCAGTTAGGAATTAGAATAGAGGAGAGTTTTCAATAGCAGTAATTAGGACTATACAGTAATGTTTTGTAACAGTTTTTAGCATGTTTTATCATCAATAAAAGTGTAGTTATTTTATAATTTTATATTCTGAGTGTTAATTAGTTAAGGAGTGCTTTTCACCTCCTTCTAGATCAGGAAGTATGGGCCCACTTTTAGATCTAAAAGGAGGATTTTTATGGCAGGTTTTAATTTGTAATTTTGTTACAGCAGAATTAACAGATTACTTGTCAAGTTTACTTTTCTTATTTTAAGTTTGTATAATGTTCTTTATGTTTTTTATTATGTTTGTGTACAGCAATTGTGTGTGTGTCAGCTGACAAATTATATTAAGCATTTTTCCTTTGCTTTCCATGTTTTCCCTGCTTTTTTGTTTTAGCAACTTTCCATTTTTAGCATATTTTATTTTGTTGTCAATTCCTATAGCAGAAGCTTAACGACCTTTTGTGGCAGGGCATTCATAGGTGTTTCATTTCCAAGTATCACTTCCATTCTGCAAGAGTAAACTAGGTTTCAATTTTGCAAGTGTAATTTAGGATTTCATTTCAACAACATTTCAATTTAGCAATTTCAATTCTGTTATTTCAATTCTACAAAAGTAGATTATATTTTAATTCAACCATTTTCAATTCTTGTAATTGTAGTTAATTGTTAAATTCTGCAATTTAGATTTAGTTTTCAATTCCTATAATTTATTTTAGTTTCCATTCTATAGACTAGGTTTAGTGTGACACCAAAAGGCTAAACCAAAATCTGCTTCACCAATAAATGCTTGAAATTTGAATGCCTGAATTACACTCTGCCCTAACTTTCTATCATAGACAGCCTTGGACACCACCTCGAATTGATAAATCATTGAGATTAAATGATGAGACTCAATGACACTCATCACCTAAGATGAAGCCATGTTAATGTTGGACTGGCTATTGTGTAGCCATGTTAATGATGAATGGTTGTTGTGTAGCCATGTTGATGAATGGCCAATATGAATCCATGTTAATGTTGGACTGGCTATTGTGTAGCCATGTTAATGATGAATGGTTATTGTGTAGCCATGTTAATGGTTGAATGGTTGATATGGAGCCATTTTAATGGTTTTTTTGATGGTGATGAAGCTATGTTAAAGGTTGAATGGTTGTGATGAAGCCATGTTAATGATGAATGGTTGAGATGAAGCCATTTAATGGTTAAATGGTTGAGATGAAGCCAATGTTAATGGTTGAATGGTTTTATTGAAGCCATATTAATGATGAAATGGCTAAGTTTAAGCTATGTAAATGATGAAATGGCTAAGGTTAAGCCATGTTAATGTGAAATGGCTAAGGTTAAACCATGTTAATGATGAAATGGATAAGGTTAAGCCATGTTAATGATGAAATGGCTAAGGTTAAGCCATGTTAATGATGAAATGGATAAGGTTAAGCCATGTTAATGTGAAATGGCTAATGTTAAGCCATGTTAATTATGAAATGGCTAATATTAATCCATGTTAATGATGAAATAGCTAAGGTTAAGCCATGTTAATGATGAAATGGCTAAGGTTAATCCATGTTAATGATGAAATGGCTAAGGTTAAGCCATGTTAATGATGAAATGGCTAAGGTTAATCCATGTTAATGATGAAATGGCTAAGGTTAAGCCATGTTAATGATGAAATGGCTAAGGTTAAGCCATGTTAAAATGTGACCAAAGGGATTAGGTACCTTTGGAGATTTTTGATTGGTGATGTGAGTGACTTGAGATGTGGTGAATGGATTAATGAATGGATGAGATTGAGTGTGTTTTTGGAGGTGTGATGAATTGGGGGGCATGGAATGAATTTTATGATGATGAGGTTGGTGAAGAAATGATTGTGAATGAAGAAGAGGATATGATGTATGAGGATAAGTGTTAAAAATACTTGGGTATTGGTGATATGAAATGGAGGAAGAAGGCATACCATATTTCTCATAAGAAGAACTAGTATACACTTGGGTGAGGTTGGACGAGCAGGATGTAGCCAATTCTGGTTGTTCAACATAGTCTTGGCTAATGGGTTCGAGAACATAGTTAGAAGACCTGTAGATGGCCTCTACATTGTCCATGTCAATTTGGATGGATTATTGCTCATTTTTGGGGGGAATGGATCCCTCTTGTGGAAGAGGTGGGCAAATGGGCCTAGATGGACTAGGTTGGATAGGATTGGAAATGTTGGCTACTAAAGTAGTGGGTGTGTTTGTTATACTTTGCATTAAACTATTTTTATTTAATATCTTTGTTTGATTTCGAGTTAAAACCATAAAATAATTAAATCAAAATACAATTTTAGGATAATTAAATTTCAAAATTGAAAATAAAGTTAAAGAATTTAGAAACAAAGAAAACAATCAATCCTAAGTTTCACCTTGTGTGGCTTACCTTATTAATTTATTATCTCTTTTTAGTGTAAATTCTTTTTAGATATGATAGTTTTGTGTGTTTGGTGTATCCTAATATTGCTTAATGAAAAATAAAGATAAAATACTAAGGCTGGATGGGGCATCGAGATTATTTTTGGTGATGAAATCCAACAAGTTTGCTTGAGGGTAGTCCCAAGGTGTCTAAGGGAAGATATTGGTGGATGGAAATGACTGCCATCATCACCAAATCTCAAGTAATGGTTGGTGATGAAATCCAGCCACTACTGTTTAAAGTGCAATGTGTTGTGTGTGATTAATTTTAAGTTTTTTTGTTCTTTATTATGGAAAAACAGTGTTAAAGATAAAATATTTCACAAATATAAATTAGAATCCAACACATAAATGAAAATTTCTTCTAAAGAGTGTGAAGTACACCGCTTAAAACCCCCTGCCAAAATTATAATCAGAGGGTTCGTCCACCTCTCTACCAAGGGAGTCACCCAAGGGAAGGAATAATTGTTGTATTTAAGTATTGTTCTTACTTAGATAAGTAAAATAAGAAACCCTTAACTCCTAATATGTAAATTCTAATTAATGTTTTTAACTTTCAAATACGAACAAAAAGATGCAGGAATTTTTTGAATTTGCAATTCTTTTCAAAATAGAAAACTCAAAATATATGATGAATGAATGCACAAATTCCCTAGATGCAATATAAAATTATATATTTTCCATATTTCTTAATTTTTGTTTATTTTAAGCTCATAATCTAAAAGACACATCAGAAAACCCTAAAAAAATGTAAAGCAAAAATGGATGAAGGACTTACATAAAATCCTACATTTTGGTGAGGTTTTTCTAAGATCTCTGCTACTCCAATTGATCTAAAAATTTTTAGAGACATGATAGGGTGTATAAATAGCCTTCCCTCAAACTTTCATCTCAATACAACTCTGTATTAGTGAGATATGGTCAAAACAATATGGGTAGTTTGTGCAGGAAACATAGTAGGGCACCTCCAATCAATGCCAGGTGCAGCAGGGCACCTTTGGTTATTTCCAGGTATAGATGGGTGCTTCAGTAGGTGTATCAAGGTGCCTTTGGGGATCAAAAAGTGTTGTAGAGCACTTGTGCATCTTCTACAGCCATCACAGGACCTTCCAGAAACCCTAATCAGTGATTTCGACTAGTTTTTTTGCTCTAGAAAACCTTGTAAAATGGAACAACATAATAAAATTAGTACAAAAAAGTAAATTATAAAATAGAACCCTTTTGGATTCCCACCGTGATCGCCATTTTTGAATACAAAAACACAACACTACAACTATTGCTTGAAAGAACACAACAAATGAATATATCAAACCAGAAAAGCACAACCATGAAATATATGTATTATATTAATGGGGGGGAGCTTATAAAATTTGTTATAGATTATTTAATGTTATACAATGTTACAAATATGCAGGTTTCTTTGAAACCCTAATGGAAAATGCTACAATATCTTCAATCGTGTCTTTGATCCCAATAGGGTTGAGTGGGCTTCAAATATCCGTTGAGTCGAGCCACTCTAGCTTTAGAAGTTATCCAATGCTTCTAATATACTATCTAATATGCACACAAAGAAACATCAAAGAGTTAGTAATAATAATGAGGGCTCCACTACGTGAGCCCTCAAAAATCACAACTAAAACCCTAGCTATAACAGTATGAAATGTGAATAAAATTAAGCAATATGAAATATAACAAAATAAAGTAGATTTACCTTGTTGTAGTGGATGATGTACTCTATTGCTCCATTGCATATTGATGGTAGGGTGCCCTGACGGCACTTGATGATATTATGTGATAGGCTATGGTCTACGATTGTGGGGACAATAGGCATTGTGCTGCACCTGCAAAATGAGGTAGGTGCTCAGCAGCACCTATGGGATGAGGCAGGTTCTCGATAGCACCTACGGATTAAGTTTCGATCTATATAGACATATCAAAGGGATGTAAAGGATTTTATGGGTGAAATACGATGGCGGTGATGGGAATGAATGACAAAGATAGCTGGAATGAGTAAATCCTAGGGAAAACTAGGGTTTTAAATCAAGAATTAGGGAAAGACTTCAGGGATTCAAGGAACTTAATGACTTAGGGGTTGAGCCATAAAAATTACTCTTATTTATAATCTAGCCTAGGGCATGCTAGGAATTCAAAAACACTAATCGTGTGGCTGAGATTAAAGCACATCTACAGGTAGACAATAAATCTAGGGTGTGGTACATCAAACATAATATTAAAATATTATTATTTAAATATATATAATATAAATATATATAAATAAATAGGCAAAAATTGTGGGAAAAGAATGGAATGGCCAATTGAATGGCGAGAAAGGGGGATGGTGGAAAAGTTGCTAGGATTTGGTGTCTACACAGTGTTTCAAAAATATCCCAAGGAGATATTTCTTTAAAAAGCTTGTAGTAAAATGGCTACCACATGTTGCATAATACCTTGTTTGCTAGATAAAATCTAGGTGTTTTTTAATTACTCAAACAACACTAGTGTTTTGAGAAAATTTTTATTGAAATTCAAGTGATCTTTTGATGTTGTGAGTTATTCATAGTCAACCAAACATTTTCTTGGACTACGTACATTCGAACATATGAAAAAATTGTGAGATTTGGAGAGATTAACTCATGTGTTACTATTACCTTAAGTGAACAGTTTCCCTTGCTTATCTATCTATGTGCATTGTCTAGAGTACTAATGAATTAGTAAAAGTACAAGCTCGCCCTTCACCCCTAAAAATAAAAAAAAATGAGAAAATAGTAAGGATAGGATCAAATTCCCATCAGTACTTTGATAGAGTGGTTGGGATTCCAACTCCCAAAGTTCTTACTCAAAAAAAATAAGTCCCTTGCTCCTCATCTAATCAAGCAAGTACCCAAAAAATTATATTCTTTCTTCCATTAAAATAGGTAAGAATCCTAAAAATAAATAAAAATCCCTTGCTCCCTCTCAAAATTGAGAAAGTATTCCAAGAAAAGTCAAAGAAGGGTAAAAGAGCTTGAATCCCTAGAATTCTTAGTATCTCAAAAACCATGGGGTGATCCTCATTACAGCAATGGGTTGAATGAAACCCGTCTGGAAATAAGGTATCCTTACACAGTAGCACTAAGTCTAGACAAGACCTATGGATGCTCACAAATAAGCTAGCTTGTTGGCATAAGTGACATTTTTTGTTACTCAATCCTCACTCATAATTGGAAATGAATACTAACTGCACACACAGTTGGTCCTTGAGAAACTTGAAAACATTAGGATAACTATAACACCACATTGATTTGTGAAATGAATAGATGAGGTTGTTTAAAAATCACTAGGATGTTTGAAGTCTTTGAGAAATAACTCTAGAATATCATAAGCAAAAGCAAATTCCTATGGAGGTACTATAATTCATTTTATCCTACAAAATTGTGGCTTGTAATTCTCAAAATTTTGTATCTCTTAACAAAATCCATCATAATATCTATTCCATTTCTCTATGTGATTGAAAATACCCCAAGCCTTTTATAGATATTTATTTTTGCATACATTGATGACTGATATCAAGCTTTATAATCATTATTTTCTATCACTTGGATACTCCTTAATGAAATTCAAGAAGCACAATCACAAAAATTATAATAAACCCCCATAAATAAAACTTATTATTATAATATCAACCAATATAAATAAAACACCCTTCATCTTGTTTTGGCTATTTAGCCAAAATTACAGTTTTAGGGGGGAGGTAAAATAAAGGTATATAAGGTTCGCAATACAGGTTGGGGCGAAGAAATAGGTAAAGTATCTCCAAGGTAAAGGGGGATAACCTAGATAGCATTTACCTGTAAATTATCACCCAAGAAATAGCAAATATTACTTTCAAGTAGGAGACATCGAAGAAGGTGAAAGCATAAGTGGGATATTTAGCTAAGGACCTCAAGTAAAATACATTCTACATCTTGAAAGCCTTTGGTGAAGGCAAAATAAGGTACATTGAAATGTTGTAGAAGACAAGGTGTCTTATGTATTCGATAATCCTTTTGTGAAGGTAATATAGAGATATAGTAAAGACTACCCAAGCAATGTAGTGTATCCAAGCAACAAAATCATGATGTGAATCATCCAATAGGAGAGCTTCATTGGAATCTGGTTTCTAATCTACCCATGTAACAACATTGACACAACGATTTTCAACGAAGGAAGAATCATTGGCACTAAAACTTAGCCTCCATATTGCCCACGTGATAGCATCAACTTGCACCAATAAAGCATCCTCATTTAGTTCATATATCTAGTGTGGAAGATATCATATATTACAAGGTAAACTCAGCAACCCAAGGAGGAGATACAACTAACCATCGTGCAATGCAAATAGCAAGGGTAAATTGGTTTCAAAGAAGGTTCAGTTTTGAAGAAGGATACTTTTTATGCATTTTGCGTGCAATTTCAAACCTACGCAAATGAGTGCATACCTTTTAATTACAACAAATAGGGTTTTGGTAGGTTTTGACCTTACGATCCCCTTCTTAGAAGCACCTCCACACAACGCATGCCCATTAAGTGTGATGCATGCCCACACGTAATGAATGAGGCTCACGCCTCCCTATTAATCTTCCTTAGATGACACGAATAAAATGAAAATCAACTTTGCCATACCCAAAACATTGTGGCATAGATTCAAACCTGTGACATGTTGCTTGTGAGCAACTTATCACTGCCCTTGCTACCAACTACACTACCAGCACCTTGCGTTTGAGAAGTGCACTCCACTAGCACTTATGCCTTGGTATTCCTCTTTAAAGCTTCTAAAACATGCAATTCCCTTCAAACCTTTGGTGCATGAATTCATTTTTCACTCAAATTGATCACATGGATAATTTTTACCAAGGTGGGTTCTTACCCCCTTTCATATGAATGGTAATATCTTCAAACACATCGGCAGATGAAATAATTTGATTTCGATGTTAATTCGAATTATGGCCCTTTAAATTAATTTAAATTTAAATTTAAATAATTTAAAACTTAGGATATTATAAACTTTCACATGGGTCTTTTGGAAAATAATAAATGTATCACTCCACAACCTTTGTTTCTCTTCACACCAAACTATAACCAGAAAATATTATAATATTATATATTATAATATTATTATTTTTATCAACTTGCTTCTTGCCTTGCTAGAAAAACCACTAAAGGATATTTATAACATCGGAATTTGGATACCAAACTTTTGACTTAAATGCATGGATGACATTGAAACTTGGTCATCATCCTCATGACATTAATGACGATAAACCTTGCTTTCTTCTTTGACATCAGTGACAATAATCCTTATATCTCTCTAATTGTTAGAAACTAAGAAAATAAGAATTTGATAAATTTAATTTTTCCTAAGTTTGAAGTGGCAATCCTTTTGACTCCCAAATTAATTAATTTGCAAATATTCTATAATATTCTAATTTCAAAAGACTATTAAATAAATTTCAAATCTAGAAATTTATCAAAAACTTATAACTCTAAGAAAAATATTTAATGTACTTAAACAACTTTTATTATCTCTAATTTTCTTAACACTCCTAATTTAATTAAATAAATTTAATAAATATATATCTACCTTATTACTCCTAAAAATTTATAATCATTTTTATCTCTCAAACTAGATTAATTATTTAACTATCACCTTATAACTCCTAATGTTAATAAAGCTTTATTAAAACCTCAAAGTTTGAAATATAGCTCAGTCAGTATTATGTGTGCTCATGACTATGTTCTACTATAGACTGATGTGAATACCTATTATAGTGTGTTTAGAGGGTATTAAAAATCTTGGGTGAATTACTGTATGTATCACAAATTAAATGTTTTAGTTTCAAGCATGTAGATGAGACGTTACAAGCTAGGATGATATTCTAGTTTCTTAGGAGCATTACAATACTTAGCATTTCAGTCTTTTTTGATACCAATGCTTCACCTATCAACTATTGTTATGTATTATTCTAATGCTTTGTCACCATGTGCATACCAAATGCTTCATTTGTGTATCATGTTTCAATATAGAATGATGTTGACTCACATTGTTGTGCATTGCCTAACACTCAGGAATGTTTAGATGCTAATCCAAGGTGCTATTGCTTTCTTTTTCTTATCCAAAGTTATCAATACCTTAAGCACTTATCAAGAGATTTGTTATTAGGATCTATCACAAATTTCTAATGTTGTCTTTAGGCTCTTTTAAATTTAACAACTTATGATGCTAACCATTGCTTGGTGTTCAAGTGCTGAAGTCTAGGCACTACTTGTATTCTATGTGTTGCTATAGTCTAGGCACTATTGTAGTCTGAGTGTTGTTATAGTGTAGGCACTAACTAATATCCAAGAATTTTCCAAATCCTATGCACTAACTTGATATATGGGTGTTGTCCAAATATTGTTGTTCAACATTGCTTGTATCCACCATGCAATACTTCTTGATCATTCCTTCTCCTATAATATGTTTGATGATTTGAGTCAAGTGGCTCTAGATTCTTAATCTATAGTTCCTTGAACTAGATGACTCCTTTCTTTCTTACATTGCTTAGAGTTGAATGTTTGCCTTTTTATTTGCTATCTTGCCTTTAGATTCATGTATAACCTCATGAATTTATTTATTCCAAAATTTGGCCACTTAGATTCAATGCTTGCATAGTATTCATTGTAAGCTCACTGCTTAGATATTCATATAAATAAAAATTTGAATTTTAGCTACTTAACTCACTACTTTCATGCTCAACTTCTTTAGCTTCTATATTGACTGCACTTGTATTCTTCAACCTACTTGTACTTTCTTCACTTAATATTTATATGGCTACCAATTCCAAGCCTATTATCAAGGTCAATATCTAATGACCTGAATCTTTAATACCTCTAAAATTCCTTAATTCAAGGTCTCACTTCAAGACCTATTCTTCTTATGTCAAGGTTTGTCTTCAAGACCTAAAATTTCTTTATCAATGTCAAGGTTTGTCTTCAAGACCTAAAATTTCTTTATTAATGTCAAGGTCTATCTTTAAGACTCAAAATACTTTTAATTTCAAGGGTTGGAAATTTTCCTATAATGATAAACTATATTCAAGTTGATTCACACGAGTCCTTGTCTTCAATAGTGGTTCTCCAATAGTGGAAAGACTCTATAGCTAAGTCCCGATTTTCACTAGCTATTCCTATAACATTGAAATACTCTAGCCTTTCTACTTAATTTGACCTTACAATAGAGTCTAGGTCAATATCCCTTTAAAGTATACAAACTCTAAACAAATTCTATCAAATTGGATAAAATTGATTTTATATGTAGCTAAATAAATTCATCCTATGCAAGAAACTACTTGTTGTAGCTCTGATACCATTGATAGTTTTTAAAGCCTTAATGTTAATGTTAAAAATTATAGGATAAATTCCACAGGATCAAATATAATATAGCCATAAGATAAAACTATGCCAAAAAATGCTAATAAGGGTGGCTAAAAAATGACGGTTATTTACAACGGTAAAAAACTGCTCTATAGACCCTAAGAGAGTGGTTTAAAATTGCCTTATCTTTTAAGGGTGGCTAAAATACTATGATTTTTTACGACGGTAAAAAACTGCCCTAATAGACCTAAGAGGGCTTTTTAAAACCACCCTTAAAACACTACATAATTTTTTTTATGGTGGTTTAAAACCACCCTCTGACCCTAATAGGGTGGTTTAAAACCGCCCTTAAAAAACAAAAATATATGGTTTTCTATGCAAGGAGGGAAAAGGATGGGGGGATGATAGATGGGCGTAGGTGAGGAAAAAGGAGAGGGGGATGATAGATGGGCATGGGGGAATGATGTATTATTAGATGCCTGCAAAATTATGACTATGAAAATTATCATGAGGAATGATTTTATGTCATTTTAAGGTTAGGAGGAGTTAAATGCTTTCATATGTTTGAAAGCCTCGCATTTTGCTACTACTATGGTTGTAGTATTTTGCTAAATGAATTCAATTTGACATCATCACTTGAAGCTACAATGACATATATGGAAATTTGGAAGTAATGGGTTTTGAATTTTACACTATTACTATTTTTATGTTGTATTTGGACCGAAGAGGATATCTTGTAATTCAAAACTTTGGAGTGAATGGTCTACAATTGCTCTAAAGGTGGGCTATTTTATTGATATTTCAATTCATGAAGAAAGGTTTAAAATAAAATTAATAAAAAACAATTGGTTTTAGAAAACATCATTCTTTCATATGCCAATGACCCTATTTAAGATTCTTCATGTGGGCTTTGTTTTTAGGCATTCAATACTTGCATCATCTATTCCTGCATTCAAAATCTTTGTTTTTTGGGTGGAGAGCTCAGTCTATACATTGCTTACATTTGTTTTCTAGCATTGATTCACCTTAAAGATTTTAAAATTTCTCTAAATTTTACAAATATATATATATATATATATATATATTGATATGGCCATTTTAGTTTTTGGAATCCTTTTACTATTTATGGAATGTATTGAAGATGTCCTAAAGTACTTATTAATCAATTTGTGTTCCAAAGCAGTTCAGTTTTGTACAAATACATGCTATTAGTTGCATGTGAATATTCATAGGGTCAACTTACAAAACTCATTTTTTATTTATATTTTAGTTAATGGGGATATTGTGTTAGCTTGGGTTTGACATTGAAATCACTTACTTTCTTCTTTGTTATTATCAGATGTCTGCAAAATTATGGCTATGGAAATTATCATGAGGAATGATTATCTGGAATTTTAATGTTGGGAGGAGTTTAATGCTTTGACAAACTTGCAGGCCTCACATTTTATTGTTGTTGGGGTTGCAATATTTTGCTTAAGGAATTCAATTTAACATCATCACTTGAATATACAATGACAAATATGGAAATTTGGAAGTAATGAGTTTTGAATTTTACACTGTTACTAATTTTTATGCTAAATTTGGACTAAAGAGAATATCTTGCAATTCAAAACATTCAAGTGACTGGTCTACAATTGCTCTAAAGGTGGGCTATTTTATTCATATTTCAAGTCATGGAAAAAAGTTTAAAATGAAATTAATAAAAAACAATTAGTTTCAAAAAACATCATTCTTACCCAGGTGTTGTAGGTGAGTTGGAGAGGAGAGGGCAATCCTCCAAGGGAGGTCCCAGGTTCGAATCTCCACCCTACCAAAAAGCTGAATTGGGTACCCAAAATCCAATTGATAATGTTGGTGCGAGTAGGGCTGGGTGCGACCCCGGGGTGACTTTGACGGTGTAGAACCCCCTGTTCGTGGTCTCTTAGACCAAGGCAGCCCCGCAAGGGGTTTTTCGCTTAAAAGAAAAAAAAACATCATTATTTGTTTTTGTGTTTGTTTTGTATTTTTTGATGTCTTTTGTTGTCTTTATGTTTTTGTATTTGTTTTGTGTTTTTTTGCTGTCTTTTATTGTTTTTGTTTTTATTTTATTTTTTTTGTTGTCTTCGTGTTTTTGTTAATTTTATTTATTATTGTTTTTTGTGTTTGTTTGTTTGTGTTTTTGTTGTTTTAGGTATGCTCTTTGAGTGTGTCGAAAGGGGTAGGTCAGGTGTGAGCTTTGAATATTTTTGGTGGAATAGATACCCCTGCCTCCTTGGGACTTACCTAAAAATGGCGTCTCAATTGGGGTGTTTTCCAAAAAAAAAATCATTCTTTCATATGCCAATGACCCTATTTAAGATTCTTCATGTGGGCTTTGTTGTTAGCATGCAGTAATTGCATCATCTATTCTTGGATTCAACATATTTGTTTCTTGGGTGGAGAGCTCAGTCTGTACATTGCTTACATTTGTTTTCCAACACTGATTCACCTTAAAGATTTTAAAATTTCTCTAAATTTTCCAAAAAAAAAAACCATTGATATGGCCATTTTAGTTTTTGGAATCCTTTTTACTGTTTATGCCACATATTGAACATGTCTTGAAGTCTTTATTAGTCGATTTGTATTCCAAAGCAATTTAGTTTTGTACAAATAAATTTTATAAGTTGCATGTTAATATTCATAGCATCAACTTAAGAAAAAACTCATTTTCATTTATATTTTAGCTAATAGGGAGATTGTGTAAACCTAGGTTTGGCATTGACATCGCTTAATTTCTTCTTTATTTTTATCATATGTTTGTAAAATTATCGCTATGCTAATTATCATGAGGAATGATTTTATGTAATTTTAAGGTTGAGAGGAGTTAAATGCTTTCACAGGATTGCAGGCCTCGCATTCTGCTACTACTATGGTTGTAGTGTTTTTCTAAAATAATTTAATTTGACATCATCACTTGAAGCTAGAATGACAAATATGGAAAATTGTAAGCATTGGGTTTTTAATTTTACATCGTTACTACTTTTTATGCTAGTTTTGGATTGAAGAGGATATCTTGCAATTTAAAACTTTGGATTGACTGGTCTACAATTACTCTAAATGTGGGCTATTTTATTCATATTTCAAGTCATGAAGAAAATTTTAAAATAAAATTAATGAAAAACAATTGGTTTCAAAAATCATCATTCTTTCATATCTCAACGACCCTGTTTAAGATTCTTCATGTGGGATTTGTTGTTAGGCATGCAATACTTCCATCACCTCTTCCTGGATTTAACATATTTATTTCTTGGGTGGAGAGCTTAGTCTATACATTGCTTACATTTGTTTTCTAGGACTGATTCACCTTAAATATTTTAAAATTTCTCTAAATTTTCCAAAAAAATAAACCATTGATATGGCCATTTTAGTTTTTGTACGAAGAACACAAGCTTATACTAAGGGGGGGTGAATAGTATAAGAACACTTTTTACTTTTATTTCCAAATCAATATTATGCAATGTATAGATAGCAATATTAACAATAGTAATCAAAGCAATGCACAAATCACCACACACAATAAAGACACCAATTTAATGTGGTTCACCCAAATATGGCTACCTCCACGGAGAAAATATTTTACTAAAATTTTCTCAATTAATATCTTGGGAATTATTTCCCTATTAAAATGTATATGGACCTCTATCCAAAGGAGATGTTGATACCCTAAATCCAATCTGTGGATCTCTATCCAAAGGAGAACTTCTTCTCCTTTTCTCTAGTTGGTGATCCTCTAGAAGACTACTACCTCCATTACACTGGATTTTGGATCTCTCTCCACTGAAGAATATTATCCCCATTTAGAAGACACGTCCTCACTTTGGATTATGGATCTCTATCCACTGGAGACTATTGTCCTCTTTGATCTATCACCTCAAAATTTCTATCTCAAATCTACACTAAACACATTCCAGTCGATATAGCACAAATCTGCTCAACAAGTCCACTCAAATATTCACTAAACACAGTCCAATCGGTCTAGAAAAAAATTGCTCAATAAGTCCAATCAAATCTACACTAAGCACAGTCCCATTTGGTCTAGCATAAATCTGCTCAACAAGTCCACTCAAATATGCACTAAACATAGTCCAGCCAATCTAGCACAAATCTACTCAACAAGTCCACTCAGAACTTGCTCAATTCTGGTCAAATAAGTCCACTCAGAACTTGCTCAAATCTGCTCAACAGGTCCACTTAGAACTTGCTAAAATCTGCTCAACTTGTCCACATAGAACTTTTCCAAATATGCTCAAAAATATCACATAGAACTTGTCCAAATCTACTCAATAAGTTCTCTCTAGAACTTAACCAAATTTGTATTGTAAGCTTTCACAAAAGCTCACACAAAATCAGTCCACAAATCTCCTCAAAGACTTACCTCCAATCTTCTTAACAAGTCCACACAAAACTTATCCAATCTCATAGAAGCATAAAGAGAATTTTTAGAGACTCAATATGTTCTATACTCAATGCTCAATCACTTTCAATCTCATAGAAGCATAAAGAGAATTGTTAGAGACTCAATATGTTCTATAATCAATGCTCAATCACTTTCAATCTCATAGAAGCATAAAGAGAATTGTTAGAGACTCAATATATTCTATACTCAATGCTCAATCACTTTCAATCTCATAGAAGCATAAAGAGAATTGTTAGAGACTCAATATGTTCTATACTCAATGCTCAATCACTTTCTCAACTCAAATCAGAATAAAGAATAGTTTGTTTATGGAACTTGAACAATAACTTCATACAACCACTTGAATAGGCTCAACCACTAACCTCAACCAATTTATTAATGAAACATCCCTTTCTCACAAACCCTAGTCCAAGCATATATCAACCAACTCAAAAATTTTCCAGCAATGCTCAACAACGAATATCACATAATAATGATACTCATGATATTTTCAAACCCTAGTGTTCTTTGCACAACAACTCACTTCATCAACAATGCTTATAAAATAGTCTTCACATAACAATGATACTCATGATATTTTCAAAGCCCTAACTCAAGTTTTTCACACAATCCAATAGATTCAACAACAATGCTTATAAAACAAGGTTTTAATCACAGCTCTTAATTCTAGAAAACCTTGAAGCATTAAATCAAACACTTTCAAAATGGAAACGCTAACCAAATCCTTTTTAATCCAAAATTTATTTAGAAGCCCAATCAACCAACTTAACCAAGAAAGAATTTACCCATACCTTTTTGGTTGACAAGGAGTAGATCTCACAAATCTGCCACACTCACAATTTCTTCTTTGTCAATCTCAATAAGGGTTAGAATATAATAATTTCCTCAACAAAACACAAGACAAAATGATATCAAACAGAATACACCTTATTAATCCAACTTTAAAATAATATCAATACCCTCATAATAACCTCTTTGGCAAAAAACCTTTTACAAATAAAATCAACACTCACTAAAAATCACAACCTGTTACTACCTTATTACTCCAATTTAAAAAGAATATATCCTATTTTATAAATCACAATTCAACACATGAAAATTTTCTATCACTTCTTATTTCTCCTAACCACTAATTTTATTGCCTAACTAAAACCTTTTAACAAACCCCTTATCACTCCTAATAAAGAATTTAATTAAAACTTTAGGCAATAAAAATATAAACAAAAATTACCTTTGCCTCTCCACGGGTTTCGAACCCTTAACCTCTGCCTCTACAAAAGCCCTTGTCGTGGTCTCCTCAACCACGTGCACTCAATGCATGTTGAGAACCAAAAGGCTCTACATGCACTATCTTCCTTCCCTAGTGCCTTAATAAAAAAATGCGAAGCACAAAAACCTTTCCCTTTGGCGCTTACCACCAACGGGTTTCGAACGTGGGCTCTTGCTTCCACAAACATTTTCGTAGATCATTAGCTTCCAATGGACCACCATGTCCAACGTGCTTAGAAATATCCAACCTCTTCAACTTATGCTTGGTGGCTTAGTTATCAAGTTCGAGTTCGTGTTCAAAATTGACACTTTTGAAATTCGAAATAAATTCAACATGTTCAAAAATTTGGAATAACATTCGACATAAAGTTTGATATATTATAAATGTACATATATCCTTTTTGTATATTATAATATGTCTAGCCATTTCCATTTAACTTGATTAGAAAAAATAAATTTGTTCCTTTCGATTCAAAATAGCAGGATGGCCACCCTTTTCTTTGTTAGTGCTATTTTAAAATTAATTACACATGTAATAAAATTTACTTATAATTAAATAATGTTTTTAAATAATTATTAAAATAATAAAAATGTAACATTACTAATTTATAATTATAATAATTTAAATTATAATTTAAACTTTTATTGATCCGCTCCGAGCTCGAACAATCAATATGGGACGTCGATCGGGGATGTGCATGAAGGGCTAGGATTCTCTAAGAGCATGATCCATGAGGCAGACCCTCCATCAATGATAAATGCAATGGTCACACTCTATAAAACCAAATGATTTATGCTCACAAAAACATCACATCCCTGTCTAGCAGAGCTTGAGGAATTTGTTGTTCTCAATATTTTCTTGCATTGTTCGACGAAAATGGTGCCAAATGTAGAGAATAAGCCCATCGAGAAGAAGGCCGAGGAGAGGAAGACCGTAGGAGAGAAGACACAACGATTGGAAAAGTAGCCAAGACTGCCATCGAATTGGCCGTGGAAGACGTGAACAGGGAACCAAACCTTCTAAATGCCACTCTACTCAATGTTGATATCCGAGACTCCACACAAGACGCCGTTCAAGGGGCTTCTGCAGGTAGCACCTAACTCACCCTATTTCTTGTAACCAGGGGAGCCATACAAAATAAATAAATAAATAGTTCTATTAATTGTGTGCGTTCTATTTGCTTGTTCCGCACTTTTAATTCAGTTGACCTCTGAGAACGGTGTTCAAAATGAACATTGCAGCGCTGGAACTGCTAAGAAAAGAATGTGTGGCCATAGTAGGGCCCCAAACATTCGTGGTCACCGAATTCATGGCTTCTTTGAGCTCTGTTGCACATCACCCAAGGAAAATGCCCCTCCCAAGGCCGGAAAGAATATCGCCAAGGATGGAGGTGAGAAGAAGAAGAGGGCCAAGAAGGGAGTGGAGACCTACAAAATTTACATCTTTAAGGTTCTCAAGTAGGTCCATCCTGACATCGACATCTCCAACAAGGCCATGAGCATCATGAACTCCTTCATGAACGACATTTTTGAGGAGGAGGATGATTTATCATATTATTCATTTTTTTACAGTCTCACGATGAAGAACTACCCAATATTTCCTATGGCAAAATATTTAATCAAAAAATTTCACATAATTCTCCCAGCTATTTTTTTCACCTTTTTCCTGCCAATTTTTTTTGGCTGTCGAATTTAAGTTTTGTTCGGCGGATAAATTCATCAGGGTTTTAAATTCGGTGAGTTTTGAACTTTATTTAAAAATTTCAATGAATTTGATAACCAAGCCTCATAGTTAAAATGAAAATGTTTTTCGTCTTCTTCCTCAATGAAGCTCTCGAAATCACATATGAAATATTTCAACCTTGGCGCATATCAATCGTTCGAGGGATAATCTTCAAGGTATTTTGGCCTCCTTTTTTACACATGAAGTTGCCATTATCTTCAAACTTCGACGCTCCAAATTTTCAATGACGTTGGCACATTTGTCCTTTGTAATTTATAAAAGATTTAAATTCCAAGGAATTTAAATTTTATAAATTTTAATTATAACCTTTGTCTTTTAAGGCCTTCTCTTATTGCATAACTTTATATTGATGATATTTATTTATAAAAATTAAATTCCTTTTGAATTTAAATATTTTATAAAATAAATATTAGACCTCCTTTGAACTTTGCAATAGGCCTCCTTGGGTATTTATGAAAACCCATTTTAACTTATGCTCTCATATAATATAAAAATATTATGGAGCCCTTTTACCTTTAACTTCTAAACTATTGAAGCTTCTTCCTGAATATTTATAACACCTTTGATGACTTTATTTTTTGCCAAATTATTTGATATTAAATATGACTTCATTTATTGACATCCCCCTTTGTCCTCAAAATGTCCAACAATATCCCCCTTTGTCATTGATGGCAACCCAATTTTTTTTACCAAAAACTTGACTTCTTATGTGTTGCTCCCCTTGGGACACTGCTCCCCTTGGCTCAATGCTCTCTCAAGTATCAAATCTCTCCCCAATACTCAAATCTCTCTCCCCCTTTGACATCAATGGCAAATGGTCACCTTTGGGGCTCGAGGCTAAGAATGAGCCTCTTAGCTTAGCCCCTCCCCCACCTTCTGTTAAGGTGGTTAATTTTGAGGTGGGAGTATTTCTACTCCCAAAAAGCACTGTTATTTACCTTTATCCTCTTCTCTTATTTTCTGAATTTTCTAAATCCTCTAACTGTTTCTATCCATTTCTATGTTCCTGTCCATGTCATAATTCCTATTCCTATTCCTATTCTTGTTCACATCCATGTTCTATTCTTGTTCCTGTTCATGTTCCTGTCCATGTTCCTATTCTTGTTCCTATTTTTGTTCATATTCATGTTCCTGTTCCTATTCATGTTCATGTTCCTGTTCCTATTCTTGTTCATACCTATTTTTGGAATGTCTGCTCTACACCACTTTGCTGTATGACCATCATTACTGCAATTATAACACTTAATACTATTATTCCTTGGAGGTGCAAATGTCTTAATATTTCTCCTAGTGAAGCCATATCCTCTTCTATTATGAACCCTGCAATTCATTGCCTTGTGACCAAACTGATTGCATGAGTAACAATACCCATGAAAAAGTTGTCCATTCTCATATTCTTGTCTTTCATGTGTCCTGCACTATGAAGCCATGTGCCCAAACCTATGACATGAAAAACATCTTCCATTGAATCTTCCTTGTCTTGACCTCATAGGTCTCCTATTATGATTGTTGTTCCATCTATATCTTCTTTGTGCATTGTTCCTATTTTTGTTGAACTCTCTATTGTCCAACCCATCCTATGATGTCTCATTTTATTTTCCACTATCTTCTTCTGAAGTATCTTCATCTAAATTTTCTTCTCCTCCAAAACTTGAAGTTGACTCTCCTTCCCATTTATTTTGATCCTTTTCAAATCCAAGACTTATTTTCTTTGATGTAGTCTTTTGTGTCTTGATGAACTTATCCAAGTTCTTTGAGCTATTTTTAAATCCCTTCATCTTGATCTTGGAGTCCTCTAAATATTCTTTTAGTAGTGCACTTCTTGTGCTAACTTCTCACATTCCAAGATCTTTGCTTCTAACTTATCTTTGAACTTATTTTCTTTAGCCTTTGATTTTTCTAAATCCTCTATAAGCAATCTTCTTTCTTCATCACATTCTTGAAACTGAATTTCAAGTTTAGAGTGTTGCTTCCTTACCTTCTTTACGGTGTCAAGGGCATAGATGAGTTCTCCCTTGAGATCATAATCATTCTCTTTTGAATAATCCTCTATTTGTTTACCTTTGTCCACATCATTACTCTCTTTAGGATTGTCTTCTATAGGATCACTTTCATCTTCTTCTAATAATGCCATTAGAAGATTTTCATCTGGTCCTTCAAGTGCATTCTCATACTCATCATCACTAAAACTATAACCATCCCTTGTAAAATCATCTTCAAGATGTCCAAAGTTACCACATCTAAAACACTTGAGAATAATTGGAGTTTTCTTAACCGATTCTTTTTCTTCAATCATAAACAGAACTTCATCTCTATCATTGTCTGAAAAACTAGCATCACTATCACTTGAGTAATTACTTGCATTATCCGCATAGTAGCTCCTATTTTGTCTTTGAAAGAACTTCTTTCCTTGTCTGCTTTGTCCATCCTTGCTTTTCTTCTGATGCTTATCTTGCCTATATCTTTTTGATTCCCTGTACCTGTGATCCTATTTTTCTTCACCATTGTTGTTCTTTGGTTCTTTACAATCTGTTGCAAAATATCCAAAATTTCCACAATTGAAACACTTAATAGATCTTAGATCTATGGATCTTCTGGAACCTTTATTTCTTCTACCATAATTAGCTTCTTCATCACTGGATGACTCACTTCTTGATTTTGACTTCTTACCCTTTATTTTCTTGATTGCTTTGAATGTTGCTTCCTTCTGGGAAGTAGGATCTTTTGTTCTTATCTCAAAAGCTATTAGCATACCAAGAAACTTATCTCTTTTCAAAGTATCACCATCCAATGATATTTCTATAGCAGAAACCTATTCACTAAATCTATTTGGAAGAGATCTTAAGACTTTATCACAAACATCTGATTCATCAATCTTCATTCCAAGTCCTTGCATATCATTAACAACCTCATCAATTAAAATTAGATAAGCACTAATATTTTCCTCTTCATTCATTATCAATGTTTCAAATTATCCTTTGAGATTTCGTATCTTTGATTTCTTGACACTTTTATCTCCCTCATATATACCTTGCAATTTATCCCACATTTCTTTTGTAGTTCTACAATGCATAACTTTCATAGAATCTGTTCTATGCAAACCTCTCACAAGTGCATTCATTGCTTTTGAATTATAGTGTTGTAGAAGCTTACCTTCCTTATCTGTAGGAGGATTGACTGTTGGATCATATCCAAATTCCATTGCATCCCAAACTTCATTGCCAAGTGCCATTAGGTAGATCCTCATCATCATACTCCAATACATGTAGTCATTTCCATAAAAGACTGGTGTTGAGTTAGTTGAGGACACCTCCTTAGGATCCATTGTGTTCTTGTTAGCTTTTCCTTCAAGTTGTTAAACTATTATGAAGGCACCCACTCTGATACCAATTGAAGAACACAAGCTTATACTGAGAGGGGGGTGAACAATATAAGAGCACTTTTTACTTTTCTTTCCAAATCAATATTATGTAATGTATAGATAGAAATATTAACAACAATAATCAAAGCAATGCACAAATCACCACACACAATAGAGACACCAATTTAACGTGGTTCACCCAAAGATGGCTACCTCCACGGAGAAAATATTTTACTAAAATTTTCTCAATCAATCTCTTGGGAATTCTTTCCCTATTACAATGTTTATGGACCTCTATCCAAAGGAGATGTTGATCCCCTAAATCTGGTTCATGGATCTCTATCCATAGGAGAACTCCTTCTCCTCTGCTCTGGCTGGTGATCCTCTAGAAGACTACTGCCTCCACTACACTAGCTTGTGGATCTCTCTCCACTGAAGACTCTTATCCCCACTCAGAAGACCTATCCTCACTGCCTTGGCTGATGGATATCTATCCACTGGAGACTACTATCCTCTCTGCTCTATCACCTCCAAAGCTCTATCTCAAATTTATACTAAACACAGTCTAGTCGGTCTAGCACAAATATGCTCAACAAGTCCACTCAAATCTACACTAAACACAGTCCAGTCGGTCTAGCACAAATCTGCTCAATAAGTCCACTCAAATCTGCACTAAACACAGTCCAGTCAGTCTAGCACAAATCTGCTCAACAAGTCCACTCAAATATGCACTAAACATAGTCTAATCGGTCTAGCAAAATATGCTCAACAAGTCCACTCAGAACTTGCTCAACTCTGCTCAAACAAGTCCACTCAGAACTTGCTCAAATATTCTCAACAGGTCCACTCAGAACCTACTCAAATATGCTCAATAGGTCCACACAGAACCTGTCCAAATATTCTCAACAAGCTCACACAGAACTTGTCCAAATCTGCTCAATAAGTTCTCTCTAGAACTTAACCAAATCTGTATTGTAATCTTCCACAAAAGCTCACACAAAATCAGTCCACAAGTCTCCTCAAAGACTTACCTCAAATCTACTTAACAAGTCCACACATAACTTGTCCAATCTCATAGAAGCATAAAGAGAATTGTTAGAGACTCAATATGTTCTATACTCAATGCTCAATCACTTTCAATCTCATAGAAGCATAAAGAGAATTGTTAGAGACTCAATATATTCTATACTCAATGCTCAATCACTTTCAATATCATAGAAGCATAAAGAGAATTGTTAGAGACTCAATATGTTCTATACTCAATGCTCAATCACTTTCTCAACTCAAATCAGAATAAAGAATAGTTTGTTTTATGGAACTTGAACAATCACTTCATACAACCACTTGACTAGGCTCAACCACTCAACTCAACCAATTGCTTAATGAAACACCCCTTTCTCACAAACCCTAGTCCAAGCATATATCAACCAACTCAAAATGTTTCCAAAAATGCTCAACAACAAATCTCACATAACAATGATACTCATGATATTTTCAAACCCTAGTTCAAGTTCTTTGCACAACAACTCACTTCATCAACAATGCTTATAAAACAATCTTCACATAACAATGATACTCATGATATTTTCAAAACCCTAACTCAAGTTCTTCACACAATCCAATGGCTTCAACAACAATGCTTATAAAACAAGGTTTTAATCACAACTCTTAATTCCAAAAAACCTTGAAGCATTAAATCAAACACTTTTGAAATGGAAACCCTAACCAAATCCTTTTCACTCCAAAATTTATTTAGAAGGCCAATCAACCAACTCAACCAAGAAAGAATTTGCCCATACCTTTTTGCTTGACAAGGAGTAGATCTCACAAATCTGCCACACTCACAATTTCTTCTTTGCCAATCTCAATAAGGGTTAGAAGATAATTTCCTCAACAAAACACAATACAAAATGATATAAAAAAGAATACACCTTATCACTCCAACTTTAAAATAATATCAATACCCTCATAATAATCTCTTTGGCAAAAATCCTTTTACAAATAAAATCAACACTCACTAAAAATCACAACCTCTTACTACCTTATTACTCCAATTTAAAAAGAATATATCCTCTTTTATAAATCACAATTCAACACATGACAATTTTCTATCACTCCTTATTTCTCCTAACCACTAATTTTATTGCCTAACTAAAAACCTTTTAACAAACCCCTTATCACTCCTAATAAAGACTTTAATTAAAACTTTAGGAAATAAAAATATAAACAAAAAATTACCTTTGCCTCTCCACGGGTTTTGAACCCTTAACCTCTACCTCCGTGAATGCCCTAGCCATGGGCTCCTCAACCACGTGTGCTCAACGCACGTTGAGAACCAAAAGGCTCTACGTGCACTATCTTCCTTCCCTGGTGCCTTAATCAAAAAATGCAAAGCACGAAAACCTTTCCCTTTGGCGCTTACCACCAACGGGTTTCAAATGCGGGCTCTTGCTTCCACCAACATTTTCATAGATCATTAGCTACCAATGGACCACCATGTCCAACATGCTTAGAAATATCCAACCTCTTCACCTTATGCCTGGTGGTTAAGACGAAAATATTTTTCGTCTTCTTCCTCAACAAAGCTCTCAAAATTGCATACGAAATATTTCAACCTTGGCGCATATCAATCGTTCGAGGGATAATCTTCAAGGTCTTTTGGCCTCCCTTTTTATACATGAAGTTGCCATTATCTTCAAACGTCGACGCTCCAAATTTTCAATGACGTCGACGCATTTATCCTTTGTAATTTATAAAATATTTAAATTCCAAGGAATTTAAATTTTATAAATTATAATTATAACCTTTGTCTTTTAAGGCCTTCTCTTATTGCATAACTTTGTATTGGTGATATTTATTTATAAAAATTAAATTCCTTTTGAATTTAAATATTTTATAAAATAAATATTAGACCTCCTTTGAACTTTGCAATAGGCCTCCTTGGGTATTTATGAAAACCCATTTTAACTTATGCTCTCATATAATATTAAAATATTATGGAGCCCTTTTGCCTTTAACTTCTGCACTATTGAAGCTTCTTCCTGAATATTTGTGACACCTTTGACGACTTTATTTTTTTCCGAATTCCTTGATATTAAATATGACTTCATTTCTTGACATCAATGACAATTTTAACTTTTAGGACTCAAAATGTCCAACATTGGACTATTTATGACATGTATTGAAGATGTCCTAAACTCTTTATTAATCAATTTTTGTTCCAAAGTAGTTCAGTTTTGTACAAATACATGCTATTAGTTGCATGTGAATATTCATAGGGTCAACTTACAAAAACTTATTTTTTAGTTATATTTTAGTTAATGGGGAGATTGTGTTAGCTTGGGTTTGGCAATGACATCACTTACTTTCTTCTTTGTTTTTATCAAATGTATGCAAAATTATGGCTATGGAAATTATCATGAGGAATGATTTTATGTCATTTTAAGGTTGGGAGGAGTTAAATGCTTTCACAGGCTTGCAAGCCTCACATTTTGTTGTTGTTGGGGTTGCAGTGTTTTGCTTAAGGAATTAAATTTAACATCATCACTTGAAGCTACAATGACAAAGATGGAAATTTAGATGTAATGGGTTTTGAATTTTACACTGTTACTATTTTTATGCTATATTTGGACTGAAAAGGATATCTTGCAATACAAAAATTTCAAGTGACTCTACATTTGCTCTAAAGGTGGGCTATTTTATTTATATTTCAAGTCATGAAGAAAAGTTTAAAATGAAATTAATAAAAAACAATTGGGTTCAAAAAACATCATTCTTTGTTTTTGTGTTTGTTTTATGTTTTTTTGATATCTTTTATAGTTTTTATGTTTTTGTGTTTGTTTTGTGTTTTTTGTTGTCTTTTATTTTTTTTGTGTTTATTAATTTATTTATTTTGTGTTTATTTATTTATTATTGTTTTTGTGTTTGTTTGTTTGTGTTTTTTTTGTTTTAGGCATGGTCTTTGAGTGTGCCAAAGGGGGCAGGCCAGGTGTGATCCCTATACATTTTTGGTAGAATAGATACCATTGCCTCCTTGGGACTTACCTGAAAGCGGCATCCCAATTGGGGTGTTTTCCAAAAAATACATCATTCTTTCATATGCCAATGACCCTATTTAAGATTCTTCATGTGGGCTTTGTTGTTAGACATGCATTACTTGCATCATCTGTTCCTAGATTCAACATATTTGTTTCTTGGGTGGAGATCTCATTCTATACATTGCTTACATTTGTTTTCCAACATTGATTCACCTTAAATATTTTAAAATTTCTTTAAATTTCCCCCTAAAAAAAAACTATTGATATGGTCATTTTAGTTTTTGGAATCCTTTTTATTGTTTATGGCACATATTGAAAATGTCCTGAAGTATTTATTAATCGATTTGTATTCCCAAGCAATTCAGTTTTGTACAAATAAATGTTATAAGTTGCATGTTAATATTCATAGCATCAACTTAGAAAAAAACTTTATTTATATTTATATTGTGTTAACCTGGGTTTGGCATTGACATCACTTAATTTCTTCTTTGTTTTTATCATATGTTTGCAAAATTATGGCTATGCCAATTATCATGAGGAATGATTTTATGTCATTTTAAGGTCAGGAGTTAAATTGCTTTCACAGGCTTGTAGGCCTCACATTCTGCTACTACTAGGGTTGTAGTGTTTTGCTAAAGGAATTCAATTTTACATCATCACTTGAAGCTACAATAATAGATATAGAAATTTGGAAGTATTGGATTTTGAATTTTACATTGTTACTATTTTTTATGTTGTATTTGGACTGAAGAGGATATCTTGCAATTCAAAGCTTTGGAGTGACTGGTCTATAATTGCTCTAAAGGTGGGATTTTTATTCATATTTCAAGTCATAAAGAAAATATTAAAATAAAATTAATGAAAAAAACAATTGGTTTTAGAAAACATCATTCTTTCATATGTAAATGACCTTGTTTAAGATTCTTCATGTGAGTTTTTTTTTTAGGTATGTAGTACTTGCATCACATGTTCTTGGATTCAATATATTTGTTTCTTGGGTGTAGAGCTCAGTATATACATTGCTTACATTTGTTTTCTAGCACTAATTCACCTTAAAGCTTTAAAAATTTCTCTAAATTTTTCAAAAAAGATCCATTGATATGGTCATTTTAGTTTGGAATCCTTTTACTATTTATGGCATGTATTGAAGATGTCCTAAAGTATTTATTAATCAATTTATATTCCAAAGCAATTCAGTTTTTTACAAATACATGCTATTAGTTGCATGTGAATATTCATAGGGTCAAATTACAAAAACTTATTTTTCATTTATATTTTAGTTAATGGGGAGATTGTGTTAGCTTGGGATTGGCATTGACATCACTTATTTTCTTCTTTGTTTTTATCAGATGTTTGTAAAATTATGGCTATGGCAATTATCATGAGGAAATATTTTAAGTCATTTTAAGGTTGGGAGGAGTTAAATGCTTTGACAAACTTGTAGGCCTCACATTTTTTTGTTGTTGGGGTTGCAGTGTTTTGCTTAAGGAATTCATTTTAACATCATCACTTGAAGCTACAATGACAAAGATGAAAATTTGGAAGTAATGAATTTTGAATTTTACACTGTCACTACTTTTTATGCTATATTTGGATTGAAGAGGATTTCAAGTGAATGGTCTACAATTGCTATACAGGTGGGCTATTTTATTCATATTTCAAGTTATGGAGAACAATTTAAAATGAAATTAATAAAAAATAATTGGTTTCAAAAAACATCATTCTTTTTTTTGTGTTTGTTTTGTGTTTTTGATATTTTTTGTTGTCTTTATGTTTTTGTGTTTTTTGTTGTCTTTTATTTTTTTTGTGTTTTTATTTATTTATTTATTTTTTTTTGTTTTTGTGTTTTTTTTAATTTTTAATTTTTATTATTTTTTGTTTTTTTTGTGTTTGTTTGTGTTTTTGTAGTTTTAGGAATTCTCTTTGAGTGTGCTGAAGGGGGTATGTCAGGTGTGAGCCTTGGATATTTTTGGTGGAATAGATACCCCTGCCTCTTTAGGACTTATCTGAAAGTGGCATCCCAATTGGGGTGTTTTCCAAAAAAAAAAACATCATTATTTCATATTCCAATGACCCTGTTTAAGATTCTTCATGTGGGCTTTGTTTTTAGGCATTCAATACTTGCATCATCTATTATTGGGTTTAGCATATTTGTTTCTTGGGTGGAGAGCTCAGTTTGTACATTGCTTACATTTGTTTTTCAGCATTGATTCACCTTAAAGATTTTTAAATTTCTCTAAATTCCCCCCCCTAAAAAAAAATATTGATATGGTCATTTTAGTTTTTGGAATCATTTTTACTATTTATGACACATATTTGAACATATCCTGAAGTCTTTATTAATCGATTTGTATTCCTAAGTAGTTTAGTTTTGTACAAATACATGTTATAAGTCACATATTAATATTCATAGCATCAACCTAGAAAAAAAATCATTTTTCATTTATATTTTAGTTAATGGGGAGATTATGTTAACCTGGGTTTGGCATTGACATCACTTACTTTATTCTTTGTTTTATCATATGTTTGCAAAATTATGGCTATGCAAATTATCATGAGGAATGATTTTATGTCATTTTAAGGTCGAAAGGAGTTATATTGCTTTCACAGACTTGCAGGCCTCACATTGTGCTACTACTATGGTTGTAGTGTTTTGCTAAAGGAATTCAATTTGACATCATATTAGGTGTTGAGGCTTAAAAATAGTTTCTACTTATAATCTCACCTAGGACACATTAGGGTTTCGATGACACAATTTTTGTGATCAAGATTAAAACATGACGGAGGGCAGAGATTAAATCTGGGTATGTGGCATGGGTCAAGGTGGATGAAAGGCTAGGATTAAAACAAGATGGATAGTTGGGATTAATTTACACACATATATACATTTATTAAATATATATAAAATATAAATATTTTAATATATTAAACAAATATACCTAAATATATGTAAATAAATGGGTAAAAATGGTGCGAAGACTTGGATGAATGACAAGTGGATGAAATTTGGTGTCTACAAATACCCCTTTTATATTTCATTGTGTGAAACACAATGCGATGCAAAAATATGAGACACCTATTTTGGCTTGATGGTGAAGCAACTTCGTTGAGATGTGTACATAAGATTGGAGACAAAATAATTTTGATTGTATAACTTACCCCCTCAATTGGTGAATGAGTTTACAAATGAATCTGTCATGACCCATTTTGGAAAGACCTTATACATACGGGAATGGACTTATCTCCTAAGTTGGTATCCCTGTGAAGTCAATTAATGTTAAATTGGGCAACTTATAAAGTAGATATATTTTTTAATATGCTTAATTAAGTTAATTACCTTTATTTTAGAAGGAAATTAGGTAGTTGCTTTTTATGAGCTTGTTCAATTTTAAATTGGAAAAAAAAACTACCTTGAAGAATTAAAGAAAAATCAATCTTTCCTAACACAAGGTTACTTTGGGAAGGTTGAAATAATGGATAAGATTTTGCTCTTATATTTATGGATTCCCTTTCCATTAATATATATATATATATATATATATATATATATATATATATATATATATATATATATATATTAAGGGAAGCTTTATCTGATGATAAAAAGAAGATAAGAAAGAAAGCAAAAAGAAATATAAATAAAATTTATATTTAAAGGCATCTTTTCTGAAGGAAAGAAAGCAAAAATAATAAAATAAATAAAATACATATATTTAGAAAAAAAATTCTTGTCTAAGAAGAAATAGAGCTATAAATCCCCATTGGGATTGAAAAAAAAGGGTTATGCTATGTTATGTTATGAGAGAAGATTAGGCTGGAGAAGGCTAGAGAAGGAAGAAGAGCCAAGGAGGCTTTACCTTGCGGAAGTTATAGGTTGGAACTTTCCACTCTATTTTTTTTAATGTTTGTTTGGTTGGAAATGAATTAAAATTATTTTTGACTGTCTAATCTACTTCTATAAAAATTGACAATATATTTTAGTCATAAATAAATTCTGTATAAAGTCATTCTTAAGTGTATATATTAGACCCCTGTGATTGATATTCAATTTGATTGTATGGATAATATTACAATTAAGTGACTCTTTTTAAAGGGTGAAACTCTTTTCAGTCATTGGTCAAACTAGACCTTGACAACATATACTATCCTTGTGCATGTCTATGAGCATTGTTACTAGCAGTATTGATACCTAAGCTAATCAGTTGTTGTCTAAACATATCCTTGGGTAATTATGAATGTTGGTCTTATATTTATGCATGATAGTTTTCCCTAACATTGGCACTCTCCAATTCTATTCTAGAAGCTCTGCTACTATCCCAGTTACACAATCTATAGTGAGCAAGGTAATAGATCAGTTATTGTTCACCACCATAATGAGTATTACTTGTAGCTGTATCGTCAACCTAAAATCGCTTCACCTCTGATGATTTTTATCTTATAAAACCACCTTCTACACAACTATGATTACAACAGTTGGGTTAGAGCATACACTTTGTAGTGATAATAGTCATCTTTGAACTCAATAAACCAAAGTATTACATTCCCTTGCTAATAGACTATGTTGGTTTCAAATCCTCGAATTGTCATCACAAAGCCGAGACTATTAATTGTAATTTTGGGTTCAAAATATCTGTATGAGATTCAATTTATTTAGATTCACTAGTATACTCTCATGTTGGAATCTCATTTCACTTTAATAATCCTTATGACTATGTTTAAACTTGAATCTTAAATCCCATGATCACTGCACCGAAAGTATCTTTCGGTGCATATCAAAAATGGTTTCACCATTATTATTGAAAAAAATATATATACACTAAATAATCTATGATGATGCCAACACCTGCAATGGCTTAATCACCCTTTGTTATATTCGAACATTATCTTTATTTAATTATTGCTATGAGTTTTGATTTGAGGCCTACGAAGATTTGAGTATAAATTTGTAACTGATCTGGAAACAACCTTCGATGAATCAAAGATGCTATGATGAAGTATGGTGACTAAATTCACCTTTTCTCTGGGTAAACTAAGCCCTAAAAATGGTACGATTGCCATCAAAAAACCATCGCTTCATTAATGTTATAATATCTAGACACAGACTAAAAATCCTCACTGTGTGAATATTGAAATAGATTTTATAAAGACTATTTGTTTGGATGAATAGCAGGGCTTTTCGCATGGTTTTACTTCTTATGGGATGACGTAGAAATGTTGTGTCCATGAGAAAATCTGGTTAAGGAGTATAGTGTTAAAACCTTCGATAAAACCTCACTCATTATATTTGGATGAGTTCCAAAATTAAGAGGTATCACTATTTCATAAACAACTATGAAAGTGGTTATAAATTAAGTAGTGGAACTTGGACAGTTTGCTAATAACCCTTCATTGGATTAGATATGGAATTAATCATACATAGCTAGCATTGTCTATGTATTATTTCCTCACAGAATTTTGTACTCCGGAGTCTAATAAATATCATAGGAATATATAATAGATTCCTCATAGTAAGGGTGTGAATAGAATGAAATGTATAGTAGCTCACTCTCCAATATTCTTATTTATATTAATAATTTCCATTCTTTAATATTTGGGCCCAAAGATTGGGTTTTAGTTTTGTTACTATAATGTTTATTCAATTGGATTTTTAGGAATTCTATTATGAATAGATATATTCATGGAATCTATTCTGTATAAATTATAAATGATTGTTCTTATGGAGATTAGCTATTGTTTGATTACAAATAAAATTCTGGATTAAAGGATGAAATTTAGATATGTTGGGAACCATTTAATTTTCCTTCCTTTGTGTGTATTATTTTATAATGTGATAATGAAATTGAACTCAGACTTGAGACCACTTAGTTAGTGGCTTTAATGAATAAAAGGAATTATAAAATTGGTATGTACAGTATCCATATTAAGGATACTTTTATTACCAAATTTGTACATGAATTAACCTAAAAGGATGAGTGGGTGACCTTCTAGTTGTGGGGAAGGATTGGATTGGTGTCCATTCCTTGGGAAGAGGTATGGGACTCTTCCCTAAGTTTGGTGATATTCCAAACAAATGATGGTTGGAATTATGAATCAATCCTTATTTATGAAAATATTAAGGATGGATGAATCATCTATTCATGATTGGTGATTTCTTTGTATGTGATATACAAATATGTGATGCATGACTGCATATAAATAATGGTTGGGATTAAGAATTAATCCTTGTTATGAAAATATTAATGTTGAATGAATTATTTATTCATGCTTGGTGAATTTCCATGTTAAATATGAGAAGTAAATGGAAATAATGATTTTAGTGAAATTATAGATTTTGTATGTAAAATACATACTATGATTTATTATGAAATCCTTAATGAATGGAATCCACTAGAAGAATGGATGATCTTGGTGTCCATCCAGGAAGAGGTATGGGACTCTTCCAAACATCCCTAACAATCAAAGGAATGGCATTTATGATTGGGATTAGAAAAGTAAATTATTTAGAGATGGACCTTGATGCTAGATGATTTATGGGAATTTATGGGGATTTCCTCTTTTGAGAGATTGATTGAATAGTATTAAAGCAAATCTTGGAGGTAAATTTGGTATCATTTGGAGATAAGAGAAATATTCTTTGGATTGGATTTTGGACAACCAAATTAGCAAGATAATTAGAGATTATGTTGGATCAAATTTTGGGAAAAATTTGATAATAGTTTACAAATGCATTCTTGAAAACTTTATGATAGAGGATGAAATAATTGAATGCATATTGGGATCCAGTTATGGAAATGAATTGATTTGAGAGCTAACCTTGGATTGAAATATAAAAATTGTATAGGATATTTGATGCATCTTTAGCTCACAATTGGAAAAAGAATTGATAGGATTCGAAAAGTAGTGAAATGAATCTTGGATCAAATTTAGGAAGCAAATTTGATAGCAATTGAGAATCAATTGAATAGATTAATATGTTGTACTCAATGGGGAATTAGACTCCTATTGGTTTGTATATAATCAAAGGAAATAGCTTTAGTATAATGAGCTTTATATTACCCATGCTAAACCTCTAAGGGTTTACTTTTATTAACCTAATATTAAGGAGAAAGGTGGTTGACATGGGATTGTTACAACAGGATATAATTATGAGATGATAGATAACTTAAATTATTAGCTTAAATTATTAAGTTAGGAAGAATGGTTTATTAATGAATTAATGGTATGGGACATTAATTCATGGATTGAATTTGTGTCAATTATGTAGAATGAATTTGGAATTCATTCTTGAGGGAACTTATATGGTTCTCTCTAACATCGATATGACTTCTCCAAAATAAGATTCCGATGATTATCATAAACATATGAAAATTCTTAGGATGGCTTAGAATCAATAGATTCTTTAATTGCATCATGAGTTTAAAGGGGCAGATGGACTCCTTATTGGTATGGGAAATACCTTAATGATATAATGATGACTTAGAGAAAGGAATTAGGAAAGATTCCTTAATTGCATCATGAGTTTAAAAGGATAGATGGATTCCTTTTTGGTATGGTAAATACCTTAATGATATAATGATGACTTAGAGAAGGGAATTGGGAAAATTCCCTAATTGCATCATGAATTTGATAAGGAACGGTTGTATTCCTTGCCATGTATAATTGATTGAAAGGGACCCATAGTGGCCCTTCTATATTTGTAATATTTGACATCCTAAGTTTATGAATATGAGGAAAGTACATATTTTGGAGGTTGGGTTTATTCCCCATGAGGGTTCCCAGGATAAACAATGTGTCACTCTATTTGTGGTTTGATGTGTTAATTCTTGTGCATGTTATTTTTACTTCAAAATGAAAATGATTTAAGTAGATGAGATGGTTAAATGCTTGATGAAATAGTTATGCAATTCTTAAATTATGTCAATGTGTACTATGATGCAAGGAATGTATGCTTAATATGTTGATGATTTAATGATATATGATTATGTCAATTATTTTCTGGAATGTATTGGGTAATTATGTATGATGTAGTTAGCTAGCTTTACCTTTCAACAACTAACACTTGATGGATTCAATGGTAGAATGCAATGGAATGTAAATCTTGCTCAATTGGATATCTCATGTGTTGAATCATAATGTAATGGATTATATTCCTCAAGGATTAATCGAATTAGGTCCACCTCATAAACATTCATGGTTAACCTAAAACATTATGATAATAAATTGTGGATTAATCCGAGTGGAAACTTGGAGTGGGCTGGAAACCACGAAGAGGCAATTGGGACTTGGGTTGTGAACCAAGCCAGACTTTACATTCTAAATTGAATGTGCATGAAGAATGGGCACTCCCATAATGGAAAAATAATATCCTTTGGTAATGAACTTAATTGATTCATAACAAAAGGGTTGCCTAAATAAAAAGGGTGGACAAATAAGCCTTAAGAAGTATAAGGTAATATAATCATGACATTCCAAGGATTATGTAATTTTAATCACGAGTAGTGATTTTGTTATCTTAGTGACCCCATCGAGAAGATGTGGGTTGGATCTAAGATCTATGAATAACCAATGTTGAGGTTATTTCATTATGATGGGTTTCCATCTTCAAGGCATTCACCTATATACTAGGACTTAGTTAAGGGTGATTTCCCATTTAAGAGGGATGAAGTTTAACGCTTGGCCAGCGTTCCCATATCCGAGTGATATGAGGGTATTGTAGAAGCTGATCACTTCTACTTAAGAATGACTCTGATCAAGTCATAATATATTTTGAAGCTATTTTCCTTGATAGCTTACAATCCAAATGGAATGATTCTATCTTAGTTCATGATTATGACCCTTGCCTCATGAAAGATGAATGTGTATATATATAAAAAAAAAATTATGGTAACAAATGGGGTTGTTATAGTTGGTATCAGAGCCTAGGCTAACTAATAGATTCTAGTTAGATCTAGGTTAGCAAAATATTTGGGCATGAAATAATAGCATGAGAGAAACTCAAAATATAAGTTCCATAACTCTAAACAATGCACGCTTGGTAAGGACAAGTTAATACTTGAGATTGTCGATGCCTGAGTTCTATTCCCCGAGAATAGATCCATAGTCGTTCGAAAGTGGAAGAGCTAAGCGAACCCTCCTTCCATGGGTTTTAAGTGGTGTACCTTAGACTCTTTTGGGAAACTACTCGACATCTATGTTTCTTGACTTACTTACTCCTTATTTTCAAGTGTGTATGAATAAGAGGGATCATAAGTTGGTGCAAATCCACTAAAGGACCCCTTGAATTAAGGTTATCAAATTATTATGGATAACTTGTTAATTGCCTAGGTCAAATGGCTCAAAATGGAACATTGTGTGAATGGGAATTAAGTGAAATTTAGTCCCTAAAGATAGCCTAAAAGAAGATAAAGATCTTCGATATAGTCCAAAGAGCGTAGTCGCAGAACTACCCATCATCGAACTATAGATGTTCTTGGATTAAATTATGGTGGATTGCTATTTTGTTTAGCAATGGTTCACCCAAATATAGTTGCAATATGAACCTTTACCATGGTTGAAGATATCATCTTTCTTTGTTGTAATGTGCTTTGTGCTATCTAAGCATTGAAATATGTCTTAAAGCAATATGTGCATCAATAGACTAAACTCTGGAAGGTCGTAAACATGTTTTTTATATAAGAAGTGACTATTCCATGAGTAAGCTAGTTCGTTATAGCCTTAATAGACTAGAAATGGTAGCCATGAACAAAGATGACTTTTATCAATTAAAACATTAAATATAGGGGATAGAAGTTAGAATTACAACTTGAGGAAAGATTGTAATCTAACACCATTCTTTATATATCAAGAAATGGCCCCTAAAGCGGGAAGTAGAAAGGACACATTATCTCGCAAGATGAAGCAAACTAAAAGTCTTGGAGGAAAGTTGAAAATATTAAACCAAATGGTGGAGGACCTTTTTGCGATGAATTTTGAGTTGAGAGAACAAGTAAATGATCTTAAGAAACAACTGGTCCAACAGGGCCAACTGCTAGATAACTTGGAAGCTCAAAAGTGCAAATCTGGGACATTGCGAGTCAAGTCCAATTCACAAGAAAAGAGGTCTATTTTCAATTATGCCATTTTGTTAGAACTCGAACGATAAATTTTAAGGAAGAGAAAGAGTGTTGATTTTATGAAGTGGGAGCAAGAACAAAATTAGAAAAAGAAGCAAGATTACTTCAAGAAGGGACTCCAAAAAACCGAGACTAATGAGTTACAAGAATCATCTTCCATTGTGTAGGAAAAGGGAAAGAAACATGTAGGTCCTCTAGAGGGATGCTTTACATGTAAAGGACAACATTATGCAAAAAGATGCCCACAATGTGCAGGAACAAGTAAAATTGTGATGAATCACAAAATCCACGTTGCCACCGAAAGTCCAAATTTGGAAGGGCAAGCTACTCTATCACTCACGAATGATGGTGAATCCCTTAGTCATTCCAATGAAATCAACTAAAATTCTAGAATTTCACTCCAAGACTATGAGGAAGCACAATATTTTGTAAAGACACTATCCTTGTTTATTTAATGATGCTATGTAATAATACAGTCTGAACTATGGACCACTTAGGCAAAGTGGAAACTATGCCAAAAACTATGTTTTATTGTTTGTTATGAAATAATGCAAGGTCTAGTAGGACCTATGCAATAAAAAAAATCCACTTGAGAAAAAGTGGAAGAAATAAAAGACTATTTCTCTTGTTTGAAAACAATATGTAATACTATTATTGCTGAATTATATTGCATTAGATGATGCTTTGATGACATATATATGCATTAATGAATGTATTGATTCTTTGATATGTAAGATGATATGTATGTATTGATGGATGTATCAAATATGAGACAATATGAATGTTTATTTGCATATAGGACATGGTACTGTTGATATTCTTGTTGCATTACAGGTCCTGGTACTCTCACAGGTGATCAATGATGCCATATTATGGGTAATGACATGGATGGTGACCATATATGGATGCATCGAGTAGGATGGCGATAGCAAGAGCTATCAGAGATCATCCATAGAAAGATAAAATAATGGGGTAAACTTGAGATTACATGGTTGCCTATGATTGCTAATTTATAATAGTTAATGCTTTATTGATATCTTTTAAGGTTCTAAAGGATACATTGTTGCATTATATACCCTTCCTACCTTCTGACCCTAGCAAACACAAGGGACTATGTTCATTCTAAGGGGGGTAGTATGTCACGACCCATTTTGGCAAGCCCTTCTACGTACGGGAATGGGACTTATCTCCTAGGTTGGTATCCCTGTGAAGTCAATTAATGCATTAAATTGGGTAACTTCTAGAGTAGAGATTTATTTTTTAAATATGCTTAATTAATTTAATTACCTTTATTTTAGAAGGAAATTAGGTAGTTGCTTTTTATGAGCTTGTTCAATTTTAAATTGGATTAAAAAAAAAAACTACCTTGAAGAATTAAAGAAAAATCAATCTTTCCTTCACATGGCTACTTTGGGAAGGTTGAGATGATGGATAAGATTTTTCTCTTATCTCTATGGATTCCCTTTCCATTATATATATATATATAAGGGAAGCTTTACCTTGGATGAGAAAAATAATATAAGAAAGAAAGCAAAAAGAAATATAAATAAAATTTATATTAAACGCATCTTTTCTAAAGGAAAGAAAGGAAAAACAATAAAATAAATAAAATACATATATTTAGAAATCTTTTTCTTGTATAGGAAGAAAGAGAGTTATAAAACCCCATTGGTATTGAAAAAAGGGGGTTATGCTATGTTATGTTGTGATAGAATATTAGACTGGAGAAGGTTGGAGAAAGAAGAAGAGCCGAGGAGGTTTTACCTTGTGGAAGTCCCAATTTGGAACTTTCCACTCTATTTCTTTTACGAATAATTGGATGTTTGTTTGGCTGGAAATGAATTAAAATCATTTTTGACTATCTAATCTACTTCTATAAAATTTGATAGTATATTTTAGTCATAAATGAATTTTGTATAGAGTCATTCTTAAGTGTATATATTAGACCCTTGTGATTGATCTTTGATTTGATTATATGGATAATCTTAAAATTAAGTGACTATTTTTAAAGGGTGAAACTCTTTTCATTAGTTGGTCAAAATAGACCTTGACAACATATAATATCCTTGTGCATGTCTATGAGCATTGTTGTTGGCAGTGTTAAGATCTAAGCCAATCAGTTTTTGTCTAAACAGATCCTTGGGTAGTTGTGAATGCTAGCCTTATATTTATGCATTACAGTTTTCTCTAACATCATAACTCTCCAATTCGATTCTAGAATATTTGTTGTTATCCCAGTTATGCAATCCATAGTGAGAAAGGCAATAGATCAATTTTTTTTCTCCACCATGATGAGTATTACTCGTAGCTAAATCATCAACCTAAAACCGCTATGCCTTTGACAATTTTTATCTTATAAAACCACCTTCTACACAACTGTGATTATAATTATTGGGTTAGAGTATGCATCTTGCAGTGATAATAGTCATATTTGAACTTAATAGCCCAAAGTAGTATATTCCCTTGCTAATAGACTCTGTTGGGTTTGAATCCTCGGATTGTCATCACAAAGTTGGGACTATTAATTATAATCTTGGGTTCAAAATATTTGTATGAGATTTAATTTATTTAGCTTCGTTGGTATACTCTCATGTTGAAATCTCATTTGAATTTCATACTCCTTTTGACTGTGTTTAAACTCGAATCTTAAACCTCATGATCACTGCGTCGAAAGTATCTTTCAGTGTATTTCAAAAATGGTTTCACCATTATTATTTAAAAAATATATATTTACACTAAATAATATGTGATGATGTCAACATCTGCAAATTCTTAATCACCCTTTGTTATATTAGAACATTGTATTTATTTAATTATTTCTATGAGTTTTGATTTGAGGCCTACGAAGTTTCGAGTATAAATTTGTAACTGATTTGGAAACAACCTCCGATGAACCAAAAATTCTATGATGAAGTATGGTTATTGAATTCGTCTTTTCTCTGGGTAAACTAAGCCCTCAAAATGTTATGATTGCCATCAAAAAACCATCACTTCATTAATGTTATAATATTTGGACACAAGCTAAAAAGCCTCACTATGTGAAGATTGAAATAGATTTTATAAAGACTATTTTTTTGGATGAATAACAAGGCTTTCCACATGGTTTCCCTTATTATGGGATGATGTAGGAATGTTGTGTCCATGAGCGAATCCGGTTAAGGAGTATAGTGTTAAAACCTTCAATAAAACCTCACTCACTATATTTGGATGAGTTCCAAAATTAAGAGGCATCACTGTTTCATAAAAAACTATGAAAGTGATTATAAATTAAGTAGTGGAACTTTGACAGTTTGCTAATAACCCTTCATTGGAGTAGATATGGACTTAATCATACATAGCTAGTGTTGTCTATGTATTATTTCCTCACAAAATTTTGTACTCCGAAGTCTAATAAATATCATAGGAATATATAATAGATTCCTCATAGTAAGGGTATAAATAGAATGAAATGTATAGTAGCTCACTCTTGAATCTTCTTATTTATATTAATAATTTTCATTCTTTAATCTTTGGGCCCAAATATTGGGTTTTAGTTTTGTTACTATAAGGTTTATTCAATTGGAGTTATAGGAATTCTCTTATGAATAGATATATTCATGGAATATATTTGGTATAAATTATAAATTATTGTTCTTATGGAGATTAGCTATTGTTTGATTACAAATAAAATTTTGGATTAAAGGATGAAATTTAGATATGTTGGGAACCATTTAATTTGTCTTCCTTTGTGTGTATTATTTTATAATGTGATAATGAAATTGAACTCATACTTGAGACCACTTAGTTAGTGGATTGAATGAATAAAAGGAATTATGAACTTGGTATGTATAGTATCCATATTAAGGATACTTTTATGACCAATTTTGTACATGAATTAACCTAGAAGGATGAGTGGATGACCTTCTAGTTGTCTGGAAGGATTGGATTGGTGTCCATTCCTTAGGAAAAGGTATGGGACTCTTCCCTAAGGTTTTTGATATTCCAAACAAATGATGTTTGGAGTTATGAATCAATCATATTTTATGAAAATATTAAGGATGGATGAATCATCTACTCATGATTGGTGATTTCTTTGTATGTGATATACAAATATGTGATTCATGTCTATGAGAAAATAGACTCATTAGATTAATAATCATAAGAACTTACAATGCTTTTATAGCACTCCAATCAGTTTGAAATCTCTACTATTATGGAGATCTTACTTGCTCCTACTATGTTTAGAAACACTCTAAACAATTCCCTATATGCTCTCACAACAAAACTGATTTCCTCTCAAATAGTAAAGTTGGTGCAACTATATTTAAATGAATGCTAAATATTTAGAACCTATATACTTTAGGGAAGATACTCTAAAGTATGCTCTAGAGTCCAACATTCTCCCCCTTAAAGTTGAGAGGACTGACTAGACAGTCTCTCAGCTTTATATACTGAGCTTTCACAACTCCTTTGGTGAAGATGTCCGCTATGTTGTCCAAAGTGCTGCAATGTCGTAGCTCAATCACCTGTTTCTCCACCATGTCTCGAATGAAGTGATACTTCATGTCAAAGTGCTTTGACCTATTGTGGTGGATAGGATTATGTGCCAATTGTATGGCACTCATATTGTCACAATACAATATAGTAGGACCACATTGTCTTTCTCCTATTTCTTCAAGTACTTTTCTCAACCATAAAGCTTGGGTACTAGCATTTGTGATTGCTATGTACTCAACTTCAGTAGATGATAATGCTACAACAGTCTGCTTTTTGGAACTCCAAGTAATTAGTCCTGACCCAAGACTAAAACAATTCCCTGAAGTAGATTTTCTATCATCTATATTGCTGCCCCAATCACTATCACTAAAGCCAACTAATTTTACAGAATTACATTTGTGGTAATGGATCCCAAAATCCAATGTACCCTTTACATATCTCAAAATTCTTTTAGTTGCTTGTAGATGAAGTTCAGATGGATCAGCCATATACCTTGAAACAAGAGAAACTGCATATTGAATATCTGGCCTTGTGTTGGTGAGGAACATTAGACTCCCAACCATGCTCCTGTAAGTGGTCATGTCAACTTTTGGTGCTCCATCTTCTTTGCTCAATTGGATCCCATGACCCGTTGGAGTTGCAACAGACTTGCATTGCTCCATAGCAAATTTCTTTATCATATCTTGAGCATATTTGTGTTGACATATGAAGATCCCTTTACCTGTTTGATGTACCTCCATGCCTAGGAAGTAATGCATCAAGCCTAGATCTTTCATTTCAAATTCTTTCATCATGGAGTTTTTGAACTCCTTATTCATCTTAGCACTACTACCCATGAATATTAGATCATCCACATATAAGCATACAATGAGAATATCTTTACCTTGTTTCATGTAGTAGAGAGTAGGCTCACTTTTGCTCCTGGTGAACCCATACCTTTGAAAGTAGCCATCAATGCGTGAGTACCATGCCCTTGGTGCTTGCTTGAGGCCATACAATGCTTTCTTTAATTTGTAGACAAGATGCTCCTTACCTTGTTCTTCAAATCCTTGAGGTTGTTGCACAAAAACCTCTTCATTCAAGTACCCATTAAGAAAGGCACTTTTAACATCCATGTGCTGAATTTTCCACCCTTTGTGAGCAGCCAAGGAAAGTACTAGTCTGATTGTCTCCTGTCTAGCAACAGGAGCAAATGTCTCCTCATAGTCAATCCCATACTTCTGAGTAAACCCTTTTGCTACTAGCCTTGCCTTGTGTCTTTCAATGCTCCCATCAGCATTAAACTTGGTCTTGTAGACCCATTTACATCCAACACATTTCTTGCCTTTAGGAAGCTCCACTAGCTCCCAAGTATCATTCTTTTTTATAGAGGTCATTTCCTCTTTCATGGCTTGTTGCCATACATCATGAGTGCATGATTTTTCATAACTATATGGCTCTAGCTCTATACTAGTCATTAAAGCATAGTTTACAACATCACCCTTAGGCTCTTGAGAGTCATCATCACCATACATGTGCAAATTTTCAAGTCTTTTCAAAACTGCATTCATCTCACTAGCTTGGCTTCTAGTGTACCTTTTTTGGAAATTCTTATCCAACATTTGAAAAGAAGGATGGTGCTGAAGTGTTCTCTTACCTCTTGATGGAGAATCAATATCCATTGGTGAAGAACTTACTGATCTTTGTGGAGAAGGACTTGGAGTAGCATCAGTTGTACTTGAAGTAGTACTCATACTTGGGCTTGGAGGAGGACTTCCTTTGCTATTTTTGGGCTGCACTTGCTGCACTTGAGAGGAACTTGCATCATGAGATCCATCATCAACAAAAAGTTTTTGATGACCCCATACTCCCCCTTCATCAAAAATCACATCTCTGGAAATTACAACTTTATGTGTTTTTGGATTGTAGAGCCTATATGCCTTTGAAGACTCACAATACCCAATGAAAATACATGCTTGAATTTTGGGGTCAAGTTTCTTTCTTGTTTCATCAGGAATGTGTGCATATGCAAGACAACCAAAAACTTTGAAGTGTTTTACATTTGGCTTTTTTTCATACCAACCCTCATAAGGAGTCATCCCATCTAAACTAGAAGTAGGACTCCTATTCAAAATGTAAACACTTGTTCTAACAACATCAACCCAATACATGTTACTGAGTTGCTTTGTTTGAAGCATTGATCTAGCCATTTCTACAATAGTGTGGTTCTTTCTTTCAGCCACACCATTTTGTTGTGGGGTGTAAGCAGTAGTTAATTGCCTTTTGATCCCACAATATTTACAAAATTTGAGAAATGCATTTGAACAAAACTCCCCTCCTCTATCAGTCCTTAATCTCTTTACAACATACTCACTTTGATTCTCTACATTATTTTTGAAATCTTTGAAACATTCAAAAGCTTCATCTTTAGTTTTCAAAAAATAAATCCAACACATTCTAGAGAAATCATCAATGAAAGTGAGAAAGTAAGAATTGTTACCCAAGCTTTTGGTATTCATTGGACCACAAATGTCTGAATGTACCAATTGTAGTGGATGGCTTGCTCTCCATGCTTGTCCTCTTGGAAACTTGGTTCTTGAGTGTTTTCCCAAAACACATCCTTCACACACCTCCTTGTGCTCTTCAACTTTTGGCAATCCACATACCATAGCTTGTGAAGTCAACAACTTCAAGCTTGCAAAGTTAAGATGACCATATCTCAAGTGCCAAAGCACACTTGGATTTTCTATGGCCACATTAGCAAGTTGGGCACCTCCTTGTTCCCCAAACTTAAGAGGAAACAACCTATTCTTTGTCATAGGCACTTGTGTAACAACTCTATTACAATTGTTTTTGTCAAAAATTACACATTTTCCATCTTCAAAAACAAGCTTGTAGTTCTTTTCCATTATTTGTCCAACACTAAGCAAATTATGTTGGAGTTTGGGGGTGTAATAAATGTTGTTTACCTTCTTTGTGCCTTCTTTTGTTGGAACCTCCATGGCTCCCATACCTTCAACTTGTAGTGCCTTGTCATCTCCCAATTTGATCTTTGACTTGTAGGTGGAATCCATTGTAGCAAAAAGCTCTTCTTTGCCACTCATATGATTTGAGCAACCAGTATCCAAAATCCAAGTTTCATTGAGATTTTGATCTGATTTTCCATAGGTGAGAAACATATTTGAAGAAGTTCCTTCCTCTTCTCCATAGTTTCCATAGTTATTACCTTGCCCTTCTTGAGAAGGTTTGGACCAACAATCTCTAGCAAAGTGACCAACCTTGCCACAATTGTAACAAGATTTCTTTGATTTGTCACCTCCTCTTCCTCTTCCTTGGTTGCCACCTCTTGATCTACCTCTTCCTTTGCCTCTCCTTTGTCCTCTTCCTTGGCCTCTTCCTTGTCCTCTTCCTTCACCCTCCTTGGATGAGAATGCTTTGTCATCACCTCCATAGCTTGTTGAAGTAGAACCCTGTAATCTCTCTTCATGAGACATCAAAGAACCAATTAGAGCATCAAAAGTTAGAGTAGACAAATCTTTAGACTCTTCAATAATGATAGCAATATGGTTCCATTTATGAAGAAGTGTTCTCAACACTTTCTTCACAACTACTTCAGTTTTGATGTCTTCTCCAAGGGTTTGCATTTTGTTTACAATGGCTTTCACTCTAACACAATAATCACCTACATTTTCATCATTTTGTATTTTTAGATTCTCAAAATCCCTCTTCAAGGTTTGAAGCCTCACTTGCTTCACTTGATTTCTGCCTTGATAGCTATCCTTCAAGGCACCCCAAGCATCTAGAGCTGATGTACATGAAGCAATCCTTGGAAAGATGCTTTTCTCCAAGGCTGCTTGGAGATGGTAGAGGGCAAATGAGTTTTTCTTTTGGGCATCCTTTTTATTGGTTCTATCAGCTGCACTCAAGGTGGTCCAATCTGCAGGTTCATTGTAGCCTTCTTCTACAATATCCCATAACCCCTTGCCTATGAGTAAGGTCTTCATCTTGATAGACCAATACTCATAATCTAACCCATTAAATTCAGGAATGGGAAGATTGTTATTGGCAGCCATTGATGCTAATCAACAAAACTTTGGAATAATATAGATAGCTTCTAATACAATATTTTTGCAATAAATAGTAGCAGCAGATCTTCTTTTACTCAATTGACTCAACCTGTTAAGTCAATCTCTCAGAATTAACCTCTGATTGCAAAAATACATGCTTCTTTTTTATTTACCAAAATCTCAAGCACCAAATTTATCATAAATCGGCCAATACTGATTGAAACAAACTGAAATTTTTACTGTAGACTTCTGATATACGTATCTGAAAATCCACTAAATTTCAGAAGCAAATTCACACAAATGAGAAATATGTGATCAATTTACTTTTGCCCTTTCTAGATCTTAGAGTGTTTTTTGAGACAACCTCAATGTTTTTCACATAAATCAATCCATACAACTCCAAAATTTCTGAAAATTAAACTCTGTATTCCTGAGACAATAATATGAAAACCCTCTAAATTTTAGAAGAAAATTCACAAAGGTGAAAAATATGTGATCATTTACTTTTTCCCTTTTTATCACAATTCCGGATCTAGGATTTTTGAAGAAAAAATCAATATTCACACAAATCGATCAATACAGATCCAAACGACCTAAAATTTTGTCTGAATGATGATTTTATCTAAATAATATTTCTCCCAAAATTTTAGAAGCAAATACCATGTCTTCCACCTTATACAACCATTTTATTGCAAAACTCAAAATGCTAATAAAATCAGCAAATGAGCTCCAAATTACCTGAAATTTTGACTGCGTCCTCTTGATACAATTATCTAACAACCCTCAAAATTTCATCATAAAATACCTCAGGATGCATGAGATATGAATGATTTACTCGAGCTCTTCCTTGCAACTCTGTTGAGTGTTGGCCACTTGAGTTTCTCTAACAAAGTGCGTGCTTCAGATCTCTTCACGCCACTCTCCACAGGTTTTGATCCGTCTGAGAAAACCTGGCTCTGATACCAAAATGAGAAAATAGACTCATTAGATTAATAATCATAAGAACTTACAATGCTTTTATAGCACTCCAATCGGTTTGAAATCTCTACTATTATGGAGATCTTACTTGCTCCTACTATGTTTAGAAACACTCTAAACAATTCCCTATATGCTCTCACAACAAAACTGATTTCCTCTCAAATAGTAAAGTTGGTGCAACTATATTTAAATGAATGCTAAATATTTAGAACCTATATACTTTAGGGAAGATACTCTAAAGTATGCTCTAGAGTCCAACAATCTGCATATAAATAATGGTTGGGATTATGAATTAATCCTTGTTATGAAAATATTAATGCTGAATGAATTATTTATTCATGCTTGGTGAATTTCCATGTTAAATGTGAGAAGTAAATGGAAATAATGATTTTAGAGGAATTATAGATTTTGTATATAAAATACATACTATGATTTAATATGAAATCCTTAATGAATGGAATCCACTAGAATAGATGTTCTTGGTGTCCATCCAGGAAGAAGTATGGGACTCTTTCAAACATCTTTGACAATCAAAGGAATTTCATTTATGATTGGGATTAGAAAAGTAAATTATTTAGAGATGGACCGTGATGCTAGATGATCTATGGGAATTTATGGGGATTCCCTCTCTTGAGAGATTGATTGAATAGTATTAAAGCAAAAATTAGAGATAAGTTTGGTATCGTTTGGAAATAAGAGAAATATTCTTTGGATTAGATTTTGGACAGCCAAATTAGCAAAATAAACAAAGATTATGTTGGATCAAAATTTGGGAAAAATCTGGTAATAGTTGATCAATGCATTCTTGTAAATTTTATGATAGCAAATGAAATTTTTGAATGCATATCGTAATACAGTCATGGAAATGAATTGATTTGAGATCTATCTTTGGATTGAAATACAAAATGCATCTTTAGCTCACAATTGGAAAAATAATTGATAGGATTCAAAAAGTAGTGAAAAGAATCTTGGATCAAAATTAGGAAGTAAAATTGATAGCAATTGAGAATCAATTGAATTGATTAATATGTTGGAAATTAGTCTCCTATTGGTTTGTATATAATCAAAGGAAATATCTTTAGATAATGAGATTTGTATTACCAATGCTAAACCTCTAATAATATGTGGAGTAATCCAAGTGGAAACTTGGAGTGGGCTGGAAACCACGAAGAGGCAATTGGGGCTTGGGTTGTGAACCAAGCCTAAATTTTACATTCTAAATTGAATGAGCATGAAGAATGAGTAATCCTATAATGGAAAAATAATATCCTTTGGTAATAAACTTAATTGATTCATAACAAAATGGTTTCCTAAATAAAAAGGGTGGATAAATAAGCCTTACGAAGTATAATGTAATATAATCATGACATTCCAAGGATTATGTAATTTTAATCACAAGTAGTAACTTCGGTATCTTAGTGACCCCATCGAGAAGATGTGGGTTGGATCTAAGATCTATGAATAACCAATTCTGAGGTTATATCATTATGATGGGTTTCCATATTCAAGACATTAACCTATATACTAGGACTTAGTTAAGGATGATTTCTCATTTAAGAGGGAATAAGTTTAACGCTTGGCTTGTGTTCCTATATCTGAGTGATATGAAGGTATTGTAGAAGCTAATCACTTCTACTTAATAATGAATATAATCAAGTCATAATGTATTTTGAATCTTCCTTGATATCTTACAATCCAAATGGAACGATTCTATTTTAGTTCATGATTATGACCCTTGCATCATGAAAGATGAATGTTTATATATTAAAAAAAAAAATTGTGGTGACAACTGGGGTTGTTACAAAATCTCACAAGCCAATTTAAAATTGAGTGCAATTGGTTGTGTAAAATAATTATGTGATTTTGGATGATATGAATGATGTAAATGTGATATTATTTTTGTCCCAACGATGAGAGGGGGTTGGTGGAAGATGCATTTGATGAAACCTATTTTTGCCCTAACAGAAAAAGGGATTTTTTCCAAGTGTATATGACATGATCATGTAAGATGTATCCCATTGTGGGAAAGTCAAACCCAAATGTGGTTACCCCAAATTTGGGGTGATTCAATGCTACTGAAGAATGTGTCTTTAGGCGTCATTGATATGCAAATATGAAGATGCAAAGATAAAAATAGTCAACTTCGGAGGGCCAACTATTGACTGTTAGATAATTCCTATGATTGAAAGCAATCACCCTAGCTAAGGCCAATCACCATGATGACTATTAAGGATATGTGAATTGATGAAATGTGATTTTTATCCATTTTTAAACCGCACGAACTAGGCCATCAATGATAGCTTTTTTGCATATTGTTCTAGACAAGGTTTCACACAAAATGTGAAGTACCAATTGTGATGTTGTTTTTGGGAAATGAGATAGTGAATGATGAATATGTTCAAGTGTCCTTATGGTAATTTATTCATCTTACCAAATTGCATGGATGCAAATCGCTGCAATTACCAAGTAGATAGAATAAACCACTAGATACGAGGTTCACTTGAATATTGTTTGAACTTGGAAAATGTGCAAATGTCATGATTGATGATTGGAAATGATGTGAAAGTGAATTATTGATGATGAGAATGATTATTATTGATGTTTTGTGAAAATTTGGACCGTTTTGAAGTGCTTTTGAATTTAATAAGTAAATTTTACACCTTTTTTGGGTGTAAACAAAATTATGCATCCAAATTGGTTTGGACCTTCACAAAACTTGATAATATGATGAAATGGATGCATTTAAAAAATTTGGAGTGATTTTATGGGGGTAAGCCACTATTTTGCATTGATTTGGTGTTTCTTGTCATTTTTATGCCAGACACTGGGTGGCACTTACTGCATGCGCAAATGTCAGTCAGTGTTTAGGTGCTTGAAAAACACCCTGAGGTGTTTCAATACACCAGGAAATGCCCATGGGAATTTCAAAGTGCCTGAAGTAGCTATAAATGGCTTTCAAGGTGAAGATGGAGCTCATTGTTGCATTTGTGAATTTGCGAAGCTATGTATAGGAGAGTGAGGTAAAGACATATGGGCATGAAATATATGGTAGTGGAGGGAGTGGATGCAAGGGCTTAAGCTGAGGTTGGATTGTTATTTGTTGATGTAAGCCCCACTTGAAGGCTTTTTTTGTTTTGTGCAAAAAAAATTATGTTTTTGTTTTTGTTTTTTATGTATTAACAACAAATTTTTTGTGTTGTGTTGCATCTTAGAATTTTTGAGGCTCGAAACTGATTATCACCTTTCATATTGGGGATGAGAAAGGCATTGTGGAGTGATGATTGGGACTTGTTGAAGGCTATGGGGCTAGAGGAGGTAGCCTAGATAGATGTGGTGAGGGCAGATGAGGGGTACCTCTCTACCTTGGTAGAGAGGTGGGATCTAGATAGGGGGACCTTTTAGCTCCCTACTAGAGAGGTTACCCTTACACTTGAGGATGTATATCACATCCTCAAGCTACCGATGGAGGGGATTCATGTCAAGGTTGGACACGATCGGGGGATGGAGATGAAGAAGATGTTTGGTGATAGTTGATAGAGTGTGAGGGTGGATTGTGGAGGTATTCCATACTTATATACGTATGTGGAAAAGGAACTAGATGCCCTTTAGGATTTTGTAATATTTGTGTTGGCCAACATTGTGGTCTCAAATAGTACTAGCTACAGGTTACCTTAGAACCTAATAGTATTGGTGAGTGATATGCTCGCTACACCATAAGTATATGCATGGCCTCCTACCTTATTATTGCAAGTGTAATAAGAGCTCTATGAGGTGAGGTGGCAAAGGAGAAAGGGTTTGGGATGTAATTTTTTACTTCAATGTTGGGAATGGGAGCATTTTAGCATGGCTCGATCAGAGGGCCTACTAGCTATAGGATGGGATAGGGGGAAACCCTATGCTAGGAGATGGGTGGTGGAAGAGGAGATACAATTGAGTCATCCTATGTAGATGAGTCGGTGGTGCAAGGATTTATGGGTTGGATTAACATCTGCCCAAGTGATATGGAGGCCATGGTAGGGTACTAGGTGGATAGGAGATAGAGAGCATCTACAATGGGCTAGGAAGGCTAGGTGGGTGGTTGGGAGATATCTGAATGAGGCTAACTATATTTAGTTCTCATGGGTGCTTCGATATTTTAGCTTGAGGTAGGGGGTTCCTAATGAGCTAGTGCTCTATAGGAGGTATTGATATGAGACAGGGTTACCATATGCTGAGGCATGGAGGGATACATTGAGTATGATAATGATATACATATTCCTAATGTGGATGATGTAGGGACTACTGTAGTGTATGATGCATGGTTTGCTACACAAACATCATGGGAATTGACTCTAGTAGTAGCTAGTGGAGATAGGAATGAGGCTGAGGTCGAGGAGATCAATGAGGCTCCTAAGTGGTAGAGGTGCCTTGGATCTGATAATCGAAGGAGAATGACTAAGGGTATGGTGAGGTAGGCTCCAAAGAGTGGTAGAGATAGGGAAAATGCGAAGGAGACTTTGGATGGGCCTCTAGGTCGGAGTGAGGAGGATTGGGTGAGGTTGTAGTAATAGGTGGCACAACGGGATGCAATGGTGATGGCTTAGGATGAGAGGATTGTGAGTCTCTAGGTAGAGCTTCTAGAGAGGGATCATTGTCATAATGTTGACATAGTGCACCTTCGATCTTGACATAGGTATATTGAGTCTTTGGAGGATAGGTTAATGGAGCATCATATTCCACATCCTGATCCTCCTACCTCATATGTATTTGAGGCTGCTAGGCATAATGAGTTTAGGTATAACTTTAGGTCTATGTCTCCTTCTAGGCCATAGGGGTCTTCTTGGAGGGCTTAGCTAGTGCTTAGATGTAATTTTGTATATGAGCCTTGGTGCTCCATTGTATGTAGCCTTTGGGCACTTATTGTATATGCGATATTTATACATACATACATACATACATACATATATATATATATATATATATATATATATATATATATATGTATGTATGTATATATATATAGATATACGTATATATATATATATATATATATATATATATATATATATATATATATATATATATATACGTATATATATATATAGATATACGTATATATATATATATATATATATATAGATATACGTATATATATATATATATATACGTATATATATATACGTATATATATATATACGTATATATATATATATATATATATATATATATATATATATATATATATATACATGACTTTTACTTTTTGTGTTATGTGTTTGTGTAAATGGTTTTTGTGGAATGCATGTTTATATGGATGATTAATGCAAGTGGAAATGTATGGATGATAAGTAGAAATGTATGGATGATTAATGTAAGGTATGGAATGCAAATATTCTAATAATCATTTATAGCTTAGATTTTTCTTGGCTATGTTCTAGCATTGTTGTTTAATTAGGGGCACCAGACTTGGTTGCATATGATGTAGATGACTCATGAAATGACATGGATGTTGACATGGAAGAAGATATGGATGTTGATATGGAAAACTGACTATTTTGCAGAGACTCAAACATGCTAGTGGCATAAAAAAAACTCACTAAAACTACCTAACACTCTAGGACCAAATGTGTATGCAGTGAATTCATTTACTGAATCGACAACATGGTAATGAATCGAGGCAATCATGAATCAATGTGTGTGCAAGTGAGTTCATTCACTCATCTTGAGTAAATTAGGTATGAAAAATTATGGATGAGACTAAGAAGCTAGCTTATCCATATGTGTGGCTATAGGTCTCTTTAAAAGAGATGTGTCACCATGCGTGAGTCCAAGAATTTTGATCTTTTAAGTTTTAGGGATGACTACCTAACCGTATGAATGGAAATGTAGTACGATCCTTAAAACCCAAAGATCAGTAGTGTGTGATGTAAAATATTTAGAGTTTTTGTTAGGGATTTTTCCCTACTCTTTTATTTTTGAATTGTGATAGTGGTGAAAACCACTATTTTTGTGGACTATGTTGCATGATGGGACCGACGAGGATTACACTTTTCACTTCGAGGTTCAAACCAAGTATGGTGTTATCCCTATTTGACACAAGATGTTTTTAAGATGTGAAATTATGGTTGGTTCAAGAATGTTTTGGATTCAATTCTCAAAACTCAATATTTTCTTAGTGAATATGTGTAATGGTCATAAAAAAACTTGACATGTAGTTGTGGTTTGCTTAAAAAACTAAGAGTGGCTGAGTGACCTAAAACACCTAGGAATTATGGACATATGGAGGCAAATGATAATTTGGCTTGGTGGAATTTTGTGGATGATGTTGTGAAGGTGCCCTTGATTAAGGCACCATGAATTTATTGGACCAATTAAGACCTTGAATTTAGTAAATATCCCTACTATGAAACATGAAATGGGAATGCAATTTTTTGTTTTTTTTTTTTGAATTTGCATGGTGGAATCGATAGCCACCATGAATCTGGGTAGGCTGTCCAACTTTTATGGCCACCATAGTATTCAACGATGTCCGCCCAGAAGCCACCACATAGATCTTTGCGTAGTCCGCCCCTATAACCACCATGCCACAATCATTTTAAACCTTTTACGTTGTTGAAAGCACCAGGAAAGGGACAAGCATTCAGTTCAATGAGGCTCGAGATTTGAACCTTGGACCTCCACCCCCCTTATGGGGTTTGTATGAACCAATTGGTCTACACCTCGAACCTAATGCAATTTTTTGTTAAATGGAATGTATGAATGCAATTGTTTTTAAATGAAATGTGTGCAAATGAAATGCAATGCAAATGAATGAAACTTGTGCAAATGAAATGCAGTTTTTATGTGTATTAGCCATGTATATTTACATATATATAAATCACATTATGCATAAAATGCTCTCAAGTGTATAACATTAAGTGGTTTGAATTCTTCCTCTCCCTCTAGACCGACAAGCTTATAACTACATTTACCCATTTTTGAGTGATAATGTATGGACCCAACCAATTAGCCATGAATTTATCACGAAGATGTGGCAATGCATTGGTATTTTTTTTATTCTCTTTAAGGACAAGATATCCTACTTGGAATTCACATAGATGAACTTTGGTGTTATAAGCATGCTTTAGGTGGTCTTGATAAACTCTTATATGTTCTAAAGCATTGACTCACTTCTCATCAAGAAGTGTGAGTTGGTCAAGACGTGCTTGTCTAGTAGTGTCGTCATCTATGAATTCCTACAAAGAAATTTGCAAGGAGGGGATCTCAAGCTCAAGAGGCATGATTGCTTCAGCTCCATAGACCAATGAAAATGGTGTTGCCCCAGTAGGCATGCAGATGCTTGTTTGATAATCCCATAATGCCAAGGAAATTTTTGTATGCCAATATCTATAATTTTTGTTAATGAGTTTATTGAGAATAGTAATTAAGGTCTTGTTGGTAGCCTCAGCTTGTCCATTTGCTTGTGGATAATAAGGAGTCAAGAAAATATGTTGGATGTTATATTTCTCACAAAGTGCTTGAACATCCTTTTTCTTGAAAGAATTTCCATTGTTAGAGATGATTTTTGAGGGGATACAAAAATGACAAATTATATGGTGAAGTATGAACTCCATAATTCTAGGTCCTATTATACTAGTTAGAGGAATTGCCTCAACCCACTTTGTGAAGTAATCAGTGATTGTGATGATGAATGTATATTGTCCCAAGGAAGGAGGAAAAAATTTTCCAATTAAATATAGACCCCATTGTGAAAAGGCCAAAGGCTTTGAATAGGTTTTAAATCTTGTGATGGCACATGAGTTAAATCAGCATGCTCTTGACATTGCTTACAATGTTTAACATAAGTGCAACAGTCGCGTTCCATGGTGGGGAAATAATAACCCATGCATAGAATACACTTTGTGATGGCCATCCCACTAAAATGACCACCACAAGTACCATCATGAGCTTCAATTATCGTTCTTTGTACTTCACTAGACTCAAGACAATGAAGAAGAACACCATCATAACCACACTTATATGACACGTCCCCCAAGAGAACAAAAGGAGCTACTTTTTATTTGAAAGTGCTTTTTGTAGTTTGAGATATGTCATATGGGAGTGTTCCAAACTTGAGAAAGGATACTATCTAGCTTGACCAAGGCTCATATGGATTCAATTGGATGAAGCAAACATCCTTTTCATACTTAGATTCAACATGGATAATTGCAAATTTAGAGATCATTAAAATAATAAGGGGTTGTACCTCTCCCAAGGATTCTTTTGGAATCAATGATCTAAGGGAGACCATTGCATCTGCAAATCTATTAGTCAAACATGGTAAACTATTAATTTAATACCAATAAAACTTAGAGAGCAATTTCGTTGCTACTTCATGGTAAATTTTAATGGTAGGTTCTTTGCATTGGTATTATCCATTGATTTGATTGACAATAAGTTGAGAATCATCAAATATTAAAATACACTTAATGTCATAGCTATATTTGATTTAAGGCCTAAGATTAAGACTTCATGCTCTGTAGTGTTTTTTGTGCATTGGATGTAAAGTTTGAATGATAAAGGGATAGGTACCCCTTGGGGTGTATGAAACACGAATATGACACCTTGACCTTTTTTGCAATTAGATCCATAAAAGAATAGTGTGATATCAACATCTTCCTTTGAAATTACATCTTCTTCTTTTTTAGTGATAGTGAATCCTAAATCATCTAGGAGCTCAATAATCAAAGGATGATCACTAGGTAGTGGAGCTTCTGCAAGTTGATTGGCTATAACCTGACCTTTAATGGATATTTTGGCTGATGAATTCAAGGTTGAGTTCAATTTGAAGCATTATCCATTTAGCAGTGTAGGTGCTATTGTAAGTGTGATACATCATATAATGTAGAGGAATTTCTCTAGCTATGACATATGTTGTGTGACTAAGCATGTAATTTCAAAGTTTCTTAGTGGTAGAAACCACTGCTAAGCATAATTTTTCTATATAAGCATATATGGTTTTATATCTTACCAATTTTTGACTAATGTAATAGATAGCTTGCTCACAATTTTCTTCGTTATTTTGTGAAATAATTGTCCCTAATGCAAAGTCCATTGATGAAACATAAATATAGATTGGAATCCCTAGAAGAGGAGGAGCTAAGACTAGTGGAGAAGCTAGGTATTGCTTAATGTCATCAAAGGATTTTTGGCACTCATATATCCAATAAAATGGTACTCCCTTTTGTAACAGGTGATTGAATGGTTTGCATTTGTTACAAATTTGTGTAATGAAATGATGTATTGATTGGATATTTCCTTGTAAACTATGTAATTCCTTTAAGTTTTTTTGGGGAGGCATCTCCATGATGATCTTGATATTTTTTGGATCCATCTCAATTCCTCTTTTGGAGATAATGGACCCAAATAGTTTGTTAGAGGTAACACCAAAGACACATTTATTGGGGTTCAACCTTACATTATGCTCTAGAAGTTGGTCAAAATATTTCTCCAATACACCAATATGCTCTTGTCGAGTTTTATATTTTGTCAAGAGATCATCCACATAATATTCAATAATCGTATGCATATAGTCATGGAAAATGTATGTCATGGCATGTTAATAAGTGGTCCCTACATTTTTAAGGCCAAAAGGCATCGCCTTGTAACAAAAATTTCCCCAAGGTGTAGTGAATATTGTTTTTTTTTGGTCATCAAGATTTATTCAAATTTGGTTGTATCCTAAAAAACTATCCATGAGAGAAAAAATTTCATGGCTAGCGCAAGTGTCGAAAAGAGTATCAATGTTTGGGAGAGAAAATTCATCCTTAGGACACACTTTATTAAGATCTTGAAAGTCAGTGTAAACATGTATGAAGAACACAAGCTTAAATTGAGAGGGGGGTGAACAGTATAAGACCATTTTTTAACTTTTTTCTTTTACTTCAGAAAGCAATGCAATGAACCAATAGCAAAATCAAGGCAATAATAAAACTAGTGTACAAGTTATCACATAATTGAGACACCAATATAATGTGGTCCACCCAAGATGGGCTACTCCATAGAGAAAATATTTCACTAAATTTTCTCAATCAAATCCTTCCCAATTACAATGTTTATGGACTTCCTATCCAAAGGATAATCCTTCCCCTAATCAAATATTTATGAGCCTCCTTCCCAAAGGAGATGTCCTATCCCCCAAAGAAGTATTTATGAGCCTCATGCCCAAAGGATATGTCCTATCCCCCAAAGCTCTAGAAATGATACTTCAAAATATCATTGCCTCTTCTGTCGCTAGCAAGTGGAACTCCCTTCCATAAAAGACATCCTATCCTCCTTACTCTGGATCTAGAGACTTCTGTCCTCACTAATCACCTCCACAACTTCTCATCAAAACATATACTAAATACAGTCAGTCGGTCCAATACAAGTCCTCTCAAACTCTGTCACAAATTTGTACCAAACTCAGTCCTCTGGTCCAACACAAATCTGCTCTCAAATATTTGTTAGATCTATTCCAAGCTTAAGCTAAAATCTTGAACAAATCAATCACAACTACTCACAATTCTTCACTAAGACTTCATAAAATATTTCCACAAGTTCTTCAACAATAACCTATCCAAATCATCCCACAAGTTCTCCACAATAACCTGTCCAAATAAGTCCACAAGTTCTCCACAAGAACCTATCCAAATCTGTCCTCAAGTTCTCCACAAGAACCTGTCCAAATCTGTCCTAGCAAGCTCACCAATAACTTGCCCAAATAATCTCAAGCAAGTTTACCAAGAAACTTGCCCAATGTGAACACACAAAGAGAATTGTTAGAGACCCAATGTGTTTCATCCAATCATATCAAATCAATCTCATAGAAGCATAAAGATAATTGTTAGAGACTCAATATGTTCTATCCTTCAAATTTCAATCTCAACTCAAATCAATCTCATAGAAGCATAAAGAGAATTGTTAAAGAATCCATATGTTCTATCCTTCAACTCTCAAACTCAACTTAAATCAATCTCATAGAAGCATAAAGAGAATTGTTAGAGACTCAATATGTTCTATCCTTCAACTTTCAATCTCATAGGAGCATAAAGAGAATTGTTAGAGACTCAATATGTTCTATCATTCAACTCAAAAAAAAACTCTTTCTCAAATCATAATAAAGATAGAAGTAGTATACTTTCACAATATCTTGAACCACGACCCAATAATTGCCAATAATGCAATATCAAGGAATCAACTCCAACATAGAATAATAACTTGCTATCAAACCCTAGCCAAGTTAGTTTTCAAGAACTCAAAGCAATATCTCTCTAAGAATAAAAAAGGGGTTCAAGATATTTCCAACTTCTCTCAAATGAGAATGCTCAACTTAACCACACAACCAATTTTATCAAGAAAATTACAACTTGATAAAATCAAATCTCAAATGAGCAAGCCCAACTCATGTATCAAGTAAAGTATAACTTGATAAACACAATCTCAATGGAAGCAATCTCAAAACCAAACTCTCAACAACCAAACAACTCAATTAGGGTTTCAAAAACTTATAGCAATGACATAAGCTTCTCACTCAAAAATCCTAAAGCAAACTTCAAATGATTCCACTCCCATAAACCAAAATTATGCAATAACTCATAAACTCATCATGATATCATAATGCATAATCAATACTTCCACTTTTAGAAAATAATATCCACTCCAAATAAGGAAACTTAATTTAATCCTTTTCACTCCAAACTTATTTTTAGAAAACCATCAATCAATTAATAACCATGGAAGAATGTGCCCATACCTTTACTTTGATGAAGAAGGAGAACTCAAAATCTGTCACAACACTAACTCTCAATTTGCCAAGAATGAGTGTTAGCAACAATGGAATAATGCACAATGATAAGAGTCCTAATAACACCTTATCACTCCAACTCATCAATAATCAAAACTCACAAATATACATATCAACAATATTCCTTTACATCTTATAACTCCTACTTAATATATCACAAAATAAATTCAACCTCAAAAAATAATTACAAGAGAATATCCACTCAGTAACTCCAAAGGCTTTCTAACCCCAATATGAAATTAAGCACAATTATTCCTTAAACCCTTATAACTCCTAAAATACATTTACTTCTAAATGCATTTACCATATAAACATTAAGCATCAATAATAACAATGTCAAAGCAATATTTATATTTAACCTTATACCTCCATCCAATTACCAACAATAATTGCCAAGTCAAATCAAATATTCCACATTATCGACAAAATATTACCTTGGAAAAAAATCAATTCTCCAACCTTAGGATAAGTGTGGAGACACCAACATAAGTGCCAAAGTGCTTCCTCCTCCAAATGCATGGCCCAAAGCAACTATTGTACCACGTGCACAATAATCCACGATAAAAAATGAAACACACTCGATGTGAATTGATCTTGACACCTCTACCTAGCGAGCACCTTCACTCCACTGCATCCGTCATTGGATCAAAAGTTCCAATGAAAATCTCAAGCGCTACTCATCGTTTTACCTTCCATTTGCTCATAAAAGACAAACAAAATTTCCTTCCTCACAGGTGCACAAAATTTGAATTTAACACAGACCAAATTTGTCTTTCTTACTGGAATACAAAATTGAAACTTAAACACAGAGGAATATAAAACTCAAAAATCATAGAGAAATCTAAAATCGAAGGTCACAGAGCAATACAAATTCAAAGGTAATCGCGCAAATCAGAGGTGCATTGAACCTTAGGAATTAATGCCCTTTAATAGTCTTTTGCATCCCATGCAAGTTGATGTCGGTGCTCCTTCCAAACAAACGACATCGATGAGGTAAATATTTTACATGAGCACCGCTAAGGGTTTAGAAACCCTTTCAATAATAATTATTAAATTAATAATTATTATTTTATTAATAATAAACTTAACTTAAAACCTTTTCAAAGGTTTGAGTTAATTTATTTATTAATAATCAAAATGGACTTTTAAGGTTTTTTCAAGGATCAAAACCTTTTAATTAAGACAATATGGTTTTAATAAAAACCCTTAATGAGTCCATATGGTTTTAAGAAAAACCTTTAACCTTGTCACCATGGTTTTAATAAAAACCCTTAAACAAACATCATGGAACTTTCAAGATCTTTTTGGCACCAAAATATTTTTGACATCAGCACAAATTCCTTTTGACATCAACACAAACTCCTTTTGACATCAATGACAACTCACAAACATGAAGCTAGGCAACATAACCAAAATTGCCAACAATATCCCCCTGTCATTGATGACAAACCAATACTGAAACCACTGCCAACTACCAAAACTAAAACCAATTGAAAACCATCCACTGAAGCTTTGATCCCCCTAACTCAAGGCTCTCCCCCTTACTCAAATCTCTCCCCATTTTTCATCAATGGCAAAGGGTCACCTTTGGGTATCAAGGCTAAGAATGAGCCTCTTAGCTTAGCCCCTCCCCCAACTCCTATTGAGGTGATTAATTCTAGGGTGGGATTAAAACTTCCACTAGGCACTGATCATCATCAGTTTCCATAGCTACATTTCCATGATTTTTCTTGATATCCTTGTCCATGTTCTTATTCATGTCATCCCTGTTTATATCCAAGCCATTATTTCTATTATTGTCATTATTCCTATTCCTACCATTATTCATGTTCTAGTTCATAGCCCTAAACCTATACCTTGGAACTTTTGCTCTACACCATCTGGTTGTATGTCCTTCATTATTGCACTTATAACATTTGATAATGTTATTCCTTTGAGATGTACCTATTTTTTGAATCCTCTTTGTTGGACCAAACCTGTTCCTATTGTTAACCTTGCAATTAACTACCTTGTGCCCAAAATGATTACAAGAGTAGAAATACCCTTGAAAGAAATTACCATTTTTGAAATTTCCATTAACTTGTCTTGCTTGAGCCCTACACTGTGAAGCCATGTGTCCAAACCTATGACATGCAAAACATCTTCCATTGAAATTTTCTTGCCTTGAACTTATAGGTCCTTTAGTCTTTCTCCCCTTATGCTGATTCCTATTTTCTGAGCAGATATCAGAATTGAGAAGCCATTAGTATAATCTTCCCATATTCAATTTTCTTGTATTTGCCTAAAATCCATCATTGTCCCATTATCCTCTTTAGAAATTTTTCACTTGCAGGTTATAGTCAAAATCACACAGGGAACAGTGAAATCGTAGAACAATTGGTAGAATCGTGCTGCGAGTAAGCGAAGTAGGTTTGTGATTTCATAGAAAATAGCAGCGATCCTATTGACATGGCAACGATCCTGCTGACTTGGTAGGGATTTTTCTCATAGATCATATGGGGGTAAAAATATTTATTCTATTTGTTCTTCTTCCTTCTCTTCCATTTTATTTAGTTATTTAATTATATTTTCATTAATTCAGCAATACATCTCGGGTATTCACCATCATGTTAATCAATTTTTAATTTAAATCTGCATTTTTCTTACATAAAATTCATGACCATTTAGACTCTTGTACTTACATATATTACAAACCTTTTCTATCTTTAATTTAGTTGAAAAGGAATGCTTAAATAGGAAACATATCAAAATTTGAATCATATTTGTGCCAGAAAACCATTTTGTGTCTTGTGTTTTGTTGCTACAAAATTGGAACGAAATCACTTGCAATTTCATCAAATTGTTGAGAGATTTTGCCTGGAACAACAGCGATTCTGCCAAAATAGCAACGATCTTGCTTTGCATCAAAAAATCAGAATCTTCATCAGACATCTCGATTCAGGTATGTTTTGAATTTCTTTTAAGCATAGTATTAGCAACTGCATTTGTCATTTCTATTCCTGTTTGTCGTTTTCATCAAAAAAGTAAAAAAAAATTGCATCATAGATAGGTTAGTTGCATTTCAAAGGCCAACCTTAGGTGTTTGTATGAATGATCCAAAAATGAACATATTAAACCTCATTCTCAACCTAGGTGTAGAAACTGCCATCAAAAGTTTCGTGGTAACCCACAATTCGTCGAACAATCACCACAAGAAGGCACGATCAAGTGCCTCTCTTTCAAGGTGTAGCTCTATAATTTTCCATTCCCCTCTAAGGTGCGGATCCATCAGCCTAGAGGAAAGGAGTGCAAAAATTTTAGGCCTACATTCTTTGGTGAACCCGACGTGAAACATTAGATTATATTCTGATTCTTAAATTAAATATTGAATTAGATAGAAGACTAGACATTATTGAAAGTAGAAAATAAGAACTTAAACATATCCGTAGGATAGACTTGGCTAGAATCTTGGATTCTTATAGAGAACCTGCCTATTTTGACCTTCAAAAATCTTGTGAAATGTGGTTGACTAATAAGAGAGCCTTGATTTCACCTAATTTCTACTCCTTTGAAACCTACCTAGATGATGTCGTAGCGACACATAAGTTTTTAGCTCACGTAGAAAGTCAAGAAATAATCCTAGATGATAAGAGAAGGCTTAATACCATCCCTAGAGCTGTATTCTATAAAGAGTATTATCACGAGCTATATTTTTATAGGTATAACCTAGAAGTAGATTGCATTACCTTAGCACAATTCATAAGGTTACTACAATACAACTTCACATTTGAAGAAGAGCATTACATGACACCTGATCAATTGGAGCCCATTAATGATATAAATAAATTATTTCAAGAATATTAAAATCTAATATTACCTAGTGTGTGATTATTTGTGTGTTTAATTGCTTGCTCTATGTGTCCTAGATAAACAAAAAAAAATCAATCTAAAAATAGTAATTTAATTTAATTAGTTAGGTATATATAAATAATATATATATACCCCAAAACCTAGCACATATATATATATATATATATAACATATATATCTGTGAAATCAACTTAATTCAAAATGCCTAAATTAAGGAATGGTAAAGAAAATGAGAATGTAATAGAAGATCAAAAACTAGAGGAAAAATGAGAACCATACTGAGAACAAAATAATTTGAAGAAACTCGGTCTGAAGAAGAATATATTTCTTTAGATCATGACAATGACAGTGAGGATGTAGAACTCAATCAACCTAAATTAAATTCTAAAGGCAATCTTAAGTTTGAATCCATTGAAAATTTTATATCTTTTATGAGAGATAATATGGATGATCTTAATCAAGCAATATAAGTAGAGAAGCAAGGAAAAGGAAACCTAGCAGACGCTTTTATAACCGCACTTAAAGTGCATACCAACCCCTTACATTACATAGAATCTAGTAAGGATCAAGATGAAACACCAAGACAAAATATGATACATATAAATCAGAGGCCTCAGAAACAAACAACTCAAACCTCTAATATTCCTCTTAATAATGTTAGAACAAATGCTAAGTAATAGACCTTTGCTTCTATACTTTCCCAAGCCCTTAATAAAAAATGAAAGTGAAAACAAGTGCAAAATAATTATCAAAAGATAGTTCCACCAAGAAATACTTTGCATAACACTATCTCAATGGGAACTCCTAATACAGTTGCACCTAATTATTATCAAGGATATAATGATACGATGCAACCAAAACAGTTTGGTGGACATCAAGGGGTGGAAGCAATGGTAAAGAAATTGGCTTCCTACTTAGACCAAATGGACCCTTACCGTCCCTCATACAACTATCAAGAGATGTGTAGTCAACCTTTGGATCCCATCGTAATAGCTCAACCTTACCCTAAGCATTTCCCTATGCCAGTGTTCACTATATATAAGGGAACTAAAGATCCCATCGAGCATTTATGCATGTTTAGAATAGCATGTCATGATGTCTCGCATGATGATTTACTGATGCTTAAGATGTTTCCTAAAAGTTTAGGAGGCATAGCCTTGGAATGGTACTATCAAATTCCTAACAACTCCTTAAGGAATTTTAAAGAAAAAGCTGAGATGTTTGTACATAAATTTAGTGCCTACATAGAGAGGCATGTGACTATTAAATATTTGTACAATATTAAGCAAGATAAAGATGAATTTTTTGTAGAATTCCTAAGTGGAGACAACTTTTAAGCAAGTTGCATTCTGCATTACCACAAAGAGAAATGCTAGACATATTCATAAATAATTTGCAAGAACAATTGTCCTATGAACTTTCCACGACTACTATAAAATATTTTGACAAAGATATTGACCTAGGGATAAGGGTATGGAGATCCCTTATTAGAAGAGGTCAATATAAAAAATAAAGATGAAGATAAGAATTCTAAAAATTAGTACAAGAACAAGCAAGTAGTCGATGACGGAGTTACCAATAGTAGGAATAATCAGAATATCAACCTTATTGAAGTTGTGAAGAAGTTCATACTAAAATCTCTTGATAAACCTCCAAGAGAGTTTACCAGATTAAATCAACCATTACATATGATTTTACCTTAGTTATTAGAACAAGGCTTAATTCGGTTGCCTAAAATAAGACAACCTGATACAACTGTAGTGGGGTTTAGAGCTGATTTTCACTATAATTTTCATAGATCTAATGGACATTCAACAAATTCATGTAAAATGTTAAAGCATATGATTCAATATTTAATTGATAAAGGAGATATGAAGGTAGAGAAATTTCCTCCTAGAAATTTCCAAAATGATGCTAAAAAACAACCCAAAAAACAGAATGCAAATCAAAATTTGGATATTTTCAACATCCTTTACCAAAACAGGGTAAAGAAGCTATAAATCAAGTAGAACAACATAATGTTCCCCATCCATCTAGATATATGGGAACTATTAGTGGTTTTATGCCTCATCAAAATTTACAAAAGTCATATGCTACTGTAGCATCTCAGATGACTTTCAGACCCTTAAGAGATTGTCAAATAACAACTGTAGAGAGTAATGAAGGGAATAGTAAAGGAAGTGATGATGAAAGTGAAATGGATATCACTTCAAATAATTCAAATAGTTTAAAATATGAATCTTAAGAAATCACTCCTATTATAGATTAGATGGTTCTAGAAGAACCATTTCCAAGAAGAGTGACCACTAGACCATCGTCACAACAATGGCTCTCAAATGAACAAGCGCAAAATGCTAGACCTCGTAGAAATTTTGTGGTGACTATAGGAGTGGTTACAAGGAAACAGGACCAAAACCAGAATTCAGAAGACCAAAGTGATAAAGCAAACCCATTTAATCTAAAAACTCCTAACAAAGGAAATAATGTGTTTGGTTCACAACAGAGAACACCCTATGATATTAATGAACAATTATCTACCATTACAGCGAGAATTTCTCTTCTAGACCTTTTGAGAACTTCTCCCACTCATAGAGATGAATTAATGAAAACTCTAAACAAAATGATGGTTCCAAAAGATATTGAACCAAATGCTATAGTAAATGTTGTAACTTTAAATGAAGTAAACTTCATGGATTTCAAAGATAAGGAAATACCCCCTCAAAGTATGTTTGGATATAATCCTTTATCTATTACAACAATGATTGGAGATGTAGGAGTTAAAAGAGTTCTAATAGACAATGGATCTTCACTGAATATATGTACTTATGATGTTTTTCAAAGATTTAGGTTTAAGAAAGAAGACATGCAAAAAATTGAGATGCTTATTAAGGCATTTAATGATGAGACTCAAGAAACATGTGGAGTAATGAAAATCCCATTGCAAGTTGGTCTACGGATTTTGGATATGACTGTGTTTGTTGTACCCTACTTTGCATCGTACAACATTCTTTTGGGAGCAGTTCCTTCCACATTACATCAATGTGTAAAATTTGAATTTAAAAATAAATTGGTTATCATCCATGGAGACCCTAGACCTTTTGACATGTGTGCTCTGGTAGAACCCATAGGAGTTTCATTTTGTCCAACCATGACTTCTATCCCTAAGAATACAAATACACCCATAAAGCACTATAAGCCTAAATCACATTCTAAATCGCCATCACCTAAAACATGTGATAAAGTATCAATAAAAATAAAAGAACCATCCCTTTCTAAGGAATATCTAATCCTTTTCCTAAACCTGTAGTGACTGAATTACCTATAGACCCTACAAAGTTTAAATTTTCAACATCTAAGGAAAATGATAAATAACATAAGCCATCTACCTCATATGCAGTTTTAGATGAAGGATAAGTGGATTTATTCTTAATTTTGGCACCAATTGAAGAAGTTAATATAGCTATGCAAGATTCTAAGATATTATTTGAGTCTTCCTCATCTCCCCATAATTTTGGAGTACCTGAGAAAGGGAGCATTTGTCATATTGGGAGCTCTATATTTATATCTACAGGATATGATTTTGGAAAGTATTCAATACTACAAATTTCAATTGATCAAAATGAATTTGCCAAATGCTATTTTTCTGATAAATATGTAATACCAAAAGAAATAATGTGTAATTTGGGATATAAAGGTAAAGGATCAAGACCTTATGAAAAGGGTATAAGAGAACCTTTAGAAGTTATTGAATGGCCAACCCGATGTGGTATTGGACTCATCCCTATAAAAACTGAGCCATTTCCATACAAGGATGATGACAATCTCATGACGTATCAAGAATACATAGAATTAAAAGTGATGAGCACCAGAAATGCTCATATTTTGTACATATTTTCTTGATCATTATGCGACTGTATAATAAGGATTGCATACTTTTATAAATGATTATATAGATATTTGATGAAATTATGTGTGTTATGTAATTTATGTTTTTTTAGTGTGTTTTTGTGGAATTGCGGTTGATTTATTTATATTTGGATCAGTCAAGGTCTCTTTATGGACCTGGCACTTTGTTTCTTTCAGGTTCAATGCAAAAAATATAGGTGCCTTCCTCTTCTAGGAAGGCACCAAATGGGAGTAGGCGCATTCCTCTTCCAGGAAGGTGCCAAACATAAGTAGGCACCTTCCTCTTCCAGGAAGGCGCCAAACGTAAGTAGGTGCCTTCCTCTTCCAGGAAGGCACCAAGGAAAGACAAGCGCCTTCCTCTCCCAGGAAGGCACCAATAGAAGGTCAACACCTTCCTATTCTAGGAAGGTGCCAGAGGAGAAGCAGCACCTTCCTCCCATAAGGAAGGCACCGACGGGAAGGCACCACTAGAAGGCAAGTGCCTTCCTCCCATAAGGAAGGTGCCACTAGAAGGCAAGCACCTTCCTCCCATAAGGAAGGTGCCACTAAAATACAAGCACCTTCCTCCCATAAGGAAGGTGCCACTAGAAGGCAAGCACCTTACTCCCATAAGGAAGGCACCGACAGGAAGGTGCCAATGAAAGATAAGCACCTTCCTCTTCCAGGAAGGTACCCATGGAAATAAGGTACCTTTCGCATGGAGAAGGTGCTCGATATACTTAGGCACCTTCCGCATAGGGAAGGTGCCCCTGTTCTTCGCCTGTTGACCAGACAAGCACGACGTGGAAAAAAGTGACTGGTGCAGTTCCAAATCTACATCAAGTAGAGCTAAATTGGGGATCACACCAATGTATGAGAATGTCCTACCAATGCTAGGTGAAGCACAACCCAATCAGCGAACACGCCACCAATAGAACCGAATGCCAGATTTAGTAGACATCGATTACATTTACCAGACTATCTTAGTTTAGTCTGGGATGAATCGATTGTTACAACTTCTTTTGTAATAGAAGTTCTACGGGTGTGCTATATAAACACACGCAAACCTCTTTGAAGAGATATAGAAATATATAGAAATAAGGAGATAGAAATAAGATATCCAGAGAGAGGAGATAGAATATTTTTGTAATACTTTGGCAATTATAATACAGTTCTAAAGAGTTCTAAGTGCATGTTCAGCTGGGAGGAAGCTGCTGGAGCCTGGGCCCACTCCAAGCCAATATTTCTTCCCTTAATTTTCCTATGTTTTTTTTCTAGATTAGTTTACTGTTTTATAAGATTGTTTATCGCATCAATATTTATAGTATTTGTAGTAGGTTCATTTCTAGGAATGTGTGGATGTTTTCTTTCTATAGATTTAATTGTTTGTTTACGTAAATTATTGAGGAGTGCATGAATGATTGACAACCATTTGAAACACCCCCCAATAGTAGAACTAGCAGACTCATCTCAAGTGGTATTGTAAGCAATCTTATTCAGACCCTTCACAAGTTTACGAAGCTCCCTAGGTTGATAAATTAAATGCACGGGCATGTGACAAAAGTAGGAAAATTTTAACCTTGTTTGTCCCGCAACATTCTGGCACCGTTGTAGGGGAAGCATCTCAACTAGATTATTTACAATACCTAGAAACATTCCATCTGACCTTGTATGAGTTCTTCAAGAAGAAGAGGACCAGATGATCGGTTTATAAGAACCAATCCATCGAAACCTGAGTCAGCTGAGCATTCTAAATTTGAATTAGACTTGCTCGACCCACTAACAATCCATTGGAGTGAAGAGCCACACTTTGTGCAAAGTGCCTCCTCATGCCATCAACGTGGGGAAGAATGAATCATCATAAATCCCTTATTTAATAGGACACCCTTAAAGGAAGACCTATTGTGAAAAGCTACAGAAGATCGGATGATAGCACCGGACAACCTCAGAGCCTTGACTCAGAAAGTCTTAAATGACCATAAGGCCATAAAAACTGCATTTGAGACCACATTTCTTGAAAAATTGCTAACAATGAAGAAGTCTCATCTGGATTTAGTTTCTTGATTGAGGAAGGAGTAAGGGATACCAAAATGAAGAACATATCCCCTGCTCACCTTTCGAACTTTAGAGGATACCTAGCTAAGGACCCATACCTATTTTTATTCAAGTTTGATGTCTTATGTAGGTCTATGGACTACAAATCTGATACAGAGAAGCTGAAACTCTTTCCTTCCATGTTGGACGATGCAGCTCTATGGTGGTTCATCGGTATAGGAGACAAACACATTGCCACCTGGGATCAAATGAAGAGGCTCTTTTTAGAGCAATAACAAGATTTTAGGAGAGCAAGAGACTCCAGAGAGGAGATCCTGAGCATGACGTAGAAATAATATGAGTCTCTCAAGGAATACTGGGAGAGATTCATCTTCAATATTCAATGATCTCCTCACACGATACTATCTTATAAGTCCCTCAAAAGTATATTTTTGAGAGGACTTACCAATGAATCACTGGAGGCTCTTAACATGATTTTTAGAGGTGATGTATACCAACACACGATGGAAGACATCCGACAAATATGCCATAACTACTCAAGGAGGAGAGGCAAGACCACTTCTAGAACCATGAAAGCGATTGCTTCAGTCACAAAGACAAAAATAGGTAACATGCTGGAAGATTTAAAGAGCGAAATGCTCTCATATCTAGAATTGCAAATGGATACGTTGTTGTTAGAGAAGAAGAAGCAATAAAACAAAGTAGCATTGGCTTATTTCTATCCAAAATGTAGAGGGAAGCATGCAAAGAATGCATGCCCAGAGAACAAAGTCAGAGTATGTGCTGTGTGTAGGTTGAACCACAAAACTCGATTATGCCCACAACTACCCAGTAATCAGGAAGAAGCTGAAAGCACGAATGCCTATTTTATAGGCAATCAAAAGAGTTTGCCACAACCCCCTACGGGGAATATGCCAACTAGAATATTGTCATATGGAGGAGGACCATACATGCACCAAGGTCCACCTCAAACACCTAACATGGGGTGGTGGGGGCCATCACCCTGGTCTAATGCACCCCAGCAGCATTCCCGAACCATCAGCCATGGATGCCATATACATATCCTAGGCAATAGTGGAGAGGCCACAATTTATGGCATCAGGATCCATAAAATGTAGCACCAGCTCACCCCAAACAGAACTTATCAGTATTGCTAGTAGTAATACTTGCACAGCTACCCGCATAACTGATGGCAAATCTGAATAATAGGGTGAATCAGCCAGCATACAAGATGGAGGGTGAGATGTATCCGATGTACCATATTCATCTTAGGTCCGGTAGACAGGTAGGGGTAGAATAGGAGAAAGAAGTAGAAAAACCTCTTATAGAAGAGGTGATAGAAGAAATGCCTGAGAGAGTAAAGACTCCATTTTCCAACCGATTGCAAGAAGAGAAAAGTAACACATCCAAAGTTTGATATCCTGTCTAGCTTGAAAAACCTCATCATGACAATTCCATTATTTCAAGCCATATGAGATGTACCGATATATACCAAGGCAATAAGAGAGATGTGTCTAAGGAATCCAGGACGGAGAGCAACCTAGACTATCAATGTCATGGGTCAATTGGAAGATTTGATGATGGGCAAAATATGCCATCTGAAGTATGCAGACCCAAGCAACCCGATGTTGAATGTAAAGATCGAGGGACATTCCCTGTCCATTACGTTGGTCGATCTCGAAGCAGCCATCAATGTAATGCCTTAAGAGACCATGTAAAGGCTATAGATCATGAACCTAAAACCCACTACAATAGTGCTACAGTTGGCCAATCGATCGACCATGGCACCAAAAGGAATGTTGGAAGATGTAATAGTAACATTCAGCGCATGGGAATACCCAACCGAATTTTTAGTCCTACAATCTAAGACTAGGCTGGGCAGTTACCCGCTCATCCTGGGAAGGCCATGGTTAGCAATAGCTGACACCTAAATCAGTTGTTGGGATGGGTTGATGACCATATCTGATGGGAAGAACGTTAAAATATTGACCATTTCACCCCTAGCTCAGTTCGTCGACTTAGTAGGAGAACCCATGTTGATCTATCATGAAAATATTGAGTTGTCCATGCTCCAATCAGTGATGACATTGGATGAGTTGGTAGAATAAGATGAGGATGGCACTATTGTGGAGTTCCTCCATGGGGAGTCCTCCATCCCCATACCTATATCACCATTAGCGAGCACCCAAGACCACCACATTCAGTAGATACACGTCGAGCTAGGAAGAACGTTGAATGTCAATAGTGGGTTGACTCCCACCTAATTGATGAAAGTAGAAGAGCTCCTGGTTAGACACCAACATAAATTTGCATGGGATTACATAAATATGTAGGGCATCAGCCCAAAAATCTATACCCATCGAATATACCTCGATGATCAAACGACTCCAAGCAGGCAACCATAGAGAAGAATGAATCCAAAAATGAAGGACATTGTCAAGGAAGAACTCCAAAAGCTCTTGACCGTCAAATTCATCTATCTGATTTTTTATAGTGAGTGGGTATCACCGTTAGTGGTAGTCCCTAAAAAGAATAGGAAATGGTGAATCTGTGTGGATTATAGAGCATTGAATAAGGCGACTAAGAAGGACAACTTCCCGCTCCTATTCATTGATCAAGTCTTGGATACACTCTTAGGGAAGAAGTATTTCTCATTTCTAGATGGATTTAGTGGATACAACTAGATCCATCTAGGAGAAGAGGTTTAGGATAAGACAACGTTCACCTACCCATGGGGAACATTTTCCTATCGGGTATTACCTTTTGGATTGTGCAATGCACCTGCCACCTTTCAAAGGGTGATGCTTAGCATATTCTCAGACATGATGGGAGATGTAGTCAAATTATACATGGATGAATTCACCGTCTATGAAGAAACCTTTGATGAAGCAATGACAAATTTGAAAAGAGTGCTCGAAAGAAGCAAGGAAAACAATTTGTCCCTAAGCAATGAGAAATGCTTCATGATGATGCAAGAAGGCATTGTAACTGGGACACCACCTCTCCGCAGAAGGAATAAAGGTTAATAAAAGAAAAATTGAGGTCATCAGGGACCTACCCAACCCTAGAACATAGAGAGAGGTAAGTATTTTTCTTGGATCAGCCAGATACTACCGACAATTTATCACCGAGTTCAGCAAAATTACGAAACCACTGCACACTCTATTATCTAAGGATGTGGAGTTCAACTGGACAAAAGACTACGAGGAAGCATTTTAGTTGCTCAAAGAGAAACTGATATCCGTACTAATTTTAAGAGGAACAAATTGGGCCATACCATTCCATATCTACTATGATGCATCCAACAATGCAATTGGACCAGTTCTCAGATAGAAGTATGGCAAAGAATTTTATGCCATCTATCATGTCAGTAAAAACTTGGCAGGAGCTGAGCTCAACTACACGATGATGAAGAAGGAGTTCCTTGCAGTGGTGCATGTCATAAAATTTTTTTGCCATTATATCGTTGGGTATAAGGTAATTGTCCACATAGACTACGTGGCTATCAGATACTTGATTAGCAATCTGGCCATTGGTGGAAGAATTATCAGGTGGATCCTGTTACTACAGGAATTTGACATCACAATAGTTGATAAACCAGGTAAGTACAACATCGTAGCATATTTTCTATACAGATTGATACTAGCAGACCATGCAATAGTGGAAGACCAGTTTTCGGATGAGCATTTGTTCACCATTAGTGAGCAAGTCATGGGGTATTTAGATATAGCCAATTACTCGGCCACCGAAAGAACCTCACCTGCTCTCTCTTTCTAAGAAAAGTAGGTGGTCATAGAGAAAAGCGTATCATTCCTATGGGTTGATGGCCTCCTATTCAAAAGAGGATGTGACCAAATTATAAGGAGATGCATAGCAGAGCAGGAGTTCTTAGAATTACTCAAAGCATGTCACGACGAACCATGCAGAGGACACTTTGCAAAGAAATGAACTACCTACAAAATACTATAGGCTGGGTACTTTTGGACCACTCTGTTCAAGGATGTGGCTGCATACACTAGCAAGTACGATGAATGACAAAGAATGGGCAGACCAACCCATCGAGACAAAATGCCCCTCCAACCTCAGGTACACCTGGAATCTTTTGATAAGTGGGGTATGGACTTCGTGGGACCAATTAACCCACCTTCAATAGGGAGGAGGTTTATTTTGGTCTATACAGATTATGTCACCAAATGGGTTGAATTTCAAGCATTGAGAGACTCAAAATAAATAACAATCGTTGATTTCCTATTTGCTCATATTTTTACATGATTTGGGGTCCCTAGAGAGATAACAATAGACCAGGGGCCTTAATTTACCTTCAAATTGATCAAGGAGCTGATAGAGCAATATAGAGTTCAGCACAATAAAACTACACCCTACCATCCACAGGAAAATAAGCAAGTGGAAGTGATGAATAGGGATATAAGATAGACGTGGGGGAGACCCCATATTGTTAGACCGAACACTCAATAGGCAAAACGGTGGGCATAGAGATGCTCACCAAAAATAGTTAATTTAGTTTTTTTTTTTACAAGTGTGTTTTGTAGGGACGAATCCCGCATGCAAGATGTAGGCATTCTAACATAGGGCCTAACAGGAATGGAATGCATCTAATTGTATTTATTTTTTCTTTTTTTTCTTTTTTCTTTTTACAAGTGGAGGACCTAACAACACGAGGAATAGGTATCTGGGAAACCAGGCCTAATTCGGCTTAGCATTTTGACACCAGCACTCATAGGTAGAAGTTGAGGTAGCATGAAGCAAGAATGAGAAGGCTTGATCACCCTTTACCAGTCAATCACAACATGATTGTCGAGAAGAAGGCACCTTCCTTACAAAGAAGACATCCCACCAGAATAAGGTACCTTCCACATCAAGAAGGTGCCCAGTCATAAGAAGGTGCCTTCCACATCAAGAATGTGCCCTACCAGAATAATGTGCCTTCCACATCAAGAATGCACCCTACCAAAATAAGGCATCTTCCACATCAAGAAGGCACCCTGCCATAATAAGGCACCTTCCACATCAAGATGACGCCCCGCTAGAATAAGGCACCTTCCTTATAAAGAAGGCACCTAGTCAAAAGAAGGTGCCTTCCACATCAAGAAGGCACCCTACTAGAATAAGGTGCCTTCCTTATAAAGAAGGCACCCTACCAGAATAAGGTGCCTAGCCAGAAGAACGTGCCTTCCTTATAATAAGGTGCACAAAAAAATAAATTGAAAAAAAAAAGAGAGAAGAAAAAAATATAGATATATATAGGCACCTTCCGTGGCTGGAAGGCCAATAAAAAAAATAAAAATAAATCCAAAGGTTCATTCCACATAGATAAGGCGTATACAAGACCGAGGTGCCTTACACATTAGGAAGGCGCATGCAGACTTAGGCGCCTTCCTCATCAATAAGGTGCATCCAGCCAGATGCATCTTCCACATTGGGAAGGCGCATACAGACCAAGGCTCCTTCCACATCGGGAAGGCACATGCAGAGCAAGGCACCTTCCACCATTGAAAGGTGCACCAATTCAGAAGCACCTTCCACCATCGAAAGGTGCACCAATTCAGAAGCACCTTCCATAGTAGGAATGTGCCATCATCAAGAAGGCACCTTCCACCACCATAAGGCACATCCAATTAGAGATGCCTTCCACCATCGAAAGGTGCATCCATTCAGAGAGCACTGACAACATTGGGAAGGCACCACATTAGAACCTTCCACATGGGGAAGGTACCAAATAATACCTTCCGCATACAGCCAGTACTTATGCCTCTCGGATGCCTCAAGAGGAATGAAGCATCACACAAATGAGCAGCACTAGATGACCATACCCCTCCCTCGTGTCACAAATTAGCAAATCAGTAGCCTTAACGATGCCTGAAACACCAAATTAGGTATGCGCATGTTAATTCAAATTTTTATATAATTATTTATAAAATATGCAGTACCAAAAAAGATACTGTCATCATAAAGATCATATCCCCCCATAGCCGAAACTGCATGCCAATGATATGATGCCTTCCATAACTGCTAGGGTTAGGTGCATTCCCTATAAGAAGGCACCTTCCTGAGGAAGGAAGGACAAAAAAAAATAGTAGTAAGGGAAGGCACCATGGGAGGAAGGTCTAAGAATCATGCAGTGAAGAAGAATGAACCAGGTGATACGGACAGAATCAGAGGGGTGATGAAGACATAGTTCGAGGCCAAGGGATGGCTCTAATACCATACCTTGGTTAGTTAGGGCCAGGATATGGAGGCATCCAAGGAGTTTGATGCCTCATTGAGGGGTGATATGGCTCAGGTGTGAGGGGTATAAATTCCAGTCACCCATGAATTCATCTCATAGATGACTAGATTGCCCCTCATAGGGGAATGTGTATACAAGGGTGGACTGTTGAAGTCGTACATTGAGGTGCTACTACCAGGGGAGAATGTGCAGATAGACAAGGAGGGGCTACCTAAAAATAGCCTCCCCATGAATCTAAGTAAGATATTCAAGCAAGTTGCTTGACTCTTCACATGCACCAAGAAATATACCTATCTGCACACTAATCATGTGCAGTTTCTCAATAATCTAGTGCATGGAAGGAAGTTTAACGTGCCATTCTACCTGGAGAATTCTCTGAAGGACAAAGTGGCTTGGTACTAGAAGGGGGAACCATCTACCTTACAACACCATGGGTTGATATCGAAATTGGTCCACCATGTAGAGGTGTAGAGGTAAAACCCCGACATAGAGGGAGATGGTGGCCGAGAAAGGTGACAAGATGTTGTTGTCAAAATAGGGCAAGAAGAGAGAATCCCTGTAGAAGAAATGGTGAGTTTCAAGAAATTGGCATTGCCCTATTTCATAGAGGAAATATGGTAGTCACCAGTGCCCAAAAACATAGAGGAAGGAGGGCATTCCCCAATGCCCAAGCATGAGGAGGAAGGAGCATTGCTTATTAATAATGAGGACGAGTTCCAACTGACAGAACCAATCCCCAGGAAGAAACACCTGTGATGACTCCTCCTCTCAGTAGAAGAAGAACAAAGTGATCCAAAAGTAGACGTTGCAGCACAAACCCTCTGAGAATTGACAAACTAGAGCCCATAAGATGCAGGGACTTTCGAGAACAATGACTAGGTCGATGCGGACTTTGAGGAGGCACTCGAATGGTAAACCAATTGTTGGATGACCTAAAAAATTCTAGAGGACTGCTATAATAAGCATGCAGGGGAGTTGAAGGAACGAGACATACGGATCGCCCAGCTTGAGTAGCTGGTCCAACAGTTGCAGGAGGAAAACTAACTGCTTTAGGACAGAGAAACAGAAAGAAGGGATGCGTCAAACCAAATTAATTGGGCGAAAGAAGTCTCGACAAATTCTCCCACATCTATTGAATGAGAATTTTCTTTGGGAGAAATTCGATCGGACGCCCGATAGAGCATCCCAGAGGTAGGGGAGAATTCCTCTTTTTTTTGGAGTGAAGGGGAGAGAAGTCCCACAATACCCCCTGTCATCATCCTGAGTGATATAGAGTAAGATGAGGGCCTCCAACAGTAGACAGGACCAGAGGATAAGGAGGAACTCCCCAGACTTGAGGAAGGAGGAGAAGATCCTGAGGGGTTGACATCGGACAGATAGGAGAATGGAGCACCCCCAAAGAAGGTAGCATAGAATGAAGAGAATGCTCCAGAGTAGGCCCCTTGGAGTGAGGAGACGTCCTCCAAGGAGAAAGGGAAAACCCCTATTCGAGCCACCACATTCTCTATAGAGGCCAGAGGAAAAGGGCCCAGGTCAGCTCGAAAGAAGGCAAAGGTGACCTTCGTTGAGCCAGAAGAGGATGAATGGGATATGTAGCCATTCGCAAAGAGGAAAAAATAATTCGAATGGCTGCTCAAAGAGATGATGGCAGCCAAGGAGCCCTGGAAGGAAACCTTGAGGATGCAGGGGGACACTGGTATCTGCGTCAACCCGACATAGGAGAACCAGTTTTGGGATATTTACGGTTCATCCCAGGGATGGCCCTCCATGATAAGGAGGTATTTGGAATGATGGGGGGTATATGGCCCCCAATTGGAGGTTGTTTCCATTGCAAAGGATAATGCAAGGCTTACTCCTGAAGTAGCCAAATTATACAAGGCCTAAGTAGTACATTAGGAGGGATAATTTAGATATCCCTCTGGTAGCGGTCAAACATCTAGATGCTAACCTTTGGAAAGCTATCGAAGTTGCATTCCAGTCAACAAAAATGATGCTGGCTAGATCACCGCTAGTAGTGGCCAAAATGAGAAAAGGACAGTCGACACTCAGTTCCACATAGGAAAAGGAGAGCCACACCTTCAGATGCCAATGCACAAAAGAGACATACTCGGGCCACAGGTATAGCCAAATCCTCCAAGAAACAACAACGATGAGGGGTCAATAGGGCTACCTACAATTTTGATGCCATGAGGGCATGGCATATGTTAGGTGTGGGGGGATGATGAGCACAAAAAATGCTCATATTTTGTACACATTTTCTTGATCATTATGGGACTGTATAATAAGGATTGTGTACTTTTATAAATGATTATATAGATATTTGATGAAATTATGTGTGTTATCTAATTTATGTGTTTTCAGTGTGTTTTTGTGGAATTGCAGTTGATTTAGTTAGATTTGGATCAGTCAAGGTCTCTTTATGGACCTGGCACTTTGTTTCTTTCGAGTTCAATTCAAAAAATATAGGTGCCTTCCTCTTCCAGGAGGGCACCAAATGGGAGTAGGTGTCTTCCTCTTCTAGGAAAGTGCCAAACGTAAGTATGCGCCTTCCTCTTCCAGGAAGGTACCAAGCGGAAGTAGGCACCTTCATCTTCCAGGAAGGCACCAAGGAAAGACAAGCACCTTCCTCTCCCAAGAAGGCGCCAATATAAGGTTAGTGCCTTCTTCTTCAAGGAACGTGCTAGAGGAGAAGCAGTGCCTTCCTCCCATAAGGAAGGCATTTATGGGAATGCACCATTAAAAGGCAAGCACCTTCCTCCCATAAGGAAGGTTCCGATGGGAATGCACCACTAGAAGGCAAGCGCCTTCCTCCCATAAGGAAAATGACACTAGAATGCAAGTGCCTTCCTCCCATAAGGAAGGCACCGATAGGAAGGCACCAATAGAATATAAGTACCTTCCTCTTCTAGGAAGGTGCCCACGATAATAAGGTACCTTTCGCATGGAGAAGACACCCAATATATTCAGGCACCTTTTGCATAGGGAAGGCACCCCTTGTTCTTCACCCGTTGACCAGACAAGCACGATGTGGACAAAAGCAACTGGTGCAGTTCCAACTCTATGTCAAGTAGAGATAAATTTGGGATCGCACAAACTTATGAGAATGTCCTACCAATGCCAGGTGAAGCACAACCCAATCAGTGAACACACCACTGATATAATCGAATGCTAGCTTTAGTAGACGTCGATTACATTTACCAGAATGTCTTAGTTTAGTCTAGGATGAATTGACTGTTACAACTTCTTTTTTAACAGAAGTTCTACGAGTGTGCTATATAAACACACGTAGAACTCTCTAAAGAGATATAGAAATATATAGAAATAGGGAGATAGAAATAATATATCCAGAGAGATGAGATAGAATATTTTTTGTAATACTTTGGAAATTATAATACAGTTCTAAATATTTCTAAGTGCGTGTTCAGCTGGCAGGAAGCTGCTGGAGCCTGGGCCCACTCCAAGCCAGTATTTCTTCCATTACTTTTCCTATGTTTTTTTACTAGATTAGTTTATTTTTTTATAAGATTGTTTATTGCATCAATATTTCCAGTATTTGCAGTAGGTTCATTTCCAAGAATGTGTGGATGTTTTATTTCTGTAGATTTAATCGTTTGTTTACGTAAATTATTTAGGAGTGCGTGAATGATTGACAACTTTTTGAAACACCCCCCAATTGTAGAATTAGCAGAATCATCTCAAGTGGTATTGTAAGCAATCTGATTCAGACCCTTCGCAAGTTTACGAAGCTCCCTGGGTTGATAAATTAAATGCACGGGCATGTGAAAAAAGTAGGAAAAAGTTAACCTTGTTTGGCCCGCAACAAAAAGCAATGTCTAGAAAAGTGCATACATGTAACATGTTAACATTAGTATATCCATACATGATTGCTTCTATGGATGAATGTTTATAAGGGGACATATATCATGATGTGTCTTTAGAAGAAATTTTTCAAAACTAGTATTTCTTTGATGGATCCATGCCATGCATAGCCCATATAGAAGAATGTAATCTTTAAGAGGAATTGGACAAATGTACTTTGGAAGTATTACAATAAATGGTTGTATCTCCCACACCACCAAATTTTGAAAGAGACTTGAACATTGTTGTAGAAAATTTTCTAAAAGTTAACATTGGTACAAAAGAAAATCCTCATATGGTCAAAATTGGATCCGAATTAAGTGAAGAAAAATAAATATTATACATAGAATTTCTCACAGAATATTCAGATGTCTTTGCATGGACATATGCGGATATGCCTATCTTAGATCCTTCTGTAGTCATGCATCATCTAGCAGTGCACCCTGATGCTAAAACAGTAAAGCAAAAATTAAGAAAGATGTATCCTAAAGTTGCACTATTAGTCAAAGGTGAATTAGAAAAGCTCTTAAATGTCATTTTCATACAAGTAATTGATTATGCAGAATGTATTTCTAATGTTGTTACAGTCACTAAGAAAGAAGCCACAAAAATTAGGGTTTGCACAGACTTTAGAGATATTAATGCGACATGCCCTAAAGATGATTTTCATCTCCCTAATATGGATAAAATCATAGACTTTACAGCTGGGAGTGGAATGTTATCTCTTATGGATGGTTTTTCATGATACAACCAAATCAGAATTGCTCCTGAAGACCAAGCAAAAACGATTTCATCACACCTTGGGGAAATTTCTATTGGAAAGTTATGCCTTTTGGTTTAAAGAATGATAGAGCAACATATCAAAGAGCCATGACATATATCTTTCATGATATGATGTATGATATTCTATATTATTTTTTTGATGACATCATAGCTAGATCCAATGAAGAAGATGATCACATTAGAGATTTAAGGAAAGTATTTGATAGACTAAGAAAGTATCTAATACGCTTAAATCTAGATAAATATGTATTTGGGGTGAAATCTGGCAAGTTATTAGGAGTTATCATTTCTATAAGAGGTATAGAAATAGACCCTCTAAAAATTAAATCTATTCATGATATACCATCTCCTACGAATATATCAGAATTAAGAAGTTTGCAAGGAAAATTACAAGCTATTCGTCGCTTCATAGATAAATTGGCAGATAGGACATAACCTTTCCTTAAATTGCTTAATAATAATGTATCCTTTCAGTGGGATAAATAGTGTCAAGAATTTTTTGACAACATTAAGCAATACCTTCTTAATACTCCAGTGCTTGTTCCGCCTAAACCAAACCAACCTTTTATTTTGTATATTTCGGCTTCATAACTTGCACTTGGAGCTATGTTAGCTCAAATTGATAAAGAAAAGAAAGAATGAGCAACATATTATATAAGTAGAAATTTTATAAATTATGAGACAAGGTATACTCCATTGGAAAAATTATGTTTAGAAGTAGTATTTTCAATGCAAAAATTATGCCATTATATGTTAAGTCAAACGACATATGTCATTGCTAAATCTGATCCATTAAGATATTTAATGAGAAGACCAAATCTGTCAGGACGCACAACTAAATGGGTTCTTGATCTTAGTGAGTTTGAAATCATATTTATTGACTAGAAATCTATAAAAGGCCAAGTTATAGTAGATCAATTAGCTGTTGATCCTATGGAATCTACTCATCCTATGAGCATCGAATTTCCTGATGAATGCCTCAACTTGGAAGAGGATCACTCGAAAACTTGGACATTATTTTTTGATGGAGCTAGATGTATGAGTAGAGTAGATGTAGGTATTATATTAAAATATCTTCAAAAGCACCTCATCCCTTTATCCTTTAAATTAAAATTTGCTTGTACTAATAACACTGCAAAATATGAAACTCTAATCCTTGGATTACGAGCCGCTTTAGCACTAAAGGTAAAAACATTATTAGTTTTTGGAGATTCTCAGTTTGTCATAAATAAAATTAATGAATTTTATCAAACACGAGATGAGAAAATTCATCCTTATAAGGAATATGTGTTAAAACTTATATCATTGTTTAATAAAGTAACTTTAGAAGTTGTTCCTAGAACTAGTAACTATGCTGCCGATGCTATGGTTGCGATGGCTTCTTTGTTGCCTCTGGAGTTGGACGATGAATATGCTACTATTATAATAAGAAAAATCCAAGAACCTGCTTCTACTAAGTCATTTATGGAACCATTAGATGTTTTTTTGATTAATGAAGTTACCCCAGAACCATGGTACATAGACATTTTTAATTTCTTACAAAATGGAACCTTCCCTGAAGGATTTGATAGAAACCAACATAGATTGTTATGCAAGCGAGTTGTTCACTTCATAATAATTGGTAATACCCTTTATAGGAGATCATTCAAATGTATCTTATTAAGTTTTCTAAATTTTGAAGAGTCTAAGAAATCCCTAAGTGAAGCTCATGATGGGTCTTGTGGAAGACATTTTAGTGGAAGTGCTATTTCTAGAAAACTTCTTAGAATAGGTTATTTTTGGCCTTCAATGGAGAAAGACGCAAATGATTATGTGCATCAATGTGACAAATTCCAAAGGCATTCTTAACTTGTCCATGCTCCTACCCAATAAATCCAAACCATAGCATCCCCTTGGCCTTTCTCTAAATGGGGTTTAGACATTATTGGTAAAATCATCCCTGTTTCATCTAATGGTCACAAGTTCATCATAACTGCAATTGAATATTTTACAAAGTGGGTCAAAGATATACCTTTAGCTTCTTGCACAGGAATCCAAGTCTCAAAATTTATATTTAATCAAATCATCTACAGATTTGGTATTCCATCTAATCTTATTTATGATAATGGAACATGTTTTAAAAATAAAGATATTAAGAAATTATGTCAAAAGTATAAAATCCAACATAGATGGTCCACTCCTTACTATCCACAAGAAAATGGCCAAGCCGAAGCATCTAACAAAACCTTAATCAAAATCTTAAAAATAATGGTTAATAATATAGGCCGTGATTGGCACATCCAATTATATCCTGCTTTGTGGGCTTATCGAACTAGCGTTCGTACTCCCACTGGTACTACAATTTTTGTCTTTGTATATGGTGTTGAAGAAGTTTTTCCATTTCAATTAGAAGTTCCATCCCTATCACTTTTACTTCAAGATGCTGAAGTAGGAGGTGAATATCGTGCTAACAGACTCAGTCAGCTAGAACTTTTGGATGAAAAATGCATTCATGCTTTAGAGCACCTTCGTGCTTACCAAGACAAACTTAAAATATCATATGCTAAAAAAGTTCATAATAGATCATTTGAAATTGGAGATTTAGTTTTAAAATAAAATCATAGGAATACTAATGCAAGAAAAGACCTTAAAGGAAAATTCCAGCCCAACTGGCTGGGACCATTTATCATCACTGCTAAATTTGGGTCAAGTGCATATATATTGGCTACCTTGGAAGGAAAATATCTCAAGGAACCCATGAATATTATGCACCTCAAACAATATTATGCATAGATCCAAATATTCATATTTGTACATATTTGTAAATAGGTTTGTCATGCACTTTAAAAAATATTCCTCAAAATAGCAAAACAAATTACAAAATAAGAAAAATACAAAAATACTCCCAAAAGTTGTAATCAAATTTTGCTAAAATAGCAAGTAATATTTTCCTTTATCTAGGATTAAATTCAAAAGTTATCTTGAACCACGCACTTAAAAATTCATAAAATTAAATAATTTTTGATATCTATTATTTTGATTATAAATCTCTCTTATATCAAAGAACACTATTTTCACTAAATAATTTTTTTGTTTATGAACGATGTTGCTACTTTTTGGAACCAAGACCCACACATTACACATTAAAGATGATTCATTGCAATCTTCGAATAATGGTACTGCATAGTGAGTTTTAATGCTTTAAGCAAAAAGTTTTCCTTGCTATCCTCTCATGTGCATGATCTAGAATGAATGAGAAATTGGCAAAAGGACAAGATTCCATCCTACCCAAATAAAAATCCCTTGCTCCACATCTAAGCTGAGCAAGTATCCCAAAAGAAAATAAATAAAAATAAAAGCAATAAAATCCCCTTGTTCAAAACAAAATGAACAAAATCCCTACCCCCTGAAAGTGAAGAAAAGAAGGAATATAGAACTTGAATCCCTGGAATTTCTCATTCAGTCGAAAATCATGTAGGTAAGCCCAATAACAGGTGATTTATGCCCAACTTGCTTGACATTGGGTAATTCCTTTTCGCATGGCGACATGTCTGTCACATTAGCGAACTTCTTTTGTATAGACCAATGTCCACTTGTGGATTAGCTAGATTTATGTTAATTTGACTCACATAGCAGTTCATTCCTAATGCATGCACAGAATCATGGTTAAAGAACATTTTACTTGCACACACATTGGTTTCATTAAGTTAGCTCCATCATTCATCTACTTAAAACCAGTAAATAAACTTTACAAAAGGCACACACATTTGTTATTTGAGAGATTTTGTATCATTATGATAGCATCAAAATGGAAATAAATGCACTTCACACACGAGGGTTCTAGATAAATTTGAATTTATTTTTTTTGAGATAAATTAAAATATTACGTCGATATTTTATTAAATTTCTACATATCAAACTTAAAATTACAAAAATTCAAAAAATATATATCTTTTTTGCAATGATGGTATTATTCCTAAGCAATTAGGGATTCCTTGCCTAGCAAAAATCATCTTCATAAATTTTTCATGTCAACAAAATATTTCAAATAACTCAAAAATATTATATCTAAAGTTACATATTCATCCTGCATTGCATTTTGGTTTTACTGTGATGATGGTATTATTCCTAAGCGATTAGGAATTCCTTACCTAGAGAAAACCATACTTATAATTTTTCATGCCCAAAAATTCATCGTAAGCATCTATAAAACCTTTTGCATATGTAATACAATTATTTACAACACATTAATTTTACATTTTACAAAAATATTTTTTATCCTGCATTTTCATGATGACTTTTTGTGATGATAGTATTATTCCTAAGTAATTAGCGATTCCTTGCTTAGCAAAAGCCATCATTCGACGTTTGTATGCCCAAAATTACATATTTTTGATCAACAATCAATACATCTCATCCTATAAAAAAGCCTTAAGAATTTTCTTAAGCACCCAACCATTTCATTTAGCAATATCAAAATACACCTCATAACAGGATCAACTTCATGACTTAACGAGCTTAGATCTCCACAACAGTCACATAACAATGCCACATCCTTCGAGGTTTATTGCTAAATTCATATTTCCTAATTTCAGAAATAACAAAACCATTTTACATATCTTAATGCAATTTTACATCAAATCATTATATCAAATTTAAAATACAACTCTTTAAAATCAAAATGCAAAATTAATCATCAAACACATTGACACATAAGGCAAAATATCAAAATCTATATATATCATAAAAAAAGTATATATATATACAATAGTATATTGGTATGATCCCAGAAAGGTAAAGACAAGATATCCAAGGCATCCTTCATATGAGATCCCTCTCTTGGTCCCATGAAAAAGATTGTTTTGGATGGAACAACACTACTAAGGGTGAGTATTCAGTTGCTCAAGGTTATTTGACCTTATGCCATAATAATCCCAACCATTCTTCTGACATATTTTCTTGATTGTGGGCTCAAAATATTTGGCCTAAGGTGATGTTTTTTAATTGGATTTTATTGCATTGTAGGGTGCTTACTAGTGAGCAACTTATGAAGCGTGGTTTTCATGGCCCTTTTAGATGTGAAATGTGTGAAGAGAATGTAGAAAATATCTACCATATTTTTATTGAGTGTACTTTAGCCTCTAAGCTATGGAGGAGAATGGCCATTTTACTTGGCTTACAGTGGTCCAATTTTTTTATTTTTGAACAGATTTGGAGGGATTGGCCTAATCAAGAGGGTGTTGATCATTTTATTAGGTAGTTAGTTTCGATGGATTCTACCATTCTTCTTTGGAATATTTGGAATGAAAGGAACAACCGAATTTTTAATCAAGATAGGAAGGATATTCACTATATTTGGAAAAAGACCATAGCCAACTTAGTTGAATCAGTCCATCAACTCCTTAATCAACCCCAAAACTCCCACCAAAGATGGGATCAAGTGATGCAAAGATTGAATATTAAACCTTATAAGGGCAACCAAATTAAAGGGAATGTGAGTATTAGTAATATGGATAGGACTATAAATTGGAAACCTCCTCTGAAAGATTTTGGAAAATTCAATACTGATGGAGCCTCTAGAGGGAACCCTAGAAAAGCCAGTGTGGAAGGAATTGGTAGAATTTCAGATGGCTCCCTAGTTTTTACTTTTGCTGAGAATTTGGGTATTCTTTCCAATAACCTTGCTGAGGAGTATGATATCCTCAGAGGCCTTCGGGAAGCTACTAAGTTTAGATTGGAAAAGGTGTTAGTTGATTATGACTCTCAACTTATGATTAATCTCTTGAAGACTCCTTCTAAGAATCATAAGGTGGATTGGAGAATAAAAAGAATTATTGAGAAGATTCAGTTAATCCAGATGGGATTTTTGAAAGTTGATTACAATCATGTGGTCAAAGATCAAAACAAGAGTGCTAATGCTTTAGCTAATTGGGCTTTGGACAAAGGTGATCTTACTTGTTATGGCCACCCTCCTATATGGTGGGCTTCTCAAATTAGGGAAGCTTTTCTTTCTATCATTTCTTTGGATGACTCCAGTTCTAGAGGTACCTAGTTTCTTCTTGTTTTTCTTTTTGCTTCTCTTTGGTTCATTTAGTTTTTTTTAGTTCCCTAGCTCATTCTATTATTTATTTTGTTTCCTCTATTGATTCTTGCCTTAATAGTCTTCTGGTCTAGATAGGTCATTGTTTTGTTCATTTTTTTTTTAGTTTTTTAAGGTGGGTGGGTTCTTTTGTTTTGTTTTGTTTTTGTGTTCTTTGTGTTATTTTTTGTTGTTTTGTTTTGTTTTGTTTTGTTTTTTTTTTTTTTTATGTTTTTTGTTATTGTTCTTGTGTTTTTTCATTCTTGTTCTTGGGTTTCTCTTTGTTTGTGTTATTTTGTGTTTTTATGTGTGAGTGTTTTCTATGTTTTTTGTTTTTGTTTATTGTCTATTGTTGGTTGTTTTTATTTTTATTTTTATTTTATTTTTTAATTTTTTAGGTTTTGGTTGCGTTTATTTTTCATGTTTTTTTTGGGCTACGTCTTTGTAGTGTTCTGTTATTTTTGTCTTGTTTGTGTTTTGTTATGTGGTTCTTGTGTTTTTATATGTGGTTTGTGTTGTGGTTTCTTTTATATTATTGTGCGTATTTGGTTGTGCTTTTGTTTTTTACACACTCAAGGAGCATGTTTTTTATTTTATTTTATTATTTTTGTTGTTATTTACTTATTTTTAAATTGGTTTTGTGTGTTTGTTTGCTCCTTGAGTATGTCAAAGGTGGTAGTCTAGGTCCGAGTCCTGGGCATTTTTTATGGAATGGATACCTCTGCCTCCTTGGGTCTTACCCGAAAGTGGCATCCCTTTTGGGATTTTTTCCACAAATAAAGAAAAATAGTAGATTGGTATGCCACAATAGCCATCATCGGCATACTCAGTCATCCAAAAATAAATCATCAAAATTCCAATCCTCGTGACTATCCAACACCCCTGGTGCTTTGTGCATCGTCACCTCTAAGAGGTGGAGGAGCCTGAGCCGTAGTAGTCTCTTGAGTGGAAGACTGGGATCTCTAACTTGACCAAATTGGTGGCTCATACATCTTTGGGAGAGGTACTCTCTGTCCCTTTGGGATGGTCACAAAGTACATCGCTTGGTAGAAAGAAACTCGCCTAGAAGCCTTAAAGAGCATATTTACTATCCCTCCCACTCCTCTTTGTGCTTGCAACCTTGCCTAGACTAACTCTACATCTAGAGTCTCAATAGGCATCATTTGGGAGGTATTAGTCTCCCGTAGCATGGCATTCTCTGCCCGAAGAGCAGTCATTGCACTTCTCTCACCCTCCTCCTCCATGGCTATCCCATTCCTAGGAGAATCTAGTCTAGCATCTTGATGAGAGGGTACCTCCATCTCATCTCTCCCCCAGGTCCATGGGACACTCAATGGTCTTAGAAGAGGCCCACCATGGACCCACAATCCTATAGTATGAGGATATAGCATTCTCCCTCTACCATGCAAGTGATTATCCATAGTTCTTGCACCTCTAACTTGAGCTATGAACTCTACACTGGCCTTCTCACTGGTCACTCTATGATTTCAAAAAACCTACTCCACATCCTTGTGCATTGGCCCCCTTCGTGCTGTCAGTATCGAAGGGTTGATTGAGGCATACCATGTCGTGTAGTCTACTGTAACCCTTACATCATATCCAACAACTGTAACAATAGGGGCATCATCTAGAGTTGTATATAGGAAGTGCCTCATGTCAGGTGCACCACTGATAGAGGTAGGATCCTTGGTGGTCTAAGCGTAGTAAAAATTTCTAACAACAGGGATCCCCTGCTATAATCCAAACTATCAAAGCACCCGGTCTTCTCGATGGGGCTTCATCTCCCCATCATGCATCTACAACTAGATAGCTCTTCTGACATGATCTAGCTCTACCCTATCCTCAACCCATCCTAAGTGGCCCCTCCACAGTCTCCAGGTGATGGCATCCCCTATCAGCTCATCAAAAAATTTCTTGGCATCATCCAGGCTAATCCTCCGAACTCCTCCTACTCAGACTACCCAACAGTAAACATGGGGCCTCCCCACCTCTACTGTTGCTACCGGTATCCCCTCAATCCTCTGCACTACGATGTCCTCCCAGCACTAGACCTGTAAAAAATAGGTAAGCACCAGAGCCACCCCCTCCCTATATAAAATCTTGTATAGTTTCCTATACAAGCAACACAAGCAAAAAGGACCCCATGCAAATCGAATCTGGTGGTCCCACATATTGGTCACTACCCCTGCAAGCAGCCAAGGCAATATGCAGCTACTTTGGTGGCACAATAGCAAGCCACCAACTACTCCTAAAAATATTGATGTTAGAGAAGAAATCTCGAGTATATATCTTAGAGCAGTAACATAGAACCCACCTGAATCCAGCCTCATCTGAGGATCCTTGGATAATCTTTGAAGTTCCTGAGCCTAGTGATTTGACCCTATAACCCGTTGGCCCTGAATGGGGATCTACAAGATTCTACAAACATCCTCTAGGGTAGGACCCATATCCCCAGTCGAAATTCAGAAGGTGGATAAACTAGGATACCACTTCTCTGCCAAAGCTATAAGCAAAGTGAGGTTGACAAGAATTTTTGGCATCTCAGCCACATGACACAGTCCCATCGCATCCAAGGTTGCCCGATCACCATCAGATAGGTTTCCTAAGTCCACCCGAAAACCATCATAACGCCACTCTCGGCTCTTCAAACTGCCCAACTGCACACACAAAATTCAAAAATTTAAATTTAATTACCAAAATTACATTAAAACCCAAAATCTCATTCAAGTTGTCAAAATCATTTCGATTTTGATGAAATCATTCTTGTTTCTGGCAAAATCGCCCTTGATTCATCAAAATCGCTTTTGAATTCCTAAATCGTTGCATTTTTTTGTAGCGATTTTGCCAAACCCTGTGTGATTTTGTGATCTTGAGGTGATTTCATCGAAACAGAGGCGATTTTGCCTCGCGTCAAAAATTACGACATACCCAAATTTAAAGTCCAAATTAAAATTCAAAGAAAATCATAAAAAGCATGAAAATTGCATTAAAAAGCATGAAAATTAATGCTTACCCTCTCTCCTCCGTGCACTAGATCCGCTCTATGTGTCAATCCTACCATCGTGCACTCAGAGCTCTTTTTCTCTCTAGAAAGTGAACAGTAAAAATGAAAATGAAATTTCTTATTTTGTTTCTCTATTTAAGTCAACTTGAATTTTTTTTTTCAAATTTTCATTAATTTGTCAAATTAATGCAAAAATATAATGGGGCAGCATAATAAGACGTCAAAATAACAAAGTTAAAATAATGAACTAAAAAAGGCATACAATTTTTTTTTCTGCCACCTCGAATAATGTGCCATTTCATCTTTAACAACTTTTTCAAAAAGTTGCTAAAGAAGGGTCAAAATATAGAACCTTAAATTGATTAACTCAGTAAAAACATTAAAATTTATAAAAACATCAAATTTACCTAAGTCTACCCGAAAATCCTTCAAAATTAGCAAAAATCCATTTGCCTCGATTTTTGCACCCTCAAACCAATGTTGTTTTGACCGTTGGGAAAAATCGCCTAACTTTTTGCAAAATCACCGAACTTTCAACAAAATCACCTAAATTTCAGCAAAATCGCTTGAGCAACTAGCAAAATCGTTAAGCGATTTTGCTCAAAAACAAAATTTTCCCAATTTTGCAAAATGCCAAAAATCCATTTCAAACGACATTTCTAAGTTTGGAAATAGGTTGTAACGACGGATTCTAGCGAGATTAGGTAGGGGGTAAACATAGGAGGGATCCTAAATCCATCCATATTTTGGCCTAACCTCTTGATTTCCTAGATTTTCCTCTAATCCTATTTAATCCCCCCTCTAATTCATTTTTTGGGGCTGACTCCCTGATTGCAAAGCGTGTTAAGTGATCCCCTGAGTAGATAGTAAAATTGAGAAGCCATTAGTATAATATTCCCGTCTTCAATTTACCCGTATTTGCCTAAAATCCATCATTGTCCCATTACCCTCTTTAGCAAATTTTTACTTGTAGGTTGTAGTCAAAATCGCACAACGAACGACGAAATTGTAGAACAATCGACAAAATCGTGCCATGAACAAGCGGAGTAGGTGTGTGATTTCGTAGAAAATAGCAGTGATCCTAATGACTTGGCAAAAAATTTTCTCACAGATCATCTGGGGGAAAAAACCTTTTATTTTTTTTGTTCTTCTTCCTTCTCTTCCATTTTATTTAGTTATTTAATTATATTTTCATTAATTCAGCAATGCATCTCGGGTATTCACCATCATGGTAATCAATTTTTAATTTAAATCTACATTTTGCTTACATAAACTTCATGAACATTTAGACTCTTGTACTTACATCTATTACAAACATTTTTTGTCTTTCATTTAGTTGAAAAGGAATGCTTAAATAGGAAACATATCAAAGTTTGAATCATATTTGTGCTAGAAAACCATTTTGTGTCTTGTGTTTTGTTGCTACAAAATTGTAGTGAAATCGCTTGTGATTTTAGCAAATTGTTGAGCGATTTTGCCTAGAACAACAACGATTCTACCAAAATAGCAGCGATCCTAATCTGCATCAAAAAATTAGAATCTTCATCAGACATCTCGATTCACGTATGTTTTGAATTTATTTTAAGCATAAAATTAGCAACTGCATTTGTCATTTCTATTCATGTTTGTTGTTTTCATCTAAAAAGTAAAAAAAAATCACATCATAAATAGGTTAGTTGCATTTCAAAGGCTAACCTTAGGTGTTTGTATGAATGATCCAAAAACAAACATATTAAACCTCATTCTCAACCTAGGTGTGGAAACTTGCCATCAAAAGTTTCCTAGGGAACCCACAATTCATAAAAAAATCACCATAAGAAGGCACAATCAAGTGCCTCTCTTTCAAGGTGTAGCTCTATAATTTTCCATTCCCATATGAGGTGCAGATCCATCAGCCTAGAGGAAAGGAGTGCAAAAATTTTAGGCCTACACCTTCTTGGAACTTTCTTTAAACCTATAAAGCTTCTCCTTGTACTCTTTAGTTTTCTTTTTCAAGGAAGCTACTTCATGTTTTAACTCTTTACACTCAAGATACCTAGCTTCCAACTCTTCTTTGAGTTCCTATGTCTTTGCTATAGAGATATCAAGATTCCCTATAAGCTCATCTCTTTCATAATGACATTCATAAAACCTATCAATGAGTCTAGCATATTTCTTTCTTTCTTTCTTTCTTTCTTTCTTTAACACATCAAGAGCATTAACAAGTTCAACCTCAATATCTACTTCTACCTTTTCTGAAACATCCTCTATTTGTTTGTCTTTTGAAACATCAATATCCTTTTCTAATTTCTTACCACTAGATGTGATACCTTCATCTAAATCCATAAGAAGATATTCCTCATAATTTTCTAAAGCATCCTCATACATAGTATTACCAGAATTCAAACCATCATTTGTACAATCATCCTCAAGGTGACCAAAATTTCCACATCTAAAGCACTTAAGCACAACAAATATATTCCTCTTTTCTTTTCCTTCCTTTTTTGTTAGAAACATCTCATTTCTATCATCACTTGAAGAACTTCCATCATCACTACTAGAACACTTACTTGCTTTATCTGTGTAGAAACTTTTCTTGTGTTTTTGGAAGTACCTCTTCCCTTGAATGTTTTTCTCATTTATTTTCTTCCTTTGATACATGTGCTTCTCAGATTCTCTATGCTTATAATCATTTTTTGTGTCATCATAGTCATCCTTGGGTTTCTGACAATCAATAGCATAGTGATCAAACTTTCCACAATTTAAACATTTAACAGATTTCATACCTTTGTGCTTTCTTGAGAACTTGCCTTTCCTGTTGTAATTTGCTTCTTCATCACTAGAAGACTCATCACTGTCTTCTTGTTGCTTACCCTTGGACTTCTTGGTAGCTTTGAAAGTTGCCTCCTTCTTAGGATCAGGTACCACTTTAGTTCTTAACTCAAAAGTTGTAAGTATACTATGAAGCTCATCCTTTTTCAATTTATCCAAATCCTTGGCTTCCTCAATAGCTAAAATATTTTCACTAAATCTATTTGGAAGAGACCTCAAAATTTTATCACAAACATCATTTTTAGCAAGATCAAGACCTAGTTCCTTCATGGAATTAACAATATCATCCATACGAAGCATATAGCCACTAATATTTTCTTCATCATTCATCTTGAGTTATTCAAAGATACCTTTATAATATCTCAATTTTACTTTTCTAACATTTGCATCACCTGTATGAACCACTTGCAATTGATCCCACATTTCCTTTGCTGTATTACAATGAATCACCTTTGTAATATTTACCTTTTGTAGACCTTTTAGAATTTCGTTCATTTCCCTTGAATTGATGTGATGTAGAAGTTTCTCATATGCTGTAGTAGGAGGAAGATTTGGAATAGTGTACCCAAACTCAACTATTTCCCAAACTTCATTTCCAAGAGCCATTAGATGAACCTTCATCTTTATGCTCCATAGACCAAAATATGTCCCATCAAGAATAGGTGTTGAATTACCACTTGTAAAATCCATTGTGTTCTTTTTAAGCTTTTCCTTCAAGCTGTGAAACTCTTCCAAAGGAACCTGCTCTGATACCAATTGAAGATCATATGCTTATACTGAGAGGGGTGTGAATAGTATAAGATAACTTTTTAACTTTTTCCTTTTACTTCAGAAAGCAATGCAATAAACCAATAGCAAAACTAAAGTAGTAATCAAATCAGTGTAGAAGTCATCACACAATTGAGACACCAATATAACGTGGTTCACCCAAGGTGGGCTACTCCACAGAGAAAATATTTCACTAAATTTTCTCAATAAAATCCTTTGGGAATCCTTCCCAATTACAATGTTTATGGACTTCCTTTCCAAAGGAGAATCCTTTCCCTAATCAAATATTTATGAGCCTCCTACCCAAATGAGATGTCCTATCCCCCAAAGAAGTATTTATGAGCCTCCTACCCAAAGGAGATGTCTTATCCCCCAAAGATCTAGAAATGATACTCCAAAATATCACTACCTCTTCTACCGCTAGCAGGTGGAATTCATTTACATAGCAGACGTCCTGTCCTCCTTGCTCTAGTTCTAGAGACTTTTGTCCTCACTGATAACCTCCACAACTACTCATCAACACCTGTACTAAACACAGTCAGTCGATCCAACACAATTCCTCTCAAACTCTAACACAAATCTATACCAAACTCAGTCCTCTGGTCCAACACAAATTTGCTCTCAAATCTCTATCAGATATATCCCAATATTAAGCCAAAATATTGAACAAATCAATTACAACTGCTCACAAGTCTTCACCAAGACTTCATCAAATCTATCCATAAGTTCTTCAACAAGAACCTATCCAAATTAGTCCACAAGTTCTCCACAAGAACCTATCCAAATAAGTCCACAAGTTCTCCACAAGAACCTGTCCAAATCAGTCCACAAGTTCTCCACAAGAACCTGTCCAAATCTGTCCTCAAGTTATCCATAAGAACCTATCCAAATCCATCCTAGCAAGCTCACCAAGAACTTGCCCAAATCATCTCAAACAAGTTTACCAGGAAACTTTCCCAATGTGAACACACAAAGAGAATTATTAGAGACCCAATGTGTTTCATCCAATCATATCAAATCAATATCATAGAAGCATAAAGAGAATTGTTAGAGACACAATATGTTCTATCCGTCAACTTTCAATTTCAACTCAAATCAATATCATAGAAGCATAAAGAGAATTTTTAGAGACTCAATATGTTCTATCCTTCAAATCTCAATCTCAACTCAAATCAATATCATAGAAGCATAAAGAGAATTTTTAGAGATTCAATATGTTCTATCCTTCAAATTTCAATATCAACTCAAATCAATCTCATAGGAGCATTGTATCGCTCCAAATTTTTCACACCCTTACCTTCAGGCTATAGGATCCATGCCCGAAAGGGGGATGTGAAAAGGATGGCACGGTACCTCAGACTGAGAGGCCTTGTGAAGGTCCCGCATCTCGGGGGAGGTGTATTATGGTGATTTTTTTACGGATGGTGGGTTCACCAGGAAACATTTAATGGCAGTTTCCATGCCTAGGTTGGGAATGTGTTTGATGTGTTCAGTTTTATCCTTAAACATTCAAGTCCTAGGTTTGGCCAAAATGAGTCTAAGCTATTCTACATGAGATGCAAATTTAAATGAATACAGATAACAAAATTAGACAGAAAAAAGAGAAATTAAGCAAGACTAAAAAGTCATACCTGATCCAGATGTCTGATGAGGATTATGATTCTTGAAGCAGTTAGGATCGCCTCTGATTTGACAGGATTGTCTGCTATCAGACAAGATCGTCTGAGATCTGACAAATTCGTCAGAGACCTGCAAATAGAGAAATAGGTGCAAAACACAGAAAATACAGCAATGCTAACATAGGGAAACAGTGTAAAATGACAATAACAATATCAAGCTAAAAATTATAAACATAAACATGAATGCATTATACTGATTTAATGAAAATTATAACTTAATTATGCATTTGATCTAGATGGGTGAACTCCAAAATACAGAATAGCAAAAAATAATAAATGAACTAGCTAATTGTAGAATAAAACAGCAGAAAAAATATGAAGAAATGCAAACTCTGGGCACTGATTGCCCCCAATGATGATTGCAGTCGAAATCATCTTGCATTGGTATGAAATCATCTCGAATTGGACAGGATCACCTCCGATCTGAACAGGATCATCTGCGACGATGTAAGCTTGCTCCGGCTAAAAAATACTAAGGTACCTACAACAAAATTTGGATAGAACTAATGCAAATAGCAATTTAGGATGTCTTAATGCGTGTGAAGTCAAGTTACAAGAATTATCAGCTAGGGGGATGCTAAGGGGGGGGCTTAGGATTAAATAAGCTTAGGAGGGAGGTTAGGAGGTTGGAGATCATCCCTATTTGGGAGATCTCCAACGGGGGAGGTCTCTAACGATGCAGACACGTTTCTACCCGAATTAGAGACGTCATTGGAACAAAGACTAATTATGAAAAATCAGTTTTTGGACAAGATCGTTTGGACGTCCTAGTCCAGATGAAATTGTTTGATCTGAGGTGATATCATATGATCGGTGACGATATCATCAAACAATCAAAACAAACTCTAAAAATGGCATGAGAAACGAGGAAACGGATTAAGCGGTGGTTTGGGAGCAGTTTTGGAGGTTGAAATTTGAATTTGAATTATTTACTAGAGTAATTGTAATTATTAATGTTTTACTACGCCAATTTTAGGGTGCTACATTTTGCCCCCTCTTTAGCGAATTTTTTGAAGAAAATACGTTAAATATGAGTTCTTCTCGATTTACGAGAAAGCAAAAATTATTCCCATTTTTAGGCGACGATTCTTGGTCGAATCGTACGACAGCTTACTATGGTGCCCCCTCCGTGTTTTTACCCAAATCGAACGTTTGAGGTAAAAATGCAGAAAAGCAAAATTTAAAAATGTTTTTAATAAAATTAAGAAAAATAAGGTAAAACCCTAATTCATTGTTACTGTTCATTTTTACCAGTACCACCTCCTCCACGTTAGGGCGGGGGAGGAGATGAGGCTGAGAGCTTGAGGGCTTCTCGAGACTAGGTGCTAGAGATTATAGATTTTGAGAGATTTTTGAGAGGATTGAGTATGCCAAGGTATAGATTGTGGCATACCAATCCAGCTTTGATATGATGTATATAATTTTTTGATATATATAGATGAGGTATTTTGGATCATATGACTTGTCTTATGTATTTGTATGATGTTTTTAAATGTTTTGATTGATTTATTTGATGATTGGATTGAGGATTCATGTAATTAAGTTGTTGAAAATATTATAATTTTGATGTCATGCTGTAATATTTTAAATGAAATAATCTGATGTAACAAATTGGTTGTTTGTGATGTGATGATTTGATAAAAAAATAAAAAGGGACTTTTAACAATAATTTCAAAGGACATTGTCGCTATTATAGACCATTTCATGGAGTCACCGCTCACTCGGTCGTCAAGCTAATCCCAGTATAGAAATATTGCCAAAAGTAAAAGGGTTCTTAAGAGACTGTCTTAAGACTTTGGTGCAATGGTGCAAATGATGATGATGATGGTTTGTTTTCAGAGTTTCATAAAAATAGTATGCATGAAATAATGTTAAAATGATTTTTGCTAGGCATAAATTCCTAAGTGTAGGTATAGACTTATACCATCATCACGAAATCCAAAAAGAGATAGTTTTATTGCATGGTTGATTTTTAATGAACAGAAAATATGAAGATGAGGACTTGCACTAGGCATAAAATTCCAATTTTGGTTTTAGAACTATACCATCGTCACGAAAGTCGATAGTTATATATATATATATATATATATATATATATATATATATATATATATATATATATATATATATATATATATATATATATATATATATATATATGTTTTGATTGTATGGTTTTGAAAGAAATTTTGATTTTTCTATTATGCATGTAGTTGTCTTTATACTAAACAACTGTACTTGAAAGAAGAAAATAAATTTAATCCAAACAATTTGCAAAAAAAAATATATATATTTCAAAATATCTTAAAGATAAAAGTTAGATTTATAAGGAATCTCATGTGCATATGTGAGTTCATTTCCAATCTTGATTTATCATAATGATACACAAAATTTCTCAAATACAAATGTGTGTGCAATTGCTATGTTCGTTTACCAGGTTTGAGCAAGATAATATGATACAAGTGATTTGAATGAACCAAATAATTGTTCATTAACCATGATGTAGATGCATATAACCATACTAGACTACTATGTAAGTCAGATTATCAAGAGCTAGCTAATCCATAAGCAGGCATAGGTCTATACAAAATAAGGTCGCTAATGTGATAGACATATCACCATGCTAGGAGTTACCCAAGGCCAAGCGGGTTGGGCACAAACCACCTGTTATGGGGCTTACCTCACGGTTTTCAAATAATTGAGAATTCCAAGGATTCAAGCTCATAAACCCTTCTTTTCTTTTCAAAGGGTAGGGAAAGGGATTTTATTACTTTTGCTTTTGCTTTCTTTTGCTTTATTTTGTAGTTTTTCTTGATAATGCTATAATGATATAAAATAACAATTTTCTTTTTCTCTTTTTCTTGAACTTTGCTTTTTCTTCCTATGCTAGGGATACTTGCTCGGATTAGCTGTAGAGCAAGGGATTTTTATTCTGGGTAGGGGTGATCTTGTCCTTTTGCCAATTCTCAAAGATTCTAGACCATGTGCATGATAAGATAGCAGGGGAAACTTTTTGCTCAAGAAACCACTTCTACTATGTAGCAAAGCATGGAAATTACAAATATAATCATTTTATTTTGAAAGGATGTGCTTGGTTTAAGTAAATAACGAGATCAATTCTCTATGCTCAAACTTTATTTAATTGAATTTTGTGGACTTTGATATAAGAGAGATTAGTAATCATGCCAGATAAAATCAAGATATTTATTTTTGTGAGTGTGAAAGTGAGGGATTCCAAATAAATGCTAATTTATCCAAAATAATTTGAAACATATAACTGCAATATTTGTAAGAATATATAGATATAGATACTGTTTTGAGAAGCTTTGAGAATGTTGACTCTCTCTTTCTTCTTTATGTTGTTTTGGTTTCGAAAGAGTCAAGAATATTGCTATTTTTTTATTTTTATCATTATATATATATATATATATATATATATACATATATATATATATATATATATATATATATATATATATATATATATATATTGTTTTTGAAAGAATTAACAAGTGCCATAAATAAATACAACAAGTAGTTTTGAATATTTTGATGATTATGAATGTTTTTGGTGTTTTTGAATTTGAAAGAAATACAAAATAGTGAAATATTTTAAACAAATATATACAAGGATGAAATGACCAAATTTATACATAGTAACGTTTAAGATGCAAAATGTTCATGGGTTCTTTAACTTCTTACCATCTAAGGTAGATAATTTGTATGCTCCTGATTCAAATTTAGCAGTGATAATGTATGGTCCAAGCCAGTTGGCCTCAAATTCACCTTTAAGGTCCTTAGTTGCATTAGTATTTTTTTGATTTTCTTTTAAAACAAGGTCGTCGATCTCAAAGTATCGATGACAAACTTTTTTAGCATATAATATTTTAAGCTTGTTTTGGTAGGCACGGAGATGCTCCAAAGCATTGATGCATTTTTCATATAGGAGTTCTAGCTGACTGAGTCTGCCAGCTCGATATTCATCTCCTACTTCGGTATCTTGAAGTAGTAGAGCCAAAGAAGGAACTTTTAATTCAAAGGGAAAAACTACTTCAGCGCCATCAAAATAAAATCCATTGTGTAACATCTTTTCAACGGAAACATCGTGGAAGATATCTCCTTCTAACTCCTCATCGAAGTCAACAATCATTTCAGGGTAAGCTATGGATAGCATGTTACATGTAAATGGCTGATTTTTTAGAGGCAAATCATCATGCCTATCCAAATAATCTTGACAACATATGAGTTGATCATCATCTTCAAAAGGAAAGGGTTGACCCTTACTAGGAAATAGACCCACACCACAATGGGCAGGCCACGGTTCTACCTCGAAAGGTTTTTTCATGCCATTTTGGAAAGGTCCCAAGCATTTCCCTTTATATCCCATTTTAAGAATTATGGGTTTAGCTTTAATATATTCATTGGTAAAATAACATCGAGCGTATCCCTCATGATGAGTTTTGATATTTCGAGGGATTCTTCCCTAGTCATATCCTTTATAAATGAAGGCACAACTCCCGACTTGGTAAGTACTTCCCATAGGTTGTGGGAGGCCCAAAGTACGAGGAGATGGCGACAAGTTATTTAAAAGAATTGAATCTTGCATGAAAGCATTTGTTTTTTCTGATATTAAGGTTGTGGATAAATCTGGTAAAAGTTCATCAGAAAGAGCATAAGATGTAGAAGGATCATTCCCTATATTTTTAGATGTGTGCGGTATGATAGATGTTGATAATGTGGAAGTGTTAATAGATGGGTCTATAGGTTTTGAAATTATAGGGATAGAACATGAAGGATTGTTCGTGGATTGAAGATCTTTTTGAGGTTCTAGAGTGATTTGTTTAGAAGATTGTTGATCTATATATGAGGATGAAATTAATGGAAGGGAAATAGATGAAGCTATGGGTGTGTGTTTCACAGTTTTAGATGAAAAAGAAGAATTAGGATGTGTGGATGACAAAGCGGGGCAAAATTGCACTCCAACGAGTTCTGCCAAAGCACACATATCAAAGGGTCTAGGGTCACCATGGATAGTGACCAACTGATTTTTAAATTTGAATTTAACACATTGGTGTAAAGTTGATGGGATAGCCCACATCGCATTGATCCAAGGACGACCCAAGAGTATATTGTACGATGTGGGGCAATGTACAATAAACATGGTGGTATCTAGAGTTCTAGGACCAACTTGCAATGGGATGGTAATAACGCCACATTTTTCTTGTGTTTCATCATTGAAATCTTTGATAATCATGTCAATTTTCTTCATTTCATCACTTCAAAAGCCAAATCGTTGGTAGAAGTCAAGAGTGCAAATGTTTAGAGATGAACCATTATCAATCAGGACTCGTTTGACAGCTACATATCCAATTAGAGCAGTAATATATAAGGGATTATCCTTATGTAAACTGTGTTGTGGGATATCTTTATCCCGAAAGTTAATACAATCAACTTCTTGAGTGATGATAGTATTGGCCATGGCTTTAGGTTGAATGTTTTTAGGTACCATCATTTGGCTTAATGTAAGCATCAACTCATCCCTACGGGTGGGAGAAGATCTTAATAAATCCAAAAGGAAAATTCTAGCTGTAGTATTGGATAATTGCTCATTAATATTGTAAGGGGGTTTAGGTTGAACATTGGAAGCATGATTCCCTTTATTGGTATTTTTCAAAACAAATGGAACTGATCCATCATTCTGAGTTTGATCTTGTTGAGAGTTTTGAGCCTGTTGTCGGGTAATGACTCCAATGGTACCTACAATGTTATATTGAGGACACTGAACTGGTCTCGGTTGAGCGTTTATGGCTTGTTCATTTGGGAGGAATTGATTAGAAGAGGGTCGAGTAGTAACTCTTCTAGGAAATGGTTCTTCTGGAACCATAGCATCTATGATGGGTTGAATAGTATCTGATTCATTTTTAGAACTATTCGATTGGTTTGAAGTGATGTCCATTTCACTTTCAGTATCTGATTCTACATCACTAGAATCTGGAGTTGGAATATTATGTAGGGGCCTGGTTGTAACCATGGATAAAGTTGTGTCAAATATTTGAGGATCATGATTAATTAAATGTCCACTAATGGTCCCTACATATTGGGTAGGAGGAGGAACATTATGATGTTCGATTTGATTGGCCACCTCTTTACCATGTCTTGGTAAAGGGTGTCGAAATATGTCTAATGTTTGATTAGCATTTTGATTTTGATTTTTGGGAATGGTCTTTTGAGGATTATTAGGAGCATTTTGTTTAGGTTGGAAGGCTTGCACCTCCATTTCATTATTATCAATCAGATCCTGTATTTTATGTTTCAACCTTTTACAAGCGTTGGTAGAGTGTCCAGGTCCTCTATGGAAATCACAGTGTAAGTCAGCTCTATATCCGGGTATAGTTGGATCAGGTTCCTGGATAGCTGGTAATTGGATCAAACCTCTTTCGAGTAATTGAGGTAAAATAGTTGATAAGGGTTGATTCAATCTAGTAAATTCTCGAGGAGGCTTATTAGGCGGTTTTAATATAAATTTTTCTATTGTTTTCATTGCATTGATATTAACAACATTTTTGCTATCAGTGACTTCGTCACCTACAACTTGTTTGTTTTTATATTGATTTCTGGATGTTTTCTCATCATCCTTCTTCCTAAGTTGGCCTCTCCTAATGATGGCATCTTCTACTCTTCGAGCTAAATCTATAGCTTGATCGAAGGTAGTTAAAGTAGCAGTTGATAACTCATAAGATATTTGTTCTTGCAAATTATTAATAAAAATGTCCAACATTTCCCTATAAGGTAGCACAAAGTGCAGTTTTCCTGTCAACTGCCTCCATCTAGCTAAGAAATCGGCAAAACATTCATCCTTGTCTTGTTTTAAGTTGTATAAATCTTTAATGGTTACATGCCTCTCGATGTAGGCACTAAATTGATGGACAAAATATTCAACTATTTCTTCAAAGTTTCTCAAAGAATGAGTGGGCAATTGATAGTACCACTCTAATTCCATTCCACCTAAACTTTTTGGGAACATTTTTAGTAATAGCAAGTCATCATGTGATATATCATGACATGCTATCCTAAACATGCGAAGATGCTCTATGGGATCTTCGGTTCCTTTATATATAGGTAGGATGGGCATGGGAAAATGCTTAGGGTAAGGTTGTGCTACAACTATGGGATCCAAAGGTTGAACATATCTCTTGATAATTGTACGAGGGACGATAAGGATCTATCTGGTCCATACGCGAAGCTAACTGTTTCACCATGGCTTCCAGATTACTAGTTTGCCCACCATATTATTTTGGTAAGGCATTGATATTGGATTTGTGAGCATATGATGGAGGGACATGAAGATTAGATGCTATTTTGCTATTGTGTAAATTGTTGGTAGGAAAGGTGTTATGAAGGAATTTTGAAGTTGTATTATGATGTATTCCAGATTGTTGAAAATTGGTGTTTGACTTCATTTTAGGTTTTTGTTTACTTGAAGCATATTGATCAATAGTTTGGCAAAGTAAAGTAGTGAAGGAAGTTTTCTTTTGTGTGGGAATTATTTTAGGCTCAATAACAGGTTCCTTAGGAGGTTGGGTAACCTGTTGTTTTGGCATGTTCTGAATCATAGTGACCATATTTCTATTGTATGGTCTAGCATTATCACTTTATTGATCAATGAAAGACAATGGATTAGTGCGCACATCAAACATATGTTCCATGGCTGCTTGAGTGTCACTAATTTGCCCTTTATCAATACGAACTGCCATATTAAGAACACAATGTTATTATGGAAAAATTTCTAGAAATTATCTACGTTTTCAAAAGCAATAGTTCCATCTAGAGCTACTCTAGGGGATGAGGATCCATCCTCTTTAACATTTTCTTCTTGTTCATTGTCTCACCTAGGTCATCTTCTGGTTGATATAGAGTTTCTCCTTCCGAAATTGGATCTTCAGGAAGGATATTTGGGTCTCTAGTTTTATCTTCTAACCAATCTTTTTCTTCTTCTTCAGTTTGTTTACCATTCCTAAGTTTAGGCATTGTGCTTAATTTAGATTTAAGCAATATATATATATATATATATATATATATATATATATATATGCAACAAGATTAAGAGGTATATATTAATTATATACCTACTACAATATTTAAAATGAAAGGTTTTGGTTTTTGTTATGTTTTTTAGTTTTTCTTGTTTTTGTAATAATATTGTAAAAATAACAAACAACACAATAAATGCAAGAAATAAGACTAAAAGTAATGATATAGTTTTCTATAAAAAATTTATAAATATCATTAATGGGCTCGAGTTCTTCAGAAGTCATGAAGTGTTCTTCAAATTGAAAATTTTCTTTCAAAAATTTAATGAAAAGGGCTATAGTGATATTATCTGTTTCAGATGCTTATTGATAGAAGTAAATCTCATGGCAATACTCTCGATATAACACAGCTCGAGGAACTCTATTCCATATTTCCCTATCCATAAGAACGACTTCTTGGTCTTCTACATGACATAGGAACTGGTGTATAATGGCTGCGTTCTCGAGGTATTCCTCGAAGGTGAAAAATTTTAAAGACACAAGAGCTCTCCTATAAGCTAACCATCTATGGCAGGCTCTCTGAAGTTCATGATAAAATACAAGTTGATGAGGATCCAGGATTCTATCTAGGACAAGCCTTTTGATTTGTTTGAGTTTTGTTGACCTAGATGAAATGACACCTAGTCTTCTATCAAGTTCTTCCCACAAAAGTTGGTTTCTATCTGTTTCAGGCACACTAAGCAAAAAATTAACTTCTATGGCTGCTAATTGGTTTTCAACATTTATAGTAACTGCTAATATTTTCTTAGGAGCTACCATCTAAACATGATATGCAACTTAGTAGTTTTCTAATAATTTTAAATGCATCTATGTTTTGGTTGTTTTATCTTTTGTTTTTTGTTTTTGTTTTCAAAAGTTTTTAAATGCATTCACGTCGGGTTCACCAAAATGTATCGCTCCAAATTTTTCACACCCTTACCTTCAGGCTATAGGATCTATGCTCGGAAGGGGGATGTGAAAAGGATGGTGCGGTACCTCGGACTGAGAGGCCTTGTGAAGGTCTCGCCTCTCGGGGGAGGTTTATTATGGTGATTTTTTGATGGATGGTGGGTTCACCAGGAAAAAATTAATGGTAGTTTCCATGCCTAGGTTGGGAATGTGTTTGATGTGTTTAGTTTTATCCTTAAAAATTCAAGTCCTAGGTTTGGCCAAAATGCGTCTAAGCTATTCTACATGAGATGCATATTTAAATGAATACAGAGAACAAAATTAGACAAAAAATAGAGAAATTAAGCAAGACTAAAAATTCATGCCTGATCTGGATGTTTGATGAGGATTATGATTCTTGAAGCAGTTAGGATCGCTCTGATTTGACATGATCATCTGCTATCAGACAAGATCATATGAGATCTGATGAATTCATTAGACGAATTTGTCAGAGACCTGCAAACAGAGAAATAGGTGCAAAACACAAAAAATATAGCAATGTTAACATAGGGAAACAATGTAAAATGACAATAACAATATCAAGCTAAAAATTATAAATAGAAACATGAATGCATTATACTGATTTAATGACAATTATAACTTAATTATGCATTTGATCTAGATGGGTGAACTCCAAAATGCAGAATAGCAAAAAATAATAAATGAACTAGCTAATTGCAGAATAAAACAACAAAAAAAAGATGAAGAAATGCAAACTCTGGGCACTGATTGCCCCCAATGATGATTGCAGTTGAAATCATCTTGCATTGATATGAAATCATCTCAAATTGTATAGGATCGCCTCCGAGCTGAACAAGATCATCTACGATGATGTAAGCTTTCTCCGATTGAAAAATACTAAGGTACCTGCAACAAAATTTGGATAGAACTAATGCAAATAGCAATTTAGGATGTCTTAATGCATGTGAAGTCAAGTTACAGGAATTATCAGCCAGGGGGATGCTAAGGGGGGGCTTAGGATTAAATAAGCTTAGGAGGGAGGTTAGGAGGTTGGAGATCATCCTTATTTGGGAGATCTCCAACAGGGGAGGTCTATAACGATGCAGACATGCTTCTGCCCGAATTAGAGATGTCGTTGGAACAAAGACTAATTGTGAAAAATTAGTTTTGGGACAAGATCGTCTGGACATCCTAGCCCAGACGAAATCGTTCAATTTGAGGCGATATCGTCTGATCGACGACGATATCGTCAAACGATCAAAACAAACTCTAAAAATGGTGCTAAAAATGAGGAAACAAATTAAGCGATGGTTTGGGAGTGGTTTTGAAGGTTAAAATTTGAATTTGAATTATTTACTAGAGTAATTGTAATTATTAAGGTTTTACTACGCCAATTTTAGGGTGCTACAAGCATAAAGAGAATTTTTAAAGACTCGATATGTTTTATCCTTCAACTCAAAAATAAACTCTTTCTCAAATCATAATAAATATAGAAGTAGTATACTTTCACAATATCTTGAACCACAACCCAACAATTTCCAATAATGCAATATCAAGGAATCAACTCCTCCAACATAGAACCATAACTTGCTATCAAACCCTTGCTAAGTTAGTTTTCAAGAACTCAAATCAATCTCTATCTAAGCATCAAAAAGGGGTTCAATATATTTCCAAATTCTCTCAAATGGGAATGCTCAACTTAACCACACAACCAAGTTTATCAAGCAAAGTACAACTTGATAAAATCAAATCTCAAAGGAGCAAGCCTGACTCATGTATCAAGTAAAGCATAACTTGATCAACTCAATATCAATGGAAGCAGTATCAAAACCAAAATCTCAACAACCAAACAACTCAATTAGGGCTTCAACAAATTATAGAAATGGCATAAGATTCTCACTCAAAAATCCCAAAGCAAACTTCAAATGTTCCACTCTCATAAACTAGAATTATGCAATAACTCATAAATTCATCATGATCTCATAATGCATAATCAATACTTCCACTTTTAGAAAATAAGATCCACTCCAAATAAGGAAACTTAATTTAGTCCTTTTCACTCCAAACTTATTTTCATAAAACCATCAATAAATAATAACCATGGAATAATATGCCCATACCTTTACTTTTATGAAGAATCAGAACTCAAAATCTGTCACAACACTGACTCTCAATTTACCACAAATTAGAGTTAGCAACAATGGAATAATGCACAATGATAAGAGTCCTAATAACACCTTATCACTCCAAATCATCAATAATAAAAACTCACAAATATACATATCAACAATATTCCTTTACACCTTATAACTCCTACTTAATATATCACAAAATAACTTCAACCTCAAAAAATAATTACAAGAGAATATCCACTCAATAACTCCACAGGCTTTCTAACCCCAATATGACATTAAGAACAATTATTCCTTAAACCCTTATAACTCCTAAAATAAATTTACTTCTAAATGCTTTTACCATATAAATATTAAGCATCAATAATAACAATATCAAAGCAATATTTCTATTTAACCTTATACCTCCATCCAATTACCAACAATAATTGCCAAGTCAAATCAAATATTCCACATTATCAACAAAAGGTTTGCCTTGGCCAAAAATCAATTCTCCAACCTTAGGAGAAGTTTGGAGACACCAACATAAGCACCAAAGTGCTTCCTCCTCTAAAATCATGGCCCAAAGCAACTGTTGTACCACGTGCATAATAATCCATGACCAAAAATGAAACACGCTCGACGTGAATCAATCTCGAAACCTCTGCCTAGTGAATGCCTTTGCTCCACTACCTCCATCATTGGAGCACAAGTGCCCAACTAAACTCTCAAGAGTTACTCATTGTTTTACCTTCCCTTTAGTCGTAAAAGACAACCATAATTTCCTTCCTCACAAGCATACAAAATCTAAATTTAACATAGACCAGATTTGTCTTCCTTACTAGCGTACGAAATATGAACTTAAACACAGAGCAATACAAAACTTGAAAATCATAAAGCAATCCAAAATTTAAGGTCACAGAGCAATACAAATTTGAAATTAATCGCGTAAACCATAGGTGCATTGTTAGGAATTAATGCCCTTTAATAGTCTTTTTCATCCCATGAAAATTGACGTCGGCGTTCCTTCCAAATAAATGATGTCAGTGAGGTAAGTCTTTTACATGAGCACTACTAAGGGTTTAGAAACCCTTTCAATAATAATTATTAAATTAATAATTATTATTTTATTAATAATAAACTTAACTTAAAACCTTTTCAAAGGTTTGAGTTAATTTATTTATTAATAATCAAAATGGACTTTTAAGATTTTTTCAAGGAGCAAAACCTTTTCATTAAGCCAATATGGTTTTAATAAAAACCCTTAATGAGTCCATATGGTTTTAAGAAAAACCTTTAACCTTGTCACCATGGTTTTAATAAAAACCCTTAAACAAACATCATGGAACTTTCAAGATCTTTTTGGCACCAAACTCTTTTTGACATCAGCACAAATTCCTTGCGACATCAACACAAAATCCTTTTAACATCAATGATAACTCACAAACATGAAGCTAGGCAACATACCCAAAATTACCAACAACGTATTGCCCCATTAGGCTTGCAAATGGGTACCATGTTTGAGATCCACTTAGGATAATCAATGGGTACAATGAAACCCACATCTAATAGATTTTGAAGCTCTTCTTTGACCAAGAGGGCAATGGTAGGATGCATTCTTCTAAATTTGTGTTTGGTTGGCTTATCATCAGGATGTAAGGTGAGATTATGGACAACCAACTTAGGATCAATATCAGGCATGTCTTTGTAGGACCATACAAAAATTCCCTTCTTCCTCTTGAGAAGACTAATTAATTGCTCTTGTTCATTGTTGGATAAGCTTCTCCTAATTTTGATAATTTGTGGGTTGTCTTTGTCTAAACTAAGGTCCACATAGATGGTATCTTCAATGGACATGTGGGAACCTTCCTCAAGTTGATGGGACATAGGGATTATATGAATGTCATCTATGATGTCATCAAACTCTTCTAACTTATCCTCATCTATGTCTGCTTGAAAAACCTTGGGATTCAAAGGTGAAGGTGAAGGTGAAGGTAGAGGGGATGGAGGAATGTAGTTGGCTGAAGCCCTTAACAATTCCTCGGATAAGACAAACTCAGAGAAGGATGGAGGTGAAGATATTTGGTCCATATCAATAATGCTTACTTCAATTGGAATTGGTTTTGCAAACTCACATGGATTACGAAGTGGGGTGAATAAGTCAATAGGTTTCATGTTGACTTAAGGGAAAAAAAGTAGGATGTTGGAATGGATGAGATGAATAGAGCCTAAGAACCAATTCTAGGAGCTTGGTAAACCTGGACAACAGTAAGCAACACAAATAAATGCACTTAACTAAATTCTATATACATGCAATGTAGGAAAAGAAAATATTTTTGTTTGATTTTTTTTTGGTAGTGGTGATAACCACTATTTTTTTGTGTTATGTACATATATTACAAGTTTAGCTGATGAGATGGATTAATGAGATAGAGATGGTGGTTCACCGATAGGTGTGGCTTGCTCTTGTGGAAGAAGCAAGCAAAAGATGAGCTCATGTATGGGGAAATTTTTGAGATAGAACTCATCTTTTTTAGTTTGGGGAATTATGGGCTTTGATTCCTCTTCAGATTCATCAAAAAATATCGACATGAGTTCAAATTATTCATAGATTTCATCGCCAGAGTCATCAGGGTGGAGAGCTTGTCCTCATGAATTTAGATTGAGCCTTTGTAAGGCTTGTTCAAGAGAAGAGTTTGTGGAAAGTGGAGTGTAACCTAAGCTTGAATGATCATGCATTTCTAAATATGGAACATCAATAATATAATGCATTCCCTATTCATGCCATCCTAAACCATGTCGCTCCCAATTAACCATGTGAAAATAATAGGATGGAAATATCGACATGTTTTGTATGTTGGTAGGTGTTGTTTCTTTGGGTTTTCCTAGGGGAGCTAGATTGGATGAAGAATCAATCCCCCCATATACAAAATTAATGCTATTGGAAGTTGAACCCATGTCATATACTATTCCTATGGATAAGGGTGGATCACATAGGTGATCAAAATCCTTAGTAGTTAGAATGGTGAGTGGTGTAACTATGATGTATTGGACCACATATTCACCAATACCAATATTCATGAGGTGGACCTCGAATTGGGATGATGTGGAAGGATCATGGTTGGATAATAGCTTGGGAAATGGTGGAGATGAAGATGTATCACAACCCATCAACTTGACTTGTGAAACATTGGCTAATGGATATGGATTGGATTGGGAAGGTTTGAATGGATGATGATGACATGGAAGGTGATGATGTTAATGGTGTGGATTGACTTTGACCACATGTGCATGTAATCAATGATGAATATGATGGATCATGGAAGCTTGGTGGGGATTGGTGATAAGGATCTCATCAGGAATGGGATCTTTTGATGAAGAAATGGGTAGAGTGGTAGATGGATTGGCTAATGGTGATAGAAAAATGTGGATGGAAGGAAGCATGGATTCATAAGGATTTGAGATAAAATTGTAATACTTAAATGGTTTGACATTAATTGGTATGCAATGTACTTGTTCCTCATGAACGTATTTTAGGCATTTATGTAATATGGAGGGGACACATATCATCTCCCTCATCCAAGGTATTTCAAGGAGTACATTGTACACCATGGAACCTTACAAGATGTGGAACATAGTGTGAAACATTTTGACCCCCACTTCTATGGGTATAACAACAGTGCCAATTGTGTAACATAAAGCACTGTTGAATGCTTTAAGGGTGAAATATGACTTGGTGATATGAGATGGAGGAAGGTTAATATGATGAAGGGCAGACGTGGTGATGATATTAATGGAGGATCCAGTGTCAATTAGAACCCTTTTGAAAGACTTTATATCAATTAGAACCATGATGCGCAATGGAGAATCTACTGATTTCTATGATATTGGCTTAATCTCAAAGTCATAAAATGTAATGGAAGGCTCCATGCATGTTTGAATGCTCCTTAAAAAGTTGTTGAAGGCATTAGTATCTTGATATTATAATTCAATAGATTTTATAATATCCATTAATGCCTCACGATATGGGGGAGATTGTTGAATTAACTCATATATTGACAATTTGGCAAAAGCCATCTTTAGGCTTGTGGTTAATCGACTACTCAATGAGATGATTGGTCATGAAGGGTGATTGATGGCATGAATGGGAGGATTTGGTTGGCTAGGAATATGAATTTACAGTGAAGAATTAGAGGAAATTTGAATGGGAGGTGATGTGGTAGGTTGCAACACATTTTTTTGAGGTTTTTGCCTTGCATTTTGTTGGTTATTTCATTGACCTCTAGTTACCACATGAATGACACCTACTAAACCTTGGTTTTGTTGAACATGGTTAACTTTATTGGGAGGAGTTTTTGTGTTAGCCCCTCCCATAGTTGGTTGCACCTCTTCATGATGAGGAAGTGGTGTTTGGAAAATACCAAGGTTTTGTTTTTGTTGAGCAAGGGGGTTTTCAATCTTGATGGCCTCCAATTCAATAAGGTATTGAACTATGTATTTGAATACATGAAAATTATTGATGTCATGCCTAATGTGCCTATGGTAAGGACAAAACAAATGTTCTCAATAATGTTTACCATGTTTAGCGGGATCATCTAGTCCAATTTTGGGTAAGGCAATTTTATTTGTGTTGTACAACCTTCAAAAGACGGAAGCATATGACTCATACAAGGGGGTGTATTGGTGATTCTATTTGTAGAACATGTGCTTATAATGAGAGGGGGGATTGAACAGTATAATATAAAAAATTTCCCAAATAGTAGCATCAACATTAATAAAGCAGTAAATATCACACAAAGCATCACACACATGAGAGACATCATTTTTTAACATGGTTCACCCAATGTGGGCTACCTCCACAGAAAATATTTCTTCTAAATATCTCTCAACTAATCTCTTGGGAATCCTTCCCAATTACAATATTTGTGGACCTCTATCCAAAGGATATGTTGATACCCTAAATCTCAAGTTGGTGGATCTCTTCCACAGGAGAAATCTTTCCCCTTCTGCTCTGGCTAGTGATCTTCTAGAAGACTATATCTCTTTGTTGTACTGACTGGTGGATATCTCTCCACTTGAAGGCTCCTCACTTAGATATATCTTCAATTGTCTTGGCTACTGGATCTCTATCCACTGAGACTCTATCCTCTGTACTATGTCACCTCCAAAGCTATGTCAATAGGTTCACTCAAAACCTACTTAAATATGCTCAATAGGCTCAGTAAAAACCTGCTTAAATCTACTCAATAGGCTCACTCAAAATCTACTCAAATCTACTCAATAGGCTCACTCAGAACCTACTCAAATATGCTCAATAGGATCACTCAAAACCTGCTCAAATCTGCTCAATAAGCTCACTCAGAACCTGCTCAACAAGCTCACATAGAACTTGTCCCAATCTGCTCAATAAGTCCTCTCTAGGATTTGATCAAATCTACATAGCAAGCTTTCACAAAAGCTTACACAAAATAATCCACAAGCCTTCTCAAAGACTTGCTTCAAATCAGGTTAACAAAATCTCAACTCAATCTCATAGAAACATAAAGAGAATTGTTAGAGACTCAATATGTTCTATACTCAAATCCCAATCTCAATTCAAAACAATCTCAACTCAGCTCAATATTATAGAAGCATAAAGAGAATTGTTAAAGACTCAATATGTTCTATACTCAAATCCTAATCTCAACCCAAAGAAATCTCAACTTAGTTCAATCTTAACTCAATCTCATAGAAGCATAAAGAAAATTTTTAGAGACTTAATATGTTCTGTTCTCAAGGCTCAATCTCAACTCAATCATAATATAGAATAGTTTGTTTCATGGAACTTGAAAAACCACTTCATGTAACCACTTGACTAGGCTCAATAAAATCTACTCAACCAATCACTTCAAGAAACAACTCTTTCTCACAAACCCTAGTCCAAGCATGAATCAATTAACTCAAAATGTTTCTAATAATGCTCAACAACAAATCTTACATAACAATGATACTCGTTCTTTTCTAACTCAAGTTCAAGTTCTTTGCATCACCCATTAGCTTCAACAACAATGCTAATAAGACAAGGTTTTAATCACAAATCTCAATTCAGAAAACCTTGAAGCATAAACTCAAATTACTTCACTCAACCAATGGTCTAAACAACAATGCTTATCAAACAAGGTTTAATCACAACTCACAATCTAGAAAACCTTGAAGCATTAACTCAACCACTTTCAAAAAGGAAACCACAATCAATCCTTTTCACTCCAATGATATTTCAAAAATCAATCACCCAAATAAAATCAATGGAGAGTATTACTCATACATTTTTGATGCCTTATGATTTGTCCACTAAATTTGTCACACTCAACATGCTTTCTTTTTCAACTCTTAACAAAGGTTAAAGATCTTGAGTAATAACACAACAATAATATCCAAATAACACCTTATTACTCCTACTTTATTTTAACATCCACCAAAGTTCTTTTAAAAAGAAAACCCTTACTCAAAATAACTTTCACTAAAAAGAACTTTATCAAAAACCCTTATTACTCCTAACAATTTCAAAAATCACAATTAAAAATAATTCACAATACAAACAATCACCATGACCTTATTCCCTAAGGTTTCTCAACAAATCAACTAACTAAACACCTTTACCCCTTATCACTCCACCTTAGGAAATCCAAACAAAAGATTAATAAAAACCTTAATACCTCCCTCGATGGGAATCGAACCCTCATCTTGCCCTAATGCAAATTCCCTAGTTGTGACCAAGTTGCCGCATGAGCTACGATATCGTTGGTGAACAAGAAGCACCACCCGCTTCTTATCCTTCACCCTCTTCTGCCAAGCAAAAATTATGCACCTTGGGCGCCTCAACAGAACAAAGCCAAAAGCAATGCTGCCCACTAACACCTTTTCACAATCCACGCTGCCACTAGGCCACGTTGCCCAATGCATTTTGGGAAGTGGCTGCTGTCTCCCTTTAATCTTCGCAGCATCACTTAAATGAAAAACACGAGCTCTTTTTCTTCACAAATACCAAGCACAAATATCAACGAGCCAAGATGAATGAATTAAAAAATTCAATGGCATATTTATATGCATTCCCTTTGCTTTGGAAACGTTGGCCTTTTTGAAACTTCTTTCATGACGTTGACGGATAAACTTTTAATTTTAATTTTAAAATTAAAATTTAAATTTTAAATAAATTAAATTTTAAACTAAATCTTTAAAATTAAATATCTCCATCACTGGGTCACCTTTTTTGATGAAACGAAAATCCAAATTGGGTTTTAAGAAAAACCCATTTCAAATATGCCATCCATGGTTTTAAATAAAATCTTTAAAATTAAATTTCTCCATCATCGGGGCACATTTTTCGATGAAACAAAAATCCAACTTGGGTTTTAAGAAAAACCCATTTCAAATCTGCCATCCATGGTTTTAAATAATTTTTTTTTGCAAATATTCCCTTGAAGCTCATTTTGGAACCAAATGCCATGCATTCCTTCTTGAACCTTTGATCAAAAACCTTTGCTTCTCATGAGCTTGTTTGGAACCAATACTTGTCTTGTTTGTTGCTCCTCTTTGTATCTTGATTATTTTGTCTACACTCTTTGCACTGTTCACATATTTGTACAATTTTTTTTTTGAATCCTCTAAATATTCCTTTAGTAGTGCCACTTATTGTGTTAACTTTTCACACTCCAAAATATTTGCTTTTAACTTATCCTTAAACTTACTTGCCTTAGCCTTTGACTTTTTTAAGTCCTCTATGAGCAATAATATTTCTTCATCACATTCTTGAAAATGATTTTCAATCTTAGAGTGTTGCTTTCTTACCTTCTTTACTGTGTCAAGAGCATATATAAGCTCTCCCTTGAGATCATAACCATTCTCCACTGAATAATCCTCTATTTGTTTACCTTTGTCCTTATCATTACTTCCTTTTGGCTTGTCTTCTATAGAATTATCTTCTTTACCTTCCAAAGCCATTAGAAGATTCTCATTTGGTCCCAATCTTATATGTTGAAAACGGATCTCATTTTATTTGGATAAAAAATATTTCTCCTTTTTGATCTCATTGAGTACATAAATATTTCTTTCTCTTATAGCACTAGCTACAAGTTTTCCAGATTCATATTTTCTTACTTCACATCTATCTTGATGAAAAGTTACTATATGATCTTGATCATAGAGTTGACTAATACTTAGTATATTATGTTTCAGAAATTCCACATATAGAACATTTTCAGATTTTGCTTTCCCATTGCCTATACTTAGAGTTCCTTTTCCACAAATATTTGCTAAACCATTGTCCCCAAAGTTTACTGACCCTCTATTTCCTTCTTTCAAAACTATAAACTTGTATTTTTCTCCTGTCATGTGTCTAGAGCATCCGCTATCCAGAAACCATTTTTATTCTCTATCCTGTGCATGCAATGATATTTGAACTAGCAAGGATTTTAATTTTCCTTTCCCTTTTTATTCTTTTCTAGTACTAGACTTAAAGATTTCTAGTTTGCACCTTCTAGTTGTATGCCCAAAACTATTGCATTTGTAACATCATTATCCATATGTGGTGCAAGAGAATATTTACTACTACTATCATTGTCTCTGCTAGTACATTGCATAGCTCTATGACCATATTTATTGCAAGAAAAACAATGTCCATGGAAGGAATTTTGTAACCTATCTTGCTAAGGACTTGATCTGATATTATTTCTTTTGTGGTCTTCTTTCCTTGAGATATGGTAAGATACCTCTTTTTGCTTGATGTTCCTGCCTCTTGCTGACATGCTTCTTTCTCTAGCTTACTTGGTGTTGTTTCTTGTAATATCTTGTTTATTTCAATTATGAATTTTAAATTCACAATATCTGTTGCCACTCTCTCGAATCCTGCTTCTTTTGCTTTCAACATATCTCTCAACTGATGTTCAATATCTCTTCTTTATTTCACTTCTATTTTAAGTTTTATTAACCTTTGTAGAAGCTTAATTCTTCCAAATTCATCATTTCAGATTTGTTCTTTTAGTTGTGCCATATCCTCTTGAATATTTTCAAGATATTGGAGACAATTGAAGAGTGCTTCCTCAAATTTTATACTTTATTCACTCTTTGAGCACATGTGTGATACTGATGGATCCTCTTCCAAGTTGTTAGACTCTAATACCAATTGTAGAACATGTGCTTATACTGATATGGAGGGATGAACAATATAATATAAAACATTTCCCCAAATAGTAGCATTAGCATTAATAAATCAGTAAATATCACACAAAGCATCACACACATGAGAGACATCATTTTTAATGTTGTTCACCCAATGTGGGCTACCTCCACAAAAAATATTTCTTCTAAATATTTCTAAAATAATCTCTTGAGAATCCTTCCCAATTACAATGTTTATGGACCTCTGTCTAAAGGAGATGTTGATCCCATAAATATCAAGTTCATGGATATCTTACATAGGAGAACTCTTTCCCATTTTGCTCTAGCTAGTGATATTCTAGAAGACTTTGTCTCTGTACTGCACTAACTGGTGGATCTCTCTCCACTTGAAGACTCCTCACTCAAATCTATCTTCAATTGTCCTAGCTATTGGATATCTATCCATTGAGACTCTACCCTCTATACTCTGTCACCTCCAAAGATATATCAATACATTCACTCAAAACCTCTTTAAATATGGTCAATAGGCTCACTCAGAACCTACTCAAATCTTCTCAATAGGCTCACTCAAAACCTACTCAAATCTGCTAAATAGGTTCACTCAGAACCTGCTCAAATCTGCTCAATAGGATTACTCAGAACCTACTCAAATATGCTCAACAAGCTCACACCGAACTTATCCCAATCTACTAAATAAGTCCTTTGTAGGACTTGCTCAAATCTGCATAGCAAGCTTTCATAAAATCTTACACAAAAATAATCCACAAGCCTTCTCACTGACTTACCTCAAATCAACTCAACAAAATCTCAACTCAATATCATAGAATCATAAAGAGAATTATTAGAGACTCAATATGTTCTATACTCAAATCCCAATCTCAATTCAAAGTAATCTCAACTTAGCTCAATCTTATAGAAGCATAAAGAGAATTTTTAGAGAATCAATATGTTCTATACTCAAATCCCAATCTCAACTCAAAGTAATCTCAACTCAGCTCAATCTTAACTCAATCTCATAGAAGCATAAATAGAATTGTTAGAGACTCAATATGTTCTATTCTCAAGGCTCAATATCAACTCAATAAGAATATAGAATAGTTTATTTCATGGAAATTGAACAACCACTTCATGCAACCACTTGAATAGGCTCAATCAACTCTACTCAACCAATCACTTCAAGAAACAACTCTTTCTCACAAATCCTAGTCCAAGCATGAATCAACTAACTCAAAATATTTTCAATAATGCTCAACAATAAATATTACATAACAATGATACTCATATTCTTTCCTAACTCAAGTTCAAGTTCTTTACATCACCCATTGGCTTCAACAACAATGCTAATAAGACAAGGTTTTAATCACAACTCTCAATTCAAAAAACCTTGAAGCATAAACTCAAAGTACTTCACTCAACCAATTGTCTAAACAACAATGCTTATCAAACAAGGTTTAATCACAACTCACAATCTAGAAAACCTTGAAGCATTAACTCAACCACTTTTGAAAATGAAACCACAATCAATCCTTTTCACTCCAATGATATTTCAAAAATCAACCACCCAAATAAAATCAATGGAGAGTATTACTCATACCTTTTTGATGCCTTATGAGTTGTCCACTAAATCTGTCACACTCAACACACTTTCTTTTTCAACTCTTAACAAGGGCTAGAGATCTTGAGTATTAACACAACAATAATATCCAAATAACACCTTATTACTCCTACTTTATTTTAACATCCACCAAAGTTATTTTTAAAAGAAAACCCTTACTCAAAATAACTTTCACTAAAAAGAAATTTATCAAAAACTCTTATTACTCCTAACAATTTCAAAAATCACAATTAAAAATAATTCACAACGAAAACAATCACCATGAACTTATTCCCTAAGGTTACTCAAAAAATCAACTAACGAAGCACCTTTACCCCTTATCACTCCACCTTAGGAAATCCAAACAAAAGATTAATAAAAACCTTAATACCTGCCTCAAGGGGAATCAAACCCTCATCTTGCCCCAATGCAAATGCCCTAGCTACAACCAAGTTGCTGCACGAGCTACAATATCTTTGGTGAAAAAGAAGCACCACCCACTTCTTATCCTTCACCCTCTTCTGCCAAGCGAAAATTATGCACCTTGGGCACCTCAACAGAACAAAGCCAAAAACAATGCTTGTAGGAATTGAACACACAACCTCCTTTTCACTGACACATTTTCACAATCCACGCTATCACTAGGCCACACTGCCCAATGCATTTTGGGAAGTGGTCGTTGTCTCCCTTTAATGTTCGCTGCGTCACTTAAATGAAAAACACGAGCTCTTTTTCTTTGCAAATACCAGGCGCAAATATCAACAAGCAAAGATGAATGAAATAAAAAATTCAATGGCATATTTATATGTTTTCCCTTTGCTTTGGAAAAGTCAACCTGTTTGAAACTTCCTTCATGACATCGGTGGATAAACTTTTAATTTAAATTTAAATTTTAAATAAATTAATACTTAAACTAAATCTTTAAAATTAAATATCTCCATCACCGGGGCACCTTTTTTGATGAAACGAAAATCCAACTTGGGTTTTAAGTAAAAACCCATTTTGAATCTACCATCCATGGTTTTAAATAAAACCTTTAAAATTAAATTTCTCCATCATCGGGGAACTTTTTTCGATGAAACAAAAATCCAACTTGGGTTTTAAGAAAAACCCATTTGAAATCTGCCATCCATGGTTTTAAATAAAAATCTTTTGCAAATATTTCCTTGAAGCTCCTTTTGGAACCAAATGTCATGCATCCCTTCTTGAACCTTTGATAAAAAACCTTTGCTTCTCATGAAGCTCTTTGTGAAACACAAACATAGTGCTTACCTACATATATTATTTTGACATCAATGACATCTCTTAGATTAGGGACTCAAAATGTCCAACACTGTTAGACATACTATCACCAAGGATGGTTATCCATAATTGGCACTGTTCTTTGCATTGATTGGGATACTGAGGGTAATACATGATAGATAATTTGTTGTGGTGATTGTTACACTTATTATTGTTGAGCCATTACCAGTTGGTTCATGACCACTTGATTGACATGATTAGGTTGATTGGTAGGAGTGGCCTGTGTTTATTTTGATTGGAAAGAATAATTTCTTTTGTATTGGCCCTTGTTTTGCCATTCCTTTTTCCTAGGCTTAAGTACGCCCTTTTGGATTTTTATCTCCTCAATGACACTAGACTATGCTAGAGCTTATTCAAATGAGTGATATATCTATAATTGAAGCATCCAAGAGATGGGTTTCAAAAAACTCTAAGTAAATAGCTTGATAAGCTCTTCCATCGGTAGGGTGAATGGTAATTTTGTAATGACGACCCTAAAATGGTTTCCAAAATCATAGATAGACTCATCGTAATGTTGTATTAAAGCATAAACATAAGACAATGAGACTTTATTTATAACATTAAGGACAAAATGCTCAAAGAATTGGTAAACCAATTGTTAGAAAGTATAAATACTATGACTAAACAATTGGTTGTACCACTCTATGGCGTCTCCACCTAAAGTATGAGAAAATTTTCTAAGCATGAGAGCATTGTCATTATGGATTCTAAAATATGAGTGTAAAAATGTTCTTACATGCCCTTTGGGATCCTTAATCCCCTTAAATTTGTCAAACTTAGGCACCATGAAATCTGTCGAATATTGTGGTTATGGTACCAAAGGGTGAATGGGTTGGTTAATCAGCTAATGTAGGGTTGGTTTTTGGTTTGTCATACTAGGAGTATGTTGTATCAACTAATCTATTTGTTGTTGCATGGACTTGATTCCAGGTTCTTCCCCAGGAATGTGGAAGCCCTAAATTCCCTGATGATTTTAAGAAGGCATGGTAGAAAAATGTTGTGGGGTAGCTAGATGATGATGGGATTGGTGATGATGACTAGGTGAAGTTGATAGGAATTGATGAAAAGGATATTGATGATGAAGAGATGGAGAATGTTGGAATGGGGACAATGCATGTGTGCTATGGTTGGGTTTGCCTATGGGAATGAAATTGTTATGGTTTATGGGAATGTAATGGATATTGTTATGGTTTGGTGGAGGAGTAGGGATGGAAACCATAGAATATTATGGTGCCCATGATAGAATTTGATTAATGAGGATGGGCTAAATAGAAATTGGTAGAGGCTTAGGGTTCACCTGCATTTGCTATTGAGCGTCTTGATGTTGCTTGAGAAATTTGTTCAAATGTTCCCATGCTTCATGAGTTTATCTATAAAAAGTGGAAGGTATGGACGCATATGGCATGGAAGATGTGACTAAGATATAAGTTACACTTGGCATTGTAACTTGGGGGGCAGAAAGTTGTGAAGAAATATTTACATGTGCTTCACACAAAAGGTTGGTGTAGGTGGATGTGTATGAAGATGGGATAGAAGTGCTAGGAGCACTTAGGTATTGGGGAATGGATACATGAAAGGAAGGTGCAACCGATGCCTCAAGAAGAGGGTTAGTGCACACCTAGGTAAATATGGATGGCTGGGCATGAGAAAGTTCCTGTTGTAAAGTAGGATCTTAACTAGGGAAATTATGAATGGGCTCTAAGATATATTTAGCCAATTTGTAGAGAGCCTCTACTTTGGACATGTGTATGTGGGTGATATTGTGGTCAATGGATGGTGAAAATTATTTTGTTTGAGGAAGGGAAGTGTTGGTAAACTTGTACAAGACATCAATAGCATGTACAGTGTGTGATGGACCAGCAGACAAATCTGTTTGTGTCACACTTGGGGAATCTACCACAGAAGTGGTGGGGAAGGTGGATGAATATTCCATGGAATTGTTTTGATTTAATGTTTTCTGTTTATTTATTGTTAAGACCATAAACAACTAAACCAAATACAAATTATCCAGTAAAATGAAATACATAATTGAAACTTCACAAAAATCAAATTAGGACAAATCAATGCTAAGTGTGTTCAACGTATGTCTCTTACCTAATTCATTGATTATCTCATTTTAATGTGAATTCATTCTTTTAGATTTTTATTATGTGTGTTTCAATGTATTAATCTGAATTAGAAATGGATGAATACTAGGGTTTGGATAGGGCAACGAGATTCTTGTTGGTGATGAAATCCAGCAAGTTTGCTTGGGGGTAATCTAAGGTGTCTGGGGGCAGATATCAGAGGATAGATATGAAAGCCACCATCACCAGATCTCAAGCAATGGCTAGTGATGAAATCCAATCATTACTGTTTAATATGAAAAGCAAAGTGTGTGTGAGATTCCTTTTAAGGTTCTATTTTATATGATGCACATACAATATTATAAACAAATAATTTTACTAGTCTAAATTAGAAGCCAACATTAAGAGTACCAATTTCTCAAAAGGATGTGAAGTACACCGCTTAAATCCCTCTCTAAATGATGGTGGGTTCATCCACTCCTCTTCCTAGAATCACCCAATGTAGGGGTACTTTTGACACACTAATTATGTTCCTACTAAGACCAGCAAAAGGAGATGTTTCTAACCCTACAATGCAGTCTAATTTATGTAATTCTAATAATTCACATGCAACCAGAATGCATAATTTTTCAATTGTAACACATCATAAAACCAAAAACTTTAAATGGAAAATGGAAATATGTGAATGAATGCAATGACTAATCTAATGCCTAGAATGCAAACTATAATGATTGTTTTTACCAGACTATTAGTGATGTTCTTTTTAATCCAAAAATATGTAAAAACATAAGAATATGAAAATACGTAAAAATAGAAAGCTCAAGGTTTCTTCTGCAGACTTATAGAGAAGCCTACGAAATCATTGTATCTTCCTATAAAATACCTGTATGCACTTTTGAAATTTCCCTGGGCATTTTTGGATGGCCCTCGAGTGCCATAGGGTGTTCGCGTACCTTCTGCAACTTTCTACGAATCTTCAAAAACCCTAATATAACAAAAATCACACTATTTGTGCTTTTGAAAACCTTGCAAAATAAGATAAAAAGCAACAAGTTGGTCAACAAGGTAAATCAAAATGAGAAACCCTTAGGGGACCCCACCGTGATTGTCATTTATAGATATAAAAATGAAACATCAAATACAACAGATAAATGAAACCAAGAGACAATATTGCATAAAATGAGATAATTTTATTGATATGGAGGGAGCCTCAAATTTCTAATGTTACAATAAATAATTTAATTTCTTTTGATACAAAATATTACAATACTAGGGTTCTCAGAAACCCTAGTGAACAATGCTAGTGGTGTCTTCAAACTCGCTTTTGATCCCAACAAAGGTGAGTGGGCTTCGTGCTATCCAATACTAGGCCACTCCAGCTTAAGCAGTTGCACAATGTAGGTGTAGTATCTCCATATCTGCACACAAAATAGAGAATACAAGTTAGTAGCAACTATGAGAGCTCCAAAGTGTGAGACCCTCAGGAATTAATACAAAACCTAGCTATGCAATATTAATAAAGTGAGCCGAATATGCAAATAGATGAAACGAAATAAATCAATGTTGGATTTACCTTGTTCACTTGTTGTTCTCCAATCTGTAGTAGCTGTTGTAGGAAAATGGTACGAAGATGCCCTAGCAACACTCGAGGGTTAGTAGGGCTATAGAACTAAGGTTTGGAATACCTGTGGGTGCTTGGTGGCAGTAGAAAATTCCCGTGGGTGTTCAGATATGGATTCCCAGAGGCACTCAGGAATAGCATGCAACCATTTGGCAGCAGTAGATGGGTTTTTAGGAGTAGCGGAGAGGTGTTCAAGATTTGAAGTAAAGTTTGTAGAAGCAGATATACTTCAGCCAAGGGCTATGGCGATGGGTGCGATGATAGATGTAAGGACGAGGGCGAGCGAAAGTGAAGGCAAGGATGCGAGGAACTCCAGAAAACTCAGGCAACTTAGGATTAAAAACTTAGGGGTTGAGCCATCAAAATGGCTTCTACTTATAATATCACCTAGGGCACATTAGGGTTTCGATGACACAATTTGTGTGGTCAAGATTAAAACATGATGGAGGGTAGATATTAAATCTAGGCATGTGGCATGGATCAAGGCGGATGAATGGTTGGGATTAAAACAAGATGGATGGTTGGGATTAATTTACACACACACACACACACACACACACACACACACACACACATATATATATATATATATATATATATATTTACTAAATATATATAAAATATAATATGAAATATTAATATTTTAATATATATTAAACAAATATGCCCAAATATATGTAAATAAATAGGTAAAAATGGTACGAAGACTTGGATGAATGACAAGTGGCTAGGATTTGATGTCTACACTTTCTATTTTTTTATTATTGTTTTTTGTTGTTTTGGGCATGCTCTTTGAGTGTGCCAAAGGGGGCAGGCCAAGTGTGATCCCTAGACATTTTTGATGGAATAGATACCCCTGCCTCCTTGGGAATTACTTAAAAGTGATATCCCAATTAGGGTATTTTCCAAAAAAAAGAATCATTCTTTTATATGCCAATGATCATGTTTAAGATTCTTCATGTGGGCTTTGTTGTTAGGCATGCAATACTTGCATCATATGTTCTTGGATTCAACATATTTGTTTCTTGGGGGGAGATCTCAGTTTGTACATTGCTTACATTTGTTTTCCAACACTAATTCACCTTAAAGATTTTAAAATTTCTCTAAATTTCCCCCCAAAAAAACCATTGATATGGCCATTTTAGTTTTTGAAATCCTTTTTACTGTTTATGGCACATATTGAACATGTCCTGAAGTCTTTATTAGTCGATTTGTATTGCCAAGCAATTTAGTTTTGTACAAATAAATGTTATGTCACATGTTAATATTCATAGCATCAACTTCTCATTTTTCATTTGTATTTTAGTTAATGGGGAGATTGTGTTAACCTGGGTTTGGCATTGACATCACTTACTTTCTTCTTTCTTTTTTTCATATGTTTGCAAAATTATGGCTATGCAAATTATCATGAGGAATGATTTTATGTAATTTTAAGGTCGGGAGGAGTTAAATGCTTTCACAGGCTTGCAGGCCTCACATTTTGCTACTACTACATTTTTAGTGTTTTGCTAAAGGAATTTAATTTGACATCATCAGTTGAAGCTACAATGACAGAGATGGAAATTTGTAAGTATTTGGTTTTGAATTTTACACTGTTGGACTTGAGAGGATATCTTGCAATTTAAAACTTTGAAGTGACTAGTCTACAATTGCTCTAAATGTGGGCTATTTTATTCATATTTCAAGTCATGAAGAAAAGTTTAAAATGGAAATAATGAAAACAACTGGTTTTAGAAAAAATCATTCTTACATATGCAAATGACCCTGTTTAATATTCTTCATGTGGGCTTTGTTGTTAGGCATGCAGTACTTGCACATATGTTCCTGGATTTAGCATCTTTGTTTCTTGGGTGGATGTTGAGCAAGGTGCAACAAAAGTATTGTCATTGTTTTCAACACAGTCAAACAAATCTGTTGATGATGTGGATAGGAGTTAAGAGGTTCTTCAGAGTATTTGTTGAGCAAGGTGCAACAAAAGTTGATGAAGTATATAGGAGTTAAGAAGTTCTTCAGAGATCAGTTGATGAAGTCTACAAGAGTTAAGAAGTTCTTCAGAGTATGTACAGTGATTTTCCAAAATATAGAAGTGGCCCATTTGAGAAAAATCAAAAGAAAATCACAAGGAATAAAACTGTCGTGATATCGCAACATGTTGAGCAAGAAAGAAAAACTGTCGCGATATCACAACATGTTTGGAGAGAAAAAACAAGAAATAAAAACTGTCGCGATATCGCGACATGTTTGGGAAGAAAGAGCCAGAAAGCAAAAATGTCGTGATATCACGACATGTTTGGATAGAAAGAGCCAAAAAGAAAAACTGTCGTGATATCGCAACATGTTTGGAAAGAAAGAGCCAAAAAGCAAAATTGTCATGATTTCGCGACATGTTCGGAGAGAAAGCACAAGCAAGCAAAACTATCATGATTTCATGACATGTTCGGAGAGAAAGCGCAAGCTAGCAAAACTATCATGATTTCACGACATGTTCGGAGAGAAAGCGCAAGCAAGCAAAACTATCGCGATTTCGTGACATGTTCAGGGAGAAGGCGCAAGCAAGAAAAACTGTCATGATTTCACATGTTGGGAGAGAAAAAGACAAGTAGAAAAAGTGTCACGATTTTGTGACATATTGCAAGAGAAATTGTACGAAAGAAAAAGGTGTCGCGATTTCGCGACATGTTTCATTTTTACGGTCCAAAGCGAAGAAAATATGAGAGAGAAAAAGGTGTCACGATTTCGCGACATGTTTCATTTTCGTGGTCCAAAGCGAAGAAAAGAGGAGAGAGAAAAAGGTGTCATGATTTTGCGACATGTTTCATTTTTGCGGTCCAAAGCGAAGAGAAAGAGGAGAGAGAAAAAGGTGTCGCGATTTCGTGACATGTTTCATTTTCGTGGTCCAAAGCGAAGAGAGATTGTACGGATGAAAAAGTGTCGCGATTTCGTGACATGTTGCAAGAGAGAGAGTCCAAAAGAAAAAGTGTCACGATTTCGCGACATGTTGCAGGAGAAAGAGTCCGAGAGAAAAAGTGTCACGATATTGCGACATGTCGGGTTTTCACGACCCGAAGGCAAGAGAGAGAGTCCAGGAGAAAAAGTGTCGTGATATCGTGACATGTCGAGTTTTCACGACCCAAAGGTAAGAGAAAGTTCCAAGGAGAAAAAGTTTCACGATATCACGACAAAAGTAAAAAGGAAGAGTACAGAGGCAAAAGTGTCGTGATATCGTGACATGTAGTGTTTTCACGGGTATGAACCAAGTAAAGTAGCAAGGAGGCAAAAGTGTCACGATATCGCGACATGTGTTTTCGCAGGTGCAAATATGAGAAGAGGACAAAGAGGCAGAAGTGTCACGATTTCATGATAGGTCAATTTGGCATGAGCAAAGAAGATAACCCAATCGAAATAAGATTTGTGATGTTATAACTAGAGTTATACGGTAGTTACATGTGCAATTGTAGAAGAAATTCATGCAGATAAGATAAGAAGAGTTAACTGAAGTCAGTACGTCAGTTACAGGTGCAATGATAGTGAAAACGCATGCATGCACAGAAAATAAAGCAAACAATCACTAAGAAAAATATGAATAGTCATGACCAAGAAGACGAACAGTCATGGTAAAGATAAGAATATGAAAGAAATAGTTACAATTGACAAGTGGCATATGAGAAATGAAAGAAGGCGTTATAACTGGAGTTACAAAGCAAAAGGATTGTTATAAAAGGAGGTCTGCATGGAGAATTAGGTGCTGCTAAAAAAGTGTGAAAGTGCTGCAAGAAGGGCATTGAAAGAGTGCTACAAGAAGAGTATCAAGCAGAGTAGTGAGAGCCATAGAAGAGTAGTAAGCAGAGTTTGAAGAGTGTGTGTTTTGGTGAAGAGTGAGAGAGGTTAGATTAGCAACAAACCAGTCAGGGTCTTGTATAAGCGAAGGCATTCTTATGTCAATCTGAGAGTTTCAAAAGTGCAGTTCAAGTTGGTGCTTGAATTAGGGGTTGGTGCTCCTTTCTATAGGTGCAAAAAAATTAGGGGTTGGTGCTCCTTTTTGTTGGTGTAGATAAACTAGGGGTTGGTGCTCCTTCTAGTGGGTTCTGGTAAAGTGATTGTAAAATTGTATTTTGCAATGGCTAGTTTTGGACAAGAATCCAAGCAATCATTTTTGAGGAGTAGCCAAATTGGTGAACCTCGTTACATCGTGTGTTGTGGAATGCTCTCTTGTTATATCTGCTTTATTGAGTTTTAAGTTTTCTCTGTTTGGCATTAATAGTTGAATATTTAAGTTTTTAATAGCTACACTGATTCACCCCCCTCTTAGTGTCATTGTGAGACTAACAATTGATATCAGAGCAAAGTTCTTGAACAAGCTTAATCGGCTAAGGTGATCTTGGTAGTGAAACAATGGCAGGTGGTGAAGGATTCTCATCAAACAAAGCACCATTGTTTGATGACACTAATTATGCATTTTGGAGACTCAGGATGCAGACATATTTGTGTTCTCTGGAATATGACATTTGGGAATCAGTAGACAGTGGATACACCATACCCACCACTCCTCCAACCGATGCTGTCGGTAAGAAACTGTTTGAGAATAACTCTAAAGCAAATAACACTATCATGTGCGGTTTGGTGGACAACAAACTGATAAAGATCATGAGTTGTAAAAAGGCAAAAGATATGTGGGACAAACTATGGAGCATTCATGAAGGAGATGACAAGATCAAGGAGGCCATGCTACAAACACATTGATCTCATTTTGAAGCATTAAAAATGAATGAGGATGAGAACATAGAGGCATACATGCTAAGAGTTAATGGAATCATTAATACAATTAGAGGACTCGATGAGGAAATGGAAGATGCTATCGTCGTGAAAAAGGTACTAAGATCTCTTTCCCAAAGATTTGATTCCAAAGTTTCTGCAATAGAAGAAGCTAAAGATCTTAATACTTTTAGTATGGATGAGATGCATGGTTCTTTAACTGCATATGAGATGAGAATAGGAAAAACTAAACCCACAAACAAAGAAGCTTCTTTTAAAGCACATAAAAATATAAAAGCAAAGAAAGAATCTGAGGAAGAAGAGACATCAGATGAAACGAAAGCAAACTTTGTTCGAAAACTAATAAGGGAAAAAGGAAAATACAAAGGAAAGTTACCGTTTAAATGTTTCAAGTGTGGAGGCATTGGGTATGTTGCAGCTAAATGTCCACTTAATGAGAAGGACGAAAGTGATGAAGGATCGCACCAAGAAAGAAGTAACTGGAAGAAAAAGACAAATTTTAGAAACGACAACTTCAAGAAGAAAAGTTTCATCTCCAGGAATGCCAGTTCATCAGAAGACAACTCTGGTGAGGATTCTGAAGAGGAAATAGGTGAAGCTCTTTACATGGAATTTGAAGAAGAAGAATAAAAAAAGGAAGAAGAAGTTAACTCTGAAGTATGTGGTGAAAAATTTGAGGCTGAAGTAGATCTAGAAGGAGAGTTGATCTCTGCACTCGAAGAGTTGGGTTTAGAAAGGAAAAAGAACAAAAGACTATCAAAGAAGTTGGAAGAATATGAGGGTGATATTGAAGATCTCTTCTTCCAAATTCACAAAGCCAAGAAAATAGAAGAAGCATTGAAGTCGCAGATCAATGAGAAAGAGATTGTTGGCTGCAAACAAGAGGAGGAGATTATGTTATTGAGGAAACAACTAAAAGAGGCCAATACAAATCTCAAATTTGAGAAGAGCACAGAGCTGCTAGATAAAATGATAAGGCAACAAAGAAGCCCCTTGTGCAAGCTTGGTCTTGGATATGAAGTTGAACAACCTTCATCTCCTAAATCTACAGAGAAGAAAAAATCCACTGCTGAAGGATCAAAGCAAGAAAATCTTGAAGCTGAATCCTCAAAAGGAAGAAAACCTCAAAGGAGATCTATAGCTAAGCAACCACAACAAAAGAGGTTCTATCACTCTCACTTTATTCATAATAATGTTTTTAATGGCAATTGTTTTAGATGCAACCAGTATGGTCACAAGGCAATGTATTGTGGACTGAATAATAGATCAAAGAGTTATGCTGGTAGAAATACATCTGTTATTTCAGTTGAACACCATGTGCAATATTTTAAATGTAATGGTCATGGGCACATAGCAAGGTCTTGTCCAAATCTAAGGCAAGACAATAGATTTCATCAGACGCAAAGAATGCAACATAGACAGGGAAGAAATCATGTGCATAAAAGAAAGGAAAAAAATCATCCATCAAGGATGTACAAGAGAAAACCACCCAAGAGAAATGTTCAAGTTCACGAAAAGGTTCAAAATGGGGATGCAGGTGAAAACCTTCAGTCTAAGTTCAATAAAGACTGGAGAAAGAAAGAAGAGAAGAAATCGTGTCTCCTTGGACAAAATGAGATTACTCCTCTATTGCACTAAGTAGCTTCAGGTAGCACATCCCCAGGGGGAGCAATGTTAAAGTTTTATTTTAATGCTCCTATGTATTTGTGTAGTTATCTGAGGATGAAAGGAAAGTAGTCGAGGATTTGTTGTATAGCTGTCAAAGTGTGTTTTTTGTTCATACAGTTGTTTGTGGTAGTGCCGTGAAGGGTGGTGATTAAATTGAGAGTTGTCTTTATTGGTAATATTGTTTTATGTCATTGTTGTACTATTGATGGTTCTTACTACCATTGTCCAAATTTAAGGATTATAATAGTTCAAATAATTTGGTTAATGAAAGAATGTTGCCCCAGTCGCATATATGTGTTTTAATAAAAGTAGTGTGTATTTGATCTACACATGGTCGTGAAGATTGTTAGATCTATCATGACGTTGTGGTGAAAAAAAAATATATTGAAGTCTAAGTATTGATTCATGTTTAGATCATCAAGATGAGCAACTTTGCTTTGTGAATCATACCTATCCGAGGTCCAGAAGTATGAGTTTGAGTAAGGTGCACTATAGTTGGCCGTGAAGTGTTTGACAAAATGTTGTCTCCTAATTCGAATAGTTGAAAGTAAGGTGTGACCAACGGTGATTGTAGAAAACATAGACCAAGTTGAAAATGTAAAAAGTGATTGGTTGAGTTGTGTTGAGATTGAGCATTAAGTATAGAACATATTGAGTCTCTAACAATTCTTTTTATGATTCTATAAGATCTGGGCAAGTTCTTGGTGAGCTTGCTAGAGCAGGTTCTTAGTGAGCCTATGACAGAGTACAGAGGACAGAGTCTCAATGGATAGAGATCCAGCAGCCAACACAGTTGAAGATAGATCTGAGTGAGGATTCTTCAAGTGGAGAGAGGTCCACCAGTCAGTGCAACAGAGTGACAGAGTCTTCTATAATATAACAATTGAAGAGAGGTCCACCAGTCAGTAGCGGATACCTTCACAATAAATTGGGAGTGGTCATGCTTCCCAAGAACTGACTAGCTATCAGAACCACATTCTCAGGGGGAGCATTTATATATTTAATTATATTTTTGCTCATGTTTGTAATTTTGGCTAATTGTAATAATTTGTGCCTGAGAATGTTGTGCATGGACTCAGGGGGAGTCTGCAGTAGCCCTTTGGCATTATTGTCAAAGGGGGAGAAGAATTACAGGAGATTGCATGAGTGTTGTCAACAATTCCAAAGGGAGAGATTATTGAGCAAGGTGCAGCAAAAGTATTGTCATTGTTGTCAACATAGTTAGATAGATCTGTTGATGATGTGGACAGGAGTTAAGAGGTTCTTCAGAGTATTTGTTGAGCAAGGTGCAGCAAAAGTTGATGAAGTATATAGGAGTTAAGAAGTTCTTCAGAGATCAGTTGATGAAGTATACAGGAGTTAAGAAGTTCTTCAGAGTTGATGAAGTATATAGGAGTTAAGAAGTTCTTCAGAGTATGTACAGTGATTTTCCAAAAGATAAAAGTGGCCCATTTGAGAAAAATCAAAAGAAAATCACAAGGAAGAAAACTGTCAAAATATCGTGACATGTTGAGCAAGAAAGAAAAACTGTCATGATATCGCGACATGTTTGGAGAGAAAAAACAAGAAAGAAAAACTGTCGCGATATCGTGACATGTTTGAAAAGAAAGAGCTAGAAAGCAAAACTGTCGCAATATCGCAACATGTTTGGAAAGAAAGAGCCAGAAAGAAAAACTGTCGTGATATCACGACATGTTTGGAGAGAAAGAGCAAGAAAGAAAAACTATCGCGATATTGCGACATGTTTGGAAAGAAAGAGCCAGAAAGCAAAACTGTCATGATTTCATGACATGTTCGGAGAGAAAGCACAAGCAAGCAAAATTGTTGAGATTTTGTGACATGTTCGAAGAGAAAGCACAAGCTAGCAAAACTATCATGATTTCGTGACATGTTCGGAGAGAAAGTGCAAGCAAGCAAAACTGTCGTGATTTCGTGACATGTTCGGGGAGAAGGTGCAAGCAAGAAAAACTATCGTGATTTCGTGACATGTTGGAAGAGAAAAAGACAAGTAGAAAAAGTGTCGCGATTTCGCGACATATTGCAAGAGAAATTGTACGAAAGAAAAAGGTGTCGCAATTTCGTGACATGTTTCATTTTTGCGGTCCAAAGCGAAGAAAAGAGGAGAGAGAAAAAGGTGTCGCGATTTCGTGACATGTTTCATTTTCGCGGTCCAAAGCAAAGAAAATAGGAGAGAGAAAAAGGTGTCACGATTTCATGACATGTTTCATTTTTGCGGTCCAAAGCGAAGAGAAAGAGGAGAGAGAAAAATGTGTTGCGATTTCATGACATGTTTCATTTTCGCGGTCCAAAGCAAAGAGAGATTGTACGGATGAAAAAGTGTCGTGATTTCGCGACATGTTGCAGGAGAGAGAGTCCGAAAGAAAAAGTGTCACGATTTCATGACATGTTGTAGGAGAAAGAGTCCGAGAGAAAAAGTGTCGCGATATCATGACATGTCGGGTTTTTGTGACTCGAAGGCAAGAGAGAGAGTCCAGGAGAAAAAGTGTCGTGATATCGTGACATGTCGGGTTTTCGCGACCCGAAGGTAAGAGAAAGTGCCAAGGAGAAAAAGTGTCACGATATCACGACAAAAGTAAAAAGGAAGAGTATGGAGGTGAAAGTGTCGCAATATCATGACATGTAGTGTTTTCGCAGGTATGAACCAAGTAAAGCAGCAAGGAGGCGAAAGTGTCGCAATATCACGACATGTGTTTTCGCAGGTGCAAAGCCGAGAAGAGGACAAAGAGGCAGAAGTTTCGCAATTTCGTGACAAGTCACTTTGACACGAGCAAAGAAGAGAACCCAACCGAAATAAGATATATGACGTTATAACTAGAGTTATATGGTAGTTACAGGTGTAGTTGTAGAAGAAATTCATGCAGATAAGATAAGAAGAGTTAACTGAAGTCAGTACGTTAGTTACAGGTGTAGTGACAGTGAAAACGCATGCATGCACAAAAAAGAAAGAGAATAGTCACTAAGGAAAATACGAACAGTCATGACCAAGAAGACGAACAGTCATGGTAAAGATAAGAATATGAAAGAAATAGTTACAATTGACAAGTGGCGTATGAGAAATGAAAGAAGGCATTATAACTGGAGTTACAAAGTGAAAGGATTGTTATAAAAGGAGGTCTGCATGGAGAATTAGGTGTTGCTGAAAAAGAGTGAAAATGCTGCAAGAAGGGCATTGAAAGAGTGCTACAAGAAGAGTATCAAGCAGAGCAGTGAGAGCCATAGAAGAGCAGTAAGTAGAGTTTGAAGAGTGTGTTTTGGTGAAGAGTGAGAGAGGTTGGGTTAGCAATAGACCAGTCAGGGTCTTGTATAAGCGAAGGCATTCTTATGTCAATCTGAGAGTTTCAAAAGTGCAATTCAAGTTGGTGCTTGAATTAGGGGTTGGTGCTCCTTTCTGCAGGTGCAAAAAAATTAGGGGTTGGTGCTCCTTTCTGTTGGTGTAGATAAACTAGGGGTTGGTGCTCCTTCTAGTGGGTGCTGGTAAAGTGATTGTAAAATTGTATTTTGCAAAGGCTGGATTTGGATGGGAATCCAAGCGATCATTTTTGAGGAGTAGCCAAATTGGTGAACCTCGTTACATCATGTGTTGTGGAATGCTCTCTTGTTATATCTGCTTTATTGAGTTTTAAGTTTTCTTTGTTTGGCATTAATAGTTGAAGATTTAAGTTTTTAATAGCTACATTGATTCACCCCCCCCTCTCAGTGTCATTGTGAGACTAACAGTGGAGAGCTCAGTCTATACATTGCTTATATTTGTTTTCTAGCACTGATTCACCTTAAAGCTTTTAAAATTTCTCTAAATTTTCCAAAAAAAAAAAACTATTGATATGGCCATTTTAGTTTTTGGAATCCTTTTTACTATTTATGGCACATATTGAAGATGTTCGAAAGTCTTTATTAATCGATTTGTATTCCAAAGCAGTTCATTTTTAATTGATTTGTATTCCAAAATAGTTCACTTTTGTACAAATGCATTCTATTAGTCACATATGAATATTCATAGCGTCAACTTAAAAAAACTCATTTTTCATTTATATTTTTGTTAATGGGAGATTGTGTTAGCTTGGGTCTAGCATTGACATCACTTACTTTCTTCTTTGGTTTTTCAGATGTTTGCAAAATTACGACTATGGAAATTATCATGAAGAATGAATTTATGTCATTTTAAGGTCAAGACAATTTAAATGCTTTGACAGGGTTGTAGGCCTCACATTTTTTTACTTTAGGGTTATAGTGTTTTGCTTAAGGAATTCAATTTAACATTATCACTTGAAGTTACAATGGCAAAGATGAAAATTTAAAAACAATGAGTTTTGAATTTTACACTGTTACTATTTTTATTCTATATTTGCAATTCATAATTTTTGAGTGATTGATCAACAATTGCTCTAAAGGTGGCCTATCTTATTCATATTTAAAGTCATGAAGAAAAGTTTATAATAAAATTAATGAAAAACAACTAGTTTCAGAAACATAATTCTTTCATATACCAATGACCCTGTTTAAGATTCTTCATGTGGGCTTTGTTATTAAGCATGTCATACTTGCATCATCTGTTCCTAAATTTAGAATATTTGTTTCTTGGGTGGAGAGCTCAGTTTGTACATTGATTACATTTATTTTCTAGCATTGATTCACCTTAAAGCTTTTAAAATTTCTCTATATTTAAAAAAAAAAAAAATTTGGAATCTTTTTTACTTGTTTACGACACATATTGAACGTCTTAAATTCTTTATTAATCGATTTGTTTTCCCAAGAAGTTCAGTTTTGTGCAAATACATTCTATAGTCACATGTTAATATTCATAACGTCAACTTAGAAAAGCTTATTTTTAATTTATATTTTAGTTAATGGGGGAGGTTGTGTTAACCTGGGTTTGGAATTGACATCATTTACTTTCTTCTTTGTTTTTATTAGATGTTTACAAAATAATGGCTATTCCAATTATCATGAGAAATGATTTTATGCCATTTTAAGGTGGGAGGAGTTGAATACTTTAACAAGCTTGTAGGCCTCACATTCTGTTGGGGGAGGAGTTAAATACTTTAACAGGCTTGTAGGCCTCACATTTTGTTGTTGGGGTTGGAGTGTTTTTCTTGTGGAATTCAATTTGACATCATCACTTACAGCCACAATGTCACAGATGGAATTTTGTAAGTATTGGGTTTTGAATTTTACATTGTTATTACTTTTTATGCTAGTTTTGTACTAAAGAGGATATCTTGCAATTTAAAAATTTCGAGTGATTGGTCTACAATTGCTTTAAATGTTGGTTATTTTAATCATATTTCAAGTCATGAAGAAAAGTTTAAAATGAAATTAATTGAAAATAACTGGTTTAAGAAACATCATTCTTGCATATGCTAATGACCCTGTTTAAGATTCTTCATGTGGGCTTTGTTGTTGGGCATGTAGTACTTGCATCATGTGGGCCTTGTTGTTGGGCATGTAGTACTTGCATCATCTATTCCTAGATTCAACATATTTGTTTCTTGGGTGGAGACTTATTCTGTACATTGCTAACATTTGTTTTTTAGCATTGATTTACCTTAAAGCTTTTAAAATTTCTCTAAAATTTCTAATAAAAAAACTATTGACATGGCCATTTTAGTTTTTGGAATCCTTTTTACTATTTAAAACATTATATGATGTCCTGAAGTCATTATTAATCCATCTATGTTCCAAAGTAGTTTAGCTTTGTACAAATACATGTTATTAGTCACATGTTAATATTAATAGGGTCAACTTATAAAAACTCATTTTTCATTTATATTTTAGTTAATGGAGAGATTGTGTTAGCCTTGTCCTGGTATTGACATCACTTACTTTCTTCTTTGTTTTTATCATTTTTCTGTAAAATTATGGCTATGACAATTATCATGAGGAATGATTTTATGTCATTTTAAGGCCAAGAGGGGTTAAATGCTTTCACAGGCTTGTAGGCCTCACATTTTACTACTACTAGGGTTGCAATATTTTGCTAAGGAATTCAATTTGACATCATCACTTAAATATACAATGACAGAGATGGAAATTTGAAAGTAATGGGTTTTGAGTTTTACACTGTTACTACTTTTAATGTTGTATTTGGACCAAAGAAGATATCTTCCAATTCAAAAATTTTGAGTGACTGGTCTAAAATCGCTCTAAAGGTGGGCAATTTTATTCATATTTCACATTAATAAAAGTCTAAAATGAAATGAAAAACAACTCGTTTCAAAAAACATCGTTCTTTCATATGCCAATGACCTTATTTAAGAGACCTAAGTCTGTACATTGCTTACATTTTTTTTTTTCAGCACTGATTCACCTTAAAGCTATTGATCAATGAATCAGTGTTGAAAAACAAATGTAAGCAATGTACAGACTGAGCTCTCCACCCAAGAAACATAGATGTTGAATCTAGGAACATATGATACAAGTACTGCATGCGTAATCAATGTTGGAAAAAAAATATAAGCAATGTACAAACTGAGCTCTCCATCGAAGAAATAAATATGTTGAATCCAGGAACATATGATGCAAGTACTACATGCCTAACAACAAAGCCCACATGATGAATCTTAAATAGGTTCTTTGGCATATGAAAGAATGATGTTTTCTGAAACCAATTTTTTTTCATTAATTTCATTTTAAACTTCTCTTCATGACTTGAAATATGAATAAAATATCCCACCCTTAGATCAATTGTATACTAATCACATGAAAGTTTTGAATTGAAAGATACCCTCTTCGGTTCAAAAACAACATAAAAAGTAGTAACAATGTAAAATTCAAAACCCATTACTTCCAAATTCCTATTTTTGTCATTTTAGCTTTAAGTGATGATGTCAAATTGAATACCTTGAGCAAAACACTGCAATACCAATAATAGCAGAATGCAAGGCCTGCAATCCTGTGAAAGCATTTAACTCCTCTCGACATTTAAATGACATAAAATCATTCCTCATGATAATTGACATAGCCATAATTTTGCAGACATTTGATAAAAATAAAGAAAAAAGTAAGTGATGTTAATGCCAAATCCAGGTTAACACAATATCCCCATTAGAAAAAATATAAATAAAAATTGTATTTTCTGAGTTGATGTTATAAATATTAAATGTGACTTATAACATTTATTTGTACAAAACTGGACTGCTTGTGAATACAAATCATTAATAAAGACTTCTAGAGATTTTCAATATGTGCCATAAATAATAAAAAGGATTCCAAAAACTAAAATGGCCATATCAATGGTTTAATTTTCTGGGAAAGTTATAGAAATTTTAAAAACTTTAAGGTGAATCAGTGGTAGAAAACAAATGTAAGCAATGTAAAGACTGACCTCTCCACCCATGAAACAAAGATGTTGAATCCAAGAACTGATGCAAGTATTGCATGCCTAACAACAAAGCCCACATGAAAAATCTTAAATAGGGTCATTGGCATATGAAAGAATGATGTTTTTGAGACCAGTTGTTTTCCATTAATTTCATTTTAAACTTTTCTTTATGACTTGAAATATAAATAAAATAGCTCACCTTTACAACAATTGTAAACCAGTCACTCGAAAGTTTTGAATTGCAAGATATCCTCTTCATTCCAAATACAATATAAAAAGTAGTAACAGTGTAAAATTCAAAACCCATTACCTCCAAATTTCCATATCTGTCTTTGTTAACAAAACACTACAACCCCAACAACAATAGAATGCAAGGCCTGCAAGCCTATGAAAGCATTTAAATCCTCTTGACCTTAAAATGACAAAATTATTCATCGGGATAATTGCCATAATTTTGTAAACATCTGATAAAAATAAATTAGAAAATAAGTGATGTCAATGCTAGACCTAGGCTAACACAATATCCCCATTAACTAAAATATAAATAAAAAATGAGTTTTTATAAGTTGACCTTATGAATATTAGCATGTGACTAATAACATGTATTTGTAAAAAAATGAATTTCTTTGGAAAACAGATCGATTAATAAAGACTTTATGACATCTTCAATACGTGCCATAAACAGTAAAAAGAATTTAGCATAAACAGTAAAAAGAATTCCAAAAACTAAAATGACAATATCAGTGTTTTTTTTTTGAAAAATTTAGAGAAAATTTAGAAGCTTTAAGGTGAATGAGTGTTCGAAAAAAAATGTAAGCAATGTACAAACTGAGCTCTCCACCTCGAAAACAAATATGTTGAATTTAGGAACAAATGATGCAATTATTTAATGCCTAACAGCAAAGCCCACACGACGAATCTTAAACAAATCATTGGCATATGTAAGTGATGTTTTATGAAACCAATTGTTTTTCAATAATTCATTTTAAACATTTTTTCATGAAATATGAATAAATAAACCCATCTTTAGAGCAATTGTAGACCGGTCACTCAAAAGTTTTGAATTGCAAGATGTCCTTTTCAGTCCAAAACTAGCATAAGTAACATTGTAAAATTGAAAACCCAATACTTACAAATTTTCATCTCTGTCATTGTAGCTTCAAGTGATGATGTCAAACTTAATTCCACAAGCAAAACACTTCAACCCCAACAATAGAATGTGAGGCCTTCAAGCCTGTGAAAGCATTTAACTCCTCTTGACCTTAAAATTTCATAAAATCATTTCTCATGATAATTGCTATAGTTATAATTTTACAAACATCTAATAAAAACAAAGAAGAATGTAAGTGGTGTTAATGTCAGACCCAGGTTAACACAATCTCCCCATAAAGAAAAATATAAATGAAAAATGAGTTTTTCTAAGTTTACACTATGAATATTAACATTTGACTTATAACATTTATTTGTACAAAACTTGGAAAAGCAGATAGATTAATAAAGACTTTAGGACACGTCCAATATGTGTCATAAATAGTAAAAAAAAGTTTCCAAAAACTAAAATGGCCATATAAATGGTTTATTTGTTTTTGGAAAATTTAGAAAAAATTTAAAAGCTTTAAGGTGAATCAGTTCTGGAAAACAAATGTAAACAATGTACAGATTGAGATTTCCACCCAAGAAACAAAGATGTTGAATCAAAGAACAGATGATGCAAGTACTCAATGCCTAACAACAAAGCCCACATGAAGAATCTTATATAGGGTCATTAACATATGAAAGAATGATGTTTTCTGAAACTAGTTTTTTTTCATTAATTTCATATTAAAATTTTCTTTTTGACTTGAAATATGAATAAAATAGCCCACCTTTAGAGCAATTGTAAATCAATCACTTGAAAGTTTTAAATTGGAAGATATCCTCTTCGTTCTAAATACAACATAAAAAGTAGTAATAATGTAAAATTCAAAACCCATTACCTCCAAATTTCCATCTCTATCATTATAGCTTCAAATGATGATGTCAAATTGAATTCTTTAAGCAAAACACTACAAGCCCAGCAACAACAGTATGTGAGGCCTACAAGCCTGTGAAAGCAATTAACTCTTTCCGACCTTTAAAATGGCATAAAATAATTCCTCATGATAATTTACATTGCGATAATTTTGCAAACATCTGATAAAAAAAAATTAGAAAGTAAGTGATGTCAATTGTAGACCTAGGGTAACACAATCTCCCCATTCACTAAAATATAAATGAAAATTGAATTTTGTAGATTGACCCTATGAACATTAACATGTGACTAATAGCATGTATTTGTACAAAATTGAATTGCTTTGGAAATAGCATGTATTTGTACAAAATTGAATTGCTTTGGAACATAAATTGACTAATAAAGGCTTTAAGACATCTTCAATACTTGCAATAAAGAGTAAAAAGGATTCCAAAAACTAAAATGGCCATTTTTTGGAAAATTTAGAGAAATTTTAAAAGCTTTAAGAATGTTGTAAAACAAATGTAAGAAATATACAAATTGAGCTCTCCACCCAAGAAACAAATATGTTGAATCTAGGAAAATATGATGCAAGCATTGCATGCATAACAACAAATCCCACGTGATGAATCTTAAACATGGTCATTGGCATATGTAAGAATGATGTTTTCTAAAACCAGTTGTTTTTCATTAATTTCATTTTAAATTTTTCTTCATGACTTGAAATATGAATAAAATAACCTACCTTTAGAGCAATTGTATATCAGTCACATGAAATTTTTGAATTGAAAGATATCCTCTTTGTCTAAATACAACATAACAAGTAGTAACATTGTAAAATTCAAAACCCATTACTTCCAAATTTCCATCTGTAGACACCTAAAATGCGTCATGTCGAGGAAACCACTCATATGAGACATGCTAGAAGACCATATGGAAGACCTTTGGACCAATCCAAGGTATAGTAGTGGTTTTTTCCACTCAATTGGGCACTTTTGCCTAGTCAGTGCTAGCCGTTGCTGACACTCATGGTTAGCAGCACTCACCGTGCATGTCAGCTGTGGTGAGCACCTAGAATTAGTTGGCCTTCATCCGACCCAAAAGTTGGTTGCAATGTATAATTGGTTGCATATTGGAGTGGTTTGAGTGAGGAAGGTTTTGGATCCTTCCATCCAACAAGATCAAATGCCTAATATTGATCTTGGCTTCATGAGGAAGCCACCCCTAGCCCTAGGAAATTACTATAAGATCCCCCTTCGAATTGGGGATAAGTCTGGAGAGAAAATTTATCAATTGAGTAGCAAAGCCCTATCGAATTGCATAAGCAACTACATGCATTGAGAGGGATACTTTTGCTACCCAATTGGATATCAAATTGCCATGGAAGCCCTAGGAGCCTAGGAGAGCCAAGAAATGTCAATTCGTGCAATTCGTGCACCATTAGACCAATTCAACCACCAAAACTATTAGAGGACATAGAGGTGACCCTTGGACATCAATTTGACAAGGTGGATCATAGAGAAAGCCCTGATTTGGAGGGCAAACTTACTCAGAGCTCCACTACGACTATCAACTACGGTTAATAGTGCCACCTGCACATCAGACCCGTGGTGAGAAAATTAGGAGAGATTCCCTTGTTTTCCCTTTTGCAGATTATCTAGCTAGGTTAGATTAAGCATATTAGTAGATTAATAAGCAATTTAGAGACTCTAACAGATAGATTTATAGTTTTATGCATGTTGCTTTCATTGTGGCATTTCACACTCTAATGGATCTTTTTCATGCCTCCATGCTTTAAATCTTGTAATTAGGCTATTAGATAGTTAGATGTTCTTTAGATTGCATGTTTTATGATAATATTCTCATGTTTTGCATAGTTTTAGCATCTTTATTGCATTTTATTGATTATTGATAGTCATGATATATTTTATGCTAATACCCTCCAAAGGTCTCATCAAGAGAGACTATATTTTCTTTTACTATGCTTCTCATTGTTTCTTGAATGCAGGATTAATAGGGTCATGCCATTCAATGCAACAAATACCTCTAATCCTGGAGAAGAGGGTCATTGACACCCTAGAGCAATTCGTGTCATCCTAGAAGACATTTGATTCACATCTACCCTTGAGAGGGATTAAACACTCTTGTAATTGATGTATCAAATGGGTATCCCTAAGAGGGACGAATCTATAATTTGACTCCATTGAAATTAAATAAAGGATTCCTTCTATTTGATTTATTTCTTTTTGTCAATTTATGCATGCCTGTATTTGTATTTATCATCAATTGTAATAGTTAGACCAGGTGTGGAGCCTTTTTGGTGGTTACAATAGGCGATCACGATGGAACTCAATATTTTTTGCCATAAGTTGCTGACTATGTTTGGTTTTTTTATGGCAGGTGCTCCCCGTGGCTAACAGCCATGGTCAAGAAGTTGGCCCTAGGTTGACAGGCATGGGAAATAGTCATAAGCACACATCAGAGCTATGGTTAGCAACAGACCAATCACAGAGCAAGATTTTAAAGCTTTATCAGATGAGGACTTGAGGTAGGCCCTTCTGACACCCTCTGTGTTTGTTTGTTGTCTCTGTGTTTTTCCAAAGACTAAAAAATGAAAGTTAAGTAGGATAACCATGAAATAAGGATAAAACAAATTAGGTCCTTAGGGTTATTGTTTTTTATTTTTTTCTAGCTAGGCACTGCTAGGAACAGTGGACCTTTGATTGCAATCCACTCTAGACTCCAGCGTGCTGGAATAATTTGCGTGTTGATTTTGCATGCTTGAGGCCAAATCAAAGGCCATTTACATCGTAAAGTTGCATTGTCAAAAGGTCATGTAGGATATAGCATGCATACTTTCTGAATATCAAATGTTCTTGGTTGCATATCATGTAGGAAATGATCATGTTAATGTTGTATTATGCATCTTTCCTTTATGCAAAGTAAAAATAACCACACACACCACATTTCACAGTAAACACTAGTGAGTTGAAAGTCACATCCAACCACTAGTAGGGTTTCAATGATGGTGGAGGTGATTTTCATCCGTTGGCCCAACTCCCTCATACCTTCTTGTTACTAGACCAATACCAGATCCAAGAACCATTTGTAGCCCAAAAAATTTGCATGTACTTCTCTTCAAAGGGTATAACACTGGCTAGGTGAGATTGGGTGAGGATATGGGAGGACCTGTGCTCCCTTATTAGGTTTGGGCTTCATTACCACACTCTGTGGGGATTACATGATCTAGAGTTCATAGCTAGGTTGTCGAGCTACGAGAATACATGTGAAATCCATTAAACAATTGAGAAAATTATCAATGTATTGCAAAACATGACAAGAGTTACTTTACTGATACAAAAAACTGAAAACACATAAAATAGTTTATGGCTCATTCTAAAAATTGTAAAAGGAGATAAACATCATTATATTCTTTGCATGCTAATAAAATTTAAATTTAGACATAGGATACATAATGGTGCAAACACGGAGAGGCCGATACGGACATAGAACTGAGATCCAAGCCCAAGCTCCACCTAGCACACAACATGATGTGGAACACCATCAATCACCTAATACTCCTGGACGTAATTCAGTGAGCATTAGAGGGGATAACTCCACATGAGGGGATTTCATCGAGAACACCCCGATTAGAGGAAGCACTAGACATACCTCTATACATAGATCAGAGCATGGGACATCCTAGCATGGGGGTTTCACATATCGTAGCATATACCATGGTTGCATTTCATGAGAATCCATGGGTTTAGCTGAGTATGTCATCGAGGGATCCAAATTGGTACCCCTTCAACCTGTATCCAAGGGAGGTTCACGACCTTCGCCATCAGAGTCTAGAAATGTTTGAGATCCACCCATTCAAAGGCTAACCGAGAGGGTTGCTTTTGAGAATAGACCCGTACAGACTCCCAATAGGGATGAACCCACCACATTCACCATAGATATATCCAAAGTGGGAGCAAATGGTGTGTCGTCTCATGAGCCATTGTGTAGAAAATAGTTGGACGATCTAGACAGAGTCCTAGGGCATCTAGGATATAAGCCTATGCTTGTACCCTCTAGACTGGCAAGTGAGTATAGCAAGAGCACCATTAGGACTACCCGAGAACATGGAGAGTGCTCCAAGTGTTCTTGAGATATGCGTACTCTGGCATTGCATGCAGGTACTGAGTATAGGAGAAAGTCTAACACAAATATCATCTTTACAAATAGAGGCAAAAGTATGGTGAATCAGTCATTTCAAGGACATACTCATAAATTCGATCAAATAGAGAACACCCCTCAAAGGCCTCAGACAGTCGATCATGTTGATAGAGCTCATAGACTGATGTCAGAGCAGAGACAACAGATTATCCAAGATCAATTGAAATATGTTTGCACAGAGAAAGAACACCTTGAAAATGAGAATACTCAGAGGTAGATGTTCATAAGACAAAAGTTATATGAACAATGCATGCATGAACAATGTATCCTCGATCATAAGGAGCATGTAGAGAGAGAGGATCGATTTTCTAGCACTGGTTTGCCTTCTCGTAGTGATATCAGGGAACGTATCAATAGAAAAGTCGCTTCACATCTTGAGTTACATCTTGAGAACATTGACGCACATACTCACCATATGGTTCAACACAGATATCGACATCTAGCGTTCGAACAACATGAGCATAGGTAGTATGAGAACAAAGTGGGAGAGGAATTAGAACAAGAATATATGAAGAGGAGGGCGAGCCTAGTCCCTCATCCCAACCGAGGAATAATATGCCTTTGAAGGCACCTCCAAGGTAATCTTAAGAGGAGGATTTTATTTCCTCGCAAGCCTATAAGACCTTAGTAGAGAAGGTACAAGCCATAGAAAACTAGGGTACATTTTATCAAAAGCCTATCTTGAACAAAATTCACAATGAACCTCTATGCACGACAGTGCCCATTCTAGCATATCTTGAGCATTTCAAGATACCTAGACTGGAAACGTTTCAAGGAGAGGAAGATGTACATGAGCACGTGACTAGTTTTCTAGATATGTGCTTTTAGATTGAGAGCAACAATGCTTTGCTCCTGTGCACCTTCATCATGACCCTCTCAGGACCAGCTTGAGAGTGGTTCAATCAACTAAAGAGGTACAACATCACTAGTTTCAAACAACTAGATGATGCATTTCTTGAACACTTCTCCTTTGGCATCAAGAAGGTAAACTTATCCGACCTGGTAGGTTTAACGCAACATGACGATGAGCCAATGATGTATTATGGAAGACAATGGAGTAAAATGATGGCAAAGTTGCCATTCTCCATCCCATCCTCTAAATTAATGTGAATTTTCATGAAGAATTGTTCCCAACACATTTCACTACTACTACAGTTGCATCAATACTAGACATTCGAAGAGGCTTTGGTGCAAGCCAAGGTAATAGAGGATATCAAGTTATAGGAGGGTAACTTGAAGCTCAGGAATAGGAAGGAGGGACACAATAAAATCACTAAGAGACATCAAGCCAATCCAGCCCATGTTAATTAGGTAGTGTTGAACCTTCAGAAAGAGGACAAGGGGCAACAACAACAAAACTATTGGGCCCAACCTCCTCCTACGCAATATGAGCAGTGCAACAACAATTACAAGGGTAAAAATAAATAGCAACGTCCACCTCACGTGTTCACACAATTATTAGAGTCCTTGGCTTCAATTTTTCATTAGTTATGTGAGGTGAAGGCTATACGCTTACCCGAGGTCAAGTTAATGGACCCAAATCAGCCCAAGCCTAAGGGCTACAAGGACGATCATTATTGCATCTTTCATCGATCGAAAGGCCATGACATCGAGGTATGTTGGTATTTCAAACATCTTGTGTAGAATATTATCGAGAGAGGTATGCTTTTTGTCAAAAACCCACAAGTGCCTGATAATAAAAATATGGGGATTTACAAAGATCCTCTACCAAATCATGAGGTATCAAAGAATAGTGTTGGCCAAGTCAACCAAGTTCGCATCGAACCACCAACCCACGGGTTCATCAAAATGGTCAATGTTGTCACAAGGAATGCAAGGTATGAACGAACGAATCAAAATATAGCACCTATTAGAGTCTAAGATGCACCTCCAAGGCCAACCCAGCATGTGCTCGGCCCACCAACTAGATCGGTGGTGACCATCAAAAGTATGCTGGTCCAAAACCTATAGACAACTCTAGTGAAGTTGTCAATTTATGAGCTAATTCAACAGTATCCTAAGCATAGGGAGACACTCATGGACATCTTAAGGTCCATTTATGTGCAGCCTTAGGATCCCAAAGTGTTTACACACTTTTTGGAGCACATGCAATAGTGTTAGGAACTGGTCATTCAATTTCATGACCACAAAGTCAAGATAGTTTCCACTGTTATAGTAGACCCACCGCTACATATTATTGCATGCATGAATCATACACCATCAAGCAGGTTTTTATTGATACGATATCATCAATAAATATCATAACTACCAAGGCATTAACTCACCTGAAGTTACCCAAGATGCATATCATGTTTTCTACCTTCACGTTGAGAGCTTTCAATGATGCATTATTCTCAACGGTCGATACTATAGTTTTACCTATTTGGCTGGGCCTGAAGACCATACCAATGATGTGTCACGTAATCGAAGGTGCTATGCAGTATAATATACTTCTAGGGAGGCCTTGTATTAGAGAAATGCATTGTTTCCCTTCTATTTTACATCAGTGTATCAAATACATTCATGAGGGACATGTTCACATGGTGCCTTCGGATGAAGAACCCTTTAAGTACGTGAATCTAGCTGATTTACCAGGGAAATTTATCCTCCCCTCAATGCACCTAGATGTGCGACCAACATCACCGATGAAAAATCCAAGAGGTAAAATAAAAGAAGTGTGTGCTAGACCCACAACATTTGCATCCCAAATATTGGAACACACGATAACTACTTCCATTAGACCGACTGCATCTATGATATAGTAAGATGATAGGAAGTTGAAATAAAAAGTGGGCAAAAAGAAGATAAAGCATATGCCCAAGCGAGTCATCGCTGAAGCCCCTAATCCCATGGAAGTAGAGGAAGTTGAAGGAGGAGTCGAGGAGGCACCTCAACCTACTTCACTTGCATCTTCAATAAGGTCATCTACACTGCAGGTGACCGTCCATTTGGTTAATCCCAGATTAGGGGAATACATTATGCAGAATGTGATGTTCACACCAATTATTAAAACTACACATGACATGGGCCGACCGTGAGTCCATATCCTTCTCATAGGGATGGTGAAACCATTAGGGTACCACCCAACCAAATCAACTTCATATATGGAGGGCTAGTCCAGTTTGCATCTCCCATGCCCATGGATGAGAATGATAATGAATCGTTCATTGTAAACATTCATTATATTTCTAACACGGACGATGCCATGAGACACTTCAAGCATTACCATTGGTATGGTTACAACCTTAGACTATTTGAGCAGGGGCGTAAGAAGCCAATAGAGCCACAGTATCAGTTACCTACTAATAGGTTCGGGTTGGGATTCTATAGCATAGGATAGGCTAAAATTCTTGTAGTATCTTTAGACCGCTTGTACCTCAATTTGGGGGGTGAAGTTGATTTCAATCCGTATCACCCTAATCCTTCTACATTTCAGAGGGATAACTGGCTAGTGACTTATGTCACTATAGATCCACCTAAGAGATATCATGTGAACATCTTGGTGGAGACTGGTCCAAAACCCATTCCAAGAGCCAACTTGGACAATCAAATCCGCAGAGCTATCGACGACATTGGTATGCACTTCTAGAGTCTAGATACAGTTATGAGTACCAAATTAGAAGTCACTTCTAAGGATGTTCATGCAGTATCCATCATCGAAAGTGATGGACCAGACTATGATTATGGAACAAATGACGCTGAGTTATCCACACACAATGATCAATCTGAAGATGAAGCTAAGCCAGTTTACTTAGCACCTTCGTATTTATGGCACTCGTACCTATTTATACCAGATAGTGAAGGGAGCGATCAAGAGATAACCTATATGGGGCCACACTTGCCAAAGCATACCATTCTAGTAGATAGCAGTAAAGGTCTGTATTACAATAGTGATGAGGAAGATGATACAGAGAGAGCCTACTTACGAACTCCCTACTTACGCTATCGCAATGTGCCTTATACGGCTGAGGATATGCACAAAGAGATAAATATCCATCCTCGCCTTAGGGGGAGACCACCGAATATTAATATGATTTATCATATTGTGTTTCTCGATCTGCCAACGTACATGGAGCTCCTTGAGCCCAATGATACCATCCTATAGTCCATTCATAGATCGGATCCAAAAATTCCCATACCCCCAGAACCACAACTTGAGGATGGAAGTTTTGTTAAAAATGAGTCACTTGCATGTGGCCCTGGAGACATGACCCATTTCATCAACAAGATCTCCATTGATTTTACCACTCCACTCCACAATTCAGCCGATCTATCCAAATTTTTACCTCTAAATGTAGATTCTATTGATTGGGATCACACTGATTCACCACTAGATCCTAAATATTTCTTCCCTAATGAAGAAATGCTACAACATTTGCATTTTGTGTTAGGCTGTGCACACGATGTCTATCTGTTGGTCACGAATCTGCCATAGGAAAGGATTTTATACAAAATGCACTCTAGACCCGGCCAACATTGAAAGGTTGGGAGAAAGAGATGTCTCCCAGACCAATCTCCAGAGAGGGCTGGTTCCCTTACTAAATCTAAGCTTGATTTCAGACTAAATTTTTAGGAAAGGAATTGGAAATATGCAGAAAGAAATGGGAAATTACGAAAAGATATGGGAAATATGGCCACAGGCCGAATTTATCAGATTAGGAAATATTAGCAGCAGATAACCTCCAACTCAGTAACAACATATAACAAAAGACAGTGACGTAATTAACTTACAACCTTGTGCAGAAAACCTCCAAGATCACATTCCAGAACTCACTTCCTCACTAGCAATATTTAAACTCAGATGCAAAATTCAAATTAAGCAGTAGATAAGAAATACGAGCGTAAATTAGGAATGTATAAGATAGAAGGGAAAACACACAGATAGTTGCTTGCAAAACCAGAGGCCAAATATCTTTCATTCATGCAAAGAACTTGAAAGCTTTCAACAAAAGTCTCTCTCTCGATCCCTCTTTATGAGATCTACATTGATATTTATAGAGGTCTTGCCTCTCTACAGCATTAAAAATAGGTAACGGACTTCCTCGAGATCTACAAAATGTGCAACAAAAACAAGGAAATGATCCCCTTAAACTAGCCTTGGAGAAACCAGAAATTACATGAAACAAGGAACCGGTCGTCTTCATTAAATGATCATCCTCGAAGCATGTTTGAACCATTAGAAAAATCATGAACAGAAGCTTTGAATAATGGAGGCATCTTCAATTCTGGTGGCTTGGGCACGTTCTTCTACCTTGCTCACATTGGAAAGCAGCAAAACATTTAATTTTGGAGAGCTTTAACTCCTTGGAAATCGTAATACTTCATCAGACCATTTGAACTGCTTTCTGGCACGAAATTATAATGGGTCGCAAAAATGTGACATGTCATGAAATTGTGACGTTTCTCTGCTCTATACACTTTTGTCACTCTGGGATCGTGAAAATCAACCATGTCACGAAATCGTGATGTATTTGGCTTTTTGGCCTCCTTCACCACCTTAGCTCATGAAAACATGACACGTCATGAAATCGTGACGTTTCGTACTATTCTGCTCTTTCCCTGCTCTATTTTCGTGAAACTATGACCTATCGTGAAATCGTGACGTTCTTTCCTCATGTTGTCCTTTGCTGCATCAAACCACGAAAATGCGACAAGGCACGATTTCGCTACACCTTTCTCTCTTTGGCTTTGTCTCCCTGATATGTCATGAAACAAGACAAGGCATGCTTTCACGACATTCTTCCATCGGCACCTTTGTTTTATCTCCAGGTCACAAAAACCAAACAAGTCGCGAAATCGCGACGTTATCTCTTCGCTGCTCAATCTTCTCTTCCCTGTCACGAAAGCCGACATGTCACGATTTCATGACAATTTTTATCTAATTTGTACGGTATAGCCCTCAACCCGCGAAAATGTGACATTCTTGCCTATTTTGCCTTTTCTCCACAATATGTCATGAAATCTCGACGTTTCATTGCTTTCTCAACTGTTGCCACTTCCTGTCGTGATATCGCGATGCCTTCTACTTGATTGACCTCATCATCAAAAAATGGCATGAAATCATGACATCTTCATGCCTTATGCTTTTCTTTCAACGTCGTCGTGATCACATAACACGTTGCGATGTCGCGACGTCTTTCGCATTTTGCTCCTTGTTCATCATTCTATCGTGAAATCGCTACGAGATTCATTGTCATCATCCTTTGCTTAGTTATGTCACGATTTCGTGACATTTTCTCTTACTTTGCTCCATGGCCATTGTAAGTCACAAAAACGCGACATGTCACAATTTCACAACAATTTTACTACTCTGCCCCCATTGACCATTTTGACCATGATTTTGGAACACGTCGTGAAATCGTGACAACTTTGCTGCTTAGCCCTTTTTTGCCTTTGGCACTACGAAATTGTGACAGGTCGCGATTTTGTGACACCTTTGCTTTTGAATTCTCTCTCCTCAATAGACCCTAGATAATGCGACATGTCGCGATATCGCGACTGTTTTGAAACTGTGCTCTCCATGCTGCTTTTTGTTGCGATATCGCGACAGTCTTCGGACTTAGCTGTTTTGCCATTAAAACTCATAGAGGAGTGAGAACTTCAACATTTTATGCATGAATAATCAACAATCAAAACAATGTGGCAAAAATGCCAACATTCTTGGTGGCTCGCGGGGTATACAGTTCTGCTGTATGCACGAATCCTAGGCATGAATTCCTTGGGCAATAGAGTCAAGAAAAACTGAGAGAACAGAAAGCTGGCTGATGGGGTACATCTCTATAGACTGCTGCAAAAAACTTTTGCTAATTTATAGAAAACCCAAGTAAAGCTGTATTTGGCTTAGCTTACCAGGTGTTGTAAAAGAATATCCATGAAAGCACCAGGGGTTGCAAAACAGAAATGAATGAAATAAGTGGAGTGAGGACTATGGAATGGAAATAGTAAATGATGGAATGGTGGAATGATGGAAAATGAAGGAACAACAACGACAGATACAGTAACAGAGTGCTTTTGTGCTACCAGCTGCTATGAAATGGAAATGGAAGTGAATGGAATGGGGATGGTAGGAATGGAAGGAGTGAAGTGGTAGATAGAACTGATAAATGCTAAAACAACAATGAAATTAGAAGAAAAGGAAAAGAAGAAACGAGAATATTAGAAAGGGAAAAGAAACAACAAAAGTGGCTCAATTACAGATGGTAGAAGAAAAAGGAGTAAGAGAAGAAGGAATGAGTGAGGAAGGGAATGAAAAGAAAGGAGGGGGAAGGAATAAATTGATGAAAGCCACTATCTGTTGGGAAGGAAGAAGAAAAAAGAAAGAAATACGTACTTGCGGGCTCACATGCAAAAAGAGCCGAAGTTGATAGAGGAAATCCACAATTTCTTTTTTTCTTTTTATGTTTTCTCCTTTTTTTTTTGTTTTTTTTTTACTATATACAAAATTTTATGACATGATTGGCATGCCGCCACCACAAACCCAGTCTCAGGGGGTTATCCAATGAATCTACAGTGTCTTGACTAGATCTGATCATACTTTAGTCAATCTTTGAAATTGGGATGACCTCTTCCTAAAGTTCTCCATGTTGCAGACATGGGCAAGTTATCCTGCATGCTAGTACCCACACAGTCGACAAATAATGTAGCAAAGAGATTTGCCACATGGAGGGCTCCTATGGGTACCAGTTGTAGTAATGGCTGAAGCCAATACCACCATCTTGAAGGGTCCCCTGGTTGTGGGCTGAGTACAGGTTCCTCCAACTCCTTGATGCGATAACAAGAATTGTCCGATGATAGTCTTTTCTCTAGGATCTCTTCAGGTTCAGCCGGTTGATGAGGTGTAGTTAATGGGATCTGGCTAAATATTTGCATGTCATGCACTGGGATACAAAAAGAGTGCAAAAAGGTGCCCTCTTTGCTCTCAGGTTCTGCCACCTGAGTTTGTTCTTCTTCTTCGCTTATATCCTCTTGATCCATCTCCTGATAGAAACTGCAAGCAATCATACTATCTTTTGTTGGGATAGTGCTTGCATATGCCCATCATTGGCCTTGGATGAAATCTGCCTCTTGAGTTCCACACAACTGCATTTCAGGTCTCTACACAGTATGAGGGATCTGGTATGATAAATACTGTGTAGGGTAAACAGGAGTGGTGACTACCAGATAAGGTAATGGCGTTTCTCCCCATGGTAGTTTTCTTGATAGGAGCAGAAGGTGCTCCACTTGTAATGCTTCCTCAAAGATTTGAGGGAATCTACGTTCGCCTGATTGCAGCAAGAGGAGGCCTATGTCCGGATGGAAAGCTCGAATATAGAAGAGGTGGGCTTGGGTGGGTGTCGGTCAGATATTCTCTGGAATTCTCTTCCAACTTTTGTAGAATCGAACATTGAAGTCCATGATTCTCTCTAGAGGTGCTCTCGTGATGTACATTAAAAGCTGAAAGGGATCCTGAGATCCGTTAAAGGGATCTTCATCAAATCTTTTGATTAGTGCTCCCGCTAAGTCATCCCATGAGCTGATGCTTTTACGCTTGAGCAGTATGTACCACTGCAATGCTCTTCCTTCCAAAGATAGAACCATAAGTCTGAGCATGACATCTTCATGGTTTATGCCATGGATGACTGACAAAGTGGCAACATCTTCAATACGCTCTAGAGCCATGCCCTCGATGCCATTGTATTTTTTTAGGGCTTTCAGGGAACTTTTGGGAATCTCATGTTGAATTTGGAGATTTAGAGGTCTAGGATCATCCCAGCTAGGACATACCCTTGCCATTACAACAATGGTATACAGAGATCACGACCGTCGCCAAGTCAGAGTCACCAAGTGAACATTGTTTCCTCTGCTCGTAAGGTCAAGGCTACTCACCAAACCTTGATTCCTCTGGGGTATCTTCTTTTAGCTTCAAAATGCGTCTACGATCAAGAAATTCAGATCTTCAACTTCAGCAGAGTTGCCAGATGAACTTACAATCTCCGCTTGTGAGGTTAAGACAGTTCATCAAAAATATTGATACCTCCAGGTATTAAACAATGAAACAATCAGTCTCACCGATTATGGATCTTTGGGAGACAGAAACAGTCTGTCCCATCGGGCATGCCAAAAATTGTTTGTCACGAATTTGCCATAGGAAATGATTTTATACAAAATACATCTCTTTCTCCTAGCCTTTCAATGTTGGTCGGTTCTAGGGTGCATTTTGTATAAAATCCTTTCCTATGGCAGATTTGTGACCAACACTATCATAATGAGGGCACTTCCAACAAGGAACCTATAAACCTAGAATATGGCATCCAATTGATCCCTACACCTCATCAGATTGAGGAGGGATCTCATATATCATGAGAGGAGACCTTCGAAGTGGATATCAGTAATGATCCCACCAATCCAAGGAAGGTCAAATTTGGGGAGACTTTGACTCCTGATGAGCGTGCCAACCTCATACCTCTACTGAGAGAGAGACATGATCTCTTTGCTTGGACTTACAAGGATATGTCGGGTCTGAATCCAAAATTGGTTACTCAAAACCTTTCACTAGATCTGTCAAAGAAGCCAATCAAGCAGAAAATCAGGAATATACATCCAACAGTAGCCTTAATGGTTAAGGACGAATTGCAAAAGTTGTTGGACGTAGAGTTTATCATTTCCATCGACTATCTAGAATGGGTATCCAATATGGTGCCTGTAGGAAAACCTGATGGAAGGATCCATATTTGTATGGATTTCAGAGACCTAAATAATGCAACACCAAAATATTCATTTACATTGTTGAATATTAGTGCTCTTGTAGATGTAACCACAGGTCATGAGATGCTCTCCTTAATGGACGATTTTTTTGGTTACAATCAAATTTGGATTAATCTTGAAGACCAAAATAAAAATACATTTATAATTCCATGGGGAACATTATGCTATAAATTTATGCCTTTTAGCCTTAAAAATGTTGGTGCCACATATCAGCAGGCTATGACATACGTGTTTCATGAATATATGCATAAGATCCTAGAGGATTACATTGGTGACTTGTTGGCCAAGTCATTATTGCGTTCTGAGCATACGAAGGTCCTGAAGAAGGTCTTCGATCTCCTGATAGAGCATAATGTTAGGTTGAATCCTAAGAAGTGCATATTTGGTGTAACTTTAGGAAAGCTCTTAGGGTTCATCATTTCAAAATGAGGCATCGAAGTTGAACCAGCAAAGATAAAGGCTATTCTAGAAATGCGTCCCCCCATAAACATCAAAGAGCTAGGGATCCTACAGGGCAAGGTAGCATCCATAAAGTGATTTATCACTCAATTATCAGATAAATATTGACTAATGAATAAAATGCTACACAAGGGGGTCCCATTCAATTGGGACAATGACTATCGAACAACCTTTGCTAAAATTAAGCAATACCTAGTGATGCCGCCAGTTCTAGCTCCACCAAGGCCAAACGAGCCTTTTTTGTTATATATATCGACAACCGACTTTGCATTGGAAACCATGCTAGTCCAAAAGAATGCACAAAGCAAAGAATAGGCCATATATTACATTAGCAGAACCTTGTGATAGTTTCACAATGACACTGAGAGGGGGGGTGAATCAGTGTAGCTATTTAAATTCAAATCTACAACTCTTAATGCTGAAACAATGAAAACTTAAAATCAGATAAAGCAATTATAACAAGAGAGCATTCCACAACACATGATGTAATGAGGTTCACCAATTTGGCTACTCCTCAAAAATGACTGCTTGGACTCCCATCCAAATCTAGTCTTTGCAAAATAACAATTTTACAAACAATTTACCAGCACCCACTGGAAGGAGCACCAACCCTTGATTTATCGATACCAACAGAAAGGAGCACCAACCCCTGATTTATCTGCACCAACAGAAAGGAACACCAACCCCTGATTCCAAATACCAACTCAGACTACAATTTTGAAACTATAAGATTGACATAAAAATGCCTTCGCTTATACAAGACCCTATTTGGTCTATTGCTCTCTCGACTCTGCTTAACACTCTCTTACGGCATGCACTCTTTATCATTTTTTTCAACACTATAATTCTCCATGCAGATCTCCTTTTATAACCTTTTCTCTATAACTGCACCTGAAACTGTTGTACCGACTTCTTCATGAATCGCACTCATAATCGTCGTATCGACTTCTTCATGAATCGCACCCGTAACTGTCGTACCGACTTCAGTTAACTATCACATATCTTCTTTTGGCTGGTTTCTCTTCTTAGCTTGCGCCGAAGCGACCTATCATGAAATCGTGACACTTCTGCCTCTTTGTCCTCTTCTACGCTTGTACCCATGAAAACACATGTCGTGATATCGCGACACTTTCACCTCCTTTCTTCTTCTGTTTGCTTGTATCCGTGAAAATACAACATGTCACGATATTGTGACACTTTCACCTCCTTGCTCTTCCTTTTTGCTTTTTTTGCGATATCGTGACACTTCTGCCTTCTTACTTTCTCTCTCCTAGAGTCGCGAAAATGCGACATGTCGCGATATCGCAGCACTTTTTCTCCTTTGCTCTTTCTCTTACCTTTAGGTCATGAAAACGTGACATGTTGCAATATCATGACACTTTTTCTCCTTTGCTCTTTCTCTTGCCTTCAGATTGCGAAAACGCAACATGTCACGATATCATGACACTTTTTCTTCTCAGCCTTCCTGCTCTTTTCAAGTCGCGAAAATGCGACATGTCGTGAAATCACGACACTTTTACTTTTTTGCCTTCCTACACTTTTCAAGTCACGAAAATGCGACATGTCACGAAATCGTGCCACTTTTCTTTTCTGCCTTCCTACACTTTTCAAGTCGCGAAAATGCGACATGTCGCGAAATCGCAACAATTTTCCTTTTCTGCCTTCATCTTCACTTTGGACCGCGAAAATGCTACATGTCGTGATATCATGAAACTTTTTCCTTCTTGCATTTTCTCTTTGCTTCGGACTGTGAAAATGTAACATGTCACAAAATCGTGACACTTTTTCTTCCATACAATCTCTCTTGCAATATGTTGCGAAATCACGACACTTTTTCTTTCGGACTCTCTCTCTTGCAATATATCGCAAAATCACGACACTTTTTCTACTTGTCTTTTTCTCTTCCAACATGTCACAAAATCACGACAATTTCCGTACTATCTCTCTTGCAATATGTCATGAAATCATGATAGTTTTGCTTGCACTTTCTCTTTGAACATGTCGCGAAATCACGATAGTTTTTCTTGCTTGCGCTTTCTCTCCGAACATGTTACGAAATCACGAAAGTTTTGCTTGCTTCTCAACATGTCGTGATATCACAAAATTTTTTCTTTCTCTCAGCATGTCACGATATCGCGACAGTTTTATTTCTTCCAACATGTCACGATATCGTGACAGTTTTCTTTCTTCTCAACATGTCGCGATATTGCGACGCTTTTCTTCCTTGTGATTTTCTTTTGATTTTTAGCATATGGGTCACTTTGAATTTTTGGATAATCACTGTACATACTATGAAGAACCTCTTAACTCCTGTACACTTCATCAACTGATCTGTCTGATTGTTTTGACAATAATGACAGTACTTTTGTTGCAACTTGCTCAACACCTTGGTGAGCTATGAGCTTGAATATGCATATGGGGAGAAGTTATGTTTATCAGTAGTGTTCGCTACCAAGAAATTGTGACACTATATGTTGAGTCATACGACATATGTTATATCCAAACAAAATCCTTTATAGTATATGATGAGCAAGACATATCATAATACACATACTGCAAAGTGGATCATGCTACTGACATAATTTGATCTTGAATTCATAAGCCAAAAGTACATTAAGGGATAAGTCATAGCAAATAAACTGGCTGAGGTGCCTCTTGAAAATAGTAGGACCCTCACCATAGAGCTTCCTGATGATGCAGTCTTTGCTTATCAGAAGCACCCAAACTCGAAGAACCGGATAACAAAGCTGATATGACATTGTTCTTTGATGGTTCGAAGTGTAAGCAAGGGGGTGGTGTAGGAATAGCGTTGTTCACGCCACAAGGAGATCCAATGCCCTTGTTGTTCAAGTTAGAATTTCCTTGCACTAATAACAATGTTGAATATGAAGCCCTACTTTTGGGTCTCCAAACAATTGTTGCCATGAAGATAAAAAAGTTAAATATCTTTGGTGATTCTTTTCTCATTGTAAACCAAGTTAAGGGATTATTTCAATGTTGATGTTCGGTATTGAAAAATTACAAGGATCTTGTTGACATATATCTAGCTCGACTGGAATGATATGACATCGAGACAATCCCTCATTTGTCCAATAGATTTGTAGATACAATGGCATCTTTGGGATCTCTAATCCCTCATAATCCATCTACCAATTTCACTACCATCCATGTAAAAACATTATGACACTCTATTATGCAGCATGAAGCATTGGATAATAAAGAGTTAATCAACATGATTCATGTAGAACCAAATAATGAATGGTTCTATAGAGCTAGAAACTTTCTCAAGAGAGCGTCTTGGGGGTATTTGATCTCGTAGGATCAGATAGGGAGTGGTATTACCATTCACCATAAGATTGTTTCCCAGTATCCATTTGCCAATGTAGAACCGTAGGGGGAACATGTTGTCTTGTCGATCAAGGCCAAAGCTTATCATAATTAGATGTCACATATATATGACTTCCTTAGACTTGGTGTAATCCCTCAAGGATTTTCATGTGTTGTGAAGCACACATTTAAACATAAAGTGTCAAAGTATATATTTTTATCAGACATCTTGTACCGTAGAAGCTACGATGGAGTTCTCCTTTGTTGTCTTGAGTCCCAAGAGTCATATTGGGTAATTTCACAAGCTCACGATGGTATGTACGGTGGCCATTTCAATGGCATGGCTATCGTCAAGTGCATCCTTTGAATGGGTTATTATTGGACCACTATGGAGAAGGATTGCAATGTGTATGTCAAGAAATACATTAAATGTTAGCATCATACTAATTTTATGCATCTGCCATCACAAGCCTTACATCCCATTAAAATAGCTTTGCCATTTGCTTAGTGGGAATTTGATCTCATCGGTAAGATATCTCCTCCATCATCAAGTCGACATACCTTTATTATTGTAGCTACTGAGTATTTCACTAAATGGGTGGAAGCCATCCCTTTGACAATGACAACTAGAGCATGTATTGCTGAGTTTATACTCACCAATATCATAATTCATTTTGGGATACCATCCAAGATAGTGTCGGATAATGGAATGTCATTTAAGAACAGAACTATGAGAGCTTTGATGCCTAAGTATAGAATCAAACATAGTTTTGTGACTCCATATTATCCGTAAGCAAACGGACAAGATGACGCTTCAAATAAGATAGTGGTCTCCATCTTAAAAAATACGGTACAAGAGCACCACAGAGATTGGCACATATAGCCACCCCTTGCTTTATGGGCTTATAGGAGTAGTATTCAAAATCCCATTGGGGCAACTCCATTTTCATTGGTATATGGAAATGAGGCCATTATGCCCTTAGAGTTGGAAATTCCAATGCTGTGCATTGCATTAAAAGAGTTCATTGATGATGACATCGTGTGACAAGCTTGCCTAGATCAACTGACGCTACTTGATGAATGTTGCATGAATGCCCTTGAGCACCTTCGTATTTATCAAGAGCGCTTAAAACGAGCTTGCAACAACAAAGTCCATTTGAGAGACTTTGAGTTTGGGGATATTGTGTTGAAAGAGAACCAAAAGAACTCAAATTTATAGCCAAAAATGTGAGACAAATTCATAGCTAACTGGTTAGGTCCTTATATGATCTCAGAGAAGATTAGACCTGGGACATATCGCTTGACATTGCTTGGAGGAATTGAAGAGCATAAGCCTCTAAATATCATTCATCTTATGCCTAAACCCTTAAAATATCCAAAGGCATCTGTAAGCCCTTTAGTTACCCCAGTTAAAAATCTCCAAAGGCATCTAGAAGCCCTTCGGTCATCCTAGTAGAAAGGCTCCAAGGGTTTCTTAAAATCGCTTGGTTAATCTTAAAAGGCCCCAAGGGTGTCTCAAAACTGCTTTGTCAATCCCAAAAGGCTCCAAAGGTGTCTGTAAGCTCTTTGGTCAAACCAAATGTCAAAATCCATAAAAATTGGAAAATATTAAAAATAAAAAATATTTGCATTTCATTCGCATCACTGCATTGCATTTGGAATCATGCATCTCATTTTCCACATGCATTTTCATCCTTGTATTGCATTAGGCACAATCATCCGTTGCACTTGCATTAGAATAAATTGTGTTTACAATATTACAAATGACACCACATTTGTGTTTCAATTATGCATTTATGCACTATCATTATCATGCATCACCTTTGTGAGTAATTATGTTTTTCAACACAACCCAAAATGTTGCTATGAATAATATACTAGGGTTTTTCGGTCATTCAACCATACCTAGAGGTCTTCTCAAGATTTTATAGACATCTGGTTGAATTTATCATACATAGTCATAAAGCTTGGATTGTGTTGATAATGGATGTAAAACAATCCAAGGTATACAATTATCGTATACGCAGTATTTAGAATGTAGTTGAGGTCTAGCTAGTATAGCCCTTAGCATATCAAAATTTTATCACTAATAAACAAATTAAACAATCCTAATAAGGACTAGGAGAATATGAAATCCACAAAGCAGGACCAGGTATCCTGAGGTGAAAAGAGTTATTCTCGCTTATCCACCCATGCAGATGGTATGAGAAATGTTTATAATTGAAAAAAGGACATGTTTGTTCTCTACCCAGAATCCCTTGCTTATGTTAAAATAATAAATATACTAGAGTGATATCCCATATAAATCCTCCAAATTGATACCCTAGATTGATATCATAAATCGACATCCTTGAGTGATATCCCACATTGATATCATAAGATCAATATCCTATATCGATATCCCAAAAAAAGTTCCCAAAGTAAAATCCCAAAAGGAAGTTTTTGAAGCAAATTATAAAATGTAAAATTCCAAAAAGGCAAGTCAAATGAAGACAAAATCATACAAAAAAAAAGAAGAATCAGTATCAAATCCCTTGCTCAAGAAAGAAAGAAAGAAAAAGAAAGGAAAGTACAAAATAAACAGTGATTATTGTCACTAAAGTACAAAAATAAACAGTTATTTTTATCACTTTATATGAGCAAGTATCCCGAAAAATTGAAGAAAAGAAGGGAGTGAACCTGAATCCCTGGAATTTCTAGCACTACTATACCTTACGCATGACGATATGTCTTATGCATTAGCATTTCGCTTTTGTGCAGACCAATGTTTGAATATGGAAGAGCTAGATTCACGTGTCCTATATCGCCTAGTGGTCTAGTCCAACTAAAATCTAAACCTATGATTGGATAAACATTTGTAGACCCCCAATCTTAGCAATGGGCTAAAAGAATCCATTTTATGAGAGTTTGTTTATTAGAACTATTTGTGATATATGTTGATATCAGATGGATGTCAGAAATGATATTTAAACGACCACTGACTATGTTATGCATATATTTTAATTTACAAAAACTTATAAATAGAAACAGTGCATTACAACTCACATACGAGTTTCAAGTCAATAAAAATTCAGAAATATAACAATTAGCATCCATGACTGTTATACATTTTGTGGTGTCATCCATTATATTGTTAAAACATCATATAAAATTGCATACATTGTGTTTTAAGTGATTAAAACATACATGTCCAGTTACAACAAATCAATATCATAAAAAATACATGCAGTACTAAAAAATACATGCAGTACAAACATGCCATAAAATTATGTCATAGTAGTATAAGGTAAATGCATACAAGTGAAGCAGGTCAAAACTACATTAAAACATCAAACATTGCATTCGTATACATAACATCATAAAGTAAACCATATACACATGTATATCACTGCATCCACATCATATAGCTAATGCATGTCATCCATACATCACATCATATAGCAATAAATCAAATATCTACATTACATCTATGGGCATAACATAAACATAAAATACCAAAAACAAAATACACATATAATGAGATGAATTATCATATCATATAAATATATGTGTCGAAGAGTACATAGTATCAAGATATGTCAAAATGCCCACAGGCTACAACTATGTAGGTCCTTGACCTTACACCCAAAACTGGTACAAAAATCAGCTCTAAATATTTGTACTAAACAGAGCCTGCATCCCTAGTCTGTGATGCACCTCCATCGCCTCCGCCATACCTAAGAGTTATCTATGAGCTAGCACCATGAGTACTCAAGGACCTGTGAGTCCTCTCAATCCTATGCATCTGATGGCTCGAGCTGGCAGAATACTGCCCTGTCTCCCTTGTCATAGACCTAGTCTATTGAGTCCCTATAGTGTGGGTATCCTCTGGTACCTCCCCACCTATTAGCCTGATGTAGCCCTCCAGCTGGGAGATGCAAGCTGCCCATATTGTATCTCGCTCATTACCCTCCCCAAGAAGGAAATGAAGCCTCCTAATCTCTGCCATGGGATCATGACCTCTTGGTAGCAAAGTCAAGGTCACTGTTGGAGGTGGTATAATAGCCTGTGAAGATGAGGGATCACCCCTCACCACCTTAAGAAGGTCCCTCTTCATAGTCATGACACTTAGCTATGCCTGTGCCATATCTCATTGGCCAGTGAGCTGTGTGATCTAAGTGCTTACAGCAGTAGCCTGTGCATGGAGAGATATCATATCCTACTCATATCTCTACCACTGCCTCTCCCCATGTGCTAGCTTCATCTCTAAAGTGGTGATGGAAGTATCCATGTGAAGTAGTTGAGTTTGTAGTCTCCCAACCTGGATCTTGAGGTCGGCAATTTGGGCTCTCAACTACCCAATATCATTGTATGGAGGTGCCTTGCCCTCCTCTAATGCCTCCTCCTCTACCTCCACCGATGGGCCTTCCTCTATAGTGGCCCCTGTGCCCCATGCACCCTCTATCTACTGGTGGATCCTGTACTAGAGGATCCACCTTTGCATCCTCTATGCCCTCTGTTGCACCCAGCTGGTCGGCCTAAAGGACCTTCTCTAGCCACTGGAAGTCGGCCCACCAGCCATTATAGTCAGGAGTAGTGCCTGCATCCATTTGGACTGACTCCTAAAAGTCATCGTCCTCATCCCCTAGGGGAGTAACCTAGGGCGATTTCAAGTCCTTCTCGAGGACCAGGTGCCTGTAGATGAGTGGAAACTCTGGGACATCCTACTTAATCCCAAACTACCTCAACATCTGAGAGTACAAGTGATACTCATGTATGTTGGGCTTTCGACCGATGATCCATCTATCTCTGCATGCTCGGCATAGGTACCTATCTATCTCTATCCATGCTAAACAATCCATGTATGGTTACCATCGTATATGCTGAGGGTGGAGCTGTGCAAATATGGAAATGTAGTGCTCTAAGTCTCCTGCATGAGACCTAATACTAAAGCCGTCTCACTCCTAGGGCTAGCAAATGGCATAACACTAACTCTCATCATCAATCTTAGTGATCATCACAGGTAAATCAACAGGGCACTCAATCATGATGTGCTGCCAGTCCCAAACCTATAGGAGGATGATGTAGCTGATGTTGACTCTACTATGACATGTGATCTGATACAGCTCATGGTTGAGTTATGCTAACAGGGTGCTCCCCCATGATAGAATGAGAGGATCTTGAGTAGAGCTCACCATCACATTTCTGGTTCGAGCGTGGAGGTTCTAAGGGAACATCACATCTAAAGAGTCTAGGAGGACTACCTGGATAATCAAGTACATGAACACAACCTCCCACTATGAGAATAATCTATCCTCAAACCACTCTTTGACATGGATGCCTCCGTGGGTATTACGGTCTTATGCCTTCGTACTCCGTCTACTAAAAATGGAATCAAATACGATCCTCTTGGCCATGGTAGGAGAAGAGGTGATAGGCTCACCATCAATCAGTAGATAGAAGATGCAATACACATCCTCCAAAGTAATAGTCATTTCACCTATTGGTAGGTGAAATGTGTTGGTCCACGCATCCCAGTGACGGGCCAAGGCAGTCAAATATGCCTAATCAACCCAGATGGTGGGGAGGTCCAAGATGTATCTGAACCCCACAACAGTGAACCACTCTCACTCTTCGTCAGTGAGATCACCGCGGAGGTCACAAAGGAGATCGGTCTCCCTCGCTTTGTTGGTCAAAGTTTGAGTGACAACAAAAATAATAAACAAAAAAAACAATAAAAAACCATTCTAAAATGTCAAAAAAAATTAAAAAGCGCATAAAAATACAAAAACATGAAAAATATGATATTTTTTTTTTTTAAAATTAAAAGAGTGCTTCAAAACAACAATAAATGACATTAAGTGCCTTGAAAAATTCAAGAAAAATTAAACAATTGACAAAAATTACAAAATTCTAAAAAAATTGGGCACCGTGGGTTAGAACCGCGGTCGACCCAATGGTCAAAAATTTGACTGTTGGGATTTGAATCCCGCTGTGGCTGACATCTGTGACCCCCAATCTACCAATTGGAGCCTGTGGCTGCCACATGCAGCTAGGGAGTGAAACCCTAAACGGGTCTGGCCTTCCCAAAAAACCCTAAAAAATTAAAATCAAACCTCCCCATATAACTAACCTATGGTAAACCCTAACTACAATAAAGTTCCTTACCAACGATTTAGTGTAGTTCATTTACCGATTAATTAATGAAGTTAATTTTACATCTGGTAATGACATGTGAGGTATCGGTTTGTGAGTTACCTTAGAAGCATCGACTCCTCCACTGGTTGATGATTCAAGCTGATCGACCATCGGTGTAGAAAATTGGGTGTGTCAGGTTTTCGATAGTGTTTCGTGTCAAAATTCAGTTTTTACCTCTAAGAGCTCTCAGTTTTACTGTTGTTGTCAAGTGAATAATGAAAATTTTACAAAGCAAAAATCTTATATAATTAGGGGCTATCAACTATGGTTAACAGTGCCACCCGTGCATCAGACCCATGGTGAGCAAATTAGGGGAGATCCCTTGTTTTCCCTTTTGCAGATTATCTAGCTAGATTAGATTAACCATATTAACGATTTAATTAAAAATTTAGAGACCCTGACAAATAGATTTATAGTTTTATGCATGTTGCTTTCATTGTGGCATTTAACACTCAAATGGATCTTTTTCATGCCTCCATGTTTTCAATCTTGTAATTAGGCTACTAGATAGTAAGATGTTCTTTAGCTTGCATTTTTTATGACAATCTTCTCATGTTTTGCATAGTTTTAGCATCTTTCTTGCATTTTCTTCATTATTGATAGTCATGATATCTTTTATGCTAATACCCTCCAAAGGCCTCATCAAGAGAGACTATATTTGCTTTTAACTTGCTTCTCATTGTTTCTTAAATGTAGGATTAATAGGGTCATGCCATTCAATGCAATGAATGCCTCTAATCATGGAGAATATGGTCATCGACACCCTAGAGAAGTTTGTGTCACCCTAGAAGGCATTTGATTCACATATACCCTTGAGAGAGATTAAAAACTCTTGTAATTGATGTATCAAATGGGTATCCCTAAGAGATATGAATCTGTAATTTGACTCCATTGAAATTAATAAAGGATTCCTTCTATTTGCTTTATTTCTTGTTGTCAATTTATACATGCCTATTTATGTATTTCTCATCAATTGCAATAGTTAGACCAGGTGTGAAGCCTTTTTGGTGGTTACACCATATTTATCATTGTAGCTTCAAGTGATGATGTCAAATTGAATTCCTTTAGCAAAACACTACAAACCCCAACAACAACAAAATTCGAGTCTTGTAAGCTTGTGACAGCATTTAACTCCTCTCGAAATTAAAATAACATAAAATCATTACTCATGATAATAACTTCTACTTCCTTTGTGCCATCCTTTGCAGGTTCCTGAATCAGTTCCTTTGGTGCTAATATGATCTTGTTCCTTTTGGATTTCCTCAAAGTCTATCCTAATGTATTTCCTTGGTTGTCTTATTTTGATGTAATCTAGTTTCAATGTAATCAGGTTTTGGGATCCTTGATAAAAACCCACTTTTAATCTAACTTACAAAAAAAAAAAAAATTGCCATAGCCATAATTTTATAAACATCTATTAAAAATAAAGAAGAAAGTAAGTGATGTTAATGCCAAACCCAAGTTAACACAATCTCCCCATTAACAAAAATATAAATGAAAATTGTATTTTTCTAAGTTGATGCTATGAATATTAAATGTGACTTCTAACATTTATTTGTACAAAATTGAAATGCTTGTGAATATAGATCGATTAATAAAGACTCCAGGAGATGTTCAATATGTGCCATAAACAATAAAAAGGATTCCAAAAACTAAAATGGCCATATAAATGGTTTAACTTTTTTGGAAAAATTGTAGAAATTTTAAAATCTTTAAGGTGAATCAGTGCTAGAAACAAATGTAAGCAATGTACAGACTGAGATCTCCACCCAGGAAACAAAGATGCTGAATCGAATAACAAATGATGCAAGTATTGCATGCCTAACAACAAAGCCCACTTGAAGAATCTTAATAGGGTCATTGGCATATGAAAGAATAATGTTTTTTGAGACCAGTTGTTTTTCATTAATTTCATTTTAAACATTTCTTCATGACTTGAAATATGAATAAAATAGCCCACCTTTAGAACAATAGTAAACCTGTCACTCGAAAGTTTTGAATTGAAAGATATCCTCTTTATTCCAAATACAATATAAAAAGTAGTAACAGTGTAAAATTCAAAACCCATTACCTCCAAATTTCCATATATGTTTTAGTAGCTTCAAGTGATGATGTCAAATTGAATTCCATTACACAACAACCCTAGCAACAAAAAAATGCGAGCCCTACAAGCCTGTGAAAGCATTTAAATCCTTGTGACCTTAAAATGACATAAAATTATTCCTTATGATAATTGCCATAATTTTGTAAACATCTTGATAAAAACAAACTAGAAAGTAAATGATGCCAATGCTAGACCTAGGCTAACACAATCTCCCCATTAACTAAAATATAAATTAAAAATAAGTTTTTGTAATTTGACCTTATGAATATTAACATGTGACTAATAGCGTGTATTTATAAAAAATTGAACTGCTTTGGAATACAAATCGATTAATAAAGATTTTAGGACATCTTCAAATAGTGTCATAAGCAGTAAAAAGAATTCCAAAAATTAAAATGGCCATATCAATGGTTTTGTTTTTGGAAAATTTAGAGAAATTTTAGAAGCTTTAAGGTGAATCAGTGCTCGAAAATAAATGTAAGCAATGTACAGATTGAGCTCTCCACCTAAGAAACAAAGATGTTGAATTTAGGAATAGATGATGCAAGTACTACTGAATGCCTAACAACAAAGCCCAGACGATGAATCTTAAATAGATCATTGACATATGTAAGAATTATGTTTTATGAAACCAATTGTTTTTCAATAATTTTATTTTAAATATTTTTTCATGACTTAAAAAATGAATAAATAAACCCACCTTTATAGCAATTGTAGACCAGCCACTCAAAAATTTTGAATTGCAAGATATCCTTTTCAGTCCAAAACTAGCATAAGTAACAATGTAAAATTCAAAACCCAATACTTACAAATTTCCATCTCTGTTATTATAGCTTCAAGTGATGATGTCAAACTAAATTCCACAAGCAAAACACTTCAACCCCAGCAATAGAATGTGAGGCCTACAATCCTGTGAAAGCATTTAACTCCTCTTGACCTTAAAATGACATAAAATCATTCCTCATGATAATTGCCATAGCCATAATATTGCAAACATCTAATAAACACAAAGAAAAAAGTAAGTGATGTTAATGCTAGACATCTAATAAACACAAAGAAGAAAATAAATGATGTTAATGCCAGACCCAGGTTAACACAATCTCCCCCATTAACAAAAATATAAATGAAAAATGAATTTTTCTAAGGTTATACTATGAATATTATCATTTGACTTATAACATTTATTTGTATAAAACTGAACTGTTTCGAAAAGCAAATCGATTAATAAAGACTTCAGGACACTTTCAATATGTGCCATAAACAGTAAAAAAAGTTTTCAAAAACTAAAATGGCCATATAAAATGTTTTTTTGAAAATTTAGAAATTTTTTAAAAACTTGAAGGTGAATCAGTGTTGGAAAACAAATATAAGCATATAGATTGAGCTCTCTACCCAAGAAACAAAGATGTTGAATCCAAGAATAGATGATGCAAGTACTCAATGCCTAACAACAAAGCCCACATGAAGAATCTTAAATAGGGTCACTAACATTTGAGAGAATGATGTTTTCTGAAACCAGTTGTTTTTTATTAATTTCATTTTAAACATTTCTTCTCGACTTGAAATATGAATAAAATAGCCGACCTTTAGAGCAATTGTATACTAGTCACACGAAAGTTTTGAATTGAAAGATATCCTCTTCGGTCCAAACAAAGCATAAAAAGTTGTAATAACATTGTAAAATTCAAAACCCATTACTTCCAAATTTAAATTTTTGTTATTATAGCTTCAATCAATGATGTCAAATTGAATTCCTTTAGAAAACACTGCAACCCCAACAACAACAGAATGTGAGGCCTACAAGCCCGTGAAAGCATTTAACTCCTCTCGACATTAAAATGACATAAAATCATCCCTCATGATTATTGTCATAGCCATAATTTTGCAAACATCTGATAAAAATAAAGAAAAAAGTAAGTGATGTTAATGTCAAATCCAGGTTAACACAATCTCCCCATTAACAAAAATATAAATGAAAATTGTATTTTTGATGCTATGAATTTTTATTGTGACTTATAACATTTATTTGAACAAAAATGAACTGCTTGTGAATACCAATCGATTAATAAAGACTTAAGGAGATGTTCAGTATGCGCCATAAACAATAAAAATTATTCTAAAAACTAAAATGGCCATATCAATGGTTTAACTTTTTTGGAAAATTTATAGAAATTTTAAAAGCTTTAAGGTGAATGAGTGCTAGAAAACAAATGTAAGCAATGTACAGATTGAGCTCTCCACCCAGAAAACAAAGATGTTAAATCCAAGAACAGATGATGCAAGTATTGCATGCCTAACAACAAAGCCCACATGAAGAATCTTAAATAGGGTCATTGGTATATGAAAGAATGATTTTTTTTTAGACCAGTTGTTTTTCATTAATTTCATTTTAAACATTTTTTCATGACTTAAAATATGAATAAAATAGTCCACCTTTAAAACAATTGTACTCGAAAGTTTTGAATTGCAAGATATCCTCTTCATTTAAATACAATATAAAAAGTAGTAGCATTGTAAAATTCAAAACTCATTACCTCCAAATTTCTATATCTGTCTTTATAGCTTCAAGTGATGATGTCAAATTGAATTCCTTTAACAAAACACTGCAATCCCAGCAGCAACAAAATGCAAAGCCTACAAGCCTTTGAAAGCATTTAAATCCTCTTGACCTTAAAATGACAAAATTATTCTTCATAATAATTTCCATAATTTTGCAAACATCTCATAAAAACAAATTAGAAAGTAAAAGATTTTAGACCTAGGCTAACACAATCTCCCCATTAACTAACATATAAATAAAAAACGAGTTTTCATAAGTTGACCTTATGAATATTAACATGTGACTAATAGCATGTATTTGTACAAAATTGAATTGCTTTAGGAGACAGATCGATTAATAAAGACTTTAGGACATCCATACGTGCCATAAACAGTAAAAAGAATTCCAAAAACTAAAATGGCCATATCAATGGTTTTTTTTTGAAAATTTAGAGAAAATTCAGAAGCTTTAAGGTGAATCAATGCTCGAAAACAAATGTAAGCAATGTACAGACTGAGATCTCCGCCTAAGAAACAAAGATATTGAATTTATGAACAAATGATGCAAGTACTAAATGTCTAACAACAAATCCCACACGACGAATCTTAAACAGATCATTGACATATGTAAGAATGATGTTTTATGAAACCAGTTTTTTTTCAATAATTTCATTTTAAACATCATGAAATATGAATAAACAAGCCAACCTATTGTAGATCAATCACTCAAAATTTTTGAATTGCGAAATATTTTTTTCAGTCCAAAACTAGCATAAGTAACAGTGTAAAATTCAAAACCCAATAATTTCAAATTTCCATTTTTGTTATTGTAGCTTCAAGTGAGGATGTCAAATTGAATTCCACAACCAAAACACTTCAACCCCAGCAATAGAATGTGAGGCCTTCAAGTTTGTGAAAGCATTTAACTCCTCTGACCTTAAAATGTCATTAAATCATTCCTCATGATAATAGCCATAACATAATTTTGCATACATCTAATAAAAAAAAAAACAAAGAAGAAAGTAAGTGATGTTAATGCCAAAACCACGTTAACACAATCTCTCCATAAAAAAAATATTAATAAAAAATGAGTTTTTCTAAGTTTAAGCTATGAATATTAACATTTGACTTATAACATTTATTTATACAAAACTGGACTGCTTGGAAATGCAGATCGATTAATAAAGACTTCAAGACAGGACATGTTCAATATGTGTCATAAACATTAAAAAAAAGTTTCCAAAAACTAAAATGGCCATATAAATGTTTTTTTTTTATAAAATTTAGAAAAAATTTAAAAGCTTTAAGGTGAATGAGTGCTGGGAAAAAAATGTAAGCAATGTACAGACCGAGCTCTCCACTCAAGAAACAAAGATGTTGAATCCAAGAACAGATGATGCAAGTACTCCATGCCTAACAACAAAGCCCACATGAAAAATCTTATATAAGGTCATTAACTTATGAAAGAATGATGTTTTCTGAAACCAGTTGTTTTTCATTAATTTCATTTTAAACTTTTTTTCTTGACTTGAAATATGAACAAAATAACCCATATTTAGAGCAATTTTAAACCAGTCACTTGAAAGTTTTAAATTGCATGATATCCTCTTTTTTTCCAAATACAACATAAAAAGTTGTAATAGTGTAAAATTAAAAACCCATTACCTCCATCTTTGTCATTGTTGATGATGTCAAATTGAATTCCTTAAGCAAAACACCACAACCCTAGCAGTAACAATAGTCGAGGCCTGCAAGCCTGTGAAAACATTTAACTCCTCCCGGCCTTAAAATGACATAAAATAATTCCTCATGATAATTTCCATAGCCATAATTTTACAAACATTTGATAAAAATAAATTAGAAAGTAAGTGATGTCAATTATAGACATAGGCTAACACAATCTCCCCATTCAATAAAATATAAATGAAAAATGAGTTTTGTAAGTTGACCCTATGAACATTAACATGTGACTAATAGCATGTATTTATACAAAATTGAACTACTTTGGAACACAAATAGATTAATAAAGACTTTAAGACATCTTCAATACTTGCCATGAAGAGTAAAAAGGATTCCAAAAACTAAAATGGCCATATTAATGGCTTTTTTTCTGGAAAATTTAGAGAAATCTTAAAAGCTTTAAGAGTGCTGGAAAAAAAATGCAAGCAATGTACAAATTGAGCTTTCCATCCAAGAAATAAAGATGCTGAATCCAAGAACAGAAGATGCAAGTACTTCATGCCTAACAACAAAGCCCACATGAAGAATCTTAAATAGAGTCATTACCATATGAAAGAATGATGTTTTATAAAACCAATTGTTTTTTATTAAATTTATTTTAAACTTTTTTCTTAAATTGAAATATGAATAAAATAGCCCACCCTTTAGAGAAATTGTATGCAAGTCACACAAAAGTTTTAAATTGAAAGATATCCTCTTTGGTCCAAATACAACATGAAAAGTAGTAACAGTGTAAAATTCAAAATCCATTACTTCCAAATTTCCATCTTTTTCATTGTAGCTTCAAGTGATGATGTCAAATTGGATTCATTTAGCAAAACACGACAACCCCAACAATAGCAAAATGCAAGGCCTGCAAGCCTGTGAAAGCATTTAAATCCTATCAACATTAAAATGACATAAAATCAGTCCTCTTGATAATTGCCATAGCCATAATTTTGTAGACATCTGATAAAAATAAAGAAAAAAGTAAGTGATGTTAATGCCAAACCCAGGTTAACACAATATTCCCATTAACAAAAATATAAATGAAAATTGTATTTTTCTAAGTTGATGCTATGAATTTTTATTGACTTATAACATTTATTTGAACAAAAATGAATTGTTAGGTAGGCGAAAAATCATTAACAAATATTATTCATAGGTAGTGCTTAAATAACATTTAGAAAGCTAGGAATAGCCTTAGGAATATTTAGGAAATAATATCCCCTAACCACACTAACTAACGCGCTTCACTAATAAAGCGCTAACCACTAACAACTAACGTAGTCAAAATGACTACAACAACTAACCATAGGGTAGATATTAGAAATAATATCTACTAGGTTAAAACAGTAAAGGTAAACATTTTACTTTGATATACAAAGTGTACTTCTAAACAATTCAAATTTGACATGTCCAAGTACCTTTATGAAGATGTTTAAAACTTGTTCGTCAGTGGGAATGTATTGGAGCTTGATGTTGTGTTTAGGAACTCCGTCGTGAATGAAGTGATACTACATGTCAATATGTTCGGTACGCTCATGGTGAACTGGATTCTTCACTAAGTTCAAAACACCTTGGTTGTCGCAGTACAAGTGAATTGGAAGTTTCTTGAGTAAACCCATACTTACTATGATGCGATTCAACCATATCGCTTCGCACACTACTTCTCGTGCTACGTGATATTATGCATCTATTGAAGATATAGCAACAACCTATTGCTTCTTGTTGTGCCATGAGACATGTCCAGATCCTAGATAAAAAACATATCTAGATGTTGACTTTTGGTCATCTATTGATCTAGCATAGTCAGAGCCCGTGAAAACCTGTAAGAAGAATTTGTCATTCTTCCTATACTCTAAACCATACTCCATACTACCACAAATATAGTGGAGAACATGTTTTGTTGCTTTCCAATGAGTAACTTTTGGTTATTGCATGAACAAAGAAAGATAATTCACATCAAATGTGATATTTGGTCTAGTGTTTGTCAGGTATATAAGTCTCCTAATCATCTTATGATAAAGAGTACCATTTACCTAAGGTGAATCATTGTATCGTGACAATGAAAGCCTTTGTTCCATCGGTGTTGCTTTTGGCTTGTAATCAGTTAACGTACTTCTTTCGAGTCACCCTTAGGTAATTCTTTTTCTGTTCAATATCCAGACAAAGACAATAGTGGAGAAGTCCTAAATCTATCATATCAAATGAATCTCTCAAGTCATTCTTCATGACGTTTATCAATGTCTTTGAGTTATCGGTTATGATAAAATCATCCACATAGAGTACAAGTATCACTATCTCATAACAAATGTTCTTAACATAAATATTTTCATCTGAAGGACTTCTCTTAAATCCATGCTGTAAAAGGTGATTGTCTCTCTTTATATACCATGTTCTAGGGGCTTGTTTCAACCCATACAAGGATTTAACTAGTTTGCAAACTTGTTGCTCATGGCCTTCCTCAACAAATCCTTGTGGTTGAGTCACGTATACTTCTTCATTCAAATAACCATTTAGGAAGGCACTTTTAACATCTATTTGATGAAGTTTCCATCTGTACTGTGCTGCCATAACACAAAGAACATGAATGGTGGTCATCCTTGCAGTGGGTGCAAAGGTCTCGTCGTAATCGATACCTTTATTTTGAGCATAGCCCTTTGATAAAATGTGGGCTTTATGCTTGTCAATGGTTCTATCTACCTTGTATTTCATTTTGTAAACCCATTTATAGCCTATGGGTTTCTTACCTGAAGGCAAATTGACTAGCTTCCATGTATTTTTCTTAATGAGAGATTTATATTCAGCATCCATAGCTGCCCTCCACTGTGGCTCACTAAGTGCTTCTTTGACCGTAGTGGGTTCATGTTCATCATATGAAGACATATAAACCCTCTCATCATCAATATCCATCTCTTCTCCACTATCAATCTCTCTGTCTATAGAAAGATCTTTGAAATATTGGTAAAGATCATCAACTGTTGGTGATGCTTCTACTCTCTTCTACCGAGACATGCAACGTGTTCAAGGATGATTCAAAGTAAGATCAGGAGGTGAAGTCAAATTTAAATTTCTCACTGTACTTGTATACTATTTTGGTACCTTTTGTTGAGGTGGAGGAGTTTATTTCTGTGGTTCCTCATATTCCAAGTATATTGTGGATGTGACATCAAGTGTGAAAGCCTCATCGAACACTACATCTCTACTTATGTGTATTTTCTTTGTTCTAGGGTCATACAATCGATACCATTTAGAATATTCATCATAGCCAAGGAAAATGCACTGTAAGGTTTTCTCATATAGTTTATTTCTCTTTTCTTTAGGTATATGCATAAATGCCTTACACCCAAAGAATTTTAGATGAGAGATGGAGGTCTTCCTACCGCTCCATGCTTCCTGTGGAGTTATACCTTTAAGGACCTTTGTGGGTACCCTATTCGAAAGATATATGGTCGTTATGATAGCTTCTGCCCAATAGCATTTCTTAAGATTTTCTTCTTTAATCATACTATGAGGCGTTTCCATGATGGAACGATTCCTCCTTTCACAAACTCCATTTTTCTTAGGATAATAGGTTTTTGTTAGTTATATTTTGATCCCATGTGATTTTAGAATTGAAGAGAATTCGTTTGAGGTATATTCCTCCCTCGATCTAAGTGAAGGGTCTTTATGTAGCATCTAAAATATTTCTCAACTAGTTGCTTGAACTGCTGAAAGTAGAAAAATGCTTTTGATTTCAGTTGAAGAAAGAAGACCCACATATTCTATGAGTGGTCATCTACAAAGAACTGATAATTCCTTTTGCCTCCAAAACTTGGTGGCATGGGACTGCACAAATCAGTGTGCACTAACTCCAATGGTCTCTTAGCTCTAGAAGAGCTAGCTTCAAATGGTGCTCAATGTTGCTTCCCTGCTAAGAAATCTAAGCAGATTGGCAATGTAGATGAAAGGGTGGGAAGTCCCTTCACCATTTGAGATTTACTTAGATCAAGTAAATAACCTATACTAAGATGCCCAAATATATTATACCAAAAAGAAGTGGCCTCCTTTGTGTTGACCACCATGGCAACATGAGGCGTTGAAACAAAATATAGTGTGAATAAGCTATGCTTGTAAGAACTGGTTGCTATGTGTCTATCATGCTTGGTGATATAACAATGTTTCAGTCCATTTTCAACTTTGAAGTTGACAACCATGTTTTTATCTAGTATTTTTGGAACTGACAACAAGTTGTTTGTCAATACTGGAACATAAAGGATATTACGAATATGACACTTTCCATCTAGAAGGGAAACAATTACACTGCCTTATCCCTGAACATGATAGGTCTTATTATCATCAATTATTACTGGTTTGCCTTCTCTTGCCACAAATATATCAAACCACTACTTATTGCTAGTCATGTGTTTGCTGGCACCTGAATCAATGTACCAAACAAAATCCTTCTGAGTAGAAGTTGTATGGATCATGAGCACTTTGTGTGCTCTTTATGAATCAGAATTAGAATTTTTAATAAAAACATGTCCTCGTTGTTGTCTATTTTCATTTTATGGCTTGTTTTTGCCCTTCTTGTCTTGTTTGTTTTTAAACCAACACCAGTTGGTGTCATAGTTATCCATTTTACAATTTGTGCAATATGCATGGGATGCATTATGTACCATTTTTGAGGGCCATCAGTCGATTGCTAGAGCCAAAGGAGGGTCGCCAATCGTCGATCGTCGGAGCTAGAGGAGAGCCGTCGATCATCAAAGCTTGAGACAGAGGAGGACCATTGGTCGTAGGAGCCTGAGAGGACATTGGGTTTCCTATAGTGGATCAGAGTCTAATTGTCCACGTGGGCCTATGGGTAAAATGATGAAGGAAAAGACAAAGAAAATAATTAACCCTGTTAAAAAAAAAAATTGGAGGAATTTCCTTGCTTCGATCTTGACCTTACTTCAAAGAATTTCCACCAAAAATACCTTGAATATTATGCTTGGCCAAGAGTGTCCCATGTCTCAAGATTTGAGCCCCTTGGTCCATATAGAACAAGATGACCTCTTGCCTTACCTAGGGATGCTTGGATGGTCTAGGTAAAAACTCACTGCTTTGATTCCAATGTTAGGTAGGCGAAAAATCATTAAAAAATATTATTCATAGGTAGCACTTAAATAACATTTAAAAAGCTAAAAAATAGCCTTAGGAATATTTAGAAAATAATATCTCCTAACCACGCTAACTAACATGCTTCACTAATAAAGTGCTAACCACCAACAACTAACATAGTCAAAATGACTACAACAACTAACCATATGGTAGATATTTGAAATAATATCTACTAGGTTAAAAAAATAAAGGTAATAAACTAATGGTAAAGGTAACAATTTCCTTTTTACCCTAACATAACTGCTTGTGAATACAGATCTATTAATAAATACTTCAGGAGATGTTCAATATGTGCCATAAACAATAAAAAGGATTCCAAAAACTAAAATTTTCATATCAATGGTTTAAATTTTTTGGAAAATTTATAGAAATTTTAAAAGCTTTAAGGTGAATCAATGCTAGAAAACAAATGTAAGCAATGTACAGATTGAGATCTCCACCCAAGAACAAAGATGCATAATCCAAGAACAGATGATACAAGTATTGCATGCCTAACAACAAAGCCCACATGAAGAATCTTAAATAGGGTCATTGGTATATGAAAGAATGATTTTTTTTTAGACCAGTTGTTTTTCATTAATTTCATTTTAAACATTTCTTCATTACTTGAAATATGAATAAAATAGCCCACCTTTAGAACAATTGTAAACCAGTCACTCAAAAGTTTTGAATTGCAAGATATCCTCTTCATTCCAAATACAACATAAAAAGTAGTAACAATGTAAAATTCAAAATCTATTACCTCAAAATTTCTATATTTGTCTTTGAAGCTTCAAGTGATAATGTCAAATTGAATTCCTTTAGCAAAACACTGCAACCCCAGCAACAACAAAATGCAAGACCTGCAAGCCTATGAAAGCATTTAAATCCTTTTGACCTTAAAATGACATAAAATTATTCCTCATGATAATTGCCATAATTTTGCAAACATCTGATAAAAACAAACTAGAAAGTAAGTGATGTCAATGCTAGAGCTAGGCTAACACAATCTCCCCATTACCTAAAACATAGATAAAAAATGTTTTTTTTTGTAAGTATGAATATTAACATGTGACTAATAACATGTATTTGTATAAAATTGAATTGCTTTGGAACACATATCGATTGATATTATGAATATTAACATGTGACTAATAACATGTATTTGTACAAAATTGAATTGCTTTGGAACATATTGATCAATAAATACTTTAGGACATCTTCAATACATGTCATAAACAGTAAAAAGAATTCCAAAAAATAAAATGACCATATTAGTGGTTTATTTTTTTGGAAAATTTAGAGAAATTTTAGAAGCTTTAAGGTGAATCAGTGCTCGAAAATAATGTAAGCAATGTACAGACTGAGCTCCCCAACTAAGAAACAAAGATGTTGAATTTAGGAACAGATGATGCAAGTACTGAATGCCTAACAACAAAGCCCACATGATGAATCTTAAACAGATCATTGGCATATGTAAGAATGATGTTTTATGAAACCAGTTGTTTTTCAATAATTTCATTTTAAACATTTTTTCATGACCTAAAATATGAATAAATAAGTCCAGCTTTAGAGCAATTGTAGACGAATCACTCAAAATTTTTGAATTGCAAGATATCCTTTTTGAGTCCAAAACTAGCATAAGTAATAGTCTAAAATTTAGAACCCAATACTTACAAATTTCCATCTCTATCATTGTAGCTTCAAGTGACAATGTCAAAATGAATTCCACAAGCAAAAAAATTCAACCCCAGTAATAGAATGTGAGGCCTTCAAACCCAGTGAAAGCATTTAACTCCTCCTGACCTTAAAATGTCATAAAATCATTCCTCATGATAATTGCCATAACCATAATTTTGCAAAGAAGAAAGTAAGTGATGTTAATGCCAGACCCACGTTAACATAATCTCCCCATTAACAAAAATATAAAAAAAATGAGTTTTTTTAAGTTTACATTATGATTTTTTTTTTGAATTTACATGGTGGAATCGGTAGCTACCACAAATCCGAGCAGGCTATCCAGCTTCTTATGGCTGCCACAGTATTCTGCGTTGTCCACCCCAGAAGCTGCCACACAGATCTTCACATAATCTACCCCTATAACCACTATGCCATAATCATTTTAAATATTTTACACCACTGAAATAACTAGGAAAGGGACAAGCATTCAGTTCGATGAGGCCCTAGATTTGAACCTTGGACCTCCGACCCCCTTATGGGGTTTGGATGAACCAATTGGTCTACACCTCGGACCTTTACGCTATGAATATTAAAATTTGACTTATAACTTTTATTTGTACAAAACTAAACTGCTTGGAAATGCAGATCGATTAATAAAGACTTCATGACAAGTTCAATATGTGTCATAAACAGTAAAAAAAAGTTTCCAAAAACTAAAATGGCCATATAAATGGTTTATTTTTATTTTTTATTTTTTTTTCGAAAAATTTAGAAAATTTTTAAAAGCTTTAACGTGAATCAGTGCTGGAAAACAAATGTAAGCAATGTACATATTGAGCTCTCTACACAATAAACAAAGATGTTGAATCCAAGAAGAGATGATGTAAGTATTCCATACCTAACAACAAATCCCACATGAAGAATCTTAAATAGGGTCATTAACATATGAAAGAATGACGTTTTCTAGTTGTTTTTCATTAATTTCATTTTAAAATTTTCTTCTTGACTTGAAATATTAATAAAATAGCTCACCTTTAGAACAATTGTAAAGCAGGCACTTGAAAGTTTTAAATTGCAAGATATCCTCTTCGTTCCAAATACAACATAAAAAGTAGTAATAGTGTAAACTTCAAAACCATTACTTCCAAATTTCCATCTCTGTCGTTGTAGCTTCAAATGATGATGTCAAATTGAATTCCTTAAGCAAAACACTACAACCCCAGAAGTAACAATATGAGAGGCCTGCAAGCCTGTGAAAGCATTTAACTCCTCCCGACCTTAAAATGACATAAAATAATTTCTCATGATAATTTCCATAGCCATAATTTTGCAAACATCTTATAAAAACAAATTAGAAAGTAAGTGAGACCTTAAAATGACATAAAAAATTCCTCATGATAATTTCCATAACCATAATTTTGCAAACATATTATAAAAAGAAATTAGAAAGTAAGTGATGTCAATTGTAGACCTAGGCTAACACAATCTCCCCATTCACTAAAATATAAATGAAAAATGAGTTTTGTAAGTTGACCCTATGAATATTAACATGAGACTAATAGCATGTATTTGTACAAAATTGAACTACTTTGGAACACAAATAGATTAATAAAGACTTTAAGACATCTTCAATACTTGCCATAAATAGCAAAAAGATTCCAAAAACTAAAATGGCCATATCAATGTTTTTTTTTTTTTTTGAAAATTTAGAGAAATTTTAAAAGCTTTAAGAGTGTTGGAAAACAAATGTAAGCAATGTACAAATTGAGCTCTCCACACAAGAAACAAAGATGTTGAATTCAGGAACAAATGATGCACGTATTTCATGCCTAACAACAAAGCCTACATGATGAATCTTAAATAAGGTCATTGGCATATGTAAGAATGATGTTTTCTAAAACCAGTTGTTTTTCATTAATTTCATTTTAAACTTTTCTTCATGACTTGAAATATGAATAAACTAGCCCACATTTAGAACAACTGTAAATCAGTCACTTGAAATGTTTGAATTGCAAGATATCCTCTTTGTTCCAAAGACAACATAAAAAGTAGTAACAGTGTAAAATTAAAAACCCAATACTCACAAATTTCCATCTCTATCATTGTAGTTTCAAGTGATGATGTCAAACTAAATTCCACAAGAAAAATACTACAACCCCAACAGAATGTGAGGCCTGCAAGCCTGTGAAAGCATTTAACTCCTCCAAACCTTAAAATGACATATAATCATTCCTCATGATAATTGCCATAGTGATAACAAAGAAGAAATTAAATGATGTCAATACTAGACCTAGGTTAACACAATCTCCCCATTAACTAAAATATAAATGAAAATTGAGTTTTTTAAGTTGACGCTATGAATATTAATATGTGATATATAACATTTATTTGTACAAAACTGAACTACTTGGGAATACAGATCAATTAATAAATAATTCAACTAATAAGACTTCATGACATGTTAAATATGTGCCATAAACAATAAAAAGGATTCCAAAAACTGAAATGGCTATATCAATGGTTTATATTTTTTTTTTGGAAAATTTAGAGAAATTCTAAAAGCTTTAAGATGAATCAGTCCTAAAAAATGTAAGCAATGTATAGGCTAAGCTCTCCACCCAAGAAACAAAGATGTTGAATTCAGGAATAGATGATGCAAGTACTGCATGCATAACAACAAAGCCAACATGAAGAATCTTAAACAAGGTCATTGGCATATGAAAGAATGATGTTTTCTGAAACAAGTTGTTTTTCATTAATTTTATTTAAAACTTTTCTTCATGACTTGAAATATGAATAAAATAGCCCACTTTTAGAGCAATTGTATACCAGTCACACGAAAGTTTTAAATTGCAAGATATCCTCTTCGATCAAAATACAACATAAAAAGTAGTAACAATGTAAAATTAAAAACCCATTACTTCCAAATTTCCATCTTTTGAAAGGTAGTTAGGGTTTCTTGTGGATGCTCTGCTAGGTTTTTTCTCTCATGTTGTTTTTGCCTATTTGTTCTTCCATCGGCCACCATACCATTTGTGCCCTTCTGAGATCTGTACACACTATGCCATTCTTAGTTACTACTCTGCCTTGTGCAAGGGGATTCATCCATTTCAATGGCTGCCTATCAGGCCACTATTTCAATGGTTAGTGAAGTTGCAGCTGTTGAGAGCCATGGCACTAGTAAAACAATGCATGAAGTTAATCCTGAAGGTAGTTCCTCAGTGCCAAATATAACATTGCCCATGCAAGATGTTGATAATGCTTGCAACTAGCTTGAAAGTCACATCCTGGTAGGTTACTTTCTAGGTAGGATTCCCAATAACTTGCTAATATGGCAATGGATTCAGCAAGTCTAGCAGCCATATGGCATAAAATTTGATCATATTCAAAATCTTACTAAAGTTTTTTTTCATTTTTAGTTTATTGATCCACAACATGTTGTTGCAATTATGATAAAAGGGCCTTGGTATATTAAAAATACCCTTTTAATTCTTCAACTCTAGCATCGTAAATTTTATAGTTTTTGTTGATGTTTCCTTGCGTGTCCTTGTTCGGATGGAATTCCTAGGTCTCCCTTTGCCCCTTTGGTCATTCTTACCACAGTTTGTCGCACCCATTGGCAAGTTTGTGTGTATGGATCCATAGATATTCTATGTTGTGCGGCCATACAAACACATTTGCATTGAAATTGATCTATCAAAGGATCTTAAGAATTCTATTAATATTTAGGTTGGGAAGACTTGTTTTCAACAACGGGTGGTTTATATCAATCTCCCCAATACCTTTTATCGGTGTTAATATGCTGCCCACAAGATAAAAGATTGCTCTCTTATGGAGAATCGATTAAAAAATTGGGCTTTAGTAGAGACACCTTCAAACAAAAATAAATCTACCCTTCCCACTAATGGAATGGAGGAATGGACTTCTGTCACTAGGAAGAACAACAAAGGAAATCGACCACAAAATTTTGTGGGAGCTTGTAAAAAGGAGTCTCAATTGAGCTCTCAGTTAGGGGTTTCTCATGCAACCTCTATAGAAGGAACTTTTGTTTCTCTTCCTATAGGCACCTCTTCTGGTAATAACAAAAAAAATTCCCCAATTATTCAAGCCTCCCAATCAGCTAAGCCATCAGCTATGCTAGTGCCCACTCCCTCAAGCAAATTTCAGCTTGCTCCATCTAATCTACCTAGTGAAGTTCCCTCAGGAAAGCCTCATCCCTCTCATATTCCATTTAGGGATTCCTCAGGCATCTCTTTGGAGAAGCGATGACAGATAGATTTTTTCATGAAAACAATAATAGGTTTCTCACAAATACATTTGAATCCTTAGCAGATTTTGAGGACTTTGAGGTCCTCGAAGGAAATATGCTCCTCAATCATGTCTCATGAAGTGCTTATCTTGGAATGTTAGGGGTTTGACAGATCTTGTGTGCAAGTACATAGTGCGTCAGGGTCTAGATGACTTCAAGTTAAAAAATAGTAATATTGATATCCTTTGCCTTTAGAAAGTCAAAGTCACTAATTTTATGTTGTCAAGTACTTGCTTCTTTCTCTGGCATTGAGGCCACAACTTTCATACTATGCATGACATGGGTAAAGGAGGGGCAATAATTTATCTTTCAAAATCTTATCATTCTAAAATGATCTCTTGGGGTTGTGACCCTTCTAATAATGTTTTTTGGGTTGTGATGGATATTGATGGCCATCTTCTTGGTGTGCTCAACATCTATGCTCCTAACTATGTCAATGATTGTTGTGTGTTTTGGCGGTGGGTAGCACTCTCTCTTCCCCCTACTATTTGGTTGCTCTGTGGGGATTTCAATATGATCAAATTCCCACATGATAAAATGGGTCTTCTTCCCATGAGGTGGGTCACAAGGGAAAGAGAAGCATGGATTTTCATGAAAGAAAAAGTTGGTCTCTCTGATCCCAATAGCTAATTTTTACCCTCTTCATTCCTAGCTAGTGCTTGGTTCACATGGTCTAAAAATAAACAAGGTGAGAATCAAGTTTTGAAAATATTGGATAGATTCATACTCTCAAATTTTGATATTTTCTCCTTTGAGCGACCATCATCTTCTTCTCCCTTTATCTCTATCCATCCTAAGCTCTGCTTGTCTGACCATTCTCCCATTTCCTTTTACATATTGGTTTTTTCTACTCTCCCTCCTCTTTCTTAGTCGTAATTTTACCTTAATACCTCCATTTTGCACCACCCCATGTTGAGGGCCTATGTTATCAAAATTTAGAATCTTGTTCCCAGATTCAAAGGGGCCTCAAGATGGATTGATTGGTGGAATGTCGCTATCCAATGCACTATCTAATTTCTATTCTCGCTTGGGCATAAGATTGCTAAGTTTCATCATCGCTCCAATGCTGCTCTTAAGCGAGAGTTGAAAGTGACCTCTTCTAAACTTTAGTCCAATCCTTTCAATGAGGAGCTTCAAATACACCTCACTATGGTTAAACACTAGCTTATTCTGGTAGAGCACTATGATGCCAAAGGAGATCAAATAAAGGTGAGGTTACACTGACTCAAATTTAGAGATAGGGTTACAAAGGATTTCTTTCATCGTTTGCATCCTCGTAATCAATTTTTGGGTATTAAAGCCCTTAACATTAATGAAGAGAATTTTTATAATATTCCTAGTATTCTCTCTAATTTTGAAGAGCATTACTAGTATGTGTTTGTGTCTTAGGCCCGCTCCTCGTAGCATGATGAGGCCCTTAAATCTTGCCTTTATGTGGTTCTAGAATGAATTTATGAGTCTCAAAGAGTTACCTGTGATAAGGCCCTATATTTGAAGGATCTGCGGGAAGCTCTTTCTCATATGGTCAATGATAAATTCCTTGGTCTCGATGGCATCTCTTGTGAATTCTAAAAATCCATTTGGGACAATGTAGGGCCTAATCTTATCAAAGTTTATCAGGAGGCCTTCTCTAAGGGCTCGTTAGGCCCTAATATTATCAAAGTTTATCAGGAGGCCTTATCTAAGGGCTCGTTAGGCCCTAATATTAATCAAGGGATTATTAAATTTATCCCCAAGGCTGGTGATTCTGAAATCATCACCAATTGGAGACCTATTACTCTCATTAATGTCTCTTACAATATCATTACCAAAGGCTTGGCTTTACACATTCGTCATATCCTTCCTATTATTGTGCACCCAGAGCAAACTGGCTTCATTCGGGGCAGATACATCCTTGACAATACTATTACTATCTAGGAAGGTATGGAATGGGCTCACAATTCTAACCAATAATCTGTATTCATAAAAATCAACTTTGAGAAAGCATATGACTGTATTGATTAGTCCTTTATTCTAGCCATGCTTAAAGCTCTTGGTTTTGGGTCCTACTTCATTAGTTCTATGGAAATGTTGTTTACTGAGGCTTTGACTATTTTATCCATTAACATATACAAGTCCTCAACCATTGGTCTCTTTTGATCCATTACACAAGGTTACCCTTTAGCTCCTTCCCTTTATATCCTTGTTGTTGAAGGGTTTGGCTATTTACTAGCTCATCATGCTGCTCAGGTAACTATTCAAGGATTTTTTCTCCCTGAATGTGAGACTCACTTGATCAATGGTTATTTTGCTGATGACTCTTTCCTCACTCTTATTGAGGAGGAAGGTATCATTCAACAAGCACTTGCTTTCTTAGACACTTTTTTATTGCTTATATATCCTCCATTCAATGGAGAAAGATCCAATTTTATAGGCAGTCTCTCAACCTAATGCCCCACTGGCTTAATCAATATCAATGGAAGATCATCCAAGAGGAGGATTTTTTTTTTAGGCATTCCTTTTGCTTTTAATGGGTCATTTCTAGAGTTATGGAAGTATGTTGTTAATAGGGTGGAACAAAAAATTACCTACTGGTCCACAAAGAAACTCTCCCTTGCTGGTAAATTTCAAATTTGTGGTAAAGTCCTTGCAGCCATCCATGTTTATTATTCTTATTACTGGATCCCATCCAAAAATTGTTTTAAGAATCTTGATAATCTTATGTGAGACTTCTTATGGTCCTCCTATAATAATGCTTTAGGATTCCATCATGTTTCCTGGAAGTATTATTGTATTCTCAGAAGCCATGGTGGACTTGGTATTATTAATACCCAACATCAAGGTTGGGCCCTTTGTGTTAAGTGGGTCATTAGAGTCCTCATAGGAAATGAGGCTTGGAATATTCTCATCCAAAACTATATTAGTGAAGGTTCCCATTTTGGGTGTAAGATTTGGAAGGGCATGGGGTTCCCTTCCCTCCTTGTTGCCCCTATGTCTATCAAAGTGTTAGGATCCTTCATCATTAGGAGAATTTGGAAATATTGGGAGAGTGTTAAACATTGGCTTAGATGGAATGGATAGAGCTTTTGGCATGGACTCTCCATCAACCAAATGAATGTTTGGTGGTCACCTGTTATCACCTATCAGGGTTCCTCGCTTGTGAAGGTTCCCAAGGTTCATGCACTAAGATTCTTTCACAAAGGTGTGCGATGCATCACTACTTTCTTTTCTCATTCTACCAGGGATTGGCTCCCTTGGGCTGATTTTAGAGCTAAATTTGGACTTAATAACTTTGAAAAGGATACCTTTGAGGCTGTCAAGGTTGCTTTCCTTGAATCCATGTTACACAAGATTTATGTGCTTTCTCAATGACCTTGGCGGAAAGACTAGAAGTGGTATCCATATACTCCATTACATAATTATAAGGATCGAATGGGGCATGGATGGTTCTTGCCTTGCCTTCCCATGGTTGAGAATCTTAATCAATGATGGAAGGTCTCCTACCCTCGACTTGTTTGGTTGTGTAGGTTCTAGAACACTTGGGCTCCCTTATTGGAGCCCAAAATTTCTTATTTTGCTTGGAGTATTTTGCACCAAGGGCTTTCTGTTGGGGAGTGTCTACAACATTTAGGCATCCCCAACCATTCTTGCTCTTTTTATACTCAATCTAAATATTTTATCAATATTTTTTGGGTTTGTGATCATTCTCATTCCATTTGGGAGTGGTTTTTTCCCCTTTTTAGACATTATTCCTTTGCCATGTTTGATTGAAAGCATAATAATTTTGGGAGATCCCCTGCCATTACTGGATATTTTTTTTAAGTATGGCACTTTTTTGTATGGCGACCATGTTGTTGAGCAAGGTGCAGCAGGAGTATTGTCATTGTTGTCAACACAGTCAGTTAGATCTAATGATGCAGTGGACAGGTAGTTCAAAAGCCGTTCAGATGCAGAGGACAGGAGTTCAAAGGTTGCTCAGAGTATGTACAATGATTTTCCAAGAAAACCGAGGTGGCCCATATGCAAAAGATCAAAGAAAAAGACAAGTAAGAAAAGTGTCGCGATATCGTGACATATACTAGGCAAGAAAACTGTCATGATTTCGCGACATGTTGGAAGAGAGAGAAGAAGCAGGAAAAACTGTCATGATTTCGTGACATGTTGGCAGAGAAAAAGGCAAGTGGAAAAATTGTCGTGATTTCGTGACATGTTGGAAGAGAGAGAAGAAGCAGGAAAAACTGTCACGATTTCGCGACATGTTGGCAGAGAAAAAGGCAAGTGGAAAAACTGTCGTGATTTCGTGACATGTTGGAAGAGAGAAAAGAAGCAGGAAAAACTGTCGCGATTTCGTGACATGTTGGAAGAGAAAAAGGCAAGTGGAAAAACTGTCACGATTTCGCGACATGTTGGCAGAGAAAAAGACAAGTGGAAAAATGTCACGATTTCGTGACATGTTAGAAGAAAAAGAGAAAGTAGGAAGAAGTGTCACGATTTCATGACAAGTTCGAAGAAAGAGAGTAAAGTTTGAAAAGTGTCACGATTTCGTGACATGTCACATTTTCGCGACTAAAATAGGAGAGAGAAAGTAAATTTGAAAAGTGTCATGATTTCGCGACATGTCGCATTTTTGTGACTTGAAAAGCGTAGGAAGGGACATATCGCATTTTCGCGACTTGGAAAGCACAAGAAGGAAGAGAAAGAAAAAGTGTCACGATTTCGTGACATGTCGCATTTTCATGACTCAAAAAGGCCAGGAAGGAAGAGAAAGAAAAAGTGTCACGATTTCGTGACATGTCACATTTTCGTCACTCAAAAAAAGAGGAAGCATACGGAAGTAGAACTGTCACGATTTCACGACAAAAGCAGAGAAGACTTCGAAGGCAGAAGTGTTGTGATTTCACGACAAAAGCAGAGAAGTGAAATAAGGAAGCAGAAGTGTCATGATTTTGCGATAAAAACAAAGAAGCTAAGTATAGAAGTAGAAGTGTCACGATTTCATGACAAAAGCAGAGAAGAAGACTTTGAAGGCAAACTGTCGTGATATCGCAACAAAAGCAAAGATGAAGTTTATGGAGGAAAAAGTGTCGCGATATCGTGACATGTTGTATTTTCACGATCCGATGCAAAGAGAAATAGGAGAGAGAAAATAGTGTCACGATATCGTGACATGTATTTTCATGGGCCAAAGCAAAGAGAAAGAGGAGAGAGAAAATAGTGTCACGATATCACGACATGTTGTATTTTCGTGGGTCAAAGCTAAGAGAAAGAGCAAGGAGAAAAAGTGTCACGATATCGCGACATGTTGTTTTCTCATGGTTAAGTTGAAGCCGACGAAGACCGATGAACAACCGACTAAAATTAGGGTTTGTAGTCGACTAAGATTAGGGTTTGCAGCCGACTAAGATTAGGGTTTTACAACCGACTAAGATTAGGATTTCATCATGAAAATGTTGTTATAAAAGGAGGGCTGTTTGGAGATTTTTGAGTGTCGTCGATGTGCGTGAAGTTCGGTCGTAGAGCGTAGAGTGCAAGTCATATCGAATCGTGCTAAGTGCAAAATTTGCAAAGGAAGCAGAGTGCGCAAAAGGGAGAAGACGATCGTTCGACTGTGATGCAGCAGATTGTGTGAAGTAATTTCATAGAGAGAGCAGAGTGCGCAGAGATCACTGAGGTGAAGCAGACTTGTTAGGATCTTGTAAAAGTGGAGGTATCATTCTATTAATCTTCTAGATTCATAATTCAAGTCTAGGTTGTAGCTTGGCATAAGGGGTTGGTGCTCCTTCTAGTGGGTGCTGGTAAATCAGGGGTTGGTGCTCCTTTCTGTTGGTGCAGATAAACAAGGGGTTGGTGCTCCTTCCAGTGGGTGCTGGTAAATCAGGGGTTGGTGCTCCTTTTTGTTGGTGCAGATAAATAAGGGGTTGGTGCTCCTTCCAGTGGGTGCTGGTAAACTGATTGTAAAGTTGTTGCTTTGCAAAGGCTGGATTTGGATGGTAGTCCAAGCAGTCATTTTTGAGGAGTAGCCACATTGGTGAACCTCATTAAATCTTGTGTTGTGTGATGCTCTTGTGCTATTCTTGTTGTATCTTGCATTAAGTTTTGATTGCTGCTATTATTAAGAACTGTAAATTTAAAAGTAAAGAGCTACACTGATTCACCCCCCCTCTCAGTGCCATTGTAAGTCTAACAATTGGTATCAGAGCCAAGTTCCTGTACAGGCTTAACCAGCTAGGGTGATCTTGGAAATAACTCAATGGCAGGTGGTGAAGGCTTCTCAAACAAAGCACCAGTGTTTGACGGATCTAATTACGCGTTCTAGAAAATCAGGATGCAGACATATCTCTGTGCTTTAGGATACGACGTCTGGGATTCAGTAGTGAGTGGATACACACTACCTATCATTCCTCTAGAAAAGGCTGACGAAATAAAATTGTTTGACAATAATTCAAAAGCAATGAATGCTCTCATGAGCGGAGTAGCAGACAGTGAACTAGCAAAGATCGTGAGCTGTAAAATGGCAAAAGAGATATGGGACAGACTGAGGAGTTTTCATGAAGGAAATGATAAGATCAAGGAGGCCAAGTTACAAACACATCGAGCTCAGTTCGAAGCATTGAAAATGAACGACGATGAAAACATTGAGGCATATATGCTGAGAGTTAATGGAATCATCAATGCGATCAGAGGACTCGACGAGGATATTGGAGACTCTGCCATCGTGAAAAAGGTACTAAGATCTCTTCCTCAAAGGTTTGATTCCAAAGTCTCAGCGATAGAAGAAGCTAAGAATCTAAATTATTTTAGTATAGATGAGATGTATGGTTCTTTGACTGCATATGAGATGAGGATAGGAAGATCTAAACCCACAGACAGAGAAGCGGATTTTAAAGCCCTTAAAAATAAAAACACAAAACAAGAGTCCGAGGAAGAAGAAACATCAGATGAAATGGAAGCAAACTTTGTTAGAAAACTAAAAAGGGGAAAAGGAAAATACAAGAGGAAGCTACCATTTAAATGTTTCAACTGTGGAGGCATTGGGCATTATGCGACTAAATGTCCACTTAAAGAGAAGAACAGTAATGATGAAGGATCGCACCCTGAAAGAAGTGACTGGAAGAAGAAAACGAATTTTAGAAAAGGCAATTTCAAGAAGAAAAGTTTCATCTCCAGGAATGCCAGTTCATCAGAAAATAGCTCCGGTGAAGAGTCTGAAGAAGAAACAAATGAAGCTCTCTTCATGGCATTTGAAGAAGTTAAATCAGAAAAGGAAGAAGGAGTGACCTCTGAAGTTTGTGGTGAAAACCTTGAGGCTGAAGTAGATCTAGAAGGTGAATTGATCTCTGCACTTGAAGAGTGGGAGATAGAAAAGAAAAAGAATAAGAAACTTTCAAGGAAGCTTGAGGATGCAAATGGAATCATAACCAGTTTGAAAGTACAGATAGAAGAATCCAAGAAAATCACCGAAGATCTCGAAGTGCAAATAACCATGAAAATAGATTATTACAGCAAGCTAGAAGAAGAGATTGTTGTTTTGAGAATGCAGCTAGAAGAGATGAATAAGAAAATTAGTTGTTATCACAAACGTGAAGAAAGTTCTATGAATCTGGATAAGATCATAAATGACCAAAGGCCTATAGGCATCAAGTTTGGTCTGGGCTTCATCGAAGGAGAATCATCAAGTGGATCAAAGGCCAGAAAAGTAGAATCCATAAAGAATGAAGATAAGAAACAGGTTGATCAAAGAAAAATGTCTCATGCAAAGGAAAGCAACAATGCCAGGCACGAAAGGAGAACTGATAATGATGGATTCACAAATGTCACACATCAAAGAAGAAGAAGACCTATGGCTCCTTCGGCAACATGGCAAAGACCATCACCCAGGTTCAACTATCCCTTTTCTGGTTTCTATTTTAAATGCAATGGCTATGGACATAAAATCTCAGAATGCAAATATAATGTAAGACCAAGGAACTTCACCAGTAGAAATGCTTTTTCTCCTCTGATGAATTATACAGTAGAATGTTATAAATGTCATAATTTTGGGCACATTGCAAGAAACTGTAGAAGTACATTTGCTACAAATCAATATCAGGGAAGAAGTGTCCAACCAAATAGAATGAGACAAAATAGAAAATGTCCTGTAAAACATACACAAACTGTTGATAAGGGAAAGGCAAAACAAGGGCCCAAAACTACTATCAAAACGGAGTGGAAAGAAAAGGAGCAGCTTAAGGAAGAAAAGGAATCCTTAATCGTACAAACAGCTTTTAAAGCACAGAATAAATATGTACCATGGATACTTGATAGTGGATGCTCCAGTCATATGACAGGTAACAAACAAAAATTTGAGAAGTTACAGAAATATGAAGGTGGTTCAGTAAAATTTGGAAATAATGATGGAGCTAAGATAGTTGGCAAAGGTTCAGTTAAAATTATTAACGAAAAAATTAAGTCAGAAGAAGTCTTGTTTGTGGATGGCTTGAAACATAACCTGTTGAGTGTAAGTCAGATTTGTGATAAAGGTCATGAGGTAGTTTTTAAGAAGCAGGGTTGTGAAGTCAGAAAGACAAACAATGGAAAACTGATAGCAACTGGATCAAGAACATCTGGAAACCTGTACACGCTCTCAGAGACTTCAGAAGGAGCTTGTTTTATTGGACGAGAAGAAGAAAATTGGTTGTGGCACAAGAGACTCGGTCATATCGGTTTTGATAATCTAGTAAAAATCACCTCAAAAGGAGCAGTGAGAGATATTCCCACCATCAGACAAACCTGCAAACAACATTTGTGCTTCATGCCAAAAGGGGAAACAAACTAGAGTCTCTTTCAAAACAAAAGAACACTACACAAGCAAACCTTTGGAACTAATACACACTGATTTATGTGGACCCATGAGAACACAAAGCATAAACGGTGATAAATACTTTATGTTGTGCATTGATGATTATTCCAGAATGACATGGATATTTTTCTTAAAGCATAAATCAGAAGCTTTTGATATGTTCAAGATTTTTAAAAACCAAGTTGAGAATGAAACAGGAAAGAGGATCAAATGTTTAAGATCAGATAGAGGAGGAGAATTCATTTCAGAGGAGTTTATAGAGTACTGTGAAAAATACGGTATCAAGAGACAGTTCTCAGCAGCCAGGACACCTCAGTAGAATGGAGTGGTAGAAAGAAAGAATAGGACAGTGCAGGAAATGGCTCGGACTATGCTGGCTGAAAGCAAAGTAGCAGACATATTTTGGAAAGAAGCAGTCCATACTACAGTGTATATCCAAAATAGGTACATGCTGAGAACACATGAAAGCAAAACTCCTTATGAGTTGTGGTTTGGAAAAAGGGCAACAACAAAATACCTCAAAGTTTTTGGCAGCAAATGCTACATCAAAAGAACTGAAGATAATCTCGGTAAGTTTGAAGATAGAGCGGATGAAGGTTTTTTTGTCGGTTATTCATCAAAAAGCAAAGCTTACAAATGCTACAACAAAAGGCTAAAGAAAATTGTGGACAGTGCCGATGTTAAATTTGATGAAGGTAGAGAACGAGTAATTAGCTATGAAACGAACTACCCAACTTATGAAGAGATTATTGAAGGAGATGAGGAAAACAAAATGGAGAAGATACAGGACATTGACTCAGAAGATTTAAGTTGTGATTCAGAAGTGGAAGAAAATAAGAAATTCAAAACAGGCAGCTGGCAGAAAAATCATCCTAGAGAGCAAATAATTGGAGACCCCAAAGTTGGTGTTCAGACAAGAAGAAGAGCAGTAAGTAACTACTCTCTACTATCCAACATTGAACCCAAAAATGTTGATGATGCAAGCAAAGATGAAAGTTGGATGAAGGCAATAAATGAAGAATTAGATCAGATCGAGAAAAATGAAACTTGGGATTTAGTACCTAGACCTGCTAACAAAAATATAATCGAGACTAAATGGATTTTTTGAAACAAGTTGAATGAAGACAGACAGGTAGTCAGAAATAAAGCAAGATTAGTTTGTAAGGGCTATGCACAAGTTGAAGGCATTGATTTTGAGGAAACTTTTGCACCAGTAGCTAGATTAGAGGCAATCAGAATGTTTCTGGCTTTAGCAGTCTACAAGAATTTCAAAGTTTATCAAATGGATGTGAAATCAGCATTTTTGAATGGGAAACTTGAAGAAGAGGTTTATATTGAGCAACCAGATGGGTTCCAACTTGGTGATAATCCAAACTTTGTCTGCAAGTTGAAGAAAGCTTTATATGGCTTAAAACAGGCACCCCGAGCATGGTATGCAAGACTAGACAACTATCTCACTCAACAAAGGTTTAAGAAAGGTATGGTGGATAGTAACCTGTATGTCAAAAAAAAAAATGGGCATCTTATTGTTCTTGTTGTATATGTAGATGATATCATATTTGGCAGCAGCAAAGATGAGTCATGTAAAGATTTAGCAAATAAGATGCAAAAAGAATTTGAAATGTCAATGATTGGTGAACTGTCATATTTCCTCGGTTTGCAAGTTAATCAAAGTAAGAAGGGCTTATTTATTTCTCAAGTTAAATATGTAAAAGAGATGTTAAAGAAATTCACAATGGAGGATTGTAAGCCAGTTAGCACTCCCATGACGACAAGCTGCAAGTTGAGCAAAGATGACAAATCTCCACCTGTTGATCAAACCATGTACAGATCTATGATTGGAAGCCTACTGCACCTGACAGCTACTAGACCAGATATTTTGCAGGTAGTATGCATGGTAGCACGCTTTCAAGCCAATCCCAAGGAGACTCATGTGACAACAATAAAGAGGATTCTTCGGTATCTCAAGGGTACTATGGAGTATGGGTTGTGGTATCCAAAAGGTAAAGACTTCACCCTTATATCATATTCAGATGCAGATTGGGCTGGATGTGTAGATGAAGAAAGAGTACCAGTGGAGGTGCATTCTATCTTGGAGACAGATTGGTTGCATGGCACAGTAAGAAGCAAGAGTCAATTTCTTTATCAATAGCAGAGGTAGAATATATTGTAGACAACATGTTGTACGTAGGTATTATGGATGAAACAAACCCTAAAAGATCTTGGTATCTACTTCAGTGAACCAATATCAATTAAGTGTGATAACACCAGTGCCATTAACATCTCCAAGAATCCAGTTATGCATTCACGCACAAAACACATCGCTATCAGGTATCACTTCTTGAAGGAGAAAGTTGCGAGAAGGTGAGGTTAAATTGGATTTTGTTCCAACTACAGAGCAAGTAGCAGATATCTTCACAAAACCATTGCCCAAGGAAGTTTTTGAGTACCTTCATAATAAATTGGGAGTGGTCACACTTCCCAAAGATTGACTAGCTACAGGGATCACATTCTCAGGGGGAGCATCTAAGCATTTGATTATCTTGTTGCTCATGTTCATGATTTTTGCTAAGTATAATCAATTTTGCCTGAGAATGTTGTGCATGGACTCAGGGGGAGTCCGTAGTAGCCCTTTGGTATTATTGTCAAAGGGGGAGAAGAGTTACAGGAAATTGCACATGTGTTGCCAACAATTCCAAAGGGGGAGATTGTTGAGCAAGGTGCAGCAGGAGTATTGTCATTGTTGTCAACACAGTCAGTTAGATCTAATGATGCAGTGGTAGTTCAAGAGCTTTCAGTTAGAGGACAAGAGTTCAAAGGTTGCTCAGAGTATGTACAGTGATTTTCCAAGAAAACCGAGGTGGCCCATATGCAAAAGATCAAAGAAAAAGACAAGTAAGAAAAGTGTCGCGATATCGCGACATATACAACAGGCAAGAAAAACTGTCATGACTTCGAGACATGTTGGAAGAGAGAGAAGAAGCAAGAAAAACTATCACGATTTCATGACATGTTGGCAGAGAAAAAGGCAAGTGGAAAAACTATCACGATTTCACGACATGTTGGAAGAGAGAGAAGAAGCAGGAAAAACTGTCACGATTTCGTGACATGTTGGCAGAGAAAAAGGCAAGTGGAAAAACTGTCATGATTTCATGACATGTTGGAAGAGAGAAAAGAAGTAGGAAAAACTGTCATGATTTCATGACATGTTGGAAGAGAAAAAGGCAAGTGGAAAAACTGTCGCGATTTCGTGACATGTTGGCAGAGAAAAAGACAAGTGGAAAAACTGTCACGATTTCATGACATGTTAGAAGAAAAAGAGAAAGCAGGAAGAAGTGTCACGATTTCGTGACAAGTTCGAAGAAAGAGAGTAAAGTTTGAAAAGTGTCATGATTTCGTGACATGTCGCATTTTTGCGACTAAAATAGGAGAGAGAAAGTAAATTTGAAAAGTGTCACGATTTCGCGACATGTCGCATTTTCGTGACTCAAAAGGCACAGGAAGGAAGAGAAAGAAAAAGTGTCACGATTTCATGACATATTGCATTTTCATGGTTTGAAGCGAAGAGGAAGGAAGAGAAAGAAAAGTGTCATGATTTCGTGACATAGTGCGTAAAAGAGAAGGAAGAGAAAGAAAAGTGTCACGATTTCGTGACATGATAGAAAGAGAGGAAGGAGGAAAAAGTGTCACGATTTCACGACATAAGAAAATGTCACGATTTCACGACAAAAGAGAGAAGTGTAAGGAAGAAAAGTGTCGCGATTTCATGACATTAAAAAAAGAGAAGAAAAGGAGAATCATGAAAAGATGTCACAATATCGCGACAAAAGCAAAGAGAAGTAGGAGGAGAAAGTGTCATGATATCGTGACATGGTATTGTCCAAGCAAAGAGAAAGAGGAGAGAGAAAATAGTGTCGCGATATCGTGACATGTTGTATTTTCATGGGCCAAAGCAAAGAGAAAGAGGAGAGAGAAAATAGTGTCGCGATATCGCGACATGTTGTATTTTCATGGGTCAAAGCTAAGAGAAAGAGCAAGGAGAAAAAGTGTCACGATATCGTGACATGTTGTTTTCTCACGGTTAAGTTGAAGCCGACGAAGACCGATGAACAGTCGACTAAAATTAGGGTTTGTAGCCGACTAAGATTAGGGTTTGCAGTCGACTAAGATCAAGGTTTTATAGTCGACTAAGATTAGGATTTCATCATGAAAATGTTGTTATAAAAGGAGGGTTGTTTGGAGATTTCGAAGTGAAGTCGATGTGCATGAAGTTCGGTCGTAGAGCGTAGAGTGCAAGTCATATCGAATCGTGCTAAGTGCAAAATTCACAAAGGAAGCAGAGTGCACAAAAGGGAGAAGACGATCGTTCGACTATGATGTAGCAGATTGTGCGAAGTAATTTCGTAGAGAGAGCGGAGTGCGCAGAGATCGCTGAGGTGAAGCAGACTTGTCGAGATCTTGTAAAAGTGGAGGTATCATTCTATTAATCTTCTAGATTCATAATTCAAGTCTAGGTTGTAGCTTGGCATCAGGGGTTGGTGCTCCTTCCAATGGGTGCTGGTAAATCAGGGGTTGGTGCTCCTTTCTATTGGTGCAGATAAACAAGGGGTTGGTGCTCCTTCCAGTGGGTGCTGGTAAATCAGGGGTTGGTGCTCCTTTCTATTGGTGCAGATAAATAAGGGGTTGGTGCTCCTTCCAGTGGGTGTTGGTAAACTGATTGTAAAGTTGTTGCTTTGCAAAGGCTGGATTTGGATGGTAGTCCAAGCAGTCATTTTTTGAGGAGTAGCCACATTGGTGAACCTCGTTAAATCTTGTGTTGTGTGATGCTCTTGTGCTATTCTTGTTGTATCTTGCATTAAGTTTTGATTGCTACTATTATTAAGAACTATAAATTTAAAAGTAAAGAGCTACACTGATTCACCCCCCCTCTCAGTGCCATTGTAAGTCTAACACATGTTCAGTTTATGGAGAGCTAGAAATGACTATATATTTGATAAGTGTACTTCCTCTTTGCACATATATAATTTTGAGAAGACTAATATTATTTCTTCTATGTATTTTTATATTATATTTCAAGCCAATAAGAGGGCCATGGAGCTCACTCATATTCAAGAGCTTATTAAAAAGTTGGGTAACACATTGTGCTCAGTAATTCAGGATACTCCTTGTAGTAGTTCCAAGTCCACATAGTAGTGTCACTCGGTCTCAAATTGCACTTCTATCCCAGTTCAAGGTGCTTACAGAGATGGTCATGGCTATATGATTTTTCTTCTTTCCTCCAACTCCTCAACTTGATGCTTGGGGTAACTTAAGATTTTATGGTTGGGTTTATGTTCCCGACACTTCTAGATAGGGGAGGGACTCATTTTTAAATTCTCTAGGTGGGAATCAGGGGTGGTTGAACCTTTATTAGTTTATTATGTTGTCCATCAATTATGTCAACATCCCATGTCGACATAATTTAATGGCGTGTTTATCCGCATATTTTTTTTCTTTGTAAAAATATATTTTGTTAATTCTTTAAATATAATGTTTTTTTACATCAAAAAAATTTCCATCTTTGTCATTGTAGCTTCATGTGATGATGTCAAATTGAGTTCCTTTAGCAAGACACTACAACCCCAACAACAGTTGAATGCGAAGCCTACAAGCCTATGAAAGTATTTAACTCCTCTCGACCTTAAAATGAGATAAAATATTTACTCATGATAGTTGCCATAGCCATAATTTTACAAACACCTGATAAAAATAAAGAAGAAATTAAGTTATTTCAATTTCAAACCCACGCTAACACAATATCACCATTAACTAAAATATAAATGAAAAATGAGTTTTTTTATTTTGACCCTATGAATATTAACATGTGACTAATAGCATGCATTTGTACAAAATTGAACTACTTTGGAACACAGATCGATTAATAAAGACTTCAGGATATCTTCAATATGTACCATAAATAGTAAAAAGGATTCCAAAAACTAAAATGGCCATATCAATGGTTTTTTTAGAAAATTTAGAGAAATTTTAAAATATTTAAGGTGAATCAATGCTGGAAAACAAATGTAAGCAATGTATAGACTGAGCTCTCCACCCAAGAAACAAATATTTTGAATCTGATAATAGATGATGCATGTATGGCATGCCTAACAACAAATCCCACATGAAGAATCTTAAACAGAGTCATTGGCATAGGAAATAATGATGTTTTATGAAACCAATTGTTTTTCATTAATTTCATTTAAAATATGTCTTTGTGACTTTTGAAATATGAATAAAATATCCCACCTTTAGAGCAATTTTAGATCAGCCACTCAAAATTTTTGAATTGCAAGATATCCTCTTTGGTCCAAATACAACATAAAAAATAGTAACAGTGTAAAATTCAAAACCCATTACTTCCAAATTTCCATCTCTGACATTATAGCTTCAAGTGATGATGTCAAATTGAATTCCTTTAGCAAAACACTACAACCCTAGTAGTAGCAGAATGTGAGGCCTGCAAGCTTGTGAAAGCATTTAACTCCTCTTGACCTTAAAATGACATAAAATCATTCCTCATGATAATTTCCATAGCCATAATTTTGCAGATATTTGATAAAAAAATAAAGTAAGTGATGTCAATGTCAAACCCACGCTAACACAATCCCCCATTAACTAAAATATAAATGAAAAATGAGTTTTTGTAAGTTGAATCTATGAATATTAACATGTGACTAATAGCATGCATTTGTACAAAATTGAACTACTTTGGAACATAGATCGATTAATAAAGACTTCAAGACATCTTCAATACATGCCATAAACAGTAAAAATGATTCCAAAAACTAAAATGTCCATATCAATTGAGCTTGGGTAGGGGGTCCTTTTGTCAATTATTAGCATCCTATATTATGTGCATAATAGGATGAACAAGGGAAACCTTTCACTCAAGGTGACAAGGACTACGTTGTAGTGTCATCCTTGTTCAAACTTAGGTGTTAAATGTGTGAAAATTTGTATTAGGATTTTGACATATGCAAGGTACTATCAAAGTAAGACCCTACCTTATAAAATCCAAGATATCTTTCTACAAAATCTGAATAGAAAACTAAGGATGACTGAATAACCAAAAACCCTAGTAAACATCCTATAGCAAATTTTTGGTTGTGTTGAAAAACACAATTACTCACAAAGGGGAATACAGATGGTAGTGATATATGGTATGTGAGGGTTTTCCCTATGATATTTTCTAAACTAAAAGGTGTGCATAAAATAGTCAGTGGCCATCTAAATATCATTTTTGATATTCATATGGTATCTAACCTATCTTGCGAGGATCCCTTAATAAGCAAAAGCTCATATGGAAAACTGTAAATGATGATGATGGATGAGATTGATTCAAACCCCATGACTGGCATACAAACATGATGTCTTTCATAGAAATGTAAACACAACTTGTCCTAGTGCAAGTGCAATGGATGAATATGCCTAATGCAACTAACTAATAAATTCAATGAAATGCATAATGATATAATGCAAATATTTTTGCATTTTATGGTTTTTCAATGTTTTTGTGATTTTTTATTTTTATTCAAAAATTTTGATGATTTTAATTTTTTTGTGGTTTTTGAGATTTTTTTGTGCGTTATCCCCTATGCATGAAATACCTGTAGATGAATAATTTTAAGAGGATTAGGTGCCTCCACACCCTAAAGAGAGGCAATATGGTATGTCCCTAGCCTTATCTTCTATGTGATGATAAAAGATCCTAACTAGTTTGTTGTGAATTTGTCATGCAAATGCGATAATAAGTTAGAGTATTGTTGATTTTATTTGAGCACAAGGTTTCCAAATTTAAAATCCCTTAGGTGGACTTTCATACTATAATATCATTTAAGATGATATTGATAAATGTGGAGGTGCTTAAGAGCATTAATGCGACGCTCATCAAGAAGGATCAATTTATCAATATGAGCTTATCGCGTCGTGTCATCGTTGATGAACTCTTGGAGTGATATGCGCAATGAAGGAATTTCCAATTCTAAGGGTATAATGGCCTTAATGCCATAGACTAGTGAAAACCAAGTTGCCCCAGTGGGTGTTTGAATTCTAGTGTGATAAGCCCATAATGCTAGAGGTAATTGAAGATACCAATCTTTATGATTTTCTTCAACAAATTTCTTAAGGATGGTAACTATGGTCTTGTTTGATACCTTTACTTACTCATTAGCTTGTGGATAATAGGGCATGGAAAAACTATACTAGATTTAATACTTGGAAGTTAAAGCATACATATATTTATTTTTGAATGGCATACCATTATCAAAGATAATCTTGGATGGAATACCAAAACAACATATGATATTATGGAGTATGAACTCCACAATGTGATATCTAGTCATAGTGGTAAGAGGGATAGCTTCCACCCACTTGGTAAAGAAATTTGTGTCTGTTAAGATAAATATGTGATGGCCCACAAAAGAGGGTGAGATTTTCTCAATTAAATCAAAGTCCCACCATGAAAATTCCATCCAATTGAATCGATTGTAAGACTTGAGAAGGTAAGTACAAAATATTAGTATGATATTGGTATTTCATACACATCCTAACATAAGCACAATAGTATTTCACCATAGTAGACCAAAAATAACCTATTCAGAGGATGTGCTTAGCGATGTCCATGCCACTGAAATGACCACTACAAGTACCATTGCGAGCTTACAAAATTTACCCAAGAATATTCTTGGAGCTCTAGACAATAAAGGAGAAGACCATCATAGATTAGAAAATAAAGGATGTCTCCTAAAAATATATATTTGATCACTTTTTGTTTGAATGTTTGTTTTGCTACATGCAACAATACCAAAAGAATACTACCAAGTTTTAGAAAAATATTTTAGTTGAGTGAGCCAATCTTGATATGGTTGGGTCTCGACTGAATGAATTTCTTATTCCCATTGTGATTCATCATGCATGAATGTGGATTGGGATATAACCTTAATATGAATGGCCATGCCATTGTCAGAAGGATCCTATAGGGCCAAGGATCCCCAAGATGCTTGTTTTAGAAATTCATGTACCTGAGTGAACTGATATTGGTTTGGTTCAATATAGATCATGTCGATAGCTTCTTCATCATTTTAAGCTTCACACAAAATATCTGATTGTAAAAGCATTTTGACATGGATGGTTGTGATATCATTGGAAGGATTTTATGGAATTAAAGACCCTAAAGAAGCCATTGTATTCGTAAAATGATTAGAAAACTAAGGGACTACCGTGATGCTATACCATTCTAATTTAGCAAGTAGCTTATCCATAATATCTTTGTATGATTTCAATATCAAGCATCATTATTAATAGATTTCCTTGACTTGGTTGACTATGAGCAAGGAGTCACCAAATATATTGAGTATTTTAATTTGCATGGTGATAATTATTTGAATATCCAATAGGAGAGCCTCATATTTATCATTATTTTTGGTGCATGGGAATTTAATATTAAATAAAATGGGTATAGGAACCCCTTATGACATGAAAAATATGATTGTTGCACCACTCCCTTGCTTACATTTAGAAGCATCGAATAACAAGGTCATGTTAGCTTTGTTTTTAGGTTCTTTGAGTTCTAGTGAGTCGAATAATGCAAAGACTACTTCATCAAGCAACTCGATAGTGAGAGGCTTATCATCTTGGAGAGGATCCTCTACTAGATGATCGACAATAACTTGAACTTTAACAGATTTTTGACTTATAAATTTGAGGTTAAATTTGGTCAGTAGCATGATCCAATTTGTGGTATGACTATTATGGTATGTGTGACTCATCATGTACCGCAAATAATTCTCTTTGAAAATGATATACATCATATGATTCAACATGTAATGTTGAAGATTCTTTGTGGTGAATACCACTTCTAAGAAAATCTTCTCAACATATGTGTATTTGAGCTCATAGCTCACCAGGGTGTGATTGATGTAATATATAGCCTATTCCTTATTTACCTCATTATTTTGGGCCAACATGGTCCCTAAGGCAAAATCTATGGTTGAAATGTATAGCAAGAATGACACACCTAGTCGGGGTGGAGTTAAAACTGGTGGTGATGCTAGGTATTGTTTTATCTCATAAAAGACCTTTTGGCACTAATCATACCAATGGAATGGGATAAAATTTTGTAGCACTCGATTCATAGGTTGATATTTATCCAAAATTTGTGCTATGAAGCATAAGACAGATGCTACTTTCTCTTGTAAGTTGTGAAGCTGCTTAAGGTTGCAGAGGAGGAGCATTTCAAGTATTTATTTGACCTTGGCAGTATCAACTTTGATCCCTCACTTGGGAGACTATAAAACCTAAATTTTTTCTAGATGTGACTCCAAAGACACACTTTTTGGGATTAAGTCTGACATTATGCTTAATGAGTTGATCGAAGACATTCCTTAGAACATCAACATGCTCGTGCCACAATAGATATTTGGCTAGCAAATCATCTATGTAATATTCTAGGTTTTTTTACATGTCATGAATTATATATAATATGACCCACTGATATGTTGCACTAGGATTTTTTAAGTCCAAATGACACGAATTTGTAGCAAAAGGCCCCCCAAGGGGTGGTGAAGGCTATCTTTGCTTGATATTTGGGTTTGATCCAGATTTGATTGTAGCCCAAAAATCCATCCATGAATTAATGCATCAATGCTTGGAAGGGAGAATTCATCCTTAGGAGTTACTTTGTTAAGATCTTGAAAGTTTGTACATATGCAAATACTCCCATAAGGTTTTCCTATGGGTACCATGTTGGAAACCCATTTAGGATAGTCGATAGGTTGGATGAATCCAACATCCAACAATTTTTGTAATTCATATTTCACCATTAAGGCTATTATTGGATGCATTTTAGGAATCTTCTACTTGATCGGTTTTATGTTTGGATCAATCATAAGATTGTGTGTGACCAATTTTTGATCAAGACCCGACATGTCTTTGTACGACCAAGCAAAAGCTTCTATCTTATTTTTCAATAGAGATGTGTACATGGCTTGTTCTTCAAGGGATAAAATTTATCCTAATTTTATATTTTTGGGAGCTTGAAGATCAATGTCAATATTTACATCAATCATTTCCTCTATTGATATGTAGGATCCCTCCTCAAGTTGATGAGGCGTAGGGATCAAGTGGATGTCATCAATTGGGTTTGGAGAATCGATCATATCTAGTTCAATATCAACTTGACAAACATATTCATATGGACCTAGGGAGAAATAAAATAGTTGTAATATTTTTTACAAGGGAATAATTCTTAAAGTGTCTATGGCGATGTAGCATGATCAAAATCGATGGCCTCTTGGTTGAGGTGCAAAGGTTTTGAGGGGTTGCTAGGATTATGGAGTGGTACGATTAAATCAATGGAAACCATATAGATGGAGAGTAGATAGTTTCCATTCATATGTGGATAAGGACTATCAAAAGTGGGTGGCACTAGATATAACTAAGTTGGTCAAGGTGGTAGAAAAATTAATGTATTGGACCTAGGAGGAGCCAGAATGATTGGATCTTTTGGGGGTATAAGGTCTTTCCAAGTGAGCTGGCGTGGAGTAAAAGTCCTATGATAGAGCTCATCTAGGTTGATGGGGGTGAATTCTATTCTTTCATTATTAATTCATATAAGGTTATGAGGACCTAGATACACTAGCTCTATTTCATCCTCATATTGTTCTGATGCCTCACTAACGTAGCCAGGAGTCTATCGACTATGGAGAGGACTGAGGTATGAAATTTCTAGATCATATTCATACTCTTTTGATGTCTCACTAAGGGAGTCAGAAGGTTTGATAAAAACTATTGTAATGGGGATATGATCCTCTAAAATATGAGAATACCCTGAATTGATGTAATCATTCTCATATATATCCTTTCCAAAGCCTATGGTTAAGCATTGGAGGGAATTTACAAGGAGTTCATCTAGCATACGTATTGAATACCATAATCCAAATTTTTTTATAGGGATATGATATTATGGCTAATAGGTTTTTTGAAGACCCTAATCATATTAGTCTAGGCCATTTCGATGCTAATGGAAGTGGTAAAAGTATTGCAAGGTAAACTCTGGGTTTGACATATACCCAATGTTTCCTAATAAAGGTTCATCATTGTGGTTTATTACAGGAAACTAACTTGTAAATTCATCAAAACTCCCATAATGAATTTTGTTTGATTTGGATATTTTCCCAAGGATACAATGGTATGAATGGGTAATGACGACACATGAGATCTACCCATATCTTGGATGGACTTGATGAGTATTGTGAATGTTACATTTTGTACCAGGTACTCAATGAGACTAGGGTTGGCCAAGTGAACCTTGATCTATAGTGAGGATAATAGAGATGATGATAGTTATGGAGGTGTGATGTTATGAGGTTCATCCATCATGAAAATTATTCTTCTTCCTCCATGGGAATTCAAATTTCTACTATAAATATGATAGGGATGGATGACGGGGTTTCCTCCATCGATGCCTTAAACTTCTTCTCATTCAGAGGATCTGATGATGAAGAAGGGATGTTAGAAGAGACCAATGATGAGGGCTGAGATGGAGATCATGATGTGGATGGATCGATGGATAGAGCTTATGGTTTTGAAGGAGGATCTAGATGCTTAATAGGGTCATCAAGCTAAATATCCAGATGCATTGATGGTAAGACAAATTCTTGTGTATTAATGATTAGATTAACATATTAAAAGGCTCAAAGTTCTAAGGGACTACATGAACTTATCCCTCATGGAAATATTTGATGCACTAGTGTAGTATATATGGGATGCACTTCATATTTCTAATCTAAGGTTATCCAAGCAATATGTTATATTGCATCACACCTTCTATAATGTGGTATAATAATGTAATTGCCTTTAGTACAACCTGGATAGGAAGGACTATGGTACCAACCGTAGAGCAAAGAGTATCATTGAATTCTTGAAGATAGAGGTGGATGCCATAATATGTGCTTTTGGAATATTAATATGGTTTAATGTGGCTATGGTGATGATTTTTATGGAAGAATCCATGTCAATCAACACCTGCTTATAAGGAATCCTATTTATTCCTGCAATGATGTGCAATGGAGGATAAGATATGTTGACAGACACTAGTTTTATCTCATGGTCATATAAATTTATAATAGGTTATTAAAATTTTGAACGTGCCCCATGAATTGGTGAAAGCATTGGGATATTGGGGCTGTAGTTCAACAAATTTCAAAATATCCATCATAGCTTCTCTATTTCTTGGTGATTGTTGTATTAAATCATATATGGAAATTTTTATCGATGTCGTACATAAGATTTGGGTGAGCCTACTTTTGATCGCTACCACTAATTTAGGTGGTGAACCTTGGATAGAGTTTTGAGATGACATGGGCTATGACATAGAAGGAATGCTAATGGTAGCAGTAGGTGGTGCAATCTAATTATATATTTAATTTCTCATCACTATATTGATTATCCCTATGAACCCTTAATTGGGTGGGACCATATGGACTTTGTTTACCTATCTTATTTAATCATCTTTAACCTCATGATTAGGTAAGGGATCTTTGAAGATGCCCATTATTAGTTATCGAGGGCAAGAGGACTATCAATTTGTAATTGAATTTTATCAAGCATGTCTTGTACTATGTTCTTGAATGCATAACATGCTTGAATATCATGACCATTTTTTTTATTATATACATAGTACAAGTCCTCTCTATGCCCCTTATATTTTGGGTGATTTGGATCTAGGGGGTGAATCTCCGTCAAGGTGATAGCTTTCGCTTCGTACAATCGATTAAAAAGCATTACCAAAGATTTAGGTAATGGAATATAGATGTGATGTGGGTGGTATGGTCAATTTTGTGCTTGAGTTCACTGATGTTGGTTGTTGTATTGCATAGGAGGGGTTGAGCTTGATAATTGGGTTGTTGAGGCATTGCTTGTTTCTTAGGCTTAGGAACACTTAAGACAACCTAGTTGATCTAGGATAATTTTTGCTATGTATTGTTGCCTTTGGGATTCTTGTTCCATTGCCTCTTTCAAAATTTTATGTTCCCCTATTGGATTTTAATGTCCTCTATGACCTTGGCCTATGCCAAAGCCTCCTTGAATGTTTTATATTGTTGCAGTTGTAAGAAAAGTGAGATTTTCTTTGAACAAGTTCTCATGAAAATTCAAGTTAGTTCTATTATGGGTAGGATGAAAGGTAATTTTGACATCACCTTTATCCACCTATTGCCATAGTATGTGTCTGGCTCATCATCAAATTATCAAAGATTAGAAAAATTAGTCAAGTTGGATTTCTTCTTAATGCCAAATGAAAAGTGTTCCAGGAAGGCGTTCGCAAGTTGCTTGAAGCTGTAGATGCTATGTAATCATAATGAAAAAGCAAGATATGATTTAATGGTGCCATTTTTATTAATATCAAATTTTTCCTTCAAGAGGGTTACAATGGAATCTCGTTGAGGTATTTTCTACCAATTTGATACAAATATTTACAATAATAAAAGTAATCCAAGGTGTATCTCGTAGGATCTCTCTTGCATCTCACAAACTAATTATTGATAGGTTCTTAGGATTGTAATATACACACAAGAAGATCTAAAGAGCATCAAAAGCATATGAAGGGCCTTCCAATATAAGACCCATAATGATGCAAAATAAAGTAATAAAGAAGCTAAAATATGACAAATAAATGCATGAAAATAAAATCTAACTATACTAAATAGTAATCAAAATACTGCTAAATATAATTACAACAAGAAAATAGGAAATGGATCTCATCGCTGTGTATTATGATTGTGCATACAAGCCATATCGAGGTAAGATAGTTGTGCCTATGGGCCATCTATAAGAGAGACGATCGCTAAACTGTGAGTAATTTCCTTGTGACCGGTGTGAGATGATGTTGGGTTTGATATGTGGATTGGTTGATGTTCTTGGTGTGCTCAAGAGGAATAACTTAAGTCCAGAATATGACATAGAAGCAAGGGTGTTGGATGATACAAGAATTATTAATTTGATATTCACCTTTAAGATGGTCCATTGTCATTCTTGGAATCTCCATGGTTGAATTTTGGAAGCACTTCATTGCTTTTGAGAATGAGATATCTTTGGTTCTTTAGTTCAACAACACTTCATTGCATGAAATTATGATCCTATTCAATGAAGGCTAAGAACCTTTAAATATAATTCCAAATGGGAGTTCAAAATATTATAAGAGAAGCCAAGAGGTTGTTGGGATCAAGAAACATAACTGCTTCTTGATAATTATTGTGCAACTTGACTCCATTATACCGTTATGTCAAGCTGGCATGTGTAACCATTTGAAATATAGTGTGGGAACTTGCTTTTGGCATGGTCATCTTGAGGTGATATTATCATGACTACGGGCCATCTTGGGGTGAGACGGTCATGATTGGGGATCTTCTTAGGGTAATATGATTATGGAAAGGAAATTCCTTCCTATTTGAGTGGTGAAAACCATTGTTAAGCCCTAAGACTTCCCAAGGTGGATTATATGACCTTAAAGGAGTCCATATAGGTAGTCTCCTTGACATGACATGTTTTAGGTATCTATAATTTACAATTGTACCATGAATTTACCATGGGGGTACATTAGCATGTGCCAAATAATGTAATATTCTTCAAAACCCCCCTTTATTACATTATTTGGTTATTGAAGACTTTAGTCTTAAATTTTGATATTCATATTTTAATTCAATATTCATGTGACCTTGCATAGTTCTTGAACCTCTGGTTGAGGTTTGTCCTCAACTTATTTTTTTGCTTCAAGTTCCTCTTCATTTTCATTCTTTAGATTCTTAGTCTTTGTATCTTCATGAACTGCTAAAAATTTAGCTTTAGGTTGATGTGTATGAATAGCTCAAAATTTTTCTTTGTATTTGACCTCTAGATCATGTGCTTCATTTGATATTATTTTCTAATAATCTTGATATTGTCCTATATATTTTGAACATTCACTTAAAGCATCATAATAATTTCCTAATTAGATGAACTTGGAATGTCAATATTACATGTAGAATGAAACTTTATTTTTAGATATGATGTTGGAGTATATTACATTATTTAGTACATGCTAATGTACCCCCAAGGCACCTTCATGGTACATCTTGTAAATATTAGACTAGGGTTGAGTCTTAGTTTAGAGTGTTTATTACATGTTGTGTAAGTGTATATGTGCAGGAAATGTAGAAGTGTCATGTAACTATACAAGTATAATGTGAGTATATGTGTACATGTGTCTTATATGTGAGTGTGCACAAGTTTCCTTAGATTAGAGTGTGTAAAGTGAAGAGTCATGTCTAGGTGTGCATACAAGATAGAGTCATGTGTATGCAAGTGTCAAGTAGAGAAGCCAAAATTCATTATAATTTGGCTATATATTACTTCATGGAGGATCATTATAACATATACATATCAATATATAGATATAGAGATAGAGAAGAATTTATCAATATCATCAAGTGTAAAGAGAAGTACTATATTTGTAAGAGAAAGAGGATTAATAGAGTTTGTAGACATTTGAGCAATGAATATTGTAAGTTGTGCTACATGCATTGTACATGTATCATTTAGGCTATTTACATTCATGTATTTAAAGAATTATCTCCATTTTTATTTTTTGTGGGGGTATTCAAGGTATGACCCATTTATCATGTGGCTATATTATTCATTTTCAAATTTCTTAGCACATACTCTTGGTGGCATCTTGGGTGGGAACTATTGGATTGTTTTGGAAGTTTCTCGTTATGCTCTCTTGTTAGTGGGACCAAAAATTTTCTATTGAGAGAAAGGTGCCTATTACAGTTGCTATTATTAAAGGTTGATATGTGTTATCTTAGTTTTTTTTTTTTTTTTTTTAAGCGAAAAACTCCTTGTGGAGCTGCCTTGGTCTGAGATACCACAAACAGGGGGTTCTACACCGTCAAAGTCACCCGGGGGTCACACCCAACCCTGCTCACACCAACATTATCAATTGGATTTTAGATACCCAATTTAGCTTATTGATAGGGTGGAGATTTGAACTTGGGACGACCCTTGGAGGATTGTCCTCTCCTCTCCAACTCACCTATAACACTTGGGTATGTGTTATCTTAGTTCTCTACTTTCTCCTTATTCCTATATTTTTCTGCTTAGTCCTTTTATTTTTTAGTTTTGTATTTTGCATGTCTTCTATTCCCCTTGGGTGGGACAACTCCATGTCTATTTCTCTCTAGTTTTTATATGGAACCTTTAACTTCTAGGTTGTAAATGTTTGGGGACTCTTTCAAAACCCCTTCTATTACCTAATAAAAAAAAATAGAATTCCTCTAGGAAAAGGTAAATTAAATTACCTTTGAGAAAATTAAATTAGAAGTCCTCTAGGAAAAGCTAGATTAGTTATCCTATGGGAAAAGATAAATCAAAAGTCCTCTTAAAAATCTAAATCAAAAGTCATCTAGGAAAATCTAAATTAGAATCCCTCTAGGCAAAGATAAATTAGAATCTCTCTAGACAAAGATAAAATAGAATTCATCTAGACAAAGATAAATCACAAGCAATAAGGGTAAATCTGAATTATAAGTCCTCCATGACAAACTAAATCAAAAGTCCTCTAGGCAATTTAACTAAGAATTACTTAGGGAAAAAATAAATTAGAATTCATTTAGGAAAAGCTAACTAAAGTCCCCAAGACATATTTCAAAGCTAACCAAAAGTCCTCTGGGCAAAGCTAATTAAAATCCCCCTCCAAAAATATCAAAGCTAACAAGAAATCCATTGAACAAAGCTTACTAAATTCCCCCTAGGAAAAACCTTACCTACATATTAACTTATATCATAGCAATGATTTATAACATTATCTAAATACCCCATGGAAAATTATTTAACTTTATCATAACATGTGTCATAACAATATCCCATGACATTATCTAAAGTCCCCCTAGGAAAATATTTATCTATATATCTTGTATCATAGCAATATCTCATGATATTATTGAAAGTCCCTCTAGACACATCTATTTTTGTACCAGTTGGCATTTTTGCCACATTGATTCTCATTGATGAATGCATTGATGTATTGTTGGGGATCTGACCTTTGATTGATGCAGCTTGGGCGAAAAAAGGAGAAAAAATGAGCAAAAAATGACTAAGTCTGAAAATTGCAGCGACGCGCTGACATGTTGCAGAATCGCGGTCAACGCAGTCAACGCAGGCAGGTTGGCGAAACCGTCGCGATATCGCGACGTGTTTCGAAATCGCGGGTCGGCGGGCAAAAAAAGCATTAAGTTGAAAACATGCAGCGATTCGCTGACATGTCAGCGAATCGCGACCCGGGCAGCGTCGAAGGCGTTAAGTCAAAATTTGCAGCGCGTCGCTGACATGTCAGCGAATCACGACCGAAAAAGATGATTGGTATGGCGACGGAAACATGTAGCGAAATCGCTACATGTTCCGATTTCACGGGGCAGAGCGCAGTGAAGCGTACGGCATACAAACATGTCGCGATTTCGCGACCTGTCGCAATTTCGCGACCCGTCGCAATTTCGCGACCCGTCGCATTTTCGCGACCTGTAACTGTTTTCCCGCCAAGTGCAATATGAACGGCCGAAAGGGTTTTTTTGATTTTCGATGATTTAATGCTAACCCGAATTAAATATTTTGTAGATTTCCAATGCGGTTAAGGTCAAAGAGTGCCCAGGCTACCAAAATTAAAGGGTTTATTGGTTTGAAGTTGCCGTTCGTGGATTAATTCAACGGTTTTTCATGCACATATTCAAAGAATCGAATTTAATGAAGGGCCGTAAGCGTTTCATGGAATTTAATTTTTATTTCTTCGAGACTGCGATTAAGGGGATCATGTTCCTCGTTTCCTTCGCATGATTGTAGATCACGAGGAAGTTGGTTTTAATTATTTAATGCTGCAAAGAGGACGGACCTCTATAAAAACCAATGTAATTCGCATTTCAAAAGGTTGGAAAAACTTGCTGCTAGAAACTGGAATTGTATTTGCGGGAATACAAGGATCGACTTCTAATTTTTCAAGCGTCGCATGGATGAATTTGCTTTCTGTTTTCTGCATTTCTAATAGCATTCGTACTCTTGCATTGCTATTACATTTAAATTCTGCATACTCGGATTTAAATATCGCGGTCAGGGTACAATTCCTGGAATGTGGGTTTGGAGGGATTTGCGGCATGTGATTGTGCGAGGATGAAGCTGATTTCTTATGTTACTTGTTGTTGTTGCGTTTGTAGTTTCCTGCTATTGTTTTTCTGATCCCATCACTTCGGCCTGTGGCCATATTTCCCATTTCTTTCTGCAACCTTTTAAATCTCTTTCTAGCAACCCTATCTTAAACCCATTTTTAGAGTAGTGAAGGGAACCACCCACTCTGGAGATTGGTCTGGGAGCCATTTCTTGCTTCCAGCCTTTCAATGTTGGCCGGGTCTAGGGCGCAATTGTAAAAATCCTTTCCTGTGGCGGATTCGTGACCAACAGTTTTTGGCATGCCGGTGGGACAGACTGTTTCTGTCTCCAAGAATTCATAATCGGTGGGATACGCATAATTTTCCAAAGTGATAACCCCACCGGTGCCAACAGTTTTGGCACGTTTTAACACCCGGAGGTCTCAAGATTTGATGAGCTGTCTTGGCCTCACAGCGGAGATTTTTAAGTTCATCTGGCGACTTTGCTGAGTTGAAGATCTGTTCGTGGACGCCTGTTTCTAATTTAAAAAAAAAAAAAAAAAAAAAAAAAATTTCAAAGAATGTTCATCTGGCGACTCTGACTTAATGGCGATGGCCGTGATTCCGCAGACCACTGCCACAAAGGCGAGGTTTTTTTCTAGATGGGATGATCCTGGCCCTCTGAATCTGCAAGTTCGGCATGAAATTCCCGAAGGTGCCCTGAAAAACCTGGAAAAATATGATGGTACCGAAGGCATGGCTCTGGCACATGTTGAAGATATTGCTATTCTGTCCATGATCCATGTCATAGAACACGAAGATGTCATGATCCAACTTCTGGTTCAGTCTTTGGAAGGAAGGTCATTGCAATGGTATAGATTGCTCAAATGTCAAAGCATCAGCTCATGGGACGATCTAGCGGGAGCACTGATCAAAAGATTTGATGAAGATCCTTTCTACAGTTCTTTGGATCTCTACCAATTTTTCATGTACATCAAGAGAGCACCTCAAGAAAGCATCACGGACTTCAATGTTCGATTCTTGATAAGTTGGAAGAGAATTCCAGAGAAGATCCGTCCATCACCCACCCAAGCCCACCTCTTTTATGTTTGAGCTTTTAACTCTGACATAGGTCTCTTTTTGCTGCAGTCAGGTGAACAACGGTTCCCACAAATCTTTGAGGAAGCAGTGCGAGCAGAACAGATGTTGCACTTATCAAGAAAGTTACCGTGGGGAGAAACTCCATTACCTTCTCCGGTGGTTGCTACTCCTGTTTACCCTGCACATTCATGCCAGATCCCTTATTCATGCCAGATCCCTGAGATGCAGTCATGTGGAGTTCAAGGGACAGATCTTGTCCAAAGTCAAGGATTGGGACATGCAAGCACTTTTCCAGCAATGAACAATATGGTTGCTTGCAGTTTTCATCAAGATATGGGCCAAGTAGAAGAACAAGCGCGAATTCCAGAGCCTGAGGAGATCCCAGAATTAGATTTCTCCCTTGAAGAGCCCTATGATCACATCAAGGAGTTAGAGGAGCCTGTAATCAGCCCACAGCCAGTAAAGTCTGCAAAGTGGTGGTGTTGGTTCCAGCCACTACATCCGATACCTGAAGAAGTCTTCCATATGGGTACTAGTAAGAAGGATAATCTGCTGAATTGCATCCTATCGGCACCATGGAGAACTTCAGGAAGGAGCCAGCCTAATTTCAAGGACCGACTTAAGTATGATTAGATCTGGTCGGGACATTGCAGATTTACCGGATAACATTCTGAGATTGGGTCTCTGGTGGCGACATGCCAATCATGTCGTGCATTATTGTATATAGTATTTTGAAAAAAAAAAAAAAATAGAAAAGAAGAAGAAGAAAAAAAAAAAAAAAACTGGTATTGTTTTTATTTGTTCATCTCGGTTCTTGTTGCCTGCGAGCCGTAGATGCTTGTTTTTTCCTTTGTTTTTCTCCTCCCAACAGTTTGGTGGCTTTCTAGCACTTTCTTCTTTTCCCTCCCATTTTTCTTTCCTTTCCCTTCTTCATCTTCCTTCTTTTACTTCTTTTTCTTCTGCAGTCACAGAATAAGCCACAGCTGTTGTTTCTTCTCCCCTTTTCTATTTTTCCCGTTTCCTCTTATCCCTTTCTTCTCAGTTTGTCTTTGTTTAAAAAAAAAAAAAAAAAAAAAAAAAACATTTATTTTCCAGATTAGTTCATTTTCATTTCACGCTTCAAAACTTCCACTTTTGTTCCCTCCATTCGTTCATTCCATCTATTACCGCTGGTAGTGTATCAACATGATGTTGTTATGTCCATCTCATCACTTGTTTACTTCCACATCACTCCATTGCAGTCACCGCTTGCGCAATCGCAGGAGCTCACTCCACCATCACATTCCATTTCTTCAGTTTATAACCGCTTCTATGCAGGTTCTTCCAGTTCTAGTTTTCCGCAGCAGAAGAAGTTTGGCAGCAGTCCCCTGACATGTTTTGCAGCAGCCTGTTTACAGTTCCAATATGACTCTGTGCCCAATGGACTAAGGCCTGGATTCTTGCATACAGCGAGCTGTATACCCCGCGAGCCGCCAAGAATGTTGGCATTTTTTCCACATTGATTCTCATTGATGAATGCATTGATGTATTGTTGGGGATCTGACCTTTGATTGATGCAGCTTGGGCGAAAAAAGGAGAAAAAATGAGCAAAAAATGACTAAGTCTGAAAATTGCAGCGACGCGCTGACATGTTGCAGAATCGCGGTCAACGCAGTCAACGCAGGCAGGTTGGCGGAACCGTCGCGATATCGCGACGTGTTCCGAAATCACGGGTCGACGGGCAAAAAAAGCATTAAGTTGAAAACATGCAGCGATTCGCTGACATGTCAGCGAATCGCGACCCGGGCAGCGTCGAAGGCGTTAAGTCAAAATTTGCGACGCGTCGCTGACATGTCAGCGAATCGCGACCGAAAAAGATGATTGGTATGGCGACGGAAACATGTAGCGAAATCGCTACATGTTTCGATTTCGCGGGGCAGAGCGCAGCGAAGCGTACGGCATACAAACATGTCGCGATTTCGTGACCTGTCGCAATTTCGCGACCCGTCGCGTTTTCGCGACCTGTAACTGTTTTCCCGCCAAGTGCAATATGAACGGCCGAAAGGGTTTTTTCGATTTTCGATGATTTAATGCTAACCCGAATTAAATATTTTGCGGATTTCCAATGCGGTTAAGGTCAAAGAGTGCCCAGGCTACCAAAATTAAAGGGTTTATTGGTTCGAAGTTGCCGTTCGTGGATTAATTCAACGGTTTTTCATGCACATATTCAAAGAATCAAATTTAATGAAGGGCCGCAAGCGTTTCATGGAATTTAATTTTTATTTCTTCGAGACTGCGATTAAGGGGATCATGTTCCTCGTTTCCTTCGCATGATTGTAGATCACGAGGAAGTTGGTTTTAATTATTTAATGCTGCAAAGAGGACGGACCTCTATAAAAACCAATGTAATTCGCATTTCAAAAGGTTGGAAAAACTTGCTGCTAGAAACTGGAATTGTATTTGCGGGAATACAAGGATCGACTTCTAATTTTTCAAGCGTCGCATGGATGAATTTGCTTTCTGTTTTCTGCATTTCTAATAGCATTCGTACTCTTGCATTGCTATTACATTTAAATTCTGCATACTGGATTTAAATACTGCGGTCAGGGTACAATTCCTGGAATGTGGGTTTGGAGGGATTTGCGGCATGTGATTGTGCGAGGATGAAGCTGATTTCTTATGTTACTTGTTGTTGTTGCGTTTGTAGTTTCCTGCTATTGTTTTTCTGATCCCATCACTTCGGCCTGTGGCCATATTTCCCATTTCTTTCTGCAACCTTTTAAATCTCTTTCCAACAACCCTATCTTAAACCCATTTTTAGAGTAGTGAAGGGAACTAGCCCACTCTGGAGATTGGTCTGGGAGCCATTTCTTGCTTCCAGCCTTTCAATGTTGGCCGGGTCTAGGGCGCAATTGTAAAAATCCTTTCCTGTGGCAGATTCGTGACCAACAATACCATATCTTGCACTATATCAATTCCTTGTAGAATTATATAAATTCCCCTTGGGAAAATCCATTATGTATATACTTATACTATATATTGATGTGTGAAGGATAAATTGGTGTACATCTTCACCAAAGCATTGGCAAAGGTTTCATTTGTTTATATTGTTTAGATGATCTAGATTCAAGCTATTATCATCAAGGGAGGATGTTTGAGTGATGACACCTCTAAGTCCTAAAGTCAATCTTAAGTAGTGATTTAAGGGTTAATTTTGAAAGTTGTTATTTGACTTACTACCAAGGTTGGTATTATATTATGTGTTCTTGTGAATGGCTACATGCAATCATGATGCAATATAATTATTTATTATTTGCATATGGACTATGGGCCCATAGTTAACCTTTTCATGAATAAAAATTTAACTTGTAATAAATATAAAGCCTATTTTATGTCATCTAATGTTAATATGATTATGTCCTCAAGGTTTAGGCACAAGTATAAATATCCCCTATCCACTCCATCCATTGCATTAGAGTGTAGTGATCCTTATATATGAATAATATAACTATTTATTGGTGCTCAAGGATACTTTTTAATTTGTGTCTATCACTCATTTATGTTTCTCCTTACTATTTTATATAAGTGTAAAAACCTAAATCTAACCAACCCAGGAGAGACATTTTTTCACAAGTAAGGTTCACCAAAGATACTCCTGAAATATTTAATAGAATCTTATACCACATTTTGAGTTCTAGATGCTGCAATATCCCTTGGGTGGATAGGAGTGGCCAAAATAACACATCAACTATAGGTTTTACCTTTTACACTACCCATACAACTTAAATGACACCTTCTTATGGTATCTCCATTTTATTACTTTCCATTGAAGGAAATTTTGACCATGGCATATGGATTAACACTATCTCATATTTTTGAGAAGAGATGCCAATTCCTTTACTAGTTTTATTCAATTTACACTAGTACCTAGGCATTAAGCTTCTTATAGTTTTACTCATTACACCATGTGTAAAAATATCATGCTCCATTAAACCATCCCATTAATGGTTTAATTTAGGTGACTATCACCTGTGTGACATCTCTCAACTGGTCACCCAATACTCAATCAGGGTTTCTAGTGACTATCACACCATATGACATCCCTCATAGGATTCTTCATATTCATTCAAATTCCTATGCCTATCATTCACATGACATATCTCACATGGATACCTTAGTGTCCATTAGGATTCCATTACCCAAATCTAGTTACAATGAATTCCAGGCTTATCCCACCTAAGATCTCACATCGGTGTTCTGTTATTGACTGCTCATTCAAATCTTAAAATATTGCTACACCATAATTCTCATAGTTTTTGTACCAACCTTTAGGGTCTATCTAAGCTAGTTTTCTATGGATAATCCCTCTTAAGGAAAAACTCTAAACCCCAAAATAACTAAGTTTCAAGCTCCTCATTTTGTAAATTACATTTATATAAACCTTACTCTAATGTAAATAAATACTTATAATTCATGTTACTCTACAAAAAGCACAAGTATCTTTCACTTTATAATAATAACATGAATTTGTATATAAATCCATTTTCATAGCAACTCAAGTAATTAGCTAAAAAATTACTTGCAAATAATTATTTCAAAACAATATCTATAAATATTACACATATGACACATCATATATCCTGGGAAACCCTTTTGGAAAAAACCCAACCACAAAGACATTACTTTTATTGCATAAAATTAGTAGTCTTCAATACATCCACATAAGAATCCCATATTTCCTTATGTTCCCATAAAGCATGAATATTTGTAATTCATTTTACAAATGGTGAGGGAATCCCATACTTCCCTGGAATGTGGAACCCCAATAGGTTCCAACTATCTATTTGGATCCATGCCCAATACCTCCTTCATATTTCATAAAACAAATATTTTCCTCAATTCATCTATGAATATATAAATATATATCATAATTATACTATTATCCCTTTTGTTTCATGAATTAAAACAATAAATCACACTAGACTATTCATATTCCAATAATGAATTAGTATTTCCATAGAGTCAGTAATTCTATCACCAGATATTTCTAAAGAAGATCGTAATTTCACTAAAGAAAGAATAATCCTCTAATAATCTGGAGTTATCGAAACTATAGAAGGATTCCCATTAACTTTTAAACAAATAACTTCATTTTAGTCCAAAATTAAAATATGAACATAAATAAAACATAAAGAAATCATACGATTCCTTTTCATCCAACAATGATTAGGTATAATTCTAAGGTTATTTCATTTTAATCTAAAAATAGATCAACCATAATATAACTTGTTTCAAAATAAATTTATCATCAACTAAAGATTATTTACTCTTAATAGATTAAGCTCGATCTAAAGAAAAAATCATTTTTCCACTAAAATGAATTAACTTCAATCTAAATATAATTTCTTTCGAACCTATAATAGATCAATCACTATATAATAGTGATTAATGAATAAATCATTCTCAACCAAAATGAATTAACTTTAATCTTAATTTTATTTCTTTCTAATCTACAATAGATTAATAACAATATAGGAATAATTTATTTTCAACTATAATGAATTCACAGGTCCAAGGTGTAGACCAATTGGTTCATCCAAACTCCATAAGAGAGGTGGAGGTCCAAGGTTCAAATATCGGGCCTCGTCATACTGAATGCTTGTCCCTTTCCTGGTGCTTTCAATGGTGTAAAAGGTTTAAAATGATTGTGGCATGGAAGTTATAGGGGTGGATTGCATGAATATCTATGTGGCGGCTTTCGAGGCAGACAACGTAGAATACTATGGCAGATATAAAAGCTGGACAACTTGCCCAGATTCGTGGCGGCCATGTAAAAAAAAAACTATAATGAATTCACTTTAATAAAATATAAGTGACAATTTATTTACAACACTAATATTTCAAAACTTATAATATAATCATAATCAGTTTAATTATCCACTTCATTATTTATATTAAAATCAAGGATTCTATTCACCAAAATAATTTCAAAGGTTTATTAAAAGTCACCTTTGAATTCTTAAAAATCATAATAAAGATATGAATAAACTCTTAAAAGAAGTCATAATATAAAATGACTATTAAATAATTTCTACATTCATTTTTTGTAACAAGCTCCCTTTGTTTCTTTGTTTTTTATAAAATTTTGTTACTTCTTTTACAAATACATCAACAATCTCTATGAGTCACACAAACTAAGCATGCATTACCTATTAGGATGTGGGGTCAGTCCAAGTCAACATTCACACCATTCACACACCATAAGAGTATATCATAAGGTCATTTTCTAAAGTCCTCCCATTATAATTTACAAAGGTCATAATTCCATCTGCATAAAAAACACAGCATCATCATTCCATGGTCCAAAAAAAGGTGGTTGACTCATAAAGAACATTACAATCTATTACCAAGTTAAATTCCTATTAACTAATGATGATTTGGGGCATTCTAGCGATAGTTTATTATGTAGAAATTAAACCTAAGGTTCATGTTACAATATTAATTCCTTGCATAGATAGGAATGTGCACTTCATGAAGCCTCTCAAGAAAAGTGTAGGAAGAAGAATTACGCATAACACAAAAGCAGTAATAGCTATTGATTTTATTATTGTAGTCCATAGGCTTGTGAATGGATACCCTATATTAGTTTAGTAGACCAACTGGAATCATTGTGGTTGAGCAAAGTAACCCACTCCAATGTCTAGGGTAACAAAATCATAATCCAAATAAAAATAGACAGCCCAATCATAATTTTATTAGGGATGCATACAAAAACAACTAACACACAATAAGATATAGACATTATGAGCTACGCAGAAAATAATAGAGAGATAGCAAAAACCAAGGCCTACCTCCACCTTCTTCACTTTTTGACAAAGCAACTGATGAGAAGCCTATCCATTCTTGAATATCATACTTGGTTTTATCACCCTATCTTCTACTCTATGTATTCTCCCTCTGTCTCCATCTTACCTCCTTTTGCAAGCTCTTACTCTTTGGTGTTTTTTATAACATACTTTACATGACATTCTCTAGAAGTAACTCCCTACTAACTTTCTTATCAACCATTTTCTCATGAGTGCTAGAATATGAGCCTAAATGAGGTATCAATTCCTTTTTTAATTAATTTAAATAATAATTCCATATTACCTTTGCAAGCAAAGTTTCTAAAACCAATTATTATTTTATCAATAATATCAACAAGAAAGATAATTCCATGGCCACTATTATTATATAGACAGTAATAATCATCGTTAATAATTATTAAAATTAAAAAGTAATTATAATATGTCATTATTATCATTATAATAATAATATAATAATACTATGCCTTACATGAGCCATTATAAAAACATGATAAAATAGTATATTGCCAAGTCTGGTTTCTAAAATAGAATATATTGTCACCGGCTAGTATTGATTACTAGTGATGATGCTCTTAGTGTTGGAATATATTACATTATTTGGTACATGTCAATGTACCACCATGGGTACATGTTTAGATTAGGAGTTTGTATTAGAGTAGGATTTGAATATTTACTTAATGCAATGTAATAAATGCACAAGTATTATTAGAATGTGCAATGATATAAATTTGCAACATGTGTACATGAGTCATAGAATAGGAATATGAAGAGTCATAGGTAGGTAAAAGGCCAAGAGACATATCTCATTATATATAGGCCTTTATAGAATGAGTGGCAAAGGGGATTTTGGTGAGCAGAACGTAGAGTAGTAGTAGATACAATGTAAAGTATGTCTGCAATATGGAGTCAAAGCAATGTACTATTTTTGTGAGCTTTCATTAATGGCTGATTTATGAGTATTTTTAGAAGTTTCTTATGCTATTTACATGCTTAGTATATTTCCTTTTTTCATATATTTAATATTGCATGCTCATTTCATACCTTATGGTAGTTATTTCATTAAATATATAACATCAAAAGCTAATAGTGGTATCAGAGCCACAAGGGAGATTTATAGGAGATAGGGAGAGCCACAAGAAGATTGAGAGGAGATAGGAGATATCATTTTCATAATTTTAAGAATTTTTGAAATTAATTTTTGGCTAGAGTATTTCCATAGAGCTATAGAAATACTTTTGAAGACTAGGACTCAACATTGATTCCACTAGTTTAACAAATCAACTATTGAAGTTCATTATAGTTAGATTTAAAGAATTTTCATTATAGTTTTCTAATACTTTGATGCAGAGAATAATTGATTCAAAGAAAGTTGAGAATATTCCTACCGTAGCTAGGAAGAATATCTTATTTGCAATTGATCCAGTACTTGAAGCAACAAGTTGAAGATTGAGAAGAGAGAAAGAGACCAAAGGAGCCCTATTGAAGATTAAAGTAAGAGGAGACCTAAGAAAAAAGAGTCCCATAGAATATTGGAGATTGAATATTAAGGAGGTCCAAGAAGGAGGTTCCCATAGAAGATTAAATACTATAGATTATAGACTAAAGAAAGTAGAAAGTAACCTTAGAAGGAGAGGACCTAAAAAAAAGGTCCCATTGAAAAACTTCTATATTTGGAAGATATAATATTGAAGATAGAAGAATACTAATAAAAATCATATTGAAGATTTGAGAATTTGTAGAATTTGAAGACCCAAAATAAGATATCTCAATAAAAGTTGAAAGGAGAAATAAGAATGAGGCTAGAGAAGCTCTATTGAAAAAGTTAAAGAAGTGTCCATTGGAGGATATTTGAGGAAATATCAATGGAGAATATTTCAATAAGGAGTATCTCCTAGAAAGAATAATTTGGGATAATTGTCACCATATGATAACAGGACCAAAAGGATTTAGAAATAAGTTTGCCAAATATTGGAAAGGATTCTAGAAGACGTCAAGACTATAGGTTCTTGAGAAGGAGTCCAGAAAGTAGGACAAGTTTGAAGTAAACATTTGACAAGGATATTGAAGGAGAAAGGAGCTAGAAGAGGCCACCGGATTTGAGAAATTTAAAGGCTGCCATTAAAGGCTTAGAGGCTATTTTGTGAAGGAGAAGAGTGCTGGTTTTTATAGAAGCAAACGAAGGTAGAAAATCAAGAAAATTGGGCAGCATTATAAGAGAAAAATAAAGTTGCAAATCGAAGGAGTTTCTAGCAAATTTGAGAGTTAAGGATAGAAAAACGGAGGAGATATTGGCTGTATTAGAAGCTGAAAATTACAAAGTTTAAGGCATCAAGAGGGCAGCAATTTGGGCAGTAGTAATAAATGCAAATTTTAGAGTTTGATAAAGAAAAGTTGAAGAAGTATTGGAGGCATACAAATCAGAATTTTGGACAGCAAACAAAAGGCTAAAAATCTGAAAATCTAAGGCAGCATTTGAGTAGAAAGGAGAGCTGCAAGATTGACAAGTTTAGGGATAGCAAAGCAAAATAATTGGAGCTGAAAATTTCATAAAATCAGGGCAGAAAATAGGTGAACCAAATCATGAAGAAAACTTGCTACAAAGGAGGCCAAAATAAGGTTTAAAAATTGGTGTTATTAAAGTTTTTTTTTTGGTAATTATTATAATATATTAACAGTGGGTTTTTATAGAGGATCCCAAAACCTTATGTACAAAATTAGCCAACTTTCTAATGATGCATCATACCTCTTGGCTGTAACAATAAACCTAAATGAAAATAAAACCATCCTAATGTTGCAGACTTGAAAACAACAAAAAGGGCTTTTAGGCTTGGAGACCAAAAAACAAAGAGAAAATAGGACAGACCCGAGAGAAACCCAAAAAGAAGCCGAAAACAAAGAGACAAACACCAAGGACAACTAATCACGATCCCCAAAACACATTGGAATGGGCCTTCCAAAAAATATGCAAGGAAAACATCAAGAAGGGATGTCTGCCCTGGCCAACCTTTCCACCAAGACCACCACACAACCGAGCACATGGTCACGAGCCCTTTATTGGCCATGTGGTTAGCCACGCGATTTCCTTCTCTCAAAATATGATTTGCTTTCCATCTACCGTGATAGGAGAGAAGAGATCTAGCCTCGAGGATGATGTTGTAGACTGTCCAAGATAGATTTTTGGTGCCAAGAAGGTAATTCACGATGTTGAGTGATTCACCCTCAATGATAAGAGGTCAGGGATCTTTAGAGAGAATCCAAATACCATTCAGAGCACCTCAGGCTTCAGCATAGTGATTCGTCTGGGAGCCCAAATCTTCACAATAGGCCATCACAATATTCCTGCCATGATCATGGACAACCCCACCAGTGCCAACGGGCCCAGGATTCCCCTTAGCCGCTCCATCAAAGTTTAATTTAATCCACCCCATAGGGGGTTTGGTCCACACAACATTCCTTTGACAGGGCCCTTTAACAACCTCCAAAAACGGCCAGAGATTCATCATTTTGAGAATAGCTTCTTCGCTCGAAATATGGGGACAGGGTTTGGAAACAGCAATAGAATTCTCAATGGCGTAAGATAACGCCCTTTGAGCAATAGAAAGGGGTCCTCTAGGAGCTATGCCAAAGATTCTGGCATTCCTCTCTAACAAAATTTTCCAAATTAAATGGTGGAAGGAGGCCTCAAGGAGGAAGTGGAGCTTGGGATTCTTGAAAGGATTAGGCCATTGGTGAAAATCATCTCTTAGTGATCGGGGAGAGCACCAAAGGATCTAGAATGAGGATAGGACAATGCTCAGAATAGAGTGGGAAAATGGGCAATGCAAGAATAAATGATCCCTCATCTCACAATCTGCTAAACACAAGTAACATTTTTTGGGGAAGGCAAAACCTCTGTTGTGAAGGTTATCAATAGTTAAGGCTTTATTGTGGAAAGCAATCCATGTGAAGAATTTGATTTTAGGAACAAATCCTTTCCTCCAAATAGTATTCCACCTGTAGTCTAGAGCAGTCTTGGTGGTGAGAAGCTCATAAGCTGATTTAACAGAGAAACGCCCATCCTCTATACCACTCCAAATGATCCTGTCATTACTTATGGCAGAAGGAATTAAAACCAACTGAAGGATATTATCAAGTAAGGTAACCTCATTATTAAACCCCTCCACAACATGAAGCTTCCACCGAGGGAAATAGGTGCTCCGATCTATGAAACCTGCCACCCTGAGCTGGGCGTTAGGGTCGGTCAAGCTTCTTAGCCCAGCGAGGTCTGCCCTCGACCCAAGGGATTCTTCAGTTGCCCACCTATCCTTCCAAAAGTAAATGCAATTGCCATCACCCAAAATCCAATGAGCTCCCAGAATGATCAAATGTCGAGTTTGGATCACAGATTTCCAAAAGATCGATGCCACGGAGAATGTTTCAACATCTAATAAGGGAGTGGGGCCAAGATACTTCATTTTAACCAGCGTAACCCACTCCAATGGGTCGCTAGACATAATCCTCCAAGCGTGCTTCATGATCAAAGCAAAATTCATAAGTCTAGATCTTCTCAACCCCAGGATGCCTTGATCTATCCTCGAACACACCTTGTCCTAGGCTACAAGGGGAAGTCTAGATTTCTCTTTGTTACCAGACCAAAAAAAGGTCCTCTGAATCTTCTCAATATTGGAGTGGACTGCACTCGAAAGCATGAACACCGACATGAAGTAGGTCGGTATCCCCTGAAGACAAGCTTTGGTAAGGGTGGCTTTCCCAGCTTGCGATAGGAGTTTGCCCTTCCAAGTGTCGAGTTTCCTGTGTAGGCACTCAAGAATCATGTTCCACATGTCCCCACTGGCCCGTCTGCTATAATATAGAGGCAACCCCAGATAGGATGTAGACAGGGAATCAATACTACATTTAAGAATTCTAGCAATCCGAATTTGTCTATGCAGAGGAGTGTTAATAAAGTAAATTTTGCTCTTGATGTAATTGACCTTTTGCCCTGCAGCTTGCTCATAACGAGATAGGATCCTATTGAGTGACTTGGATTGAGAAACAGATGCCCTAGTGGATATGAGGGTGTCATCCAAAAATTGTTGATGAGTGATAGGATTAATTCTAGAAGTCGAAAAGATGCCAAAAATCTTGTTCTGTCGAAGAGCCTCTTTCATGGACCAAATTAGAACCTCCGCCAGAAGAATGAATAGGATGGGAGAAAGAGGATCACCCTATCTAAGGCCTCTGGAGCTCTAGAAATACCCAGTTGGGGACCCATTGACCAAGACAAAAAAAAAGGGAGTGGATATACAACTGTAGACAAGGTCAATCCAGTGGGGATGAAAGCCAAACTTGAGGAGGACTGCACACAAAAAATTTTGATCAACATGGTCGAAGGCTTTTTTCATGTCGAGCTTAAGAAAAAGAGCAACATTCTTAGAGTGGTAAGTGAAATGAAGGGTCTCATGGACAGTGTTAACACCATCAAGAATATTTCTGCCTTTGACAGTGCTTCCCTGATAAGGATCAATCAGGAGGGGGAGGACTATTTTGAGTCTATTGGCTATAGAATTGGTAAGGATCTTGTAAAAAACATTGCATAGGCTAAAGGGCCGATAGTCAGAGAAACTTTTGCAGGAAGGAGACTTAGGAATGAGGGCAAGAAAGGTGGAATTGAGTTTCAGGTGGATAGATCTGGACGCTTGGATTACCCGAATAGCATCACACACATCCGGGCCCACGACCTCCCACATGACTTGGAAGAATCAGGGGGGAAAACCATCAGGCCCAAGGGCCTTATTTGGTTGCATGGAGAACAAAACTTCCTTAATCTCAGACGAGGAAAAAGGTTCCAAAATTTTCATGCTTACCTCATGGGGAACTTTAGTCAAAAAATTAGCAAGCATATATTTCTGGACCTGGAGGTTGCTATTTGGAGGAGAGCCAAGAAAATCTTGAAAGAAATTAACCACTTCGCTCCTGATTTCCTCAATCTCCCTAGTAATGTGCCCATCCTTACAAGTCACTTCTCTGATCTTGTTGGCCCCCCTGTGCCTCATAGTAGACGCGTGAAAAAATCTCGTGTTGGAATCTCCATTATTCAACCATAGGTCACGAGATTTCTAGCGCCAGAATGTTTCCTCCCTAGTGAGAATAGAATGAAAGTCCACCAAAAGGCTCTGCTCTTCCTCCCTGAGACCCTTAGTGTAACCTTTGATAGCCATCCTTTCCTCCACAACCTTCAAGTTCTCAGTGATGGATTTTTTGGACTCAAAAATGTTGCCAAAAACCTCTTTGTTCCAAATCTTTAGTTTTTCTTTGACCATTTTGAGCTTTAAAACCACTCTCTTAGGAGCTCGTCCTTCCACCTTTGATTGCCACCACACTAAAACTAATCCTTTGAAGTCTTTGTGGGAAATCCACATGGATTCGAATCTAAAAGGGGTCGTAAAAATAGGCCCATTGTTCACCTCCAAGAAAATAGGGTTATGGACAGACCCAATCCTTGGAAGAGACAAAAGGATAGCCCCACCAAGGATGGGAATGGATTCTGGGGAAATGAAGAATCTATCAAGTTTGACTTGAATCAAACCGCCCCCAATCCTTCTGTTACTCCAAGTGAAGGAAGCCCCTTTGATTTCAATGTCAAGCAGTCCATTAGTAGAGACAAAATCTCTAAAATATTCCAAGCTATGGCTAGAGTGGTCAGACCCTCCTTTTTCTTTCGAAGGATGAAGGGGAAAATTGAAGTCACCTCCTAAAACCCAGGGAAAGTTGCTAAAATTCTCCCTCATAAGAGAGATAGCTTTCCACATTTCTGCTCTCTCTGTGGTAGAATTTGAAGCATAAACATTGGATAGAATATAGGAAAAATTGGAGGTTTTGGACTGGAACAGTACATTGATGATTTTTTTGGAAGTTGACAACGAGCTACCCTCAAACCTCAAAGGGTCCCACAAAACCATGAGTCCTCTTGCTATTCCCACTACAAGGCTGGACAAAAAATTTACCTTGGCCCAAATGGCCTTCGCCACTTTGTCAGAGGAGATAGCATCAAGCTCGGTCTCTTGCAAAATAAGGATAAAAGGGTTAATCCTCCTACGAAGATCAGCCACTAACCTTCGCTTGGCTGCATCGTTCAGTCCTATCACATTCCATGAGAGGAATTTCATCTAGATAGTTTGAAGTTTTTCTTGCCTCCCCTTCCTTGTTGAGGGGGAGGTTTTGATGCATGTGCTTCGTCCGACTGTGTGTCACAATCATCCAGAACAAACAAACACTAGGTTCCATTTGCAATGTCAATTGTAGTCTCTTTGTCTCACCTTTCCTTTTTAGGAGGACGGCCCTGCTTCCTCTCACTACCAAAATCCACACTTTGCTTTTGGCTCCTCATATTTCGAGGGCTAATGTGACTGGACTGTTCACCCCTCCTTCATAAGAGGTAATCTTCTAGCAGCGTCTGCAACTGACTGAAATCGGGATGACCCATATCTTGGAGCAGAGGAACATCCTGAGTCAAAACATGGGAAGGTGTCTATTCCATCTCTTCCTGTGATTCACTTTCCAAGTGGGAGTCTGCTCCTTGTTGGTTGTCAGCCTCAAGATTCTCGGGGTTCGATTGGAGAGAGGGATTCTCTTCAGGCTGAGAGAGTCTACCACAATCTCTATAGGGGCCTAGGGATCCATGGCCCTTCACATATAGGAGATGTGGTTGCTTTGCCTGATCTTCCTTGTGCTCCAGGGGGTTGTAATTTTCACGTTTCTGTTTTCCTAGATTTTGAAGAGGACACTGGGACTAGAGGTGCCCTTGGGACCGACACTGGGTGCAGAAAGCTGGTCTATTTTCATAGACAATTGCTTGTTTATGAAGAATGGTACCTCCAGACCGAAGAGTTATGGAAGTTGGGAGTTCCGCCTCCAAATCGCGCGAACACAAAATCGAGCTCGGACGAACCTTGTTCGAGCTCGGGTGGTAGGGTCAATGGTGACCAACTCCCCAATGGAACGCGCAATACCTCTTATGACATTTTCATGCCAGCCAAAGAGGGGAAGATTCAGGAGCCTAACCCATATTGGGGCAATGTTGATGTTCTGGGTCTCCGGATTGAAATCCATGTCCCACTTCCTGAGAAATAAACTTTTGCGACCCAAAAACCATGGCCCGCTAGCCAAAATTTTACAATAATCCTCCTTATTATTCAATATAATGGCAAAAAAACATCGAGATAGGGCCGCCAGCTCCAAATGGCCAGAAGTCCTCCATTTGCTTGCTGCCCATTTTTGGATAGTTTCCATGTCGAGATGGCCTCCAATGAATTTACCTATTAGGGTAAATTTCTCAAACTCCATGAACCTTGAAAGAACTTTCGCTAGGATGTCCAGCTCATCCCCAACCAAAAATAACTCTTTGGTAAAAAAATCGTTTAGGGTTTCTAAGGCCGCTACCTGGGCATAAGACTTTTGAGCCCCACCACCCCATTTGTTTGGTGGGTCCTTACCTCGACCAATACCGTTGCCAGCCTGATCATCTTTAATGGGCCTGGGCATTTTCATTCCATCGAATTCTTGACGCCCTTCGATTGCTCTGCTGTGTCCAAGAACCGAACCACCGTCGCTCCCGATCTCCCCTGTAGATTTCTCATCCATCGACATCCTCCGCTCTCCCGTGTAGCTATACACCACCCAAACCCTCAGTGTTATTAAAGTTTTATTATGCAAGTATTATTTAAGATTTTTTGACACCATTTTTGATTAGCAAAAGAAAAGGCCTCAAGTTCATATCTTCAAAAATAGGGTAAGAATTAGTTACATTGGTACTATAAATGTTAAGCATTTAAACCAATTTATTTTAAGGTTATATTAGCACCATATTAGAGCCATTAAAGTTAGAAAACAAAGCTCTAAATTTTAGTGTATCCAAGGTGAGAAAGGAGGTATCTTGGTTATCATCAAACCCACACATTTCAATAGTATAAATAAAATTAGATATTGCATAAAGAAGGAGTTATAAGGGAAGATAAAATTAGTTCCAAAGCATTCTATAAGAGTCATTTAAGTGCAGATTTTTCTAAGGTCTATTGAACAAAATAAATAAAATCAATAGTTAACAAATGAAGAGAATGTATCTAGTATCTAAAGACAACAGGATTTGTGCTAAATGTGGCCATAAAAATACACCCTGACAATGGAAAGTGATAAAAAGAAAAGAAAATGAAATGGAATGAATTTTGTATTTGTATTGAAATATATTGGAGCCTTGGTCTCCTTTTACAACAATGTGCCCCTATGTACGGGGATCACATTACAAAATATGCTTGCTTTCTTTTAGAATACAATGGAGAAGGGGGGAAAGCCTCTTTTATAGATCAATAAATTTTATATGTCGATGTTTTCATGTTACAATAAATGAGCATGGGTGGGCTTGTGTATCCTTGCAAGCCATCCTTGCTTCAAAAACCATCCAAGTACCTATCGCCTGCATACAAATCCTACAAACATAAGAGTGTTAATAGAATATGTAGGGCCTTCATCATGTAAGGCCCATACCAATATAAATAAATCTATAAAACCTTAGAAAGAAATTATTGTAGAGATTGAAGAGATATGTAGGATGTAAAACAATCAAAATTATACCTTGCTATGTAGCTTGTGCTAATCTGGGGCTGATGTTGGTCGAATGGTCTTGTGCAAATACAACATACTACATCTAGGACCCATAGGCTATGTTTCGAAGTGTTCAAATATAGTAGAATATTTTTCGTAAATGCAAGCTGTGTTTAGGACTGTGTAAATGTAGGTCACTATGTTCAAATATTTCTAGTAGAGGGGCTTAGTTGGTTGCTCCTCGACCTATATGTCTTAGAACTTGAGATAGATGTGATTTTTATGGCATGATTTTGATAGTGTGATAGTACATGCTCAATCCTCCTTTGGTCAATAGAATGATGGGGTATTTTTAGGATCATGGGAGGTGAGGGGTGTGAGGATAGGTGGTAGGCCAAGGTAGCCAAGTGGCAAGGACAGGGTAGCCAAGTGGCCTAGGTAGTTAGAGTGAGTCACTTAGAGTGTCTCACTTAGGGGGAGAGGTGGCAAATGGGGTATTGATGAGGGTGAGAGATGTGGCAAGGGGAGGGGTAGTGGTGGTTAGGACATGTGGTAAATGGGGGAGCATCCTAGGATATATTTTCTAAATTTTATTAAATCTAGAAAATGAAATAATGTGCTCACCAAATAACCCTAAGTATAAGCCTTAGTATTATTATTGGCCTTGTGAATGGTTAGGATTTGGTGTCTACACTATGTATAGAAAAGTTTTTGGTGAAGGTAAGCTATCAAAGGTGTAGAAGATCTACCATATGAAACACCATCAAGAAGATAACCATTTGCACAAAGAAAGACAATGTAGAGCATTGATGAACAATCATTGTTCAACCAATATTTGTACCAAGGAAGGCAATGTAGAGTGTTGATAAAAAATCAATGGCTGGACAACATAAAATATTGGAAAACTTCATAGATTACAAGGTTGAGCCACCAAGGTTGCACCACTAGTGTGAGGAGGAGCATAGTCACACTACCACCAATAGCATCATAGACCATGGAATATGAACAATTAGCATTAAAGAGTGAGTGTTGAAAAGACAAGCATCATTAGCACCACCATAATACCACCACGAAATTGAAGAGCAACCACCTTGAAAAAGAAATAAGTTAGAGCAAGGTGAGAACCACAAAATTAGAATTAGACTCTATTAAAAAGGAATCATCTACATTGAAACTACCATAAGAGGAGAGTGTTGGAAAATAAGAGCTAAAATAATCTCACTGAACATTGGTAAGCACAAAGGAGTTACGAGTTATTGAAGATCAAGAAATAAGAAATAAAATTAGGGTGCATAAGATGCATGATAAGGAAGGTTAAGCATTAAGAAATCATATACCATGTGGATGACATTACATACTCTGTTGGATGAGAGAAAAATTCTATTTTCAATGTTAAATGACTCATAATACATTCATTCCCATGAAGTATAACACTTTTTACAAGTGTTAAGCAATATAAATTTGGGTAGAGAATCACAAGAGATGTTAAAAGAAGTGCAAAGACTTTTGGTGCCACTTGGAATTTGATACTCAAAATACTAGTTATGATTTAAGGAAGGTGAAATTTCTAAAGTGCATGGAACTAAAATAACCTAAAGATAAAAAATGGAGTGTGTGGAGATCAGAATTGAGTGCCTTGGAGAAGCTTGGAAGGCGTAGAGGAGAGTCAAACCTCAAGAGCAAATTGAATGAGCAAGGAGATGCATTAATTATAGCAAGAGAGAATTTTATTTTGAGAATAGGTTGTAGAGTTGAAACAAATCAAGTTTGGCACGTATCATATACAAGAAGGTAAGAATTATTTAATTCATAAACTTTGCAAAATTTTAAAGGAGGTATAAGGCATATTTTGAGGATGAAATTAATTAAGCTTTTATACTTAAGGTTATTTGAGTAACAAGAGAAATAATGTGATAAATCATAAACTTCAATAAAATATTGAATGCCTTAGAAGATATTTGGAGTGAGAAGCATTAAAATTAATTTATTCAAGTTTTCATATTGCAAAACAATTATTGCAAATTATTAAAATTTGAGGTATAAGGATTACTACACAAAACTTGAAATATTGAATTTGCAAATTCATTAGTTTTCTAAATTTCCAATTAGGGAGTTATAAGGAGTTCAACACCAATTTAAATATCTTGAAATTTAGAAATTATACTATTGAAAATTAAAGGATAGAGGAAGCAAAACATAAAGTTGGAAACTACATTGGAATTAGTCTCTTTCTCAAATTAATGAGACATAAGGAATACAACTATAGAGCCTTGAAGATAGAAAATTATATCAATTGAAAGTGCATCAAAAATATCTTTAGCTTTATATTCAAAAATAGGGAGAAATAAGGTGAAGAATATTAGTTGAACATTAGGGAGATAAAAGGGATTCGAATCAAAGAAAAACTAAGAAAGATAAGTACTTTATCAAGAGCATAGTATATTCAAAACACTTGGGAGATACATAGTATTAAAAAAAAAATTAAAAATTTGAAATATCTTATCTCATACTCAAAAATAGGGAGATATAAGGTAGTATACAAGTATCATCATGAAAACAAATAAATTCATTCTTATAGACTCCCAAATTCTTAAAGTACCTAATTACTCTTCATGGAAAAACAAAGTAAAGGCAATATTACTAATTGAAAAGATTTGGGATATTGTTAAAGGAGCAAAAACTAGGCCTACTACAGATGCTAGAGAGATTCAAAACTTTGAACAAGATGAAGCAAAAGCACTCATGATAATAACATTTGCAATTATAGATGAGATACAACCCTACATAAGTTTAGTAGAAAATTCTACAAAATCTTGGAAAACCTTAGCCAAGATATTTGACAAAAAGAATGAAGCCAATATCTTGAACCTTCAAACTCAATTGCATTCTCTAAAAGTTAATAGTGGTGAAAGTATAGAATTGTTTCTAAGAAAATTAGTAGATATAAAAGTAAAATTATTAACCTTAGGAGAAAAAATTTAAGACAAGTATCTTGTTCAAGTAATCCTAAGAGCACTTCTAGAAAGCTACAAGAATCTAGTCACGTCTTTACAGATTCTAAGTAAAGATACATGATTTGATGAATTAGTCAATATACTACAAGAATATGAGGTAGAAAATAAGTGAAAGATGAAATGAATAATAATGCCTTAGTATTAAAATATAATCCACAAGGAAATGTTACCTAATTCTCAAAAGGTAGATCAATATGGAATAATAGATATAGTCAAGTATGTAAAAATAAAGGACATAGTACAAGTTTTTATAGATTTAATCCAAGAAATCAGTATCCAGGGAATCAAAAAAATTTTGGAAACCAATCAAATAAGGCCATTCCAACCAAGACATTATTAAAATCAATATAATTCACTTTAGCAACAATTTTAGTGTCCATATACTTCTCAAAATCAATAAAACCATCCTTAATTACAATATAGAGAAGGAAAACAAAAAGGACACTTAGTTCAAGAGATTTAGAAAATTCAAGAATTGGAAGAACCTATAAATGAACATGAAGTTAAAGCTCTTTGAACAAATATAGCATTTTATGAAGATAATAATTATTTTCTTGATTATGATACAGACAAGGATCAAAATAAAGAAAATATAAAATAAGAGGTCAAGTTTCAGAACCAAAATGAAGATCCATATTGAAGAATAAATTCTTCAACATCCAAATAATGTAATACAAGGGGGTGTTGGAATATAAACATTATTTGGTAATTTCAATGTACCACCACAGGTACATGTTTAGATTAGGAGTTTGTCTTAGATTAGGATTTGAGTATTTACTTAATGCAATGTAATAAATGCACAAGTATTATTAGAATGTGCAATGATGTAAATGTGCATGTTGTCCATGTGTACATGAGTCATAGAATAGGAATATGAAGAGTCATAGGTAGGTGAAATCCCAAGAGACATATCTCATTATATATAGGCCTTTATAGAATGATTAGCAAAAATGATTTTTGTGAGTAGAAGGTAGAGTAGTAGTAGATACAATGTAAAGCATGTATGCAATATGGAGTGTTTAAGACCTCTATAGCAAAGCAATGTAATATTTTTATGAGATTTCATTAATGTATTTTTTATGAGTAATTTCATAAGTTTCTCATGCTATTTACATGCTTGGTATATTGTCTTTTTCATTTATTTAATATTCCATGCTCGTTTCATACCTTGTGGTAGTTATTTCATTAAATATATAGCATCAAAAGTAACACTTAGCATAGATTAACTCAAAACTTCCCGATACTTAATATTATTTAGAGATGAAATGGAATTTTTATTTTTATTAAATCCAAACCAAAAAGGACTTCAAAGAATCAATCAAGTTTCATTAAAAATTATTCTAACACCAAGCATGCAATGTCACTTTATATCGATCTAAATTAATTCAAACCACATGAATGCTTAGGAATGATGATAGACATTCAAATTCAAGAATGCTATATGCAAAATGGAATGATGTGAATTAGATGTAAATCTAACTATCATGTGTCATATAGTTTAGACCATTTTAGTCATCATTTCCCTTCCTTTTGTAGATAACTTGCTCTTGGTAGTCAATCCTTTGCCCACCCATGTGATTACCTATACCTACATAAAATCATCCACTAGAAACATTATATAAATAAATTTAGTACTTTTGATATCTAATCATAATATAGCCATATTAAAACAACATGTTGGGTCATAAGTATATCATATGTAAAATTTCATGAGGGGAGGGTCATGACATACTATCCCCACTTGGAGTAAACACGGTCCTCTGTGTTTCATCAATATCCTAACATTAAAAATAAAATTACATTTAAGTTTTAAATAAGTATGGAAAATGTGTTTGCATATCAACCACTTTTTCCCAAGTGGCATTCTTCTCAGAATACTGGTCCCATTGGACCTTACATTGTTCTAGAGTCTAGTTCCTCATCATTTTGGAATGAAACTCTAGAATATTCATAGGTTCAATTAAATAACTATAGGGTTGGCTATCTGTAAGTTGGAAATATTTCATACATGGCCTAGATCAGCAAGATATCTCATAAGTAGGGATACATGGAAAACGTTATGTATCTTGGATAGTTTTGGTGACAAGGCGAGATGATAGGCTAATAGACTTATCTTATTGCTGATAACAAAGGGCCCAACATATATGGGATTCAACTTGATAGATTTTATGATGCTATTCATGGGATTTACTCTCAAGAATACTCTATCCCCCATAGAGAATTATCTAGGTGATCTCTTTCTATCAACATAATTCTTTTGATGATCAGAGGTTTACTTAAGATTTTACGTGATCATATTTAGTTGTTCGTCTATCTCTTAAACCACATTCGATATGGTGATAATACAATATTATAGATTATACCATGATAGAGATAATTTACATCTTCTACCATATAATGCTTCAAATGGAGCTATTCCTAAAGAAGCATGATGACCATTATTATAGGTAAACTCAACCAGGTGCAAAAGTCTTCCCACTTAAAATTTGATCCATACAGTACATGTGAAGCATATCTTCATGAACCTGGTTAACTCTTTCTATTTTACCATTGGTATTTAGATGATATGTAGAACTGATTTTCAAATTCATACCTATGGCATTATGTAGAGCTTACCAAAATGCAGAAGTGAATGTGGAATCTCTTTCTGAGATACTCACTTTAGGAAACCCATGTAACCTAAATATTTCTATGGAAAATCCATTAGCCACCATAACCACATCATCTTTTGTACTCCCAAGTATGAAGGGATCCCCTGAAGATAGGATTTGGTAAGGGTGGCTTTCCCAGATTGTGATAGGAGTTTGCCCTTCCAAGTGCTGAGTTTCCTGTGTAGGCGCTCAAGAATCATGTTCCACATGTCCCCACTAGCCCATTCGCTATAAGATAGAGGCAACCCTAAATAGTACGTAGACAGGGAATCAATAGTGCATTCAAGAATTCTAGAAATATGAATTTATCTGCATAAAGGAGTGTTAGTAAAGTAAATTTTGCTCTTTATGTAATTGACCTTTTGCCCTGTAGCTTGCTCATAACGAGATAGGATCCTCTTGAGCGACTTGGATTGAGCAACAGACATCCCAGTGGAGATGAGGGTGTCGTCCACAAATTACTAATGAGTTACAGGATTAATTTTAGAAGTCGACAAGATGCCAGAAATATTGTTCTATCGAAAAGCCTATTTCATGGACCAACTCAGAACCTCCGCCAGAAGAATGAATAGGATGGGAGAAAGAGGATCGCCCTGTCTAAGGCCTCTGGAGCTCTATAAATACCCATCTACGGACCCATTGACCAAGACAAAAAAAAAGGGAGTGGATATACAGCTGTAGACAAGGTCAATCCAGTGGGGGTGAAAGCCAAACTTGAGGAGGACTGCACAAAAAAAGTTTTGATCGACACGGTCGAAGGCTTTGTTCATGTCGAGCTTAAGAAAAAGAGTAGCATTCTTAGAGCGGTAAGCGGAATGAAGGGTCTCATGGACAGTGATAACACCATCAATAATGTTTTTGCCTTTGACAGTGCTTCCCTGACAAGGATCAATCAGGAGGGGGAGGACTGTTTTGAGTCTATTGGCTATAGAATTGGTAAGGATCTTGTAAAAAAAATTGCACAGGATAATAGGCCGGTAGTCAAAGAAAATTTTGCAAGAAGGAGACTTAGGAATGAGGGAAAGAAAGGTGGAATTGAGTTTCAGGTGGATAGATTTGGATGCTTGGATTACCCAAATAACATCACACACATCTAGGCCCACGACCTCCCACATGACTTGGAAGAATCAGTGGGGGAAACCATCGGGCCCAAGGGCCTTATTTGGTTGCATGGAGAACAAAGCTTCCTTAATCTCAAACAAGGAAAAATGTTCCAAAAGTTTCATGCTTACCTCATGGGGAACTTTAGTCAAAAAAATGGCGAGCATAGATTTCTGGACCTAGAGGTTGCTATCAGGAAGAGAGCCAAGCAAATCCTGAAATAAATTAATCGCTTCACTCCTAATTTCCTCAATATTCCTGGTAATGTGCCCATCCTTACAAGTCACTTCTCTGATCTTGTTGGCCCCCCTGTGCCTCATAGTAGACGCGTGAAAAAATCTCGTGTTGGAATCTCCATTATTCAACCATAGGTCACGAGATTTTTGGTGCCTAAATGTTTCCTCCCTAGCGAGAATAGAATGAAAGTCCACCAAAAGGCTCCGCTCTTCCTCCCTGAGACCCTCAGTGTAACCTTCGATAGCCATCCTTTCCTCCACAACCTTCAGGTTCTCAGTGATGGATTTTTTGGACTCAAAAATGTTGCCAAAAACCTCTTTGTTCCAAATATTTAGTTTTTCTTTGACCATTTTGAGCTTTAAAGCCACTCTCTTAGGAGCGCTTCCTTCCACATTCGATTGCTACCATGCTAAAACCAATACTTTGAAGTCTTTGTGGGAAATTCACATGGATTCGAATCCGAAAGAGGTCGTAAAAATAGGCCCATCGTTCGCCTCCAAGAAAATAGGGTTATGGACAGACCCAATCCTTGGAAGAGCCAAAAGGATAGCCCCACCAAGGATGGGAATGGCTTCTGGTGAAATGAAGAATCTATCAAGTTTGAATTGAATAAAACCACACCCAATCCTTCTGTTACTCCAAGTGAAGGAAGCCTCTTTGAGTTCGATGTCAAGCAGTCCATTAGCAGAGACAAAATCTCTGAAATCTTCCAAGCTACGGCTAGAGTGGTCAGACCCTCCTTTTTTCTTCAAAGGATGAAGGGGACAATTGAAGTCACCCCCTAAAACATAGGGAAAGTTGCTAAAATTCTCCCTCATTAGAGAGATAGCTTTCCACATTTCTGCTCTCTCTGTGATAGAATTTGAAGCATAAACGTTGGACAGAATCCAGGAAAAATTGGAGGTTTTGGACTAGAACAATACATTGATGATTCTATTGGAAGTTGATAGTGAGCTGCCCTCAAACCTCGAAGGGTCCAAAAAAACCATGAGTCCTCCTGCTGTTCCCACTGTAGGGCTGGACAAACAATTTGCCTTGGCCCAAATGGCCTTCGCCACTTTGTCAGAGGAGATAGCATCAAGCTTGGTCTCTTGCAAAATAAGGATAGAAGGGTTAATCCTCCTACGGAGATCAGCCACTAACCTTCGCTTAGCTGCATTGTTCAGTCCTCTCACATTCCATGAGAGGACTTTCATCTGGATAGTTTGAAGTTTTTATTGCCTCCCCTTATTGAGGGGGAGGTTTTGATGCATGTGCTTCGTCCGACTGTGTGTCACAGTCATCCAGAACCAACAAACGCTGGCTTCCATTTGCAACATTAGTTGTAGTCTCTTTGTCTCACCTTTCCTTGTTAGGAGGATGGCCTTGCTTCCTCTCACTACCAAAATCCACACTTTGATTTCGGCTCCTTATATTTCGGGGCCTAATGTGACTGGACTGTTCACCCCTCCTTCATAAGAGGTAATCTTCTAGCAGCGTCTACGACTAACTAAAATTGAGATGACCCGTATCTTAGAGCAGAGGAACAGCCTGAGTCAAAACTTGGGCAGGTGTCCATTCCATCTATTCCTACGGTTCACTTTCCAAGTGGGAGTCTGCTCCTTGTTGGTTGTCAGCCTCAAGATGCTCGGGGTCTGATTGGAGAGAGGGATTCTCTTCAGGCTGAGAGAGTCTACCACAATCTCTAGAGGGGACTGGGGATCCATGGCCCTTCACATCTGGTAAATGTGGTTGCTTTGCCTGATCTTCCTTATGCTCCAGGGGGTTGTCATTTTCATGTTTCTATTTTCCCAGTTTTTGAAGAGGACACTGGGACTAGAGGTGCCCTTGGGACCAACACTGGGTGCAGAAAGCTGGTCTATTTTCATAGACAATTGCTTGTTTATGAAGAATGGTACCTCCAGACCGAAGAGTAATGGAAGTTGGGAGTTCTGCCTCCAAATCTACCAGAACACAAAATCGGGCCTGGACGAACCTTGTTCGAGCTTGGGTGGGAGGGTCAATGGTGACCAACTCCCCAATGGAATGCGCAATACCTCTTATGACATTTTCATGCCAACCAAAGAGGGGAAGATTCGGGAGCCTAACCCATATTGGGGTAATGTTGATGTTCTGGGTCTCCAGACTGAAATCCATGTCCCACTTCCTGAGAAATAAACTTTTGCGACCCAAAAACCATGGCCCGCCAGCCATAATTTTATAGTAATCCTCCTTATTGTTCAATCTAATGGCAAAAAAACCTTGGGATAGGGTTGCCAGCTCCAAATGGCCAAAAGTCCTCCATTTTCTTGCTGCCCATTTTTGGATAGTTTCCATGTTGAGATGGCCTCCAATGAATTTACCTATTAGGGTAAATTTCTCAAACTCCATGAAGCTTGAAAGAACTTCCACCAGGATGTCCAGCTCATCGCCAACCAAAAATAACTCTTTGGCAAAAAATCCGTTTAGGGTTTTTGAGGCCGCTGCCTGGGAATAAGAATTTTGAGCCCCACCACCCCCTTTTTTTGGTGGGTCCTTACATCGACCAATACCGTTGCCAGCCTAATCATCTTCAATGGGCTCGAGAATTTTTGCTCCATCGGATTCTTGATGCCCTCCGATTGCTCCCCTGTGTCCAAGAACCGAACCACCGTAGCTCCCGATCTCCCCTATAGACTTCCTGCCCATCGACATCCTCCGCTCTCCCATGTAGCTATACACCACCCAAACCCTTGGTGTTATTAAAGTTTTATTATGCAAGTATTATTTAAGTTTTTTTGACACCATTTTTTATTAGCAAAAGAAAAGGCCTCAAGTTCATATCTTCAAAAATAGGGTAAGAATTAGTTACATTGGTACTATGTATGTTAAGCATTTAAACCAATTTATTTTTAGGTTATATTAGCACCACATTAGAGCCATTAAAGTTAGAAAACAAAGCTCTAAATTTTAGTGTATCCAAGGTGAGAAAGGAGGTATCTTGGTTATCATCAAACCCACACATTTCAATAGTATAAAGAAAATTAGATATTGCATAAATAAGGAGTTATAAGGGAAGATAACATTAGTTCCAAAGCATTCTATAAGAGTCATTTAAGTTCAGATTTTTCTAAGGTCTATTGAGCAAAATAAATAAAATCAATAGTTAACAAATGAAGAGAATGTATCTAGTATCTAAAGACAACAAGAGTTGTGCTAAATGTGGCCATAAAAATACACCCTGACAATGGAAAGTGATAAAAAGAAAAGAAAATGAAATGGAATGAATTTTGTATTTGTATTGAAATATATTGGAGCCTTGGTCTCCTTTTAAAACAATGTGCCCCTATGTACGGGGATCACATTACAAAATATGCTTGCTTTATTTTAGAATACAATGGAGAAGGGGGGAAAGCCTCTTTTACAGATCAATAAATTTGAGATGTCGATGTTTTCATGTTACAATAAATGAGCATGGGTGGGCTTGTGTATCCTTGCAAGCCATCCTTGCTTCAAAAACCATCCAAGTACCTATCACCTGCATACAAATCCTACAAACATAAGAGGGTTAATAGAATATGTAGGGCCTTCATCATGTAAGGCCCATACCAATATAAATAAATCTATAAAACCCTAGAAAGAAATTATTGTAGATATTGAAGAGATATGTAGGATGTAAAACAATCAAAATTATACCTTGCTATGTAGCTTGTGCTAATATGGGGCTGATGTTGGTCGAATGGTCTTGTGCAAATACAACATACTACATCTAGGACCCATAGGCTATGTTTGGAAGTGGTCAAATATAGTAGAATATATTTGGTAAATGCAAGCTATGTTTAGGACTGTGTAAATGTAGGCCACTATGTTCAAATATTTCTAGTAGAGGGGCTCAGTTTGTTTCTCCTCGACCTATATGTCTTAGACCTTGAGATAGATGTGATTTTTATGGCATGATTTTGATAGTGTGATAGTACATGTTCAATCCTCCTTTGGTCAATAGAATGATCAGGTATTTTTAGGATCATGGGAGGTGAAGGGTGTGAGGATAGGTGGTAGGCCAAGGTAGGCAAGTTGCAAGGACAGGGTAGCCAAGTGGCCTAGGTAGTTAGAGTGATTCACTTAGAGTGTCTCACTTAGGAGGAGAGGTGGCAAATGGGGTATTCATGAGGGTGAAAGATGTGGCAAGGGGAGGGGTAGTGGTGGTTAAAACATGTGGTAAAGGGGAGAGCATCCTAGGATACCTTTTCTAAATTTTATTAACTCTAGAAAATGAAATAATGTGCTCACAAAATAACCCTGAGTATAAGCCATGGTATTATTATTGGCCCTGTGAATGGTTAGGATTTGGTGTCTACACTAAGTATAGAAAAGTTTTTGGTGAAGGTAAGCTATCAAAGGTGTAGAAGATCTACCATATGAAACACCATCAAGAAGATAACCATTTGCACAAAGAAAGACAATGTAGAGCATTGATGAACAATCATTGTTAAACCAATATTTGTACCAAGGAAGGCAATGTAGAGTGTTGATAAAAAATCATTTGCTGGACAACATAAAATATTGGAAACCTTCATAGATTACAAGGTTGAGCAACCAAGGTTGCACCACTAGTGTGAGGAGGAGCATAGTCACATTGCCACCAATAGCATCATAGACCATGGAATATGAAAAATTAGCATTAAAGAGTGAGCGTTGAAAAGACAAGCATCATTAGCACCACCATAATACCACCACAAAATTGAAGAGCCACCACCTTGAAAAATAAATAAGTTAGAGCAAGGTGAGAACCACAAAATCAGAATTAGACTCTATTAAAAAGGAATCATTTACATTGAAACTACCATAAGAGGAGAGTGTTGGAAAATAAGAGCCAAAATAATCTCAGTGAACATTGGTAAGCACAAAGGAGTTACGAGTTATTGAAGATCAAGAAATAAGAAATAAAATTTGGGTGCATAAGATGCATGATAAGGAAGGTCAAGCGTTAAGAAATCATATACCATGTGGATGACATTACATACTCTGTTGGAGGAGATAAAAATTATATTTTCAATGTTAAAGGACTCATAATACATTCATTCCCATGAAGTATAATGCTTTTTCCAAGTGTTAAGCAATATAAATTTGGGTAGAGAATCACAAGAGATGTTAAAAGAAGTGCAAAGACTTTTGGTGCCACTTGGAATTTGATACTAAAAATACTAGTTATGATTTAAGGAAGGTGCAATGTCTAAAGTGCATGGAACTAAAATAACCTAAAGATAAAAAATGGAGTGTGTGGAGATCAGAATTGAGTGCCTTGGAGAAGCTTGGAAAGCGTAGAGGAGAGTCAAACCTCAAGAGCAAATTGAATGAGCAAGGAGATGCATTAATTATAGCAAGAGAGAATTTTATTTTGAGAATAGGTTGTAGAGTTGAAACAAATCAAGTTTGGCACGTATCATATACAAGAAGGTAAGAATTATTTAATTCATAAACTTTGCAAAATTTTAAAGGAGGTATAAGGCATATTTTGAGGATAAAATTAATTAAGCTTTTATACTTAAGGTTATTTGAGTAATAGGAGAAATAAGGTGATAAATCATAACCTTAGATAAAATATTGAATGCCTTAGAAGATATTTGGAGTGAGAAGCATTAAAATTAATTTATTCAAGTTTTCATATTGCAAAACAATTATTGCAAATTATTAAACTTTGAGGTATAAGGATTACTACACAAAACTTGAAATATTGAATTTGCAAATTCATTAGTTTTCTAAATTTCTAATTAGGGAGTTATAAGGAGTTCAATACCAATTTAAATATCTTGAAATTTAGAATCTATACTATTGAAAATTAAAGGATAGAGGAAGCAAAACATAAAGTTGGAAACTACATTGGAATTAGTCTCTTACTCAAATTAATGAGACATAAGGAATCCAACTATAGAGCCTTGAAGATAGAAAATTATATCAATTGAAAGTGCATCAAAAATATCTTTAGCTTTATATTCAAAAATAGGGAGAAATAAGGTGAAGAATATTAGTTGAACATTAGGGAGATAAAAGGGATTCGACTCAAATAAAAACTAATAAAGATAAGTACTTTATCAAGACCATAGTATATTCAAAACACTTGGGAGATACATAGTATTCAAAAAAAAATTAAAAATTGGAAAGATCTTATCTCATACTCAAAAATAGGGAGATATAAGGTAGTATACAAGTATCATCATGACAACAAATAAATTCATTCTTATAGACTCCCAAATTCTTAAAGGACCTAATTACTCTTCATGGAAAAACAAAGTAAGGGCAATATTACTAATTGAAAAGATTTGGGATATTGTTAAAGGAGCAAAAACTAGGCCTACTACAGTTGCTAGAGAGATTCAAAACTTTGAACAAGATGAAGCAAAAGCACTAATGATAATAACCTTTGCAATTATAGATGAGATACAACCCTACATAAGTTTAGTAGAAAATTCTACAAAATCTTGGAAAACCTTAGCTAAGATATTTGACAAAAAGAATGAAGCCAATATCTTGAACCTTCAAACTCAATTGCATTCTCTAAAAGTTAATAGTGGTGAAAGTATAGAATTGTTTCTAAGAAAATTAGTAGATATAAAAGTAAAATTATTAACCTTAGGAGAAAATATTTAAGACAAGTATCTTGTTCAAGTAATCCTAAGAGAACTTCTAGAAAGCTACAAGAATCTAGTCACGTCTTTACAGATTCTAAGTAAAGATACATGATTTGATGAATTATTCAATATACTACAAGAATATGAGGTAGAAAATAAGTGAAAGATGAAATGAATAATAATGCCTTAGTATTAAAATATAATCCACAAGGAAATGTTACCTAATTCTCAAAGGGTAGATCAATATGGAATAATAGATATAGTCAAGTATGCAAAAATAAAGGACATAGTACAAGTTTTTATAGATTTAATCCGAGAAATCAGTATCTAGGGAATCAAAAAAATTTTGGAAACCAATCAAATAGGCCATTCCAACCAAGACATTATTAAAATCAATATAATTCACTTTAGCAACAATTTTAGTGTCCATATACTTCTCAAAATCAATAAAACCATTCTCAGTTACAATATATAGAAGGAAAACAAAAAGGACACTTAGTTCAAGAGATTTAGAAAATTCAAGAATTGGAAGAACCTACAAATGAACATGAAGTAAAATATCTTTCAACAAATATAGCATTTTATGAAGATAATAATTATTTTCTTGATTACAATACAGACAAGGATCAAAATAAAGAAAATATAAAATAAGAGGTCAAGTTTCAGAACCAAGATGAAGATCCATATTGAAGAATAAATTCTTCAGCATCCAAATAATGTAATACAAGGGGGTGTTGGAATATAAACATTATTTGGTAATTTCAATGTACCACCGTAGGTACATGTTTAGATTAGGAGTTTGTCTTCGATTAGGATTTGAGTATATACTTAATGCAATGTAATAAATGCACAAGTATTATTAGAATGTGCAATGATGTAAATGTGCATGTTGTCCATGTGTACATGAGTCATAGAATAGGAATATGAAGAGTCATAGGTAGGTGAAATGCCAAGAGACAGATCTCATTATATATAGGCCTTTATAGAATGATTAGCAAAGAGTATTTTGGTGAGTAGAAGGTAGAGTAGTAGTAGATACAATGTAGAGCATGTATGCAATATGGAGTGTTTAAGACCTCTATAGCAAAGCAATGTAATATTTTTATGAGATTTCATTAATGTATTTTTTATGATTAATTTCATAAGTTTCTCATGCTATTTACATGCTTAGTATATTGTCTTTTTCATATATTTAATATTGCATGCTCATTTCATACCTTGTGGTAGTTATTTCATTAAATATATAGCATCAAAAGTAACACTTAGCATAGATTAACTCAAACCTTCCCGATACTTAATATTATTTAGAGATGAAATGGAATTTTTATTTTTATTAAATCCAAACCAAAAAGGACTTCAAAGAATCAATCAAGTTTCATTAAAAATTATTCTAACACCAAGCATGCAATGTCACTTTATATCAATCTAAATTAATTCAAACCACATGAATGCTTAGGAATGATGATAGACATTCAAATTCAAGAATGCTATATGCAAAATGGAATGATGTGAATTAGATGTAAATCTAACTATCATGTGTCATATAGTTTAGACCATTTTAGTCATCATTTCCCTTCCTTTTGTAGATAACTTGCTCTTGGTAGTCAATCCTTTGCCCACCCATGTGATTACCTATACCTACATAAAATCATCCACTAGAAACATTATATAAATAAATTTAGTACTTTTGATATCTAATCATAATATAGCCATATTAAAACAACATGTTAGGTCATAAGTATATCATTTGTAAAATTTCATGAGGGAAGGGTCATGACATACTATCCCCCCTTGGACTAAAAACGGTCCTCTGTGTTTCCTCAATATCCTAACATTAAAAATAAAATTACATTTAAGTTTTAAATAAGTATGGAAAATGTATTTGCATATCAACCACTTTTTCCCAAGTGGCATTCTTCTGAGAATACTAGTCCCATTGGACCTTACATTTTTCTAGAGTCTGGTTCCTCATCATTTTGGAATGAAACTCTAGAATATTCATAGGTTCAATTAAATCACTATAGGGTTGGCTATCTGTAAGTTGGAAATATTTCATACATGGCCTAGATCAGCAACATATCTCATAAGTAGGGATACATGGAAAACGTCATGTATCTTGGATAGTTTTGGTGACAAGGCAAGATGATAGGCTAATAGACTTATCTTATTGCTGATCTCAAAGGGCCCAACATATATGGGATTCAACTTGATAGATTTTATGATGCTATTCATGGGATTTACTCTCAAGAATACTCTATCCCCCATAGAGAATTATCTAGGTGATCTCTTTCTATCAACATAATTCTTTTGATGATCAGAGGTTTACTTAAGCTTTTACGTGATCATATTTAGTTGTTCGTCTATCTCTTAAACCACATTCGATATGGTGATAATCCAATCTTCTAGATTATCCCATGATAGAGATAATTTACATCTTCTACCATACAATGCTTCAAATGGAGCTATTCCTAAAGAAGCATGATGACCATTATTATAGGTAAACTCAACTAGGTGCAAAAGTCTTCCCACTTAAAATTTGATCCATACAGTACATGCGAAGCATGTCTTCATGAACTTGGTTAACTCTTTCTATTTTACCATTGGTATTTAGATGATATGTACAACTGATGTTCAAATTCATACCTATGACATTATGTAGAGCTTACCAAAATGCAAAAGTGAATGTGGAATCTCTATCTGAGATACTCACTTTAGGAAACCCTTGTAACCTAAATATTTCTATGGAAAATCCATTAGCCACCATAACCACATCATCTTTTGTACTCCCAGGTATGAAGTGTGCAACCTTGATCAGCTTATCAACCAAAAAAAGGATTAGATAATGTTGAAACCTGTTCTTTGGTAGTCCCACAATGAAATCCATAGATATTACCTACCAATTTTGTATAAGTATATAGTGTAGGTAAAGATATCCTACTAGATGCTTATTTTCGGATTTTACCTTTTGGTATTCCATGCATATAGAAACAAAATTATTAATATATTTCTTCATTATTGACCAATATAAAGTCTTCTTCATATTTTCCCTCATCTTGGCCCCTCCAAGATGAGTTAAGTAAGATCTATACACATCCTGCATGATAAATATCCTTAAGATACAAATTTATGGTATGACAACCCTATCTTTAAACTATAAGAGTCCATCCTAGCAAAACTGGTCCTGGGTTTGCTTCTCTCTGACTTACACCAACAAGTCCACATGACTATGGGTTATTACAACTTTATGCCTTTATCTACTTAAGATGTGTGTGACTTTGTTTTCCTTACCATTGATATATTCAATACCAAAATTATATTCATCTAGGAATTAATCCACCATATTTGTCTAGCATTAAGCATAGGTTGAGTGAAGATATACTTCAAACTATGGTGATCAGTACTAAGCTCAAAATATTTACGTAGAAGGTAGTGTCACCATATCTTGAGATCATGTACAAATTCTATAAGTTCCAATTTATGTGTATCATAATTTACTTTCTATTTCTTGAGTTTTCTTAACTCATACACCGCAATTGATTCATCTTGGGATAGTACCATTCCTCACAATTCTAGTGATGCATCAGTACATACAGAGAAATTCCCTTATGGTTCAAGAATTTTTAAAATAGGTGTTGTAATGAGTTTATGTTTAAGCAATTAAAATGCTACCTCACACTTATCTATCCATTTAATCTCCTTCTCTTTTCTCTATAGTTTGTTTATTGGATAGGTGATCTTATAGTAGTCTTTCACAAACCGTCTATAATAACCTTTGATGCCCATTGAGCTTCATAATTTAGACACATTTGTGGGCTACAACAAACTCAAAATGGCCTCAATATTCCTAGGGTCTACTACAATTCCCCTTGTAAATATGATGTGTCTAAGATATTGTACCTCATGGACATAAAAGTCACATTTTGAAAAGTTACCATAGATCTGATTTTCCTTAATAGCTCAAGCACTATCCTCAAATGCTTACCATGATCTTCCTTGTTATTAGAATATATTAGAATATCATCTAGAAATATCAATATGAATCAATATAATTGCTTCTTGAACACATTTTTCATCAAGTTAATGAATATTTCTAGTGCATTAGTCAGCCCGAATGGTAACATTATGAACTTGTAATGCCCATATTGATTCTTGAAGGCAGTTTGGTGGGTATATTTCTCTCAATTTTTTAATTGATGATATCCTAATTTCAAGTAAATATTAGAAAATATGGTTTCTCCCTTCAATTGGTCAAAAAAATTCTCAATTCTTGTCAAGTTGTATCTATCCTTGATGGTTCCCTTATTCAACATTCCATAGTCGATACACAATCTGAGTGATCCATATTTATTCTTAACAAAGAGAATGAGTGCACTCATGGAGACACACTGGGTTTTATCAACCCCTTCTCTAACAATCCTTGATGTTGTACTTTCAAATCCTACATCTCTATAGGATTTATCCTATAAGGAATTCCATGTATAGATTTAGTTCTTGGAATCAATTCGATGGTGAAATCAAATTCTCATTTTTGTGGAAGTCTAGGCGAGATATTTAGGGAACACATCACTAAATTCCTACAATATTGGGTGTTTTCCACACACCTCTTCATTTTTATCCTTCTCAACCTTGTTAAAATTAATCATGAAAAATCATTCCACATTTTCTCATGGTCTTCTTCAGCTGCATAGCTAATAGTAACTGGGGCCGAAAGGATCCTTGCTCATTGATAATTCACTATATTTGCTTATCTTTATCAGTGTAATAAATACATCTATCATATAAATTGATCATGGCCTCATGGGCCTTCAACCAATCCATCCCTAAAATAATATCAAAGGCATGAAGGGGAGCTACATAAAAGTACCATTCTAAAGAGCCATTGGGTAGGGTTATTTGAGTATCAATGAAGCATTGATCCTCAATGTACGTTTCTCCAAAACCATACTCTACTTTCCACCATTATGCCAAGAATCTTGGTCTTTTCGGTATATCCTTGACTATACTAGATGAATTAAAATTATCTATTGCTCCACTATCTATCAAAAGTTTAACATATTTATTAAACATTACACCTTTCAAGAGAGCAGCATATCCATCCAGATTCTAACTTCCTATAACTGTATAGATCTTGTGGTTAGGCTCTTTTGGTCATTTTCTAGATCTTGCTTTATGGGGATATTTGTTGGCATAGCGAGGTCCTCCATAGTTATAACATCTTATTTTGGAATAATGTCTTCTTACCTTACCCTTCTCACTACCCCCATAGCTAGAGTATCTTTGCTCAACAATGATTTCTAGAATCAATTGATGATGGTCTATTTTATTTTATTGTGACCTTATAGTGGATTCTAACTATGTTATTTTTTGTGTAGTTTCTAGAGTAGGGGTAACTCATATGTAATGCCATCATCAATATTTTTGTTGGATTTTTATGCCATATTAAAAGATCGATAAGATACTTGTCTCCCTTGTCTCGTTCCTGGTGCCATAATTTCTTACCACACAAGTAACTTACATTAGGTACTATTCAATTTTTTGACATGTATCTTGAAAAACTTAATCAGTTATATATTTTATTAAATATAACAACTAGAATCCTTAGTCATTCTGTAGCACCCTAAAATTGGCGCAGTAAAATTATAAAATTTACATTCACCTTAGTAAATAAATTTAAATTCAAATTTAACCTTCCAAACCACCCGTTAACCGCCGGGAAATTCGTTTCCCCCTTTTCCATGCCTTTTTTAGAGGTTTTTTTGACCGTTTGACAATATCGTCCCCGATCAGATGATATCGTCCCCGATCAGACGATATCGTCCCCAATTTGACAATTTCGTCTGGACTAGAACGTCCAGACGATCTTGTCGCAAAATTGAATTTGCATAGTTGGAATCTATTCCAACGGGTCTCCAATCTGGGCAGAAGCGTGTCTGCACCGTTGGGACCCTCCCTCGTTGGAGATCTCCCGAATTGGGATGATCTCCAACCTCCTAACTACTCCCCCTAAGCCTATTTAATCTCTAAGATTTTCCCTCCCCAACCCCTGGCTGAAATTTTTTGCAAAGTGATTCCCTCTGTGTCGAAACATCCTAATCTTGCTTTTGCACTAGTCCCATAGCAATTTTGTTGTAGGTACATCACTGATTTTCAGTCAGAGCCAACACCCATCGTCGCCGACGAACCTGTCTAGATCAGAGGCGATCCCGTCAAATGCGAGACAATTTCGTACTGATGCAAGACGATCTCAACTGCAGTCCACATCGAGGCAATCAGTGCCTGGAGTTTGCTTTTCTCAACATTTTCTTTGTGATTTTATGCTGCAAATTAGATCATTTATTCAATGTTTATATTATTTTGCATTTGGAGTTCACCCATTTAGCTTAGATTGCACATTAAGTTCATGATTTGTTGTTAAAATACAAAAATTTGCTAGGATTGCTATTTTTAACTATTGCTCAGTATTCATTTTATTATTGGGTGTAATTTGCCCCTGTTAGCACAGTAGAATTTCTTGTATTTTGCATCTGTTTTCTATTTTGCAGGTCTCTGATGAATTCGTCTGACGAATTCGTTAGATCTCAGACGATTCTGTCGATCTCAGATGATTCTATTAGATCTCAGACGATTCTGACAGTTTCAGACGATTCTGTCAGATTGCAGGCGATTCTATCGAATTCCAGACAATCCAAACTGCTTCAAATGTTAGAATCTTCTTCAGACATCCGGATCAGGTATTCTTCATTGTCATTCTATAAAATTCTCTATTTTTTGCTTTCAAATCTGTTTGTTGTATTCATGAAAGTTGCATTTTCATATAGTTTAATTTAGATTCATTCAACCAAACCTAGGACTTGAATGCTTAAGATTAAAACAAACACATAAAAACACATTCCAAAACCTAGGTGTGGAAACTGCCACTAAATGTTTCCTGGTGAACCCACCATTCATAAAAAAATCACCAAAACACACCTCCCTTGAGAGGTGGGACCTTCACAAATTCCTCTCAGTCTGAGGTACCGCACCATCCTTTTCCCATCCTCCTTCCAGGGCATGGATCCTATAGCCTCGAAGGTAGGGATGCAAAAAATTTGGAGCGATACATTTTGGTGAACCCGACGTGAATGCATCATAACCTTTTGAAAAAGAAAAACAAAAACAAAATCATCATTTCAAGATTGTATGTTTTAGATTCAATTCTAAATAGCAAATATTAAATATTAATTTTAGAAGTACTAAAGAAACCATGAGTTTTTATTCAAATCAATATGAGCCCATCGGTAATGTTGGAAGAATTCAGCCAAATACATTTGTTGATTATGACCAACCTCATCCCTATTCAACATCACCTCCATAACACTCTTCTTATTTTTCATCCATAACCCAACAAAACAATCCCTTTGCCAATCCTCTTCATAACGATATTATCTATTCTCCCATATATCCATATTATGTCTATCAATCCACATATAATCCTCCTCCACCTTTTCAATACTCTTATTTCAATACAACACATCCATTTCAACAAGAAAATACTTATTCTTCCAATTCTACCATGCACTCACCTCATGCTTCGCAATCTTCCTATCATCATTCAACCCATAATAAAGAAATTAGAGGTGAGAAACCATTAAGTCCTTTTATGACAAAATTCCTAAAGCATTTATCAAAAACCTCTCAAAAACCTTCATCACGTAAATTTACTAAGCTCAATCAACCAATGGATATAATTCTCAAGTATTTACTTGACACAAATATTATTGAACTTCCTTCCATAAGACAACCTGATACCACATCAGATTGGTTTAAACCTGAGCTACATTGTGAATATCATAGAGTATATGGACATATGACACAAAATTGTAAAGATTTAAGATGTGCAATTCAAGATTTGATTGATAAGAATCTTTTTAATATCAAGGAATTAGAATCTACAACTGATGATAAATCTCTAGTAAACAATCAAACTCCTACACAACAAATACCAATAGTCAATCAAGACATGGGGATTTCCCAAGAACCCCTATTCAATTATCAACAACAAGAAACCAATCAAATATTGCATGTTAATGTGTCCCATCATGATGATATTATTAATATTTTAACAAAAACTATAAATGAGCAACCTCAAGTTCAATCAACTCAATCTGATATTCAAGATATGGATTCCTCATTTAAACAACCTTCAAAACTATCTTTGACTTTAGAGAATGATCCAAAATGGAATGTAAGCATAGAAAGCTCATCTTTAGAATCAAAATCTCAATCTGAAATCCACTTTGATAGCCAAAAACAAGTGATTAATCCTCAAGCAAGGATATCCCTTTTAGAAGTATTACAAATTTATCACAAGGAAACTTTGTTCAAAATACCTAGCCAACAATTTGTTCCTCATCATATTTTCTCTAAGAACATAATTAATGGTATAAACCCTTTTGAGGTTAACCATATTTCATTCTATGATGAGGATATTACTTCCTCTACTCCACAAGAAGACTACTATCTTTACATTACAGGATCTAGTAAAGAAACACCTGTTAAAACTATCATGGTAGATAATGAGTCCTCTCTTAATTTATGCACTTATCAATTATTCCAAAAACTCGAATCAAAGGAACAAGATTTTAATGAATCAAATGTTATTATAAAATCTTTTAACAATGAAATTCAAGAAGCTCAAGGTACTATAATGTTTCCCCTCAATATCGGATCCAAGATCCTAGATACTTTATTCTATGTAGAATATTGTCCTTCACCTTACAACCTATTTCTCCAGAGTCCTTGGATTCATACGATGAGGGTTGTCCCTTCCACTCTTCACCAATGTTTAAAGATTGAAATTGCAAATAAAATTATTACCATACATAATGACCCAAAACCATTTGAAGAATATTTAATGGTTGAAACATCAACTTCTATACATTCTCTATTATCACAATTATTTTCTATCCATCACTTTTCTTCATCCATATATGATCATCCTTGTTTTCCAAATAACACCCATGCATATATTTTATATATACTCCATCCATATTATCAAGATTTGGAATATAGTGATAAGAATCAAGAACCTTCTTATCCTTCTTACATTTTATTTTGTAACATGATTAATTTTCCACATATAAAAGTCAAATCTTTTGCTACACTATTCTACATTATAACAAAGCTTTTGTTATCACTACCTTTTATTCATCACCTTTTGTTCTTACCTTCACCTCAACCGAATTATCCTTCAAAACCTCCTTTGATTTTGAAGCAACCTTAGACATGCTATACTCAAATAACCTTGTATAGTGTATATAGATCATCTTGTATATACCACCAATTTCAATTCATAAATTAAAATCAAAATACAAAAAAAAAAAAATCAAAATCCTCAAAAATATTCAAAAAAAAAAAAATATTTTGCACGTTATTATGCATAAATTTGGTCATTTCATCCATGTATATATTTTTTCAAAATTACTATCTTGTATTTCTTTCAATTTATTCAAAAAAATCAAAAATATTCATAATCATCCAAAAGCTTCAAAACTATCTATTGCATTTATTTAAAGCACTTGTTAAGTTCTTTCTCGCTCAAAATAAAAAATTAAAACAAAAATCAAAATAATGATAAAAATATAAAAACAGCTATATGCTTGACTCTTTCGAAACCAAAATAAAATAAAGAAGGAAGAGAGAGTCAACCTTCTCCAAACTTTCTCAAAAATCATTTATATATATATTTTCTCACAATCATTGCAGTTATATGTTTCAACTTATTTTGGATAAATTAGCATTTATTTTGAATCCCTCACACTCACAACAATAAATATATTGATTTTATCCCGCATGATTACTAATCTCTCTTATATCAAAGTCCACAAAATTCAATTAAATAAAGTTTGAGCATAGAGAATTGATCTTGTTATTTTCTTAAACCAAGCACATCTTTTCACAATAAAATGATTATATTTGTAATTTCCATGTTTTGCTACATAGTAGAAGTGATTTCTTGAGTGAAAAGTTTCCCCTGCTATCCTATCATGCACATGGTCTAGAATATTTGAGAATTGGCAAAAGGACAAGCTCACCCCTACCCGGAATAAAAATCCCTTGCTCTACAGCTAATCTGAGCAAGTAACCCTAGCACAGAAAAATAAACAAAAAAAATAAAAAAAAGTTCAAGAAAGAAAGAAGAGAAAAGAAAAATGTTATTTCAGCAATGTTCCAAGCATTATCAAGAAAAAGCAATACAAAAAGAAAAATAAGCAAAGTTCAAAAGAAAGCAAGAAGGCAATAAAATCCCTTTCCCTACCCTTTGAAAATAAAATAAGGGTTGATGAGCTTGAATCCCTGGAATTATCAATTATTCGAAACCGTGAGGTAAGTCCCATAACAAGTGGTTTGTGCCCAACTCTGCTTGGCCTTGGGTAACTCCTAGCGTGGCGATATGTCTGTCACATTAGCGACCTTCTTTTGTATAGACCTATGTCTCGCTTATGGATTAGCTAGCTCTTGATAATCTGACCTACATAGTAGTCTAATATGGTTATATGCATCTACATCATGGTTAATGAACACTTATTTGGTTTCTTCAAATCACTTGTATCATAGTATCTTGTTCACAATCGGTAAATGAACAATGCAATTGCACACACATTTGTATTTGAGAGATTTTGTCTATCATTATGATAAATCAAGATTGGAAATGAATTCACATATGCACATGGGATTCCTTATAAATCTAACTTTTGTCTTCAAAATACTTTGAAATATTATTTTTTGCAACTTGTTGGAATAAATCATGTACGAGTTGTTTACCATTAAGACAACTATATAACAAAAATAATTTTTTTTTTTTTGGTCAAAATACACAAATAAAATCATATATATCTGATTGACTTTTGCGATGATGGTATAGTTTCAAAACCAAAATTGGAATTTTATGCCTAGCGCAAGTCCTCATTTTCATATTTTCTATTTATCAAAAATCAATCATGCAATAAAACTATCTTTTTTGGATTTTCGCGATGATGGTATAAGTCTATACCTACATATTCTATGCCTAGCACAAACCATTGTAACAATTTTTATTCCCCATTTCTTCAAAATCATGAAAACCATATGGCTTAATTCATTATGTTACACAAATTATGCTTTTCAAAAGCAAACACATTATCATTATTTCATGTCATTATGTCAACCTTTCACTTTGCAATGATGGTATAATTCCTAAGGAATTATTCAAAATTTTTATCACACTTAGGAATTTATGCCTAGAAAAAATCATTTTAAAATATTTTATGCATAATATTTTTCATGAAAATCTGAAAACAAAACCAATCATCATCATCATCATCATCATTTGCATCATCACACCAAAGTATTAAGACAGTATCTTAAGCACTCTTTTCATTTTTAACAATATTTCTATAAATGGGATTAGCTTGACGACCGAGTGAGTGGCGACTCCATGAAATGGTCTATAATAGCGACAATGTCCTTTGAAATTATTGTTAGAAGTATTTTTATTTTTATCACATTGCATCACAAACAACCACTTTGTCACATCAGATTATTTCATTTACAATGTTATAGCATGACATTCAAAATTATAATATTTCCAACGACATAATTACATGAATCCTCAATGAATTATTAAATCAATCAATCAAACATATAAAAGCATCATAAAAATACATAACACAATATCAGTCATATGATCAAAAATATCTCATCTATATATATATCACAAATGTATGTACATAATATCAGCTAGATTGGTATGCCACAATCTATATCTTGGCATACTCAATCCCCTCAATCAAATACCCTCTGTGTAGTGTATCGAGAGCCCCTCGAGCTCTCCGCCTCATCTCCTCCCCCCCCTAAGGTGGAGGAGGTGGCCCCATCGCAGTCCATGTGGTGCCATGAGTCTTGGATGCCGATCGTGATGATGTCCTAGATGACCCCATCATGATAAGCTCTACAATGTGTGCTGGTAATGGCACCCTCTGCTTCGCTGGCATCACCTAGTAGTATAGAGCCTAATAGAAAGTGATCCGGGTGATAGCGCGTGCTAAATATCGAGTGCTCGCTCCTCCGCCTCGAGCTCTGAGCCATGTAGCCTCATCCTGTAGTGTCTGCACCTGAGCCCGCAAGCGGGCAACCTCAGCTCAGAGAGTCAATGTCTCGCTGCTCTCCCTAGTGTAATAACCCATAGTCATGTGGACTTGTTGGTGAAAGTCAGAGAGAAGCAAACCCAGGACCAGTTTTGCAATGGTAAGGAAAACAAAGTCTCACCATCGTAGCTTGAATATCATTGCAAAACTGGTCCTGGGTTTGCTTCTCTCTGACTTACACCAACAAGTCCACATGACTATGGGTTATTACAACTTTATGCCTTTATCTACTTAAGATGTGTGTGACTTTGTTTTCCTTACCATTGATATATTCAATACCAAAATTATATTCATCTAGGAATTAATCCACCATATTTGTCTAGCATTAAGCATAGGTTGAGTGAAGATATACTTCAAACTATGGTGATCAGTACTAAGCTCAAAATATTTACGTAGAAGGTAGTGTCACCATATCTTGAGATCATGTACAAATTCTATAAGTTCCAATTTATGTGTATCATAATTTACTTTCTATTTCTTGAGTTTTCTTAACTCATACACCGCAATTGATTCATCTTGGGATAGTACCATTCCTCACAATTCTAGTGATGCATCAGTACATACAGAGAAATTCCCTTATGGTTCAAGAATTTTTAAAATAGGTGTTGTAATGAGTTTATGTTTAAGCAATTAAAATGCTACCTCACACTTATCTATCCATTTAATCTCCTTCTCTTTTCTCTATAGTTTGTTTATTGGATAGGTGATCTTATAGTAGTCTTTCACAAACCGTCTATAATAACCTTTGATGCCCATTGAGCTTCATAATTTAGACACATTTGTGGGCTACAACAAACTCAAAATGGCCTCAATATTCCTAGGGTCTACTACAATTCCCCTTGTAAATATGATGTGTCTAAGATATTGTACCTCATGGACATAAAAGTCACATTTTGAAAAGTTACCATAGATCTGATTTTCCTTAATAGCTCAAGCACTATCCTCAAATGCTTACCATGATCTTCCTTGTTATTAGAATATATTAGAATATCATCTAGAAATATCAATATGAATCAATATAATTGCTTCTTGAACACATTTTTCATCAAGTTAATGAATATTTCTAGTGCATTAGTCAGCCCGAATGGTAACATTATGAACTTGTAATGCCCATATTGATTCTTGAAGGCAGTTTGGTGGGTATATTTCTCTCAATTTTTTAATTGATGATATCCTAATTTCAAGTAAATATTAGAAAATATGGTTTCTCCCTTCAATTGGTCAAAAAAATTCTCAATTCTTGTCAAGTTGTATCTATCCTTGATGGTTCCCTTATTCAACATTCCATAGTCGATACACAATCTGAGTGATCCATATTTATTCTTAACAAAGAGAATGAGTGCACTCATGGAGACACACTGGGTTTTATCAACCCCTTTTCTAACAATCCTTGATGTTGTACTTTCAAATCCTACATCTCTATAGGATTTATCCTATAAGGAATTCCATGTATAGATTTAGTTCTTGGAATCAATTTGATGGTGAAATCAAATTCTCATTTTTGTGGAAGTCTAGGCAGATATTTAGGAAATACATCCCTATATTTCTACAATATTGGGTGTTTTCCACACACCTATTCATTTTTATCCTTCTCAACCTTGTTAAAATTAATCATGAAAAATCATTCCACATTTTCTCATGGTCTTCTTCAGCTGCATAGCTAATAGTAACTGGGGCCGAAAGGATCCTTGCTCATTGATAATTCACTATATTTGCTTATCTTTATCAGTGTAATAAATACATCTATCATATAAATTGATCATGGCCTCATGGGCCTTCAACCAATCCATCCCTAAAATAATATCAAAGGCATGAAGGGGAGCTACATAAAAGTACCATTCTAAAGAGCCATTGGGTAGGGTTATTTGAGTATCAAGGAAGCATTGATCCTCAATGTACGTTTCTCCAAAACCATACTCTACTTTCCACCATTATGCCAAGAATCTTGGTCTTTTCGGTATATCCTTGACTATACTAGATGAATTAAAATTATCTATTGCTCCACTATCTATCAAAAGTTTAACATATTTATTAAACATTACACCTTTCAAGAGAGCAGCATATCCATCCAGATTCTAACTTCCTATAACTGTATAGATCTTGTGGTTAGGCTCTTTTGGTCATTTTCTAGATCTTGCTTTATGGGGATATTTGTTGGCATAGCGAGGTCCTCCATAGTTATAACATCTTATTTTGGAATAATGTCTTCTTACCTTACCCTTCTCACTACCCCCATAGCTAGAGTATCTTTGCTCAACAATGATTTCTAGAATCAATTGATGATGGTCTATTTTATTTTATTGTGACCTTATAGTGGATTCTAACTATGTTATTTTTTGTGTAGTTTCTAGAGTAGGGGTAACTCATATGTAATGCCATCATCAATATTTTTGTTGGATTTTTATGCCATATTAAAAGATCGATAAGATACTTGTCTCCCTTGTCTCGTTCCTGGTGCCATAATTTCTTACCACACAAGTAACTTACATTAGGTACTATTCAATTTTTTGACATGTATCTTGAAAAACTTAATCAGTTATATATTTTATTAAATATAACAACTAGAATCCTTAGTCATTCTGTAGCACCCTAAAATTGGCGCAGTAAAATTATAAAATTTACATTCACCTTAGTAAATAAATTTAAATTCAAATTTAACCTTCCAAACCACCCGTTAACCGCCGGGAAATTCGTTTCCCCCTTTTCCATGCCTTTTTTAGAGGTTTTTTTGACCGTTTGACAATATCGTCCCCGATCAGATGATATCGTCCCCGATCAGACGATATCGTCCCCAATTTGACAATTTCGTCTGGACTAGAACGTCCAGACGATCTTGTCGCAAAATTGAATTTGCATAGTTGGAATCTATTCCAACGGGTCTCCAATCTGGCGAAGCGTGTCTGCACCGTTGGGACCCTCCCTCGTTGGAGATCTCCCGAATTGGGATGATCTCCAACCTCCTAACTACTCCCCCTAAGCCTATTTAATCTCTAAGATTTTCCCTCCCCAACCCCTGGCTGAAATTTTTTGCAAAGTGATTCCCTCTGTGTCGAAACATCCTAATCTTGCTTTTGCACTAGTCCCATAGCAATTTTGTTGTAGGTACATCACTGATTTTCAGTCAGAGCCAACACCCATCGTCGCCGACGAACCTGTCTAGATCAGAGGCGATCCCGTCAAATGCGAGACAATTTCGTACTGATGCAAGACGATCTCAACTGCAGTCTACATCGAGGCAATCGGTGCTCGGAGTTTGCTTTTCTCAACATTTTCTTTGTGATTTTATGTCTGCAAATTAGATCATTTATTCAATGTTTATATTATTTTGCATTTGGAGTTCACCCATTTAGCTTAGATTGCACATTAAGTTCATGATTTGTTGTTAAAATACAAAAATTTGCTAGGATTGCTATTTTTAACTATTGCTCAGTATTCATTTTATTATTGGGTGTAATTTGCCCCTGTTAGCACAGTAGAATTTCTTGTATTTTGCATCTGTTTTCTATTTTGCAGGTCTCTGATGAATTCGTCTGACGAATTCGTTAGATCTCAGACGATTCTGTCAGTCTCAGATGATTCTATTAGATCTCAGACGATTCTGACAGTTTCAGACGATTCTGTCAGATTGCAGGCGATTCTATCGAATTCCAGACAATCCAAACTGCTTCAAATGTTAGAATCTTCTTCAAACATCTGGATCAGGTATTCTTCATTGTCATTCTATAAAATTCTCTATTTTTTGCTTTCAAATCTGTTTGTTGTATTCATGAAAGTTGCATTTTCATATAGTTTAATTCAGATTCATTCAGCCAAACCTAGGACTTGAATGCTTAAGATTAAAACAAACACATAAAAACACATTCCAAAACCTAGGTGTGGAAACTGCCACTAAATGTTTCCTGGTGAACCCACCATTCATAAAAAAATCACCAAAACACACCTCCCTTGAGAGGTGGGACCTTCACAAATTCCTCTCAGTCTGAGGTACCGCACCATCCTTTTCCCATCCTCCTTCCAGGCATGGATCCTATAGCCTGAAGGTAGGGATGCAAAAAATTTGGAGCGATACATTTTGGTGAACCCGACGTGAATGCATCATAACCTTTTGAAAACAAAAACAAATAAATATATATGTATACAAGAAAAACAAAAACAAAATCATCATTTCAAGATTGTATGTCTTAGATTCAATTCTAAATAGAAAATATTAAATATTAATTTTAGAAGTACTAAAGAAACCATGAGTTTTTATTCAAATCAATATGAGCCCATCAGTAATGTTGGAAGAATTCAGCCAAATACATTTGTTGATTATGACCAACCTCATCCCTATTCAACATCACCTCCATAACACTCTTCTTATTTTTCATCCATAACCCAACAAAACAATCCCTTTGCCAATCCTCTTCATAACGATATTATCTATTCTCCCATATATCCATATTATGTCTATCAATCCACATATAATCCTCCTCCACCTTTTCAATACTCTTATTTCAATACAACACATCCATTTCAACAAGAAAATACTTATTCTTCCAATTCTACCATGCACTCACCTCATGCTTCGCAATCTTCCTATCATCATTCAACCCATAATAAAGAAATTAGAGGTGAGAAACCATTAAGTCCTTTTATGACAAAATTCCTAAAGCATTTATCAAAAACCTCTCAAAAACCTTCATCACGTAAATTTACTAAGCTCAATCAACCAATGGATATAATTCTCAAGTATTTACTTGACACAAATATTATTGAACTTCCTTCCATAAGACAACCTGATACCACATCAGATTGGTTTAAACCTGAGCTACATTGTGAATATCATAGAGTATATGGACATATGACACAAAATTGTAAAGATTTAAGATGTGCAATTCAAGATTTGATTGATAAGAATCTTTTTAATATCAAGGAATTAGAATCTACAACTGATGATAAATCTCTAGTAAACAATCAAACTCCTACACAACAAATACCAATAGTCAATCAAGACATGGGGATTTCCCAAGAACCCCTATTCAATTATCAACAACAAGAAACCAATCAAATATTGCATGTTAATGTGTCCCATCATGATGATATTATTAATATTGTAACAAAAACTATAAATGAGCAACCTCAAGTTCAATCAACTCAATCTGATATTCAAGATATGGATTCCTCATTTAAACAACCTTCAAAACTATCTTTGACTTTAGAGAATGATCCAAAATGGAATGTAAGCATAGAAAGCTCATCTTTAGAATCAAAATCTCAATCTGAAATCCACTTTGATAGCCAAAAACAAGTGATTAATCCTCAAGCAAGGATATCCCTTTTAGAAGTATTACAAATTTATCACAAGGAAACTTTGTTCAAAATACCTAGCCAACAATTTGTTCCTCATCATATTTTCTCTAAGAACATAATTAATGGTATAAACCCTTTTGAGGTTAACCATATTTCATTCTATGATGAGGATATTACTTCCTCTACTCCACAAGAAGACTACTATCTTTACATTACAGGATCTAGTAAAGAAACACCTGTTAAAACTATCATGGTAGATAATGAGTCCTCTCTTAATTTATGCACTTATCAATTATTCCAAAAACTCGAATCAAAGGAACAAGATTTTAATGAATCAAATGTTATTATAAAATCTTTTAACAATGAAATTCAAGAAGCTCAAGGTACTATAATGTTTCCCCTCAATATTGGATCCAAGATCCTAGATACTTTATTCTATGTAGGATATTGTCCTTCACCTTACAACCTATTTCTCCGGAGTCCTTGGATTCATACGATGAGGGTTGTCCCTTCCACTCTTCACCAATGTTTAAAGTTTGAAATTGCAAATAAAATTATTACCATACATAATGACCCAAAACCATTTGAAGAATATTTAATGGTTGAAACATCAACTTCTATACATTCTCTATTATCACAATTATTTTCTATCCATCACTTTTCTTCATCCATATATGATCATCCTTGTTTGCCAAATAACACCCATGCATATATTTTATATATACTCCATCCATATTATCAAGATTTGGAATATAGTGATAAGAATCAAGAACCTTCTTATCCTTCTTACATTTTATTTTGTAACATGATTAATTTTCCACATATAAAAGTCAAATCTTTTGCTACACTATTCTACATTATAACAAAGCTTTTGTCATCACTACCTTTTATTCATCACCTTTTGTTCTTACCTTCACCTCAACCAGATTATCCTTCAAAACCTCCTTTGATTTTGAAGCAACCTTAGACATGCTATACTCAAATAACCTTGTATAGTGTATATAGATCATCTTGTATATACCACCAATTTCAATTCATAAATTAAAATCAAAATACAAAAAAAAAAAAATCAAAATCCTCAAAAATATTCAAAAAAAAAAAAATATTTTGCACGTTATTATGCATAAATTTGGTCATTTCATCCATGTATATATTTTTTCAAAATTACTATCTTGTATTTCTTTCAATTTATTCAAAAACATCAAAAATATTCATAATCATCCAAAAGCTTCAAAACTATCTATTGCATTTATTTAAAGCACTTGTTAAGTTCTTTCTGCTCAAAATCAAAAATTAAAACAAAAATCAAAATAATGATAAAAATATAAAAACAGCTATATGCTTGACTCTTTCGAAACCAAAATAAAATAAAGAAGGAAGAGAGAGTCAACCTTCTCCAAACTTTCTCAAAAATCATTTATATATATATTTTCTCACAATCATTGCAGTTATATGTTTCAACTTATTTTGGATAAATTAGCATTTATTTTGAATCCCTCACTTGCACACTCACAACAATAAATATCTTGATTTTATCTGGCATGATTACTAATCTCTCTTATATCAAAGTCCACAAAATTCAATTAAATAAAGTTTGAGCATAGAGAATTGATCTTGTTATTTTCTTAAACCAAGCACATCTTTTCACAATAAAATGATTATATTTGTAATTTCCATGTTTTGCTACATAGTAGAAGTGATTTCTTGAGTGAAAAGTTTCCCCTGCTATCCTATCATGCACATGGTCTAGAATATTTGAGAATTGGCAAAAGGACAAGCTCACCCCTACCCAGAATAAAAATCCTTTGCTCTACAGCTAATCTGAGCAAGTAACCCTAGCACAGAAAAATAAACAAAAAAAATAAAAAAAAGTTCAAGAAAGAAAGAAGAGAAAAGAAAAATGTTATTTCAGCAATGTTCCAAGCATTATCAAGAAAAAGCAATACAAAAAGAAAAATAAGCAAAGTTCAAAAGAAAGCAAGAAGGCAATAAAATCCCTTTCCCTACCCTTTGAAAATAAAATAAGGGTTGATGAGCTTGAATCCCTGGAATTATCAATTATTCGAAAACTGTGAGGTAAGTCCCATAACAGGTGGTTTGTGCCCAACCTGCTTGGCCTTGGGTAACTCCTAGCGTGGCGATATGTCTGTCACATTAGCGACCTTCTTTTGTATAGACCTATGTCTCGCTTATGGATTAGCTAGCTCTTGATAATCTGACCTACATAGTAGTCTAATATGGTTATATGCATCTACATCATGGTTAATGAACACTTATTTGGTTTCTTCAAATCACTTGTATCATAGTATCTTGTTCACAACTGGTAAATGAACAATGCAATTGCACACACATTTGTATTTGAGAGATTTTGTCTATCATTATGATAAATCAAGATTGGAAATGAATTCACATATGCACATGGGATTCCTTATAAATCTAACTTTTGTCTTCAAAATACTTTGAAATATTATTTTTTGCAACTTGTTGGAATAAATCATGTACAGTTGTTTACCATTAAGACAACTATATAACAAAAATAATTTTTTTTTTTTGGTCAAAATACACAAATAAAATCATATATATCTGATTGACTTTTGCGATGATGGTATAGTTTCAAAACCAAAATTGGAATTTTATGCCTAGCGCAAGTCCTCATTTTCATATTTTCTATTTATCAAAAATCAATCATGCAATAAAACTATCTTTTTTGGATTTTCGCGATGATGGTATAAGTCTATACCTACATATTCTATGCCTAGCACAAACCATTGTAACAATTTTTATTCCCCATTTCTTCAAAATCATGAAAACCATATGGCTTAATTCATTATGTTACACAAATTATGCTTTTCAAAAGCAAACACATTATCATTATTTCATGTCATTATGTCAACCTTTAACTTTGCAATGATGGTATAATTCCTAAGGAATTATTCAAAATTTTTATCACACTTAGGAATTTATGCCTAGAAAAATCATTTTAAAATATTTCATGTATAATATTTTTCATGAAAATCTGAAAACAAAACCAATCATCATCATCATCATCATCATTTGCATCATCACACCAAAGTATTAAGACAGTATCTTAAGCACTCTTTTCATTTTTAACAATATTTCTATAAATGGGATTAGCTTGACGACCGAGTGAGTGGCGACTCCATGAAATGGTCTATAATAGCGACAATGTCCTTTGAAATTATTGTTAGAAGTATTTTTATTTTTATCACATTGCATCACAAACAACCACTTTGTCACATCAGATTATTTCATTTACAATGTTATAGCATGACATTCAAAATTATAATATTTCCAACGACATAATTACATGAATCCTCAATGAATTATTAAATCAATCAATCAAACATATAAAAGCATCATAAAAATACATAACACAATATCAGTCATATGATCAAAAATATCTCATCTATATATATATCACAAATGTATGTACATAATATCAGCTAGATTGGTATGCCACAATTTATATCTTGGCATACTCAATCCCCTCAATCAAATACCCTCTGTGTAGTGTATCGAGAGCCCCTCGAGCTCTCCGCCTCATCTCCTCCCCCCCCTAAGGTGGAGGAGGTGGCCCCATCGCAGTCCATGTGGTGCCATGAGTCTTGGATGCCGATCGTGATGATGTCCTAGATGACCCCATCATGACAGGCTCTACAATGTGTGCTGGTAATGGCACCCTCTGCTCCACTGGCACCGCCTGGTAGTATAGAGCCTGATAGAAAGTGATCCGGGTGATAGCCCGTGCTAAATATCGAGTGCTCGCTCCTCCGCCCTGAGCTCTAAGCCATGTAGCCTCATCCTGCGTAGTGTCCACACCTGAGCCCGCAAGCGGGCAACCTCAGCTCAGAGAGTCAATGTCTCGCTGCTCTCCCTAGTGTCCATGCCCTTGCCCTTATCGGGTGATGGTGTTCTCTCTCTCTGTGGAGATGGGGGTCTCTCCTCCCTCCTCTCCCACTACCGTAGCCTCTCCTATGCCTATGGCCTCCTTTGCTCCCTACCGTCATGACCCTGGGCCGCCTCTATCGCTGCCTGGCACCGCCTCCCTATCCGATGCACAACTGCATGGATCGGACCCTGTGCCCTCATCATCTAAGGAGGGTGGATGCCTACATACCAGGCATCATAGCCGTTGGCTACTCCTACGTCGTCCCCATCCACTGGCTGAATGGGGGCATTTTCTATGTCTTGGATCCAGAAGCGTTGCATGTCCGGAGCCCCGCTAACCGTGGTGTTATCCTGGATAGTCCAGAAAACTCATAATCCCTCAAAGATGGGATCCCCTGCTGCAGACCGAACTATCTCAAAACTCGGTCATAGCGATGGAGCTCCACCTCTCCGCTCTCCATCCATAGCCAATAGACTCGCCTGATGCGAGCTAGCTCCTGTCCATCCTCTGGCCACCCTAGATGCTCTCTCCATGGTCTCCAGGTGATCTAGTCTGGGACCAAATCATCTAGTAGTCTCCGGGACATCGATAGGTCGATCCGTCGCTGTGACCCTCTTCGGAGCCACCAGTAGAAAACTCGGGGCCTCTCCCCGTCAATCCTTGTCAAAGGAAGCCCTACCGGCATTTGCACTGTAATGTTATCCCAACACCAAACCTGTAGGAGCGATGTCATCACCAGACATCACCCGCCCTTGTACACGACCCCATACAGGATCCTATACAATCGGCATAGAACAAAGCTTCCCTAGAAAAACCTGTACCCATGGTCCCGCATATCGTAGATCACATCTATGAGCATCCATGGTACCCTGCATCTGCTTTGGTGGCATAGCAGAAGTCCACCAACCACTCCAGCTAGTACCCGTGTGAGTGTCGATGCCCCAGCATCTGGCATAGTGCCTCGATGTTCACTCTGCCCTTCTCTAGGGCAAAGCTCGGGTCACCACACAATCATACCATAGCGTGGCCCTGATTGGCTACAGGAGTGATCATCCGTCCTTGTATGGGGATTCTCAGAATCCTCCATACGTCCTCTAGTGTGGGAGTCATCTCCCCTGTCGGTAACCGAAAACAGGAAGACCCCGGATACCATCTCTCTACTAGGGCTGTGAGAAGCCCCATATCTATGGATACTTGTGGCATCTTTACCACATGCTACAAGCTGGCCTGTGCCAATAGATCTCGCTCTGCCTATGTTAGAGTAGCCAAGTCATCTCTCAACCCTCCATATTTCCACTCTCTGCTCTTTAGCAAACCTCTCTGCAACATAAACAACAAAACAACAAATAATCATTAATCAATAATTCAAGTAATCAATAATGCAACTTAAAGATCAATTTCATGTAATTGATGATATCGCCCACTATTGGACTATATCATCCCAAATTTGAGCATAATCGTCTCCGATTTCGTAATCCGAAATCATCTCTAATTTTTACGAAATCATCCCCCTTTTGACGATTTCGCCCTCAGGCGAAATTGCCGAAATTGAGACGATTTCGTCAAAATTGGGACGATTTCATCTCGATGATGTCGATGGCCCAAAAACGGTCGTGATGCTCCAAATTCATCTAAAATCTACTTAAAAAGCATGTAAAATCAAATTAAATCAGTTCTAGTTAAGTCTAGGCTCTTACTCGTAGACTGTGTCGGACCTCTGCTGATATGTGCATAGTCTCCACCATTTTTGCTTCAAAGCTCTAAAACAGTAAAAATGAACAGTAAAAATGAATTAGGGTTTTACCCTATTTTTTATTAATTTTATTCAACAATATTTTTTTGCTTTTTCGCGTTTTTACCTCAAACGTTCGATTTGGGTAAAAACACGGAGGGGGCACCATAGTAAGCTGTCGTACGATTCGACCAAGAATCGTCGCCTAAAAATGGGAATAATTTTTGCTTTCTTGTAGATCGAGAAGAACTCATATTTAACGCATTTTCTTTGGAAAATTCACTAAAGAGGGGGCAAAATGTAGCACCCTAAAATTGGCGCAGTAAAATTATAAAATTTACATTCACCTTAGTAAATAAATTTAAATTCAAATTTAACCTCCCAAACCGCCCGTTAACCGCCGGGAAATCCGTTTCCCCATTTTCCATGCATTTTTTAGAGGTTGTTTTGACTGTTTGATGATATCTTCGCCGATCAGATGATATCGTTCCCGATTTGACGATTTCGTCTGGACTAGAACGTCTAGACGATCTTGTCGCAAAACTGAATTTGCATAGTTGGAATCTATTCCAAAGGGTCTCCAATCTGGGCAGAAGCGTGTCTGCGCCATTGGGACCCTCCCCCATTGGAGATCTCCCGAATTGGGATGATCTCCAACCTCCTAACTACTCCCCCTAAGCCTATTTAATCTCTAAGATTTTCCCTCCCCAACCCTTGGCTGAAATTTTTTGCAAAGTGATTCCCTCTGTGTTGAAACATCCTAATCTTGTTTTTGCACTAGTCCCATAGCAATTTTGTTGCAGGTACATCACTGATTTTCAGCCGGAGCTAGCACCCATCGTCGTCAACGAACCTGTCTAGATCGGAGGCGATCCCATCAAATGCGAGACAATTTCGTACTGATGCGAGACGATCTCGACTGTAGTCCACATCGAGGCAATCAGTGCCTGGAGTTTGCTTTTCTCAATCTTTTCTTTGTGATTTTATGCTATAAATTAGATCATTTATTCAATGTTTATATTCTTTTGCATTTGGAGTTCACCCATTTAGCTTAGATTGCACATTCAGTTCATGATTTGTTTTTAAAATACAGAAATTTGCTAGGATTGCTGTTTTTAACTATTGCTCAGTATTCATTTTATTATTGGGTGTAATTTACCCCTGTTAGCACAGTAGAATTTCTTGTATTTTGCATCTGTTTTCTGTTTTGCAGGTCTCTAACGAATTCGTCTGACGAATTCGTCAGATCTCAAACGATTATGTCAGTCTCAGATGATTTTGTTAGATCTCAGATGATTCTGACAGTTTCAGACGATTCTGTCAGATTGCAGGTGATTCTATCAAATTCTAGACAATCCAGACTGCTTCAAACGTCAGAATCTTCTTCAAACATCCGAATCAGGTATTCTTCATTTTCATTCTATAAAATTCTCTATTTTTTGCTTTCAAATCTGTTTGTTGTATTCATGAAAGTTGCATTTTCATATAGTTTAATTCAGATTCATTCAGCCAAACCTAGGACTTGAATGCTTAAGATTAAAACGAATACATCAAAACACATTCCAAAACCTAGGTGTGGAAACTATCGCTAAATGTTTCCTGGTGAACCCACCATCCATCGAAAAATCACCAAAACACACCTCCCTTGAGAGGCGGGACCTTCACAAAGTCCTCTCAGTCCGAGGTACCGCACCATCCTTTTCCCATCCTCCTTCCGAGCGCGGATCCTATAGCCTAAAGGTAGGGATGCAAAAAATTTGGAGCGATACACATTCAAGGGTAATTTTACATTATATAAGGTGCATCACTAAGAGTATTATTAGTATATCAATTGATATAGGTTTACTCCATGTAAACTGCCATCCCTATGGGAATATTTTATTCTTCCTAAGACACACATCAAATCTGTCCATAGCTAGATTTTATTTATGGGTTTTTTGATACTACAACCTAGAGGTACTTTTAGGGAAGCTTAAAGTCCTATGACCATGCTCTGATAGAAACTGTAACAACCCAAATATAACCAACCCAAGAGACACACACTTATTTTTTTTCATAAGTAAGGTTCATAAAAGATGTTCTAGATATATTCAATAGAAGCTTCTACAACATTTTGAGTTCCAGATGTTGCAGCATCCATCAAGTAGACAGGAGTGGCAAAAATCCTACATCAACTCTAGAGTTTACCTTGTATACTATCCATACATCTTAAAGGACACCTTCTCATGGTATCCCCATTTCCTTACTTTCCATTGAAGGATATTTTGACCATGATGTAGGGATTAACCCTATCTTGTATTTTTGAGAAGGAATGCCAATTCCTTTACTAGTTTTATTTGATTTCTACAAGTACCTAGGCATGAATATTCTTATAGTTTTACCCACTACAACATGTATAAAACTATCATTCTCAATTAAAACATCCTCCTAATAGTTTAATTGAGGCGACTATCACCTATGTGACATCTCTTAACTGGTCACCCAATAGTCAATCAAGGTTTCTAGTGACTATAATACCAAATACATCCCTCATAGAATTCTTCATAGTCATTCAAATTATTACACCTATCATTTGCATCACATATCTCACATGGATACCACACTATCCATTAGGGTTTTGTTACCCAAATCTAGTTACAATGAGTTCTAATATTATCCTACCTAAGATATCACATCGATGGTCTGTTATCGACTGCTCATTGCAACCCTAAGATATTGATACACCATAATTCCATTATTTTTTGTACCAACATTTAGGTTCTATATAATATGGTTTCCTATGGATAATCCCTCCTAAGAAAAAACTCCAAACCCTAAAGTAACTAAGTTTCAAGCTCCTCATTTTGTAAATTACATTTACATAAACCTTACTCTAATGCAAAGAAATACTTATCATTCATGTTACTCTACAAAAAGCACAAGTAAGTTTCATTTTATAAGCATAACATGAATTAGTATATAAATCCATTTTCATAGCAACTCAAGTAATCAACTAAAAACTTACATGCAAATAATGATTTCAAAACAAGATCCATAAATGTTACACATATGACACATCATTTATCCTAAGAAATATTTTTGGGAGGAACTTAGCCACAAATATATTACTTTTATTGCATAAAATTGGTAGTCTTCTATAAATCCATATAAGAATCCCATATTTTATTATGTTCCCATAATGTATGAATATTTGTAATTCATTTTAAAAATGGTGAGGTAATCCCATATTTCCCTTGGATGTGGAACCCCCATAGGTTCCAACTATCTATTGGAATCCATGCACAGTCCCTCTTTCATATTTCATGAAACAAAGATTTTCCTCAATTCATATATGAATATATACATATATATCACAAATATACTATTCTCCCTTTTGTTTCATGAAGTAGAACAATAAATCAAACTAGATTGTTCATATTCCAATAATGGATTAGTCTTTCCATAGAGTCATTAATTTCATCACCAAATATTTCCAAAGAATATCATAATTTCACTAAAGAAAGAATAATCCTTTAATAATCTAAAGTTATCAAAACTATAGAAGGATTCCCATTAACTTTAAAACAATAACTTCATTTTAGTCCAAACTTAAAATATGAACATAAACAAACATAAAGGAATCCTATGATTCCTTTTCATCCGAAAAAGATTAAGTATGATCCTAAGATTATTTTATTTTAATCTAAAAATAGATAAACCACAATATAACTTATTTCAAAATGATTTCATCATAAATTAAATATTATTTCCTCTTAATAGATTAACCTCAATCTAAAGAACAATTCATTTTTCCACTAAAATGAATTAACTTTAATCTAAAGATTATTTCTTTCTAATCTATAATAGATTAATCACAATATAATGAATATATCATTCTCAACCAAAATGAATTAACTTTAATCTAAATATTATTTCTTTCTAATATACAATAGATTAATCACAATATAAGAATAATTCATTTTCAACTATATTGAGTTCACTTTAATAAAATATAAGTGACAATTTATTTACAACATTAATATTTCAAAACTTGTAAGATAATCATAATCAATTCAATTGTCCACTTTCTTCTACTTATTAAAATCAAGGATTTTATTCACCAAATACAATTCCAAGGGTTTATTAAAACCCACCTTTGAATTCCCAAAAATCATAATCAAGATATAAAGTAACTCCTAAAAGGAGTCATAATACAAAATTACTTTTAAATAATTCCTATGTTCCTTTTTTGTAACAAGCCCCCTTTGTTTCTTTGTTTTTTATAAATTTTTTTAACTTCTTTTACAAATACATCAACAATCTCTATGAGACGTACAAACTAAGCATGCATTACCTATTAGGATGTAGGACCGGTCCAAGTAAAAATCCATACCATTCAAATACCATAAGAGTAAATCATAAGGTCATTTCCTAAAGTCCTATTATAATTCAAAAAGGTCCTAATTCCATTTGCATAACCACATGACATCACCATTTTATGGTTTAAACCATGGTTGTTGACTCATAAATAACTTCACAATCTATTACCAAGTTAAATTTCTATTAACTGAGGATGATTTGGGGCGTTTTGGCAATAGTTTCTTATGCAAAAATTAAACCTAAGGTTCACACTACCATTTTAATTCCTTGCGTAGATAGGCATATGCAATTTACAAAGCCTCTCAAGAAAAGTGTAGGAATAAGAATTACATGTAACACAAAAGTGGTAATAAGTATTGGTTTTATTATTGTAGTCCAAAGGCTTGCAAATGGACATCCTATATTGGTTTGGCAGACTTACTAGAATATTTCTAGTTGAGTAGAGTAACCCACTCCAATATCTAGGGTAGCCAAATCATCACCCAAATAAAACTAGATAGCCCTACCCAATCATAATTTTCGTATGGATGCATAACAAAAAAATATAACACACAAGAAGGAATAGATGTTCTGAGCTACGCAAAAAACAATAAAGATGTAGCAAAACCAAGGCCTATCTTAACCTTCTTCACTTTTTGGGGAAGAAACTGACAAGAAGCCTATACCTTCTTATAATTCGTGCTTGGTTTTAACACCCTCTCTTCTTCTTTGTGTATTCTCCCATTGTCCCTGTATTATCTCCTTTTGGGAGCTCTTACTCTTTGGTGTTTTTTTACAACATCCTTTACATGGCATTCTCCAAGAGTAACTCCCTACTAAATTTCTTATCAACCAGTTTCTCATGAGTGCTAAAATATGAGTCCAAATGAGGTTTCAATTCCCTTTTTAATTAATTCAAATAATAATTCCATATTACCTTTGTGAGCAAAGGTTCTAAAACCAATTACTATTTTATCAATAATATCAACAAGAAAATTCCATGGCCGCTATTATTAGATAGACAATAATAATTATCCTCAATCATTATTGAAAATAAACAATAATAATAATACGCAATTATTATCATTAAAACAATAATATAATAATACTATGCCTTACATGAGACATTATCAAAACATGATAAAATAACAGATCATCAATTTTGGTTTCCAAAATGGAATATATTATCACCAACTATTATTGATTACTAGTAATGATGCTCTTAGCATAGATTAACTCAAACCTTCCCAATACTTACTCTTCTTTAGAGATGAAATGAACATTTTCTTTTTATTAAATCCAAACCAAAAAGGATTTAAAAGAATCAATCAAGTTTCATTAAAAATTATTCTAACACCAAGCATGCAAGATTACTTTATATTGATCTAAAGCAATTCATGAAGAACACCAGCTTATACTGAGAGGGGTGGGTGAATAGTATAAGATAAAAATTTCCTCTTTTATTTCCAAAGTAATAACCTCAAATAATATCAATGTAATAATGAAATAATGCACAAATCACCATACACCTAAAAGACAAATATTTTACGTGGAAACACATTCTCGAGAGAAAGTCACGACAAAATATTGCTTATATTTTTCTTCAATAAATTTTGTGGGAACCAACCCATAGGAGACATGGAAACCAATCCACATGAGACAACAATCTCTTATACAAGTTTGTGGACACCAATCCACAAGAGATACCAATACCCTATACAAGTTTGTGGACACCAATCCCCTTGCTCAAGTTTACGAACACCAATCCATAGGAGACACCAATCCCCTTGCTCAAGTTTGTGGACACCAATCCATAGGAGAAACCAATCACCTTGCTCAAGTTCATGGATACCAATCTATAGGAGACACCAATCCCCTTGCTTAAGTTTGTGGAAACCAATCCACATGAGACACCAATTCTCTTGCTCAATTTTATGGACACCAATACCCTTGCTCAATTTCATGGACACCAATCCACAGGAGACACCAATCCCCTTGCTCAAGTCTGTTCCAAAACCTACTCACAAACACTGCTCAAATTTTCTCCAAAAACTACTTACAAAACCTACTCAAATCTACTCCAAAACTTGCTCAAATATGCCCCAAAAACCTGCTCACAAAACATAATCAAATATGCTCCAAAATTTTCTCATAAACACTACTCAAATCTGCTCACTAATGGCATTAAATTCTTCACCTTTTCTTGATTTTTGCTTTCTTAAATTAAATGCAATACATACATATTCTATCCAGAATTCTTTTAACTTCAATAACATATAGAGGATGATATGCACTATTGTAGTAAGATTCAAATGGGCAATATGTTATCCACATTCATTAAGTCTGTTGCTTCCACATATCTCACATTTATTACATTTTAAAGGTAGCTCAAGTCTAGCATTGGATAAATTACTTGTGTGTTGACTTGGAGATGCTAATACCTTGCTCTTATTCCACTATCATGTGCACCTATTCTTCTTATTTAAATGGCTGAATTGTCCTTCCTTTTCAATTGAATGCTTGGGTGAATATGTGCATTTAATAAACTTACTCTATTATTTGAAGCTTTGACTTGTTTAAAAAACAATCCTTCTATTTGTGTAAGACTATACTCTTTTACTTATTCCCATGTGTACTTCAAAGCAACAAACTCTTTTTCCACTCATTTCAATATTATTTATATAATAATTCCTTATACCTACCACTTTATAAAACAACAATATTTTTCTCAAATAATTTAATCCATATTGAAAAAGAAATTAATTCTCCATACCTCCAGATCTGCCTCAACATAATGATGATATTTCTTTTGTTTATACCATTCAAATCTATCTCAAAAAAATTCCTTGCGTGTGCGATCAACTCAAAGTAGGTCAACTAACAATAGGTCAATAGTGAATTTACAATAGGTCAGCCTAACTAAATAGGATGACTTCCAATCAATAGTCAAAATAGTATGTCACTCATATTCTGCAATGTGGTGTTTGAGACATCAATACCCTCCAATTGGGCGTGTCTACATATGGTGCACAAAGTACTAGTGCCCTCAAACTGGACATTGTGGGCCCTCAAAGTACTAGTGCCATATATGGCATGCTTTGGACCACATACCATCTTGGCCAATCAGCCTTGGAGAAGTGAACCTATTGGCTAGATTTATGGCAGTGGCTATCTGGTGGTCCATGTGGCTTTAGTTCAAAGTCTTATATTATCATTTATTTCTTACCCTATGATTATCAATCAACCTAAAATTATTAAGATGAATAGGAGCCATGTTATTTGACATGTTACTATCCCCATTAGTCTTTGTAGTATTTCCAAGCAACATCCATGAATATTGACAGTTCGGATAATTTTTATTGTGATTCCATTTCAAAAAAGATGCAGGAATACTCCTAGCCTTCGAACTTACAATGCCTTCCCTGTTGGTAAATCTGACTATCATTCTTGGAATTCTTATTGAATAAACTCCTCTACTTCACTCGGGACACCATGTTCCCATTTGAAAAGTTTGTCACCATCGACACCCAAATTGTCCAGCTTATCAGCAATTTTGTTAGCTTCCCGAAAGACATGTTGGTCTTTTCTATCTTGTCTTCCCTAGAGAAGGATCCTAGCCTCTTCAAAAATTGTTTTAATAATCCAAGGAGGTGTTTTCCAATTATTGAGGAGATTTATAACATGCATAGAGTCTCCTATGATCAAATTGCTTTCTAAGTCTTGAGTCATTTTAAGGCCTCTCCACATAGCTCTAGCTTCAACTTCGTTGTTCGTCCTTGTTTCCAAATATTCAAAAAATGCAATCATCATATTTCCATTATGATCTCACACAATACCGTCAATGCCTTCTCTGCCAAGATTGTCCTTAGTCATTCCATCAAAATTAAGCTTAAACCAACCCGTAGGAGGTGGGGACCACTTAACATTGGATCTGGGGTTGAGCACCCTAGGCATAGACTCATCTAACAAGGTTAAGCTTAAATATTGAGCAATCGTGGTCTCCTATAAATGAGGTTTATGACTATCAAAAGGGATAAGGTTCACATTCTCATTGGCAAAGGATAGGATCCTGGAAATGATATTTTTATTATCATGGATAGACTCATTAAAGACTCTATGGTTCCTTTCTAACCACACCTACCAAAGATAGTGATTGAGATAAATTTTCCACATGTATCTAAGTATTTGGATTGAAAAGGGGAAAGGCCACTAGAAAAAAAATCAAGTACGATGGCTGGTTTAACCTAGGATATATTGAAGGCTTGAAAAACCCCACTTAGGACAATCAAGGAAAAAGGGCACTCAAGGAAAATGTGATAAATGGTCTCTCAATTAGCCCTACACAGATAATAGCGATTAGTGATACAAATACCTTTATGCATCATATTATCAATGGTTAGAATTCTTGGATAACCAGCCATGAAAAGACTACAATTTTTGGAATTAAAATTTTTATCCAAACTAAGTCCTTTTGGAGGACAAAATCCTCGTCATCAAGAAAAAACTTGTAAGCTAATTTAACAGTGAACTGCCCATTTTTTGTAGGAGCCCAGGTCACTTGATCTTCCTTGGGTCTCATGGGGATAAAATATTGCCCAAGAATATTACAAAGATCATTTGATTCCGCTTGAAATCCTTGAATCCTTATTTGTTTCCACTTCATTCTGCCTCTGTCCTCAACCATATAATCAAAGACTTTTCTACCAATGAGTTCTTTCATGATATCTTCGATTCAGGCTAAGTTAGGATATTGCGTCAGTGGTTCATCCTTAGACCACCTGTCATTCCAACAATTTATCCTCTCACCATTTTATAAAACCCATATTGAACATTTTTTGATGATTTCCTTACAATTGAGAATTGTTTTCCAAAAAGTAGAATCTTTGATTGGAACTGAGTCACTTAGAAATTCTATATTTTGAAGATACTTTCGTTTGATGATAGTTGTCCATTCATTTTATTCACCATAAATGAGGTGCCATGCCTGCTTAGCTAGTAAAGCTAAATTCATATGAGCAATTATCCTCAGACCTAAGCCCCAATTTTCCTTGGGTTTGAACACTTTGGTCCATTCTACAAGGTGTATCCTTTTTTTATCCTTTGACCTAGTCCATAAAAATTCTTTTTGGAGTTTCTCAATTTTTTGGAAAACCTTCACAAGGGCTTTGAAAATAGAGAGGAAATAAACTTGAATGCTTTGAAGAGAGGCCTTAGTGAGGGTCAACTTTCCTACTTGAGATAGAATATGACCTTTCCATCCAACAAGTTTTTTTTGAATTCTTTCAATAACCCTATCCCACATTGACTCTCTCGGAGAACCAATGAAAAGAGGGAGACCAAGATATGAAGTGGGGAGGTTTGCTATATCACACCCTAAAATTTTTGCAATCCTTCCTTGCATTTGAATGGGGGTGTTCAATAAATATAACTTGCTTTTACTAAAATTAACTTTCTAACCAACATCGTCCTCGTAGAGTTGCAGGATGTATTTAATTATTTTGACCTCAACCACCGATGCCTTAGTTAATAGAAGGGTATCATCGATGAATTTTTGGTGAGAAATAGCCCTAGTGAGATATATTGCCTTGATTCCTGATATTAGCCTTGATCTGTAAGCATTTTTGATGGTTTTGCCTAAATATTTTTCCATAATGATGAATAACATGGGGCTGATAGGGTCCCCCTGTCGAATTCCTCTGTGACTTTGAAAGTAACTAGCAGTTTTTCCATTAACCAGAATTGAGAACCATCCTTTAGAAATGCATTATTTGATCAAATTAACCCATTGGTGGTGAAAAAAAAACTTAAGGAGGACAATAATTAGAAAGTCCCAATTTAGCCTATCAAATAATTTGTTTATATCAAGCTTGAGGGCAAAAATAGACCTGTTAGTCTTATGAGCAGAGTGCAGAGCTTCATGAACTATGATAACTCCATCCAAGATTGACCTACCCTAGATAGAGCTTACCTGGAACAGATCTATGATGCGGGGTAGAACATCTCTCATTCTATTTACAATGGCTTTAGTTAGGATCTTATAAGAAATATTACACATAATGATTGGCCTGAAGTCAGCCATAGATTCAGGGGTTTGCTTCTTAGGAATTAGAGAAATAAAAGTAGAGTTGAGACATTTTGGGATATGATTTCTTACTTGGAATTCTTTGACAGCAGAAATCACATCCTCACTTATGATGTCCCAAAAATCTTGATAGAAATGAGGGGGAAAGCCATCGGGTCTCGGGGATTTGTTTGGCTCCATGCTAAACAAGGCTTCCTTAATTTCCTCATCAGAAAAGGGAGCTAGAATCTTAAGATTTATATCCTCATTTATTATGCTAGGAATGGATTGCAAGAGAATATCTTTGGCCTCCTCATTGCACTATGATTCCTAACCAAGGATAGAATTGAAATAAGTTACTGCCTCCTTTTTGATTTCTATTAAGTCCTGAGTAATAGAACCATCTACTTTTTTAAAATTTTTATCTTGTTATTGCTTCTGTTTCTAAGCGTGGTTACATGAAAAAACTTGGAATTTGAATCTCCATATTTCAACCAAAAAGCCCTTGATTTTTGCCTCCAATAGATTTCTTCATAGGCCAAAATGTTATGAAACTCTCATAGTTTTGTCTGTTCCTCCTGCCTAGTAGTTTCATCAGCATCACCACGTTGAATCCTCTGATCAATTATCTTAAAAATTTCAACAAACTAATTTTATTTTCAAAGAGGTTCCCAAAGACCTCTTTGTTCCAAGTTTGAAGCTTTTCCTTAACAAACTTTAATTTACCAGCAAGTTTAAAGGTTGCACTACCCCTGACAGGTTGCTACCACCAATGAATTAAGTTATCTCTAAAATTGGAATGTTTGATCCACATAGATTGAAATCTGAAAGGTTTATTGAAGGACAAAGAGTTAGGGATATCCAAAAAAATGGGATTATGATCAGAGGTAATTTTAGGAAGGGCTTGTAGGGTAGAATCACCGAACAGAGTTGTAGCCTCTTTTGATAGAAAAAACCTATCAAGAATTTCTTGAATGAGATGACACCCTATCCACCGATTGCTCCAGGTATAATTCGCTCTGCTAAGTTTTACATCCATCAACATGTTGGAGTTCAAAAAGTCATTGAACTCATCCATGATCCTAATAGGTGGTCCATTTCCATCCATTTTGTTTGAAGGGTAAAGAGGAGTGTTAAAATCCCCAACCAGAATCCAGGGGATATTATGGAAGATTCACTCAGATTGCCTAAGTACTCCCATAGTAGAGCTCTCCCTTGAATTGAAGTCGGGGTATAAATATTTGAAAGGATCCATGACCTGTTGTTGTTTATTTCCTTAAATAAAACACTAAGAACCCTATCATATTTCTAAATAATGGTACCTTCTACTATTCAGGGATCCCACAAAGTCATAAGGCCTCCAGAAGATCCTTTGGATGATTTGAAAACCATCTCCCCTTGATTCCAATTTTTTTTTGCTACTTTTTTTGATTGAATCTCATCAGTTTTTGTTTCTTGCAACATGATAATAGTTGGATTCACTTGATTTCTTATTGCACTAACTTCCCTATGTTTGGGTAGGCCATTGAGGCCTCTCACATTCCATGAGAGGAAATTTGTTTATATTGTTTGGTATTTCTTCCTCTCCCCTTCCCTTAAGGGGTTTTTCCTAATTTGTTGTCTTTACAACTAGGAATAACCTGTTGAAACAAAGTTCGTTGTTTTCCATTGACAATGCCATTATTAGTTTTAATTTTTTGATGCTCAACATTTGATATTCTCTCTTATTTTTTCACTTCCAAAATCTATAGGAGAATTCATAGTGCTCTTGGTTGTGGCACGTGAGTCTTGGAGCAAAATGGAAATAAGAAATATTATTCATTAACCTTATGAAACTTAGAAATTACAATGCTTAAATAGGGTTGATTTAACAACCTTAGGGAATATAGGATAAGTTAGGAAATGAAGAAAAATATGGAGAAAAGGAGGAAGGAAAATTGATGTCGAATGCCTTACCGCCTATGCCATCAAATATGCCCAGTCAGCTGTCATCCAAGGAGGTAAAAGGGTAAGGTCTAAAGCTTACCGTTGTAAACAAATTTTTTACCTTTTTATACTGCTTTAATTTCCAATATTCTCCCTCTTAAAGTTGAGAGGAATGACTATACTGTTGAGCAAGGTGCAGCAGGAGTATTGTAATTGTTGTCAACACAATCAGTTAGATCTAATGATGCAGTGGACAGGCAGTTCAGAAGTCAGTCAGATGCAGAGGACAGAAGTTCAAAGGTTATTCAGAGCATGGACTATGAGTTTCCAAGAAGACCATAGTGGCCCATTTGCAAAAGATCAAAGAAAAAGACAAGTAAGAAAAGTGTCGCGATATCGCGACATATACAGCAGGCAAGAAAAACTGTCGCGATTTCGCGACATGTTAGAGGAGAGAGAAAAAGCTGGAAAAACTGTCGCGATTTCGTGACATGTTAGAAGAGAGAGAAGAAGTAGGGAAAACTATCATGATTTCATGACATGTTGGAAGAGAGAGAAGAAGTAGGAAAAACTGTCACGATTTCGTGACATGTTGGCAGAGAAAAAGGCAAGTGGTAAAACTATCGCGATTTCGTGACATGTTGGCAGAGAAAAAGGCAAGTGGAAAAACTGTCATGATTTCGTGACATGTTGGCAGAGAAAGAGAGCAAGTTGAAAAGTGTCATGATTTCATGACATGTCGCATTTTCATGACTTGAAGAGAGCAGGAAGGCAGAGAAGGAAAAGTGTCACGATTTCGTGACATATTGCAAGGAAAGTTGTACGGATGAAAAAGTGTCATGATTTCATGACAAGTCAGAAGACAAAGTGGAAGCAAGATAAAGTGTCACGATTTCATGACGTGCTGTAGAAGAGAGAGTCCGAAGTGTGAACTGTCATGATTTCATGACAAGTTCGAGGAGAGAGAAAGTAAAATGAGAACTATCATGATTTTGTGACATGCTACAGAATCAAGTGAGAACTGTCATGATTTCATGACATAGAACTCAAAGTGAGAACTATCATGATTTCATGACATGCAGCAAAGGGAAGAGTTTGAAATGAGAACTATCATGATTTCATGACAGGTTGCAAAGAAAATTAGAAAGTAAAGCATCTGATTTATGACAGTTGCAAAGAAAATGTACGAAAGTAAAGCATCGCGATTTCATGACAGGTTGCAAATAAAATGTACGAAAGTTGATAGCATCACGATTTCATGATAGGTTACAAAGAAAGCATACGAAAAGAGCATCATGATTTCATGACGGGTTGCAAAGAAAGCAAATGGATGCAAAAGTGTCACGATTTGCAATGGATTGAAATAGAAAGTGTCATGATTTCATGACAAAAAAAAAAGGTCTTCAATAGGAGAAGTGTCATGATTTCAATGAAAATCCAAAGATGTGAAGTACGAAGCGTAGAAGTGTCATGATTTCATGACAAAAGTAGAAAGGAGGTCGACGAAGGGAGAAGTGTCATGATATCATGACAAAAGCAAAGTTGATGCTGACAAAGATAGAAGTGTCGCGATATCGCGACAAGAGCTTAGTTGAAGTCGACAAAGGCAGAAGTGTCGCGATATCACGACAAAAGCCAAAAGAAAGTGTACGGAGGCAAAGGTGTCGCGATATCGTGACATGTTGTAGTTTCATGGCAAAAGCTACAGAAGAGTTACAGAGGCAGTTGAAGCCGACAAAGTTAAATGTGAGCCGACGAAGATTAGGGTTTGCAATCGACGAAGTTTAGGGTTGTGCAACCGACTAAGATCAGGGTTACAACCGACTAAGATTAAGGTTTTGATCTTGAAAATGTTGTTATAAAAGGTAGGCTATTTTGAAGAGTTGTGTGTTGTGAAGTGCGACGTTCACAGATAGTGCATAGAGTGAGAAGTTCGATCGTAGAGAGCAGAGTGCAAAATTTGATCATAGTGTGCAGAGTGCATTTCATCGAATCATTCTAAGTGTGAAAGATCACAAAGGAAGCAGAGTGCACGAAGGGGAGAAGACGAACGTTCGACAGTTTAGCAGCAGATTGTGCGAAGTGATAGCACAGGGAGAGCAGAGTGCGCACAGGACAAAAAAGTGAAGCAGATTAGTCAGGGTCTTGTTAAAGGCAAAGGTATCTCACTGTCATTCTTCTAAGTTTTAGATTTGAAGTCCAAGTTGGTGCTTGGCATAAGGGGTTGGTGCTCCTTCCAGTTGGTGCTGGCAATTTAGGGGTTGGTGCTCCTTCCAGTTGGTGCTGGTAAATCAGGGGTTGGTGCTCCTTTCTACTGGGTCAGATAAAATCAGGGGTTGGTGCTCCTTCCAGTGGGTGCTGGTAAACTATTTGTAAAAGTTGTTGCTTTGCAAAGGCTAGATTTGGATGGTAGTCCAAGCAGTCATTTTTGAGGAGTAGCCACATTGGTGAACCTCGTTAAAATCTTGTGTTGTGTGATGCTCTCTTGTTGTTCTTGCTATATCTGTTTATAAGTTTTAACTGCTGCTATTTTTAGAGCTATTATTTCTTGATTAAATAGCTACACTGATTCACCCCCCCTCTCAGTGCCATTGTAAGTACAACAATTGGTATCAGAGCCAAGTCCCTGTACAAGCTTAACCAGCTAGGGTGATCTTGGAATTATCACAATGGCAGGTGGTGAAGGTTTCTCATCAAACAAAGCACCATTGTTTGATGGATCTAATTATGCATTCTGGAGAGTCAGGATGCAAACATATCTCTGTGCTTTGGGATATGATATCTCGGGATTCAGTAGTGAGTGGATATTCAATTCCTATCATTCCTCCAAAAGAAGCAGAGGAAAAGAAACTGTTTGAAAACAATTCAAAAGCAAAGAATGCCATCTTGTGTGGATTAGCAGACAGTGAACTGGTAAAGGTCATGAACTATCAGTCAACAAAAGAAATATGGGACAAATTGAAGAGTGTTCATGAAGGAGATGATAAGATCAAAGAAGCCAAGTTGCAGACACATCGAGCTCAGTTCGAAGCTTTGAAGATGAATGATGATGAAAACATTGAGGCATTCATGTTGAGAGTCAATGGAATCATCAATGCTATCAGAGGACTCGACGAGAATATCGATGACTCTGCTGTCGTAAAAAAGGTATTAAGATCCCTTCCTCAAAGATTTGATTCCAAAGTCTCAACAATAGAAGAAGCTAAAGATTTAAATTATTTTAGTATAGATGAAATGTATGGTTCCTTAACTGCCTATGAGATGAGGATAGGAAGATCTAAACCTACTGACAGAGAAGCAGACTTTCAAGGCCCTTAAAAATAAAAACACTAAACAAGAGTCCGAGGAAGAAGAGACATCAGATGAAATGGAAGCAAACTTTGTGAGAAAATTGAAAAAGGGGAAAGGAAAATATAAAGGGAAGCTTCCATTCAAATGCTTCAACTGTGGAGGTGTTGGGCATTTTGCAACTAAATGTCCACTGAAAGAGAAGAACAAAAATGATGAAGGATCCCACCAAGAAAGAGGTGACTGGAAGATGAAAGCAAATTTTAGAAAAGGCAACTTCAAAAAGAAAAGTTTCATCTCCAAGAATGTTAGTTCATCAAAAAATAGCTCCGGTGATGAGTCTGAAGAAGAAAGAGATGAAGCTCTTTTTATGGCTTTTGAAGAAGTTAAATCAGAAAAAGAAGAAGGGATGACCTCTGAAGTTTGTGGTGAAAATCTCGAGGCTGAAGTTGACTTAGAAGGTGAGTTGATATCTGCACTTGAAGAGTGGGAGATAGAAAAGAAAAAGAATAAGAAACTATCAAGAAAGCTTGAGGATGCACATGGAATCATAACCAGCTTAAAATTTTAGATAGAAGAATCTAAGAAAATCACCGAAGATCTCGAAGTTCAAATAACCATGAGAATAGACTATTGCAGCAAGCTAGAGGAAGAGACTATTGGTCTAAGAATGCAGCTAGAAGAGATGAACAAGAAAATCAGTTGTTATCACAAACGTGAAGAAAGTTCTTTGAAACTGGATAAAATCATAAATGACCAAAGACCTGCAGGCATCAGGTTTGGTCTGGGTTTTATCGAAGGAGAATCATCAAGTGGTTCAAAAGCCAAAAATGTAGAATCCACAAAGAATGAAGATAAGAAACAGGTCGATCAAGGGAAATTGCCTCTTGCAAAAGAAAGCAACAATGCCAGGCAAGAAAGGAGAACTGACAGTAATGGTTTCACCAATGTCACACATCAAAGAAGAAGAAGACCTATGGCTCCTACGGCAACATGGCAAAGACCATCTCCCAGGTTCAATTATCCCTTCTCTCGGTTTCTATTTTAAATGCAATGGCTATGGTCATAAAATCTCAGACTGTAAGTACAATGTTAGACCAAGAAATTTCACAAGTAGAAATGCTTTTTCTCCTTTGATGAATTACACAGTAGAATGTTATAACTGTCACAATTTTGGGCACATTGCAAGAAACCGTAGAAGCATTTTTTCATCAAATCAGTTTCAGGGAAGAAAAGTTCAACCAAACAGGATGAGACAAAATGAGAAACTTCCTATAAAACATGCACAAGCTGCTGATAAGGGAAAAACTAAACAAGAGCCCAAAACCACTATCAAAACAATGTGGAAAGGGAAAGAAAGACTGAAGGAAGAAAAGGAATCTTTAATCGTTCAAACTGCTTTCAAAGCACAGAATAAACATGTACCATGGATACTAGATAGTGGATGCTCCAGTCATATGACAGGTGACAAACAAAAATTTGACAAGTTACAAAAATATGAAGGAGGATCAGTAAAATTTGGAAATAATGATGGAGCCAAGATAGTTGGCAAAGGCTCAGTCAAAATTAATGATGGAAGGATTAAATCAGAAGAAGTCTTATTTGTGGATGGATTGAAACATAATTTACTGAGTGTAAGTCAGATTTGTGATAAAGGTCATGAAGTGGTCTTTATGAAGCAGGGTTGTGAAGTCAGGAAGACCAACAATGGAAAATTGATAGCAACAGGGTCAAGAACTTCTGGTAACCTGTATACACTTTCAGAGACTGCAAAAGGAGCTTGCTTTATTGGACAGGAAGAAGAAAATTGGCTGTGGCACAAAAGACTTGGCCATATCGGCTTTGATAATCTAGTGAAAATCACCTCAAAAGGGGCTGTAAGAGATATTCCCACCATCAGCAAACCTGCAAACAACATCTGTGCTTCATGCCAAAAGGGGAAGCAAACTAGAGTCACTTTCAAAACTAAAGAATACTACACCAGCAAACCGCTGGAACTAATACACACTGACTTATGTGGACCCATGAGAACACAAAGCATAAATGGTGACAAGTATTTTATGTTGTGCATTGATGACTATTCCAGAATGACATGGATATTCTTCTTGAAGCAGAAATTAGAAGCTTTTGATATGTTCAAGATCTTCAAAAACCAAGTTGAGAATGAAATAGGAAAGAGGATCAAATGCTTAAGATCAGACAGAGGTGGAGAATTCATTTCAGAGGAGTTTGTAGAATACTGTGAAAAGTATGGAATTAGGAGACAGTTCTTAGCAGCAAGGACACCTCAGCAAAATGGGGTAGTAGAAAGAAAGAACAGAACTGTGCAAGAAATGGCACGAACTATGTTGGCTGAAAGCAAAGTAGCTGACATATTTTGGAAAGAAGCAGTCCATACTGTGGTGTATATCCAAAATAGATACATGCTGAGAACACATGAAAACAAAACTCCTTATGAATTATGGTTCGAAAGAAGGGCAACAACAAAATACCTCAGAGTGTTTGGTAGCAAGTGCTATATCAAAAGAACTGAAGACAATCTTGGCAAGTTTGAAGATAGAGCAGATGAGGGTATTTTTGTTGGTTACTCACCAAGAAGCAAAGCTTACAAATGTTACAACAAGAGGCTAAAGAAAATTGTGGACAGTGCTGATGTTAAGTTTGATGAAGGTAAAGAACGGGTGATTAGCCATGAAACGAACTACCCAATTTATGAAGAGGTTATTGAAGGAGATGAGGAAAATGAAATTGAAAAGATACAAAAAATTGACTCAGATGATGTAAGTTGTGATTCAGAAGTAGAAGAGAATAAGAAATTCAAAACAGGTAGCTGGCAGAAAAATCATCCTAGAGACCAAATAATTGGAGACCCCAAAGTTGGTGTTCAAACAAGAAGAAGAGTAGCAAGTAACTACTCTTTGTTATCCAGCATTGAGCCCAAGAATATTGCTGAAGCAAGCAAAGATGAAGGTTGGATGAAGGCTATAAATGAAGAGTTAGACCAGATTGAGAAAAACAAAACCTGGGAATTAGTACCTAGACCTGCGAACAAAAACATAATCGGGACTAAATGGATCTTTCGTAACAAATTGAATGAAGACGGACAGGTCGTTAGGAATAAAGCTAGACTGGTTTGCAAAGGCTATGCACAAGTTGAAGGCATTGATTTTGAGGAGACTTTTGCACCAGTGGCTAGACTAGAAGCAATCAGAATGTTTCTGGCCTTAGCAGTCTACAAGAACTTCAGAGTTTATCAGATGGATGTAAAATCAGCCTTTTTAAATGGGAAACTTGAAGAAGAGGTTTATATTGAACAACCAGATGGTTTTCAAATTAGTGAAGATCCCAACCTTGTCTGCAAATTAAAGAAAGCTTTATATGGATTAAAACAAGCACCCCGGGCATGGTATGCAAGGCTAGACAACTATCTCTCTCAACAGGGATTCAAGAAAGGTATGGTGGACAGTAATCTGTATGTCAAAATAGAAGGTGGGCATCTCATTGTTCTTGTTGTTTATGTAGATGATATCATATTTGGTAGCAGCAAAGATGAATCTTGTAAAGACTTAGCAAATAAGATGCAGAAAGAATTTGAAATGTCTATGATTGGTGAACTGTCTTACTTTCTTGGGTTACAAGTTAATCAAAATGAGAAAGGCATATTCATTTCCCAAATCAAATATGTGAAAGAGATGCTAAAAAGGTTCACAATGGAGGACTGTAAGCCAATTAGCACTCCCATGACAACAGGATGCAAGTTGAGTAAAGATGACAAATCTCCACCTGTTGATCAAACCATGTACAGATCAATGATTGGAAGCTTACTATATTTAACAGCTACCAGACCAGATATTCTATAGGCAGTTTGCATGGTAGCAAGATTTTAGGCCAGTCCCAAAGAGACTCATGTGACAGCAGTAAAAAGGATTCTTCGGTATCTCAAGGGTACTATGGAGTATGGGTTGTGGTATCCAAGAGGTAAAGACTTCACCCTTATATCATATTCAGATGCAGATTGGGCTAGATGTGTAGATGACAAAAAGAGTACCAGTGGAGGTGCATTCTATCTGGGAGACAGATTGGTTGCATGGCACAGTAAGAAGCAAGAGTCAGTTTCTTTATCTACAATCGAGGCGAATATATTGCAAGCAACAACATGTTGTACACAAGTTTTGTGGATGAAACAAACTCTGAAAGATCTTGGTATTAATTTTAGTGAGCCAATATCAGTAAAGTGTGATAACACCAATGCAATTAACATCTCCAAGAATCCAGTTATGCATTCACGAACAAAGCACATTGCCATCAGGTATCACTTTTTGAAGGAGAAAGTTGCAGAAGGAGAGGTTAAATTGGATTTTGTCCCAACCACAGAACAAGTAGCAGATATTTTCACAAAACCATTGCCCAAGGAAGTGTTTGAGTACCTTCAAAACAAATTGGGAGTGGTCACACTTCCCAAGAAGTGACTAGCTACAGGGATCACTTTCTCAGGGGGAGCATTTGAGTATTTGACTATTCTTTTGCTCATGATCATAATTTGTGCTAAGTGCAACAAATTGTGCCTCGAGAATGTTGTGCATGGACTCAGGGGGAGTCTGCAGTAGCCCTTTGGTATTATTGACAAAGGGGGAGAAGAGTTACAGGAAATTCCACAGGTGTTGCCAACAATTCCAAAGGGGGAGATTGTTGAGCAAGGTGCAGCAGGAGTATTGTAATTGTTGTCAACACAGTCAGTTAGATCTAATGATGCAGTGGACAGGCAGTTCAAAAGTCAGTCAGATGCAGAGGACAGAAGTTCAAAGGTTATTCAGAGCATGGACTGTGAGTTTCCAAGAAGACCATAGTGGCCCATTTGCAAAAGATCAAAGAAAAAGACAAGTAAGAAAAGTGTCACGATATCATGACATATACAACAGGCAAGAAAAACTATCACGATTTCATGACATGTTAGAGGAGAGAGAAAAAGCTAGAAAAACTGTCATGATTTCATGACATGTTAGAAGAGAGAGAAGAAGCAGGGAAAACTGTCATGATTTCATGACATGTTGGAAGAGAGAGAAGAAGCAGGAAAAACTGTCATGATTTCATGACATGTTGGCAGAGAAAAAGGCAAGTGGAAAAACTGTCACGATTTCATGACATGTTGGCAGAGAAAAAGGCAAGTGGAAAAACTGTCACGATTTCGTGACATGTTGGCAGAGAAAGAGAGCAAGTTGAAAAGTGTCATGATTTCATGACATGTCGCATTTTCATGACTTGAAGAGAGTAGGAAGGCAGAGAAGGAAAAGTGTCACGATTTCATGACATACTGCAAGGAAAGTTGTACGGACGAAAAAGTGTCACGATTTCATGACAAGTCAGAAGACAAAGTGGAAGCAAGATAAAGTGTCATGATTTCATGACGTGCTATAGAAGAGAGAGTTCGAAGTGTGAACTGTCATGATTTCATGACAAGTTCGAGGAGAGAGAAAGTAAAATGAGAACTATCATGATTTTGTGACATGCTATAGAAGTCAAAGTGAGAACTATCATGATTTTATGACATGCTATAGAAATCAAAGTGAGAACTATCACGATTTCATGACATGTAGCAAAGGGAAGAGTTTGAAATGAGAACTATCATGATTTCACGAAGTTGCAAAGAAAAAAGCATCTGATTTCTGGATAGGTTGCAAAGAAAACATACGAAAGCTAAAAGCATTGTGATTTTATGACAGGTTGCAAAGAAGATGTACGAAAGTTGAAAGTGTCACGATTTTGTGATAGGTTACAAAGAAAGCGTACGAAAGTTGATAGCATCATGATTTTATGACAGGTTGCAAAGAAAGCATACGATGAAAGTGTCATCGATTTCGGTTGAGATGTACGTGGAGAAAGTGTCACGATTTCATGACAAAAATAGAAAGCAGGTCTTCAACAGGAGAAGTGTAGCGATTTCATGACAAAAGCCAAAGATGTGAAGTACGAAAGCAGAAGTGTCATGATTTCATGACAAAAGCAGAAAGGAGGTCGACGAAGGGAGAAGTGTCGCGATATCATGACAAAAGCAAAGTTGATGCTGACAAAGATAGAAGTGTCGTGATATCACGACAAGAGCTTAGTTGAAGTTGACAAAGGCAGAAGTGTCGCGATATCATGACAAAAGCCAAAAGAAAGTGTACGGAGGCAAAGGTGTCACGATATCACGACATGTTGTAGTTTCATGACAAAAGCTATAGAAGAGTTACAGAGGCATTTGAAGCCGACAAAGTTAAATGTGAGCCGACGAAGATTAGGGTTTGTAGCCGACGAAGTTTAGGGTTGTGAAGTCGACTAAGATCAGGGTTACAACCGACTAAGATTAAGGTTTTGATCTTGAAAATGTTGTTATAAAAGGTAGGTTATTTTGAAGAGTTTGAAGTTGTTGTGAAGTGCGACGTTCGTAGATAGTGCGCAGAGTGAGAAGTTCGATCGTAGAGAGCAGAGTGCGAAATTTGATCGTAGTGTGTAGAGTGCATTTCGTCGAATCATTCTAAGTGTGAAAGATCACAAAGGAAGCAGAGTGCGCGAAGGGGAGAAGACGAACGTTCGACAGTTTAGCAACAGATTGTGTGAAGTGATAGCATAGGGAGAGCAGAGTGCGCATAGGACAAAAAAGTGAAGCAGATCAGTCAGGGTCTTGTTAAAGGCAAAGGTATCTCACTGTCATTCTTCTAAGTTTTAGATTTGAAGTCCAAGTTGGTGCTTGGCATAAGGGGTTGGTGCTCCTTCCAGTTGGTGCTGGCAATTTAGGGGTTGGTGCTCCTTCCAGTTGGTGCTGGTAAATCAGGGGTTGGTGCTCCTTTCTGCTGGGTCAGATAAAATCAGGGGTTGGTGCTCCTTCCAGTGGGTGCTGGTAAACTATTTGTAAAAGTTGTTGCTTTGCAAAGGCTGGATTTGGATGGTAGTCCAAGCAGTCATTTTTGAGGAGTAGCCACATTGGTGAACCTCGTTAAAATCTTGTGTTGTGTGATGCTCTCTTGCTGTTCTTGCTATATCTATTTATAAGTTTTAACTGCTGCTATTTTTAGAGCTGTTATTTCTTGATTAAATAGCTACACTGATTCACCCCCCCCTCTCAGTGCCATTGTAAGTACAACATATATAGTCTCTAAACTTTATAAATTGAGTTTTAGCTATACCTTTGGTGAATATGTCTGCAATATTATCCAAAGTGTTACAATATTGAAGCTCAACTATCTGTTGTTCCATCATATCTCGAATTAAGTGATATTTCATATCGAAATGCTTTGATCTGCTATGGTGGACTGGATTGTATGCCAACTGAATGGCACTTATGTTATCATAATACAGTCGAGTTGGACCACTTTGAATTTCTCAAATATCTTCAAGAACATTTTTCAACCATAGGTCTTGAGTACTAGCATGTGTGATGGCTATATACTCAGCCTCAGTCGATGACAATGCTACAATAGTTTGTTTCTTGGAACTCCATGTAATTAGTCCTAATCCTAGACTAAAACAATTTCTTGATGTAGATTTCTTGTCATCTATATTGCTACCCCAATCACTGTAACTGAAGCCAAATAATTTCACAAAATTAAATTTTTGGTAAGGAATTCCAAAATCCAATGTACCTTTTACATATCTTAATATTCTTTTAGTTGCTTGTAGATGCAGCTCAGATGGACTAGCCATAAACCTTGAAACTAGAGAAACAACATATTGAATATCGGGCATTGCGTTGGTGAGAAACATTAGACTCCAAAACATGCTTCTGTAAGTGGTCATGTCAACCTTTGATGCTCCATCGTCCTTGCTCAATTGGATCCCATGTCCAGTTCGAGTTGCAACTGATTTGCACTGTTCCATGGTAAATTTATTGATCATGTCTCGTGCATACTTGTGTTGACATGTGAAGATCTATTTATTTGATTGATGCACTTCCATCCCTAGGAAGTATCACATTAAACCAAGATCTTTCATCTCAACCTATTTCATAATGGAGTTTTTGAACTCCATATTCATTTTATTGTTACTACCCATAAATATTAGGTCATTCACATAAAAATAAAACTATGAGAATGTCTACTCCATGCTTTAGGTAGTACATATTTGGTTCACTTTTGCTTCTTTTGAATCCATACTCGCTGAAATAGCCATCAATGCATGAGTACCAAGATCTTGGTGCTTGCTTGAGGCCATAAAGTGCTTTCTTCAATTTGTAAACAAGGTTCTCCTTTCCCAGTTCTTAAAAACATTGAGGTTGTTGAATATAAACCTCTTCTATCAAGTATCCATTCAGAAAAGCACTTTTCACATCCATGTGTTGAAAATTCCATCCTTTATGGGCTGCTAAGGAAAGAACTAATCTGATTGTTTCTTGTCGTGCAACAGGAGCAAAGGTTTACTCATAGTCAATGCCAAATTTCTGAGTAAAACCTTTTGCTACTAGTCTCACATTTATGCCTCTCAATGCTTCCATAAACATTGTACTTGGTCTTGTAGACCCATTTACATCCAACACATTTTTTTCCTTTGGGTAGCTTTACTAGCTCCTATGTATCATAATTTTCTATAGAGGTTATTTCCTCTTTCATGGCTTCTTGCCATACATTTTGAGTACATGCCTTCTCATAGCTAGCTGGTTCTAGCTATGTGCTAGCCCATAAAGCATAATTGACTACATATCCCCTAGTATCATGGGAGTCATCATCTCCATACAATTATAAATTTTCAAGTTTCTACAAAACTGTATTCATATCACTAGCTTGGCTTCTAGTGAATCTTCTCTGGAAATTCTGATCCAACATTTGCAAATATGGATGATGTTGTAGTGTTCTTTTGCCTCTCGATGGAGAGTCTCTGTCAATGTCCATAGGTGAAGAACTTATTGATCTTTGTGGAGAAGAACTTGGAGTGGCGATTGAAGTACTTGATGTAGTACTCCTATATGGGCTTGGAGGGGGTGGTGTGCCTTTGCTTTTATTTGGAGACACCTACTGTACCTGTGAAAAACTTACATCTTGGGGCTCATCATCAACAAAAATTCTTTGATGACCCCATTCTCCCCCTTAATCAAAAATCACATCCCTGGAGAGTATAACTTTATGACTCTTGGGATTGTAGAGTTTATATGCCTTTGTAGATTCACAATACCATACAAATATACAAGCTTGAATTTTTGGATCAAGCTTCTTTCTTTTCTCATCAAGAATATGTGCATATGCTAAAGAACCAAAAACTTTGAAGTGCTTTACATTAGATTTCTTTCCGTACCACCCATCATAAGGAGTGACACCATCTAAACTAGAAATAGGACTTCTATTTAGAATATATACACTGGTTATTGCAACATCTGCCCATTACATATGAGTTATATGCTAGTCTAAAGCATCAATCTTGCCATTTCAACTATGGTGCGATTCTTTCTCTCGGACACACCATTCTGTTGTGGGGTATAGGTAGTGGTGAATTACCTTTTAATCCCACTTGCTTTACAATATTTCAAGAATAATTTTGAGGAGTATTCACCTCCTTGATCTATCCTAAGACATTTTACATAATTCCCACTTTGATTCTCTACAATGTTTCTAAAATCTATGAAGCAATCAAAAGCTTCATATTTATGTTTCAAAAAATAAATCCAACACATTCTAGAGAAGTCATCTATGAAAGTGAGAAAATAAGAATAGTTTCTGAGACTCTGTGTTTGCATTGGTCCATAGATGTTTGAATTTACTAACTAAAGTGGATAGCTGGCTGTACATGCTTGTCCTTTTGGAAAATTTGACCTTGAGTGCTTTACCAAAGCACATCCTTCACATACCTCCTTTTGTTCATTTATTTTGGGAAGTCATGTCACCATAGCTTGAGAAGTTAGAACTTTCAAGCTAGTGAAATTAAGGTGACCATATCGCAAGTTCCAAAGCACACTTGGATTTTTTATAACTACATTTGCAATTTGAGCTCCTCTTGGCTCATCAAATTTGAGAAGGAATAACCTATTCTTGGTCATGGGGACCTATGTGATGACACAATTACAATTATTTTTATCAAAAATGATACATTATCCTTCATCAAATACAAGATTGTAATTGTTTTCTATAATTTGTTCAACACTTAGCAGATTGTGTTGGAGCTTTGGAGTGTAATAGATGTCATACACTTTCTTTAGTCCTTCTTTGGTTGGAACCTCCATGGCTCCAATACCCTCTACTTGCAATGTCTTATCATCCTCTAATTAGATTTGAGATTTATAAGTGGAATATAGAGTAGCAAATAAATGTTCTTTGCCATTCATGTGGTTTGAAAAACTAGTATACAAAATCCATGTGTCATTTAGATTCTGTTCTGATTGTCCATATGAAAGAAAAATATTAGAGGTATCATATTATTCTCTATAATTACCATATTGACTACTGCTACCTTGTGAATATTTTGACCAGTATTCGCAAGCAAAGTGACCTGGCTTGCCATAGTTGAACCAAGCTGATTTTGACTTGTCACTTCCTCACCCTTAATTTCCACTTTCTCCTTTATTTCCTCCTCTATTTTGATTTCCACCTCTTTGCTGATTGCCTCCTCTATATGAGTCGCCTCCTTTGTTGGAATTGCCTCCTCTGTTGTGGTTGCCTCATTTATTTTTATTGCCTCCTTTGTAGTTGCCTCTGCCTCTACCTATTTGTTTGCCTCTGCCTTGACGTCTTCCCTATCCTCTTCCATTGTTTTAATTGGAAGTGAAGGCCTTATAATCACCTCCGTAGATGGTTGAAGGAGTTTCAAGAAACCTCTCTTCATGTGACATTAACGATCCAATTAATGCATCGAATGTTAAAAGGGAAAGATATTTGGATTCTTCTATATTTATGGAAATATGGTTCCATTTATGTGTAAGTGTTCGTAAAAATTTTGTTACAATTATCTCAGGCTTGATTTCTTTGCCTATTATAACCAGTTTATCCACAATTGCTTTTACTCTAACACAATAATCACCGACTTTTTCGTCATCTTTCATTCAGATATTTTCAAAATATCTCTTCAGTGTTTGAAGCCTTACCTACTTCACTTGATTACTACCCTAGAATCCATAACTCAATGCTTTCAATGTAGCTACAAGTGGCGATTCTAGGGAATATGCTTTTATCCAATGCAGTTTAGAGATGAGAAAGAGCAGAAGAGTTGCTCTTTTCCTCTTCTTTTCATGTTTTCTTGTATGTGGCACTTAGTGTTGTCCATTCGAAGGGTTTTGTGTAGCCCTCTTCTATTATGTCCCACAAACCTCTTCCTATGAGCAAGGTATTCATATTTATAGACCAATACTCATAGTCATAACAATTAAATTATGGTATAGGTAAGCTATTGTGTGAGGCCATAGTTACCAAAAAACTCTCTTTATTTCATGGTTATAATAAAGTACTTTTTTTTTTGAAAGAAGGAAAGAAGAAGAAGGAAGAAAGAAGAGATTACAAATTTAAGTCAAATATGACTTGTTCTACTCTATCATTCACTTCTTATTCCTCTTGATGTGGGGATACTATATCTTGATTCACAAAATTATCTGTTACTTCTTCTTCATCATCACTTATCAATGTTATTTCTAGTGATTCTTGTTCTAAGATTTCCACTGAAATACTATAGTGTGTATACTCTGATTCTTGTGGTGTAGCTTGTACGGATTCTGATTGTTCAAATTGACTTTTGAATAAGTTATCTTCAAATTCTACCTCATACCCTAAGTCAAGATGCCTTTGATGTGCTATCACTGCATTTTGAAGTTGGCTAAACACAATGTTGAGCCCATAACCTCTTACTTTTTCATCAAACCTCTCTGCACCTTCTCTTGCTAAAATTTCACATAAGGCATGATAACAACCATTTGGTCTTATCATCAATGCCTATTTACAATTTTACAATTTGATCCCTGGTATCTTTTACAAAAAAAAAACTAAGCTTCTTAGGCTTATTACACAAGAGTTCTACAATTTGTGATTCCTTGAATCAAGTAAAAAAATAAGTACCCTTTGATTACAATAATTTTCTCATAGACAATATTTTTATTTCTTTTATAATATTAAAAAACTATATTACTATTTAATAAATTAAAAAATAATTGCCCTAAAAAAAATTTAAAGAAGCAATTATATTTAATATATTAAATATAATATAAGTAGTTTTAATAATTAAAAGAACTTATATAAAAAAAAATTATGGTCTGTAGGAATCGAACCCGTGACCTCTTGGCATCAACAAATCACACTAACCAACTCGACCACCACTGCCGATGAGAACCAAAGGGAATGAATACAATTTTATGTTGTTTCGGATCTGATTTTTAATAAAAAAAATTCAAATATTTTTCTGTCACTGGGTTTCGAACCCGCGACCTGCAAGAATGCGGGTGCCTTACGGCTGGCTCCTCGAGCCAGTCTAGCTACGTGGCCCAATGGGAAGGCAAGGGAAGCTTTCCTTCCTTGTTATTCTTATGGCTACGTTGAAAGAGAATTTTTTTTTTGGACTTTTAGTCCCACATCGACCATGTGAGAGCGTTTAAGGTTTTTAAAACCCTCAACACTCGTATAGTCACTTGATTGCCTTTGAGTAATCAGTGACCACCCTTTTGCCTTATTTAGCCTATCGCCTGTTTCCATGTTGCTTGTCACTTCCTTCTTGGGTTCGCCATGTTGTTGGTTCTCTTTCTGCCACATAATCAGATTTGTGTCAGTTATATGTCATTCGGTCTATGTTGGCCTTGCTCTCCTCTCACCATGTGGCGCTCTCTAGTTGGTTTCTCCTAGGTTTCTCCTCCTATGATTGCATGCTACTAGCCTTCTTCGACCTCACCTTGGATCACATTCTGCAGGCCCCACTTGACCTCACATGCCTCGGTGCTCGTGCTACTGGTTCCTCCACCTCAATCTTTGAGCCCTCTTCGGCCTCAGATATATTATTCATTAACCTTACAAAACTTAGAAATTACAATGCTTAAATAGGGTTGATTTAACAACCTTAGGGAATATAGGAGAAGTTAAGAAATGAAGAAAAATACGGAGGAAAGGAGGAAGGGAAATGGATGTTGAATGCCTTGCCGCCCATGCTATCCAATCTACCCAGTCAGCTATCATCTAAGGAGGTAAAAGGGTAAGGTCCAAAGCTTACCATTATAAATATTTTTTTACCTTTTTATACTGCTTTAATTTCCAACACTGGTTTATTTAGGAATAAACTGGGGAGAGGCAATTTGTTGCAGAATCGAAACGCTATATTCGTCAGTCTAAAGAGTTTCAAATATATCCACCCCTAAATCCAAATATTCTCCCTTTTTTTTGTATTCCCCTAGTCTATGGGATGGCCCCTCAGTAGGATTCACCTAAATCCTAGTGATGATGTTAGGGAGATGAGAATTTTTATTTTCCAATGCCTCAAATTTCTTCTTAAGTTATTCAACATCAGGTTTTGGATTTGGAATGCCCACTGGGCTTGAAGTATTTTCAGAATTGGGGTTTAAGGATCTTGACTTGGATGGGGATTCTAGAGATCAGGCATTAGGGTTTGTCTTTGTGATGCCCATGGGGCTTACAGTAATTTCAACATTAGGGTTTGGGGATCCTGACTTGGATGGGGATTCTAGAGAGTCATAAAGGTTAGCCTAAAGGTTATGGGCTTCCATGTATTTCGATAATCCTCCTGCTCCCCTATTTGATAGAATTAAAAATTTATTTGAAACTAGAGGATTGGAACTTACCTGAGTATTTTGGTTGCCAAAAACCTATTATTTTTATTTGTCTTGCTGGGACCCTGCACCCTCTCTTTTATTTTTTTGGTAGACATAGTTTTCCTAATTGAAATCACCTCTACTAGGGAAACTCCTCAAATTTCCTCTGTCTAGCATTCCTTGCTTTTGCTTTTCTCTATTCATTTTTAGGTTAGGGAACTAATTGCATAGATGTCTTTGATTTTTACATTCTGCATAGAATGACAGTCTATTCTCGTATTCTACCAGCTATTTTTTATAGTATTATCCATACTCTAGTTCCATAAACCTTAGCAATTCATTATACAAATTAGCATTTACATAGATTCGTGCATGAGTCATCCTTGTCCTGGCCAAGGTCTCATGGTCAATGGATATCAGGTCCCCTATAGTTATAGCTATGCTCTACAACCAATATTTAATGAATAACTGGGTAGGTAGACTCAAGAGACGAACCCAAATAGGGGTAATGTTAATATTTTTCTTTTTAGGGTTGAAATGTTCATCCCATCATTTGAGAAAAAGACTCCTTTTGCCCAAAAACCAAGGACCTCCTATTAAAATGCGGTTAGCATCCTCCATATTGTTAAAACAGATAATGAAGAACCCTCAAGTTAGAGATACCAACTCCAAGCTACCTACCGGTCACCATTTACCTGTCACCCAAGCCCTAATAGTCTCCATGTCTGGCCTACCTCCCAAAAACTTGCTTACCAAGGAGAATTATTTCATTGAAAGAAAAGGGCTCATGGAACTTATCAGGGCTGAAATTTTATTATTTACTGGAACTAGGGGCAGAAGAGAGAGAACCTCCTTTCTTTTTCCTCTAAGAGTCTTAGAAAAATACAACCACTTCTTGGGCCCCGCATTTTTCTTTGTATATTTTTTTCAGGGTCTTTCTAATGAGGTTCGGACCCCCTCGTGATGCTCGCCTCCAAATATGTCGCAACGTGATCGCCTTCCTCTAGATCCTTGCTTTATCCATGATCAAGGTTCCCACCCACCCCTTTCGTAGCTTCTCTACCTCTACCACCTTGGCTGAGATTCCTCCCCATAAAATTCAAACCCTCACTCCCACCACACCCGCTAAAACTTAGCTCACTCATATTATTACTTGCTTGTTATTGCATTTGCTGGTAATCTATTATGAGTCGTGTGTTCGAAGTCTTTGGAAAACATTTGGCTTAACAAAATCCTTCTATGATGTCTTCATCTAGATGGTATATTATCAATGTCTGCCTTTGTAGATGCTTATAAAAAATGATTACACTATCCACAATGAATTTTCTTTTGCTACCACCGCTTCTAATGCTTATGAAAAATGATTTCTCCTACACTATCCATAATGAAATTTTTTTTGCTACCACTGTTTCTAATGCTTATGAAAAATAATTTTTCCTACACTATCCACAATGAAATTTCTTTTGCTACCATTGTTTCACTTGCATAAAATACATTGAAATCACATATTTGTTTAAGACCTTCAAGCAACCACTAACACTACAAAACCTAGGAGCCATTACTTCTACCAATATGGAAGATACCACCTCTTAATTTGTCATCATTGTGTGCAAGCTCTTCAATCTCCCAATCACTGGTTCTAAGTACACTTCACCGTGCACAAGCTCTTCAACCTCTCGATCACTGGTTCCAAGTACACTCTCTCTACATGCAAGCTCTTCAACCTCCTGATCGTACCATACCTCAAAATGTATCGTCAAATATTCTTATGAAAGTCATAAAATTTTCATATATTTATATCAAATATTTCAATTTGATTATTGGCACCCTAGATGGTCGACTCATTGAAACTTCACCTTTATAATATTTAAAATCTTGATATTTAAATAGTATAAATTTAAACATTTTCTTTATGATAAAATTCACTTTATAATATTTTAATTTATTATTTAAATATTATAATGCTTCATTTGAAATATATTTTCCTTGCTTCACTTTAAATATATTTTCCTTGCTTTACTTGTCCATTGTTTCCTATTTACCAAGTTGGCCTTTGATATCAATGACAGCTCAATAAACTCAATAATTCTAACAATCTCCCCCTTTGTCATTTATGGTAACTCTACAAAGAATCTGTCCTTTACAACAATATGATCACAAACTGCTACCCCTGACTAGCTGCTCCTCCTTACTAAAATTCTCCCCCTTTGACATCAATGGCAAAGGATCCTCAGGGATGTAAGATAAGACACTTGAAAAAACCCCATTACTCCCTACTCTTACTGAGATAATCAATGATGATATGGGAGTAAAACTCCCAAATTACTACGCTCATCTTCTTGTTCTATTTTCTTTCTTCAAACTTTGGAGGAATTATAATGCACCTTTCCAAGGCCATAACTTTTGCTCTAAGTGTTTGTTTTGCCCTGTTATTTTTTTATAATGTGTATATTTGCATGGAGAACTTAAGAAAAATTGCCCTTTATAATTGTACACAAGAAAATGGCTCTAGGAGGCCCAAAAGTGGCTTTTAATGTAATTGTCAATTTTTGCAATTGAAAAGTTATCATAACTATTAGTGTAGAACTAGAGTGGGATTGCTATATTGGGGTAGTGGGTATTATTGAATAACAAGTGCATGATTCCATTTTGTATGTCATCCAAGCTATATTTTTAGGGTTACTAAAAATAGCAAGTGAGTTACTAAAAATAGAAAGTGATTAAAAATATTAAGGGGGTAGCGTAGGCTAGGTTTTTTATTTCTTGGGGAGTATAAGGAGTGGGAGACTCTATTGTAAGGGGTATGTGAATTCAGATAATGAAAGGAATTTGCATGTTTCTTTTACTGGTGTATTTTGTATGATGTCTTGTCTTATAATTTTACCCTTGGAGTTCATTGTCGATCTCCTCCAATGAATTTACATCAACATACCCTTTTGAACATTTTGACCATCTTATTTTTTTCTTTACTTTGGAATTTTAGGGAACACTATTCTGCACCATATAGCTGTATTTCCAAAATTATTACATTTGTAGCATGTGATTTTGTAGTCCATGAGAGACGCAAATGAATTGAAATTCCTCTTGGTGAAACCAAAATCATTCTTAGCACAAATTTATGACAAAATTTGTTACATGAGAAACAAGAACCATGGAAGAAATATTGAAACCTGTATGATTGCCTTGGAGGATTATGTGATGGAATTTGTTCTTGATGATGCTTTGTTTCTTCCTTCTTGATGCTTCTAGTTTTCAACACATCAACATAGGTCTTAGGTTCCTCTTTAATCATTTTATTTAATGCCTTTTTTCATTTTGAGTTTGACTCCCCATTTTGTTTTCTTTAACCTTCTTCAAAACCAAGTCCAGTATTTGTAGTTGAATATCTCTATGTTTTGATAATATCACCAACAATTTTTATGCTTTTCCAAAATCTGTGTAGCTTATCATTAGAATCTTCCACTTCATTCCTCAGAGAGACAAGCTCATGTTCTAGTTTTTCACATTCAAACTCTTTTCTCTTTAACTGCTTAGCCATACCTTCTTTAATTCGCTTTACCTCTTCAACTTTAAATTTCAATTTAATGAGTTCTTGTGACAACTTGGAAATTTTCTTCTCATCCTCTTGTACTTGAGCCTTCAATCTTGAGTTCTTCTTTCTAACCCTTTTCAGCTCCTCAAGATCAACAACAAGTTACTCTTCTATGTCAACCATGACTTCTTCTTCATTTTCTGAATCTTTCTCTTCTTCTTGATTTTTGAAAATAGGAGCATCTTATTTCTCTTCTATGGCCAAGAATATAATTTCTTCTCTTTCACTATAGGAGAGGTTTTCATCATTGCTGGTAGAGGAATTTATTGCTTCTTCAACATAAAAACTCTTCTTATGTCTTTGAAAGATTTCCTTCTCATGCTTGCTTTGACCATGCCTGTTTTTATTTTCATGATAAATTTTTATTTTTTTCTTTTTCCTATATTCCTTTTCTTCTTCACTACTATTAATTCTAGATTATGGGAAATTAGATGCATAGTGATCAAGGTTACCACAATTAAAATATTTTACGGAATGCATATCTTTGTATTTTTTTGGACCCTTCTTATTCCTTTGCACAAAGTTAGCTTCTTCTTCGTTGCTTGATTCTTCACTTGATTTTGGTTCCTTATTATTTTTCTTATTTTAAGCTTTAAATGTTGCTTCCCATTTGGATGTTTGATCTTTTTTAGTCCTCATATCATAGGTTGTGATAATTCCATGTAGCTCATCCATGCTTAAGTTTTTAAGATCCTTCATATCTTCTATTGCTGAAACCTTTGCATCAAACCTCATCAGAAGTGACCTTAAGATTTTTTGAATAATATTAGAGTATTCAATATTTTCTCCAAGTCCATGAATGGTGTTGACAATCTCATCAACTCAGAGTAGATACTTGGCAATATCTTCCTCATATTTCATCTTTAAGTCTTCAAACTTTCTCTTGTGGGTTTGAAGTTTTGCCATTTTAACCTTGTCGTCTCCTTCATATGTTCTTTGTAACTTGTTCCATATCTCTTTTACTGAGGTGTATTACATGACTTTCACAAAACTTTGATTCATATAACCCACTTAATATTGCATTCATTACCCTGGCATTATTTTCAAATTTTTTCTTGCCATCTCTATCTATGGGAGGATTTGTATGTGGTGTGAACCCATCCTTAATGGATTGCCATTTATCATAGCCATGTGCCATAAAATAAATTTACATCCTCACACTCCAGAAAGCATAGTTAGTTCCATCAAACAATGGTACCCTATTTTATGGAAAATCTTCTTGGATAGACATGTGTGTTGTTGTAATATATTCATTCAAGATCTTATGCATTCACAAAGGAACCCACTATTATACTAACTGAAGAACATAAGCTTATACTAAGAGGGGTTGGGTGAACAACATAAGATAAAATTTTTCTCTTTTCTTTCCAAAGTAATAATCTCAAACAATATCAATGCAATAATGAAACAATGCACAAATCACCATACACATAAGAGACAAATATTTTATGTGGAAACACCCTCTCGGGAGAAAACCATGGAAAAATATTTCTTATATTTTCTTAAATATATTTTGTGGGCACCAACCCATAGGAGACACCAATTTCTAATTAAGTTCATGGACACCAATCCCCTATACAAGTTTGTGGACACCAATCTATAGGAGACACCAATATCCTTGCTAAAGTTTATGAACACCAATCCACAGGAGACACCAATCCCCTTGCTCAATTTTATGGACACTAATAAATAGGAGACACCAATGCCCTTGCTCAAGTTTATGGACACCAATACCCTTGCTCAATTTAGTAGATACCAATCCATAGGAGACACCAATCCCCTTGCTCAAGTTCATGGAAATCGATCCCTAGGAGACACCAATACCCTTGCTCAAGTTCATGGAAACCAATCCATAGGAGACACCAATATCCTTGCTCAAGTCTACTCCAAAACCTTCTCATAAAAACTACTCAAATATGCTCCAAAACCTCCTTAAATATACTTAAAAAATCTACTCAAATCTACTCACTAATGGCATCAAATTCTTCACCTTTTCTTGAGTTTTGCTTTCTTCAACTAAAGGCAATACAAAAATATTCTACCCAAAATTATTTTAACTTCAAGAAAATATAGAGGATGATATACACTAATGTAGTAATATTCAAATGGCCAATATGTTCTTTACATTCATTAAGTATGTCACTTCCACATATCTCACATTTATTACATTTTAAAGGTATCTCAAGTCTAGCATTGGATAACATACTTATGTGTTGACTTGGATATGCTAATACCTTGCTCTTCTTCCACTATCATATGCACATTTTCTTCTTCTTGAAATGGTTGAATTGTCCTTCCTTTTCAATTGAATGCTTGGGTGAATATGTGCACTTAATCCACTTACTATATTATTTGAAGCCTTGACTTGTTTGAAAAACAATCCTTCTATTTGTGTGAGACTATAATCTTTTACTTATTCCCATGTGTACTTCAAAATAACAATATATTTTCTAACTCATCTCAATATTATTTATCTAATAATTCCTTATACCTCCCACTTTATAAAAAAATAATAATTTAAACCATATTGAAAAAGGAATTAATTATCCATATCTCCAGATCATAGAGCTAGATATTCCATTATTACCAATCCAAAAACTAGAGATCATGGCCTATAACATTTTCCACTCTAAGGATGGTAATACAAGTTCCCCAAATCATACAATTTCTCAAGTTCATGGACACAAATCCATAGGAGACACCAATTCCCTTGCTCAATTTCATGGACACCAATCCACAAGAGACACCAATCCCCTTGCTCAATTTTGTGGAAACCAATACACAGGAGACACCAATACCCTTGCTCAAGTTCATGGACACCAATCCATAGGAGAAACCAATCCCCTTGCTCAAGTCTGTTCTAAAACTTGCTCATAAACACTACACAAATCTGCTTCAAAACCTACTTAAATCTGCTCCAAACACCTGCTCAAATCTACTTACTAATGACATCAAATTCTTCACATTTTCTTGAGTTTTGCTTTCTTCAACTAAAGGCAATACAAACATATTCTACCCAAAATTATTTTAACTTCAAGAACATATAGAGGATGATATGCACTAATGTAGTAAGCTTCAAATGGCCAATATGTTCTTCACATTCATTAAGTCTGTCACTTCCACATATCTCATATTTATTACATTTTAAAGGTATCTCAAGTCTAGCATTGGATAACTTACTTATGTGTTGACTTGGAGATGCTAATACCTTGCTCTTCTTCCACTATCGTGTGCACATTTTCTTCTTCTTGAAATGGCTGAATTGTCCTTGTCAATTTAATGCTTGGGTGAATATGTGTACTTAATCCACTCACTATATTCTTTGAAGCCTTGACTTGTTTGAAAAACAATCCTTCTATTTGTGTGAGACTATACTCTTTTACTTATTCCCATGTGTACTTCAAAATAACAAACTCTTTTCTAACTCATTTTAATATTATTTATCTAATAATTCCTTATACCTCCCACTTTATAAAACAAAAATAATTTACTCAAATAATTTAAACCATATTGAAAAAGGAATTAATTATCCATACCTCCAAATCTACCTCAACACAATGATGATATTTCTTTTATTTATACCCTTCAAATTTATCTTAACAAATTTCCCTGCATGTACGATCAACTCACAGTAGGTCATCTAATAGCAGGTCAACATTGAATTTACAACAAGTCACCCTAACTATGCAGGATGAATTTCAATAAATGGTCACAATAGCAAGCACTCAGATTCTACAATGTAGCGTGCGAGATGTCAAAACACTCCAAATGGGTGTGTCTATGTATGGTGCACAAAGAACCAACACCCTTCAACTAGACATCATGAGCACCGTGAGGTACTCTCAATTAATCTATTGTGTGAATGCACATTTATATTCCTCCATTCCCTTTGTAGGGTAGATGTGGTATTTAAATCCTCAAAATAAACACAAATCCAAACCTTCTATCAAAAGGATATATGACATCACTAACCTTAGCAAAATTAAAATAACAAAAATTATTACTTGTCTATTATTGCATTCGTTGGTAATATTTTATGAGTCGTGTTTTTGAAGTCTCTGGTAAATGTTTGGCTTAACCAAATCCTTCTATGATGGCTTCAATCGGATGGTATATTCTCAATGTCTGCCTTTACTGATGCTTATAAAATATTATTACGTTGTCTACAATGAACTTTATTTTGTTATTGCCATTTATGATGCTTATAAAAAATGATTTCTCCTACGCTGTCCATAATAAAATGTATTTTTTTGCCACCGTTTCACTTGCTTACAATGCATTGGAATCACATATTTTTTGAATACATTCGAGCAACCATTGCCACAACAAAAATTGGGAGCCACCGCTTCTACCAAGACATAAGACACCGCCTCTTAATCTATCATCATTGTGTGCAAGCTCTTCAATATCCCAATCATTGGTTCCAAGTACACTTCATCGTGCGCAAGCTCTTCAATCCTCCTAATCATTGGTTCCAAGTACACTCTCTCTGCATGCAAGCTCTTCAACCTCCTGATCACTGGTTCCAAGTACACTCTCTCTGCACACAAGCTCTTCAACCTCCCGATCATACCACACCTCAAAATGTATTACCAAATTCTTATGAAAGTCATAATTTTTTTATATATTTAAATCAAATATTTCGATTTGATTATTGGCACCCTAGATGATCAACTCATTGAAACTTCACCTTTGTAATATTTAAAATCTTGATATTTAAATATTATAAATTTAAACCTTTACTTTATGATAACCTTCAATTTATAATATTTAAATTTAATATTTAAATATTTTATTGGTTCATTTGAAATATATTTTCCTTTCTTTACTTGTCCATTGTTTCCTATTTTCCAAGTCGGCCTTTGATATCAATGACAACTCAATCAACTCAATAATTTTAACAATTCAAAATACATTAAAACTTAGGAATATAAAAAACATTCAAATGCAAGAATTCTAGATGCAAAATGCAATGATGTGAATTAGATCTAACTCTAACTATCATGTGTCATATACCTTAGACCATTTTATTCATAATTTACCTTCCTTTCATGAATAACTTGCTTTTGGTGGTCAGTCCTTTGCCCACCCATATAACTACCTATACTTGCACAAACTCATCTATTAAAATCATATAAATAAATCAAGCACTTATGATATATAATCATCATATAGCCATATTAAAACATGTCAGGTCATAAGTCTATCATATAAAAATGTTTTCTAGAGGATGGCGATGACAATAAGGTTTGAGTAAATGGATTGTTGTTATTCATTTCTAAAAATTGGTGAGAATTCCAACATGGCATTAGGGAAGGTTTTGACCATCATCACTTGGTTATGTAAAATATCTATCTTAAGCCTTTATTATTATTTTGATCACAAGGGTGACTTATCTTACAAAAATTTATATGTAAGGTATGGCACAAGAAGCAATGCCTCATTAATATTATTTTTGTCTCCTTTTGGTGGCCATTTGTACGGGTAATTTCTAGAGGGATGTTTCAAATTTTTGCAAAGGATTTTAGTTTATATTTTCACTACTTTATGTATGCATGTATACCATAGAATAGGCCTTGATCATATTTTCAATCCAAACACTCTTTTCCACCATTTTAGAGGTTTTTATATTTAAGGAACCATACGAAATTTTTGTTAGTTTGTGGTTGATGCTAGAATGGTCAAGACCTTGATATGCATTTCATGGAATCAATTTTTTGATCCATGGTTATATCATTATGAAGCTTATCATAAGTTTGTGTATGTATTTCAAATTTAATAGGACATCCTTTTTTAAAATAAAGGGGTAAATATTTATTAATAAGAAGACAATATTATAGAGTACAACGAAGCCCCCAACTAGGACTAAAATAAACAAAAAATAGGCTAAATCCACCATATAGGGTCGAATCCCAAAGAAACAACAAGAGCAAACCACATAAAGTCTGGAAATCCTTTTGGATTAACTACCAAAGGCACTGAGAGTCCCTAGTTGGGAGACCCTCCCAGTTATCCATAATCCAAAGAACTAAAATATCATAAGCCCTTTTGGCCAAATAATAAGCATTCCCATTCCATTCCCTTGGTATGTGCACAATGTAGATGAAGTCAAATTCTTCACTAATTCTAAGAATCTCAATGGCCATAGAGACCAACTACCAATTAGCATACTCCAACCTTTTGTTGTTTAAAATATAAACTAAAATTTGAGAATCAGACTCGTATATGCTCCTATGTCAACCAAGAGAAAACCCCTCTACAAGGCCTCGAGAATCATAAGATCTTCCATAATTTTTTTGGAGTGAACACATTTATAAATGTAAAAATAAATTAACCATGCCAACAGAGTCTCTCCCAACATTGCCAATTCTCGCATGTCCAAGATTACCTTGGATGACCCATTAGTATTAATTTTTAAAACTCCTCTAGGAGGTAGTATCCACCTACCATATCTCTGAACTTTCTTGCTAATATGGGGAACCATGCTAGGATGAGAAGAGTTCGTACCAACCCCAAAGAGACCAAGGTCCTACCGTACCTTCTCCTCCCTAGAGTCCAAAAGAGAATCCACGTCACATTTTCTATGGATAGTTTCCTGAACCATGCACAAGATCCTTTGCTAGATCTGTTGAACATCCAAATGTCTACCCTAAAATATGTGATAGTTCCATTTGAGACAAATATGCCAGATGATGCAAGAAGGGCCCAAAGTCCAAGCCACCTGGAGGAAAGGGATGTTGGTTGTAGGTCTGCCTAAAATGCTCCAAAAATCCACTAGGGAGAGCACATGAAAACAAGGATGGTTCCAAGAACTCCACCAATGGTGACAAATATCTTTGGCAATGAAGCATTAGAAAAATAAATGATAAGGGTCATCCTCATTATTACCACAAAGGACACAAAAATGGGGATCCTAAAATCCCCTCTTCCTCATGTTATCCCAAGTGAGGCATTTATTATGAGCAACCAGCCAGAGAAAAAAGTTACATTTAGGCCAAGCAAATATGTTCCACACTTTTTTCCACCATGTGATAGGGAGACTCCCAAACTTTTGTATATCAAGAACTTGATAACCATAGGCTACAAAGTAGGTTTCCTTAGTATTAGGATTCCAAGCCAAAATTTCTTTACCCATCAATGAAGAGTAGGGTCTCCTCACAAGAATAAGAGAAAGCACATCTTTATCCTTGGACAATCCCTAGGATCATTCCTATGGATATTTCCACTTGTACATATCTGGATTACAAAAATGTTGGATTCTTTTAAAGTCTTCCACATGAGACCTGCCCGCTTCTAAGAAATAAAAACTTAGGGAATGTACCCTAGGATATTGAGTAAATATAGGAGGGTGGCCATCCCAATAATACTCCTAGAAAAGAGCATATGATCTATGATTGCAAATCTAGAACAAACCCTACTTAATTAAATTAGTCCCTCTTTTCAGAGTATCCTAGATAACTGAACCTTTCCCAACCAAGATGAATCTAGGGCTATCAACATTAAAAATACCTCTCGAGTACTTATAAGATAATATTTTAGCCCAAATATGATCTTGAGAAGTATACCATATCCAATAGAGTTTCACAACCAAAGTCTGCCTAGAAAGAACCGCTTGTCACAACCCAAGGCCTCCCTCTTGAATTGGCCTACAAATAGAATCCCACCTAACCAAAATCCATTTAAATTGAGCAAGTTATCCAAACCATAAAAAATATCTTGACAAAGCATCCATGTCCTTGATAAAATGAGAGGGAGATGTTTGCACAAAAAACTTGTAAATGAATAAAGCTTGGACAACAAATTTTAAAAGCAACACTCTACACACAAAGGAGAGTCATCTGATGGTCTAGTGATTCACCTTCCATCTAAACTTATCAAGCATAGACTACCAAGAAGATCTAGGTAGAGGATGAGATGAAATTAGAATACCAAGATAAATGAATGGGGAAGTCCCAACTTGGAATCTTAGAATTCTAGCAATCCTAGCTTGAATAAGACGAGGTGTATTGAAGAAGAAAATAGAAGACTTGTCCTCATTAATAAAATACCTAGAAACACCAAGATAAATGTCAAGAGACCATTTAATGCCTACTTCCATGGTAGTGGAAACTCCCAGTAAAGTTGTATCATCAAAATATTGAAGGTGGGAAAGAGGCGATGAACTGCTATCCCAATTTCAACCCTAAATGAGACCATGCCTAAACTGATACTTGAGTAGTCATTGCAACCCTTCTGCTATAATGATAAAAAAATAAGGATATAGAGGATCTCATTTCCTCAATCTCCTCAAGGCCTCAAAAAGCTCTGATGGCTCATTATTAACAAGAATAGAGAATGAGGAAGAAGAAACACAAATCATAACCCATCTAATTCATTCCTCTTCAAATCCAAAAGCAACAAGAAAATTTTGAAGAAAGGACCATTTGACTCGATCATAGGCTTTGGCCATGCCCAACTTAAAGAACATAATTTTTTTCTTAGAAGTTTCCATCGAGTAAATAGCTTTCATAGCAATAACAACCCCATATAGGATTTTCTAGCTAGCAACAAACCCATATTGCTCCTCAGAGATGATTTTTCTCAACCACATATTCAACCCATCAACAATAATTTTTATAATGATATTATACACAATATTGCAGAGAACAATAGGCCTAAACATATCCAGATAATTTTCTCCCTCTTTTTTGGGAATAAGCACCACAAAGATAGCATTTAGGGTCCTTAGCATCTGTTTGTTTTTTTGGGACTCATGGAACACCTCTAGAAGATCAAATTTGATTAAATCCCAAAAATCCTAATAAAAATCAATCGAGAATCCATCCGGGCTTAGGTTCCTTTTTTCATCTTGAATACAATATTGTCCAAATCCTCAAAGAAAATTAGGCCCATAAAATGCTCATTCATCTCTCTAGAAACAATTGAGGGAATACAATTTAGAATAAGCTTTTCATCATCATTGTCTAAGAGGAAGTACTCCTTGAAGAGAGAGGAAAAATACCTCCTAGTCTCTTCTGAAATCTCCTTGAAAGAAGAGAGAAGGGAATCCTAAGAATTCACAAGAGAGGAAATCAGGTTACCATTATGGTGAGTCTTAAATGAGTTAAAAAATAAGGTTGTGTTCCTATCCCCTTCCTGAAGCCAATCCACTCGAGATTTTTATTTTCAAATTTTTTTTCCCTCAAATCCCATTCAACAAGTTCTTTCATAGCCTCATATTCCTTGAAGAGAAGCTCCTTTGTGAGTCCATGATCTATAATATTCCTTGAAGCTTCTTCCACCTTCTTCAGAGCCACCAACTTAGAGAAGGAAATGTTCCCAAAATTTAGACTATTCGACCTCTTCAATCTATGCTTAACAAATTGTAGCTGCTTCATAAAGGAATACATAGCGGTGCCATGAGAAGGTTTGCAATTGGTCCACCAGCCTCACATGAAATCATGAATCTTAGGATCCCAAATTCACATAAGTTTAAACTTAAAGGAAGGATTCTTCTTTAGCCCAAACTCAAGAGTAAAGAGTTTGATAGGCCAATTATCAGATCCCCTACCCTCTAGAATCATAGAACTAGAGCTTTCATTATTACCAATCCAAAAACTAGAGATCAAAAACCTATCCAGTCTCTTTGAGATGGACTCTTACTGACATATTCTACTATGCCAAGTAAAGATCCCATTATTTGTTTTCATTTCAACCAAGTTTAGGGCCTAGATATGAGCACTAAAGATAGAATAAAAAGGCTCAAGATGATTAAATCCACCATGTTTCTCCTCTAGATAAGTGATAGAATTGAAATATCTAGCAAAATCCATGGGTACAGGGGAGCCAAAATTCTTACAAAGCCAATGTGCTCCCACAAATTTATTTTACCATTGTAATCAACAAGATCATACACATTTGTAAGTAATATGGTTTCACCAAATTCATTATCATGCTTGATAATAGAAATAGAACATTTGTTGTAAATCCAAGTAAGAGGAGAGATCTTAACCATATCCCATAAACAAGCAATACCACCAACATATCCACATGTGGAAATACAATGGAATTGATCCGTTCTCCACAACTTGGGAGCAATATTGAAAATACTATCAGTAGCCAATTTAATCTCCTGAATAAACACCACATTCGGAGAATGTACACAAATCAAATCATGAAAAACTTTTTTTTTGGGGATGTTGTTCAACCCCCTTACATTCCATGAGAGGATAATAATTTCTAGGGCTTATAAAAATGGGAGTCCAATGTTCTCACCAAGACTGAATCCACCAAAGTCTCCCCCATTAAATTAATTTTATCCTGGTCTTTCTTTCGACCTACCTTCATATTATTATCCAAAGCACCTTTTTTAATTATTTTCTACTATAATCTCAGCATCATAGGAGTTTTTCAATCCAAGGATGACTACATCAGTACCTTAGTAGGAGAGAGCATAACTATATCTATGCCACTTTACAAAATAGTTTTCTTTCCAGGGATAGAGCCAAACATATCACCTGTACTCGAAGCCAAAGTCATATCTTCTTCATTTAAACCCACTAGATATGATTCCTTAGGTTCCACCTCAAGAAGAGATATTTGATTTGGCCCTGTTATATTTGCATCAGGTTGCGATGTTTCAGGTAACTCTATGCATTGATCAAGATCATCTAGTATCTTAAAATGATTGAGCAAAACATCTGGCTGGCTATCCTTAAGGGATATTTTTACCTTTCTTCCTCTATTTTGGGGTTCTACAGGAAAAAAATCCTCCTTATTATGATTCCCTTCCTTTATCAAGGCTTTTTCTTTATCTAGATTTTGTATAGATTGAGAGGGCCCAGTATTTTAATCCATGGGTAGGATAAACTTAGGATATTTTCTTTGTAGGTGGTCATATTCATGACAGATCCAATAAAAAAATAGAAGAGCTTCATAGTCAAACTGTTGAACCCATGTAGATGATCCAAACTATATTTCAACTGAATGTGGAATAGGATTGTTTAAATCAATTTTGACATAGATACGGGTAACACATTACCCTTTTCTCCATCATCTATTGTGATGATCCAACTAGATTTCCAAGAAGAAGGGCAATCATATGCAAGATGTCATTTCTTCAGATTTCCAACGAGATCCATGAGAGATGAACCCACACTGAAACCCGTGATGACTGCTCCTATGATAGGTTTAAATCCACATGCCAATTTTTAAGAAAAAGTCCAACTTGGTTACAGAAATAGGGACCCCTTAAAATGCTTTGTTACGATCCACAAGACAAGAGAAAACCACCATAAAATAGCTACTCACACTCAACATCACCTCCACGTCACCGTCAGGGTTCCAAGTCTTCCTAACCCAACCCTCCACAAAGGGAAGAGAAATTTGTATGCCCATAAATTTTCCAAAAAGTGCATGCTTGGTTAAATACTTCACATCTTCTGCCATCGAGTCTAGTTGAACCACTAGAACCGTCCTGACTTCACATCCTTCCAAACATCCATTGTTATTTAACAAACGATTCCTGACATGCATTGATAAATCATGTTCCTTCAAGTCATTTTTAGATGAAAAACATCACTAGCATGCACACTCTATGATGGACCCAATGCCATCATAGCATTCCTCCAGTCCATCTCAATCAGCCCATACTCCTGGAATTACTATACTAAACCCTCTTGAACATAATATTATTAATGGAACATATGAAGTTAATTTATTTAACTAAAAATGATGGTCCATTTAATAGGACATCCTTATCAAGGTGGTGTATACCCTATATTTGTTGATAGTGGGAGATAAATTTGATTATGAAATAACATATAGAGCTTTACTTGCAAATGTTAGAGTTTGAATCTATCTCCCTTTCATACTTTGAAATATTTCTATAAGGAAATATTTTTTTATCATCAAGTGTGATGATTATTCTTTAATGAAGAGATTTTTCCATCCTCCCATCCATGGTGGTTGGTACACTAGCAAGTGGAAAAAATACTTTGTGTTGTGTAATATTGGGTTTGAATTCCTCTGGATTTTAGAATATCTTGCACTACTTGAGAGGTCATAAGATCACCTCAAGTGGTGAGGATGCTACTTTTATTCTAAGGCAAAGGTGTGAATAGATAAATAGTTTGCTAGATTAGATCACCCCCACCTAAGGTTGATGATTCAAACATTAATGTTTCTTTTTTTATGTTTTATTTCTCACCCACAAGTTGATGATGAGTCCCAAAACTTTCATATTTTAGGATACTATTTTGCATGTTTTTCATGTTAAATATTTTATTGACTATTTATTGTAACTATGATTTAAATTATGGATGTTATGTAATTTAGAGAGTAGTTTATATTAAATTTCATTAAAGTAGAATAAGATAAATTTTATAGGGATTTTAGGTTTGAAAATCAATTAGTCATGGACCATCTATGGGATTGACTATGTGACTAGCTATGGGATTGATTATGGGATCGACTATGGGATACCTTGACCATGGAAAGGTTTCTAGATGTATAAGATAATCCTATAACAACAAGATCTAATCCCAACCAAATCCTAAATAAATTTGAAGATAAAATTTATATTTGATGAGATGGTTTTTTAACAGATTCAATTGAATTCAAATTAGTTAGATATAAATCCAGTTTCTTGAAGTGAATTTCCAACTAATTTAGTTGGATCCAAATTAGTTAGATGTAGATCAAATTTATTGAGATTAATATCTAGCTGATTTATTTGGATCTAATTTTGTTACATCAAAAGTAGATTTGTTAAGAAGGGATTTCAACTAATTTTTCTAGATGCAAATTAGTTAGAATCTTTACCAATTTATTATGGTTGTTATGGCCTTGAGATAGAATTCATTAGATTTATTATCAACTAGTTAAGATTTTATATCTACTACATTAGTAGGTCATTAATTATTTATTTTTTATATCCTCTATAAAATAAGAGGCTTATTGCATTGCAAAGGATTGAATATGGTACATCTAAGAATTGAAAAAAAAATATCTTCATTTTATCATGTTGTTAATTGAGTAATATTATAATTATTAAGTAAGGATGTGAAGATATCCTTTAGATGTAGCAAGGAAGAACTCCCTTGTTTACATAAATGGTAGAGATCAATAACCTATTAGAGTAGGATTAAAGTAGATTAATTTAGTTTTATTAAATAGGTCAGTAATATGGAATTATTTTAATTTATTTAAACAGATGATCACATATTTGGCTAGTCAAATTGTTATCAAATGGAGAACAAACTTGGTTGGGTTCTTCTCTTGTGCTCAAACACTTTTTGTTTTCTACCACTTGGTGGAATTGGAATATGGTCCTAAGTAATTGATGGTTAATATGTGATCCTATTATTTTGGAACTATTGTCAAGGAGATAAGGAATCACTCATGGTATGTTATTTATTGAGATGGTATTGACTTATTGTCTCCTAGAGAGGTTCTAATTACGAGAAAGTAGTTCGTTGTTGAGAGGGTATGGATGGACAAAGCAAGTGATAGATGTGGATTATTCCAACATGTAAAAGTGGATCATAAGAAATTAGGTAGGTATTTTACTTTCTACAACCATGTTTGCTTTCCTTTTACAAATGTTTTTTGATTTTCTACAAGCATGTTTTTTTTCTAATTGCCTTTATTTTCTACAATTATTTTATTTTTTTGCAAATGTGTTTTTCTTTCTTTTTATATGTTTTTCAATTTGGTCTTAGATTTAGAAATTAAATTGGAAACACCCTTTATTAATTTTAGGAAACCTCATTATCCTCCCTAGTAGATTTCTATTGATTTATGAGTGTAGGTGTCTACATTGGATTTAGGTACATAATATTATGAGGAGAGATAGAAGGAAGGTCAACATTCAACCTGCATACGTCCTTATATTATGATTTTACATTAATCATACTAGATGCATAGATAGATAATTGTTAGAGCATAATCAATTTACCTAATCTTTAAAAATATGATGGAAAAAATCAATCATGAACATCATAAAAAAATTTACCCATTCGTTTTTTTATAGTAATTTAAATTTATTAAAACTATTGGAAAATATATTATTTTGATGTTATATTAGGGTACTAGTTATATGAATTATTAAAAAATACTTATATAGGAAATATATTTATGAATATAATTAGTTCTAATAAGAATAATTTTATTTCCATACTAGATGGGAGAATTATTCTTAAAATAGTAATAATTTTTCCTTTAATACATAGGGGAATTGGTAACACCATTCGGTGTTGTCACTATAAACCCTAGCCTACTAGGTTAGATGAAGTCGATGGGACCTCAATCCTCATGGGCATTGAACTAGGGTAGCCAACCGATAAACACTTGGATACTACCATCTAACATATCCCTATCTGGGTATGCCATGGTTTGAACCCTGGAACTCCCCAAAGAAAGGAAAAAGCCCTAACCAATACACTATCCTCGTTGAAACCTAAAATAATGATTATTAGTTTAGCCTAAAATGAATAGAATTATAGTAAATCATCCCATGTCTAAGTAGATTTCACATAACAATTAGATTTTCTTAAAAAAAAGTGTTTAAATTGAAAATGGTCTTTTGAATCTAGTTTCTAAACTTTTTAAACCATCCAATTTTGATATTTTGTAGAAGAGAACTGACTAAAATATTGCATGTTGGTTTGATTTATTTAGTATGATTTTTTAGATGTAGAAGGTTGTACTTTTTTAGATCTAACAGAATAGTTGAATGATTTAAAATTTTATGTTTATATCAATTATATCTCTATGAATCTACCTTAATTTATATTTAAATCACCTTAACACAATGTTGAGTGAGGGATATATGGTTAAAACACCACTTATTTTTCTAGGTTGTCACACAATAAACAACATATTTAACAAAATATCTAGTCATGGATTCAAATGACTAAATGTGTCACCTATTTTTTTTATTTATACATTAATTATGGCTTTGAATATATTTTCACATGTTTTTTGAATCAATTAATTTTGGTATGGTGTGAAGAAGATATGTTCAAATAATAATCTCCTACTTTAAATAGTTTATAACTTTTTTAAAACCAAATTATCCATTATCTTGTAAAATGAAAGGGGAAATATGTGCTTATTATTAGTCTTAGAACCTAGACTTATATAATATTTAATAGTTACTCTGCTATCATGATGTACTAACAGTTAAAATATAACCAAGGGTGAGTGGGCAACCGAGTTGGTGTGAGACGGCCAACTAAGGCCTGTGATTTGTACCATGTGTCCATTAAACTTTTATTCAAATCACATTAGTTACCATAAGCTCTTTTATATACATTTATAGTACAATTGAATAAGGCAAGCCTGACCTCATTGAATGGGAGGTCCATGGTTCAAAAATCTATGATGAAAATGGGGATGCAAAAAAACTCTTGTGGCTTCCCTCTAGATAGTGGTATACCTAGATAGGATGACATTGTAAGCCACGTAAGAGAAACTCTCAAGGTTTCTTTCTAACCTAAAATTTTTAGTTGCAAGCTTACTATAGTGGTAAGGACTTTGGCCTCTCTTTGAGAGGTCAAAGTTTCAAACCCCACTCAGTATGAGGGGACCAGGACCCCTCATAAAAACTTATGTAAACTCATTGAGTAAGACTCATGAGGGATACCATAGTGGTAAGTCATTGGGTTTTCATCCAAGAGATCCAAGTTCAAACTTGAATAAGAGGGGTGGGGGACCCCTCATAAAAACTTGTGTAAACTTAATTTTATGCCCCCAAGGGCTATATGGATTGGTAATTGTTGATCTGGACAAGCACTTAGCAAGAAGATACATAGTTTCAAACCTCAGGGGTATACCTATTGCAAAGGTAGTAGTCTAACCTAAATACCTTGAGTGTGTACCAGATAAATGATGATGGTATGAATCTTGAGCGACTAGTTGTCCCCCTCACATCAGATCAAATAATACAATGTGGTATAGGCTTGTTGGAAGCAACCCATGTGGTTTGAATCCTACACTTGGCAGTTACTAAAAATAGTTTGGATGCAACTAACTTCCCTATGTATAAAAAAAGAGTTAAACTATAACCTATTATTGTTATAGAATCATTCTATAGTTCTATAGGATAATTTTGTAACAATATATAGGAGATTTTTTAAAAATATTGTTGAGATTGTTAAAATGGGGCTTACCAATGTTGTAAAGAGAATTGTATGACACTTGTATGATGTATTATTATTACAAAATAATTCTATGATTGTGCAAGAGGATTCTTTAGTTTATCCATAGGAAAATTATTAGTATTAGTTGCAACAAGTAAAAGTTTGACTTGTTAATGTTACAAACATTTATATTGCAATTATTGTTAATAACATACTTCATATAAAAAAGGGGCATGACATTGACATTTATCATGATGGAGTTATTGAGAATCCTTGCATGTACTTCTTAATTTTATCAAACATCTCATACAAGTTACAATTGATGCATATCTCCTCCTATAGTTGATCATGATTTCTGCATAAATCATTCTACTATAGATCATATTCAATATATCATTCATGGAATTTCTATACATGATCACTCTAGTAGCATTGGTATAGATCATAAATTGTCTGAGTGATATAAACAAACGTATTCTTTCTAATGCATTGAGGGTTTCCATATAAAATTCAAAAAAGAAAAAATACGGCTTCTTGATAAACCATGAGATGTGGTAAGTGTGTACCTTTCCAAAAAATAAGAAAATTAGAAAATAGAAGACTTATTGACAAGACACAGGATGTAGCAGGATGTTCTCCCAAAATTTATATGTAGTACTCTTTTCTTGTTGATAGATTAGATGATCTTGTTTACTTTGAATTTTCTTAGTGATTATCATTTATATTCAACATCCCCTATCTCACCCCATTCATTCTTTTTCATTCCATCACTCTTCCATGCACAAATCTTACACTTTTTATCTCCCTTGTACAAATTTTAAAGGAAAATCTCATAACCATTACCTGCATTTTATGGATTACTTGTTATTTATGATTACAGGAAGCATTAATGATAATTTTACAAGTATAATATTTTTATCAATATTTTTATGACTCATATGAAGGACGTAAATTGGCCTCACAATAATTTATTGTAAATATGTTTAATTTTTATAGAAGTAGATAATACTCAATAAAAACTTTGACCTGTATGTTTTATATCTAGCATAGTTGGATTCTTGAATGCTTGAATGTACTAACTAGTTTATATATAAAGTTTTGTAGATTCTCATTTCTTTCTATTATCTCAAGCTACAATATGCTTTAGATAGATAGAAGGATAAATATAAATAGTAGGTGGAGATGCAAGTTGGTAAAATATTTACCGTAAAAATATGATAATATTTCCCATGGCTACCAACTACTACTATTACAAATTATATACCATATTTTCTCTTCCCTAAAGAAGACTATTAATTGATATTCATTTTACTATAATGACAACCCTTTTTCCCACATAATGAGTATCATTCACAACAACTGGGTAATAATTATCTACATAGTCCATTCATCTATACTTCATATGCTTATGTTATTATGTGATATTTGGATCCTTTTATGTAGCCTAATTCCCATACCCACCATGTGTGCTTATTACATCTACCTACATCCCTTTAATATCCCATGACATATTACCTTTGTAGGAAGCTATATTTCTTAATTTATAGATGACCACAAAATTGTGTACCTCATGTGCTCTTTTTCAAGTAAAAAAGAAAAAAGAAAAAAAATTTAATAATGAAAACCCTTATAGCATCATTTTATAACAATTTTTTTGAAAATTAGGTCTTTGATAGGAAAACTATTAAAAAAATATATTGCTTCTCCATATCGACCCTCTCAAGTTTTACTATGTGGGATCATTAGTAGACTAATGAGATCTTGGTCGTTAGGATGGTAGTACATGTAAATAATTTGTGTTTTGCTAATATTATGTAAATATTATTTGCTTTCCATGCTCATTATTATAGGAAGAACTTTTGATATCTTAAGTTGTATAAGGAGATCCTGCTTTTCTCTAATGTAGAAGGACTTTTTATTACTTCAAATGTTCATAGTTCCACTTCTAAAAGGCTATAGATAAAACAAGTCACAATGGTTGCATATGCAAAGGTGGTTATAGAAAAGTTACCTACAAGAAATATTATTGTTGATATCTTTTCATAATTGAATGAATATAATTTGATTTGTTGGATCTCAAACTATCTACTCAAATTGACCTCAATTACACTTAGACAATTTGTAAGAAAGAGGTAATTTTACAACTACAATGTTGGTAAAACTCAATACATTGGTTGTTATAGATATTGTTTGCAAATATGCTTAATAGTATATATTTTATATTTGGACTTATACATTGGTTTTTATAGATATTGTTTGCAAGACTATTCTCATAGTGGTATTTAATAATAGTATTTTTTTAACACGATAGCAATTACTAAAAAATGGTCCATCTATTTTATGAGACTACCAACATTATTGTAAAAATAAAGTCTTATTTAGAGAGAGATTGAGATAAAGAGAGATAGAGAGAAGAAGAAGAAGAAGAAGAAGAAGAAGAATAAGAAAAGAAACAAAAGGAATTCCATTAGATAAAAAACTAGAAATTGTGGTCTAATGAAACACCAAGTTAAGGAACCTCAATGGATATATTAATGGTGTGGATACAAATAATCTAGATATTAAAGGCCATGGAATGTTTCAAAAATACATATGTTACAAGGAATACTTATAATATTATTTCAGCATTTTGCAGTTTTGCAATATTTGATGAAGGGAATTTGATGTAGTTTTGCAATATGTTAAGACTATCCTTTATAATACCTTTTTGGTCTTTTAGATGCTTAGACTAATGGTTTATGTGGTTTCCATATTCTTGGAAACACAAAATTATCTAACTCTATAAGTTTTTCTCTCTTCTTTTGTATGGCTATGATAATTTATGATGCCTCTCCCTAGATTTAGTTTCATGCAAAAGTATTCAAATATAAGAATACAAAGACCTAGGGGCTGAAAGGCTAGGATAAGTCTTCAAAGAATTTGAAGGCCATTTGTTGATATTATAAGAAGGAAGGACATCCAACCAATAATTGTTTGATGAAGTTACAGGAGATTGTGTTAGAATTTCATAAGATGTGTGGTCATATTTTAGATGATGATGAGGACTCAACCTAATCATCCTCAACTATAGATGACCACTTGAGAATCCATTTTAGGGGAGGATATGTTATTATCACTAATTTCCTATCTCCTTGGCTCCTTAGTTCAGATCATTAAAGGGTATCAAAACTTGTAATTTGAATTATTGGCAAAGACTATAATGGTATGATATGCCTTTGTGTAAGCCTATAGGTAATCATTATGTAATGTAATTATTTATTATTTATATTTTGCCTATAGGCCCATGGTTAACCTTGTCATGTTTAAACCTTTAATTTGTAATTAACCCAAAGACTATTTGTTATGTCACCTTAGGCTAATATAATTATGTATTTGGAGTTTACCCATCCTCTCCATATATTACATTGGAGTGCTATGAACCATATTCATGGAAAAATTAAGTGTTTATTGGTGCTCAAGGACACCTTCCATATCACCTCTTTATTTTGCTCTTTATTTTTATATATAAGATTTGAGTAAATCAAGGTTATGCATAGTGGAGAATATTCACAAATTTGGCGAATATTAGGATTTCCAAAATTAGAAATTGGCGAATAATGAGGATGCTCAATGTCGGCCCATTCGCTTGAAATTTTTGGAACCAATTTTTTAATAGGGTGAATTTGCCACAATATATATCCAAAAATAGGTATATTTGTACTTGATGGAAAGCTTTTTTTAAGAATGATCTGATGGTGGTGATTTTATGAAGTTATAAGGTGTTTTAATAGGTCAAAAATTTTCTCAAATATGACCTTAATTTTTAGGGCTTCAAATGTCCCAAATTTTGGTTTGAATATGATTGATTTGATTTGCTTAGGATTCACCTTGATTTCAATTAGGATTCACCATTTGTTTACAAGTACATTTTGAGTCCAACCCCTTATGCATAACCCTAGAGTAAATAGATTGTTATTCATTTTGTAACATTGGGGAGAATTTCAACAATTAAGATGACTTATTGTCAAAATTCATAGTACTTTCCATAAATGAATAGAAGTAATCCATCTACTCAAATATTACATAAAAAAACATAAAGAAGGAATTGAAGAAAGAAAAAAAGACAAGTTTAACACTTATATCTTATGCTTTATAACACTTCATATTGGTTGTCACTTAACTCTCCTTCATATTATATATTTTGAAATATTTTATTGTGAATGATCTTAAATCACCATAACTATTGGATATCTTTGATTAACATTAATATCCACACATTCGCATAAATCATATTTTGATTGAGCTGGTTATAAGTACACCACTCACCTAAACATTTGTATCATCATGTACAATTCACTACATATATAATAAAGTATTTGTACCATGTACAATTCACTACTTATATCATAAAATATTTATGCTAAAGCACATTTTATTCAACTCTCCCATGCTTTTTTTTCTTTCAATTTCTTGCAATATTACTAAAATATTTATTGTTAGGCAAAATTATAACTACTTTTTCAAGTAGCTATCCATACCCATCCCTTAAAATCTATTTTAAACTTTCAATATAAAACTTTTAATTTTTATATTTCCATTACTTATCTTAAACTCAATGAATGTGCAAGTCTTTTAGTTACCTTCATATAGAATTCTTTACTCTTTGGTATGTATATGAAAGGTAATTGACCCTCTTATGTATATACAATATTTTTTATACAAATTATTTATTTTTAACACCGAAAATTATTAGTTTTTATCCTTTGGATGTTCTGCCCTTATTTTTAAACCTAATTCTAAAATTTAAACCTAAGGCACCAAGTGGACGGAGCGACGGAGACAATGGCCTTGTCATCCGGCATCTGCATGTTAAGAGGACAGAAAAATAGGTTGATTACTACAGGAGTTGTAATCAATATAGGCACCAATAAAAAGCCCAAACAGAACGATGCACATACACATCGATAAAACTGCAGACAAAATCAATCAAGCCAAACCAACTTGAGGCGTAGCGGTTGGAACTTGAAATGACAGAATGCACGAAAGGTTATTAGGCTCTATGTAGCCTGTTTTCTTTTGTTTGTCTTTCATGGCTATACAGTTTCTGTAAAAGATTCAAATCTTTTCCATGTTTTTATTTCACATCAAAATAAAAATAAAAGAATTCCCAATACCAACAAAATGGTAATGAGCATATTAAAATACCAAGTCGCTCTTTGAAAAGCCCTTCAGCTATCCAGCTACGTTGTAAAAGTTGGTAGGTCAATAAACAAAACACATTTTGCGTGATAGCTGTTAACCATTCTGTCTGAAAAAAGTGCAGTTCAACAAAAGTGATATGAATGATTGCTTCTTCTACGAAGAACCTTAATTTTCTTTTCTTTAAAATAAAAAATTTAACCTACCATCTATAATTTTAATTTAATTATTGAATATAACAAACCTAATAAATTTTAGGCCCTCTTTAAAATTTATCATGTAGTAAAATGTTATAATTATAATATAACATAATCATAATCTCAAAAATTTAACCTACCATCTATAATTTTAATTTAATTATTGAATATAACAAACCTAATAAATTTTAGGCCCTCTTTAAAATTTATAATGTAGTAAAATGTTATAATTATAATATAACATAATCATAATCTCAGTTATATATATATAACACTTCAAAAAAAATAATAACAAATTATTGTAAACAGCCTTTGTCCAAGCCCTAGAATTCCTCATGGACAAACTTCATGATATAAGATGAAACCTCTTTTATACTGGAACAATCTCTTTCTTCGATTTGAGGTATAAAAGAACTTATATTCGACCATGCCATTGTTACCAAGAAAAACAAACCAGAACACCAGAGAAAACCAAATAAGATTGTTGTTCTGCAACTCAAATAAGCTCAAAATTATCTTTGTATATATAAAAGCAACAAAGGTAATTGAATACGTACCTCATCCACACTTATTACATTATAGATGAATACAGCCCTCTGGATATTCTACATACTGGAGGATTCCAAAGGGAATGCATGATTCATCTCGTTTCTCACACACCACGACGAATCAATGCAATCCCTTTGGAGTCATCCGGTTGCAAGAAATGTATCAAACATCAACTATATGAAATGTAATCCAGTCAAAAAAAAAAGAAAAGAAGAAGAAGATTAAAGGTCTGAATCCTCCTCAACATCCTGTAACTTGCTGTAGCAATCCCATTGTGATCCTCCTGTTGTTTCCAATAACCCATTTCTGTAACTGAATCTCGTTACCCTTTAACACCTGGTTCTCAAACGTTGCTCCAGGAAAGTAAGCAAAGCATGTGATGGGTTGGTTAACCACGAACCTTCCATATTAATCTTATATACAATAAAAGAGAGAAGGGGAATATGCAGGAAACTTTCATAAATTTACTCTACCGACGCTGCACGCTAGGCATGCCCTGTTGTTTATCATAGGAAAAAGATTAACTTTTGTTTGAGACTCGCGGCTGGTAATCTTTTACTCAGTTTATATGATTATTTTTTTGCTTGACCTCCATTTTTAAATTTATGGGTAATCATTTCCCATATTAAAGTAGTGTTATAAAATTCGTTTCTTGATTAAGGCAATAGATCTGATCATGATCTAGACTGTACTATTTTGCATCCAGAAATAAAAATAGAAGCCGTTCCACCTGCCAGGATACACTGAATCGAATAAGGCTGCCATTTTACTAGAAAGAGAATAAATTTTATTTACAAAAAGGTTCTGGGTCCAGATTGTTTATTTACAGTCAATGCATTATCTGTTAATCCATATGAAATATGCATGGATATGCGCACATCGGATTAAAGAAATCGTTTTCCGTTAGCAGTTGGGAAAAAGTTAACAGGATCAGCTTTACCGACTTTAGATATCGTCCAAACACTTTATTTTCTCAGAGGATTGTCAAATTAGAAGGAAGTCAGATAATTATTTTAATATCTGGAAATTTCCTGCTATCATTACGTCAATTTGCTCGTTAGCGTGTGCCAATCATGAATCTCTGATCTTTATCCACTAATCATATGGTTGTCATTGGTCCAAAAACATCTTAGGTCATATAAACCAGACGGAAATGAACATGGGCTTTCCTTTACAAGCCCATGATTATCTGAAGTGCATCTTTGACCACATGTGATATTTACTGGTACTGGTACTGAGATAATGATGACCAGTGCTTTTAGTTGATGATTTATTGAAATTTGTAGTAGATGAAGTATTAAAGTGGAGCCAAAATTTTAATATTGTATATAAATAATTTGTAATGGTAATAACATAGCATGATCAGTTAGAAAGCAAGAGGGCCAACTATTTAGCAACCAAGTTAATAAGAAGGGTAAGGGTGAGGAGTCTCATATTAACGAGAACAAGGACTTTCACCTTTAAACCTACCAAACCATTAACAAAGAGTTTGACAAATTTTAAAACTCATAAACCTTCGCAAAGAGTAGTGGATGCCAAGGGATTCTGCAAAGGAGGAGCCGGTGCATTTTTGCTTAAGGAATTTGTAGGTTCAGTAAGTCGTACTTGTTTACAGGGATATAATTCTATAAGTTTTGGCGCATGTGGTCTTATGATTGACGTGCATGTTGATTTGTAATGCGGCAGAGTTAGCACATTCCACTTGGAATTTGATATGGAATGGCCATAAAGTATTATATAACCCCTTTCTTATGGAGTTGGCAGAACGCAAATCGTAGGTATGGTGTTTCTTAGGGTTCCAAGATACCCTGCGCCATTACAAGTGGGTCTATCAAGTGGTTTTTGTTTAAGTTTTCGGATGTAGAATAAAAAGTTTCTAATATTTATAAGGTAATAAAGATTTGTTATTAGTTTAGTTGTAAGTTTATTGTAGTGGTGAAAGTTTTGGTTTTTTTTTCAAAGGTTCAAGGTTCAAACCCCATTAAGTATGAGGGAACCGGATCCCTCATAAAAACTTTAATTGGAAAAAAAAATAGTTCCTAAAAGGCAGTAGATTTGTAAGTGTTTGCTTGGCCACAGGGTTATGCACAGTGGCGAATATTCGCCATTTGGGCTAATATTTGCATTTTTGAAAACTCAAATTGGCGAGTTTGGGGGGCCCGGAGGTCGGCCCTTTCACCCAAAATTTTTGGATTTTTTTTTAAGGTGTCGGTTCACCGTCCATTGATAATAGTATTACGGATTTTTATAAAACTTCGCCATCATTTTTTGCCAGAATGAGGACACTTTTCGCCCAAAAATTTTAAAATTTTAAAATTATCCCGCCAAGTTTGCCAAGTATACCACTATATAAAACTAACACGACAACGATACTTTTGCAACATACCGGACCCAGTTCTGCAATAGATCGATATCCGAACCTAGTTCTACAACAAAATGACATCCGAACCCATTTCTGCAATAGACCAACATCCAGACCCATATCTGCAACAAATCGATATCCGAACCAGTTCTGCAACAAACCGACATCCGAAACTAGTTTTGCAATAGATCGACATCCAAACCCAGTTTTGCAATAGACCAGATCCAGTTCTAAAATAGACCAACATCTAGACCCATTTTTGCAACAAAGTGGACCCAATTCTACAACAAACCGAAATCCGAACCCAATTCTGCAACATACCAGACCTTGTCGATTTTCGGATCATGTTCTACACTAGGTTCTCTATTTCTCTTAAGACATTCTGAATATAGTAATAAGATTTGTTTTTTTATCAACTAATTGTAGGTTTTTCTTCTGCTATTTTTCTATCATTTATTGAAAATATTTCAATGCTCTATTTCCCATGTTTTTCTCTATTTTGCCATCTTCTACATGTCTTCAACACCAATATCTGGACCCTGTTCTACACCAGAATAGATTTCTGGACCGCGTTCTACACTAAGTTCTCTATTTTACCCTATTCTATTTAGATCTACTTTTTTGTGATAAGATTATAAATAGGTAAATACTTTAGTAAATGCTTATTTTTTGAATATATGTATCTCTAGTTATTTTTCGCATAGAGAACTTATTTTCTGAATTTAATTTGAATTTGTATATTGCATATTTATCTGCTCTTATCAGTTACAAGTGTTATCACCAGAAAACGTAGTAGTGGCATACACTAACAAAATCACAATAAAACATGGCAGGAAACAAGTATTTATTTTCTAGTGATGACCATCTGTTTATTCTAATTACAATATTATCTTGAGGCCTATGAGAAGTAACATCTCTTTAACATTTTATTACTTTTCTAAAATGAAAAACACTTTCTTTACAAGTAAAATGTCACCCACCAACAATGGAAACAAGGGGGCCAAATCTTCTACTGAAAAGAGTATCCTTAAATATTTTAGTCATACATCAAAATCAAACAAGCCATCGACATCGGTACAAATTCTAGGTACAAATGATTTTTGACTTATAAATAATTAGTTGTATATTTTGTAATAATTTTCAATACTACTTTCTTCCTCAAACAGTTAGTTGTCACTATGTGTTCATCGATATGAATTTTTTTTTGTCTATAAGTTTTTTTAAATCCAAAAATAGTAAAGAATATTATTGTATGCTACTATGCAGAATACCCTATTGACCAAGAGATGCCTTCTAAAGAAAATTCTCTTACTAATGACATCCAACAATCACTTGAAGATATTCCTGGCCAAGATATGCAAGTTGAAAATGAAAGCGATAAATCAAATACACTACAAACTTCTTATGAATCTTCAAGCAAAAATTCTAAAAAGAGGAAGACAGATTCTAATTGGATTATTGGAAGATCATTTAAGAATGAATGGGTAGAAAAATTTCCTTAGATTGAGGCGGTCTTGACTGAAGATAACCAAGTCAATAAAAAAGAATGCAGATGCAAAATTTGTAGTTGGAAACTAGGTAAGGATCACAGGATGCAAACTAAGAAAGATACAATAGAAAAACATGTTGGCAAAGTATATGTAAAAGTTATAGGAAGTGATGGTAAAATTACAAAATCTATTAGGTGGAAGGATGCATCAGAATGTATGCATGTCAGATATGCAATAGATTATGAGAATCACTTAAAGCAACAACAATCCCTTGTTGAGAAAGGTGGAACGATTGAAACCCAATTTCATAAAATGTAGAAGACCATTTTAACTTCAAAAAGTTTGCAGTTTGTTGTTGTATTTAGTATTCTCAAAAAGGGTAGACCCATGTCCGATTTTATTGATTATAAGCACCTTTATCAACTAGCTGATGTGCAAAACCTTCCTAGTTCCCATTGGTCAGATCGAAGTGGTTGGGAAATGGTAAAATGTCTATCATTAGTTGAGAAGGAAGACCTGAGGGAGCAGGTGAAACATGCCAGATTCATTTCACTTTCTATTGATGAGGTGACGGTTGTGGACAACACATCCTGGATTTGCATGCATGTGTACACATTTCAAAATCATGTAAGAAGGCCTAGTTTACTAGGATTACATAAGATGGTTGAAATTTCAAATGCAGAAAATATCTATAATGTTGTTTTGACTAGTTTAAAGGAAATTGTGAGAATGAATGATATTGACATAGCCACAAAGTTAATTTGCATTGGAGCTGATGGTGCTGCTATAATGCAAGGGCACAGGAATGGCCTATGTGTTCGACTCCAAACTTCAGTTGCCCCATATATGATACCCATTCATTGCATGGCTCATAGAGTGAATCTTGCTTATAAAATCATGAGCACTTTTGACAATGTTGCTAAAGTGGAAGATCTCATTCGTGAAATACATTCTTATTTTTCTTGCAATCCTAAAAGGTTTGCAGAGTTTCAACAGTTTGCACTAGGAGTTACAGAAGGAAAAAAATTGTTGAAAGATGTGGATACAAGGTGGATTTCATTGTATCAACTTGCACTCAGAGTTTTTATAGAATATAAATCTTTAACAGGGTTTATGTATGCAAATAGTAGAGCAATTGATAAGGCAAATGATATGTTGTTTCATTTGACTAACTTGGAAACTCTTTTAACATTATGTGGTATTCTTCCAATGTTACAAGAAATGAACAGATTGACTAAACTTGCACAAGAGAGATCCATCTATATCATTGATTTCATGAGGATGAGAAAGCAAATATGTGTGATTATTGATAGGTTATATGTGTCCGAACCAGATTTTACAGATCCCTTATTTGAAAGTTGGAAAACATTGACAAACGTGAAAGATGCAAATAGTTTTTTGAAGTTTGACATTAATGATAATATTTGTATTAATGTTCATGAAAATATGATACCTTTATATTGTTATGAAAGGCATTCAAGTGTAGTTACTGACAATGTTGAAAGAGTTTGTGTAACACACAATAGGTACGAAGTTGTTTTACACAATACCAAAAAAAATTGTTCAACATAGCAAAATCATTGACAAAAGAGATAAGAGATCGGTTTCAAAGACATGAGTTGCTTGAGGCCATGGGTGTTGTTAACCCTTTGTTTTGGGGTTCTTGCAATGATCAAAAATCTACACAAGAGTTGTTTATTAAATATATGGGCAACCTTATTGAGCATTTCTAGTAAAAGTGTGGAAGTCAATGGTGTTGAAATAAAAGGTATACTCAACAAAGATCTTTTAAGACAATAGTCACAACATTTTGGAAGAACAATGGTTCATCAAGCATCACTTTTGAGTAATATCCATGAGACTGGTTCCATTGCACGTTTGTGGCAAAAGTTGTATCCAAGTAGTATCTTACAAGATACGATTAGTGAATACTTTTGTTTATATGAATTATGTCAAACAATGATTTTGGGATCTGTGGAAGATGAGAGGGTTTTTAGTGCACTATATTTTGTTAAATCTAAGCTCCGCAATAGGCTGGACAAAAATCTAGAAAATTGTTTAAGAATTTATGTGTCATCATATCAGTTGGACAAATTTCCATATGATAGAGCATTAGCATACTGGAATTCAATTGCAGACAGAAGGGGTATTATGAATACGATCGATAAGGAGGATAATGATGCTTTTAGTGATCAAATGGTGTCTTCACAGATTGATTCTAGACAAGTTGAAACGTGTTCATTTCAGCTACCTGAATTCTGATTTTTCTAGTGTTTCACAACAATGTAACTTTTGACTTTCTTTGTTATCAGATTTCACAATATTTGTTCATTACAGATTTCACAATGTTGTTTCACAAGTTGAGAACTGTTCATTCTAGATTTCACAACTATTCATTCCAGATTTCACAATGTTGTTTCAGATGTACAAGATTTCAAAAATTTACTTTTTCACATTATGCTTATAAAAATTGTACGTTTTATATCACATTATGCTTTTAAAAATTGAATGTTTTTTATCATACTATTTGAACTGCCTTAATAAATTGTTGTCTTTTATTTTATATCACAATATTGGTATTGTATTGTTAATGTATCAATTATGATCAACAAAAATATTCTTTTGATGTTTGAGATGAAGATAGTAAATAATATTGACGATTAATACTAGAAAAGCAACACAAAATTATAAATGCAAACAACCTTTGAATGATTGAAGACACAAATTTAGAAAATATAGTTTTCATTAATACGATTGAAAATATATTACATTGTACAAAATCGTTGACTACAGTCAACTTCAAAATATTTTTACATTGTAAAATATCTTATTTTGGCATAGCTACATCAGTTTCACTTGCAACAATGACTTCTTTTCCTTTATCTCCTTGCTTAGCTCCTTGTTCCGGTAGCGCACCAAGTCTGACTAGATTTTCTTGACCTTTCACAATACTTCCCAACAATGCACTTTCTTGTTGGTTTGGATCTTCGAGTATTGTTGGAAGTTTTTATTTTTCTTTTTGGTGTTGTAGTACGACGTCCGGATCTTCATGGAGCTTCTCCCTAATATATTTTCTCAAACGATTATTATCTACCACTTTTAATTACATTTTTTTCTTCATTTCCATTACATTAAGCAAAAAAATTTTACCACATTGATATTAACTTGCATGTTGTTAACTTGCATTTTTAAGTTTTCAAAATTTGACTGCAAAAAATAAAATGGTAAATCATTCAAAATAGCTATATAAAAAATTGTTACTTGTTTTAAAGAAAATTGAAATATGAAAAATAAAGTGCAAAAGCAAAATGAAAAATAAATAAATATTTTCTTACCTCAACCACATCCCTAGCAGACTCAACAAGTGCAACTTTTTCTTTATCGAAAGCCCATTGGTTATAAAAATCTTGGGCTTCAACATTAATATTCTCTAATATGCTGACAACAACATTTAAAACATCATCATCATAAACAATTTTAGAATTTATTATTCCTATTGTGGCCTGACTCAGTAGGCCACTAAGCTTTTCTGGTTCATATTGAACCAAAGAATAGATTGAATCTCTTTTTACATAATTCTTATATCGAGCATTTATTTGCTTTATTAGAACCTTGGCCCGATATTCCCAATCCTTCATTTCTTGCAAATCTTGAAGGACAATCTCTTTCATTGTTGCTTCCATCTTTTCAACCATTAAAACATTTTCATCAAAATTAACAATGTCATCCTCAATTTGAGGATGAGGGTCATTTCCTTTCGGAGCTAGGAATGATCTATGCTCAGGTGTAGGGGCTTCCTATTGTTGTGCTTCATCTAGTGGATCTTGAAGCACATATGTTGCTTTAAAACCTAAAATGTTGCCCTGCAACAGAAAATCATCATCAAGTTGGATATTATCCAACCCAACAGATGAAACTTCTAGTGCCTGTGAAGAAGTGTGAAATGTAAAATATGAGAACCCAGGCCCAAAACTTCGAGTCAACTATGATCTCTATGAAAAATTGTTTTCCTCCAACCCATGTTTGGCCTCTCATCTATGTAGGGCCAGGTTGTGCCTATGCTTGTCATTGTTGTGAACGTGGATGCTATGTTATTGTTGTTGTTGTTGCTATTGTTTTGTTGTTGTTGGTGTTATTGTTGTGGTGGAAGAGATAGTTGTGGTGGAAGCGGTGGCACCATATGGCCTCTCATTCTCGTAGTTTGTCATTGAGAGGTGGCTAAAAACATAAAAAAGTTTTGTTAACATTATTCTAAAAATTAAATAGAAAACAACCATAATAATTAATTCAAAGTAAATACACATTGTTTTACCTGAAGACGATGAAATATGTTGAATTTGGGCACCGATGGGGGAGGGTGTGGCCACACTAGATTCAGCCTACACATTTTGTGCATACCTAGGCGTACGAGATCCACCAAGTGAAGGAGCTTGCCTCAGATATTTTGGTGCCCTCTGTAATGGTGAAATTTTTGATCCAATATCCTCAGAATCACCAGTTTGCTCTGGCCTATGACTCCTATTGGCAGCATCTTGTTTACTCCTTATTGTGGCTGCCCTACCCTACATTTAGATGAAAAGAAAAATTAAAAATGAAAATGTACTAAAATATAAAATACTTTTTTATTGTCAAAGATGGAATGATTACCTTCAATTCATCTGGTGTCAAGGCAATGGCTTGTAGTGTTGCATGCACTATAGTAGGAGGAGGAGTATCTTGCAAATTATGAAAAATTTCAAAATAAAGAGCTAAAATATAATTAATAGTGCCCACAATGGGTTGTGTGTTGTTGGTTTGCAATTGCACCGCATGCAGCTCGACCCTGATGCGATCTGCAATATAGGTGCACCAATCGAACCTCTCATGATGCTCACAATGAATAACATACGAAAGTGCCCAAAATGGAATTTTTGATCTTCCAAGAAGAATCAGTCTTGCCTAGAAGAACTCAATAATGGCCTTCAGAGTTGGATTCTTAACATCGATGATTGTTAACCCTCTTTTTGACTTGGCGATGGAAGCTGCAAAAAGAAAAAATTAGATAACAATTTACAAATTTGAAATTTTTAGCATTAACAAATTCTAAGACACAAGAATTATACCTACCAAATATTTTGTGGTGAGTTGGTACATTTTCTCGAGGTAGCCTTTCTCTTCTATAGAGAGCTGGCACTTCGTTGACACTAGAGGACAATCACCGAAAGGAAGATTTTTCAATCTATTAATGTCTACAATTATGATGGTGAATGATAGATTTCTATTTTATATTTTCATTTTGACAATGGCCTTGTCATGGTCATAACCGCTAATAATATGTTGCAAGAGGACTTTATCAGTTTTGAAATGTGGCATTGACACCAAGGTTGTCAAACCTGCATCTTCTAACCATGATAAGTCTATACCTGGGGTAATTAACAAATCTAAAATTAACGTGCAAGAAGGGTTCTTGAACTTTGGATTAGGGGTGGAAGTGGTGGCCATTGCTAGAATTTGGAAACTTGGAAATAAGAAAAATAGGAGAAATTGGTTGCTCGATAACGGTTTGCTCTAGTTGGGTGTAGTCATAGAAATGAACTCAAAAAATGACACTGATGCCCTTTTATAGATAGAATGGATGGAGTCGACACGTGGTAGAATTGTATTGGACATGTAGTATGGGTGATCGATTGTGTGACACATGGTAGGTGGTCAATGATGGACCGTATTGTGCATCAAGCCCAATATCGAACCATATTTTGCATCAGGCCCTATATCGAACCTTATTGTGCATCAGGCTTGACCCTAGACCATATTATGCATCAGACCCAACACCCAAAATTTATTCTGCATCAGACCCAACCCAGACCTTATTATGCATCAGACCCGACACCCGAACCTTATTATGCATCAGATCATACCCTGAACCTTATTATGCATCAGACCCAACACCCAAACCTTATTATGCATCAGATCCAACCTGGACCTTATTATGCATCAAACTAACACTTGAACCTTATTATGCATCAGACCCGATGCTTGAAACTGGTTATGCATGCATTAGACCAGACCTCAAAACTTATTATGCATCAGATCCGACACCCAAACCTTATTATGCATCAGACACAACCTCGAACCTTATTATGCATCAAACCCGATACCTAGACCTGTTTATGCAACAGACCACCTCGAATCTTATTATGCATTAGATCGGACCCCTGAATATTATTATGCATCAGACCAAACCCTTGGATCTTATTATGCATAAGACCGAATCTAGTCTTAGTTATGCATCAGATCGGGTCCAGACCTAGTTATGCATCAGATCGGGTCCAGACCTAGTTTGCATCATATCGGATCTAGAACTAGTTGTGTATCAGGTCGAATATGGACCTAGTTATGCATCAGATCGGATCTAGACCTAGTTATGCATCAGATCGTATCCGATCCATCAAAAACTATCATAATTGTCATTTTTCCCCAATTTTTTTCCAAAAACCTAGGTAATTCGCCATTGCCTTCGATGTTAGGTTGCCAAGATTCATCATAGTTTAAAAAAAATTCACTTATTTTTTACAAGTATGTTTTGGGTTTGACCCTTTATGCATAACCCTGTCTAGCCAGACACTTATCAACAAGAGAGTAGTCCTTTGGGTGTACACCAGAGAGATCGGTACTAATAGCCCTAAGAAATGGTGGTCTTCCTCTCAAGTGAATTAACAACTAGATGAAATAGGTTTGTTGGGAGCAACCCTAAAGTTACTACAAAAATTGTGGTTGTAACCAACTCTCTTATATTAAAAAAAAAATAAAATTATTATTATTATTTTTTATTATCTTAGGTGAGGCAGCACAACGGTTTGGGCTTTGGCTCTTCTTCAAGAGGTCCAAGGTTCAAGCCTGGTGGCCTGCACCAGATACAAAAAAAATCTTGGCTAGCCTGAAGGGTATATCTAGATGGGACAGGTCCCATGGAAAGGAAAGTCTGACCCTCAAGGGATACGAAAAATGGTTTTCCTTAACATAAGGTTTTAATCAACACTATATACCTTACTGGAAAGTTCCCTTAATCCTCGGAAGGAGGTTTGTGGTTCAAACCTGGCGGCTTGTGCCGGATACACAAAAAACCCCAAGGAATCGGGGTTTTCTTTAATTAATAAAAATAAATTATTATTCCTCATTAAGTTATTTTTTTGGTTGTGTGTTGAATTCCCTATTGATAAGCATAGCTCTCGATTTAACCCCTTGGTCTTTCTCACACTAACCAAATAAAAAAAAATGTTGCATTGGTCATAGGGGTTTCCCACACTAACCAAATAAAAAAAATGTTTTTATATATTCAAACATAACTCTCGGCTTTACGAGAGGGTTATGGTTGGAAGGATATTTCTCAACCGTATGTGGCTGGTCATATAAGTTTTTCACACAAACCAAATCTTAAAAAAATAAAAAGTTTTTATATTAATTTTTTTGGTTTATTTTATTTTTTATCTTATATTTTATAATTATAATGAATATTTTTAATTTTTATTTTTCTTTTATACATAAAAGAATTGGTAACTACCATAGCGTCAAATCATAGTGCTACCACTATAACCCCTACCTCACCTCAGTAAAAATTATTCGGAGTGAAGGATACCCTTGATGGCTTGAGGTTGGTACTGCCATCATCAAGCTAACGAACACTCAGTGGCATACCCGCGAGGTTTGAACCTAGATCTCCTCCTGATAAGTGCCCAAATTCTTACCAATCCACCTAGCCCTCATGGACAATGAATATTTTTAATTTAAAGATGTATTTTTCGTAAGTAATTATAATTGATGCATAAGTGTAAGAATATTTAATTTTAATAATTTATGAAGCAGTTTATAGATTGTTGTATTAATAATGTAATATAATTGAGATTTCAAGGGCTATGTGGATTGGTAAAGGATTGAATGATAAAGTACTTGTCAAGAAGGTTCAGACCTTGGGGGCACGCTACTAGCGTTAGCAAAGGTAGTAGTCCATGCTGAATCTGAGTGCACATCAGAACAACGATGATGGTACAAATCCTGAGCAATCAGTGGTCTCCATCTCATACCGAGTCAACTACAACTAAAAAAATATATTGTTAGGAGCAGTCACTGTGGTTTGAACTTTACACTTGCCAATTACTAAAAATAGTGGTTGTAACCAACTTCCTTCTATAAAAAAAAATAATAATATCATTGAAACCTATTTAAAAAATAAATTAAAAATAATTAATTGTTCTTCCTTATTTATTTTTATATATACTCTCTCTATATACTAGCATGGTAGGATGTAGTGAGGCTAGCTTTTTATGTTATTATCAATATTCGAATTCTTATTAGCCTTACTAAAGTCTCTAATATTTTTGGGTAATGTGCCATGAGAAACCTTATAAAATCTACTCATAGTAAGATATTCAACCATTTTATAAATATATTTATTTATATGTATAATTATTGTTGCTTTTCCTGTATGTACTTTTATAATTACTATGTTGTTGGTTTTTTAAGCTTTCTCAATCTCATACTCTTCTCTCATGGAATATTTTTAAGGAAGGATTTAAAAAAAAAAAAAATCCTTAACAATAGCTTTGATTATAAAATATTTATAAATACTATAGTTAAGGTTTACTACATATCTTAAACCATTTTAGGGATAATAGCATTATGGTTATTAAATTTATTGTTGGAAAGGTTAATAATTAAGGTATAAGTACATCTATGAAACCTAGTATCATTATTATTAGTATTAATAATATGACAATAATATAAGTGTTAGTTGGGAGTGAGGATGAGCATAGCCTCATTTTTCTTGTTTTAGATTTAAGGAGAAGTTTAGAAACTAAAGTATTACTGTGAATAAAATCTAGGTAACATGATAGGAAAGTCATTTTTAAAATTCCTAACTAGAAGTAAGGATGTTCTAGTTAATGAAAAGATGCATGGTGGATTTATAGAATACCTTATCTAGGTAGTAGATATTACACTAGAAGTGACTATCAAGGATGATATGATTGAAAATAATATACCAATTCTTAAAAGAATAGGGTTGCCATTGATACTAGATATGTTTTTTTAAGATTCAAAACCAAATCAAGAGAAAGTGGGGATCAAATTCAAACTACTCCATGATTTTTCTTTTTAAAATATATTTATCATCATATTCTCTAGTTTAGAAATTGGAGATAAGATAATGGATAGTGACCCATGGTTTAGGGGGAGATATATTTATGACCATGGAGAAATAATTATTTTGTATGGATACAAAGACTATTAAAAGGATTTTGGTGTAGATTAGGCTTTTAAAACTTCCATATTAATTTATCAATAAGGAGATTTTATAGGATATTGGCAATACTCTAGGGAGTTCATCCAAGAGGGAACAATAGAACATGTTGTATGCACCTGAACATGTATTAATCTTTCCTATAATCCATTATGATTAAATCTAAATCAATAGAACAAAATCAAAACATATGATAAGATATTGTAAAGTGAAAATAATGAAGAAAGAGATGGATAATTTTGGGAATGAGACAGACTAAAAATTAAGTAAGGAGAACATATTAAGGTAGAAGCTTGGTAAAACTAAGGATTTTTCAATCCTAAGAAAGTGGTAAATAAATCTCGTCCCCATTATAAAATAGTGAAGGCCATTATAGTTTACTTAAATTAACCATTAGAATTAAAAAATGACTCAAGGTATAAGAAAGTATAATTTATTAGTTCAAATTTAGTAGGAATTAAAGATGTAATGGAAGATGTGGAGAAAATTTTTAAAGCAATTGAAGGAAAAGAGGTCAAGGATAATCTAAGTAAATCATCTTCATTTTTCTCTAGTATAAAATCCTCTTCTAATAAAAATGAAAGTAGTATAGAGTGTATTCCTTGCACATTAGGGTTTGAAGCACAAGGGGGAGTATTCTCAAAAGAGGAGAGGTGAATTGAGAGGTTTTGCTATGAATTCCATAGTTTTGTAACTGCTTTGACCCAAATTGTACAATTGTACCATTTTCCACTGTACGATTTATAAAACTCCTAAAAAATGACTGTACGATTCCAAATTATACAATTGTATGGTTATAACTATACAACACCTCGAACTGTATGATTTGACACTTGTGCAATATACCAAAGCTCAGTTTATAGGCAAAAACTTGGTAGTTTTACAATTTTTCATTCCAATAATCTTATTTTCCACCCTAGACAAGTTCAATTATGCAATTGCGAACACATAACTAGGAAAATGATCAATTGTACGATTTGGTTGGTTGACTAGGTTGCACAAATCCTTACTACATTCCTTCAGCTGTAAATTTTCCAACTTACACATTGAATCCTGATAAAGTAGGAATTTTCTAGCACTATAGTGAAATTACCAACCTATTTTGCTAACATGCAATTCCAAAACCACTATCTTTGGTTTAATATCATCAATATTGATTACTATCATTTCCAAAAATTATACAATGACATGCAAACATCTCATTTACCAATTACAACAACAAAAATGCATAAGGCTAATTCACCATCATCATACCAGGTTGTGGAATCATTAATACTGCATTTCCATTGTAATATCATCCATTTACCATATCATTTTGGCCATACTTGCATAGAATGTACAATCTAGATTCACCAATAATATGTATAAGCAATATTCATATTGGTACACAATCCATAATACTTTCTCTCATATTAATAATGATTTGTAAAGAGATAACATGATCAATTTAAACAACACTACCATGAACAATTTTGAACAACATCAATGAAAAACCATCAAAAATTGAATGGGGATATTTATAATGCTTTCCCAAGATGTTCCAAAGTAGTTCTTAAAACAACACATTATTCACAACTACCTTCCTGCAATATCTCAAAATAATTAATGCACTAAGGTTTTACTAAGTTCTAATTTTATTTTTATCAAATTACCTTTCATTTGCATTTCACTTTATTTCATTTAACTTCTAATTTTATGTTTATAACCAATTGTACATTTACAATCCTACGTTGTACAATTAGACAAAATTGTACAAATTCAAGTCTTATCATTTCTTCTTCTTCTAGGAGGTGGATTTGCTACCTACATCTTCCCTCCCCTTTAAATCAGGTGGCTTCCTCATCAACTCATTTTTATTGAACTTGGTTGACTGGTCTTGTTGAATATCCTAAAGTTGTACTCAAAGAATAGTGTGATCGTTCCGTAACTTGGCCATGTAGTTATTGAGTTCTACAACCTTCAAGCCATACTTGTTGGCTACCTCCTTGATAGTAGCTAAAAGTTGTAGTAACTCCTTCTTCCACTTGAATGCACCCTTGCATAGATTTTATTTCAAATCTATATATGTCCAAGCTTCTATGGCTAGCACATCATCCTTATCTGCAATGACACTATTGTGTTGCTGTAATTTAGCCTTGTTTGCTAGTTGAAGCTCTTACTTGACCTGAAGCATCACCTTATGGTCCAAAATTATTTCATCATAGTTTTTAGCATCCTTTTTCATTTTCTCAATCTTATAGTCCTTTAGTTGTAGTTGTCCTTTGGATGTCTTCAATTGTTCTTGTTCTTTGTCAATTGCTCTTTCTAGACTGTTAGTTGTTCTTCCTACTGCTTGAGTTATTGTTTATTCAAACTCAAATGATCCTCCTATTGTTTTAACTGTGCAACATATAATTGTAATAGTTCTTCTTATTACTCTAATTATTTCTTCTACTCTTCTGCTTGTTGGAGCATAAGTTGTTTTTCTTCCTCTTGTATTCACAACTTCTCTTCATAGGCTTACTTCATGTCCTTCATTTCAACTTCAACCTTCTTGAGCTTATCCTTGATCTTATTCTTGTGACATTATAATTCCTCTTCATATACAATCATCTATTTTTGAGTTGATTCCATATATTCCCTCTATGCTTCCTTAGCTTGATATATCTGTTTAAAATCCACACTCTGCCACACAAATGTAGTGTGTTAGGAAATTAAAATTTTGAAATATTAAGATAAATTCTAGATATGCCCTTCAATACTCAGTATCTAGTGTGTTCAATGGACATATATAATTCTTATCTAGATCCAAGTACACCGTTGGTAGGCTCGATAGTTTGTCTTCACTATTTTTGATAAATCTTCAATCTCTAACATATTTGTTACCTCTCCTCTAGGTAATTGCCATGGGTGTTGTGCATGAATATAATATATACTTCTTGTTCGATCCTCACTACACACCCACTCCATAACCTTCTCCATATCAATGAAGGTTTTCTCACTCCATTGTTTCAACTGTCCAATGCAACCTATCCAAAATGGCAGTTAGATACTAGTGAACATGTCACAAATTTGTTTAAAAAAATGGTCCACTTGGTCATCCATGTTTTCTCCTTTTTTTTTTAGGATGTCAAATTGTGGTACTTTAAGAAAAAATATTTTCTAAAGTACTCTATCAATTTCCTATGATGGGTTCCTTTCCTCACCTTCCTCACCTGGACATGAGCTTCCCCCAACTTTCTTATGACCTGCTATAATCTCCTCCTGTAACATGATTTGGGCTACATTTTTACTTCCTTATTCTTGTGATTTGATCTCCTCTTGTAGCATGATTTGGGATATGGTTTTACCTTCTTCTTGTGATTTTATCTCCTTAACATTAATAATCTCCTAAGTGTTGGTCTTCCATAGGTACCTAAAATTCCTCTTGTGGCTTTGGCAACTCGTCCTACTATAGTTTAGAAAATCCCTCTTCTTGGATGGTTGATTATTCTTCTTCTACTAATTTGGATATAGGGAGTGGATAATATCATTCTTGTGTTGGCATTATATTCTCCTCCCCTAAATGGCTATTTCCACCTTGCATCACAATCCTTATTTGTGGCTTCTTCTACTCCTTCATTTTCTTTGGTGAAACTACGAACACTTCTAATTTTATCTTTGGTGGTGATACTATTATATCTAGCCAATGTTTAGATGCTTAATTTAGTTTAAATTAATTAACTTTTAGAAATGTAGGAGATCCCACCATTGCTCCTAATTGGTCTGGCCCTACTGGTGCATTGATATCTGTTAGCTACAAGTCTTCCATCCCAAGTGTATATCAACTGGATTGATGAGAATTGATTGCAACTGTTCACTCTACACAAAATACTTCTCTCATGTCTACCTCTCCCATTGTCTACGTGTGTAAATTTACACTAGGTTATGGGATGGTACTGTTGTCTCCTCCTCCTGGTAAGACAAGGATTGCTCCTGCAACCATTAGATAGATATTGACTATTCTAACTCTGATTCCAAGTGCAATTATCACCATCTTGTATTTCATGGGTGGACTTCTTCAGATGAAGTCCCATTTTCATCAATCACAAGAGGTTCTAGTTTCTTGGTAAAATTTTTATGTCTTGGCTTCTCTATGGTAACTTTCTAAAGTGGCACTATCTTTTCCCATTGCAGTGCTATTAGCCCATGGAATGTAATGTCGACCTGAGAGACCATGTACAATATTATAGCAATTGCATGGAATGTCATCAAGAAGTTATTATTGGTCCTCTAGAATAACCATTGTATCCTTTGAGCCAAATAAGTTCCCTAATAATACTGCATCCCTTGTATGACACCTTCTACATACTATGCCACCTATATTGGCATATCAAAATACCATGCTTCACTTGATAGTCGAGACATAACCACGTTCATGGCACACATAAGAGCCTTCATTTTTAGTATGCTTTGCTTGATTCCCTATCCTCCCAGACTAAAAGCCTTCGTATTTGATAGAGATTGAATCTCTATCATTGTGGTGGTTAATCAATGGGTTTCTATGGCATATAACACTTTTTTCTTAATTGGGATTCCTTCCTTTGGTAACCAAAATATTTACTGAAAGGCTACATTTGAGAATTCCACCTTGAGATTATGGTTCTTGATTTGTACAAAGGTGAAATTTTACTTGAGTCATACAATTGCACCATCTACAAGTATTCATAAAAAAATACTTTATCTTGTGGTGGTACCTGTGTCAATAAACTCACTTCAACTCGAGTCAAGACTCTCTTCATTGGGTGAGTATCATCATTCATTCCACCATTTTTGGCATAACTCATCAACCAATTTTGTGAAGGTGATATCCTTTAACTCCACTTGCCCTCCCTCATACTCACTAGGTAGGTCCATTTGTTCATTTGGGGTATCCTCTCTATGCACCTCACTATGAAGATACCTTCTATGTGCCCTAGGTAGTTCCAATTATGGCTCTTGATAAAAATGCAGTTGTGCTCTTCCTCTACCACCATACAAATTCTTGTGTCCCCTCCATGGTCTATAACCTTTTCTCCTCTAAGGATGGTAATTGTGCTCTTCTTGTGGCTAGAACCCTCATCTCCAACCTTGTGTAGCATGGGTCACTTCATCTCTCCTAGGCCACAAATCTCTTTGATGTAGCAGTCCTAGTGAGCGTTCCCTCCTTGTTGCCATAATCCACTATAAATGAGCTCAAAATTCCCTCTTGGTGCTCATTCTTCACAATTCCTCATCTTGGAACCACTTCTTTACCAATCATATTCAATTTGGCAATTCAGGATAATTGCATCACAAACTACACAATTTACCTTAATTTTGTACAATTGCACTAGAAAACGTACAAATATCCTTATAAATCGTACAATTGCTCCTCACAACCAAGTGCTTCTTGAAATTGTACAACTACCTCCAAAATTATACAATTGTTTTTGAAACTGTACAACTGTACTCTAATTCCATACAATTCACCCAAATTGTATAATTTCACCCTAAAATCATATTGTAGGCCCCAAATCATACAAGTGCACCTCACTTCCACACAATTGCAGTAGGAATCATATAATTGTGTTTGAAAGCATACAATTGCACTAAAATTGCACAATTCGAACTCCAATTCATACAATTCTACCCTAAAATTGTAAATTGTCTCCTCAAATCGTACAATCTCATCTTAAAATCATACAATTTTCTATTCAAGACTACATTTACCCTAAAATCCATGCTTTTTTCAAATTTTTATGATTTTTTTTGCACCTTTTTGTTGTTGTGCAATTCCTCTTTCCAATGCAAATTGTAGTTTACTTGTGCAATTTTACTTTTAGTTGTGCAAATCTTTAGGTGTATGGTTTATTATGGAAATCTATGCAACATTATATGAACTTCTCTTTACAATGGCTAAAACATTTTCTCCTTTGCCAACAAATTATTTCATGCAAAGTAGGGTTTTAATCTGACTCCAGCTCAAATTTTCTAAAAAATTAGCAATGCCATTTTGAGCAATGTCTCACTACTTGGTAGCCAATTACCTCAAACCCTATATTTTTATATAAAAATCTCCAACATTGAGGGTTTTTTCCAAGTAATTTCCACAATATTTGCTTTTTCTAAAAAACACCTTGTTTTTACAGGACAAAACCCTAGATTTTTTACTGGTACTCCCACTACTTGATTTTTCAAAATCAAGGAATTCCACTAGGCGTAAATTTGTACATGGATAAAAAAAAATTAATATACACATATTTTTTGCATGCCCATATGGTAAAAATTTATTATACTACACGTTCCTTGCTCCCAAAATCACCTATTGTTACTTGAAATTTGTACATCTGGTGAAAAAATATGCATGGCACTTTCATTTTTATAATCACAATGTTCTATGCATGAAAATTTGCCACCTCAGCCCCTTTGCATGTGTTTTTGGCTTTTTGCATGAGTGACTACCAACTCATCCATTTTTGCATGCAATTTTTGTCTTTTTTTTGTTTTTTGAATATTTTATTATTTCTTTTTCTTTTTATTTTCCTTTTCTTTTTGTTTTTAGAAGATGTCATCATTTCTAGTTTTTAACCATATTACATATTAATTGTGTCCTAATGGATTTTCACAATCAAGATTATATATATACACATTTGTTTTTAAAATTTTCTAATTTTCACACTTACCTTTTAGGAAATTATATAATAACATTCACTTGCATGATTCCTTCTATCGATGTGTCATTTGGAGGTTTTTCCACCTCATTACATGCAATTAGGTGTTGAGCAATCGTACAATTGGGTACCAACTATTCAATTGTACGATTTTGAGAAACTCGGCCTTACATTATTAAAAAATTCTTACATATTTGCGTGGTGGATACACTGTGGATGAGAAAGAATAACTTTTTAATCTTATTACATTTATCCCTTTCTAGTGGTTCTCCCTTCTGTTTGGTTCTCCAGTGCTTTCTCATTTGTGCAGCTAATGCAAATATGGTAAAGAAACGTAGTTTGTGCAACTTCTTGGTTTTACGCTATATTCAACACTTTTCACTTTTGGGCTCTTTTCTGTGCTTTTTTATTTATACACTCCATACACATGTGTATCAGAAGCACGGCCCACTCTTCTTCTTCAATTTGGCCTCTCTTTAGAACTTTTTCATTTTTTACCTCCTTGCAACACTTTTCTATTTTAGACCTTCTTCTTGTTTGTGTGGCACATTTTTGTTTTGGACGTCCATCACTTTTGTGAGGTAAATACAAAGAGCACTGAAAAGTGCTATTCGTTAGACTTCTTACTTTTGGGCTGATTTCAGCGCTTCTCTCTCTTAGGGAATTTTTAGCGTTTTTGCATTTTCTTATTCATACGTAGAAATTTTGCGTTTTCTTCTTCATACTTAGTCGAATCTTAAAATGTCTCATCAAGCTTTCCATTCAAATAATTGCTAAGTCCTAAGAAATTTTTATATTTTATTTTTTTTAACATTGATTGTGAGGCACCATTTTTAGTATCTTCTATAAGTCTTGCAAATAACATTTTGATCTTTCCAATCTTCTAAAATTTCTTGAATTTTTATTTGCTCTTCTTAAGAACACATGTCCTCTCCAATGTAAATCAGTTCTTGTTGAAGACATAAGTTTTCTTTTTCATCTAATTATGATAATTCATGAAGTTCTAGTTTTTGAGCTTCTACTTTTGGACTACTTGTTTTCTTTTTCATATTCTTTTTCTTTGCCATGTTCCTTTGATGTAGGCTACCTTATGGATCTAATTATAAATTTACAAATTTATAAATTTAAGAATTTGTAAATAAAAATTCATAATGTAGTAGTCCTTATTTCTCCAAATTACAAATATTAAATATGGTTCACAAGGCTTAAAAAAATTCTAAAAAATAATTGTAACCCTTCTCAAAACTTTCAAAGTATAGTCTATTCCTTTCTAAGGTATTCTATTTCTGAGTTATAACCTTATCCCTCCAAAAATTAAATTAATCTATATCTAATTAGATTAATTTTTTTTTTATTGGTAAAAAGGGGTTTTGAAAGGATCACGTAACCTTTTACAAAAGGATAAGGTTGGGAGAAGAGATCCCAACCACAAAATAGCTGAAGAAATAGACTCTCTATGGGCTATTGGATAAAAACATCTAAAATAGAGAAAGAGAAGCCCACGTAGGAGCAAGAGAGAACGCCACACCAACTAAGAAGAGAAGCCCTCATAGGGGCAGTAGGGAAAACCTCAAAGGTAAACACAAAAAATGAAAAGGGTTTTTTCGTAAAGGAAAAGAACCTCATGCCCAAAAGAAAGATTTTTTCCATAGAGGAGAAAACCTTAGGCTTAGAAGGCCGACCACAAATGAATCAGGGTTGTCTTCAGATGAAACAGGACCACTCACAAAGATGAAATAGGACCATCCACCAACCAAAATAGGACCATCCACAAAGGAAAATTTTACAACCGAAAACCACATAGGACCATCCACAAATGAAACAAGACCATCCTCAAAGTAACAGGAACTATCCAAAAACTAGCATAAGACCATCCACAAATTAGCACAGGTCCATCCACAAACCAAACCAATCCATCCATAAAATCCCCCATGCAAAATATCAGAGAAGAATGTGAAGCACAATCAATGACAAACCATGGAAGGAGGATGCCTAGATTAGCAAGAAACCCTAACCCTACCACCAAGAAAAGAAACCATGAAATCCTTATGCCATACATGGTCCCCCCCAAGACCAAAAAAATATGAGAATAAATCCATCATAAACCCTTGGACACAAGCCCCACAATGTTATCCATGGGAAACACTCAACTGTAAATATAAGCCCTACCCAAGCCTAAAAAAGGTACTGAGTGACCACCCTGGCAAGCAGAACAAAGAAATACATCCATAGAAAACCCTAAAATACTAGCCATGAACCATAAATAATGGGAAACTATCACTAGAAACAAAAGGGGCCTCCCCAAGCCCAAAAACTAGTGAAAGGCCTTCTTGGTAAGCAAAACCAGCAAAAACAAAGCCACCAAAAACCTTAATCCACTAGCCATGAAATGCAAACCATGAGAAACACTCAGTTGAGAACAATCAAGGCCTTCCCCAAGCCTAGAAACCAGTGAATGACCATCTCAAGAAGAAAAATGAAAGAAAATGGATCCCACTCTGAAGCAAAGCCAATCCCCACACAAAGACCACAAACTAGGTTTTTCCAAACATGCAACATCATCCAATAAGACTTCTTGGAGTACCTCTGAAAGAAGCAGAGAAGGCCTTGGAGACCCTCCAAGCACCAAGTAGCGATAAGAAGGGCAAGAAACCCTAGAAAAACTAGGAGATCTACCTAGAAAACCACAACACAACAATAGATCCGCTAGAGAACCCTAGGAAGAGACGAGGAGGGAGCAAGAAGATGAAGAGGTGACATCCCACCCATAATAGGAGGTCTCTTGCTCCCACACTAGGGCATCTTGTAAGCACGCTCTAAATCCACCAAAAGAAAATAAGATTTGCCTCCTCTTACCTTGAACACCTAAGGAAGAAGCAGAAAAAGGGCTTGGATACCCTCTAGGAACCAAGCAACGATAGGAAGGGCTAAAAAACCTAGGAGAACTAGGAGATCTTCCTATAAAACTACAACAAAGCAAGATACCCACCCAAGATATCTAGGAAGAGCCAAAGAGAGAGCAAGAAGATGAAGAGATGACCTCCCACCCATTACGAGAGGTATCTTTCTCCTGCCCAAGGGAATATCTTGAGCACACTACAGATCCACCAGAATAAAAATAGATCTTCCTCCTCTTTCTTGGAACACCACAGGAAGAAGTAAAAATGGCCATGGGTACCCTCCAAGCACCAGGTAGTGATAGGAAGGGCTAAAAACCCTAGGAAGACAAGGGGATCTGCTTGGTATTCCATAGCACAGTAGGAGATCCACCTGAGAGTCCTAAGAGGAGTCGAGGAGGGAGCAATAATGCGAAAGGGTGACCTCCCACCTAGATCAGGAGGTTCGAACAAACTCTTATTTTAAAATTTCTATATTAGATTAATTTTATCTTAACCTTAGAAAATAATTAAATTAACCTTATGAATTTTACACCTTAGCATGAGGTAAAAATAATTTAAACTTCCTTTGTTTAACCTCCAAATATTGGCATGTAATTTATGGTCAATATTGTTTGACCTTATTATAAAATCACTATTGCACTCTATCAAACTTCAAAATGATCGTTACACCCGATGGTTCAAATTCCTCCTTGACACTGCAGGCTACAGGAATATGGATTTACCACATGGAAAACAACCTGCTTGGGCCAATCGTTTCTTTTTCTACCAATGGTAAATGTAATGGCTACTCAAAAAAAACTTAGAAATAACTTCATCTTTGTGCACACCTTCATCACCTTTAAACTTACTAGTACATTAGGATTTCCTAAGATTTGGTGCACGCCATCCAAAAAATAGAGCTTATGCTACTACCATCTAAATAATACTCATATGGTACAATATGATATTCAATCACTTATGCACATACGATATGGTATTTAGTGGCTTATCCATTCTTTGGTATTCTTCTTCCAATGAGTGCACTCAAGCTATTATCAAGCTTAGAGACAAAAAAAAACCTTTGAAAATGCCTTTTTCATTCGTTGGTTTGATGATTGGATGGCCTCCAAGTTGGTGTGTAACACTACATGGACTTCAGAAAGCCTTATCAATGGTCATGAGTGACTATATTAGGCTATTTCTCTTTGTTTGGTCATCTGTGTTGATTGTTGTCTACTGCATATAGGTTTTGGTAGTGTCTTCTATAGTCACCTTTGATTCCTATGTGAGTTTTCATTTGAAATATGAGCATTCAATACTCTATTTTGTTGGTTTTTACTCCCCTAATGGTGCTAGTAAATGATAGTCCTAACTCCAATGGCTTTGCTTGGACTTCATTGTTGAATCTACGTACTCTTTAATTCGATAGTCACACTTCCATTGTGTTCTTCCTTCACTATTTGTGCTTTGTATGCTCCTCAATGATGATCTAAATGTTAGGGTTTGGAGAATATTATGATTTGTCATTGCATCCAGGCCTAGAATTTGACAAGCATATGACTGTATTTTATGGTTTAATTTTATACCCTTTTATACTGACCATAGATTTTTATTTGCTATTTAAAAAAAAACCATAAATTTTATAGGTAAATATATTTAAAATCCGTAGATTTTATTTATGATATATATATACATTAGATGTGCAGATTAAGGATAAATGTGAGAAGTAAGGGCAAATTCTTAACAACTAGACTAAAAATAAACTAAGTCTACAACTCATCTCTCAAAATTGCATTAATTTTATTTCTGTTCATAAAATAAGTTATCCTCCTATGAGTGGTGAATTTGGTTATAGATAAAATATTTATTGCGTTAATATTCCAAATATTCAAACATTAAATTGGTAGTATGGCTCCCCAAAGGACCCGTACCCTTGCACGATCCACTGTCCGACAACCCTTCAACTTTACACGATCCACCAAACAAAATTGAAGATTAGCTCTATTGTCATGTTGGGTTTCAGTTTTCATATTATCTTTACTATAGTGTTAGGTTTTTAGTTTTCACATTAAATCGTCTGCTAAGGTACTGGGTTTCAGTTTTCACATTAATTCCTCTATTGAGGTACTAAATTTTAGTTTTCACATTAGCTTTGCTATGGCGTTGGGTTTTAGTTTTCACACAACTTGAAAGGTAAGTTTTTTACTTTCACGTTGTTTTCCCTTCATTTTCCTTATGTAAAATAGGCACACATAAAACTAGACAAATTCACACAAGAAAGCCACATCGTGACCTTAACAATGCTCTTGATTTGGCATTCAAACCATGTTTTGATTTACCCCTAAATTTTTTTGGAAAGCATGTTTGTCGTCTTTAGATGCATTTTTAAATGATTGTTTGTAGATACTATATTTGCATTTGGAAGCAGAAGAATATAATATAATAACCTCTTTCAAAATAAGTATTTTGTTTTGAAGTGTCAACTACTATTCTTTCTTGTTTAAAAAATTAATCATTTATATTGAACTAAAAAATTCCAAACCTTAAATACCTCGAATGCCTTCACAAGTATTAATACCTTGTATATTACCCTATCATGTGGAATCTGTAGCTCCTAAAACCTGGAGGATGAAAGAGAGGGGTGTATTGCTTCTACCCAAAGCCATGGACTTGATGACTTGTTGAGTAGTAGAATGTTCCTTCCTTGTGTTGTGTGCTTCTAGTTCTGGGTGAGATTTCTCCAATGTTGAATGATTTTGTTTTTGATCCCCATGGTATCCAGACTGAGCAGCTGGTTGAATGCAAAGCCTAGGATCTGAGTTTATGTTTAGTGTCACAATTGATGAACCAACAATTCCAATATGTGAACTTCCACAATTTGCTCTGTCCCTTTCAATTTGGTCAAGGGGAGAAGATTGATTAATGGATGTCCTCTCATGCATTGATTGATTAGTTGTAGTTACTGAGTAGTCTTGCCAATGGTCAGACATTTTAACCGAAGTAACATCATGAGAAGAAGTCTCCATGCTTTCCACAAAATTGAATTCTTAAAGCTTTTTGGTACTTTCTGTAACCAGATGTTCATTAGCAGCCACATGATTTGTAATCTTGTGTAGTTGATTAACTCTTGCTCTCATATTAGGAAAATGCTTGACAAGTTCCCCCTATGAATCCAAGGGTAAACCTATGTACCCATAATTAGAGCTTTGTCTAGGCATGCAAAATTTTACATGGTTCATTGCATTTAGAGATGAAGGTGCTTCCAAATGGCTCAATGTTGCAGTTGGAAGAAGAGCTTCTCTTCTAGAAGATAAGTTTTCAACATCGTGATATGAAAATAGAGCTTCTTGTGCCACTGATTTCTTTCCACTATGATAATCCTGGTAAGATGGAAGAAATGTTTACAGGGAACTTGAATTTCCACTTCTTGCATTAATAAATCCAACATTTATAGCAAAACTAGTCTCATTATTTATTGTAGAAGCAATTATTTTGATTGATTATTTGTGGCTCTAAATTTTATTTGATTGAGGATAAGGAATATTGCTTTCTTTTTCCCATTAATTCTGGTAGAACTAGCAAAATGTCCTCTGACATATCTTTGAAGAACATAAAGTTTCTGATTGAGATTCAAACCAACATTTTTTGTGACTTTTCCCTCTTTTTGTAGTCTTAGATATTGGCCCTTTCTTCTGCAAATAGTGGAGCCCATTAGATTGTTCTTGTTTTTCTGGATAATATTTTTCACACATGAATTATAGCTGACATCACCTAAATTCATGTTTAAATTTAACTGGTTCCAAGTGCTGATTAGAAATCTCATGCTATATCACAGGTGGTGTCCCTTCAATGTAAGTGACAAGACTACATTTAGGACCATAATTCATTTCATTTAATTGTTGATTTTCACCAGTGTCTAGACCATATTTAAAAAATATTGATTTTCACTAGTGTCTAGACCATCTTAAAAAAAAATTGAAAGGTAAATAAAATTTTAAACCGTAACATGAAATTCAATAAAAAAATTAACCATCATAAAAATTCCTATGGACGGGTAATTTGTTTTTGAAATTCCAGGCCTAATTACACCGCTTCTGACCAAAATTGTTACACTCTCCCTATCTTCAACATATTAAAAATTGATGCATCTGACATCAATGGTCTTATTTAGGAGCATATTTGAGTAGCTCTAACAGATCCTTTGGCACATGATAATGCAAACTTATGCATAGCTTATCACATCTATGATGTTCCTCCTAATTTTAGTGTATCAAAGTGAGGTCAAAGAACAAGCTTGATCTCTACCTTCTTCACTAGTGTATAAATACATGGATGATTCTCTTGTTGGTGATGCCTCATATATGCACAAATATATCCTCCTTTGGATAACGTCTAACGTATGCTTGAAATATTTGTTTCCTATTTTATGTAGGTGTTAGAACCTTGGGTGTTACTTAAACCTATGCACTCCCTTTTGATGTGCCAAGTGGTAACTCCTTCATCTATATATAGGTCTTGCTTCAACGTATATGATACCTTATATTCTTCTTGCCAATGGTTGCTTGTATCTTTTCCTCAATGTTTCGATGATTCTATTCTCTTCACACATAGTTGGATCCATTTCATGGCAATTCTAGGGAAATTTGATGATGGCTCTTCTCTAGCTAGTAGTTCTTCCATGATGTATATTTGTACTACCTCTTTATTTTCTATTGTATATTCCTTCCTTGCACTCTAATGAGTTTTCCACATTTATGTAGGTCTTGTTATGATTTCCTTGTTGTATATTGATCTTCTATTATTAGTTGTAGGTATACGTTGATGTAGGCACTCTACTTGGTTGTAAATGGTGTATATTTGGACACCTCAAAGTGATATGGTATTGAGTCTTTTGGACCAGTTCTTCTAAAGCACCTTGACTATGATTTCACCTTGCAAGTGGTGGATGCTAAACCCCTTTGAAGTGAATTTTCTTTGAGCACTTTCACTAGTGCTACCGATAGATGTTTGTAGAGTGTCCTTATGACACTTAATATCTCTCGTTGATATAGTAGTAGGAGATAAGTTTGGTTCTTACATAACAACCTGTAAAACCTTTTGATTTACACTTGTAACATGAGACTCTCCTAGTCTCGTTTTGTAGCTCTCTTGATTGGTTTTTATGGTGGATTTTCTTCTCCATACATTGGAGGAAATTTGACCTATTTAGTGGTTTCTCTAGACCACAACGTTTGCAATCATTGTGCACTAAATAGTGTCTTTATACACTTTGATAGCATGTTGTTTTTATGCCCTTTATCTTTAATTTAACTTAATAATCAATGCACATAATAATATATAAGAGTAACTAGTTTTAATGAACAACTAGAATAGTGCAATGTACCAGTAATATCTCTAACTCAATGCACTTTAAGGATAACAATAGTCTCACCTTATTGCTCCTATAAACTCTCAAAGTAGTTCATAATATGCACTAATTTTCTATAATTTAATATAATTGTTTTTTCTGTAAGTAGATGATAGGAAGAATGTATCTAACTCCTATTAATGTGCAGGTAATAATCCTTAACAGAAACTATCTTTTGCACTCCCTTTGAAGACTCAATATGCAACCCTTTATTTTGCAACTTCTGAATCTTAATAAGATGCTCAATGAATCTAAGTAGTAATATGAATAAGTGTTCAAGTAATGAACCCTTTGCACCTTAAGTTGCTTACCTTTTATGTCCTTTGAATATGATGAATATCTTGATGATTTGATTCACCAAGTTTCTATTTGGAATGGAGGTTGCTCGCAACTATGAATATTTCCAGTATTTTTGTTGTAGAATCAAATAGTCTTAATTTTTGGGCTTGTTATCATATGGTGATAACTGTTCCAATTATTTCACTATAATAAGCTTCTCCTTGGTAGTCTTCAATCAACAAAGGATATCATCAATATCCTATTTCTCATGAAATTTTAGTTTAAATATTTCCTTGAGTCTTCCAAAAAGGCTTCTGGGGCCTTCTTTTTTTCCAACCTCTCTTCTAGTAGCATTTACAAGGGGTAGCACACAAGGCATATCTGGTTTATAAAATTGCATGCAATAAATTTGTGACTCTCTCTAATCCTATTGATCTACTATGACTCCTTCTATCAAACAATTCCTAGTGGCAGTGTTTGCATGCAACAACACACAACGTTAGGTCCGGTTTGTAAAGATGTAGGTCAATAGTAGAAATGGTGGCTTTCCCTATTCCTCTCTAGATTCATCGTGGCTCTGATACCATTGATAGTTTTAGAACCATTCCATAATATCAAGAAATAGAGAGGGAGAAAAGAAACATATATTATTAAGAATAGAGTGATACAATCCAAATAGAACTATGAGGCCCTTTATATAGGAATATGAATTTCTTGGCCAACACTCTACCTAGTTGTACAAAGGGACACCTTGCACATTTACAACTTGCACATTGACACTTGTGCATATGTTACTTCTTCCCCAAGTAAATCCTAATCTAATAATGTATCTAAGGTGGTACATTGATATGTACCTAAATAATGTAATATACTCTAACTCTAACAAACTGTTTGGTATAATCCTCAACAACATTGTGAATATCATAGAGTGGAGGAGCACATGAAAAATATACATGTGATTTAGGACCTAATTACATTGAACACCTTGTTATTTGAGGTTCTAAATATAATCCTCCAACAAACAATCAACCTCCTACATAACCAACACCCACAAAAAATCAATACATGGGGATATTCCAAGATCTCCTAACTAAGCATGGTCAGCCAACAACTAATCAAGTGTCATATTAGAATGTACCACCTACCTATGATAATATGGTTGGCATCATAGAAATATCTACAAGACAACAAGCACATAATTAATCAATACAACATTCTCGATAAGAGATAACCTCTTCATCCAACCCACATTAAAAATCCACCATAGTTTTGAATAATACCCAAAAAAGGAGAATGATAATAAATCCACCTTTAGTGTTGAATCCACAACCTAAAGTCTCATTTGACATTCAAAAATAATTAGCTAGTTCCCCTACAAAGATATCTCTTATAATTTTTACAAACTAATCCTATTCATAGGGAATATTTGCTAAAACTTCTAAGACAACAATATATTCCTTAAGAAATTTCTCCTAGTGCTATGGCTAATGTTGTAATTTCTCTTGGGATATATTATATCACACTCTTAGACAATGATATGCCTTCTTTAGACTTATGAGGAAATTACTCCCTTTACATTACTGCATTTATTAGGGAAACATTTATCAAGTAAATTCTAATTGATAATGGTTCTTCCATCAATTTATGCACTTATAAATTCTTCCAAAAGTTTGGATTAAAAGAGGAAGACTTAACTAAATCTGATATCATCATTAAATCTTAAAAAAAAAATTAGCAAGAGGCTTGCAACATTTTATCTCTCCCCCTTAGTTTTGGACCTAATATCTTAGATAACTTGTTCTATGTGGTGTCTTACGCCATGATGAGCACCAAAAATGCTCATTTTATATACATGGTTAAGAAGAATTATCACTGGTTCAATTAGCATATGAAATGTATTTTATATAACTTATGCATATAATTGATAGAAAATCTGGTATTATGCTTGATTGGTGTTTTTAGTGGGAAATGTGTATAAATGCAGGTATTGGTACTAATATGGTGTTTTACAGTCTACATCCACTTGGACCCATCATACTTCTGCTTACAGAGACCAAGGCAAGAGATTAGGTGCCTTCCTCTTCAAGGAAGGCACCCAACAGAAGTAGGCACCTTCCTACAACCGGAAGGCATCCACGGAAGACGAGCGCCTCCCTACAATCGGAAGGTACCAATGGAAGACGAGCGCCTCCCTACAATCGAAAGGTGCCAATGGAAGAATAAGTGCCTCCCTACAACCGAAATGCATCGATATAAAATGAGCGTCTCCCTACAACCGAAAGCCACCAACGAAAGAAGAAGTGCCTCCCTACAACCAGAAGTCGTCGATAGAAAACGAGTGCCTCCCTACAATCGAAAGGCACCCACAGAAGATGAGTGCCTCCCTACAACCAGAAAGCACCAATGAAATACAAGCACCTCCCTGCAACAGGAAAGCGCCAATGGAATAAGAGCGCCTCCCTACAACCGGAAGGCGCCTCCATGCCTTCATACTTTGCAAGATTTACCAAGTCAACTTTGACTGGTTGACCAAGGACTATGGAGGAGGTTGCACGTGAAGACAAAGGAGATCTATTTTAATCATGCATTTATTAAATAGAATAAAGTTTTTGTTATTATCAACCAATTAGCCGGTTGACCTTGTAAAGCTCTTAAAGCATATTATTATTTTTAGGATGCATTAGCTTAGAATTTGTTGTTACGTACACCTAAGGATGTTTATAATCTAGTGAATGAACATACTTTAAAATAGAATAATAAAATATGTGTAGAATCAATTGTAACTAAATCACATCATGTGATTAAAATAGACCGATTTGTTATTGTAATGATATCTGGTTGTGCTTTATATAAAGACGCAGGCCAGATGAACAGAGGGGGATCAAAGATCAATGATTAATTTTACACAAAACTTATTTTATTTTATTGTTTAATTAATTAAGAGTGCAACTCCTCTTATTCGAGCAAGCTCTACGTAGCTAGCCGGGTGGACTATCTGCGGGAGCTTGGGCCCACTCCCTGTAGTAGTCCTCCCCTGTTTAATTTGTGCATTCGCTTTCTGTAGATTAGTTTACTGTTTTATTTAATTTCAGTTGTGTGTATTTATTTCCTCGCATTTTATTTCCAGCACTTAGTTTTAGTTGTATTTTATTTATTTAATTTTCTCGCACTTAGTTTATTTGGTTTGGCTGGAATCCCATTACACAAACCTCCCCACCAAACTAAATAAGGTACAACCAGATTTGTTCCCCAAAACTACAGGCATATACTGTGCGTGACGCTCATAAGTTTACGAACTTACCGGATTGATAATTTATGGAAGAGAAATGAATGTTTTTCGAGACATGAATTTTTGCTCACCATTTTGGCGTCGTTGCCAGGGAGTGTCTAAACTGTAGTGTTCTGATTTACAGGTCAGATAAAAAATCTATTTAAAATTACCTATAGATATTTTACCTAAGAAGTGTGAGTCCACCATGGGCCTTTTTATAAGGCCAAAAATAGTTGCCGGCACAGTCAGAGCTAAATTCCATTGGCAACTTTTTGCATTTTATAGCTTCTCAGATAAACGTGGGAATGAACTTGATGTACCAAATTAAGTGTAGAAGTAGGAATAAAACGTGTTGTTGAAAAAAAAAAAACCGGCATTGAAGGATTTCCATCATGTTCTAAATGGTTTCAAAAAATCAAAAGAAAAAGCACAACCCAAGTCTGATTGAAATTTTTTAGGGACGTGTTTTTATATGGAAACCATTGAAAAATTGTGCCTCTAGAAGCTTGGTTTTAAATTAAAAAAATTTACAGGATTGAAAATTTTTGCAACATATTGGTAAATGTTTTTTTATGATGAAATTAATAATGCAGGGAAAATGACAGAACATAATTTAAAGAGAATGCCTTGTTATGGAGTATGCTCTTCACTTGCGCTTACGGCGACCTGGTGAATCAGAAACTAGCATGTATTTTTAACAGACTGCTATGCCATGTTTTCTTCAGGTTGCTAACTCATGGATAGTCATTTGCTGGCCTACACACTTTGCCATTACGTTGAAAGAATTTTGGTTGTGAGGCTATGAAGGAAAATACTCTTCTCATGCTACAACATATCAGACTAGTTGAAAAAAAAAAAAAAGATTTCGAGAAGACTAGTTCAGATGTAGGCATGGGGGAGACCCCACCTTCATCAAATGCCACCAACAACACAATGAACGCTATTTATAGTGTTCATGAAAAAAAAAAAAAAAAAAGAGAAAAAAATAAATCATCTGCTGAAAAGGCTCCAAGTTAATGAAGCAATTCAAAAATAGAGTTTTATTTTGCTACTTGTTGAAAGAAAGTATCCTCTTTCCTGAGGACCAGCTTGGTCCAAAAGGGAAATGAGAAATCTCAAAACGGTAGCTAAATAAAACAAGGAAAAATCTTGGAGGAGATCAGATTTCAAATGTCTGCACAAAGGCCACAAGATTAACATTTTTCTTTTATGTGCTAATTGAGGAGCTTGGTGTTTTAAAAATGTGAGTTGTTGGTTGTCATATGAAAAAAATATACAAAAGAGAGGCATAATCTCACTATGGTGGAGGATAACATCAAATTTGAGAGGATCTGAAACCATGGAGAAATATGCTTTTCACAAAAAGTGTGAGGGCAAAGATGTTTCAGTACATGGTACATTTTGCCAAATTCTTAGGATGGATCATTGACAAACCTCAAGATGTGAAAATCACCAGCTCAAATGGTTGAAGTAGACATCCTATTATTTGATGCAGATTATGAAAACAAAAAATGATAATCCAAGATCTGTTCTGGTCAAGGCAGAATAGACCGAAAAAAAAATACAAAAAAAAAAAACAGAGAAAAAAAAATTAGTTAGAATTTGACTTTAACGTCTTTAGTTTAGATTTATCTTTTATGTTTTGCAGGACAACGTGAAGTGTGAAGTAGAAAAATAAGGATGTGTCTGTGAAGATCTCATGAATTGAGATTCATACATGGAGTTTGTAATAGCACTATACGAACTGTCTCGGGTACCTGATCGTATAGCATCCAATCTAACAGGTGAAAGCCAGCAGATTTTTGCCTTGGAAACATTGGCACTTGAAGGCAGGCTAAGTAACCCTGATCAAGTGAAAGGCTTCCAGCCCAAGGTGCTTGTGGAATTTGGGGGGAAATTTTGTTGGAAAGTGCATGATTGTTATAGCCTGGATGATAAACAAAGTCAGATATGCTACACCAAGTGCAAGAGAAGAGTTTCGAGACAATGTTCAAGTAACGGTCAACGAGCTCCATTAACCACTGCCTCACATTCACAAGAGTGGATTAGACATCGGCATGGGGGAGACCCCATACCATACCAGTAGCTTGGACGAATGTTCAAACATTCATCGAAAAAAAAAAAGGAAGAAGAAAAAAAAAAAGAGAGAGAAAGAAAAAGAAAAAAAAAAGAGAGAGAAAGAAAAAGAAAAAAAAAAAAGAGAGAGAAAGAAAAAGAAAAAAAAAGAAGAGAGGGAGGATACGTAAAAAAAAAAAAAATGAAGTGAAAGATGCCTTGTTTATCAAGAAAGCGCCTTTTGCATCAAGAAGGCGCCATACATTAGAGGTGCCTTCCACAGGAAGAAGGTGCCATACATTAGAGGTGTCTTTCACATGAAGAAGGTGCCATACATTAGGGGCACCTTTCGCATCAAAAAGGTGTCATACATTGGAGGCGCCTTCCATAGGAAGAAGGTGCCACACATTGGAGGCGCGTTCCACATCAAGAAGGTGCCATACATTGAATACTCCTTCCACCAAAATATATATATATGCGAATTCTCCTAGTGAAAAAAAAAAAAAAACATAGAACATGTCCTTGCAAGAAATCATGAACCGAATGCAAGCTGTAGGCATCCTGAGAGCCAGGGCCTAACAGGCACAGAGTCATGACTCCTGTTTCTTGCTTTCGTGTGTGCAGTTTTTGTAAGTGTAGTTTCACAGTACACAACCATGAGCATGATCTGTAGGTGGAGCCGACTTAAAATAGGCCTAACAGATGTGACATTTTGTGCCCTACAATTAGGAGTGCGACGAAGCAGAAAATGCACTTACTTCCCACTAGGAAGAGAGTGCCTACAATCAGCCCAATACAATAGTGCCTTTTTCCACCTGGAGGAAGGCACCAATAAGCAATTTTATTCTCCCTTGGATGGGGATACCTATTGTTCAGTGTGGGACCTAACGTTTGGAGGGCTGCAGACCTGTTGTGCAGAGGGACCTGTTGCTGGCGATAAGGGCATCACCAATTTAAGTGGGGGAAGATGCGGGTGAATCAGAACCTCCCGTAAAAAAAAAAAAAAAACCACCTTGTTTTGAAATAGCTCCACGATGAAATGCAAATCAGAAGCAAAGTTTTATTTTCACTGCCCGTTGGAAGAGAGTATCCTCTTTCCCGAGGACTAGCCTGGTCCCGAAGGGAAATGAGAAATCTCCAACTGGTAGCTAAATAAAATGGGGGAGGAGTTTAAAAAAAATAGATGTCAAATATCTGTTTCCTTCGAAATCAACGCATGGTAAGTAGGCACCTTCCTCTTCCAGGAAGGTGCCAATAGGAGGTCAACACCTTCCTTTTCCAGGAAGGCACCAAAATAATGCAAGCACCTTCCTCCCACAAGAAGGCGCCGATAGGAAGGTGCCATAGGAAGGCACCAACAAGAAGGCGCCACAGGAAGGCACCGACAGGAAGGTGCCACAGGAAGGCACCAATAGGAAGGCACCACTAGAAGGCGCCCATAGGAAGGCAAATGCCTTCCTCCCACAGGAATGCGCTGATAGGAAGGTGCCACAGGAAGGCGCCCATAGGAAGGCACCACAGGAAGGCACCGATAGGAAGGTGCCACGGGAAGGCACCAACAGGAAGGTGCCACAGGAAGGCACCAACAGGAAGGTGCCACTAGAATGCAAGCACCTTCCTCAGAGGGAAGGCACCCCTGTTCTTCGCCCATTGAATAGACAAGCATGATGTGGGCAACAAAAATTGGTGCAGTTCCAACTCTACGGCATGTAGGTTAATTTGGGGATCGCACCAACGGATGATAACATCCTACCAATGCCAGCACATACAACACATACATCTCAGCAATGCACCTGATAGATGTCGTGAATGATGAAAGAAATACTATTTTTTCTCACTCCAAAAAATAAAGGAATGCAGTGTTGGTCCAATTATGTATGCAAAAGAAATAATTCAGAGGGGAGATCATTTTGGATGCACACGTGTCAGGTATAAATTTTAATATTCATCCTGTAAATGCATTTGGAGAGAGATACATCAATGCGAGATTAAAATATTTTGTGTGCTATTGAGAAAAAGTTGGGTATTTCAAAGTTTAGATTCACCAGCTCAGTTGTTGCGGATTGACTCTGTTCTTTGATGCAGAGGATGAAAAAAAAAGAAGAAAAAAATAAAAAAAAATAAAGAGAAAAAAAAAAGAAAGGAAAAAAAAAAGAGAGAGTCAAGATCTGTTCTGTTCATGGCAGAACAGATAAAGATACATATAAATAAATAAATAAAATCTCCAAGAGCACCAACGTGAAGATGTCTCACACCACCGGCATCATATATATCAGATTCTATGAAATTCAACCGGGTATGTACTGATTTTCTTATTAATTATGTGTATAGTTATTTTAAAATCATTTCTATGCTAATACCAGTCGATGCCTCCATAGTTTTTCAAAATCTCCCATTAGAATTCAAACACATGATGTGCCTTAAATATATATATATATATATAATTGAAAAAAAAAGAGAGAGAGAGGCTATGGCATCTACATGAATAAATTTGGCATCATTTTCATTGCCGCCTCCTTACAATGGTAGTCATCTTGAGCGAACACATATAAATGATGCTACTCTCTACCACAAAGGAGGTTCTGGAGATGTCAAATATGTTTCAGATGTGGGTAAAAGTAGTAGCTGGTGATTGCACTTGTTTTAAACAAATTTGGTCTCACCAAATCTGACTAATGTGCAACACTGAAAAATACTAGCATTAGTGCAGTGGTAATTTGCCCTATGATGAGCACCAAAAATGCTCATTTTATATACACGGTTAAGAAGAATTATCACTAGTTCATTTAGCATATGAAATGTATTTTATATAACTTATGCATATAATTGATAAAAAATCCGGTATTATGCTTGATTGGTGTTTTTAGTGGAAAATGCGTATAAATGCAGGTATTCGTACTAATATGGTGTTTTCCAGTCTACATCCACTTGGACCTTGCATACTTCTGCTTACAGATACTAAGGTAAGAGAGTAGGCACCTTCCTCTTCAAGGAAGGCACCCAACAGAAGTAGGCACCTTCCTACAACTGGAATGCATCCATGGAAGAAGAGTGCCTCCCTACAACCGAAAGGAACCAACAAAAGATGAGTGCCTCCCTACAACTGAAAGGCACCAACGGAAGAAGAAGCGCCTCTCTACAACCAGAAGGCACCGATAGAAAATGAGTGCCTCCCTACAACCGAAAGGTGCCAATGAAAGAAGAGTGCCTCCCTACAACCGGAAGGCACCGATAGAAAACGAGCACCTCCCTACAACCGGAAGGCACCCATAGAAGATGAGCGCCTCCCTACAACCGAAAGGCACCAATGAAAGACAAGTGCCTCCCTACAACAGGAAGGCGCCAATGGAAGAAGAGCGCCTCCCTACAACTGGAAGGTGCCTCCATGCCTTCATACTTTGCAAGATTTACCAAGTCAACTTTGACTGGTTGACCAAGGACTATGGAGGAGGTTGCACGTGAAGACAAAGGAGATCTATTTTAATCATGCATTTATTAAATAGAATAAAGTGTTTGTTATTATCAACCGATTGGTCGGTTGACCTTGTAAAGCTCTTAAAGCATATTATTATTTTTAGGATGCATTAGTTTAGGATTTGTTGTTACATACACCTAAGGATGTTTATAATCTGGTGAACGAACATACTTTAAAATAGAAGAATAAAATATGTGTAGAATCAATTGTAACTAAATCACATCACATGATTAAAATAGACCGATTTGTTATTGTAATGATATCTGGTTGCGCTTTATATAAATACGTAGGCCAGATGAAAGAGGGGGATCGGAGATCAATGATTAATTTTACACAACTTATTTTATTTTATTGTTTAATTAATTAAGAGTGCAATTCCTCTTATTCGAGCAAGCTCTACATAGCTAGCCGGGCAAACTATCTGTGGGAGCTTGGACCCACTCCCTGCAATAGTCCTCCCCTGTTTAATTTGTGCATTCGCTTTCTGTAGATTAGTTTACTGTTTTATTTAATTTCAGTTGTGTGTATTTATTTCCTCACATTTTATTTCCAACACTTAGTTTTAGTTGTATTTTATTTATTTAATTTTCCCACACTTAGTTTATTTGGTTTGGCTAGAATCCCATTACACAAACCTCCCCACCAAACTAAATAAGGTACAACCAGATTTGTTCCCCAACACTGTAGACATATACTATGTGTGACACTCATAAGTTTACTAACTTACCGGATTGATAATTTATGGAAGAGAAATGAATGTTTTTCAGGACATGAATTTCTGCTCACCATGCCACATATTTCAATCTTCTTCTTGGACATCCTTGGATTCATGCAATGATGATGGTCCCTTATGTTAGAGTATATATTATATTATTGGGTACATATCAATGTACCATCTTTGGTACATTACTAGAGTAGGAATTTAATTTAGAGTAAAGTTAAGTAGTTACTTCAACATGTAATAAATACAGAAGTGTTAGAATGTGCAATGTTATAAATGTGCATGTAGTCCACATGTACATGAGTCATAGGATAGAGTCAAAGATAGAGTAAGGACCAAGGAACTTATATTCCTATATAAAGGCCTTATAATTAGTGAAATGAGAGATAATATAGAGAGTGCATAGTATAGATTAGTAGTGTGGTACAATGTAGTCCCTTTTAAATAGTTTATGGAGTGTTCATATCCTCCATTATACTGCATTGTACTATTTTCATGAGATTTCATTAATGGTATATTTGTGAGTTATTGCAAAAGTTTATCTCCTTATTTTCCTACATATTATAGTGCCATTATCATATATATATCATATATTTCTTATCTTGCATCTTGTGGTTACATTTACTATATCATATACTCATCAAAATATAACAGTGTTATTAGAGCACATGGTAGATGAGATACAAAATAGGGATAGCAACAAGTAAGATTGAGAGAAATCCAAAAACTTCATTTTTAAAAATTGAGATTGCATTTGGCTAGAATCTTTCCACAAGGTTATAGAAAACTCGTGAAGAATAGGACTCAACATGGATTCCACTAGATTGACAAATCAACTAGCGAATATTTATCATCTCTAGATTTAGAGTTTCTTCCTTATAGTCCTAATACTTTGTTGAAGGGAAAGGAGATTCAAAGTGAGTTTGGAAACTTCCTACATATATATAGGAATAAAATCTTATTTAGAATAAATCCAGCACCAGAAGCAACAAATGAAAGAATGAAGATTTGGAGGCCTAAATAAAAGGTCCTATTTCTAGAGATTGCATACTTGTAGAGTGCAAAAGAAGAAAAGGCCATAGTAGTCTTACTACTAATTCAAGAGACTCTAGAGAAGAGTCCAGAAGAATATTAGAGGTTGGTAATCTCCATAAAAGACTACAAACAACCAAAGAAATCAACTCTAGGAAGTTGAAGATATCCATAGAAGGTCCTACTCAAGAACTTCTAGTTTTGTAAGTGATAAAGAAGGACTAGCAAAAGTCCCATTCCTAAAGTAGTAGAATTTAGATATCCGAGAGGAATATCTCATTGCCAACACTTCCATAGTATAAGGTTGAAGAAAAGGTCTCATTGAGAATACCAAAGAATAGATGATATTGAAGATCTTGGAGAGGTTTGAAGGAGAAACAAGGAGAAGTTTGGGATAACCTTATTTTAGAGTTTGAAGAAGGCCATTGGAGGAGTTCCTAGGAGAAATCATTGGAGAAATTTACCACCAAGGAGAAGTTCTTAATAAAGGAAGAACTTTGGAAAATTATCACCATCCAAAAACAATCCCAAGGGATAAGGATTTAGCAAGAAGTTTACCAAATTTTCGAGGAGATTGGTGAAGGCCTCAAGAATTCTAGATTCTTGAGAAGAAGGCCTTGATTGAAGTCAAAATTTGACAAGGAGGTTGAAGGAGAAAGGAGCCAAACATTACTACCAAACCTAAAATGTTTGAATATTACCTTTTAAGGCTAGAAGGCTCATTCAAATATAGGGTTTTGTTGAATCTTTAGTAGAATACTGGAAGTTTTATTGAAGGAAAAATAAGCTACAATTGTGAGGAGTTTTCTACCAAATTTTTGAGTTTTAAGGATAGCATTTCATTACAGAAATTGACCATGAAAGGGCAGCAATTAAGAAATCATTACTATCTGTAGAACTTCATATTTATAGAGAGAATATTGAAGGAGAATCAAAGCCACCACACTATAGTTTTAGGTAGTAAAATTGAGGAGTTACTAAGCAATGAATTGGTGAATTGAGGAGCTATTTAGGATAGCCAAGAATAGCTATAAGTTTATCTAGTTGAAGGCAACAATAAGGTGAATCTAATTAGATAGAAATCCTTCATATTCAAAGATATTAAAGGTAAAAAACTTAGGTGCAAAGGGTTCATTTAGTGAACACTTATATTTAGTTCATTATTTAGTTTCATTGAGAACCTTATTATAGTTTAAAAGTTACAAGGAGGAAGGTTACATTTTAGTCTTGAAGGGAGTGCAAAATATAGGTTTATTGTAAGGTTTATACATGCACATTAAAATAGGAGTTAGATATATTTTGATAGCAAGAAAAATATCATCTTCCTATTATCTAGTTACAACAAAGAATACTACATTAAGTTACAAATATTTTAGTGCATCTAGGAGCAATTACTAGTGCATGATTTAAGGTTCATTTGAAGGAGTAATAAGGTGTGATCAATATTGCACTATACTAGTTGTCCTTAAAGAGTTTTAAGGTGCACTAAGTATTTTAAGTTGCAGTGAAAATTAAGTGTATATTTCAAACTACTTTGAGGGTTCATTTACAGGAGAAATAAGGTGAAATTATTATTATCCTTAAGTGCATTGAGTTAGACATATTACTGGTACATTAAGGATTGATTATGTAGACACCAAAACAACACCAATCTGATTAAGTGACTACAAACACTGATCGCATTGACACACACAGCTTTCAGGGCAGCCCTCAGAGGTCAAACAATGGTCCTAGACACTTACGTAGCAGTTTAGAAGGTCGAAAAGTAAACAGAGCAGAAGCTGGTCGTTTTAACAATCCTTAAGCAAGCAAGCAAGCCTTAAGCAAGAGCAAACTTTAATTAAAAGCAAAATTTAATTAAAAAAAAGCCTCAAGCAAGAGCAAACTTTAAATACAAGCAAGCCTTAATCAAAAGAAGGCCTTGGTCAAAGTGTCGCGATATCGCGATGTCGCGATATCGTGACACTTCGACGCCCAAATCAAAGCTTTGCCCGAAGTGTCATGATATCGTGACATCGTGATATCGCGACACTTCGGTGCCCAAGGCCTTGCCTTGGCCGAAGTGTCACAATATCGCGACATCACGATATCGTGACACTTCGGCGCCCAAGGCAAAGCCTTGGCCAAAGTGTCGCGATATCACGACGTCACGATATTGCGACACTTCGGCACCCAAGGCACGGCCTTGGCTGAAGTGTTCCATGCCCAAGGCAAAGCCTTGGCCGAAGTGTCATGATATTGCGATGTTGTGATATCGTGACACTTTGATGCCCAAAGAAAGGCCTCGATCGAAGTGTCGCGATATCGCGACGTCGTGATATTGTGACACTTCGGAATTTGCACCTGGGCGGCATTCAATCAATAAAAGGCAAATTTAATCAATCAAAGGCAGAAGTCAAGCATTCAAAAGTGTCGTTAAAGCCATCAAAGCAAACATTCAACAAGTGGCAGCCGAGGACAGTTAGTTATTATCGCTTGTTGTGCATGCGCGTGTAGGTGGGTAGATTGGCAGTTAGCGGACTATTGCGAGGGCAGTCATGTAAGCCCAAGTCAAGGAGGAGTCTCCTCCCTTTTGGGAAGGCATGGCCGCCACATGGCAATGATCCCTGTGCCCCCCTCCAAAGAGACCCCATGGGTCTATAAAATGGTGGACTTTCCCACCTAGAAGAGGACAGGTTGACAAGCATTTTTTAACGCAACGAAGTGCTGCTAAACCAGAGACCCGATTGCATCAGTTTTGATTCACCTTTTTCACATCCAGAATCTCTTTCGCAAGAGAGGTTGTTGGGTGGTTTTTAGAAGCGTGAATCCGAACCTTCAGACCCGACATTGGACATAGTAAACCATCAATTTGACGACAACTCTTTCTCTGAGATTTTGGGCCCATCCCTAGTGGATTGGTGCCGAAGTCAAGTTTTAACGGGGCGGCCCGCTTGGGCACCCCACACACGTTCTTAGTTTTAGTTTAATTTATGTTGTTTAAATAGTTTACGTTTTCTGTTGGAATATATCCTGCACTACACTATATGTTTGAAAGTATCTTGCATTACGTTTTATTGAATATTATCATGCTCTCGTGGTTTCTATTATCCTACTAACTTGCAGGTAGTGACATCCAATTCGACAGCAGATTGGCCGACGGTTTTAATGATAGTGGCCATCTGGTGACGTTTTTCGATTTTTGTCATAGTTGCTTAGAATTGTGTTGTTTACCGATTTAATCAGTCTTTTGCACGCATCTTTCATTAATTTCAAAAGAACAAACTTTCTCTATGTGCAACAGGTGCTATTAACGCTTTCTTTTATTTCTTTGAACGTAGGGAGAACAGCAAGAAGCGAGGAGTCATCAACATCAGCGGCGGCAACACTTTGGCCCACCCGTATTACATGTGGGCATGCGAAAGGAGGAAGACTAAGTCACAATTGTAACAAAGACCCATTTAACGCTCCTAGCCCCTAAAAAGGGAGGAGACATCTTTGTAACCGAGGATAAGAAAATTGAATAAAGAGGGTTGTGCTTTCATACATCTTTCTTTCATTTCCAATTTATCTCCTTTCTTTGTTTCGTGCATAGGATTAAAGTGTTATATTTTGTCTTATATTGCATAGCTATAGTTTTCCTTTTATTTTCGGAATCTCATGCTTTCAATGGCGATCACGGTGGGACCCTATCCCCTATTTTTTTTTAGATTCAGAAACTAATTGAAATTTATGTTTTTGTGCTTAAAGGTACCGGGCCGAATCAGAAACAGCTGGTTTGGGTGGAAAAGACAGCCGATTTGAGCAGAAAAAAAAAGGGGTAAGGTTCCAAAGCTGTACCTGCATTTTTTTTTTTATTTTTATTATTATTTTCTGTTTCTACTTTTTTTGTCAACTTTTACTTGCTTAGGGAAAGTTGTTTATGCTTGTTTCATTTTTATTAAATAAAATGAACCCCACACACATCACGTGGTAAATTAAACCAAGGAGCTAGTCGTAAGACCCCAGTCCTTGAGAAATATCAACGGTGGGTTCATCACCACCTTGGCTTAGCTTTGCATCCATTTCCCCGATTGTCACTATTGTTAGGCGTAAATCCTAATGAAAGCTGACCGAGTGTTGCTGGGGTGATTCCCATGCACACGAGGATAAGTCTTCTATGGTAGGTGTCATTAACAAGACAATCCCCCCTTTCGTACCGCCTATGTTCCACGTACCATCTGCTCTCACGTACCTATAGTTTCCCTCTCGTAAGGGCGGGTATATAGAGAGGTTGGTATATCGGTCCGACAATGGTATATTGAAGGGGCGACCATTTATGGGAGTCATATGAGCCAACATTATGCATTTAAACGTTCTTCAAAACTTGCAAAAACAAAACAAAATCATCAAAATGCACTAAAACCAGTCTAGGACACACCATTAATCTTTAAAAGAGATAATCACAGTTTGTGTATGTGTGTGTTCATTTCTGCTTAGTGTAACAAAAAGAAAAATCATCATAAACGAGATAAAAATATGCTTAGCTAGTAGAAGAGCACCACAATGGTGCTCACCCGTAGCCAAGCCCAATCACGGGCGGATGCTATGGAGAATATCCAAGGAGGCACAAGTTGCCTCCGGTATAGCCCCAAGGATTTGGTCATACCACCTTGGCGGCCTGACACACAAGGCAGTCCCCTCCGTGCCCCGACGTAATGGGACTATAGGGGCACCTCTTCGAGGAGCACTCCTATTTAGCATAGCACTCAACACACACCCTTCCATGAGGGGTACAGTCATAGGAGAGCTCCCTTAGATGCTCGCTATGAGTGGTCACCATGCGATGAAGCGCTAAGTCAACATAGGGTTCAACGGGAGGAACCACATCATTACACTATCCCTCCTTCACCCCCTCTAGTTGTCAGGACTACAAGGACAAATCCAGAGCACAAGGCTCCTCAGGTAGGGTGAGCCAACTCCATCCGTCCCCTTTTCACTTATGAAAGAGAGCACGAGGAAGACCCCTACCTTCCTCGAGAGCAATATACAGTGCGAGAGCAATACGCCTCCGCACCTGCTATCTATCAAGACCACTCACTAAGGCCAAAGCCCCGAGGGAATTCCACTACCCCCAACATAGGGAGGCTGCCTATAGATATCTTGGATCACTATGACCGAGATAGATATGTCGAAGAGGCATATAGGCCTTCTAGACATGAGGCGGTAAGACCAACTATCTTAGAATCTGTCAAGCATTTCGCACATCGGATGCAACTCATGCAACTTGAGCTAGAAATACAATAGTTAGAGCAATGGTATCTTCTAAATAAAGAGCACCTTCAGCACCAGAAGGATGAGTTGCTCCAACACACTATGCAGGAGAAGACTCCAACCCCTCACACACATAAGACAACATTTTGAGGGGCACAACCCATGGGGATGAGACAGGTCATCACGACCTCATCAAACGCTACCCCCAACACCTCCTAGACAGGAGTGGGAGGCTACTCTCCTGATTCTTGAAGGACATGAGCGGGAGGCCGCTCCTATAACCAATGACGGGTGCCTTCCTCTGACATCCACCCAGGTTTATGAGCCACCCTTAGAAATTCATCAAGAAGCTTCTAAGGAATCTGAGCGAAAAGAAGAGCGGTATGAACTGCCCTACCAAGGCATGGGGGGTGCTATCTGGCCACCCCTCCATAAGCCCTAAGTTCCTCAACAAGAACCAACCAAAGAGGAGGAGCTCAAATCTCCCGATACATGCAAAGTTCTAGAGCACATAGAGTCGATAGAGACCAAGATTTTGGAGCTCCCAAGGCCCAACTTACATGAGGCTCCTTTCAAAGAGGATCAACCTTTAACCATAGGGCTACCTGATGATGCAGTCCTCCATGTCTCAGAATCTCTAGATTCTGATGAGTTGTACTCACTGGCCGAAGGTGAGGATAAAACTGAGATAGCCCACAATAATCACATGCGATAGCATCGACATCCCATAAAAATTGAGGAAGCATGTCAAAAGATAAACATAATACTAGGGCATGAGTGGCACGTTAACCCACCGCAGTGGGACCAAGTGTTACATCTACCACTTTGGGCACACAAAGATCAACTTTCGCCCAGAGACCTCATAGCAACATCAGTGTCGAGGGTGGACCCTGTCCTCCTATCCTTGCATATGGCAGATCCATTCATGCCCATCCTTCCAGAGCCAGATCTAGAGCGCAAAGACCATCAAGCTGGGGGTACCTCTATCCCCTGAAGAGCCATAATCCAAACCAAAAAGCTCCAAGGATTATCGCAATCGCTTGGTCATCCCAAAAAAGCTCCAAGGATTATCGTAATCGCTTGGTCAAACCCAAAAGCTCCAAGGATTATCGTAATCACTTGGTCACCCCAAAAGCTCCAAGGATTATCGTAATCACTTGGTCATCCCAAAAATGCTCCAAGGATTCTATAATCGCTTGGTCAATCCCCAAAAGCTCCAAGGATTATCGCAATCACTTGGTCACCCCAAAAGCTCCAAGGATTATCGCAATCACTTGGTCATCCCAAAAATGCTCCAAGGATTCTATAATCGCTTGGTCAATCCCCAAAAGCTCCAAGGATTATCGCAATCACTTGGTCACCCCAAAAGCTCCAAGGATCATCGCAATCACTTGGTCATCCCAAAAATGCTCCAAGGATTCTATAATCACTTGGTCAATCCCAAAAATGCTCCAAGGATTATCGCAATCGCTTGGTCAATCCCAAAATGCTCCAAGGATTATCGCAATCGCTTGGTCAATCCCAAAATGCTCCAAGGATTCTATAATCGCTTGGTCAATCCCAAAATGCTCCAAGGATTCTATAATCGCTTGGTCAATCCCAAAATGCTCCAAGGATTATTGCAATCGCTTGGTCAAATCCCAAAAATGCTCCAAGGATTCTATAATCGCTTGGTCAATCCCAAAATGCTCCAAGGATTCTATAATCGCTTGGTCAATCCCAAAAATGCTCCAAGGATTCTATAATCGCTTGGTCAATCCAAAAATGCTCCAAGGATTATTGCAATCGCTTGGTCAATCCCAAAATGCTCCAAGGATTCTATAATCGCTTGGTCAATCCCAAAAATGCTCCAAGGATCCCTAAAATCGCTTGGTCAATCCCAAAATGCTCCAAGGATTATCGCAATCACTTGGTCAAAAATAAGAACAGTTAAAATTCAAAAATCATCAAAAAACAACAAAAAAAAATTCTTTGCATCTCATTTCTAGGCATACTCAAATTCATCAATAGAGAGCTCTTCTCGCACCTCATCTTCATATTCACAAAAATCAATCCATCAAAAATACAAAAATACATAGCTGCATTAAAGCATGGCACCCATACATTGCATATTTGTGGTCGTACGGGTCAAAGGCACCATAGGCTGTAATTGCTCTGCTAGTCCATCTTGTTCCACACTGTTCCATTTTACAAAAACAACAAAAACACCATGCATTGCTTTTTACCACACTAGAGTCAGTGGTCTTTTAATGTATCAAGAGTTTTCGTGATTCAGTCATCATTTTGCTTTTTAGCTACATCATGTACCGAGTCAGACAGATTTTATGAAGGTAGAGTTACACTTGAAATATACCTTATTACGTAACATCCCAACACAAATTAAAACACATAAAAATTCCCAAGTTGTGTGAACGAAAGATGAAACCTGTGTAGTAATCCAGGTCACCATAAGTGAAATGGTTATCTTGCTCATCCCCCCATGCGAATGGTTTTAGAATGCTAAGAATTGACAAAAGGACAAGCTCTTTCCTATCCATTCCCCTCCATATACAGTGGTTCTCACCACTACCAAATCCCAATCATAGTTGGTTCCCAAAGTTGTAAGGATTTGTACTACACGTCCCTGCCAAGGATGGGTAGTCATCCCCAAAACCTAAAGGGATCAACACCATTCATAAACAAAATTCCAAAAAATCATCATCCTAACACTTTCCATTCACCTTTGGTCTCCAAGTTGTAAGGATTCATACTATCCGCCCCTAACTAGGATGGGTAGTCATCCCCAAGGCCTAAAAGATCAATACACTTACTCCATAATCTCCATCACCCCCTTGGTTCCCAACGTCGTAAGGATTCGTACTACATGTCCCTGCAAAGGATGCGTAGTCATCCCCAAGGCCACAAGGATCAAGGCCACTCATAAGCCCAAACTCACCATACTCAAAATACAAAATCAAATAACAGTGGTTATCACCACTATTCAAAATCCTTGCTCAAAAAGAATTAATAGAAAATAAACAGTGATTTTCATCACTATATAGATGAGCAACTTTCTAAATCATTAAACCAACAAATATCTTGAACTTGAATCCCTAGGATTCTCAGCATTATCACAATCACTTGGTCATCCCAAAAATGCTCCAAGGATTCTATAATCACTTGGTCAATCCCAAAATGCTCCAAGGATCCTAAAATCGCTTGGTCAATCCCAAAATGCTCCAAGGATTATCACAATCGCTTGGTCAATCCCAAAAGCTCCAAGGATTATCGTAATCGCTTGGTCAATCCCAAAATGCTCCAAGGATCCTAAAATTGCTTGGTCAATCCCAAAAAAAAAGCTCCAAGGATTCTTTCAATCGCTTGGTCAATCCAAAAAGGCTCCAAGGGTTCTTGCAATCGCTTGGTCAATCCAAAAATGCTCCAAGGATTTCCACAATCGCTTGGTCAAAAATCAAGAAAATTCAAAAACCATCTAGGTGATCTTCATTACAGGTTTGGTTGACAGCCTATATGGCAATGGTGGTATCCTACCCGCATGACGATATGTCTGTCACATTCGCTTTGCGTGTGTATAGAAAAATGTTTGCATAATGATGAGCTAGCTTATGGTATCCTGGATAACACCACAGATTAATCTAACTAAATACAACAAAGGAGTTAGTGGAGCTAATTAGGTGATCCTCAGTACAGGTTCGGTTGAAAGCCCATCTGGCATCGGCCGTATCCTGACAAATACCACATAAATGAACTCAATTGCACACACAGGGATGTGAAATAGCTTGGTCAAAAACAAGTCTGATTCATACCTTGTTCAAAAGTCTTGTAAGATAAAGTACAGTCATGGTTAGTAAGTTAAAACCATCTGAGTCTCATAAAACCTTAGCTACATTTCTAAACCAACTGCGCTACATTTCATCCTTACAATACCATCAGAAAATACAAAAAAAAAAAAAAAAACCACATGTATACATACAAAGTCATGCATCACAACAATCACCTAAAAGACAAAATAATAGAGTTCTAAACAGTCTATGGTGCCATAGCCAAACATCACAAAGTCCATCCATCCATTTCATTTTCCGCATATCACATATAAATCAAAAACATTTGCATTCATCACAACATATGCATCCATCAAAATAAATCAACATACAACAATCACATTTATCATACCATATGCATCCATCAATATAAAGTAGCATGCACCCATCAACATCAATCATTGTGCATAACATAAAATCATGACATATACACAAAGAAAGAAAATCAAAACAACAAGAACATCACAAAAATGCAACACAAAAACACAGCAATAAGCATTGTCGGACACAAGTGCTCTTGCACTTAACCTCTTGGCATAGAAAATCAATGTCGGGGCTCAAATTGTCATTCTCCTACTTTCCCAAGAAGGATACCATAGTCGGACTGCTCCATGGGAAGATGGGTTTTCGACAATTTCACCCCATTATGGCACCACCAAAAGGGTTAACACCCACCAAAAATAGGTCCAAATGTCGAGAAATTGCACATACTTAAATGGTAAAACATCTAAAGGCACCCTTGCACAAGTCATCTTGGGTCAAGCGACTCGTCGCTTTTCTCATGAAGGTCATTCCCTCATCGATATGTCGCTTGAGGGGGTAGTCACACTTAGTTACCAATCAACAAGAACACACCCAATCAAAGCAATGACATGCATTCAAAGAATCATTGACAAAGACAATCACGCTCTTGCTTGGGGCAATAAAAAAGCAGCAATCAAATTGATCAAACACTTGGTATTCCCGAAGCATGAACATAAGGTTCCCCCTGTGGACAAAAGGTTACGCCCTTTGCCTAATCATGACTGATCAATGTCCAAGCTCAAGTCACACCTCACCAAAATAGGTTAACACTTGAAATCAAATTCCTTAGCTCGTCAGAAGCAAGGATTCAAGAATGCATGCCCTTTCCATACTTGGGGCATCAAAAGTTGGTTAGGTTACCAAGAAACCCTAATCATTAGTGCTTTGGTCATCTAATTTTGCTCAGCACTGCGTCACCCGTAACGCTTCCCAAAAAGGGGCATCTATAGACACCAAAACAACACCGATCCGATTAAGTGACTACAAACATTGATCGCATTGACACACATAGCTTTCAGGGCAGCCCTCAGAGGTCAAACAGTGGTCCTAGCCACTTACACAGCAGTTTAGAAGGTCGAAAAGTAAACAAAGCAGAAGCTGGTCGTTTTAACAAGCCTTAAGCAAGCAAGCAAGCCTTAAGCAAGAGCAAACTTTAATTAAAAGCAAACTTTAATTAAAAACAAGCCTTAAGCAAGAGCAAACTTTAAATACAAGCAAGCCTTAATCAAAAGAAGGCCTTGGCCGAAGTGTCGCGATATCGCGACGTCACGATATCGCGACACTTTGGCACCCAAAGCAAAGCTTTGCCCAAAGTGTCGCGATATCGTGATGTCGCGGCGCCCAAGGCCTTGCCTTGGCCGAAGTGTCACCGCGATATCACGACACTTCAGCACCCAAGGCAAAGCCTTGGCCGAAGTGTCGCGATATCGTGACACTTCGACCGAGGCCTTTCCTTGGGTGCCGAAGTGTCGCGATATCGCGACATCGCGATATCGCAACACTTCGGCACCCAAAGAAGGCCTCGGTCGAAGTGTCACGATATCGCAACATCGCGATATCGCGACACTTCAGCATTTGTGCCTGGGCGGCATTCAATCAATCAAAGGTGAATTTAATCAATCAAAGGCAGAAGTCAAGCATTCAAAAGTGTCGTTAAAGCCATCAAAGCAGACATTCAACAAGTGGCAACCGACGATAGTCAGTTATTGCCGCCTGTTGTGCATGCGCGCGTAGGTGGGCAGATTGGCAGTTAGCGGACTGTTGCGAGGGCAGTCATGTAAGCCCAAGTCAAGGAGGAGTCTCCTCCCTTTTGGGAAGGCATGGCCGCCACGTGGCATCCCTGCATGCCCCTCCAAAGAGACCCCATGGGTCTATAAAATGGCGGACTTTCCCACCCAGAAAGGACAGGTTGACAAGCATTTTTTAATGCAATGAAGTGCTGCTAAACCAGAGACCCGATTGCATCAGTTTCGATTCACCTTTTTCACATCCAGAATCTCTTTCGCAAGAGAGGTTGTTGGGTGGTTTTCGGAAGCGTGAATCCGAACCTTCAGACCCGACATTGGACACAGTAAACCATCAATTTGATGACAACTCTTTCTCTGAGATTTTGGGCCCATCCCTAGTGGATTGGTGCCGAAGTCGAGTTTTAATGGGAGCAGCCCGCTTGGGCACCCCACACACGTTCTTAGTTTCAGTTTAATTTATGTTGTTTAAATAGTTTACGTTTTTTGTTGGAATATATCCTGCACTACGCTGTATGTTTGAATGTATCTTGCATTACGTTTTATCGAATATTATCATGCTCTCACGATTTCTATTATCCTACTAACTTGCAGGTAGCGACATCCAATTCGATAGCAGATTGGCCGACGGTTTTAATGACAGTGGCCATATGGTGATGTTTTCCTATTTCTGTCATAGTTTCTTAGAGTTGTGTTGTTTACCGATTTAATCAGTCTTTTGCATTCATCTTTCATTAATTTCAAAAGAACAAACTTTCTCTATGTGCAACAGGTGCTACTAACGCTTTCTTTTATTTCTTTGAATGCAGGGAGAACAGCAAGAAGCGAGGAGTCATCAACATCAGCGGTGGCAACACTTTGGCCTGCCCGTATTACATGTGGGCATGCAGAAGGAGGAAGACTAAGTCACAATTGTAACAAAGACCCATTTAACGCTCCTAGCCCCTAAAAAGGGAGGAGACGTCTTTGTAACCGAGGATAAGAAAATTGAATAAAGAGGGTTGTGCTTTCATACATCTTTCTTTCATTTCCAATTTATCTCCTTTCTTTGTTTCGTGCATAGGATTAAAGTGTTATATTTTGTCTTATATTGCATAGCTATAGTTTTCCTTTTATTTCCGGAATCTCATGCTTTCAGATTGCACTATTATAGTTATTAATTAAACTAATAGAGTATAATACATCATTTGGATCATGTAAATGTACCACCTTTGGTACATATCTAGAATAGGAGTTTACTTCAAAGTAAAGTTATCTAGTTACTTCAAGTAATATAATAAATGCACAAGTGTCAATGTGCATGTTGTAAATGTGCATGTAGTCCACATGTACATGAGTCCTAGATAGAGTGAAGTCCAAGAAATCTATCTCTCTATATAAATTCCTCATAGGAATATTTAAGAAAAGTGTGAAAAGGGAGAGTGACATAGTAAGTATACAGTGTGTGGTAGATAGAGTCTAGTACAATGTAGTTCTTTCATATGCTTTCATGGAGTGTTCATGTACTCCATTATGTAACATTGTATTGTTTTCATCATTCTCATTAATGACATATTTTTTAGTTATTTGTAGATATTCATTTCTTTATTTTCTTGCATATTATTATGCCATTAGATTTATAGTTATCTTAGGTTAGTTATCCTACATATTGTAGTTGTACTGCCTCCCATAAAAAGCTAACAATGGTATCAGAGCACATGATAGTTTAATATGAATAGGGAAAGCCACAAGAAATTTTGTTGTATCTTTAGAAAGAAGATCCACCATTGTGCGTATCTACATGCAAATGCCACCACAAGAGATACTGAGAGTAAAAGTGAATCTCAGTGCCAAGAAATTCTAAGATTCGATTTGACTAGAGTCTTTCCACAGAGTTGTAGAACAACTCATGAAGACTAGGAATCAAAATTCATACCACTAGATTGACAAATCAGCTAGTGAAGGTTATTACCTCCAAAATCATAAATTCTTCTATTCTAGTTTCTAACAACTTGTTATAGGAAAAGGATATTCGTAAAAATATTGGGAAGCTTCCTATAAGAGAGCTAGGAAGAATATATTCTTAGAATTATTCCAACACTTGCAACAATAAGGAGAATATTGAAGACCTCAAGACATTCATATTATTGAGAAGGAGACCAAAATCAAAGTCAAAATTTTATGAGGAGAACATAAATGGAAGAATCCCACAAAATCCAAGATATTTGGAGATTACCTTTCATAGTTAATAAGGCACATTTCAGAAGGGTATATTGACTGCATAAGGGAAGCAATCAATATAACATTACAAGTTGCAAGACTTTAGTAGTTTAAAATTCCATCATAAAGGTTAATAAGAATAACCTACTATAGATAAAAGGGTAGCAAGATAGAGGAGTTACTAAGTTGCAAATTGATGAGTTAAGGAGCTATATGGGATAGCCAAAGATAGTTGCACATTTATTCAGTTTCAAAGGCAACAATAAGGTGAATCAAATCACCTTGCAATCCTTCATCTACAAATCAGTAAGGTAAGCAACTTGGGTGCAAATAGGTTCATTAGTTGAACTATAATTTGGGTTATTATTCAGTTTCATTAAAAGCACCTTATTAAGGATTCGAAGTTACAAAGAGAAGGTTGCATTTTATAGTCTTAAAGGAGTGTAGAAGGAAGTTACTTTTAAGGTTATTACCTACATAATTAAATAGGAGTTGGATATATTTAAATAAAAAATATATCATCTACCTATTGTCTATCTAAGAATCAGGAAGACTATATCCTACAACATTGATTGTAGTGAATATTACAAATTATCTTTAAGGATTCTTTATTAAGATATTTACATAAATTATTAGTACATGTGAGACTCATTTAAGAGTCTCTATTAGTGCATAAAAGTACCAATAAGGTGATTTTATTATTTCATACTTCTAGATTGATTAACTTATTTACTCTTAAATATTATTATGTGCATTGGTTGATTGAGTTAAGGTAATAAACCAAAGAGCACAAAATATGCAAATATCAAAGTGTCTAAAGACACTAGTCAGTACTCACTACCTGCAAATTATTGGGGCCTATAGAAGCCACCAAGCAGATCAAAATTCCTCCAAGGAGTGGAGAAGAATAAGGCAACCATCAAATTAGAGAAAGAAGCTACAAGAAGAGACTTGAAATATCTTAGATTTAAGGTGCAAATAAAAGTATTTACAAAGTTGTATGAAAGCACCTAATTTATCTCTATCAAAGGGAGATAAAAATACAAGTGTCTTAAAGACACCCAACGTAGCATATTACTCTACAAGTTTCCATATTATTGACATCAAAGATCTTGTCAAAGGAAGCTTAAAATTTGCCATTACGCACTTGTGAATCAAAAATAAAGCAACACCAATATAAAATATAAATAACAATAAGCACCATAAGACACAATGATTGCACAAAATAGATAAAAATTTTTATTACTGTAGGTGGATCTCGAATGTTACATTCAATATGTCTATGTTGATACAAAAATTATAGATACGAGGGTTCTTTGAAACCCTAGTTCAAAAGAATGGTTGGTGTCTTCACACTTGTCTTCGATCCCAATGAGGTTTTGGGTGGACTTGTGCATCCTAGATAGGGCCACCCTAGCTTCAAAACCTGCAAAATGTATTATTCCTATACTTAAAATAAATAAAAAAATAGCAAAATATATTAGTAATTCATGTGAAGGCTCGACAATGTGAGACCTTTAGAAAAATAAAATAATCACTAAACCCTAGATGTTGCAATCTAAAAACTGAAAAAAAGTGTAGGAATATGAAAATGAATACAAATAACTTTTTTACCTTATCATTGTAAAATTATGCTTCTATTTTTGTAGATTAAGGTTGTAAGAACACCTGAATGGCGTGTGAGGATTTTGGAACTGCATATCTGGTATGGAAAATGCCTACGAGCACTCGAGGATGACCAAAAATACCTAGAGGTACTCTACCAGCTCTAGGGGATGCTCAACTGGATTTGGAGGGCACTCGATTGGCTTTAGAGAGTGCTCAGTTGGCTTTGGAGGATGTTTGAGGACTGATGGAAGTGGTGTAGAACCAAATATGGTTTGCATATGAAGGGCAATGATAGAAGCGGAGGGCTATGAATGGTGTGAGGGCAAAGATGGATGGAAATGAAAGGGATAGGGCTTGGTACCTTCTAAGAATTATTTGTGAATGAATATAGATAGAATTCAAATTAGGATTCAAAAATATCTTAAGGATGCTTAAGGTTTCTAGATTGTTAGGGGTCTGAATCATCAAAATGAATCCTCTTTTATAATATTCCCTTGGACATGTTAAGGTATTGACGACACAATTTGAGTGGCTGAGATTAAAACATGAGAAAGGGTGGAGATTAAATCTAGGTAAGTGGCATGGATTAAGGTGGATAGATGGCTAAGACTCAAATGTGGTGGAGGGCTAGGATTAATTCATATATATACATATATATATATATATATATATATATTAAATATAATATATAAAATATTAATATTTAAATATATATTAAACAAATACACACACACACACACACACACATATATATATATATATATAATTGGTGTTTGTGATTGAAGGGCACATATGGATGACAAGTGGCTAGATTTTGGTGTCTATAGATGCCCATTTTTGTATCGTGTTGCATGAAACACAATGTGGTGCAAAAATACGAGACACTTGGTTTGGCCTGATGCAAAAGCAGTTTTATTTCCTTGGAATGCGAAGATGATCTTGAAGACAAAAGAATTTTATTGTGTAGCTTACCCCCTCAATTGGTGAGTGAGTTAAGAATAAATCTCACAAGCCAATTGATAGAATTTTGTACTGAAAGTGCAATGGAATAGTGTAAGTATAAATGTATGGTGTAAGTGCAGATGATATGAATTATGTAAAATGATTCTTTTTTTGCGCCAATGGAGAAAGGGATCTATGAAATGTAAGTGATTTATTCTATTTTTACCAAATAGGGAAAGGGTTTTTACCAAAGTGTAAATGTCATGATCATGTAAGATGTATTCCATTTTAGGTAATCAAAATCAAAGGTGGTTGCCCCAAGTTTGGGGTGATTCCATGATGTTGAAGAAAGTACCTTTTGGCATCATTGAAATGAAAAGTGATGAAAATGCAAAAAAATGAAAGTAGTATTGCCATTGGGGCTACTCATGATTGTAGCTAATTCCCACATGAAATTCCTAAATTATTTCTCAATAACTTTACTCAACATTTATCCTTGGAGACTAATGTAATTTAAAATGAAAATGAAGAAAGTTATCCATGATGGGAACCCCATGGAAAAGGGCATCAATGACAACTTGTTGAGAAAATTAATATGGCATAGTTTCACACAAAATGTGAGGGACCAAAAGTTATATTTTTTAACAAGGAGATATTGGATGATGAATATGACCAAGTTTCCTTATGGTTATTTACCCATCTTACCGAATTGCATAGATAACTAATTGCTGCAATCACCAAGGAGATAGAATAAACCACTATATACGAGGTTCACTTGAATTTGTATATGAACTTGGAAAAATGTATAAATGTAATTATTGATGGATGAAAATGATAGTGAGATGAATATTTGATGATGATAATGATTATTATGGTTATTTTGTGAGAATTTGGACCGTGTTGGTGTGTTTTAAAGCTTGTTAAGCGATTTTGCATCTTTTGGATGCAAATAAAAATTGTGTCCAAATTGATTTTGGTTTTCACAAAACATGATATGATGATGACATGAATATATGGGTGCAATTTGGAGTTATTTTATGAATGTAAGCTGCCTTTTTGAATCATTTTTTTTCTACAAATTTTGATGCCAAATGCCAGTGGGCATCTACAGTAAAAATCAGAACGGATTATAAATGTTACATCTGAGGGAGTGAGTGAGGTGAAGTGGAGTGAAGGAGTGTGGTTGGTACAAAGTTATGGTTATGGGTGGTACAAATATGGTAGTAAGAGCAAGAGTGCACATTTCTAAGGTAAGTATCCTTGGCACTATTTGTTTGGACTTATGCAGTTTTTTATATTATGTAATGTATGTGACTTTAATGTAATTTCTTTGTGAATGTGTTGTACTATAACTAAAGATCTTGAAGGCTCAAAATTGGTTCTCACATCTCATTCCTAGGGTGAGAAAGACATTGTAGTAGGAGTGGTATTGGTTGGAGGATGAGGGGCTGGCTGGGGTAGCCTAGATTTATGTGGTGAGGGATAATAAGGGGTATCTCTTTGCATTGATAGAGAGATGGAATCCAGATAGGGGTACCTTTCAGCTCCCTACTAGATATATGATAGTGAAACTTGAGTATGTATATCACATCCTCAATTTACTGGTGGAGTGATTGCATATTGATGTTGGACATGATAAGGATCATGATATGGTTTATATATTTGGATATCGATGGGAGGCTAAGATTGTGAAGGGTGGAGGGATAAGGTACTTGACGTTGTATGTGGATAAGAAGTTGGATGCACTTCCCACTTTGATCATGTTCATGTTGGAAAAAATAGTGTCCTTGAATAATATTAGCTATTGGTTCCCATGGAACCTAATCAGACTAGTGTATGACATGATTGATACACCTTGTGTGTATGCATGGGCCCTTGCTTTGTTGGTGCAATTATACTAGGAGTTGTATGAGGTAGAGAGGCAAGGGCAAAAGGGATTGGGATGCAGTTTGCTACTACAGTGTTGGGGTTGGGAACACTTGAGTGTGGCTTAGCCTATACGCTTACCTATTGAGGCATAGGATAGGGAGAAATCCTATGCTATGAGATGGCTTGTGGTAGAGGAGGTGCAGTCGAGTCATCTTATTTAGACTAGCCAATGGTATAGGAATCTATGGTTTGGATTGACATCAGTTTGGGTGATTTAGAGGTCGTAGTGAGATGCCACTTGGGATGGTAATGGGGAGCATCTACAGAGGGTTTGATATGCTATGTGGGTGATTGGGAGGCATAGGAGTGAGGTGGATAATATCTAGTTCTCATGGGTTCTATGATAGTTTCGGATGAGGTATGGGGTTCATGAGGCACCAATGCTATACATACATCATCAGGATGAGATGGGTCTACCTTGTGTTGAGTCATGGGGGTTGACCTATGAAGATGACAAGGAGATGAACCTCCTCGATGTGGATAATGTAGGGACTACTATGAAGTACGATGCATGGTTCACTACATAGCCACCCTGGGTACTAATTCTAGTAGTGGATGAGGGTAATGGAGATGAGGATGAGGCAAAGGTCTAGGAGAAGGTATATGAGGCTCCCAGATGTCACAGATGCCTTTGGTCTAGTAGTTGAGGGAGACGGGTGATGGACACAACACAACAAGATCCAGGGCTTGTAGGTGATGGATATGGTATGGATGACATGGAGGTGGTTTTAGAGGGACTTCTAGGCTAGATTTATGAGGATTGGGTGAGGCTAGAGTAGACAGTAGTAGATTGGGACATAGTGATAGTGGCTCAGGTTACTAAGTTAGTATATTAGGATGTGGAGGTAGTATCTCAAGATGTAGAGATAGCTTGGTTGTAGGTGGATCTAGAGGCACAACCAACTATAGATGAAGACGAGGATCTGATCACAAGGCTCCAAGAAGAGCTACTTGAGAGAGACCATCATCAGAGATATGATGTACTACACCTTTAAGCTTGGGATAGATATATCTAATTTTTTGAGTATCAATTGATAAAGCACCATAATGGGCTTCCAGATCCACCCTCCTCATCCATATTTAGTTCTATTATGCATAGTGAGTCTAGGCATAGCTCTATATCTAGGGCTCCTCTTATAGGTATTAGCTAGTGCTCAAATGCACTTTTTGTACATGAGCCTTGGTGCTCCATTGTATATAGCCTTTTGGGTATTCATTGTACATGTGATATTTATATACATGAATTTTAATTTTGTGTTTTAATTTTGTATGAATGCTTTTGTGTGAATGCATGTGTAAATGTATGATGGACGATATTAAAAATTATAATGTGTTGTGAATGCAAATGAATTAATGCTCTAATGATCAATAATAGTTTAGATTTTTCTTGACCATATTATAGCATTGTTGTTTAATCAGGGGAACCAAATTGGTGGCATGAAGATGGAAGACTCATTTAATGTTATGGATTGTAGACATGGAAGAAGACATGGATGTTGACATGGAAGAAGATATGGATGTTGATATGGAAAAATATATGGATATTGATATGGAAAACTAACTATTTTACAAAGACTCAAACATACTAGTGGTATCAAACAAACTCACTAAATACTGCCTATTTTTATTTAAGACCAAATGTGTGTGCAAGTAAGTTAACCCAATTTGAGTAAATTGAGACGAAGACCTGTTATGGATAATACCAAGAAGCTAGTTTGTCCTTATGTGTGGTTAGAGCTCTATTTAAAAGAGACATGTCTCCACGCATGAGCGTACTCCACTACCACTCAAGAATCTATAGAACTGATGGAGATTGGCTCTATAGTCTAAGAATTTGATCTCTAAGATTTGGGGATTCAGACTACCTAACTGTCTGACTAAAAATGTAGTTCTATCATTACAACTTGAGGATCTGTGGTGTGTGATGTGTAAAATACTTAGAGTTTTTTAGGAAATTTTCCCTACTCTTTTTATTTTGATATTGTGATAGTGGTGAAAACCATTATTTTTGTGGACTATGTTCATAATGGGACAAGCAAGGATTACACTTTTCATTTTGAGGTTCAACCCAAATATGGTATTATCTCTCTTTGACACGAGATATTTTTAAGATGTGTGATTGTGTTTGGTTTAAGATTTTTTAGAGTCAATTCCCAGACCTCAAGATTTTCTTAGTGAAAATGTGTCTTTATCCTAAAGAAAAATTGACATGTATTTGGAGGTTTCTAGAAACACTAGTAGTTGTTGAGTGATCGAAAACACCTAGGAATTATGGCAATGTGGGTTGCAAATTATAATTTAGCATGGTAGAATTAGATGATGATTTGAAGGTGCCGCTTATTAAGGAAACATGACTTTATTGGACCAATTATTGTCTAAACTGAATAAATGACCCCTAATATGAAATGTGAAATGTGGTTTTGAATGCGATGTATGAAATATAGTTTGTGAAATGAAATGTGTGTAATGCAATGTGCAAATTATGAAATGTTATATTATTTTTATGTATTAGCCATGTATATATACACATATATAAATCACATTAAGCATAGAATACTCTCAAGTGGATAACATTAAGTGGTATAGGCTCTTCAACTCCCTCTAGACTAGCAAGTGTATACATTCCTTTACCCACATTTTGAGTGATAATGTATGGACCTAACCAATTAGCCAAGTCTTTAGCACTAAGATGCAACAATTCATTGGTGTTTTTTTGATGTTATTTAATAACAATATATCCTACTTGGAATTTACATGGATGAAATTTAGAATTGTAAGCATGCTTTAGGTGATCTTGATAAATTCATGAATACTCTAAAGCATTGACCGACCTTTCATCAAGAAGTGTGAGTTGGTCAAAATATGCGTGTCTAACAGTATCATCATCTATGAATTATTACAATGAAAATTGCGAGGGGATATCAATATCAAGAGGTATAATTGCTTCGGCTGCATAGACCAATGAGACTAGTGTTGCCCTAGTAGGCATGTGGATGCTCATTCGATAAGCCATAATTCCAATGGGATTTTATTATACCAATATCTATGATTTTATTTGACTAGTATTTTGAGAATAACAATTAAGGTCTTGTTGGTAGCCTTAGCTTGTCCATTTTCTTGTGGGTAATAAGGAGTTGAAAAAATGTGTTGGATATTATATTTCTCGTAAATTTCTCAAGCATACTTGTTCTTGAAAGACTTGCCATTGTCAAAGATGATTTTCAAGGGAAATCTAAAACAACAAATGATATGATGAAGTATAAACTCCAAAATTATTGATCTTATCATACTGGTTAGAGGAATTACCTCAACCCACTTTGTTCAGTATTTAGTGGCTATGATGATGAATGTGTGTTATCTCGAAGAAGGAGGTAAGATTTTACCAAGAAAATCAATATCCCATTGTGAAAATATCCAAAGGCTTTGAATAGGCTGTAATTCTTGTGATGGTATATGAGTTAAATTAGCATGCTACTGACATTACTGAAAATGCTTGACATAAGTACAATGGTCACATTCCATGATGGGGCAATAGTAACCCATGCATAGAATACACTTTGCAATGGCCATTCCACTAAAATTACCATCACATGTACCATTATGAGCTTCAACTATGGCTCTTTGTGCCTCTACAAGCTCAAGAAAATGAAGAGGGATTCTATCATAATCACATTTATACATATCTCCCAAGAGAGTAAAACAAGTTACCTTGTGCTTGAAAGTGCATTTAGCAGTCTATGACATGTCTGATGGGAGTGTTCAAACTTGAGGAAGGCTATTATTTGGTTTGACCAGGGCTCATATTGCTCTGAATGGATAAAGCAAACATCCTTTTCATCCTTAGATTCAGCATGGACAATTGTATATTTAGAGATCGTTGTGACAATTAGTGATTGTACCTCTCATTTGGAGTTCTTTGAAATCAATGATCCTATAGAGGCCATCACATCTAAAAATCTATTAGTCGAACATGGAAAACTATAAATTTTATACCAATAAAACTTAGCAAGCAATTTCATTGCTACTCCATGGTAAAGCTTTATGGTAGGTTCTTTGCATTGGTATTATCTTTTGATTTGTATAACAAGTTGAGAATCACCAAATATCTTGATACGCTTTATACCCATAGCTACGGATGCTTGAAGACCTAAGATTATGACCTCATACTATGCATTGTTTTTTGTGCATTAGAAGTCAAGTTTGAATGATAAGGGGATATTAACCCACTAGGGTGTATGAAATACGACTCCAGCATCTTGATTTTTTTTGCACTTAGAACCGTCAAAGAATAGTGTGATATTGACATCTTCCTTTAGAATGACATCTTCTTTTTTTTAGTGGTAGTGAATACCAAATCATCTAGGAGATCAATAATCAAAGATTGATCACTGGGTAGTGGAGCTTCCGCAAGTTGATTGGCTATGACCTGACCTTTAATGGATTTTTGGCTAATAAAATCAAGATCAAATTCAATGAGAAGAATTATCCATTTAGCAGTGCAGGTGTTATTGTAAGTGTGAGACATCATATAATGTAGAGGATTTTTGTGAGCTATGACATATGTGGTGTGACTAAGCATGTAATGTTTGAGTTTCTTAGTGGTAAAAACCACTGCTAAGCATAATTTTTCCATGTAAGTGTATATGATATAATAGCTTACCAATGTTCGACTAATGTAATAGACAACTTGCTCTTGATTTTTTTCATTCTTTTGTATAAGCATTGTCCCTAATGCAGAGTCCATTACTAAAATATAAATATGGAAGGGAACCCCTAGATAAGGAGGATTTAATATTTGTGGAGAATCTAGGTATTGCTTGATATCATAAAAAGCCTTTTGGCACTAATCTATCCATGAAAATGTCACCCCCTTTTGTAGTAGGTGATTGAATGGCCTGCATTTATCAAAAATTTACACAATGAAATCATAGATCAATTGAATCTTTCATTGTAAGCTACGAAATTCCTTCAAGTTTATCGGTGGAGGCATCTCCATGATGGATTTGAATTTATTTGGGTGCACCTCAATACCTCTTTTGGAGATAATGAATCCTAATAGTTTTCTAGAAGTAACATCATAGACACACTTTTTGGGGTTCAACCTCACGTTATACTCTAGAAGTCAATCAAAGACTTTTTCCAATATACCAATGTGCTCTTGTTGAGTTTTGGATTTTTCCAAGAGATCATCCACATAATATTCGATGATCTTATGCATGTAATCATGGAATATGTATGTCATGGCATGTTGATAAGTGGAACCTGTATTTTTGAGGCCAAAGAGAATCACCTTGTAACAAAAAGTCCCCCAAGGTGTAGTGAATGTTGTTTTGTGTTGGTCATCAGGATTAATTCAAATCTAGTTGTATTTTTAAAAACCATCCATTAGATAAAAAATTTCATGGCTAGCGCAAGTGTTGACAAGAGTATCAATTTTGGAAGAGGAAAATCATCCTTAGGAAACGCTTTGTTAATATCTCAAAAATCCATGCAAATGTGTATCACCCCGTTAGTCTTGTGAATGAGTATTATGTTTGAAAGCCACTCAGGATAGTCAATGGGGACAATGAAACCCACATCTAATAACTTTTGAAGCTCTTATTTGACTATGATGTCCATGGTAGGATGCATCATTTTCAGTTTTATTTGAACAACTTAGCATCAAAGTGCAAGGTGAGATTATAAAAAACAAAATTAGGGTTAAGGCCAAGCATATCTTTGTAAGACCATGCAAAAATTTCCTTATTATTCTTGAGGAGAGAAATTAATTACTCCTATTCATCTATGGATAAAATTTTAATAAGTTTTATAATTTGGGGATTGTCTGCATCTGAACTAAGATTCACATCGACAGTTTCTTTAATGGACATGTGAGAACCTTCCTCAAGTTGACGGGCAATTGGGATCAGATGAATGTCATCTATAAAGTCATTAAACTCTTTTAACTTAACCTCATCTATTTCTACCTAGAAAACCTCAAGATCTGAAGGTGAAGGTGGAGGTGGAGGTGATGGAGGAATGTAGTTGGCGGAAGATCTTAACAATTCCTTGAAAAGGACAAACTCAAAAAAGGATGGTGGTGAGGAAATTTGGTCTATATCAATAAGGCTCATGTTAATTAGAATTACCTTTGCCAAATCATATGGATTATAGAGTGGGGTATATAGGTCAACAGGAGTCATATTAAATTAAAGTAGAAAATGGTGGTTGGCAAGGTGGATGATGGATGGATCCTATCTACTAGAACCAATGCTAGAAATTTGGAAACCTAAAAAATAGTAGGCAACACAAATAAATGCAATTAAAAATAAGCCATGTTTATGTAATGCAAATATTTTTTTTGTTTTTTATTTTTATTATGTACACATATTACAATAAAAATGGCCAATGAGATGGATTAATGAAATGGAGATGGTGGTTCACCAGTTGGTTTGGCTCACTCTTGTGGAAGAAGTAAGCAAATGATGAGCTAATGGATGGGGAACATTTTGCGGTAAAACTCATCATGTTCAATGTGTGGAATAATGGGTGTTGATTCCTTTTTAGATTCATTAGAATCAATTGACATAACATCAAATTCTTCATAGATTTTATCTTTAGATTCATTGGTGTGATGGATATCTTCTCTTGAATTCAAATGTAAGTGTTGAAAATATTGTTCAAGAGAAGAAGTGAAAGAAAGTGGATGATAGCCTAAAACTGAATGATCATGCGCTTCTCGATATGAAATATCGATAATATCATGCATTCCCTATTCATGCCATCCTAGACCATGTCATTTCCAATTAACTATTTAAAAATATCATGAAGGAAAACCTGACATGTGTTGTATATTGGTCGGAGTTGGTTGCTTGGGTTCATCTAGGGAAAATATATTAGATGATGAATTAATCTCCCCATACACAAAATTAATTGTATTGGGAATTGAACCCATGTTGTACACTGATCCTATAGATAAGGGTGGATCACATAGACGACCATAATCCTTAGCAGTTTGGATGCTAGGCGGTGTGATTGTGATGTATTGGACCACATATTCACCAATGCCAAGATTAGTGAGGTGGACTGCAACTTGGGATGATGTGGATGTGAATGTGGAGGTTGATATGGATGACTCAAGATTGTCTTGGAGTTTCAACAATGGGAGAGGTTTGGATTGGCATGGCATCTCACAATCCATTAAAGGAACTTGTGATATGTCAGCTAATGTGGATGGAGGTGGATTTGGCTAAGGTGATTATTGAATGGGAAATGATATGGAAGGAATGATGGTGGATGATGTTGATATTGATGATGTGGCTGATGTAGATTGATTTTGACCACATGTGCATGTATTCAAAGGTGATGAATATGGGGAATGGAGGTGGAACCTTGAAGTGAAATGGTTATGGGTAACTCCTCAAGAATAGGAGATTTTGATGAAGAGGTGGATTGTGTGGTTGATGAGGTGGTTTATGTTGACAAGAAAAAATGAGTGGAAGGAAGCATGGATTCATAAGAATTTGAAATGAAATTGCAATACTTAAATGGTTCAACATCCTCTGGTATGCAATGAACTTGTCCCTCATGTACATATTTCAAGCATTTATAAAGTATAAAAGGGACACATCTCATTTCCCTCATCCAAGTATGTTTGAGGAGTACATTGTATACCATGGAACCTTCCAATATATGAAACATGGTGTGCAACCTTTTTATGCCCACTTCGATGGGTAAGATGATAGTGTCAAATGTGGAGTAGAGAGCATAATTAAATGCTTTCAAGGTGAAAGTGGATTTGGTGAAATATTAAGGTGGTGAAGAGCAGATGTGGTGATGATGTTGATAGAGGAGTCGGTATCAATCAATACTAGTTTAAATGGCTTCCTATAAATTTGAGTCATGATGTGAAATGGAGGGCCCATCGATTCTGATGATATTGGTTCGATTTCAAAATCATAGAATGTAATGGAAGGCTCCATACATGTTCAGATGCTCCCTAAAAAAATTCTAAAGGTATTAGCATATTGAGATTGAAGTTAAATTGACTTTAAAAAAACCATTAATGCCTCACAATGTGGAGGAGATTGTTGAATAAGCTCATAAATAGATAATTTAGTTGAGGCTATTTTAAGGCTAGTGGTCAGTCAACTACTCAAAGATATGATTGGACTTGATGAATGATTGGGAGGATGAATGGGTGGAGATGGATGACTTTGAATATGAATGGGTTGGGAAGAATTGGTGGAAATTTTGATGGGTGATGATGATGTATTAGGTTGAGACACACTTGCCTATAGTGCTATGGGATATTGAACATGTTGTTGTGCACTTTGTTTATTTCTAGTGCATTTTTGAACTCGGGTAACTACGTGGATAGCACCTACAAAACCTTGGTACTATTGAACATGATTAACTTGATTAAGAGGGATATTGGTATTCAACCCTCCTATTGTTGGTTTCACCTCTTGATGATGAGTAAGTGGTATTTTATAGATTCCAAGGTTTTGGTTTTGTTGATCTAAAGTGATATCAATCTTGATGGATCCTAATTCAATGAGATCTTGCACTATGTATTTGAAGTTGTAGAAATTGTTTATATCATGCCCATTCTACCTATGATAAGGGAAAAACAAATATTCCCTATAGTGTTTACTACACTTGATAGGATCATATGGTTTAACCTCAGGCAAGGCAAGTTAAATCGTGTCATACAACCTACCGAAGATGGAGGTATATAATTTGCTAAGGGGTTGTACTAGTCATTTTGTCAAATAGATTATCGATGTGGGTGGTTTTCCATAACTAGAATTATGTTTTGGACTGATTGTGATGGTGAAGAAACCGCATAATATGTAATTTATTGTAGTTATTATTGATCCATTATCGGTTGGATCATGACCACTTGATTGACTTGATTAGCTTGATTAGCTTGATTGGACTAGTCTGGTTTGGATTGACAAAAATAACTATCTTTGTATTGGCCCTTATTTTTCCATTCTTTCTTTTTGGGCTTAAGTACACCTTCTTGTATTTTTATTTCCTTGACGTTGCTATCTTGTGCAAGAGATTCCTCAAATGATTGGTATTGTTGTAATTGTAACAACCAAGACATGGGTTTTAGGCAACTCTTGGTAAAAAATCTAGTAAGCTCTTCCATTAGTATGGAAAATGGTAGTTTTGTGATAAAAACCCTCCAACAACTGCTAAATTTATATACTAATTCATCATCATATTGTTTTAAGTTGTATAAATCAAATAATGAGACTTTATTTCTAACATTGAGAGAAAAAATTTCAAGGAATTGCTCAACCAAGTGTTCAAAAGTATAGATACGATGATGAGGTAAATAGTTGTACCACTCTATGGTGTCTCCCCTCAATTTCTAAGGAAAGGTTCAAAGCATGAGAGCATCATTACTTTGGATTCTAAAACATGAATGGATAAATGTACTCACATGTTCTCTAGGGTCCTCAGTCCCTTTGAATTTTTTAAATTTTAGTACCATAAAGTCTACCAAATATGGAGGTGATGGTACAAAAAAATGGATTGGTTTATTGATCAACTATCTAATATTTGGCTTCTAGTTCATCATACTAGGAGTATGTTGCATCAAGCTATCAATCTACTATAGGGTATTCCCTAGGTATATGGAAGCCTTGAATTACTTGATGATTTTGTGAAGGTCGAGTGGTGATATATTGGGGTGTGATGAGATGGTGATGATTTGGTGGAGTGAATTAAATTTGGTTATATTGAGGTTATTGAAGAAATTATTGTGAATGTTGAAAACGAGATGATGTGTGAGGACAATGAATTTGATGATTTATGGTAATGGCATGGGTGTGAGATAATGGTGATGTGGGGATGGAAACCATAGAAGAATTTGGTACCCATGATGGATTTGGAGTGAAAAAGGTAGGTTGGGTGCAAACACTGGGATTTAAAATCTATCATTTGTACTTGATATTGGGAATAATTTTGAACACCTTGTTGAGCCATAAGCAATGTATTTGATATTGTAATCACAAATCAATATGTGAAAATTCACTATTCATTCTTTCAAAGTTGAAATTACAAAGTGTTATATAGTTTCTATATAGCAAGAAATAACAAAGTGTTGGAGATCCCTGAAAATGAGGCACCAGACCCCACCATAATAGTCTTGGAGAAGATGACAATTTCATCAGCCTCCAACAGTATCAACCAGTTGAAGAGTCTGTCTGGCCTCATCAGTGCAACTGTTGATTTGTGTGATTCCCTAAATCTTCGTTTTATAGCCAACAGTTCCAGGGGCACAAGGAGTCGAAGGCAAAATCTAAAGATGATGGCAAGAATGATGATAAGAAGTTAGATGAGGACTACAAGGAATACTGCTTGGCCTCTTGGCTGTCCATTCTATGGGATGTTTTTTTTGACCATATTCTATTATTTTTATATGGGCACAAGCTACTATGCATGGTGCTTGCATGATTAGTTTTTGTCTTTGTTAGATCTTTTTTGCGTCTTTATTTTCTGATGGCCATAATATTAGGCTTCCATAGTTTAGTTTGGTTGTATTCTAATGGAAGAGTAGGTCTTGGCCATTTTTGTTGTCAGTTTAAAATTTTAGGGCTTGGCCTTTGTCCAGTTGGTCAGTGGACCCTATTTTGTAAAATGGTTTTGGGTCAACCAGTTAAAACCCGGTGTTAATTATAATATTCTCTTACTTACCAAAAAAAAAAAATATAGTTGTTGAGAGATATTTCAGAGGGAAGAAATAGGGAGGAAAGGAAAAAATTTTAGGAGTCAAAATATTCCTTTTGTCCATGTTGTCCAATCCTGCTGACTTGGTTTTCATCCAATGAGGTAAAAGGGTAAGGTCAAAACTTACAGTTGAAACAAAATTTTTACCATTTTACCATTTTAACTTCCAACATTCTCCCATTTAAAGTTGAGAGGACTGACTATACAGTCTCGTATATTTATATATTGAGCTTTAGCCATGTCTTTTGTGAAGATATCTGCAATGTTTTCCAAAGTGCTGCAATATTTAAGTTCAACTATCTACTACTCCACCATGTCTCGGATGAAGTGATACTTCATATCAAAATTCTTTGATCTGATATGTTGGATTGGATTGTATGCCAACTGAATGGAACTTATGTTATCACAATACAGTCGAGTTGGACCACTTTGAATTTATGCAATCTCTTCAAGGACTTTTCTTAACCATAGGGCTTGAGTACTAGCATGTGTGATAGCTATATATTCAGCCTCATTAGATGATAATGCTACAACAATTTACTTCTTGGAACTCCATGTGATTAGTCTTGACCCTAGACTAAAACAGTTCCCTCATGTAAATTTCCTATCATCTATATTGCTGCCCCAATAATTGTCATTGAAGCGAAATAATTTCATAGAATTACATTTGTGGTAATGGATTCCAGAATCCAATGTACCTTTTACATATCTTAAGATTCTTTTAGTTGCTTTTAGATGCAACTTAGATGGACTTGCCATAAACCTTGAAACTAGAGAAATAACATATTGAATATCGGGCCTTATGCTAGTGAGAAACATCAGACTCCCAACCATACTCCTGTAAGTGGTCATGTCAACCTTTGGTGCTCCGTCATCCTTGCTCAATTGGATTTCATGTCCAGTTGGAGTTGCAACTGAATTGCACTGCTTCATGGCAAATTTCTTGATCATGTCTCGAGCATACTTGTGTTGACATATGAATATCCCACTATTTGATTGATGCACTTCCAGGCCTAGGAATTATCGCATTAAACCGATATCTTTCATCTCAAACTGCTTCATCATGGATTTTTTGAACTCCATATTCATTTTAATTTACTACCCATAAATATTAGATCATCCACATACAAAAAAAATATGAGAATGTCTACTCCATGCTTTAGGTAGTATAGATTTGGTTTAATTTTTCTTCTAGTGAATCCATACTCGTTGAAATAGCCATCAATGCATGAGTACCAAGCTATTGGTGTTTGCTTGAGGCCATAGAGTGCTTTTTTCAATTTGTAAACAAGGTTATCCTTCCTTGTTCTTGAAAGCCTTGAGGTTGTTGAACATAAACCTCCTTAGTCAAGTATCCATTTAGAAAAGCACTTTTCACATCCATGTGTTGAATGTTCCATCCTTTATGGGTAGCTAAGGAAAGAACTGATCTGATTGTCTCTTGTCATGCAATAGGAGCAAAAGTTTCCTCATAGTCAATGCCAAATTTTTGAGTAAAACCTTTTGCTACTAATATTGCCTTGTGCATCTCAATGCTTCCATTAGCATTGTATTTGGTCTTGTAAAACAATTTACATCCAACACACTTTTTTCCTTTGAGTAGCTTTACTAGCTCCCATGTATCATTATTTTTTATAGAGGTTATTTCCTCTTCCATGGATTTTTACCATATATTTTGAGTACAAGCCTTCTCATAGCTAGCTGGTTCTAGCTATGCACTAGCCAATAAAGCATAATTGACTACATCTCCCTTAGGATATTGGGAGTTATCATCCCCATACAATTGCAAATTTTCAAGTTGCTACAAAACTGTATTCATTTCACTAGCTTGGATTCCAGTGAATCTTCTCTGTAAATTTCAATCCAAAATTTGAAAATATTGATGATGTTGTAATGTTATTTTACCTCTTTATGGAGAGTCATTATCTATTTCCATCGGTGAATAACTTACTGATATCTATGGAGGACTTGGAGTGGCGGTTGAAGTACTTGATGTAGTACTCCTTCTTGGGATTGGAAGGGGTGGTGTGCCTTTGCTTTTCTTGGGAGACACTTGTTGTACTTGCTGTACCTATGAAGAATTTACATCTTGGGACTCATCATAAACAAAAAATATTTGATGACCCCATTCTCCCCCTTCATCAAAAATTACATCCCTAGAAAGTATAATTTTATGAGTCTTGGGATTGTAGAGTCTATATGCTTTTGTATACTCACAATACCCTACAAATATACAAGCTTGAATTTTGGGATCAAGCTTCTTCCTTTTTTCATCAGGAATGTGCGCATATGCTAAAGAACTAAAAAATTTAAAGTGCTTTACATTGGGTTTCTTTCCATACCACCCCTCATAAGGAGTGATGCCATCTAAACTAGAATTTGGACTTCTATTTAGATTGTATACACTGGTTCTTACAGCATCAGCCCAGTACATATTAGTTAGATGATTATTCTGAAGCATCGTTATTGCCATCTCGACTATGGTGCAGTTCTCTCTCTCAGCCACACCATTCTATTGTGGGGTATAGGTAGTTGTGAATTGCCTTTTGATCCCATTTGCTTTACAATATTTCAAGAATTATTTTGAGGAGTACTCACCTCCTCGATGTGTCCTAAGACATTTTACAAAATACTCACTTTGGTTCTCTACATTGTTTCTGAAATCTATGAAGAAATCATAAGCTTCATATTTATGTTTCAAGAAATAAATCCAGCACATTCTAGAGAAATCATCTATGAAAGTGAGAAAATAGGAATTGTTTTCTATACTCTTTGTTTGCATTAGACCATAGATGTCTGAATACACTAACTGAAGTGGATAGCTAGCTCTCCATGCTTGTCATTTTGGAAACTTAGACCTTAATTTCTTTCCCAAAGCACATCCTTCATAGACCTCCTTTTGTTCATTGATTTTGGGAAGTTCTATAACCATAGCTTGAGAAGTTAATAGTTTCAAGCTAGTAGAATTAAGGTGACCATATCGCAAGTGCCAAAGCACACTTGGATTAGCTATAGCTACATTTGCAAGTTGAGCTCCCCATGGCTCATAGAATTTTATATGGAATAAAATATTCTTGGTCATTGGGACCTATGTGATGACACGATTACAATTGTTTTTATCAAGAATGATACATTTTCCTTCATCAAAAACAAGTTTGTAATTTTTCTTCATAATTTACCCAATGCTTAGCAGATTGTTTTGGATATTTGGAGTGTAATAGATGTCATTCACTTTATTTAGACATTATTTTATTGGAACCTCCATGGCTCCAATGTCTTCGACTTGCAAAGCTTTATCATCCCCTAACTTGATGTGGGATTTGTAAGTGGAATCTAGAGTAGCAAATATATTTTCTTTGCCACTCATATGGTTTGAGAAACCAATATCTAAAATCCACGTATCATTTAGATTTTGTTCCGATTGTCCATACGAAAGAAAAATATTAGAGGTATCATCTTCTTCACCATAATTTCCATATTGACTATTGTTGCCTTGAGAATATTTTGACCAGCAGTCGCGAGCAAAGTGACCTAGCTTGCCACAGTTAAAAAAAGTTGTTTTGGACTTGTCACTTCCTCGTCCTTGATTTCCACTTTGTCCTAGATTTCCTCCTTGATTTTGGTTTCCACCTCTATTATAATTGCCTCCTCTATTGGAGTTGCCTCCTCTATTATGATTGCCTCCTTTGTAGTTGCCTCTACCTCTACCTCTTCGCTAGCATCTGCCTTGACCTCTTCCACATCCTCTTCTAGTATTTTCATTGGATGTGAAGGCTTTATCATTGTCTCCATAGCTTGTTGAAGGAGATTCCTGTAATCTCTCTTCATGAGACATTAACGACCCAATTAATGTATCAAATGTTAAAGTGGAAAGATCTTTTGACTTTTCTATGATTATGGCTACGTGATTCCATATTTGAAGAAGTGTTTGTAACACTTTCTTTACAATTGTTTCAAGCTTAATTTCTTTGCCAATAGTAACCATTTTATCAACTACTATTTTCAATTTGATGCAGTAGTCACCAATTTTTTCGTCATCTTTCATTTTGAGATTGTTAAAATATCATTTTAGTGTTTGAAGCCTCACTTTCTTCACTTGATCACTTCCCTAGAATTGATATTTCAAAGCTTTCCATGCATATTGTGCAATTATACAAGTGGCTATTATAGGGAGTATACTCTTCTCCAATGCTTCTTTGAGATGATAAAGAGTAGAGGAGTTTCTCTTTTATGCTTATTTCTTTGTTTTCTTATCTGCGGCACTTAATGTTTTCCAGTCTGTGGGTTCGGTGTAACCCTCTTCCACTATGTCCCACAAAACTTTCCCTATGAGTAAGGTATTCATTTTGATAGACCAATACTCGTAATCATATTCATTGAATTCTGAAATAGGTAGATTGTTATGTGAGGCTATAACTGTTATAAACTAAAACACTCTCTTTATTTATCAGTTACAATAAAACACTCTATTTTTTTTAAAACAAGGAAGAAAGAAGATGAAATAAGAGATTACAAATTTAAGTTAAATTTGAATTGATTCACTCTTTCAATGCGTTCTTGTTCCTCTTACTATGGCACTGCTATTTCTTGATTCATGAAATTATCTGCTTGTTCTTCGTTGTCACTAATCAATATTATTTTAGGTGATTCTGGTTCTAGAATTTCTACTAAATTACTGTAATGAGTATATTCATATTCTTGTGGTGCAACTTCTATGGATTTGGATTGCTTAAATTGAATCCCAAAGGAGTTATCTTCAAATTTTGCCTTGTACCCTGATTCTGGATGCCTCTGGTGTGCTATTACTGTGTTCTACAACTGACTAAACACAGTATGTAGCCCATAAACTCTCACTTTTTCATTAAAAATTTTGGTATTTTCTCTCACCAATATTGCACATAGGGCATGATAACAACCACTTGGTCTTATCATCGATGCCTCTTTACAAATTTTAGTTTTTATAGCCTTCTAGACTATCATAGTATTCTTTTACACTATATTTTTTGATTCCTCGAATCAAGTGAAAAGCCCATTACTTTACAATAAATTGCCTCTTAGGAAATGTCAAAAAAAAAATTATATAGTCAATTATAATTTTAAAAAAGTTGTAATTATAAGTTAAATAATAATAAAAAATATTGATTTTCTTAAAAACTAAAAAAAAAAGAATATATTTTAATATTATTATTAAACCTATATAAATTTTTTTTTTTAAAAATTATTAAAAAAATTAAAAACTATATATATATAAAATTATCTCCGACCTTTTAAAACTTAACCTTATGCAAAAAGGATTAATATGTCAATCCGACCTCGACCTCATGCCAACATAATAAAAAAATTATATCGTGTTGGGTTTCGAACCTGTGACTTCCCCTCTGCATAATAGTGTGCTCACTAAGTGTGCTACAAGCCTCTTTAGGATTCAAACTGATGGGTGTAGTATTTAAACTGACAAGAAACAATTTTAAACAAAAAAAAATTATAGTTTCTTTATCCCACATGCAGTAGGAATTAGGTTGCAAAGGTGTTTAAAAGTACAAGGGCTCACAAGGGTATTCGATTGCCTTCGAGGAATCATAACTTGCCATTTTGCTCTTCGTTGGGTGAATGCCCTTCTACCACGTCGCCACCTTGCATCCGCTTGCCATGTGTATTGCTTACTATGTCCACCACGTCACCTCCTTATTGTGTCTGCCACATCACTATGTCTGCCATGTCACCTCCTTGCCATGTGTTCATCTCTAGTCAACTTGCCATGTGTCCACCTCTAGTTAGCTCACCATGTGTCCACCTCTGGTCTACGTTCTGCCAAGTCATCTATCAGTCGCCTAGGGAATCATGTGTAGTGTCCTCTGGTCAGCTGGTCAACCTTGAACCACGTGCTCTCTACGGGCCTTCTTTCGACCTCGCCTTAGTGCGCACTCTGTGGGCCCTCTTGACCTCCTCTAGAATTGTGCCTCCTATGGGATCGCTCTTGTGGGACTCCTTGACCTCATTGAGATTAATGCCTCACCTATGGGCCTCCTCAGGCCTCCTCGGGATCTGTGCCTTGCTCACCTTGAAACCCTAGACACCCTCCGCTCTGATACTAGATATTGTAATCACAAATGAATATGCAAAAATTCACTGTTCATTATTTCAAAGTCTAAATAATAAAGTATTATATAGTGTCTATATAGTTGTTGAGATATATTTGGGAGAGAAGAAATAGGGAGGAAAGGAAAAAGAATTAGAAGTCAAACTCATCCTGCCATCCATGCCATCCAATCCTACTGACTTGGTTGCCATCCAATGAGGTAAAATGGTAAGGTCAAAACTTAGATTTGAAACAAAATTTTTACCATTTTACCATTTTAACTTCCAACAGTATTGAGATGTTACCATAATTTTTGTATGAAAATCTCTAAGGCATATGGTGTGTATGTGGATGGAGTGGATGATGTAAGTTGAGGATACGTTGCAATGGAAATTACAACTAGATGGGAGACATTGAATGAGGTGGAAGCTAGCATCTATGAAGTAGCATTAACATGTGCTTCATACAAAGGATTACCATAGTTGATGGTGTATGAAGATGAAATGGAGGTACTTGGATAACCTGATTGTTGTGAGATAGACAAATGATGGGAAGGTGTAGCTGATGCCTCAAAAATAAGTTTATTATACACTTGGGTGAGGCTAGAAGGCTGGGAATGGGTAAGTTCTTACTGAAGAGAAATATCTTGCCTAGGTGGACTATGAACCTATTCTAGAACATGGTTAGCATATCTTTGAAAAGATTCCACTTTGGCCATGTCTATATAGGTTATGTTGTGGTCGATTGGTGATAATGGTTCTGTTTGTGGAATGGATGTGTGGATGGATTTATGCAAAATATCAATATTTGAAGTTTAAGTTATTTACACAATGTAAATAACTTATCCATATCACACTAGTGGGGTTAACCACAATAGTGGTAAAGAAATATGTTGAGCACTCCATGGTTGAAGTGTCTTGGTAGATGGAAATTTGACTCAATACTTTTATTTGATTTCTAGTTAAAACCATAAGCTAATGAATAAAATGTGTGAAATATGCAAGAAATTAATGCAAATGAAAACTTCACAAAATCAAGTAAACAACTAAATCCTATTTTTTTGCAATATATTTTCTTACCTCTATTTTTTTTATCTCACTTTTATTTTTATTTTGTTTTTTTGTTTTGTGTGTTTTTGATGTTCTAATATGAATTATGTAGGATGAAATCTATGGCTAGATAGAAAATAAAATTCTTTCTGGTGATGAAATCCAAAATTTTTGCTCATGGGTATCTATGGTGACTAGGGGCAGAGATTGATGAATGGATATGAAATCCACCATCGCCAAATCAGAAGCAATGGTTTGTGATGAAATCCAACTCATTACTATTTATTGTGAAACGTGCATTGTGTGATTCATTTTAAAATTTCATGTCTTCTAATGTGTACATACAATGTTAAAAATAACCTATTTTATAGGTCTAAATCAGAAGCCAAAAAATAAAGATACTAAGTTCTGCTTAAGACCCACTCTAAATAGTGAAGGGTTTTCCCAATATTCTACCTTGAATAACCAAATTTGGGAGTATACTTATGTATCTTGATCTTGTTCCTACTTAGACAAGTAAAAATAGAAATTATTAACCCTATTATGCAACTATTTTATGCAATTGTCATTTTACATGAAAACAATATGCAAAATATTGAATAAAACACACTAAAAAACAATAGAATTTTAAATATAAAATGTGAACTATGGTGAATATGAATGCAAGTCTAATCTAAAAGCCTAAAATTCAAATGAAAATATGATTGCTTTTAACAAATATTAATGATTTTCTTATTATCAATGTTACTATAAATGCAGGAAAACAATAACATAAATGGGTTAGGATTTGATGCAAACTTACAAGGAAGTCTACGTATATCTTCCCCACTCTATAAAACACACCACAGAGCCACTAGAACGCACTAGGATATCCACGCAACTTCTGGTCAACTTTTACAACTTTCCAAAAACCCTAGCTCTACGAAAATCATACGATTGAATTTTTGAAAACCTACAGAATAGAAATAGAAAATAGAAGTTAGTGACAAAGTAAATTAATATAGATAACCCTTTGTGGGTCCCACCATGATCATCATTTGTGAATAAAAAATCAAGCAACACCAATATAAAGTATAAATAACAATAAGCACCATAAGACAATGATTGCATAAAATAGATAAAACTCTTTATTATTGGGGGTGGATCTCAAATGTTACAATAAATATACCCCAAATGTGGGGTTTTATAATGCTTATGTTGATACAAAAATTATAGATAGTAGGGCTCTTCGAAACCCTAGTTGAAAAGAATGGTTGGTGTCTTCATGCTTTGCAGGTTGCATAGGTTGCAGGTGGGTTTGTGTATCCTAGATAGAACCACACTAGTTTTAAAAGCTACCAAATGTATGATTTCTATACCTATAATCAGAAAAATAGAAAAAAATATTAGTAATAACTGTGAGGGTTCCATAGTATGAGGCCCTAAAAAAAAAAAATAATCACTAAACCCTAGATGTTGCAATATAAAAACTAAAAATAAAGTATAGGAATATGAAAATGAACACATATAACTTTCTTACCTTATCACTGTAAAATTTTGCTTCTATTTTCATAGATGAAGATTGCGATGACACCTAAACGATTCTCGAGGGATGTGGAATTGTATATTTTGTGCATAAAACACTCATGGATACTTGAGGATGATCCAAAATACCTAGAGGTACTCTTTTGGCTCTAGGGGTGCTCAACTGGCTCTAGAAGGTTCTCAGTTGGATTTGGAGGGTGCTTTGTTGGATCCAGAGTACTTAGATATCTTTGGAGGGTGTTTAGGGGCTGATGGAAGTGGTACACAACTAGATCTATTTTGCACAATAATGACAATGATAGAAGTAGAGGACTATGAATGGTGCAAAGGCAATGATGGATGGAAATGAAAGGGCTAGGGCTTGGGACCTTCTAAGAATTCTTTGCAAATAAATGTTGATAGAATTCAAAGTAGGCTTTAGAAATATCCTAAGGATGCTTAAGTTTTTTGGGTTGTTAGGGGTTTGAGTCATCAAAATGACTCCTCTTTTATAATCTTCCCTTGGACATGTTAGGGTTTTGATGACACAATTTGAGTGGCTAATATTAAAACATGAGGAAGGGTGGAGATTAAATCTAGGTAAGTGGCATGGATTAATGTGGATGGATGGTTGAGATTAAAATGTGGAAGAGGGTTAGGATTAATTCATATAAATATATAAATATAATATATAAAATATTAATATTTAAATATATATTAAACAAATACATACATACATACATACATATATATATATATATATATATATATATATATATATATATATATATATATAAATAATGGGTGTTTGTGATTGAATGGCACACATGGATGGCAAGTGGCTAGATTTTGGTGTCTACAATATCCACCCTGGACTTGGAGCGATTCCTAAAACCATTCTTGGTGAATCCATCCTTTTGATTTCTCGAGTGTAGATAATATAACACACCCTCATGGTTCACCTCGACTCCTAGTGGATCTAGCCAAGAATCATACGTGTAAGGGTAGTTTTCCTTCTCTACATATTTTGTGAACCTAACATGAAGACATGTCTTAGTGGCCATGTTAAAATACCTCTTCCTTTGTATTTTTGTGAATACTTTAAACAATACCACTATTTATATTTGTTTATATTATTAATTACTAAAAATATATTAAGAATATTCTTGTGTGTCTCTCCTTAGTTTTATCCTCTATACTTTCACTTCTTCTAATGGATTCATTCCTTACAAATCAGTGAAGGCATCTATAATCTGATCATATTCCTAAAAAATATGATTAGGTTGATAGAGAGAATACTAATATTGATATAGAAGAGCAAGAACATGTTGAATTGATACTAACTATGATCTCTTTGAGAGGCCTAATGGTGGCTTCAATTTTATATTAGTTTATCATTTATGGGGTTTCATAAAACACCACAAAGAGACTTTTTATAGAGTTATTGATGAGGAGACTCAACTTGAAAGAGGTTAGGTACCTCCTTCTATCGTCTCTCCTAGAAATATTCATAACAACCCCTTGTTTTAATCCTTACATCATATTAATCCTTCTCATCAACCAACATATGCTACTACTATGACCACCAATATTGGAAGAATTCCAAAAGTTCCTCCAACTAGTAGTGCATCTCAAGATTATGTTCAATTTCCTCCTCATTTATCTAATCTCAACATTCATGTTCCTCTTCCACCAAATGTTGGTTATTCTTCACAACAAGATACCACATATTATAATCCATACCATAACAATAACAATACCTCAAACATAGGCCAATTTCCTTTCCAAAAACCTACCTATAACCCTCCACTAGGGAATCTAAGGGCTTCACACAACAAAAATCCTAAAGTTCAAAGTTTAACAAATATGGTGAAACAATTAGTTTCAATAGTAGATATGATTTAGGTACCTAGTTTCACAAACAACAATAGAGAAATGTGCAACTAGTCCTTATACCCTATAATTGCCTCTAGACCCTACCCTAAGAATTTTCCAATGTTGGTTTGGCCTATCTATAAGGGAACAGAAGATCCAATTGAGCATCTAAGAATGCTTAGAATAACATGCCATGATATTATATATTATGACATGTAGTTAATAAAAACATTCCCTAAAAGCCTTGGTGGTATATATTTAGAGTGGTATTATTAGTTTCCTAATCATTCTTTAAGGAGTTCTTAAGAGACAACTAAATATTTGTTCAACAATTTGAGGCTTATGTTGAAAAGAATGTGACTATGAAATATGTATATATGTTAAAACAAGCTAAATATGAGAGATTTTCAGAATTTCTATCTCGTTGGAGGAGTCTAGTTGGATGCTTGAGATATACCCTACCTCCTTGAGACATGCTTGATATATTTATTGGAAACTTACAAGAGCAAATCTCTTATGAATTTTAAATAACAATTATCACATATTTCAATCAAGTTATAGATCTAGCAAGAAGGGTAGAGCAAAACCTTATTAAAAGAGGTTAGATTAAGTTAAAAGAATATAGGACTACTAAAATTTAGTATAAGAACAAGTGCGTAGTTAGTTATGAGTAATAGATAGTAGGCATGTTAACAGTGTCGTTAACAACCAACAAAATATGGTTCTTTGCCAACCTCAAAAACCCCCACCAAGAAATTTTACAAGACTCAACATGCCCATGAATGTGGTCCTACAACAACTTTTGGAAGCTAATATGATTGAGTTGTTTCCCACAAGACAAGCTAATACCATGGTTGATTGTTATAAGCTTGGTCAACATTATGAGTATCATAGAGTTGAGGGGAACTGGATAAAATATTGTAAGAGGTTAAAACATGTGGTTCATGACCTAATTGATGAAGGATGACTTGTTATAGAAGGCTCTCAACACAATCCTCTAGTAAACAAAACATGCTACTTAACAAGCACCCACAACTAATCAAGACATGGAAATATTCCAAGATCCCCTCCCTACGTATGGTTAGCAAGAAACTAATCAATTTTCATATTAGAATGTGCCACCTCCTTATGATAATATGGTTGTTATAATAGTAGAAACCATAAAACAACAAGCACAAAATCAACTGAATCAACACTTTTAGTAGGAGATGAGTCCTTCATCCAACCACCCTTCGAAACCCACATTAGTTTTGAATAATACCCAAAAAAGGAGCACAAGGGTAGAAACCTCATCTTTAGTGTTGAACCCACAACCTAAAGTCTCCTCCAATATTCAACAATAATTAGCTAGTACCCCAGCAAATATCTCTCTTAGAAATTTTGTAAACTTCTTCTATTCATAGGGAAGCTTTGTTGAAACTTCTAAGATAAGAATCTGTTTCTCAAGATATTTCCCCTAGTGCTATGGGTAATGTTGTAAGCTCTCTTCAGATACATAATATTACATTCTTGAATGACAATATGCCTTCCTTAGATCCACAATGGTATTATTTCATTTACATCACTGCATTTATTGGGGAAACTTTCAACAAGCGAATCTTGATTGATAATGGTTCTTCCCTCAATTTATGCACTTATCAATTCTTCCAAAAGTTTGAATTAAAATAGGAAGACTTAACTAAATCTTATATCATCATCAAAGCTTTCAAAAATGAGTCCCAAGAAGCTTATAGATTTATATCCCTCCCTCTTAGGGTTAGACCCGAGATCCTAGATAAATTGTTCTATGTAGTGTCTTTCCCTGCATATTTTAATATGCTTCTCAGAAGCCCTTGGATTCATGTGATGATGGTGGTTCCTTCTAATTTTCATCATTTTTTGAATCTAAAACTCAATTGGTTACCATTATGAGTGATCGTCACCCATTTGAATATTGTTCAATGGTTGTGCAAGCTCAATCTAATCTTAATTTATATCCTTTAGTTTCCTTATCTCACATAACCAAGAAACCTAAAAATCTAAACGTGAGTGAGGAACCTTTAATCAATATTTTATCATGGGATCAAGTTAATCCATTTCTTCAAGAGTCTCTTTTGGATCTTGCCAAGATACCACTTTCACGAAGGACTACAATTTTACCTCATAATAAGGGTGAAGTTGTACACATTAACATGTGTAACTCTATCATTTTAGGCATATCCCTCAAATAAAATATTTGTGGTAGCAACCCTTGTCCTATTGAGCATTCATTTGCCCATTGTTACCTATCCAATGATTACCCACTTCCCAAGAAAATTCTATCTAGTGTGGGATATAGGTAAGGTTTGGGTCCATGATAGAAGGATATTCAGGAGCCTTTGGAAGTGGATATTTGTCTTAGGAGGTGTAGCATAGGCTACATCCCTAAAAAAATACATCCTTTATTCTTTGATAATTATGATCATCTTATTACTTATGATGAACATTTAAATCATAAAATATTGGAGTGGAGAGATGAGGATGAGGGACCCCTTTATCCCTCAGATATTTTATTTTACAATATGGTAACCATTGGGCATCCTAATTCTAGTGTGATCCCAAAGAAGAACGCTAAAAGGAATACCCCTTGTGACATAGCTTATAAGGATATATCCCATCATAGCTTCTCCTTCAATGGGTCTATCCCTTGTGTTGTGCATGCTAATTCTTATCGTTCTCGAAGGGACCCTATTCTTTTATATTATAAAGAACTTACAAATATGGGAATTGCTCCCCCTTTCATAAAAAAATATGGTACAATTAGAGTTTGCACTAATTTTTTTGTAGCTTCTCCTAGAGAAGGAACTGTGGGAATTCCCTTCGTGATGTAAATCATGAAGATATCCTCTATAATAGTCCTTTATATTATGGCTCATATCCTTTTACTATCATCATGTTTGTTAAAATATGTGGCATACTCAGAATTTGTACCAAATTTAAAAACTAATGAATTTAATTCATCTTCTAAATATATATAATAATAAAAATAAAAAACAACAAAAAAAATATTGTGCATGGTGTTATATTTTCATCTAGCTTGCATTTGGTTTGCTTATTCATACTGAATTATTGCCTATCAAATTTTGCATGATTTTCCTGACATTATATTCCTTTCATTTTGCTTATCATATAATTGCATCATTGCTTGTTCATATTTGCATGACTGATTGATCATATAGATTTTTGGGGATTTTTTGACAATGGCAAGTGATGACACCTAGTTAGGTCATAGTTCACATGAATTGCACTCACACTAGGGCTATCATACCTAGAAAATACTCAACTTAGGGTTCACCTCCATCCATTTCCATTATTGTACTTGCTCATTCCATTCTATATCCCTTGATCTTGAAAGTTTTCATTGCTTATATCTCTCCAAGTCAAGGGATACGGTTCTTGTTTTGATCCATTGGATTTGTTCACACTTTATTGCACACAACACACCCCTATTTTTTATTACTCAATTTGACACGTAATTCACATAGAACACCCCATATTAGATCAAATTTATGGTCACAAGTGAGGGGTAGTCTCCATTTGACCATTTATGGGAATATATCCTAGTGGGTATATATCCTTCTCTTTGTCCATCTTAGGGATCACTACACCCATAATGGGTATAAATCTCCCTTGTCCATATTCACAAGCTTGCAACCCTCACAAGATAGTTCATGGCCACATGCGAGGGGCAACCTCCATCTCGATTATTTGTAATCATACATCCTTATAGATTTTTATTTTTTTATTTTTTTATTTTCTTTTTGATATTTTGGATCTTTGTTTTATTTTTTCCCATGCAGCTAATTTTAGGATTACATTTTAGATGCATTGTATTTAGTTATATTCATACTATTCCATATCATTCATTTATGATTCATTCATTACATCCACTAAGTATGTGTTCACCATGCATATAAAATATAAATAAATAAAACAATCATACATATGCACACATTTTAATTACACCATAACACAAATAAATCATAGCTAGTATTACACCATAACACTAAGTGCATGCTTGTCAATAAGTGTGCCATAAAATAGAACTTCACATAATCAAAAATCCCTAAGGATGCATACCATAATAAAAATTGTTCCATCTTTATTCTATCCCTAGTTGTGTAAGCTTATCCCCTCTACTAATGTGTGTCATTAATAGCATCATTTAATCTTATGATTTATCAATCTCAGGTGGTTTCCAAGGCTATCTATGACAGAAGATTAGGGAAACCTACATTTTCAAATATTCAGATTACAAGCATTTTTTTGGGTGAAATATATGTTGGTTTAGCCTTTTGGTGTCACACTAAACCTAGTATACAGAATGGAAACTTGCAAGAACTAAAAACTAATTCTAATTTGTAGGAATTGAAATTACTAAATTGAAATGTTGTTGAATTGAAATCCTAAATTACACTTGCAGAATTGAAACCTAGTTACACTTGTAGGAATTTAAATGATGCTTGGAAATAACACATGCTAAAAAAACCTATCAATTTCCTGTTACAGAAGGTCATCAAGCTTCTGCTACAGGGACTGACAACAAAATGAAATCTGCTAAAAATTTGATAAAAGTTGTTGAAACATGAAAAATAGGGGAACATGGAAAGTAGAGGAAATATGGGAAAACATAGGTCTAATCTAATTTGTCATATGACACACACATTGGCTGCACAAAAACACAATTGAACATATGAAAACATCACATTAACTTAAAACAAGAAATGAAAATTAACAAGCATTCTATTAAATCTGTTGCAACAAAGTTGTAGAAAAACTTGTCATAAAATTTCTCCTTCTAGGCCTGAAAGTGGGCCCATGATTCTTGAACTAGAAGAATGTGGGAAAATACTCATTAACTAATTAACACTCACACTTGCTCATTAATAGAAATTGACAAAAGAACTACACTTTTATTGTCTGATAAAAAGCATTACAATACTGCAGGAAAAATCCTACTACAAGTCTATTCACTAATTGCCACTACTATCAACTACTTTCTACCACCTAATTCCTAATAGCTCAACCAATGAGGGAGTTGTGTTATTTATAATAAACTATTACAATGTATCTCGTGCTCATATTAGCCTATTTGCTATTTTATAGTGATTTACCAATAATTCTGAATCTGAATAAGTCTAATTTAAGACAAAATATGTTGCAACAATGTTCATTGGCCTTTGGAATGCATCTCTAGTGGTGGGAGTGAGTTGGAGGCTATTTAGAAATATCTTGTACACCTTTATCCACCTTAAAATACCTTTTCCCTACCATTTTGGATGCTCAAATATTCATTTGACTCAAACTGGCCACTTTTCCCCCTTATTCTGGAGCATCTTCGGAATAATAGGTTGTATAAATAGAATTTATGCTCAGATGCAATAAAAATGGGTAATAAGTGGGTTTTAAGTGGATGGGACATCTCTCCTATCCCTTAGCAATCATTTCCAACTATTGTTTCCAATTTATATTGACAAATTCAATGACTTCCTTTATAATTGCATAATTCTAATTTTTGTATGCATTTTTTAACCATTCCTGCTTTTTAGCCTTTTTTTCTTGTTGCTCCCATTTCTACCATATGGAAATTCTGCCATGTGAAGCAAGAGTCATCCCTAACCTCCCTCAACTGTTTCCAATACTTTTCCTCCTCTTTAGTTGACAAATTTCAAGTCATCAATAAAGTAACAACTTGCTAGTTTTTATATGGCTATTTTTCTGCAGTTTAGTCATAGAAATTTGGTGCCAAATTGCATTTCAAATCATTTTTAAGGTGGGAAAATCATTCAAATATTATTTTTAGGTTATAAAAACAACACACAACATTTGGATTTTGAAATACATATTTTATTTGCTAATTAATCAAACTGAAATAGTGTAGAAAATACTGCACAACTATCCCTATTTTGTGATGCCCTATTGTTGTCCATTTAGACCATGTGGGAATGCATCCAAGTAGGTCAGAAGTCTTCTTTAGTCTCTATGAACACATTCCATACATTTTTTCTTGCTTTGTCTGACAACTTTAAGGTGTTCCTTTAATGTGATAGTTGGCTATTTTTTGTATGTTGCACAAAACTTGTCACTACCCTGTTTTGCAGTAGAGATGATTTTCATGCCAAATCACTTGAAAACTTTGGTTTTGAAATGGGATGAAACTTCAAACATGTTGGAGTTAGCCAAATATTTGAACATTCTTATCTACTTTATTTTTCTATGCTATTTTCACCAACAAAATCATGTCATAAATAGTCACAAAATGCTGAAAATAGTCAAAATAGAGATATAGTGTTTCTAACATAAAATCATGCAAACACTTAAAAAATAATATATTCTAATCAACTATTTGGAAATTAAATTTGTCATCTTTGGTAATATGATAGTTCTTTATATTTCAAACATAGTGTAATAATGAGGTATTTCTAGGCCTCATCATCCCCCCGACTTGAATTGATGCATGCCCTCATGCATCCTAGTAGGCCATAGTAATATGCAGGTTTTATCCTTGTGAAAAACATCCTTTTCCACCTACTACCTGAGAAATTTCTCCTTGCTGCACTACACCAAGCATTTTGCAATTAAGCACATGTATTTCATTTTTCTCTTTTCTTCCCCCCCTTTTTTTATCCTGCTCTTTATTGCATTTGTTTTTTTTTTTAACTTGCAATCCTTTTGACTTCTACACTTTCATCCTTCAATATTGCAATTTCTGCAATTCTTGAAGCTTTGACTCTTTTTCTATACTTCTACAAGTTTTAGTGCTGCAAGGTACCTCTTAAAGGCTTGGTATCATGTGATTCATCTTGCAATAGCCTTATTGTGGAACCATTTTTTGTAGATCCACTACTACTAGTGGAATTTTCTATCTTGACAATATTTTAGCCTAGATACTTATTTATGCTATTTGCACCTTTGAAACAAAATTGACAAAATTTTGATTTTGAAATGCTTGAGGGATGTACTTACTTGTGGTGGGATGATTTTGAGCTTTTAGGAACCTCAATATTTGATGTGCCCTACTATTTTTGCTATTTTTTAGCATTTTTGAGAATTTTCTAGCACAATTTCTCTCATTTTGAAGCTTGCTTTGAAATAAGACTGTTGTTCTAAAGATGCTTCGGAATGAGACTATTGTTTCGAAGATGTGTAAAAAAATTCCGAAATGGCCTCCTATGCAAAAGTTAGCTACAGATTCTATTGTGGGCCCATCTCTAGGGTGTGTAAGCCTTGCATAACATCAAAAATACCTTCTCCATCATTTTGTTTAGATGCTATTATTTGTTTTATATGTTGTTTTATTGTAGCAGTAGTAAAACAAAATCTTTAGGTGCATTTTCTAGATTATCCTCCTCAAATTTATGAGGCAATTGTGAGATATAAACTTGCAGTTCTCCTTATGAAACCTACCCTGCTAATTCAAATAGAATTGCTACCATGTCTGTCCCAAAATCAAATTTTTGCATAGTTTTGAATTTTCCATGCAACTAAGGGTAGAAGGGGGTGTTTCTTGACATTTTGAACATATTCCATTTTTAACTTACCAATATTGTATAAATAGTTTATGTCAAATACCGATTATCATATACTAAATGCTAAATGCTTACTATGACTTAAATGCAAGAAACACATACCTTACTGTCCTAAAAATTTATCATGCACCTTACAAGTTGCTTTCGATGATTGTTAGAAAGCTATATGAAAACATAAACATAACACATGTGTAGTGTGAGATTTGTACAATGGTGGAAAAATGATGGGTGGATCAACAAGGTAATGCACGCCGAAAAATCAGTTTTCATGCAAGCCAACTCAACAGCGCCTCTAAGGAGGTTTTCACTACTAAATTATTCATTTTTTTATTATTATTCATTTTTTTCTTTCTTTTTTTTCATCTCTCCTTTTTTTCATTTTTTTTCCATCAGAAGAGGCTGCCATTTCTGGTTTTCAACCAACTTCTGTCCCCTCTATTTTTTTTCAAGTGCTTCAATGAGAGAGAATGTCTCTCATGAAATATCTCACTCTTATTTGGATAAGAACAATCCTTATTCTACAAAAACATGTCAATTTATGTATGAAAAAAACATTTTTTTTTTGAAAGCTACAACAATGATGCAACCCTCCTTTCCATATGGGTAGTAAGAAGCTTCTTGTGTCATCATTACCTCCGTATTGCTGGAAATGAAGTATTGACCTCATTATTTCTTCTCTCTACTAAAATTTGATGCATATCCTCATGTATATTCATTTTGTGGGACATGCCTTTTGCTGCAATTTGTTTCTCTTATTTTTCTTTTATTTTTTTTCAAACTTTTTTATCATTCTAAATATGACATGGAAGAGAAATTCTCTTCCATCTTGTGTACATCCAATTGTGGAATCTCCTTCAAGAACCCCTCCTTAGTTAATGGTGCATGGTATACCCGAAGGCAATATCCATTCACCACTAACTTCCTCCGTGAATCACCAATGGGAGAAAGAAGCACTACTCCATTTTTGAATACTTCTTCAATCAAGTGTGGTCCATGCCACCTAGTCTGCAAAATCTTGTCAATCTGTACTTGAAACAATTCAATACCAATTCCCAAATATGTTAAAAGCATTAGTAACTCAAATTCAATAGAAAAATATGGTTTCTTATCATAAACCAGTTCATGTAGTGTGAAATTGAGTATGTCTAACATATGATCAATAAATGGAAAATGGTCCTTATGTGTGATTGTATTCAGTTCTTGATAATCTTCACACACTCTCAGTTTCCTATTTTTCTTTGGAATAATAACTAATGGAGGAATCCATCAGTTATCAAAAATTGGATAAATGAATCTAACCTCCAAGAGTTTCTTTATTATAGTTTGGACAATATCTCTTAAGGTAGACTTTAATTGCATTTGCAACTATTTCACAGGTTTAACATTTTCAATATATATCCTATGAGTGCATACATCAAGATGAAATCTTGACATACCCTTGTATTTCCATGCAAAGGGATTGAAATATTGTTTCAAAACAATAAACAATTTTGCTTTTTGTTCATAAGTCAGCCAACTAATAATGTTCAAGAATTTTCTTGGTTGTAATTCAATTTGTTTCATTCCTAGGAGGAAAAAATTTACCCCTTTGTAATTTCTTACTAAGGAGTTCAATGGAAGTAAATTTTCTATGTGCAGATTTTCTAGTTTTTCTCCTTTATCCAAGGTGAATTTATGTGTTTTTGGACTAAAGGGTTTTTGTGTATCTCCATTGACTTTTATCTCTTCAAGCTCAGGTAAGGTCTTGTTTGAGCACAATTGGATGTTGCTGTAGTCAATAACATTTTTTGTAGTATTTTTACCAGATTCAGCTACATAGACAGGGGCTACCTGTCCTATATTATTTAGATTGGCCATAGGTTGGGCTGGAAGTGGTGGTTGTTTTACCTGCCATATTTTGTGTTTCTATGATATTTCTAAGTTGTGGAAGTAAATGGCATTCATCAGTGATAAGTCCTTGTGAACAAACTCTACAAGTAGTTGATATAGATGTTTTGTTTGGGAGAAAGTCTTGTATATCTGCCATGATATCTTCCCAACACCTGGTACCAATTTGTATATACTACCCTAATGATGTGGATACAAAAAGGGTAGTACTAATAGATGGCTCTTCTAATTTTTTTCAAGAGATATTATGTTTCCTGAAAATGAGGATGATGAATCTATTTTAATTTTTTCAAAAATTTCAAACATAGGTAATTTCAACCCACTAAGTGTGAATATCACATCCTTATGTGAATATCACTTCCCTATGGTTTCTTGCTTGTTTTCTAAATGGAATGAAATATAATTTACCAAAAACTATTACCTATACCAGTCATTTATCCAGATTTAACTCTGAAGTTCACAACTTAGCACAATTAACAATTATTGGGCTACTTTTACCTTCTAACAACATCATGTTCCCTAGAAATGGTGCCAAAAATGATGCATGTCATTAATAGCATCATTTAATATTATGATTTATCAATCCAGGGTGGTGTCCAAGGCTATCTACGATAGAATATTAGGGTAGCCTACATTTTCAGAAATTCAGATTACAAGCATTTGGTTGGGTGAAACAAATGTTGGTTTAGCCTTTTGGTGTCACACTAAACCTAGTCTGCAAAATGGAAACTTGCAAGAACTGAAAACTAATTCTAATTTGTAGGAATTGAAATTACTAAATTGAAATGTTGTTGAATTGAAATCCTAAATTACACTTGCAGAATTGAAACCTAGTTACACTTGCAAGAATTGAAATGATGCTTGGAAATAACACTTATGCTAAAAACACCTATCAATGTCCTGCTATAGAAGGTCATCAAGCTTCTACTATAGTGACTGACAACAAAATGAAATCTACTGAAAATTTGATAAAAGTTGCTGAAACATGAAAAATAGGGGAACATGGAAAGTAGAGGAAATAGGGGAAAACACAAGTCTAATCTAATTTTTCAGCTGACACACACATTGGCTGCACAAAAACACAATTGAACATATGAAAACATCACATTAACTTAAAACAAGAAATGAAAATTAACAAGCATTCTGCTAAATCTATTGTAGCAAAGTTGCAGAAAAACCTGTCATAACAGTCCTCCTTCTAGGCCTGAAAGTGGGCCCATGCTTCCTGATCCAGAATAAGGTGGGAAAAACACTCCTTAACTAATTAACACTCACACTTGCTCATGAACAGAAATTGACAAAAGAACTACACTTTTATTGTCTCATAAAAAGCATTACAATACTGTAGGAAAAATCATGCTACGAGTCTATTCACTAATTGCCACTACTATCAACTACTTTCTACCACCTAATTCCAAATAGCTCAACCAAGGAGGGATTTGTGTAATTTATAATAAACTATTACAATATATATCATGCTCAGATTAGCCTATTTGCTATTTTATAGTGATTTACCAATAATTCTGAATCTGAATAAGTCTAATTTAAGATAAAATATGTTGCAACAATGTTCATTGGCCTTTGGAATGTGTCTCTAGTGGTGGGAGTGAGTTTGAGGCTATTTAGAAATATCTTGTACACTTGTATCCACCTTAAAATACCTTTTCCCTACTATTTTGGATGCTCAAATATTCGTTTGACTCAAACTGGCCACTTTTCCCCCTTATTTTGGAGCATCTTCAGAATAATAGGCTGTATAAATAGACTTTATGCTCAGCTACAACAAAAATGGGTAATAAGTGGGTTTTAAGTGGATGGGACATCTCTCCTATCCCTTAGAAATCATTTCCAACTGCTACCGTCCATTTATATTGACAAATTCAATGACTTCCTTTATAATTGCATAATTCTGATTTTTGTATGCATTTTCCAACTGTTCCTACTTTTTAGCCTTTTTGTCTTGTTGCTCCCATTTGTACTACATGGAAATGCTTCCAGGTGGAGCAAGAGTCATCCCTAACCTCCCTCAACTATTTCCAAGCATTTTCCTCCTCTTTAGTTGACAAATTCTAAGTCATCAATAAAGTGACAGCTTGCTAGTTTTTGTATGGTTGTTTTTCTGCAGTTGATAGTTTGTTGCACAGTCATAGAAAATTGGTGCCAAATTGCATTTCAAATCATTTGGAAGGTGGGAAAAGCATTCAAATATTATTGTGAGGTTATAAACAACAACACACAACATTTGGCTTTTGAAATACATATTTTATTTGCTAATTAATCAAACTGAAATAGTGCAAAAAATACTGCACAACTGTCCATGTTTTGTGATGCCCTATTGTTGTCCATTCAGACCATGTGGGAATGCATCCAAGTAGGTCAAAAGTCTTCTTTGGTCTCTATGAACACATTCCATACATTTTTTCTTGCTTTTTCTGACAACTTTAAGGTGTTCCTTTAATGTGACAGTTGGCTATTTTTTGTATGTTGCACAAAACTTGTCACTGCCCTATTTTATAGTAGAGATGATTTTCATGCCAAATCACTTGACAACTTTGGTTTTGAAATGGGATGACACTTAAAACATGTTGGATTTAGCCAAATATTTGAACATGCTTATCTACTTTATTTTTCTATGCTATTTTCACCAACAAAATCATGTCAAAAACAGTCACAAAATGCTGAAAATAGTCAAAACAGAGATATAGTGTTCCTAACATAAAATCATGCAAACACTTAACAAATAATATATTCTAATCAACTATTTGGTAATTAAATTTGTCATGTTTGGTAATATGGCAATTTTTTATATGTCAAACATAGTGTAATAATGAGGTATTTCTAGGCCTCATCATCTACTCTACCTATTGGAGGTGGGGGAGGTATCATGTTCACAAATCATGAACTAGTTCATGCTCATGACTGTGATTGACTCTATGATCATCAAAAAGATAGTTCTGCAACCCTCTGTTAAGCTAAGATGACATGGTAATAGGTCATTTGGTAGTAGGCTACCCTCTGTACTATCATATCATATAAATACCTCATCCTATATAGCTCCATTAATAGCAGGTGATATCCTTCACTCTATTGGTTTCCTACCATAAAAACCATCCCCTTTGTTCAATTTTGTTGACCCATCTCCCCTATGAGGTGATCTACCTTAGCCCATGCTATATCCTACTCTTATTGGGTCTAGTCCAACACACTATGGATGGACTCCATCCCATTTGTATTGCTACCACTATGGTTCCTAGCCACCCTAATTCCATTGGATCTACCACCTTATGTATCACCTATGTTGTACTAGGGAAAAGCCTTATAGTTCCCCCTCCTCCTGAGCTAGATATTTTGATGGTCCTCTTCGTTAATATCACTATATCCACCTAAACCTGAGTCCATAATGGTTTGGATGGGACTATGCCTCTATGATACCTCTTAGTGGTATGTTAAGTAGCCTCTCAAAGTGCCAATTGCACTCACTAGCTCATCACTTGAAGTCTCTACACTAGCATTGGTGGAGATTTCCTCAAGGGAATAATGCTCCTATACCATATCTTGTACCCAAGGACCACTTTGATGTTTTCCAGCTCTAGATCCATGTATAGTGGGTCATCCAAGTCCTCATCTACCCACCTCCCCACATCAAGAGCACCTTTACATCCTAGTGGGTTCCTCCTCACCCATATAAACCAGTAGTCTCATAAATATAGAATCTCCTATAGAATATTGAACTAGTGTTATACTTGGTCAAACCTGAATAGCTCCTACTAACCCTTCTTAATAATAAGCCACCAGATCCTCCTCATCCAAGCTAGTTCCTTTGTGTCATCCCTCTAGCCTAGGTGTAGATGTTATAGTCACCATATGATCTAGTTCTCCCATAATTCATCTATCACTTACATCCCTAGTGGTAAGACACCAATATACAAACTATGTCCATGCTTGTACTGTCAACTCCACTTGTATATTACTAGCCACTCCACATTAGGTAATGGTCATGGTAGTGAATTCAATCTCTAAATTACTATGTGCTCCCAACACCACACCTAGACCAATGTCATATAGATCAGCTTTGTTTTCCACTTATACATGATGCTATGTAGCATCCTATATAATTAGGCTAGCACATATGATACCCATGTGAATCTCATTCCATGATCTTACATATTTGACACTACTCTTGCTAGTTCCCATGGTAGATATCACCTACTAGTATGGCACATTAGCATACCTACCACCACTCTACATAGTACAAATTATAGTACCCCAACTCCATATCATTATGGCATCTCATCAACATGGAATCCACTATACTAGATCACATGTTAGGTCCCTTGAAATCATCTTCAATGCCACCATCGATACCCATACCATGTAAATAGTCATGCCCTTGATAGGGATTATCAATATGTACCACACATCCTCTAGTGTGATCATCATCTTTCCAGTAGATAGTCAAAATATGGATGATTTTGGATACCATAAATCTACAAAATCCATTAGTAGGGCTTGGTCTACCTCAATGTAGGGCATCTCTACTTAGTGTAGTGTAGAGGGGGAAAACCACCCTACTACATACGATTTTCAAGGCTGGATCCCCAAAGAGAGATAAGCCTTGAGGTGAACCTTAAGGGCTACGTTGTTCTCTACACTTGATGTAAAAATATAGGGAGAAGGGTTCACCTAGAATTATTTAAGGACTTTCTCTAAGTCCTCAGGTTTTCAAGAATGTTTGATGTATTTGATTTAAGACAATCACCTATGCTTGGCCTTTCTAGATCTATGCTATGAAAGACAAAGGACAATGCAAAAATATAGAATTCAAGAAGACAAGAGCTAACCTTGAATAATTATTTCTTTGAATGCTTTCTAACCCTAGGGTTTTAAGAAAAAACCTTTAAAAAAGGGCTTAAGAGAAGATGCACAAAATAGTACTAAACCCTAAGTGCACACTATATGTTGTTTATATTTTAGATGCCTAGAAATCAATTAAATGTATTTATTTTAAATAAAATATAGGGTTTATAACAAAAATAGAAGATATTCAACAAAAAACCTAAAGACTAATTAGAACACTTATATTATCTAGTGGTTGATCCTTGGTTTTATCCTTTGTCCAATGATATCAACAATTCCTATTCCTGCAAGATAATTTAAGAACTTAGAAAATATAATCATCATTAAGGGGCATACTTAGGCCATTGTACAATAATTCTTGGAGGTGCAGTAGTTAAGCCCCCTAGGTCCTTTTAGCTAATATTTTGAAAATAGAAGCAAAAGTTCACCTTTGGAAGAAAATAAGCATATCACAATATAGTAGAATAAAATGATAAAAACATTGAATAGAATATAGTACTATGTCCTATATGTAGTCTATAATGTAGGTCTAGGGTCTGGAATAGTAATTTACCCCTAGACACAGTCTGGATGAAATCATATCCTATAACAGGTGACCGTGATTTCACACAAAAAAAATCGCACCCCATAGAGACCTGAGCACGATTTCGTAGAAGTGAGGCAAAAACTCTCAAATAAATGTAAAATGACTAATGCATGATACAATAAATTAAATCATGTATGTAGAAGATTGAAATCACCTAGAAGATAGCATGGAAATAGATAGAAGGGTTAAGACTTCCTGAATAGTTGATCTCTTCTTAGGGCTCCCAAACAAATCCACCAAAGTGAGCAACAACAACAAATAGTTCAACACAGCTTAGAAACAAATCACACTTCACAATTGCAAGTTATATTGCTTGTGAGAGAGAATAAAAATATAGAACACTTAGTGAGCACTTAATATCACTTATAATTCATAATCATAAATCATCGTGCCCTAAAATGATTTCAAAACCTCCTTATATAACATATTTGAAGGCAGAATGGGTAGGAAAACCAAGGGAATCCAATGTCAAACACACCAACTTCAAGAAAATAGGATTTCCTTAGAAGAAAATCCTAAAATGCAAAATCATGCCATGTTAGGTCCGATCAAGATTTTACCTTATGCAAAATCTTACCCCATCAAGGGCGACCACAATTTCTCATAAAGAAGGAAAAATCGAAGAAAGGAGAGTAAGGGACTTAGCCCTTGCCCTAAAAAGGTATAAGGGGTCTCCTAGGAGGACCCAAGGAATATTGGCCACTAAAGTGGGTCAATTTTTCATGTCTACATTTTACCCTCTCTTTGATGCATTTAAGGCCAAGTAAATACATCAAAGGAAGATGTAGACTCCTATGTGCAAGAAAGAAATAAACATAGAGAAGATATGGCCAGGTTTGAACAAAGGGATGGTGCAAAAGGGGTATCACAAAGGACACTATGGAATTTTGCATACAAGATGATACATTACTATTATTAGTGCCTCTATGGTTAGGGTGCCCCCTTGAGTTTCAGAAGGAATGAGAATTCATTAAGAAACTTTAAAAGGCCAAGGAAGCAAAAGAAATAGAAAAAAAATAGCAAGAAAAAAGTAAAGCAAATATTATTGGGTACAACATGAATCTAATGCAACTAGCATGTAATGCATGGATGAAATAGAAGAAAGTAAAAGAAAGAAGAAGATAAGATAAGGGAAGAATAAGAACAAAGAGAACAAGAATAACATATCCTAGTAAGGTCAACTATGGAAAATTAGAGAAGGGGGATCAAGAACCCGGAATGAAGGGTGTTATGCTCAAAATAAAGTCCAATTGTGGAGTGAAAATCTACTATGGATGTAGTACTCACTAATAAGTATATATGGGAAAAAATATGGAGTGTAACCCACTATAGGTGATTTTTCAAATGATCAAATAATGGAGTGTCACCTGCTATGGATGATTGCTCGCTAGTGACTACTATGGGGTGATTACCTGCTAGGATGTATGTCGAGACCTGCTAAATTAGTCAAGGAGCTTATCCTATAATGGGATGTTGAGCCTATTGAGTTAGAAGAAGCATAACCTGATAGAGGTGATATATTATTGCTGATATGAATGATATATTGGCAAGTACTACCCGATAGGGGTGTGTGATAATATGTATAGACCAAGCCACATGAGCATAACACAATGTGAGTGTGTGCATGTATTATAAGAAATAAGAGTAAAAATGAGGGGCAAATAATTGTGCATATGTGTACCCTCATCTTGAAGTTTCAACTATTGAAAATTCAAGAGGGAGGAAATGTGCAATTAAAAAGAGATAAGAATGTATATCCTTATCAAAAAGAGAAAAGAATCATGCAAAAGACAAGGACATACCAAAATAGGAGTACATTCATTGAATTTGGAGAGAAATTATTATTGTTGTAAAACTTTTAAAGTCAAGGAATACAAGAAGAAGAGATAAGAGAAGAAAAGAGCAAATGAAGACAAGGAGAGAAGAAGGGATGAAAATGCATGGGACCTAGGTTGGGGCTTCCCTAGGCATTATAACCTTAGTGAAAGTACAATGCATATGAGCTATGACCTAACTAGGTGTCATAACATGCCATTGTCATGAATCCCCAGAAGCTATATGAACAAGCAATCATGAAAATGATAAAAATGCGATTATGACAAGTAGAGGTTCAAGAAAAATATAATATCAGGCAATCATGCAAAGTATGATAAGAAATCAATGCAATATGAGTCGGTAAGAAAATGTAGTATGATCTGAGCTTAAATGCAAAATGTAATGTAGATGATGAATCAAGCATAATATCTTTTTAAATTCATTCTATTCATTGGTTCTTTAATTTATTTACCATATAGAGAAGCTAAATGATAGGAACCTAAGCCAAACTTGGTTGTTATGAAAAAAAACCCTAACCAATTGGGATGAAACTTACCTTGTGGTTTTCCTTGAGGGTAAGGTCCCCAACCTCAAAATAATTATTTTAAAATTTCTTATAATAAGATCATCAGAGTTTATCCCGATAGTCTCGTAAATGCTCTAAGACATGAATTCACTTTTCATCTAGTAGCTCCAATTGGTGCAAACGGTTTGCATAATAATCATCACCATCTACGATATCTTGCAACAAAATGTGCAATGAGAGAATGTAAAGATCAAAAGGAAATACTACCTTATATCCATATACTAAGATATATGATGAGGCATCCATGGGGGTATACACACTAGTACGATAGGCCCACAAGGTAGCATAAAGCTGGATATGCTACTCATGACCAATATTACTAACCAACTTCTTCAAGATCCTGATCAAGGACTTGTTGGATGGTTAGACTTATCCATTACCATAGGGGTAATAAGGAGTTTACCACTTATGCTAAATATTGTACTTAGCACAAATATTACAAATATCTTTATTTTTGAAAGGACTACCATTATAAAAAACAATCACTGAAAGAATATTGAACCTACAAGAATCTGGTTGAATATGAACTTAGAAACTTGAGTTCCAGTCATCTTAGCCAATGGTATGGCTTCAAACCATTTATTGAAATACTTAGTCATAGTAATTATAAACTTGTGATCATTAGACAACACTAGATTAACCTTCTTGATAATGTCCAATCTCTACATGGAGAATGACCAAGGGCAAGAGATAACCTGAAGATCTTGAGAAGAAGCATGAAAAATATGATGTTGATGTTAACACTTGTCACAACCCTCAACATAGTCACATGCATATTTCTCCATGTAAGGCCAATAGTACCCCATCCAAAGGATCTTTTTTGCAATAGTATTACCGCTAAAATGGCCTCCACATGAACCTTCATGACCATCACTAAGAGCAATCTAGGCTTCATTAGATTCAATGCATCACAAGAGGATACCTTAAGTATTGCTTATTATGATAAATCAACACACTATTTTACAAAAAAACTTACGTTTATTTTGATCTAAACCATCAAGTATCAAACCATCCCTAAGAAAATTAAAGATTTCGGTATACCATGGCTCATATGGGGAAGCTTCGATGGTCAAACAATCTAACTAAATAAGGAAAGAACCACATGATGTAGGCTATTGGAGTTTTCTAATGATAATCAATGCTTGATCATCTTCTAACTCCAAATGGAAAAAGATGCAATAGAAGCCATGGCATCTGCATGGCGGTTTGAGGATCTAGGGATAGACTCTATGGTTACTCGATTAAACAAGGACAAAAACTTGGTAAAAATATCCTTGTAGGGCTTAAGCTTATCATATTGAGTCTGATAAAAATAGTTAATATGATTAACTACAAGTTTAGAATCACCAAATACTAAAAAAACTATCACCTGCAAAGCTAAGGCTTCTCTAAGACCAAGAATCAAAGCTTCATACTTTGTAATATTGTTTGTGTAAGAGAAATGATGTTTAAAGGACAATGGGATGAGTTTGTTTTATGGGGTAACTAGAACGACTCTAGCACCAATGCCCTTCATGCATCGGGTTCCATAAAAAATAAAGTCCAAGACTCAGACTCTTCAATTTCAAAATTGAAACACTCATTGAGAAACTCAACAACTATAGGATGGGTAACTTCTAGGGGAGCGGAGGCTAACTAACCAGTAATCACCTAACCCTTAATAGCCTTATGACCTATGAAAGTCAAGTCAAACTCACTAAGGGCCAACACCCATTTAGCAACTCAACCTGAAAGATGGGGTTTAGATATCAAATAGTGCAAAGGATCAAACTTTGCAACTACCAACGTCTTATGGCTGAGCATGTAGTGTCTTAACTTTTGGAAATCAAACATTACAATAAGGTAGATCTTCTCTAAGGAAGTGTACCTAGTTTCATAGCTAACCAAGGTTCTACTAATATAGTAGATAGTTTTCTCTTTATTTTGATTATCATGTTGGGCTAGCATGGCTCCCAAAGCATGAGTAGTAGCTACTATGTAAAGCATCAAATGCCTACCAGGCATAGGAGGAACTAAAACAAGCAGGGAAGTGAGATACTACTTGAGATCATCAAAATATTTCTAACACTACTTGAGATACTACTTGAGATCATCAAAATATTTCTAACACTTGGAATCCTACTAGAAGACCACATATTTCTTAAGAAGCTTAAGAAATGGCTAAAACTTATTGGCTAGTTAGGCAATGAACTGATGGACAAACTGAAGCTTACATTGCAGACTATGTAGTTCAGTCAGGGTGCAGGAAGGAGGCATGTCAGTGATATATGTTATCTTAGCGGGATCCACTTAAATGCCTCACCTATAAACTATGAAGTCTAACAACTTGCTTGATGTGACTCCAAACACAAACTTAGTGTGTTTAAGATGAACCTTATACTACCGAAGACTTTCAAATATTCATCTTAAGTCACGAACATGATCCTTTTGTTCTATGGAGTGAGCTAAAATATCATCCATATAGTCCTAGAGAATATCATGCATCATGTCATGGAAAATATAAGTTATGGCCTACTGATAGGTAGCTCCTATATTATTCAAGCCAAAATGCATGGCTTTCCAGTGAGAGGTGCCCCATGGAGTAGGGAATGTTGTCTTAGCTTTATCCTTGGGAGTAATCAAAATCTAATTTTAGCCTAAAAAACCATCCATAAGTGAAAGTATTCCACATTCAATGATAAAATCTACAATTCGATCTATGTTGGGCAAGGGAAAATCATCCTTGGGATATGCTAAGTTAATTTTCCAAAATTTATTATATATTTTTATTGTTCCTTCCTTATTAGTTATAGGAACAACATTGGATATCCAATCAGAATAGTCAATAGCTTTTATAAAATTGATGTCAAGTAGTTTTTGAAGCTCCTCCTTGACCAAAAAGGTGACCTTAGGATGCATATTCCTAAGTTTTTACTTAATAGGATTAGCACTAGGCTTAACTACAAAATGATACATAACAAGGGAGGTATCAAGCCCTGGCATTTCAACATATGACCAAGCAAATATATCTTGATATTATTTTAATTGATTGGTCAATTGCTGCTACTCTTCCATGTACAAGGCTTTACCTAACTTAAGGATTCTAGGGGCTTCCTTAGAGCCTATTTTCACATCTATTGTATCCTCAATAAGAATGAACAACTCATCCTCAATAGGAGGTGGGGTAGGAATTACTCCTAATTGCTCAAGGTCCTTGAGAAACAGAACCAAAGTCCACTTGAGAACTAGAAGATTCAATCTGCATTGTGCAAGGGATAGACCCATCAAAGCAAATTCTATTTTGAGGCACATCCTCATATTTGGCATAATGCTCAAGGGTTATAACCAAAAATGGATATGGTGGCCCCTCATCCTCAACACTCCACTCTAAACCTTGATGAGAATCATCTAAAATATATTCTTGGTAAGATGAATTGACTTGATCCTAAGATGAGATATTGATTGCTGATTCTTTATTAAAATTTTTGAGTTGCTTAGTTTTTCTAGATAAATAATCTGATGAATGAAATTGAGCTAGATCATATGGTGAGAAAAATTCAAATGGATGAGGATCATCTTAGATAGAAATAAGTCGATTTTAAAATTTAAATTTTAAACATTGATGAAAAGTAGAAGGGACGACCTTCATTGCATGGATCCAAGGATGTCCAAGAAGAAGATTAAAATATGTAGGGCAAGATACCACATAGAACAATGTATCTAAAATCTTAGGTCCAACTTTAAGGGGAAGTGATATGGTACCACAAGCTTCTTGGGACTCGTTGTTGAAAGTTTTAATTATATCACCAAATTTAGTTGAATATTCCTCTTTTAATTTAATTTTTTGAAAGAAATGATATGTTCTTAGATTAAGAGGATAACCATTATCAATCATAACCCTCTTGATAAAAGTATTCCCAATAAATGCAATGATATGCATAGAAGAATCTTCTTATAAGTTTGAGGAGGAGATATCGACATCCGAGAATGTAAGATGATGAGTCCCAAGAGAACTTACAATATTGGCCATATCACTAGGGGAAACATTTTGAGGGACATAATGTTGTTTTATAACATTTATCAAGGCTTCTCCATGAGTGGGAGAAATTTGTAGAAGTTCTAAAAGAAAAATATCTGTGTAGAAACTCATCTCTTGTTGAGATCGTTGGATATGCTAATTCTACACTTGCTGTTATGAAGTAGTTGTTATCATACCAACCACATTGTTATCATAATGATGTGGTATATTTATATAATATTTCTTATTAGATACCTTAGGTATATTCTAGTTGATAGTAGACTTTTGTTGATTTCTTGAAGATTAAGAATTTCCTATATCAAGACGTCTTGCATCAATCAAATCTTGAACCACATGTTTCAACTTTCTACAATAATTCATCGAATGTCCCTCTACTCTATGATATGCACAACACTGATCTACTTTGTACCAATTAGTTGTAGTATCTGGTTACCTTATGGGTGGTAACTCAATTACATTGGCTTCTAATAGTTATTTTAAAACTACTTTTATAGACATGTTAAGCCTTATAAAATTCCTTTGTGGATATTTTTGAAGTATTATCTTTTGTAGGTTGTTAGCAAAATTATTAATAGGCCTACTATCCAATGCACCATTCCCTACCACATGCTTATTCTTATACTGTGACTTAGGATATTTTTCATCTTTAACTTTGAGTTGGCCTCTTCTGATAAGAGCTTGTTCTACTTTTCTTTCTAAATCAATTGCTTGATCAAAAAATGTGATAGTAGTAGTCTCTAATGTATAAGATAACTACTATTGCAGATTTCCAATGAATATTTCAAGCATATCCTTAGGACATAAAGATATGTCAAGCATCCAACTAAACTTCTCGAATGAGCCAAGACTTTTGAAAAAAAATTCTCTTTACCTTGTTTAAAATTATAAACATCTTTCATTGTTAATTCCTTTTCAATATAGGCACCAAATTGTTGAACAAATAATTTTGATGTTTCTTCAAAGCTCTTCAATGAATAATGTGGTAATTTATAGTACCACTCTAATGCCAAGCCACCAAGACTCTTATGATATTGTTTTAGCAACAACATGTTATCATATATGAGATCATGACAAGTTGTTCTAAATATTATTAAATACTTTATTGGATATTTTATCCCTTTATATATAGAGAAAAATGGCATAGGAAAATACTTAGGATAAGGCCTGGCAACAACAATAGGATCCAATGGTTGATTACACATTTCCTTATAGCTATGAGTTAAACATGAAGACTGAATCATCTCAAATTTTGAAACCAACTATTTTACCATATTTGTTAAATTCTGCACTTCGGGATTACTGTTATGCAATGCCCCTAAATTCCCCAAATGAGGAGTGTTGGTAATATTGATATTTTTGTGGTATGTGGTGTATTATTGAAAATAATAAATAACATTTGGTGGAATAGAGGAAAAAGTGTTGAGATTAGCAGATTGAGTAGGAAATTAAAAAAAAAATTGAATGACACTACTAGTTGGAGGGACTTATAGATTCCCTTCAACATTGGTGGTTACAGTAGTGGCATAAGCTGGATGATGAAAAATATTACTATGATTCAAATATTCACTCAAGGAGTTATCATGATATGGTATAACTTCCTCAAGTAGGGATTCTTCTTCTAAAGCTGCATCCAAGGCATGCTTGTGATGCTTGTAAAAGGTCCACACATTCTAAAAATATTTGAAGATAAGGTTCCCATCGGATCTCTTAATAGGATCAAGACTATTATCAAATTTTTTTCTTTAATATTATGATTTCTCTATAAATTTGATCATTCTCATGGAAAATCTCATAAAAACTAAAGAGCCTTCGTCCATTCCCAAGGTTGGAAGCCATTAGGAAAAGAGAAAAGGACTAGGGAAAAAAGTAAGGAACTAAGACCAACGAAAGCAAGCACAAGAGATTATGTTTCAATTTTTTCACACATAATTAATGATATTGATTAAATTTTTAAAAGATAATGAGGTGTTCATATCGGATTCACCAAATATGTAGAGGGGGAAAACCACCCTACCACATATGATTATCAAGGTTGGATCCACAAAGAGAGAGAGAGAAGCTTTGAGGTGAACCATGGGGGTTGCATTATTCTCTACACTTAGTGTAAAAATATGGGGGGAAGGGTTCACTAGGAACAATTTAAGGACTCACTCCAAGTCCTCTAGTTTTTAAGAATGTTTGATGTATTCGATTCAATACAATCACCTATGTTTTATCCTTCTAGATCTATGCTATAAAAGATAAAGGACAATGCAAAAATACAAAATTTAAGAAGACAAGATCTAACCTAGAATGATTATTTCTTTGAATTTTTTCTAACCCTAGGGTTTTAAGATAGAAAATATTTAAACAAGGGCTCAAGAGAAGATACACAAAATAATACTAAACCCTAAGTGCACACTATATGTTGTTTATCTTTTAGATTCCTAGAAATAAATTAAATGTATTTCCTTTAAATTAGATCTAGGGTTTATAACATAAATAGAATACATTCAACAAAAAACAAAAAGACTAATTAAAAAACTTATCTTATTTGATGGTTGATCCTTGATTTTATCCTTTGTCTAATGATATCAACAATTCTTGTTCTTGCAAGATAACTTTAAACACTTGGAAAATATAATAAGCATTAGGGGGCTGCAAGAACCTTGATGTTCTTATGTAAATTTGATAAATAAGTTAATATAAAATGTAATCACAGGCCACTTAAAGGGGGGTCCCTTGTAATCGCTTTACCACTATAGGGGGCTCCCTCCTTGCCACTTATAGGGGGCTCCACATTTAGAATATATGCTTCTTATTCTTCTTCTTGGATGATCTATGTAAATAGCCAACCTAATATATATATACCCTAAAGCTACGTTGGTGAAGAGAGGTGATGGTTCACGTATGAAGAGATGTGATGGTTCATTTTATGGGTTAATAATATAATAATTAAATTATTAATAATACTAACTAATACTAAATAATAATGTTAGGATGGAGGATCCTAACATGCCATCCTCCTTAAAAAGAGCTTTGTCCTCAAAGCTCAAAGTGAGGAGCTTTGTCCTTTGTTTTCCAAGAAGGATTTGTGTAAGTTATTGGACTCTTTTAATGTCATCCTTCCATAGGCAGGGATATCGAGAAGGATGAAGCGTTAGCATGGGGTTGCTAGAAAAATTAGTAAATGTGTGATGATGAGGGAAGGACAACCCTTTGGGTTCTTCAAATGCCTTAAAATGATGCATAAAAAGAGGTGGTAAAACTTCTACATTCTCCTATTGTTCCTTGGGAGAGGCAATGGAGGAGTGTGCAATCACCTTTCTACCTTGTTTTTGAATAGGTTTGACCCTATGGTGATAACTCACTATTGGAGAGGAAATTGAGTGTAGTTCTTGTAGAGTGCATGTTTGGCCATAATGAGTCACTTTAGGAATGTCTACCTCATCCTTACCTGATGCATCGATCACTTCTGGCATATTGACCTCATTGTCTTTATTGTTGTGAGTAGGTGCACCAAGAACTTTGGACACAACTACCTCATCTTCACATTTTTGGGATTGACAAGGATCAAATACCTTCAATAAATAAAATGTTAGTGTAGCACATTTATGATGGGGTCCAAATTGCTCATCACAAGTGTTGTAGAGGCCTTTCGCTCGTTGTTATTTCATCTCCTCACAGCTGAGATGTTTAATTGTTAAAGTTCATTTATGTTTAGGTGTGGTGTAAGTGGTTTGTGATTTCCCCATAGGTATTTTTCCTAATGGACATAGAGTATTGAATTTATTTTTGGCTAATTTGGCCAATCCATAGGTCTACATCATGGTATAGGGATTGAACCTTGTCACCTTCATTCAAATTTTCTCTTTCAATCCAATAGTGAAGCTATTGATGATAATTGATTCATCCAACCCTATTTTGTGTTTGATGATATCCTCAAATCGAGTTTGATACTCACGTACAGAAGTGATTTGATGAATATCTTTGAGCAATTCCCACATGACTGGGTCCCACATGGATATGATACCAAATGCAAGAACCTTGATGTTCTTGTGTAAATTTGATAAATAATTTAATATAAAATGTAATCACAGGCCACTTAAAGGGGGATCCCTTGTAATTGATTTGCCGTTATAGGGGGCTCACTGCTTGCCACTTATAGGGGGCTCCATATTTAGAATCTATGCTTCTTATTCTTCTTCTTGGATGATTTTTGTGAATAGCCAACATAATATATATATCTACCCTAAAGCTACGTTGGTGAAGAGACGTGATGGTTCATGTATGAAGAGATGTTATGGTTCATTTTATGGGTTAATAATATAATAATTAAATTATTAATAATACCAACTAATCCTAACTAATAATGTTAGTATTGAGGATCCTAACAGGTGTATTCTTAGGCCCCTATACAATAATTCTTGGATGTGTAGCAATCAATCCCCCTAGGTCCTTGTAGCCAACCTTTTGAAAACATAAGTGAAAGTTGACCTTTGGAAGAAAACAAGCATATCACAATACAATAGAATAAAATGATAAAACCACAAAACAAAATGTAGTACTATGTCCTATATAAATTCTATAATGTAGGTCTAGGGTCTAGAACAATGATTTATCCCCAGACATAGTTTGGGTGAAATCGCACCCCGTAATAGGTGACCATGATTTTGCACATGTGAAATCATGCCCCATATAGACCCGTCGCAATTTTGCAGAAGTGAGGTAAAAACCCTAAGATAAATGTGAAATGACTAATGTGTGATAAAAAATTAAAGCATGCATACAAAAGAATGAAATCACCTAGCAGATAGTGTGGAAGCAGACAAAAGGGTTAAGACCTCTTGAATAGTTGATCTCTCCCTAGGGCTATAACACAAATCCACCAAAGCAAGCAACAGTAACAAATAGGCCAATGCAGTAGAGAAATAAATCATAATTCACAATTGTGAGTGAGCTTACTTGCGAGAGAGAATAAAAATGTAGAACACATAGCAAGCACTTAAAATCACTTATAATTCACAATCATAATTTATAATCATATATTATTGTGCCCTCAAATGATTTCAAACCCTCCTTATATAGAGGATTTGAAGGTGAAATGGGTAGAAAAATTGAGGGAAGTCGATGTCAAATATGGCAACTTTGAGAAAATGGGGTTTCCTTACAAGAAAATCCTAAAATGTGAAATCATGCCCCATTAGGGCCGACCGCAATTTTGCCTTATGTGAAATCGTGCCCCATCAAGGGTGACCATAATTTTGTATAAAGGGGGAAAAATATAATAAATGAGGGTAAGGGACTTAGCACTTGCCTTAAGTAGGTCTAATGGGTCTCCTAGGAGGACTCAAAGAAGATTTCCCACTAAAGTGGGCTAATTATTTGTGTCTACATGTAGTAGCCCCACATTATCTAGTGTCTTCCTCTCCTCTACTATGAGCTATCCTAGGGCATTCTATAGTGTGCCCACCCAAAACTCTCTATTCTTGAGTACATATAGTTGTATAATAACATATTTTTATCATTAGTCCTTCATATAGCATATATCAAAATCTAAAAAAATTAAAAAATTTCAAAATAAATGTCTTTTTGTGTAAAATTCACCAAATACATGCCTTGGAATGACCAGGTGTGAATTTGGAAAAATATCCCAACCATATACATACCTCATCCATACAAGAGCATGGAATTTTCATGGGAATATTGCCAAATTTATGCTCCATGAATATATTTGTGCCCCACAATGAATTTAGCCAAAAATTAACTAAAAAACCAAAAACAAATTTGTGTGTGTAGGTGCAAAATAAAAATGAGCAAGTGGGTCTCGATCCATACATTCACCTAATCAATAACAGTCCCTACATTTCCCCTCACCATGGCAAAATGGTTATTTGGTTATTCCATTCTCCTCTTTCTTCTTGAGAGCTCTTTTTTCCTCCTCGTGCGATGAAAATGAGCCTCTTTTTCCTCATTTTTATCTTTTCTTCCCTCCATTTTCTTCTCTCTATTATTTCTTCTTTTTCCCTCTCTTTCTTATTTCTCCTCATTTTTCTTCCTTTCTCTCTTTCCTTATCTTGTCTTTTTCTCTATTTAATTGTTTCTCATTTTTTCACCCTTTGTTCACCTTTTTCAAGTTTTTATCTAGCATTTTGTGTTTCTTCTAAAAACTTGAGAGGGAAACCTAGTCTTAGAGACATTATTGGTAGTAATGCCTCATTTTTCATGCAAATTCATGATTTTTAGGCTAACACCCCTTTTTACACCGCCCCTCTATCCCAACTTGGCCATCCCATTTTTGTGTTCATTGCTTTCACCCATAGGAGTCTATATCTTTCTTTGACACATTTATTTGGTCATAAATGCATCAAAGAGGGGGAAAATTATAGACACAAAAAATGACCCATTATAATGATTCAATTCTTCCTTAGATCCCTAGTCAGCCACTCAAACTTGCTAAGTGCAAATTTAGGGTCTTTTTGCCTTCTCCCTTTGCCCTGTTTCCTTAGATTTACCAAATTCATGCTCTATATAGGATTAGGGTGTCTTTTTTTAGTGTTTATTTATTTATTTTTTATTTTTATCTATTGCCCCTAGAATTTTTGTGTATGACCTAGGTGTGATTTCATGGCCCGACTGTAATTTCACCCCGGTTCATAAAGACAGGTAAAATTTTACCCCAAAAATATGGGGTACAATTTCATGAAATCACATCCTACAAGAATGGGGTATGATTTCATAGAGAGAAGTAAAATGTGAAAACATACTTGTGGTTAGGTGAGTAAAATTTTATAGGAGAGAAAGAAGAAAAAGAGGATCAAGCACATCAATAAAAGAAAAATATTTTTATTTAATTTAAAATTTTAATGAGCTCAAGAGACTGATGAAATTTTTTTATATTTGTGGATGCAACATGATATTATAAAGAGCCATGAATGGACACCAACCTCCCTGGACGTGGAACTACAGGAACTTAGTAAGCTAAGAGAGACACCCTAAGGGTAAATGGGCTCCACCACTTTGCAAATATGTCTTAGGTTGAGGTTGATAAAGTGCTACTTATGATGTTGGTAGATATATGGTATCCAAAATTATCTACCTTACGGTTACCAACAAGGGAGATGACGGTCACATTATAGGATGTGTGGTGCATCTGCACATCCCCATTAGGGGAAGGGTAGTTTATAGAACATGTGGATGGTTGGATACTTTGTAGAGATTATCAGGAGGCTAGGCCCACCAAGTTTGAGAGAGTATTATCTTGATCGATGAGATGGTGGATACTATGGGGTTGATTCATTGATGACCATGCTCTATGGGATAGTGGTAGGAATACTGATGTACCACACCAAAAAGTAACATCTACCATGAACAATGGTGGGTGTAGTGGTAGACATATAGGATTAACAGGTGATATTAATATGGGACCCATATGTGTTGGCCCAATTGTATAGGATATTGTATAATATTGTGTACAAAGGGTATATAGGGATAATCTGTACAATATTGCTCTAGGTGTGGTGCTAGGATCACATAGTGGTACAGAGACCGTCTACACTACTAGGGCCATTACCCAACCTGAGGTAGGGTTATGAATAAGGAGTTGGACTCAAAATGTACTTTAAAAAAAATTGTGAATCCTAATCGAAATCAAGGTGAATCGAGGTGAATCTTAAGCAAATCAAATCAATCATCTTCACACCAAAATTTGGGGTATTTGAAGCCCTAAAATGTAAGATCATATTTGGGGGACATTTTGACCTATTAAATAACCTTATAACTTCATATAAACACCACCATTATATTAGAATTGAAAAGTGCTTTCCAATTAGTACAAATATGCCTATGTTTGGATATATATTGTGGCAAATTGACCCTAAGAAAAATGGTCTTGAAAATTTTAGGTGAATGGGCCGACATTGAGGATCCTCATATTCAACAATTTCTAATATTGGAAATCCTAATATTCACCCAATTTGTGAATATTATCCACTATGAATAACCCTAACCTAAGGTAACCACCATCATATAGGTGGTCTAGATAATACGAGCAAGTCTAAAGGATTTATAATGAGAATCTACCACCTTGACTTGAGGTAACCAACATCATATAGGTTGTCTAGATAATATGAGTAAGTCTAGAGGATTTATAATGGGAATCTACCACTAGCAAGGTAGGTAATAGATAATCTAAGGGAGGCCAAGATTATTTGGAAGCCATGACATCCACACCTTGGGTAGGTTTAGGATGTGGTGGATCTATATCAAGCGAGGAGGATTAGATGACTCTCTATGAGTCAGCTTCTGAAGCTCCATAGATTTGATAGAGCCTAGTGACATTTTAAGTTCTTGTAGGGGATCCTAGACATGGGTGACTACTTGTACAAGAGAATATATTGAGACCCATTAGGATTTAGAGTATATTTGGATGAGGTGAGATGGGTGGAGGAGGATCTGGATGATCCATCCTATGTTAATCCCAGGGTGGATGACATTGGAGTGGCCTTCGACTATCAAATGTGGTATAGGGGTGTCATGCCCCAAATGATATCTCCTTTAGTGTTGATAAAAATGCACTAGGTGATGAGCCTAGGCATACAGTGAGCATTTTGAGATGCTACTCGATGGGCCATAGAGTGAGAGTAGTAGGTACAGGAATCTCCAAAATAGAGGCAGGTAATGGTTCAAGTGGAGATAGTGATGATGACCACTATCAAAAATAGGATCAAGGAGATGGGAGTGATAAGAGTTGTCTCCACGATGGTTGAAACAACACTAGGAAGAGACTTTAGAGGAGACTCTACATTAGTGACAACCAACTCAAGAAAGGCCATGGGTCAGGGATACCTATAGAGGGACATATATGTGCTACAGGTATAGCTAACATCTCTATAGAGGGATATAGATATGATCTGAGAGGATAGGGTTAAGAGTACATAGGGGTTGCAAAGTGCACTAGGCACAAATGAATAAGATATGAATGAAACATGAATGAAGGTTGATCGACTATAGGGAGAGTTAATCCAAATATATGAGGAGCATCAATGAGCTTGGATAGAGGGGATGGTTGTGGTTAGCAAAAACCAATCAGGTGATGGGATTTGCTTACTCCAAGAGAAACTACAGAGGGTAGGGGAGAGGTTGGAGATAGACATGTAGAGGGTGACATACTAGTATATGATGTACTACCAGGTGGTTTTAGAGGGGTAGTGAGTACCAAATCCTTTATCCTTGTAGACATCAAGCTAGACTCGATCTAGTTCATAGACAATATCATGGTCCATGAACATGCTCCCACCATGACAACCTTCTATGGATACTTCCAAGGAGATAGGCTCCTAGAGCTAGGGAGAGGATCGGGGTGACATGCTAATTTTATATTATGGCATGCATCCCTAGGGATGGTTGAGTGTACTAGGGCTAGATTATGGTACATCGATCAAAAAGACCTATGTATCTCTCTTTTTATCTTGAGTAATATCATGTTGCTTTAATAGTGCAATGTGTGTGCTTGTATATTTGTTTGCGTTTTATGATAATTGTATTATTGTTTTATGATAATGCATGCAAATAAATCTAATATGAACTAATTATGAATGCACTAACCTAATGCAAACAAATTAGGTGGATGCAAAAACATGAGGAGACACAAAAACCAAAGGAAAAAAGGAAGAAAAGAAGAGGAAAAAATAGAAACAAAAAGGAAGAAAAAAAGCAACTCTAAGTGAAATCATGCCCCGTAACTTAGGATTGTGATAACGCTACAGAGCGAAATTGCGATCTAAAAAGATGAAGTGGAATTTAAAAATTAGAAGAGAAGATAAATAGAAAGAAATAAAGAATAATAATAAGAACTAAAGGCCAACAAAAGCAAAAGAATGTTTGAAACCTAATGTTTAGAGTCAGTGTAAATTGTACAAGATCAATGTGATCAAATGACCATAATTAGACACAAAAATGGATAGATGGAGCCATACCTACTATGGGTATAGAACTCACTAAGATTGAAAAATGATAGAGCATGACCAACTATGGTTTTTGTGCTCACTAATATGGATAGATGGTCAAAAGATACCCGCTAGGATGTATGCTCAAAAATAGCTGAGATGGAGGTTGCCCCTTGTGTGTGGCCATGAAGCTATCCCATGTGGGGTATATTATGTGTGCATGATGAATTAGAGAGTACTACCTCTAATAGGGGTGTGATGTGTGCAAAATGTGAGTGAACAAATCAAGCCAAGTAAAGAAATATGTGAGTGTGTGCAGGTTTCAAAGAAAGAGAGGAATAAGGTAAGGAAAAAAGTGTGTGTTCATTGTAAAGAAAGCAATAATGTATATCCTTATCTAGAAAAAAGAGGAAAAGAGAAATGAACAAAAAAAAGGTTAAGGATATATAAATAAAAATTGCAGTCCTTAATATATAGGATATTTATGGTCAGTTTTAAAATTTTCAAGGTCAAGGAAGATATAAGAGTGAAAGGATAAGGAACAAAAGAGAAGAAATAAGAGAAGAAAATATGGATGCACCCTAATTTGGGTAATTTTCTAGGCATCAGAGCCCTAGTGGAAGTGCAATGCATATGAGATATAACCTAATTGGGTATCATCACTTGCCATTATTGCGAGGTCCTCAAAAATCTATATGATCAAGTACTCATGAACAAGCAACCATGCAAGGATGATAAGCAAAGTGCAAGTGGATAAATGTTAGGTAAATATGTAGAGTATGATAGAAAATCATGCAATATGAGCAAGCAAGTGGATGCAATGAAATTAAAATGCAAATGCATGCCTAATTAATGATTGATATTATTATTTTATTTAATACAAGCAAGCAGAATGATAATCAACACACCATTTTATCATGCATCATATCTTAACAAAAGGAACAAGCGCACCATGGACTGATCCATAAAATAAATATCTAGAATGTGGGTCATCTCGATGATCAAAATATTGAAGAGAATTCTTTATATCATTTTATTTGATAGCCATGACATGATAATATATATACTTCTATACAAAACCATATTTCTTAACATGAGGGGGAGCAATCCTTAACTTTACAAGATATCTATAAGATGGTAAAGCAGGATGCCTTTTAGAAGTAGAAGACTTGTCTTCTGAGCACTTAGAATCTATCACATTATAAAACTAAATGTTAGAGGAATAAGGGGAGTCCTCATCCTCATTACTCCACTCCATCTTCTAATGATCTAGATATTCAGCATAAGGAATAAGGTGATTATCATAATCAAATGGTAAAGCTTGATTTTTGTTAGGTATGTAGCCTATGCCACATATTCCAGGTCAAATATCAACATCCAAGGGCTCTTAAATGTCTTTCTTTTATGGCCCCAAACATTTACCTACATATCCCATACTAGATAGGATTTGTTTTAGGAGTAGGTAATCATTAGATAAGTAGCAATGAGTGAAAGAATGCTTAATAGGAGAGGGGTTTCTACCATGGATATTTTCTTTGAAGGTTGTTCCTAAAAATATAAAGTTACATGTGCCAATGTGTACAACTTCACCCTTATTATAGGGTAGGCCCATTATCCAAGGTAAAGGTGGTAGCTTGGCTAGATCCGAAAGAGAATATTGAAGAAACTGATTATCTTGATCCCGTGATGAAACTTTTATTTGAGGTTCCTCACTCACATTTAAACTTTTGAATTGCTTAGATATTTGAGGTGATAAACTTGGAGAAATAAATGATGAAATTGATGGACAATGGTTAGAATCAGATCAAGCTTGCTCAACCATAAAATAATATTCAAATGGATGAGGGTTGCTCAATGTGGTGATAACTTGATATTTAAATTTAAAATTCAGATACTGATAAAGAGTAGAAGGGATGACCTTTATTGCATGAATCCATGGATATCTGATGTGAAGATTAAAATATCAGAACAAGGTACCACATAAAACAATGTAATTAGGATCTTGGGACAAATATTAAGAGGTAGAGATACAACACCACAAGCTTCTTGGGACTCGTTATTGAAAGCTTTGATGATAATGTTATATTAGTTAAGTCTTCCTCTTTTAATCCAAAATTTTGGAAAAATTGATAAGTGCATAAATTAAGGGAAGAACCATTATCAATCAAGATCCTTTTGACAAACGTTTCCCTAATAAATATTGTAATATAGAGGGAAAAATCCTCTCATATTTTTATGAAGGCTTATCATAATTCGAGAATGTGATATGATGTATCCTAAGGGAACCTACAACATTAACCATGACACTGGGAGAAATATCTAGAGGAATAGATTGTCATATTAGAAGTTCCATCAAGGCTTCCCAATGATTAGGAGAAGTTTGTAAGAGTTCTAAGATAGAAATATTGGTTGGGGTGCTAGCTAGCTATTGGTGAAGATTAAAGGAGACTTGAGGTTTCAGCATTAAGGGTAAAGTTCCTATTCTTGTACTCTTTCTCTGATTATTTTTAACATTAATACAAGCTATGATAAAGAAATATTCTCTTGCTAAGGTTGTTGAGCCAATTTAGCTTAATATTGCTTCCTTGTAATTGCTCCAACCATGCCAACCATACTACCATATATAGGTGGCACATTCTAATAAGATACTTGATTAGCCACTCCTGGTCCATGCTTAGGTAGTGGATCTCAAAAAATCCCCATATCGTGATTAGTCGTAGGTGCCTGTTGAGTAGGAGGTTGATTATTTGATGACTGAGGACCTTCTATGGCAAGGCACATTGCATCAATAAAATATTGAACCACATGTTTTACCCTTAATATACCAAAAAGGGATTTAGTTGTGGTTTTTAACCACCCTTAAAGACCTTTAAAGGTGATTATTCAACTGTTGTCTATGAGGGCATCATAAAAATTCTATGCCCATACAATGACAACTAAAAACTGCCTCAAAAAATTGCCCTCTTAGGGTGACCCTAAGAGGGTATTTTAAAAACACCCTCTTAGAGTGATATATATCTATATATATATAATATCTAAGAGGGAGGTTTAAAACCACCCTCTTAGGGTGATTTTAAAAAAATATATATTTAAAAAATCCTGACAGACCTGTAATTTAATTCAACACCAGACACATACTATAAGCCAAAAACTATCACTTTAGAATACCATAGACTAAACATAAAACTTGCCATGATTTCCTTACCCTAAAATCAATCATGCTCTTGTTCAATGATAGTGCCTACCGTGTCATTTATGAATAAGATATATGTTTTTCCTTTGTGCTTTTAAATATTTCCATGGGGATAAGGCATACATGGTCTCTTCCATATGGATGTCCACGGTTCCAAACCCCTCATAAAAGTCTACTCCACACGGATGTCCATAATTGTAATATTCAATTCTGCATAGTGCTTTGAATTGATGCCCATATGCACACCACAATGGAAAAGCATTGATAGTCATATTTCTTACATAATAATTACTCAATGTCCCCACATAAACTTGCACCTTTTGTATGGTTGTGGGTCAATTATCTCTCTTCCAGGCACTTTCTCCATTTCTAATTTATAATAAACAATCGATCACCTAGACATTAATGATACACAATTAATGTATCTCATTCACTGCATTAGGTAACCAATGCATCATAGAATTAACTAATTTATCCTTATCATGCTCCACTTTGAAATCCTCATCGTTGTGTTCTTTGATGATTAAAATACCAGCAACAACTTCCATCCAAATACTAACAAGGAGAAATATAGTCAATGGGTACAGAAGCAAGCATCTTCCCTATGTTCTTATCAATGTCTACACACTAAATAAGGAAAACCAAGAAATAACATTAATTAAATAACATATGTAGCAAATGTTTGCTTCATTAAGATATTAGGAGTAAATTACAGCTAGTGGACAAACCATATCAAGCACAAGGAAATGTTACAAATAGATTATATTATGCATTGATTTTTGCACTTTTTTCTTTAAATGCTTCTAAAAATGTTGTCATATTTACCTACATGCATGTCTGAGTTTACAGGGTATAATCTATTGGATTCCAAGTTCACCCTAATATAGGAAATCATCCAAAATTTTATATTCATGCATAACACCCAAAATGTGTCAATAGGGTCCTCAATTTATTGAATTATTCCCTAGTTTAATAGTAGCACATACAAATTATATGTAACATAAAAATTTGCAGAAAATGCATGTAAAACATGTTTGTTAGCAAGCCAAAACACATGCATATGCACCAAAATTTGTTGGTTGAAAACAGATGGTTGCACAACTTCTCTTTTCAGTATCTAGATGTCAGAAAAGAGAACAAATAAAGGTGAAATTCATTTAACCCAACTCCATACCGCAGGAATGAAGGCCATTGGCTGGAGCTTGTCAAATGGTATTTCAGACTAACAATGGCCCCTCATCAATTTAACAGAAACCCTGTGATAGGGAAAGGGATGGTTACTCTAAGCTAACTAGTATAGAGATATGCCATTCTACATGTAACTAATACTAAAGGACTAGGGATAAATAGGACTCAAGGGAATAATTTATAATTAATGTTGCATTGGGCCATGAAGAACAAACTCCAAATGACCTTTAATTTCTCATAGGGTAATCACTTTTCAATGAAGCCCATAGCTATGTATGTTATCATTTGAAATGACTACTCTATGCATAGAAAGTGCAAGAAACCTGCACGCATAACCATGTCAATATTTACAGAGATAAATTACAGACATGTCCAACACTACAATGTCTTCCTTATATACTTCCTATTCCATTCAAAAGACATCCAAACAGAGACCAACCTCAGAAAGGTATAAATAGAAGGTCCAAGGGTAGAAGCCTCAAATTATGCATTATAGAGATATGTATTGGGAAAAAGTAAAGAAGATTATCTGACCCCCAAATCTCACCTATTCTTACTTATGAAGGTTGTATAAGATGCTCAACATATAATACAAACAAAGGTATAGGGTGTTGGGAGAAACATCCAAGTATTCCCCCCATGAAAGTTTTCAATATAAATAGAGTAATATCCAACAAATAACTGTCTACTTTTTATGTATGGTATTTTCCAATTTGAATCATACAATGCTATGCAGATGTGCATGTAATGCCATGATTATGTGAATTATTTCAAAACCAACATCAAATCATTCCTCCTATTATGGCTTTTCAGTTTGGAGTTTGATGAGCAACAAATAATAATTAGTTTGTAGTCCCAACCACTGTACCTATTTAAATATCTTAACCAGTAACATTGTATCTAAGCCAGGCTGCTTCATGAAGGAAACCAAACCAATGAATAAGTTGATATAAATACCACAACATTGCTCAAGAGACTGAAAACTTACCCTTACTGTAACAAAAGCAGCTGGAATAAGTCCAAAAATAGTTGCAAGGAAGAATATATGATATGGCACATCCACAATGGGTGATGCAACATTTATAAATGTGTTTGGCAAAGTTGGTGTTATCCTAAGGAAAAGCATGTAATTCAGTAAATTCTCCCTTCATTTGGCCACCTGCAATAAGTATAATTTGTAATCAGTTCCCTATGGATGATATTTTGATTCCACATGCTATAGCCTATCTGAAGAACAAAAGTTCAAGATCAAAGTGCATACAATCCTTACATAGCTAAAGATAACTCAAAAAAAATTGAACATAAAACCAAAATTCAAGTCCATGAATGCAACCATGCTTAACATATTTGACAAACTTCATGAATATATGCAGTCATATGCTGAGTTAGGAGTGGCACCCACAGTAAAATCCATCTATTTTGTAAAATATTGAGTGTTGATATACCTCAGCTCGAAAGAACCTCAACTTGTCTGGCCACATGCACAAGGCAATAGGCCTGCCAATCAGCTTTGAGAGAAAATAACAGGATGATGCACCAGCAGTGGCAGTGGAAACAACTAAAACAAGACCTCTGACTACTCCAAAAAGAGCTCCAGCTAGCAAGGACATGAATATGGTCCCAGGGATCATAAATGTCTGCATGAAAATGTATGTTGCACAGTACCCTAGAATAACTTGAGCTGTATAATCTTTAGTATAGCTTGCAAGGTGATTTCTGTAAAGTCAAAATTATGAAAAATTATTGGCCTACTTTACCTCAAAAAAGTGTCATTGAATTGGAAAAAAATTTACTCTACAAATAAGTAAACAAGTAACATGTTTAAGGATATATCAATTTCTTGTAATCAAGACCTAGATGAGGTAGAGGCCCCATTTTTTTCTTTACTTTTAGTTTATAAGACATCAGATCACATGGTCCATCTTATGACCTTAGTTATAAAAGAAATAGTTACCTCCTCTGGTCCTAAGGGCTAATACTTAGATGATGATAGGATCCCAGTGCTCTACAGATTTTACAGAAACTAAAACAATAAACTAGTTTCAAGAATATTCGGAATGCCATGGTGATAGGCTACAAGATGACAATAATAAGAGGATATGTTACAAAGTTATAGTAAATAAAAATTTTGAAAATTCAGGATGTTCAAAATATAAGAAAAATATAATCAAATGGCATGAGCTCAACTAGTTAAACTAATCCACTTTCAAGGAGGAGACTCAGATTCAAATCTTGCCAAGCTATAAATGCATAATTGCCAAGTCGTTATCATAGCACTATATGGTCACAATATAATATGGATGGGACCCATTTATATACGTGTGCAAAATAACCATCTGGATTCCAACAAAAATGCATTCTTTGGTGGACTCTAAAATGTCATCCATTTCATAATATTTATCTTTAACTATCATTAAAAAACAATGATAAAATAAATAGTATCTATGGGCCTATTACCACAATAGTTGAAGGTGATTTTCTAGTAAAATTTGTAGATAAGCATTAGAACATTAATAAGCCACAAGCTATGACTTATAAAATTAGGATATATTCCCTACCACATGCTAATATCAGTCTAGAAGGATGTTGGAAACACATTTACACCACTGTGAGTCAAAGGTATATACTTCAGTGGAATACAAAATAGTTGTGTTAGCCTAAATAGGGTATTTATGAATAAATAATTAATTTTCCTTTGCTTGAATGACATTCATCAATATGATACAATAAGCATTGCATTAGTATACTTTACTTTCTTCTACTTTCAATGATTCTCAGTATCATTTTCCTTTGAAACATTCATAATGTGTCTTATAAAGTTTTAGCCAAGCTGGTAGACAATTGGATCAAATCGATAGCTTCAAGAACTATTCACCCTAATCAAACATACATCATATTAGGATGAGTTATTTTAGATAATCTATTACTATTGATAAATCATTGAAAATGCAAAAGAGATAGAGCAGAAAGCAGTCTCCTTGAAGATTTATTTTTTGATAAAACTTATGATCAGATAGAGTAGGATTGCATACAAACATGTTGAAATGGCTGGGAATTGGGTTCATGCTTCACCAGAGCAGTGGGTACACTACTTTTAATATGTCTACCAATGCATGTATAAGTGAAAACCTTGATTTACAGATGTCTATCAAGCAAAGTTAGTACCTGGTAGCTACAGATGCTTTGAGTTATTTCTTGGAGGTAGCCCAAACTAAAGGAAAATTGGAAGCCCCTTACTCTAGAACATTCATTTTGTGAATAACACAACACTCGATCCTAAGCTTTCATGGGAGTAAGCATAGAGAATTTTATAATATTTGGAATATTTATTACAACTTCTAGAGTTATTGTCAGTGAATAAAAATTAAAAACTATCCTCATTGTACAAGATGACTATCCAGAGTGGCTCATGCAAAGTTGAAAGCTAATATTACCTAGAATTTGGGAATCTCCTTTGGTATTGTAGTGGCACCCACAATACCAACAATGATATTGAGATCTCCCTTTATTTGGGAAAAATAGCATTACAAGTCAACGAAAATAAGATGCAATCCAGTATTGACCTTGAACCTCTCAATATAAGTAAATCAAGCCCTGACATCTAAAAAACTGTAGCATTACGACAAACACATCACAATGCAGGAAAATATAGATAATTTAAAAAAATATGCAAAGAGGGCCAAAGATAGTAATAGCCAACAACTTTTCCTCCAATACTAATTTTGAAAGCCTAAAGATGACCAAAAAAATGCAACAAACTAACAAAACTAGCCAAAAAATATCATAAATCCAAAATAAGAGCTTAAAATTTACTTAAAAGTTCCACACAAATGAGGTTTCCAATCCAATTACAAAACCAGCGGAAATGGAGACTATCAAAGACCTCAAAATGCAAAAAATCAGATCTAAGAACCCAAATTTTGAGATTTTCACACCTTTTAACACAAACCACAACTGGAACTCATGACCTCTCTCTCTTTGTGCATGTCCTACCATCTGAATTCCCACCACTCATGTGCATATTTTACAATTCCCATAAAATCCACTCAAACAGATGAGAAATGTAGTGATCCCCCTCTCTTTTTCCCTCCCTCGCATAGGAAACTTAATTTTTTTAAAGGTGATCCTAAGAGGGTGGTTTTAAATTACCCTCTTAGGGTTGCCTAAACCACCCTCTTAGCCCTAAGAGGGTGGTTTATAACCACCATCTTAGGTCACCCTAAGATGGCGGTTTAAAACTACCATCTTAGGGTCACCCTAAGAGGGTAGTTTTAAACTACCCTCTTAGGAAACCCTAAGAGGACGGTTTTAAACTACCCTCTTAGGGTTTCCTAAGAGGGTGGTTTAAAACCACCCTCTTAGGGTGACCCTAAGAGGATGATTATCCTAAGAGGGCAGTTTTAAACCACCCTCTTAGGATCTATTAGGGCAATTTTTTACCACCATAAAAAACCACCTTATTTTAGCCATTGTTAAAGCACTTTTTTGGTGTAGTACATTTTGCAAGAATTTTTTCAATTTCCTTAAACTCTAGAATATTCACAATGTTGACCTACCTTATACCAATTAGCTGTAGTATCCGATTGCCTTATGGGAGCCAACTCAATCATATTATCCTCCAAAAGCTATTTTAAGACCACTTCCATGGGCATGTTAAGTTTCATGAAATTCCTTTGTGGAGGTTTTTGAAATATCATCTTTTGTAGGTTGTTAATGATATTATTAATATACCTACTATCCATTGTCCATCACCTCCTGCATGTTGAGCAAGGTGCATCAACAGTATTGTCATTGTTGTCAACATAGTCAGATAGATCGATTGATGCAGTGGATAGGAGTTCAGAGGTTATTCAGAGTATGTACAATGATGTTAAATGCTTATGATGATGTTTTTGATGTTTGGGTGAAGTTGTTATAGGTTGTTTGTGCAAATTTGCAAAAGTTGAAAAAATCGTCAGAAAGTTGTCAAAGCAGCAAAATAGTCAAAAAGTTGCAAAAGTTGCCACGGGCACAGTTGGACAGGATGGATCAGTTTAGAACATGCCAAAATGTTAGGAAATAGTCCAGAACAACATTGGAGATGTCAACATAGTGTTTGGATTGATCGGTGGTGTTTCCAGTATCTTGGCGGATGATTTGGCAAGTGGTTGTACAGGCTGAAAAAGTGCAGGTTTTGTCAGAAGCACTGCGAACAAACCGTAAGGAGTTATATAGCAAAATTTGAACTGGAGGTGGTCGTTATATTCAAGAACAATTTTTCCAAATTTCAATGAAAACAGAGAAACGAGGTGAATTTTACAAGCATTGCAAGACTGTCACAAAAATGCTCTTTTTGGAAAAAGTGTGTCAGTAGCAGTTTTTGTGGAAGTGGTACAGGTGAACCATAAGGATTTAGCTAGTGAGTTTTGGTTTGGACATAGTCACTGTTGCAAATATTCTACCTTTCAAATTTCAGAGAAAACCGAGTTACGAGGTGAGAGTTATGATTTTTACAAAACTGTTACAGGTCTCTTTTATGTCAATTTGTGCCACTTGTGCAAAATCCTTTAGTTGGCCGTTTCGACCTTGAAGAGTCGCCAAAGTTTCAGTTTCAATGTTGCTACACCTTCAAGGCATCAAATAGATCATCTTTTGTTTTTGGTTTGATTTTTCACGTGGCTCCAAAGTATGAGAACGAGTAAGGTGTCAATTCTTTGCATGTGACGTGTTTGACGAAATGCCTTCTCAATATAAAAAAAAAGGCAGTTATATTATTTTAAGAAGTTTCATTAAAGAAAAATATTTGGAGAAAGTGAAAAGTGAAACGGAATGCAAGAGTGTGCATTTAAGTGATAGGTATTTTATTGAAGAGTGGGATTTTATTTTGTGAAGTGAGAAGAGTGCGTGGAGAAAAATAAAGAGTGAAAATTCATGTTTTTGGGAAAAAGGTGAAAAACATCACTCTAGTATTTTGGGCATAAATTTCTCATATGATATCAGTTTTGGCTAAAATTTTGAGAAGAGGTCATAGACATACTTTTACACAATACCCAAAAAGCGTTTAACAATTGATAGAACGAGCTAAGATAACGATCAATTGTTCTATGAGAAGAGAAGATTCATATATGTCATTTTATTATCAATATCAAAATCAAGTGGGTGCTTGGTAGAGGGGTTGGTGCTCCTTTCTGTTGGTGCAGATAAATCAGGGGTTGGTGCTCCTTTCTTTTGGTGTATATAAATTAGGGGTTGGTGCTCCTTCCAGTGGGTTATGGTAAATTGATTGTAAAGTTGTTGCTTTGCAAAGGCTGTATTTGGATGGGAGTCCAAACAGTCATTTTGAGGATGTAGCCAAATCGGTGAACCTCAGTACATCTTGTGTTGTGTGATGTTCTCTTGTTATACTTACTTTATTTGGTTTCAATTTTTCATTATTTTGGCTTTAAGAGTTGAAGATTTAAGTTTTAAAAGAGCTGCACTAATTCACCCCCCCTCTCAGTGTTATTGTGAGACTAACAATTGGTATCAGAGCGAGGTTTTTGAATAATCTTAACCGGCTAGGGTGATCTTGGAAGTGACACAATGGCAGGTGGTGAAGGCTTCTCACCAAACAAAGCACCATTGTTTGATGAAAATAATTACGTATTTTGGAGACTCAGGATGCAGACATATCTTTGTTCTTTGGGATACGACATTTGGGATTCAGTAGATAGTGGATACACAATACCCACCACTTCTCCAACCAATGCTGTCGGTAAGAAACTGTTTGAGAATGACTCAAAAGCAAATAATGCTATCATGTGCGGATTAGTGGATAGTGAACTGATAAAGATTATGAGTTGTAAAATGGTAAAAGAAATATGGGACAAACCGAGGAGCATTCATGAAGGAGACGTTAAGATTAAGGAGGCCAAGTTACAAACACATCGATCTTAGTTTGAAGTATTAAAAATGAATGACGATGAGAACATAGAGGCATATATTCTAAGAGTTAATGAATTCATTAATGCGATTAGAGGACTCGGCGAGGAAATCAAATATTCTGTCATCATGAAAAAGGTATTAAGATCTCTTCTCCAAAGATTTGATTCTAAAGTTTTAGCTATAGAAGAAGCTAAAGATCTAAATTCTTTTAGTATGGATGAGATGTATGGTTCTTTTACTGCATATGAGATGAGAATAGAAAAATCTAAACCCATAGACAGAGAAGCTGCTTTTAAAGCCCATAAAAATATGAAAGTAAAACAAGAATCCGAGGAAGAAGAGACATTAGATGAAATGGAAGGAAACTTTGTTTGAAAACTAAAAATGGAAAAAGGAAAATACAGAGGAAAGTTACCGTTTAAATGTTTCAATTGTGGAGGCATTGGGTATTTTGCAGCTAAATTTCCACTTAATGAGAAGAAAAAAAGTGATGAAGGATCACACCAAGAAAGAAGTGACTGGAAGAAAAAAAACAAATTTCAGAAAAGGCAACTTCAAGAAGAAAAGTTTCATCTCCAAGAATATCAGTTCATCAGAAGAGAGCTCCGTGAGGATTCTGAAAAGGAAACAGGTGAAGCTCTTTTCATGGCACTCAAAGAAGAAAAAACAAAAAAATAACAGGAATGTGATGAAGAAGAAATTGATGCAGAAGTAAATTTGGAAGAGGAACTAATTGCAGCTCTAGATGAATTGAATATAGAAAGAAAAAAGAATAAGCAAATTTCAAGAAAGCTTGAGGATGCAAATGAAATCATAACCAATTTGAAAGTATAGATAGAAGAATCCAAGAAAATATCTGAAAATATCAAAGTGCAAATAACCATGAAAATAGATTATTGCAGCAAGCTAGAAGAAGAGACTGTTGGTTTAAGGATGCAGAGAGAAGATATGAATCGTAAAATTAGTTGTTATCACAAATGTGAAGAAAGTTCTATGAAGCTAGATAAGATCATAAATAACCAAAAGACTACAGGCATCAAATTTGGTTTGGGCTTTGACAAAGGAGAATCATCAAATGGATCAAAGGCCATAAATGAAGAATCCATAAATAATGAAGATAAGAAACAGGTTGATAAAGAAAAAATGACTCATGTAAAAGAAAGCAATAATGCAAGGCACGAAAGGAGAATTGACAATGATGGATTCACCAATGTCACACGTCAAAGAAGAAGAAGATTTATGGCTCCTACAACAACATGGTAAAGACCATCACCTAGGTTCAATCATCTCTTTTTGGTTACTGTTTTAAATGCAATGGTTATGGACATAAGATTTCAGATTGCAAGTATAATGTAGGACCAAGGAATTTTACCAGTAGAAATGTTTTTTCACCTTTGATGGATTATGCAAGTAGAATGTTATAACTATCATAATTTTGGGCACATTGCAAGAAATTGTCGAAGTACATTTGCATCAAATCAATTTCAGGGAAGAAAATTTTAACCAAATTAAATGAGACAAAATAGAAAATTTCCCAAAAAACATGCACAAGCTACTGAAAAAGAAATGTCAAAACAAGAGCCCAAAACTGTAATCAAACCAGAGTGGAAAGAAAAAGAGTGATCTAAGGAAGAAAAGGAATCCTTGATCATACAAATAGCATTTAAAGCACAGAATAAATCTACACCATTGATACTTGATAGTGGATGCTCCAGTCATATGACAGGTGACAAACAAAAATTTGAGAAGTTATAGAAATATGAAGGTGGTTCAATAAAATTTGGAAATAATGATGGAGCTAAGATAGTTGGCAAAGGTTCAGTTAAGATCAGTGATGAAAAAATCAAGTCAAAAGAAGTATTGTTTGTGGTTGGTCTGAAGCATAACTTGTTGAGCGTAAGTCGATTTGTGATAGAGGTCATGAAGTGATTTTTAAGAAGCAGGGTTGTGAAGTCAGAAAAGCAAATAGTGGAAAGGTGATAGCAACTGGATCAAGGACATCTGGCAACCTATACACTCTCTCATAGAATTCAGAAGGATCTTGCTTGATTGGAAAAGAAGAAAAAAATTGGTTGTGGCACAAGAGGCTCGGTCATATCAGTTTTGACAATCTAGTAAAAATCAGCTCAAAAAAGGCAATGAGAGATATTCCCACCATTGGAAAACCATCAAATAGCATTTGTACTTCATGCCAAAAGGGGAAGCAAACTAGAGTCTCATTTAAAACAAAAGAGTACTACACAAGCAAACCTTTGGAACTAATGCATATATATTTGTGGACCCATGAGAACGCAAAGCATAAATGGTGAAAAATATTTTATGTTGTGTATAGATGACTATTCCAGGATGACATGGGTACTATTTTTGAAGCATAAATCAGAAGCTTTTGAGATGTTCAAGGATTTCAAAAACCAAGTTGAGAATCAAACAGGAAAAAGGATTAAATGTTTAAGACCAGATAGAGGAGGAGAGTTCATTTTAGAGGATTTTATAGAGTACTGTGAAAAATATGGTATTAAGAGACAGTTTTCAGTAGCTGGGACACCTCGGTAGAATGGTGTGGTAGAAAGAAAGAACAGACAATGTAGGAAATGGCATGGACTATGTTGATCGAGAGCAAAGTAGCAGACAAATTTTGGAAAGAGGCAGTCCATACTGCGGTATACATCCAAAATAGGTGCATGTTGAGGACACATGAAAGCAAAACTCCTTATGAGTTGTGGTTTGGTAAAAAGGCAACAACAAGATACTTTAAAGTTTTTGGCCACAAGTGTTACATCAAAAGAACTGAAGAAAACCTTGGTAAGTTTGAAGATAGAGCGGATGAAGGTATTTTTCTTGGCTATTCGTCAAAAAGCAAAGCTTACAAATGCTACAACAAGAGGCTAAGGAAAATTGTGGATAGTGTCGATGTTAAAGTTGATGAAGGTAGGGAACGAGTAATTAGCTATGAAGAGAACTACCCAATTTATGAAGAGGTTATTGAAGGAGATGAAGAAAAGGAAACATAAAAGAAACAAAAAATTGACTCAGATGATTCAAACAGTGATTCAGAAGTGGAAGAAAATAAAATATTCAAAATAGGAAGTTGACAGAAATATCATCCTAGAGAGCAAATAATTGGATACCCCACAATTGGTGTTCAGACAAGAAGAAGAGTAGTAAGTAACTACTCTCTATTATCCAGCATTGAGCCCAAAAATGTTGCTGATGCAAGCAAATATGAAAGTTGGATGAAGGCAATAAATGAAGAATTAGATCAGATCAAAAAAAATAAAACTTGGGAGTTAGTACCAAGACCTGCAAATAAAAATATAATCAGTACTAAATGGGTCTTTCGAAATAAATTGAATGAAGACGGACAGGTAGTTAGGAATAAAGAAATATTGGTATGTAAAGGCTATGCACACGTTGAAGGTATTGACTTTGAGGAAACCCTTGCACCTGTGGCTAGACTAGAGGCAATTAGAATGTTTCTAGCTTTAGCAGTTTACAGGAATTTCAAAGTTTATCAAATGGATGTGAAATCAGCATTTTTGAATGGGAAACTTGAAGAAGAGGTTTATATTGAGCAGCCAGATTGTTTCCAACTTGGTGATGATCCCAACTTGGTTTGCAAGTTGAAGAAAGCATTATATGGCTTAAAACAGGCACCCCGAGAATGGTATGCAAGGCTAGACAACTATCTTACTCAACAAGGGTTCAAGAAAGGTATGGTGGATAGTAATTTGTATGTCAAAACAAAAAATGGTCATCTTATTGTTCTTGTTGTATACGTAGATGATATCATATTTGGCAACAGAAAAGATGAGTCGTGTAAAGATTTAGAAAATAAGATGCAGAAAGAATTTGAAATGTCAATGATTGGTCAATTTTTGTATTTCCTCGGGTTGCAAGTTAATCAAAATGATAAGTGCATATTTATTTCTCAAATTAAATATGTGAAAGAGATGCTAAAAAAGTTCACAATGGAGGATTGTAAGCCAGTTAGCACTCCCATGACAATAGGTTGCAAGTTGAGCAAGGATGACAAATCCCCACATGTTGATCAAACCATGTACAAATCTATGATTGGGAGCTTACTATACTTGAAAGCTACTAGACCAGATATTTTATAGGCAGTATGCATAGTAGCACGATTTCAGGCTAGTCCCAAGAAGACTCATGTGATATCAGTGAAGAGGATTCTTTGGTACCTCAAGGGTACTATGGAGTATGAATTATGGTATCCGAAAGGTAAGGACTTCACCCTTATTACGTATTCAGATGAATATTGGGCAGGATGTGTAGATGACAGAAAGAGTACCAGTGGAGGTACATTCTATCTTGGAGATAGGTTGGTCGCATGGCACAGTAAGAAACAAGAGTCAGTCTCCTTATCCATAGTGGAGGCAGAATATATTGTAGCGACAATTTTTTGTATGCGGGTATTATGGATGAAACAAACCCTAAAATATCTTGGTATTAACTTCAGTGAGCCAATTTTAGTTAATTGTGATAACACCAATGCCATTAACATCTCAAAGAATCTGGTTATGCATTCTTGCACAAAACATATTGCTATCTGGTATCACTTTTTGAAGGAGAAATTTGCGGAAGGTGAGGTTAAGTTGGATTTTGTTCCAACAACAGAGCAAGTAGCGGATAACTTCACAAAACCGTTGCCCAAGAAAGTCTTTGAGTACCTTCACAATAAATTGGGAGTGGTCACGCTTCCCAAGAATTGACTAGCTATTGGGACCACATTCTCAGGGGGAGCATTTGTGTATTTGTTTATCTTTTTGCTCATGTTTGTGATTTTGCTAAGTGTAATAATTTTTGCTTGAGAATGTTGTGCATGGACTCAGGGGGAGTTTGTAGTAGCCCTTTGGTATTGTTGTCAAAGGGGGAGAAGAGTTACAAGAAATTACACGTGTGTTGCCAACAATTCCAAAGGGGGAGATTGTTGAGCAAGGTGTAGCGATAGTATTGTCATTGTTGTCAACACAGTCAAATAGATCGGTTGATGTAGTGGATAGGAGTTCAGAGATTATTCAGAGTATGTACAGTGATGTTAAATTCTTATGAGGATGTTTTTTATGTTTGGGTGAATTTGTTACAGGTTGTTTGTGCAAATTTGCAAAAGTTGAAAAAATCATCAAAAAGTTGTCAAAGCAGCAAAATAGTCAAAAAGTTGCAAAAGTCACCACGGGCACATTTGAATGGGATGGATCAGTTTGAAATATGCCATTATATTAGGAAATAGTATAGAACAACATTGGAGATGTCACCACAATGTTTGGAGTGATCGGTGGTGTTTCCGGTATCTTGGCGGATGATTTGGCAAGTGGTTGTATAGGGTGAAAAAGTACAAGTTTTGTCAGAAGTACTGCGAACAAACCGTAAGGATTTATGCAGCAAAATTTGAACTGGAGGTGGTTGTTATCTTAAATAACATGTGCTCCAAATTTCAACAAAAATGGAGAAACGAGGTGAATTTTACAAGCGTTGCAATACTGTCACAAAAATGCTTTTTTTGGAAAAAGTGTGTCAGTAGCAATTTTTGTGGAAGTGGTACAGGCGAACCGTAAGGAGTTAGACAGTGATTTTTGGTTTGAAAATATTCAGTGTTACAAATATTCTATGTTTCAAATTTTAGAGAAAACCAAGTTACAAGGTGAGAGTTATGATTTTTGCAAAAATGTTACAGGTCTCTTTTATGTCAATTTGTGCCACTTGTGCAAAATCCTTTAGTTGGTCGTTTCGACCTTGAAGAGTCACCAGAGTTTCAGTTTCAGTTATGTTACACCTTCAAGGCATCAAATAGATCATATTTTGTTTTTGGTTTGATTTTTCACGTGGCTCCGAAGTATGAGAACGAGTAAGGTGTCAATTCTTTGCATGTGACATGTTTGACGAAATGCCTTCTCAATAAAAAAAAAAATGGAGTTATATTATTTTAAGAAGTTTCATTAAATAAAAATATTTGGAGAAAGTGAAAAGTGAAAAGGAATGCAAGTGTGTGCATTTAAGTGAGAAGTGTTTTATTGAAGAGTGGGATTTTATTTTGTGAAGTGAGAAGAGTGTGTGGAGAAAAATAAAGAGTGAAAATCCGTGTTTTTGGGAAAAAGGTGAAAAACGTCACTTTAGTATTTTGGGCATAACTTTCTCATACGATATCATTTTTGGCTAAAATTTTGAGAGAAGGTCATAGGCAGAGTTTTGCACAATACCCATAAAGCGTTTAGAAATTGACAAAATGAGCTAAGAGAACGATCAATTTTTCTATGAGAAGAGAAGATTCATATATGTCATTTTATTATCAATATCAAAATCAAGTGGGTGCTTGGTAGAGGGGTTGGTGCTCCTTTCTATTGGTGTAGATAAATTATGGGTTGGTGCTCCTTTCTGTTGGTGCAGATAAATTAGGGGTTGGTGCTCCTTTCTGTTGGTGCAGATAAATTAGGGGTTGGTGCTCCTTTCTATTGGTGCAGATAAATCAGGGGTTGGTGCTCCTTCCAGTGGGTGCTGGTAAATTGATTGTAAATTTGGTTTTTTGCAAAAGCTAGATTTGGATGGAAGTCCAAACAGTCATTTTGAGGATGTAGTCAAATCGATGAACCTCGGTACATCTTGTATTGTGTGATGTTCTCTTGTTATACTTATTTTATTTGGTTTCAAGTTTTCATTGTTTCGGTTTTAAGAGTTGAAGATTTAAGTTTTAAAAGAGCTACACTGATTCACCCCCCCTCTTAGTGTCATTGTGAGACTAACACTGCATGCTTACCCTTATGATGTGATTTGGTGGTTTTATCTTCTTTTATTTTAAGCTATCCTCTTCTAATAAGAGCTTGTTTCACTTTTCGTTCTAACTCAATTGCTTGATCAAAATATGTGATTGGGGTGGTTTCTTGTGCATAAGATAATTGTTCTTGCAAATTCCCAATAAATATCTCAAGCATATCATGGGGAGGTAAAGTACATTTCAAGAGTCCAACCAAACTTCTCCAATGGGTCAAAAACTCTGAGAAACTTCCCTCTTTACCTTGGTTCAAATTATAGACATATTTTATAGACACATTATTTTCAAAGAAAACCCCAAATTATTGAATAAACAATTCAACTATCTCTTCAAAATTTGTTAGAGAATGATTGGCCAACTGATAATACCATCCTATCAAGACTCTTAGAAAATATCTTTAGTAATAATATATCATCATATATGATATCATAGCAAACTCTTCTAAACCTCTTCAAATGCTCAATTGGATCTTTTATTCCCTTATATATAGGTAAGACTCACATAGAAAAATGTTTAGGATAAGGTCTAACATAAATAATAGGATCTAGGGGTTGATTGCATAGTTTCTTATAGCTATAGGTAAAACTAGAAGGCTGAATCATTTCCACTTTTAAAACCAATTGTTTCACCATTTTAGTTAAACTTTGTACCTCTAGATTATTTCTATGCAATACCCCTAGATTACGTAAGGGATAGGTAGGTTGTTGAATGTGTACTTGGATTATGTTAGAGGTATTGATACTATTATGATATGTGATACCTTTCTAGAGAGGATAACTAAAAGTTGGTGGAACATAAGCAAAAGTGTTGAGATTAGTATATTGGGGAGGAAATTAAAAATAATTTTGAATGAAACTACTAGTTGGAAGGACTTGTGGACTCCTTACAACATTAGTGGTTATAGTAGTGGCATAATTTGGTTGAGCAATATTATCATGATGCAAATATTCTAATACAGGGTTATTATGATCATGCATAGGAGAGTCTACTAGGGTATGAGGAGGAGCCTCACATCTCTCGAGTTAGGATTCCTACTCCATAGCCTACAATAATTTATCCTTACGATGCTTCATAAAAATCCAAACATGCTCAAATTATTTACAAAGAAGATCACCATTGGGTCCTTCAAAGGGATCATAGTTTGTTTTAGTTTTAATATTTTCTTGCTCTTTTGTATTAAGATTAGGTTTATCTCTATCAACTTGATCATATTCTTGAATAATATGACCAAAGTCAAGATGCTTTTGTTGAATTCTAAGTAATGGAACCATTAGAAGGATCGAAAGGATAGAAGAGAAAATTGAACCCTTAGGATATTTATTAATTTTCTTCTAATATAAGCACACAGACTTAGTGGTCTTGTTTAAAGTTCAAAAATAAAAAACAAAAGGAAGAGGCTTCCTATCTTGGCCACTAAGATATGTCTTCACGTTAGGTTCACCAGATATGTAGAACTACATATATTCTCGACTGGATCCATTGAGAATTAAGGTGAACAATGGGGGTATGTTATAACATCACACTTGGTGTAAGGAGGGGATGGGTTCACTAGGAATGGTTTTAGTAATTGCTCCAAGTCCAAGGTGAAATGTGTTTAATTTGTTCAATTTAGAGTAATCACCTATGTTTGGTCTTTCTATGAATAAGATATGAAACAAAGAACAATACAAGATGCAAGATACAAGAAGACAAGAGCTAACCCTAGAATGATTATTTTATTGAATGATATCTAACCCTAGGATTTGCAAAACAAAACCTTTGAGAAAGGGTTCAAGAGAGATGCACAAGCAAATATTAAACCCTAGATGCACACTATATGCTTTTGTCCTTTCAAATGCCTAGAAACTTAATTAAATATTTTCCTTTTATTTATGATCTAGGGTTTTGAAAAACAAAATTACCCAACAACCTAAGATATTTATCAGGGCACTTATATCATTTGGTGTTTGATCCAAGCTTTATATTTCATCTAACAATATCCCATGATTTCTATTCTTGTAAAATAGCTTCATAAACACTTTAAAAATATGATCAACATTAGGGAGTCTACTTAGGCCACTATATGAAAATGCTTGGAGGTGCAACAGTTAAGTCCCCTAGGTCCTTTTAGCTAACTTTTGAAATACAAAAGTAAAATTTGACATTTGGAATATGGAAAAATAGAATAAAGTACAGTAGAATAGTATGATGAACATAATATAGAATGTGTTATTATGATCAAAATGTAGCATGAAATACAAACCTAGGGTTTTGGGATAGAAAATTTCTCCCAATCCCAGTATGTGTAAAATTGTACCCCATGTAGAGAAACCATAATTTCATAGAATAGTGAAATTGTACCTTGGAGTTACTAGGTGCAATATTGTAGTAGAGAAGAAAAACCCTTAAATGATGCAGGTGAACTAATATGAAATGAAAATATAATTAATATGCAAATGTAGAAGAGAAAAATAACCTGGTGTTACCAAAAAAGTAGGAAAAAGGATGGAGATCTCCAAGTAGTAGATTCCTCCTTAGGGCTTTAACACTTGTCCACCAAAAACAATAAATACACAAACAATGTACCAAAATAGAAAATTTAAAATGGTTAGAGAGCTTCAACAGATGACTTTAGCTTGCTTGGAAACTTGAACTTGAGCACTTACAAAATCACTTGAAAACTTTTAGAACTTGCTTAGTTAGAAAAATTATCCCTAAGAGAAGAGGAAAATTTCAAACCCTCTATTTATAAGATATTTGAAAGAAGAATGGACGGGAAAACCAAGAAAATTTGACCTTAAAGGATCAACTTTGAAAATTAGGGTTTCCTAGGAGAAAATCCTAGCTATGCAAAAAGGCTTGGGGCCATAGGATTAAGATAAAGAGAAAGGGAGAAAACCTAATGCAAAAAACACAAAGGACACAAAATAATTTATTAAGTTTTTATTTAGTTTTTCTAAGCTATGCAAACAGATTTAAATGGTTTTGGTTATAGTTTAGAATAAAAATAAAAGAGAGGCAAAAGAATTCCTAGATGTCCACTAAGGATGTGTTTCACATTGGGTTCACCAAATATGTAGAGGGGAAGATACCGACCATGGATAATTCTCAATGGATCCATAAAGAGCTGAGGTAACCATGGGGCTATTGTTTCTCTACACTCGAGGCTTGGGGATCAAAGGGTTCACCAAGAGTGGTTTAAGGACTCACTCCAAGTCTAGTATGATAGGTTTAATGTGTATATTGAGAAAATACCTAGGGTCAATTTTTGTCTATGAACTAAGATATAATAACTAAAGAAATATTGTAAATAATGGTGTAGGGAAAACAATGGTGTAGGCAAACAAAGTACTATTCCTAGAATGATTCTTTAATTTAATGAAGACTATTTCCTAAATTTACAAGAAAGTAAATCTTTTCCTTTCAATAAAAGGTCCAAGGGAATGCACAAACAAAATTAGCCTAAATACAAACTATATACTTTTCTTATTTGATGCCTAGAAATAAAATCAAACACTTTTTTTTTTTTTTAGTTGTAGGAGAAAATGAAACACAAACAACAAACAACCTAAAGATCTATCGAAACATGTACTTGATTCGGTGGTTGATCCTAACCAAATTTTTTGTCCCATAAATTTTGACCATGAATTTGGTCAAACCTAAAGATCACTAATAGAAACTTGAAAATTGTGATCAGTGTTTGGGGGTCTACTTAGGCTGCTATGTGATTGAGCTTGGAGGCGTAGTAGTCAAGCCCCCTTGGTTTTTTTAGCTAACTGTTCAAAAATAAAATTAATTTTTGACCTTTTTGGAAACAATCAAAATAAGATATAATAAGCCCAAAATAGTGAATATGGAATGTAAACATAATGGACACAATAGATAACACGTATACAAATGATAATTAGGTTTTTGAGAGTAGAGAGTTACCTCCAAAATATTGTGATCAAATTTGTGCCTCGTAATTAGCGATCATGAATCCAAAAATAGAGAAGAAGATGGAAAAACTAATATTTTTGCCAAATTTATGCCTTGTAAGGGTAGGGCATGGCATAAATTTATAGGAGGGTAATTTAAACTAATGTATGAACACAAAATGCAATGAACAACTAAGAACTTATGATCTAACAAAATAATGCATAGAGGAAACCTGATAAGCCCATGGAGGAAGCAAGAGTAAAGGCAAAAACCAAGGTGGAAGACCTTTCTTCCTTCTCTAGAAGAAAAATTATGTGCACAATCTATCATCAAGGATTTTTCACTTGCTTATCCATAGCAACAAATCACAAGAGGTACACAAAAAGTAGAGCACTAGAGCATTATAAAAGCATCAAGTCTTAAGGGCATTAGAAGAAAATAGATCTTATCTAGTGGAAAAAGGAGTTCAAATCCTTCTATTTATAAGAGGTTTGGAAGGGTTTAGGTAGGAAAACAAAAGTCAAACTTGGCTAAGAGCCAACATCATAGATGTCAGCTAAAAACTTAGGCTTTTCAAGAGAAAAAAATATAAAATTGTGGAATTCATACCCCATCTTGGATGATCACGAATTTGGCAAGGCTAGAAGAAAAATCAAAATAAAAGGAGAAAACAAAAGCTCAAACTTACCCCTAGCAACTTTGAGTGACTTCTTAGGGATCTAAGAGGAAAATGACTCATTTAGATGGGTCAATTTCTGTATCTACAGTGGGACATTCATATAAATAATTAAAAAGTATAGATTGTGCTTAAGAACAAAATTGATTTCCTTGAAGTATAAGGATCTTATTGAGTGCATACAAAACTTGGTAGAGGACCGTCTTCTACATAAAATGTCTACTTCATTACCATACAATTGCTTTTAAATAATAGATATTGTCTTATGGTAATAACTTTAAAATTGTTTTAATTAGAGTTTATAGAATGATTCTTCTTGATCATTTCATCTTTGTTAGGTTGAATGATAAATAAAATTACAAATATAACAAGCAAGTGTGGTGTAGATTAAATTATTAAAATTGAAAATTTAAAGTTGATACATAATCATAATAGTTAGATTAAAGACCACTCCATTATCATTTTTCCTCCAAGATGTATTTGGTAAGGTAGGTTTTGACATCCTTAATATTATGTGTATGTGTTGTTGTAGGCCCAAGTCTCTCAAAACAAAATTATTTTGATTTTGTAAAATAGATCATTCAATTTAGAATTATTAAGTCTTATTTACCATCCATGTTTTTCTTGAGATCTTTTGAAAAAATTATACAAGTTTTAAACAGAACAATTTAACTTTGACCTTATTAACATTTTTGGACAACTTATTAGATTATGCATTTCTATTCTCACTTTTAGTTGTTTCCCTGTTTTTTACTTTGACATTTATAATTTTACAAAATATACCTATGGGCAGGCAGACTACTTTGTTCAATCTACACTACATAGAGACTCCTCCCTCGATTATTAAATTCCGCATGAGTGGCTTATCGGCTGGATAATTCGTAGGTTATATAAAAGTTTTGTATAACTTTATTAAAAAAAATTAAATGTTTATTGTTTTAGTTTTTAAATTTTAAATATTTTAGATAAAAACTAAACTACTTTTAAGAAATAAAACAGTTACTAATATTGACCAATTTATTTAAAAAAAAAAATTATAATAAAATATACTTTTTTTTGAAAAAAAAAAGCCCGGTCCCCTGATTAGTGTTTCAAATTTTAATTATTGTGAGGATTTCCGTCAATTAATACAAAGGAACAAACTTTAAAAACAAGAAAAACAGGCATAAATGGTTGTAAAGTGTATAAATAGCTCACAAGGCTCATGCCAAGGGCGTCGTCCATGTCGGGGGGTTTCTTCTTGCGGACACATTTATTCAACTATCACTTGATTGTGTTCCATGAATGACCGTTACATCATCTCATATAACGTGCATGTTTTCATAAACCGCCAAACAGGGTAGCAAAGAATTGCTTGGGCTTAGCCCTGCCATATCAACTTCCCCTGGATTCTTCTTCCATATATGGGTGAATCAGATAGTCCCCATCTACGCACGCAGCTTTATAATCTCTAGTCCTTTTAATTTAATCAGTTTCAGATTTTTTTTTTTTTTTTTTGGGTATTAGGGCAACGTTAACGTGTTGACAACATATGGTGATGAGATATATAGCCATGTCTGTCTGTAAGGGGAGGCTTCCAAAGGGATTGCATCGATTCAGCTTTGCAAGTGAAGAAAAAGAGCATACATAATGAATCGTGCAATCCCTTGGGAATCATCCTACAGACCGAGAGATTCTCATGATTAACTCGATCGTCTATGCATTCCGAAGAGGTGCAATTTTCAACTCCATTTTTATTATTATGTTCTTTCTTTGCGATCCTGATCTTCAAATGTGTTGTTTCATTGCGGAAATCCGGTGGAACCATATGTCTTCTTTAATAATTGCCCCCATATTGGGAGGTTTTTTACTGCTGGGATTCTTGTTTTTCTCTGTGATTGCAAGGGACTGAAAATTGTTATGGCATATGTAAAATAAAACTAACAGCCTTTTTGACACAGTGATTTCTGTTTGGAAAACTAGGGTTATATTATAGGGTTATATCAAAGTTTTCAAGGAACTTAAAGCCCAGAACCTCCGATGGGATTAGGTATGCTTGTTTTCCTTAGCAGGAAATTTTTTAAGAAGATGAGAATTTCGATATACGAATGCAAGGTTAACCTAAAATAGGCATTGGTAGTTATGGAAGACGGTACAACTATTTTATTGACAGAAATAGAAATAACGTAAAACTGCAACGCCAATTTTGCAAATTTCTGGTGGTAAAATTGGTTAAAGCTGTAACTGCAGCCAGATATTTGATATGAAACATGAGGAGAGTGTACTTAGGTTATGGGAGTACATGCGATGGTTTGAATTTAGGAAGAACCCTCGAAATCAGTGTAGGCATATTCCACAGGGATGTTTATTAAGGAAATTTGGTTTATGGAGTTTGCAAATAAACCTGGTAATTCTCAACCTCACATGAGGAGCCTAGAATCTTCCCCATTAGACACAGCAACTATGAAAGTTGGAAAATGATTTAAAAATTATAAACAATAAAATACCAATATATATATTATAGAGATGTTAGACAGCAACTATGAAAATTGGAAAATGATTTAAAATTTATAAACAATAAAATACCAATATATATTATAAAGATGTTAGATTTGTGATTTTTTTTAATAGTAATTTTAGTATATTGTTATAAATTATAGGCTATAAATTAATAAAAATAATATTTAGTATAAGAGTTTACGTGAGTTATGTGAAGCTTATTCACACAAGGTCTCCATAAAGCAAGTTCAAAGCTTTGAAATGAAATGAAAGATTTTTAATTACGTCCACGAGACCCAAATATGGTCTATGGGACCTCAAATAAGTACAATTACTCAAATCATATCATATGATCTTTAATATCTTTGAGAAGGTTGTTCCTTCTCCTGCTGATTTGTGTTAGCAATTCTCCAACTTTTTTTATTTTACTTGTCTTCAAATAAATCTGTAATAAACTTGTTCCCAAGTGTTTCTTTGTATTTGTCACGGATATCCGAAAAACTCGGGCATTTATAGATGAAGTGTTCCTCTGTCTCTACTGCCTCTGTGCTTGCATAGAGTACATATCCTTTCTTCCCATTGTTCTTTGGGCGTTGTCCATCTCCCTGTTTCACATCTAAGCCTATGAGAGCTAGTCCTTATCTGAGCAATGAGTATTTTTTCCTTCCACTTGATTTCAGTGCCTATATATGCTTTTTCCTTGTGGTCATACGTTGGGTTAAAATTTGCAATATAATATTGTCTTTTCCTGCTTGCATTTTTCCACATTCCACTTCTGAACTTTTCATTCACATAATTTTTAATGTCTTTGTTGACATTTGGGCATTCATTTATGTTGATTTCCCAACGTTTCATCCATTTCTGATTTTGTTTCATCCACGTATTCTTTCGCCTATGCAACTCTTCGTCCCTAACTAGGGACTCTAGGCCATCTATCATTTGTCATGTTTTCTGTTTTTTTCAAGTAACATAACGACTTGGTCATAGCAATTGCTTCTAAAGGGAACATTCCAGTTTCGGCTAGAATAATTTCATAAGGGGTTGTGGCCTTAATTTTGAGAAAGTTTGTGATTAGATATTTTTGAATCCTTTCTATTTGCCTCCATTTTGCATTTGTTGTGCCACTAGCCCACACCTCGTAACCATACAACAGAACCGGTGTAACAAGTAGGCCAAATAAGACCTTGGTGGTCTTCCAGTCCCACAACTCGGCATTCCTACACCTGTTTTGAAGTGCATATAGTGCTCTCCAGCCACTTTGAGTTCTTTTCATCCTACATGTATTCCAATTAAGTTTGTCATGAAATTCTATGCCCAGGTATTTGTATTCTACTACTACATCAAGCGGTTCTCCTGCAAACTAAAATTTGAGTTGTTGCTTCTTCTTTTTTTTTGAAAAAATCATAATTTTTGTTTTGCTCGTGTTCACCTGCATCCCAACTTCTTTACAAAAGAGTTCTAGAGCTTGAAGGTGATCTTCTAGATCTTTGGTTGTTTTGGCCATAAGAATTACATCATCTGCATACATGAGGAGTTTTACCACATATTTGGCTAAATGCACACCCTCTCCCCCAAATTTGTTTATCCATTCTTCTAACTTGTCAATGTACAGCCCAAATAAGGTCGGAGATAGAGGGCAACCTTTTTTGACACCTATGTCACTACCAAAACATTCAGATAACCCTTCCTGTGTTCTGATTCTAGCTTTTACATGCTCATATAGTCTGTGAACTGTTGCCCTGTAGTGAATTGGAACCTCTAGCTCTTCCATTCTGCTCCATAATTTTTTCCTACGCACTGTGTCAAATACCTTTTTGAAGTCTAAAAAACAGCAAAAAGCCTCCTCTTTTTTGTGTTGTAGGGTGGAGATTTGAACCTGGGACCTCCCTTGGAGGATTGCCCTCTCCTCTCCAATTCACCTACAACACCTGGGTTTTGTTATTATATCAATTATATAGCTTGTCTTTTTTATTAAATACACTTAGAATACACTTAGGGATACACTCAACTATTTATAGAAAATAATAATGGGAATAACCTCACTATGCTTGTTCAGTGGGAATGGTATCACTAGACACTTAACCAAGGATAGGGATAAACTCTGCATTCCATGGTCATATAACATAATTGGAGAGGGACACAAACTATATCCAAATTCATATTTGTAAACATGGACACACATTACTGTTTATAATAATTATGATTAGAAGTAAATGAAAAGGGATACACTCAACTATTTGTAAAAATAAATAATTGGAATAACCTCACTATGATTCTTCAATGGGAATGGCCATAGTGGATATTTAACCAAGGATAGGGATAAATTATTCTATCCAGGTCATACAACATATTGGATAGGAATATACATTCTATCCAACTTTATGGTTACAAATAGGAACACATATTATTGTTTAAAATAATTATTATTGGACATATATATAACTAACTATAGATAAGTGTGGCATAGGCCTCCACTTAATACATAAAAAATAATTTTAGTAGGATTTATGACAACAATGAACATCCCCTTGTTAATAGAGATACACACATATATTCACACAAATAAATATTGAATGAATTGAATATATTCCTTTCAATATACTTGTGAGGAGTTTCTTTATCATATGTTACAAGACTATATTCTTCATAATTATCTTCATTTGCAACCATTGTCTTGTTTGTTTTTGCATTTCTATATATATGGTCATTGGTTCATTGGATGCAACTCGTTATTATATGATCTCATTATATATAGTAGGAGCACACAATTTGGTCCTAGGATGATGAACCCTTTCTACTTTTCTTCTTCTTTACAAATAATTCCTTATCCTCATTAATCAGTTCACTTTTTTTATTTTGATTTACTTCATAAATCAAAGATAAAATTACATCTTCCAAAGTAGGGTTAAATTTATTCAATGTGAGCATAATATTAACATAATTGGAAGGTATGCTATTTCATAAAATAGATCTGGAATCATCAATTTATACTTTGGAATTAGTTCTATCTAGTTGATATATCAAAGGATGAAACTTACTTATGTGTTGGATCATGCTTGTAAATCAAATAATATATTAAGAAAGTTCTAAACTTCTTTCATTATCTTTAAGATATTTGTGTGATGTAAGTATGCATCTAAATGAACAAGACCAATCATAGCTATTTTTCTTTGATCTTGTGTAGTACACTTGGTTTCCTCTTTAGGGGTTTATGGCTCTACTACAATTTCATTTACAACATTCCATGAATGGAAATCTCATCCTTCAAACTTACCATTATCTTGTCCATAATTATTGATATAATATAGGATTAATCCCTTTAAATAAAACAATCTATAAATGTGTCAAGGACCACCAAAAATGCACCTTTAGCTCACTTTTGACACTAATAGAATAAATTAACTTGATAAAAATAATACTATAAAGAAAACAACTTTAACACATGCACTTTTAACTATAGCTAGATAACTAACATTTATTTTTATTTTTATATCATATACTAATCACATACCTTTATTAATACCACTAATCACCATCATTTTAGAGTTGACAAATGATTATATAGTGAATATTTACCTCTTATGTTACAAACTAAATGAAAATACTACTCTCGGTATAATTAAGTGCCCTCATTCACATTACCAAAATATCCAATAGATGATATACCAAAAGCATTTTGGATAAACCTTAACCCTCTCTTCCTAAATTATTTCTAATGATTTGGTAGCTATGTTTTCCTAAAACATATCACTTTCAAAATTCATTACTCCTCCACTAGAACATCTTAGGCTATAAAACTAAGCTATTGGCAACCATTAAGTTCCTCTAATCCATGAAATATGACATAGTGTGGACCATAAAGATGATTATAAGATTTGGAAAGGAAGTTTAGTGAATCCTCACTACTAATTTGTGATTAAGGAAAAATTTTGATAGAGACAAAAGTTTTGATCAAAGGTAGTTGTAGTTTTGTGAAGAATGTAAGTAAAGGAGATAGGTCTAAATCCTAAAAGAATGTAAGACATTTTGAAAGTGGGAAGTCAAGATGAATTCTAATAATTGGAAGTTATAGGAAGCCTATAAAGTAGAGGGGATATAATTATTGACAAATGCAATAATGAGAAATCTATAAAAGCTTCCTCCCAAACAACCCCAATATCAAAAGTTTTACGAGATTCGATAAAGGTCAATGGTAAAAAGTTTTAACCAATATATAAATATACTATATTGAAGGATATTAAGGGTGTGCCAAAGGATTGAAAGCTATTTTTGATAAGCCAAATTGCATAGGATCCTAGGAAAGGTATATAGAATGAATAAATATGCTCTTATTTAAAGGAATAAATATTACTTGCTAATGTCACCTCAGTTGAGAAGCTCAATAATATATTAAAAGCAAATGTGATAATTACAATCTCACATCTGACAACAATTATGGTTGAGAGCACTTCTTTCAATTTCTAGAATCCCTAGGAGAAGTAGCTAAAACTATCAGAGCCACCTATAAATTTTGGAGGAAAATTCCCCACATTCCAATCCATAAATAGTAGAAGTTTAGGTTGTGTAAAGGATTGACAAGATTTATAAACTTTTCCTTTCATTTAGTTTTTTATGGCAGTCATATATCTTTAATGATATTTGCATGCATACACACACATATAGGAGGTTTACATATCTATTTTGGGTAGCCATATATGATTTTAATGCTCTAGCCCATCTCCATATGCATTTATGTGTTTGTAGTATTTACTTATTTTAATTTTTACTTGCATATGTGTGTATATGGGAGGCCTACACATCTATTTTCAGTAGCCATATATGGTTGTTGTGCTTTAACCTATATATTTATGTGTATGTATAACTATAAATATCATCTAGGCTTATTTTTGTTGAGGAGATGAAGTGTTCACATTGGCACATAACGTTCAAGCCTATTGTGTAGGAAGATATTATTTGATCTTTGGTGCATCACCACCTTTTAGATTAGGTTTTCTATATTTTTTAGTTGTTTTTATATTATCTCTCATACCCATTTTTACTTAAGTTCAAAGTGCACCTAAAGATAATATATTAATAAGGAATTGACCTTGTAACATACTCTTAGAGGTATTAATAAGGATTTGACCTAGTAACATACTCTTAGAGGTCCCTGATTGATCCAAATATCATGCTCTTAAGAGAGGTCCTACTATGTCACTCCATGTAATGAATAATTATCCCCACTCTCCTCACCAATAAAATTAGAGAGGACACCAAGAAGTCTAATAGGTTGTCATTTATGATGAACTATAGGACAAAGGCTTCATTTTATTTTCTTATTTATAGAATATTTTTAATTAGATATTATTAATACATTGCTTCTCCATAACATTTCATAATATATCTTAGGCTTGACATTGTAATAACCCTCCAAAAATCTACTTTAATATATACCTAATTTATTTGCAAGGATGAGATACTACTAATCGGGTTGTGGATGCAGGGGATAGGTATTGTTACTGACAGGAATAATGCAAAGGAAGGATGTCTCCTTAATGAATAGAAGGATTGTTCAATGTAAGGTAAGTCAAGGGAAATTATGAGTGGTGGAGTATTCACCGATTGATAGGGGCAAAGAACCCTATAGGCAATGCATCCGCCAACGGTCCATATAGATACATATCATGTAGTTGCATTTGTAGGAATGTTTGATGTTTGACAAATTGTGAGCTTATGATGTTTGGTTGGCAATGAAAATGCTTAAATGCATGGGAGCCATAGTTTAAACAATGGGCAAAATGTGAAGTAATGTTATGATTATTATTGATCTAAGAACTGAAAGAAAATATAAGAAAAAGGGGTAAAGTAAGATAATTAATATATATATATATATATATATATATATATATATATATATATATATATTAATGTGTGTTTTTGAGGAATTTATTTATTTTTAAACGTAAATATATATATCCATATATATAAATATAAATATATAGATGTGTTAAAAACAAATAATATTTGTTGTTTTAAAATAAAGTAAATAAAATATTATTAAATTATAAGTAAATAAATAAATAAGTTCATGCTGTTGATGTGCCTATGTAGTGAGCTGGGTAAGGGTTAGGGTTGGCTTGTTTCTTCAAGGGTGGATATTGATTTTTATTAAACTATAATTAGCTTTTCATCAAAAAAAAAAACATTATAAAATATATTAATAAAGAGTTATTGCTTTTCACTTATTTAAAAGGGGCAATTTGGAAAGTAGTCGGCATTAGGAAATTATTATGGAAACTTGGGTTTGTTGATCGTGGAAGGAATGTGGATTCCACATGGCATATTTTGGATTGAAGGAATCTTAAAATGAACATTAGTTGCAAGCTGGAAAATAGGACCTATCTTCTAAATTGGAGAAAGGAGGATGGAGAAGGCATTATGGTCTGCATTATCTTTGGAAAAAGGAAGGAGAGAGCGAAGAAGGGAGAAGGGCTTTGGAAGCAAGGAAAGGAAAACCAGCGTTTATCAGTAAGTCTATTTTGGCAAATATATATGATAAATTAATGACATGGGATAATGTGAAAATGGATTGTTAATGCATTGTATGTTCTATTGTGTGTGTGAATATAAATTGATAAATGCATTGCAAACTAAAGATGAATTGAAATATTTCTAGTGCATATGTTGGAAAGTTTGATATGTGTGAAATATAAATTTTTAAACATCGATGAGCTAAATTTGAATGAATACTTAATGATGCATGTGTTTGAAAGGGATTGCTATGTAAATAAAAAGAATAAATGGATGAATGAGAACCAGAGACAAATAATATCCCATTTTGGAGCTTATGATATTTTGCATGTTGTGTTGGGTGTGAAAATATTGTATGCATGATAGACTTAGTTGCATGTCATGATAGATTGGCCGCTCTGACCCTTGGAAGTCATCAGAAATCCATGTCATGAAACTAGGAACTCTGGAGAACAAAGCCAGATTATTTTGCTTGTTATTTATTTGATGATTCATCTGCATTCAAGAATCAAGTGTTACACTTAAACTAGGAAAGATTTGTTACAATCTTGAGATTCTTGTGAATTTTACTCAATGGAATGATGAAATGTGGTATTTTTAGAAGAACAAAATAAATATTAATATTTTGTATCTGTATTTTGAAATTTGTAGACTCAAAATAATTGCATGGAAGTTTTCTATAATTCTTTTGATATAATGAAACCAAAACAGTTGTTTATCTTTAGAAATATGAGGAATAGATACAAGGGAGAAATTTGCGTTTCATATATACGTTGTCTGTAAATGATGTGTCAATTTAATATGGAGACTAGTTTGTGATTTAAATTATTATTTTATGTTTTTCATTACAATATGATGGTCATCTATTTCTTTATGCTTTTAAATTCTGCATGTATTCAAATATTGTAAATATTAGCTGGGTATGGGTGATTATTTTACCGAAGATGTAATTCTAGGTAAGCTATCCAAGAGTATTTGAGATTGCATGATGAGAATTTTATGGTTTAAAACGTTTTATCATTCTGTGAACGTATTGGTTGATAAGGAACTCCCCATACATAATTTATAATTTCACTTCATTTAAAAAATTTGAGACCTAACAATTTGTGCACAGTAGAATTTGCCTCGTACATTCTTTAGTTCAAAAAATAGGAATTTTGGAGAGATACTATTTTTAAGAAAAAAAGGTTTTCCAGTTGAGAGATGTAAGCCTATTTTAACCAGCGTTGTATGGTTGTTTAAATTATTAGTGAGGGTAAACTGAATAGTCTTGATTAATCATGGTGGTATGAGAGAACTATCAATCCGCATGGTGATATATTGGATATGAATACATAATATAATATAAGATATAATTATATTTGATTTTAATCTATAAACCGAGCCTATGTTTTAGAGATAGGTGCATTGGAAATTATGGGAAGATTAATGGGAAATTTGTTGTTAAGTAAATAATGACAGTATTTTGTTTTCCAAATCCGAGGATGGAAGAGTCGACGTAAAACCAAAAACAAAACTAGAATACTTAGAAGAATTGCTTATTATTATATTCTCCTGTGTATAAGTTGAAAGAGATATAAAGGAATGGTGACTAAATCATAAGTTGTTTTCATATGTTAGTATGTTATTGGGATTACTTAAAATAAGAGTGCATGATGGCATAATAAAGAGGTAATAGGTAATTTGGATTGAGGTTGCTTTATATGAAATGTCCAAGTGGTATTACTTACCTTAGTTAAAATAGTTTGAATAAAAAATCCTTTAATGCTCATTTAAATTCTATATTAGAATTAAAACATTAGAGTAGTTACAACTTTACTTAAACTTATAAGAGTTATCCGCTCTATATCATGGCTATTGTTGTAAAATCTTATAGTGTAAATTTAGAAAGAGAAAGTGATTTACGTATGAATTTTAGAGTAGCACTTAATCCAATAGATATTTAAGTAAAAAGGAATTTAATTAAAATTATTATAGTGAGTTTTAAGATTCTTTAGTTTCGATTGTAATATTTTTATAACTCCTCTGTCTTCTATTCTTTCTTAATGATAAACATACAAGTAGACATATGGAAACTAGAAGCCTTGTTTTATAGTAAAATTTATGAATGATTATGAAACTGTATTCGTTTGCAAACCTTTGCATAGTTAAACTTTTCTAAACATTCAAAACTTAGTTAAACCTTTGTTTAAGAGATTCCAATATTGTGGGAAAGACAATCTTGACTCACAACCTAAGGTTGTGGGTAGGACAACCTTGTCATTATTTCAATATTGTGGGAAGGACAATCTTGTGGGACAATTATTAATGGTGCTTGCGGGAGGGCAATCATCATAATCCAGGGCTCTAACTATACTTATGATGGGAAAGGTCAAAACGGGAGGTAATGAAGGGTTGTATGGGCATCTCTTCTAGGTTATCCCTACTAGTATTGAGTGGTGAATTGTGCTTGACTTGGTAGTACCATAAACATGATGGTATGGGATATCGTGTTGGTTAATCAACACAAAACATCAGGTAGTTACTAGGGTATTGGTAGACCCTAGATGATGCTCCAAGGAAGATGGTTGATCATCTAGCTCGAGCATGTATGCACTAGGTCTTACATGACATGAGTTCTTGAGTTCATGTTAAGACATGGGGAAATTATGCGTCACACCTCTAGGTGTTATGGGCCCTAGAGGAAAAGAAACCCCCTACCTGAACTTGGAATCTCGGGTGGAGAGTGAAGTTCAAAAGAGACAACTATACGGGATTTGGCCAATCTCGATCTCATGAGTATTTTGATTGCAGTGGAATGGCACTCATGAAGATGGTTCTAACATGCTCATACTAGAAATTAAATTAGAAAAGAATAAAAAAAGAAAAAAATTTCTCTTACTGTGACCTCTGATGTTGGACAACCAAGTGGGTAGACTTGGGGTGTTTGGACAACCAAGTGGGTAGAACTTGGGTTGTTACATTTGGTATCAGAGCAAAGGTTGTGAATCTTTAGGCAATAAAATTTTAGGAACCCTATGTCAAATATAATTTATGTTGCCAATGTGATCACCTAAACTCAAAAATTTGACAAGGCTCTTTGTTTTGTTGGGCAGGCAATGACATCTGGACAAAAAGCTAGTTCTTCAAAAATATCTACGGTGGTTCAGCGGGAAGGGTTGATAGAAAATCCTAAAAGGGTATTTTAAAAAGTTATGAGGATCATGTCTATAGAGGAATCCATAGAAAATCCTCAAGAAATGAGGAGGGAAAAAGAACCAACTGTAAAAGAGAATAAAATGGTCTTAATGGTGCAATTATTGCAGGAGCAAATGAGCCAATAGAAAGAACAAATGGAACAACAAAGTGCTCAAATGGTTGAACACATAGCTCAAAAAAAGACTCAAATGTTAGAACACATGGAGCAACAAAAAGCTCAACTGGATCAACAACAAGAGATGATTTCCCATCAATAGAAAAACAATAGAAAACTTATCTAAAGAAAAAAAATGGTAATAGTTGAGGATGAAATAACTATTGACCCTAGAAGAAAACAAGTAGGTTTCAAGTTGTACAAGGATATGTGAAGACTTGATATAGCCAAATTTGATGGTAAAGGTGATGGGTAAGAGGTTGAAATATGGTTGAATAGTGTGGAGGTGTACTTTTCTATTAGAACCGTTTCATCTAAATCAAAAACTTCATGGGTATTTTTTCATCTAACTAGAGTTGTTGCTGATTGGTGGGATACCTATAGGAAAACTCATAATATGGAGGATGTCAATATTCATTGGGATACATTTGTATTATCATTCAAATATATATTTTTAACACCACAATTTTACCTTGAAAGGAATGTAAATTTTTTAAGGTTAACGCAGGGTAGTATGTCCGTAATTGAGTACTATCAATGATTTGTGCAACTGCTCAAATATATGCCCGAATATGAACAACAAAATGAAATCAAAATCCAAAAATTTCTCCTAGGGTTACACCTAAAAATTAGATACTTGATTCTTATGTTGAAACCTGCTACCCTAACTATTGTCTATGATTTGGCTCTATAGGAAGAGGAAAAATTTAAGGCCAAGAAGGCTTATTATCAACAATCCTCTGAAAAGGAAGAGCCACAAAAAAATAAAAATATGGGTCCAATAAAAGGAAACAAGAATTGGAATAAGAATCGTGGTAATGAGAATAGAAACAAGTATGACAAGAATAAGAATAGGTACCAAGGAAACAAGGGAAACCAAAACTATCGAGGTGGCCAAGACAAAATAAATTTTAGGGATAGGTATGATCAAAGAGCTAATGCACCAAGAGCTGGTACTCAGGAAGATAATGAGGGAATTAGGAAAGAGAGGGCACCACGAACTGGTTGTTGGATTTTTCAAGAACCTCATTATGCTGATAAATATCCTTTATGAGTTGATAAGAGAAAAGAACCTACGGAACCTGCTCATAAGATATATGCAACAAAAGGTAATTTCAAACTCAATGGTCAAGCAACACCTTTCCTATTGAAAAATAATTTTTTTAATAGAAATATTTGTATTTTAGTTGATTCTAGATAGTTTTATTTCATCAAATATTTTGAGGGACATACCAAAAAACCTAGATTTATGGCTAATGGGTGGAAGGTCGAGTATGGGTCTCAAAAAAACTATATCATTAAAAAATATATATTTGGCCCTCAAATTATGCTACCTCAAGGGTAAACTAATTATAATTTATATGTATCTCCATTACATGCTTTTGATATAATTTTAAGCATTGATTAGCTCAAGGCACATAAAGCATTGTTAAATTTTTAGGAAATGTGAATGGATTTCACTGATGACACCAAACAAAGGGTTCAAATTTACTATGTATGTGAATCAGGAGAACCACATATTTTGATAATAATGCAAGTTAAAAGAGCATTGAGAAAGGGTAGTAGATTCTTTATAATCAAACTTAATAAAAAGGAAGAAATTGAGTCTAAAGCAAATATTTTCTAAACTTATTCGGTGTTGAATGATTTTTGAGATGTCTTTCCTGAGGATCTACCAGATATTTTGCCCCAAAGGGAATTTGATTTCACTATAGAAATTTTACCAGGAGCAACCCCTATAGCTCGAGCACCATATAGGATGACTACAATAGAGTTGCAAGAGCTCAAGACTCAACTTCAAGAACTATTAGAAAAAGGACATACTAAACCTAGTGTTTCACTGTGGGGTGCACCAGTTTTGTTTATGAAAAAGAAGGATGGGACACTAAGGCTATATATTGACTACATAATTTTAAACAAGATGATTTTTACGAATAAATAATCTCTACCCATAATAGATGATCTGTTTGATCAACTGAAAGAAGCCACAATTTTCTCCAAATTTGATCTCAGATCTAGTTATCATCAGTTGAGGATTCGATAGGAAGATACCCATAAAACTACTTTTCAAACTAGATATGGTCACTATGAATTTACAGTGTTGCCTTTTGGATTGACCAATGCTCCAATAGCTTTCATGAATCTGATGTGTAGTATTTTTTAGGAGCAACTAGATCGGTTTGTATTAATATTCCTAGATGATATACTGATCTACTCCAAAAGCAAATAAGAACATGATCTTCATATGAGGGTTGTTCTTGAAATAATTAGAAAGAATCAATTATATGGAAAGATGTCCAAGTGTGAGTTTTATGCAACCCAGGTATAGTATTTGGGTCATGTAATTTTTGCTAAAGGGGTGTTTGTTGATCCAAAGAAAATTGAGGCTATTATTGATTGGCCTGCTCCAACAAATGTTTTTGAAGTATGAATTTTTATGGGGATGGTTAGATATTATCACCGTTTTATCCAAAATATCTCTAAAGTAGCCTATCCAATAACCAACTTATGAAATAAAGGAAAATATTTTAAATGGATAGAACTGTGTGAAGAAGATTCCAAAACTCTTAAAGAATAACTAACACCTATTATTAGAATAGCAGACCCCAAACAACCATTTATTGTATGTAATGATGCCTCCATGGAAGGATTAGATGGGGTCCTTATGCAAGAGGAAGGTGTTATCGCCTATGAGTCACGAAAGCTTAAGAAACATGAATTAAACTACGTCACACATGATTTAAATTTGGTTGCAGTAGTGCATGATCTTAAAAAATCATGTCATTACCTACTTGGTAAATCCTTTGAGCTTAGAACAGACCATCAAAGCTTAAAATACATATTTACTCAACCAATGCTCAATGCTAGACAAAGGTGTTGGATGGAATTTCTGGCAGAATATGATTTTGGCATAGAGTATATAAAGAGAAAAGAAAAGAAATTAGCAGATGCTTTAAGTAGAAGAAGGCATAGCAATGCTATGTCACACTGTCAATTTTATATTATTGATAAAATAAGAAAATTAAAAATTCAAGATGAAAATTCTTAAAATTATCGAGAATTGGTTCAGCAAGATTTTGATAAAGCAAAAGAATTTATTGCATTGTTTTTCAAAAACAAAATGATAGTGCCTAATGATCAAAAAATAAGAAATATGATACTACAAGAGGCACATAGTGATCCTTATTCAGATCATCTTGTCTATGTAAATATGTATGAAAATATGAGAAAATATTATTATTGGCCAGGAATGAAAAATGATATTTTTGAATTTATGGCTAGATGTTTATAAGGGTCAAAAGGTGAAGGCGAAATATCTACATCTAGCTGGACAATTATTTTCATATGAAATCCCAATATACAAATGGCAGGTTGTGACTATGGATTTCATTTTTGGATTGCCTAAAAGTCATTTTTAGCATGATGCCATTCTGGTAGTAGTTGATAAATTGACTAAAGTGGCATATTTTATGCCTAGAAATATTAAAGATGGAACTCCCACTGTAGCCCATAAATTTTATAGGTAAGTGGTACAACTACACGAATTTCTTGAAATAATTATATCATATAGGGATTCTTGATTCACATATAAGTTTTGACAGACATTGCATCAGGCATGGGAAAAAAACACAATAATAATACTGCTTATCATCCTGAGATAGAGGGACAAACTAAAAGGTAAATCAAGTCTTAGAGGATATGCTCCAAATGTATTGTATGGATCATTAAATGAAATGGTAATATTACCTTTTCCTAGTGGAATTTTCTTATAATAATAGTTACCATACTTCTCTAGGTATGGCTCCATTTGAGGATTTGTACGAGAGGAGGTGAAAAACACCATTATCATGGAGTAATCTAGAATATCGAATGATAATCAGGCTGGATATGGTCAAATAAATGGAAGACCAACTCTTTGAAATTTTTCAAAGGACCAAAAAAGCTTCAGATCGATAAAAGAGTTATGTGGATCTTAAGAGAACATCAAGGAAATTCACTGTCAGAGACAGTATTCCTAAGAGTTAAAACTACCAAAATTTCTATCAAATCCTCTAATATTGTTCCACGATTTGCAGAACCTTTTGTAATTAGTGATAAAATAAACTCAGTAGCCTACAAGTTAGACTTACCACCTAATATTTCAAAAATCCATGATACATTCTATGTGTCCCTTCTCAAGAAATATGTTTCTGACCCCTCACATGTTTGGAATGTTGATCATTTGTAGATGGATGATCCCGTGAACATTGGAGTATGACCAGTTAAAATCCTTGGTTATAGAAAAAAATACTTAAGAAATGGGAATATTGAATAGTGCAAGGTCCAATGGGACCAATGTTTTGAAAATAGTGCCACGTGGGAGGATGTGGCCATCATGAAAATATAGTTTCCATTTTTTTTTAATAGTTCTATCATCATGTCATAGTTCCATTTTGTTTGAACAATGATATAATCATATCTTGGTTTGCGAAGTATGATATATATATATATATATATATATATATATATGTTGTTTGTGCATGCATAGTATTTTAACAATAAATGATGATTCAGTTTTGGAACATGTAAAGTTGTTAGTGTATTATGTAAAGTAAGATAATTAATATATATATATATATATATATATATGTATGTATATATATTAATGTGTGTTATTGAGGAATTTATTTATTTTTAAAGGTAAATTTATATATAACTATATATAAATATAAATATATAGATGTGTTAAAAACAAATAATATTTGTTTTTTTTAAAATAAAGTAAACAAAACATTATAAACTATAATGTATTAAAATGTATAATAATAAAATAAATATTAAAGAGTTATTACTTTTCACTTATTTAAAAGGGGCAATTTGGAAAGTAGTCGGCATTAGGAAATTATTATGAAACTTGGGTTTGTTGATCGTGGAAGGAATGTGGATTCCACATGGCATACTTTGGATTGAAGGAATCTTAAAATGAACATTAGTTGCAAGCTGGAAAATAGGACCTATCTTCTAAATTGGAGAAAGGAGGATGGAGATGGCATTATGGTCTACATTATCTTCGTAAAAAGGAAGGAAAGAGCGAAGGGAGAAGGGCTTTGAAAGTAAGAAAAGAAAAACTAGCATTTATCAGTAAGTCTATTATGGCAAATCTATATGATGAATTAGTGTCATGGGATAGTGTGAAAACTGATTGATAATGCATTGTATGTTCTATTGTGTATGTTAACGTAAATTTATAAATTCATTGCAAACTAAAAATGAACTACAATATTTCTAGTGCATGTGATTGGAAAGTTTGATATGTGTAAGATATAAATTGTTATACATCGATGAGCTAAATTTGAATGAATACTTAATGATGCATGTGTTTTGAAATGGATTATTGTGTAAATAAAAGAATAAATGGATGAATGAGAACCAGAGACAAATAATATCCCATTTTGGAGCTTATGATATTTTGCATGGTGTGTTGGGTGTGAAAATACTGTATGCATGATAGACTTAGCTGCATGTAATGATAGACTGGCCGCTCTGACCCTTGGAACTCACAAAAAAATTGTGTCATGAAACAGGAGAATTCTGGAGAACAAAGCCAAATTATTTTTCTTGTTATTTATTTAATGATTCATCTATGTTTAGGCATCAAGTGTTACACTTAAACTAGAAAAAAAATGTTACAATCTTGAGATTCTTGTGAATTTTACTCAATGGAATGATGAAATATAGGATTTTTAGAATAAAAAAACAAATGTTAATATTTTGTATATGTATTTTGAAATTTATAGACTGAGAATAATTGCATGGTAGTACTTGGTGAGCCTTTTGATATAATGAAACCAATCTGGTTGTTTATATTTAGAAATATGAGGAATAGATAAGATTTCAAGGAGAAATTTGTGTTTCATATATGTTGTCTATAAATTTGGTGTCAATTTAATATGGAGACTAGTTAGTTATTTAAATTATTATTTTATGTTTTTCACTACAATATGATGGTAGTCTATTTTATTATACCTTTAAATTTTGCATGTTTTCAAATATTTTAAATATTAGTCGGGTATGGGTGATTATTTTATCGAAGACGTAATTCTGGGTAAGCTATCTAAGAGTATTTGAGATTGCAGGATGAGAATTCTATGGTTTAAAATGTTTTATCATTCTATGAACGTATTGGTTGATAAGTAACTCCCCATATGTAATTTAAAATTTCACTTCATTTAGCAAATTTGAGACCTAATAATTTGTGCACAGTAGAATTTTCCTCATACATTCTTCAGTTCAGGAAATAGGAATTTAGGAGAGATACTATTTTTAACAAAAGGTTTTCCATTCCAGAGACGTAAGCCTATTTTAACCAGCGTTGTATGGTTTTTTAAATTATTAGCAAGGGTAAACTAAATAGTCTTTATTAATCATAGTGGTATGAGAAAACTATCAACCCGCATGATGATATATTGGATATGTATACATAATATAATATAAGATATAATTGTATTTGATTTTAATCTATAAACCGAGCCTATGTTTTAGAGATAGGTGTATTGGAAATTATGGGAAGATTAATGGGAAATCTATTGTTAAGTAAATGGTGATAGTATTTTTTTCCAAATTCGAGGATAGAAGAGTCGGTGTAAACATATAAATAAAATTAGAAAGGAGAATTGCTTATTATTATATTCTCGTGTGAATAAGTTGAAAGAGTTATAATGGAAGGGTGACTAAATCATAAGTTGTTTTTGTGTGTTAGTATGTTATTGGGTTTACTTAAAATAAGAGTGCATGACAACATAATAAAGAGGTAGTAGGTGATTTTGATTGAGGTCGCTTTATATGAAATATCTTAATGGTATTACTTACCTTAGTTAAAGTAGTTTGAATAAAAAAAAATCCCTTGTAATATCTGCAATATTAGAGTAGTTACAACTTTACTTAAACTTGTAAGAGTTTATCTGCACTATATCATGGCTATTGTTGTAATATCTTATAGTGTAAATTTAGAATGGAAAAGTGATTTATGTATGAATTTTAGAGTAGCACTTAATCCAATAGATATTTAAGTAAAAAGGAATTTAATTAAAATTATTATAGTGAGTTTTAAGATTCTTTAGTTTTGATTGTAATATTTTTATAACTCCTCTATCTTCTACTTCTTTTCTTAATGATAAACATACAAGTAGACATATGGAAACTAGAAACCTTGTATTATAGTAAAATTTATGAATGATCATGAAACTGTATTTGTTTGCAAACCTTTGTATAGTTAAACTTTTATAAACATTCAAAACTTAGTTAAACCTTTGTTTAAGATATTTCAAGATTGTGGGAAAGACAATATTGACTCGCAACCTAAGGTTGTGGGTAGGACAACCTTGTCATTATTTCAATATTGTGGGAAGGAAAATTTTGTGGGGCAATTATTAATGGTGCTTGTGACAGGGTAATCATCATAATCTAGGGCTCTAACTGTACTTCTTATGGGAAATGTCATAATGGGAGGTAACAAAGGGTTGTATGGAAATATCTTCTAGGTTATCCCTACTAGTATTTGAGTGGTGAATTGTGCTTGACTTGGTAGTACTGACAACATGATGGTATGGGATATCATATTGGTTAATAAACACAAAATATCAGGTATTTTCCAGGGTATTGGTAGACCCTAAACAATGCTCCAAGGAAGATGGTTGATCACCTAGCTCGAGCATGTATGCACTAGGTCTTACATAACATGAGTTCTTGATTTCATGTTAGGATGTGGGAAAGTTATGTGTCACACCTCTATGTTTTATGGGCCTTAGAGGAAAAGAAACCCCCTACCTGAACTTGGAATCTTAGGTGGAAAGTGAAGTTCAAAAAATGTAAATATACGAGATTTGGCCAATCTCAATCTCATGAATATTTTGACTATAGCTGAATGACACTCATGAATATGGATTCTAACATGATCATACTAGAAATTAAATTAGAAAAGAAAAATTCTCTCTTACTGTGACCTCTGATGTTGGACAACCAACTGGGTAGACTTGGGATGTTTGTACAACCAAGTGGGTAGAAATTGGATTTTTACAAACATACTTTTTAAAAAATATTTTCAAACCACACACTTACTAGAATTTATCTCCTATTACATATTTGACTATCAAAATAGGTACATAAATAAATGACATCATATATTCTGATTCTTTTGAATTAACTACACTATCTACATTAAACCATAATAATATCTTTTTTTTTAGCTAGAAATCTCACTAAGACATCGAAATATTATTTTCATCTTTCCTAAAAAATGAACCAAACTTACTGAGATTTGGGTATCACCTCAACTAAGTAGATAACATGTAACTTTATATAGAATACCACCTATTTTGTAATAAATAGTTTTATCTCACTAATCAATATTTGATGGCTATTGGATCTTGCAATGAAGTCTACTAACACCACTCCCATAGCTTCATCCTCCTAAGGGATAATTGAAACATATGCTATACAAGAATGGTTTAGGATAATAACTTCCACTTTTGTGGGAGACACCTATAATTTTTGAAGTTGATAATTTATTCATATGGTTCGCTAAGAAAATCCCCACCTCCTCCTCAATATAGCTGGTGTCACTTGACCATACTTATATATGGTCTTCTTATTGCATTTTGATCATTTATATAGCATACCTCTTATCATTAGCCTTTATTGTTTAACGACTATCTTAGGGAATACAAAAATACTCAAAGATATATGGTTTAGAGAAGTGTTGGATATTCCTTTTTACTTGCTCTAATAACATTGAAAACAAATAATTTTATTGATTGGTATTTTATTGAATAATAATCCCATTGTATGTATAGGACTCCTAGGATTAAGGTATATCTTCTATTTACCATCCAAAGCATACTTCTTTTGATTATAACAGGTATTTTAATTGATGTCACTAAAACCTATTGCTCAAAAACCATGTTCTACAAAAAATACACTAAAAACATTATGGTCTCTAAAAATTAGCATATTAGTAAGGAAAATTGATAAAATACATACCTTCAAATATTATAAGTTAAAATAGTAAATTAATGTCATTGTTATATTGGAACTGCATATCATCCACATCGTGATCTAGAGGAAAAAATGTCTTGGATAAGATTTAAATTGGTGATCTCAAGCATTAAAGAAAACCTTAACTTTGGTAGGCTAAACAAATATCTCAATGCTATACATGGGAAGGAAGGAACCCCTATCCCTTGGGGTAGCAAATATGAAATTGCATATGGTATCCTTTCTCAAAGAGCAAAAAAACCACTACTAAGACTCAAATCCCTATTTTCAATACTACAAAGTAGATTACTACCATGTTAACGTGAACTATGATAAGAAATAGATCATTATATATTTTACATGAAATATTGTTCCCTAATAAAGGTATTATAATAAGAAATTTAGCTAGGGAGGTTTGAGGTTGGGATGTTGTTGATAAAAAACTACACCATCACCCACTATCCATTTAAGATAATATTGTTAGTGGGAATAGAGAAAGGACCTTCATAAATAGTGAATACCCTTTCTACTTTAAAATAGTATACATTTAACTACTATGAGGGACTTGAATCCTTGACCAACACGTCAAGAAGAGATCACATGATATGGTTTTTGCTACTATGCCCAATTGTCCAATTAAGGATGAAGTTACTACAATCATAGAGAACATTGTGGAAAACTATAGAAAGGTACTTGAAAGATTTGAACCTTGGATATAAAACTTGAAAAGCCCTGAGAGTGATCGCCATATCACTACATCCATGTAACAAATAGAACAGAGTGAAAAGTTAGGTTATTTAATTAGATCTTTTAGTTGAGTTAGGGAGAGCGTGTACATAGGTTCCCACATGACTAGTGAGCTAATATCTTTTGGAGACCCTATTGTATATCCTTGAATCTATCGTGTCATGTTGTGATGTTCTACATATAGTGCATTAACTATTATTAAGTGTAATCCCAAGCAAAAAAAATGTCAGTAACATAAAATTGGCAATTGTGAATTGAATTTGTAACCCTTATTTTTTGAATCCTTCAAAAAAAATATTTTATCCAAGACATTTAACTGCATTGCAAAAAGATATTAAAAAAATACTACCTAGAAACCTATCCCTCTAAAAGTTGAAATAACTTGACGAGCCTGAAATAATTCACAAAATTCAACATAAAACAATTTATGCCAAAAATTTTGGCACCAAAATTTGAATTTTTAAATTTAAAAAATGTGTTTTTTTTCTTCAAAATAAAGAGGTTAAATTTTCTTCCACTTTTCCTCCATAAAACATTGAATGAAGAGAACCCTTCAACATTATTGAGTGATGTTCTCACTTTCTAGATCTGATTCCATATTAAATTTTAAAATATTTTCCAAAAAAATTCAAAAGCATAACATACACCATAGTCATATACCAAAGAATAGAAGAGAAAAATAAGAGAAAAAATATACAAAATATTAGTAAATATAAATGAAAATAAAGAGGTGGTGGGTGCCCATAGTCACCCCGCAATAACACATAATCACAAACTAATTCAATGGATCAATGATTGGGGGTATTTATAGTAGACACCTAATCCCTAGTAATATCCTGTCACATTGACATCAAGTCAACAATTGTCTTAAAGGTTAAATTAAAATTTTAAGTATAACCTTACAAAGTCAATCATACTAGTGATTTAACTTATTTTATTAGGGTATCATACATAGGATTATATAAAGAGTGTATTGTATGTGCCCATACACTTACATCAAGAGCATACTTACATCAAGAGCATTCATAGACTTGCATCAATATTTTAAATAATAAGGTCATTTATATTACAACATAAATATCATAGTTAGTAATGATTGTTATCCTAAAATGGTGATGGATTGGTATCCTATCATAAATATTGCTTATTACTAGTATTAGGTAAATTTAGAAATTTTCATCTTGACATGATATAAGTCTTGGAATTTTATGTAATAACATTGTATCCATAGTTGAAGATAGTCCTTTACATCTCCACACATTAGGATGGGCTTCGAATAAGGAGAATCCTATCATAATATTGATGATTTTATGATATAAAGAACCTAGAAATCAACCATATTTCACTTCTAGTATATTATTTTTAGACTTGTCATCATTGAATTGATTTACATCCTCAATGTTAGAGATGTTCATAATATATCATGTCAAGGGGCTACTATGGAAATTTGAATCCTCTTACCAATGACAAGGACCCCATAATATAGTAGACACAACTCAAGAACAATTGACTAATCTTCCTTCAAATGAAAGAATATAAAGGTATTAGAATATTGGTTCTAGTATGTCATAAACTTCCCTACAATCTAATTAGGTGGTAAAACTCTTTCAACAACAGTAATTTGATTTATGCATAAAATATTAAACATGTACAACCACACATTATCATTAATATCATCCAACATATCATAACCATAGAATTATCCTTTTCCAACTTCTTTTGGTTTCTAAAAGATAATAAATTATCTAAATATTTAAAATAGCTTAAAAATAAAAAACTTACCTTTAAAATATAAAAAGTTCCCTTTAGCAGTCATAACCATGAATTGGAGGTGAATTACCATATTTATCGATAAATCCATCAACAATAAAATTTGTCACTATGAGAAGTGATCATGATATAATTGGTAATATCTATATATGATAGTTTTTTTTACAAACATAACATTTCAAGTTGAAATATGATGGCTTTATATCAATTATCAAAAACTATATTTTTATCTCCTACACACCTATTTTTGCATCCATAGTAATGATTTTAATGAATAAACTAAAGAATTTATGGTGTAAAACAGTATTTCTAACCTAAATTATCACAAAATAAAAACTATGTACCCATTTCTTTAATTTAAACTAAGTAACCTATTATCTTAGTGTTTCTGAGATTTGGTCTCTCATGATTTACTATATTTGTTGCTCAACTCCTTCAAGGTAATTTTATAACAATAAATTTTAAAAAGTTAAAATTATTATTTGCATTGTTCATTTGTTTATTGGTAAGAGGGATTTTGAAAGGATCCTGTAACCTTTTACAAAAATATGAAAGTTGGGAGAAGATTTTGAAACCAAAAAATAGCCAAATAAATAGGCCCTCAGTGGACTATTGGAGAAAAATAGCTTAAAAAAAAAAAGATAAGCCCATGTAATAGCAAGAGAGGAAGCCACACGAGTAAAGAAGAGAAGCCCTCGTAGGGGCAACAAAAAAAATCTCACAGTTACACATAAAATTGAAAATGATTTTTTCACACAGGAGAAAACCTCACAAATACACACATATTTGAGAAGGGTTTTCCCTCACAGGAGAAAACCTCACAAATTTAGAAGGTTCGAAGAAAAAAAGAATGAAGCAATATAGCGCAAGGTCATCCATAAATGAAATAGGACCATCTGTAAATGAATCAGGATCACCCGCAAGAGAAACAAGACCACCTTAAAACCATCACAGGTCCATCTGTAAAATAACCCAATCTGTAAAAAAACATTGGATCATCTACAAAAGCCTCCCTAAGAAAATATTTTTTTAAAAAAGGTTTTCTTGCCTAGGAAAAAACACACAGTTACAAAAGGCCTAAAACATAGAAAAATTCAAAGGACCTAATACTAGGACACCAACACCAAGCAAATCCATAAAGATAGTCCACATAGGATCATCCAAAGGCCTAAAAATAGAACAATTGAAGGATATCACAAGAGGCCATGTGATATCTCAGCAAAGAAAGGTGAAGCACAATCAAAGACAAAACTTGGTAAAGAAGACGCCCCCAAAACAAGAAGAAAATTAAACACAACATAATGTCAAAAAACCCTTCATTGCGATAAAAAATGGCCCCCCAACCAGACTAGAAAGATTTGTAGGTAGGACCATCCAGAAAGTACCTGTAGATCTACAAGAAACCTTAACCCTACCATCAAATGAAAATCTATGAAACCCTTCTACAACACAATGTAGTACATGGTCCCCTCCAAGACTAGAAAAGGAAGAGAAGGAATTCATTAGAAACCCCTAGACACGAGCCCGAAAATGCTAGCCATGGAAATCACTCAACTGTGAACAATAAAATTAGGGACTCCCCAAGCCCAAAAAAAGTAACGAATGACCATCCCAAAAAGTAGAGCAAAAGAAATGAATATATCAAAAACTTTGAATTTCCAGCCATAAACCACAAACAATGGGAATCACTCAACTTGGAACAATCGGGGCCTCCCCAAGCCTAGAAAAACTAGAAAATAACCATCCCAACAAGTAGAACAAACTAAATTAATCTGATGCAAACCTAAATTTCCAACCATAAACCACAAACTATGGAAATAACTCAGCTGAGAACAATCAAGGCCTCTCCCAATCCTATAAAAACCAATGAAAGAGCATCCCGACAAGCAGAAGGAACAAATAGTTTTCCCTACAAGCAATAAATTACATGGCCCCATCCCATAGCCAAATAAATAATTATAGGGAAGAGCTCCACTATCCCCCAAAAATGAGCAATAATGGAAACCCTCCAAACCACATTGAAAAGCCAGGTTTATCCAACCATGCAGCACCACCCTAGAAGACTTCCTAGAACACCTCAGGAAGACGTAGAAAATGTCATGGAGGCCCTCCAAGCACCAAGAAGAGGCTAGAAAACCTAGGAAAAATAGAATATCTACCTAGAAATCCATAGGAAAGTAGAAGATCCACCTAAAAACCCCGAGGAAGATCCAAGGAGGAAGTAAGAATTTGAAAAGGTGATCTCCTACCCAGAGCGATAGGTCTCTTGCTCACCATCCATTTAAATTGTTCAATTTGAGTTTAGTATTATTTCCAATGTTTTTTATTCTTGATTCCTATATTCAAATATAGATGATCATACACTCGATGCAACCAATTAAAATATATGTTTATGAGTATCTTAGTAACCATGGTAGTATCTTGTTTATCCATGTCCATTATTTGAACTAATCACCTACCAAAAATAATATATTTTTTTTAATTTTTTAAATATACAACACAACACAATATATAGGAACCAATTCAAGGACCTTTAACCATATTAACAATACCATAAAAGGTTGTTGGATGACTTAGACACTTGGTTTGATCAATTTGCATGTCTAGTATCATTATGTATAATCGTGGACTTAAATCATTTAGGTCAATGATTGAAAAACTTTAGATATAATTTTGGTAAGTATTTCTAAACTTATTCTCATATCTTGTGCATACAACACTCATATGACCTTTGAAGATATTGCATGTAAAATCACAATGATTCAAAGCTTGTCCAAAAAATACAAGATGCATGTTCTCAAAATTATATCCTTATTTTGAGGGGATGGTTGTGGGAAAAAGGATGATGGATACTTGTGCTTAAATAATAGCATGCATTAACAATAGGCATGATGGCCATATTTTTAATATTGGAATCCTTATATCTTTCTTCGGTCACCTACTCAACTTAATCATACTTAAATTATTTTGTAAAGCATGCCCATAAAATAATATTTTTGTCTTTTTATAAGTTCTTAATTTGATAACTATTCTTTAATTATTTTTAATTAAGATAGGACCTTTACAAAACCTATTGTTCGTTAATTATATCTTATAGAATAAAAATCACAACTGATTTTTCTTAAAATACTTCCATACTAATTAAAATTGCCAACATATTATTTCTTTTCAAACTCACTTTTTGAAAAAGCATAAAATATAATTAATTGGTTTTTTATTCTTAATGTGATGTAATGACTATACATTAGTTTTAAAATATAATAAAATAATTAATATACTTATGGTTTCATGTTATGCTCAACATGTTAGCTCTTTTAGTTTTCAATGGTCAATCGGATAAGCATGTATTGTGGATCCCTTTTATTATATATTAACTACAAATATGTTGAAGTATTTGTGATACAAAACTTACAAGGTAATATTGATATTAAGAGCTTCCTTACTAGTGGCAACTAGGTGATGAATTTTTATTCTAGAGATGCCTTTGCTTTTTCAAAATTCTAAAGAAACTAATTTTGTTTTTGTTTATGATTTATATTTTTTTATTTGTATAACTTTTAGCTATAAATAAAACTAAATTATTTCCTTTATCATATCATGCCTTACATGGGTCCTAATTAAGTGGAAGTAAGTTCGACAAGATGGGTAAACCTTTTGAAATAAAATCATCTCTTCAAAACATATGGAACTAGTTTATAATGATGTTTCAAAAGAAAATTAAAATTTGAAACTTAAATTTCCTTTCATTTTCTATAAATATTTAAGTTATTAAAAATATTCCCTTATAAACCAAAATCTAGACACCTAAACCGTGTAAATCGGATAAGACTATCAGCGCATTGCATATGCCCTCTTATAAACAACATATGGCCCTATTAGGCACCCTTCTAGGATAGAAAAAGGCTCCAAAACTCAGTTTGGAGGGTTCCTAGCAGTATGGGTCAGTTTTTGGGCTCCTACTGGTGACCACCCAGGGATGGTCATAGTTGGTGACCATCCCACCTAGGGATGACCATCCAAAACCTTCCCTGGGTGGGACGACCCTTAACTAGACCCTTGAAAAAGTCAAGGGACACGTTAAATGGAAATCAAATACTACCATTAGCACTTCCAATCACCCCAAATTTATTGGGGACCTGCTAATAGACTGCAAGGTAGTATATTGGGAGCACCAAAGGGGTAACCTTCTCCCAATCAATCAATGATGCAATTAGGACATGTGGCATCACCTGCCTCACATGGCCAAAGATGCCATTTTTCCCTAGATGCCCTTTTGGGCTATAAAAGGAGGTCCAAACCCTCATTTAAAAAAATGAGACTTTGATGATTTATGCAACAAAGTGCTGCATAAATCAACCCTCACTATTTGCAAACCAAAACCCGCTTTACCTTAGCCTTGAAACCCTCTTCATTCGAAGGTGATTTTAGGGGAAATAGGCTTGATCCACTGATTCCAAACTAGCCAAATTGAATTATTCTTTGGCCCCATATGTCGACAACACCCCTACCCAAGTTTTGGACCAATTTCCATAGCCATAGGTGACAAAATTAAGGTAGTTTTGTAACCATCCCACCTGGGGACGGTGAGCAGTCTGTGTATGTCACACCTAGGGACGGTCACCAAATAGATTTTAATTTTAGATAAATTCCTCCATATACCCCTTATGAATGTCTAGAGGAACCTCTGGTCCAAATTTAAGACAATTTGGAGGAGTTTTAATGTAGGATTTGAGGTCCCCAAGATTGCAGGTTTATCTGGCTCACCCAGGAATGGTCACCATTTCTGCATTGTTTCACCTTTGATATTGCTTCCAAATTTCTTTTTTTGCATTTAGAATAGCTTAAAATATGTTTATTCTTAATGTATATCAGTTTTCATGCATGTAGATCATTTTTTATGGTTGTATAATATGCTCCTTTTCCATGGTTTAATGGCTTTATTCTATAATGCAAATGCTTTTAATCCTGTTTCAATCCCTTGTATTTAGGAACAGGAATGCTAGGAAAGAGGAGGATCTAAGGAGGCACAATCTTATCAGCCCAACAATAGCTCTCGAGTGTGGGAAGTAGGAATTCACAACACCATTATTTATCGCCTTAAAGGCCTCCTTCCAAGGGACTAGATTCCCTTGGTTATTGTAATTGAAATGTATCACTTTTGTAAAGCCCTCAAGGGGATGCCTTGTAATCTAGTTTTGAAGCTATTTATAAATGAATAGAGAGAGAATTTCATCACATTTATTGCCTACTTTGCTTCATTTTAGTATATTACATGTTCATGCTTATTTCCCCTTTGAATGCTTTATAAATACACTACATTGCAAGTAAATGCCCTTAAGGCGATATCGTGAATTTCACTTCTTCAGTGGTGATCATGGTATCTAATTTTATTTCAAATCTCCCCTTGGATTGTGCTAATTTGGACCTTTATTTTTGGTTTTATTTGTTGCAGGTACTGATCGTTCTGAGAAGAAATGACCCCTTTGCTGCTAGGTGGCACTGGGTGAGATGGCTAGCTACATGGAACTGGGTGGGATGGCCCCCAATATGCCACCATCCCTGATAGGGATAGCCAAAAAACCAGAGGGTTTCTACAAAAATTTGCAAAAACAACAACTTTAAAGGTTCCATTTTACACCTTTCTACACTGATAATTTGACTTTTTACTGCTTAAAATTGCTCAATTTCATGTTTTTCTTGCTTATTCTTTGCATAGAAAGGTTAGAGATGTTCTTTCAAAAATCGTGCATTAATTAGTTCAAAAAAATAGAGGAAAATATAGTAGAAGTCGCTACTTTTGTCTGGTTTTCCTGTTGGAACCTTGCCCACGAAGGTTAAGGTCATATAGGTTTTGCATTTTTTGGCTTTCCTTTTATGCTACTAATGAGTCTGAAAGAAAAATTCACCTTTATGCATTTAGTAAATAATCATTGAGTGCTATTTTGTTTTCTTTCAAATTTTTAAAAGGAACCCCACACACCATGTTTTATTTTAACATCAATGGAGTTGGGCTCTCACATCCAACCCATTGATTGAGACCAATAGTGGATGTAATTACCACTAGATTGGCTCATGAGAAAGAGTATTATCGGGACCCATTTGTGGCCAAGGCCGACCCAAGATCTGTCCTAACCATGCAAAATAGCATGCATTCCTCTTCGGAGGAGTGTATCGCTATGCACATGGGGTGTTGGGTGAGGGTTGGTAGTACCTATGCTACCTCGTTGGATATGGATTTCATCCCCATATTTGACTTGTGTGAGTATATAGGTGAAATCCTTTAAAAATTTAAGTATATCATCCAACAAAATATCAAACACGAGAAAAGTATTTTCTTTACAAAGCAACACATCTTGAAACACATCAAACAATTTAGGATTCACACTTAAAATATTTAAAACAAGATAATCACTTCTATGCTTGCGTGTCTCTATTGTTTGTTTGTTTCAAATTCATAGAAATTGTAAAGAAGATAAACACATAGTAGTTAGAGTACATAGCTATGGTACGTACCCATAGCCAAGCCCATTTAGGGGTAGAAGCTATGGGAAATAGAGAAGAGGATATAGAACGTCCTCGTGTTGAGCCTAGGGATAGGATCATTCCTCCCTAGAAATCAGCTACTCTCCCTAGTTGTAGACCGACTGATGAGTGGATGGTTACTCCTAGAGAGTCAACTAGAAGGTCTAGCTTACAGGGGACTCCTTCGCAGGGTACTCCTATAGGTCATAGTCCTAGTTTGGGAAAATATCTCCCTAATTCATATGCTACAAACACCTTCTTTCGAGAAGAGTCACCGCACAATGAGGCACCTCCACATAGAGCAATACCACATGTTCATGTGCCTACTCGATCCTCTACTCCTAGTCATACATAGGAGCAAGAGCTCACACCTCGAGTAGGGTTGAATGATCATCTCAATATTTCAAGTCACCCTACTCCAAGGTATCAAAATCACAATGAGTATGATACTCATCAAATTAGGTGACCTTATTCCACCTTACCTTACCTTGTTTATGAGGGAAGACCTGAGGAACATCCAGATTATCCTCATGAAAATGTGTCAATGCAAGCACGTTGTGCCTCTGTGCTAGTAGTCTTTCAAAAAGACTTATTTAGGAGAGAACCTCAAGTCAATGCGACTACCCTCGATCGAGGGAAGCACGTAATTGATCTCACAGATCCTCCTGAACATGATAGACAACAAGGAAATAATGCTAAGGCACTTAGACCTAATACAATGGATCAAATTAATAATTTGGTCCAAATATATGCTGACCGCCAGGCCAAGTTTAATCGACTTAGGTTGGATAAACATCACTTAGATCTCTTAGAGTAGTGGCAGCAAATAGAGAAAGAAAAGCTTGAATGACAAATTCAAGAAACTTTGCATCATGGAGCTGTAACTCCAAGCACGTGTAGACAAGAGGCTCACCCGAGGCAACCAAATTTCCAACAAGATAGGTCTCCTAGACCTAATATTGTGTTGCCTCCTAGACCTCATAGGCCTGAACAGAATGTATATGATAGGCCAAACATAGATCACCTTCAATAGGCATTTGTTCCTCCTTGTAGGCCCATACCTAAAGAACCTTATGGGGCTTACGATGATTTGGAATAGAATGAGGATTATGTAGAAGCACCTTATGGAGGCGTGGCTGATGTCAATCAACCACCCCAACCTAGGCTTAATATTCCTTGTCCACCTCTACGAGTTCAAAGCAAGGAAGAGGAGATCAAATCCTCAGATGTGTATCAAGCTTTGCTTGCACGCTTAGAAACTATAGAAGGTAAGACAACTGGCAATGGGCTTCAAAAGCCTACCTTGCATCAACTAAAGAACCAACCGTTACATCCATCCATTCCTTCCTTGGTCTATCTTGAGCATTCTAAAATGCCCAAATTTGATATATTCAAGGGTGAAGAAGATGCTCAAGAGCACGTCACTAGATTTCTAAATATGTGCTTCAACATACAGGACAATGACGCATTGCTCCTAAGAACTTTCTTGAGTACCCTCACTGGTCCAACCATTGAGTGGTTCAACCAACTTCCAAAACATAGCATCTACACATTTGAACAATTTTTTGATGCATTTTTGGAATGTTTCGCCTTCAACACCAAAAGGAAGGCGACATTAACTGACCTCATGGGGATGAAACAAACTGAGGATGAGTCGATTACTAACTATGGAAATAGGTGGCGAATGCTTTTGGCTAAGCTACCCTATCTATTGCCAGTGATTGAATTAACTCATTTGTTTTCAAAGAGTTTCTTGAAACCCATATCTTTGACATTGCAATTACAGAAATACCCTACCTTGGAAGAAGCTCTAGCACAGGCTAGAAACATAGAGGAAATCAAAATCCAAGAGGGAGAAATAACAAAACCTCGTAAGAAGGAGTGGACAAAGAATCCTAAGAATAGCTCGACACCTGCAAAGCCAGCTATGGTCAATCAAGTGGCCATAAATGTCCCTGCGCCTCCTCAAGTTATGCCTCCCCAAAAGGTGAACTATCAGGCTCAACCTCCTCCTGCGAGTTATAACAATAATGGTACAGCGAACTAGGGACAAAAACAACGTCACCCTCAGTGACAATTTACTCCCATCGCTGAATCTATGGATTCTCTTTTCAATCGATTATGGGCTGCAAAGATGGTTAATTTACCAGATCTTAAACCCAACGATTCAAAAATAGGCAAACCCAAGCCTATGGGACATCGAGAGGATCAATATTGTAAGTTTCATCGGCAAGGTGGCCATGATTTACAATCATGCTATGGTTTTAAACACATAGTACATGACATGATTGAGAGGAATGAGCTTCAAGTGGATGCTCCATTAGCTCCTACCAATAAATATATGGGTATATACAAAGACCCTTTACCAACTCACGAGGTACAAGCAATGCTTGCTAAACCGATGAATGAGGTGAAGCAACAACACCCTATGCAAGGATATGTTGGGATGGTGAGTATTATGACCAGGAACAAGAAATATCCAAGTCAAGTTGCATAACCTGCAACTTCGAATGATGTTCCAACTACGTCATAAACTACACCACCTATAGTATAGGGCCTTCCTTCTAGGCCAACAATGACAATTAAGAGCAAGCTTGCACAAAGCTTGAGGACCACATCAGCATGATTGTCCATCTATGAGTTGATCCAACAATCACCTCCACATCGGGATGCCTTGATGGACATTCTAAAATCAATAGAGTTGCAACCACAAGAGTCCAACTCCTTCATAGATTTTGTGGGTCATGTGCAACAGTGCAAGGAACCAATCATACAATTTCATGAGCATGAGCTTAAGGAAATAGCTAACGACATGGTAGATCCTCCTTTACACATCATTGCATGTATAAATGAGATACCATACAAGAGAGTGCTCATAGACACTGGTTCCTCAAGTAATATCATAACAAATAAAGCACTAAAGCACCTTAAGTTGCCAATATCTCATGTTGTGGCATCAACTTACACTCTTCACACTTTTAATGACACAATATGCTCTACTATCGATACCATAGTTCTACCCATTCAGGTGGGGCAAAAGACTATATCGACATTGTGCCATGTGCTAGAAGGTGAGATGGCCTATAACATTTTTCTAGGTAGACCTTGGATATAGGATATGAAGTGTGTCCCCTCCATAGCGCATCAATGTCTTAAATACACTCATGAAGGGCAAGTGCACATAGTTTCTACCGATCTAGAGCCCTTCAAATACTGCAACATGTTGTAGTAGATGCCAGAGTCGACATTACCTTCGACTCATGTAGACTTCCAATTGAATACACCTATTCAGAGTCTACCCATTCCACCACCTTCATCATCATCCACTCCATCCTCATCATCGCCACCTTCAGAGAAGGCTTCGACATCGTCAAACCCTCCATCGAGGAACACGTCGAAGAGGCCTATTGATGAGAGCCCGCCATTAGTTTCCACCATATCCACGGAGGAGGTTCCTTGTGTCATTAATGAGGAATTACCTCTAGAGGTGAGTACTGAATCACCTCAAACCTCCATTCCATCTCATCCATCTTCACCATCCTAGGTCATAGTCCAGATGTCTAGTACAGGGATAGGAGAATATCTGGTGAGAAATGTCATGACAGTTCCATCGTTGGAGATAGTGCAAGATATGGGGAGACCTCATCTTCCCATAGGTAGCATTGTACCTCTTGGTCTACCTCCTAATAAAATGAATTTCATATATGGAGGTTTAGAGTATGGATCTCTACCCATTCCTCAGAAGGAAGATGATGATGAACCCTTTTCTTGAGGATGTAAACTATTTGTCGAATCCAGACTATGCATTGCGGTACTTAGATCACTGCAATTGGCATGGGTTTGGTCTCGGCTTATATGAGTAGGGTGCATTTGTTCCATTTCAACCCCAATATCAACTTTCGTATGATAGATCTAGGTTGGGACATAATAAACTGATACCATTGGATGTCCTCATCGAGAGTCTCAAACACCTATACCTAGGTTATCAGGCTAAGCTCACCCATGACCCATATGCTAATCTGAATCACGTTCATTCCTTGGGAGATAATTTCCCCATAGAAATGATAGATCAAGGTCTTTCCAGTGATGTCACCCAACCCCATGAAGTGGGGGAGAGCTCACACACCTTGCAATCTGATAGTGAGGAACAAGACCAAGGTCCTCCTCACGAATGGATGAGTGATGATGAAGATGATTATGGCATCGCACCCATTAACTGCCATAGCTTAGATGATGAATACAAGCGTGTGTTCCCATTGGATGATGAGGATGAGTATTATCTTCGTATGTTATTCCCCATCCAAGGACCCATCTGACGCTAGCTGTTGCCTCATGAAGAGCAGGCTCGCCCTCTTTCATATAGGCCACCGCTAGTTATTCCACTTCCACTCGAGCCACACCTGCGAGTTATGAGACAACATCAGGTCTCTAGACCCACTCGCCCTAGAGCAGGAGATCATGTATCCATCAACATGATTTCCATAGATTTAACGACACCATTGGTGAATCCAAATAACCCATACAAGCTATTACATCTTGATTTAGAGGCAATTGACTTTGATCAGGGAGATTCTTCTCCATCACCCTAGAGTATTGGCCTTGTGAGGAAATGTTACAACCATTTAACTTTTCTTCAAGAACTACTCAGGATATTTTTCAAGCCGAGGTTGACCCTAAATTTCCTATGGAAGAAGCAAACCTAGTTGATGACATTCACTTAATTCCCACCCCACATCAGTTGGAGGATGGGTCTCACATGTCAATTGAGCCAACAATTGACAAGGATATCGGTATAGATCCCGATAATCCCCATACCATTAAATTAGGGGAAGGTCTCTCCCTAAGTGAACAAGATGATTTCACAACTACATTGAAAGCAAGGATTAAAGCTTTTGCTTGGTCATATAAAGATATGCCAGGACTAGACCCAAATATAGTCATGCATAATCTTACATTAGACCCCAAGATCAAACCTGTTAAGCAAAAGTTACAAAAAATGCACCCAACAGTAGCCTTAATGGTGAAATATGAATTACAAAAGTTGTTGGATGCTGATATCATCATCTCAATAGATTATCTGCCATGGGTTTCAAACATGGTTCCCATCAAAAATCTTGATGGGAGGATTTGCATTTGCATCGACTTTCGATATCTTAACATGGCAAGTCCTAAGGATGAATTTCCCTTACCTAACATCGATGCATTGGTAGACACAACAACAGGACATGAAATGCTATCCCTAATGGATGGATTTTCTGGATATAATTAGATTCATATTAATCCAGAAGACCAAATCAAAATGGCATTCACAACGCCTTGGGGGACATTCTATTACAAGGTCATGCCTTTTGGCCTTAAGAACACTGGTGCTACCTACCAACGAGCCATGACATATATCTTCCATGACTACATGCACAAGATTTTGGAAGATTACATGGATGATTTATTGGCAAAATATTTATTATGCCATGAACATCTCGATGTATTGTGTAAGATCCTAGATCGCCTCATAGAGCACAATGTTAGACTTAATCCCAAAAAGTGTGTCTTCGATGTCACATCTGGTAAAATTTTGGGATTCATAGTCTCCAAGTGAGGCATAGAGGTAGATCCAAACAAGGTCAAGGTAATATTAGAAATGCCTCCCCCCACAACCATTAAGCAACTACGCAGTTTGCAAGGAAAGGTCGCATCCATAAAATGCTTTATAGTGCAATTATCGGATAAGTGTCGACCCATGAATAGGTTGCTACACAAGGGGGTCTCATTTCATTGGGATGAAGAATGTCAAAATACCTTTGATGAAATTAAACAATACCTGGCTTCGCCACTTGTATTGGCTCCACCACGACCAAGAGTGTCATTCTATTTATACATCTCAACTACTGAGTTGGCTTTGGGCACCATGTTGTCCCAAAAGAATGAATTCCACAAAGAATAGGCTACTTATTACATTAGCCGCACATTGGTCAACTATGAAACTAGATATGCATACGTTGAGAAGCTATGCTTAGAAGTGGTCTTTGCCACCAAAAATCTATGCCATTATATGCTTAATCATACCACGTATGTTGTATCTAAAGAAAATCCATTGCGCTACATGATGAGTCGAACATATCATAATAGTCGCACGGAAAAATGGATAATGTTGTTGATGGAATTTGACCTAGAGTTCATTGGACAAAAATCTATCAAAGGATAGGTCATAGCCGATCAACTAGCAGAGGCTCCTCTACAGGATGATCAGCCTCTAAATATAGAACTTCCCGATGATGGAGTATTTCATATCTCAGAATCACCTAATTTTGTCGAGCCTAAGTCATAGGTGGACATAACTCTATTCTTCGATGGTTCTAAATGCAAGCAAGGTGGTGGTGCAGGTATCATGTTTTTCACACCGCAAGGGGCTCCCATACCTCTTTCGTTTAAACTCGATTTTCCTTGTACTAACAACAATGCTGAGTATGAAGCTCTCATCATAGGACTTCAAACAGCAATCGCCATGAACATAACAAAGTTGAACATTTTTGACGATTCCTTGCTCATAGTAAATCAGGTTAAAGGGATATTCCAATGTAGGTGTCCTATCTTGCAAGCCTACAAAGCCCTAGTGGACAAAATCCTGGTCAAATTTGAATGGTATGATATAGAGGCACTCCCTCACTCATCTAATCATTTTGTGGATACAATGGCTTCCTTAGGATCGCTAATCTCGCATGACCCTTCAGATGATATCACAACTATCCAAGTAAAAATGCTAGTGCAATCTGCAACTGAGCATGAAGAGCATAATGCTATACCAGTTGTTCACATGATTCATATTGAGCCTTCCCATGAAAGGTTCTCTCAACTACACCAATATTTGAATAATGCTAACTAGGGGGCTTTGTTCCCTCATACTCCTTTTGATACTAGCACAATGCTATATCTCCAAGTTCACTCTCAATCAGCATTCACATGAGACAAACATCAAAAGGATAGCATGATTCATAATATTGAGGCTTCTTCAAAGCAATATTGGGCCATCCAGATTAAATATTATCTTAAGTTGGGTAATATTCCACCTGGATTGTCGCATGCCACAAAGTGAGCATTCAAACAAAATGTGGAAAAATATGTCTTATTAGGAGACATAATGTATCGTCGAAGTTATGAAGGTATCCTCCTTTGTTTCTTAGACTCACAAGAGTCATCTTGGGCCATCACCCAAGCACACGATGGTACATGTGGTGGCCACTTTAGCGGCATGGCCATCGCTAAGTGCATTCTTTGCATGGGCTATTATTGGCCAAATTTAGAGAAATATTGTTGTGCTTATGTTAAGAAGTGTGTGAAGTGTCAACATCATGCAAATTTGACACATGTACCTTCATAGGCCTTACAACCGATTCAATCGGTCTAGCCATTTGCATAATGGGGGTTTGATTTAATTGGGAAAATCTCACCTGCCTCATCGGGCCATCACACGTTTATCATAACGGCAACCGAGTACTTCACAAAATGGGTGGAAGAAATTCCCCTTACCACAATGACTGGACCTCGCATTACGGAGTTCATGCTACATAATATCATATGTCATTTTGGTATTCCATCAAAAATAATATTAGATAATGGAACACCCTTTAAAAATAAGGATGTGTGTGCATTAACAACAAAGTATAACATAAAGCATAGCTTTTCCATGCCCTATTATCCACAAGCCAACGGGCAAGTAGAGGCATCAAATAAGACAGTAGTAGCCATCTTGAAGAAAACCATCAAGGAAAACCATAAATATTGGCATAATCAATTACCTCTTGCCCTTTGGGCTTATCGCACTAGCATTCGGACACCCATTGGGGAAACTCCATTTTCACTAGTGTATGGTGCTGAAGCCATCATGCCTCTAGAGTTAGAGATTCCATCGTTATGCATTTCCATGCAGGAATTCATCGACGATGATACAACTAGACAAGCTCATTTAGATCAGTTAACGTTGCTTGATGAACAACGTGTAAATGCCCTCGAGCATCTATGTGTTTATCAGGAACATCTTAAGAGAGCTTACAACTTGAAAGTACATCAAAGAGACTTTCAAGTAGGTGATTTAGTTCTAAAAGAGAACCAACAAAACTCAAATTTTCCCTCCAATTTGCGAGACAAATTTGCAGCAAACTGGTTAGGTCCATTCATCATCACAAGCCATATTGGACCTGGAACTTATCACTTAGCATCCATCGAAGGAATTGAAGAGCTTAAAACCATGAATATAAGTCATTTTTGACCATTTCATGCTTAGAGCACCATCAAAATGCCCCTAGGAAGTCGTAGACACTTTCTAAGTGTCATTGACCGTCTAGGTCACCTAAAAGGCTCCTAGTGGTCTTTGACCATCTAGGTCAAATAAAAAATCCCCTAGACTATCTACGATCATCTAGGTCAACCTTAAAAGCTCCAAAGGCATCTATAAGTCCTTTGGTCACAACCAAATTCCCCTAGGCAGTCGTAGACACTTTCTAAGTGTCATTGACCGTCTAGGTCACCTAAAAGGCTCCTAGCGGTCAATGACCATCTAGGTAAAATAAAAAATCCCCTATACTATCTACGATCATCTAGGTCAACCTTAAAAGCTCCAAAGGCATCTATAAGCCCTTTGGTCATAACCAAATTCCCCTAGGCAATCGTAGACACTTTCTAAGTGTCACTGACCATCTAGGTCACCTAAAAGGATCCTAGTGGTCTATGACCATCTAGGTCAAATAAAAAATCCCCTAGACTATCTATGATCATCTAGGTCAACCTTAAAATCTCCAAAGGCATCTATAAGCCCTTTGGTCACAATAAAATACCCCTAGGTAGTCGTAGACACTTTCTAAGTGTCGCTGACCATCTAGGTCACCCCAAAACACTCCTAGCAGTCAATGACCATCTAGGTCAAATAAAAATGCTCCTAGACTATCTACGATCATCTAGGTCAATCCAAAAAGCCCCAAAGGCATCTATAAGATCTTTGGTCCCCATAAAACGTCCCTAGGTGGTCTATAACCATCTAGGTCAAACTAAAACATTCCTAGGTAGTCTATGATTGCCTAGGTCATCCCGAAATGCTCCAAAGGTATCTATAAGCCCTTTGGTCACCCAAAAGCCCCAATGGCATTCATTAAGCCCATTGGTCAACATGTATATACATATATATCAAAAATTTCAAAAACATCATTAAAATCATCAAAATACAAAAATATTGCTTCATTGCACTTCATATAAATTGCATTAGGCATTCTCATCATTGCATTATGCATCATTCCAAATTGATCATACATGTCTAGCACCAGGTCTGTACACTAGGCATCTATTAAAATCATTGTTATTATGAGTCAATATTACCACATTTTTACATTACATATACCATTTACATTTACATTATATGTCTGCTTCCCGTCACTTAGCCATTGTTAGTAAAGCATAGTTAAAGTTTTTGGTCACTCAACCATATCTAGTTGTCTTCTCAGATTTTGTAGAAAGCTATCATGATCTTTAGAAGGTAGAATCCTTCTTGGATAATGCTTGGTATACATCAAAATCCCAACACATTTTCACATTAATATATCCAAGTCTAGCGCAAGGAAATATGAAAACTGTAAAGTAGTCTAGGTTACTTTCAAGTGAAAAGGTTATCTTGCTCATCCCCCGTGCAAATGGTTCAAAGATGTTGAGAATTGACAAAAGGACAAGTTCCTCCTTACCAATAAATCCCTTGCCCTACACTAGGGCAAGTATCCCAAAGAGAAAAATTAATAGTTACTATTATCCCTTCAAAGTACTCCAACAAGAAACATTGATTATCATCACTTCAAAATATGTATAAAGAAACAATGATTATTATCACTAGGAAAATAAAAAAGAAACAATGGTTCTCACCACTACTAAAATCCCTTGCTGATCAAATCAAAATGAACAACTCCCTTGAGAAAGTCAAAATTTAAAATAAAATAAGGGAGTCTTGAACTTGAATCCCTGGAATTCTCAGCATTAGAAAACCATAAGGTGATCCTCATTATAGGTTTGGTGGATAGCCTACTTTTCAATGGTGGTAGCCTCCCGCATGACGATATGTCTATCACTTAAGAAACTTGTTTAGGTATAGAAAAATGTTTGAATGTGGATGATCTAGCTTGTTTTAACCTAGGTTATATAGTGGTCTAATCCAACTAAGTACGAAACTCAGGATAATGAGACTCGCAGAATGATCTCTAGTGTCGATGGGCTGAATAAATCCCATTTGCACTAGGGTAATCTTATGTGTTATCATGGTAATGAACTCATGTGCACACACATGGATATTTATTATCTTGGTTATATTAATAGGTTCATACTTTTTTAAAATGTCGTGTATAGTTAGTATATTACTTTTTATTAGGTAACTAGAGTGTTTGAGTCTCTTCAAAACTATCAAATATTATCATCACATTACATTATCCATTTCATTTTACATCATGTTTTCACACATCTGTCAAAATTACAAAGTCCATTAAAAAAAGTGTTATAATAACAAGAAAATAACAAATATACATTTTGTATAGTCTAGGGTGCTAGCACATAATGCATCAAAATAGTCATCACAAATCCATCATACAAAATTAAATCTAATAAATCATTACTTCCAATCATACACATTTACACTTTTGTTCATTAAGTGATGTTCATAAGCTAGGATAGATACCGGTTAAATATTAGCAATAATATTTAGATGGCCATTGACTATTTTATGCACATATTTTAATTTACAAAAGCATATAAATAAAGCATCCACATCTACATATCATCAAATTACATCATCGGATAAATACATGCATCCATGTTAGATATCCATCATAACATCATAAAGCAAATATAAGCATTGCATTCATATCATAAAGCAGTAAAATATGACATAATGATAAAATAAAAGTCATACATACATACATACATACAATATATATATATATATATATATATATATATATATATATATATATATATATATATATGTAAAAGGCAAAAATCTACATCATAGTCCATAAAATTCCTGTAGGCTACAATAAAAGTGAGTCATCCGACTTTGTAACCCAAAAAGTCTAAAAATAACCATCATAGTCTACTGATAATGGTCACATAGGACCAGTACCTTGACTCTCTCCTCTGCTCTCAGTATGAGTCCATTTTGAACTCCCAGACCTACTACCCCTTGATATGCTACCTCTAGATACCTCCATCCTCCGAGAAGTGCTCAAATACCTCATCCGAGTAGATGAGTGTCCCATCCTACTCCCCTAGCTACGCTATGATCCAATGGCTAATACTTGATCTGGTATGTGCCCCTTACAGCGCATTATCTCATCCTCCATCATATCCATATAGGTGCACTCCTATCAAAACCTAGTCTGATAGGTCACCACCAAACCTTGGAGATGTGTTATCTCCTCCTTCATCCTGGCTAGATCACCACTACTGGACTCCCCATGGATAACGACATGCCCATACTATGCCTGAAGTGTAGCTATCATTGCTACCTACCTCTCCATATTAACTTGTGCACTTTGCACCTATACCTATAGTAATTCTTGATCACTCTACAACTTCGCAATTGTATCATCTCATGTTGCTAGTTGTGCCTGCATACCCTAATACCCTAAGTCTCCCTCATCAAATCCCATTGGATCATGTACATCTATTAGCTCCACCCTATCCACTAACACACACTGATGCATGGATCAATCACCTATGTTTGTATCCTCATCATTAGGACACTCACCAACACTCTCCTCATTTGAAGCACCCCTAGCTGCATCTGCTTCCCTGGCGCTGCATCCCCTCCTAGTGTTCTCTCCCCTTGCCACTACCATATGAGCCACCATGCATCATACTCCTCGGTAGTGCCTGCGTCATCTAAATAAAAAATTGCCACCTCAGGATCTGACTCATCTCTCAAGTCCTCTACCACAGGCCTTACTAGAGTCCTCTCATGCCTGCAATGATGATAAACCATTAGCTCCCTGGGTAGCCCCTAGCATAACCTAAAATTTCATAGCACATGATCATAATGGAAGTACTCTCACTCTGTGCCATGTTGTCCTATCAACCATCTGCCTCATTGAACTCAACGTAGATGTGTCTTAGCCTACCTCTAGTCAGGACAATCCCTATAAGATCTCCACTCAATATCTACTGCCCTAAGCCATGCAAAAGCCTCTGCATAGTGCTCTACCTCCCCAACATATCTTCAGCTATGTTCTAAATCACATGACCTCTTCCATAGTTTCTCATAGCCAATCTTCCTGTCTAGTAGCTCTGCTCGAGAGGTCCATGGTAGTTCTCGTGGTCTCTCCACTACAATATGCTACCAAGACCAAGCCTGTAGTAGGAAGCTACAACCCAAATATTTCTTCCCACAAGAGTGAATCTCATATAGCTCATCATATAGTTGTGCCAATAAATGAGGACCCCAAGCCATAACTATGGCCTCATCCTCTATGCAATCCACCAGAGTAAAAATTAGCTCTATTAGGTTCCATGGGAACCTAGCTCTTGAATAGTCAGCTAACAGCATGTTGCTGATCAAGGTCATCAAAAAAGTGTACCTAATACCAAGCACACCACCTCAGTACCATCTCACCACTAAAATCCCTCCACTAAGAAGATCAATCAATACATCCTCCCAGTGCACTCCAAAGGACATCCGTGTTATGACCTCTCGTTGCTTTGTCAAAGAAGACACTATCTAGAACCCCTCTATTAGAATATGTAGCATCTGATATATGTCCTTGACGTAGTTTCTGGGTTGCGAAATCGTGACATGTTGGGTTTTCACGACCCGAAGAGGAGAGAGAAGGCCAAGGAGCAAAAGTGTCATGATATCGTGACAGGAAGAGAAGAAGAAGAGCAAGAGAGAGAAGATGTCACGATATCGCGACATGCTGCATTTTTGAGGGGACCGCGACAGAGCGACAGTGACAGCTCATGGAAGTCAGGCGACGGATGCAAGAGCCGATACAGTGCAGCTAGAAGAAGAATGTGACAGAGGTCAGGCGACGATTGTAGGGCCATTACAGGGGCACATGGCAGCAAAATATAGGTGGCTGCAAAGCACTCCGCCATTCTATACCATGATGGTCCAAGGCACTTGGCAGCAGGATGTAGGCGGTGTCAGAACATTCATGCAGGCGATTACAAAAACTTCCATAGTATGTGAATGATGACTCAGAGGGTTGTGTCCTCTATAAAAACCCAGGTATTGTAATAGGCTAGGGATGCATAATTAGGGAATTGCAGAGTGTAGTAGAAAACCAAGTCGAGCGCTAGTTGTTGTAAAGCTTGCGGGCTGTTACTATAGCGTTATTCCAAATTAATGAATGAAAATTTGGGATCTCTGTGATTGCAATTTTTTGATGCAGGAGCATCCAGTGGCACCTGGTGCAGAAACATCCAGTGGCAGGAGGGCCACATCTGAAGAATTGACTGAGGGAAGATGTCGTGATTTCACGACGTGTCACAAAATTGCGACAGGAGAAGCAAAAGAAGGCAAGGAGAAAAGTATGTCATGATATCGCGATAGAAAAAGTGTCGTGATATCGTGACACAAAAAGGAGAGAGGAGCTAGCAAAGAAAACTGTCGCGATATCACAATAGAAGATGCATCGTGATATCGCGACGCAAGCGAAGAATGAAGCCAGCTCGGAGAAGCTATCGTGATATCACGACAGCAAAGGTGTCGCGATATCACGACATAAGTGGGGCAAAGGAGTCAGAAAGGAGAAGCTGTCACGATATCATGACAGGAAATGTGTCGTGATATCGCGACACAAGTGAAGCAAAGGAGTGAGCAAGGAGAAGCTATCGCGATATCGTGACAGACAATGTGTCACGATATCGCGACACAAAATGGAGAAAGAAGCCAGCAGGGCCAGCTATCACGATATCATGACAGGTTCCATTGGAGAAGCAAGGGTGCCAGGGATGTCACGATTTTGTGACCCAAAAGCAGAAGATGAGTACGAAAGGCAAATATGTCATGATTTCATGACATGTCGCGGTTTCGCGACCTGAGGAAGAAAGAGGAAGCCAAAAGCGAAGATGTCATGATTTCGTGACCCGAAGGTAGGATGAAGAGCGAAAGAGGAAGATGTCATGATTTCATGACATGTCATAGTTTTGCGACCCGTAGAAGAGAGAGAAGGCATAGAGGAGAAGATGTCACGATTTCATGACATGTCGTAGTTTCGCGACCCGCCAAGGAGAGAGAAAGCCAAGAGAAAGGAATGTCACGATTTCGCGATAGGTCGTAGTTTCATGACCAGAAGGCGAAGAAGGAGCCAAGGAAGAAAGATGTCACAATTTTGTGACATGTCACATTTTTGTGACCAGAGGGCAAGTGAAGAAGCCAAGGGAGGAAGATGTCGTGATTTCGTGACATGTCGCATTTTCGCGACCAGAAGGCGAAGAAGAAGCCAAGGGAGGAAGATGTCACGATTTCACGACATGTCGCATTTTTGTGACCAGGAGGCGAAGAAGGAGCCAGCGGAGGAGAATGTCATGATTATGTGACATGTCGCATTTTCGCGACCTGAAGAAGCAAGAGGAAGCAGAGATGAGAAGATGTCACGATTTCATGACATGTCATGTTTTTGTGACCCGAAGGAGAGAAAGGAGGTGAGGAAGAAAAATTTCACGATATCGTGACATGTCGCGATATCGTGACCAAAAGAGAAAAGGACAAGCAGGAGAGCAGAAATGTCACGATATCACGACATGTCAGGTTTTTGCGACCCGACGATGAGAGAAGGCCAAGGAGCAAAAGTGTCACAATATCGAGACAGGAAGAGAAGAAGAAGAGCAAGAGAGAGAAGATGTCGCGATATCGCGACATGCTGCATTTTTGAGGGGACCGCGACAGAGCAACAGTGACAACTCATGGAAGTCAGGCGACGGATGCAGGAGCCGATACAGTGCAGCTGGAAGAAGAATGTGACAGAGGTCAGGCGGTGGTTGCTAGGCCATTACAGGGGCATGTGGCAGCAAAATACAAGTGGCTATAGAGCACTTCACCATTCTATACCATGATGGTCCAAGGCACTTGGCAGCAGGATGCAGGTGGTTACAAAAACTTTCGAAGTCTGTGAATGATGACTTAGAGGGTCGGGTCCTCTATAAAAACCCAGGTATTGTAATAGGCTAGGGATGCAGAATTAGGGAATTTTAGAGTGTAGTAGAAAACCAAGCTGAGCACTGGTTGTTGTAAAGCTTATGGGCTATCACTGTAGCGTTATTCCAAATTAATGAATAAAAATTTGGGATCTCTATGATTGCAATTTTTTGTTCTACGTCAGTAGTATCAGAGCTAGAAGATTCTGAGTGCACAAGAAGATCATCGATCATAAGGAAGTTTGCACCAGGGTTTGTGGTGAAGGGTTCTAAGAGAGAGTTAAGTGAGCAGATCATCGAAAGTGAGGCAGCTACGCCAAGACAGGCTAAGCTTGTGAGAAAAGTGAAAAATAATGCCTCCACAAAGAAGCCGAGGTGTTGAGAGAGATGGTGCCAGAGGAAGAATTCATGGCTTTGCAGAGGCAAGTGCAAGCTCTGCAAGAGGTGCTACTCAGAAGATATTTGTGGAGGCAGGTGAAAGCCCTGCAAGAGGAGCTGCATAGAAAGTGTGAGGGTAAATAGAAAAGAAGAGACGATGGAGTGCGTCAGGCTGCAGAGGTAGATGAATGTCTGGAGGTGTAACAGAAGGCGATGACCAGACAGCGTAGAAGTGAAGATCACTTCTCCACCAACCTCGGGTGTCTGATGTAGGAGCATCCAGTGGCACCTGATGTAGAAGCATCCAGTGGCAGGAGGGCCACGTCTAAAGAATTGACTAAGGAGGGAAGACATCATGATTTCACGTGTCAGGAAATCATGATAGGAGAAGAAGAAGAAGGTAAGGAGAAAAGTATGTCGCGATATCGCGACAGAAAAAGTGTCACGATATCGCAACACAAAGTGGAGAGAGGAGCCAGTGAAGAAAACTATCACGATATCACAACAGAAGATGTGTCACGATATCATGATGCAAGCGAAGAACGAAGCCAGCTCGGAGAAGTTGTCGTGATATCGTGGCAGCAAAGGTGTCACGATATCGCGACACAAGTGGGGCAGAGGAGTCAGCAAGGAGAAGCTATCACGATATCGCGATAGGAAATGTGTCGTGATATCGTGACACAAGTGAAGCAAAGGAGTGAGCAAGAAGAAGCTGTCGCGATATCGTGGCAGACAATGTGTCGCAATATCACGACACAAAATGGAGAAAGAAGCCAGCAGGGCCAACTGTCACGATATCGTGACAGGTTCCATAGGAGAAGCAAGGGTGCCAGGGATGTCACGATTTCGCAACCCATACAGGAAGGAGGAAGCTGCAAGCAAATATGTCATGATTTCATGACATGTCACGATTTCGTGACCCAAAATCAGAAGACAAGTATGGAAGGCAAAGATGTCACGATTTTGTGACATGTCACGGTTTCGCAACCTGAGGAAGAAAGAGGAAGCCGAAAGTGAAGATGTCATGATTTCATGACCTGAAGGCAGGATGAAGAGCGAAAGAGGAAGATGTCACAATTTCATGACATGTCACAGTTTCGTGACCCGTAGAAGAGAGAGAAGGCGTAGAGGAGAAGATGTCATGATTTCGTGACATGTCACAGTTTTGCGACCCACCAAGGAGAGAGAAAGCCAAGAGAAAGTAATGTCATGATTTCGCTATAGGTCACAGTTTTGTGACCATAAGGCAAAGAAGGAGCCAAGGAAGAAAGATGTCATGATTTCATGACATGTCGCATTTTCACAACCACAGGGCAAGCAAAGAAGCCAAGGGAGGAAGATGTTGTGATTTCGTGACATGTCGCATTTTTGTGACCAGAAGGCGAAGAAGAAGCCAAGGGAGGAAGATGTCATGATTTCGTGACATGTCGCATTTTCACGACCAGGAGGCGAAGAAGGAGCTAGCAGAGGAGAATGTCACGATTTCACGACATGTCACATTTTTGCGACCCAAAGAAGCAAGAGGAAGCAGAGAGGAGAAGATGTCACGATTTCGTGACATGTCACATTTTTGTGACCCGAAGGAGAGAAAGGAGGCGAGGAAGAAAAATGTCATGATATCACGACATGTCGCGATATCGTGATCGAAAGAGAAAAGGACGAGCAGGAGAGCAAAAATGTCACGATATCGTGACATGTCAGGTTTTCATGACCCGAAGAGGAGAGAGAAGGCCAAGGAGCAAAAGTGTCACGATATCGTGACAGGAAGAGAAGAAGAAGAGCAAGAGAGAGAATATGTCACGATATCGCGACATGCTGCATTTTTGAGGGGACCGCGACAGAGCGATAGTGACAGCTCATGGAATTTAGGTAGTGGATGTAGGAGCCGATATAGTGTAGCTGGAAGAAGAATGTGACATAGGTCAGGCAGCAGTTGCAGGGCCATTACAGGGGCACGTGGCAGCAAAATACAGGTGGCTGTAGAGCACTCTGCCATTCTATACCATGATGGTCCAAGGCACCTGGCAGTAGGATGCAGGCGACATCAGAACATTCATGCAGGCGGTTACAGAAACTTTCATAGTCTATGAATGATGACTCAGAGGGTTGGATCCTCTATAAAAACCTAGGTGTTGTAATAGGCTAGGGATGCAGAATTAGGGAATTACAAAGTGTAGTAGAAAACCAAGCCGAGCGCTGGTTGTTGTAAAGCCTACGAGCTGTTACTGTAGCATTTTTCCGAATTAATGAATGAAAATTTGGGATCTCTGTGATTGCAATTTTCTATTCTGCGTCAGTTCTCTAGTGTCAGTCATCTTCCCTATAACTAAATGGAAAGTATTAGTACAAGGGTCCCATAGGTCTATCAAAGCATTCAGATAGGCGCAATCTCCCACCACGGGATCTAACCGTGAAACTTTCTTCAGATCGATGGCATCGTTCCAATGCCATTATGCAATAGTAAAATAGTCTCCAGTGACCTGAAAGATACTTGGTATCCTGTACTGACTCCTAACTATCTGTTCATGCAAAGTAGGGTGTCAAAATGCCCTAAAAAACAAATAATTTCTTTAAAAATAGCAAAAAAATACATAAAAATGGACCATTTTTGGCCTAGTTTTTGGCCGTCCCACCCAGGTACGGCCCCAAATTTTGTAGCTTTCCCACACAAGGATGGACACCAATGACCATCCATTACAGGTACGGTCCCAAAATAGGGCTAAAAAATGGTCAATTTTACCCCTAAAAATCCTAAACACCCTAAAAAACATTAAAAAATTAGTATTTATTCCTAATTTTTTGTAAATAAAACATAAATAAAAGCTAAATTTTATATATTTTAGTCCTACTAGGGTTTATTGACCTCGTTTATGGCTTTAGTAATGAAATTATAGCAGAAATTGCAAAAATATAATAAAATAGGGCAGAGAAAAGCATGTAATCCATACTCGTTTTGCACCAGCTCCACCACCTGATGCTTCCATTGGTTGGAACATGTTTTAGGTTGATATTTTTATAGCACCCTACTTCATAACTCCCTCTCCTACTCCTCTCCTCTCCAACTTCTCCAAGTAGCATGCACAAATGAGCTAAAATAGCCCTTTTTGGCCTTTTATAGCTCTAAAAGAAGTCGACCACCCCTGGGTGGTATGAGTGCACTATTTTCTGGCTATCCCACCCTGGGATGGTCATTAATGTTTTCCTCATCCCACCCAAGGATGGACACAAGCAAATTGCACTAAAAAACATTAAAAAAATAAAAAAATGGGCCAAAAACCCACCAAAAACAAGGTAGAAAGGACAAGAAAATTGGATGGATCAAGACTAAACCTATAATAATTTTGGATGTATAATAATAATCTATTTTAGCCTCCCATAATTCTTCCATGGCTGGAATTCTCCATGAGAATGAGATATTTGGCCTTTTGCTTCCAAAACTATTCATCAAAACAATCGAAAATCACCCCCAAATAGGTATTTAGTACCATGGGCGAGACAAAGAGTTACCCTAATGAAGTCATATGTTTCAAGTGACTCATAACTTTAGAATTTTTAATGCCCTCATAGAATCATATCTTGAGGGGGTAGTCATAATAATGAATTCAAAAATCGAATCAACATTTTAAACACTCATAAGTGTAATTTACATGCATTCAAAAGAATCTTGGCTAAAGATAAATTTTTAAGCCCATGTTGGGGAAAAGAAATAGCATAAGAAGCAAATTAAATAGGCTTGACATCCTTGAAACATCAAGAATTAACCCATGTAAAGTTTTACAAGAATAAAAGGCACCAAGACCTAGTATGCCCTAAGCCCCATAAGATTGTCATTACAACATAGCTGAAAGGTATACCTGCAATCAATCCTTTGACTATGTCAATAGAAAGGATTCTAATAATGTATGCTCTTTCCACAATGGAGGTATCCAAATTTGATTAGGTTAATGAAAAACTTTTATCATTCGATAATTTAGTGATCTATTTTTTCTCAGTGCTTTTTTTCACATCATGCATCCCAAAAATGGGGTATTTGTAGATACCTAAATCATGTAAATCGGATAATACTATCAGCACATTGCATATGCCCTATTATTGACAACATATGGCCCTATTGGGCACCCCTTTAGGATAGAAAAATGCTTCCAAAAGGCTCCAAAACTCAGTTTGGAGGGTTCCTAGCAGTATGGGGTAGTTTTGGGGCTCCTATTGGTGACCGTCCCACCCAGGTACGGTCACAATTGGTGATCGTCCCACCCAGGGACAACCATCCACAACCGTACCTGGGTGGGATGGCCCCTAACTAGATCCTTGAAAAATTCAATGGATGCATTAAATGGCAATCAAATATTGCCATTAGCGCATCCAATCACCCCAAATTTATTGGGGACCTGCTAATAGACTGCAAGGTAGTATATTGGGAGCACCAAAGGGGCAACCTTCTCCCAATCAATCAATGACGTGATTAGGACATGTGGCATCACCTGCCTCGCATGGCCAAAGATGTCATTTTACCTAGATGCACTTTTGTGATATAAAATTAGGTCCAAACCATCATTTAAAAATAGAAGAATTTGATGATTTATGCAACGAAGTGCTGCACAAATCAACCCTCGCTATTTGTAAACCAAAACCCGCTTTACCTTGGCCTTGAAACCCTCTTCATACGAAGGTGATTTCAGGGGTAATAGGCTTGATTTACTGATTTCAAACTGGCCAAATTTAATTATTCTTTGAGCCATATTTTGACAACACCCCTGCCCATGTTTTGGACCAATTTCCATAGCCATAGGTGACAAAATTAAGGCAATTTTGTAACTGCCCCACCTGGGGATGGTGAGCAGTCTGTGTATGTCACACCTATGGACAGTCACAAAATAGATTTGAGTTTTAGATAAATTCCTCCATATACCCCTCGAGAATGTCTATAGGAACCTCTGATCCAAATTGGAGACAATTTGGAGAAGTTTTGATGCAGAATTTGAGGTCCCCAAGATTACAGGTTTATCTGGCTCACCTAGGAACGGTCACCATTTTTGCATTGTTTCATCTTTGATCTTGCTTCAAAATTTCCTTGTTTTCATTTAGAATAGATTAAAATATGTTTATTCTTAATGTAGATCAGTTTTCATGCATGTAGATCACTTTTTATGGTTGTATAATATGCTCCTTTTCCATGGTTTAATGGCTTTATTCTATAACGCAAATGCTTTTAATATCGTTTCAATCCCTTGTATTCAGGAACAGGAATGCTAGGCAAGAGGAGGAGCTAATGAGGCACAAGCTTATCAGCCCAAGACTACCTCTCAAGTGTGGGAAGCATGAATTCATAACACTGATATTTATCGCCTTAAAGGCCTCCTTCCAAGGGACTAGATCTCTTGGAAAAATTGTAATGGAAATGTATCACATTTATGAAGCCCTCAAAGGGATGTCTTGTAATCGTGTTTTGAAGCTATGGACAAATGAATAGAGAGATAATTTCATCATATTTATTGCCTACTTTGCTTCATTTTAGTATATTACATGTTCATGCTTATTTCCCCTTTGAATGCTTTATAAATACACTACATTGCAAGTAAATGCCCTTAAGGCGATATCGTGAATTTCACTTCTTCACAAACTATCTAAAATATACCAAATGTATTTAAAACAATTTATAGTTTACATGGGATCATTGAATAAATATTCATAGTATTTAATGGTATAGCTATATTTAACCTTATAAAAAAGAGGTTATAGGCATCATTATCCCCAAACCTAGAGATTGTGCTTATTTTCTAAATGGGTTGTACAATGATCTATGAGAATTATTATTTAATTATAGGATTAAGAACATCATTTCTACTTTATTCTCAAGTGCTTAAAATTTAGTTTTACATTACTTTCTATTATCCTTTTAGATATTAAAGCCTTTTTTCTTGCTTAAGGAATATGGCAACCATAATAGATTATTTCAAAATTGTTATTCTATGATGGTTCATCATTGATATTGATACTTAGGTTTTCCACTCATATAAAAATAAAGAGGAATATTATTTTTAAAAATGGTGTTCATTGACATGTGGGACATTCATATAAAAATTAAAATTTATGAATTTTACAAACCAATTTCATCTTTCCTTCAAGGATAAGGATCTTATCGAGTACATACAAAACATGGTAGAGGATTATATTCTACTTAAAATTTATACTTCTCTACCATGCAATTACTTTTAATATTAGATATTGTATTATCATAGTAAATTTAATATTGCTCCAATTAGATGATAAAAATAAATGAGTTGCTTGGAACGGAGGAGGAGTTGTGGTGAGCATAGTTCACAAAGGAAAGTGATGCATCGAGGTTGTAGTGAGCGTAGTGCATAAAGGAGTGTGATCCACTGGGGCTAAAACAAGAACAGTGCACAAAGGAGCAATATGTGTAGGGGTTGTAGTGAGAAAGCCATTATGAGCATGATGCATAGGGGTTGTGGCAAGTAGGCTACTATGACAAGCGTGATGTGCAAGGGCTATGGCGAGTAGGTTACGATGAGTGCAAGGCACAGGGGCTACGATGAGTGCAGTGCACAAAGGTTATAGTGAGCATGAACCATGAGCACAAACCATGGAGGTTATGGTAAGCATGAATTTAGTAATTATGGATATGGTCAGTAGGAGGTTACGATGAGCGCAAAATTAGTGATGATGCATATTGGCAGTAGGGTTCCCGCAGCGATGTGGAGGTAGGCAAGGATGAATTCCATGGGGAAACAAAATATTATAGGAATCACCAACATCGATGATGGTCCTAGTGTAAACCCTAGGTGTAATCAAGCATTGAAGGGAGTGGATTTTTCATAAACCATCTCTTTAGTCTATGAGAAAATCTCTCCAATCAAAAGAAATATATCTCAAGGATCTTTAGGTTTGTGGGTGAATGAAACCCCTCTATCAATATTTGAGAGGATGAATTTGGTTTCAAGGATTTAATTGATCATGATGCCCAAACAATTATTTGCAAACTCAAGGGAAAAATACTAGGTCTAGAGGAGCTCAAAGGATACATTAAATTTTTGTGGATCGGTTCAGAATTCCAAGTAACTCTCCTACCCAATTTTTTTTTTATGTTTCCTTTTCTAATTTAGTGGATAGAGATGAGGTAATGGATTATATATATAATTGGTTTTTTGGACAAAGGGGTGTCTATATAAGACCTTGGACTCCTAGTTTCAAACCCTTTATAGAAGAAGTTAATTGCTTCCCTGTTTGGGTGAATCTTTATGCTCTCCCTATGGATTTTTTGGGAGAGAATAATTTCACCAAAATCGATGATTCCATTTGTACATCCAATATATGGATGCCCAAACAAAGGAAATTTTTTCTAGTAAAATTAATATGAGTAAATCAAGATTGGTTGTTTGGATGGATTTTTTAGTTTGTGGGCCTCATTCCATTACTATCTCCTCGAGTAAAGGGGAATGGATCCAAAATATTGAATATGAAAACTTCTCCATAATATATTATGGTTGTAAGCAATACAGCCACCTAAATAAGAGATTTCTAGACATCCGATCATGTTTTGATTTCTTCTTGGTGGAGAAGGCTTTGCATGTGAATGATTCAAAACCTTCAAATATCTCAGGTCAAAAGAAAGAAGCTCATCCTCTAGAGGTACCAATTGTCCAACAAGAATCATGCAAGCAACAAAAGACTCAACCCCAAAAGGAGAATTTGAATCAGATCAGTGATAAAAATCAAATGGTTACTAAAGATCATCCAGATGATTCCATGGAAAATATTAGCACCTCATATGGTATTCTTGAAGCTAATTATGAAATAATCAGTGATGATCAGGTTTTTGAAAATGAATATCCTACAAAATGTGTTACAGATAGATATTAGCTTAGGAGCTTGAAGTGTAAAAATTCATTCTCAGATCTTGCCACTTTGTAGGAGGAATATACTTTGCTACAAAAGAAAAATAGTCAAACTAATGGATGATTGTTATGTTTGTTTTCCTTCTATCTATTGTAGCTATAGTTGTTAGTTTATTAAAAAAAAAGGTCGATTAAGGAAACTTAGCAGTTGGAAGAATATGGAGAATATATTTGATAGACAAGCAAATATAAGTATGCTATATCGGCAAGGATGCCACTTGCATTATTGGTGATATGACCCGGGTTCAATCCCCATGGTGGATGTGTATAAGCAGTATTTACTCAATAAAATATATATATAAGTATGCTATAATTAACTTGTTAGAAATGTCATAACAACAATGTATTGTTTTATTTATTAATGGGAGTGGCCCCCAATATAATCCACACATAGATTATTAATAAATAATTATCTATATTGCTGCAATTAGAGTTGTTTATAGAATGATTCTTCTTGATGATTTAATCTATTTTGGATTGAATGAGAAATAAAATTAAAAATATACCAAGAAAGTGTTGTGTAGATTTTAAATTTAAAAAATAAAGTTGATACATGTTCATAATGGTTAGATTAAAGACTATTCCATTCTCATTTACACTTCACGATATATTTAGTAAGGTTTTGGAATCCTCAATATTAAGTGTAGGTGTTGTCATTGGCCTAAGTATCTCAATTTTTTTTTTTTGTAAATTAGATCATTAAATATAGAATTATTAAGTTTTATTTTCTAGACATGTTTTATGCTCTTTTAAAATACTCATGAATGTTTTAAATGAGAATAATTTAATCTTGTTAACATTTTTTGAGCAACTTATTCTTAGATATATTTAGATTGTCCATTTTTGTTCTTCCTTTTATATTTATCATATACTTTATTTTACAATTATTAAATGCAAAGACTATATGGTATCATTAAAATTTTAACTCTACCATTACCCTATGCCTTTTCTTACCATTGCACCATTGTATAATTGCATCAATATACTTGGAAAAACTAAAATTTGATCTAATAGATCATGTAGACCATTGTCAACAATTAAATAACCTAACAAAGGAAAAACAATATAAAAAATAGATTATAAAACTCCAAGCAAACTTCATTTTTATGTATCATACGGTGTGGTCCTTTTCCTAACAACAAAGGAGACACTGGCTTATGTTTGGATTCTCCTTCATAAAATTTATAATGTCTAATATAATATGGAGCTAGGGATCTTATGAGTCTTAATAATTTAGCATATCAGAAATGCTTTTGAATTTATTTATCCCTTGCATTTAATTTTGATAGTGGTATGCATTTAATGACCTATTTTAATAATTTATATTGTTACAAATTATATTTTTATGGAATTTATTCAGAAATAACTACATTTTTGTTTTTATCATTTCCTTATAAATTATGTATGACAATAATGACAAGTAATCTTGTTTTAAAACAACAGCCCCGTAAGTGTGGTGGTGAATAATCAGGCTAGCTCGTACTCTGGTCTCCCATAGGTAAGGAAGGAATATTTGGGTACAAATACCAGTATCCCTCTAGATTTCCTTTAAAAATCTTTTCAATGCCTAGATTCTAGAGAAGGAAAAGGAATCCTCGATGAGGAGAAAGAGGCTCAACTTGAAGCCCTATTTTCTCTTCAAAAATATATGACTAAAAAACTTTCTCCTACCTTGACCAAGATCATTAAATATCCTAGTCATGGGGAGGGATATTCAGGGATAAAGTTATCTCACCCCAAAATAAGAAGTCTCTAAAAAGGCTCAGCTGATGTGGGGGTTGCTAGGAAGGTTGGCAAGCCTTATAATAAAGTTTTAAGGAATAGATAGGAAAAAATAAATATTACAAATGGCCAGTAAATTCAGTTAAAATTCAAAAAGTAAAAAGAATAAAAAGGCTAGTAACTTAAGTTGGATTCATTCTGGCAATCCCATCATCTTTAGGATGGGATAACTTCTCTATATCTCATAAATGAAGCTCATTTTGTGGAATGTTAGAGGTCTTAATGGGGTTGCTAATAAGAGAGCTCTGACCTCTATAAGGAGAGAATTTAAACTAGATATTATTCTTGTACATGAGACAAAGATGGATATTTTTAGTGTTGAAATAGTTAAGATGAGAATTTGGAGAAAAGCCAATTTTATAGCAAACTTGGCTAGTGGATTTTTAGGGGTCTCTTATGCATGTGGGATCCCAATTCTATTGAAGGTTCGGTTCTCCTTAACTCTGATAAAAGCAATGTTTTTTTTTCTTCTAAATATTCAGGCTTTAAGTGGATCACTTCGAATATATATGCTCCTAACTCACCTCAGAATAGGTTGGCTTTGTGGAACTCCCTGAGAATAATGAGAGAAATTTTTAGAGGGGAAGCCTAAATTTTAGTTGGAGACTTTAATACTCCTCTCTATCCCTTGGATAAGAAATGTGGAACCCCCATATGCAAGAGTATGGAGGATTTTTCCTCCTTTGTGAATTCCCAAGAACTCATGGATATGGAGCTGAAAGGATCCAGATTTACATGGAGCAATAGACGTTTGGGGAGCCAAAATATCCAGATCATGCTTGACAAAGTTTTTATCTCCAAAGAGGGGATCCATTTTTTTGGAGATGCGATGTTAAATTCTCTCCCTAAACTTGCTTTAGATCACAATCCTCTAGTGTTGGAGATAGTCTTGAACCATCCGTTATTTTTAAGGCCTTTTAGATTTGAGACCATGTGGTTGCAGCATCTAGAGTTAAAATCCAGGATTAGATAATGGTGGACCAAGAGTTTCTTAGGGCACCCTATTGCTCAAATTACCTCCAAGTTGAGGTTTATTAAGGCCAACCTAAAGGATTGGAACAAAAACATCTTTGGCAATATTTATTTAAGGAAAAAATAATTACATGAACTCCTCAAAGAATTTGAAGCTACTTATGCATCCTTGGAGGTAGTAGAGGATCTAAGGTCTAGAGAAAAATGTATTCTATCTGATTTACATAATGTACTAGCAGAGGAAGAGATAATGTGGTGATAGAAATCTAGGTCCCTCTGGATCCAAGAAGGATATCGTAACACATAATTTTTCCACTCTTCTGTGTTGAGGTATAGAAGCGTTAATAATATGAGAGAGATCCAAAAAGTTAATGGTGAAGTCTCCAAATATATATATGGTATTAGAGCAAGTATTATGTATTTTTTCATTGAGTTGCTCTACTCTCCTGCTCAAAGGAGCCAACCTATCGAAGATTGTCTGCTACGTGTTATTCCGAAGATAGTTTCTAATGATATGAAAAAGGTTCTTTATGATCCTTTCAATGATGATAAAATTAGTAAGCTAGTTTTTGTAATGGGTGGGTTGAAATCTCTAGGGCCTGATAGATTCCCACCTATCTTCCTTTAGAGTTTCTGGTATATCCTAGGACCTAACATTGGTAATGCAGTCGGAGAGGTTCAGAGGTAAAAATTCATCCTGGTTGATGTGAACTTCACCTTCCTAGTTTTAATCCTTAAATATTTGGATGCTAAGGGATTCATGGATTATAGGTCTATCAACCTATGCAATACAATTTTTAAAATCCTAACTAAGTCTATGGCTAATAGATTGAAAATTTTGCTTCCTTCAGTCATTGACTCTCCTCAAAGTGGATTTATCCCTAGGAGGAAAATTCTAGATGGCATAATAGTAGTGCATGAGATCATTCACTCAGCTGACAAAAGTGGAAGGCCCGGGACTCTCCTCAAACTAGACATGAACAAGGCATATGATAGGGTGGCTTGGGATTTACTATTCAAATTTCTTAATAAATTTAGCTTCATGTAGAGGTGGTTGTGTCTAGTAAAATCTTGTATCTCTTCAACAAGGTTTTCTATTATTATTAATGGCTCCCTAGTTGGTTATTTTTACAGTTGCAGGGGGATTCGCTAGGTAGATCCCTTATCACTTTATCTCTTTATCTTGCTAGATAAAGCTCTGGGTAGGGTTATTCGAGCTAATACAATTATTGAAGGCTTGAGGCCAACCTACTCAATTAACCCTATTTCTCATCATTAATTTGTGGATTATACTTTACTCTCTTTTTTGACATCGATTCCTCAAGCTACAGCGGTCAAAACCATTCTAAAGGATTTTGAGAAAGCGGTCATCTAGAAAGTGAATTTTGGGTTGCAACATCAATTCCCTCTCATTAGTGTATCTTGGAATTCCATTGTTTAAAGGGACCTCAAAGCCATATCTATGGGATTCTGTAGTTGAAAGAGTTAAAAAGAAGCTCATCAGCTGGAAAGGTGCCCTTTTAAGCCAATTTTGAAAAGTTTTGTTAGTTAAAGCTACTCTGCAAAGTATTTTGATGTATTATTTAGCCCTCTTTATAATTTTGAGGAAATTTTTGGAAAATTTTTAATAGATCCAACGTTCATTCCTCTGGTCTGGTGTAGAGGATACTAAGAGATTTAATCTGGTGGCTTGGGATCAAGTCTACAGTAGAAAAGAGAAAGGAGGATTAGGGCTGAGGAAGCTGAAAACTTTAAACAAGGATATGATTGCTAAAATTCTTGGAGGTTGGTTCAGAATGATAATACCAGTTGGATCAAAATTATAAAGGCTAAGTACCTCCTAAATGATAATAATTTCTTAAAAATCCAATCTTTACCGATGGGATCTACCTTTTGGTCCAGCTTGACTAGTAGTCGAGCAAATATTTGTAAAGGTTTAAGGTGGATCATGGGGGATGGTCAATCCATAGACTTTTGGAGATATATCTAGGGCATTGATTCTTGACTTGATTCATGTTTAGAATTCACTGGCCTACAACCAATAATTGATCATTATTTTGGTCCCAAAGTGAGTGACTTCATCAAATTGAATAATGATTGCCTATGGTGGAAATCCTTTTATCTCCATAATATTTTTCAGGTGGATAGAGGGAGCTTCAGAACCTTGTTAAAATTTATTAAATAGCTCTTGACTCTTGGGAAAGGCTTCAATGATAGATTAATTTGGGGGTCGACGAAGAATGATTGTTTTTTAGTCAAGACGACTTATCAGTGTCTGGACTCTAGAACTAATCCTTGGTTTCTTGTAAATAATGTTTGGATTAAAGGTCTTACCTCTAACGTAAATGTATTTTTTGGTTAATATTTCAAAGTAAATTTCTTACTATTGATAATATTTAAAAATGTGGTCTAAGTACTCCAAATAGGTGCTTCTGGTGTGGCAGGGATTTGGACTCTCCTTTACACCTATTTTCCCACTACTCCTTTACCCTTGAAGTGTTCAATTTAATTTTTAAGGAGCTATGAGTGTCTTGGGTTCTCCCAAACTCACTGGAGGATTTTTTTGACCAATGGACACTTTCTTTTGTCTCTCTTCACCTTCACTATTTTTGGAAATTTGGGTTACCTCATTTATGGTGGCGGATTTGGAAGGAAAGAAATTTTTGAGCCTTTAAAGATGTTTGTCTTCCAAAGTCCTTTATTTCTTTGAGGGAAATTGTAGACATTGTGGAAAATGTCAAAGCTTTAAACCTGAACATGATAACTTGTGATAAGGAAATTGGGTTGGAGTGAGTGTTGGGATTTTCAACTCAACCTCAAAATGTGGTAGGCCAAGTGACCTTGAATATATCATATATATTTTGGGAACCCCCTCCACCTAGGTGGTTGAAATTAAATTTTTATGGAACATACAAAGGAAACCTAGGGTTGGTGGGTGCATAGGGTCTGTTTAGAAAATCTAACGAAGAAATTATGCTTGCCTTCATAGAAATATTGTATCACCCAACCAACCACTTTGTTGTGGCTCAAGAATTATTTCAAGGAGTCTCTCAATTGGATATGGTGAATTGTAGAAAGTTGATTATATAAGGAGAATCTTTGAATATAATAAACATGATTAAGGGGAATCAAAATCCATCCTAGATTGTGTCAAATTTCATTATGGAAGTTAGGAGAATGATTCAAAATTTGGAAGAAGTTCAATTTTATCACCGCTTTAGGGAAGGTAATAAGGCTGCAGACTTCCTCATAAACCAAGGTCTTCTTCAGCAAGATCTCCATGTATGGAGAGGAAATTTCCTAGATGGCCTTACAATTCTGGACAATGAATTTAGATAAAATTGGACCCCCAATCAATAGGTCTAGATCTTGGTTTCCTATATTTTGGATCTTTTGAGTTGGTTGTCCCTTCTCTGTGCATACTGTCTATTTCACTTTGCATCATTCAGCCTACATATCTTATTTTTTCACCCCTGCGTAGGTTTGGTGTTCGATGTTAGTTTAGCTTGTTATAGGTTGTTTTGTTTTGGTTTGTTTTAGCATTTATTTTCTAGTTGGTCTCTGTTTAGTTTCTCTTTTTCCTCCTACTGAGTTAGGAGGTTATCTTATTTTTGTAAATATTTGGAGGTCCTTTCAAAAATCCTTTCCTCCATTTTATATATAAAAAAAGAGTAATCTTGTTTTAACTATTGATATTCAACATGTTGGATGTCACTGATTTTTTAAATTATTGTGATTATAGATGTTTCCCTCTTTTTAATTTAAAATTTATAATTTTAAAAACATGCATGTATAAACCTATGAGTAGGCAAACTACTTTGTTCAATATACGCTACATATATATTCTTCTCTGGATTATTAAATTGCGTATGAGTGTGGCTTCTCGGTTGGATAATTCAGTTGGTTATATAAAATATTTGTGAGTTTTTATTATGAAATATTTGTATATTATTAATTTATTAAATTTAATTTTATAAAAAAAATAATTTTTTTATTGTTTCTAAATATTTAATTCTTAACTTGAAACAACCTACTGGCAAGTAGTCATTACGTCAACTATATTTCCATGGACAATTTTTTTAATGTAAAAAAAACATTGTATTAAAGAATTTACAGAATACATTTTTATAAATTAAAAAAAGAGGTAGATAAACATGTCATGTCATTAAAGTGATCAACCGAAAAACACTATCATAAAAATAGTGTGGGAAATCAAGAAACCAACTAATAGATAATCAAAACTACCTTACAAAATTGGGAGGCATACACTATCAACTAGCTAATAGAATGATTACATACTAAAAACTACAGCTGAGTGCACACCATAAGAGCAAAAGCAAAAAAAGAGGAATCCCCACAATGATGAAGAATCATTACATGGGTTTAACCACCACTAAGACCAAATCCCACCCAACATTATCATAAGGAGACTTGACTAAACCCTATCTCAGAAGAAGTGTTGGTATCATCTTCCCAATTGTGAACAAATAGATCTGTAGACACAAAAAATTGACCCACTTTGAGGGGAACATTTTCCTTAGTGCCCCTAAGAGGCCCTCAACCCCTGCCAAGAGAAAGGGAAGACCTATTTGCCTTCTTTTTTTAATTTGTTTATATTTTAGCTAAATCGTACCCCATTTTGATGAGGTATGACTTCATGCCAACAATACCATGCCCCGTTATGATGGGGTATGACTTCACTGTTTAACCTAATTTTTAATCTAAATTTTATTTTATTCTTTTGAGCCTGCTTAGACCTAGGTTTAAACCCTCTAGCACATTTTTGCATCGGCTTTGAGTTTATTTTTCCCACATTTTCCATTTGATTTTGTCTATAAAAGAAAGGATGTTTTTGCTTAATCATATATATGTATATGTGTGCAAGAGATATACAAGATTTTGGATGTGCGATCTTAGTGTGAATTTCTAATTATTGATTATTCTCAAAATATTTATGATAGTTCATTCATATTCCTTTGTTTTATCTATTGTAATCTAACCTTGAAGTGCAAATTTTGGATTTGATATTCTATTTCATGGATTGGATTGATTTACTATGTGACTTGGTGGATCCGTGGTGTAGTTCATAGAGATAGAGTGCCCACTCGGATAATTCAATCTTCTATACCTACTTCTACAATGTCCATTAGGGTTTTCTAATTTTATTTCCAATATTTATTTCATATTCTACACTTGCTTTTTATTTTTCATTAGTCTGCAATGATATTGTGCCTGAAACCAGCAAGCCTCGACTTTCCTTACACTAATTAGGGAAAATTAGTATGCAGAAGCGAAATTGTTGTTGGCAATTTTGGGTACATTGGGTACATTGCCTTTGCTCAAGTGTTGATGTTGTCATTGATGTCAAGAAGCAGAAAGGTTTTTTTGTGAAAACCAAGGCAGACAAAATAAAAGGTTTTATTTAAAACCATGGACAACATATTTGAAATGGGTTTTTCTTAAAACCCAAGTTGGCTCTTCATTTCGTTGAAAAAGGTGCCCCGGTGATGAAGATATTTAATTTTAATATTTAGTTTAAATTTTATTTTTAAAATTTAAATTAATATTTTAAAATTAAATTAATGTATTTTTCGTCGTGGTTGAAAATGCCGACGTATTTGGAAATAAAGGGCAAAGTGAAAGTGCATATATAATGAAGTTATTAAATCCATTTAATGTGTGTGGTGTTGAAAATGCGCTCGTTTGATGAAATAGTCGAAGAAGGAAGTAAAGTTTGCAAAGATACAAAGGAGAGTGATTAATGCAAGGCTAAGGTATTCGCATTCGCTCGAACACGTGAGGGAGCAAAGAAGAGGACAATTTTCTGCGTATTCCAAGGCCAACGAAAAGACAAAAATCGAAGCACACCTTTTTCGTCTTACATGGGCAGATAGCCTAGGTGGAAGGAAAGCATTCAAAGCGCGTAGCAACCGAGAAGTTAAGTGTTCGAATCGCTACGCAATCCTTTTCTTTGACTAGGAAGACGCACCGGTTTTTTGGTGGAGAAACAAAAGTACATGCTCCTCGATGTTTGCATGAGTGATGACATGGGTTCAAAGTAAGGTGGGTGCACTTGAGGAAATATAATAATTTTTATAAGGTATGCTTGGCACATGATTTTGGGAGTTATAAGGGTTATGTGTATATGTTTTAATTTGATTAAATCTTGGAATCTACAATATGTTGTTGCAATAAAAGGTATGCTATAAAGATTGTTTATTATTACTTTATTGTTGGATTATGAAGTAATTTATTGTATAAGTGGTTTTGGGAGTTATAAGGTTATGCAATGTTGTGATTTATTTTATTTTATGGTATAAGTGGTTTTGGGAGTTATAAGGTTATGCAATGTTATGATTTATTTTATATTATGGTACAAGTGGTTTTAGGAGAGATAAGAGAGTTGTGCAATTAAAGGCTTTGGTGATGATTATTGAAAGGTGGAATAATGTTGATTATTTTGTGATCTACTAACCCTTGTGAAGATTGGCAAAAGAATGTTGTGATGGTGGCAGATTTCCAAAGGGGTTCCTTCACTTCAATAAGGTATGGGCACATTCTTCTTATGAGTAATGAGTGGTGTATGTTATTCTTGAAATAAGATTGGAGTGAAAAGGTTTTCAACAAGGTTTCCTTTGGTTGGGGGTAAATCCTAGTTTTTGGTTTGTTGAAGACTACTTATGCATTGTTATCATTGATGAGAGTTTTGGTGAATGCATAATTCCGGTTTGAGGTAGTGGAAGCATTGTGCACTAGGGTTTATGATTGTGAGTCTTGCTACTTGCTTTGAGTTGGTGAAACCCTTAGTTGGATGTTTTGATATTGATGGATGAGTGCTTCCATAGTGGTTGTGTTGATCAAGTTAATGCTTTACTTGATACATGATATTGGGCTTACTCCATTGAGTTGATTTGAACAAGTTATTCTATGCATTTGGTGATATTGTGTTGGTGGTTGTTTTGTTCAAATATCTTTGGAGGGAAAAGGATTTCTACTTGTTTCCTTTTTCTTGTGATGATTGGTTGAATGCTTCAAGGTTAATGTTGAGTTGAATGATGTTGGTTAAACCTTGTCTTTAAGCATTGTTGTTGAAGCCCAATTGGTTGAGAAAAGATATTGGTTTTGGAAAGAACATGAGTATCATTGTTATATGAGATATTGCATGGTTGGCAATTGTTGGGTTGTGTTTCATGTTCTTGAGAAAAGCATACTACATCTATCTTATTCTTTTGAGATTTGAAATTGAGTTGAGATTGAGATTGGGAGTTAAGTATAGAACATATTGAGTCTCTAACAATTCTCTTTATGCTTCTATGAAGTGGATGAATCACATTGGGTCTCTAACCATTCTCTTTGTGGGTTCATGCCAAGCAAGTGTTTTTGTTGAGGACTTGTGAAGCTGAGGTTGATAGTTCTATCAGAGAACTTGAGGACAGAGGTGTATTGGTTCTATGAGAAGAACCTGAGGACAGATTTGTGCCAGACCGAAGGACTGTGTTTGGTGCTGATCAAATACAGAGGAAGAGGACATTTGTGCTAAACCGAAGGACTGTGTTTAGTGCAAATTCGAGGACCATCTTTGAGGTGATAGAGTTGAGGACAGAGGTCTCCAGCTAGAGTAGGGAAGACAGGTGTCTTCTATGGATAGAGTTCCATTTGCTAAGGGCAGTGAGAGGCAGAGGTCTTCTAGAGGATCACCGACCAGAGCAGAGGTAGGGGAAGGTATCTCCTTTGAGCAGAGGCTCATAAATTCATATTGGGGGAAGGTTTCTCCTTTGAGCCGAGGCTCATAAACATTGTAATTGGGAAGGTTTCCCAAAGAACTTTGAGATAACTTTTAGAGAAAATTTTTGTGGATGAACCATGTAAATTGTTGTGTCACTTTGTGGATGGTTTTGTGTATTGCTTTGATATTGCTTTGGATATATTGCTTTACTGTTTTGAAGTATAAAGGAAAAAGTAAAAAGAGGTCTTATACTGTTCACCCCCCCTCTCAGTATAAGCTTGTGTTCTTCAATTGGTATCAGAGCGGGTTCCTTCGAAAGGTTTAACAGCTTGAAGGAAAAGCTAGTAAAGAACACAATGGATCATTCAAGTGGCAATGCAGCACCTATTCTTGATGGGTCGGATTTTGGTCTTTGGAGTGCAAGGATGAAGGTTCATCTAATGGCACTTGGGAATGAGGTTTGGGAAGTAATTGAAGATGAGTACACTATTCCTGAACATGGTCCTAATACTAAAGAAGAGAGGCTCCTACATCACAGCAATTCAAAAGCAATGAATGCAATCCTGAAAAGCTTACAGAAAGCAGATCTCACCAAAGTGATTCACTGCAAGACAGCTAGTGAAATGTGGAATCAGTTGAAGGTGGTTCATACAAGTGATACAAATGTCAAGAAGGCCAAGTTGAGACACTTCAAAGGTATGTTTGAACAACTCAAAATGAATGATGATGAAAATATTAGTGACTACATGCTTCGTATGGATGAAGTTGTTAACTCCATGAAAGACTTAGGTTTTGAGCTTGCTGAAAATGATGTTTGTGATAAGATTTTAAGATCTCTTCCTAATAGATTTAGTGAAAATATTTCTGCTATTGAGGAAGCTAAAGATTTGGATAAGTTAAAAAAATATGAGCTCCATAGTATACTTGCAGCATTTGAGTTGAGAACTCAAGTGAAGGTTGATGTCAAGGAGGAGGCAGCTTTCAAGACTACCAAGAATTCCAAAGGTAAACAACTTCAAGAGAGTGATGAGTCTTCTGGTGATGAAGAGGCATATTACAACAAGAAAGGCAAGTTCTTTAGAAAGCACAAAAATATGAAAAACGTGAGATGTTTCAATTGTGGAAAGTTTGGTCATTATGCTACTAACTGCACTGTTGCCAAGGATGAAAGTGATGAAGTTAAAAGGGATTGTAAGAGGAAGGATTCTGAAAGGCATAGGCATCAAAGGAAGAACAAAAATGAGAACAACAATAAAGGAAAGAGGTATTCTCACAAGCACAAGAAGAGCTTCTACCTAGACAAAGCAAGTAAGTGTTCTAGCAGTGATAGTGAAAGTTCTTCAAGTGATAATGAAAATGAGATGTTGTTCATATCGAAAAAAGAGGAAGAACCGAAACATAGATTCATTATCATGAAATGTCTTAGATGTGGAAATTTTGGTCACCTTGAGGATGATTGCACAAATAATGAATTGGTTGTTAGTATGTATGAGGATGCTTCAGAAAATGATAAGGAAGATGCATGTATGGTTTTTGAAAAGGGTAGCACCTCTAGTGATAAGAAATATGAAAAAGGCTTTGTTGATCCTAAGTGCAATCAAATAGAGGATCGTGAATGTGAACTTACAAATGCTCTTAGTGTTTTGAAAAAGGAAAGAAAGAAGAATGCTAGACTCAAGGATAAGTTAGATGAATGTTGTATGGAGAGAGATGAACTTATAGAAAGTCTTGATGTCTCTATGGCTAATGCACAAGAACTCAAGAATGAGTTAGAATCTAAGGTGCTTGAGTATAGTGAATTAGAACAGAAAATGGCTTCTTTGAAAGAGGAAAATAAAGAGTACAAGGATAAGTTGTACAAGTTTCAAGAAAGCTCCAAAAAGGTTAAGTCTCTCATCCAAAGTCAAAGAAATCCAACAGATAAAACAGGTCTTGGTTTTGTTAAGCCTCACAAGAAACAAGTTGGAGAGTCTAGTAAGAGATTCCAAAAGGAAGAGAGTTCTAATGAGGAAAGTATTTCAGATCATGAGTCCTTGAATGATAGATGCATAGAAATAGAAAATAGATTTCGGAATGAGAAGAAGGAGAAGTTTTCAGGACCTAAGAAGTCAAATAAAGGAAAGTTTCAAGGCAGATGTTTTGCTTGTCACAGGTTTGGTCACATGGTTGTACATTGCATGGCTCAGGTGAAGAAGGTAAATAACAGTTTCAGAAGTAGTGATTTCTTTTATGGATATTGCTACTCTTGCAATCAGTTTGGGCACAAGGCAGTTCATTGCAAGGCAAATGACAGGAATAGGTTTAGTCAGAACAGGTGGATTCAAAGAACAGGTATGCCTCAAAGAAATAACATTGTTACTTGTTATAAGTGCAACAATGAAGGTCACACAGTCAAACAGTGTAGAGCTAAAATTCTAGAATACAGGAACAAGAACAGTGGCATGATCAGGTCCAAGGATCAAAAAAATGACAGGAACAAGAATATGAAAAAAGAGTTCAAGAGAAGGCCCGGAAAGGAAGTTATAGACGCTGATGATGATCAGTGCCTAATGGGAGTTTTACTCCCACCCCAGAATTAATCACCTCAACAGGAGGTGGGGGAGGGACTAAGCTAAGAGGCTCATTCTTAGTTTCGAGCCCCAAAGGTGGCCCTTTGCCATTGATGACAAAGGGGGAGAGATATGAGTAAGGGGGAGAGCTTCAAGTGAAGAGGAAAGCTTCAAGTCAGGGGGAGAAAAACTTCAAAGGTAGATTCTCAGTTGTGGGTTTTAGTTTTGGCTCTTGAAGATGTGTTTTTAGTAAAGTTTTGCCATCAATGACAAAGGGGGAGATTGTTGGCAATTTTGGGTACATTGGGTACATTGCCTTTGCTCAAGTGTTGATGTTGTCATTGATGTCAAGAAGCGGAAGGTTTTTTGTGAAAACCAAGGTAGACAAAATAAAAGGTTTTATTTAAAACCATGGACAACATATTTGAAATGGGTTTTTCTTAAAACCCAAGTTGGCTCTTCGTTTCGTTGAAAAAGGTGCCCCGGTGATGAAGATATTTAATTTTAATATTTAGTTTAAATTTTATTTTTAAAATTTAAATTAATATTTTAAAATTAAATTAATGTATTTTCCGTCGTGGTTGAAAATGCCGACGTATTTGGAAATAAAGGGCGAAGTGAAAGTGCATATATAATGAAGCTATTAAATCCATTTAATGTGTGTGGTGTTGAAAATGCGCTCGTTTGATGAAATAGTCGAAGAAGGAAGTAAAGTTTGCAAAGATACAAAGGAGAGCGATTAATGCAAGGCTAAGGTATTCGCATCCGCTCGAACACGTGAGGGAGCAAAGAAGAGGACAAGTTTCTACGTATTCCAAGGCCAACGAAAAGACTAAAATCGAAGCACACCTTTTTCGTCTTACATGGGCAGATAGCCTAGGTGGAAGGAAAGCGTTCAAAGCGCGTAGCAGCCGAGAAGTTAAGTGTTCGAATCGCTACGCAATCCTTTTCTTTGACTAGGAAGACGCATCGGTTTTTTAGTGGAGAAATAGAAGTGCATGCTCCTCGATGTTTTGCATGAGTGATGACACGGGTTCAAAGTAAGGTGGGTGCACTTGAGGCAATATAATAATTTTTATAAGGTATGCTTGGCACATGATTTTGGGAGTTATAAGGGTTATGTGTATATGTTTTAATTTGATTAAATCTTGGAATCTACAATATGTTGTTGCAATAAAAGGTATGCTATAAAGATTGTTTATTATTACTTTATTGTTGGATTATGAAGTAATTTATTGTATAAGTGGTTTTGGGAGTTATAAGGTTATGCAATGTTGTGATTTATTTTATTTTATGGTATAAGTGGTTTTGGGAGTTATAAGGTTATGCAATGTTATGATTTATTTTATATTATGGTACAAGTGGTTTTAGGAGAGATAAGAGAGTTGTGCAATTAAAGGCTTTGGTGATGATTATTGAAAGGTGGAATAATGTTGATTATTTTGTGATCTACTAACCCTTGTGAAGATTGGCAAAAGAATGTTGTGATGGTGGCAGATTTCCAAAGGGGTTCCTTCACTTCAATAAGGTATGGGCACATTCTTCTTATGAGTAATGAGTGGTGTATGTTATTCCTAAAATAAGATTGGAGTGAAAAGGTTTTCAACAAGGTTTCCTTTGGTTGGGGGTAAATCCTAGTTTTTGGTTTGTTGAAGACTACTTATGCATTGTTATCATTGATGAGAGTTTTGGTGAATGCATAATTCCGGTTTGAGGTAGTGGAAGCATTGTGCACTAGGGTTTATGATTGTGAGTCTTGCTACTTGCTTTGAGTTGGTGAAACCCTTAGTTGGCTGTTTTGATATTGATGGATGAGTGCTTCCATAGTGGTTGTGTTGATCAAGTTAATGCTTTACTTGATACATGATATTGGGCTTACTCCATTGAGTTGAGTTGAACAAGTTATTCTATGCATTTGGTGATATTGTGTTGGTGGCTGTTTTGTTCAAATATCTTTGGAGGGAAAAGGATTTCTACTTGTTTCCTTTTTCTTGTGATGATTGGTTGAATGCTTCAAGGTTAATGTTGAGTTGAATGATGTTGGTTAAACCTTGTCTTTAAGCATTGTTGTTGAAGCCCAATTGGTTGAGAAAAGATATTGGTTTTGGAAAGAACATGAGTATCATTGTTATATGAGATATTGCATGGTTGGCAATTGTTGGGTTGTGTTTCATGTTCTTGAGAAAAGCATACTACATCTATCTTATTCTTTTGAGATTTGAAATTGAGTTGAGATTGAGATTGGGAGTTAAGTATAGAACATATTGAGTCTCTAACAATTCTCTTTATGCTTCTATGAAGTGGATGAATCACATTGGGTCTCTAACCATTCTCTTTGTGGGTTCATGCCAAGCAAGTGTTTTTGTTGAGGACTTGTGAAGCTGAGGTTGATAGTTCTATCAGAGAACTTGAGGACAGAGGTGTATTGGTTCTATGAGAAGAACCTGAGGACAGATTTGTGCCAGACCGAAGGACTGTGTTTGGTGCTGATCAAAGACAGAGGACGAGGACATTTGTGCTAAACCGAAGGACTGTGTTTAGTGCAAATTCGAGGACCAGCTTTGAGGTGATAGAGTTGAGGACAGAGGTCTCCAGCCAGAGCAGGGAAGACAGGTGTCTTCTGTGGATAGAGTTCCATTTGCTAAGGGCAGCGGAGGCAGAGGTCTTCTAGAGGATCACCAACCGGAGCAGAGAGGTAGGGGAAGGTATCTCCTTTGAGAAGAGGCTCATAAATTCAGATTGGGGGAAGGTTTCTCCTTTGAGCCGAGGCTCATAAACATTGTAATTGGGAAGGTTTCCCAAAGAACTTTGAGATAACTTTTAGAGAAAAGTTTTGTGGATGAACCATGTAAATTGTTGTGTCACTTTGTGGATGGTTTTGTGTATTGCTTTGATATTGCTTTGGATATATTGCTTTACTGTTTTGAAGTATAAAGGAAAAATTAAAAAGAGGTCTTATACTGTTCACCCCCCCTCTCAGTATAAGCTTGTGTTCTTCAATTGCACCCTATCTAGGAAGGGTGCGAATTTGCTACTATGTTATCACACCCACTCCAAGAGAGGTGTAATTTTTTCCTAAGGCACATTCGAGGTAATTTCCATATTTTATTTTCACTATTGCATTCCATTCTGCTTCTAGATCATACTGATGTATTTTGTTTTTTTTCCTCTATTACTATATTTATATTTTATGATTAATTCTCCAAAAGTCAATTTTTTATTTTGTATTAAAAATACCTAAGGGGCTTGACCATTGTGCCTCCAAGATCTATTACATAGTGGCCTAACCAGACCCCCTAATGCTAATTCTATTTTTTTAGTGTTGCATGAGTGATCTTGCAGAAATAGGTATTATTGATATCATTGGACAAGTGGTAGAAAATGCTAAATCAACCATTGGTCTAGATATGTGCTCTAATTATTCTATTGATTAAAAATCTGATTTAATTATTGTTTCTTAGGCATCTAAAAGTGAAAGGTATTTATAATTTTTGTGCATCTATTTTTTTCTGCTTTAAAGGATTTCAAAATTAAACCCTAGGCTAGTGAGCGTTCAAAATAAAGAATCATTGTTAGGCTAGCTCTTATATGCTTGCATTATGTTTTCAACTGTATTATTATATTTTTTGCATTGTCCTTTATCTTTTCTAGCTTAGATCTAGAAAGGTCAAATTATGTGTTTGTCTTGAAATTGAATACATCAAACAATCTGAAATATCCAGAGGACTTGGAGTGTGTCCTTAAACCATTCCTGGTGAACCCTTTCCCCTAGAATCGAGTGTAGATAACAACATACCCCCATTGTTCCCCCCACAAAAGGTTCCCTCCTTGTAGATCCATCCTTTTGTTTGGGAATTGTATGTAGTAGGGTAGTTGTACCCCTCTACGTCTTTGGTGAACCCGACGTGAACACATTTTATTTCAAACACTAAGCAAGATCATTAATTATGTTTGGAAAATTCTTTAAGTAATTAAGAATTTGCTTGTTAATGTTTTCCCCTATTTTTTTTTCACTACTTCTAATGGCCCATTTCCTTAGAATTCATATGAAACAATTGGATTTTGATTATGTTCCCTTGGAATATGATCATATTGATAAGGAAGACCTTAATTTAGATATAAAAGAGCAAGAACAGGTAGACATGGAAACTGAGACTAATCCTGATCCTTTTGCTAGAACTAATGGAAGTTATATATTTCATCATTTGATCACATTTGGGAATTCATAAAATCTCATAAGGAAAAACTATTGGAATATGTGGAACAATAAGCTCATATTGAGAAAGATGATGCTAGTTCTTCCTCACCCAATAGGTCTCCTTTACTTTATCATGGTATTCATACATCTCAATCCTTGCATCAAAACAATTTTAAGAACCAAGTGACTTGTGCCAATACTAATACCACCAATATTGGAGGGAATCTGCAAGTCCCTCTAACTAGAAATGGCCAAAAAAAATATTCTCAATTTCCTCTTTCGTCTTCTAATGTCAATACTATTTCTTCTATTCCACCAAATGTAAGTTATCCTCAAAATGCCACATACAACCAAAGTATCCAAATTTTAAATCCAACATCATGGTTTCAACATACATACATTCCTCCTTTGGGAAGTTTGGGAAACATACATAGTAATCCAAAAATGCAAAATTTGACAAGTGTTGTGAATCAATTGGTTTCAAGGATGGATATGATTCAGCCTTCAGGGTTTACATACAACTATAAATAAATGTGTAGTCATCCTTTGGATCCTATTGTTTCTATTAGACCTCATCCAAAGCATTTTCCTATGTTAGTGTTTCCAATCTATAAAGGGATTGAAGATCCAATAGAGAATTTGAGAGGATTCAATATAGCTTGTCATGATCTTATTTATGATGATATGCTCTTATTAAAAAAAATTTCAAAAATCCTTTCTAGAATGGAATTAGAGTGGTATTATCGATTGCCCAATTATTATTTAAAGAGTTTTGAGAAGATTATAGAGATGTTTTTTCATCAATTTAGTGCTTATATTGAAAATGAAGTTACAATGATATATTTATATGATTTAAAGTAAAGTAAAGAAGAAACTTTTTTAGAATTCTTAGCTCTTTGGAGAGGTTTAGTTGGCCTATTAAGACAACCTGTATCCCAGAAAGATATGCTTGATATATTCATTGGTAATTTACAAGAACAATTATCTTATGCTTTAGAAACTACTACTATCACATATTTAGACCAAGCAATTGAGTTAGCAAGAAACATGGAAGAAGCTCTCATTAGAATAGGTTAGCTCAAGATTAAATAAGATAAGCCAACTAAGTCTCAACCTAAGAATAAACATATAGGAGGTAATAGTGATAGTAGGCATGTTAACAATATCACTAACAACATACACAAGATTGTACTTTATAAACCTCAAAGAAACTTCACAAGACTTAATATCCCTATGAAAGTAGTTTTAAAGCAACTATTGGATGCTAAAGCAATAGAATTACCTCCTATAAGGCATCCAGATACTACAACTCATTAGTATAAGATAGGTCATTATTGCATTTATCATAAAGTAGAAGGATATTGGACGAACACTTGCAAGATATTGAAGCATGTGGTTTAAGATATGATTGATGTAGGACACATTGATTTAGGAAATATCCAATCAAAAAATAGTCAAACTCCTACCCAACAAGCTCCAACAACAAATCAATATAAGGATATTTAAGCATGAGAAACAAGCAGCCAATCAAGTGTCTCATCAAGATGATTCCCCATACCATAGCAATGTGGTTGGTATGGTTGGGGTAACTACAAGGAAATAAGCTCAAAATCAACACATTAGCAAGGACAGAGTTTAGTATCATAGCCCAATATAGTTTTAAAGTAGAATCAGAGAAAATATTCAGCTACAAGAATTCCACCTATAATGTTGAGACCACAGTCACAGGTTTCATTTGATCTTCAAAAGCATTTAGCTAGTAAGCCATCAAACATATCAGTGTTAGAGATTTTTAAAACTTCTCCTGATCACAAAAATGCTTTAATGAAATATTTCCAATAATAATCTACTTCCCTAGACATACCTCCTGATGCCATAGTTGACACCATAGGTTCTTTTATACATCATGTCTCATTATCAGATTATGATAAACCTTCCTCAAACTTACATGGAGATTCATAACTTTACATCACCACACTTATTGGGTATAATGTTGGACATTTTGAGCTCAGTTAGTTGTCATTGATGTCAAGGTGAAAAAGTCGTCATTGATGCCAAAGTGAACAAATGGAGCCATCATCAACACCATGGAGCACACCATTATTAACACCAGGAACAAAGCAAAGAGTTGAAGAATAAGTTGGTAAAATAATATTTTATGAGGGTTTTCCATAAACCCATGGTGGCAGAATATTTTAAATCAAATCAGTGGAGTACAAGTTGCAGGTTTAAATTTACCCCATGGAAGACTTTAATTTTATTAAAGTCAAAGGTTTTAAAATATAATTTATAAAATTTAAATTCTATTGAATTTAAATAATTTATAAATTATATAAAGGTTTAAATTAACGTCGACGTCATCAAAAATTAAGGGCGCCAACGTCTAAATTCGAATGGTGTTTTGTGTATAAATTAATGCCCAAAGGGGCATTTGAAACTTACCCCTCGATGAATTAACTCCCATGCGAAAAGGTTGAAGGTATTTCGTGCATCGTGAACGTTGAGGAAGAAGACAAAGAGCTTTGTCTTATTACTGTCGGGGAAGAAAACAAAAAGAGGACAACGCATGATTTGAGTCACATAGGACACGTTGGTTCATTGGTGGCACACGCCTTGCGAAGGCATTGGGAAAGGAAGCGCCCACGTTCGATTCTCGTGGACGTGCCAAGGAAGGTCTTTTTGTTCGCATTCGATTCGAGCGCCAAGAATAAGAGAAAGAGCACGAAGTGCTCGTTGGTTCTAAAATGTGCGCCTAGCGCACGCGGTGGTCAAGCCCATGGCTAGAGCGCTTGGGGAGGCAGAGATCGTGGGATCGAATCCCACTAGTGGCAAAGGTAATTTTTTATTTAAATTTTGCCTAAGGTTTTCTTAAAAGGGTCATTTGGAGTTATAAGGGTTTGTGTAGATTTATTTGTGTTTGGAAGATTTATTTTTAATTAATTTGTGTTTGGAGTTATAAGGGTTTGTGAAGGATTATTTTTATTGAAAATTGATTTGTGCTACTTGGAGTTAAAAGGGTTTTTGAAATATTGTTTTGTTGAGAAGGGATTTATGTTATTAAGGTTTTTAAAGAAAGAGGATTTGATTCTTGCCAAAGTTCTACTTGTCATTTATTGATTAAAGAGGTTTTGAGTTATTTTGGTGGATGTTGAATTTATTTTTAGTTGGGAGTTTATAAGGTGTGATTGGATAAATACTTTATGTATGTTGATGGTTGTTTTTGAAAGGTGGAGTGATAAGGTGTAATTGAGTATTTATATTATTTTTGTGAGAAAGATTTATCTTCTAACCTCTTGAGATTGGCATAGAAGTTTGTGTGATTGTGGCAGATTTATGAGATCCCTTCATCTTCAATAAAAAGGTATGAGCACATTCTTCCATAGTTGAGTTGATTGATTGGTTTTCTGGAAAATAAGTTTGGAGTGAAAAGGACTTGATTAGGGTTTCCTTTTCGAGAGTGTTTGAGTTAATGCTTCAAGGTTTTCTGGAATAAAGAGTTGTTAAAACCTTGTTTGATAAGCATTGTTGTTGAAGCCATTGGTTGTGTGAAGAACTTGAGTAGTTAGAAAAGAACATGATATAAAAAATATCATTTTTATGTGAAGATTTTTTTATGAGCATTGTTGTTGAAGTGAGTTGTTGTGCAAAGAACTTGAACTAGGGTTTGAAAAGAACATGAGTATCATTGTTATGTGAGATTTATTATTGAGCATTGTTGGAAATATTTTGAGTTGGTGATTACATGCTTGGACTAGGGTTTGTGAGAAAGGGTTGTTTCTTTGAAGTGATTGGTTGAGTAGAGTTGGTTGAGCCTAGTCAAGTGGTTGTGTGGAGTGATTGTTCAAGTTCCTTAAAACAAACTATTCTATATTCTGATTTGAATTGAGAAAGTGATTGAGCATTGAGTGTAGAACATATTGAGTCTCTAACAATTCTCTTTATGCTTCTATGAGATTGGACAAGTTTTATGTGGACTTGTTAAGCAGATTTGAGGTAAGTCTTTGAGGAGACTTGTGGACTAATTTTGTGTGAGCTTTTGTGGAAGCTTACAATACAGATTTGGACAAGTTAAGTGAGCTTGTTGAGATTTAGACAAGTTTTGAGTGAGCTTGTTGAGAGATTTGGACAGTTCGAGTGGACCTATTGAGAATTAAAGTTTGAGTGGACCATTGAAAATTTAAGCAGTTCTAAGTGGACTTGTTGAGAAGATTTGAGCAAGTTCTAAGTGGACCTATTGAGCAGATTTGAGCAAGTTTTGAGTGGACTTGTTGAGAAGATTTGAGAAGGTTCGAGTGGACTTGTTGAGAAGATTTGAGCAAGTTTGAGTGGAATATTATATTTGAGAAGGTTCTAAGTGGACCTATTGAGAAATTTGAGTAGGTTATGAGTGGACCTATTGAGAAGATTTGAGCAAGTTATGAGTGGACTTGTTGAGCAGATTTGAGCAGGTTTTGAGTGGACCTATTGAGCAGATTTGAGCAAGTTCTAAGTGGACTTGTTGAGAAGATTTGTGCTAGACCGAATGGACTATGTTTAGTGTAGATTTGAGATAGATCTTTGGAGGTGATAGAGCAGAGAGGATAGTAGTCTCAAGTGGATAGAGATCCATCAACCAGGGTAGTGAGGATAGGTCTTCTAAGTGGGGACAAGAGTCTTCAGTGGAGAGAGATCCACAAGCCAGTGTAGTGGAGGTAGTAGTCTTCTAGAGGATCACCAACCAAAGCAGAGGAGAAGGAGTTCTCCTATGGATAGAGATCCATAAACCAGATTTAGGGGATCAACATCTCCTTTGGACAGAGGTCCATAAACATTGTAATAGGGAAAGGATTCCCAAGAGATTATTTGAGAAATATTTAGAAGAAATATTTTCTCCATGGAGGTAGCCATATTTGGGTGAACCACGTTAAATTGGTGTCTCTACTATGTGTGTGATTTGTGCATTGCTTTGATTACTATTATTGATATTGCTATCTATACATTGCATAATATTGATTTGGAAAGAAAAGTAAAAAGTGCTCTTATACTATTCAACCCCCTCTCAGTATAAGCTTGTGTTCTTCAATTGGTATCAGAGTGGGTGCCTTCATAAGAGTTTAACAGCTTGAAGGAAAAGCTAACAAGAACACAATGGATCCTAAGGAGGTGTCCTCAAATAATTCAGCACCAGTATTTGATGGAAGTGACTATATGTATTGGAGTATGATGATGAGGATCTACCTAATGGCACTTGGCAATGAAGTTTGGGATGCAGTGGAATTTGGATATGATCCAGTAGTCAATCCTCCTACAGATAAGGAAGGTAAGCTTCTACAACACTATAATTCAAAAGCAATGAATGCACTTGTGAGAGGTTTGCGTAGAACAGAGTCTATGAAAGTTATGCATTGTAGAACTACAAAAGAAATGTGGGATAAATTGCAAGGTATATATGAGGGAGATAAAAGTGTCAAGAAAGCAAAGATACGAAATCTCAAAGGACAATTTGAAACATTGAGAATGAATGATGAGGAAAATATCAGTGCTTATCTAATTCAAATTGATGAGGTTGTTAATGATATGCAAGGACTTGGAATGAAGATTGATGAATCAGATGTTTGTGATAAAGTCTTAAGAACTCTTCCAAAAATATTTAGTGAATAGGTTTCTACTATAGAAGTATCAATGGATGGTGATTCTTTGACAAGAGATAAGTTGCTTGGTATGCTTACAACTTTTGAGATAAGAACAAAAGATCTTATTCCCTAGAAGGAAGCAACATTCAAAGCAATCAAGAAAACAAAGGGTAAGAAGTCAGAATCAAGCAGTGAGTCATCCAGTGATGAAGAAGCTAATTATGGTAGAAGAGATAAATATTCTAGAAGATCCAGAGATCTAAGATCTGTTAAGTGTTTCAATTGTGGAAAGTTTGGATATTTTGCAATAGATTATCGAGAACCAAAGAACAACAATGGTGAAGAAAAATAGGATCACAAGTATAGGGAATCAGAAAGATATAGGCAGGATAAGCATCAAAAGAAAAACAAGGATGGACAAAGCAGACAAGGAAAGAAGTTCTTTCAAAGACAAAAGAGGAGCTACTATGCGGATAATGCAAGTAAGTACTCAAGTGATAGTGATGCTAGTTTTTCAGACAATGATAGAGATGAAGTCCTATTTATGATTGAAGAAAAAGAACCAGTTAAGAAAACTCCAGTAATTCTCAAGTGTTTTAGATGTGGTAACTTTGGACATCTTGAAGATGATTGTACAAGGGATGGTTATAGTTTTAGTGATGATGAGTATGAGAATGCACTTGAAGGACTAGATGAAAATCTTCTAATGGCATTAGAAGAAGAAGTAAGTGATCCTATAGAAGACAAGCCAAAAGAGAGTAAATATGTGGACAAAGGTAAACAAATAGAGGATTATTCAGAAGAGAATGGTTATGATCTCAAGGGAGAACTTATCTATGCCCTTGACATGGTAAAGAAGGTAAGAAAGCAACACTCTAAACTTGAAATTCAGTTTCAAGAATGTGATGAAGAGAGAAGATTGCTCATAGAGGATTTAGAAAAATCAAAGGCTAAGGCAAAGAAGTTCAAAGATAAGTTAGAAGCAAAGATCTTGGAATGTGAGAAGTTAGCACAAGAAGTGGCACTACTAAAAGAATATTTAGAGGACTCCAAGATCAAGATGAAAGGATTTAAAAATAGCTCAAAGAACTTGGATAAGTTCATCAAGACACAAAAGACTACATCAAGCAAAATAGGTCTTGGATTTGAACAGGATCAAAAGAAATGGGAAGGAGAGTCAACTTCAAGTTTTGGAGGAGAAGAAACTTCAGATGAAGATACTTCAGAAGAAGACAGTGTAAAATAAAGTGAGACATCAGAGGATGGTTTGGGCAATAAAGGATTCAACAAAGATAGGAACAATGCACAAAGAAGATACAGATGGAACAACAATCAGAATAGGAGACCAATGAGGTCAAGACAAGGAAACTTCAATGGAAGATGCTTTTCATGTCACAGGTTTGGGCACATGGCTTCACAATGTAGGACACATGAAAGATAGGAATATGGGAACATACAACCTTTTCATGGGTATTGCTACTCATGTAATCAGTTTGGTCACAAGGCAATGAATTGTAGAGTTCATGATAGAAGAGGATATGGCTTCACTAGGAGAAATCCTAAGATATTTGCACCTCCAAGGAATAATAACATTAAGTGTTATAAGTGCAATAATAATGGCCACACAACAAAGTGGTGTAGAGCAGATATTCCAGAAACAAGTATGAACAAGAATAGGAACAAGAATAGGAATAGGAACATGGATATGAACAGGAACAGGAACAAAAATAGGAACATGGATATGAATAGGAACAGGAATAGGAAAAGGAATAGGAATAGGAATAGGAATGATGACATGGAAAGGAACATGGACATGGATAGAAATAGTCAGAGGAATCAAAAAATTAGATAAGAAGAAAAGAGGATAAAGGTAAAGAACAATGCTTTCTAGGAGTAGAAATACTCCCACCCCAGAATTAACCACCTTAACAGAAGGTGGGGGAGGGGCTAAGCTAAGAGGCTTATTCTTAGCCCCGAGCCCCAAAGGTGACCCTTTTCCATTGATGTCAAAGGGGGAGAGATTTGAGTAAGGGGGAGATATTTGGTATTTGAGAGAGCATTGAGACAGGGGGAGCAATGCCCCAAGGGGAGAAGAACAAAGGAAAGGTCAAGTTTTTAGTTAAAATAATTTGGGTTGCCATCAATGACAAAGGGGGATATTGTTGGACATTTTGAGCTCAGTTAGTTGTCATTGATGTCAAGGTGAAAAAGTCATCATTGATGCCAAAGTGAACAAATGGAGTCATCATCAACACCATGGAGCACACCATTATTAACACCAGGAACAAAGCAAAGAGTTGAAGAATAAGTTGGCAAAATAATATTTTATGAGGGTTCTTTAATTAAACCCATGGTGGCAGAATATTTTAAATCAAATCAGTGGAGTACAAGTTGCAGGTTTAAATTTACCCCATGGAAGACTTTAATTTTATTAAAGTCAAAGGTTTTAAAATATAATTTATAAAATTTAAATTCTATTGAATTTAAATAATTTATAAATTATATAAAGGTTTAAATTAACGCCGACGTCATCAAAAATTAAGGAGCACCGACGTCTAAATTTGAATGGTGTTTTGTGTATAAATTAATGCCCAAAGGGGCATTTGAAACTTACCCCTCGATGAATTAACTCCCATGCAAAAAGGTTGAAGGTATTTCATGCATCATGAACATTGAGGAAGAAGACAAAGAGCTTTATCTTATTAGTGCCAGGGAAGAAAAAAAGAGGACAATGCATGATTTGAGTCACATAGGACACGTTGGTCCATTGGTGGCACACGCCTTGTGAAGGCATTGGGAAAGGAAGTGCCCATGTTCGATTCTCATGGACGTGCCAAGGAAGGTCTTTTTGTTCGCATTCGATTCGAGTGCCAGGAATAAGAGAAAGAGCATGAAGTGCTCATTGGTTCTAAAATGTGTGCCTAGCGCACGTGGTGGTCAAGCCCATGGCTAGAGTGCTTGGGGAGGTAGAGATCGTGGGATCGAATCCCACTAGTGGCAAAGGTAATTTTTTATTTAAATTTTGCCTAAGGTTTTCTTAAAAGGGTCATTTGGAGTTATAAGGGTTTGTGAAGATTTATTTTTAATTAATTTGTGTTTGGAGTTATAAGGGTTTGTGAAGGATTATTTTTATTGAAAATTGATTTGTGCTACTTGGAGTTAAAAGGGTTTTTGAAAGATTGTTTTGTTGAGAAGGGATTTATGTTATTAAGGTTTTTAAAGAAAGAGGATTTGATTCTTGCCAAAGTTCTACTTGTCATTTATTGATTAAAGAGGTTTTGAGTTATTTTGGTGGATGTTGAATTTATTTTTAGTTGGGAGTTTATAAGGTGTGATTGGATAAATACTTTATGTATGTTGATGGTTGTTTTTGAAAGGTGGAGTGATAAGGTGTAATTGAGTATTTATATTATTTTTGTGAGAAATATTTATCTTCTAACCTCTTGAGATTGGCATAGAATTTTGTGTGATTGTGGCAGATTTATGAGATCCCTTCATCTTCAATAAAAAGGTATGAGCACATTCTTCCATAGTTGAGTTGATTGATTGGTTTTCTGGAAAATAAGTTTGGAGTGAAAAGGACTTGATTAGGGTTTCCTTTTTGAGAGTGATTGAGTTAATGCTTCAAGGTTTTCTGGAATAAAGAGTTGTTGTTAAAACCTTGTTTGATAAGCATTGTTGTTGAAGCCATTGGTTGTGTGAAGAACTTGAGCTAGGGTTTGAAAAGAACATGAGTATCATTGTTATGTGAAGATTGTTTTATGAGCATTGTTGTTGAAGTGAGTTGTTGTGCAAAGAACTTAATTGAAAATTGAACTAGGGTTTGAAAAGAACATGAGTATCATTGTTATGTGAGATTTATTGTTGAGCATTGTTGGAAATATTTTGAGTTGGTGATTACATGCTTGGACTAGGGTTTGTGAGAAAGGGTTGTTTCTTTGAAGTGATTGGTTGAGTAGAGTTGGTTGAGCCTAGTCAAGTGGTTGTGTGGAGTGATTGTTCAAGTTCCTTAAAACAAACTATTCTATATTCTGATTTGAATTGAGAAAGTGATTGAGCATTGAGTGTAGAACATATTGAGTCTCTAACAATTCTCTTTATGCTTCTATGAGATTGGACAAGTTCTGTGTGGACTTGTTAAGCAGATTTGAGGTAAGTCTTTGAGGAGACTTGTGGACTGATTTTGTGTGAGCTTTTATGGAAGCTTACAATACATATTTACTTAACTTTTGAGAATTTGACAAGTTTTGAGGACTTGTTGAATTATATTAAATTTGAACAGGTTCTGAGTGGACTTATTGAGCAGATTTGAGTAGGTTTTGAGTGGACCTGTTGAGAATATTTGAGCAGGTTCTGAGTGGACCTGTTGAGCAGATTTGAGAAGGTTTTGAGTGGACTTGTTGAGCAGATTTGAGCAAGTTCTGAGTGGACCTGTTGAGCAGATTTGAGCAAGTTTTGAGTGGACTTGTTGAGCATATTTGAGCAGGTTCTGAGTGGACTTATTGAGCAGATTTGAGCAAGTTGAGTAGGTGAGTTGAATTGATGGATTGATTTGAGCAAGTTCTGAGGGTTGAGATTTGAGAAGTTATTTTATTGTACCTATTGAGCATATTTGAGCAAGTTTTGAGTGGACTTGTTGAGCAGATTTGTGCTAGACCGAATGGACTATGTTTAGTGTAGATTTGAGATAGAGCTTTGGAGGTGATAGAGTAGAGAGGATAGTAGTCTCTAGTGGATAGAGATCCATCATCCAGGGTAGTGAGGATAGGTCTTCTGAGTGGGGACAAGAGTCTTCAATGGAGAGAGATCCACAAGCTAGTGTAGTGGAGGCAGTAGTCTTCTAGAGGATCACCAGCCAAAGCAGAGGAGAAGGAGTTCTCCTATGGATAGAGATCCATGAACCAGATTTAGGGGATCAACATCTCCTTTGGATAGAGGTCCATAAACATTGTAATAGGGAAAGGATTCCCAAGAGATTATTTGAGAAATATTTAGAAGAAATATTTTCTCCGTGGAGGTAGCCATATTTGGGTGAACCACGTTAAATTGGTGTCTCTACTATGTGTGTGATTTGTGCATTGCTTTGATTACTGCTGTTGATATTGCTATCTATACATTGCATAATATTGATTTGGAAAGAAAAGTAAAAAGTGCTCTTATACTGTTCACCCCCCCTCTCAGTATAAGCTTGTGTTCTTCAAATACCCTTATCAAGTGATTTTTGATTGATAATGGTTCATCCCTTAATTTGTGTACATATCAATTCTTTCAAAAATTTGGATTAAAAGGTAGAGATTTAACAAAAACTGATATCATTATTAAAGCTTTCAACAATGAGTCTCAAGAGACCTATGGTGTCATATATCTCCTGTTAAAATTAGGACCAAGAATATTGGATACTTTGTTTTATGTGGTACATTTTATATCATCTTTTAATCTCCTTCTTGGGAAACCTTGGATCCATGCTATGAAGGTTGTCCCTTCTACTTTTCATCAGTGTCTCAAGTTTGAATTCAATAATAAAGTTATTACCATTCATGGTGATCCTCAACCATTTGAAATATGTTCAAATATAGAGTTAGCTCAAATAGATTCTTATTCTTATTATTCTATTTCTGCAACAGTTTCTCCATGTTTCTCATCTCAAATTTCTAACCATTTTCAATGTTTAAAAGTGAATGAGGAATATAAGATCCATTATTTCTCCTCAGATCATGATAATTAGTTTCTTCAAGAGCCTTTTTTGGATCTAGCCAAGCTACCACCTTCACCTCAATCTATGGGCTTGCCTCATAAGAAGGGTGATGTTGTACACATTGGCACCTATGATTTTATCTTCGAAGGTATGGCTTCTAAAGAAAAGCTTCATGGTAGTAACCCATCTCTCAATTATTTCTCTTTTTCTCAATGCTATCTCACTAATGACTATCCCCTTACTAAGTAGATCCAGTCCGGTATGGGATATGTTGGATATTTTGAGTCCATCAAGTTTTCATTGATTTCAAGGCATGAAGTTGTCATTTATGTCAAAAGGAATGCAATTGATTGGTTCCAAAAAGTTTCATAATGTCTTATGAAGCATGACCAAAAAGGTTTTTCATTAAAACCATTGAAGGATAAAATAAAAGGTTTTCCATTAAAACCATTGAAGGAGAAAATAAAAGGTTTTCCATTAAAACCATTGAAGGAGAAAATAAAAGGTTTTTCATAAAAACCATTGGAAAATAAAGTATAATAATTTTATTATACTAAGGAAGCTTAAATTTAATTATAAATTAATTTTAAATTAATTTATTAGTTAATTTACTTAACGTGAAAAGTTATTTAAATTAATTATTAATTTATTTATCTATTAATTATAAATTAATTAAATTAAGGTTAAAACCCTAAAGTGGGTTTTAGATTTGAAATTTGAAATTAAATTTCTAAAAGTTCCGACGTGAGGAGGAATGTTATATTATGCATATAAAGGGGAACACCTATCACATTAATGAAATCAGTTCCATGCCTAATATACAAACGTATGAAGCAAAGAATTTAGCGCTACGACTAAGGGACACAAAAACATATTTTTTGCATGTGAAAAAGGAGAAGTGTTGAAGGAATAAGAGGAAGGCATCTATCCTTCCTTCACATGGGTCTTCATAGCCCATGTGGTGAGTTCCCAAGTGCCTAAGCACTTAGGCAAGAGGAGACGGTGGATCGAGTCACGTTGAAACCCCTTTTGGTGGGGAATACAAGGTACACAAGGTGTTTAATATCTAAAAATTTTGGAGGTTCGTTGGGCAAGTTAAAAATTAATTTTGCATGTTTATTATTGGTTCTAAGGTTGCAAAGGAGTTATAAGGTTTGGAAAATTTAAATTTTTAATATTGTTTGCTCAAAGGTTTTATGCATAGAGTGAAAAGTGTTTGGTTAATATTCAATAGTGGTGAATATTATTAAGAATGGTTGATATTCTATAGTGGTGAAAATTATTAAAGTGGTTAATATCCTATGGTGGTGGATATTATTTTAAGAGTGGTTGATTTATTAGGGTATTGGTCACTATTCTAATATTGGAGTTGATAAGGTGTTTCCAATTATTTTGTTATGTATGATTTGTTGAGTATAATTGAAAAAGGGAAGAAATAAGGCATTGATTATATTTTGGTCCAAGGAATATCTTTAAGGACATATTGTAATAATGTTTTTGTATTCTAACCTTCTTGAGTTTGGAAAAGAAGTGTTTTATGGTTGTGGTAGATTTGTGAGGTCACTCCTTATCATTAATAAAAATGTATTAGCACATTCTTCCATAGTTAAGTTGATTGGTTTGTTTTTTGAAAAATAAGTTTGGAGTGAAAAGGACTTGATTAGGGTTTCCTTATTGAGTTTGTTGAGTGAATGCTTCAAGTTTTTCTGAAATAAAGAATTGTTGTTAAACCTTGTTTGATAAGCATTGTTGTTGAAACCATTGGTTGTATGAAGAACTTTAATTAGGTTTCGATTATCATTGCTATAAACATTTTTGTTAAAGTGAGTTGTTGAGCAAAGAACTTGAACTAGGGTTTGAAAAGATCATGAGTATCATTGGTATGTGAGATTTATTGTTGAGCATTGTTGGAATTATTTTGAGTTGGTGTTTACATACCTGGACTAGGGTTTGTTAGAAAGGAGTGTTCCATTGAGTGATTGGTTGGGTAGAGTTGGTTGAGCCTAGTCAAGTGAATGTGTTAAGTAATTGTTAAAATTCCATAAAAAAACTATTCTATATTTTGAGTTGAGTTGAGAAAGTATTTAGTATAGAACATATTGAGTCTCTAAAAATTATCTTTATGTTTCTATGAGATTGGGAAAGTTCTGTGTGGACTTTTTGAGCATATTTGAGCAAGTTCTATGTGGACTTGTTGAGAAAATTTAAGCAAGGTCTATGTGGACTAGTTGAGCAGATTTGAGCAAGTCCTATGTGGAATTTTTGAGCATATTTAAGCAAGTTCTATGTGGACTTGTTGAGCATATTTGAGGATAGTTTTATGCTATATCAGAGGTAGATATTGAGCAGAATTGTGCTAGACTGAAGGACTATGTTTAGTACATATTTAAGATAGAGCTTTAGAGGTGACAGAGCAGAGAGGACAGTAGTATCCAGTGGATAGAGATCCATTAGCTAGGGCAGCGAGGATAGGTCTTTTGAGTGGGGACAAGAGTCTTTAGTGGAGAGAGATCCACAAGCCAGTGTAGTGGAGGTAGTAGTATTCTAGAGGATCACTAGCTAAAGCAAAGGAGAAGGAGTTCTCTTGTGGATAGATATCCATGAATTTGATTTAGGGGATTGGTGTCTCCTTTGGACAAAGGTTCATAAATATTGTAGGGAAGGATTCCCAAGAGAATTTATTTGAGAAAATTTTATAAGAAATATTTTCTCCATGGAGTAGCCCATATTGGGTGAACCACGTAAAATCATATCTCTCATGTGTGTGATGTTTTGTGTGATGTTTAATACTTTAATATTGTTGATTCTATTATTTGGATTAAAAAGCAAAAAAAAATATTGTATACTATTCACCCCCCTCTTAGTATAAGCACATATTCTTCAGGATATGCAGGTAAAGCATTGGGACCACAATATAAGGGTATTCAAGAACCCTTGGATGTTCATATTTGACCTAGGATATGTGGTATAGATTTTATACCTAATAAGAATGAACCTTTGCCTTTTGAGGATGATGACCATCTTATGACTTATGCAATATACATGGAATATCAAAATTTATCAATAGAATCTAATGAAAGTGCTAATTTTTTTCCCTTAAAATATAATTTCTTGTAATATGGTTGGCTCTTTATTTTCTAAAGATAACTTTACTTTTCTAGAGAATGAGCAATCTTTGTACGATGACTTTTTTGTTAAAATAAATAGTGTTATTAGAAAATGTTGTGATTATCGTGCCATGAATGTTGAATGAAGAGACCTAAAATATCTTCTCCATGATTTTGAGGATGTCTTCGATCCAACACCTCATGGCACACCCATCTATTTTGATAATATGTATGGTGCATTTAGGCTTTGCATTGATTTTAACTCTCCATAAATGAAAAAAACTATCATATAGTTGCATTTGCATTTTCCATTGCATTTTTCTCTTGCTTGCTCATATTGCATTATTTTCTTGTCATCATTGCATGGTTTCTTGGCATCTAAACAAACACCTTGCATGTCTTCTTATCATAAATGCATGATTGATTGTTCATGACTGCTTGTTCATATAGATTTTAGGGATCTTGTGATAGTGGCATGTGATGATACCAATTTAGAACATATCTCACATGCATTGCACTTTTCAATAGGACTCTAATGCCTAGAAAGATCCCCCATAGGAATTATTTCCTTCCTCATTTTATTATTATGATCACTTATTCTCCATTTCTTGATTTCTTAAGGATGTTGTACAAACTATTTCTCATAGTCCCACTATGGCATAGCACTTGCATAATATTTTTACACATATTACACCCCATATGGGATACTTATACATCCTAGCGGATATTGTACTATTTATGATCCTCTATCAGGTCATACTCTCTTTTGACTCAGCAAGCTCAACACCCCATTATAGGATAAGCTCCTTGGTCATTTTTAGAAGACCTCGACATACATCCTAGTGGGTAATCACCTCACAACAATCAGTAATGGAGAAAACACCCATAGTGGGTCAAACCTCCACACACTTTTTTACATTGATATAAGTGCTATACCCATAGCGGGTCTAGCTACCTTATTTATATGATCCATAGTGTCTAGCTACACTAGTTTGCTACAACCTACACTAGCCTTATACTTTGGATCGTTCATTTTTAACCTTTTTTGATGGTTGACCTTTGGACCTCCTTGTTTTCTCTTCTTCTCTTCCTTCTCTTATTCTTATCTCTTCTTCCTCTCTTTCTTCTCTCCCTTTTCTTCTCTTCCTTTTCTTCCTTTCTTCCTTCTCTTTTTAGTTTTCTCTTCTTATTTCTTTCTCTTGTTTTTCTCTTACTTGATCTCATTTCTCCTTCGCTATTCTCCTTTTTCTTCTTTTTGTATTCATTCATCCTTCATGTAGTGTGCATTAGGATAGTTTACATACATAAAAAAACTCAAAATAAACAAGAAAAATATATAAAAACATGTATTAAAACATTAAAACATAGAACACATAAAATCACAATAAATTTGTAGCTATGTATTACTCGTAGGAAAAAAATTAAATCATGTGAGGTTGGTGTACCATAATCTAGAATCGGTACACTCAACCTAGGGATACACACCATAATCAAAAATTGGTGCATCATACCAATACCTAGCCTATCATATCCTAGATTTGAGAGCTAGCTCCCTCTGGCCCTCTTTGGAGTGGAGGCAATCTTAGTTGTGTCATCAATTGTTGAGATGTTGTCAACACCCGTGATCGATATCACAACATGCTCATTGATTGAAGGGTCAGATGAGGCTCCATCCTCTACTCTGAAGGGATAGTTGTATAGTAAGCCATATCAAAAAATATGGCTCTCTGAATGGCTATGTACATCCTATCATTGGTACACCCCAAATTCACCTAAAGGAGTTGCACTGCATCCCTTTCCTGGATGCTCCCAATAGTAGCCATCTTCTCAGCCTTGGCCTATTGGTTCTATCTATTCAATTAGGCCACATCTCCTTGTATTTGGGTAACCTTTGCTAATGTAGTATCCATATCAGTCTATAGCTAGACCATCTGTGTCTATAGAGAAGCTATTTGTACCTTTAGCTCCTCTATCCCCTAGCTCTAGCCTCCAACCATTGATGATGTAGATGCCTCCCCAGGGTATTTGACATATGATACCTCTACCTATGTGGGAGCATATCTCATCCCTACTGATTTGGTCCCTACTCTTGGGATGGTCTCCTCTACCACCTAGATACATATTCATGTCAACCTCTATATAGGTGTGGTAGGAGCTTGTTGTGCCCTCTTTATGGCCCTACGAGCTACCTTTCAAAATGCTTACTACATGCCCAGGTCCATCACCTAGTACCTCTATACTTGTATGGATGGGGATATCCTTTGGAGCATAACTCCTCTATACCATCGCTTGTACCCGATGGCCACCCCTACATCGCCTACCCTTGGGTCGATGTAATGAGGATCATCTTGATCCTCCTCGGTCCATCTGGTGAGGTCTGGCTCACCTCCAATACATAATAGATCTTAGGTCACCCTCTAGTACCAGTAGTCCCCCAAGTATGGGATCCCCTATAATATCCCAAACTACTGTAGGACTCATTCAAACCTGAGCACCTCTAGCTCTTCCCTCTCTAACCATAACCATTTGATCCTCCTCACCCTCACTAGATCTATCCTATTGTCTACCCAACCAAGGTGAAGCCTCCATGGTCACCAGGTGATCTGTGTATCTCGTAACTCATCGATTATACACCTCGCTAGTGGTAGGTTCTCTGCATAGGCCCTTGTGGTCTTCTCTAGGGATATAGGCCATCTATATGCTATTGGAAACTCTGAGTTGGTCTTAGTAGTGCTAACGATATCGGCACCGTAATGTGCTCCCAGCACCACACCTAGAGCAACATCATATACACCAATCCTATACACTGCTTATACATGATGTTGTACAATTTCTTGTATAGGTGGGCCAATACATAAGGATCCCATATGAATTAGACTCCCTGTTACTACATGTCTACCACTACTCCTGCCATTGTCCATGGAAAGTATCATCTGCTAGTGTGGTAGGTCAAGATACCAACCACAACCCTTGAGTGTATCATGATTAGAGGGTCTGCTTCAAATCAACTGACCAAGTCATAAACTTCTATGGTGCCCTCTCATACCTGGTGAGTGAAACCTATGGAAAACCATTGTAGAGTAGCTATCTTCCTATGGGCCTTGTAAACCTCGTTCCCCTGATGGGTATCCTCAAGATCTACCACACATCCTCTAGTATTATGGTCATATCCTCTATTGGTAGCCATAATGTAGAAGTCTCCAGATACCACCGCTCTACCAGGGTAGTTAGCATAGCCCTATTCGTCTTGATATATGGCATCCTTACCATGTGGTCTAGCCCATCCACCTCCAATATAGCCCTCTCCACCTATCCTAGAGCATATAGCTCTGCCAAAGCCCCTACTCACCAATCTCAACTCTCAAGAATACCTAGATACACTCACCAAAATAAAAATTAATCATTCCCATCATAAAGTCAAATTAATTAAAAAATTTAATTCAGCATAAGGAAATTACAATTCATAATTTACCCTTTAGGTTTTACTTTTTTGCTTTCTCTTTCTTCCTTTTTATCCTTCTCTTTTTATTTTCTTCTTTTTTTTCATTAGTTTTCACAAAATTGCATCCCCCTTTTAAGGTGTGTGACTTTGCTTCTACAAAACCTGCTATTTTATAGGTGTGACTTCATGAAGTCATGCCTGGTTTCTTCCAAGCACAATTTCAGCATGTTTCACCCAAGGTGAAATCATGCCCAGGCTACAAATTTGTGCTCAGGTCGTGGCATAAAATTCACCAATTTTTATGATGATTTCATTTGAAAAGTACTAAAAATCCTAATCAAATTGTGCAAAATGAGAAAAAAATAAAGTAAACGGAGGGTCATAAGCAATCCTTACCCACTCTAGAGCCCTATCCTCACCTATCATAGTCACCACTTGATGAACTGGAAGCACCATTGCCTTTTCTCCTAGAGCTCTATTTTCTCTCCTCCTCGTAGTAAAAATGAATTAAGGTTTTTTACCCCTATTTACCTTGTTAACCCTATTTTTTTTCTCTCCCCCTTTCTTCACTCAATTATTGCTCTTTATCTCTCTTTATTTTGTGTTAGTTCTTTAGAATCTTTATGAAATGACACTTTTTTTTAAAACTTGAGGGGGCACCTTGGCCTATAGAGGCATTAATGTCCCTAATGCCTCGATTTGCATGTAAATTAAAAAGCATTCTGAATGACACCATTTTTGCACCACTCCTTTCTTCTAACCCGACCACCCCATTTATGCTTGTTTTATCCCAGTGTGTACCTACATCCTTTCTTTGATGCATTTAATAGGCCATAAATGCATCAAAGAGGGGGAAAAATGTAAACACGTAAAATTAACCCACTTTGAATGGGCAATATTCCTTAGTGCCCCTAAGAGACCCTCAACCCCTGCCAAGACCAAGGGAAGACATCTTTGCCTCCATTTTTTAATTTGTTTATATTTTACCAAAATCATGCCCCTTATTTATGATGGGTGACTTCACACCAGTGATATCGCGCCGCATCAGGATGGGGTGTGACTTCGCTATTTAACCTAATATTTAATTTAATTTTTAGTTTATTCTTTTGAGCCTACTTAGACCTAGGTTTAAACCCTCCAGTGCATTTTGGAATTAGCTTTGGGTTTATTTTTCTCACCTTTTTCCCTTTGATTTTATCTATAAAAGAAACAATGTTTTTGCTTAATCATATATACATATATGTATGCAAGAGATATACAAGTTTTTGGATGTGTGATCTTAGTGTGAATTTCTAATTATTTATTAAGCTTGAAATATTTATGATAGTTCGATATTATTCCTTTTTTTTCTCTACTGCAAGCTAAACCTAAAGTGCAAATTTTAGATTTGATCTTCTATTGTGTGGATTGGATTTATTTGTTGTGTCAGAGAGATAGAGTGCCCACTCAGATACTTCAATAATCTCTGCCTACTTCTGCAATATCCATTAGGTTTGATCTCTTTATTTTTGACATTTATTTCATCTTCTACACTCACTTTTTATTTTTCATTAATCTATAGCAATATCACATCCGACATCAGTGGGGTGTGACTTTGCCTAACCTAATTAGGGTAAATTAATATTCAAAATTAAAATCGCACCCCATCCAGGTAGGGTGTGACTTTTCTACTGTGTTATCGTACCTGCTCTAGGCAAGGCATAATTTTGCCCTAGGGCACATTGAGGGTAATTTCCAGATTCTATTTTCACTATTGCATTCCATTCTACTTCTAGATCATACTGCTATATTTTGTTTTATGTTCTTTGTTACTATATTTCTATTTTATGATTAATTATCCAAAGGTCAATTTTCACTTTTGTATTAAAATGTCATCTGAAAGGACCTAGGGAGATTGATTATTGCACCTCCAAGATCTATTACATAGTGGCCTAAGTAGGCCCCCTAATGCTAATTCTATTTTTCAATGTTTCATGAGTGATCTTGCAAAAACAGGTATTCTTGATATCACTGGACAAGAGGCAAAAAACTAAATCAACTATCGATCTAGATAAGTGCTCTAATTCTTCTATTAATTAAAAATTTGATTTAATTATTGATTCTTAGGCATTTGAAAGTGAAAGGCATTTAGTTTGCATCTAGGGATAATTTTCATGCATCCATTTTATTTCTTCTTTAAAGGCTTTTGAAATTAAACCCTAGGATAGTGGCCATTCAAAATAAAAAAATCATTGTTAGGCTAGCTCTTGTATGCCTACATTCTATTTCAACTACATTATTCTATTTTTTGTATTATCCTTTATATTTTCTAGCTTAGAACTAGAAAGATCAAACTTATGAGTTTGTCTTGAAATTGAATACATCAAAAAATCCTAAATATCTTGAGGACTTGGAGTGAGTCCTTAAACCATTTTTGGTGAACCCTTACCCCTAACACCGAGTGTAGATAAGAACATACCTTCGTGGTTCATCCTACAAAAGGTTCCTTCCTTACGGATCCAGCCTTTTGTTTAGGAATTGTATGCGATAGGGCATTTTTTCCCTTCTACAAGATCCTCATAGGTAACAAACATTTGAGAATCCAAATTGACCCAGGCATCAAGATAAGGAGCCAAGGGAGAGAGAGGAGTAGTCAGGTTACTAGGGGTAACTCTGTAAGGAGGTTGACCTTGAGCTGGGGTAGGAGTGTGATTTGGGGCCAAGCAATGACACTGCTTAGACCTAGATTAGCTTTGAGGATAATTCTACTTAGGAGGAACCAAAATGATAATGCATGAAGTGTTACCCCAATGGTCAATAAGCTCTTGAAGATGAGAGAGATCCATAGTTACCTTACTGGCCTGAACCACAATCTAAAATACATAAATGAAATAATATTTCCAAGCTTCCTTCATTTTCTAGGGCATAAAATTTCCAAGCTTTGTTGCCACTCCAATGCTACTCTTAAGCGAGAGCAACACACTCAGTTGAACTTGGTTAGTGCAGTGGTAAGGTTTTTGGAACTTATGAGGACATGTTCGATGCTTGGGTGAAGGTATTGCAAGTGGTTTGTACAAAATTACAATAGTTGTAAAAGTTGTCAAAAGTTGCAAATGTTGCTCATAAGTGCCAATGGACTGTGTTGGATATCCCGACATATTGTTTGAAGCATTGTTTGACAGTAGTGAGTGTAGTCACAGTGTTGGTGCAGTGTTGAATGAAGGACGGTACAGTGTTGGACCGCTTGACAACTTTGTTGGAACATGACGGTTTTATTTGTAGTACATTATCGGATAGATCATATCAATGTTGAGAATGTTGGCAAGTCGGGAAATAGGTCAGGACAATGTTGGTGATGTTATATTAGTGTTTAGACCGATCAGTTGCATTGCCAATACCTTGTTGGATGATTTTTTACTTTATGTGATAGGTGTAAAATTAGCATCAAAGACCACTTTGTTGGAGGTATATTAAGTAATCCACAAGGAATCATAGGAGGCTTAGAGTATGAAATGATCAGTGGGATTGTTCAGTGAGTAGAGTGTGTACATAGAAATTTAGTGTGCTAGACCACTTAGGGTCTTATTATCATGGATAAACTTCTTCTACCAGAGCTTTGTATTTTTGCCTAGTGGGTGCTTGGAAACAAGGGTCGGTGCTCCTTGTAGTTGGTGCTACTAAAGTTCGGGTTGGTTGGTGCCATTCCCTATAGTGGGTGCTACAAAAATATTGTAAAGACCAAAAATTTTTGAGGCTGGATTTGGATGGGAGTCCAAACAGTCCATTGGCACAGTGGCTTTTCCCACATCGGGTTTCCACTATAAATCTGATGTTATGTGATGCATGTTTGTGTGATTGCTTGTTTTGATTTGATTTCGTAGTTGGATTAAATTTTTTAATACACACTAATTCACCCCCCATATCAATTTCACGCTTAGTTCAAAAATTAGTAGTATAGCAAGGTTCTTGAACAGGCTCAATCGGCTAGGGTGATCTTGGAAGTGACACAATGGCAAGTGGTGAAGGCTTCTCCTTAAAAAAAATATCGTTATTCGATGGAACCAACTATCCTTTTTTGAGATTCAAAATGCAGACATATATTTGTGCTTTGGGATACAATGTTTGGGAATAAATAAATAGTGGATATACAATACCCTCTACTCCTTTGGCTGATGCTATGAAAAATAAACTGTTTGATAATTATTTGAAAGCTAAGAATGCTATCATGTGTAGATTAGTTGACAGTGAACTAGTAAAAGTTATGGGATGCAAGAATACCAAGGAAATTTGGGATAAGTTGAAGAGCATTCATGAAGGATACAATAAGATTAAGGAAGCTAAATTGCAGACACATAGAGCACAATTTGAAGGGCTAAAAATGAATGAAGATGAGAATATAGAGGCCTACCTGTTAAGATTAAATGAAGTCATCAATGCTATCAGAGGACTTGGAGAGGAAATCAAAGACTTGATAATCATCAAAAATGTATTAAGATCTCTTCCTCAAATATTTGATTCTAAAGTTTCTGCTATAGAAGAAGCAAAGGATTTGAATAGTCTTACTATGGATGAGATGCATGGCTCTTTGACTGCTTATGATATGAGAATAGGAAAAGCTAAATATATTGATAGAGAAGCAGTATTTAAAGCTTTGAAGAACATCAAAGCTAAACCAAAATCCGATGAAGATGAAATGTCAGATGAAATGGAAGCTAACTTTGTGAGAAAGCTAAAAAAAGGTAAAGGAAAATACAAAGGAAAATTACCATTCAAATGCTTCAACTTTGGAAGTGTTGGATATTTCGTAGCTAAATGTCCTTACAATAAAAGGAATAGCAATGATGAAGGATCACATAGAGAAAGAGGGGACATGAAGAAGATGTCAAATTTTAGAAAAGGCAAATCCAAGAATAAAAGTTTCATCTCCAAGAATGTTAGTTCATCCAAAGACAACTCCAGTGAGAACTCTAAGGAAGAAACAAGCGAAGCTCTTTTCATGGCAGTTGAAGAAGAAAATCTAAAAGAAGAAGAGGAATTTAATGAAGAAGAAATAGATGCAGAAGTTAATCTAGAAGAAGAATTGGTTGCAGCTCTAGATGAATTGAAAATAGAAAGAAAAAAGCACAAGAAAACTTCAAGAAATCTCGAGGATGCAAACAAAATCATAGCAAGTTTGAAAGTGCAGTTAGAAGAATCCAAAAAGATCTCTAAAGATCTCAAAGTACAACTAACCATGAAAGTAGAAGATTGCAGCAAGTTAGAGGAAGAGATTACTGGTTTAAGGATGCAGTTAGAAGAGATGAATCAGAAAATTAGCTCTTATCACAAACTTGAAGAGAGTTCTATGAAGTTGGATGAGATCATAAAGAACCAGAAGACTACAGGCATCAAATTTGGTTTGGGATTTGAAGAGGGCGAATCGTCAAATGGACCAGAGATTACCAAAGCAAAATCTGTGAAGACAGAAGAAAAGAAACCACAAGAAGACAAGAAAGTTGATCAAGCAAAGTCAAATCCAGTGAGAAAAGACAACGAGCCAAGGCATGAAAAGAATGTAGATAGTGACGACTTCACTAATGTTCAAAGGAGAAGAAGATTTGTGACGCCTGCAACTACATGGCAAAGACCACAAACTAGGTTCAACTATTTCTTTTCTGGTTACTATTTTAAATGCAATGCTTATGGTCACAAAATGTCATATTGCAAGTTTAATGTTGCACCAAGAAATTTTGTGAGTAGAAATGCCTTTGCACCATTGATGGATTACTCCGTGGAATGTTATAAATGTCATAATTTTGGGCACATTGCAAAATATTGTAGAAGTATGTTTGCATCTAATCCCTTTTAGGATAGAATATTTCAGCCAGATGCAATGAGACAAAATAGAAAAATATCAAAAAATCATAAGACAATACAAGAACCCAAAGCAAAGGACAAACAAGTTTGGAAAGAGAAAGAACAACCAAAGGAATATGAAGAGTCTCTAATTGTGTAGACAACACTCAAGGCACAAAATAAACCAACACCATGGATACTCGACAGTGGTTGTTCTAAACATATGACTGGAGATAAGAAGAAATTCAAAAAACTAGAGGAATATGAAGGTGGTTCAGTAAAATTTGGAAATAATGATGGAGCAAAAATTATTGGCAAAGGCACTGTCAGGTTGGTTAACAACAATATCAAGTCAGAAGAGGTACTCTTTGTTGTTGGTTTGAAGCACAACTTACTAAGTGTTAGCCAGATTTGTGATAGAGGTTATGATGTGATTTTCAAGAAGCATGGATGTGAGATAAGAAATGCAGATAATGGAAAATTGGTAGCTACTAGTACTAGAACAGTTGGTAATTTATACACCCTCATGGAAAGAACAATAGGATCATGTTTATTTGGACAAGAAGATGAAAACTGGCTTTGGCATAAGAGACTTGGTCATATCAGTTTCGACAATTTGGTAAAAATCAGCTCGAAGAAAGCGGTTAGAGACATTCCCAACATTTCCAAGCCATCAAACAATATTTGTGCATCATGTCAAAGAGGTAAGTAAACCAGAACTTCATTCAAAGCAAAAGAGCATTATACTGGCAAACCTTTGGAATTAGTGCATACAGATTTGTGTGGGCCTATGAGAACTCAGAGTATAAATGGTGACAAATACTTCATGTTGTGCATAGATGACTATTCCAGGATGACATGGGTACTATTTTTGAAACATAAATCAGAAGCTCTTGAAATGTTTAAAATATTCAAAAACTTAGTTGAGAATCAGACTGGGAGAAGAATTAAATTCCTAAGATCAGATAGAGGAGGTGAATTTATTTCAGAATATTTTACAGAGTATTGTGAAAAATTTGGTATCAGGAGATAATTTTCTACTACTAGGACACCTCAGCAAAATGGTGTTGTGGAAAGAAAAAATAGAGCAGTGCAGGAAATGGCTAGAACAATGCTAACCGAGAGCAAAGTAGCTGATAGGTTCTAGAAAGAGGTAGTTCATACAACATTTTACATTAAAAATAGGTGCATGCTAAGGCCAAATGAAAGCAAAACTCCATATGAGATGTGGTTTAGTAGAAAAGCAACAATGAAATATTTCAAGGTATTCGGCAGTAAGTGCTACATTAGAAGAATCAAAGACAATCTTGGCAAGTTCGAGGATAGAGAGGATGAAGGTATCTTTCTTGGTTATTCAAAAAAAATCAAAGCATATAAATGCTACAATAAAAGGCTAAGAAAAATTGTTGAAAGTGTTGATGTCAAAGTTGATGAAAGGAGAGAACTACCAACAAGCAATGAAGAAAACTTTCCTATTTATGAAGAGACAATCGAAGGAGAAAAGGAAGAGAAGAAATATGAGGAGACAAAAAGTGAATCAGAAGAGGAGGAATTAGAGGAAGACAAAGAAAATGACAAGAAATCCAAATCCGTAACTTGGAAAAAATATCATCCTAAAGAACAAATAATTGGAGATCCCAAAGCTGGTGTTCAGACAAGAAGAAAAATTGTAAGAGCTTATTCTCTATTATTTGATATTGAACTCAAAAATGTTGCAAAATAAAGTAAATATGAAAATTGGGTAAAGGAAATGGAATAATAGTTAAACCATATTGAAAATAACAAGACTTGGGAGCTAATGCCAACACCAGTAAATAGGAATGTGATAGGTACCAAGTGGATTTTTTGAAACAAGCTAAATGAAGATGGACGGGTTGTCAGAAATAAGGTAAGGTTAGTATGCAAAGGATATGCATGGGTTGAAGGTATTTTTTTTGAGTAAAATTTTGCACCTGTATCCAGGATAGAAGCAATAAGGATGTTTCTTGCATTAGTGATTTATAAAAAAATTAGAGTTTATAAAATAGATGTAAATTCAGCCTTTCTAAATGGAAAGCTTGAATAAGAGATTTACATTGAGAAACCAGATGGTTTTAAGCTATGAGATGATCATAACATGGTTTGCATATTGAAGAAATATTTATATGGTTTGAAATAGGCACCCCGAGCATGGTATGCAAGACTAGACAACTATCTTCTTCAACAGGGATTCAAGAAAGGTATGGTGGACAACAATTTGTATGTTAAAATAGAAAATGATCATCAAATTGTTGTTGTTGTGTATGTAGATGACATCATATTTGGAGGTAGAAAATATGAATTGTACAAATATTTTACAATTAATATGCAAAACGAGTTTGAGATGTCAATAATTGGTGAGCTTTCTTATTTTCTTGGTTTGCAAGTTAATCAACTAGAGAATGGCATATTCATTTCTCAAATCAAATATGTGAAAGATATGTTAAAGAAATTTACAATGGAATATTGCAATTCAATCAGTAATCCCATGACAATAGGTTGTAAGTTAAGCAAGGATGAAAAATCACCACCTATAGATTAAACAATGTACAAATCCATTATTGGGAGCTTGTTGTACTTAACTACTACTAGATTAGGTATTTTGCAAGCAGTGTGTATGGTTGCAAGATTTCAATATAGTCCTAAGGAGACTCATGTTACAAATGTAAAACAAAATTTTTGGGTAGAGTATATTGCAATATACTCTACCTCCACTTGTGTTATCATGAATTTTATATTGTCACCAAGATAAAATGCACCTCCACCGGTGCTCTTCCTATCATCAACACATCCATCCCAATCTGCATATGAATATTCAATAATAGTGAAGTCCTTACCTTTTGGGTACCATAACCCATACTCCATTGTGTCTTTAAGGTACCCAAAAGATTATTTTCCTTGTCTACATTAGAGGTAGAGTATATTGCAGAGGCATCATGTTGCACACAAGTACTATGGATGAAGCAAACTCTAAAAGATCTTGGAATTCATTTCAGCGAGCCTATTTTAGTCGTGTGATAACACAAGTGCTATTAACATCTTGAAGAATATAGTGATGCATTCCCACATGAAGCATATAGCTATCAAGTACCATTTCTTGAAGGAGAAATTTGTAGAAGGTGAAGTCAAGTTGGATTTTTCGTACTTTATGTGACAGGTGTAAAATCAACGTTGGAGGCCACTTTGTCGGAGGTATATTAAGAAATCCATGAGGAATATGACTTTGAAATTTTTAATGGAGGTATTTTGCTGTACCAAGAGCATTATTTTTAAATTTTAGTCCAAACATATATCTAAGGAGGAAATGGTGATAGTTGCAAAATAGCTCCGGAGCACTTTTTCCAGTTTTTGGCAGTTTTGAAAATGGGAGTTTTGATAAAGATAAATCTAAATTTAGTGGATTGCATTGATTGGAAGATATGCAATTAGTATGGCAGTTACAAAAAGCAATTTTTTTTGACAAGTGTGTGTATGTGGAATTAAAGGTGTTACATTTTTAAAAGGGTTGGAATCTTTGAAAGCATTTTTTAGACAAGATTTTTAATGGGAAGTTTTTACCTTTTGAATGTGTAACCGAAGACTCTTGATAGTGAACATATGGAAGAATAAAAAGCATAGTACACAGCTAGTATAGAGGGAAAATAAAAATAGGGGAATACAAATTTATTTTATGTAAAAAAATAAAAATATGTGTGTAGCTAGCATATGAAAAGCAGGATGAATGATACATGAAAATGCATGACTGCCAATGTATTGTAAGGAGAATAATAAGTTGTGGGTTGAGAATTGTGGATTGAAGTATTATGATGAATTATTGAAGCTTAGTAGAATAGGAATTCATATTGTCAATGGGCTCAGAGTGTGAAATGATCAGTGGGATTTTTCAGTGAGCAGAGTGTGTACAGAGAGATTCAGTGTGCTAGACCACTCATGGTCTTATTGTTAGGGATAAACATCTTCTACCAAAGCTTTGTATTCTTGCCTAGTGGGTGCTTGGAAATAGGGGTCGGTGCTTCTTGCAATTGGTGCTACTAAATTTCTTATTGGTTGGTGTCATTCCTTGTAGTGGGTGTTGCAAAAATATTATAAAGACCAAACATTTTTGAGGTTGGATTTGGATGGGAGTCCAAAAAATCCATTGGCACAATGGATTTTCCCACATCGAGTTTCCACTATAAATCTGGTGTTATGTGATACATGTTTGTTTTATTGCTTGTTTTGATTTTATTTCATAGTTGGATTAAATTTTTTAATACGCACTAATTCACCCCCCTCTCAGTGTCATGCTTATTTCAATAGACCAAAACTCAACTAAAATCCAATCCTTTAATTGAAGAGCTTCAAAAGCACCTCACAACTGTCAAACACCAAATTTTGATGGTAGAGCACTATAATGTCAGAGGGGTACATAGATCAAGGTAAGGTTGCACTAGCTTAAAATTGGTGATAGGGTAACCAAGGAGTTATTCCAGCACCTACTTCCTCATTATCAATTTTTGGGTATTAAAGCCCTTAATATTAATAGAGAGCATGTTTTTGATATTCCTTGTATTCTCTCCACTTTTGTAGAATAATACCATAATGTATTCACACCTCAGTCCTACTCCCCTCAACATGACCAAGCTCTTAACTCCTACCTCTTTGTTGTCCTAATACAATTTATTGAGTCTCAAAGAGCTTCCTATGAAAAGGCCTTATTTTTGAAGGATATAGAGGAAGCTCTTTCTTAGATTATTGATAATAAATCTCTTGGTCTTGATGGTTTCCTATGTGAGTTCTACAAATCCTTTTGGGACACTATTGGATCTGATCTTCTAAAATTTTATCAAAATGTCTTATCCAGAGGTTTTCTAAGACTTATTATTAATTAGGGGATTATTAAATTTATCCCTAAGGCTAGTGATCTAGAAGTCATCAAAAATTGGAGGCCTATTACTCTCTTTAATTTTTCCTATAATATTATTACCAAAGCCCTAGCTTTGCGTATCTACCATCTCCTTCCCTTCATCATGTGTTTGAAGCAAACTAGCTTCATTTTGGGTAAGTTCATCATTAACAACATTATTGTTGTCTAGGAAGGCATGGAGTGGGCTCACAATTCCAACCAATGATCCTTGTTCATAAAAATTGACTTTGAGAAAGCCTACGATAGGAGAAATTAGTCATTCATTCTAGCCATACTTAATGCTCTTATTTTTAGGCCCTCCTTCATTAGCTTTGTGGAGATGTTGTTTGTTGAGGATTTGTCTATTTTTTTCATTAACATGCATAGGTCCTTAGCCATTGGGATTTTTCATTCCATTAAACTGGCCTAACCATTGGCATCATCTTGTATGTCCTCATTGTTGAGGGTTTGGCTATTTATTAGCTCACCATGCTGCTTAAGGTTCTATTTGAGGATTTTTTCTCCCAAAAGGTGAGTATGAATTGATCAACGATCATTTTGTTGATGATTATATACTCACACTTATTGAGGATGACGGTGTTATTCAATAGGTACTTACCTACTTAGACACTTATTGTATGGCTTTCAACTCTATTCAATGGAGAAAGACTCAATGTTATAGGTAATATCACGACCTGATACCTCACTGGCTTAGTCAATATCAGTAGAGGTCATCCAAGAGGGATAAATATTTCATTTTTTAGGCATTTGTTTTTCTTTAACAGTTCATAGAGTTGTGGAAGTATGTCCACAAAGAATTCCAAATTTACTCAAAATTCCTTACGAAAACTCATGTTTATTATTCTTCTTGTAGGGTCCCATACAAAAATGGCTATAAGAAGCTTGATAAGCTCTTACAGGATAATTTTTTATCCTCTTACATAGATAAATATGGTAAGATCCTACATGTGAATAATTCAAAGTCAATGAATGCAATCTTGAGTGGATTACGTGAAGCAAAATTTATAAAATTTATGCATTGCAAATCAACAAAATATATATGGGAAAAGTTAAAGCAAACATATGAGGGTGATAAAAAGGTCAAGATGGTAAAATTACAAAATCACAAGAAAATATTTGAAGACTTGAAAATGAAATAAGAGGAAGACATTGTTGCATACTTACTTCATGTGGATGAGGTTGTTAACACCATGCAAGGACTTGGATTCAAAATTGAAGACTTTGATGTTGCTCAAAAGGTTTTAAGGTCACTTCCTATGAGGTATGATGGAAAGTTTTCAGCCATAGAAGAAACAAGAGATATTAAAAAATTGACCATGGATGACTTAAATGGAACTCTCATATCTTATGAGATGATAATAGTAAAGGATCCTATTCCTGAGAAAAGGTAGCCTTCAAAGAAATAAAGAAATATAAGAAACCAAATTCAAATAATGAGTCATCCAGTGAAAAAGAAGTTAACTATGGTAGGAGCAAGAAGGACTCAAGAAAGTACAAATGTATGAAATAATAAAGTGTTTCAATTATGGTAATTATGGTCACTATGCATCTAACTTTCCAAAAGCTAGAAGTAGTAGCAGTGAAGAGAAACAAGATAATAAGAAAAATGAAGAAGGAAAATCCAGGTATGGATAAAGCAAGCATGAAAAGAAGTTATTTCAAAGGCATAAGAATAGTTTCTATGTAGACAAGATAGGCAAGGTTTCAAGTGATAGTGATGAAAGATCCTCAGATACTAAAGAAGAATAAGATATTTTTTTGGCAATGAAAGAGGAAGGAAGTGCTCCTGTTGAAGATAAATCTAAAAAGTATGATGATGCTCTTGAAGACCAAGAAGTAGAGAAATATTCATAGAATGAAGAGGAAGGAAGTGCTCCTGTTTATATCTTGTATAAGCTTTCATTTTTCTTCATCACATTCTTGAAATTGAGCCTTGAATCTTGAATTCTTCTTTCTAACCTTTTTAAATTATTTGAGAGCAAAAATATGTTCTACTTCTATATCTAAGACAAGGAGATTTAAAGAAAATTTAGAGGCAAAAGTCTTAGAATGTGAGAGATTAGAACATGAGGTAGTTTCTATAAGGAGGGAAATGAAAGATTTTAAAGATAAGATACACATGTTTGGGAAAATTTCAAAGACCTTGGATAAGATTATCAATGCATAAATATATTGATCAAATAGAATAGGACTTGGTTTTGAAGAAGGATAAGAGAAACAAGAAGGGTAAAGCTCGAGATCCAAAGAGGAAGACGCTTCAGAAGAAGAGAGTGAAGAATAAATTGATACTTATGAGGATAAGTTGAAAAACAAAAACTTCACCAATAAAGGAAACAATGCACAAACAAGGAACATGGAACATCACAACGAAAAATGAATGAAGAGACCAATGGATCCAAGGAAATATTTCTTCAAAGGACGTTGTTTCTCATGTAATAGGTTTTGTCACAAGGCTATGTAGTGTAGGACTCATGGAAAGAAGGAATATGGTTTTACTAAGAGAAAATTCAAAAATGGACATCTCTTTCAAGGGTATTACTGCTCTTGTAATAATTTTGGTCATAAAACAATCCACTACAAGGTTCTTGATAGAAATGGGTATGGCTTCACCAGAAGGAACCTCAATACATTTGCACCTTCTAGAAATCACAAAATTAAGTTTTATAAGTGCAATAATGTTGGACATAAGGCCAAGTGGTGTAGAACAGAGCTTCCAAAGACAAGCAAGAATAGGACACTCAAAAGAATCAAAAGGGTATGTTGAGAAAGAATATGGAAAAAGAAAAGAAAAGTGTATTCTAGGAGTAGAGATACTCCCACCCAAAAATTAACCACCTCAAGGAGAGGAGGTGGGGAGGGGGCTAAGCTAAGAGTATTATATTTAGACCCAAACGAGTCCCTTTTCCATTGATGTCAAAGGGGGAGATATTTGAGTTAGGGGGAGAGCATTCAGTTAGGCAGAGCAGTTTCTCAGGGGAGCAGAATTGGAAAAAGGAAAATGGAATGTTTAAGGAAAATGGGTTGCCATCAATGAAAAAGGGGGATATTATTGGAAATTTGAGCATGTTTTGTTGTCATTGATGTCAAGAGGTTTTATATCCTAAGTTAATGGAAATAATGTCAAGAGGTTTGACTAATTTCAAAAGAATTAATGTCCTAAGTTAATGGAAATATTTGTGAGAATATTCCTCATTGTGGCACATGAGGCATAAGGCAACAAGAAGAAATAAATTCCTCTACATGATGTTTGAGAAAGAATTTATAAGTCTATTTACCTTGGTGGTCATTTTACAAAGGTTAAATATTCATTAATGGTGGCAAGTTTATCCATAAAGAAAATGCCCAAAAAGGATTTTAATATTTAAATTATAATATTTAAATCCCTTGGATTTAAATTATTATAATTAAATATAATGATTAAATTTGAAGCACCAAATTCAAATTGCAAGTGAGTTAACATAAAATGTATAAGAGGGCATGTGTATTTATAGGCTAACGTTTAGTCTAAGCCAAGAGTATTCGATTTGATACCCCAAAATTTATTGCCTTGCTCATTCGACGTGATGGAAGAAACATACAAAAAAATTTGCATTTTTTGGAGCAATGAGTATGTTCAAAGGTTGGAAGGGGTTTGTCCCCACTCTAAGTGAGGTGGAAGCCAATATGGTAAGCTTGGCTTTCATAGCGTGTAGAGATCAGAAGGTGCAACATTCAATTTGTGAGAAGGCCTTTTATTTTGCATGGTCAGATTTGTTTTTAGCATCGGTGGTAAAGGACAGCAAGGAGATCGTGCTCCTTTGGTTTTGTGTGGGTTGGCTAGCCCATGCAGTGGCCTAGCCATGGCTAGGGCGTGGGACCAGTAGGTAGCATGGGTTTGATTCCCAATGGTAGGCAATAGTGAAGGAATTAATTTTTTATAAAAATTAATTTATGCCTAATATTTAGAGTTTCTAAGGTATGTGCTATTTAGGGAGATATAAGGAGTTTTATGTTGAATTTATTTTTGTAATAAAAGGGGTTATGAAATAATTTCTTTTTCTTGAGAAACAATTAAGGTGGTTTGTTTGCTAGTGCATTGGGGTAAAAATTAAAGTGGTGATTTACTTATATTTTGGGAATGCATTAATGACAAGTAGGATATATTGAGTGTAAATAAACTATTTCGCTTATTTAATTGGTGATTTTTATTTATGATATTTTGTTTGCAAAGTTAGGAGTAATAATGTGTAAAAGTGGTTTGATAATTTATTGAATCTTTGTATGGTGAAATATTTGTTGAGGTAGTATATTCATGTGGAGGTTTTGAAATAGACTGTTGCTATCTAACCCTTGAAGTGGCATAAGAAGGATTAGTTATTTGTGAGACATGTTTTGAAGATATATCTCCAAAAGAGAAATTAATAGGTATGGGCACATCATCATTTTTTGAAGTGTTTGTTGGAATTAATGTTGTGAAACATAGGTGGAGTGAAAAGGATTGTTTGATAAGCATTATTGGAAATATTTGAGTGAGTTTTGTGTGCTTCATTGTTGAATGTTTTGGAAACATTTGGGATAGATTTTGAGAACAATCTATGTTGTTATTGCTGAAAGAGTTTGAGAAGTTTTGAGATAAAGAGTGTGAACTACTTGTGCTAGGGTTGAAAACAAGTTAAGCATCTTTGTGAAATATTTTGAACATTGATTTGAGAGATATTGATAGCATTTGAGAGAAGGTGATTGAGATCAGTTTTGTTAAGGGAAATTATGCATTAGTGTGATTGATATTTGCAAGAAATATAGATCAGTTTTGTGAAACAAGTCATACATTGTTTTGATTTTTTTAAAAGGGATTTGGAAAGAGAAAGATATTGATTGATTGAGTAAAATATTTATGAGTGTTAAATGTATTGAGGTTTTCTATATATTCTAGAGGTTAAACGAATTCTAGGTAGAATTTTTTTGTGTGAAAAGAGTTTTAAGTTGTGTTTTGTATGCAAGTTTTGGAGTTATTTGAGCAAGTCTTTGTGAAGGCTTGAGGATAAATTTGAGCAAGTCTTTGTGAAGGCTTGAGGACAGATTTGAGCAAGTCTTTGTGAAGGCTTGAGGAAATATTTGAGCAAGTCTTTGTGAAGGCTTGAGGATAGATTTGAGCAAGTCTTTGTGAAGGCTTGAGGACAGATTTGAGCAAGTATTTATGAAGGCTTGAGGATAGATTTGAGCAAGTCTTTGAGAAGACTTGAAGGAATATTTGAGCAAGTCATTTAAGAAGGCTTGAAGGCAGATTTGAATAGCATTGAGATTAGGTTTTATTTTTGATTTGTTCAAGATTTGTGTTAAGGCTTGGGATAGATTTGAGAAAGAGTTTGGTGTATATCTATGAGCAGATTTATGAGCAGAGTTAGAGCAAATTTATGCTAGACTTGCAACAGAGTTTGGTGTAAATTTGAGATAAAGTTGAGAATAGGTTTTGGAGGTGAAATAGAAAAGAGGACAGTAGTCTCTAGTGGATAAATATCCATTATCCAATGTATTTGGGACACAGGTCTCCTATGGAGAGAGTGTTGAGGATAACTTAGGCTTATCCACTTAAGCCTAAGTTAATTATTATTATTATTTACTATTCCTATTTCATTGCACTTTGTATTCACGTGAGGCATAGTATGCCCATGTTAGAAATAGGTTTTTAGCATGTTGTTAGATGTTAGTTAACTGTTAGAGATCTTGTTTGTCTTATATAAGTTAGTGGACATCCATTGTTAGCATTTTGTTAACTAGTAGTTAAGTGGTTGGCCATGTTTTGTAGATTGTTGCAACCACTTAACCTACATGAGATTCCTATGTAATCCTATATATTACTTACATTTCATGAATAAAGGAGCTTCATACTATTGTTCCTACATCATTGGTATCAGTTAGCCTAAGGAAAAGTGCAGAAAGGAGGATAGAATTGTCACTTCACTCTAGATCCTAGGAAGGTGTTAAGTGGAGTTTGAATTTTTCCACAATACCAAGTGAAGCTGAGGGCAGAGGGAAGCAATTACCCCTGCACCATTTATTTTCCAAGAACAGGTTGCAGTTGAGAAGCTTTCTCCAAGTTTTCTTCTTTTTAGGAGGAAAAAGAAGTTGAGTTGAGTCCACTTAACTCAACTTAAAGAATGCATTAATTTTAATGCAGAAAGATATTTTTATAAAATATTAATTTTATATTAATATTTTATTAAAAAAAAAAGTGGATTATTGTTTGCATGAAAATATTTTCAATCCTTTTAGAAGATATTAATATTTAAAAAAAAAAAAAAGGCATGCAAGCATAGGCCTTGATCTTGGCCTAACTGCCACTTGAGAGAGGCAGCGGAGCCGGCGGCCACCGAAGACATGACCCGACAGCCACCACCAGTCACCCACCGGCCAGGCGACCGACGACCACCTTACAATAGCCACACCATCCAGCCGATAGCAGCGCTGACCAACAATGCCGACTATAGTTTTTGATCGACAATCGAGATGCCAATAGCCTTGCCCAATGCCAGACATCGACGACCACCAGTCGATGCAGTTTTGGTGCACACAAAACTTCCTGGCAAAAAAAACCACCATGATTCTAGCCGTTGCAGGCGAGGGTTTTTGAATTTCCTGGTGAGCGAGAAAAAACTAGCACAGATTCTTGATGAGAGATACATTCAATGAGAAGAATTATCGGCTTGGAACAACTATTTTCAACATAAATTTTTGTTGTTGCGGAGTCATCCGGCGACCGAAAACGAGGGAGGAGCCTGGGGATAATTATCCCACATCAAGCGTGTTAAGGCCCGAGTGGGGTTTAAAGGCACCTAAGCACCGATGGTTTGGTGACCACATCACATTGGGCCTTTTGGACCATGCTAGCTGGAGGCGCGGCTCCTCGAAGCCTTCACTAGTGGTGCATGACATGGTGATTATTACCAAACAAGTGATGACATGGCAGTTGTTGCCACGTGTTAGCCCAGTTGACCGAGGCTGAAAATTCAAACATTTTTTTTTTTCTAATTTTGATAGAAAAACCAAGAAGGCAGGAAAATTCAAATTTGAATTTTCAAATTTTCAAATGCAATTTTGGTGCCCAAAACTGCAAAAAAGGAGAGCAACTTCAAGAGGTGATATCTTCCTCGTTATTGGTCCGTTTTTGACCAAATTTTTTGCATTGTGTTGCAAATTTTCCGCAGATTGATAATTTTTGCCTCTTAACCAAATTTTGGCATTGTAAAAGGGCTAATTTTTCAGCATTTTTAGTGCACTTTTGTAATTACAAAACTTGATTTATTTTTGTAAAGAGCACTAAAATAGCCCTAATTTTGAGAGCAAAACTTGTAAAATCTAGGCAATTTGGCTGCATAGGAAACTGAAATTGTTCCTAAGCCTAGATTAAGATTCTGCAAGACCATTTTGTAATCCTCCTAGTCTGGCATATACTAGGAAAAATATGGCTCATGATCTCAGAACAAACATGGAAAACCTCACTGAAGCAGTAGACATTTTGGCAGAAAAAGTGAGAGACATTGTTGTGTAGTTTAATCATGGTGAACTCAAAATCCACCATAATAATGCAAACAAATACAAATGTGAGGTTAAAATGTATGATGGATCTAGGGATACCGATGTCTTATCTGCATGGATTTTGGATATGCAAACTTGGTTTGCTTATGCTGAAATTTTGGAGGATGAAAAAGCCACATTTTCCACACTAAAAATCATAAGTTTAGCAAAAGTTCTCATTGTAGAAATACAGAGTCATAATGCCACCATGACTTGGAAAAAATTAACTCAAATTCTGAAAAACACCTTCTTTCCACCAAACTACCAAAGTGACCTCACTACCAAGTGGTATAGATTGAGGCAAACCTATGGAATGTCAGTTTCTGATTTCATTTTCCAATTTAATAGGTTGAGGGTATTGCTTGGTGTGAAAGATTCAAAAGATGATTTGATTAATAAATTCACTCATGGCTTGCAAGATCAGATTTTTAGGGAGATCAAATTCAATGTCTTCCTCACCTTGGATGTGGCATTCAATCATGCCATTCTTACAGAGGAGAAAGTTGGTGCATATCAAAAGTCTCGTTCATCACAGGAGGACTCTTCCAAAGGCGAGAATCAACATCAATAGAAGGTGAAGAACAATTCTCAATCTTCCCCTCATTCTTCTTCTCCTCCCACTTCTCCTAAAGCACATTCTTCTTCCTTTCATGCTAAATATTCTTCTTCTTCATTGTATTGTGAATTTTGTAAAAAGCATGGACATGTAAAATCCAAATGCTATACTTTTGAGAAGTTTAAGAAGAAGAAATCTCTAATTGTATAGCCTACACATGAGGAACCACAAGATGGTCCCATTTTGGCTATAGGGATAGAAGAAGAATATCCTACTTTAAAGGGTAAACTAAACAAAGTTACCCTAATGTCCAATGTGTTTGCTCAAGGGGGGCGTGATCATTTGTTTGTCACTAGAGCCCACTTGACACATGATTTCTATGTTGATTGTATCATTGATAACGGATCACAAAATAACCTCATTGTGAAGTCTATTGTGTAGAAGTTGAAACTTTCCATCAAAAAATATCACCAACCTTATGCACTTGGGTGGAAATATGTAGACTCCACATCCAACATCACCCATACTTGCACCTTGAATTTTGCTTTTGGTGACAAGTTTGTGGATAAAGTTAGGTGTGATGTCACAGATATGGATTGTTGTGGACTCTTGCTAGGTAAACCCTATCAATTTGATAGGAATGCTATTTATCATGCTAAAAATAACACCTACACATTGGAGTTGCATGGTAAAAAATACTTGATACAAAGCACTACACCTACTTCCAATTTGATGTTAAGTTGCAGGCAAGTAAGGAAGCCATTGAGTCAAGCACTTATTTTAGCTCCTACTAGCATTTGTCCCACACAAAATGAAGGAAAAAAACCACCTAAGGAACATGCAAAGGAAGAAGTTTCAATCCCACATGATGAATAGTCACAAGAGCAAGTTGTTAAGGAACCCACCATTCTCATTCATGAGAAAGATACCATTGATTCCATTGGTATAATTTTGGGTACACCTACAACTACTGAACCACTTGTTCCACAAAAGTTACTTTTGGCTTTGCCCACTCCCACCATTGCACACATGAAGGAGCAAGCTAAGGTTACTTCCCTTACTGAGCACCAGCAGAATCTTCTAGGCAACATACCACAAGACTTGTAGGAGACTCCGTAGGGAGTGGTGTGAAAGCATCACAATCCTCACTCCCCATAGATTGGAGGCAGATTTTGGGTTCCTTTGGATGAGTGCTGCTTTCCAGAGACACCATTTTAGGACCCTATTTTGGTACCTGATTCTATTTTTAGTCCTACAGTAGCAGTGGCACCTGATCATCAGCTTCCACTCATTTCAGATAGAGTTTTTGAGATGAAGACTCATCACATGGGACAGGGTTCTTCCACTACTTACCTTGTCGCTCGTCACGGTCACTTTCCACACATGGCTCACTGGATTACTCACCATGAGATGGCCCATGACTTTCCACATTTTTTGAGAGCATTGGGGTCCAATGCTTATATGGTTGGGAGGAGTTTTGAGGATAACTTAGGCTTATCCACTTAAGCCTAAGTTAATTATTATTATTATTTACTATTCCTATTTCATTGCACTTTGTATTCATGTGAGGCATAGTATACCCATGTTAGAAATAGGTTTTTAGCATGTTGTTAGATGTTAGTTAACTATTAGAGATCTTGTTTGTATTCTAGCAGTTAGTGGACATCCATAGTTAGCATTTTGTTAACTAGTAGTTAAGTGGTCGGCCATGTTTGGCAGATTGTTGCAACCACTTAACCTACGTGATATTCCTATGTAATCCTATATATTACTTGCATTTCATGAATAAAGGAGCTTCATACTATTTTTCCTACATCAGATCCACAAGCTAGAGTAGTGGGGGTAGAAGTATTCTAGAAGATCACTAGCTAGAGCAAAGGGAATGTAGTTCTCCTATGGATAGAGTTCCATGAATGAAAGTAGTGGGGATATGTTTCTCTTGTGGAGAGAGATAAATGAACCAAAGTAGTGGGAACAAAGGTCTCCTATGGAGTGAGATCCGCAAACCATCTAGGGAGATAGAGTTCTTCTATGGAGAGAGATCCACAAACAAATTAAGGAGATAGAGTTCTCCTAGATCAAATTCCATAAACCAAAGCAAAGGGGAAAGATTTATCCTATGTAGAGAGATCCACAAATCAGAGCATAGGGGATTGGTATCTCCTTTGTATAGAGGTCCATAAACACTGTAATAGGGAATTTATTCTCTAGAAGATTTATTGAGAAAATTTAGTAGAAATATTTTCTCCAAGGAGTAGCCCACATTGGGTGAACCATGTTAAATTGGTGTCTCTCTTGTGTGTGATAATTTATGCATTTATTTGATTACTGATATTGATATTGCCATTGATAATATTAGATAATATTTTTTAAGAAAGAGAATTAAAAGTTGATTTTATAAACCTAGGTGTTTTAGGTGAGTTGGAGAGGAGAGGACAATCCTCTAAGGGAGGTCCCAAGTTCAAATATCCACCCTACCAAAAATTTGAATTGGGTACCTAAAATCCAATTGATAATGTTGGTGCAAGCAAGTTTGGGCATGAATCCTGGGTGACTTTGATGGTGTAGAACCCCCTGGTTGTGGTCTCTTAGACCAAGGAAGATCCACAAGGGGATTTTCACTTTTTAAAAAAGTTTATCTTATACTATTCACTCCCCTCTAAGTATAATCTTGTGTTCTTCAACGTCCACCAAAAAGGAGCTCAAAAGTGTGCCATAGAACCATGGATCAATCCAACTATAGCCATCTATCATCCTCACCAAGCCAACATGCAAAAGGAATCTTGCATTCCAAGAAACATAGCAAGCTCACATAGGATGCAAAGATAAAGGAAGAATTAGGGTTGCAAGCTCATATTTGAAGTGTTAGAAAGAAGGCTTACATGCACAAGCCTTGAGTGCCACTTGGCACAAATTCTCTAAGCATCCCAACGTTCATGAAGATCCAAGCACTCACCTAAAAGGGAGTTACATACATTTGGAGGGAGTTAAGAATATTTGGAGGTTACCACCAACCTCATCATTGCCAAAGGTATGTTGAAGACACCTACCTTGTAACGCTTCAAGTGACACTTGTCATGACTTGCAAGAAGTTCATCCTATTTAAGGTGCCTATCCTGGAAAAGGAGGGAAAATGAAGTCAAATGAAGTCAAGAATTTATGCATTGAATCTCACTTGGAGGAAAAGGCTAATTCAAGCCATACACCATTCAAAGGTGTAAGAGAAGCATTTAAGATGCTATCATAAAACCAACAAACCAATGCTTGCATTTGGAAGAAGCAAAGTGCATTCCAAGGAGGCTTCGGTACCATTTGTGGAAGAGGAGTGCCATTCGAGGAAGAAACAAGCATAGGTCAAATGGGGCTTTGACTGCCCATGAGTGCTACACTCCACTCAACTATGAATCCGCCATCTCACAACATTGAATATTAATTAAGGTAAAGGTTGATTTTTATTATTTGCTTGCTTTTTGGAGTTATAAGGGTACATTATATCTACTATTGCAATATTCTGCATTAGTGATTTATTAAGCAAGCATATTTCAGGATTATTAATATTTGCAAAAGGTAACCTAGGAGGAATAAGGGTTATTACTTAAATTTTATTATTTGCAAATATTATTTTCTAATTTTTCCAAATTTGGGAGTTATAAGGAATACAACATCAAATTAGGAATTGGAAATTAGAAAATATTAAAATCAACCATAAGGGGTATTTAAAGAGGTTTATTAAAGATTTGCAAAGGTTGGAATTTTTTATAATTGTGTTGTCTCAAAATCACTTAAAGGAGGTAAAATAAATCCAACATCAAAACCTCTTCAAAAATTGAAATAGTGCTTAGTTCAATAGGAGTAATAAGGAGATAGAAAAGTTGATTTTGGTGTTTACAAAATTTCACAAAATCAACCCAAAATTGAACTATAATTTACAAAAAGCACTATATTGATCATATATCCTATCCAAAACACCCTAGGGAGTCATAAGGAATTCTACAAAACTTGGTAATATTAACATCCATAAAAAATTATCAAGCTCTGAATCCATTCATTATGGATTATTGGTATATAGACTCAAGAGCAAGCAAGCATATGACTGGGAACATTCATTGGTTCAATTATTTAAAAAAGGTGCATGAGAACCCAGTTGTTGTAGCAGACAACAAGACATATGAGGTAAAAGGAATTGGAAATATTCTAGTAAATCTAGGAAACGGAAAAGGAATAATAAAAAATGTACTATATGTTCCAGGATTGACTACTAATCTTCTTTTTGTTTCTCAACTCATGGATCAAAACATAACCATTGAGTTCAAAGTTTTCAATGGCAAGAAACAATGTCACATCTCTAGGCAAGGAAAGAGGATAGCATCAGGCTCCTACAAAAATGGTCTATTTGTTCTAGACACTACTACTCACTCAACACTTTCAGTCAAAGCTTCAGATCTATGGCACAAGTATCTAGGACATACAAGTGAAACTTCAATGAAGGAATTATTCAAGTATCAAATGGTTGAAGGATTACCCAACTTATCTCCAGAAACTAATGTATGTCCAAAATTTTTAGCAAGAAAACAACACAAAATTCCTTTCGAACTCCATCAACACAGAGCTCAACAACCTCTAGAGGTAATATATACAGACTTATGTGGGCCAATGAAAGTTGATAGTGTTGGAGGACATAAATACTTTCAATTATTTTTTGATGATCACACTAGAAAAATGTGGGTATACTTCATGAAATACAAGTCAGATGCATTCAATCATTTCAAATAGTTCAAACTCCAAGTAGAAAAAGAATCAGGGAAGACTATAAAAGCACTTCATTCAGACAAAGGAGGAGAATTTGTTTCTAAAGAGTTTGACTCATTTTTGGAAGAAAATGGAATTAAAAGACAACTTACTACAACATATTCACCTCAAAAAAATGGAATTGTAGAAAGAAGAAATAGGTCAATAATGGAAATGGTTAGGTGTATGTTAAAAGAGGCACAACTTGATCACCAATATTGGGTAGAGGTAGTACAAACAATAGTCTACATACAAAATAGACTACCAACAAGAGTACTCAAACATATTACACCAGAAGAAGCATGGTCAGGACAAAATCCCAACATAGAAAAATTAAAAATATTCAGATGTAAAGCCTATATGCATGTTCCAAAACAAAAGAGGACTAAACTAGATGACAAAACTATGGCAGGGATATTCATTGGTTATGACAATGAATATACAGGATATAGAATACTAGATCCATCTACAAAGAAGGTCTACATTAGTAGAGATGTAGTCTTTGATGAAAAAGTCAAAGTTGACACAGAGAAATCCAATGGTGACACAGAAGTTCTTCTAGATCTATCCGAAGAAGATACAATAAGTGAAGAGTCAGAATCAGAATCTCAAGAACAAGACACATAAACTTCTACAGTATCATCTAGAAGAGAACCAATATGGCTCAAAGATACACTCAGAGAAGCAAATCTAGAAAGGATGCCAGATCTTACTACTACAAGACCCCAAACTCGTAGCATAACCAGAATGAATAGAGGAATGTTGGGTAATATAGAAGAACCGACATCAACACTACATGGAACTAAATGATTCACACTGGAAAGCAACCATGGAATCTGAATATATGTCATTACAAAAGAATAAAATATGGAATCTAGTGGAATTACCCCAAGAAAAAAGGTAGTAGGATGTAAATGGGTTTATAAGGTCAAATACAAAGCAGATGGAACACTAGACAAATACAAGGTCCACCTAGTAGCCAAAGGATATACTCAAACAGAAGGAATTGACTATGAAGAAACATTCACACCGACAACTAGGATGACTACTATCAGAATAGTATGTGCACTAGCAACACATCAAGGATGGAAACTTCATCAGATGGATGTAAAAAGTGCCTTTCTTAATGGTGACTTAGAAGAGGAAGTCTATATGTCACAACCAGAAGGCTTTATCACTCAAGGATAGGAAAATAAGGTATGTAAATTAAATAAATATTTATATGGTTTAAAACAAGCTCCTAGAGCCTGGAATATAAAGATCAACAATCACTTACTACAACATAACTTCAAAAGAAGTTCATCAGATCCTAGTTTATACACCAAGAAAATTGGAAATGATATCCTGATCCTCATAGTATATGTTGATGACATTGTGATTATTGGAAGTTCAGAAAAATTAATAAGAGACATCAAAAAGGATCTAGAAAAGGTATTTGAGATGATAGATCTAGGGCTAATGAGTTACTATCTTGGTCTAGAGATTTATCAAGGAAAGGATAAAATAGTAATCACTCAATAAAAATATGCAAAAGCCCTTCTTGAAAAATACAGAATGATAAAGTGTAAGCCCAAAGATACACCAATGGAACAAGGGACTCAACTATCCAAAAATGATGAAACACCATTGGTTTCAGTGATAGTATATCACCAATTAATTGGAAGTCTTCTATACTTAACAAACAACCGACCAGACATTGATTTTGCAGTAAATTATCTTTCACGGTTCATGCAAGAACCAAGGGAAAGTCATTGGAAAGCTACAAAAAGGATATTGCAATATATCAAGAAGACTACTGACTATGGATTAACCTATATGAAGGATGTCAAAGGATTTTGTCTATAGGGATACTCAGATTTAGATTATGTTGGATCTATTGATGATAAGAAATCTACCTCAGGATATGTCTTCTATCTTGGATCAGGACCCATATCTTGGCACAACAAGAAACAACATACAGTAGCATAGTCATCAACCGAAGCAGAATATCGAGCAACAAGAGATACAACCTGTGAAGCTCTATGGCTACAATACATACTAGCCGACATGGGAATCAAACGAACTCCAACCATGATATTCTACGATAATCAAGGAGTATTGAACCTGATCAAGAATCCTATTATACATGAAAGAACAAAGCATATTGAAGCACAATATCATTTCATCAAGGAACACTTTTAGAATAAACATATCATCCTCAAGTATGTGCCTACAAAAGATCAGTTGGCAGACATCTTTACAAAAGCACTTGGAAAGATCAAGTTTCAAAAATTTAGAGATCATCTATGCAATTCAAGAGAACTTCACACCAAATAATGTAATACAGGGGGTGTTAGAATATATTACATCATTTGGATATGATAGATTACTTTAGGGGGAAGTTATCTAGATACTACATGCAATATAATAAACACACAAGTGTCATTGTGCAAGTTGTAAATGTGCAAGGTGTCCCCTTGTACAACTAGTTAGAGTGTTGGCCAAGGAATCCATATTCCTATATAAATGGCCCCATAGCTCCATTTAGATTGTATCACTTTTCATTCATTCAATAGAATGCTTTATCAGTCTGGTCTCTATCTCGTAATGGAATGTTGCTAAAGCCATCAATACTTACGTCATATAGTTTAGTTTTTAACTATCATAGCCATAATTTCCCTTTTTATTTCGTAAAACACCTTGTTCTTGGTGGTTGGTCTTTTTCCACCCACGAGGTTACATATTCTTGCAAAAATGCAAATCCATCAGCAACATCATATTTTTTGGAATATATTACATTATTTGGTACATGCCAATGTACCATCATGGGTACATCTATAGATTAGGAAAAGATTCTTAGATTAAGATTTACTTTATGCAATGTAATGCACAAGTGTGCAAAGATATTTTGGTAATGTAAATGTGCATAGTTGTACCTATGTACATGTTTCAATAGAGTAGGAAGATGAAGGGTCATAAGAAGAGTGAGGCCCAAGAAACCTCCATATGAAGAGTCACATTCCATTCTATATATGGATGTATTGATGTAAAAGATATATGGTGAAGGAGAAAGAGTCACATATGTAACCAATGGAAGGTGATGTGATATAATGTGTTTTCATATATTTATTAAATAAATATTTTTGAGTAATTTTGAGTATTTGGAATTAGTATTCTTTGAGTTATTATCTAGTATATTCTAAATTTATATGCTTTATTGATCAACATTATTATATCTTTCATATTGTAATTACATTATTGATCTTGAGGCAATATTATTTTAAGTATTTACTCATCAAAATCTAACAGTGGTATCAGAGTTGTGGTAGATCTATATAGAAATTGAAAGAGCCTCAAGAGTCATTATATATATTATAAGAATGAATATTTCTACTGGTTAAGAAGAGACCAGTTTTGATAAGAGAATTTTCTATGGAAAAGTAAACCAAAGAAGATAAAGAAATTTCATCTGAAAAAGGAACCAAAGAAGGTAAAGAAATTACCTCTAGAAAAGAACTAGATAAGATAAATAAAATTTCTTTGGAAAGAGAAACCATAGAAGACATTATTTCTCACTATGTTGAAGAAAAACCAGTAACATTTAAGGATATACCTATTCCAAGAGCAAAATCAAAATAGAAGAAAATTTATAAGTCTTGAAGATAGGCCTAGATATTGAAAAGAGAATATACCTATTCCAAGAGAAAAATCATAATAGAATAACATTTACAGGTCCTGAAGACAAACCTTGATATTGAAAACAGAATATACATATTCCAAGAGCAAAGTCAAAATAGAAGAAAATGTACAGGTCTTGAAGACATACCTTGATAAAGAGACCCTTAGAAGAGGTCCTATTGATAAGTTTCATAAAAAAAGGATTCTATATTATTTGGCTAGAATATTTCCATAGGGTTGAAAGGAAAACCCGTGAAGACTAGGATTCAATATAGATTTGATTCCACTAGTTTTTGAGATAGCTAGTGAAGATTATTATTTTTGGAACATTGAATACATCTAATTATTATTGTTTAAGTATTATTGCAAAACATAGACATTGAAGGAGGTCTAATAAGGAGACCTTATTGAAGATGGAGAAGAACCAAGAAGAAGGTTCTCATTAAGATTTGTATATTGAAAAAATATACCCAAGAATAGGTCACATTGAAGAACTTCCTAGACTGAAATATTGAAAATTGAAGATAAAATATAGAAGGACTACAGGAGGTCCTATTGCAGATAGAAGCGGTAAAATATAGAGATCCAAGAAAGAGATATCATTGAAGAATTTTCCATAGTTGGAAAATTGAAGAAACCAAGGTAATATTTCATTAAAAGCATTTACTAAGAGAATTAGAGGTTGCAAAATTAGAAGACCCAAGAATAGAGGCCTAAAGAATATTTTGAAGAAACAAAGTAAGGCAAGAGAAATATTTATTGCAGAAGCTGAAGTAGTGACCATTTGAAGAGTTTAGAAGAAAAATATTACAAGTAGAAGGTGCACCTCTCTAGAATATATTGGGATAATTGTCACCATATGACAACAAGCCCAAAAGGAAAAATGATTTTACAAGAAGTTTGTCAAATTTTGAGAATATTTTGAGAACTTAAGACATTCATATTCTTGAGAAAGAAGATAGAGATAGAGGTCATATTTTAAGTCAAAATTCAAAAATAATTTAGAAGAAAGAAATAATACTAAAGAGGTCACAATTTAGAGAGATTTTAAGACAGCCACAATTTTTTGTAGGCTAATTTATAAAAGCATAAAGTTGTTGAAAGAGAAGTTAAAAAGACAACAAAAAGTAGAAGCGAAAATATGCAATTTAGAGAAATCTTTGGAGAAGATTTAAAAAACTATTTGAACATACAACTAAGAGGGCTTGATAGAAAGAAGATTAGTATATTTTAAGGCTTGGAGACAACACCAAATCAGATTTTGTAAGTAGCAAATAGAAGGGATTTAAGCTACAATTTTGAGTAGCATTGAAAGAGGAAAGTGAGCTGAATTTTAAAAAAATTGGATCAGTTTTGAGATAGATTTGGACAAAAAATCTCAACCATATTTTAGCAACATCTAATAAGGAGTCCTCCTACAGAATTGAACAGCGAAATAGCAACATTTGAAGCTAAAAATTACAAAAACAGCTAGCACATGTGAAGAAGAACAAAGTTTATTTTAGGCAGCAACTATAGCTGAAAATTGAAGAGTCTACTAACAAAAAAAGAAAGGTGAATTGCTTAAAATACAAGATAGAAATCTATTAATAAATGAGCTACAGAAAATGTGTGTTAATTTGATGCCATATATATTATTAATGCAAAGTTTTTGAAGGTGCCTATTAAGAGTTTTTAGAGCATCAAATTTTAGAGTCATTTAGATCTAGCAAAAAAATAAATATTTGTAGGGTGTCATTAAGATAAGGAAAGACATCATTACACACCATTTATTTATATAAAGCTTGCATATTACAACTAAAAGTTACAGTTTAATAGGAGTGATAAGGAGTTTGATATATGTTATTTTTTGTAATAGAAAAACCGTATTCATTTTAAATTCATTCATAAGATAGATTTACTCTCATTTTTAGAGAAATTAGCAAGACTATAACAACATTAGATTGTGTTTTTAAAGGAGTTATAACTGAGTAGTATATGTTGTTTTTAAGTGAATGTAAAAGCAAAATTATCCTACATTTTTGAGAGAGAATATTCCTCAATATATAGCATATTTTGGAAAGAGAAGAGCTCAAAAATTAAAGGTAGATTATATACGTTTAAAAACATCAGATGTACAATAGAAAGTGGTAAATAAAACCACTACAAGAGTGGTGAAAAACACCACCATATTGAACACCAAAATACATGGGGGTAAGCTCTACAAAAAACATCCACCCATTTGTAGGAAAAAATCACTAACAAAATTGATTAAGGAAAAGAGCCATTAGGCTCAATATTAGACCAGCCATAGTAGAAATAAGGTGTTAGCTACAACCTACAAAAGATCAATCTATGTAAATCCTACATAGCATAGCTATTCTATCTACTCAAAGCAATGCAGATTGTAAAAAGATAGAAAAATATAGGGTGCATTATCAAAGAAAGATCATCAATAGATCAAGCTACTAAAGAAAATACCATAGGGCCATCATTGGATCATACAAGAGGAATTACAACTGGAGCCATCCATGAACACATCCACCATCATTAAAGAAGAGAAGAAACCTCACAAAGTGCAGTTACAAAGAAGCAAGAATACGTTGGAGGAAAGTGAAAAGAAAAATGCATTGAAAAGCCTAGTAATTTCATACATTGGAGAAAGGAGCACATGCATAAAAGTTTGTAACACTTATCCTGAGAAAGAAAAGGGAATATTTCAATTTGGTACAAGGGTCAAAGTTGTATCATAAACCATATTTTAAATCTCTAGGAAAGGAGAGTGCTCAACTCTCTACATCATCATGTAGCACTCAAGAAAGATTTAGTTTTTTTTTTTTGGTAATTAAGGTACAAATTTATTACAATCGGGTTTTACAGGTTGACCCAAAACCTATTACAAAATTATAACAAAGCTTAAACGAAACAAGACCTCAATAGGGACAGTCTGTCCTTAGCCCCCTACTAGGGCCACACAGCCAACAAAGAGCAACACGCTTACAAACGATTACACACACCTTATAATTTATCTTCTCTTTTGGTCATGAAACTGCGACATGTCGTGATATCGCGACACTTTTCCTTCCTCCTCTTTATTTTCTCTTTTGGTCGTGAAAAAGTGACATGTCACGAGATCGCGACACATTTCCTTCCCGCTCTTTCTCTTCTATTTTTGTTGCAAAAATATGACATGTCGCAAAAGATTTAGTAACTCCCAAAGAGCAAGGAATATTGTGCCAAGTGTCCATTGTACTCTTTCATGAATTTTGGCACCACAAAGAAGGGATTCAAAGCATCTTATAGCACCTACAACATGTGACACTCAACAAAATAAAGGACAAACACTCATATAGACAAAATGTAAGAGTGGAAGCACTTATATAACAAAGTCTACCACCATACATAGAAATTTAAAGGTGGTAGCATTAAAGAAAGGTCAAAGAATCTTCCAAGAGCCATACATAGCAAAGTCCAAGTAAATTTGACCAGAATAAAAGTTCCCAACAGCCAAAGATAATCATCTAATAGGCAAGAGAAGTGCCCAACAAGTAAATGAGGAGCACTTGAATTATTAAGGTAATATTTACCACCATATTAAATTTTATACATTGGTAGGAGAAATAAGAATTAAAGGAATATATTCTAAGGTTAAAGATTTAAAGTTTTCTAGTGGAGTGATAAGCATTATAGAACCTTAGAAAAATCTGAATATTGCATATTTGAAGATTATTTGAAGTTGAAGAAACATTATATTTAAGTTTTGTAAAATTGCATATTTAGATTTAAAAAACAAATTAAATATTTCCAAAATTTCTAAGGTTGGATAAATTAGGCATACGCCATCAAATTAGGATTACACAATATTACAAATATTATTTTTCTAAATTTCTACAGTTGGAGGAATAAGGAATCCTACTTCAAATTAGTTTATGAAATTTATAATAAAATATTTTATTCATAAATTTGGGAGATAAAAGGAGTGCTACATAAAGATATTTCATTTGATAAGATTAATCTCTAAGTTCTAAATTATTATATATTTGAATATTTGTAAAGGATTTAAATTGTGCATATTGATTGATAGAGTTGATATTAAAATTGCATTACCTTTCAAACATCAGGGAGATAAAAGGTGTTTTAAAAATCCATATAATTTAAAGAACCATATTGAGACTAGGGAGTCATAAGAAAGCCTACCTCAAAGGATTAAAATTGTAACAATGGAAAAAATTATTAAATACTGAGGGTTCAATAAATCAAATTGGATTAAATATCTACTTGATTATAATAATAATAGAAAAAAAAGACACATGTGGATAAAAGGAAAAATATTCTTGAAGAATCACAAATTAATCCGATGAAAATAAATACTTTAGAGACATATTATAACAATATGATAGAATATAGTCACAGTGAACATTTTCAAAGTCCAAGAAAACATGTAGAACAATATATTCTACAAGTCTATGAAATAAGTAAAAGTAAAATTGCTTCAATCATATATGCATGGTTGTATCAGTTGATCGATAAAATAGATGAAGTCAAGGTATTCAAAAAAACACAAGAAAATTTGAAATGTACTTACTTTAACAAATAAGGCCATGAAAAAGTTGATTGTTGGGACTTACATCCTTGCATATATTATGGAAAAGGATCTCACTCATATTCCTTTTGTCATTACAGAAGGGAGTATTACATGATTTTTGAAATAATTCTAACATTCAAGTTACAATGCTTGTTTCAAAGAATTATTTTTAAATATTTTGATAACAACAAGTACAAGCTTGAAGAATAGGAAAAAAGACTCCACAAAGATCAATAAAATCAAATATGGACTAAATATGTAATTGGAGCTCTGCCTCAACAAGGATATATCATGATTTACTACATCAAGAAGCCCAAGTAGAACTCAAATACAAAGACAAGAAACCAAGAAAAAATGAAAACTCATAATATGAAGAACAAAAGAAAAAAAATAAGTCTCTACAAGGATCAAATGATAGCACAACATCATCCAAGAGTTTACATGAAGAAGAATTTTAACATATTCAAAATGAAGAGTACCTACAATATGAAGAACACAAGCTCAAGAAAGAATATGAAGACCATATTAAAGACTAGAGTATTCAATAACCAAATAATGTAATACAAGGGGGTTTTAGAAAATGATGCTAACATATGTATATTTTTGTATTAGAAGGCACACGAGAATATCTAACCACTTTGTAACATTATTGTACAAGTGGAGATGTAGGAATATTGCAGTTGTAACAGTCTTGAATTGTTACCTTACTTGTAACTACCATAGATTATTTAGGTCTTAGTTTTTTAGTTCTTGTAGTCTTTTAAATTCAAATTATAATCTGGAATGAGGGTGGTGTAATGAATAGAAGGCAAACAAATCATTTTTCTAGCCTGTTGTGTATTTTTGCATAGTGTAGTCCAGTTTTACAAAAACTACTTAACTACCAACTTTGGAGGTGTATAAATTTTGATGTGTTTATCTATTTTCTGCAAGTTAAACACCATTAAAAATCCCTTTCCAAGAGCTTTATAACCACAATACAGATTTCATTCAGTATTTGTGCTTATTTTCACCTCTAAAAATCATGTTTTGTCCATTTTTACCCAAATGCTGGTGCCATGGGAAGATCCTATGATACCTTGTAGAGCTCATAATATTTGACTCACAACTCCATTTTGAGTGTTCTTTACACCGTTGGAAAGCTCTCATAATAATATTTCTATACATATATCATTTGCTTCATTTGGATATTATTTGGACTTTCATATTATAACTTTGGTGCTCTGTTGTTGAACCCTAGCGCCCAGTCTTCTTTGAACTTTGGTGCTTTGTTGCAGCCTTCATAATATTCATTTGGTATCAGATATTTGTTTGGTTTGAGTATTGGAATAACCTGTGGTATTGCTAATAAATTTTTAAGTTGTTTTTTGAGGTTTATTATAGGTTCATAGTTTTGTGGGTGTAATGGCCAACAACACTAACTCATTGCCAATCCTTGAGTTTAATAGAGATGACTATGAATATTGGATCATCAATATGAAGACCTTTATTATGGTAAATGGTCTGTAGGATATTATAGAAGATGCTTTTACAAAGCCAACATAGTGGAGTATAGTTGCAGTGGTAGATAGGTAAGCCATGAAGTATGCATAGAAGAAAAAATCCTTAGCCCTTTACCACATACAGTAAGCCTTGGACAAGATTTTGTTCCCAAGGATTGCTTACTGTAAGACAACTAAATATGCATGGAATTATTTAAAAAGAAGGCTACCAAGGTAGTGATAAGGTTAAATATTTCAAATTGCAAACTCTAAGGAGAGAGTTTGAGAATCTTAAAATGTGAGAAGCTAAGAATGTTAGTGAGTATTGTGTGAGGGTGATGGAATTTGTCAATAAATGGCAACTCTTAGAGTTAAGACAGAAAAAGAGGTCATTGTGAAGAAGTTTTTGAGGAATCTCACCCCAAATTAGAATCATGTAACCATTATTATTGAGGAGAGTAAATATTTTTCTACTCTTGAGTTTGATAATTTGATAGGATCTCTTATGTCTTATGAGGATAGGCTAAGGGAAACTATTACTACATTTTATGAGAAGGAATTTTCTTCTAAAGCTACAATTTCAAAGGGTGGTGGAGCAAGCTCTAGTAGATATGGAAATGGCCAAGGAAGAGGCCAAAATTAGAATTCTTCAAGAGGAAGAGGTGGTATAAGAGGAGGAGCAGTAGGTAGAGGAAGAGGTAGAATTGATAAAATAAACATACAATTCTATCCTTACAAAAAGTATGGATATTATGTGAAAGAGTGTAGGTTGAAGGCATGAAATGAAGGTAAGAGGACCAACTATGCTCATGAGAATGAGGCTACTACAAGTAACCTCTTATTTACCTACAAAAAGGGTGATAAAAACCTTCAAGTGACTCAGATACTTGATCCTGGTTGCTCCAATCATATGATAAGAAATGGGGAGCTTCTTGCTTCCATGGATGAGTCCTTCAAGTCCAAGATCAAACTTGGAGATGACAAGGCTTTGGAGATGGCTGCCAAAGGTGTAATGGAAGTGAACACAAAATAAGGTAAGAAACATGTTTATGATATCTATTACACACCAAATTTGAAACATAATTTGTTAAGTGTATGGAAGCCATGTGAAAATAACTATAGGGTAGTCTTTGATGACAATAAATGCACCATCTATGACAAGAACAATAGCAATAGGATTGATACAACAGTCCCTATGACGAGCAATAGGTTGTGTTATTTAAATTTTGGAGTTCAAGGGAGTAGCCTTGCTAATATTTTTGAATAAGATAAAAGTTGGTTGTGGCATATTAGATATGTCCACTTGAAATTCACTAGTTTGAAGTTATTAACTTCCCAAGAGATGGTTTATGGGTTACCAAAAGTGCAAGAAAATAAAAGTGTTTGTGATGGGTGTGCAATGGGCAAGCATGCAAGACATAATTTTCCTAAAGGGAAAGAATGGAGGGCCTCATACCCACTCCAATTGGTTCATTCTGATATGTGTGGGCCTATGCAAACAAAAATCTTGGGTAATAACTCTTGCTTTCTTACTATTATTGATGATTTTTCTAGAATGTGTTGGGTGTATTTTTTGGAGCATACAGATGAAGCATTTGATTTTTTCAAGGAATTTAAGTATTTTGTTGAGAATTAGAGTGGCTACAACATTAAATGCTTAAGAAAAGACAATGGTGGTGAATTTTGTTCTAATGAGTTTAAACAATTTTGCAAGAATATTAGCATTAAAAGGAGCATAAGGATGAAGTATTTGATTTTTTCAAGGAATTTAAATCTTTTGTTGAGAATTGGAGTGGCTACAACATTAAATGCTTAAGAAAATACAATGGTGGTGAATTCTATTCTAATTATTTTAAATTATTTTGCAAGAATATTGGCATTAAAAGGTAATTCACAACTTCCTATACTACATAGCAGAATGGAGTGGCAAAAAGGAAAAATAGGATAGTTGTTGAGATGGAAAGAAGTATGTAGTAAACTAAGAGACTTACCAATATGTATTGGGATGATGCAGTCTGCACATCAGTCTATATACTGAATAGGAGTCCCACTAGCTCATTGGAGAAGACTCCTTCTGAGGTATGGTATGGGAAGAAGCCCAATGTTAACCACTTCAAAGTTTTTAGTTGTTTGTTTTATGCACATGTGGCTTATGAATTTAGGAATAATATTGATACTAAGAGTGAAGCATTTATATTTATTGGCTACTATGAAAATACTAAGGCCTATAAGCTTTATAACTCAAAAACTCACAAAGTGGTGGTGTCTAGAGATGTGATTTTTGATGAAGGGGGAGTATATGGTCATCAAAAAATTTATGTTGATGATGGCAGTAGTATTGGAAGTTCTTCTAGTATGCATCCCAGTTCTTCTAATGTGCATCCCAATTTAAAATCATTCCCACCAAGTCCACCAACCATCTCTTCAAACAGTCCCAAACAAAGTAGTTATAGTCCCTCTTCAAGTGATGATTCTCCAAATATTTTTTCAAATGTGATGAAGAAAAAAAGGGGAAAAAAGTAACTTCAAATTCATCCTCCTAATCATGATTTGGACAAAAATTTCCATAGAATACTTACTAGAGTTCAAGCTCAAGAAATGGACCAAGTTGTTCAAAAACTTGAAAAGTTGTAAATGTATGGTGATGAGGATGATGGTGAGACAAAATGTGATGTTCTTAATTATGCTTTTGTGACTGTTGCTGATTTTGAACCTTCATGTTTTCAATAAGCTTGTACTAATAATTTTTGGATGCAAGCTATGAACGAAGAGATCAATTCCATTGTAAAGAATTATACTTAGGAGCTTGTAGAACTACCCAAGGGAAAGAAATGTATGGGTTCCAAATGGGCCTTTAAGATTGTATAATAGTGATGGCAACATTGATAGAAACAAGGATAGGCTTGTGGCTAAAGTATTCACACAAAGGTATTGAATTGACTATGAAGAAACGTTTGCTCCTGTAGCTAGACAAGAAAAAATAAGGATGGTACTTGCTTTGGCTGCCCAAAAGTAGTGGATTGCACAAAGAAGTGGATTGTACATAATTTAGATGTAAAAAGTGTCTTCTTGAATGGGTACTTAGATGAGGAAGTGTATGTACAACAACCTCAATTTTTTGAGTTGAAAGGTAAAGAAGAACATATCTACAGGTTGAATAAGGTATTGTATGGTCTTAAATAAGCATCTATAGCATGGTACTCTAGGATTTATGGGTACTTTCAGTAGAGTGGCTTCAAGAGAAGAAAAAGTGAACCTACCCTATACTTCAAGAAATAAGGTAATGATATTTTGCTTTTTTGTTTGTACATTTATGATTTGATTTATATTGGTAGTAGTTCCAATTTGAAATATGAATTTAAGGCTGCCATGATGAGTGAGTTTGAAATGAAGAATTTAGTATTGATGCACTATTTTCTTGGCATAGAGGTGCATAAAAGTAATGATAAAATCCTCATTTATCAAACTATATATGCCAAGGATATGCTAAAAACATATGGCATGGATAGTTGCAAACCATTCCCTACTCCCATTGCTCATGGTTAATTGCAATGTAAATATGATGGGGTTGAAAAGGTGAATGTGAACAATTATAAGAGCATTTTTGGGAACTTGATGTTTCTCACAAATACCAGACCAGATATTGCATATGTTGTCTCACTTATTTATAGGTATATGAGTGAGCCATATCTCTTGCATTTGAAGGTTGCAAAGCAAATTTTGAGGTATGTTAAAGGTACTATTGACTTTGGCATACATTACTATCCTATTGAAGATATGGAGTTAGTTGGTTTTAGTGATTCAAATTGGGATAGCAACTTGGATGATCGAAAGTCTACATTCAAAAATTATTTTTCTCTTGGATCTGGTCTGATCACTTGGAGCTAAAGGAAGCAAGTATCAATAACACTATCTCCAACAGAGGCTGAATATATTACTATCACTTCAGCCAGTGCTTAGTCATTATGACTCAGGAAAGTGTTTGAGGAGATAGGTGAGAAACCAAGTATTCCTACTACACTTTTTTGTGATAATTTGAGTGCCATATGGTTGGCAAAGAACCCTTTCCACCTAGAATATCTAAGAATTTTTACATGAAGTACCATTTCATTCATGATATGGTGGAAAATAAATTAGTTGAGTTGAGGTATTGTAGCACCCATGATCAGTTAGATGACCTTTTCACTAAAGGTGTTTCTAAAGATCAATTTATTAAACTGAGAAATAGTCTTGTGATCCCTTTTAGCATCAAGGTGGAGAATGTTGTAAAATTATGCTTACATGCATGAATTTTTGTATTAGAAGATACAAGAGAATATGTAAGCTCTTTGTAACAATATTGTACAAGTGGATATGTAGGCAACTGTAACAGTCTTCAACTATTACCTTGATTGTAACTGCCATAAATTATTTAGGTTTGAGTTTTTTAGTTGTAGTATTTTACATTCAAATTGTAATCTAAACCAAGGGTAGTGTAACAAATATAAGGTGAAAATTTTATTTTTCTAGCCTATTGTGTGTTTTTGCATAGCGCAGTCCAGTTTTACAAAAACTAGTTAACTTCCAATTTTGGAGGTGTATAATGTTTGTTGTGTTTATCTATTTTCTACAAGTAATACACTGTTAGAAAGACCTTTACAAGATATTTCTAACCATATATCACACTCCATATTTTATTCAGTATTCATGCTTATTTTCACCTCTAATAATCATGTTTTGTCCATTTTTACCTAGACCCTAGCGCCCTAGATAGACCCTGCGCTATCTTTTAGAGTTCATAAATTTCGAATCACAAATTTTTTTTGAGTGCTCTTTAAACTATTGTAAATATCTCAGAATAATATTTCTATACATATATCATTTCCCTCATTTGGACCTCATTTGGACCTTCATAATGTAACTTTGGTGCTCTATTGTTGAACTGGTGCTCTATTGTTGAACCCATACATCCAGTCTTATTTGAACTTTGGTGCTTTATTGTAGCCTTCATAATATTTAGGGGGTGTTGGAATATATTACATTATTTGGTAAATTCCATTGTACCATAATGGGTACATATATAGATTAGAAAAAGAGTCTTAGATTAGGATTTACTTTATGCAATGTAATGCACAAGTGTGCAAAGATATTTTGGTAATGTAAATGTGCATAGTTATCCCTATGTACATGTGTCAATAGAGTAGGAAGATGAAGATTCATAGGAAGAGTGAGGCCCAAGAAACCTCCATATGAATAGTCAAATTCCATTATATATATGTATGTATTTATGTAAAACAGATATGGTGAAGGAGAAAGAGTCACCTATGTAAGCAACGGAAGGTGATGTAATATGATGTATTTTGATCTATTCATTCAATAAATATTTTTGAGTATTTGGCATTAGAATTCTTTGAGTTATTATATAGTCGAAAATGAATTTATATGCTTGATTGATCAACATTATTATATCTTTCATATTGCAATTATATTATTGATCTTGAGGCAATATTATTTTGAGTATGTACTCATCAAAATCTAACAATATTCTTAATTAAATCAACACATATCTCAACTAATATTCTTATAGCCATTTAATATATCATTAAAATAAAATATCAATTCATAAATCTATCATATGAATAAGTTTTCCAAGGGAGGGTCATGACATACTACCCCCTTAGACTAAACACAATCCTCTATGTTTCATCAGTATCATGCAATTAAAACAAATTATATTTATTTTTCCATTTTAAATAAATATGAAAAATATATTTTCATATCGTCCACTTTTTTCCAAGTGGCACTTTATTTAGAATACTGGTCCCACTCAATCCTACATTGTTCTAGAGTTTTATTCCTCATCATTTTGGAATAAAATCCTATAATATTTATTGGCTTCACCTCAATCATCGAGGGATTAGTTATATATAAATTAGAAATATTACATACATGGTCATGATCAATAAAATATCTCCTAAGAAGGGATACATGGAAATTATCATGTATCTTGGAAAAGTTGTGTGGTAAGGCAAAATAATAGGTTACTAGACTTATCATCTTGGTGATCTCAAAGGGTCCAACATATCTAGGATCTAATTTGGTGGATTTTATGGCACTTTTCATGGGATTTACTCCTAATAAAACTCTATCCACCACAAATAATTTTCTAGGTGATCTCTTGTGATCAAAATAACTCTTTTGACAATCAAATACTTCCTTAAGCCTCTCTTGATCATATTAAGATGCTCCTCCATCTCTCGAACCATATCTGGTCTAATGACAAATTGGTCATTTGGATTATCCCATGATAGAGGCATTTTGCATATTCTACCATATAGTGCTTCGAAAGGTGCCATTCCTAAAGAAGTACAATGACAATTATTGTAAGTAAACTCAACCAGGTGCAAAAAATCTTCTTGCTTCAAATTTTGGTCCATGCAGTACATGTGAAGCATGTCTTTCAAAACCTAGTTGACTCTTTCAGTTTGACCATCAGTATCTAGATTGTATGCAGAACCAATATTCAAATTTGTTCCTATTGCATGATGTAGAGCTTGCCAGAACATAGAAGTGAATTTGGAATCTATATTTGAGATAATTACTTCAAGAAATCCATGTAACCTAAAGATTTCATTTACAAATCTATCAACCACCATAACTACATCATCCTTCATACTCCTTGATATGAACTGTGCAACATTGTTCAATTTATCCACCATAATAAGGATTACATCATGTTGAAATCCATTCTTAGGTAGTCCCACAATGGAGACCATAGATATTACCTATAGATTTCACATAGGTATATCATGTGGGTATAGATATCCTACTAGGTGTTTGTGCTCTACTTTCACCTTTTGGCACTCCATGCATCTAGTGATAAAATCATTGATTTCTTTCTTCATTCCTGACCAATAGAAAGTCTTTTTCATATTATCCATAATCTTTGCCCCTCCAAGGTGAGTGGAGTACGGAGATATATGAACCTCCTACATGATCAATCTCCTTAAGTTACCAATTTTGGACATGATAACCCTATCCTTAAAGTATAAGAGTCCATCCTTAATGCTAAAATCACTAGTTACTTTAGGATTTATTACCATATTATCCTAAATATCATTGCAAAACCCATCCTAAGCTTACTTTTCTCTAACCTGCATGAACAAGTCCACATGACTACAAGTTATTGTAGCGGTATCCATGACTTGTTTCCTTACCTTTGATATATTCAATACCAAAGTCATATTCAGCTAGGAACTTGATCCACCTTCACTATATAACATTAAACATAGATTGAGTGAATATGTACTTCAAACTCCAATGATAGGTCCTAAGCTTAAATGGTCTCCCTAGTAGGTAGTGTCACCACATCTTGAGAGTATGTTCAACTGCTACAAGTTCCAATTCATGTGTGGTGTAATTCACCTCATATTTCTTAAGTTTTTCTTCAGTCATACACCACAACAAATTCATCTTGGGATAGGACCTCACCTAATCCTTCTAGTGATTCATCAATACATACTAAGAAGTTCCCCTATTTTTATGGAATTTTTAGAATAGGTGTTTTAGTGGGTTTCTATTTAAGCATCTCAAATGTTATCTCACATTTATCCATCCATTTCAATTCCTTTCCCTTACTTTGAATATTGGTTATTGGATAGGTGATCTTAGACTGGTCTTTCATAAATCATTTATAAATAACCTATGATAACCATAAAAATTCATACTTTAGACACATTTTTGGGTTGTGGCCAAATAAAAATAACCTCAATATTCCTAGGTTCTACAACAATTCCCTCCATAGATATGATGTGTCTTAGATATTGCACCTCTAGGACATAAAAGTCACATTTTTATATATTACCATAAAGCTGGTTTTTCCTAAATAGCTCAAGCACTACCATCAAGTACTTTTCATGCTCATCCCTACTCTTAGAATATATTAGCATATCATTTATAAATATCAATATGAATCAATCTAACTTCTTCCTTAATACACTATTGATCAGGTTCATAAGTGTTGTTAGTGCATTGATCAATCCAAATGGTAACATTGTGAACTCATAGTGCCCATATCGAGTCTTGAAAGTAGTTTTATGAGTATCTTCCTCATGTATCCTTAGTTGGTGATATCTAGATTTCAAGTTAATTTTAGAAAATATGGTTGCTCACTTCAATTGGTAAAAAAAATCCTTAATCCTGGGCAAGGGGTATATGTTCTTAATGGTCACTTTGTTCAACAGTTTGTAGTCAATACATAATTTGAGTGATCAATATTTTTTTTTAACAAAGGGGATGGGTGCACCCCATGGTGACACACTAAATTTAATCAACCCTTGAAGTTACACTTTCCACTCTTGCATTTCAAAATAATTCATCCTATAAATATTTCTATGTATAGGTTCAATTCCTAGCATTAGTTCAATGGTGAAATCAAACTCTCATTTTGGTGGAAGTCCTAGAAGATATTCAGGAAACACATCTCCATATGCTTACAATATTGGGTGTTTTCCAAATACCTCTTCTTTTTAATCACTCTCTACCTCATTTAACTAAACACAAAGACCATTTCTCCTTTTCTTAAGGTCTTATTCAATTTGTTGGAATATATTACATTATTTGGTACATGCCAATGTACCATCATGGGTACATCTATAGATTAGTAAAGAGTGTCTTAGATTAGGATTTACTTTATTCAATGTAATGCACAAGTGTGCAATGATATTTCAACAATGTAAATGTGCATAGTTATCCCTATATACATGTGTCAATAGAGTAGGAAGATGAATAGTCATAGGAAGAGTGAGGGCCAAGAAACCTCTATATGAAGAGTCACATTCCATTATATATATGGATATATTGATGTAAAAGAGATATGGTGAAGGAGAAAGTGTCACCTATGTAAGCAATGGAAGGTGACGTAGTATGATGTATTTTGAGATTTTCATTCAATAAATATTTCTTAGATTTTTTGAGCATTTGGCATTAGTATTCTTTGAGTTATTATATAGATTCATAATAAAAAGAAATTACAATTATTTTATAGCACTCCAATAATTTTTAAATATCTACTATTATGGAGATCTCAATTGCTCCTCCTATGTTTAGAAAAACTCTAAACAATTCCCTACAGGCTCTCACAACAAAACTAATTTCCTCTCAAATAATAAAATTGGTGCAACTATATTTAAATGAATTTAAAATATTTAGAACCTATATACTTTAGGTAAGATACTCTAAAGTATGCTCTAGAGTCCAAGATTCTCCCCATTAAATTTGAGAGGACTGACTAGACAATCTCTCAGCTTTATATACTGAGCTTTTGTAACTCCTTTGGTAAAGATGTCTGCTATGTTGTCCAAAGTGCTACAATATTGTAGCTCCATCACCTATCTCTCCACCATGTCTCAAATTAAGTGATACTTCATGTCAAAGTGCTTTGACCTGATGTGGTGGATAGGATTATGTGCCAATTGGATGGAACTCATATTGTCACAATACAATCTTGTAGGACCACTTTGTTTCTCTCTGATTTTTTCAAGAAATTTTCTCAACCATAAATCTTGGGTACTAGCATTTGTAATGGCTATGTACCCAGCTTCAGTAGATGATAATGCTACAATAGTCTGCTTTTTGGAACTCCATGTAATTAGTCCTGACCGAAGACTAAAACAATTCCCTAAAGTAGATTTTATATCATCTGTATTGCTTCCCCAATCACTATCACTAAAGCCAACTAATTTTATAGAATTACATTTGTGGTAATGGATCCCAAAATCCAATGTAACTTTTACATATCTCAAAATTATTTTAGTTGCTTGTAGATAAAGTTCATATGGATCAACCATATACCTTGAAACAAGATAAACTGCATATTGGATATTCGGCCTTGTGTTGGTGAGGAACATTAGACTCCCAACCATGCTCCTGTAAGTGATCATGTCAAATTTTGGTGCTCCATCATATTTTCTCAATTGGATCCCATGACCCGTTGGAGTTGCAACAGACTTGCATTTCTCCATAGAAAATTTCTTGATCATATCTTGAGCATATTTGTGTTGACATATGAAGATCCCTTTATCTTTTTGATGTACCTCCATGCCTAGGAAGTAATGCATTAAACCTAGATATTTCATTTCAAATTATTTCATCATGGAGTGTTTGAACTCCTCATTCATCTTAGCACTACTACCCATGAATATTAGATCATCCACATATAAAAATACAATGAGAATATCTTTACCTTGTTTCATGTAGTAGATAGTAGGTTCAATTTTGCTCCTAGTAAATACATACTTTTGAAAGTATCCATAAATGCATGAGTACCATGTTCTTGGTGCTTGCTTGAGTCCATACAATGCTTTCTTTATTTTGTATACAAGGTGCTCCTTACCTTGTTCTTCAAATCCTTGAGGTTTTTGCACAAAAACCTCTTCATTCAAGTACCCATTGAGAAAGTCACTCTTTACATCCACGTGCTGAATTTTCCACCCTTTGTGGGCAGCCAAAGAAAGTATTGATCTTATTGTCTCCTGTCTAGAAACAAGAGAAAAGATCTCCTCATAGTCAATCCTATACTTCTAAGTGAACCCTTTTGTTACAAGTCTTGCCTTGTGTCTTTCAATGCTTCCATTAGCATTGAATTTGGTCTTGTAGACCCATTTGCATCCAACACATTTCTTACCCTTAGGAAGCTCCACTAGCTCCCAAGTATTATTATTTTTTATAGAGGTCATTTCCTCTTTCATGGCTTGTTGCCATACATCATGAGCACTTGATTTTTCATAGCTATATGTCTCTAGCTCTATACTAGTCATTAAAGCATAATTGACTACATATCTCGTAGGCTATTGGGAGTCATCATCACCATACATATGCATATTTTCAAGTATTTTCAAAACTGCATTCATTTCACTAGCTTGACTTATAGTGTATATTTTCTAGAACTTCTTATCCAACATTTGAAAATATGGATGGTGCTGAAGTGTTCTTTTACCTCTTGATGGAGAATCAATATCCATTGGTGAAGAACTTACTGATATTTGTGGAGAAGCACTTGGAGTAGCATCTATTGTAATTGAAGTAGTACTCATACTCGGGCTTGGAGGACTTCTTATGCTGTTTTTGGGCTGCAATTGCTGCACTTGATGCACTTTCTACACTTGATAGGAACTTGCATCATGAGATCCATCATAAAAAAAAAGTTTTTGGTGACCCCATTGTCTCCCTTCATCAAAAATTACTTCCATGGAGAGTACAATTTTATGTGTTTTGGGGTTGTAGAGCCTATATGCTTTGGAAGACTCACAATATCCAACAAAAATACATGCTTGAATTTTGGGGTCAAGTTTCTTTCTTTGCTCATCAGGAATGTGGGCATATGCAAGTCAACCAAAAACCTTAAAGTGTTTTAAATTTGGATTTTTGCCATACTGTCCTTCATAAGGAGTAATCCCATATAAACTAGAATTAGGACTCCTATTCAAAATGTAAACACTAGTTCTAACATCATCAACCCAATACATGTTACTTAGATGCTTAGTTTGCAACATTGATCTAGCCATTTCTACTATAGTGTGGTTCTTTCTTTCAGCCACACCATTTTTTTGTGGGGTGTAGGAAGTTGTGAATTGCCTTTTTATTCCACAATATTTACAATATTTTAGAAATGCATTTGAAGAATACTCTCCTCCCCTATCAGTCCTATGACATTTTACAACAAAATAACTTTGATTCTCTACATTATTTTTGAAATATATGAAACAATCAAAAGATTCATCTTTAGTTTTAAAAAAATAAATCCAACACATCCTAGATAAATCATCAATGAAAGTGAGAAATTAAGAGTTGTTACCAATGCTTTTGGTTTGCATTGGACCACAAATATCCGAATGCACCAATTGTAGTGGATGGCTTCCTCTCCATTTTTGTCCCTTTGGAAACTTTGATCTTGAGTGCTTTCCCAAAGCACATCCTTCACACACCTCATTTTGTTCTTCAACTCTTGGAAGTCCACTTACGATAGCTTGAGAAGTCAACAACTTCAAGCTTACCAAATTAAGATGATCAAATATCAAGTGCCAAAGCACACTTGGATTAGCAATAGCTACACTAGCAAGTTGAGCACCTCCTTGTTCCCAAAAATTAAGAGGAAGCAACCTATTATTTGTCCTAGGTACTTGTGTAATAACTCTATTACAATTATTTTTAGAAAAAACGACACATTTTACTTACTAAAAAACAAGCCTATAGTTCTTCTCCATCATTTGTCCAAAACTAAGAAAATTATGTTGGAGTTTGGTGGTGTAATAGATGTCATTTACCTTCTTGGTGCCTTCTTTTGTTGGAACCTCCATGGCTCCAATAACTTTAACTTGTAGTGGCTTTTCATCTCCCAATTTCATTTTTTATTTGTAGGAGGAATCCATTGTAGAAAATAGCTCCTCTTTGCCACTCATGTGATTGGAACAACCAGTATCCAAAATCCAAGTTTCATTAATATTTTGATCTGATTTTCCATAGGTGAGGAACAGATTTGAAGAAGCTCCTTCCTCTTCTCCATAGTTTCTATATTGACCTCTCCCATCTTGAGAAGTCTTGGACCAACAATCTATAGCAAAGTGACCAACCTTACCACAATTGTAACAAGATTTCTTTTATTTGTCACCTCCTCTTCCTTGATTTCCACATCTTGATCTACCTCATCCTCTTCCTTTACCTCTCCTTTGGCCTCTTCCTTGTCCTTTTCCTTGTACTCTTTATTGTGCATTATCACCTTCTTTGGATGAGAATTCTTTCTCATCACCTCCATAGCTTGTAGATGTAGCACCCTACAATATTTCTTCATGAGACATCAAATAACAATTAGAGCATCAAAAGTTAGAGTATAAAAATCTTTAGACTCTTCAATAATGATAGAAATATGGTTCCATTTATGAAGAAGTGTTCTCAATACTTTATTCACCGCTACTTCAGTTTTGATGTCTTCTCCAAGGGTTTACATTTTTTTACAATGTCTATCACTCTCAAAAAATAATATCCCACTCTTTCATCATATTGCATCTTGAGATTCTCAAAATATGTCTTCAAGGTTTGAATCCTCACTTGCTTCACTTGATTGCTCCCTTGATAGCTATCTCTCAAGGTTTTCCATGCTTCTAGGGCTATTGAACAAGAAGAAATCCTTGGAAATATGCTTTTCTCCAAAACTGCTTGGAGATGGTAGCGAGCAAATGAGTTTCTCTTTTGGGTATCCTTTTTATTGGTTCTATCAGCTGCACTCAAGGTGGTCCTGTTAGTCAAAATACGACTAACCCTAAAAATGGCTAAAGCACTTTTTGAGCACTTTTTGAAGAAGACCGAAGTGGCCTACTTTTTAAGGAGCAATAAGAAAGCAAAATACACTAAGGAAAGAAGGTGTCATGAAATCACGACATGTCGTGTTTTCATAGTGAAAAATAGCAAGGAGGCCAAATGGAGGAAAAAATCATGATTTCGTGACGTTGCAAATTTTTTCCAAGTCCACCAATGAAGGAGCCCAAGTCAAGGAGAATGTCAAAATTTTGTGACATGTTTCATTTTCATCGGAAGAAAATCCAAAGGGACTAAAGAGACGAAGAATGTCACGATTTCACATGTCGTGTTTTCACGGCCGAAAACGGTAAGGTGAACCAAAGAAGCAGAAATGTTGCGATTTCATGATATGTCTTAGTTTTATGATCAAATATGAAGAATAGAGCTGAAGAGATGAAGGCGTCACTATTTCACGACATGTCACATTTTTGCAACCTAAAATAGGAGACAAAGCAAAAGGGAATTTTTTTTTGTGATTTCGTGACATGTTCCATTTTCGTTGATGGAAAGAGAAAGAAGCTTTGCAATGGCAAAATGTCACAATTTCATGAAATGCCAGCTGTAATGGCATAAAGGTATTTTTGGCAACTGAGGCATGCACTGACACCAAATTTTTTATTCTTGGGAAAGGTCAAATGATTGTAATGTGGCAAGCTTGTCAGATAATTGTAATATGACAAGCTCATCTAAAATCTAATTTGTAGAGGATCTTTTGTAGATTTTTAGAAACTGTAGATAAATTGCTTGTAATTGATTAGGTGATCAAAATGTACCCAGTAGAAAGATGCTCTTTTTAGGGTATATATGGGTGAGCGACCCATGAAAAAAATGTCGGATCTACTTTTGGCAATACAAGCAATAAAGATACTTCTTTTGGCTTCTGATTTTCTGTGTGCAAGTGTATGTATTTGGTTATTTGACTTCTATTCATTTTAAGTTTATATTGTATCTATTCTAAAATCTGAATTGTGCATATATGAATCTTGTTCCTGGAGTTAAATATTAAGGAATGCTTACATGTGTTATATGAATGTCTAAATAATACTTAGGAATTCATGATTTCTACATGAGGGTATAAAGGAAGCTTGTAGACAGTGATATGTGCATTTATTTCTAGTTGTTGTTTAATCTATACCGTGAGAAAATATCTATCTTTGGTTATATTTCCCTTCTTTATTGTTCCCATTTCTCTAAAAACCCAAAGGAACCAACCCTCTCTAGAGATTAAACGGATAGTCCCAAGTTAGATCCATCTATTCAATGTTGGCAAAGTCTAAGGTGCAACACTATTAACCGAAGGTAGATTTTGTTCCAATAGTTTTTGGCACTCCTGGTGGGACCTAAAAATCCCATAGTATTTTATAAAGTTTTAGTGTTTTTCTTCAAAGCCTTTTGTGAAAATTATCAAGCAAAAAACACTTGGCAACTTCATTCAAGAGGGTTTAGACTGAAAGAAAAACCTTATATAAAAACATTTGGTTATAAAATCATATGATAACCAGATCCCAAACTAGAAACTCTGAAGAACCCATCAAGTTCTTCGAGTTACACCTTGAAATATTGAAAGCACATCACGTGCTAGTCGCATGATCTAATCCACTTGGTACTAGTGACAATTATCTAGTACCTACTATAGGGACATCTGCAAACAACCCTATAGTAACTGTAAATATACTAGAAATCATTGATGCTCCTCTCGTCCCAGCCCATCGTGTATGGAACCAAACTGGTCCTTTGAACTTAGGATCTCAGAATCAAATTCCCCACACTACACTAAAGGCGTTGCCAAATTTTTTATGGGACAGGTAAGACAGTGAAGGAACATTGTCTGGATGTTTCATCATTAACAACCATTTACAATATTACCCAAGAAGATGTAATAGTCAGATTTTTGGTCATATCTTTGAAAGGGAAGATGCTATATTGGTACAGAGCACTTCCTATTGGATCCATTACTTCTTGGGTAGCACTTGTAGGTTGTTTGGTCGATGAATTCAATATACATGCAGATACATTCACATTACTAAATCAATTCACTATCATCGAGAGGCATCCATAAGAGAAAATCTAGTATTTCAACATCAGATTCACACGAACTCGAGACAGAGTGCCCCAGGGTCTAAAGCCCACCGAAGACCAAGAGATATGCTACTATCTATGGGATTTTGATTCAGATCTCAACATAATTATAAGGCAATATCATGTAAACACTTTCCCTTCTATCTATGTAGAAGCAGCCAAAAGAGAAGTCGATCTCATCACCACTAAGAAATATCCCTCAAAGACCCTATTGCCAATTGCACTAGAGCTTTCCCAAGCCTCAAGTCCTAATATCCCTACACTCCCATCAACACGGGCTATCCCTGTTATAGCCTCACCTCCTGTACATCTTGAACTACCTATTCCACCCCTTGCATCAACTTCCCCAGATAACCAGTTGAAAACCATAGTTGATACAATGAAGATGTTGTCAAATGAAATGTCATCCATGACAAAGAGATAAGCTGAAAAAAATTTCCAACAAAAGATATTTCCATGGATACAAAGATACGGGGCTTCAACAAGCAGTAGAGGAAAAGAAAGAAAAAATGTTGTGTATGCTAATGAAGCAAGAAATAATGGAGAACCCACCAATGCTGATTATTGGTGTTCTACATGCAATGATCCTCATGGAGAGGATTCGTGCATGATTAATAAAGCATGATAAATTAAAGAGCTAAAGAAACTAGGAAAGGTCAGGTGAACATAATTATAGAAGTTCACCAAAACTTGGAAATGCCTTCAGTCGAGCAAGTTACAATCCTAACAAGATTGGGAAAAAAGTCGTTACATGTCGATCCGAAGGAACTACAACCATTAAATTTTCCTCCTACCCCCAAGGCTACTCCTTAGAAGGATCATTCGAATAAAAAAGGATGCTCTGACCCTCGAACTTCTGTTCCAACACCAAGGAAAGAGTTTTCTCCTAGAAAGGGAGACGAAACTCAAGATCAAGCGAAGGAGAAACTCAGATTTCCTTCATTAACCAAAAGATAAAGGACATAAGCCAATCAGGGCTATAGAGACAAATATGATTGCGTCAACTAGTGGAAGGGAGAAAAATGTTGAGGCACCCTCATCTACAACTCCTTCCTTCAACATTTGATCGAGAGCTAAAATTACTAAGAAGAAAAATAGTTGTATTTTATTCAAATGCAGCAGAGAATTACTATTACAATAGAGTATTACAGTCACAACAGAATATTACATAAGTCGCAGAAGAGTTGCGCCTTTACAAAATTTCTCAATTCTAGAAATACAAAAAAAAATATCATTTTTCCCCCCCGTACATGCCTCTGCTTCATCCTTTTATCAAATTTTGTGTCTCTTTGTCTTCCATCTGATGGCCCTTCGATTCAGTCCTGCCACGACTGTTCATTTTTGTCTGCTCCCTAACTGCAATCCGTAACGTCCTCTGTAACTGGCATAACATCTTTCGTTAATAGTTTGTCTGTGCCTATTTTCACTACACCTTGGTGCCACGTGTTGTTTTGTGCACCACGTGTCATTCTGTAATGGTCTCCAAAAATGCAGCCTATCGTGATTTCATGACATCTCCTTCCTCTTCCTCTTCCTCTTTTCTTTTGGTCGCGATATTGCGACATGTCACGATATCGCAACATTTTGGCTTCCCTACGCTCCTTCTCCCTTCTAGTCGCGATATCGCGACGTCACAATTTCGTGACCCTCTGTCTGCTGCGTCGTCGGCCCTGCATTTTGGTCGTGATATCACGACGTCGCGATATTGCGATGTCACGATTTCGTGATGTCGCAATTTCATGACATGTCACGAAATCATGACATGTCGTGATTTCGTGACCCTCCATCTGTTGCGTCATCAGCCCTGCATTTTGGTCGCGATATCATGACATTGTGATTTTGCGACATCGCAATTTTGTGACATGTCGCGAAATTGTGACATGTCACGATTTTGTGACCCTTTGTCTGCTGCATCGTCGGCCCTACATTTTGGTTGCGATATCTTGACGTCACGATTTTGTGACCCTCTGCCTGTTGCTTCACCTACCCCACTTTTGGTCGCGATATCGTGACCCTTCCGCCTATTGCATCGCTTGCCCTACTTTTGGTCGCGATATCACGACGTCACGATTTCGTGACCCTTCTACCTATTGCATCGCTTGCCCTGCTTTTCGTCGTGATATCACGACATTGCGATATTGCAACATCGTGATATCACAACGAAAAGCAGGGCAAGTGATGCAATAGGTAGAAGGGTCATGATATCGCATGCGTGACATGTCACAATTTTGTGACCCTTTCACCTTTTGCATCGCTTGCCCCTCTTTTGGTTGTGATATCGCGATGTCGCGATATTGTGACATGTCACGATTTCATGACCCTTCGCCTACTGCAACTTTTTCCCTGTTGTTGGTCTTTGCAAAACACTTAGAAATTTTTTTGTTGAAGCAAGATTGCACTGCTGCCACCGGATGCTCCTACATCAGACACCCGAGGTTGATGGAGAAGTGACCTTCACTTCTATGTTGTTCGATCACCGTCTTCTACAACATCTCCAAACGTGCACCTACCTCTGCAGCCCACTTAAACCCCATCTCCTGGTAAAAAAAATTTATGCCTTCTACTAGACAGATTCTGTCACTGCTGCACACCTTCTCATCCACTGCCTGTAAGGGCTTCAACTTGTGTCGCACTCCATATTTCGTCAGGGAGTATGTATTTGCATGACCATCATGCACTGCACACCGATCAAACTGCCATGGCCTTCCTAGCAACAAATGGCAAGCATCCATGGGGAAAACATCACACAGGACCTCGTCCTGGTACTTCCCAATATTGAACGTGACTAAGCACTGTTCACGAACCCATGCTCTATGGTCCTTCCGTAACCACGCAATCCAGTATGGATGTAGGTGTCTCCTCTCTAGCTGCAAATTAGTAACCATCTCTTCAGAGACTAAGTTATCAGTACTACCATTGCCTATAATAACATTACATACTTTGCCTAAAATTTTGCACCTCGTACGAAACAGGTTTCTCCTTTGTTTTGGTTTCTCCTCCTCATTCAACAAGGATCTCCTTGCAACCATGACTTCCCCTCTCTCTGCCTCCTTAGAGTGCTCCGATGCAACACCATCATCAAAGAATGTAGCTTGGGTAGGGCCCTCAGGCCTCATGTTCGCCCTCTCTTGGTTTTCAGGACACTCATACATCATATGTCCTACTTCCCCACACTAGAAACAGGTTCCACGAAACCTTCTGTCTCCATTTCCTCGACCAGGTCTACCTCTTCCTCTTGGGTAGTTATTCTGATTACGGTGTCTATAATCATTATCTCCCTTCTGGTCCTGACTGCTGCTAGCTTCAGCTTCCTTCTCATCTCGTCCTCTATCCATTTCTCCACTGGTTCTTCCACCAGTTCTTCCACCATGACCTCTTCCTCTCTGTTTGCCTTCAAATATTTTGTTTAGTTTCTCTTCTACCTTTAAGGCCAACTGGTATGCATCTTCTATGGTGGATATTCTGATCAAGATGAGTTCTTCTTGAATGTTCATTCTCAACCCGTTGATGTATCTAGCTACTTTCTCCTTATTAGCCCCTGAATGGCCAGTTATGATGGAGATCTTGTAGAATTATTTTGTGTATTCTTCGACAAACTTGCCTGACTGCCTCAGACTTTGCATCCTCCTCAATAGGTCTAACTCATAATCTACAGGAATAAATTGTCTCTTCAGCTTCTCCACCATTCGGTCCCATCTGGTTATTTTCTCCTTTCCATTTTTATTTCTTTTGAGTTGTACTCATTTCCACCATAAACTAGCATGGCCTTTTAATTTTGTTTTTGCAAATTTTATCCGGTCTGGATCCGAAATCTCCTCATACTCAAAGTATTCCTCCATATTGTTGATCCAATCAATCACCTCTTCTGGGTTGAGGTTCCTAGAATATGTAGAGACATCAAACTTCGATCTTTTCCCGGCCTGAGATAGAGCTTTCAACAGTCTAACTTTAGAAGGATCCAATGCTTCTTCATCATCTGATGGATCCTCAGTTTCCCAGGCTTCATCGTCACTCTGGTCTTCTCCCTTAGGTTCGGACCTTTTTCGCAATTCTTCCTGCAGGGCTTGCACTTGCCTCTGCAATGCTCTGAAATCTTCATCCTGCGCCACATTTCTCCCGTGACCACAATTTCTTTTTGGAGGCATTCTGCTCACTTCTCCCGCAAATCTCAAACTGGTCCTAGTGCAAACTACCTCACGTTCAACGTTCTGTTTGCACACTCAGGAACTTCTTGCTCTGATACCACTTGATCGAGAGCCAAAATTACTAAGAAGAAAAATAGTTGTATTTTATTCAAATGCAATAGAGAATTACTATTACAACAGAGTATTACAGTCACAGTAGAATATTACATAAGTTGCAAAAGAATTGCGCCTTTACAAAATTTCTCAATTCTGGAAATACAAAAAAAAATTATCATTTTTCCCTCCGTACATGCCTCTGCTTCATCCTTTTATCAATTTTTGCATGACTCTTCGTCTTCCATATGATGGCCCTTCGATTCAGTCCTGCCACGACTGTTCGTCTTCTTCTGCTCCCTAACTGCAATCTGTAATGTCCTCTGTAACTAGCATAATGTCTTCCGTTAACAGTTCGTCTGTGACTATTTTCACTGCACCTTGGTTCCATGTGTTGTTCTATGTGCTACGTGTCATTCTGTAATGGCCTCTGAAAATGTAGCCTATCACAATTTCGTGACATCTCCTTCCTCTTCCTCTTCCTCTTTTCTTCCGATCGCGATATCGCGACATTTTGGCTTCCTTGCGCTCCTTCTCCCTTCTGGTCGTGATATCACGACGTCGTGATTTCGTGACCCTCCATCTGCTATGTCGTCGACCCTACATTTTGGTCGTGATATCGTGACATTGCAATTTCGTGACCCTCCGTCTGCTGCGTCATCGGCCCTGCATTTTGGTCACGATATCGCGACGTCGCGATATCACGACATGTCATGATTTTGTGACCCTCTGTCTGTTGCGTCGTCGGCCCTACATTTTGGTCATGATATCGTGACGTCATGATTTTGCGACCCTTCGCCTGTTGCATCGCTTGCCCCGCTTTTGATTGCGATATCATGACCCTTCCGCCTATTGCATCGCTTGCCCTGCTTTTGGTCGCGATATCGTGACATCGTGATTTCATGACCCTTCTGCCTATTGCATCGCTTGCCCTGCTTTTCATCGCAATATTGCGATGTCACGATATCGCAACGTCACGATTTCATGACATGTCACAAAATTGTGACATGTCGTGATTTTGTGACCCTTCCGCCTTTTGCATCGCTTGCCCCTCTTTTGGTCGCGATATCGCAACATCGCGATATCGTGACATGTCACAATTTCGTGACCCTTCGCCTACTGCAACTTCTGCCCTGTTGTTGGTCTTTGCAAAACACTTAGAAAATTTTTTGTTGAAGCAAGATTGCGCTGCTGCCACTGGATGCTCCTGCATCAACATTGTAGAGGATATGAAGAAGACTCCCTAAAAAATGATCATGTATGATGCGTTGCAAATTCTAGGTCAGATTGACCTCCTCCAGAAACCTCTAAAGTTGAATAAATGTAAAAGAAAAAATACCTCCTCAAATGTTATACAAGTAACTGTTATGTTAGCTACTGGGAAAAATAGACCACCTCCATTCTATTTATCCTTGCAAATGGAGGGGTGGATAGTCCACAACTGCATGATTGACTCAAGGGCAGCAACTATGGTGATTCCAAAAGTAGTGTGTGATATAATGGGAATGGAATATACCAAGAACCATCCTGGTGTGTTGCAATTATATGGCACCCGAGTGAAATCTATTGGGGTGATAAAAGACATCCCCATTCAGCTCCACAGGATGCCCCAAGTAGTTGTCATACAAGAAGTAGTTGTTGTGGATTTAGAACCATACTTTGGTATGTGTTTTTCTAGAGAATTCACGGTAAAAGTGGGAGGTTATTTATCTCTATATTATTCACATTTGGAGGTACCGTTCAAAGGTAGAAGAGTCAAGATATTCAATTAAAAACCATATTTCTTTCACGTAGAAATACTGGAAGAGACAAGCACTGTCAACATGTTGTCTAAGGATTTATAGGACATAGATTTAATGGAAGAGACCTTGGAAGAACTCCAATCCGAGGATCAATTTTTATTAAAATATTTTAATGCCATGGTAGAAATGAAAATAGGGAGATATTCCATCGAGAAGCCAAAAAAACTACCTATTTTTGTCCCTAAAAAAGATGATTCTGCCAGCCAGCTCTAGAAACTGTAGTTTGATGGTTTGAGATGCAAGAACGGAGCAGGTGTTGGGATTGTTTTTATTTATCCTACTAGAAAAGAAAAGGTCTTTTCATATAGGTTGACATGGAGTTGCACCAAAAATAGATCTGAGTACGAAGCATTGTGCTTAGGACTCAGAAAAGCTGAAAAGCTAGGTGCAAAATAGTTGCTGATTTTTAGAGATTCAGAACTTATAGTGAAGTAGGTTACTGGAAAATGTATTTATAAGCAACATTACCTAAGGGCTTACAAGAATAAAGTGTTAGATCTCTTAGAATATTTTGAAGCTCTGAATATGCAATCTATTTCAAGGGAAAGCAACACTCATGTAGACCTGTTGGCATCAGTTGGATCTAACTTTTGCCCAGTCAGCAACGTTATCCAGAAGTCTAAAACAACGAGACTAATTTATAGGTCTTTTGTGCCTGATAAAGACATTTTCTGGCAGGTATTCAAGAATGATGAAAAAATCTTGGATTTTATGGTCCATGAGGTGAATTTCTCTAATGATAGAGCTCTACAAGAAGAAGACAAAGAGAGCCTGATTCGGTTAAGAAAAAACCATATTCCCAAGGTACTGATCACCCTTGAGAGTATTTTCAATAATAATGGTAGAACTACAGATCGAAATATTAAGGTGGATAAATTCCGGTACAAGGAGGTAGAATTAGAACCGGGTAAAATTATCAAAGTAGGTACTGATTGTACAATAATAGAACTAGAACAATAAAGTAGTTATGTAGAGAATATCCAGATATAATAGCCTGGACTTATAGTGATTTAATAATGTACAATAAGGAAGTTATTCAGCATACCATAGAACTAGAGGAAGGAGCTAAACCTTTTCGACAGAGGCAAAGGCCAGTAAATCCAAATATTGAAGCTTTGATGAAACAGGAGTTGTTAAAACTCCTATAGGCCAAGATAATATACCCAATCAAGCACTCTACCTAGGTGGCCAATTTAGTCCCAATCCAAAAAAATAATGGTGAGATCAGACTATGCATTGATTTTAGAAATTTGAATAGGGCCTCTTTAAAGGATCACTATACTTTACCCCAAATCGACCCAATCCTTCACACGGTGGCAGGAGCAGAAATGTTTTCCCTGTTAGATGGTTTTTCTAGCTACAATCAAGTCTAGGTAAGAAATGAGTATCAATATAAGACTTTGCTCACTACTAGTTGGATTATCTAATGTAGGAGCAAATTTTCAAATAACTATGCAGGGTTATGCATAGTGGCGAATATTCACCAATTGGGCGAATATTAGGATTTTCAAAATTGGAAATTGGCGAATATGAGGACCCTCAACGTTAGCCCATTCGCCTAAAATTTTCAATATTAATTGTTTCTTAAGGTCAATTCACCACAATATATATCCAACCATAGGTATATTTGTACTCGTTGGAAAGCTCTTTTTAGGCTTGATCTAATTGTGGTAATTTTATGAAGTTATAAGATGGTTTAATAGGTCAAAAGTGGCCCCAAACATGACCTTAGATTTTAGGGTTTCAAATACCCCAAATTTTGGTGTGAATATTCTCGATTTGATTTCTTAGGATTCTCCATGATTCACCTTGATTTTTATTAGGATTCACCATTTTTTTACAAGTATGTTGCGGGCCAAACAAGGTGAATGGTTTCCTATTTTTGTTACATGCCCGTGCATTTAATTATCAACCCAAGGAGCTTCGTAAACTTGCGAAGAGTCGGAATTAGATTACTACAATACCACTGGAGGTGAATCTGCTAATCCTACATTGGGGGGTGTTCTTGAGATGGTTGTCAATCATTCTCGCACTCCTCAATAAATTACGTAAGAAGAACAGAATTAAATCTACAGAAATAAATCATGTACATATTTCTGAAAATAAACCTACTACAAATACTGGAACTAGCAAACTAATGAACGTTCCTATGAAAGCTATAAACTAATTAAAATAAATAAAAAGAAAAGAAATGGGGAAGAAATACTGGCTTGGAGTGGGCCTAGGCTCTAGCAGATTCCTCTCGATCGAACACACACTTTAGAACTTCTGGAACTAGAATATATCTATCAACGTATTACAATATATCTTTTGTAATTCAAAGTAGATTTTTATTAATTAATTCTATATATTCTCAGAACGATCTGCGTGTGTTTATATAACACACCCATAGAACTTCTATTACAGAAGTGGTTACAATAGTCGATTCTTCCTAGACTAAATTAGAACAGTCTGGCGAATGCAATCGATGTTTAGCATTCTATTTTGAAGGTGGTGTGTTCGTTTTGGTTTGTGCTTTGCCTGGCATCAGTAAGACATTTGGATACATTGGTGCTATCTCCAATTTAGCTCTGCATGATGCAGAGTTGGAACTGCACTAGCTACTACCATCCACGTCGTTCAACTCTGGTTAATGAGCAAAGAATTAGTGGCACATTCCAGTTGTAGGGAGGTGCTTGCCTCCTATTAGCGCCTTCTATTTGTAGGGAGGTTCTTACCTGCTATTAGTGCCTTCTGGCTGTGGGGAGGCGCTTGCCTTCTATTAGCGCCTTCTGACTGTGGGGAGGCACTTGCCTTCTGTTGGTGCCTTTTGACTGCAAGGAGGCACTTGGATTTAGTTGGTGCCTTCCGACTACAGGGAGGCGCTCGTATTCAGTTGGCACATTTCGACTATAGGAAGGCGCTCGTATTCAGTTGGTGCCTTTCGACTACAGGGAGGCACTTGGATTCAAGTGGTGCCTTCTTACTGTAGGGAGGCACTTGGATTCAAGTGGCGCCTTTCGACTGCAGGGAGGCGCTCGTATTTTATTGGCGCCTTTCAACTGCAGGGAGGCGCTTGTTCCCTTGGCACCTTTCGATTGCAGGGAGGCACCTATGTTCTCTACATTGACCCTCGATGAAATAAAGTGCCAGGTCCATCAAAAGGACCTCGACCGTTCCAAATCTAACTAAATCAACTGCAATTCCACAAAACATACTAAAAGCACACAAATTAGATAACACACATAATTATATCAAATATCTATATAATCATTCATAAAAGTACGCAATCCTTATTATACAGCCGCATATTGATCCAAGAAATATGTAAAAAATATGAGCATTTCTAGTGCTCATCATCCCCCCACGCCTAACATATGCCACGCCCTCGTGGCATCCAAACTGTAGGTAGCCCTCTGAATTTTCATCTTCGCCATCTCTTGGAGGATTCGACTGTCCCTATGGCTCGAGTCTATCTTTTCATGTTGGAATTTGAAGGTGTGGTTCGCCTTTGCCTATGGGAAACTATGGCTATCAATTGTCCCCTTCTTGTTCTGGCTGCTACTGGTGGTGGTCTAGCCAGTGTTGCTCCTGTCGATTGAAATGCAGCTTCGGCAGCTTGCCATAGGTTGGTGTCTAGAGGTTTGGCCTCTTCTAGAGGGATATCTGAGTTATCCCCTCTAGAAGGCACTACTTGGGCCTTGTATAATTCGGCCACTTTAGGGGTAAGCCCTGCATTCTCCTTTGGAATTGCAGCGGCCTCCAATTGTATATACTCCCCATCATTCCAAGTACCTCCTCATCATGGAAGGTCGTCCTCGGGATGAACCATAGATGTCCCAAAATTGGCTGTCTTCTATCGGATTGATGCAGATGCTAGAATATCCTTTTACCCTTGAGGATGCCTTCCTGGCCTCCTTGGCTGCTTTCATTTCGTTGCGCAGCTGCTCAAAATATTTTTGCCTTTCGACGAACAACTGCATTTCCCATTCATCCTCCTCTGACTCGATGAAGGTCACTTTCACCTTCTGTCGAGCTGTCCTGGACCTCTTTGCCTTGGCCTTTATAGAAAATGTGGAAGCTCAGACCGAGGTATCTTCTTTCTCCTTTGGGGACTTCTCTTTACTCTGAAGGATTGGCTATGCTGCTATCTCTAGGGGTGATCCTTCGTTCTCCTGTCTACCTGGTGTCGACCCCTCAGGCGCTTCTCCTTCTTCAGGCTTGGGGAGGTCCTCTGTATCCTCTTGTCTTATCTGCTGCTGGAGACCTTCGTCCTGCTCTGTGTCACTTAGGACAATGATAGGGGGCATCGTAAGATTTCTTTCTTTTTCACCCCTAAAAATAGAGGAATCCTCCCCTGCCTCCGGGCTGCTCTGTCGGGCATCCAATAAAATATCCCCCGAAGAGAATACTCGTTCGACGAATGTGGGAGAGTTCTTCGGCACTGCTTCTGCCCATTCAGTCTGTGTGGACGCCTCCTATCTTGCTGTTCCTCTATCCTGAAGTATTTGATTTTCCTCCTGCAACTACTGGACCAGTTGCTCGAGCTGAGCAATTTGTCTATCCCTTTCCTCCAATTCCTTTTTATGCTGGTTTTGGCAATCCTCCAAAATTTGTTGTGCCATCCAGCAATCAGTTTTCCAGTCGAGCGCCTCCTCCAAGGCCACATCGATTTGGTCGTTGCTCCCAGAAGTTCCTTCATTCCGTGGGCTATGGTTTGTTAATTCTTGAAGGGTTTGAGTGGCAACGTCTATCTTTGTGTCACTTTGTCCTTCCCCTATCGAGAGGAATCACCACAAATGTTTCCTCCTGGGAATTGGTTTGTCCTCACCACCAGCGAGTGGCACTCCTTCCTCCTCATACTTGGGCACTGGGGAATGCCCTCTATCCTCTATGTCTTTGGGCACCGGTGACTGCTCTGTTCCTCTTGGAAAATAGGGCAATGCCAATTGCCCGATGTTTGTTATCTCCTCTACAAGGGATGCTTCGCCTTGCCCTAATTCGGCAACCGCATTGTGTTGCTCTATTTGGCAGCCATATCCCTCTGTGTCGCGGTTCTGTCCTTATGCTTTTATGTGGTGAACCAATGCCGATATCATCCCATGGTGGGCTAAGGTGGACGATGCCCATTTCTGGTACCGAGCTGCTTCATCTTTCAGAGCACTCGCCAGGTAGAAAGGTATATTTAATTTCCTTCCATGCACTAGGTGATTGAGGAAGTGCACATGATTAAGGTGCAGATGGGTATACTTCCCTGTGCATGTGAAGAATCGAGCAATCTGCTCGAACATCTTCCACATATTCATGGGGAGATTGTTTTTGAGTAACCCCTCCCTGTCTATCTGCACATTTTCTCCCGACAGCAGTATTTCGGTGTATAATTTTAACACTCCGCCCTTGTATATACATTCCCCCATGAGAGGCAATCCAGTCGCTTGTGAGATGAACTCAGGGGTGACTAGAATTTACATCCCTCATACTTGGGCCACATCGCCCCTCAAAGAAGCAGTGAATTCTCTAGCCACCTCTACATCTTGGCCCTGACTGACCAGGGTGCAGTATTCAAGCCACCCCTCGGCTTCAAATTGGGTCTTCACTGCCCCTCTGATCCCATCAGTGTCACTGGGTTCATTCTTCTTGATCGCGTGGTTCTTGGACTTTCCTCCCATGGCGCCTTCTGCTGCTATATTTTTTTTGTCCTTCCTTCTTCAGGAAGGCACCTTCTTATAGAAAAGGCACCTAACCCTAGTAGTTATGGAAGGTGCCCTATCATTGGCATGCGTTTCTGGCTATGGGGGTTACGATCTCTATGACAACTGTATTTTTTGATACTGTTTATTTATAAATAATTATATAAATGATTTGATTTAGTATGCACGTACCTGATTCGATGTTCCAGTTGTTGTGGTAGCCGCTGATTTTCTGACTTGTGACACGAGGGAGGGGTATGGTCATTTGATGTTGCTTATTCGTGCGATGCTTTGTTCCGCCCGAGGCATCCGGTAGATGTAAATTTTGCACGTGGGAGGCATTCTTTGGTACCTTCCCCATGTGGATGGTGCCCTTCTTCGAACGAATACGCCTTTCGGTGCTACGAGGTGCCTCTGATTGGTGGGAGGAACTTTTGCCTGCATGCGCCTTCCTGATATGGGGGGCACCTCCTTCTGGTTCACGCCTTCCCGATGTTGGAAGGCGCTCATCTTGACGAATGTGCCTTCCTGATGTTGGAATGCGTATTCGGCTGGATGAATGCGCCTTCTTGATGTTGGAAGGCATATTTGGCTAGTTTTTTTTTTTGACTTGGTGCCTTCCTGCCAAGGAATGTGCCTACATATATATATTATATATATTTTTTTATTTTTATTTTTATTTATTTAAATTTTTTTTATTTTTTATTTTTTTATTTATTTTGTGGATGGGCGCCTTTCGGGTGTAGTAAGGCGCCTTCTTGTGGACTTGGTGCCTTCTGACTGTAGTAAGGTGCCTTCTTCTGGATGGACGCCTTCTGACTGCAGTAATGCACCTTCTTCTGGATGGGCACCTTTCGGGTGTAGTAAGGCACCTTCTTCTGGGCTTTGCGCCTTCTGACTATAGTAAGGCACCTTCTTCTGGTCTTGGCGCCTTCTGGGTGCAGTGAGGCACCTTCTTATGGTCTTGGCACCTTCTAGGTGCAGTAAGACGCCTTCTTATGGACTCGACACCTTCTGACTGCAGTAAGGCGCCTTCTTCTTGTCTTGGCGCCTTCTTCTGGATGTAGTAAGGCACCTTCTTCTAGACTCGATGCCTTCTGATTGTAGTAAGGTGCCTTCTTCTGGATGGCAATTTGACTGGAAAAAGGGTGATCAAACCTTCCCAATTTTTCATGCTGCCCAGATTCTATCTACGAGCCGGTGTTGGAATGTTGAGCCGAATCAGGCCTGGTTTCCCAGATACCTATCCCTCGTGCTGTCATGTCCTCCACCTGCAAAAAATAATCGAAAAGAAAAATAAAATAAAGGCAGTTAGATGCATTCTGTGCCTATTAGGCCCTGGATTAGGATGCCTGCAGCTTGCATGTGGGCGTCGTCCCTGCAAAAAAGCACACATTAAAAAAAACTATATTAACTAAAAAAATTTGGGTGAGCACTTTCGTGCCCACCATTTCACCTGTGAGAGTTCGGTCTAGATCTAGCAAGATGGGGTCTCCCCCACGCCTACTCTGGATTCCACCTGTAATGTTTTAGACGTATTATAGGGGCGTAGTCGGTGGCCATTGACTGTGAACATGGTGTTGCTGCCGTCAATTGTCTTAACGCGCACCGCCCCATTCCTAATGAGATCTACCACCTCATACGACCCCATCCACCTCTGCATAAGTTTACCCTTCCTTTCTTGGAACCGATAATCATGCAACAGTACCCATTCCCCTACCTGGAGCTTCTTCAGCTTGATGTGGTTATCATGCCACTTCTTTCTCTACTTCTGTATAATCTCTGTCCTCTGCAAAGCATCCAGTAAGATTTCGTCTAGCTGATCTAGCTGGCGAATCCTCTATTTTTGAGCTTCGTCTAAGCTCAAATTTAATTCTGAAGCCATCCTCAGAGTTTTGATTTCGAACTCGATGGGCATCATCGCATTTTTTCCATAGACTAGTTGGAAAGGTGTGCATCATGTGGTGGATTTCCACGTGGTGTTGTATGCCCAAAATGCCTCTGGCAACCATGTGGCCGAATCTTTCTTGTGTTGCTGCATGGTTTTGGTCAGGATATTTTCTATCTCCCTGTTTGTCACTTCTACTTTCCCGTTCGCCTGTGGATGGTAGGGCGTGGTTTTATTGTGCTGAACTCTATACTGCTCCATCAGTTCCTCAATCAATTTGGAGGTGAATTGGGGCCCTTGGTCTGTTGTTATCTCCCGAGGAACCCCAAATCATGTGAAAATATGGGCAAATAGGAAATCGGTGACCATTCTTTCCTTTGAGTCCCTTAATGCCTGCACTTCCATGCATTTGGTGACGTAATCCGTGTAGACCAGAATAAACCTCCTTCCCATTGAAGGTGGATTAAATGGTCCCATGAAGTCCATGCCCCATTTATCAAAATGTTCTAGGTGTACCTGGGGCTACAGGGGCATTTCATCTCGATGGGTTGGTCTACCCATCCTTTGGCACTCGTCACACTTACTGGTACACGTAGCCGCATCCTTGAACAGAGTGGGCCAAAAATACCCAACCTGCAAGATTTTATAGGCAGTTCGTTTCCCTGCAAAGTGTCCTCCACATGGCTCATCGTGACATGCCTTGAGCACTTCTGAAAACTCTTGTTCTGCTACGCATCTTCTTATAATTTGGTCCCATCCTATTTTAAATAGGAGACCATCCATCCAAAGGAATGATGCACTCTTCTCTATGACCGCCTACTTTTCTCGATAGGAGATAGCAGGTGAGGTCCTTTCGGTGGCCAAGTAATTGGTTATGTCTGCATACCATAGAGTTTGCTCACTAATAGCGAATATATGTTCATCCAAAAACTGATATTCCACTGCTTGATGATCTGTTGGTATCAATCTGGATAGAAAATCTGCCACGACGTTGTCCTTGCTCGGTTTATCAACTATAGTGATGTCGAATTCCTGCAATAGCAACAACCATCTGATAATTCTGCCACCAATGGCTGGCTTGCTCATCAGATACCTGATAGCCGCGTGGTCCGTATGGACGAAGACCTTGTATCCCGTTATATAGTGGTGGAATTTGTTTATTGCATGGACAACTGCGAGGAATTCTTTTTCTATCACTATATAGTTGAGCTCCGCTCTTGCCAAGTTTTTACTGACATAATAGATGGCGTAGAATTCTTCGCCGTCTTTCTGCTCAAGGACTACTTCGATCGCACCGTTAGATGCATCGTAGTAAATATGGAACGGTATGACCCAATTCGGTCCTCTCAAGACCAGTGCAGATATCAATTTTTCTTTCAGCAATTGGAATGCTTCTTCGCAATCTCCCATCCAATTGAACTCTACGTCCTTAGAAAGTAGGGTGTGCAATGGTTTAGCAATCTTACTAAATTCGATGATAAATCGTCGGTAGTACCCGTCTGATCCAAGGAAACTTCTTACCTCCTTTTGTGTTCTAGGGCTGGGTAGGTCTCTGATGACCTCGATCTTCATCTTGTCTACTTTTATTCCTTCTATAGAGAGGTGGTGTCCCAACACGATGCCTTCCTGCATCATCATAAAACATTTTTCATTACTTAGGGACAAATGATTTTCCTTGCTCCTATCGAGCACTCTTTCCAAATTTGTCATTGCCTCCTCGAAGGTTTCTCCATATGCGGTGAAGTCGTCCATGTATACTTCCACCCTGTCTCCTATCATATCAGATAATATGCTAATCACCACCCTTTGAAATGTGGTTGGTGCATTGCACAGTACAAAAGGCAATACCTTATAGGCAAACGTTCCCCATGGATAGGTGAACATTGTTTTATCTTGATCTTCTTCCCCTATCTGGATCTGGTTGTAACCACTGAAACCATCCAGAAATGAGAAGTATTTTCTTCCTGAGAGTGTGTCCAAGACTTGATCGATGACCGATAGCGGGAAGTGGTCTTTCTTAGTTGCCTTGTTCAACGCTCAGTAGTCTACATAGATCCGCCATTTCTCATTCTTTTTGGGGACCACCACTAATGGTGATACCCATTCACTATCAAAAATTAGATATATGAATTCGATAACCAAAAGTTTGTGCAGTTCTTCTCTAAAAATGTCTTTCATTGTTGGGTTCATCCTTCTTTGTGGCTGTCGACTAGGAGTTGCCTTGTCATATAAATAAATCCGATGGGTACATATTTCTAGGCTGATGCCATGCATATCTATGTAGTCCCATGCAAATGCTTGCTGGTGTCTTACCAAAAGCTCTTCCAAATTTTCTAGCTATGTGGGCGTCAACCTGATGTTGATGTTTAATGTCCTTCCTGGCCCAACATGTATTTTTTGAATGTGCTGATCTTGGGCGCTAGTCAACGACGATCCAGGTGTGGGGGTGGATGATTCTCCATGGAGAAACTCCATGATAGCACCATCCTCGTCCTCTTCTGCCACCTCCTCCAAGGTCATCATCGACTGGATTATGGACAACTCCATAGTTCCATGCTCGATGATCCTAGGTTCTTCTACCAAGTCCATAGACTAAGCTGGTGGTGAAATGGTCAGCCTTTTGATGTTTTGCCCGTTGGAGATGGTCATTAGCCCATCCCAACAGCTGATGTAAGCATCAGCTATTTACAGCCATGGCCTCCCCAAAATTAGCGGTTAACCACCTAGCCTGGTCTTGGCTTGCAAAACTAAAAATTTGATTGGATATTTCCATGCACTAACTATTATGATCACATCTTCCAGCATCCCTTTCGGTGACACGGTTGATCGATCGGCTAACTGTAGCACTGTCGTGGTTGGCTTCAGGTTCGTGAGTCGTAGCCTCTGCATAGTCTCTTGAGGCATCACGTTGATGGATACCCCGAGGTCAACCAATGTGTTGGATAGGGAATGTCCCCCAATTTTTATGATCAGCATTGGGCTGCCTGGATCTGTATACTTCGGATGACGTATTCTACCCATCATCAGATCTGCTAGTTTACCCACGACATTGATAGTCTGGGTAGCTTTTCGTCCTAGTATCCTTAGACACATTTCTCTAATTGCCTTGGTGTAAATGGGGACATCTCAAATCGCTTGAAATAATGGGATTGTTACTATGAGATTCTTTAATCTCGAAAAGATGTCAAATTTTGGCTGTGTTGTTTTTCTTTGCTCCTGCAGCCGGCTAGGAAATGGACCCTCCGCTCTCTCAAGTGCTTTTCCCTCTTCTACCAGAGGTGTCTCCTCTATTTTTGCCTCCTCTTCTACCAATGGAGGTGTCTCTACCATTTCTTCCTCCTCTTCTACCAGAAGTGGTGTCTCTACTCCTAGGTGCCTACCTGATCTAAGCTGAATATTGTACATATGATACATCTCACCTTCTACGTTGTATGCCAGCTGATTTACTTTGTTGTTTGAGTTTGCTATCGATTATGCTGGTAGCTGCGTAGGTCTCACTGCTGGCAATCTTTGGTAAGTTCTGTTGGATGTGAGAAGGAGCTGCACTCTATGGAGTCTGATTCCATGCATTGTGGCCTCTCCACTGCTACCCAGGATATGGATATGGCATCCATGGCTGCTAATTCAAAAATGTTGCTAGGTGTGCGTTTGTCCAGGGTGGCGGTCCCCACCACCCCATATTAGGTGGTTGAGGGGGTCCTTGGTGCATGTATGACCCTCCCCCATATGATGGCATTCCGGTTGGTATATTCCCCATGGGGGGATGTGGCCAACTCTTCCTATTACCTATAAAGTAGGCCTCCGTGCTCTCAGACACTTCCTAGTTACTGGGCAGTTGTGGGCACAATCAAGTTTTATGATTCAGCCTACAAACTGCGCATACTCTGACCTTGTTTTCTGGGCATGCATTCTTTGCGTGCCTTACTCTACATTTTGGGCATAAATAGGCTAATGCTGCGTCATTTTTTTGTTTCTTCTTTTCTAACAGCAGTGTATCCATCTGCAGTGCTAGAGATGAGAGCATTTCGCTCTTCAAATCCTCCAGCATGTTGCCTATTTCTATTTTGGTGACTGAAGCAGTCGCCTTCATGGTCCTGGCGATGATTTTGCCTCGCCTTCTCGAGTAGTTTCAACATAATTTCCAAATTTCGTCCATAGCATGCTGATAGACATCACCTCCAGAGATCATGTTGAGAGCCTCCAGTGACTCATTGGTAAGTCCCCTCTAGAAGATGCTTTTGAGGGACTTATCAGATAGTTTTGAGTGAGGGGACCGTTGAATATTAAAGCTGAATCTCTCCCAATACTACTTGAGAGACTCATCTTCTCTTTGTGTCATGCTTAGGACCTCCTCCCTAGAGTCTCTTGCTCTCCCGAAATCTTGATATTGCTCTAGAAAGAGCGTCTTCATCTGGTCCGAGGTGGTGATGTGTTTGTCTCCCATACCGATGAACCATCGTAGAGCTACATCGTCTAATGTAGAAGGAAATAATTTCAACTTCTGCGCGTTTGATTTGTAATCCACAGACCTACACAAAACATCAAACTTGAATAAAAATATGTCAGGGTCCTTAGTCGGGTGTCCTCTGAATGATGGGAGGTGAGCAGGGGATATATTTTTCATTTTGGTATCTCCTACTCCCTCCTCTATTGGGAAACTAAAGCCAGATGAGACTTCATAATTATCTACCATTTTTTTGGGAAATATGGTTTCTAATGCAGCGTTTATGGCTTTTCGGTCATTTAAAACTTTCTGAGTCAATGCTCTAAGTTTGTCTGGCGAGATCGTCTAATCCTCCATAGCCTTCCACAACAGGGCTTCCTCTAGAGGAGTCCTATTAAACAGGGTATTTGTGATGATTCATTCATCCCCTTGTTGATGGGATGAGGCGACACTTTGCACAAAGTGCGGTTCCTCACTCCAATGGACTGTTGGTAGGTCAAGCAAGTCTAACTCAAATCCAAAATGCTCGGCTAACTCAGGTCTTGATGGATTAGTTCTTATAAAGCGACCGTCAGGTCCTCTTCTTCTCGAAGAACTCATACAAGGTCAAATGGAAGGTTTCAGGGTATTGTAAGTAATCTAATTAAGACGCTTCCTTGGCAACGACGTCAAAATGTTGTGGGCAAAACAAGGTGAATGGTTTCCTATTTTTGTCACATGCCCGTGCATTTAATTATCAACCCAGGGAGCTTCGTAAACTTGCAAAGAGTCAAAATTAGGTTACTACAATACCACTAGAGGTGAATCTGATAATCCTATGTTGGGGGGTGTTCTTGAGATGGTTTTCAATCATTCCCACACTCCTCAATAAATTACGTAAGAAGAACATAATTAAATCTATAGAAATAAATCATGTACATATTTCTAAAAATAAACCTACTGCAAATACTGGAACTAGCAAACTAATAAACGTTCCTATGAAAGCAATAAACTAATTAAAATAAATAAACATAAAAGAAATGGGGAAGAAATACTGGCTTGGAGTGGGCCCAGGCTCCAGTAGATTCCTCCCGATCAAACATGCACTTTAGAACTTCTGGAACTAGAATATATCTATCAACGTATTACAATCTATCTTCTGTAATTCAAAGTAGATATTTATTAATTAATTCTATATATTCTCAGAATGATCTGCGTGTGTTTATATAACACACCCGTAGAACTTCTATTACAAAAGTGGTTACAACAGTCGATTCTTCCCAGACTAAATTAGAATAGTCTGGCGAATGCAATCGACGTCTGGCATTCTGTTCTAAAGGTGGCATGTTCATTTTGGTTCGTGCTTTTCTTGGAATCAGTAAGACGCTTGGATACGTTGGTGCTATCTTCAATTTAGCTCTGCATGATGCAAAGCTAGAATTTCACCAGCCACTGCCATCCATGTCATTCAACTCTGGTCAACGGGAAAATAATCAGTGGTGCCTTTTGGTTGTAGGGAGGTGCTTGCATCCTATTAGCACCTTCTGGTTGTAGGGAGGCGCTTACCTTCTATTAGAACCTTTCAGCTGTGGGGAGGCGCTTGCCTTCTATTAGTGCCTTTCGACTGTGGGGAGGCGCTTGCCTTCTATTGGCGCCTTCTGACTACAGGGAGGCGCTTGGATTCAATTGGCGCCTTCTGACTGTAGGGATGCGCTTGGATTCAATTGGCGCCTTCTGACTGTAGGGAGACGCTCGTATTCAGTTGGTGCCTTTCGACTATAGGGAGACACTCATATTCAGTTGGTGCCTTCCAACTGCAGGGAGGTGCTTGGATTCAAGTGGCACCTTTCGACTATAGGGAGGCGCTTGGATTCAAGTGGCACATTTTGACTGCAGGGAGGCACTCGTATTCTGTTGGCGCCTTTCGACTACAGGGAGGCACTTGTTCCCTTGGCATATTTCGATTGCAGGGAGGCGCCTATGTTCTCTACATTGACCCCCGATGAAATAAAGTGCCAGGTCCATCAAAAGGACCTCGACCGTACCAAATCTAACTAAATCAACTGCAATTCCACAAAACATACTAAAAGCACACAAATTAGATAACACGCATAATTATATCAAATATCTATATAATCATTCATAAAAGTATGCAATCCTTATTATACAACCGCATATTGATCCAAGAAATATGTATAAAATATGAGCATTTCTGGTGCTCATCAAAGTACATTTTGAGTTCAACCCCGTATGCATAACCCTGGAGCTATGGATGTAGCTTTTGGAGAGCTTGCAAATAAGATCATTGTTGTCTATTTATATGACATGAATATCTTTTCTCATGACAAAAGAGACCATGCCAACCATATACGACAAATATTTGAAAAGTGCAGAGAATTCGGGATATCCCTAAATCCTAAGAAATCTATATTTGTTGTAGAAGAAGGAATACTCCTTGGGCATGTTATTTCCAAAACTGGGTTGTCCATTGATCTTGATAGAGTGAAAGCACTTCTGGATCTGTCACTTCTATTTAATAAGAAAGGATTACAGTATTTATTTTGACAAATAAATTTTGTCAAAAAATTCATTACTGATTTTTCCCAAACAGTTAAACCAATGACTGAACTGTTGAAAGAGGACACTCATTTCAAATGGATAGAGCTAAGAATATAAGCTTTCAAGAAAATTTTGGAAGCCATAGCTCAAGCCCCTGTACTAGTTAACCCTGACTATTCTAAAGGTTTCATTCTATACGTTGTCGAAGAGCAAGATAGCTATGCTGCAGGTCTCACTCAGAAGGGAGCAGATGATGAAGAAAGACCAATAGCCTTTCTGAGTTCTACCATGCACAATCATGAGGAGAGGTACAATTTTATAGAGAAATAGGTGTATGCAATTATGAAATCATTGAATAAACTGAAGCACTTTTTATCCCAGAGTCAAACCATTGTTTATGTGATTCACCCTGACATAAGAAATTTTATAATACAAGGGGAACTAGGTAAAAAAGAGATAGGTGGGTGACCCGCATACAAGAGTATGATGTAAAAATACATCCGAATAAAATAGTCAGAGGTAGAGCTTTATTCTAGGAATTGGCTAGTGGGGGACCCAATTTTATTTTTGCTACACTTCTTATCTGTTTTTTTTTTCTTTTATTTCATGTCTCAAGAATTAGAATTTATTTCAATAAATTATAGATATGAAAAGGGGAGAGTTTTGCCAGTCTATGAATGGACCAATGTGCTGCATAAGTCAGAGTCCTACTATGATTTCAACAGGGAATTCTTAGGACCTGCTCTAAAAATTATGTATGGACAGATTAGAAGGTTGACCCCCAAAGCAAAAATGTCTTGCTGACCAAATATGCCAAGGAGGGATACTGGTTCATTTTGACCCAAGGAATATGTATCAGATTATATGGGTTCACAGGGAAACCCTTTTTACTCCCCCATTATTTCACTAATATGTTATTTACTTTAGAGTATGTCAGACTGATGGAAACAATAAATATGAAGTTCGAGATTGGAATTCAAAAAACCAGTACCTATAACATGCCCTTCAAATTTGAAGGAATTACTATGATGAAAAAAGGTAAAATGAGCAAATAACAGAGTATTTGAGAGAATTGGGGCTTATTGAGATTCCAAAAATGTGGAAATATGACCCCTTGAGCAGGTTTGCTAAGAGGTAAGCCATTTTGAATAAAATCCAGATAAAGGATTATCATGTTAAAATCAGGGAAGATATTGAAGAAAGCATAAATAATAGTGAAGATGAACACCTGGAGTGGCATATAGAGAGGATGAATCCTCTGCCCCCATGGCATGACTTCTATGAAGTGGTTTTCCAATATGATCCTAAAAATGTAAAGGCCCGTCAATTGACAAATGACGGAATTAATAGAATACTGAAAAATCGACTAGATTGGACTCTAGAAAAAATTCGAGAATGGTGGTTAATGAGAGTGTAGAATAACATGATTTCATCTAGATACCCCACCAATGATGACAATAAATTTTACCCTAGGTATGATGCCAATCATGAGTCATGGGCTGGCAGTTTTCATGTTAGGATCCCTTCTAGTATTGGAGGTAGTCATATATCCAGCCCAGAAGCACCTCAACAACATAAATCTGATAAGGGCAAGTGATAGTAGTCCAGAATGTTGAGCAAGGTGTAGCAAAAGCATTGAGAAAGTATTGTCATTGTTGTCAACACAGACAGATTGATGCAGTTGATGCAGTTTAGAGGTCAGTCAGATCAAGTGCGTAAAGTTTCAAGCAAAACAGAGGTGACCCAGATTCAAAAATTGGCAGAAAGAGACAAGGAAGAAAACTGTCGCGATATCGCGACATGTTTTCTGTCGCGATATCGCGACAAAAAGCAGGAGAGAGAAAATGCACGACAAAATGTCGCGATGTCGCGACATCGAGTTCACTGAGGAGAGAGAAAATGTGTCACGATTTCGCGACAAAAAGTAGGAGAGAGAAAATGCACGCCAAAATGTCGCGATGTCGCGACATGTCGAGTTTTCACTGAGGAGAGAGAAAATGTGTCGCGATTTCGCGACAAAAAGCAGGAGAGAGAAAATGCATGCCAAAATGTCGCGATGTCGCGACATGTCGAGTTCGCTGAGGAGAGAGAAAATGTGTCGCGATTTCGCGACATAAATGGAGGAAAGGAGCTTGCAATGAAGAGAGTAGCGATTTCCATGCATGTTGAAGTTTCGCATTTCAAAGCACAGCTGGAAATGTATGGAAACAAAGGTGTAGCGATTTCGCTACAAATCGAAAGTTAAGAAAACTAAGTTGTAGCGATTTCGACACAAGTAAAAATTCACAAGAAGAAGGTGTAGCGATTTCGCTACATGTTGAAACAAAGGGAAACTAAGGTGTAGCGATGGCGCTACATGTTGAAACAAAGGGAAACTAAGGTGTAGCGATTTCGCTACTAGTCAAAAGTGTAGAACTGAAAGATGCAGAAATGATATTACAAGTCAAAATTTCATGAAAAGAGGCAAGGTGAAAACACAAGGCACAAAGATGTAAAAATTTCGCCATTGCATGAAGCATAGTGTCACGATTTCGTGACATGTTCCATTTTTCGCTGGAGTTGGCAAGGAGAGTTGTACGGAAGAGCAAAGTGTCGCGATTTCGTGACATGTTCCTTTTTCGCTGTTGCTGGCAAAGAAGAGTGTACGGAAGCCGAAAGTGTCACGATTTCGTGACAAGAAGGATGATGACGTCAGCAGAAGCCAGAAGCGTCGCGATTTCGCGACAAGAATGATGATGACGTCAGCAAAGTCAGAAAGTGTCACGATTTCATGACAGGGTGCTAGGAAAGGTGCTGGAATCTGGAAGCGTCGTGATTTTGCGACATTATGAAGGATGACGTCAGCAAAAATTAAAAGTGTCGCGATATCGCGACAGGCAACTGTTTGGCGGGTAAAAGCCGCAGGAGCATGCAAAATGACACGTGTCAAAAAAGCATAATCATGCAGCCTGTTACGTAAACAGGAATCGATGTCGATGTACAGTTACACATTGACAGGTGTCGAACATGCATGGAAACAGATGTAGATGCATGCTTGAAACGCTTTCTAAGTGTCAGTCATGCATTCGAACAACCGTTTGCATGTATTCGAAGAATCAAATATAAATTATCGAAAGGTTTTCGAAAAGTCTTTTTACAGCTTTCGAACGGTCGCACTCATGGAATCGAATAGACATTTTGCTTGTATTCAAAGAGCCGAATATGAAGGATCAAGATATGCTTTTCGAGAAGATATGTTTGCAGCATTCAAAACAGCCATACTACAAGAAATCGAAACGCCGTATTGCAGGGTTTCGAACAGTCATTTTCGAATAGCCACTTATTTGCAGGAGAAAAGAATTCGAACAGTTGGGTATATGATTCGACAGCGTGCCAGATTGGATGTATATAAATGAATAGCTGCTATGAAAGATACATCGATGAAGAAAGAAAGAAGCTGTTGCAGTAAGAAGGGAATTGCTATGAAAAGAGGGTCTGATAGAGAAATAAGCAGAGACATGAGATTGTGCAGAGGTTGTTAAAATTACGGCACTCGACTCAGGGTCGAGTGAGTAATGAAGACATTTTTATGTAATTTTGATTTGATTAGAATTGCAGTCCAAGTTGGTGCTTGGTACTAGGGGTTGGTGCTCCATCTCATGTGTGCAGCAAAAAATTATAGGGGTTGGTGCTCCTTCCAGTGGATGCTGGTAAAGAAGTTGTAAAATTGAAATTTTGCAAAGACCGGATTTGGATTGAAGTCCAAGCAGCTTAATTTTTGAGGAGTAGCCAAATTGGTGAACCTCGTTATATTGTGTGTTGTGGTGTGCTCTCATTTTGTTCTTCCCGGTTTTATAAGTTTTCTGTACTTCAATCTTTGAATGCCGCTGTATTGAAGTTAAAATAACTACACTGATTCACCCCCCCCTCTTAGTGTCATTGTGTGAACATCAATTGGTATCAGAGAAAGGTTCCTTGTACAAGCTTAATCAGCTAAGGATATCTTGGAAGAAACAATGGCAAAGCGGTGAAGGATTTTCATCCAACAAAGCTCCCTTATTTGATGGAACAAATTACACCTTCTGGAAACTTAGAATGCAAACATATCTGAGTGCATTGGGATATGATATTTGGGATTTTGTAGATAGTGGATACACAACACCCACTACCCCTCCAACAGATACTACTGAGAAAAAGAAATTTGAGAACAACTCCAAAGCTAAGAATGCCATAATGTGTGGGCTTGTTGACAGTGAACTGATAAGAGTCATGAGTTGTAAATCAGCAAAAGACATGTGGGATAAATCGAAGAGCATCCATGAAGGAGACAAGAAGATTAAGGAAGCAAAACCGCAAACTCATCGAGCACAGTTCGAAGCACCGCAAATGAATGAAGATGAAAACATAGAGACTTATATGCCGAGAGTCAACGGAATTATTAATGCAATCGGAGGACTCGGTGAAGAAATTGATGATGCAGTTGTTGTGAAAAAGGTTCTCGAAACACTTCACAAAAGATTTAACTCCAAAGTCTCTGCAATAGAAGAGGCAAAAGATCTAAACAACTTCAAGCATGGATGAGTTGCATGGCTCCCCCGACAAAGATATGAAATGAGAATAGGACAAACCAAGTCTACAAAGAGAAGCAACTTTTAAAGCACACAAGAATGTAAAAGCTGAACATGAATCCGAGGATGAAGGAACACTGGATGAAACAGAAGCCAATTTTGTTCGAAAACTCACAAAAGGAAAAGGAAAATATAGAGGGAAGCTACCTTTTAAATGCTTCAATTGTGGAGGAGTCGGTCATTTTGCAGCCAAATGTCCAATGCAGGAGAGAACCAAAAATGGTGAAGGTTCACACCAAGAAAAAGGTGACTGGAAGAAGAAACAAAATTTCATAAAGAACAACTTCAAGAAGAAAAGCTTCATAACCAAGAATGTCAGCAGTTCTGAAGAAAGCACAGATGAGGAGTCTGAAGAAGAAGGAGGTGAAGCTCTGTTCATGGCACTTGAAGAAGAAAGAACAGAGGAAAATCAGGAAGGTGATGAAAATTCCAAGGATGAAGCTAAAGTGTATTTGGAAGGAGAATTGGTTGCTGCACTTGAAGAGTTGAGTGCAGAAAGGAAGAAGAATAAAAAATTTTCAAAGAAATTAGAGAATGCCACAGACATAATAAACAATCTGAAAATACAGACAGAGGAATTCAAGAAAATGTCTGAAGTTCTTGATGAACAATTAACTATAAAGACAGTTGAATGCAACAAGCTAGAGGAAGACATTGTTAAGTTAAGGATGCAGTTAGAGGAGATGAATAGAAAATTGAACTATTTTCATAAGTTTGAAGAAAGTACTGTAAAGCTGGATAAAATGTTAAATAACCAAAGGCCTTCTGGCATAAAATTTGGTTTAGGCTTTGATGAAGGAGAATCTTCATAGGATTCAAAGAAATTGAATATAGAACCCATAAAGAAAGAAGAAAAGATCAGTGGTTGAACCAGAAAAACCAAATCATGCAAAAGAAAACAATAATGCCGGATTCAAGAAGAATACCGACAAAGATGGATTCACAAAAGTCACACATCCAAGGAGGAGAAGAGTCATGGCTCCTACTTCAAACCGGCAAAGACCGGCACCCGGGTTTAATCATGCATTTTCTGGTTATTGTTTTAAATGCAATGCTTATGGCCATAAGATTTCGGATTGCAGGCATAATGTATCTCAAAGGAATTTTACCAGTAGAAATGTTTTTTCTCCTTTAATGAATTATGCAGTTGAATGTTATAATTGTCATAATTTTGGACATATTGCTAGAAACTGCAGAAGCACTTTTGCATCAAATAATTATCAAGGTAGAAAATCTCAGCCAAGTGGGTTGAAACAAAACCAGAAATTTCTTGAAAAATAGGCACATGCTAATGAAAGGACAAAGGCAAAACAAGTAGCAAAATCTGCTATCAAACCAGAATGGAAAGAAAAGGAATCTTTGATTGTCCAGACCGCTTTTAAAGCTCAGAACAAATCAGCACCTTGGATACTTGACAGTGGTTGTTCCAGTCACATGACAGGTGACAAGCAAAATTTTGAAAATTTACAGAATTATGAAGGTGGTTCTGTGAAATTTGGAAATAATGATGGAGCAAAGATTGTTGGAAAGGGATCAATCAAGATCGATGATGGCAATATAAAATCAAAAGAAGTCTTGTTTGTAATTGGCCTCAAGCATAACTTGCTAAGTGTAAGTCAAATATGTGACAGAGGTCATGATGTAATCTTCAAGAAGGAGGGTCGTGAAGTAAGAAAGACAAAAAATGGAAAGTTAATAGCCACTGGATCGAGAACTTCTGGAAATCAGTATACACTTTCAGAAACTGCAGAAGGAACATGCTTGATTGGACAGGAAGATGAAAACTGGCTATGGCACAAGAGGCTTGGGCATATTAGTTTTGACAATCCGGCAAAAATCAGTTCAAAAAGAGCAGTTAGAGATATACCAAACATTGGCAAACCCGTAAATAGCATCTGTGAGTCATGCCAAAAGGGAAAACAAACCAGAGCCACTTTCAAAGCAAAAGAATACTTCACTAGCAAGCCATTAGAACTAATTCACACCGATCTATGTGGACCCATGAGAACTGAAAGCATAAATGGACACAAATATTTTATGTTGTGTATAGATGACTACTCAAGAATGACATGGGTACTATTTTTGAAACTCAAGTCAGAAGCCTTTGAGATGTTTAAAACCTTCAAAAATCTTGTTGAGAATCAATCAGAAAAAAGAATTAAATGCCTAAGATCAGACAGGGGAGGAGAGTTTATCTCCGAAGAATTTGCAGAATACTGTCAAAAACATGGGATAAGAAGACAATTTTCAGTAGCTAGGACACCTCAGAAGAATGGTGTTGTAGAAAGGAAGAATAGAACAGTGTAGGAAATGGCAAGGACAATGCTGGCAGAAAACAAAATAGCTGACAGATTTTGGAAAGAGGCAGTTCATACTGCAGTTTACATTCAAAACAGGTGCATGCTGAGACCACATGAAAGCAAAACACCTTATGAGTTGTGGTTTGGCAAAAAGGCAACAGCAAGACATTTCAAAGTATTTGGCAGCAAGTGCTACATAAAACGGATTGAAGATAACCTCGGTAAATTTGAAGATAGAGCCGATGAAGGTATCTTTCTTGGTTACTCAACAAAAAGCAAGGCCTACACATGTTACAACAAGAGGTTGAAGAAAATTGTTGAAAGTGCTGATGTGAAAGTTGATGAAGGTAGAGAACAAGAAACTACTTATCAAGAAAACTACCCTATGTATGAAGAAGTCATTGAAGGTGATGATGAAAAAGAAACAGAGAAGAATCAGAAAATTGATCCAGATGGTGTAAAAACTGAATCTAAAGAAGAAGAAAACAGGAAATTTAAAACAGGCAACTGGCGGAAAAATCATCCAAGTGAACAGATTATTGGGGATCCCACAGATGGTATTCAGACAAGAAGAATAGCAAGTGAGGAACTATTCTCTCGTTATCTAGTATTGAACCTAAAAATGTTGCCGAAGCAAGCACTGATGAAAGTTGGATGAAGGCAATCAATGAAGAACTAGATCAGATAGAGAAAAACAATACCTGGGAATTAGTACCTAGACCAACAAATAAAAACATAATTGGCACTAAATGGGTTTTTAGAAATAAATTGAATGAAGATGGGCAGGTTGTCATAAATAAGGCAAGATTGGTATGTAAAGGCTATGCTCAGGTTGAAGGCATTGATTTTGAAGAAACTTTTGCACCGGTAGCCAAACTAGAGGCAATCAGAATGTTTCTGGCATTAGCAGCTCATAAAAACTTCAAAGTATATCAAATGGATGTAAAATCAGCATTTTTGAATGGAAAACTGGAAGAAGAGGTTTACATTGAACAACCGAGATGGCTTCCAACTTGGTGACAATCCAGATTTTGTTTGCAGAGTTAAAGAAAGCTTTATATGGATTAAAACAGCACCCAGAGCATGGTATGCAAGGTCGGATAATTATCTAATTAAACAAGGGTTTAAGAAAGGTTTGGTGGATAGCAACTTATATGTCAAAACAGAGAAGGGTCATCTTATTGTTCTTGTTGTTTATGTAGATGACATAATATTTGGCAAGCAAGATGGATGAATACTGCAAAGACATATCAATTAAAATGAAAAAAGAATTTGAGATGTCAATGATTGGTGAACTTTCTTATTTCTTAGGATCGCAGGTCAATCAAAATGAAAAAGGCATTTTTATTTCTCAAGTTAAATATGTAAAAGAAATGCTGAAAAAGTTCACAATGGAAGACAAGTAAACCGGTCAAGCACTCCCATGACAACAAAGTCGCAAGTTGAGCAAGGATGATAAATCTCCAGATGTGGATCAAACAATGTACAGGTCTATGATTGGAAGCCTCACTGTATTTAATGGCTACTAGACCAGATATACTACAGGTAGTATGCATGGTTGCTAGATTTCAGGCAAGTCCCAAAGAAACTCATGTCACAGCTGTAAAAAGGATCTTCAGGTACCTCAAAGGTACCATGGATTATGGGTTGTGGTACCCAAAAGGCAAAGACTTCACTTTGATTGCATATTCTCGATGCAGATTGGGCAGGGTGCATTGATGACCGAAAGAGTACAAGTGGAGGAGCATTTTATCTTGGAGACAAGTCGGTAGCATGGCACAAGCAAGAAACAAGAATCGACTCTCTATCCACTGCAGAGGCAGGAATACATTGCAGCCACAACTTGTCGTACACAGATATTATGGATGAGACAAACTTTGAAAGATCTTGGTATCCACTTCAAAGAGCCAATATCAATAAAATGTGATAACACTAGTGCTATCAACATATCCAAGAATCCAATTATGCATTCAAGAACCAAACACATTGCAATCCGATATCATTTCTTGAAGGATAAAGTTGCGTAAGGAGAGGTCAAGTTGGATTTTGTTCCAACTACAGAGCAAGTAGCCGATATATTCACAAAACCATTGCCCAAGGATGTTTTTGAGTACCTTAGGAATAAGTTGGGAGTGGTCACAATTCCCAAGAACTGACTATCATTAGGGATCACATTCTCAATGGGTGCATGCATGCCTATACTTATAGTTTTGCTTATATTTATGATTTTTGCTAACTATAACGATATTTTCCTGAGAATGGTGTACAGAGACTCGGGGGGAGTCTACAGCAGCCCTTTGGTATTATTGGCAAAGGGGGAGAAGAAGTTGAGCAAGGTTGCAGTGTGTTGCCAACAATTCCAAAGGGGGAGATTGTTGAGCAAGGTGCAGCAAAAGCATTGAGAAAGTATTGTCATTGTTGTCAACACGCATGCATTGATGCAATTGATGCGCTCCAGAGGTCGACAGATCAAGTGCATAAAGTTTCAAGCAAAACAGAGGTGACCCAGATTCAAAAATTGGCAAAAAGAGACAAGGAAGAAAACTGTCGCGATATCGCGACATGTTTTCTGTCGCTATTTCACGACAAAAAGCAAGAGAGAGAAAATGCACGCCAAAATGTCGCGATGTCGCGACATGCGAGTTCACCGAGGAGAGAGAAAATGTGTCGCGATTTCGCGACATAAACCAGGAGAGAGAAAATGCACGCCAAAATGTCGTGATTTCGCGACATGTCGAGTTCACCGAGGAGAGAGAAAATGTGTCGCGATTTCGCGACATAAAGCAGGAGAGAGAAGATGCATGCCAAAATGTCGCGATTTCGCGACATGGCGAGTTTTTACTAAGGAGAGAGAAAAGGTGTCGTGATTTCGTGACATAAATGGAGGAAAGGAGCTTGCAATGAAGAGAGTAGCGATTTCCATGCATGTTGAAGTTTCGCATTTCAAAGCATACTGGAAATGTATGGAAACAAAGGTGTAGCGATTTCGCTACAAATCGAAAGTTAAGAAAACCGAGTTGCAGCGATTTCGACACAAGTAAAAATTCACAAGAAGAAGGTGTAGCGATTTCGCTACATGTTGAAACAAAGGGAAACTAAGGTGTAGCGATGGCGCTACATGTTGAAACAAAGGGAAACTAAGGTGTAGCGATTTCGCTACTAGTCAAAAGTGTAGAACTGAAAGATGCAGCAATGATATTACAAGTCAAAATTTCATGAAAAGAGGCAAGGTGAAAACACAAGGCACAAAGATGTAAAAATTTTGCCATTGCATGAAGCATAGTGTCGCGATTTCGCGACATGTTCCATTTTCGCTGGAGTTGGCAAAGGAGAGTTGTACGGAAGAGCAAAGTGTCGCGATTTCGTGACATATTCCTTTTTCGCTGCTGCTGGAAAAGAAGAGTGTACGAAAGCCGTAAGTGTCACGATTTCACGACAAGAAGGATGATGACGTCAGCAAAAGCCGAAAGCGTCGCGATTTCACGACAAGAATGATGATGACGTCAACAAAGTCAGAAAGTGTCACGATTTCGTGACAGGATGCTAGGAAAGGTACTGAAACTGGAAGCGTCACGATTTCGTGACATTATGAAGGATGACGTCGGCAAAAATTAAAAGTGTCGCGATATCGCGACAGGCAACTGTTTGGCGGGTAAAAGCCGCAAGAGCATGCAAAATGACACGTGTCGAAAAAGCATAATCATGCAGCCTGTTACGTAAATAGTAACTGATGTCAGACAGACAGTTACACATTGACAGGTGTCGAACATGCATGGAAACAGATGTAGATGCATGCTTGAAACGCTTTCTAAGTGTCAGTCATGCATTCGAACAGCCGTTTGCATGTATTCGAAGAATCAAATATAAATTATCGAAAGGTTTTCGAAAAGTCTTTTTACAGATTTCGAACGGTCGCACTCATGGAATCGAACAGACATTTTTCTTGTATTCAAAGAGCCGAATATGAAGGATCAAGATATGCTTTTCGAGAAGATATGTTTGCAACATTCAAAACAGCCATACTACAAGAAATCGAAACGCCGTATTGCAGGGTTTCGAACAATGCTTTTGAACGTACCACTTATTTGCAGGAGAAAAGAATTCGAACAGTTGGGTATATGATTCGACTGCGTGTTGGATTGGATGTATATAAATGAATAGCTGCTATGAAAGATACATTGATGAAGAAAGAAAGAAGTTGTTGCAGTAAGAAGGGAATTGCTATGAAAAGAGGGTCTGATAGAGAAATAAGCAGAGACATGAGATTGTGCAGAGGTTGTTAAAATTACAGACCAGTTAGGGTCGAGTGAGTAGTGAAGACATTTTTATGTCATTTTGATTTGATTAGAATTGTAGTCCAAGTTGGTGCTTGGTACTAGGGGTTGGTGCTCCATCTGTTGCAGCAGAAAATTACAGGGGTTGGTGCTCCTTCCAGTGGATGCTGGTAAAGAAGTTGTAAAATTGAAATTTTGCAAAGACTGGATTTGGATTGAAGTCCAAGCAGCTTAATTTTTGAGGAGTAGCCAAATTGGTGAACCTCGTTATATTGTGTGTTGTGGTGTGCTCTCATTTTGTTCTTCTGGTTTTATAAGTTTTCTGTACTTCAGTCTTTGAATGTTGTTGTATTGAAGTTAAAATAACTACACTGATTCACCCCCCCTCTCAGTGTCATTGTGTGAACATCACAGAACCCTCCTCTAGTTCAAAAAAAACTTAGGACATCAAGGAAAATATCAATAGATGAATTTTTTACTAAATAACAGGAGGAAAATCATAGTCAAAAGGTTGCCCAAATTATGTTAAAAATAGGTTATGAAGGAAAAGGGATGGGAAAAGAAGGATAGGGCAGATTTGATCCCATTCAGGTAACCAAAAGGGAGAAGCACTTAGCACTTGGGGTAGATACTTTGGTTGCAAAATATTATTCTTCAAGGGTTGTGAAATTTATACCTCTTGTCGATTTGGCTACAGAGTTTGATGAAGAACCTGTAGGTGAAAGGATGAAAAAATTAAAAATGATGGTTGATCAGAGAAAATACAAGAATGTTTTCCAAGACTCTCCTAGCGAACAAGGACCTCAAGATGCAAAGAAAAATCTAGGTGGAGAGGCTTAAGGAGATGGAAAATACCAAAAAAATTAAGGAAATGATGATGCAGATGCTTAGGAAGCTGAGCATGAAGATTCTCATGGAGATGTCTCACATGACCTACCCAGTTTGGCTCAAGATAGCCAAAATATTGAAACTAAAAAATAGCTTCCTGTTAAACAAAAAATTGGAGATGAAGGAAAAAAGTAGGGAGGATCCCCCCAAGATGAACAAATAATAAATCTTGATGAAAGCGATGAGGAATATGGACAAAAAAAAATGCTGAAGCCCCTGATGAGGGCAATATTCAAGATAAAGAAAATGTTACCAGTGAGAAAGAAGAGGATGAAGGAGACCAACAATGGATTCAACCAGGAGTAGAGATGGCAACATCTTCCCAGTATTTGCTTAATGTCAACTCTATGTTGGCTCCCATCCCTTTTCTTCCTAACATCAATATCCCAACAATTGGATTTGCATCTTCTCAAGGGATTGACTCACATTCAACGATGTCAAAAATTGCAAATATGAAGAAGGTTAGCAAGAATACCCTAGATTTGTGGACTTCCCACTTAGCTGAGGATCCAAAAGCACCTACCAGTGTATGAGAGATTATTGCTTTGGACCCAGCTAGCATGCAAAGGAAGAATTTAAATTGACTCCCATTACCAAGAAATCTAAGGAAGAAATGACTATGATAGATTATCAGGCTGAAGAAATAAATGAAGATATCTCCTAGTTGCCCATGCAAGATGAGTGGGGAAAGGCTCAAGCACATTTGGGGACTATATACTTGCATGGAGGGCATTATAACGATTTTTTTTGAGAGAACAAGAGAAAAGAAAAGAGTTAGAGTATGTGGTGAAGAAGCAAAAAGCAGCGAAAAAATCTCTAACTCTGGAAGTCAAAAAATGGAAAGATAAATTCAGCGTCACTGCCAGTGAGGCAGCGAATTACAAAGAAAAATTAAACATAGCTGAAGTATAGATTCAAGTACTAAATCAACAAATACAACAACTACAATAATAGTTAACGGAGCAACATAATGCTTTGTCTGGGTTTTCAAAGGAAAAAGTTAAGAAAATAAGAAAAGATTTGTTGAAAGAATTGTTGTCCTTAGTGCTGAAAGCTAGGCCTTTGTTGCTATATTTTGCCAAAGTCAAGGAAACTATCGAGGTAGTAGGGGAGGAATTTAAAGTTGCAAAAACATTTTTGATTAAAATAGAGGATGTTGCTACGAAAATTCAAATCTTATCAGATAAAATGCCGAAAAGTATAACAGCTAAGCTAAGGAGCGAAGCCTGGTCTCAAGCTAAAATTGTAATGAAGAACTTCTTCAGGAAGTTCAAATTAGTAACCCAAGGAAACAATTTTTTGCATAAGCTAGAGGCTGAGGCAAAAGGGTTACTGAAAAATCTTGATTTAGCTATTCATAATGGGCTTCCCTACCTTTGGGATGATAGTTACAAAGTGCTGAAAGAAGATGTACTTTCATCATATGTGAAAGCTTTTGTTGAAGACGAGTCAGAGACAGAAGGCTGGAATGAACCTATAGAAGAGACACAGGTGATGGAAATGATTCAAAAGATGACACAGGTCAAAACCTGCTTATAGGAGCTAATTTTGAGATAGAAAATAATTTCTTATGATAAGGTGAAGGAATTAGAGTATATATATCAATGTTTTATTGATTCTTTTGATTTGGATGACGAAGACTGGAACCAAGTGTGCAAAACTTACCAAGAAATGATAACAACAATGGATAAGATCAGAAAATACAAGCATCTTAGGCAAAAATAGTCAACTAGAGTTGGGACTAGTTCCCAGAATTGAAAATAATTTTGTAACCATTTTATTTTCAAGAAGTTGAATGTGTTATTAGTAATAAGTCACTAAATTGTAGCCAAATTTTTGACGATGTAATGATTACTTATATTTTAAGTGCATTTTTCCTTTCTTTTTGCTTTTCTAAGATTTTATTTTTTACAACTATGTTGTTGACTCCATTTCCCAATGGATGAAGGCCTGATTTCAAATTTTTGCAAGCAAAAAATCCCCCGGAAGGCGCCAAGAATGTTAGTCAAAATATGACTAACCCCAAAAATGCCTGAAGAACTTTTTGAGCACTTTTTTAAGAAGACCGAAGTGGCCTACTTTTGAAGGAGCAATAAGAAAGAAAAATACACTAAGGAAAGAAGGTGTCGTGAAATCGCGACATGTCGATTTTTTGCAATGAAAAAATAGCAAGGAGGCCAAACAGAGGAAAAAGTCATGATTTTGCAATGTTGCACATTTTTGCCAAGTCCGCCAATGAAGGAGCCCAAGTCAAGGAGAATGTCAAAATTTCATGACACATTTAATTTTCATTGGAAGAAAAGCCAAAGGGAATAAAGAGACGAAGAATGTCACGATTTCATGACAAGGTGAGCCAAAGAAGCAAAAACATCACGATTTCGAGATATGTCTCAGTTTCACGATCAAAGATGAAGAATAGAGCTGAAGAGACGAAGGCATCACGATTTTGTGACATGTCACATTTTTGCAACCTAAAATAGGAGACAAAGCAAAAAGGATGAAAATATTATGATTTCGTGACATGTTCCATTTTTTTGGGGGGAAAGAGAAAGAAGCTTCGCAAAGGAAGAATGTCGTGATTTCATGACATGCCAGCTGTAATGGCATAAAATGTATTTTTGGCAACTGAGACATGCACTGGCACCAAATTTTTGATTCCTGGAAAAGGTTAGATGATTGTAATGTGGCAGGCTCATCAGATAATTATGATATGACAATATCATCTAAAATCAAATTTGTAGAGGATATTTTGTAGATTTTTAGAAACTGTAGATAAATTTCTTGTAATTGATTAGGTGATCAAAATGTACACAGTAGAAATATACTCTTTTTATGGTATATATATGGGTGAGCGACCCACAAAAAAAAGGTCGACTCTTGGACATTTACAGAGTGTATGTACATTTTGCTGGAATACAAGCAATAAAGATACTCCTTCTGGCTTCTGATTTTCTATGTACAAGTGTATGTATTTGGTTTTTTGACTTCTATTCATTTTAAGTTTATATTGTATCTGTTCTAAAATATGAACTGTGCATATATGAATCTTGTTCCTGGAGTTAAAGATTAAGGAATGCTTACATGTGTTAGATGAATGTCTAAATCATACTTAGGAATTCATGATTTCTACGTGAGGGTATAAAGGAAGCTTGTAGACAGTGATATGTGCATTTATTTCTAGTTTTTGTCTAATCTGTACCATGAGAAAAGTTCTAGCTTCGGCTATATTTCCCTTCTTTCTTGTTCCTCTTTTCTCTAAAAACCCAAAGGAACCAACCTTCTCTATAGATTAAATGGATAGTCCCAAGTTAGATCCATCTATTCAATGTTGGCAAAGTCTAAGGCGCAACACTATTAACCGAAGGCAATTTTTTTTCCAACAGGTCTAATTTTTAGGTTCATTGTAGCCTACTTCTACTATATCCCATAGCCCTTTTCCAATAAGTAATGTCCTCATATTGCTGGACCAATACTCGTAATCTAACCCATTAAATTTAGGAATGGGAAGATTGTTATTGTCAACCATTTATGCTAATCAAAAAAACTTTGGAATAATGTATATAACTTCTAATACATTTTTTTTTTAATAAATAACAACAACATATCTTATGTTACTCAATTGACTCAACCTGTTAAGTCAATCTCTCAGAATTAACCTCTAATTGCAAAAATACATGCTTCTTTTTATTTACCAAAGTCTCAAGCACCAAATTTATCATAAATCGGCCAATACTGATTGAAACAAACTATAATTTTTCTTGTAGACTTATTATATACATATATGAAAATCCACTAAATTTTAGAAGGAAATTCACACAAATGTGAAATATGTGATCAGTTTAATTTTACCCTTTCTAGATCTTAGAGTGTTTTTGAGACAACATCAATGTTTTTTCACATAAATCAATCCATACAGCTCCAAAATTTCTAAAAATTAAAATATGTATTCCTAAGACAATAATATGAAAACCCGCTAAATTTTAGAATAAAATTAATGAAGGTGAAAAAGATGTGATCATTTACTTTTTCCCTTTTTATCACAATTCGAGATCTAGGATTTTTGAAGAAAACATTAATATTCACACAAATTGATCAATACAAATCCAAATAACCTGATTTTTTTTTTTGAATTATTATTTTATATAAATAATATTTCTCCCAAAATTTTAGAAGCAAATACCTTGTATTCCACCTTATAAAACCATTTTATTGAAAAACTCAAAATGCTAATAAAATCATCAAATTAGATCTAAATAACCTAAAATTTTTACTGCATCCTCTTGATACAATTATATAACAAACCTAAAATATTCATTAGAAAATACCATAGGATTCATGATATATTAATGATTTACTTGAGCTCTTCCTTGTAACTCTGCTGAGTGCTGGCCGCATGAGTTTCTCTGACAAAGTGCATGCTTTAGATCTCTTCAAACCACTCCACAGGTTTTAATCCATCTGAGAAAACCTCATATGATACCAAAATAAGAAAATATACTCATTATATTCATAATCAGAAGAAATTACAATGCTTTTATAGCACTCCAATCAGTTTGAAATCTATACTATTATGGAGATCTTAATTGCTCCTACTATGTTTAGAAACACTCTAAACAATTCCCTATATGCTCTCACAACAAAACTGATTTCCTATCAAATAGTAAAGTTGGTGCAACTATATTTAAATGAATTTTAAATATTTATAACCTATATACTTTAGGGAAGATACTCTAAAGTATGCTCTAGAGTCCAAAAATTATTATTCAAAGATTATATGCTTGATTGATTAGCATTACCATATCTTTTATATTGTAATTATATTATTAATCTTGAGGCAATATTATTTTTAATATTTACTCATCAAAATCTAATAGTGGTATCATAGCCAAAAGGGATCACCATTACTACTAACAATATGAATTCCACTACATTTTTACAAATTAGATCAACCTTTGTGTGTCACTACATGCAAACATTGTTATATTGGGATAGTTTGATAGAAGTCATAATATAGATCAAAAGAAAATAATATTTATACTGGTTAAGAAAATACCAATAACAATAAGAGAATTACCTCTAGAAAAGGAACTAGAGAAGATAAAGGAATTACCTCTAGAAAAAATCCAGAGAAGATAAATAAATTACCTCTGGAAAAGGAACCAAATAAGATAAAGGAATTACCTCTAGAAAAGAAAACTAGAGAAGATAAAGAAATTACCTCTAGAAAAGAAAACTAGAGAAGATAGTATTTCTCACTACGTTAAATAAAAACCAATGATATTTAAGGATATACCTATTCCAAGAGTAAAATAATAATAGAAGGATATTGAATGGTCTTGAAGATAGACCTTATCATTTAAGAGATTAAGAGACCCTTAGAAGAGGTCCTATTGATAATCTTGATAAAAAAAGGATTCCAGATTATTATTTGGCTAGAATATTTCCACAGGGTTGAAAGGAAAACCCGTGAAGACTAAGATTAAACATAGATTTGATTCCATTAGTTTTTAATATAGTTAGTGAAGATTATTATTTATGGAACAATGAATACATCTAATTATTATTGTATAATTTTTATTGTAGAAGATTGGTTCTTAGAAGTTGAGAATATTCCTACAATAGATAGAGAAGAATTTCATCTTCGATTGTCTAAAAGTCTATGTGCATAGGTATTAGCTCTTTTGTTGCAAAAAAGAAGACACTGAAGGAGGTCCAAGAAGAATAACTTATTTAAGATTGAGAAGAACCAAGAAGAAGGTTCTCATTAGAAGTTTGAAGATTGAAGATTGAAGACTAAATATAGAAAACCTAAGGATATGTCATATTAAAGATATAATATGGGAATATTGGAGATCTTGTTGTAGATAGAAGTAGTAGAATATAGATATTCAAGAAAGATATATCATTGAAGAATTTTCCATAGTTGGAAAATTTGAATAAACCAAGATAAGGTTTCATTAAAGTATTTACTAAATAATTAAAGGCTACAAGATCAGAAGACCCAGGAATAGAGGTCTAAAGAATATTTTAAAGAAAAGAAAAATGCTACAAAAAGCCTGAATTAGAAGACCCAAGAATAGAGGTCTAAAGGAGATTTCATTAAAGAAATAAAAGGCAAGAGAAAGCCTTATTGCAGAAGTTGAAGTAGCGATCATTGGAAGATATTTGAAGCATAGTTAATTATAGAATATTACAATTAGAAGGATCACATGAAATAAGGGATTGGTACAATTATCACCATACGATAACAATACCAAAATAAAAAAGGATTTGGCAAGAAGTTTTTCAAATTTTGAGAAGATTTTGAGAACTCGAGACATTCAAATTCCTAAGAGAGAAGACATAGATAGAGGTCAGAGTTGAACTTATAATTTAGTATTAATTTAGAATAAAGAAAGAATACTACAAAGGTCAAAATTTAGAGATATATGGATATATCCACAAGAGTCTTGTAGGCTGATTTGTAAAAATGCAAAGTTGCTAAAAGAGAAGATGAAAGATAAAAGGATATAAAATAGTAGAATAATAAAGCTACAATTTAAAAAATGCTTTGGAGAAGTTTTCAAAGAATATTTGAACATCCAAATAATAGAAGGCTTGTTAAAAAAAAATGAGTAGCATATTTTAAGGCTTGAGGACAACACCAAATCAAATTTTGTAAGGAGCAAATAGAAGGGACTTAAGCTGCAATTGTGGGAAGCATTGTAAGAACAAAGTGAGCAATTTGGAGAAATTTTGGGACAGTTTTGGATAGAAAAGTACAAGGATTACTAGCAGCACATAAGGAAGAGGTTGATCATAGATTTTTATAGAAAAATGGTAATATTTGAGGCTGCAAATTTTAGAGATAGGTAGCACCCATTTGAAGGAGAAGAAAGGAGTTTTTGAGAAGCAACCATAGCTACAAATTGAAGAGTCTACCAATAGTAAAATAAAGGTGTATTACAAAAAATACAATATAAAAAACTATAAATAAAGGAACTACAAAAATATGTATTAAAATTGATGCTATATAAAGTATTATTGTAAATTTTTTGAAGTTGCTTATTAAGAATGTTTTTGAGCATCAAATTTTAGAGCTATTTAAAGCTAGCAAAAAGAGAAGTTTTTTAGAGTGTCTTTAAGCCAAGAAAGAGACACTATTACACACCATTATATTTAGAAAAATATGCAAGTTATAAACAACATTATTTAAGTTTTAAATGGAGTAATAAGGGAATAGTGTATGTTGTTTTTTAAGCAAATTTTAGAGTAGATTTACTCTATGTTTGTGAGGTAGAATATCCCTCATTTTACAAAATTATTGAAAGCAAAGAGTTCCCAGATTTAGAGGTAGATTTTAGGTTTTTAAAAACACTAGATGTGTAGTGAAGAGTGGTAAAGAAAACCACTAAAGGAGTGATGAGAACCACCACCATATGCAGGATTATTGAGCATAAAAACATAGGGGAGCAAGATCTCCATAAAAATCCACCCATTTTTAGGAAAGAAGCACTAAAAGAGTGCTTAAGAATAGAGCCATTAGAGCTCTAGAATCAACCAACCAAGAAGCCAAAAGACATCAACTACAACCTACAAGAGAAAATCATACATAAATTCTACGTAGGCCAACAATAAGAAAGTATCTTATCTACATGTTAGTCTTACAATGGCACTGAGAGGGGGGTGAATCAGTGTAGTTCTTTAAACTTAAATTCATAGCTCTTAAAACTGAAATAATGAAACCTTAAAACCAGATAAAGCAAGTATCACAAGAGAACATCACACAACACAAGATTTAACGAGGTTCACCAATTTGGCTACTCCTCAAGAATGACTGCTTGGACTACCATCCAAATCCAGCCTTTGCAAAGCACCAACTTTACAATCAATTTACCAGCACCCACTAGAAGGAGCACCAACCCCTTATTTATCTGCACCAACAGAAAGGAGCACCAACCCCTTATTTATCTGCACCAACAGAAAGGAGCACCAACCCATGATTTACCAGCACCTACTGGAAGGAGCACCAACCCCTGATGCCAAGCTGCAACCTGGACTTCAATTTTGAATCTAGAAGTTTAACAAAAAATACCTTCGCTTTTACAAGACCCTGACTGGTCTATTGCTTACCCAATCTCTCTCACTGTTTACGAAATAGACACATCTTCTATGATCTATAGCCGCACTTCACCTTCTTTGAGTCACTTCTCTACGCACCCTCTGTGCACTGTCTTCGTACACTCTACACCCTTACAACTGCACTTTGCGTTCATCTTCACCCTTTGCACTCTCTGCACCTTCTGCTTTCTCTACGCAATCATAGCCGCACTTGGTCGAATTTCAACCTTTTTGCTCTCTACACACTTTGCTCTATCTGTGCACTCACAAACGCACTTAGGACAATTCGACATGACTCTTCACTCACTTTGTGCACTTCACCATCATCTCATCGCTTACGCACTTTTGCGCTCTTACGACCACATTTCACACTTTGACACACATTCGACGACTTATCCAACAACACCACAATTCTCCAAATAGCCCTCCTTTTATAACAATATTTTCATGATGAAAAACCTAATCTTAGTCGGCTTGCATAACAAATGTAAACCCTAATCTTAGTCGGCTGTCATCGGTCTTAGTCGGCTTCAACTCATGAAGATATTCGATAATTCCACCGCTCAAAGATTTCATTCGGTAATAGTCCCTGTAGCCGCCGCACTGACTTTTGTTCACTCTTCATATTTTAGCTGCATGAATTCACTCTGTATCTGCCCCTGTAAATGCTGTAGAGATGTCGGTCCACTGTCATACTTCTCATTTTAGTTGGGTTCTTCTTCTTGTCTTGCGCACATACGACCTGTCACGAAATCGTGACATTTCTGCCTCTGAAGCTTCTTTTGTTGTTGTTGTCGTGAAAACACATGTCGCGATATCGTGACACTTTTTTCTCTCTCCTCTTTCTCTTTGCTTTGGCCCGCAAAAATGCAACATGTCGCGATATCGTGACACTTTTTTCTCTCTCCTCTTTCTCTTTGCTTTGGCCCATGAAAATGCAACATGTCGCGATATCGCGACACTTTTTCTCCTTGCTCTTTTTCTTTGCTTAGGCCCGTGAAAATGCAACATGTCACGATATCGTGACACTTTCACCTTCGTACGCTTTCTCTATTCTTTTGTCGTGATATCATGACATTTTTGCCTCCGTAGACTTCGTATTTTCTTTTGTCGTGATATCGCGACACTTCTGCCTCCGTAGTCTTCAACTTAGCTTTTGTCATGAAATTGTGACACTTCTGCTTTCGTACTTAGTTTCTTTGCTTTTGTCACAAAATCATGACACTTCTACCTTTGAAGTCTTCTTCTTTGCTTTTGTCATGAAATCATGACACTTCTACTTTCGTACTTTACTTCTTTGCTTTTGTCATGAAATCGTGACACTTCTGCCTTCGAAGTCTTCTTCTCTGCTTTTGTCATGAAATCGTGACACTTCTGCTTTTGTACTTTACTTCTTTGCTTTTGTCATGAAATCATGACACTTCTACTTCTGAAGTCTTGCTTTCTGCTTTTGTCACGAAATCGTGATAGTTCTGCTTTCGTACGCTTCCTCTCTTTCTTTTGTCGTGAAAATGCGACATGTCGCGAAATCGTGACACTTTTCCAACTTACTTTCTCTCTCCTATTTTAGTCACAAAAATGCGACATGTCACGAAATCGTGACACTTTTCCAACTTACTTTCTCTCTCTTATTTTAGTCGCAAAAATGCGACACTTTTCCAACTTACTTTCTCTCTCCTATTTTAGTCATGAAAATGCGACATGTCGTGAAATCGTGACACTTTTCCAACTTACTTTCTCTCTCCTATTTTAGTCGCGAAAATGTGACATGTCACGATATCGCGACACTTTTTCCTTCTTGCTCTCTTTCTTCACTTTGGACCGCAAAAATGCTACATGTCGCGAAATCGCGACACTTTTTCTTGCTTTCTCTTTCTCTTCCAACATGTCACGAAATCGTGATAGTTTTTCCACTTGCATTTTTCTCTTCCAACATGTCGCGAAATCGCGACAGTTTTTCTTGCTTTTTCTCTCTCTTCCAACATGTCGCAAAATCGTGACAATTTTTCCACTTGCCTTTTTCTCTTCCAACATGTCGCAAAATCGTGATAGTTTTTCCTGCTTTTTCTCTCTCTTCCAACATGTCACGAAATCGCGACAGTTTTTCCACTTGCCTTTTTCTCTTCCAACATGTCACAAAATCATGATAGTTTTTCCACTTGGCTTTTTTTCTTCCAACATGTCGTGAAATTGTGATAGTTTTTCCTACTTTTTCTCTCTCTTCCAACATGTTGCGAAATCACGACAATTTTTCCTGCTTTTTCTCTCACTTCCAACATGTCGCGAAATTGCAAAAGTTTTTCCTCTTGCCTTTTTCTCTTCCAACATGTCACAAAATCACGATAGTTTTTCCTATTTTTCTCTCTCTTCCAACATGTCGTGAAATCATGACAATTTTTCTTGCCTGCTGTATATGTCGCGATATCGCGACACTTTTCTTACTTGTCTTTTTCTTTGATCTTTTGCATATGGGCCACTTCGGTCTTCTTGGAAAATCACTGTACATACTATGAATAACCTTTGAACTCCTGTCTTATGCATCTGAAAATATTTTGAACTTCCTGTCCACTGCATCAATAGATCTATCTGACTGTGTTGACAACAATGACAATACTGTTGCTGCACCTTGCTCAACAATCTCCCCCTTTGGAATTGTTGGCAACACATGTGCAATTTTCTCGTAACTCTTCTCCCCCTTTGACAATAATACCAAAGGGCTACTCGAGACTCCTCCTCGAGTCCATGCACAACATTCTCAGGCAAAATTTATTACACTTAGCAAAAATCATGAACATGAGCAAAAATATAATCAAATACTTAAATGCTCCCCCTGAGAATGTGATCCCTATAGCTAGTCAATTCTTGGGAAGTGTGACCACTCCCAATTTATTGTGAAGGTACTCAAAAATTCCTTGGGCAATGGTTTTGTGAAGATATCTCGCTACTTGCTCTATAGTTGGAACAAAATCCAACTTAACCTCACCTTCTACAACTTTCTCCTTCAAAAAGTGATACCTGATAGCAATGTGTTTTGTGTGTGAATGCATAACCGGATTCTTGGAGATGTTAATGGCATTGGTGTTATCACACTTAACTGATATTGGCTCACTTAAGCTAATACCAAGATCTTTCAGGGTTTGTTTCATCCACAATACCTACGTACAACATGTTGTCGCTGCAATATATTCTGCCTCTATTGTCGATAAAGAAACTGAATCTTGTTTCTTACTGTGCCACGTGACCAATCTGTCTCCAAGATAGAATGCACCTCCACTGGTACTCTTTTTGTCATCGACACATCCTGCCCAATATGCATCTGAATACGAAATAAGGGTGAAGTCTTTACCTTTCGGATACCATAACCCATACTCCATAGTACCCTTGAGGTACCGAAGAATCCTCTTCATTGCTATCACATGAGTCTCCTTGGGATTAGCCTGAAATCATGCTACCATGCATACTATGCTCGAGGTGCCTGTTTCAAGCCATATATCTTCAACTTACAAACCAAGTTGGGATCATCACCAAGCTGGAAACCATCTGGCTGCTCAATATAAACCTCTTCTTCAAGCTTCCCATTCAAAAACGCTGATTTCACATCTGTAAAAAAAATTGTCAAGTGACTCACACTTGTACCAACTTTTGTCCAACACTGTACCGACATTGCAATTTTACTGCCAACTCTGTGCAAGCATCAAACACTGTACCACAACACCAACCAAATCCCTTTTTACATTTTCAACTTGGTCTATGTTTTCTATAGTCACCGCTGGTCACACCTTACTTTCAACTGTTCGAATCAAGAGACAACATTTTGTCAAACACTTCACGGCCAACTATAGTGCACCTTACTCAAACTCATACTTCTGGACCTCGGATAGGTATGATTCACAAAGCAAAGTTGCTCATCTTGATGAGCTAAACATGAATCAATAATCAGACTTCAATATTTTTCACCACAACATCATAATAGATCTAACAATCTTCACGTCAATGTGTAGTTCAAATACACACTACTTTTATCGAAACACATATATGCGGCTAGGGCAACATTCTTTCACTAACCAAATTATCTGAACTGTTATAATCCTTAACTTTGGATAGTGGCAGTAAGAACCATCACTAGTACAACAATGACATATAGCAATACTACCAATAATGACAACTCTTAATTTAATCACCACCCTTCACGACACTTCCACAAACAACTACATGAACTGAAAACACACTTCGACAACTATACGACAACTTCCCTGACTACTTGCCTTTCATCCTCAGGTAATCAAACAAATACATAGGAGCATTAAAATGAAACTTCAAGATTGCTCCCCCTGAGGATGTGCTATCTGGAGTTGCTTAGTGCAATAGCGGAGTAGTCTCCTTCAATCCAAGGAGACACGATTTCCTTTCTTCTATCTTTCTCCAAACTTTCTTGAACTCGGGCTTGGATTTTTCAACTACATCCTTGTCTTTGCACCTTTTCGTGAACTCGAACATTTCTCTTGTGTGGTTGTCTCTTGTGCATCCTTGATGAATGATTATTTTCCTTTCTTTTATGTACATGATTTATTCCCTATCTGTGTTGCATTCTTTGCATCTGATGAAATCTACTATTTTGCCTTAGATTAGATACAAAAGTGCTTGGACAAAACCTTGCTATGTGCCCATGACCATTACATTGAAAACATTGTACATAGTGTTCACTCAGAAACGTAGATGTATTTCTACCAACATAACTCTTTGATTTATTATTCAATCCACAATAAGTTGCCTTGTGACCATACTGGTTGCATCCGAAACAATAGCCATTAAAAGTATTATTATGAATAGAGTGAGAGTGATAGAACCTCTTTTGTTGTGGTTGCTTTGTTGTAGATCTCCTTTGATATTTTCTTCCTTTTGAAGATTCAGCTTCAAACTTTTCTTGCTTCGATCCTTCAACAGTGAACTTCTTCTTCTCTGCAGAGTTGGAAGATGAAGGTTGTTCAACTTCATATCCAAGACCACGCTTATCCATGGAGATTCTTTGTTGGCTTATCATTTTATCTAGCAACTCTGTGCTCTTCTCAAATTTGAGATTTGTATTGGCCTCTTCTAGTTGTTTCTTCAATAAAACAATCTCTTCCTCTTGTTTGTAGCAACCAATCTCTTTCTCATTGATCTGTGACCTGAGAGTTTCTTCAATCCTTTTGAATTCTTCTACCTGTACTTTCAAACTGGTTATTATTTCATTTGCATCCTCAAGCTTTCTTGAGATTTCCTTATTCCTTTTTCTTTCTATCTTCAATTCATCTAGAGCTGCAATTAGTTCCTCTTTCAAATTTATTTCTGCATCAATTTCTTCTTCATCACATTCCTGTTCTTTTTCTATTTCTTCTTCGAGTGTCATGAAAAGACCTCCACCTATTTTCTTTTTAGAATCATCCTCTAGGACTTCATTAACTCTCAGCATATATGCCTCTATGTTCTCATCGTTATTCAACTTTAAAGCTTCAAACTGAGCTTGATGTGTTTGTAACTTGGCCTCCTTGATCTCATCGTCTCCTTCATGAATACTCCTCAGTTTGTCCCATATTTCTTTTGCCATTTTACAACTCATGATCTTTACTAGTTCACTGTCTACTAATCCGCACCTGATAGCATTCTTTGCTTTTGAGTCATTCTCAAATAGATTCTTATCAACAGCATCGGTTGGAGGAGTGATGGGTATTGTGTATTCACTATCTACTGAATCCCAGATGTCGTATCCCAAAGCACAAAGATATGTCTGCATCCTGATTCTCCAGATCACGTAATTAGTTCCGTCAAACAAAGGTGCTTTGTTTGATGAGAAGTCTTCAACCTTTTTCGGTTCAATTTTCTCTTCCACAAGAACTAAAACTGACTGAGATGCCTTATTTGAGGAGGATCTATTCTTCTTACCCATTGCATACTAATCCAAGATCAACCCTAGCTGATTTATCCTGATAAGGGAACTTGGCTCTGATACCAATTGTTAGTCTTACAATGGCACTAAGAGGGGGGGTGAATCAATGTAGTTCTTTAAACTTAAATTCATAGCTCTTAAAACTAAAATAATGAAACCTTAAAACCAGATAAAGCAAGTATCACAAGAGAACATCACACAACACAAGATTTAATGAGGTTCACCAATTTGGCTACTCCTCAAGAATGACTGCTTGGACTACCATCCAAATCTAGCCTTTGCAAAGCACCAACTTTACAATCAATTTACCAGCACCCACTGGAAGGAGCACCAACCCCTTATTTATCTGCACCAACAGAAAGGAGCACCAACCCATTATTTATCTACACCAACAGAAAGGAGCACCAACCCCTAATTTACCAGCACCTACTAGAAGGAGCACCAACCCCTGATGCCAAGCTACAACCTGGACTTCAATTTTGAATCTAGAAGTTTAACAAAAAAATACCTTCACTTTTACAAGACCCTGACTGGTCTATTGCTTACCCAATCTCTCTCACTATTTATGGAATAGACACATCTTCTACGATCTATAACCGCACTTCACCTTCTTTGAGTCACTTCTCTATGCACCCTCTATGCACTGTCTTCGTACACTCTGTGCCCTTATAGCTACACTTTGCGTTCATCTTCACCCTTTGCACTCTCTGTGCCTTCTGCTTTCTCTACGCAATCACAACCGCACTTGGTCAAATTTCAACCTTTTCGCTCTCTGTGCACTTTTCTCTATTTGTGCACTCACAAGCACACTTAGGACAATTCGACATGACTCTTCACTCACTTTGCGCACTTCGCCATCATCTCATCGCTTCTGCACTTTCTACGCTCTTACGGCCACATTTCACACTTCGACACGCATTCGACGACTTATCCAACAACACCACAATTCTCCAAACAACCCTCCTTTTATAACAATATTTTCATGATGAAAACCCTAATCTTAGTCGGCTTGCATAACAAATGTAAACCCTAATCTTAGTCAGCTATCATCGGTCTTAGTCGGCTTCAACTCATGAAGATATTTGGTAATTCCACCACTCGAAGATTTCATTCGGTAACAGTCCCTGTAGCCGCCGCACTGACTTTTGTTCACTCTTCATATTTTAGCTGCATGAATTCACTCTGTATCTACCCTTGTAAATGCTGTAGAGATGTCGGTCCACTGTCATACTTCTCATTTTAGTTGGGTTCTTCTTCTTGTCTTGCGCACATATGACCTGTCACGAAATCGTGACATTTTTGCCTCTGAAGCTTCTTTTGTTGTTGTTGCCGCGAAAACAACATGTCACGATATCGTGACACCTTTTTTCTCTCTTGCTTTGGCCCATGAAAATGCAACATGTCACGATATCATGACACTTTTTCTCTCTGCTCTTTCTCTTTGCTTTGGCCCACGAAAATACAACATGTCTCGATATCGCGACACTTTTCTTACTTGTATTTTTCTTTGATCTTTTGCATATGGGCCACTTCGGTCTTCTTGGAAAATCACTGTACGTACTCTGAATAACATTTGAACTCCTGTCTTCTACATCTGAATATCTTTTGAACTTCCTATCCACTGCATCAATAGATCTATCTGACTGTGTTGACAACAATGACAATACTGTTGCTGCACCTTGCTCAATACTACAAAAGGAAGGTAGATTATAGGTATAAACAGATAAGAATAGAAGGTGCATACCTATAGATATAAAATATCACAAAGTTACCATTGAATATCTCTAACAAAGTTACAACTAGAGCCAGTTGTGGGTAAACTTATCATCATCCAAAAAGAGAGAAGAAAAAAACACAAATTATTATTACCAAGAATTAGCCATTCATGGGTGAATTCATCAAAGAAAAAAGGATCAAGAATACGTTGAGGAATAGCAAAGAATAAATACGTTGGAAATCCATACGTTGGAGAAGTGAGTGCATGCATAGAATATTATAACATTTGTCCCAAGCAAGGAAGAGAAATAGTGTCATTTGGTACAAGGGTGAGAATTGGCACAAAGTCATAACATACATATCTAGGCAATAAGAGTTCTCAACGATCTAAATCATCACAAAGTTCTCAAGGAAGATTTAGTAACACCCTAGCAGCATAAGGAATATTCTGCCAAAAGTCCATTCATATTACAAGAATGTTAGTGCCACCTAAAGGGAGTCAAGAAGTCTCCATAATGTATGCTACAAGTGGCACATTGCACAAGAGGAAAAAAGCATCCATATAGCCACCAATGTAAGATAATAAAGGTAGGTTCATAGCAATTGGAAGAAAGAGCATTTAAATCACATTCAAAGCACCTGTTATCAAGTCCAACGAAATTTGACCAAAAAAAGAAGTGCCCACCAAGTCAAGGAGAAGCACCTAAATAATTAAGGTAACATTTACCACAATATTTTCATATCAAAGTTTATATTGGTAGGAGTAATAAGGAATAAAAGGAATATTTTCTAAGGTTAAATACTTGAATATTTTTAGTGGAGTGATAAGCATTATAGAACCTTAGAAATTTTTTGGATATTTCATATTTGAAGAATATTTTGAAACTGAAGAAGTATTATCTTTGAGTTTTGTAAAATTGCATATTATAGTTTACAAAACTAATTAAATATTTGCAAAATTAATGAGGTTGGAGAAATAAGGATTCTACATCAAATTAGGACTACAAAAATATTGCAAATATTATTTTTCTAAATTTCTAGAGTTAGAGGAATAAGGAATCCTACTTCAAATTAATTTATGAAATTTAGAGTTAAAATATTTTATTCATAAATTTGGGAGATATAAGGAATTCTACATAGAGATATTGCATTTTATAATTTTAATCTCTAAATTCAAAATTATTAGAGATTTGAAGATTTGTAAAGGATTAAAATTGCATTATCTTTCAAACATTAGGAAAATAAAAGAAGTGAAAGGATCAATATTAAAACTTGGAAGATTAAAGGTAGTCAACCTAGTTACAATTTTATACTCAAAAGGAAAAAGGAATGTCTACATAAAAGGATACAATGAACAAATATATGGACTACACTATTAGAAAAGAAAGGGAAAATGTGATTAAAATTGGAATAAAAAAATTGCTTACACAAAAACTTAGATCTTACTTCCAAATTGATCTATGTTGGAAATTTTGAGTATATTGTTGTCATTGATGTCAAAGGATAGATGTCATAGGTTGATGACATTGGTTGTCATTGATGTCAAATATAGCTTGGAATGGCAAAAAGATAAGGTTTATAAGTTGGTTAAATATGCAAGTCAAAGTTCATCCCAATGCAAGGAAATTGATAAAAGGATAAGGTTATAATATTTATTTTAAATATTATAAGCCAAAGAGGTTTGGGATAAAGCTCTAAGTGTTTGGTTAAAATGTTGAATACCCTAGTTTAAATACCATGAGGGAAGCAAGTGACTAAGGCTTAAAAATAAATAATATTATAATATTATAATAGTAAGAACAAAAGTTTGAAGCCAAAGGTTTAATAATAAAAAAATTATTATAATATTTTATATTATAATTTAAACCCAATATGGGTTTTTACGCCAATATTTTTAAAGGTTTCAAATAAAACCTATAAAGCATCGACGTCAAAGATAGAGAAAATATCCATATTAATATGGATTAAGTTTATGCACTAAGATATAGTTTTTGAATTGCAATGATGTTTTATTCCCCTATGTGCATGAATCGTGACAAAAGAAAAGATTGATTTTAATTTTAAAAAAGGACATTGGATAATCAAATAAATAGAGCATCATGGGAGTTTATCCTCAAGCAAGTGGCTAGCCTAGTGGTAGGTTGAGTAGTGATAAGGTGCAGGGCAGGCAGTAGGTCATGAGGTCAAAACTCAACGGTGATAGTTTTGATGTTTTGCTAAGCAAGGAAGATTCCCAAAGGTTTTAAATTACAAAACATGCATATTTGGTTCTGTGTGGGTGGTTGGCCTAGTAGCAGCCCAAGTGGCTCTAGTGCATTGGTAGGCAAGAGATTTCATGGTCGATTCCCATCCACAACAATTGTAGTAAGTGAAATAATTCTTACTAGTGACTAAGGTTGAAATATTAAGGACCTAAGTTGTGCTTGATTATTGTGCGCTATTGGACTTAGGGAATTATAAGGGAAATAAATATTTTATTTTTGCCATTATTTTTAAAAGGAAATAAAAGGGGAAAATTGCAGTTAGTTTTTGAAGTATTATTTTGTGGAGTAATAAGGTACTTAGTGGTAAATCAATTTGTGGGTGTATTGTTGAGATATTTAAAGTGGGAGATAAAAGGTGTATAATGTGCTTTTATTGTTTGTAATACTTGATTTAATATTGAAGGACTTGGTTCATGATTTGATGTTTTTTTTTTATAAACTAAGAGAGTTATAGAGCATTGGTTTGAAACATAATTATGTAGACATTTTGAGAAGGTTTTCCAATATATGAAAATGTGTGCTAATTATTTTGAAGTTGCAAAAGATATTACTTTTGATATAAGTATTTGAGGGCACATATTCATCAAGCATTTTGATGTATCATGGTTCAACTTTTTATCTAGGTGGTTGTGTTTTGAGAAAGTAGTTTTGAGGTGGAGTTAAAAGGGTTGATTGGTATGCATTGTTGGAAATATTTACATTAGGGTTTGAGACCTACATGTGCATTATTGTTGAATGAAATTGGAAGTAATTGCATTAGGGTTTGAGACCTACATGTGCAAATAAAGTGGAAATAATTGTATTAGGGTTTGATACCTACATGTGCATTATTGTTGAATGAAATTGGAAGTAATTGCATTAAGGTTTGAGGTCTACATGTGCTATGTTGTTGAAATAAATATGAAATACTTGTGTTAGGGTTGAAACCAAATTTGTACATCATTGTGAAACATTTTATGCAATGGTTTGAAATAATTGAAAAAAAATTGTCAAGTTTTTGAGATAAATCTTGTGAAGGAAATTTGTGCATTATTGTGTTTGATCATTGAGAGTAAATTTGCAAAGAATAGAGACCAGTTTTGTGGAATAAAATTATACATTAGTTTGATTTGATTTGAGCAGATTTTGCAAGAGGTAGATACTGGATTGAAATAATGCAAGAGTTGTGAATGTGAAGAACATGTTAGGTACTTGATAAAGCATATCACACTCTATATGTTCTAGAGGTTAAACAAATTCTAGGTAGAATATGTCTGAATTGCCTAGTTGAAGAAAGCATTTTTGAAAGAGACATAAGCATTTGTTTGTATGCAATATTTGGAAATATTTGAGCAATTTTAGTGAGCAACATTAAGGCAAATTTTATCAAGTCTTGTGAGAAGACTTGAAGCAGCATCAAGGTAGATTTGAGCAAGTCTTGTGAGAAGACTTGAAGTAGTATTAAGGCAAATTTGAGCAAGTCTTGTGAGAAGACTTAAAAAAACATTAAGGTATATTTGAGAAAGTCTTGTGAGAAGATGAAGTGGATTTGAGGTAGATTTGAGCAAGTATTGTGAGAAGACTTGAAGTAGCTTTGAGGTAGATTTGAGCAAGTCTTGTGATAAGACTTGGAGTAGCTTTGAGGTAGATATGATCAAGTCTTGTTGTATCGCTCCAAATTTTTTGCATCCTTACCTTCAGGCTATAGGATCCACGTCCGAAAGGGGGGTGTGAGAAGGATGGGACAATATCTTGGACTGATAGGCCCTTTGAAGGTCACGTCTCTCAAAGGAGGGGTATAAGGGTGAATTTTTGACGAATGGTGGGTTCACCAGGAAACTTTGAGTGGCAGTTTCCACGCCTAGGTTGAGAATGGGTTTGATGTGTTCATTTTTATATTCAATAATTCAATTCCTAGGTTTGTCCAAGATGAATCTAAGATATTCTATATGCCGATGCTAATTTATATGGATACAAAAAATATGAATAAGTGCTAAACATAGAAAGTGTGCTAAATAAGACATAATGTACCTAATTTCGAATGTCTGATGAAGATTCTGAGGTTTGTAGAAGTCCAGATCGTCTCAAATCTTACATGATCATCTGCAATTGCACATAATCATCTCAGATCTATTGGCAATTTTGGGTACTTTCGGTACATTGCCTTTGCTCAAGTGTATAAGTTGTCATTGATGTCAAGAAGCTTTTGAAGGAATTTGATTTGATGTCAAATAATTTGTTTTGATGAAGGTTACGGCATGATGAGTTTCAAAGGACTTTTGCAAACCCCATGTTGACAGAGAAAAAGGCAAGTGGAAAAACTGTCGCGATTTCGCGACATGTTGGCGAGACAAAAAGGCAAGTGAAAAACTGTCACGATTTCGTGACATGTTGGAAGAAAAAGAGAAAGCAGGAAGAAGTGTCACGATTTCGTGACAAGTTCGAAGAAAGAGAACAAGTTGGAAAAGTGTCACGATTTCGCGACATGTCGCATTTTCGCGACTCGAAAAGTGCAGGAAGGCAAAGAAGGAAAAGTGTCGCGATTTCGTGACATATTGCAAAGAAGGTTGTACGGACGAAAAAGTGTCGCGATTTCGTGACATATTGCAAGGAAGGTTGTACGGAAGAAAAAGTGTCACGATTTCGTGACATAATGCAGGAGAGAGAGTCCGATAGAAAAAGTGTCGCGATATCGCGACATGTCAGGTTTTCGTGACCCGAAGAACAGAAAAGAGCTAAGGAGGAAAAGTGTCATGATATCGCGACATGTCGCATTTTCATGACTTAAGCAGGAGAGAGAAAACAAGTCAAAAGACAAAGTGGAAGCAAGATAAACTATCATGATTTCATGACATGCTACAAAAGTCAAAGTGAGAACTGTCATGATTTTGTGACATGCTATAGAACTCGAAGTGAGAACTATCACGATTTCATGACATGCAGCAAAGGGAAGAGTTTGAAATGAGAACTATCATGATTTCATGATGGGTTGCAAAGAAAGCATACGAAAGCTGAAAGCGTCATGATTTCATGATGGGTTGCAAAGAAAGCGTACGGATGCAGAAAGTGTCACGATTTCATGACAGGTTGAAGAGAAAGCGTACGGATGCAGAAAGTGTCACGATTTCATGATAGGCAGAAAAGAAAGCACACGGATGCAGAAAGTGTCATGATTTCATGATAGATTGAGATGGCAGCGTACGGTTGGAGAAAGTGTCACGATTTCATGATAGAAGCAGAAAGGAGGTCGATGAAGGGAGAAGTGTCACGATATCACGACAAAAGCAAAGTTGATGCTGATAAAGATAGAAGTGTCATGATATCATGACAAGAGCTTAGTTGAAGTCGACAAAGGCTGAAGTGTCATGATATCATGACAAAAGCCAAAAGAAAGTGTACGGTTGCAAAGGTGTCGCGATATCGCGACATGTTGTAGTTTCGTGGCAAAAGCTACAGAAGAGTTACAGAGGCAGTTGAAGCCGACAAAGTTAAATGTGAGCCGACGAAGTTTAGGGTTGTGCAACCGACTAAAGATCAGGGTTACAGCCGACTAAGATTAAGGTTTTGATCTTGAAAGTGTTATTATAAAAGGCAGGCTATTTTGAAGAGTTGAGTGCATCATTTTTGCGACGTTCATAGATAGAGCACAGAGTGAGAAGTTCGATCATCGAGAGCAGAGTGCAAAATTCGATCGAAGTGTGTAGAGTGAGCGAAGAGTCATGGTGAATTGTTCTAAGTGCCGCTGTGATAGTGCAGAGAGTGCAAAGGTTGAAGTTCGACCAAGTGCGGCTGTGATTGCGCAAAGAGAGCAGAGGGCGTAGAGAGCACAAAGGGCAAAGACGAACGCGGAGTGCTGTTGTATGAGGATAGAGGTGCATTGGTTCTATGAGAAGAACCTGAGGATAGTTGGCAAGTCTTTGAGAAGGCTTGTATGTAGAGGATTGATTTGTTCAAGAGTTGGACAGATCTGACAGACAGAGGAAGACTTGTACTAGACCGATTGACTATGTTTGGTACAGGTTGCTGAGCTGCTGTGGACGTGATCATAGAAGGTAGAGGTCTCTTAGGCTAAGCATTGAGGATAGGAGGTCTTCGGTGGAAAGGAGTTCCACGTGCTGGCAAGAGGTAGAGGCAGTTGATCTTCTGAGGGATCATTTCCAGAGTAGAGGGGAAGGTATCTCCTTTGAGCAGAGGCTCATAAATTCAGATTGGGGAAGGTATCTCCTTTGAGCAGAGGCTCATAAATTTTGATTGGGGGAAGGTATCTCCTTTGGGCCGAGGCTCATAAACATTGTAATTGGGAAGGATTCCCAAAGAACTTTGAGATAACTTTTAGAGAAAAGTTTTGTGGACGTAGCCCAGCCATTCTGGGTGAACCACGTTAAAATTGGTGTCACTTTGTGGATGATATTGTGCATTGCTTTGATATTGCTTTGGGTATATTGCTTTACTATTTTGAAGTATGATGAAAAAGTAAAAAGAGGTCTTATACTGTTCACCCCCCTCTCAGTATAAGCTTGTGTTCTTCAATTGGTATCAGAGCGGGTGCCTTCGAAAAGTTTAACAGCTTGAAGGAAAAGCTAGTAAAGAACACAATGGATCATTCAAGTGGCAATGCAACACCTATTCTTGATGGGTCAGATTTTGGTCTTTGGAGTGCAAGGATGAAGGTTCATCTAATGGCACTTGGTAATGAGGTATGGGAAGTGATTGAAGATGAGTACACTATTCCTGTACATGGTCCTAATACTAAAGAAGAAAGGCTCCTACATCACAGCAATTCAAAAGCAATGAATGCAATCCGAAAAGGCTTATAGAAAGCGAGATCTCACCAAAGTGATTCACTGCAAGACAACTAGTGAAATGTGGAAACAGATTGAAGGTGGTTCATACAGGTGATACAAATGTCGGAAAGGCCAAGTTGAGACACTTCAAAGGTATGTTTGAACAACTCCAGATGAATGATGATGAAAATATTAGTGACTACATGCTTCGTATGGATGAGGTTGTTAACTCCATGAAAGACTTAGGTCTTGAGCTTGCTGAAAATGATGTTTGTGATAAGATTTTAAGATCTCTTCCTAATAGATTTAGTGAAAATATTTCTGCTATTGAGGAAGCTAAAGATTTGGATAAGTTGAAAAAGGATGAGCTCCATAGTATACTTGCAGACATTTGAGTTGAGAACTCAAGTGAAGGTTGATGTCAAGAAAGAGGCAACTTTCAAGGCTACCAAGAAATCCAAGGGTAAACAACTTCAAGAGAGTGATGAGTCTTCTAGTGATGAAGAGGCATATTACAGCAAGAAAGGCAAGTTCTCTAGAAAGCACAAAAGCATGAAAAATATAAGATGTTTCAATTGTGGAAAGTTTGGTCATTATGCTACTGATTGATTGTTCCCAAGAATGAAAGTGATGAAGATAAACAGGATTCTAAGAGCAAGGATTCTGAAAAGCACAAGCATCACAGGAAGAACAAAGATGAGCACAACAATCAAGGAAAGAGGTATTCTCACAAGCACAAGAAGAGTTTCTACCTAGACAAAGCAAGTAAGTGTTCTAGTAGTGATAGTGAAAGTTCTTCAAGTGATGATGAAAATGAGATGTTGTTCATATCGGGAAAAAGAGGAAGAACCGAAACATAGATTCATTATCATGAAATGTCTTAGATGTGGAAATTTTGGTCACCTTGAGGATGATTGTACAAATAATGATTTGGTTTCTAGTATGTATGAGGATGCTTCAGAAAACTATAAGGAAGATGCTTGTATGGTTTTTGAAAAAGGTAGCACCTCTAGTGATAAGAAATCTGAAAAAGGCTTTGATGATTCAGAAAGCAAACAAATAAAGGATCTTGAAAGTGAACTTATTAATGCTCTTAGTGCTTTGAAAAAGGAAAGAAAGAAGAATGCTAGACTCAAGGATAAGTTAGATGAATGTTGTATGGAGAGAGATGATCTTATAGAAAATCTTGATTTCTCTATAGCTAAGACACAAGAACTCAAGGATGAGTTAGAGTCTAAGGTTCTTGAGTATAGTGAGTTAGAACAGAAAATGGCTTCTTTGAAAGAGGAAACTAAAGAGTACAAGGATAAGCTTTACGAGTTTCAAGATAGCTCCAAAAAGGTTAAGTCACTCATCAAAGGTCAAAGAAAGACAACAGATAAAACAGGCCTTGGTTTTGTTAAGCCACACAAGGAACAAGTTGGAGAGTCTAGTAAGAGACTCCAAAAGGAAGAGAGTTCTGATGAGGAAAGTATTTCAGATCATGAGTCCTTGAATGATAGATGCGTAGAAATAGAAAATAGAATTCAGAATGAGAAGAAGAAGTTTTCAGGACCCAAGAGGTCAAATAAAGGAAAATTTCAAGGCAGATGTTTTGCGTGTCACAGGTTTGGTCACATGGCTTCACATTGCATGGCTCAAATGAAGAAGGTAAACGACAATTTCAGAAGTGCTAGTTTCTTTCAAGGGTATTGCTACTCTTGTAAATAGTTTGGGCACAAGGCAGTTTATTGCAAGGCACATAACAGGAACAGGTTTGGTCAGAACAGGTTTGGCCAGAACAGGTTTGGTCAGAACAAGTTTGGTCAGAACAGGTTTGGTCAGAACTAGTGGATTCAAAGATCAGGTTTACCTCAGAGAAACAACATCGTCAAGTGTTTCAAGTGCAACAATGAAGGTCACATAATCAGACAGTGTAGAGCTGAAATTCTAGATTACAGGTCCAAGGATCAAGGCATGGACAAGAACAGGGATGAGAACAAGAACAAGAACAGTGACAAGAACAGGAATATGGACAAAGAGTTCAAGAGAAGGCCCGACAAGGAAGTTATAGATGCTGATGATGATCAGTGCCTAATGGGAGTTTTACTCCCACCCCAGAATTAATCACCTCATCAAGAGGTGGGGGAGGGACTAAGCTAAGAGGCTCATTCTTAGTCTCGAGCCCCAAAGGTGACCCTTTGCCATTGATGACAAAGGGGGAGAGATATGAGTAAGGGGGAGAGCTTCAAGTGAAGAGGAAAGCTTCAAGTTAGGGGGAGCAAAACTTCAAAGGAAGATTCTCAGTTGTGGGCTCAGTTTCTCAGTTGTTAGCACAGTTGGTTTCAGTTTTGGCTCTTGAGAAGTGTTTTCAATAAAGGTTTGCCATCAATGACAAAGGGGGAGATTGTTGGCAATTTTGGGTACTTTGGGTACATTGCCTTTGCTCAAGTGTATAAGTTGTCATTGATGTCAAGAAGCTTTTGAAGGAATTTGATTTGATGTCAAATAATTTGTTTTGATGAAGGTTACGGCATGACAGTTTCAAAGGACTTTTGCAAACCCCATGTTGACAGAGAAAAAGGCAAGTGGAAAAACTGTCACGATTTCATGACATGTTGGCAGACAAAAAGGCAAGTGAAAAACTGTCACGATTTCGTGACATGTTGGAAGAAAAAGAGAAAGCAGGAAGAAGTGTCACGATTTCGTGACAAGTTCGAAGAAAGAGAACAAGTTGGAAAAGTGTCACGATTTCATGACATGTCGCATTTTCGTGACTCGAAAAGTGCAGGAAGGCAAAGAAGGAAAAGTGTCACGATTTCATGACATATTGCAAAGAAGGTTGTACGGACGAAAAAGTGTCACGATTTCATGACATATTGCAAGGAAGGTTGTACGGAAGAAAAAGTGTCACGATTTCGTGACATAATGCAGGAGAGAGAGTCCGATAGAAAAAGTGTCATGATATCATGACATGTCGGGTTTTCATGACCCGAAGAACAGAAAAGAGCTAAGGAGGAAAAGTGTCGCGATATCGCGACATGTCGCATTTTCGTGACTTAAGCAGGAGAGAGAAAACAAGTCAGAAGACAAAGTGGAAGCAAGATAAACTGTCATGATTTCGTGACATGCTGCAAAAGTCGAAGTGAGAACTGTCACGATTTCGTGACATGCTGCAGAACTCGAAGTGAGAACTGTCATGATTTCATGACATGCAGCAAAGGGAAGAGTTTGAAATGAGAACTATCATGATTTCATGATGGGTTGCAAAGAAAGCATATGAAAGCTGAAAGCATCACGATTTCACGATGGGTTGCAAAGAAAGCGTACGGATGCAGAAAGTGTCACGATTTCATGACAGGTTGAAGAGAAAGCGTACGGATGTAGAAAGTGTCACGATTTCATGACAGGCAGAAAAGAAAGCACACGGATGCAGAAAGTGTCATGATTTCATGACAGATTGAGATGGCAGCGTACGATTGGAGAAAGTGTCATGATTTCATGACAGAAGCAGAAAGGAGGTCGACGAAGGGAGAAGTGTCACGATATCATGACAAAAGCAAAGTTGATGCTGATAAAGACAGAAGTGTCACGATATCATGACAAGAGCTTAGTTGAAGTCGACAAAGGCTGAAGTGTCATGATATCATGACAAAAGCCAAAAGAAAGTGTATGGTTGCAAAGGTGTCACGATATCATGACATGTTGTAGTTTCACGACAAAAGCTACAGAAGAGTTACAGAGGCAGTTGAAGTCGACAAAGTTAAATGTGAGCCGACGAAGTTTAGGGTTGTGCAGCCGACTAAAGATCAGGGTTACAGCTGACTAAGATTAAGGTTTTGATCTTGAAAGTGTTATTATAAAAGGTAGGCTATTTTGAAGAGTTGAGTGCATCATTTTTGCGACGTTCACAGATAGAGCACAGAGTGAGAAGTTCGATCGTCGAGAGCAGAGTGCGAAATTCGATCGAAGTGTGCAGAGTGAGCGAAGAGTCATGGTGAATTGTTCTAAGTGCCGCTGTGATAGCGCAGAGAGTGCAAAGGTTGAAGTTCGACCAAGTGCGGCTGTGATTGCGCAAAGAGAGCAGAGGGCGTAGAGAGCACAAAGGGCAAAGATGAACGTGGAGTGTTGCTGTATGAGGACAGAGGTGCATTGGTTCTATGAGAAGAACCTGAGGACAGTTGGCAAGTCTTTGAGAAGGCTTGTATGCAGAGGATTGATTTGTTCAAGAGTTGGACAGATCCGACGGATAGAGGAAGACTTGTACTAGACCGACTGACTGTGTTTGGTACAGGTTGCTTGAGCTACTGTGGACGTGATCATAGAAGGCGAAGGTCTCTTAGGCTAAGCATTGAGGACAGGAGGTCTTCGATGGAAAGGAGTTCCACGTGCTGGCAAGAGGTAGAGGCGGTTGATCTTCGAGGGATCATTTCCAGAGCAGAGGGGAAGGTATCTCCTTTGAGCAGAGGCTCATAAATTTAGATTGGGGAAGGTATCTCCTTTGAGCAGAGGCTCATAAATTCTGATTGGGGGAAGGTATCTCCTTTGGGCCGAGGCTCATAAACATTGTAATTGGGAAGGATTCCCAAAGAACTTTGAGATAACTTTTAGAGAAAAGTTTTGTGGACGTAGCCTAACCATTCTGGGTGAACCACGTTAAAATTGGTGTCACTTTGTGGATGATATTGTGCATTGCTTTGATATTGCTTTGGGTATATTGCTTTACTATTTTGAAGTATGATGAAAAAGTAAAAAGAGGTCTTATACTGTTCACCCCCCTCTCAGTATAAGCTTGTGTTCTTCAAGATCATAGTTGGTCATCTGAGATCAGACGAGATCATCGTCGATCTGACGAATTCGTCAAACAAATTTGTCAAAAACCTATAATCATAGAAATAGATACCAAAGACCAAAAATGCAACTGTAAAAGCAAGGGGAAATGATAAAAATAATAATAAACTTGCCTAAATGATAAATCCAGATAACAATTAAAGAAAATACATTAATTTGATAATTTATTTTAACTTTATCATGCATCTATGCTAAATGAGGTGAACTCTAGGATGCAGAAATAGAATAAACTAAGTCAATGCATAAGGAAATAAATAGATAAGGCTCTGATTGCCCCCAATCTGGACTACATTCGAGATCACCTCCAATCGTACGAGATCATCATCGATATACAATAGGATCATCCGAAATCATATGGAATCGCCTGCGACAATATGAGATTGCTCCAGCTGAAAAACAGTAAAATTCCTACAAGAAAACTTGAAATACACAATGCAAAAAATGGTGCGAAGATGTTCTAATGGATGAGAAACTAAAGTTGCAGGGAAAATCAGCTAGCCATGGGATAAACTAAGAAAATCCTAGTTTATATAGGATTAGGGGGAGGTTAGGAGGTTGGGGATCATCCCAATTTGGGAGATCCTCAGCAGGGGAATATCCAACTATGCAGACACGCTTCTGCCCAAGTTGGAGAGGCTGTTAAAATAGAAGCTAATTATGAAAATCACTTTTGGGATGAAATCGTCTGGATGTTCTATTCCAGATGAATTCGTCAGATCTGGGACAATTTCGTCTAATCGTCGATGATATCGTCCAACGGTCAAAATAAATCCTAAAAATGGTGCAAAAAATAAGGGGAGCGAGTAACGGGCGGTTTGGAGTTAAAATTCAAATTTTTATCTTTTACTAAGGGTTTAACTGCACCAATTTTAGGGTGCTACATTTTTCCCCCTCTTTAGCAAATTTTTTGAAGAAAATGCGTTAAAGATGAGTTCTTCCCATTTTACGAGAAAGCAAAAATTTACTCAATTTTCTAGACGACGATTCTAGGTCGAATCGTACAACTGCTTACTATGGTGCCCCCTCCGTGTTTTTACCCAAATCGAATGTTTGAGGTAAAAGTGTGGAAAAGCAAAATTAAAATGTTGTTTTTAAATAAAATTAAGAAAAATAGGGTAAAACCCTAATTCATTTTTACTGTTTTTAGAGCTCTGCAAACAAAATGGTCGAAACAACGCATAGATCGATAGAGGTCCAACGCGGGCTATGGGTAAGGATCTAAACCTAGTGAATTATGTTTTTAATTTGATTTGTGTAAGTTGCAATTTAAATTTTCACTGTTTTGGGGCATCGCAACCGTTTTTAGGCCGTCAATGACGTTGGGACAAAATCGTCCCAATTTCGTCGAAATCATCCCTAGATCGTTGATTTCGTCTGAGGGTGAAATCGACAAAATAGGGGTGATCCCATCCAACAAGGGGCGATCCCCAAGTTGAGAAATCAGAGAAAATTTCATCCTACAAAGGAAAATTTGATTTAATTTAGGATGATATCATCGAATGGTGGACGATATCATCATTTTTATGAAATTAAGCTTGTTTGAATTGCATTTAATTGATTTTAATAATTGTTTTATTAATTAATTTTGTTGTTTTATTGTTTATTTTTTAGAGGGGATTACTAAAGAGTCAAGAATGGAAATACGAGGGGCTGAGGGATGACATGGTCACGCTCGACCAGGCAGAGCAAGACTGACTAGCACAGGTCGGACTACAGCATGTGGTAGAGATGCCATAAATATTGACAAACATGGGGCTACTGACAGCCCTAGCAGAGAGCTGGTATCCGGGGTCATCCTCCTTTTGGTTATCGATAGGGGAGATGGCTCCAACACTAGAGGATGTATGGAGGATCTTGAGGATCCCCATACAGGGACGGTTCATGAATCCTACAACTAATCAAGGCCAGACTATGATGATGCTGTGTAGAGACCCAAGCTTCGCCCTGGAGAAGGGCGGAGTAAACATTGAGTCTCTGAGGTAGATTCCTGGGGCATCTAGGTTGAATCAAGTTTTGGCAACAATAGTGGGTGGCCTACTGTTGTGCCACCAGAGCGGGTGTAGATTACCCTAGCTCCTTTCAAATGTGGTCTACAATATGAGAGACCACAAGTACAAATTTGCATGGGGTAGCTTTGTACTGTATCGCTTGTATAAGATCCTGCACAGGATCGTATACAATGGGGGCCGATGTCTGGTTTTGACATCGCTACTACAGGTTTGGTGCTGGGAGCACATTACGATGTGGAGGCCGATAGGACTCCCACTGACAGGGGTTGATCGAGAGAGACCCCGAGTTTTCTATTGGTGGCTACAGAGAGGGTCACAATGGTGGATAGATATGTTGATGTCACGAAGGTTGCTAGATGACCTCATCCCAGACCAGATCACCTAGAGGCCATGGAGAGAGAATCCAGGATGGGCAGAGGACGGGCAAGAGATGGGTCACATTAGGTGAGTCTACTGGCTGAGGATGGAGTGGGGAGAGGTAGAGCTCCATCGCTATGACCAAGTTTTGTGATAGTTCAGTCTACAGTAGGGGATCCCATCTCTCAAGGACTATGAGTACTCCTGGACTATCTAGGATAATACCACACTGAGTGGGGCTCTAAATATGTAGTGATTCTAGAGTCAAGACACAGGTGATGCCCCCATCCAACTAGTGGATGGGGACGACACTAGGTTCGTTGATGGATACGATGTATGGTACATAGGCATTCACCCTCCTTAGATGACGAGGGCATAGGTTTTGGTGCACATGATTGTGCGATGAATGGGGAGGCGGTGCTAGGTAGCCATTGAGGTAGTGCAGGGTCACAGAGGGAGAGAGTAGCAATGGTCTCCATAGGAGAGATGCCAGAGGATGCCATAGGCTCCACAGATACCACATCAGACAGGGAGGAGGGAGGAAGGATTCCCTTCTCAACAGGGGGAGAGGCCATCATCACCCGATAAGGGCAAGGGTGTCGAGGTAGGGGAGAGCAGCGAGATGGCGGCTCTCTAGGCTAAGAATGCCTACCTCCGGGCTTAGGTGTAGATACTACAGAATGAGGCTACATGACTTAGGGCTCAGAGCGAAGGGGCAAGCATGCAGGAGTTGGCATGGGATATGGCTTAGACTATGTTCTATCAAGAAGCATACTTCCAACTGGTTCCAGAGGGCCAGAGGTTGCAGCTGCCAATCGACATTGTAGAGCCGATCAAGGTGGGATCATTGAGGACATCCTCATGATCGATGGAAAGGACTCGAGACATGACACAGAGCTCTATGGGGCCACCTCATCCATGCCAGGGTGGGAGAGGAGATGAGGCTGAGAGCTCAAGGGCTTCTTGAGACTAGTTGCCAGAGACTGTAGATTGAATGCATATTTGGGAGGATTGAGTATGCCAGGGTATAGATTGTGGCATACCAATCCAGTTTTGATATGATGTACATACTTTGTTGATATATATATAGATGGTATTTTTTTTTTTTTGATGATATGACTTGTGTATATGTTGTATGATGATTTAATTTTGGATTTTTTGATTGATTATTCATGTAATTATGTCGTTGGAAATAAATTATAATTTTATGTCATGCCATAAAATTTAAATGGAATAATCTGATGTAAACAAATTGGTTGTTTTGTGGGGTGATTTGATGCAAAATAAAATGTACTGCTAACAATAATTTCAAAGGTCATTGTCGCTGTTATAGACCATTTCATGGAGTTGTCGCTCACTAGGTCATCAAGTTAATCCCAGTATAGAAATATTGTTAAAAGTAAAAGAGTGCTTAAGAGACCGTCTTAAGACTTTGTGTTGTGATGATGAAAATGATGATGGTGATGATTTGTTTTCAGATTTTCATAAAAATATTATCCATGAAATATATTAAAAATATGATTTTTGCTGGATATAAAATTCCTAAGTGTGATATTTTTTTTAATAATTCCCTAGGAATTATACCATCATTGCAAAATGGAATGTTGACATAATGAAATGAAAATAGAAAAAATTTGCGTTCTTTTTAAAGCCCAATTGTGTAACATAATGATGTAAGCCATATGTTTTTATGAATTATAATGAATGGAAAATAAAATTAGAACAATGGTTTGCGCTAGGCATAGAATTATAGGTATAGACTTATACCATCATTGCGAAATCCAAAAAGGAAATTGATATAATAGTTTTATTGCATGATTTGATTTTTGATTTTGAGATAAATAGAATATATATATATATATATATATATATATACATGACTTTATTGCTAGATTTTGAATATGTTGTTGAAATAAATTTTGGATTTTTGAAAAAAATGTATGTAATTGTTTGTATACTAAACAGATGTTCTGAAATAAGAAGATGAAATTATTCCAAAAATATTTGCAAAAATAATTTAAATTATCTCAAAGACAAAATGTAGATTTATAAGGAACCCTCATGTGCAAATGTGAGTTCATTGTCGATCTTGATTTATCATAATGATACTAAATCTCTCAAATACAACTGTGTGCAATTGTATTGTTCATTTACCAATTTTGAGCAAGATAATTTGATACAAGTAATTTGAATTAACCAAATGAATGTTCGTTGACCATGATTTATATGCATGTAACCGTACTAGACTACTATGTAAGTCGGGTCATCAAGAGCTAGCTAATCCATAAGCCGACATAGGTCTATACAAAATAAGGTTGCTAATGTGACAAACATATCACCACGCTAGGGATTACCCAAGGCCAAGCGGGTTGGGCACAACCACCTGTTATGGGGCTTACCTCACAATTTTCGAATAATTGAAAATTCCAGGGATTCAAGCTCATTCACCCTTCTTTTCTTTTCAAGGGGTAGGAAAAAGGGATTTTATTACGTTTTGCTTTTTCTTTTCTCTTTTGCTTCTCTTTCTTTTCTTTTTTTTGTATTTTTTTGTATTTTTGCTTGGAACTGAGACAATGCTGAAATATTGCTGCGATGGTACAAAATAATATTTTTCTTTTTCTCATTTGCTTTGACTTTTATTTTTCTTCCTATACTAGGGATACTTGCTTGAATTGGTTGTAGAGCAAGGGATTTTTATTCTGGGTAGGGGTGAGCTTGTCCTTTTGTCAATTCTCAAAGATTCTAGACCATGTGCATGATAGGATAGCGGGGGAAACTTTTCGCTCAAGAAACCACTTCTACTATGTAGCATCATATTGAATTTGCAATGAAATCATTTTAATGTGAAGAGATATACTTGGTTCAAGTAAATAACAAGATCAATTATCTATGCTCAAAACTTTATTTAATTCAACTATGGACTTTGATATAAGAGAGATTAATAGTCCTACCAAATAAAATCAAGATATTTATTCATGTGAGTGTGAAAGTGCGAGATTCCAAATAAATGCTAATTTATCCAAAATAACTGAAAATATAACTGCAATTCTTCAAGAATTGATAGGTGCGAAAAATATGTTTTTGAAGATTTTGATGATTTTGATGTTTTTATATTTTGATTTTGATTGATGAATTGAGGAGATATACAATGTGATTGTTTTTTGAAATTTTTATATGGATGACTAAGAGAAAAAATATGCAAAATAACAATATATGCAATGATGAAATGACCAGATTTTATGCATAATAGCGTTTAAGATGCATAATGTTCATAGGTTCTTTAAGATCTTTACCATCTAAGGTAGCTAATTGGTATGCTCCCGATCCAAATTTAGCAGTGATGATATATTGTCCAAGCCAGTTGGGCTCAAATTTACCTTTAAGGTCTTTAGTTGCATTAGTATTTTTTTTATTTTCTTTTAAGACAAGGTCGTCGATCTCAAAGGATCGATGATGAACTTTCTTGAGGTATGCTCGCTTGAGCTTGTTTTGGTAGGCTCGAAGATGCTCCAAAGAATTGATGCGCTTCTCATATAGGAGTTCCAGTTGACTAAATCTGCCAGCATGATATTCATCTCCTACTTCAGTATCTTGAAGTAGTAGAGCCAACGAAGGAACTTATAATTCAAAGGGAAAAACAACTTCAGCGCCATAGACCAAAAAAAAAGGTGAAGTACCTGTGGGGGTGCGAACGCTAGTTCAATAAGCCCACAAAGTAGGATATAATTGGATGTGCCAATCTCGACCAAATCTATTGACCAATATTTTGAGGATTTTAAGTAATGTTTTATTAGATGCTTTTGCTTGGCCATTACCTTGAGGGTAATAGGGAGTGGACCAACGATGTTGAATTTTATATTTTTGACATAATTTTTTGACATATTTATTTTTGAAACAAGTTCCATTATCTGAGATGAGATTTGCAGGAATTTCGAACCTACAAATAATTTGATTAAAAATAAATTTAGAAACTTGGGTTCTAGTGCAGGAAGCTAAGGGCATAGCTTCAACCCAATTTGTAAAATACTCAGTGGTGGTTATGATGAATTTGTGTCCATCAGATGACACAGGGTTGATTTTTCCAATGATGTCTAAGCCCCATTTTGAAAAGGGCCAAGGAGATGAAATAGCCTGTAATTATTGTGCAGGCGCATGGACAAGGTCAACATGTTTCCGGCACTTGTCACAATGGTGCACATAATCATGTGCATATTTCTCCATGGTAGGCCAAAAATATCCTATCCTAAGGAGTTTCTTAGTAATGGCGCTACCACTAAAATATCCCCCACAAGATCCATCGTAGGCTTCACTCAAAGCTGATCTACATTCTTATAGATTCAAACATCTCAATAGGATGCCTTCAAAATATCTCCTATACAACGTATTACCAATAATTACGAAGTTACTTGCTCGTCTACATAATAACTGACATTGGTTGCTATTACAACCTTCAGGGAAGGTCCCATTTTGAAGAAAATTTAATATATCAGTGTACCAAGGTTCAGGAGTAGTTTCAATGATTAGAAACACATCCAAAGGTTCTAAGAATGATTTATTTGAAGTAGGTTCTTGGAGTCGACGAATAATTATGGTAGCATATTCGTCATCTAACTCCAAGGGAAAAAGAGATGCAGCTGTAGCCATAGTGTCAGCTACACGGTTGCTAGTTCAAGGAATAACTTCCAAGGTAACTTGATCAAATAAAAATATTAATTGTAAGACATATGCTTTATATGGATGTAATTTATCATCTCTGGTATGATAAACATCATTGATTTGATTTATGACAAGTTGAGAATCACCGAAAACCAATATATTTTTAATTTTCAGTGCCAAGGCAGCTCATAATCCAAGGATTAGAGCCTCATATTCAATAGTGTTATTAGTACAAGAAAATGTTAATTTAAAAGACAGAGGTATAAGATGTTTCTACGAAGATATTAAAATAATACCTGCACCAGCCCCACTCATGCATCGGGCTCTATCAAAGTATAGGGACCATTGCTCTAGATGGTCTGCCTCTAATGTAAGGCATTCATCAAGAAACTCAATGATGAGGGGATGGGTAGACTCTAAGGGTGCAACAGCTAATTGATATGCTATGATTTGACCCTTAACAGACTTTTGTCCTATAAATGTGAGTTCAAACTCGCTTAGCGCAAGAACCCACTTTCCTGTGCGACCAGATAAGTACGGTCGACTCATGAGATATCACAAAGGATTGAATTTAGCAATGACATATGTTTTCTGACTGAGCATATAATGGTGTAATTTCTATGTAGAAAATATGACTGTTAGACATAGTTTCTCTAATGCTGTGTAGCGGATTTCATAACTGATTAAGGTTTGGCTAATGTAATAATTAGTACGCTCTCTTTTCTCATCATCAAGTTGAGCTAACATAGCTCCTAAGGAAAAATCTGAAGCATAAATATACAAAATAAATGGGCGATCACGTCTAGGTGGTGAAAGCATAGGTGGATTAAGGAGATATTGTTTGAGGAGTTAAAATGCTTCCTGACATTCGTCGTCCCAATGAAAAGAGATATATTTCTTAAGAAGCTTAAGAAAGGGGCCTGTTTTGTTTGCCAACTTATCGATGAAGCGACGAATAGCTTGAAGTTTACCTTGTAAACTCTGTAATTCAGATATATTTATGGGTGCGGGCATATCAGTGATAGCCGTGATCTTGAGAGGGTCAATTTCAATGCCACATAAAGAAACTATAACCCCCAATAATTTATCGAACTTAACTCCAAATATACATTTGGCTGGATTCAGTCGGATAATATATTCCCTTAACCGATCAAATAATTTTCTCAAATCATCTAAATGATCATCTTATTTGATGGAATGAGCTATAATATCATATACATAATCATGTAGAATATCATGCATCATATCATGAAAGATATAAGTCATAGCTCATTGATATGTTGCACCTACATTCTTCAAACCAAATGGCATCACTTTCCAACAAAAGGTCCCCCAAGGGGTAATAAAGGCTATTTTAGCCTGATCTTCAGGAGCTATCCTGATCTGATTATAACCATAAAATCCATCCATTAAAGATATCATTCCACTCCCAGCAATAAAATCAATGATCTGATCCATGTTGGGAAGAGGAAAATCATCTTTAGGGCATGCATCATTAATATCTCTAAAGTTTGTGCAAACCCTAACTTTGGTAGCTTCTTTCTTAGTTACTAGAACTACATTCGAGATCCATTCAGCATAATCAATGGCTTGTTTAAAAATAACCTTCAAGAGTTTTTCTAATTCCCCTTTGACTAGTAAGGCCACTTTAGGATGAATTTTTCTAAGTTTCTATTTAACAGGTTTAGCATTCGGATGGACTACTAGGTGATGCATAACTACAGAAGGGTCTAATCCTGGCATATATTTATATGTCCAAGAAAATACCTCTTCATATTATTTAAGAAATATAATGTATTTATCCTATTTTTCTTGACTCAATTCTGATCCAATGTTGATTATGTGATAATTATCGTTGGTTCCAATGTTAAATTTTATGAAATTCTCTACTTCCATGTGTAGATCTCTCTCAAAATTAGGTGGGGTGGGTGAAACACCCAATTATTGTAATTATTCTGAAGTTAGCTTAGATAATTCGTCTTGAGGAGTCGTGGCCTCAAGTTGGGCTATACTAGGTATAGAGCCATTGAAATAAAATCCGTTATGTAATAATTCCTCAACGGAGACATCATGGAAGATATCTCCCTCCAAATCATCGTCGGATTCAGCAATCATCTCAGGGTAAGCTATGGATAGCATATTACATGTAAATGGCTTATTCATTAAACACAAAGCATCACATTTATCCAAATAATATTGGTAACATATGAGATGGTCATCATCCTCAAATGGGAAGGGCTGACCCTTACTAGGAAATAGGCCCAAACCACATCGGGCAGGCCATGGTTCTACCTCAAAAGGTTCTTTCATACCATTTTGGAAAGGTCCCAAACCTTTCCCTTTATATCCCAATTTAAGCATTATAGGCTTAGCTTTAATATACTTATTAGCAAAATAACATCGAGCATATCCATTGTAATGAATCTTGATGTTTCTGGGTATTCTACCCCAGTCATATCCCTTGTAAATAAAAGCACAACTCCCAAATTGGTAAATAATTCCCATAGGCTATGGGAGGCCCAAGGTATGAGGATATGGTGGCAAATTATTTAAAATAAGGGAATCTTGCATAACAACATTTGTTTTTTCTGATATAAGAATTTTAGATAAATCGGGTAAGAGCTCATTAGTAAGAGTGTAAGAGGTAGAAGGAACATTTCCTACATCTTCGGATGCGAAAAATATGCCTCTGGTGGGTGTAGATGTTGTAGGGATGTCTATGGACGAGTCTATAGGTATGGAAGTTATAAGAGTAAAACAAGAAGTATTGGTTGTGGGTTTAGGATCTTTTTGAGGTCCTAATGTGGTTTGTTCGGAAGATGGTTGAACTATATGTAGAGGTGGAGTTGATGGAGAAAAAGTAGATGATGTTATGGGTGTGTGTTTCACACATTTAGACGGATAATGAGAATTAGGATGTGTGGATGAAAGAGCAGGGCAAAATTGAACTCCAACAGGTTCTGCCAAAGCACACATATCAAAGGGTCTGGGATCACCATGAATAGTAACCAACTAATTTTTAAATTTGAATTTAACACAGTGATGTAAAGTTGAGGGAACAGCTTGCATCACCTTGATCCAAGGGAAACCCAATAGTATATTGTACGATGCAGGGCAATGTACAATAAACACGATCGTGTCTAAGGTTCTTGGACCAACTTGCAATGGGATAGTAATAACTCCACATGTTTCTTGTGTTTCATCATTGAAGGCTTTTATGATCATATCAGTTCTTTTAATTTCATCACTTCTAAACCCAAATATTTGGTAGAATTCAAAAGTGCAAATGTTTAAAGATGAACCATTATCAATCAAGACTCGTTTAACTGCTACATCTCCAATTAGGGCAGTAATATATAAGGGATTACCCTTATGTAAACTATGTTGTGGTATATCTCTATCCCAGAAGTCAATACAATCGACTTCTCGAGTTATGATAGTATTGGCCATGGCTTCAGGTTGAATAATTAATGGTACCATCATTTGGCTTAATGTGAGCATTAATTCATCCCTATGTGTAGGAGAAGATCTTAAAAGGTCCAAAAGGAAAATTATAGTTGTGGTATTTGATAATTGTTCATTAATATTATAAGGAGGTTTAGGTTGAACATTAGGTGCATGATTCCCTTTATTAGGAACTTTCAAAACAAATGGAGCTGATCCATCATTCTGAGTTTGATCTTGTTGAGAATTTTGAGCTTGTTGTCTAGTAACAGCTCCGATGGTACCTACAATATTATTTTGCGAATGATGAATGGGTCTTGGTATAGCGTTTATGGCTTGTTCATTAGAAAGTAATTGGTGAGAAGATGTTCTAGTAGTGACTCTTCTTGGGAATGGTTCTTCCGAAACCATAGAATTTGTGATAGGTTGAATAACATATGATTCATCTTCAAAACTATTCGATTTATTTGATGTGATTTCCATGTCACTTTTAGTCTCGTATTCTGTATCACTAAGATCAGGTGTCCGAATATTATATAGAGGTTTGGTCGTAACCATGGATAAAGTTGTGTCAAAGATTTGCAGATCATGAGCAGGTAAATGTCCACTAATAGTCCCTACATATCGGGTAGGATGGGGAACATTATGATGCTCAATTTTATTAGCCACCTCTTTACCATGCTTTGGTAAAGGATGTTGAAATATGTCTAATGATTGATTGTCATTTTGATTATAATTTTTGGGGATGTTATTTTGAGCATTATTAGGAGGATTTTGTTTAGGTTGAAAGGCTTGCACCTCCATCTCATTGTTATCAATCAGGTCTTGTATTTTATGTTTTAATATTTTACAAGAGTTGGTAGCATGTCCATGTCCTCTATGGAAATCACAGTGTAAATCAGATCTGTATCTGGGTAAAGTTGGATCAGGTTCCCGGATGTTTGGTAATTGGATCAAACCTCATTCTAATAATTGCGGTAGAATGGTTGATAGAGGTTGATTTAACCTAGTAAATTCTCGAGGTGGTTTATCAGGAGGTTTCAGTATAAACTTCTCCGTTGTCTTCGTAGCATTAATAGTAGCAATATTTCTACTATCAGTGACTCCATCACCCACAACTTGTTTATTTTTATATTGATTTCTAGATGTTTTCTCATCATCTTTCTTTTTAAGCTGTCCTCTCCTAATAAGATCATCTTCCACTCTTCGAGCTAAGTCTATAGCTTGATCGAAGGTGGTCAAGGAAGAAGTTGATAACTCATAGGATAGTTGTTCTTGTAAATTATTGATAAAGATATCCAAGATTTCCCGATAAGGTAACATAAAGTGCAATTTTCATATCAACTATCTCCACCTAGCTAGGAAATCAGCAAAACATTCATCTTTTTCTTGTTTTAAGTTGTACAAATATTTAATGGTTACATGCCTTTCGATGTAGGCACTAAATTGATGAACAAAAGACTCGGCTATTTCTTCAAAATTCCTCAAAGAATGAGTGGGTAATTGATAATACCACTCCAATGCCATTCCTCCTAAACTTTTTGGGAACATTTTTAGTAATAACAAGTCATCATGTGATATATCATGACATGCTATCCTAAACATACAAAGATGCTCTATGGGATCCTCGGTTCCTTTGTATATAGGTAGGACAGGAATAGGAAAGTGTTTAGGATATGGCTGTGCTACAACTATAGGATATAGAGGTTGACTACATATCTCTTGATAATTGTATGAGGGACGGTAGGGATCTATCTGGCCCATGCGGGAAACTAACTATTTCACCATAGTTTCAAGATTACTATTTTGTCCACCATATTGGTTCGGTGGTACATGAGTATGGGATTTGTGAGCGTATGATGGCGGGACATAAGGATTAGATGCTATATTGCTATTATGCAAATGGTTGGTACAAAGAGTATTATAAAGAAGATTTGTAGTAGCATTATGTTGTATCCCAGATTGTTGGAAATTGGTGTTTGGTTTTGTTTTGGGCTTTTGTTTATTTGAGGTATATTGATCAATAGCTTGGCAAAATACAGCAGTGAATTAAGGTTTATTTTGTGTGGGAATAACTCTAGACTTGGTAACAGACACTCTAGGTGGTTGGGTGACCTGTTGTTGTTGCATGTTCTGGATTATAGCGGCCATATCCAAATTAGATGGTCCAACTTGATCACTTTATTGATCAACGAAGGATAAGGGATTAGTGCGTGTGTGATATATTTCTTCTAGGGTTGCTTGAGTTTCCCTAATTTGATCCTTGTCCATATGGACTACTCTATTAAGAGTGCCAATATTAGTATTGAGGAACTTCCAGAAATTTTCCATGTTATCAAAAGTAATAGCTCCTCCCAGAGACATTTCAGGGGATGAGGATCCTTCCTCTCTAACAGTTTCTCTTTGTTCATTTCCTTCAGCAAAATATTCTTCTTGTTGGTCTAGGGTTCCTTCTTCCTGAATTGGGTCTTCAGGAAGGACATCTAGGTTATTTGATGGTTTTCCTAACCAATATTCTTCTACTTCAGTCTGTTTTCCATTCCTAAGTCTAGTCATTATGCTTAAACTTAGATTTTAGCAAATATATATCTATATATATGCGACAAGTTTTGGGAGGTATATATTTTAATTATATACCTACTATTTTAATTATATACCTACTATAATACTTAAAGAAAATTATTTTATTTTCGTTATATTTTTGTTTTGTTTTGTCTTTCTTTTGTTTTTTTAATAATATTATAAAGACAACAAACAACATACTAAATGCAAGAAATAATAATAATAAAATAATGACTTAGTTTTCTATAAATAGTTTATGGATATCATTAATAGGATCGAGTTCATCAGGAGTCATGAAATGCTCCTCTTCAAATTGGAAATGGTTTTTCAAGAATTTGACAAAATGTGCTATGGTGATATTATCTATTTTAGACTCTGACATGTAGAAATAAAGTTCATGACAATATTCTCGATATAACATAGCTCTAGGAACTCTATTCCATATCTTTCTATCCGTAAGAATGACCTCTTGATCCTCTATACGAGATAGAAATTTATGTACTACAACTACGTTGTCGAGGTATTCCTCAAAGGTGTACAACTCGAAAGACACAAGTGCTCTTTTATCAACTAACCACCTATGGAAAGCTCTCTGAATCTCATGGTACAAAGTCGCCTGATCAAGATCCAGGATTCTATATAGGACAAACCTCTTAATTTGCCTAAGTTCGGTTGACCTAGATGAAATAATATCCAATCTCCTATTAAGTTCATCCCATAAAGGTGGAACTCTATATGTTGGAGATACTCTAAGCAAAGAAGTAATCTCTATGGCTGCTAATTGATTTTCAACATTTATGGTGACAGCTCATCTTTTATTATAATCTACCATCTAAATATGATATGCAATCTTAACAATCTTCTTCTATTTTTTTTGTTTTCAAAAGGTTTTTAGTTTTCACGTCGGGTTCACCAAAATGTATCGCTCCAAATTTTTTGTATCCTTACCTTCAGGCTATAGGATCCACGCCCGGAAGGGGGATGCGAGAAGGATGGGACAATATCTCAGACTGAGAGGCCCTTTGAAGGTCTTGTCTCTCGGGGGAGGGTTATAAGGGTGAATTTTTGATGGATGGTGGATTCACCAAGAAACTTTGAGTGGCAATTTCCATGCCTAGGTTGAGAATGGGTTTGATGTGTTCATTTTTATATTCAATAATTCAATTCCTAGGTTTTGCCAAGATGAATCTAAGCTATTCTATATGCCGATGCTGATTTATATGGATACAAAAAACATGAATAAGTGCTAAACATAGAAAGTGTGCTAAATAAGACAGAATGTACCTGATTTCAGATGTCTGATGAAGATTTTGAGGTTTGTAGAAGTCCAGATCGTCTCAAATCTTACATGATCATCTACAATTGCACATAATCATCTCAGATCATAGTTGGTCATCTGAGATCAGACGAGATCGTCGTCGATTTGATGAATTTGTTAGAAACCTGCAATCACAAAAATAGATACGAAAGACCAAAAATGCAACTGCAAAAGCAAGGGGAAATGATAGAAATAACAATAAACTTGCCTAAATGATAAAGCCATATAACAATTAAAGTAAATGCATTAATTTGATAATTTATTTTAACTTTATCATGCATCTATGCTAAATGAGGCGAACTCCAAGATGCAGAAATAGAATAAACTAAGTCAATGCATAAGGAAATAAAGAGAGAAGATAAAAAAATGCAAACATCGGGCTCTGATTTCCCCCAATATGGAATACAGTTAAGATCACCTCCAATCGTACGAGATCATCGCCGATCTGTGACAAGATCATCCAAAATCATCTGGAATCACCTGCAACAATCCGAGCTTGCTCCAATTGAAAATTAGTAAAATTCCTACAAGAAAACTTGAAATACACAATGCAAACAATATTGAGAATATGTTCTAATGCACGAGAAACTAAAGTTGCAGGGAAAATCAGCCACCCTGGGGATAAACTAATAAAATCACAGTTTATATAGGATTAAGGGGAGGTTAGGAGGTTTGGGATCATCCCAATCCGGGAGATCCTTAGTGGGGGAATATCCAGCTGTGCAAACACACTTCTGCCCAAGTTGGAGCAGCTGTTCAAATAGAAGCTAATTATGAAAATTAGTTTTGGGATGAAATCATCTGGACATTCTATTCCAGACAAATTCATCAGATCTAGGATGATTTCATCTGATCGTCGATGATATCGTCCAATGGTCAAAACAAATCCTAAAAATGGCACGAAAAACAAGGGGAGCGGGTAACGGGCGGTTAACGGGCGGTTTGGAGTTAAAATTCAAATTTTTATCTTTTACTAAGGGTTTAACTGCACCAATTTTAGGGTGCTACACTTGTGAATACTTGAAACAATATTGAGATAAATTTTAGGTAGAGTTAGAGCATATGTGTGCTAGCCTTGTGATGAGGTTTGGTACAGATTTGAGATAGAGTTGAGAGTAGGATTTGGAGCAGACCAGAGCAAAGGGGATATAGTTCTCCTATGGAGAGAGATCCATAAACTAGAGCAAAGGGGATATAGTTCTATGGAGAGAAATCCACAAACCAGAGCAAGGGGGTTAGAGTTCTCTTGTGGAGAGAGATCCATAAAATAGAGCAGATGGGATAGAGTTTTCCTATGGAGAGATATCCAAAAACCAGAGTAGATGGGATAGAGTTATTCTGTGGAGAGAGATCCATAAAATAGAGCATAGGGGATAGAGTTCTTCTATAGAGAGAGACACAAATATTAGCATTGGGAATCAAGATTTACTTTGGACAAAGGTCCATAAACATTGTAATAGGGAATTTATTTCCAAGAGATTTGTTGAGAAAATTTAGAAGAAATATTTTATCCGTGGATGTAACCCACATTGGGTGAACCACGTTAAATTTGTGTCTCTCATGTGTGTGATGATTTATGCATTTATGTGATTACTGCTATTGATGTTGTAAATTGATAACATTGGATAATATTGTTTGGGAAATAAAAGTAAAATTTGATCTTATATTGTTCATCCCCCCCTTAGTATAATCTTGTGTTATTCAATTGGTATTATCATGAGTTCCTTAAAAAAATTCTAACAACTTGAAGGAACATATTACAGGAACACAGATGGCATATCAGAGTGGATATTCATCAAAAAAGAGTCAATTTTTCAATGGGAAAAATTATGCTTTCTAGATTATAAGGATTAAGACTTACTTTATGGCACAAGGATATGATATATGACAATATGTTGAGAATGGGTTCACACCTATAGCTACTCCTCCCATAAATAAGTATGATAAGTAGTTACATGTGAATAATGCCAAGGCTATTAATGAAATTTAAAGTGGATTAAATGAAGTAGAATTTGTGAAAGTTATGCAATGCAAATCAAGAAAAGAGATGTGGGAAAAATTGAAGCAAACATATGAAGGAGATAACAAGGTCAAGTTGGCAAAACTACAAAACCACAAGAAAAGGTTTGAAGATTTTGATATGGAATATGAGGAAGATATTGCTAAATACTTACTTCATGTGGATGATGTTATTAATACCATGTATGGACTTGGATTTAAAATTGAAAACTCCAATGTTGCTCATAAAGTATTAAAATCACTCCCTATAAGGTATGATGCAAAGGTTTCAGCTATAGAAGAGATGAGAGATATTGATAAGTTGAATATGGATGAGTTACATGGAATTCTCATATCTTATGAGATGAGAATAGTAAAGGATCACAACTCTAAGAAAGAGGTATATTTCAAAGCTTCAAATAAGACAAAAAATAAGAAACTAGAATCAAGTGGTGAGTCAAGTAGAAATGAAGAAGCTATGTGAGAAGAACAAAGACTCAAGAAAGCACAAAGGGTGAAGACTATGAAATATTTTAATTGTGGTAATTTTGGTCATATGCATCTAATTGTCCACAAGCTAGAAGTAGTATTAGTGAAGAGAAATAGGATCATACAAAAAAGGAAGAAGAAAAATTCAGACATGAAAAGAAAAACACGTATGGTCAAGGCAAGCATGAAAATTAGTTTTTCAAAGGCACAAGAAGAGTTTCTATGTTAACAAGGCAAGAAATTATTCAAGTGACAGTGATAAAATACTCTTAGATAGTTAAGAAGAAGAGATTTTATTTTTGGCAAGAGAAGAGGAAGAAAATGCTCCTGTTGAAGATAAATTTGAATAGTATGAAGATGCTCTTGAAGATCATGAAGTAGATAAAGATTCATAAAATTAAGAGGAAGGCACAATTTATCTGGAAGAATAACTTATTGTTGCTCTCAGAGAGTTGAAAAGAGTTAGAAAGTAGAATTCAAGACTAAAGGCTCAAGTTCAAGAACATGAGGAAGAAAAAGAAAAGCTTCTACAAGACCTGAGAAACTCAAAAGCTAAGGCAAGGAGATTTAAAGAGGTCATGGTTGAAAAGTTAGAGGTAAAAGAGTTAGAATGTGAAATACTAGAACATGAGGTAGTTTCTTTAATGATGGAAGTGAAATATTCTAAAGAAAAGCTACATTGGTTTGGAAAAAATTCAAAAACTTTGGATAAAATTATCAATGCACAAAGATCTTCATCTATCAAAATAGGACTTGGTTTTGAATAAGGACAAGGGAAACAAGAAGAAGGGTCAAGATCAAGCTTAAAATAAGAGGAAGTTTCAAAGGAAGAGAGTGAAAAAGAAATTAAGACTTATTTGGATAAGTTGAAGAATAGAATCTTCACTAAGAAAGGAAACAATGCACTAACAAGAAATAGGGATCATCATAGAGAATACAAAGAAAATACTAAGAGAACAGAGGTTTCAAAACATGATTTTTCAAAGGGCATTGCTTTTCATGTAATTATTTTGGTCACAAGGCTATGCATTGCAGGGTTCATAAAAAAAAGGAGTATGGTTTCACTAAGAGGAACTTCAACTCATTCAAATATGGACATCTATTTCAAGGGTATTGCTACTCTTGTAATTGATTTGATAATAAAGTGATCCACCATAAGGTTCATGATAGAAATGATGATGGTTTCACCAAGAGGAACTTCAAGATATTTACAACTTCCAAGAACTAAAACATTAAGTGTTACAAGTGCAATAATATTTGGCATAAGACAAAGTGATGTAGAACAGAGTTTCCAAAACTTCTAGAGTCAAGCAAGAATAGGGACACTCAAAAGGATAAAAAGGGTATGGTTACAATTTTTTTGAAAAATAAGGTTGACAAAGAAAAAGAGCATTGTATGCTAGGAGTAGAGATACTTCCACCCCAAAATTAATCACCTCAAGGAGAGGAGGTGGGGAGGGGACTGATCTAAGAGTCATATATTTAGCCCCAAATGAGTCCCTTTGCAATTGATTTCAAAGGGGAAGATATTTGAGTAATGGGAGAGCATTCTGTTAGGGGGAGCAATTTCTCAAGGGGAGTAGATTTGGAGTCCAGTGGTAGGAAAAGGAATTTTAGAAAGGGTTGCCATCAATGACAAAGGGAGAAATTGTTGGAAATTTGGAGTATATTGTTGTCATTTATGTCAAAGGATTGATGTCATAGGTTTATTAAATTGGTTTTAATTGATGTCAAAGATAGCTTGACATGACAAAAAGATAAGGTTTATAAGTTGGTTAAATAGGCAAGGTAAAGTTCATCCCAAGGCAAGGAAATTGATAAAAAGGATAAGGTTATAATATTTATTTTAAATATTATAAGCCAAATAGGTTTGGAATAAAGCTCTAAGTGTTTGGTTAAAATTTTGAAACCCCTATTTTAAAGACCATGCAAGAAGCAAGTGACCAAGGATTAAAAAGAAATAATATTATAATATTAAGGACAAAATTTCAAAGCCAAAGGTTTAATAATAAAAATTTTATTATAATATTTTATATTATAATTTAAACCCAAGATGGGTTTTGGAACCAATTAAAAGTTTCAAATAAAACCTATAAAGCACCAATGCCAAAGATAGGGGAAAAAATACATATTAATATGTAAATTTATGCACTAAGATATAGTTTTTGAATTGCAATGATATTCGATTTCCTTGTGTGCATAAATCGTGAGAAAGGAAAGGATGAATTTTAAAATTAAAAAAAGGACATTGGAAAATAAAATAAAATAGAGCATTGTGGGAGTTTATCCTCAAGTAGGTGGTCGACCTAGCGGTAGACTAGGCAACGCTAAGGCATAGGGCAAACAGTAGGTTGTGAGGTCAAAACTCGATGGTGACAGTTTTGACATTTTGATAAGCAAGGAAAATTTGTGAAGGTTTTAAATTATAAAATGTGCATATTTGGTTCTATGTGGGTAGTTGGCCTAGCAGCAGCCCAATAAGTGATAGCGTGCTAGTAGGCAGGAGGTTTCATCATTGATTTCCATTTGTGGCAGTTGTGGTAAGTGAAATAATTTTTTTATTAGTGACTAAGGTTGAAATATTAAGGGCCTAAGTTGTGCTTGATTATTGTGCGCTATTGGACTTAGGGAGTTATAAGGGAAATACATATTTTATTTTTGCCATTGTTTTTAAAAGGAAATAAAAGGGGAAAATTGTAGTTAATTTTTGAAGTATTATTTTGTGGAGTAATAAGGTACTTAGTGGTAAATCAATTTGTGGTTGTATTGTTGAAATATTTAAGGTGGGAGATAAAAGGTGTATAATGTACTTTTATTGTTTGTAATACTTGCTTTAATATTGAAGGGTTTGGTTCATGATTTGATGTTTTATTTTGATAAACTAAGAGAGTTATAGAGCATTGGTTTGAAATATAATTGTGCACACATTTTGAGAATGTTTTCCAATATATGAAAAGGTATTGTGCTAATACTTTTGAAGTTGCAAAAGATATTACTTTTGAGATATGTAATTGAGGGCACAACTTCATCAAGTATTTTGAGGTATGGTGGTTCAATTTTTTATCTAGGTGGTTGTAATTTGAGAAAGTAGTTTTGAGGTGGAGTTAAAAGGGTTGATTGATATGCATTATTGGAAATATTTGCATTAGGGTTTGAGACCTAAATGTGTAAATAAAGTAAAAAAAATTGTATTAGGGTTTGATACCTACATGTGCATTATTGTTGAAAGAAATTAGAAGCAATTGCATTAGGGTTTGAGACCTACATGTGCTCTATTGTTGAAAGAAATCTGAAATACTTGTGTTAGGTTTGAAACCAAGTTTGTACATAATTGTGAAATATTTTGTGCAATGGTTTGAAAAAAATTGAAAGTAATTGTGAAGTATTTGATATCAATATTGTGAAGGAAATTTGTGCATTATTGTGTTTGATCATTGAGAGTAAATTTATAAAGAATAGAGACCAATTTTGTGGAATAAAGTTATACAATAGTTTGATTTGATTTGAGAGGGTTTTGTAAGAGGTAGAGACTATATTGAATGAATGCAAGATTTGTTAATGTGAAGAACATATTGGGTACTTGATAAAGCATATCACTATCTATGTATTCTAGAGGTTAAACAAATTCTAGGTAGAATATGTCTGAATTACCTAGTTGAAGAAAGCATTTCTGAAAGAGATATAAGTATTTGTTTGTATGTAAGATTTGGAAATATTTAAGTAGGTTCAGTAAGCAATATTAAGGCATATTTGAGCAAGTCTTGTGAGAATAATTGAAGCAACATCAAGGTAGATTTGAGCAAGTCTTGTGAGACAATTTGAAGCAACATTAAGGTATATTTGAGTAAGTCTTGTGAGAAGACTTGAAACAACATTAAGGTATATTTGAGCAAGTCTTGTGAGAAGTCTTGAAGTAGCTTTGAGGTAGATTTAATAAAGTATTGTGGCAATACTTGAAGAAGCTTTAAGGTAGATTTGAGAAAGTCTTGTGAGAAGACTTGGAGAAACTTTGAGGTAGATTTGAGCAAGTCTTGTAAAGACTTGAAATAGCATTGAGACATATTTGAGGTAGAGTTAGAGAATATTTGTGGCTAGCCTTGTGATGAGGTTTGGTGTAGATTTGAGATAGAGTTGAGAGCAGGATTTGGAGTAGACCAGAGCAAAGGGGTAGAGTTCTCTTGTTGAGATAGATCTAAAAACTAGAGTAGAGGGGATAGAGTTCTCCTATGGAGAGATATCCACAAACCTAAACAAAGGCGATAGAATTATCCTATAGAGAGATATCCACAAACTATAGTAGAGGGGATAGAGTTATCTTGTGAAGAGAGATCTAAAAACTAGAGTAGAGGGGATAAATTTATCCTATGGAGAGAAATCCACAAACTAGAGTATGGGGGATAGAGTAATCCTATGGAGAGAGCCACAAATCAGAGCATTAGGGATTGATATATCCTTTAAACATAGATCCATAAACTTTGTAATAGGTAATTGATTCCCAAGAGATTTTTTGAGAAAATTTAGAAGAAATATTTTCTCTGCATATGTAACGCACATTGAGTGAACCACATTAAATTTGTATCTCTCATGTGTGTGATGATTTGTGCATTGATTTGATTATTGTTATTGATATTGCAAATTGATAACATTGGATAATATTATTTGGGAAAGAGAAGTAAAAGTTGATCTTATATTTTTCACCCCCTCTTAGTATAAGCTTGTGTGCTTCAATCTACAGTGAAGCTCTAGAAGAAAAATTTACAACATTGGAATATTATCTTCATTATATAATGATAAAAACAATTGATAATGAAAATGATGATATTATAATTCCTATTGAAATCATAAGCATATTATGTATGGTTTTACTTAAATTTAAACATTGCAAATAAGTGAACTCAAAGCAAAAGGAATTAATTAAATTACTTAAAGAGAAAATAAAAGTGGATGAATCCTTCCTAGAGAAGATATTTCAATCATCATGTAGGATTAATACTTCAAGCTCTTCTAATTCAAGATATTATCATGATGTTTAAGTGTCTGTACAGTGAAATCCATACCAAAGAAGAGTTATGAACAAAAGGACAAAGGTAAATAAAATATTATTCTACAGGAATCTGATAACAACATGGAAACTTATGAATATACAAGGATTGGTCCTATTAATGAAGATAAAGAAGAGGAAGGTCCATATTGAAGACCAAAGTATTAAATAACCAAATAATGTAATACAAAGGGGTGTTGGAATATATTATATTCTTTTGTACATGCCAACGTATCATAATGGGTACATCTATAGCTTAGATTAGAGTGTCTTAGATTAGGATTTATTTTATGTAATGTAATGCATAAGTGTGCAATGATATTTTGGCAATGTAAATGTGCATAATTGTCCCTACATACATGTGTCAATAGAGTAGGAAGATGAAGAGTCATAGGAAGAGCGAGGGTCAAGAAACCTCCATATGAATAGTCACATTCCATTATATATATATGAATGTATTGATGTAAAAGAGATATGGTGAAGGAGAAAGAGTTGCCTATGTAAGCAATGGAAGGTGATGTAGTATGATGTATTTTGAGCTCTTCATTCAATAAATATTTCTTAGCATTTTTGAGAATTTGGTATTAGCATTTTTTGAGTTATTATATAGTTATTATTCAAATTTAATATGGTTTATTGATCAACATTATCCATATCTTTTATATTGCAATTCTATTATTGATCTTGAGGCAATATTATTTTGAGTATATACTCATCAAAAGCTAACACAATTGCATAGGTAATAGTAATTAGGGTCAAAAAGACCCTTTATCATTGATAATTAACTATATTTTTTTACCTTTATTGGTGTAATAAATCCATATATGATGGAAAATCATAGCCTCATGGACCTTCAACTAGTCCATCCCTAAAATAATATCAACGACATATAGGGGATCTACATACAAGTACCATTCTATGGAGTCATTGGTTAGGGTGATTTGAATGTCAAGAGAACATTGATCCATGGAGTAGGTTTTTCAAGAACCATACTCTACTTTCCATCCTTCTACTAGAAATCCTAGCATTTCTAGCATATCCTTGACTATACTAGATGAAATAAAGCTTTTGGTTGTTCCACTATCTATTAAAATTTTAACATCTCTATTAAAAAGTGTACCTTTCAGGAGTAATGGAGTGGCCTATCCATCTAGATTATAGCTTCCCATGACTACATAAATCTTGTGATTAGGCTCTTCTAGCCATTTTATAGATCCTGCTCTATGTGGAAATTTATTGGTATAATGAGGACCTCCACAGTCGAAGCAACTAGTCTTGGGTCTAAGATATTTGTTTTGGTTTTTCTCCTTAGATTTATCTATTGGATCTACTTTAGGTTGCCTTTGTATATGAGGATTATTATTGTTATTATTGTTCCTCATTTGGAAATTATTTTCATCATCCCCCTATTTTCTATCATTCTTCTTTTTGAAATGGGGGTTATTATTGCTTTTCTTATTTTATTCCTTTTCCCATTGCATGAAACCAATGCTCTTACTCTTTCTCAAAGTTTGATGACCCTCTTTAGATAAATCAGGTTAATTAGAAACAAAAAATATAAAAATTTCAAAATTTGATGGTAAGAAATATGGGGATGTCACAAAAATTTGTCTGAGTGAAATAGAAACATACTTTTCTATTAATACCTTATCATATAAGTTCAAAAATGCATCGGATACCCTCCACTTAGTGGATGCAACCCTGGAATGATGGAACACATATAAAGAAGGAAATAAAATTCAAGCTACGGATCTTAAATGAGAATATTTTATTAAAGAATTTGAGAAAATATTTTTAACTAAGTAATTTTACGTAGTGAACTTTACATAATTAACTAATATTTAGCAAGAAACATTATCTTTTAGAGAATATTATCAAAATTTGTAAAACTTTTGAAGTATGTACCAGAGTATGAAAATAATGAACAAATGAAAGTGCAAAATTTTATTTTAGGGATTCATCCAAAAATTAGGACTATAATAAATTTGCTTTATCCTGAAGAATTACAAAAATCCTATGACTTGTCTCAACAAGAAGAAACTAATCAGAAGATGAAAAAGACATATTTTAATTATCATAAGTTGTTTGAAAAGGAAAAGTGTAGGCTTCATGAAATGGGATAAGAAACACAATAAAATAATTAAAGGAGAAATATCTAGGATTGAAAACAAAAATAAGAGTAGGTTCTATGGTAATAGGGATATAAGGGAGAAAAAGGTTATCCAGGAAAAAATGACCAAAGACCCTCTTTCCAAGGAATAATCAAATAAATATTACCTCAAAACAGGATTTAGAATTTTAAAAGTATAACAAGATAAAAACATTAGGATGTTATGTTTGTGGTGGCCCCCATTATGCATATAAGTATCCTCAAAGGGAAGATCATAAGAAAGTACCTAAAGAATAGTCCCATGACATCTATGTTGCAACATAATAATTCCACTCTTGATGGATAGGATACACATTTTTTGTTAAAAGGTAAATTGTTTAATAAGGATGTGCACATTTTAATTGATAGTGGTGTAAGAGATAGTTTTATTTCCGCTAGTGTCATCAAGGGTATACTGAAAAGGCCTAGATTTTTGGCAAATGGGTGGAAAGTAGAATATGGGTGAGGATAAACCTATTCTATTTACTAGTGTCTATTTGAAACTCACATAACCCTACATAAAGTTAAAACCAATTAGAACTTGTATCTAGTCCCTTGCATGCATTTGATGTTATACTCGAAATGATCTGGTTAAGATCCCATAAAGTCTTCATTAACTATGAGGAAATATGTTAGAATTCATAGATGAATCTAATCAGTGAACAATAATTCATTATAACCATGGCTCTTTCTAGCCATATTTTATTTCAACATTACAACTAAAGAAGGCAATAAAAAGAGGTGAAGCAATATATGTAGTCAATATGAACAAAAGGGATGAGACTGAAGTAAATTTAGATCCTTTTCAAAAATATCCTATACTAAATGAATTTAGGGATGTATTCCTTGAAGAGTCATTGGGCCTTTCACCTCAGTGAGAATTTTATTTTTCCATAGAAATTTTTCCTAGGGTTGCACCTATCACCATATCACCTTACCAGTTGACTCCAATTGAGTTGCAAGAGTTAAAAACACAACTTCAAGACTTGGTAGAAAAAGGATTAATTAAACACAATTATCACCATGGGGTGCGCTTGTTGTATTTGTAAAACATATCGATGGCTCGTTAAGATTATGTATTGACTACCGAATGTTCAATAAGGTCACTATCAAAAATAGACATTCCTTGTCTAGAATTGATGATCTATTTGACCAGTTAAAGGAAGCCATAATTTTTAAAAAAATTGACCTTAGATCAGGTTTTCATCAATGAATAATTTGTGAGGAACATACTCATAATATTGCATTTATAATAAGGTATGGGTATTATGAATTCGCATTCCTACTCTTTGGATTGAAAATTGCCCTAGCTGCCTTCATGAACCTCATGAATAATGCTTTTCGAGAACAACAAGGTCATTTTGCATTTATATTTATAGATGATATATTGATTGATTCCTAGACTAAGGAAGAACATGATCATCATGCTAATATTATGCTTGAAATACCCAAGAGAAATTAACTATATGGAAAATTATCAAAAAATGAGTTGTATACCTCTCAGGTGCAATATTTGGGGTATATGACCTTTGTTGATGGAATTTATATAGATACTAAGAAACTTGAAGCAATAATAAACTAGCCTGCACGCACTAGCGTAATTGAAGTACATATTTTTATGGTTAAGGTAGGTTATTACAAGCATTTTGTAAGAAAATATTCAAAAATTACCCATCCTTTTACAAACCTACAAAGAAAAGTGAAAGTATTCAAATGGATAAACCAATGTGAGGAAGCCTTCAATATTCTAAAGTAAAAGCTAACAACTACATAGATACTCACGATACCTAACCCTTTAACAAAATTTATGGTTTTTACTAATTCTTCTATTGAATGTCTAGGGGGAGTCCTAACACAAGATGAAGTAGTCATCACCTATGAATTACAAAAGCTTAAAAAGCATGAGGTAAAATATGCTACTCATGACTTAGATTTGATAGTTGTTGTACATGCATTCCAAATATGAAGGTATTATTTAGTAGGAAAACCCTTTGAACTTAATACATATCATCAAAGTCTACGATACATCTTTATGTAACCATTGCTAAATGCAAGACAATGTTGATGGATGGAATTCCTGGTGAAATATGATTTTTGTATTGAATACATTAAGGGTAAGGAAAATAGGATAGTAGATGCCTTGAGTAGAAGGGGGAATATAATTTTTATCTCAATGCCACTATAACTTAAATTTATCAAATCAGAAAACATCAACAAAAGGATGACTATTGTAATAAATGTTGAGCTCGGGTTGATTTTTAACCCAAGAAGGACAAATATTTTGTAATCAATGATGGTTTGTTATACTTTAGAGATAAATTAGTTATTCTAGATATAGGAGGATTTTGGGATGCTATTCTAAAAGAGTCTCACTGTAATTGTTACTCTGCATATCCAAGAGGAGCAAAAAATATGAGAGAATTTAAGGAAGACCTTTTATTGGTCAAGAATGAAAAAGGATATCAATAATTTTGTGGCTATATTTCTAGAATGTCAAAAGGTGAAGGTGGAACATTTGCACCTAGCAAGATGGTTTTAACCACATGTTATTACCACCTAGAAATGGTAAGTTATTTTCATATATTTTATTGTTGGTCTACAAAAAAATAAATTTTACCATGATGTTTTTCTTGTAATGGTAGACACATTGACCAATAATGCATATTTTTATACATAAAAATATACAATATGATGCACTTGCTATTGCTAATAAGTTTTCCAAAGAAATAGTTTGATTGCATCGGTTTCTAGAAGTCATTATTTTGAATAGAGATTCTCAATTTTTGTTGGAATTTTAGTAAGCTTTATATCAAGCCTTGGGTACAAAACTTAATATCAGTTATGCATACCATGCAGAAACAAATGACCAATATAAAATATTCAACCAGGTACTTCAAGGTATGTTATGCATGTATTGTATGGACCATAAAACCAAATGGGAAGACTACCTCTATTTGGTTGAATTTACTTATAATAATAGCCATCATGCTTCTCTAGGAATGGCTCCATTTGAGGCCCTATATGGAAGACAATGTAGAAGTCCTATGTCTTGGAAAAATCCAAAGGATCATAAAATGATTACACAAAATATTATGAAGGAGATGGAGTAACAACTAAAAATGATACGCAAAAAAAATTATAACTCAAAATGACCCTTTGAGGAAGATTGAAATGAGATTTAGACATTTTTCGTAGGACTGCCCAAACTACCGAACTCGTTTCGGCCATATCTCACTCATCCGGACTCGGATTGAGCTGAAATTTTGAGGGTAGATGCCTGAAAAACCTAGAACGTCTCCACCAATTTTCATATCATTTGGAGCAACACAGATCCTAGCACATCCCTATGTGTGAACGAGATATTTGGCAAGCGGCTATGCGAGGGTTTCATCTGGGTTGAGTGCAAGCAGCTCCAGAGGTTGGTTTTTAGGGCCTTCGGGCCCTAGCGACCAATATTTTTGTGGTTTATGCTCAATATTTTAGCAAGAAATGTTGCAGGGGATCCAATATGGGTTAGAAATTTATCTTTCAATAGATCATACTGTGAACTTGAGTGACAACGACTTCCAATTTGCTGCACAAAAGAAAAGTGAAAACCATACCTTTCCACGACATCTAGGGCAAGGATTAAAGAGATCACAAAACAAGTTTCAAGCAGTTGATCAAAAAATGGCTCATATCTCAAGTGAATCTGGTGCTAAGGTGCACCCACAAAATAATTCTACTGTGAAAACCCCTATCAAGGGTAAGAATTTCGAAGACTCGGTCCCAAAAATGAATTTTAGGGATGCCCTTCATGGTGGACAGCCTCAGCCCAATGCTAATATCAATCTTAGGGCTTCCCATAAACCTCTAAGAATGCCTAATATTGATCCCAGGAAAATAGAGTCAGGATGTCTTAAAGCAGCTGATGGAACTCCTATTGTTAAGCTTGATATGGGTAACATTCAGACTGGCATTGAAGATTTGGAAAAAAGAGGACTAATTTGTCGGTTCGTGGGTTTTCATCCGAGTCTATCTGCTTTCAAAGTCTGGGCTGCAAAAAGCTAGAAAACTAAAGGTGAGTTACAAATCTCTATTTATCCAAATGGTTATTTTCTTGTTTTATTTGCTAATAATGAAGATAGAGAGAAAACTTTTCAAGGGGGTCCTTGGTTTTTTGGAAGGGCAGGGCTTTTCATGAAGCCCTGGCATACTAAATTTAAAGCCGAAGAAGAGATGCCTTCTATAGCTCCCGTGTGGGTTAGACTCTTTGGCCTCCCTATTGAATTTTGGAATCCTACTATTTTTTCTTCAATTGGAAACTCTTTAGGAACTTTTATGATGACTACTGATTGTACTCAAAATTTTGAACATATTATTTATGCTCGGATTTGTGTTTTAATGGATTTTGACAAACCCCTACCTAAAAATATCACATTACAATTTGGGGAAGACACTTGGGAGCAAGTAGTGGACTATGAGAACATTCCTTTTCGTTGTAGAATTTGCCATGAATATGGTCATTTGGCCAGTGCTTGCCCAAATAAAATTCTTGATCAAAAGAAAGAAGATATAAACTCAGTAGGTTTCCAAATACCTAAGAAGAAGAACACTAAGAAAAAACCAGTTATGAAGGATCAATCAAAGTCATCTGCTAATATGTTTGAAATCCTTTCCACAAATGATGTCCCAAGTGAGGAAGAGGAAATAATGGAAACTGAAATCTTAGAAACACAATTTAAATATGAAGGGAAGAACTCAGAGACAAACCAACAAATCAAAGGTTTTCAATAGAAAAAAAGGAGAAAATTTACACAAGAAAAACAATCTTTCAAATGTCAAAACTTCAAATAATGCAGGTCCCAATATAGACTCCGTTGAACCATCTAGTAAAATTTTGGTTGTGTACGAGCATTCTTCAAGGTTAGAAGCCATCTCAGATTCAATTGGAATAAGTCAAGAAATAGGGAAAAAAAATTGAAGATGGATTCTAATAAAAAAGCAAGTCGCAAGACCAATCAATATCATATGGTAAAAGAAGGTGAAAAGCTTGTAGAGGAAGGTAAGATTAATGCCCTTCCCAAATTTTTTAGCCCTGGTATTAATGAAGATCATCACTTGGAATATTAGAGGACTCAAAGGGAGTCTTTCAAAACAAAATGAAATTAGAAGAATGATTCAGATAAATCATCCACATCTTGTTTTCCTTCAAGAAACAAAGATGTCAATGGAGGATATGGACTCAATTCCTAAATTTGGCCAGATTGGAAAAGTGGTTTCCCTCGGTTCCCAAGGGACTTCGGGTGGCATTGCTTGTCTTTGGGACCCAAAAGAGGTAGTTATTCACCATATGGTTGGCAGTTGGGGTTTGTTGGCTATAGCTATTCAAAGTAGACATTCCAACCAGATTATGCTCTAACTTCTTTGGAGGAAAAAAGAAGACAGTGGAAGGATATTACTCATATTATCTCTCATTTTCCTAAAGCTTGGATCTTGATCGGAGGAGATTTCAATACCATCCTCTCTCTGGATGAGAAAAGGGGGGAAATAGAAATTTGGACAAAAGCACTGACCTCATGAGTGAATATATTGCAAACCTCCATCTTGTGGATATCCAACTGAATAATGGCCTTATGACTTGGTCTAACGAGAAGGCAAGGCTTAGCTTGTATAATGGAGAGATTGGATAGGTTTTTGCTCTCTAAAAATTTCTTAATCCATGGTCACATTCCTAAAGTGAAGACTCTTAATAATGCTGGTTCGGATCATTGGCCGATCATGGTGGAAATGTGGAAAACCAATGTGAGTTTCTCTCCTTTTCATTTTCAATTAATGTGGCTTAGAGACATTTCCTTCAGACCTCATGTGCAACAATGGTGGAAGGAAGGTAAACCTAGGCATGGGACTAAGATGTTCTATTTTGCCAAAATACTGCAATACATTAAATCCAAAATCAAGACTTGGAACTGGAAAGAGTTTGGGGATGTTCATAAAAAAAACATGAAGTTATTGCTCATCTTGAAAATTTGAATAAGAAAATCCGTTTAGATGGCCTCACAGAGAAGAGAAGTGCAGATGAAATTAAACTCACAACTCGGTTAGAGGAATGGGAAAAAAGAGAAGAAATCTTATGGAAGCAAAAATCTAGAATTCAATGGCTCAAAGAAGGAGATCGAAACACAAATTTCTTCCACAAATATCTTCTAGCTCGAAGATCTCACAACTTTATTTCTTCCTTAAAATCAGATTCTGGAGATGTTGTTTATACTTGGGATGGCATGAACTCTATTGTTGTTGATTACTTTTCCAATATTTTTGTCTGCTACTCCTCTTGACTCAGCTTCACAACAAAATGTTCTTCAAGCAATCCCTTCTCTTATCACTTCTGAGGAGAACTCTATTTTGACTACTCCTGTTACTATCAATGAGCTTCAACAAGTAGTTTTTAAAATGCAAAAAGGGAAAACCCTAGGTCTTGATGGTTTTCCCATTGAGTTCTACCAAGAGTTCTGGGATATCCTTCATGTTGATTTATTAGAGGTGGTGGAAGAAGCCAGGAAAGCCAAAGAAATTTTGAAGGTTATCAATAAAACTTATATTACTCTTGTTCCAAAAGCTCAAGAGGTTGATCATATCTCAGCTTTTAGACCTATTGCTTTATGTAATGTTCTTCTCAAAATCATTACTAAAATCATGGCAGAAAGGTTGAAGCCTCTTTTGCATAAGATTATTTCCCCAGAGCAAGGGGGTTATGTGGAAGGACGTCAAATAGTAGATGAGATAGTTCTTGCTCAGGAAGCCATCCATTCCATGGATATGCAAAATTCTCCTTCCATGTTCATTCGGTTAGACTTATCCAAAGCTTATGACAGAGTGGATTGGCACTTCCTTATCAAAGTTTTGAGGCAATTTGGTTTCTCTAAGGATTGGATGGATTGGATTATGGGATGTATCTCTTCAGTTTCCTACTTAGTTCTTATCAATGGTAGGCCTTCTCAGTCATTCCCAGCTTCTAGAGGTATTAGGCAAGGTGACCCGCTATCCCCTTATTTATTCATCATTCTTGTTGAATGCTTGGGTAGGACTATAACCAAAAAGAGGGAAAAAAAACCCTTGAGGGAGTTACCATTGCTCATGGAGTGCATGGAGCTAGACCTATCTCTCATATTCAATTTGTGGATGACTCTACTCTTTTAGGTAAAGCTACAGTTAAGGAAGCTTCTAATATTAAGCAAATCATTAGCTATTTTTCTAAGGCTATAGGGAAGTTGATCAATGAAGACAAATCTAAAGTTATTTTCTTTCACTGCTCTGCTAGACAGGAATCCATGGTCTTGGATAAATTAAGATATAAGAAGACCTCTCTTCCAATCACTTATTTAGGTATTCCCATAAATATTCAAAGGCAGAAAAATAAATATTGGAATTGGTTGTTGGACAAAGTCAAGAAGAAAATTGGAAAGTGGACCAACAAGTGGCTTTCTTCTGGGGGTAGAATCACCTTGGTAAAATCAGTCCTTCAAGCTATTCCTATTTATGTTTCTTCCATTTTGAATATCCCAAAGGCTGTTCTTCGAGAATTGGATCAAATCAGTCATCGTTTCCTTTGGAGTGGTACTAAGGAGAAAAGAAAATGGGCCTTGGTGAAATGGGATACTTTATGTCTTCCTAAGAGTGAAGGGGGGTTAGGATTCCGGTCTTCTATTAATAACAACAAAGCTTTAGCTGCTAAATTATATTGGAGGATGTTGCATAACCCCAATGCTCTTTGGGCCAATAATCTCCATGCTAAATATGCTGAGAACAAAAGTCCTGAAGACCTTGTTCGCTATCAACTTCCTACCAAAGGTTCTCCCATTTTAGCAGTTCTTAAGACTGGTGAGGATTTGATAAAGAAAAAATTATTTTGGATCATTCATAATGGTCAACAGGCAAATTTTTGGACAGATTCTTGGGATGGTCACAAGCCTTTGATAACTCAGTTTCCCGATTGGAGGCCTTGGATGGAGGAGCTTCACCGAGCTAATTGGATAAAGGTGGCTAATTACTGTCGGTACCATACTGGTAATTCAAAGGTTGGTAGATATTGGATCCCTATTGAGGACTGGCCTATTCAAATCCTAGAAAGGCAAAGACAAGATATCCAAGGCATCCTTCATATGAGATCCCTCTCTTGGTCCCATGAAAAAGATTATTTTGGATGGAACAACACTACTAAGGGTGAGTATTCAGTTGCTCAAGGTTATTTGACCTTATGCCATAATAATCCCAACCATTCTTCTGACATATTTTCTCGATTGTGGGCTCAAAAGATCTGGCCTAAGGTGAGGTTCTTTAATTGGATTTTATTGCATCGTAGGGTGCTTACTGGTGAGCAACTTATGAAGCGTGGTTTTCATGGCCCTTTTAGATGTGAAATGTGTGAAGAGAATGTAGAAAATCTCAACCATATTTTTATTGAGTGTACTTTAGCCTCTGAGCTATGGAGGAGAATGGCCACTTTACTTGGCTTACAGTGGTCCAATTTTTTTACTTTTGAACAACTTTGGAGGGATTGGCCTAATCAAGAGGGTGTTGATCATTTTATTAGGCGGTTAGTTTGGATGGGTTCTACCATTCTTCTTTGGAATATTTGGAATGAAAGGAACAACCAAATTTTTAATCAAGATAGGAAGGATATTCACTATATTTGGCAAAATACCATAGCCAACTTAGTTGAATCAGTCCATCAACTCCTTAATCACCCCCAAAACTCCCACCAAATATGGGATCAAGTGATGCAAAGATTGAAGATTAAATATTCTAAGGGCAACCAACTTAAAGGGAATGTGAGTATTAGTAAGATGGATAGGACTAGAAATTGGCAACCTCCTCCTAAGGATTTTGGAAAAGTCAATACTGATGGAGCCTCTAGAGGGAACCCTGGAAAAGCCAGTGTGGGAGGAATTGGTAGACTTTCAGATGTATCCCTGGTTTTTACTTTTGCTTGAGAATTTGGGTATTCTTTCCAATAACCTTGTTGAGGGGTATGGTATCCTCGAGAGGCCTTCAGGAGGCTACTAAGGTTGGATGGGAAAAGGTGTTAGTTGAGTCCGACTCTCAACTTATGATTAATCTCTTGAAGACTCCTTCTAAGAATCATAAGGTGGATTGGAGAATAAAAAGAATTATTGAGAAGATTCAATTAATCCAGATGGGATTTTTGAAAGTTGATTACAATCATGTGGTCGGAGATCAAAACAAGAGTGTTGATGCTTTAGCTAATTGGGCTTTGGACAAAGGTGATCTTACTTGTTATGGCCACCCTCCTATATGGTGGGCTTCTCAAATTAGGGAAGCTCTTCTTTCTATCATTTCTTTGGATGGCTCCGAGTTCGAAGGTACCTAGTTTCTTCTTGTTTTTTTTTTTTTGCTTCTCTTTGGTTCATTCAGTTTTTTTTAGTTCCCTAGCTCATTCTATTCTTTATTTTGTTTCCTCTGTTGATTCTTGCCTTAATAGTCTTCTGGTCTAGATAGGTCATTGTTATGTTCAATTTTTTTTCTTTTTTCTTTTTTGTTTTTTTTGTTTAGTTTTTTAAGGTGGGTGGGTTCTTTTGTTTTGTTTTGTTTTTGTGTTCTTTGTGTTGTTTTTTGTTGTTCATGTGTTTTTGTTGTTTTGTTTTTTTTTTTTATGTTTTTTGTTATTGTTCTTGTGTTTTTTTCGTTCTTGTTCTTGGGTTTCTCTTTGTTTGTGTTATTTCGTGTTTTTATGTGTGAGTGTTTTCTATGTTTTTTGTTTTTGTTTATTGTCTGTTGTTGGTTGTTTTTTATTTTTATTTTTATTTATTTTTTTTAATTTTTTAGGTTTTGGTTGTGTTTATTTTTCATGTTTTTTTTGGGTTATGTCTTTGTAGTGTTCTATTGTTTTTGTCTTGTTTGTGTTTTGTTATGTGGTTCTTGTGTTTTTCTATGTGGTTTGTGTTGTGGTTTCTTTTATCTTATTGTGCGTGTTTGGTTGTGCTTTTGTTTTTGACACACTCAAGGAGCATGTTTTTTATTTTATTTTATTATTTTTGTTGTTATTTACTTATTTTTAAATTGGTTTTGTGTGTTTGTTTGCTCCTTGAGTATGTCAAAGGTGGTAGGCCAGGTCCGAGTCCTGGGTGTTTTTGGTGGAATGGATACCCCTGCCTCCTTGGGTCTTACCCGAAAGTGGCATCCCTTTTGGGATGTTTTCCACAAAAAAAAAATGATACGCTAAAGGCTCAAATATGCCTTAAATTGTCAAAAGAGATATAAATACTTAAAAATGTCATTGAGATAATTCTCTATGGGAGACAAAGTCTTATTAAGGGTGAGACCTAATAAAAGCTCCATTAAGTCCACCAAGCTAGATCCTAGATTTGTAGGTCCCTTTGAAATTATAAGCAAGATCAGTCCTATCACCTATAAGCTTGCTTTACCACCTAGCTTGTCAAAAATCCATGATACTTTCCATGTATCCTTGCTTAGAAAGTACATTGCTAACCCATATCATGTTTAGAATATCTCTAATTTAAAGATGTTAGATCCCTTCAACATTGAAGTTTCTCCTATTCAGATACTTGCTTTTAGAACAAAGAAATTAAGAAAAAGATATTTGAAGTAATGTAAGATCCAATGGGACTAGTATTATGATAAAAATACTACATGGAAAGATGTACATATCATGAAAGAACAATTTTTATTTATTTTTGAATATATATATATATATATATATATATATATATATTATATTGTATAAGTATGAAATAAACAAAGGACAAGGGATTATATTTTCTATAGGGGGAATATTATGACCCTTCTTGGAATGAATAATTTTAGATCACTATTATATACGTTGTTTGAATTAAATGATTATTTTATGCTTAATCATTCTTGAATATCATATTGTTGATGGTCTCTATTTTGTAGGTATAGGTCCTCGAAGATTGAAATGAGAAATGATAGTGGTGTAAATTCTCACTATGGTGGGGGTATTTTTTTGAAAGGGTGAGATAGCCCTAGTAGTGAAACACTCACTAATGGCTCATGGGTAAACGAAAGCCCATATGACTTCATTCATATAAGTGCATTGTGAATGTATGCTTTGTGAGTATATATTTTGTATTGTGAATGTATGTTGTGTATTGTAAATATATATACACTTTATATTTCTAATGGAATGAATGCCTATGTTAAAAACTCTTTGATGACAATGAAAGTCCTACGAATCATGGTAGCTACTCTTTTTTTGCAGATGATAACACTTTGTTATTGTCAGATTGCCTATACAAGAAGAATTACCCCAGAAATAGTTATGTATGATAATTGAAAATATTTATTTACTTATTTGTTTATTCATTGTGAATTTTTTAGGAAATCATTAAAATAATAATAAGGAATTTTGTTATTTGTTTAAATAAAAATAATTTTTTTAATTAAGTTTATATATTAATAATACTTCTCACCCTATAAAGTTAGAGATAAGTTGGCCGGTTGCATGTCTGCACACTTGTCTAGCTAGACCTTCTCATTCTCGTGATAAAATAAGGATGGTAGGTAAGGAAGGGGAGGAAAAAAGATATTATTGAGATAGAGAGGAGGAAAGTACCTATTATCAGGTCAGATTTATGTTACTTTGGTTTAAGAGTAATGAAAGAAATTTGAATTGTTGGTTTGAACTTGTCTAATTGAACATATTTGTTTGATTTTTTATGAATATTGATTTCATAGATTAATTTGAATGCATATTAATATTATTATACTATGAATAGCTTATGGTTCTTTGGTTGATATATTGAAACAAACATACTTTTGTGCTACAAATTTTGATTTAATTTGTTAAACATGTGAACTAATGTGTTATGGATTTTGATTTGATATGTTCAACCTATGGAATCATGTGTTATGAATTTTGATTTTATATGTTAAATATATGAATTGATGTGTTATAAATTTGGTTTGATATGTTAAACCTATGAATTAATGTGTTATGGATTTTTGGTTTGATATGTTTAACCAGTGAATTGATGTGTTGCAGCCTATGATATGTTTAACCTACAAAGTGATATGCTATGGATTTTTAGTGTGATGTGCTTAATCCACTGTGATTCATTGGTTTACAACATCCTCAAAATAATTTGCTTATATTACCATGTGCAATGAAGTTTAGCCACTTTATATTATATCTAAAATCATGTACATTGATTTTTAAATCTATTTTAATCCCCCTTGGAATTTCAGTAATGTCATATTTTATTGCTTGTGGTGTAATTTGCTTTGGGTAGTGGGTGATAAAATATTTTCCCTAAGTTCAATGGCTATTACACCCCGAGAACCATTGAGGATTGTGTAGTCTATTTAGATACCCAATATAGCCATCCTTATTTATGTATCTTCTTGCTGAGGATGAAGATTAAATTACCTCCACTATAAATGTTTTTGTGTCTTTCCCTTGCTATAAATACTAAAAATAAATTATATTTAGACTTTATGATATCTAAGAGTGGTTGTATTTACATCTCTTAAATATTAACTTATCCAAAAACCTTGATTGAAACCTCTTTCTTATCCAGTTATAATTGAATATCTTAGTTATGAATGTCATATTGCACCTTTGATTGATTGTAAAAGAAAAATATTAAAAATTATTAAAATAATTAAACTAGCCTACAAATAGAATTATAAGTTACTGCTTGTTATTTTCATGAGGCTATCCTATGAATGTATATTTTCTCTCTATTAAGAATAAGAAACTATTAGATTTGCTGAGTCTCCTTTGAATTTATAGATGCATTCAAATTAGAAATGCATTAACAATTATATAAGTCATTCTAATCACAAAAATCAAACCTTCAAGTACCATGACTGATTCGTGGATATGATAGGTGAATGTCATGTTATCCAAAGGCAGTAGGTTTTTCTAAGATAGGAGTATTGAATTCAAGTTCTTGTGTGGATAAATTTATAAAATCCTTTTATATAAATCCTCGTTAGAGAAAAATTTGAGTATGACTTGTATTAATGTTACTTTTAAAATAAAATTTATTAATCTATCTAGCAAGGATTGGTTTCAACAAAAATATTGATATATGTATATATTTTTTAAAACTTCAAAAGAAAGGTTGATCTTATTGTATTATGGTTTAGTTTCCTTTTATAGTATGAATAAGCCTTGAATTTTCATTTAGTTATACTATGGTTTCATTTATTTCTTTATTATTAGAAAGTATTTCAAATTTGTTTTAATATGGTTTTGTTTTTAATAGGATAATTATACCTTAGGAAAAGCTTACTTATATACCTTAATAAATTGAACTTACTTTTTATGTTAGAAGCTATAGATTGTAGATTATATAAGTTAAACATTTTTCTAGGGAATAACAAGAATATTATTCTTTCTCTTATAAATAGATAAAATAGTTAAATTTTATATTGAAATATATCTATAATGTTTTCTTGAAGAATGTCTTAATAAGAGCTTAGCCATTTAATGAAGTTTGTAGTTTGTTTTTTTTTTTTATTAACCAAATTTTTACCTTTAGAGCCCTTAGTTGAAATACGTGAAGGTATTTAACGATACATCATAATTTGCTACTTTTGATAAATCAAGATGAGAAGTAAGGATGGGCGGTATGGGACATCCACCTAGGTTATTACATGAGTAGTATAGTGATGACACCTTGAGAAATTTTATGGATTAGGTTAAGTCTAGTAAGAAAAAGGACTAGATGGATCCATGATGGTTGGTATGAGATAACTCATTGTAATACCCATGTTTTGACAAGGTTAAACCATGATCAATACCAAGTGATTGGCATGACCTTATTACCCATGATGAGTTGAATAGAAATTAATTGAGTACTATAGAATAAACACTAAAAAACATTACATGTTATGTAATATTAGATTAGTAAAATCAAACTCGAGAATATCTATTTCAATAATTTTAATAAGGAAGGTGAGTTATGCATCCACCCTCTAAGTGTTATGGGTCTTAGAGGATAATCCCAGACCGTGATTATGAGTTCTTACACCAAGATAGAGAGTGAGAAATATGGAATCCCTAAGGGCACCTCTTATGGGATTTGGTCAATCTTGTCCACGTGGGGACTGTTTGTAGTGATCATAACCAAAAGTGGTAAATGATTATTTTTATTGATTAATGGATGGGTGCTAAATGAGGATCAAAAATAAAAAAATTTAACCTTCATTGACCTCTTTCTTTGTTTGTCAAACCTATAAGTGATATTAGATTTTTACAACCAGTGTGTATTTGACTGGTTTGTTACACAATTGAAGATAGTCCTTTACATCTCCAGACATTAGGATGGGATTCGAATAAGGAGAATTTTATCTACTCTTAATGCTTGTATGATAGAAAGAACCTAGAAATCAACCATATTTTAATTGTAGTATCTTATTCTCAGACTTGTCATCAAACAATAGTTTTTGATAAAAATATAATATTTGAAGTTAAATATGATGGTTTTGTCTCAATCATAAAAAAACTAATGCCCTACAAAATATAAAAGTTTACATTTTTATCTCCTACACACCTAATTTTTAATCCATAAAAATAATTAAAATAAATCAAAATTGACTATTTAAGTTGTAAAATAATATTTCTAGCCAAAATTATTATTATTATTATTTTTAGAAAAAAATATGTACCCATTTCTTAAATTTAAACTAAGTTACCTATTATCCTAGTGTTATTTATCGATATTTGGTCTCTCATGAATTTTTATATTTGTATGCTCAACCTATTTTGAAGTAATTTTATAACAATGAATTTTAAAAAACTAAAATTCTTATTTACATTGTTTAGTTTAAGTTTAGTAATATTTCTAACTTTTTCATTCTTGACTCTTATATTCAAATATAAATGATCATACACTCATGCAAATATTCAAAATCTATGTTTATGAGTATTTTAGAAACCATGGTGGTATATTCTTTACCTATGTGCATGCTTCGAACTAATTACCTACAAAAAATATTATAATTTTTTTAATTTTTTTAAAATCCTATTATACAACACAATACAATATATACGGACCAATTAAACCATTATATATATATATGGACCAATTCTAAGAAGTTTGACCACATTATTAATACCCTAATAGATTGTTAGATGACTTAGATGCTTGTTTTGATCTATTTGCATGTCTAGTTTCATCATGTACAATTGTTAATATAAATCATTCGATGAGTGATTGAAATAATTCATAGGTAATTTGGATAAGTATTTCTCAACTTATTCTCATATCTTTTACATGCAAAACTCATATGACCTTTTTACACATTGTATGTAGAATCACAATGGCTCAAGGCTTGTCTAAAGAATGCAAGATGCATTTTTACAAATCACATCCTTATTTTGAGGTGATATTTATGGTCAAAATGATGATGGTTATTTCTACCGAAAGAATATTGTGCATCAACAAGATGCATAATGACCACATTTTGGAAAACATGCCTATAAAAAGTTATTTTTATCTTTTTATAAGTTCTTAAATCTATAAAAAAATATTTTCAATTATTTTTCACTAAGATAGGACTATTTCCAAAACCTATGACTCATTAATTTTATCTCCTAGAAAAATTTCCAATGATTTGTATTAAAATGCTTCTATACTAATTAAAATTTCCAAGATATTATTTCTTGTCAAACTCACTTTTTGACAAAGCATAATATATAATTAATTGGTTTTTAATTCTTAATATGAAGCAATGACTATGCTTTAATTCTAAAATACTATAAAAAAGTAATATACTTTTGGTTTCATGTTATGGTCAACTTGTTACCTCTTTTTGTTTACAATGGTTAGTTTGAGAAGGATGTACTTGGATCCCTTTCATTATATATTAATTACAAATATATTGGAGCATTTGTGATATAAACCTTACAAGGTAGGACTGATGTTAAGAACTTCCTTACTAGTGGCAACTAGGTGATGAATTTTTATTTTGGAGATGCCTCTATGCTTTTTCTTCATTTTTTAAGAAACTACCTTTCTTTTTTGTTTATAATTTATATTTTTTTATTTGTATGAGTTTTAGCTATCCTTGGAAAATAAAACTTCAATATTTCTCTTATTAGATCATGCTTTACATGGATACCAATTAAGTGGAAGTAAATTCCACTTGATAAAACCACTAGATATATAGCTAATTATTTTTCAACAAACTCTCTTCAAGACATATGGAACTAGTTTATGATGATTTTTCAAAAGAAACTTGAAAATTGGTACTTTAAATTTCTCACTTTCTATTAATACTTAAGCTATTAAAATATTCAAATTTCTATACTTGTTTACTATTTTTCTTGTTAGTTTTTGCTATAAATCAAACTATATGAAATCTACAAAATTGATTTAAAAAATAATAGTTTGAATGGGATCATTGAGAAAAAAATTCCAATATTTAATGGTATAACTATATTTAACCTTGTAAAAAAAAGGTTAGAAGTATTATTGATCCTAAACCTAGAAATTGTACTTATCTTATGATAGGATTGTACAATGATCAGTGGGACATTTTATTTAATTATAATAATGAGGATACCATTTCTATTTGATTCTCAAACATAAATAAATTTAGTTTTACATTACATTTTGTGATATTTGTAAAAATTAAAGGTATTCCTCTTGTTCAACAATCCTAATAAGTCATTACAAATTAATATTTTAGAATGGTTCTTCATTGATATTAGGACATAGGTTTTCCACTTTCTTAATATAATGGAGCAGACATGTCTATCAAAGTGCTACAGGCTTAATACTTAAGTAAAAGCTAAGAGGAAGATTATATTTAAAAATGTGTTCATTGACATGTGGAACATTTATATAAATAAATAAAAATTAAATATTATGCTTAAGAACCAATTCTTGTTGAGTGCATATAGAACTTGGTAGAGGATCATCTTCTACTTAATATTTTTGCTTCTTTATCATGCGATATCATCCTATGGTAGTAACTTTAATATTGTTCCAATAAAAAGTGTTTATAAAATGATTTTTTTTGATGATTTGATCTCTTTTAGGATGACTGAGAAATAAAATTACAAATATAATAAACAAGTGTAGTGTAGATTAAATTATTTCAATGAAAAACTAAAGTTGATACCCATTCATCATGATTAAAGTAAAAACTACTCCATTGTCATTCATTGTCATTTACCCTACAAGATTCATTTGATAATGATTATGTAAAATAGCTCAATCAATTTACAATTATACAGTCTTCTTTTCTAGTTATATTTCCCACAAGCTCTCTTAAAAAACTCATGGATGTTGTATAGGAAAATAATTAATTTTGTTGACAGTTCTAGACAACTTGCTTTTAAACTATGCATTTTTCTTCTTTTTTTTACAATTATCAAATACTTCCTTTTTACAATTATCAAATGCAACTACCGTTTGAAATCATTAAAAGCTTGACTCTAATATTACCCTATGTCTTTCTTACCATTGTGTTAGTGTGTAACTGCATCTATATAGTTGGCAAAACTAATATTTGTTCTAAGAGGTCATACAAACCTTTGTCAACCATTGAATAACCTAATGAAGGACCAAACAAAAAAAAATAGAACTTCATGCAAACTCCATTTTGTGTATCATACGTTGTGGTCCTTTTAGGTCCATTTCCTAAAAACGAGGGAGACACCCGCTTCTGTTTGGATTCGGCATAATACAATTTCTAGTATCTAAGATAAGATGGACTTGGGGACCTTATTAGTCTTAATAATTTAGGATGTTATAGATGCTTGCTGAACTTAGTTATCCCTTGCATTTACTTTTGACAGTGGACTATGCATATGTCAGCCGGTCGTGGCTCTCGAGAGATTACTTATTTTAAGCTTTTAACGACCCATTTCGACAAATTATATTATTAAAAATGATCTTTTTTAATCGAATTTATTCGACAATAACTGCATTGAACATTTCTTATAAACTATGTATGACAGGAACGGCAAGTAATCATGTTTTAACTATTGATATTCAACACGTTGGATGTCGCTGATTTCTAATATGATTGTGATTATAGTTGTTTCCCTGTTTTTTACTTTGACATTTAAAATTTTACAAACATGCCCATATACATATGGGCAGGCAGACAACTTTGTTCAATCTACACTACATGTAGATTCCTCTTTGAATTATTAAATTCAGTATAAGTGTGGCTTATCGGTTGGATAATTCATAGGTTGTATAAAATGTTTTTTAAATTTTTTAAGCGAAAAACTCTTTGCGGGGTCGCTTTGGTTTAAGAGATCATGAACAGGGGTTGCACCCAGCCCTACCCACACCAACATTATCAATTGGATTTTAGGTACCCAATTCAACTTTTTGGAAGATTGCCCTCTCCTCTCCAACTCACCTACAACACCTGGGTAAATGTTTTTTAAATTTTATTATAAAAGTTTTGTATGAGTTTATTTTATTAAATTTGAATTTTTAATTTTTTAAATTTTATTGTTTTAATATTTTATTTTATTTTGTTAGGTTATGGTGAACTCAATAGACAGGAAATAAAGTGTTGGACACCAACCTCAATCAGTCTATTCTTTTCTGAAGGAAATTTTAAGATAAAATATAACTTTCTTCTGTTACTTATTGTTTTCTAGACAAAATTTTAAGATACAATATACCTTTTCTCGATTATTAATTTTTTTTTTTTGACAAAATTTTAAGATAAAACATAACTTTTTTCGGTAATCTATCCCTTTCTGGACAAAATTTTAAGATAGAACATACCTTTCCTCCGTTACTTATCCCTTTCTAAATAAAATTTTAAAATAAAACATAACTTGCACAAAATTTTAAGATAAAACATAGCTTTTTCCGTTCTATGATTACTGTTTCAAATTTTAATCGCTGTGAGAATTTCCGTCACCATTAGGGGAGGTGATGACGACGCCAAAGTGCTTGTGGGGGCGGCGATATTCGTCGCTAGAAATTAAATCCGCCAAATAATACAAAGGAACAAATATTAAAAACAAGAAAAACAAGCATAAATGGTTGTAAAGTGAATGAATAGCTCACACGGGTCATCGGAAGGGCGTCGTACATGCCGGGGAGTTTCTTGTTGTGGGCACATTTATTCAATTATCAGTTGATTGTGTCGCCTGAATTATTGCGAGAATGAATGTTACTTTATCTCATATACCATGCCATGGTTTTATAAGATTTGCCTGGTCTTAGCCCTGCCATACCAAATTCCCCTGGATTCTTCTTCCATATTTGCGTGAAGCAGATATTCCCCATCTACGCACGCAGCTTTACAATCTCTCTTTATTTCCAAGGCATCCTTGGTCCTTTGAATTTAGTCAGTTCCAGATTTTTTTGGGGACAAGATATGGTGATGAGATACATAATCATGTCTGTCTGTAAGGGGAGGGTTCCAAAGGGATTGCATTGATTCATCTTTGCAAGTGAAGAAAAGAGCAAAGATAATGAATCGTGCAATCCCTTTGGGAATCATCCCACAGACAGAGAGATTCACATTCTGAGACATATGGATCAACTCGATCGTCTATGCATTCCTATGAGGTGCAATCTTCAACTCCATTTTTATTATTCGATTCTTGTCGTTTCGTTGTGGAGAAACCGTGGAACCCTGTGTCTTCTTTAATAATTGCCCCCATATTGTGTTACGTTAGATTGGGAGATCTTTTACTGCTGAGATTCTTGGTTTTCTGTGTAATTGCAAGGGACTGAAAATTATTATGGTATATGTAAAATAAAACTAGCAGCCTTTTTGATATAGTGATTTCTGTTTGGAAAACGGAAATGTTATAGGGTTCTGATTGCTGGAAAGCACAAAAAGGATCCGTCTGTCGAAGTTTCCAAGGAACGTAAAGCCCAGAAGCTTCGATGGGATAAGGTACGCTTGTTTTCCTTAACCGGATTTTTTTTTAAAAAGATGAGAACTTAGATATACGAATGCAAGGTTATCCTAAAATAGGGATTGGTAGTTATAGAAGAGGGTACCAGTATTTTATGGACAGAAATAGAAAGAATGTAAAACTGCAACGCCCATTTGCAAATTTCTGGTGGTAAATTTTGTTACAGCTGTAACCACAGCCAGATATTTGATATGAAACATGAGAGTGTACATAGGTTATGGCAGGACAAGCTATGGTTTAAATTTAGGAAGAACTCCAGAAATTAGTGTAGGCATACTCCACATGGATGTTTATTAAGGAAATTCCATTTATAGAGATTGCAAATAAAACCATCTAACCTGTAACTCTCAAGGGGCTATGAATAAAAAGAAGGAATCATATGATGAAACCTTTATACCAATAATAAAGATCAAGACTATTCAAATGGTTAATTTGATGACTATGCAATTTGGTTAGAATCTACATCAAATGGATGTGAATAATGTATTTCTCAATGGCGAACTTAGTGAAGAAGTTTATACAACATAACTAAAGGGACTTGTCATACCTAGTTAGGAGAGGAAGTTATTTAAGGAGAGGAAGTTATTTAGGTGCTTGAATTCATAATATTTTCTAATGAATAGAAGTAAAAAATCCATTCAAATCTTATACATAAAGTGTAAAAAATAAAATAAAAAGATATGTATGATGGGTGCTTGTATGCACCATAAATAATCACTACCTATAGATCATGATACACATTACCATGCTAAGAAATAAAGAGTATGAGACAGTTATTTATAGTAATATCTATGAGAAATTAAGCTTCAAATATATTGCTTTATGGTAATGAAGCATATTTAAGTACATAGGATGTCTAATTCATGTATAACAAACCTCCAAATAAAACCAAGTAAAATTGTAACTACATTGTCCTATATCACATGCACATACCTTGTGAGGTGTGGTTATATCACTTGACTTATCACATGATCTATTATGTAATAACTTCTAACACACTGCCATTATTACATCATAGTCAAAAGCTCTACTTTACTTATGACCAAATAATATAGAATTTAAGAAAAATTCGCCCCTCATCCCCCCCTTAATGTAAAATTTCCACTTAGATACTTAGAAGTTCTATATTATGATGATAATGCACTCCAAAATAAAAAATATTTGTTCAATACTTAATGTCTTAAGTTTGTTTCTTCAATGTCTTTAAGTAAAGCTTGTGTTACCATGCATCCAATGTCACTTGTTGAATTGATTGTGTGCTGATTTCTATTTTGTATATATATATATAGATATTATAAACTATTCTATTTCATCATCACCACAAAGTGGTATTACATCAAGTTGACTATTTTAAGCATGTATCCTTGGCAAGAGTTAAACCTTGGTCTCCTATTTCAAAGTTAAGGAATATAACCAGTTGAGCTAATACCTTGGATGATTTCTATCTTGCATATCATTGAATGAAAGTTGTGCATAGATTCTTTTATCACTTTTCCTTTCTCTACTTTTTATTGTGATCAAATCCTATATCTATTACAAGTTCATTTTATAGATGTTTTTCTTTGTATTTTGGAAAGTGAGTAGAAAATAATTTGATTTTGAACTTACTTTCTTCTTCCCAGGATGTATTAAACCTTGTGGTCTTATAGGTATGCCATGGATTATGCTTGTAATTATTTCCTTTATATTAGGTGGTGTTGCCTCTTCTTAGTTTCTTATCTTGAAAATATCAACTAATGGAACTTTTATTCTATGATGATTTGGTTGTTTCCAAGTTTTTAACCTATCATATATTTGGAATCATACCAAACATTGTTGTGCTATATTATCTTTATTTATGCAATAAACACATGTTTTTCTTCTTCTCAAACTTCTCATTTTTTCTTGACTTGATTCTCCTTGGATACATTACTTTGATGTGCCTTTCTACAAATTTGATTTTGTTATTCTAAAGTTGATCTATTTTACTATTGGTTCATCTCTTATGAAGAGGATCCATTCATGAATGAAATAAGCCAACAATCCTTCATGGTGTATCCATTTCTTCTACAATGTTCATATATTTTTGTATGAAAAGAGTACTTAGTTAATCATTCCTTTGATTTTCAAATATTTTAAAATTATTTCTTTGTTGGGATCTCTATGTAGGTCTCATTCCTCTTCTGAATTACCGCTTCCTTCTTTAATTTTTAACTAGTAACTATTCTTCTTATTTTATAGTATGTGAGACCTCTATGTTTTAAAGTATATTCACTAGCTTCTCAAAGCTTGGTGTTTATTGAGTAGTGTAGTCACAAAAATATCATACTTCAATGGGAGTGATCTTAAAATAATAGGAGCTATCATTTCATCAGATACTTGCGTTCGTTATGCTTGAAATGAATCTAGCAATTTTACTACTTTCCCCATGCATCCTTTCATATTTTCTTCACTCTTCATATTTAGACAATGGATTTATATTTGGATGAATAGAATCTAATTTTGATTCTTGGATTCAAATATTATCTTCAACTTCTCCCATGCATCCTTGGCTATGGTTATATCTCTGATGTATGCTTGGATCTCATCTATTACCACAAACATGATGATGATTTTTACCATTTTCTTTGTCTTATCAAACTTTTTTCTATCCTCCTTATTTAGTGGGATAGGTAATGCTTCCATATACTTCTTACCAAACTTTCTCAAGATCATGTTATGCCATAAGTTTAGCTTTCTAGGCAACATAGTTATTTCCCCTCAATAATTGAGAATCTAGTAACATGAAATTTAGCCTGCCACTAGCCATAGTGAACTTGTACAAAATCTAATTTTTTTCTTCTATTGATTAAGCATCAAAATGCTCTTTTTGATGAGTATATATACCTATACTCATATTTTAAATAATGCTTTAAAAATACAAGAAAATTATGTCTACCCAAATAGAGTGAATGTTTATTTCTCTTACAAATATTCCTTGGAATATGCACTTCTTTGATATTTCTTTTCACCTTTCAAAATTCTAAAATAATAATCTATTATTTTTGTAACTATTCCTCTAGAAATTTCTATAATTTGTATCTATTTCTCTTTATTTTCTTTGAGAAAATAGACTTGCATATAGGCCCTTGGGTCTTAGTCTCTACAGATTGGAATCCCTTTACAGGAGCCTATATGTGAGGAGTTGATCAAGAATAAGAGTCTTTTGGGATTCCAAGAATATATGAATTGTATGAACTATTAGGTTTAATATCTAAAACAAGTGGGAGAGATTAGAAAGAATATTTTGAATGCATTCTACATCATTTATTTTCTACCTATCAAGGCTACATATATTCTCTCAAAACCTTTAATCTTGAAATATAATTCTCAACATTATCAAACTCAGTTAGCTTAAGAGAATACATCTCTAATACCAAGTAACATGCTTTAGTAGTATTAACATTTTCAAAATATTTATGCAATTTTGGCCATGCTTTGATAGGTTCATTATCTTCTTTAGTATGGAAAAATAACTCTAGTTCAATTAGTAAAGAAAATAAACTTGGAACCTCTTTTAGTTTTTGGTTTTGAGCTTCATAATTAAGAATTTTTACTTTATCCTCCTAAGAGATACGCCACATATTCTTGCTTTACAGTAGGCCAATCATTTTATTTGACCATATTCTATGATTTCACCCATTAAGGTGAGTAACTAGGGCTTTGTGGTCCATCTTACATAACCTAACGTCCAACACTATAGTAGACTCATGATGTCACCAATACATAGTGATCAAAAATTTATGTGATTTGAGAATAAAAGGATCACAATACTTCCATATATAAAAATCATAAAATCCAAAATATTTTCCCTAATGGACCCAAAAAAATAAAAGTTAAAGCCTCTAACCTTATAAAAGTAGTAGCCAATATTGACCTACCACTTGGTAATACCTAATTTTCTAAAGCACTCCAATCCAAATTCATCACATCAACTCTTATGACTGAACAGATAGCTACCAATTTATTTTTATGGGTTTGTCTATGTCATACAAATATGTAAAAAAATCATAAGTGGTACTAAATACAACCATAAGACCCTTAAGGTTAGCTAAGAATTGATAAAACATTAAATTTTCTAGTAATTTTCTTCAAGATATTCAACCTCATCCCTTTTTAAGTCTAAGTTCCTTGGTATAACCAAGGTACAAGATTCCCTTTAGAGGGCTAGGGTCATAAACACACTAATTTCCCCTACCTCCAAAGACACCTTTTAAAAAATGTATGTGGTGAGACATGGATGCATATTATCCTATCCATGTATGGTGCACATAACTATGTATAATCAACAAAGCATATACAAAGTGAATGATGAATATAACTAAGGTTTTGTAGAAGATACCAACTAGACCATTGATGGTGAGCATAGAACATTCCCACCAAGAGACAAATGTGATACTTCCATCATCTTATGCCTAAAATATTACCATATTGTCTATTGAGCCCTGTGAACAATTGAGAATAAAAGATTATGTGTTTGTTAAGTCTCATCTAGATTCAAAAGGAGAAGAAACAATCATGCACTTGATCAAACCCAAGATACACATGAGGTAAATAACTTAGCACCCTATGTATAACTACCCTAGTGCATTTGTGTTGAAGCAAGGGTGCAACTCCTTCTTGAAGAAGCTTATCATAGTCATAAAACCAAAGATAACCGAGAAGGTAGACAAATACTTATTGCATGAGTTGAGTTCTTGTATGAAATTTATTTTTAAAATCAAACTCTAATTTAATTTTGGTAGTGCTCCATCCTTTTTCCATAGCAATAGGGGATTCCAAATAATCAAAATACTAAAATTAGAGGGTAATCTAGAAAAGCAAATTTAGCATCCTCAAAAAATTATAAGAATATAAGTTTTATTTGTGGCTTTTCAAGCTTTAAAGAGTAAATCATTATCTAATTTAGAAGATGAATTAGAGGTTCCAAAGTGTCTTTTTCCTAACCAAGTAATGCCACTCCACACTTGCTCTAATATCATGTTGGAATTCATAATATTTTCTAGAAATGAACAAAAGAAAAATATGAAATAAAAATATGATATGATGGGTGCTCATAGGTACCATAAATAATCACTATTTATAGAATATATTACACAACACTCTAATACAAAATGAGTGTGGGGGGTATTTACAACAATACCAAAACCTAAAATTACATCATAAAATTTAATCTAAGCTAACATAACAACTAGGATTTAGTTTAATTTTAAATTTAAATAAGGATTAACCATATCAAGGTTAATATTGGTCCATTAGGCTTGAATAATAAAAAATTACAAAATATTAAATGCATTGTATAATGATGTACCCTTAGGTGTATCCAATACATCATACAACGTCATATCTTGGACATAAATCAGATTACTAGTTCAATAGTATAATTATCAAATCTTTTTATGGGCTAAAGTAGGCTCCTAGAGTCTTTATATGGAGATCAATAAAAATTACCTATGACATAGATTCTATCAAAATCCTTATGATATAAACATTTACTTCAGAATACAAGAAGGAGAGATCATGATTATAATCATGTATACTTATGACTTGGACATCAATAGCAATTCAATGAAGTCGATTGAAGATACTAAGGAAGTATTGAAGTAAGCATTTGACATGACTAATTTTAGGTTTATGTATTATTGTATTAAATTAGTTACATAGAAAATTGATAAGCATGTATTCATATCACAAATAAAATATGCTATGATATTTATTAAAATATTTTGGCTATCAAACTACAATCGCATGGTCACTTCAATGGAGACAAGGTTATAACAATCCTAAAATAATCCATCTCCATAGGTAAATGGAATGCTTGATCACTAGCTGATTGATAGTCTAGTTTATTTAACATACACTAGATTAAATATCAACTATGTTATTAGCTATATTTCATGGTTCATACAAGAACTAATGGTGTATCATTAGAAAGCAACAAAGTAAGTACTTTTATATATCCATGGTATAACCATGTACAATCTAAAATACAAGATAAAAGATCAATTCTTGATAGGTTTCATGGCTATGGAATATGTAGGATCCATTGATGATAAGATATCCTCATTTGGATATGTATTATTTTGGGATTAAATCTAATTTCTTGGGGAAAAAGAAATAATATTTTGTTGTTAGATATTCCATTGAGGTTAAATATATTGTTGCATAAGGATTTGTCTAGCACGTAATATGGTTATGACAAGTCTTATTTTAATTTGTTTTCTATGTACCATTGTCTTCTCTAATTATCTTGAGGAAGAGATTCGCGACAATCATACCTCATGTGGAGCAACATAGCAAGGCCTATCCAAATACCATGGGATTTGGATCAATTAGGGGCCTCTATGAGTTTTTACAAGGTTAAATCCTTGTCAAGATGTGATGTTTGGATGCACATTTGTAATCTAATATCTTAGAGGGAAAGATTTAGGGAAAAAAAAGAAAAAATAAATGTAGGGGAAAGGATAAAGGAGGTCTAAACTAACAATGTGGTGATGCATCAAAGATAAAATAATATCCTCCTGCATAATAGGCTTAAAATCCTTGATATATATGAGATCAAATAAGATTTATATACATACCCACATATAAATAAATGGGTCAAGGAATGAGAACCATATATGACTATTGAAAATAGATGTGTAGCTGGTTGACACATTATTAGAGGAAAGGAGGATGTCGATGGGCAGGAAGTCTACAGGGGAGATCGGGAGCGGCGGTGGTTCGGTTCTTGGATGCAGCGGAGCAATCGGAGGGCATCATGATTCTGGGGGAGCGAAAATGCCCAAGCCCATTGAAGATGACCGGGATGGCAACGGTTTTGGTCGAGGTAAGGACCCACCAAATAAAGGGGGTGGTGGGGCTCAAAAGTCTTATGCCCAGGCAACGACCTCAGAAAACCTAAACGAGTTTTTTACCAAAGAGTTATTTCTGGTTGGGGATGAGCTGGACATCCTAGTGGAAGTTCTTTCAAGCTTCATGGAGTTTGAGAAATTTACCCTAATAGGTAAATTCATTGGAGGCCGTCCCGACATGGAAACTATCCAAAAATGGGCAGCAAAAAAATGGAGGACTTCTGGGCATTTGGAGCTGGCGGCCCTATCCCGAGGTTTTTTTATCATTAGATTGAACATTAAGGAGGATTACTGTAAAATTTTGGCTGGCGGGCCATGGTTTCTGGGCCGCAAAATTTTATTTCTCACGAAGTGGGACATGGATTTCAGTCCTGAGACCCAAAACATCAACATTGCCCCAATATGGGTTAGGCTCCCAAATCTTCCCCTCTTTGGCTGGAATGAAAATGTCATAAGAGGTATTGCGCGTTCCATTAGGGATTTGGTCACCATTGACCCTCCCACTCGAGCTCGAACAAGGTTCGTCTAGGCTCGATTTTGTGTTCTGGCAGATTTGGAGGCAGAACTCCCAACTTCCATCACTCTTCGGTCTGGAGACACCATTCTTCATAAACAAGCTATTGTCTATGAAAATAGACCAGCGTTTCTGCACCCAATGTCGGTCCCAAGGGCACCTCCAGTCCCAGTGTCCTCTTCAAAAATTGGGAAAATAGAAACATGAAAATGACAACCCCCTGGAGCACAAGGAAGATCAAGCAAAGAAACCAAATCTTCCAAACACGAAGGGCCATGTATCCCCAGGCCCCTCTAGAGACTGTGGTGGACTCTCTCAGATTGAAGAGAATCCCTCTCTCCAATCGGACCTCGAGCATCTTAAGGCTAACAACCAACAAGGAGTAGAATCCCACTTGGAAAGTGAATCACAGGAAGAGATGGAACGAACCCCTTCCCAAGTTTTGACTCAGGTTGTTCCTCTGCTCCAAGATACGGGTCATCTCGATTTTAGTCAGTCATAGATGCTGCTAGAATATTACCTCTTAGGAAGGAGGGGTGAACAATCTGATCACATTAGCCCCCGAAATACGAGGAGCCGAAAGCAAAGTGTGGATTTTGGTAGTGAGAGGAAGCAGGGCCATCCTCCTAACAAGGAAAGGCGAGACAAAGAGACTGCAACTGATGTTGCAAATGGAACCCAATGTTTGCTAGTTCTGGATGACTGTGACACACAGTCGAACGAAGCTCATGCATCAAAACCTCCCCCTCAACAAGGAAGGGGAGGCAAGAAAAAATTCAAACTATCCAGATGAAAGTCCTCTCATGGAATGTGAGAGGACTGAACGGTGCAGCCAAGAGAAGGTTAGTGGCTGATCTCCGTAGGAGGATTAACCCTTCTATCCTTATTTTGCAAGAGACCAAGCTTGATGCTATCTCCTCTAACAAAGTGGCGAAGGCCATTTGGGCCAGGGAAAATTGTCTGTCTAGCCCTGCAGTGGGAACAATGGGAGGACTCATGGTTCTGTGGGACACTTCGAGGTTTGAGGGCAGCTCACAATCAAATTCCAACAGAATCATCAATGTACTGTTCCAGTCCAAAACCTCCAATTTTTCCTGGATTCTATCCAAAGTTTATGCTTCCAATTCTGCCACAGAGAGAGTAAAAATGTGGAAAGCTATCTCTATGATGAGGGAGAATTTTAGCAACTTTCCTTGGGTTTTAGGGGGTGACTTCAATTGTCCCCTTCATCCTTTAGAGAAAAAAGTAGGGTCTGACCACTCTAGCCATAGCTTGGAAGATTTCAGATATTTTGTCTCTGCTAATGGCCTGCTTGACATCGAACTCAAAGGGGCTTCCTTCACATGGAGTAATAGAAGGATTGGGAGCGGTTTGATTCAAGTCAAACTTGACAGATTCTTCATTTCCCTAGAAGCCATTCCCATCCTTGGCGGGGCTATCCTTTTGGCTCTTCCAAGGATTGGGTCTGACCATAAACCTATTTTCTTGGAGGTGAACGATAGGCCTATTTTTATGACCCCTTTCAGATTCGAATCCATGTGGATTTCCCACAAAGACTTCAAAGGATTGGTTTCAACATGGTGGCAATCGAAGGTGGAAGGAAGCGCTCCTAAGAGGGTGGCTTTAAAGCTCAAAATGGTCAAAGAAAAACTAAATATTTGGAACAAAGTGGTTTTTGGCAACATTTTTGAGTCCAAAAAATCCATCGCTGAGAACCTGAAGGCTATGGAGGAAAGGATGGCTATCGAAGGTTACACTGAGGGTCTCAGGGAGGAAGAGCGAAGCCTTTTGGTGGACTTTCATTCTATTCTCACTAGGGAGGAAACGTTCTGGCACTAGAAATCTCATGACCTGTGGCTGAAGAATGGAGACTCCAACATGAGATTTTTTCATGCGTCTACTATGAGGCACAGAGGGGCCAACAAGATCAGAGAAGTGACTTGTAAGTATGGGCACATTACCAAGGAGATTGAGGAAATCAAGGGCGAAGTGGTTAATTTCTTTCAGGATTTTCTTGGCACTCCTCCAGATAGCAACCTCTAGGTCCAGAAATCTATGCTTGCCAATTTTTTGACTAAAGTTCCCCATGAGGTAAGCATGAAACTTTTGGAACCTTTTTACTCATCTGAGATTAAGGAAGCATTGTTCTCCATGCAACCAGATAAGGCCCTTGGGACAAATGGTTTCCCTCCCCAATTCTTCCAACTCATGTGGGAGGTTGTGGGCCTGGATGTGTGTGATGCTATTCGGGTTATCCAAGCGTCCAGATCTATCCACCCAAAACTCAATTCCACCTTTCTTGCCCTCATTCCTAAGTCTCCTTCCTACAAAATTTTCTCTGACTATCAACCCATTAGCTTGTGCAATGTTTTTTACAAGATCCTTACCAAGTCTATAGCCAATAGATTCAAAACAGTCCTCCCCCTCCTGATTGATCCTTGTTAGGGAAGCACTGTCAAAGGAAGAAACATTCTTGATGGTGTTATCACTATCCATGAGACCCTTCATTTCGCTTACCGCTCTAAGAATGTTGCTATTTTTCTTAAGCTCGACATGAACAAAGCCTTCGACCGTGTCGACTAGAATTTTTTGTGTGCAGTCCTCCTCAAGTTTGACTTTCATCCCCACTGGATTGACCTTGTCTACAGCTGTATATCCACTCCTTTTTTTCTGTCTTGGTCAATGGGTCCCCAGCTGGGTATTTCCAAATCTCCAGAGGCCTTAGACAAGGCGATCCTCTTTCTCCCATCTTGTTCATTATTCTGGCAGAGGTTCTGAGTTGGTCCATGAAAGAGGCTCTTCGACAGAACAAGATTTTTGGCATCTTGCCGACTTCTAGAATTAATCCTGTCACTCATAGGCAATTTGTGGATGACACCCTCATTTCCACTGGGGCTTCCATTTCTTAAGCCAAGTCGCTCAAGAGGATCCTATCCCGTTATGAGAAAGCTGCTGGACAAAAGGTCAATTACATCAAGAGCAAAATTTACTTTATTAACACTTCTTTGCGCAGACAATTTTGGATTGTTATAATTCTTGAATTCACTATTGATTCCATGCCTACGTCCTATCTGGGGTTACCTCTATCTTATAGCGGACGGGCCAGTGAGGACATGTGGAACACGATTCTTGAGTGCCTTCACAGGAAACTCGGCACTTGGAAGGGCAAACTCCTATCGCAAGTTGGGAAAGCCACCCTTACCAAAGCCTGTCTTCAGGGGATCCCAACCTACTTCATGTCAGTGTTCATGCTTCTGAGTGTAGTCCACTCCATGATTGAGAAGATTCAGAGGACCTTTCTTTGGTCTAGTAACGAAGAGAAATCTAGACTTCCCCTTGTAGCCTAGGACAAGGTGTGTTCGAGGATAGATCAATGCAGCCTGGGGGGTTGAGAAGATCAAGACTTATGAATCTAGCTCTAATCGTAAAGCACACTTGGAGGATTATGTCTAGCGACCCAGTGGAGAGGGTTACGCTAGTTAAAATGAAGTATCTTGGCCCCACCCCCTTATTGGATGCTGAAACATCCTCCGTGGCATTGATCTTTTGGAAATTTATGCTCCAAACTTGACATCTTATCAGTCTGGGAGCCCACTGGATTTTGGGTGATGGCAACTACATTTCCTTTTGGAATGATAGGTGGGTGACTGAAGAAGCCCTTGGGTTGAGGGAGGACCTCGCTGGACTAAGAAGCTTGACCGACCCTAACGCCCAGCTCAGGGTGGCGGATCTCATTGATCGAAGCACCCGTTTCCCTCGATGGAAGCTTCTTGTTGTGGAGGGGTTTAATAATGAGATTACCTTCCTTGATAATATCCTTTAGTCGGTTTTAATTCCTTCTATCAGGAGGAATGACAGGATCATCTGGAGTGGTACGGAGGTGGGTGTTTCTCTGTTAAATCAGCTTATGATATTCTCACCACCAAGACTGCTCTGGACTATAGGTGGAATACTGTTTGGAGGAAAGTATTTGTTCCTAAAATCAACTTCTTCATGTGGATTGCTTTCCACAATAAAGCCTTAACTATTGACAACCTTCACAAGAGATGTTTTTCCTTCCCTAACAGGTGTTACTTGTGTTTAGCAGATTGTGAGACGAGGGATCATTTATTCTTGCATTGCCCATTTTCCCACTCTGTTCTAAGCATTGTCCTATCCTCCTTCCAGATCCTTTGGTGCTCTCCCTTATCCCTTAGAGATGCTTTTCACCAATGGCCTAATCCTTTCAAGAATCCCAAGCTCCGCTTCCTCCTCGAGGTATCCTTCCACCATTTAATTTGGCAAATTTGGTTAGAGAGGAATGCCAAAATCTTTGGCAGAGCTCCTAGAGGGCCCCCTTCTGTCGCTCAAAGGGCGTTATCTTATGCCATTGAGAATTCTATTGTGTTTCCCAGTCCCCGTCCCCATATTTCGAGCGAAGAAGATATTCTCAAAATGATGAATCTCTGGCCATTTTTGGAGGTTGTTAAAGGGCCCTATCGAAGGAATGTTGTGTGGAAAAAACCCCCTGTGGTGTGGATTAAATTAAACTTTGATGGAGTGGCTAAGGGGAATCCTGGGCCTGCTGGCACTGGTGGGGTTGTTCGTGATCATGATGGAAATATTGTGATGGCCTATTGTGAAGATTTGGGCTCCCAAACGAATCACTATGCTGAAGCCCGAGGCACTCTAAATGGTATTTAGATTATCTCTAAGGATCCTTGGCCTCTTATCATTGAGGGTGACTCGCTCAACATCATGAATTACCTTCTTGGTACCAAAAATCCATCTTGGAAAGTCTACAACATCATCCTCGAGGCTAGATCTCTTCTCTCCTATCGATGTAGATGGGAAGCAAATCATATTTTGAGAGAAGGAAATCGTGTGGCTGACCACATGGCCAATAAAGGGCTCATGACCACGTGCCTAGTTGTGTGGCAGTCTCGCTTGCCATCCGATGTGGAAAGGTTGGCCAGGTCAGACATCCCTTCCTGATGTTTTCCTTGCACAATTTTTGGAAGGTCCATTCCGACGTGTTTTGGGGTGTCGTGGCAAAGAAGCTAATGTCCATTCCTGGCAGATATTCCCAGTGCCTGTGGAAATTCAAAAAGGTGGAGAAGGATGTCCATCCATAGCACATCCTGTCAGACACAGAGAGCGACAAGGAGAGTCGCGATAATTCTCTCCTGGACTTGGCTGCTTTCATTCTTACTTTTGTCAACTCCATGATTTCTATCCTGAAGCAGAACCAGAAGCGCACAAATTCGAGAGGATAGGAGGATCATGATTAGCATTCCATGGTGTATGTCTCCTTGTTTTTGGCCTCTTTTTGGGTTTCTCTCGGGTCTATCCTATTTTCTTTGTTGTTGGGTCTCCAGGCCTAAAAGCCCTTTTTGTTGTTTTCAAGTCTGCAGCATTAGGATGGTTTTATTTTCATTTAGGTTTATTGTTACAACCAAGAGGTATGATGCATCATTAGAAAGTTGGCTAATTTTGTACATAAGGTTTTGGGATCCTCTATAAAAACCCACTATTAATTTATTATAATAATTACCAAAATAAAAATAAAATAGATGTGTAGCCCTCCCATGTACACACATGTGCAAGTAAAACATAAAAATAAGTAAATATTGTAAACACACAAAAATATAACAAATACAGATCGGATCATAGGAACCATATACGGTTATCCAAAATAGATACATAGTGTAGACCTCCAGTAGATGGGGATGTTCATAAAAAAATCTGAAGTTATTTCTCAACTTGAAAATTTGAATAATAAAATCCGTTTAGATGACCTCACAGATAATATAAGTGCAAATGAAATTAAACTCACAACTCAGTTACAGGAATGGGAAAAAAGAGAAGAACTCTTATGGAAGCAAAAATATAGAATTCAATTGCTCAAAGAAGGAGATTGAAACACAAATTTCTTCCACAAATTTCTTCTAGCCCAAAGATCTCACAACTTTATTTCTTCCCTAAATTTATATTCTGGAGATTTTTTCTATACTTGGGATGGAATGAACTCTATTGTTGTCAATTACTTTTTTAATCTTTTTGCTGCTACTCCTCTTGACTCATCTTCTCAACAAAAATTTCTTCAAACAATACCTTCTCTTATTACTTATAAGGATAACTCTATTTAGACTTCTTGTTACTATCAATGAGCTTCAAAAGGTAGTTTTTAAAATGCAAAAATGAAAAACCCCAGGTCCTAATGATTTTCCCATTGAGTTCTATCAAGAGTTTTGGGATATCCTTCATGCTAATTTATTAGAGGTGGTGGAAGAAGCTAGGAAATCTAAAGAAATTTTGAAGGTTATTAATAAAAATTATATTACTCTTTTTCCAAAATCTCAATATATTGATCATATCTCAACTTTTAGACCTATTGCTTTATGTAATATTCTTCTCAAAATCATTACTAAGATCATGGCAGAAAGGTTGAAGTCTCTTTTGCATAAGATTATTTCCCCTGAACAAGGGGGTTATGTGGAAGGGCATCAAATAGTATATGAGATATTTCTTACTCAGGAAGCCATCCATTCCATAGATATGCAAAAATCACCTTCCATGTTCATTCGATTAGACTTATCCAAAGCTTATGATAGAGTGGATTGACACTTCCTTATCAAATTTTTGAGGCAATCTGGTTTCTCTAAGGATTCGATGGATTGGATTATGGGATGTATGTCTTCATTTTCCTACTTAGTTCTTATCAATGACAGGCCTTATCAGTCGTTCCCAGATTCCAAAGGTATTAGGCAAGGTGACCCGCTATCCCCTTATTTATTCATCATTCTTGTTGAATGCTTGAGTAGAACTATAACCAAAAAGAGGGAAAACAAAACCCTTGAGGGAGTTACCATTGCTCATGGAGCTAGACCTATCTCTCATATTCAATTTGTTGATGAATCTACTCTTTTAGGTAAATCTACAATTAAGGAAGCTTCTAATATTAAGCAAATCATTAGCTATTTTTCTAAGGCTACTGGGTAGTTTATCAATGAAGACAAATCTAAAGTTATTTTCTTTCTTTGCTCTGCAAGACAGGAATCCATGGTCTTGGATAAATTAATATATAATAATACCTCCCTTATGATCACTTATTTAGGTATTCCCATCAATATTCAAAGGCAAAAAAAAATATTGAAATTGGTTGTTGGACAAAGTCAAGAAGAAAATTGGAAAGTGGACCAACAGGTGGCTTTCTTCTGGGGGTAGAATCACCTTGGTAAAATCAGTCCTTCAAGCTATTCCTATTTATGTTTCTTCTGTGTTGAATATCCCAAAGGCTATTCTTTGAGAAGTTGATAAAATCAATCAATGATTCCTTTGGAGTGGTACTAAGGAGAAAATAAATGGGCCTTGGTGAAATGAGACACTTTATGTCTTCCGAAGAATGTAGGGGGGTTAGTATTCTACTAATAATGACATAGCTTTAGCTACTAAATTATATTGGAGGATGTTTCATAACCCTAATGCTCTTTGGGCCAATAATCTCTGTGCTAAATATACTAAGAATAAAAGTCCTGAAGACCTTGTTCACTATCAACTTCCTACCAAAGGTTATCCCATTTTAGCAGTTCTTAACACTGGTGAGGATTTGATAAAGAAAAAGTTATTTTTTATCATTCATAATGGTCAGCAGGTAAATTTTTGGATAAATTATTGGATGGTCACAAGCCTTTGATAACTTAGTTTCCTGATTCGAGGCCTTGGATGGAGGAGCTTCACCGAGCTAACTGGATAAAGGTGGCTACTTACTATCGATACCATACTGGTAATTTAAAGGTAGGTAGATATTGGATCCCTATTGAGGACTAGCCTATTTAAATCCCAAAAAGGCAAAGACAAGATATCCAAGGCATCCTTCACATGAGATCTCTCTCTTGGTCCCATAAAAGATATTTTTTTGGATGGAACAACACTACTAAGGGTGAGTATTCAGCTGCTCAAGGTTATTTGACCTTATGCCATAATAATCCCAACCAATATTCTAACATATTTTCTTAGTTGTGGGATCAAAAGCTCTGGCCTAAGGTGAGGATATTTACTTGGCTTTTATTACATCGTAGGGTTCTTACTGGTGAGCAACTTATGAAGCATGGTTTTCATGGCCCTTTTAGATATGAAATGTGTGGAGAGAATATAGAAAATATCAACCATATTTTTATTGAGTGTACTTTATCCTTTGAGCTTTGGAGGAGAATGACCACTTTACTTGGCTTACAATGGTCCAATTTTTTTACTTTTTAATAGCTTTGGAGGGATTAGCCTAAACAAGAGGGTTTTGATAAATTTATTAGGCAATTAGTTTGGATGGGTTCTATCATTCTTATTTGGAATATCTAGAATGAAAGGAACAACCAAATTTTTAATCAATATAGGAAGGATATTTACTATATTTGGTAAAATACCATAGCCAACTTAATTGAATCAATCCATCATCTCCTTAATAACCTCCAAAAATCCCACAATAGATGGGATCAAGTGATGCAAATATTGAAGATTAAATCTTCTAAGGGCAACCAACTTAAAGGGAATGTGAGTATTTGTAAGATGGATAGGACAAGAAATTGGCAACCTTGGTAGGGTACCTAGGAATAGATATTTGGGGATATATTATTATATTGTATAAGGGTTGGCATGGTCCACACATAACCCAAGGTTGATTGTATTATAATATTATATTATATTATATTATAATATTATATTATTAGTAGGCTCCCCAAAGTAGAATAAGAATATGGATATATAAAGAAGAGATATATGTCATTGTAATCATCATTGAAAGAAGAACCTTATGTAATCGTCTATACCCACGAAGTGGCATCTCACCTTGGGAGATCTTATGGAGTTATTCCTTCCTTAAGGATTATTATTTGTGTTTCCCTACCTTAAGGGTATTATCTAACTCTCTCTCATTTGTGGATTGTTATTATGGATAATGTATTGTGGATGAATGATTTGATATTTCTACATATTGGTGAATGGTTTATGTTAATGATAATAAATTTATGCAACAAGTGGTATTAGAGCAACTATTTTGGCAAAGTCGATATTTTATGAAATTGCAAAATTAGGGCAATTTGTTTTTGGAAAAACATCTCATATTTCAAGAGTCATATCTTTGTGCATGTTTATCCGATTTAAGCGATTCTTGGATCAGATTGTGTAGAATTTGAAGAGCTTTAAAATGAGTGGTCATATGAAGGAATATAAGTAGTATTGAGGTAGATACAACCTTTTGAAGTTATTCATATGAAACAAGGATAGTGATGAACTTCGCAGATTTTCTAGAAAAATGTCTCATCTTTCAGAAGCCATATCTCTGCGAGGTTTTTCCAATTCAGGCGATTCTTGAACCAATTTGTGCAGAATTGGAAGAGATTTAAAATGAGTGGTTATATGAAGGAATATAAGTAGTATTGAGGGAGAAATGACCTTATGAATTCAACCATCTAGATCAAGGGCAGCGATAAATTTTCAATTCATAGTTTTTTCAAAAGACGAAATTTGTTTAGTTCGGGTAAGCAAATCAATTGCAATTTATTTTGTTTGGAATAATAATTGTAGATCTAAATAAATTTTAGCTTTATATCAGTGGGAATATGTGTATTTTCATAAAACCCTAGTTTACATTAGGGCATGCTATATTGTTAAAAAATCCTAGTTTGCATTAGGGTTTCAACTATGGAACTACAAAAATTTTATGGAGCATATGATATTGATGCTAGGGATTGGTGGAAAAAAATTAAATTCTTGTATCATCGACATACTCTTTGGAAAAGTATACTTCCTCAATTTCTTGGAGAAGTTGCTCTCTCTTGGTTTTATAGTCTTAGTGGCACCCATAATGAGCTATCTTGGGAAGAAGTGGAGCATGCATTCTTAAGTAATTGGAACCCCTATAAAAAGATAGATACTTCATGGGAATATGAAGAGGAACTACAAATATATTTTACAAAATTACTTGAGAAAAGGGATAAAAATATAGATAGCTTGACGGATGTCATCACAGACCTTAAAAAGAAACTACAAGGATTTCAAAATGAGCGGAATGAAATGAAAGAAGAATGGGAATTTTTCAAGAAATAGAATGAAGGCTATGAAAAAGAAATAAAATTACTCAAGAAGAAAGAGGAAAAGTTTAGGGAAGACAAAAAAAATGTCAGTATCTAGATAGAGGAAACCATACCTTTGGTAGAAGATAAATTAGAAAATGGACAAAGGAATTTGTTTGATTCTAAAAAGTCTATTTTGCAGGTTCATGAAAGAATTCAAAAGGAACAGGTTATTAATTCTATTGACGCTGGTAGATGATATAATTTTATTAATATTTCTTTGGCTAAGAAGTTGCACGTTCAAGAAAAAAACATTAAGGACATACAACTAGAGGGTGAGAATGTTCATATTTTTGAAGATTTGAAGATCACCATGGATAAATATGTTTTACATTTAGATTTTCATGCTATTCATATGGATGATGAGGATATTGTTCTTGGTTATCCTTGGTTAGATTATTTGGGTACTGTTAACATTAATGTGCAAAAGAAGTTTATGAAGTTATGGTACAGGAAAAAGAAGATAAAATTGCAATATATTTCTTAGTTTAAGGAGCAAGGATGTAAGGAAAATCAAGAAGCGATTGTAGAGAAACAAATTTAAGAACCTGAAACAGAATCCAAGAAGGTAGTAGTAGCAAAAAAATCCATGGAATAAGTAGTAGCAACAGAGTCCGTGGAAATAATAGTAACAGAGTCCAAGGAAAATTTGATAGAAGAGCACAAGGAAACACCAAACAAAGAGAACATGAAAGGACAATGTGTAGAAAAATTTAAAACAATAGAGCCAAATATTGAGAAGTCAAATAAGGTAGAACATCAAGTTATGTTTGCACCATATCACCATCCACACCACCATGAGTATCAACAATCTTGGAGGTATAGTTCAAGGAAACAATATTATGGTTCTACATGGAATCAAAAGGGCACCAACTATGGCAGTGTTTGGCAGAGAAAGCATAGGGATTCTAATTTTTAGAGTGGATCATCAAAAAAAAAGTGGACCCATCATTCAAGTTATCAAAATATAGTAGCAAAAGCGTGGAGTCAATGAAGCAGATGTGGATACTCATGTAAAAAAATGGCATACCAACATCAACGTGTTTCACTTGGATGGATGGATAATAGAGATTGGTACTAGTTTCTAACTTTGCTTATCAAATCATATTATCATGTTTCTTCATATGTTTCATGGATGAAACAATTGTAAGGACGGTGGCATGGTAGGGTACCTAGGAATAGATATTTGGGGATATATTATTATATTGTATAAGGGTTGGCATGGGCCACACATAACCCAAGTTTGATTGTATTATAATATTATATTATATTATATTATAATATTTTATTATATTATAATAGAATATTATAGTAGTAGGCTCCCCAAAGTAGAATAAGAATATGGATATACAAAAAAGAGATATATGTCATTGTAATCATCATTGAAAGAAGAATATTATGTAATCGTCTATGCCCATGAAGTGGCCTCTCACCTTGGAATATCTATGGAGTTATTCCTTCCTTAAGTATTATTATTTGTGTTTCCCTAACTTAAGGGTATTATCTAACTCTCTCTCATTTGTGGATTGTTATTGGGGATAATGTATTATGGATGAATGATTTGATATTTCTACATATTGGTGAATGGTTTATGTTAATAATAATAAAGTTATGCAACAAACCTCCTCCTAAAGATTTTGGAAAATTCAATACTGATGGAGCCTCTGGAGGTAACCCTCGAGAAGCTAGTGTGGGAGGAATTGGTAGAATTTCTAATGGCTCATTGGTTTTTACTTTTGCTGAGAATTTGGGTATTCTTTCCAATAACCTTGCTAATGGGTATGGTATCCTTAGAGGTCTTCAAGAGGATACTAAGGTTGGATGGGAAAAGGTGTTAGTTGAGTCTGTCTTTGATTAATATTTTGAAGACTCCTAAAAATCATAAGTTTGATTAGAGAATAAAAAGAATTATTGATAAGTTTCAATTAATCTAGATGGGATTTTTGAAAGTTGATTACAATCATGTGGTCAAAGATAAAAACAAGACTACTAATTCTTTAGCTAATTGGGATTTGGACAAAGGTGATCTTACTTGTTATGGCCACCCTCCTAGATGGTGGGCTGCACAAATAAGGGAAGCTCTTCTTTCTATCATTTCTTTGTATGGCTCCAGTTTTGAAGGTACGTAGTTTCTTCTTGCTTTATTTTTTCTTCTCTTTGGTTTGGTTAGGGTATTTTAGTTCCATAGCTCAAACTATTAATTTTTTTGTTTTCTCTATTGATTCTTGCCTTAAAAGTATTTTGGTCTAGAAAGGTCATTGTTATGTTCATTTTTTTTTCTTTTTTCTTTTTTCTTTTTTGTTTATTTTTTTGAGGTGTGTGTGTTTTTTTGTTTTGTTTTGTTTTTGTGTTCTTTGTGTTGTTTTTTGTTGTTCTTGTGTTTTTTTGTTATTTTTATTGTGTTTTTGTTGTTCTTGTTCTTGTGTTTTTGTATTTTTGTGTTAATTCATTTTTTTGTGTGTGATTGTTTTCTATTTTTTTGTTTTTGTTTATTGTCTGTCGTTGGTTTTTTTTTTTTTTAGATTTTGGTTGTTTTTTTTTCATGTTTTTGTTGGTTATGTATTTGTAGTGTTATGTTGTTTTCTCATGTTTATTTTTTATTTTTTTGTTCTTGTGTTTTTATATGTGGTTCGTGTTTTGGTTTTTTTCTTATTGTGTGTGTTTGGTTGTGTTTTATCTTTTTGACACACTCATGGAGCATGTTTTTTATTTTATTTTATTATTATTATTTTTATTTATTTATTTTAATATTATTGTGTATTTTTTTGCTCCTTGAGTATGTCAAAGGTGGTAGGTCAGGTTTGAGCCCTAGGCGATTTTGGCAGAATGGATTCCCCTGCCTCCTTGGCTCTTACTTGAAAGTGGCATCCCTTTTGGGATGTTTTCCACAAAATATATGTATATATATATACACATGTAATAAATATTATAAATATTATGCCTACAGTGGGGGTTTCGACAAGCCACTCAATATTCTACTAACTACTACACAAGAAGAAATGAAAGGAAAGCTTTATTTTTAACAAAGCCAAAACTATTACTATTTATAGATTACAAAGAGGAGGATTTCCATATAAGAATCATGTATATATTTCAAGATGACTACTACTCTTGGTGTTGGATCATGTATTTATTTAATATGTTGGATTCCCCGAGGTCTCTAGATTTGAAATCATAAATGCCAAATGGTTTTGAGTCTTTGGATTAGTAGAAAATGATATTATTTTCATCTACCACTTTTAGGGATTCTCATAATATAGGTGTAAACTATTTTTTTATTTACTAATTCAAATCTATGGGTTGCTCTTGTTGTGGTTCCCATGTCATTTCTATCCTTTCTAAGATATTTACTATATTTTTTGTAAAAAAAGGATTGTACCTCCTAGTAGATTGTACACCTCAATACAATGTGCAAGGTCCAATATTGTGACCCCAAATGGGGGTTTGGGGACCATTAGTCCTCCACATGGGGCTTTGGGGTCAAGATCCCTAGAGGTAAATTTGGTCACCTAGATTTTTGGAACATGGGTGGTTCCAACCTTAAAAATATTTTCTTCATCTGACATTAAAATATTTATAACTTTAGGATTTTTTAATATGTAAGCTCTACACCAAAACTTCTACTTCTCATATATGGTTAAAACTTTATAAACTTCCAAATATTTAGCTTTATTGCAATTTTCAATTCCTTGACCTTCCAATTTTTGGAAGTTTCTTTCATACTTTATCCACCACTTCATATTTTATTTATTAACACCTAAGATAGGTGTATCTTCTGAGTGTAGTATGAATTATTTACATGTACATTAATCGATTATTGATGTTATAATGTATGAATGTTATAAATATTATGTCCTCATGATATATTCATGTAATCAATAATGAAGGTTGTAGGTAGTTCTAAAGTAAGTTGTGACTCCTAAACTCTCTATTCTTGATCATGTACACACACATTATTTTACCACATCAATGCAAGTTTTAATCAAAACCAATATACATTTATTACATTGTGGTATAATAATTCTTATCATTTTCCTCTCAATTTATCCCCATTTGAAGCATATAAATCTAGGAACCACCATTTGTGGCTGACTATGTTCTAGGATCCTCTAAGCTATCCAAGGTAAAAAAAAAATATTGTAGAAACATTAGATTTTTTTTAAATAAAGGGGTAAAAATTTATTGATAAGAAGATAATATTACAGATTACAGTGAAGCCCCCAACTAGGAATCAAATAAATAGTAAAATAGGCTAAAACCACTAGACAGGATCAAAAACCGAAGAAGACAACAAGAAAAACCATATTAAGTTTGGACATCCTTGTGGATCAAATCCTAGAGGCATTGAGAGTCCTTAGTCGGGAGACTCTCCTTGTTATCAATAATCCAAGGACCTGAAAGCTCAGAAACCCTTTTGACCAAATAATCAAAAATTCCATTCCATTTCCTTGGTATGTACACAAAGGAGATAAATTTAAACTCTTCACTAATTTTGAGAATCTGAACGACCACAGAGGCCAACTACCAATTAACATCCTCCAACCCTTTTTTATTTAAAATATTAACCAAAATTTGAGATTTGGACTCGTAGATGCTCCTACGTTAGCCAAGATAAAACCCCCTTCTAGAAAGCCTCTATAATGACAAGAGCCTCCATAAAATTGTTGGAGTGAACACCTTTATAAAAGTAAAATAAAAAAATTGACCACGCAAGAAAAGTCTCTCCCAACACCACCAATTCCAGCATGTCCAAGATTACCCCTGGATGATCCATCAATGTTAATTTTTAAAACTCCTCTAGGGGGTGGCCTCCACCTACCATATCTTTGAACTTTATTTCTGAACTGGGGAATCCTACTAGGGTGAGAAGAGTCTACACCAACCCCAAAGATACCAAGGGTATGCAATACCTTCTCCTCCCTAGAGTCCAAAAGAGGATCCACATCATATTTTCTATGGATAGTTTCTTGAACTATACACAAGATCCTTTGTCATATCTATTGAATAGCCAAATATCTACCCTAAAATATGCAACGGTTCCATTTGAGTAAAATCTTCCAAATGATGCAAGAATGACCCAAATTCCAAGCCATGTGGAGGAAGGGGACATTGGTCGAAGGTCTACCCAGATTTCTCCAAAACTCCACCAAGGAGAGCACATGAAAACAATGATGGTTCAAGGTACTCCACCACTGGTTCCAAATATCTCTCGCAAGGGAGTATTGGAAAAATAAATTAGAAGATTCATCTTCATTATTACCACAAAGGATAAAAACATAGGGATCCAAAAATCCCCTCTTCCTCAAGTTATCCCAAGTGAGGCATTTATTACAAGCTAGCAGCCAGAGAAATAAGTTACATTTAGGCCAAGAAAATTTGTTCCACACATTTTTCCACCATGTGATAGTGAGGCTCCCAAAATTTTACATATCAAGAACCTAATAACCATAGGCTACAGTAGGGTTATGTGTAAGGCTTTGGTCGCAAAATATATTTATAAAAATTTGGCAAATCAGTTTTGAAATCTAGGCAAATAGTGTCCAAACATATGTAGAAGGTTCACTATTATTAGGGGTAATGTTGGAAATTTAAACTTAAAATTATCACATTATTATAAAATTGGGGCGAATCGATCCCAAAAAAAACTTGCACCCAAAATGTTTTGGCTAATAGACCCTATTAAGGAGTCCCAAATATTAGCCAATTATAAATTTCAAAAATCCTGATTTTAGCCAATTTGACAATAAATAGATGTTATGCATAAGCTTGGGCTATAGATTAGGATCCATTGGGATCAGACTTCCAAGACAAAATATCTTTACCCCTTAATGAAAATTAGGGCCTCCCCATAAGAATAAGAGCAAGCACATCTTTGTCCTCATCCAATCCCCATTGGGGATATTCCTACGGATCTTTCCACTTCTACATCTCTAGATTACCAAAAGGATGGATTCTTTTAAAGTCCTCCACATGAGACTAGCCTGCTTCCAAGAAATAACCACTTAGGTAATGGAACCTAGGATATTTATTCAATATAGGAGGGTTCCCATCCCAAGAATCCTCCCAAAAAAGAGCATATGATCTCCAATTGCAAATCTAGAACAAACCTTGCTTAATTAAATTAGCCTGTCTTTTTAGAATGTCCTAGATAACCAAATCTTTCCCAACCAAGTTGAATCTAGGGATCTCAGTCTCAGAAATACCTCTCAGTACTTACAAGATAAGATTTTAGTCCAAATCTAGTCTTGAGAAGGATACCATCTCCATTAGAGTTTCATTGCCAAAGCCTACCAAGAAAAAAGTCATCTTTGCAATCCAAGGCCTCCCTCTTGAACTGGTATACAAACAAAATCCAACCTAACCAAACTTCATTTATATCGAGAAATTTTTCTAAACCACCAAAAATATATTGATAAAGCATACATGTCCTTGATAAAATACGACGAATTTGTTTGCACAAAATACTTGTAAGTGGGTAAAGCTTGAACAATATATTTTAAAAGAAACACTCTACCTGGAAATGAGATCCATATGACAGTCCAGTGATTCACCTTCCCTCTAAACTTATCAAGCACAAAATACCAAGAAGATCTAGGTATAGGATTAGATGAAATTAGAATACCAAGATAAATGAAGGAGGGAGTCCCGACCTGTAATCTTAGAATTTGAGCAATCCTAGCTTGAATAAGAGGAGGGGTATTGAAGAAGAAAATAGAAGAGTTGTCATCATTAATCAACTGCATATAAGCACCAATGTATATATCACGAGACCCTAATGTTGCCATATTCCTTGATAGTGGTAACTCCTAGTAAAGTTGTGTCATCCACAAATTGAATGTGGAAAAGAGGTGGTGAACTACTATCCCACTTCCAACCCTAAATGAGACCATGCCTAACCTGACACTTGAGAAGTCTTCCCAACCCTTTTGTCATAATGATAAAAAAATAAGTAGATAGATAATCTCCTTGCCTCAATTCCCTTGAGGCCTCAAATAGCTCTGATGGCTCATTATTAACAAGAATAGAGAACAAGGAAGAAGAAGCACAACTTATCACCTGTCTAATTAATTCCTCCTCAAATACAGAAGAAGCAAGAACTTTCTAAAGAAAGGACCATTTGACCTGGTCATAGGCTTTGGCCATGTCCAACTTCATAAATATATATTTCTCCTTAGAAGTTTCCATCGAGTGAATAGATTCCAAAGCAATAAAAACGCATCCAAGATTTGTTAGTTAGTAACAAACCCACCTTGCTCCTTAGAGATTATTTTTCTCAACCATATCTTCAACCTCTCAACAATAATTTTTGTAATTATCTTATACACAATATTGTAGAGAGCAATAGGCCTGAACATATCCAGATAATTCACTCCCTCTTTTTTGAGAATAAGCACCACAAAGGTAGCATTTAGAGACCTTAGCATTTTTTTGTTCTTTTAGGACTCATGGACCACTTCCAGAAGATCAGATGTGATTAACTCCCAAAACTCCTAATAAAAATCAATCGGGAATCCATCTAGGACCGGGGGTTTCTATTTTTCATATTGAATACAACATTTTCTAACTCCTCAATGGAAATTGAGCCCATGAAATTCTCATTCATCTCTTTAGAAACAATCAATGGAATACAATTTAGAATAAGCTTTTCATCCTCTTCATTTGAGAGGGTGTCCTCCTTGAAGAGAGAGGAGAAATACCTCGTAGTCTCTTTTGAAATATCCTTGAAATAAGAGAGAATGACACCTTGAGAATTCACAAGAGAGGAAATTAGGTTACCATTACAGTGAGCCTTAACTGAGTTAAAAAATAAATTCATGTTCCTTTTACCTTCCTGAAGCCAATCCACTTGAGCTTTTTGTTTTCAAAACAAATCTTCCCTTAGCTCCCATTCAGCAAGTTATTTTACTACCTCAGATTCCTCAAAGAGAAGCTCCTCTGTGATTCCATGATCTCTAATCTTCCTTGAATCTTCTTCCACCTTCTTAAGATCTTCCAACTTAGCCAAGGAAAGGTTCCCAAAATTTAGCCTATTCCACCTCTTCAATTAAAGCTTAAAATATTGTACCTACTTCATAAAGGAATACATAGTGGTTCCATGATATGGTTTGTCATTGGTCCTCCAGCCTCACATAAAATCATGAATCTTATGATCCTAAAGCCACATAAGTTGAAACTTAAATAAAGAATTCTTATTTAGAACAAACTCAAGAGCAGAGAGTTTGATAGGCCAATTATCAGATCCCGCCATTCATTGTTGAGTTCATTTTGAGTACTACTTGAGCATGATTGATTGAGCCTTTGAGAAGACCTTTGGGATAGATTTGAGGACAATTTTGGGACAAGATTTATGGACAGCTTTGTGGAAAGATTTGTAGGGCAGATTTGGGCAAGTTTTTGGTGAGCTTGTGTTGGTCACAAATCTGCCTAAGTACAATATTTCATCACTTGTGCACCCTAGACTCGGCCAACATTGAAAGGCCAAGGGAAAAGGAAAATTCCTTCAAACCAATCTCTAGAGATGGTTGGCTCCCTTACTAAATTCTACATTGTTTGAAGACTAGGGATGCAGGAAAGAAATTGAAAAATAACTGAAAGAAAGGGAAATATAGCCACAGGCCGAAGTGTAGAATTTGGGGTAGACTAACAGCAAAAATTCCACCAAGTTTTATAACAACATATAATAAAAGGAAAGCAACAAAATTTAACTCACACTTTTGTAGAGATAACCCCCGAATCGCATTTCAAAATCTAATCACTAACCAGCAATGTTCGAATTCAGAATGCAGAATTCAAAACTTAATAGCAAGAGCATAAGCATAAATAAATGATTTAAAAAAAAAGGAAATCACACACATAAGAATGCTTGCAAATTTCAAAATCCAATTCTCTTCTATTGATGCAGAGAACTTAGAGAGTTTTCTTGCAAAATATCTAACCTCCCTTTACAATAAGAATTTGATTAGTATTTATAGAGGTTTTCACCTCTTTCATTAAATACATGTGGAGGCAAAGTGTCGGCCACTCAGCCACCAATAGCAACAAATTTCTCCTTGACCACAACAATGAACCAATGAGCAAATGACAAATAAAATAACTGATGATTTTATCACATGGCATATCAAGCTTTAGCACAAATCATCGGTCCAGTTTCAATATCCATGGTGGCACCTTGGAAATGCATGCCCACGAAGTGGTCGATGCCTCTAAAATGAACAATATTGCACTGGAATCAAGAGCACATGCTTAAAATTGGTAGCTTCAGTGATCATATCACCTCAAGAATTATCTTTATCAATATTAATCTCTTTTCAAGGAATATTTGCACCAAACTTCACCCAAAATTACATCCATAGGAAAAAGTGTTCAATGTGTGAAAACACTTAAAAAAGAAAAAACACTTTTCAATGTGGCACCAATGATTACAACGAAATGTCAATGTGGCACCAATGATTACAACGAAATGTCAATGTGGCACACTACAACAAAATTTCAATGTGGCAAAAATGCCAACAACTTGCTAGAGCATATTTGAGCAAGTTCTTGGTGAGCTTGCTAGAGAATATTTGGGAAAGTTCTTGGTGAGATTGCTAGAGCAGAATTGGGCAAGTTCTTTGTGAGCTTGCTAGAGTAGAATTGGGCAAGTTCTTGGTGAGCTTGCTTGAGCAGATTTGACAAGTTCTATGTGATCCTGTTAAGTAGGTTCTGTGTGAGCCTATTGATAAGGTTATTAGTGAGCCTATTGATAGAGCTTTGGAGGTGACATAATATAGAGGACAGAGTCTCAGTGGATAGAAATCCAACAACCAAAACAGTTGAAGACAGATCTGAGTGAGGATTCTTCAAGTGGAGAGAGGTCCACCAGTCAATGCAACAGAGAGACAGAGTCTTCTAAAAGATCACATAGCCAAAGCAGAAGGGAAAAATTTCTCCTGTGGAAGAGATACACAAACTTGAGATTAGGGGATCAACATCTCCTTTGGACAGAGATCCATAAACATTGTAATTGGGAGTGATTCCCAAAGAGATTGATTGAGAAAGTTTTAGTAAAATATTTTCTCTATGGAGTACCTCACATTGGGGGAACCATGTTAAATATTGTATCTCAATTGTGTGTGGTGACTTGTGCTCTTGCTTACTACTACTATCTGAGTTATTAATGCACACTGCTATATTTGGTTATTGCAATTAAGGACATTAATTGATATTGGTTTGGAAAGAAATTAAAAAGTGGTCTTATACTATTCACCCCCTCTCTCTCAGTATAAGCTTGTGTTCTTCAGTAGGATGATAACTCGGTGATAAATTTTTATTTTGGAGATACCTCTACTTTTTCTTAAAAATTCTAAAAATCCTAATTTGATTTTTTTTTAATGTTTATATTTTTTATTTGTATGAATTTTAATTATCCATAGCAAATAAACATTTTATTCTTTCATTTATTAGATCATGCCTTGCATTGGTCCTAATTAAGTGGAATCAAATTCAACATGATGAAATCACTACATATATGGGTAAAATTTTCGTAATAAAACTATCTTTTCAAGACATATGGAACTAGTTTATGATGATGTTTCAAAAGAAACCTAAAATTTGGCATGCCAATTTTCTTTCACTTTCTACAAATATTTAAGTTATCTTAAAAATTCCCCTATAAACCAAACTATTTAAAATATACCAAATTGATTTAAAATAATTTATAGTTTAAATGGGATTATTGAATAAAAATTTATAGTATTTAATCATATCTATATTCAACCTTATGAAAAAGAGGTTACAAGCATCATTGCTCCCAAAACCTAGAAATTGTGTTATTTTCTAAATGGGTTGTACAATGATCCATGGAAAGTTTTATTTAATTATAGTATTGAGAATGTCATTTCTATTTTATTCTAAAAGGGCATGAAATTTAGTTTTACATTACTTTTCCTTATCCTATTAAATATTAAAACTTTTTTTCTTGTTCAAAAAATGATGACAACCCTAATAAGTTATTTCAAAATTGTTATTCTAGAATGGTTCTTCATTGATATCGAGACTTAGGTTTTCCACTTTCTCAATATAATGGAGTATACATGTCCATCAACATGGTACACCCTTAACAATGATCCATGGAAAGTTTTATTTAATTATAGGATTGAGAATGTCATTTCTATTTGATTCTCAAAGGGCATGAAATTTAGTTTACATTACTTTTCCTTATCCTATTATATATTAAAACCTTTTTTCTTCTTCAAAAAATGATGACAACCCTAATAAGTTATTTCAAAATTGTTATTCTAGAATGGTTCTTCATTAATATTGAGACTTAGGTTTTCCACTTTCTAGATATAATGGAGTATACATGTCCATAAAAATGATACACCCTTAACAATTACGTAAAAATTAAAATGAAGATTAAATTTTAAAATGGTGTTCATTGACATGTGGGACATTCATATAAAAAAATTAAAATTATAGATTGTGCTAAAGAACCAATTTTATCTTTCCTTGACAAATAAATATCTTATTGAGTGCATAAAGAACTTGGTAGAGGATCATATTCTACTTACAATTTATACTTCTTTACCATGCAATTGCTTTCAATATTAGAATTTGTCTTATGTTAGTAACTTTAATATTGTTCCAATTAGAGTTGTTTATAGAATGATTCTTAGTGAAGGACATGCTTTTAAAATTATAGATTGTGCTAAAGAACCAATTTTATCTTTCCTTGACAAATAAATATCTTATTGAGTGCATAAAGAACTTGGTAGAGGATCATCTTCTACTTCTTTACCATGCAATTGCTTTCAATATTAGAATTTGTCTTATGTTAGTAACTTTAATATTGTTCCAATTAGAGTTGTTTATAGAATGATTCTTAGTGAAGGACATGCTTTTAAAATTATAGATTGTGCTAAAGAACTAATTTTATCTTTCCTTGACAAATAAATATCTTATTGAGTGCATAAAGAACTTGGTAGAGGATCATCTTCTACTTACAATTTCTACTTCTTTACCATGCAATTGCTTTCAATATTAGAATTTGTCTTATGTTAGTAACTTTAATATTGTTCCAATTAGAGTTGTTTATAGAATGATTCTTAGTGAAGGACATGCTTTCTTTTAGGTTGAATGAGAAATAAAATTGTAATTATACCTAGAAAGTTTGGTGTAGATTAACTTATTAAAATTGGAAAATTAAAATTGATGCATATTTGTAATGTTTAGATTAAAGACTACCCTATTGTTATTTTCCCTCCAAAATTCGTTTAGTAAGGTTTTGGCATCCCTAATGTTAAGTAAATGTGTTGTCCAGTCTAAATATCTAATAAAAATAATATTTTAATTTTGTAAAGTAGATCATTCAATTTAGAATTAATACATCTTCTTTTTTAACCATATTTTCCAGATTTCTTAAAAAATGGATGTTTTATATGAAATAATTTAATATTGTTAACACTTTATAAAAAAACTTATTGTTAGGTATATTTAGATTATACATTTGTGTTCTTGCTTTTGCAATTACCAAGTACTTTATTTTACAATTATTAATGACAAATACTATGATAGTTAAAAGCTTAACTCTACCATTACCCTATGTATTTTCTTACCATTGCACCATTGTATAGTTGCATACATATACTTAGGAAAACTAATATTTGATCTAATAAGTATATAAACCCTTGTCAATATATAAACCTTTGTCAATGACTGAATAACATAAAGGAGGACAAAGCAATATAAAAAATGATTATCAAACTCCATACAAACTCCGTTTTTAACGGTTGTGGTCCTTTTCCTAACAAAAATGGGGACAGTGGCTTTTGTTTGAATTCTCTATAATACAATTTCTACTATCTAATATAAGATGGAGCTGGGGACCTTATGTGTCTTAATAAATTAGGATGTAAGAGATACTTCTGAATTTAGTTATTCCTAGCTTTTAATTTTGATAGTGCATGCTAAACTAATATTTGATCTAATAAGTCATATAAACCCTTGTCAATATATAAACCTTTGTCAATGACTGAATAACATAAAGGAGGACAAAGGAATATAAAAAATGATTATCAAACTCCATTTTTATGTATCATACGGTTGTGGTCCTTTTCCTTGGTCCTTTTCCTAACAACAATGGGGACACTGGCTTTTGTTTGAATTCTCCATAATACAATTTCTACTATCTAAGATAAGATGGAGCTGGGGACCTTATGTGTCTTAATAAATTAGGATGTAAGAGATACTTCTGAATTTAGTTATTCCTAGCTTTTAATTTTGATGGTGCACTACACATGTCAGCCGGACGTGGCTTTTGAGAGACTAGTTATTTAAGTCTTTTAATAACCCATTTCGACAATTTATATTATTACAAATTATCCTTTTCTAGAATTTATTCGACAATAACTGCATTTATGTTTTGATCATTTCCTTATGAACTGTGTACGACGGACACGGCAAGTAATCTTGTTTTACCTATCGATATTTAACAAGTTGGGTGTCACTGGTCTTTTAAATGATTGTGATTATAGTTGTTTCCCTTTTTTAACTTTGACACTTACAATTTTTTTTTCTTTAATTAAAAAGTTCTTATAATAATAAAATAATGTTTACTCATATAAAAAGGTGGGTGGGAAGAGTGCACCCCATAAACTAACACATTAACCATCGTGGTTAGGAGTACACAAGAGTGTTAGAAACAATCTACAAAAAATCAGATAACAACCACAAAAAAAGTGTTAAATATGCATTCAAAAAGAAAGGAGCCAAGCTGAGAAATCACTGCAAGATGGAAGACCTAAAGTTTTCCCCATAAGGTCACAAGACCATCAAACAGTTGAAGAAACCGAAGACTCCAGCCATCAAAAGTAGTACCACTAACAGTACAAGTCTATACATTTGGTACAATATCACCTCAAACAGGGGCATCATCTTGCTCAGGAGGCCGAAAATCCTAACCAAAAGTCAGGCGAGACATGCCTCTAGCTCTAGATTCTCCACATTTGCATTGCGAGGGGAGGGGGGTTGGGACTTGGCTGTTGTTACTCACCCCCGCCCTCATTATACAGAGGAGAGGGGGGGCTGGGACCTGGCTATTGTTACTCCCACCCCCACCCTCAATACCCCCGCCTTGGATGTTGTTACTCCACACCCATGCCCTCAATATTGAGCTCTGGCTATTGTTACTCCCCACCCCCAACCTCAATATTGAGGGCAAGGGTATTGGGGGGGGAGTAACAACAACCAGATAGCCATGTTGAGGACAGGGGTGGGGAGTAACAATAGCTAAACAACCATATTGAGTGCGGGGATGGGGAGTAACAACAGCCAGACAACCATATTGAGGGCGGGGGTAGGGAGTGGTTGTCTAGCTGTTGGGTGGGGAGTAACAACAGCCAGGGCGGGGGTGGGGAGTAACAACAGCCAGACAACCACTTCTCACCCCCACCCTCAATATTGAGGGCGGGGATGGGGAGTAATAACAACCAACTCTGGCTGTTGTTACTTGACAGCGTGGGTGGGGAGTAACAAAATTTAGCTATGGTTGTTGTTTCTTGAGGACGGGGGTGGGAATAACAACATCCAGGGTGGGAAGAGCTTGTTTTTGTTACTCCCCACCCCTGACCTCAAGTAACAATAGCCAGAGCTGGCTGTTGTTACCTCGCCCTCGATATTGAGGGTAGGGAGTAACAACATCCAACTCCTGTTGTTACTCCCCACCCTCAATATTGAGGGCAGGGTAACAATAGGAGCTGGATGTTGTTCCTCTCCACCCCCGCCCTCAATATTGATGATAGGGGTGGATATTGAGGGTGAGGGTGGGGAATAACAACATCCAGCTCTTGTTGTTACTCCAACATCTAGCTCCTATTGTTACCCTGCCCTCAATATTGAGGGTGGGGAGTAACAACAGCTAGCTTAATATTGAGGGCAAGAATGGGGAGTAACAACAACCAGATCCTATTGTTACCCCGCCCTCAATATTGTGAGTGGGGAGTAACAACATCCAGAGTTGCTCTGGCTGTTGTAATTCCCCACCCTCAATATTGAGGGCAGGGTAACAACAGGAGCTAGATTTTGTTACTCCCCACCCCTGTCCTCAATGTGGGGAGTAACAAAAGCAGAGTTGGTTGTTGTTACTCCCCACCCCTACCCTCAATATTAAGGGTGGGGTAACAATAGCCAGAGCTGGCTGTTGGAGAGTAACAACAGCCAACTCTAGCTATTGGGAGTTGGTTGTTATTCCCCATTCCCACCCTCAATATCTGGTTGTTGTTACTCCCCCCTCCCGTCCTCAATATGAGGACAAGGGTGGGGAGTAACAATAGTCATCCCGCCCTCAATATGAGGGCAGGGTGGGGAGTAACAATAGCCAACCCACCCTCAATATGAGGGCGGGGGTGGGGAGTAACAACAGCAAAAGCTGGTTGGTAGAAAAAGGTTGTGGTCGACAATGGTTTCCCCGGTGTGTTGAAAACTAGGACCTGGAAGGGGAAGTATGAGGCACACGACTCATAGCGTAGGGTGCATTACCCCAATGTTCCATAAGGGTACGTAAGTAATACAGTTCCACATGTACTTTTTCAACCTGTACTTGAATCTGTAACCAAAAATCAAAGAATATAGCATATTTATCAACAACAAAGAAGATATGCTCGACATCTTGCTAAGAAAAAATAGCTCTATTCTAGGACTTCCAATGATAAAATAGGGTACCAATTCTAAAAATATTCCAAACAACACCCAATTTGAAGGAAAAAGCAATAGGGTCACCTAAAATAGCATGCACCCAACTAAAATCCTCTTGCATAAAAGGTTTGAAAATCTCAATAAGACAATCCTAGGTCGACTGAGCCCGATCACAAAACCAAAAAATATGCAGTAAATCTTCCACCTGTCCGCAAATCGAGCAAATGGAATTATGAACACCTAGATGCTTGAGCCTATTGCCAACAGGAAACCCCTGGTGCAAGAGGCTCCAAGCAAAAAAAATATGTTTAGGTTCAATATAAGTAGTCCAAGCAATCCGAAACCTCTTATTCCATCGGGAGGGAAGAGAGACTAAGTCTCATATCATAGTGAGCTTATCAACCATTGGAACTTGTGGGGTGATCCATTTATAACCTAGATGAGCTTTATATTGCAAAATAGGAAGCTCCCCAAGACAACACCAATCTGACCACCAAGGTTTTTAAAAATGCTTATGTAGTTTGCACCAAATAGAAAATGGAATACTATCAATAACCACCTCATAAGTATCTCTATCACCAGGATTTAAATTGTGAATTTGATGAAAACTTTTTCAAGGTATCCAACTCTTGGTATGTTAGGAGAAGAAATAAAAAATGGAAGCATTACCATGCTTATAGAACCTCTACGCTCTTACCCATTACACTAGATCCAAGGAGAGCCCTACCAAGTGATAATAGTAGACCACCAAATATTCATGGAAGGTAAAGAGGCACCTGCTTTGCGAAAACTCCCTTTCCAACTGATCCAGGGTTTGAAGGCCTCCCAAGCTTTCCAAATACTCTGAATCACAAAAGAACCTTTAGTTTTAATAGTTACAGGGGCAGTAAGAATGGATTGCAATCCCACCCCTTTCCAAATTTTCTTCCCCTGAAGTAAACTTGAATAAATGCAATGCCTGATCAAGACTTTCCAAGGCTCATTCCCAATTAAATATCAAGTGATCCATTTAGCACAAAGGGCAAAACCTTGTCGATGACAATCAAACAAACCCATGCCTCCATAGTCCTTGGGCAAACAACAAATTTCCTAGGCTACCAGATGAATACCTCGTTTTACAGAGTCTTTGGCCCACAAGAAATCTCTCAAAAGCTTATCCAACTTTTTATAACAAGATTTGTATGGAACCCAACAAGACGAATAATAGACATGGGTAGTGGCTAAAACCTTAGAACAAATCTGAAATTTTCCTACCAAAGAAAGTTTCTTACTAGTCTAGTAAGAAATCTTCTTGTCCACTTTATCAATAACATACTGCCACAATTGAGCAAAGGAACCATGAAATGCAAAAGGAATTCCAAGAAATTTAAACACCTCACTCGACTGAATCCAAGTCCATTGGAAATGATGCAGCCAACATGGCAACTAATATTGAGATTGTCGAAGAGGTTTTTTTCCATTGAATAGAAGAATCGTAGGCTAAACAAAACACCTCTAAGCAACTCATACCCAAGGAAAGGGATTGCTCATCTTCTCGAAGCGTTATAAAAGAATCATTAGCAAAATGACATTTGACCAACTAATGGTCATAATTGGGAAGAACAATACCCCTGATTAATCCTTGATCCACATTCTAGGCCAAAAAATAGCCAAAAGCCTCTGCAACAAGAATGAAAAGAGATGGAGCAAGAGGGCACCCCTGTCTTATAGAACAACCAAGAGAAATTGACTGAGATTGACTATTATTTAAAGTAATAACAGTTGAAGCATCTTGAATAACATAAGAACGGTGCTCACAAACACTAGCCTAAAGCCTAAAGCTTGAAGCATGGTAGTGATGAAGTACCACACCATCTTATCATAGAATTTCTCAAAGTCAATTTTAATGAATAAAGCATTTTGTTAAGAATTTCTTGTCCACTCTATACCTTTTCAAACAACAAAAACATTATCAAGAATGTATCTTCCATAAACAAAGCAAAGCCAATTTATTCAGGTCTGCCAGTCAAACAAGAAAAATTTTAACTTTGAAAACAAGCATATATAGATATATAGGTAGATATATACCTATAGGTACTATAGGTAGGCAAACTACTTTGTTCAATGTACACTAAATATAGATTTTCTCTCGATTATTAAATTGTGTATGAGTGTGGCTTCTCGGTTGGATAATTCATAGGATTGTAAATTTTTTATTATTAAAGTTTTTGCATATAATTTTATTTTATTAAATTTTAATTTATAAAATATTATTTTTTTAAAAAAAATTATTGTGTAAATAATATTTATAATTTTTAGTTTGTTGTAATAGTTATAATATTTTAAAAAATTAAACCAAGATAACTATCAATTAATAAAAGAAATTTTAAAATAAAACATAAAACCTGTGAAAATAGCTCACATGGGTCATGGCAAGGGTGTCGTACAGGGAGTTTCTTGTCGCGGACACATTCATGCAATTATCAGTTGATTGTGTCGAATGAATTATTGTGACTCGCTAGAGTGAACGTTATATCATGTCAGATAGCATTCCATGTTTTTATAAACCGCCAAACACAGTAGCGAAGATTCGTTTGGTCTTTGCTCTGCCATATCAACTTCCGTGGTCCTTTTAATTTAGTCAGTTCCAGATTTTGTGTTTCGGTTTTTAGGGCAACGTTAACGTGTTGACAGGATATGGTGATGAGATATATAATCATGTCTGTCTGTGAAAAATAGCATAGATAATTAATCGTGCAATCCCCTGGGAATCATCCTACAGACCGAGAGATTCTCATGATTAACTCGATCGTGTATGCATTCCGATGAGGTGCAATCTTCAACTCTATTTTTATTATTAGATTCTTTCTTTGCGATCCTGATAATGAAATGTGTCATTTCGTTGTGGAGATCCGGCGGATGCCTATGTCTTCTTAATAATTGCCCCCAGCTTGTTTTACGTTAGATTGGGAGATCTTTTACTGCTGCGATTCTTGTTTTTTAGTGTAATTTCAAGTGACAGAAAATTGCTATGGTGCATGTAAATTAAAATTGTCATACTAATTAAAATTGCCAATTAATTTTATCTTCTAGAATAAAAAAGACCAATGGTTTCTATTGGAATGTTTCCATACTAATTAAAATTGCCAAGATATAATTCCTTATTAAAATCAATTTTTGACAAAGCATAGAATATAATTAATGGGTTTTAAATTATTAATATTATATAATGACTATGCATTAGTTCCAAAAATATTTTTAAAAACTTAATTTTGGTTTCATATTATGTTCAACTTCTTAGATCTTTTAATTTTCAATGGTCAATTTGATAAGGGTGTAATTTGGATCTCTTTCATTATATATTAACTATAAATATGGTGAAGTATTTGTGATACAAACCTTACAAGGTAAGATTGATCTTAAGAACTTTCTTACTAGTGGCAACTAGGTGATAAATTTTAATTTTGGAGATGCTTCTCTGCTTTTTCTTTAAAATTCTAAAAATTTAACTTGTTTTTTTTTTTTTTTTTCATGTTTATATTTTTTTATTTGTATGAATTTTAATTATTCATAGAAAATAAACATTTTATTCTTCTTTTGTTAGATCATGTCTTGCATGGGTCCTAATTAAGTGGAAGAAAATTCAACAAGATGAAATCACTACATAAATGGGTAAACCTTTTGCAATAAAACTATCTTTTCAAGCCAAAGAAACTTGAAATTTAACATTTAAATTTTCTCTCTGTTTTTATAAATATTTAAGTTATAAAAAAATCTCCTATAAACTAAACTATTCAAAATCTACCAAATTGATTTAAAATAATTTATAGTTTAAATATGATCATTGAATATAAATTTATAGTATATAATCGTATAACTATATTTAACCTTATAAAAAAGAGGCTACAAGCATTATTGATCCCAAAACCTAGAAATTGTGTTATTTTCTAAATGGGTTGTACAATGATCCATGGAAATTTTTATTTTACTATAAGATTGAGAATGTCATTTTTATGTGATTCTCAAAGGGGCATGAAATTTTTTACATTAATTTTTCTTATCCTTTTAAATATTAAAACTTTTTTTATTGTTCAAAGAATATGAATGCCCTAATAAGTTATTTCAAAATTGTTATTCTAGAAAGGTTCTTCATTGATATTGAGGCTTATGTTTTCCACTTTATCAATATAATAGATTATACATGTCTATAAAAATGATACACCCTTAACACTTACCTAAAAAACAAGAGGAACATTGTATTTTAAAATGGTGTTCGTTGACATGTGGGACATTCATATAAAAATTAAAAAATGTAAATTGTGTTAAATAACCAATTTCATGTTTCCTTTAAGGATAAATATATTATTGAGTGCATAAAAAACTTGGTATAGGATCATATTCTACTTACAATCTCTAATTATTTACATTGCAATTGCTTTCAATATTAGAAATTTTCTTATGGTAGTAACTTTAATATTGCTCCAATTAGAGTTGTTTATCGAACGAATCTTCTTGATGATGTGATCTCTTTTAAGTTCAATGAGAAATAAAATTGTAAGGATACCTAGAAAATGTGGTGTAGATTAACTTATAAAAATTATAAAATTAAAGTTGATGCTATTGTAGATTAATTGTTGAACCCTAGAAAAGGCTTAGTTTCATTGATATTGTAGGTCATCTTGATTGCTTGAATTACAAGCTAGCCCAAAACCACTACCGTTCATTTCTTAGGAATAAAAAGCATTAATTTTTATCAAGAAAAAGACAAGAAAATATATTCATGCTCAAATTTAATCCCAGAAACTTTTGGCGTATTTTTCTACCTAAAAAGAAAACATGTCCCATTTCTGACCCTCACACTTGGTACACCTATGCTGGATCACTCTATGATATCCCAAACCATACCCTAATTATCCCCAACCCACGACCATCACATTGTAACTTCTTTATTGATGAAATAATGTTTCATGTTATTCGTAAACTATAGTTTGGTAAAGCAACTGATATTGAAAATTTGAAGGAAAAATTTCTTAATCATAATCCTAGAGTCTTGGTGGTCCATATTGCCAAACTCTTCAATAATATAGTTACTTATGGGTTCCCACCCTCTTGGTATTCGAATATCATACATCCCATCCATAAATCCAAAGATCCGCTAAATTCAAAAAATTACATAACTATTATGGTTGATCATACTCTTGCAAAAAAATTGCAACAATTCTTGATGTTTTTATCTCTGATTTTGTTAAGGCTAAGAAACTTCGTGCAAAGGGGCAGGCAGGTTTCAGAAGAAACCATCATACATGTGATCACGTTCTAACTCTCAAAGATATCATTGAAGAAGCCAAAGCCAATAAATGCAGGGTCTATTATTCTTTTTTTTACTATAGGAAAGCATTTGATATTGTTCCCATAAAGTTACTGCTTCAGATGTTGAAGGATCTAGGAATTCCAGAGGAGGTTAATTTATTGGTTATGAACTTATATGAAAAACTCACTAGATAGGTTAAAATTGGATCTCTCATAACAAAAGATATTCATAGTACTATTAGGGTTAAACAAGGTTTCCCACTTTCACCTACACTCTTTGGATTATATATTGATGAATTAGAGGTGCTCATTATGGACTCTTTGGCTAAGAGTACATGTTGCTTACTTTTTGGTAGAGTTATTGCCATTTTGCTATTTTTTTGATGACATTATCCTAATGTCACATACAACAGACTTCAACAGCAGTTGGACATACTTGTCACATACTCTAACTTGCATAGATTAGAAGTTAATCTCCAAAAAACAAAAATCATGACATTCAACCTACCCAAGAAATATCTCTCTTCTGTTCACATCACATATAAAGGGAAGGTTGTTGAGATTGTCACATGGCACACATACTTGGGAGTTCTTTTGATAGAACCTACCTTCAACTTGATCTCTACATCTCAAGCAAGGTTAAACAAAGGTTATGTTGCCTTAGCCTCTTTGGATAAGCAATGCTTTCAACTCCAGTTTCAAGACATCAGTACGAAGATTAGACTCTTCCACAATCGTGTTACCCCTACACTGTTCTATGGCTATGAATTTTGGGACCCTATCATTACACAGTTGGGTTGGTCTTGTATTGAAAGCATCCTCATCTCAATGTTGTTCAAGTTCATTCATTTCAAAATAACTGTTCAACATCCTATCATTCTAGATGAGTTTGGTGTTTGTCCATTGCTTACAAAAACAATATTTCTTGTTGTCTCTTTACTGTGTAGATTTCATTATATTACAGACATGAGAAAATATCCATATTTAGAACTACAATCGTCAAGACAGTTGGCAAATAAAGGGATCAAGAATTATTGGTATGCTGAGACTACTACTCTACTTCAATATCTTGGCCTAGACATCATGAGACCTCCTACTACTAAAATCAATGCACCATACTCCAATAAGGATTTGGGAATGAGATTTACTCAGCATATATAAAAACTACTTGCACTGATCCAAAGGAACCTCTTTCACCAAAACTGCTCCATTACTCTCACTTTTATCTCCAACTAGAGAATGGATTAATAACTACTCCAAAATATAACTTGATATAGATGTCACATAGCCTCAGGTTTCCTCTAGCTCAGCTACAAGTTTGCTCCCTTCAACTGTGTATTGAGACAGATCATCACCTTCCCAGAGATCAACGTATTTGTAGATTGTGCAGTCTTGATGTGGAATCCAAAGAGCATTTCATTTTCACCTATCTTGTCTACTATGAGATACGAGGTAGATATTATTGCTTATTCAGAGACACCCATACACTAAAATCTTGGATTAATTATGAAGATCAGAGATGCATTACCCTTTTCATTCGAGAATTATTTAATCTTAGGAAATAACTAATTAGTAACATTTTGCAGAAGATAACAGGATCCTGACTTATCACTTCATTTTTCCACTAGAGGCCACGACCAGGAAGTGCCAAGGTGATAACAGAGATACAACAAGATCAACTCATCGTCGACTCCAACAAAGAACATCTACGATGACATCCAACTCTTATATCACTCACTTCTCTTCAGCCTTGAATGTTGGGAGTAATCCTTGATCCACATATCTTGTATATCCTATGTTATTCTGTTTACTGTTTTTCTTACTTTATTTTCTCTGGAACTACAATAGGCACTCTCGTTGCTTTACATGTCTTACTTTACAGTCCTATTGACCTCTTATGGTCATCGATGAACATTAATACAAATTCAAATTCAAATTATTTATATTCAACAAGTTGGATGGCGTTGGTCTTTTAAATGATTTGTGATTTTTTAACTTTGACATTTATAATTTTTGAAAACATGCATGTATATATACCTATGAGTAGGAAGACTACTTTGTTCAATGTACATTAAATATAGATTCTTATCTCGATTATTAAATTGCGTATGAGTGTGGCTTCTCGATTGGAAAATTCATAGGTTATATAAAAAGTTTGTAAATTTTTATTATCAAAGTTTTTGCGTATAATTTTAATTTATAAAATTTTATGTTTTAAATTTTTTGATTGTGATAAGGGGTGGAGGTCCAAGGTTCAAATCTTGGGTAGACTAAACGTTTGTCCCTTTCCTAGTGTTTTCAGTGGCGTAAAAGGTTTAAAATGATTATGGCATGACGGTTATAGGGACGGACTAAGCGAAGATCTGTGACAGCCTTTGGGACGTACAACACAGAATATCGTGGTGGCCATAAAAAACTAAACAGCCTGCATGGATTCGTGACGCCTATCGATTCCACCATGTTTAAAAAAAAAAATTAAAAAAAAAATTGATTGTGTAAGTTTAATTGTAATAAAAAATTAAATTAATTTAATTTATTAAAAAACATTTAACTATTATTATAAACAAAATTTTAAAATAAATTACTTTGTTACTGTGAAAATAGCTCATGGCAAGGCTGTCGTACATGTCGGGGACAGATTCATTCAACAGTTGATTGTGTGGCATGAATTATTGTGACTCTCTAGAATGAACGTTATATCATGTCATATAGCATGCCATGTTTTTATAAACCGCCAAACACAGTAGCCCTGCCATATCAACTTCCGTGGTCCTTTTAATTTAGTCAGTTCCAGATTTTGTGTTTCGGTTTTTAGGGCAACGTTAACGTGTTGACAGGATATGGTGACGAGAAGCATAGTCATGTCTGTCTGTAAGGGGAGGGTTCCAAAGGGATTGCATTGATTCATCTTTGCAAGTGAAGAAAAGAGCATACATAATGAATCGTGCTATCCCTTTGGAATCATCCCACAGACCGAGAGATTCACATTCTGCGACTTCTGGATCAACTCGATCGTCTATGCATTCCGATGAGGTGCAATCTTCAACTCCATGTTTATTATTAGATTCTTTCTTTGCGATCCTGATCATGAAATGTGTCGTTTCGTTGTGGAGATCCGGTGGATCCCTATGTCTTCTTTAATAATTTCTTCCATATTGTTTTACGTTAGATTGGGAGATCTTTTGCTGCTGAGATTCTTGTTTTTGAGTGTAATTGCAAGGGGCAGAAAATTGCTATGGTACATGTAAAATAAAACGAGCAGCCTTTTTGTCATAGTGATTTCTGTTTGGAAAACGGAAATTTTACAGGGTTCTGATTGCAGGAAAGCACAAAGACAATGTGTCTCTGGAAGTTTCCATGGAACGTAAAGCCCAGAACCTTCGATGGGATTAGGTACGCTTGTTTGAATTTAGATATACGTATGCAAGGTTAACCTAAAATAGGCATTGGTAGTTATGGAAGATGGTACCAGTATTTTATGGACAGACGGCATATCCGAAGGGCATTCTTTGTTTAGCCTGCAATAGAAATAGAATGAACGTAAAACTCCAACGCCGATTTTGCAAACTTCTGGTGGTAAAATTGGTTAAAGCTGTATCTAAAGGTTAGTGGTGTTGAGTGGTAATTTTGCCAAGTATAAAACCACACACTCGCAGTTACAGCTAGGATTTTTTTAGAAAACCTTTTCTTACAGAAGCATAAACTTTTCCAAGGTTCTTTTACTTTAATGTATGCATGTATGCTTGTTAAATGAGTGCATGAATATCTTAATGTTCTGCGGAACAACTGTTAACAAGGAAACTGTGTTAGGGTTACTTTAATTTAAGATGTTAATATTGTTTGTTTTTCTTTGTTAAACAAGTTTTAACCAATTTGATTCTTTATTAACCTTGCTCTAGCTATGAAGTAAAATATTAAAATCTGATCCTTCAAATATGAATCTAAAAAAAACCAAGTATTCCTCTTATATAGTTATAAAAGCCTTTGATTTGCATAGCTGTCTTTAATGAAATTTAGTTTTCATAAAAAGAGTTAATTGATTGCTTGGAAATGCTATTAAGTTTCCTCTTTTGATGAAACTGTGATTTTTATGAAGGAAGTCACCTTGCTACTTTTAATGTAATGGCCTTGGAAATGGCTTTCAAATTACCTCCTGCTTATGAAATTGTATTTTTTGTTGAAAATTTATCCCAACTGCCACTAGGTACCGCGTCTCAGAATCCTTCGAAGTGGAAAGCAGTACCGCCGGTATGGAGCTCCTACCGCTTGTTTTGCTCATCGTTTTGTGAAAATGGTTTAGGGTTTGGGGGCCTAGACCGCCTATAAGTAGCAGCTACAGGTTCGCTTCTGACAGCGTATGCTACAAATCTGGCAGTGTATTCCGCATATGGCCCTTCGTGGTCTTGTATTGCTCAGCAGAGCATTTGGATGACCCTTCGTGGTCTTGTAGGCTCAGCAGAGCCGCTTTCCCTGTTTTGTTCCCCATCCCCTATTTTAATATAATCACTCTGTTTATTTTTGCCTCCGCCTGCGTGTGTTTTTGCCTGTAACAAGGTTGTCTAAAAGACCCTGAATTTGTTTGGCTAATTTCAACTTCCGACATTTTTCATATAAAAGAACTATTTTGGTGCTTGCAGAAACCAAAACAAGGGATTGTGTAAACTAAGACTGCGAAATTCCTTTTAAGACAACAGACTTTAAATAATTTTGAAACTTCAAAAATGTTCAATCTGAATTGCTCTGACTGAAAATTTTAGAGCTTATCTTTTGAATTCGTAAATCTGTTTTTGGGATTTTATATTTTTATATTTTTATTATTTTATTTTATTTTGCAAATATTAAAAATATGAAAAAATAAGGTTAGATGAAAATAAGAATAAAAATAACAGAAATAAAAAAGATGCTGCAACTCTGCAATTACACAGATCCTACAAAATGTTAATGGCCTTTACAAAACCTGCCTTAATGTGATCCGTGTTTACATAATCCGACATTAAGAAGGTGCCATCTTCTAAGGAGAAAAAGATGCAATACATTAAACCTGATAACAAATGAGTTGACCATAAATATGCATAGATTCACTGTAATTTCAATATACTGCAAAATAAGATTTTTCGAGAAGCTCAAAGTAAATACAGAACAAAAACTTTCTAGCTATGGCATCACATGGTAAAGAGGAGCTCAACAGAATGGAAAGAAAAATCTAAAAACAGCTTCTATTTTTCTTATTTTTCTTGTAGTCCCTGTTTCCAAACTTTCCAACCTCGATTTCACCTTCTTCCTCTATATTTAAAGTCCCCTTTCTGTTCTGGTTTTCCTCCACTATTCATGCGTCGGCTTACGACTTGTAACACTTTCTTTCGAACGTTTCCTTTTTATTTCTTTTCCATAACGTCTTTCCAGATTACCATTTGGATAAAGGCATGAATACCCTTTATCTTTTGTGGTCACAAACCTTAACATCGCAGCTTCATTGAATTACTATACTTTTTAGCTAGCCATGAATGCTAGGACGTTAGCAGACTGTATTCTGCTGTGTTGTCTTCACGATTTACCTTCTACACTCCAGAGCTCGGTATTAGTCTACGTCCACGCCTGCGATGATTATGATATTCTATCTGCCTTCGAAACATTCACCCGCTTGCTGCTAAACATGCATCCTAGTGCTGTAGTTTGTCCAACTAGGCACTAGATATGGACGTAGGCTCCCCCATTTCGCTGGATTCTCTTCCGCTCTGTCGCGTCTGCGTAGGTATCATGTAATCCAACAAAATAACAAACATTAAAAACGACGTTAAAACAATAACTAAAGTAAAATATAACATACCAACCCGGCACTACATAACTATAGGGAAAAAAGAAATCAAAATAATGAAAAGCCTAACAATCAAAACAAAAGAACACAAATGAAATACATTCCACTTTTTTATTTTTTGTTTTTTTATTATATTTATATATATAAATATATTTTATTTTTATTTTATTTTATTTATTTTTATTTTATTTTAAATAAAATTACATTGAGTGCAACAATAAAAATGAATTATTTTATTTTATTTCGTTATCAAAATGGATTACAATGACTTAATTAACCTTAAAAGATTGAATTAACTTAATTCAACATATTAAAATTAATTAAACATCATACAACCTAACCAACAAATCTAAATGGCTACAACTTAGAGATGGAGAAATCCAAACAACACTTACTGCAAAACTCACAAAAAAGACCTATAGACACTACTCAAGGCAAACCAAAATCCCAAAAACCACACTTTAAAGGTGGATCTCCAAGATTTGGGGATAGTTATGGTGAGGCCACAACAGATGGATTAGTAATATTTTGGACATTTACCAAAAGGAGGTTTAAGTTTAAACCTAGGGCATGACCTATAAAAGGCAGAGATTAAAGTCTCACTTGAGTCGCATGATCCATAAAGGGCAAAGGTAGTAGTTTGTAGGGGCATCCATAAAGGGCAAAGGTAGTAGTTTGCAGGGGCATTCCCTCACTCAGGGCCAACCACCCCTACGCCACGGGCATTTCCTCACTCAAGGCCAATCGAGGAGAAACAGGGGTTATAAATGCGGCTTTAATGATTTGACCTGTGTTGAGAGGCAACCAAGGAAAAACAGGAATTATAAAGGCAGCTTCAATAATTTAACCTGTATTGAGACTAGAAAAAATATTACATTGTTAAAATGAAAAGATGTTATCAATTCCTCTAATTTATAAAAAAAAATAAAAATAAAAAATAAAAATAAGTAATAAAAAATAAAAATAAAAATAAAAATTGGTTAAAGCTGCAACCACAGCCGGATATTTGATATGAAACCTGAAGAAAGTGTACTTAGATTAGTTCTGGTTTAAATTTAGGAGGAACTCTAGAAATCAGTGTAGGCATATTCCACCTGAATGTTCATAAAGAAATTTGATTTATAGAGACTGCAAATAAAATTTAGGAGGAACTCTAGATTAGTTATGGTTTAAATTTAGGAGGAACTCTAGAAATCAGTGTAGGCATATTCCACGTGAATGTTCATAAAGAAATTTGATTTATAGAGATTGCAAATAAAAACATCTATCCTGGAAACTCCCAACGTCACATCACATGAAGAGCCTAGATTCTTCGCCTATTAGACACAACTACGAAAGTTGGTAAATGATTTAAAAAAAAATAAAGAATAAAATATCAATATATATTTTATAGAGATGTTAGATTTGTGAAACATTGTTTTGAAAATAAAATTATAAAAACACACGTATGAATCATATTTTAGTTGTATGTTGGTTTGTTTTGGATATTCAAAGAAAATTTTAATTATGTAAAAATATATATAGAAAAAAATGGAGATTAGTTTTTGTTGCAACATAAAATTTATTACTGTAGTTGCAGTTATATAAAAAAGAAATAATCTTCACTACAAATAACTGTCAAATAAAAACCTGCACTTTTTTCCTTTTCATACTGAAAAACTTATAGCAAATATATATATAAATCTAACACTACCCTGCACAAGGAATTATGTTCTCCTCATTTTGCAAGTATGTGACAAATGTCACTATATTCCTATCATTGCAGCCATACAAAAATAAAACAGTAAATGGTGCCCCAAAATAAAAATAATAAACACTGTATATTAGAAAATCTGAACACTACAATATTCTTGGCATTCCTATCTACAATATTCCTAGTATTCCTGGTTGCAATATACGTCACACTGCAACTATCTTGCAAAAACCTATTATTATTCTTGATATTTGCTAAGTTAATCTTACAGTCATTACAACAAACATTAAGGATTAATTTTATCATTCTCCCCGTTAATGCTTAATGTGGTAACACCTAACATATTTCTCATCCTTATAAAAAAAATTGTTGATAAGGTTTTAGTGAACACATCAGTAAGATAATTATCAATTCTACAAAACATCAACTCAATATGATCTTTTGCCATAATATTTCTAATAAAGTGATACTTAATATCAATATGTTTAGTCAAATTGTTAGAGATTGGATTTTTTGCTATGGTAATTGCAAAATTGTTATCACAATGAATGATTGTTTTTGTATTATGTGCATACCTCAAATCTGCCAAAATCTTGTTCATCCATATTGCTTGACATGAAGCTAATGTTGCTGCAATATATTCTGCTTTTGTTGTTGATAGTGCAATTGTTATCTGCTTCTTTGAGGACCAAGAAATCACACCTAATCCCAAGTTCAATATATTTCTAGAAGTACTTTTTCGATCATCAAGGAATCCTATCAAATCACTATCTGTATATCCAACCAATCCAAAATTAGTAGTTGATGTGTACAAAATACCAAAGTTGCTTATAGCATGAACATATCTATGTATCCTTTTTGCTGCATGAAATGAATCTCACTTGGATCTGCTTGTTGTGGTGCAGTGGTAAATACCTTGGGTGCTGGTAGAGGCCGACCTAGGTTCCATTCCCCTTGTCTCCATCTTGCAGATATATGGTATAGTTAGGAATGTCCTATGTGCTGGTAGAGGCCGACAAGGCTCCGTTCCTCCTATGCCCAACCTATTGAAAGTGGTACCTGGAAAGGGGTGTTTTGCACTATAAATTAGTTTTTGGATACCGCTGCTTGGGTCTTACCCGAAAGTAGCATCCCTTTTGGGATGTTTTCCACAAAAAAAAAAAAAATGAATCTCATTTGGATCTTGATATCAAATATACAACATACATGATATCAAGTCTTGTGGCAGTAAGATACATAAGGCTACCAACTAAGATTTTGTATAGTGTAGCATCTACCTTTTTACTACCATCATTCTTGACTAGCTTCTCGCTCACATTCAAGGGTGTGTTCAATGGTTTACAATTTCTCATTCTAAACTTCTCAATAAAATCAACAACATACTTTTCTTGTGAGATAAAAATGTCATCATTCATCTATCTCACTTCTAAGCCAATATAAGAATGTAAATTCATATCAAAATGCATCAAATTCATATCCCATTTGTCCCTCCCATGGGTGAATATACCTTGGAAGCAAAATGTAATCGCGTTCACCCCTATTGAGGGGCGAACATCTTGTTCGCCCCTCCCACAGGAAAGTCGCACAAGCATGCTAGATGATATACGATCAGGTGAAGCTGATTTTTGTCAAAAGGGCAAATGTAATTTTTGGGTAAAAAGAATTATGGTCAGAACTTCAAGAGTGCTAGATTTGCAAGCATTAAATAATGGTGGCAATAAGTAATTCGAATCCCACAATAAAGTCGCACAAGCATGCTAGATGATATACGATCAGGTGAAGCTGATTTTTGTCAAAAGGGCAAATGTAATTTTTGGGTAAAAAGAATTATGGTCAGAACTTCAAGAGTGCTAGATTTGCAAGCATTAAATAATGATGGCAATAAGTAATTCGAATTGTGGATCCCGATTTAAAGAAGAAGTTGTATGGAAACATAGGAAGTATTTTTCATAATTTTCAAGGCAGGAGTTTGCATGGGCATTCCCTCACTCAAGGCCAACCACCCCTAAGCCACGGGCATTTCCTCACTCAAAGCCAATCGAGGAGAAGCAGGGGTTATAAATGTGGCTTTAATGATTTGACCTGTGTTGAGAGGCAACCAAGGAAAAACAGGAATTATAAAGGCAGCTTCAATAATTTAACCTGTATTGAGAGGCGGAAACCTAAAAAAATATTACATTGTTAAAATGAAAAGATATTACCAATTCCTCTAATTTTAAAAAATAAAAATAAAAATAAAGTAATAAAAAATAAAAATTGGTTAAAGCTGCAACCACAGCCGGATATTTGATATGAAACCTGAAGAAAGTGTACTTAGATCAGTTATGGTTTAAATTTAGGAGGAACTCTAGAAATCAGTGTAGGCATATTCCACGTGAATGTTCATAAAGAAATTTGATTTATAGAGATTGCAAATAAAAACATCTATCCTGGAAACTCCCAACGTCACATCACATGAAGAGCCTAGATTCTTCACCTATTAGACACATTTACGAAAGTTGGTAAATGATTTAAAAAAAAATAAAGAATAAAATATCAATATATATTTTATAGAGATGTTAGATTTGTGAAACATTGTTTTGAAAATAAAATTGAAAACACATGTATGAATCATATTTTAGTTGTATGTTAGGGTTTGTTTTGGATATTCAAAGAAAAATTTAATTATGTAAAAATATATATAAAAAAAATGGAGATTAGTTTTTGTTGCAATATAAAATTTGTTACTATAGTTACAGTTATATAAAAAAAATAATAATCTTCATTACAAATAACTGTCCAATCAAAACTTGCACTTTTTTTCTTTTCATACTGAAAAACTTATAGCAAATATATATATAAATCTAACACTACCCTGAACAAGGAATTATGTTCTCCTCATTCTGCAAGTATGTGACAAATGTCACTATATTCCTATCATTGCAGCCATACAAAAATAAAACAGTAAATGGTGCCTAAAAATAAAAATAATAAATACTGCATATTAGAAAATCTGAACACTACAATATTCTTGGCATTCCTGTCTACAATATTCCTAGTATTCCTGGTTGCAATATACGTCACACTGCAACTATCTTGCAAAAACCTATTATTATTCTTGATATTTGCTAAGTTAATCTTACAATCATTACAACAAACATTAAGGATTAATTCTATCATTCTCCCCCTTAATGCTTAATGTGGTAACACCTAACATCTTTCTCATCCTTATAAAAAAAAATTGTTGATAAGGTTTTAGTGAACACATCAGTAAGAAAATTATCAATTCTACAAAACATCAACTCAATATGATCTTTTGCCATAATATTTCTAATAAAGTGATACTTAATATCAATATGTTTAGTCAAATTGTTAGAGATTGGATTTTTTGCTATGGTAATTGCAAAATTGTTATCACAATGAATGATTGTTTTTGTATTCTATGCATACCTCAAATCTGCCAAAATCTTGTTCATCCATATTGCTTGACATGAAGCTGATGTTGCTGCAATATATTCTACTTTTGTTGTTGATAGTGCAATTGTTATCTGCTTCTTTGAGGACCAAGAAATCACACCTAATCCCAAGTTCAATATATTTCTAGAAGTACTTTTTCGATCATCAAGGAATCCTATCAAAACACTATTTGTATATCCAACCAATCCAAAATTAGTAGTTGATGGGTACAAAATACCAAAGTTGCTTATAGCATGAACATATCTATGTATCCTTTTTGCTACATGAAATGAATCTCACTTGGATCTTGATATCAAATATACACATGATATCAGGTCTTGTGGCAGTAAGATACATAAGGCTACTAACTAAGCTTTTGTATAGTGTAGCATCTACCTTTTTACTACCATCATTCTTGACTAGATTCTCGTTCACATTCAAGGGTGTGTTCAATGGTTTAAAATTTCTCATTCTAAACTTCTCAAGAAAATCAACAACATACTTTTCTTGTGAGATAAAAATGTCATCATTCATCTATCTCACTTCTAAGACAAGATAAGAATGTAAATTCATATCAAAATGCATCAAATTCATATCCCATTTGCTCCTCCCATGGGTGAATAGACCTTGGAAGAAGAACGTAATCACGTTCACCCCTATTGAGGGGCTAACATCTTGTTCTCCCCTCCCACAGGCGAACGCATTCTTAAAGGAAAGTTGCACAAGAATGCTAGATGATATACGATTAGGTGAAACTGATTTTTGTCAAAAGGGCAAATGTAATTTTTGGTTATAAAGAATTATGGTTAGAACTTCAAGAGTGCTAGATTTGCAAGCATTAAATAATGGTGGCAATAAGTAATTCGAATTGTGGATCCCGATTTAAAGAAGAAGTTGTATGGAAACATAGGGAGTATTTTTCATAATTTTCAAGGAAGGAGTGTGTTTCCAAGATATTGAATATCTCCTAATTCTTTGTGCACCGACACCCAAGTTGCTGATTTCATAGAAATGTTCTCTCGAAAGATGGATTGCTACCCCAAAAGGATGGATTTTTAATGATTCCAAGGAGGAATTTCCTCACTCTTGTTCCTTATTTGCAATCATTTTGTTCTCATGTGGATTTAATGGAAGATGTGAAATCCTCTATAAATACTAATGATATTTCTATTGTAAAGGAGGTTGGACATTCTGCAAGAAAAATTTCTAAGCCTTCTGCATCAATAGAAGAGACTTGGCTTCTGAAATTTGAAAGCATTTTTATGTGTGTGATTTCCTTCTATTTTTAAGCAATTCTATTTATGCTCATGTTCCTCCTGTTGAGTTTAAAATTCTATTTTTGGATTTAAAACATTGTTGATAAGTGAGTTTTTCTTGGAATGCAATCTGGAGGTTGTTGCTGCAAAGGTGTAAGTAAAATTCTAATGCTTTCTTCCTGTTACATGTTGTAATAACACTTGGTAGAATTCTTTCTAGTAGTCGATCCCAAATCCTACATTCTAGCCTATGGCCATATTTCCCTTTCTTTATGTTATTTTTTCAATTTCTTTGTTGCATCCCGAGTCTTCAACTAGTTTAGGATTAGTAAGGGAACCAAACCTCTTTGGATATTGGCATGGAGGACATTCATTTCCTCCAATATTTCATTGTTAGCCGTATCTAGGACGCACAAAAACAATTTTTGTTTATTAGGTAGATATTTAACCAACACCAGCTATATTATCACATTCACCCAACAAAAGCTTCTTAACACTCTTGATTCCATTCAAAAGTGATCTAATACTATCACAAACTGCTAGCAGAGAACATAACCAGTGCAATATTTAAATACTATATTAGCAGCCAAAAACAATTAAATCTCATGCTTAAAATATTACCTATAATCTCCAAGGAGGTCATCTTTAGTTGATTTATAAACCAGATCAAAGAAAATATTGATTACAATTTCCAAATCTACCAACGATGTAGCCTACAACGACGTCTGCAACTTCCAGCGATGTCTTAAAGAAATCTGACAGTATTTTATAAATAAAAATTATAACATAAAGTTTTAAAACACTTTTCCATCATCAAGAACTAAAATTTTGGTAGGTCTTCATATTTCGACATCAGCAAGAGAAATTTTAAAGAGTGAATATAACATATATCCCACATTCACTAGAAATGGAACAAACAAAGGTTTAAAAGATATTAGGGGTGAGTAATTAGTCATGACTTCGGTCATGCTGTAGTCTCCCCTCACGTGACCGAAGCCACTCCTTATCTCTTCGACCCCCTTATGATATTTAATTTGTGCTTCACCCTCACCTCATACCATGAATCCTTTGTACCTTCTTGTACTACCCTCAGATCCATGTACCCTTATCCTTTGCACCTCCTCATACCGCTTATATCACCCTTCACACCTTATCATACCACTCCTCGCACGCTACCGCTCGATGCCCTTAGTGCCCTGTCGTTGCTGTCTCACTTCCCACCACTCCACCCTCGAGCTAACCATTGAGTTCTATGAAAATTAAAAAATTCAAATTTGCCTACCATTCACTAACCATTGTCGCTCTTGGCCACCTACAAAAATTCAAAATTTAAATTTAAAAAGTGGTTTATAAAGTTGAAAAACAAATTTTACATAATGTTTTGCAGAAAATTATAAACAAGAACTTAAGTTTTTGCATATTTTAAGCTTGAAACCATATTTTGCACTGCCCAAGAGAAATTGCAATCACAAAATCACACCACAATGGTGGATGGAATGCAATCACAAGACATTAATATAGTACAAGAACATGAGAAAATACTACTTGGAAAATACGGAACGAAGCTTCTCACTTTGAGCTTTGAGGACAAAGCTCTTTTTAAGGAGGGTGGCTTGTTAGGATCCTAATACTAACTATCATTAATATTAATTCACTTATTTTAATCATGGACCATTGTGTCCTTTCATCTCATAACTCTAGGTTTCGGTATTTATATGCTTTCATATGGGTGTAGATTGACATTCAAGAATAAGAATTATTAATCTCATTGAGAGAATTTGGTAGGGTAACCTCCATTTGAAATAGTGATCTATAACAAAAGTGATTTATTTTATTATTTGTTTACACTCATTTACACCCATTCTCGATTGTTCTCCATTGCTAGGAACCAGGTCCCTAACAAACATAAAGGATTTAAGTGTTAATTTAAAATAAAGGGTAACGTTTGAATAATGCTCTCATTGAAGCATTGGTGATAGCACCAAGGAATCAAGTAAGGTTTATAATACCACTTGTGGTAGGTATTGGAAGAATGTGCAATAGAGACGCTAAGCACCATTTGACACCATTTACCTTACATTACAATGTCAGACTCAAGAGAAGGTGCTCACATATGTAGATCTTATTTTAAGAGAATATAACATTAATACTGAGGAGAAGAGTCACCATTTTAAAGAGCGCGTAAGTGGTTAGAGAAACCAACGAAGAGCACGATTGACAAGGAAGAAAAGCATGACCAACCATTGGAAAAAATACTAGCATTGATAGTGGAAAGTAGTGCATGTAAAATTCTAAGACTTAGCACAAGTTCAAGGTGTATACATCGAGCTTGTGGTTGAATAAAGGCACATAGACCAACGTGTTTAAATCAAGGAAAAGTTCACAATAGAAGTGGAAAACATACAAGATAATTTATAAGTTGATAAGGAGTAGTCAACCATTGTCAATATGAAATAAACAACATTTGTCTCAATCAACTTGTAAACCCGAATCAAGCATTTGGAAGGTGATAATTATTCATAGTTATATTGCAAGTTTATTGATATTGATATCAACTATGCTCTATATTCTAGAGATATTAGTGTTAGGAGTAATAAGGTGTTGAATCTCTAGAACACTTAATGGTTACATATAGAAATAAGTTGAATCTTGAAGCATCTAAACTATTTTTATTTCTTCAAAATATTTGCAAATATTGAAAAAAAGAGTCATAATATTAGTATTTGCAAACATATAAACTTACTAAAATATCTAAACTTGGGAGAGAAAAGGAATTTTACATCAAAACTTACATATTAGAAGTTTAAGAATTTTTCCATAAGCATTGATCAAAGGGAATACAATCCAATTAAAGATATTGAACTCTTATATTTAAAATTACATTTTTGAATGCTTTGTACAAGTGAATACTTAATTGCAAGTGATAGAGGTGAAACATTATTCTAATCACTATAGAGTCATAAGGTAGCCTACTAGGACCATGATGACATCAAATAAGTGTATTCTTATAGAATCTTAACTACTTAAAGGTCCAAATTATTTCTCATGGAAAACAAAGAGGCCATCTTGACATTTCAAAAACTCTGGGAAATTACTATAGGAACAAAAACTAAACCATATTAAGATGATATAGAGATCCAAATATTCAAAGAAAGTTATGCTAAGCTATTAATGATAATAACCTTTGCTATCACATATGAAATATGACGATATATAAGTTTAGCAGGAACATCTACAAAATATTAGAAATTTTTAGAGAAAATATTTGAAGGGGAAAACAAAGCTACCATATTAAACCTTCAAAATAATTTACATTCCTTGAAAATGAACAATGGTAAAAGTATAGAGCTATTTCTAAGGAAGATAGTATATATCAAAGGAAAATTATTAACAGTAGGAGAAGAAGTTAAGGATAAATTTCTTGTTCAAGTGGCCATGAGAGGACTTACAAATAGTTACAAGCATCTAGTTACCTCTTTACAAATTTTAAGTAGATATTTCCTTTGATGAGTTAGTCAATGTTCTCCAAGAATATGAGGTAGAAAATATATTTAAATATGAGATACTAACAATGCTTTAGTGATAAAATACAATCCACAGAGAAATATGGTATCATCCTTAAAATGACGAAGACCTTGGAATAACAGGTATTGCCAGATATATAGAAATAAAGGGCACAACACAAACTACTACAGATTCAATCATAAGAATCAGAATCAAGAAAATCAAACATCATATGGAAATAAATAGAATAGGATATTTCATCCAAAGTAGTATCAACCTCAAAAGCAAAAGTTCTAGAGGATATATTCTTCTCAAAATCAGTACCCTCAACTAGAATACCATGGAGGAAATCATAAAGGATACATTACCCAAAATTCAAGAAGCTAAAGAAATGGAAGAACCTACAGATGAACATGGAATTAAATATCTATCAATAAATATAAATTCCTATCATATTTTCATGCATGGTAAGTTTTCATTATCATAGTTATAACATTGCATGCTTATTTGAATACTTGCAATTGTATTTCCTTCAAGTTTAAGGCTCCAAAAGCTAACACATTCATGATGTTTTATATGTGCCCATATTGGGTCATAATTTGTTGAGTATAGGGAATATTATTAAAAAGGGATATTTAGATATTTAAAAAAATAATGAATGTGTTATCTATGATAAAAATGATAGCAATCATATTGTAGCAAAATTCATTATGCTACAAAATAAAATTTTCCCTTTTAGACTTGCATATGGAAAAGCTCAAGCTATGAAAGCAGTTTTGAATGATGACTCTTGGTTATGGTATATGAGGTATGGACATTTAAATTTTCAAGGGCTAAAACTACTATGTCAAAAGGAGATGATGAGAGGATTACCATTCATTAATCGAGATGATCAAGTTTGTGAAGGTTGCATTTTTGGTAAACAACATTGAGATTCTTTTCCAGCATGAAAAGCATGGAGAAAAAAGAAACCACTTGAATTAGTACATGCTGATATATGTGGTTCAATGCAAACCTTATCACTCAAAAAAATATATGTTTTATAATTTTTTTATGACTACAGTAGAAGAACTAGGGTGTATTTCATCAAAGAAAAGTCAGAAGTCTTTTCTATTTTTTAGCAATATAAAACTCTACATACAGATAGAGGGGGAGAATTTACATATAATGAATTTCAATATTTTTGCAAGAAGTATGGTATTCAAAGATAAATGATTGCAAGCTATACTCTTTAGCAAAATAGAGTAGTTGAACGTAAGAATCATACAATTATGGAGATGACAAGAAGTATGCTAAAGGCCAAGGATATTTCAAATATTTTTTGGGTTGAAGATGTAGCCACATCTATTTACTTGCTTAATAGATGTCCAACAAAAAGTGTAATAAATATGAATTCTTATGAGACATGGAGTCGAAGGAAGTCTAGTGTGGCTCATATTAAGGTATTTGGTTGCATTGCTTATGCTCATATTGCTAAAGAAAAAAGAAAAAATTGATGATAAAAGTGAAAAATGTATTTTTATTGGCTATAGTGAGGAGACAAAAGGTTATAAACTATATAATATAGTGACAGAAATCTTGATAGTTAGTCGTGATGTAATTTTTGTTGAAAATGATGCATGGAAATGGAAAGAAAGTGTGCAACATGAAAAACCTACAATTGTGGATATAAAAAAAGATGCTTCATCTTATAATACTAGCCCAAGAAGCAACTCAAGTTATACTCCCACTTCTTCAAGGTCAACATTTCCTTCATTCAGTCCTTCAAGTCTAAGTCCTCCAAGGAAGGTAAAAATTCTTGAATAAATCTATGAAAGAACTAGTACTTCATTTATGATTTTTTCTTTATTATCTCACATTCAGATATAACTTAAGTGTTTTTAAGATGCAGTGAAACACGAAGTTTGGTGTAAAGCCATGGATGAGGAGATGGATATCATAAAAAGAAATGAAACATGAAATTTAGTAGATCCTCCACTATAAAATGATGTGATTGGGTTAAAGTAGATTGATAAAACAAAATATAAGGCAAATAGATCTATTGAGAGACACAAAGCAAGATTTTTAGCTAAGGGATTCTCACAACAACCAGGTATAGATTACAATGAGATCTATGCTCTTGTTGCAAGGTTAGAAAACATTAGAACTATTTTGGCATTGGTAGCACAATTTAAGTTGTCGGTATATAAATTTTATTCTAAATCAAATTTTTTAAATGGTGTGTTGGATGAAGTAGTATTTGTTGAACAACCACCAGGTTATGAAGTTGTAGGAAAGGAATAAAATATTTATAAGCTTTAAAAGGGATATTTATGGGCTTAAGCAAGCACCAAGAGCCTAGTATAGCAGAATATATCGATATCTCAAGAAAAATGGCTTTACTAGGAGTGAAAATGAACCTACACCCTATATCGAATATAGAGGTATGGTTGAACTACTTATTGTTTTTTTGTATGTTGATGATTTAATTTACATTAGCAATAGCATAATGTTAATTGAAGAATTAAAAATGCAATGAAGAATGAATTTGAGATGATAGATATGAATTTGATGATAGATAAGAATGAATTTGAGATGAAGATATGCTGCTCAATATTGTAACTTGGTGGCTTGAATGCTCGTTCATAATGTACTTCTAAAATTTAACCTTTAGCAGCTACTAACGCTGCCCAAATTGCTACCTTTTTCTATCCTCAAATCTGAAAATTTTCATATTCTAAATAAGTCAATACCTTCACTAAAATTATATCCTTGAATACCAAAAATTTGGTAGGATACTCCTCCAAATCGTAGTTGAGATGTTCACTCAAGAACCCTTTAATGATGGTCCCCAAATATCTCATATTTGGTGGTTTTTCTATCTCCTTTCTTATCAAATTCTAACTCCAAACTAGATCTCCTTCTCAAACAATATGATAATATTGAGATCTATTCCAAAGTAACTTGAAATTTAACAATCTTCTTGCAAAACCTTCTCATTTGGGCTTGTTGTCAAATGGTGATAATTATCTCAATTCCTTACCTATCATGAGCTTCTCCCTTGGTAGTAATTTCTCCAATGAGTTCTTCTAGGAACTCCTTCAATGAGGCTTACCAAGCCTTCTTCTTGTTTCTCCTTGAGACCTCTCCAACATCCTCAATCTTGTAGATTCAAAACCTTCAATGAGACCTTCCTTGGCCTATTCAACCTTTAACTATGGAATTTTCATAATGATATCTTATTCTAGGATCTCTTGAATCTACTATTACTGAAATCTGCAATAGAACTTGTTGTTAGTTACTCTCAATGCTCAATCTTCCACTATGGAAGTTCTTAAAAAGGAACTTCTATGGACCTCTTCTTCAATGTGAATTTTTCAATCTTCAATGGAGATCACCAATATCTAATCTTCACTAGGACTCTTCTCCTTGAGTCTCTTCTTCCTTCAATGGGGTCTTCTTTCTATGACCTCCTTTCTAGATTTAAAATCTTCAATGTGGCTTCCTTGGCCACTAGATATCTCCTCAATATTTCAACTAGGTGTCTTCAATCTACAAATATATCAATGAGACCTTTCTTCTTAGGCCACCAAATACTCAATATTTATTTTTGTGCATCAAATAGTTAATCACTGCATGAGGAAATTACATCGACTTTCAGGCAACAAAGATGAAGTTCTTCTCTATCTATTGTAGGAAGCTTCCCAACTTCTGAGAGTTAATTTTTTGCAACAAGAAAAGATTAGATGATAGTAACCCAATATTTTTTGAATATCCTCTATTATACAAGAAAATATTAGAAATGATAATAGATATTTCTTTATCTCTATATAAAATGATCTTCACTAGTTGGATTGCAATCTAGCGGATGTAATTTTGAGTTCTAGTCTTCACAAGTTTTTGTAACTGTGTGGAAAATCTCTAGCCAAGTATTATCAATAAATCATGTTGCTTTATCTACTTCCTATTATTCTACCTAGAGATTATTCTATCAAAAATCTATTGTGATGGTATTTGCATGCAGTGGCACACTATGGCTGATCCGATTTACAAAAACTCAACAATAGAAATGATGATCACTTGTGGTTTTCCTTTGATCCATCATTGCTCTAATACCACTATTAGCTTTTGGAGACTTAAAATTAAATAAAATGCAATCACAAGTATTGAAATAAGCATGCAATGTTATAACTATAATAATGAAAACTTAACATGCATGAAAATATGATAGGAAATCTCATACAATGCTCTAGAAATGCTCATATAAGAAAGCTAAAAAAAATTACAATGCTCCTCTAATGGAGTTTACAACCACTCCATATTAATAAACTAGATCTACATTGTGACTACTATGACACTAACCTATACACTCCAAAATCCTCTCTTAAAATGAGCCTTTATATAGGAAGATATATTCCTTACCTCTTAATCAACTTTAAGACTCATGTACATGTGTACTACATGCACATTTACATCATTGCATATTCTAACACTTGTGCATTTATTAAATTACTCTAATAAACTACTTATCTCTTAATATCATCCTAATATAAATATGTAGCCATGAAGGTACATTAGTAAAGGACCAAATAATGTAATATATTCCAACAAAATGAACCTTGTCTCACCTTGTTTTGTTTTAACTACAATGGTGCCTTTGTCATTGACCTGAACTTCCTTGTCATATCCAAGATGAACTTGATATTTGAAAGACTCGTCCATATTTAAAAAGATATTTTTATTCCCTATCATGTGATTGCTACAACCACTCTCCAGTAGCCACAGTTCATTAGAAATATTATTTGTAACATCACAAGAAAAATAATATATTTTGTTCTTATTTTTCTTTAGATAAATTAGCTTGTTGTTTTTGTTTTTTCCAACAATCACGTTCATGATGACAAAATTTTTGGCAATAAGAACATTGAACTTGTGATTTATCAAAATTGTGATTACCTCTTTCATAATGGCCATTCCATATTTCTCTATTGTTGCTATAGTTTACTCTTTATTTGTTATTATTTTAGATGCCTCTTCCTTTGTTACCATTGTAGTTGCATTTACCTTTTCCACTACTACTTCGACTTTCTCTATTTGCACGTCCTATTCCTATACAATGTTTTGTTCCTTCATAAGATGTTTTTATTCCCTTATCCATTAAAATATCAAGTTGTGTTTTAAAAGTTTGTTCAACAAATTTTTTAGTGGATCTATTCATCCTCTCCTCATGAGTTTGAAGAGATCTCATAAGCTCATTAATTGACAACAATGTTAGATCCTTTGATTCTTCAATAGCAATCACAATGGGATCAAAACATGGAGTAAGGCTTCTCAATATTTTTCTACAATTTTTTGATTTGACAAATTCTCCCCACAATATCTAGTTTGATTCACTAATCCACCACTCATGTGAAACAATAATGCATAGATTCAGAATTTTTTATAGAAATATTTTCAAATTCTTTTCTAAGTTTCTAAAATTTGATAATTTTTACCTTTTCTATCCCTTAATATGCATTTTGAAGTAGATCCCATGCCTCCTTTGATTTTTTTGTTGTAACAATAATTGGAAAAACTAATTCATGCAATGTTTGTTGAATAAATAAAAGGGTCTTGTTGCCACATTTTTCTAACGGGTAGAAATTTTGAAAATTTTGAAAAATTGTTGCTACAACGTTCGGACTAGATTCTTCCTCCCTCCTTCCTTTGCAGCTTTGTTCAGGCAATCTTCATATTTCCAGTTTTCAATTTTTCTTTCCAAGTGTTCAAGCATATTTGGAAGGTTTAGGGAAAGCCTAAAATATTCTAATTCTGGGCCACTCCCTTGGTCGCTCCATTTTGGAGCAATTTCAGGAGTTTCTTCCTCTTTCCAGTGATTCCCAGCTTTGCCTCTCCCTCCGGTGACCGACGACAACAACAAGCGGCAAGACGAGCAGGGAGAAAATGCTAAAATTTGTCTAAGTATGAAATTTCCCTTGGTCGCTCCATTTTTTAGTGACCCCCATCATCGACAGGCTCCACAAGTGACCTTCGACACCAGTGATCGTAAAAAATAAGTAAAACAAAAAAATGCTAAGGCATGAAAAGTTGATGTCAATCGCTTAAGTTTGGAGTGAAATCCATCTTCGTTCCTCCTTTCCAGTGATCACCGTCAACACTACATTCTCCAACGAGTCATGGAAGGAGAGAAAAATTTGAAATGTTTTCTAAGTATCAGATGTTGATGTCGGTCGCTCCATCTGGTGGTGATCGATGTCGGTCACTCATATTATTAGCAATCATGATCAACAAGGAGGATAATGCAAGAAATTTTCTATGTCGAGGTGACATTGGTCACTCCATTTTGGAGCGACTCCCATAATTTCTCAACTCAGCCGACGATCACCGTCGTCACCCATATCCCCAAGAGAACTTCATCAAGTATAGCTTTCAGGCATTGACATCAATTACTCCATTTTGGAGTGATTCCCAACATCACTATAGTTTTTCAGCAACCACGGGTGAAGAGGCTCCAAAGGATTCTAAAGCAAAAAGTAGATTTTTGACATCAGTCGCTCATTTTTCGAGTGACTCCCATCGTCGTTGCTATTTCCCAGCGACCACCGTCATGCCCCCCCATTCAGCGACTGTAAGAAAGGAATGACCAAGTTACAAATTTTTTTAAGGCAGGGTGTATCCTAGGTTTGCTCCATTCTGGAGTGACTCCCAAGGTAATTGTTTTTATCAAGCAACTTTGATCAACCCCTCCCACTTTAGTGAACCATAGACCAAGGCCATACCATGCACAAATTTTGAAATTTTAGCCTATTAGAATGGGACAGAAGGTCTACCTCAAAAGTATAGGGTAAGTGAATATTGATGGTTTCCTTAGAGGTAAATTGTACTGCACTTACCACATTAATCATACTTGACTTCTTAACCACTGGATCTATCCAGAGCTGCACCAACGTTAGGTGAATCTTGTTGTAGGTACGCTCATGGCTAGCAGAGGTTAAATCTCGATAGCTTTTGTAGTCTTTGGGATTCGTGCATCATTGTAATTAGGGGAAAATTTCTACTATAAATAGCAGTGAACTTTCATTGTAAAATGGGGGGAACATATTGCTAGAAAGTTCCACTATAACAAATGCTTACTTCCAATACTAAGCATCTTTGGCTCTAATATATGTCTCTTTCTTTTATGTTGCCTTTTGCAAGTATTTCTTAAGTATGTTCATTTATTTTTTTGATTGTTGTACTTCTAAATTTTGGATTAGAGCATTGGCAATTAATTAAATATGGAATACTTAATGAAGGATACATAGGAAGGAATAACAATATTAGTTTCTATTACATGCTTTGTTTTGATTGTTTTTGGTTTGGGTACTAGCTAGTAATCATGTTGCTTGTTCTTTCCCACCATAATCGCAAGATATTCACATCTCTTTTAGCATTTTACAATTCATTTCTAGATCTCCATATAAAAATATCAGTAGTGTAGTATAGGAGATAGCCTTCTCCAGATATTGGTATGGGAGGCATCTCTTCCTCCTGACCTTTCAATATTTTAGGCGAATCTAGGGTGCAAAATATTAAAACCCTTTCACCATGGTAGATTCATAACCAATAGTTTCTCTAGCGTGCCCGGTGGGACTCGTGAGTGTTCCACTACATAAGCGGTATTGAAGTATTAGTGTTCCCTTCAATGCTATCAATATTGAACATCTGGCGACTCTATTGAACTTGAATATGCTCTAAGTCTCAAATATTGGTCCAAAATTATAAATCCTTCATGCATACAATATGGAGAGTGATAAATACGGAGGAAGATCCTAAGTTTTACGAGCTTTATATCATTGCTTTAGGAGAACGCCCCAAGCTAGTTACACCCAGATTCTTCAAAATGAAGCATTTTTATAAGAAGATATAATTGAGTAAGATCTAATTTTGGAGAGCACTACGACCAGCTACCCTTTGAATCCTCTGAACTCTCTTGACCATCAAGTTGTTTTGGTGTGTCCCAACTTGCAGTTAGTTGTTCTTGGTGCACTTGTTCAACCCAATTTGAACATGGTGAATCGTCCACAGAATCTGAATGTACCATCGAATCCTCCACCAAATATGTAGCCAAATACATCACCAAATAAAAATCAACAAAATCCACCAGTTGCTCCTGATCCGTTTCCAAACTAGAATTCTACCGGACCACTCAATATATCTGGCCAATTTTTCATTCCAACTGCCACTTTGAAGGCTATATCCACATATTGTGGCACTAGAAATATGGCCTATGAGTACATCCAAGACATTGTTACCCTTGTCATGCTCCATAGCATTACCAACGAGAGTGTTATGGTCTGACTGTTGGCTTTGTCCCTACATGGAAAGCTCCTCTATTGGTATAGATCCTTGCCTTTTGGCACTATTACTGGATGGTGTTAGTTGGCAGGTTAGCTGGTGAAGGGATTCAATGAGTCTGTGAATCCATCATATTTGCTGCATCAGTTTCAAACCATTCAACACATCCGTAAGAAGAGAAATCAAAATTTAATGTTAGATTCACGAGATCCTGGTATAGGGTACTTGTTGAGCTGCAACCGACTATCAAAAAAGCTACCTATTACTACCTCAGTGCATTCAACTCGGATATTAGTATGATCATCAAGTTTTCCCATATCAATACTTTCCCCGAGTTGTACGAGTTAGCTCAAAAGGCGGAACTTGATTTGATTGCCATTGGTAGACTCCCACCTAGGATGTTGATGCCAATCTGCCCTAATTTCCCATAATCTTAGTATCCCAATGCATCCACACAACCAATTGCTACATATTCCACACACTAGAATTCACCATGGAATCCCATACCAGTGGTTACCCAATTCTCTACTCCCTAAGTGCATTTTCCAATGCACAAGAACCACAGCCTCCATCACTTTTGCAAATTCCTACACTCCCAGCTCCTCCACAATACCTAGTATTGCCATCAACTCCACCACTTGTGGTACTACCTCTACCAGTCAAATTAGCACCATAAAATGTGCTGCCCAAGTTTTTGCAACAAGTGGAGTCGCTTACTTCTGTCTATCGAACACCACCCAATGACATGGCTATTATGAAGAAGCAGACTCAGCAAGAGTTCATCCCAAGGAGACCATACCCTCCTCTAGCACTGACAAGAGACCAATTACCTTAGGCTAATAGGCCTTCGATAAGGAATTTTGCTATCAATGAAGATCCAAGCACTTCATATTACCTGCACTAGTGCTCAACGTTCAATGATCCTAATGGAGAAGAAAGATGCATGCTCCATCAATATTATGTCCAAACTCTAGCAAAATAGTCCCCCAGGTGATCAAATAAACATGATTCAGGAAGAAGATCATAATTTTGTAGTCTCCAAGGTGGAGCCAACATCCATTCTAACCAAGTATGGTAAGAAGCTGATCGAGGTAGACACAGCCCAGATGCAGCCTTTGAAAGTGTATACCAGACGAGAAAAGGAGCAGCCTACCATGAAATCTCCATACAAGGTTCCTTTCCCTCCACCAGAAAAAGATAAGCCACTACTAGTGAAAACTCCAACGACTCAACCTCTAGTTGAAACCAAGGAGCAGGCGTGAGAAAATCTCAAGTACTCATCATTGACAAAGAGATAAATGGTCAAGGTGGCACAACAATACCGTACCAGGTATGAGCTAGTGAAAGAAACTAAGGGGCCCTCAACTTCGACCTACAACATTGTTGATGAGATCAAAAAGACCTCGACCAAGATAAGCATGTATGATGCCCTCCAACTCCCTAGGTAGGTGGATCTACTGCAAGAATCTCTAAATTATGTTAAAGGAAGAAAGCCATCATAGCCTGTGTTAGCTCAGACTTTGACTACTTCAATAACTTAAAAGAATAGACCACCACCATTTTACTTGTCCCTATGAATGGAGGGATGCGTGGTGCACAACTACATGATTGATTCTGGTGCATAAAATATCGTTATGCTGAGGGTAGTCTATGAAGAGATTGGCATGGAGTACACGGGAAGCAACCAAGGTGTTTTGCAATTGGATGGAACTCCTATGAAAATAGTAGGAATCATCAAGGATATTCTTATCTAGCTACACAAGAAACCTAAGATCGTGGTGATTCAAGAAGTTGTGGTCATGGACCTGGAGCCCTATTTTAGCATGTGCCTCTCATGATAATTCACCGCTAAGCTGGGTGGATATATTTCACTTGACTACTCTCATATGGAGGTCCCCTTCAAGGGAAGAAAGGTGAAAATCTACAATTAAAAACCCTTCACATTTATTGTTGGGAGGATTCTATAAGAGGGGCAGTAGGATGATTCGATCTATCTGATGACTAAAGAGCTAGAAGAAGTGGACCTTGTGGAAGAGACCATAGAAAAACTACAAGAGGAGGATGAATTCTCCCTGCTTCACTTAATTGCAATAATTGAATCAGACATGGGCTGCTACACTATTACTTAGCCTTAAAAGCCAAAGGAAACAACAAAGGAAGACATAGGCCATGCCCTAAATGAGCTATGGAAGCTATGTTTTGATGGCACAAGATGCAAGAATGACGTCAGGGTAGGGGTACTCCTAGTGTCACCCTTAGGAGAGTAGAAATCCTATTGCTATAGGTTGGCCTAGAGTTGCACTAACAATACTACCAAGTATGAATCCCTATGCTTAGGGTTGAAGAAGATAGAGAGAATGGGTATCAAGAACCTACAAATATTTGGAGATTAGAGTTGGTATGCAAGAAAATCACAAATAAGTGCCTTTAAAATAAATATTATCTCAAGGCATATTGTAATCGAGTCTAGGAGTTGATGGAATCATTTGAGTCCTTGAATGTTAAATCTATGTCCCATGATAAAAATAAACATATTGATATATTGGCATCTGTTGGAGCTAGGTACATCCCAACTGATGACACTATGCAGAAGCCAAAGTTAGTTCATACTATTTACAATATTTTTATTCCTGGTAGGGACACCCACTGGTAGGTGTTCGACTGTGATGAGCAAATCACTAATTTCTTGATTCATGAAGCTAGTAGTATTGAAGGTAGATACCTTGATGATGAGCAATATGAGGGGTTGATACAGTTAAAAATAATAATTTCCCAAAACTACTGATTACTCTGGAGAGTCTCTTTGATCAGAATGATAGAGTCATATCTCATTGAATCAAGGTGGATGTCAAGCAATACATGGACTTGGAGCTCAAGCCTGGGTAGGTGATCAAAGTTGATTCCTATTGTAACCCTGAGGAATTGGAGCATATCTAGGCCTTGTGTAGAAAATTTCCTGATATAGTTGCTTGGTGTTACTAGGACCTGAAATGCTATGATAGAGAGATTATCGAACATACCATAGAACTTGAAGATGAGGTTAAGCCTTGTAGGTAGAAATAGAGGTCGGTCAACCAGAAGATCAAGGTTCTAATGAGAGCCAAACTCCTAAAGATGTTGGAAGCAAAGATCATCTATCCCATGAAGCATTCTTCTTGGATTCCAAATTTGGTTCCCATAAGGAAGAAGAACAGGGGCATTCGCCTCTATGTGGATTTCTGCAATCTAAACTAGGCCTCATCGAAGCACCACTACCCACTTTCCAAAATTGATCAAATTCTCCATGTAGTGGTGGAAGCTTAGTGTTTCTCCCTTATGTATGGCTTTTCTGGTTATTATCAGATCTGGGTGAAGGATGAGGATCAGCACAAGATGACATTCACCATCAAGTGGGGGATGTTTGCCTCTCAGTGCATGCCATTCAGTCTATCCAATACAGGGGATACTCTCTAGAGAGCCATGTACCTAGCATTCTATGAGATATTAAATAAAATAATCATCATCTATTTAGATAACATGACTGTGTTTTCACATAGAAGAGAAGAACACTCCTCTCATCTAAGGCAAGTATTTGAAAGGTGTCATGAATTCGGCATATATATTAACCCCAAAAAGTCAATTTTTGTAGTGAAGGATGGGAAGCTTCTAGGCCACATCATTTCACAAAAGGGCCTTGCATTTGACCTTGACATATCAGAGTATCTTCTCTAGTTGCCAATTCCAGTTAACAAGAAAGGGCTACAGTCCTTCTTTGGATAAATCAACTTTGTAAGGAACTTCATGCCATATTTTTCCCAAGTAATCAAGCCAATGGCCAAACTCCTGAAGAAGGATACCGAGTTTTTTTGGACTAAAGAGAGTAAGAAATCCTTCAAGTAGATTAATAAAAGGATTTCTCAATCACCTATGCTCATAAACCTGGATTACTCTAAGGATTTCATCCTTTATGTTGTGGGCCAAACAAGGTTAAATTATTTCCTATTTTTTTCACTTGCCCATGCATTAATTATCAACCCAGGGAGCTTCGTAAACTTGCGAAGGGTCTCACACAGGATCACTTACAATACCACTTTGAGATGAGTCCACTAGCTCTACTATTGGGGGGTGTTTCAAAGGTTGTCAATCATTCATTCACTCCTCAATAAATTACATATGAATAATTAAATCTTTAGAAAGAAAACATTCATACGTGCATACTAATAACAAACCTATTGCAATCATAAAATAACAGTGCATAAATAAACCTATGAAAGTAGTAAGCTAATCTAGAAAACACAAATAAAGGGAAGAAATATTGGCTTGGAGTGGGCCCAGGCTCCAGCAACTTCCTCCCAGCTGAACACGCGCTTAGGAACTCTTAGAACTTTATTATAATCACCAAGGAATTACAATGCTTCTTAACCTCTGTACTCCTCTCTATATTCTGTATTCTATCTTCGATATTTTGATATCTTATCAGAGAGGTCTGCATGTGTTTATATAGCACACCCACAGATATTCTATTACAAGGTGGTTACAACAGTCGATTCATTCCAGACTAAACTAAGATAGTCTGGTAAATGTAATCGATGTCTGCTAAAACTGGCATTCATTCCTAATGGTGGTGTGTTCTCTGATTGGTTCATGCTTCACCTGGCATAGGTAGGATGTTCTCATACGTTAGTGCAACTCCCAAATTAACTTACATGACGTAGAGTTGGAACTGCACCAGTCAATGTTGCCCACGTCGTGTTATCTGGTCAACGGGTGAAGAACAGAGGCACCTTCTCTATGAGGAAGGTGCCTAAGTATATCGGGTGCCTTCTTTATACAGAAGGCACCTACCTTCTGTTAGTGCCTTCCTGGAAGAGGAAGGTGCTTGCCTTCTGTTGGTGCCTTCCTGGAAGAGGAAGGCACCTAACTTTTGTTGGTGTCTTCTTGGAAGAGGAAGGCACTTATCTCCTATTGGTGCCTTCCTGGAAGAGGAAGGCGCCTACCTTTTGTTGGCACCTTCTTTGAAGAGGAAGGCGCCTACTTACCATGTGTTAATTCTGAAAGAAACAAAGTGCCAGGTCCATGAAAAGACCTCGAATGATCCAAATCTGACTAAATCAACTACAATTCCACAAAAACACACTAAAACATACAAATTAGATAACACACATAATCTTATCAAATAATTACATAACCATTCATAAAAATATACAATTCCTATTATATAGCCGCATAATGATTAATGAAACTCATACAAAATATGAGCATTTTCGAGGCTCATCATCCCCCCATGCCTAACATATGCCATGCCCTCGTGGCATCAAAATTGTAGGTAGCCCTGTTAACTCCTCATCATTGCCATTTTTTGTGGATCTTCTTCTCTCCTCACTTTCAAAAATAGAGGAATTCTCCTTTGCCTCCGGGCTATTCTGTCAGGCATCCGACCAGAATTCTCCCAAGGAGGATACTCATTCTATTGATGTGGGAGAATTCATCAAGACCTCAATTGCCTAGTCAATTTGGGTCGACGCATCCCTTTTCTTTGTCCCCTTGGCATGGAGTTGCCAGTTCTCTTCCCACAACTTCTGGACCAACTGCTCAAGCTGAGTGATACTTTATGCTCTCTCTTTCAGCTCTTCTCCATGCTTGATATGGCAATCCTCCAAAAAATTGGGCCATCCAGTAGTTGGTTTGCCATTCCAGGGCCTCCTCTAGGGCTGCGTCGATTTGATTATTGCCCCTGGAAGTCCCTACATCCTGTGGACTCTGGCTTGTCAACTCTCGGAGGGTCTAGGCTACAAGACCGACCTCTGAGTCATCTTCCTCCTCCTCCGAGGAGAGGATGAGTCATCGCAGGTATTTCCTCCCGGGGGCTGGTTCTAGTGGCCAGAATTTGGCCTCACCGCTAGCAAGTTGTACCCCTTCTTCTTCGTACTCGAGCACTAGGGAATGCCCTCTTTCTTCTATAAAATTGGGTAGTGCCAATTGCCCGATGTCCTCTACTTCATTTGTAGGGCTATCCTCCACTCGCCCTACCTCGACAATAGAATCCTCCCGCCTTTCTTGGCCGTCGTCTCCTTCTGCGTTGGAACTCTGCCTTTGTGCTTCTGCATGGCGGACCAACGCTGATATCAGCCCATGGTGGGCCAAGGTGGAAGGTTCCCCCTTCTAGTATCTAGCCACTTCCTCCTTTAGGGCATTTTCCAGGTAGAAGGGCACGCTCATTTTCCTCCCATGCACTAGGTGATTCAAGAATTGCACATGATTAGTGTGCAGATGGGTATATTTCCTAGTGCATGTAAAGAACCGAGCAACCTGCTCGAATATCTTTCGTAGATTCATAGGAAGGCTACTTTTTGGTAGCCCTTCCTTGTCTATCTGCACATTCTCCCCTGGAAGCAGTAATTCGGCGTATGGCTTCAACATTTCGCCCTTGTATGTGCACTCGCCTGTGAGAGGCAAGCCAGTCACCTATGAGATATGTTTGGGGGTGACTAGAATCTCCATCCCTCATACTTGAGCTACGTCTCCCCCCAAGGAGGTAGCAAATTCCCTGGCTACCTCCATATCCTGGCTCTAACTGACCAGGATACAGTACTCGAGCCATCCCTTGACTTTGAACTACGTCCTGACCGTCCCCCTGATTCCTTCTGTATCACTCGATTCATTTTTCTTCACCGCGTGATTCCTCGATCATCCTCCCATGGCGCCTTCCCTTAGGCTCTTCTATTTTTCTCCTTGCCTTCTCAGGAAGGCGCCTTCTTATAAGGAAGGCATCGAACCCTAGCTTTCAATTTTGGCAAGGTACGCCTCACAAGCTACATCGTTGGCACGATCGGCCATGGGGGGTGCATGATTTTTATGGCGGCGATATTTTTTGGTACTGCATAATTTACGAATGATTACATAAAAATCTGAGTAGAGTATGCGCGTACCTGATTGGATGTCTCATGCATCGTGGAGAGTGTCGATTCACCGATTTGTGACATGGGGGATGGGTACTTCGTTTGCATGGATTACGCCGGATTTTTCTGCTGAGTTTTTTTAATGGTTGATGTCGAAGACAGACTCTCGATAGGCTTACAAACCATTTGTCTATCATTTTTGGAATGTGCACGCTGATCTCACCCCATAATTCTATGAGATTTTTTATTGGAGCGGTTCCCTATCATACGAGCGATGGTGGTAATCTGATGCCGCCTGCTCGTGTGATGATCTTGTTTCGATCGAGGCGCACGTGAAACTTTAAGTGTTGGCTGTATACGAAAGGCGCTCTTCGGTACCTTCCCGATGTGGAAGGTGCTTGATATGGTGCCTTCCCGATGTGGAAGGTGCTTGATATGGTGCCTTCCCGATGTGGAAGGTGCTTGATATGGTGCCTTCCCGATGCTGCAGGTGCTCTTGAATGGATGCGCCTTTCGGTGGTGGAAGGCGCTCTTTTTGATGATGGTGCCTTCCTACTACGGAAGGTGCTTCTGAATGGGTGCACCTTCTTGGAGTGGAAGGTGCCTTTGAATGGGTGTGCCTTCCTGGAGTGGAAGGTGCCTTTGAATACATGCGCCTTCCTGGAAGAGGAAGGTGCCTCGGCTATCATTTTTTTTTATCAAGGATGGATGCGCCTTACTGATGTGGAAGGCGCCTCGGTCCTCAAATTTTATTTTTTTTTTTAGGAAACGTGCACCTTCTTTATAAGGAAGGCACCTTATTTCAATGGGGCACCTTATTTATAAGGAAGGTGCCTTATTTAGTGGGGCCTTCTTTATAAGGAAGGCACCTTATTTCAGTTGGGTGCCTTCTTTATAAGGAAGGTGCCTTATTTCAATGGGGCGCCTTATTTATAAGGAAGGCGCCTCGCCTCTTACTCGAAACCTCCATCATGACAGAAAATGTCCACCTTCGTCAGGCACCTTCTTCTAGGAGGAAGGCATCATACCTCAAGTGGATAGTCTTCTTTGATGATGAAGGCTTTCTACAAGGCTCTTTCTTGGTAGCCATGTCATGATTGACTAGGAAAGGGTGATCAAGCCTCCTCGGACTCGCTTCATGCTGCCTCAACATCTTCCTGCAAGGGCTGGCGTCTGAATTTCCTCTTGGGGAAGAGTTTGTTGCCCACCCCCACGCTTGAATAGATGTTGCTTCTACCCTACGAGTGTCGGCATCGGGATGCTGAGCCGAATCAGGCCTGGTTTCCTAGATACCTATTCTTCATGTTGTCAGGTCCTCCACCTACAAAAAGCAAACAAAAAGAAATAAAAATACAAGCAGTTAGACGCATTCTGTGCCTGTTAGGCCCTGAACCCAGGATGCCTGCAGCTTGCATGCGGGTGTCGTCCCTGCAAAACACATCGTAAGAAATAATCAAAACCTAAACTAACTACTTTTGGTGAGCACCTCCATGCCCACCATTTTTCTTGCTGAGATTTTGGTCCAGATTCACAAGGATGGGGTCTCCCCCATGCCTACTCTGGATTCCACTAGTAAATTCTTGGACGTGTTGTAGGGCCGCAATCGGTGGCCATTAATGGTTAATACAACATTGTTGTCATCAATGGTTCTGACATGCACAACACCATTCTTGATGAGCTCTACCACCTCATACGGTCCCATCCATCTCTACATTAATTTGCCCTTCCTTTCTTGGAATCGAGAATCATACAATAGCACCCATTCTCCTTCTTGGAACTGCTTTAGTTTAATGTGGCGATCATGCCACCATTTCCTTTGCTTTTGTATGATCTTCGTTCTTTGTAAAGCATCCATTCAGATTTCATCCAGTTGATTCAGTTGTCGAATCCTTTCTTTTTGAGCATCATCCAGGCTCAAATTTAGTTCTAAAGTTGTTCTCAGTGTTTTGATCTCAAACTCGATGGGCATCATTGCACTCTTCCCATAGACCAATTGGAAGGGTGTAAAGCTTGTGGTGGATTTCCACGTGGTGTTGTATACCCATACTACCTCTCGATAGCCATGTAGCCCAATATTTTCTATGTTGCTGCATGGTTTTTGTCAGGATGTTCTCTATTTCCCTGTTTGTCACCTCCACTTGCCCGTTTGCCTACAGATGGTAGGGTGTAGTTTTGTTGTGCCAAACTCTGTATTGCTTCATCAGTTCCTCGATCAACTTGGAGGTGAACTGAGGGCCTTGGTCAGTTGTTATTTCTCTGGGGACCCCGAATCATGTAAATATGTGAGCAAATAAGAAATCGGCAACCGTTCTTTCTTTTGAATCCCTCAATGCCTAAACTTCAACCCATTTGGTGACGTAGTCTGTACAGACTAAAATAAACCTCCTACCTATTGAAGGTGGGTTAATTGGCCCCACAAAATCCATACCCCACTTGTCGAAGGGTTCCAGGTGTACCTGAGGCTGGAGGGGCATTTCGTCGTGATGGGTTGGTCTACCCATTCTTTGGCATTCATCGCACTTGTTGGCGTATGTGGCTGCATCTTTGAATAGAGTGGGCCAAAAGTACCCAGCCTGTAGGATTTTATAGGTAGTCCATTTCCCTACAAAGTGTCCTCTGCATGGTTCATCATGACAAGCTTTGAGTATTTTTGAGAACTCTTGTTCTGCTATGCATCTCCTTATGATCTGGTCACGTCCTATTTTGAATAGGAGGCCATCAATCCATAGGAAAGATGCACTTTTCTCTATTATCGCCTGCTTTTCTCGAAAGGAGAGAGCAGGTGAGGTTCTTTCGATGGCCAAGTAATTGGCTATATCTATGTACCATGGTATTTGTTCGCTGATGGTGAACAAATGCTCATCCAAAAACTGGTCTTCCACTATTGTATGGTCCATTGGTATCAATCTGGATAGAAAATCTGCTACAACATTGTCCTTGCCCGGTTTGTCGACTATTGTTATGTCAAATTCCTGCAATAGTAGGAGCCACCTGATAATTCTTCCACCAATATCTGGCTTGCTCATTAAATATCTGATGGTCGCGTGGTCCGTGTGGACAAACACCTTATATCCGGTGATATAATGGCAGAATTTGTTTATGGCATGCACAACTACAAGGAACTCCTTCTCCATCACCGTGTAGTTGAGCTCGGCTCCTACCAAGTTTTTGTTGACATAATAGATGGCATAAAATTCCTCGCCATCCTTCTATCCAAGGACTGCTCCAATCACATTGTTGGATGCATCACAATAGATATGAAAGGGTATGGCCCAATCTGGTCCTCTCAAAACCGGTGCAGATATCAGTTTCTCCTTGAGCAACTGAAATGCTTCTTCATAGTCTTCCATCCAATTGAACTCCACGTCTTTAGACAATAGAGTGTGCAGTGGTTTTGCAATCTTACTGAATTTGGTGATAAATCATCGATAGTACCCGATAGATCCGAGGAAACTTCTCACCTCTCTCTGCGTTCTGGGGCTGGGTAGGTCCCTGATGACCTCGATATTTCTTTTGTCAACCTTTATTCCTTCTATGGAGAGATGGTGTCCCAATACGATGCCCTCTTGCATCATCATAAAGCATTTCTCATTACTCAGGGACAGATTATTTCCCTCACTTCTTTCAAGCACTCTTTCCAAGTTTGTCATTGCTTCATCAAAGGTTTCTCCATAAGCGGTGAAGTCGTCCATGTACACTTCGACCGCATCTCCCATCATGTCTGAGAATATGCTAAGCACCACTCTTTGAAAGGTGGTTGGTGCATTGCATAACCCGAAAGGCAATACCCGATAAGCAAATGTTCCCCATGGGCAGGTGAACGTTGTCTTATCTTGGTCTTCTTCTCCTATCTGGATCTGATTATATCCACTGAATCCATCCAGGAAGGAGAAATACTTTCACCCTGAAAGTGTGTCCAAGACCTGATCAATGAATGGGAGTGGGAAGTGGTCCTTCTTGGTTGCTTTGTTTAACGCTCTGTAGTCTACATAGATTCGCCACTTCCCATTCTTCTTGGGGACCACCACCAGTGGTGACACCCACTCACTGTCAAAAATTGGATAGATGAATTCGACAGACAAGAGTTTTTGTAGCTCTGCTTTGACAATGTCTTTCATTGCTGGATTCATTCTTCTTTGTGGTTGCCTGCTCGGAGTTGCTTGTTCATCGAGGTATATTCGATGGGTACAGATCTCTGGGCTGATTCCCTTCATATCCGAGTAATCCCATGCAAATGCCCATTGGTGTCTTACCAGGAGCTCTTCTACTTTTGTCAGTTGTGTGGGAGTCAACCCACTGCTGATGTTTAACGTCCTTCCTAGCCCAACATTTATCTGTTGAACGTGGTGATCTTGGGTGCCAGCCAATGGCGACCCAGGTGTGGTGATGGAGGATTCTCCATGGAGGAACTCTACAATAGCACCATCCTCATCTTCTTCTTCCACCAACTCATCCAACGCCATCACCGGTTGGATTATGGATAACTCATGATCTTCATGCTTGGTCAACGTAGGTTCTCCCAACGAGTCGATAGACTACGTAGGGGGTGAAATGGTCAATATTTTGATGTTTTGTCCATCGGAGATGGTCATCAACCCATCACGGTAGCTGATGTAAGCATCGACTATTGCCAGCCATGGCCTTCCCAAGATGAGCGGGTAGCCACCCAACCTGGTTTTAGACTGCAAAACCAAGAAGTCGGTTGGGTATTCCCATGCACTGACTATCACTATTACATCCTCAAGCATTCCTTTCGGTGCCATGGTCGATCGATCGGCCAGCTATAGCACTATCATGGTGGGTCTCAGGTTCGTGAGTTGTAGCCTCTGCATGGTCTCCTGAGGCATTACGTTGATGGCTGCTCCGAGATCGACCAACGTATTGGACAAGGAATGTCCTTCAATTTTTATAGTCAACACTGGGCTACCCGGATCCACGTACTTGGGATGACACGTCTTGCCCATCATCAAATCTGCTAATTTACCCATGACATTGATAGTCTGGGTTGCTTTCCATCCTGGCCTTCTTAGGCACATCTCCCTTATCACCTTGGTATATATCGGGACATCTCGGATAGCTTGAAATAGTGGAATTGTCACTGTGAGGTTCTTCAAGCTGGATAGGATATCAAACTCTGGCTGTGTTAGTTTCTTCTATTCTTGCAATCGATAAGGAAATGGAGCCTTTGCTCTCTCAGCTACTTCTTCTACCACCTCTTCTATAAGAGGTGTTTCTCCTACATCTTCCTCCTCTTCTATCAGCGGAGGTGTTTCTACTCCTAGTTGTCTACCAGACCTAAGCTGAATATGATACATCGGATACATCTCACCTTCCACGTTGTATGTTGGTTGATTCACTCTGTTATTTGGATTTGTCATCGGTTGTGCGGGTAGCTATGCAGGTCTCACTACTGGCAAGGCCGGCAAGTTTTGATGGGGGTGAGCTGGCGCTACGTTTTGTGGGGCTAGATTCCATGGAGTGTGGCCTCTCCACTGTTGCCCCGGATATTGATATGCCATCCAGGGCTACTGATTCAGGAATGTTGTTCCTGGGGGTGCGTTAGACCAAGGTGATGGCCCCCACCACCCCATGTTAGGTGGTTGAGGTGGGCCTTGTGACATGTATGGTCCTCCCCCGTATGATGGCATTCCAGTTGGCATATTCCCCATAGGGGGTTGTGGCCAACTCTTTCGATTGCCTATGAAATAGGCCTCCGTGGCTTCAGCATCCTCCTGATTGCTAGGCAATTTTGGGCACAATCGGGTCTTATGGTTCAGCCTACAAACTATGCATACTCTGACTTTGTTCTCCGGGCATGCATTCTTTGCATGCTTTCCTCTACATTTTGGGCAGAAATAAGCCAATGTTGCATTGTTTTCTTGCTTCTTTTTCTCTAACAGTAGCGTATCCATCTGCAATGCTAGAGACGAAAGCATTTCACTTTTCAGATCCTCCAACATGTTGCCTATTTCTATTTTCGTGACTGAAGCAGTCGCTTTCATGGTTCTAGAAGTGGTCTTGCCTCTCCTTCTTGAGTAATTCTGGCATAGTTGTAGGATGTCTTCCATAGCATGCTGGTAGACATCACCTCCAAAAATCATGTTGAGAGCCTCCAGCAATTCATTGTTAAGCCCTCTCAAAAATATGCTTTTGAGAGATTTATCAGATAGCTTCGCGTGAGGAGACCGTTGAAGATTGAAATTGAATCTCTCCCAGTACTCTTCGAGAGACTCATCCTCTTTCTGCGTCATGCTCAGGACTTCCTCTCTAGAGTCTCTTGCTCTCCCGAAGTCTTGATATTGCTCTAGAAAGAGCTTCTTCATTTGATCCCATGTGGTAATGTGTTTCTCCCCTAGACTGATGAACCACCATAGAGCTGCATCATCCAATGTGGAAGGAAAGAGCTTCAACTTATGCGTATCATATTTGTAGTCCACAGACCTACATAAAACATCAAACTTAAATAAGAATAGGTCAGGGTCCTCGGTTGGGTATCCTCTGAAGGTAGGAAGGTGAGCAGGGGATATGTTTTTCATTTTGGTATCTCCTACTCCTTCATCAATCGGGAAGCTAAATCCAGATGAAACTTCTTCTACGTCGGCCATTTTTTTAGGAAATGTGGTCTCTAATGCAGTACTTATGGCCTTACGATCATTCAAAATTTTTTGAGTCAAGGCTCTAAGGTTATCTGGTGTTATCGTCCGATATTCTATAGCTTTCCACAATAGGGCTTCCTCTAAAGGTGTCCTTTTAAATAGGGGGTTTATGATGGTTCATTCTTCCCCAAGTTGACGGGATGAGGAAGCACTTTGCACAAAGTGTGGATCCTCACTCCAGTGGAGTGCTGGCTGTGAGTCAGGCGAATCTAGTTCGAGCTCAGAGTGTTCGACCGACTCAGGTTTTGGAGAACTTTGTTTTACAAACCGACCGTCAGGTCCTCTTCTTCTCGAAGAACTCATACAAGGTCAGATGGAAGGTTTCAGGTATTGCAATTGATCTAGTAGAGGTGCTTCCCCGACAACGGTGCCAAAATGTTGTGGGCCAAACAAGGTTAAATTCTTTCCTATTTTTGTCACTTGCCCATGCATTAATTATCAACCCAGGGAGCTTCGTAAACTTGCGAAGGGTCTCACACAGGATCACTTACAATACCACTTTGAGATGAGTCCGCTAGCTCTACTATTGGGGGGTGTTTCAAAGGTTGTCAATCATTCATTCACTCCTCAATAAATTATGTATGAATAATTAAATCTTCAGAAAGAAAACATTCATACGTGCATACTAATAACAAACCTATTGCAATCATAAAATAACAATGCAGAAATAAACCTATGAAAGTAGTAAGCTAATCTAGAAAACACAAAGAAAGGGAAGAAATACTGGCTTGGAGTGGGCCCAGGCTCCAACAGCTTCCTCCCAGCTGAACACGCGCTTAGGAACTCTTAGAACTTTATTATAATCACCAAGGAATTACAATGCTTCTTAACCTCTGTACTCCTCTCTATATTTTGTATTCTATCTTTGATATTTTGATATCTTATCAGAGAGGTCTATGTGTGTTTATATAGCACACCCATAGATCTTCTGTTACAAGGTGGTTACAACAGTCGATTCATTCCAGACTAAACTAAGATAGTCTGGTAAATGTAATCGATGTCTGCTAAAACTGGCATTCATTCCTAATGGTGGCATGTTCTCTGATTGGTTCGTGCTTCACCTGGCGTAGGTAGGACGTTCTCATACGTTAGTGCAACTCCCGAATTAACTTACATGATGTAGAGTTGGAACTGCACCAATCAATGTTGCCCACGTCGCGTTATCTGGTCAACGGGCGAAGAACAGAGGCACCTTCTCTATGAGGAAGGTGCCTAAGTATATCGGGCGCCTTCTTTATACAGAAGGCGCCTACCTTCCGTTAGCGCCTTCCTAGAAGAGGAAGGTGCTTGCCTTCTATTGGTGCCTTCCTGGAAGAGGAAGGCGCTTGCCTTCTGTTGGTGCCTTCCTGGAAGAGGAAGGCGCTTGCCTTCTGTTGGTGCCTTCTTGGAAGAGGAAGGCGCCTACCTTCTATTGGCGCCTTCCTAGAAGAGGAAGGCGCCTACCTTCTGCCCCGAAGAGAACCAGAAAGCGCCTACCTTTTGTTGGTGCCTTCTTTGAAGAGGAAGGTGCCTACTTACCATGCATTAATTCTGAAAGAAACAAAGTGCCAGGTCCATGAAAAGACCTCGACTGATCCAAATCTGACTAAATCAACTACAATTCCACAAAAACACACTAAAACATACAAATTAGATAACACACATAATCTTATCAAATAATTACATAACCATTCATAAAAATATACAATTCCTATTATATAGCCGCATAATGATTAATGAAACTCATACAAAATATGAGCATTTTCGAGGCTCATCACTCTTTATGCAGTGGAATATCCCAAAATTTATGTTGCAGTTCTAACTTAGAAAGGAGATGATGGTGAAGAATGAACAATAAAATTCCTGAGCCAAGTGATTTAGCCTCATGAAAAGAGGTATAACTTCATTGAAGGCCAACTACATGCAGTCATGAGGTCATTGAAGAATTTCAAGCACTTTGTTTCCTAGAGTCGGATGACCGTGTTCGTTGTCCACCTAGATGTTAGAAATTTTATCATACAGGGGGAAATTGGAAACTGAAGGGCAGGCTAGATTTCCAAGATTCAAGAGTTTGACATAGAGGTACGACCCATGAAGCTGATCATAGGTCAAGCACTATGTAATTAATTAGCAAGAAGTGTTGTTGTAGAAGTTGCTGCCTCTCAATGGGAGGACCCCATCCTAGAGGGTAACTTTACCAACCCTTCAGTAGAAAATGATTGGGCTGATGAAATCATCTCATATTTCAGCACCGAGAGGCTCCCATATCATCTCAATGAAAGTCAAAGAAGGAGATTCAAGCTCCAAGCTCTAAAGTATGTATTGCACCTCAAAGGGCTATATTTCAATAATGTGGATGGAATCCTCTTGTGGTGCATCAAATAAATAGATAAGTGGAAGTTCCTAGGTAAATTCCATTCTAGAATGTCAGAAGGACATCTTTCGTGAAGCCCAACATCCTTAAAAATCATCAGAGCAGGCTATTATTGGTCGACCCTCTTCACAGATGCATATGCAGTTTGCCAAAAATGTGAAAATTTTCAAAGGTTTGCTATAAAAAATAGGAATGAACCTATGTCCCTCCAGCCAATTTAGGTTGAGGCTTCCTTCCAACAATGGGGCCTAGATTTCATCGGGACAATCTCACCAATTTCTTTGGCAGGGCATAAGTTCATTTTGATAGCCATAGATTACTTCACCAAATGGGCTGAGGTGATACCTACCAAACATGTTGACGAAGATATGGTCATAGATTTCTTTGAAATCCTAATCACTCACTTCAGGATACTAGAAGCGATAGTGACAGACAACGGACTAGGGTTCAATGGGACTAAAATCAGTAAATTTACTTGTAAATATGAGATTTATCATAAGGCTTATTCCAACTACTACCCACAGGGAAATGGCCTAACCAAGTCTACAAATAAGAACCTAATAAAAATTATAAATAAGACTCTGGAGAGGAACAATAGATCCTAGCATTTGTACCTAGATCAGGCGCTATGGGCGGATCGCATTGTAGTCAAAAAATCTATCAAGAAATCGACATACATGCTTGTTTATGGAAAAAAAGTCATCCTGTCCATCCATGTTGAGATACCCGCTCTCTAGCTGTTATAAGAAGAGAAGGGTAACTTGGATCATGTTTATGACCTATTGGATTAGTTGTAGCTCGAAGATAAAATATAAAAAGCCTACAAAGCTTTTATGAAGCACACCAAAACCACACGAAATTGGTTCTCGAAAGGGACTATGGCTCGAGTCTTCAAGATTGGGGACCTAGTGCTGAAATGGGACTCGTGGAAGGAAAATACAAGGAACCATGATAAATTTGATGTCTTCTGGTAATGCCCCTTAAAGGTCACCCGAGTGAACCAGTTCAACTCCTTTGTGTTGAGATATATGGAGGGTAAGATCCTCCCAATACAAATTAATGGATTTCATCTGAAACCCTACCACCATTAAGAAGTTCCAGAGGTTTCTCCTATGTACATATTTTCCTTTCTATATTTTAAGTTTTTCATTTCTTTTGGAATGTAAATATTGCTTTTAGTAGAAGTAGTTTCTTGCTTTTAACCCAGGTGTCCTGCCCTCGGGTCAGACATTTTGTTCCAAGAAAAAGATCCAAATGCCTTGTATAGAAGAAGGTTCCTGTTTGCAGAAGAGAAAAGTAGGGTTTGCTAAGATCCTTAGGCCAAAGAAAGAAATATGGTAGAAAAAACTAAAAAATTCACTAAGTGCCTATGCAAGAGAAGTTTCTAAGATTCACCCAAAATAAGCCAGCAACTACTGTCAATGTGCAGATTTTCAGTGAACTTTGGCCACATTCAAGCAGCTGAATCGATCAAAAAAAGAGGTATAGAAAATTTCTAACTATCTAAACAACCGCAGTCGATCAGTTTGAGCGACTTTGGGAGTCACAAAGAAAATTTAGCAAACTGCAGTGCCCTAGAAAGAAGAAAAAATGGCTAAGGCATAAATTTCATGCTCGAAATCGCTCATTTTTTGAGCGATGATGGAAATCGCTTTGAAAACATTATGATCTCGAGAGGCGTCGAAGTTGAGCCAAAAATAATAGAAGACAGTCATCGCTCGAAATTTTAAAAAATCCCAAGATTTCTCATTCAATTCAGCAATTTCGGGAATCACATGGCCATGGCGTGAGGAGCGTTAAAGAGAAAAAGGGCCAAAAAAATCTGAAGTGTCAAGGAACCGCCCAAATTCGCTCACTTTTTGAGCAACTCTAGGAATCGCTCATGTTTTTAAGTGAGCGCCGTCGAGGTCCAAGGAACACAAAGAGGACAAAATGCTAAGTGTTAGTGCCCGAAGTCACTCCATTCTAGAGCAACTCCTACGGTCACCCGGTTTGGCCATCGATGACCATCGTCACTCATATTTTGAACGAGCCTCGGAAAGACGAAGAATTCAAAGAGAAAAAACAAATTTTAAAATTTTTCTAAGTCCCAACCAACATCATTCACTCGCCAAGACCCCAGAAGCTCGAGATCACTCATCTTTTCAACGATTCTAAGAATTTCTCCTAGTTTTGAGTGACCCATCTATGGCATGATTTTAAAGCACAACAAACTTTGGGGCACATGTCAAAGTGGTAGTGGGTGACAACTTCAAGGTGCACATTCTAAAAATGGGTGCTTTCATCTAATGCCCTAGACATTGGCTGATTCAGCTAATGCCCCAGACATTGGCTGGTGCAGCTAATGCCCCAGACATTTGCTGATGCAGCTAATGCCCTAGACATTGGCCGATGTAGCTAATGCCCCAAGAAAATTTTAAGAGAAAGTCCCTCTATTCCATGTTTTCCTGGGTCTTAGGCTATGTTACTGATGTGATAATTCATCCATACCAGGTTGCTATCATGGAATGCATCCTTCATGGGGAATTCTATGACCCCAATGCCATGAAACCGAAAACTAAGCCAATTTTCTTTGATTGGGCAGATTGCATAGCACACGACCTGTATTCAAGCCTTCAGTACCTGAAATAGGGAAAGACTTAGTCCTTCAGATATTGTTCATTCCTGGCATGGCTCTTCCTATTTTATATGAACAACAATATGAAGATGATTCCATTCTAATAGAAATATAAGGATGGAGTGCAACTCTCGGTATATGAATGGACTCGAGTCCTGTCAAGGAGGGAATCATATTATAAATTCAATTTGACATTCTTGGGCCATGCCATATCCATCCTCGATGGCTCCTACTCATGAACTCCTCGTGAAATGAGCAAAAGAATTGTGCGAGGGAATATAGACGACACGTTCAAATTGACATAAGGGTTCGTCATCAAAAATTTTGGATTCACTAGAAAACCCTTCCTCCTACCCTTTTTCTGTATAGATTACTTGTTTGACTTGGAGACAGTGTGGTAGATGGAATTTGTAGACCATAAATATGGTAAAGGAAAAAAATGGATCCATATGTTCAAGTTCCCAATCATCTAGAGAAATATTGAGGTCAACACAAATGGGAAAAATGAGTATCTAGCAGCTACACTCCTAATTTTTGGCCTGGTGGAGCTTCTAAAATGGTGGAGATATGACCCTCTCGATGTGGCAACATATTTCATGGAGATAAAAAAAATTCATGCTTTCCCACACCAGGAAAATATCATGGGGGAGTGAAATAATCCATCAAGAGGAAACCTGGAGTGGCACATAGAAGAGATGCATTCATTTCCACCCTGGCATGATTTCTACTTTGTTGAGGTGGAGTACGACCCTGTCAAGAACACATCACACAGAATAGACACCCAGGATTATAGGTAAATATTGTTGAAGGTAAAATATTTGGTTTGGGATGATGACAAGATAGCACAATGGTGGATAACGAGGGCCCACACCAAGAAAGAAAGGTCTGAGAAATTGTTGGCTAATCACCATGAGTTTTGCAAGATCTATGATGATCACATTGCCACGTGGATGCCCATATTATTCTGTGATATCATCCCCGATGCATCCATTGCCTACAAAATGGAAATGCCCCACCTAGGCAACCACTTGTGCAAGAAGAAGGGTCCAATAGTGAAGAAAGAAGGAGCCAAGTGGCAGAACAAATGGTGCAACCACCCCCTAAGAAGCCACAAGGGTCTGAACAGTTGGCCAAATTAATGGAGTAAATTTTAGAGCCTTTGAGGACAAAGGTAAAGTTAAATATTAAAATGTCTAAGGCCCTTTTAGGTGCAGTCACCAAAATAGAGCCTAAAAAAGAGAAAATGAAAAGGTCTGAGAAGTCAAAGGATAAAAAGGCTACGCCAAAGAAGGAGGCTACACAGCAGATAGTGGTGACTCTACAAAATAAGGTTACCAGTAAAGAAATTATAACTGTCGAAGAGTACACCCTAGAAGAAGAATTTGAATCATGGATAACGTAGGTTTTCAACATACCAGCTCAAGCCGAGCTCGTAGGTACACTTTCTCTCTTCTCTTAATAATCTTCTAAAAAATTGCCTGCTATACCTCCTTCCACCTTCATTGAATCCATCACCACTACAATATCTCACTCTCCCATCATATAAACCTAGCCCTCTACCTCCATCTAGCTAGACTAGCAAGCATTTAGCCAGTTTTCCTCTTATCCTAACGCCTTTGAAACCCTAAATCATACGTAATCAAGCATCATCGTTGAAGGCCCACCATATTATCTCCATCATTCATATTTATCAGGTGCATTTATTGAATATCTATCTTTGCATATTGAGGAACCTCACACCTATACCCAAGCCTAGTCATCCCCAAAGGCGATCGACCCTCAAGCACCGTTTCATCTCATCTATTCGTAATCGAATAGATGCCCTAGCAAAAATTACCTTTGGCTTATCTTATGTTTGGTGAAATGGAGCTCAACAAATCTTAGATGGAAATGATGGAGTATTGAGCCATAGTAGCTCAAGAAAAATAGAGTTCCTTTCGGTGGATTCAAGACATGAAAAATAGGAAAGGTGAGGAGCTTGCTAGAGTAGAGAAGTATGCAAAGTTTGATCTGGATAACATGGTGCTCCGCAAAGAAAAAAGGGTTCCCAAGGTGAAGAAGCACCGAAAGGACATGACCTCAGATGACTACAAGTACCACCGGAAGGACAAGGACCTGAATAACATCAGCGTGGAGAATGAAATAGGAGGTATCCATGTGAGAGCTGATACATTATATAAGCCATCAACAGTTGAAGAAGTCCTTCTACGAGGTGGAGAATGAGAAAATTAGGTTGGAGGAAGATATGGACAAGATGCAAGCACAGTTGGAAGATGCTCAGAATGAGTCTCAAAAGTTGGAGTGGCTAACATCTTGGAAAAAGAGGTGGCTGATCAGAAGGACGTTGTAGAGTAGCAGGCCAAGGAGAAGGAGGAAGTGCAGGCTCAAATTTTTGAACATCAGGGTCAACTCCAGGGAGTGCAGTAGTAGCTTGAGGAAAGAGCTACACATGTCGTGACCTTTTCAAAGGAATGAGTCAAGGAACCAACAAAAAATATTAAAAATAAAAAAATAAATAGCCTCGAAAACCACATTTATCAAAGGATTCATCCATTATCCCATGAAGGGACAAAGTGGAACCAAGAACAAGAAACGACTACTCCCAAAAATGATGGAAAATTAACTCTTTTTTACTTGCAAAATGTCATCAGGAACCTACGAAGGCACCATGCAGACCACTACAAAAATAGGTCATTCACCACTATTTGATAGCATTAAGAGCTATAATCAATGGATTGATGTATAATTTCATCTAGAAAATTCATCTACCATACAAAAAATCCTTGGGTAGTAATGCCCAAATTCACCATTGTATCTATAATAACATTAGCTTCCCAAAACATGTACACAACTGATGCAATAATCAAAGAATGAATATTCCATATGGTCTCATTTATCATATTGGACACCTTCTAACCCGTCTGGAATTCCCCCTTTAGCATTTTAATTACATTAAAGGAGTCACCCTTGATGATAGCATTACGAATTCCTAGATCCTTCAATAGCCTCATGCCAAGGAAAGCATCTCTCGCTTTAACAAAATGGGAAGATTGAGTGCCAATATTTTTTGCATAGGTATAAATGCGATCTCCTCTACTATCATAGATAACTCCCCCAACACCTGCAACACCTAGGTTTACCTTGGAAGCCCCATCAAAATTTAACTTAAACCACCCTTCAGGTGGTGGGGACCAACGTACAACACTCCTTGGGTGAAGAGTAGGAGGAGGCCGAGACAATAGGATAAAACCTGGTTTCTCCTCCAATTTAAATTCACTCAAAGAATGAGCTAGAAGAGAGTTAAAATTTTGAAAATAGAAGAAACATTCTCCATAACTTCTAGTGAATTTTGAAACTAATGCGATCCACTTCACCTTCCACATAATTAAATGCATGAGTATTTCGTTCCTTACAAACACCCCACATCACATGAGGTAGCAAGAATTTCCAAAATCACTTGAGACATGAAGAGGAAAAGGGATACCCCCACTGATAAACACAGTCCAAAATTGAGTTGGGTAACACCCAAGAGATACCCATCCAAGAGAAAATAAAATAGAGCACTTTTTGAAAGACCCGATAATTGAGCAAAAGATGAGAAGATGACTCCCAATCTTGCTTACAAAGGAAGCAACGATTAACTAAAAAAATACCTCTCTTAATGAGATTTTCAATAGATAAGATCTTATTTTGCACCGCAAGCCAAAAGAAAATATTAATTTTTGGAGTCAAATTCTTTAGCCAGATCAACTTCACAGGGAATTGACCATTATCTTTAGAGCTCATGAGCTCATACGTTGACTTGATAGAGTAAGAGCCTTCATTGTCTCCACACCACACCAATCTATCACCAACTTCCTCTTGGTGAACGACATACAATTTGAGTTCTTCCATTAACGTACTCCATGATCGGTGCTCACTGTCAATTCTCAATCCTATAAGGGGATTGACCCAAGATTTCCTACCATCACGAGCCATCAAAAATTCCACCACCTTTTGGAGACCATTTATTCTAGATAAATTAATTAGTTCCCCTAAAAATTGATCTTCGATAAGCGAGAGATCTCTCAAAAATTGGTCCTCTCAAAAATCCACAGATTTACCATCATCGACGATCCAACACAATTGGATTTAAGGAAGTCGCAAGACTTAATCAGACTATTCCAAAAAGTTGAGCCTCCACTTATAATAAATTCTGAAAGAAAGGAATCAAAATTATATTTGGCTCTTAGAATTCTACACCATAGATGATCTAAATTGGAGGCCACTTTCCAATCGAGCTTTTCTACCAAAGCCTTATTCATCCTAGTTGCACTTTTTAAATTCAAACCACCATCCTTATTTCTTCTACAGATTTGATCCCACGAAACCAGGTGGAATTTTCCTTTCATCTCAGGACCAGCCCAAATAAAGGACTTACAAATGCTATCAAACTTAGCAGCTACTTTTCCTAGGATATGAAAAAGGGATAAGAAGTAAATAGGAATACTCTATAGAGTACTCTAGACTAGCACCGCTTTCCCAGCTTGGCTCAATAGGGCACCTTTCCAAGAAGCTAACTTTTTTTTAACCCTTTCAACCATCGAATTCCATAAAGAGTCTTTGATGTAGCCAACAAAGAGCAGAAGGCCCAAGTAAGTTGTAGGTAAGGTAGCAATTCTACAATTTAAAATTCTAGTAATCTTACATTGTTGCTCTTCTAAAGTATTAACAAAAAATAATTGGCTTTTATCAAAACTAATTTGTTGCCCATCCGCCTTCTCATAACAATCTAACATCGCCTTCACATCTCTAGCATGATACACCAAGGTGGCACAATAAATTAGGGTATCATCAATAAATTGTTGATGATAAATTAGTGGGTAAGGCAAAGCCATATGTAACCCAAAAATTTCACTTCTTTGAGCAATGGATCTCCCCAAAGCTTCCACCATAAGGATAAATAAAAAGGGCAATAAAGGGTCACCTTTATGGATACTCCTATTAGATTTAAAAAACCCAGCTAGAGAATTGTTGATTAAGATGAAGAACCAAGAAGAAGAAATGCAAGTTGCCACCAAATGAATCCAAACGTCATTGAAGTCGAATCTCCTAAGAACACTGATAAAAACACCCACAAAACTTGATTGTAAGATTTATTCACATCCAATTTAAGGAAGAAAGTCACTTGACCACTCTTCTAGACAGAATGAAGAAGCTCATGGATTACTATAGCCCCATCCAAAATTTTCCTTCCTAGCACAAACACGCATTGGGCATCATCAATAAGAAGTGGAAGGATGGGCTTCAACCTGTTAACAATAGCTTTAGTTAAAATTTTGTATACCGTGTTACACAAGCTAATCGACCGAAAATAATTGAAGGAGGATGTTGAATATCTCTTATGAATGAGAGCCAAGAGAGTAGAATTAATAGCCTGCATGATCTCTAAATATTGTTGGACGTATCTGATAGAAGAATAGACATCCTTGCCACAAATGTGCCAATACCACTGAAAAAAACATTGGAAAACCATATAGCCTAGGCATATTTATGGTTCTCGAATAATTGTAAAGCTCCAAAAAGTTCATTAATCAATAAAGCCTAGATTACAACCTTAAATAACTTAGGAATAAGCCAGAAATAGCTTAGGAGAAAATTAGGGAGAGAAAATAGGATAGAAAAGAAATAGGGAGGAAAGAAGAATTTAGGAGTGAATTCTCTTGTCTGTCGTCCTTCCTCTTGCCGTCCACATTGGAGTCTGTCGACCACCTCATCTGCCGTCCAGGTAAAGGTAAATAAAGGTAAAGTAAAAAACAAATTTTTACTTTAACTTCCAACATTCTCCCCCTTAAAGTTGAGAGGTCTGACTATACAGTCTCTCAGCTTTATATATTGAGCTTTAGCTATACCTTTGGTGAAGATATCTGCAATATTATCCAAAGTGTTACAATATTGAAGCTCAACTATTTGTTGTTCCACCATATCTCGAATGAAGTGATACTTCATATCGAAATGCTTTGATCTGCTATGATGGACTGGATTGTATGCCAACTGAATGGCACTTATGTTATCACAATACAGTCGAGTTGGACCACTTTGACTTTCTCCAATCTCTTCAAGAACTTTTCTCAACCATAGGGCTTGAGTACTAGCATGTGTGATGGCTATATACTCAGCCTCAGTCGATGACAATGCTACAACAGTTTGTTTCTTGGAACTCCATGTAATTAGTCCTGATCCTAGACTAAAACAATTTCCTGATGTAGATTTCCTGTCATCTATATTGCTGCCCCAATCACTGTCACTGAAGCCAACTAATTTCACAGACTTACATTGTTGGTAATGGATTCCAAAATCCAATGTACCTTTTACATATCTCAATATTCTTTTAGTTGCTTGTAGATGCAGCTCAGAAGGACTAGCCATAAACCTTGAAACTAGAGAAACAACATATTGAATATCGGGCCTTGTGTTGGTGAGAAACATCAGACTCCCAACCATGCTTCTGTAAGTGGTCATGTCAACCTTTGATGCTCCATCGTCCTTGCTCAATTGGATCCCATGTCCAGTTGGAGTTGCAACTGATTTGCACTGCTCCATGGCAAATTTCTTAATCATGTCTCGAGCATACTTGTGTTGACATATGAAGATCCCTTTATTTGATTGATGCACTTCCATGCCTAGGAAGTATCGCATTAAACCAAGATCTTTCATCTCGAACTGCTTCATCATGGAGTTTTTGAACTCCATATTCATTTTATTGTTACTACCCATAAATATTAGATCATCCACATACAAACAAACTATGAGAATGTCTACTCCATGCTTTAGGTAGTACATAGTTGGTTCACTTTTGCTTCTTGTGAATCCATACTCGCTGAAATAGCCATCAATGCGTGAGTACCAAGCTCTTGGTGCTTGCTTGAGGCCATAAAGTGCTTTCTTCAATTTGTAAACAAGGTTTTCTTTTCCCTGTTCTTGGAAACCTTGAGGTTGTTGAACATAAACCTCTTCTGTCAAGTATCCATTCAGAAAAGCACTCTTTACATCCATGTGTTGAACATTCCATCCTTTATGGGCTGCTAAGGAAAGAACTGATCTGATTGTCTCTTGTCTTGCAACAGGAGCAAAAGTTTCCTCATAGTCAATGCCATATTTTTGAGTAAAACCTTTTGCTACTAGTCTCGCCTTATGCCTCTCAATGCTTCCATCAGCATTGTACTTGGTCTTGTAGACCCATTTACATCCAACACATTTTTTACCTTTGGGTAGCTTTACTAGCTCCCATGTATCATTATTTTTTATAGAGGTTATTTCCTCTTTCATGGCTTCTTGCCATACATTTTGAGTACATGCCTTCTCATAGCTAGTTGGTTCTAGCTGTGTACTAGTCAATAAAGCATAATTGACTTCATCTCCTCTAGGTTCTTGGGAGTTATCATCCCCATACAATTGCAAATTCTCAAGTTGCTGCAGAACTGAATTCATTTCACTGGCTTGGCTTCTAGTGAATCTTCTTTGAAAATTTTGATCCAACATCTGAAAGGAAGGATGATGTTGTAAAGTTCTTCTGCCTCTTGATGGAGAGTCAATGTCCATCGGTGAAGAACTTACTGATCTCTGTGGAGAAGGACTTGGACTGGCGGTTGATGTACTTGAACTTCTCGGTCTTGGAGGGGGTGGTGTGCCTTTGCTTTTCTTTGGAGACACCTGTTGTATCTGCTGTACCTGTGAAGAATTTACATCTTGGGACTCATCATCAACAAAAATTCTTTGATGACCCCATTCTCCCCCTTCATCAAAAATTACATCCCTGGAGAGTACAATTTTATGAGTCTTGGGATTGTAGAGTCTATATGCTTTTGTAGACTCACAATACCCTAGAAATATACAAGCTTGACTTTTGGGATCAAGCTTCTTCCTTTTCTCATCAGGAATGTGGGCATATGCTAAAGAACCAAAAATTTTGAAGTGCTTTACATTTGGTTTCTTTCCGTACCACCCCTCATAAGGAGTGATGCCATCTAAACTAGAAGTTGGACTTCTATTTAGAATATATACACTTGTTTTTACAGCATCAACCCAGTACATATTAGTTAGATGCTTTGTCTGAAGCATCGATCTCGCCATCTCAACTATGGTGCGGTTCTTTCTTTCGGCCACACCATTTTGTTGTGGGGTATAGGCAGTGGTTAATTGCCTTTTGATCCCACTTGCTTTACAATAGTTCAAGAATTATTTTGAGGAGTATTCACCTCCTCGATCTGTCCGAAGACATTTTACATAATTCCCACTTTGATTCTCTACATTGTTTCTGAAATCTATGAAGCAATCAAATGCTTCATCTTTGTGCTTTAAGAAATAAATCCAGCACATCCTAGAGAAGTCATCTATGAAAGTGAGAAAATAAGAATTGTTTTCGAGACTCTGTGTTTGCATCGGACCACAGATGTCCGAATGTACTAACTGAAGTGGATAGCTGGCTCTCCACGCTTGTCCTTTCAGAAACTTCGACCTGGAGTGCTTTCCCAAAGCACATCCTTCATAGACTTCCTTTTGTTCATTGATTTTGGGAAGTCCTGTCACCATAGCTTGAGAAGTTAGCAATTTCAAGCTAGTAGAATTAAGGTGACCATATCGCAAGTGCCACAACACACTTGGATTTGTTATGGCTACATTTGCAAGTTGAGCTCCCCCTGGCTCACCAAATTTGAGAGGGAATAACCTGTTCTTGGTCATGGGGACCTGTGTGATGACACGATTACAATTATTTTTATCAAAAATAATACATTGTCCTTCATCAAATACAAGCTTGTAATTGTTCTCCATCATTTGTCCAACGCTGAGCAGATTGTGTTGGAGCTTTGGAGTGTAATAGATGTCACTCACTTTCTTTAGTCCTTCTTTGGTTGGAACCGCCATGGCTCCAATTCCCTCTACTTGCAATGCTTTGTCATCCCCTAATTTGATTTGGGATTTATAAGTGGAATCTAGAGTAGCAAATAGATTTTCTTTGCCACTCATATGGTTTGAGCAACCAGTATCTAGAATCCATGTGTCATTTAGATTCTGATCTGATTGTCCATATGACAGAAAAATATTAGAAGCATCATCTTCTTCTCCATAATTTCCATATTGACTGTTGTTGGCTTGTGAAGATTTTGACCAGCAGTCGCGAGCGAAGTGACCTGGCTTGCCACAGTTGAAACAAGCTGATTTGGACTTGTCACTTCCTCGCCCTTGATTGCCACTTTGTCCTTGATTTCCACCTCGATTTTGATTTCCACCTCTTTGTTGGTTGCCTCCTCTATTGGAATTGCCTCCTCTGTTCTGGTTGCCTCCTCTGTTGGAATTGCCTCCTCTGTAGTTGCCTTTGCCTCTACCTCTTTGCTTGCCTCTACCTTGACCTCTTCCCCATCCTCTTCCATTATTTTCATTGGAAGTGAAGGCCTTATCATCGCCTCCGTAGTTGGTTGAAGGAGTTTCAGGAAACCTCTCTTCATGTGACATTAACGATCCGATCAATGCATCGAATGTTAAAAGGGAAAGATCTTTGGATTCTTCTATTATTATGGCAATATGGTTCCATTTCTGTGTAAGTGTTCTCAACACTTTTGTTACAATTGTCTCAGGCTTGATTTCTTCGCCTAGTGTAACCATTTTATCTACAATTGCTTTTACTCTAACACAATAATCACCGACTTTTTCATCATCTTTCATTCGGAGATTTTCAAAATCTCGCTTCAATGTTTGAAGCCTTACCTGCTTCACTTGATTACTACCCTGGAATCCATCACTCAATGCTTTCCATGCAGCTTGTGCAGTCGTACAAGCAACAATTCTAGGAAATATGCTTTTCTCCAATGCAGCTTGGAGATGAGAAAGAGCAGATGAGTTGCTCTTTTTCTCTTCTTTTCATGTTTTCTTGTCTGCGACACTAAGTGTTGTCCAGTCTGAGGGTTTTGTGTAGCCCTCTTCTATGATGTCCCACAAACCTCTACCTATGAGCAAGGTCTTCATATTTATAGACCAATACTCATAGTCATAACCGTTAAATTCTGGTATAGGTAAGCTATTGTGTGAGGCCATAGTTACCAAAAAACTCTCTTTATTTCATGGTTACAATAAAGTACTTTTGCTGAAAGAAGGAAAGAAGAAGAAGGAAGAAGGAAGAGATTACAAATTTAAGTCAAATCTGACTTGTTCTACTCTATCATTGACTGCTTGTTCCTCTTGATGTGGGGATGCTATCTCTTGATTTACAAAGTTATCTGCCACTTCTTCTTCGTCGTCACTTATCTGTATGATTTTCGGTGATTCTGGTTCTAGGATTTCCACTGAATTACTGTAGTGTGTATACTCTGATTCTTGTGGTGCAGCTTGTACTGATTTTGATTGTTCAAATTGACTCTTGAATGAGTTGTCTTCAAAATCTGCCTCGTACCCTGAGTCAGGATGCCTTTGATGTGCGATCACTGCATTTTGAAGTTGACTAAACACAATGTTGAGTCCATAACCTCTGACTTTGTTATCAAATCTCTCTGCACCTTCTCGTGCTAAAATTGCACATAAGGCATGATAACAACCATTTGGTCTTATCATCAATGCCTTGTTACAATTTTACAATTTGACTTGTTGTGTCCTTTACAAAACTAAGCCTCTTAGGCTTATTTACACCAGATTTATGATTCCCTGAATCAAAAACTTTTCTTTTACAATGAATTGCCTCCTAGGCAATGTCCTCTTTTTATAATAAAAAAATATATATTTCTATTTAATAAAAAATAATAATTGCTTTAAAAAATTTTAAAAAACAATTATGTTTTAATTTATTAAATATGATATAAATAGTTTTTTAATATAATAATTAAAAAAAAATCAACTTTAGAAGTGAGGTCAGAGGGTTTCGAACCCTTGACCTATGATGGCCCTTGGGCCTTACCGCGTGCTCTCTTGCCACGACAGTAGCTCACCTATCGTGAGCTAAGGAAGTCACACTTCCTTATAAAGCTACTCCCTTTGTAGCTTTTAAAAAACTTTTTGAAACAAAAAATTACACCCGCAGGAGTCGAACCCTTGACTCCTTCCTTACAAGCTAGCCCTCTTGCCAAGTCGGCTAGCACCTCGGATGAGATCCCTTAAGCACCTGATGTGCTTAGTTCTTCAGCCGTCGCGGATAAGATTTTAAAACCCTATCTTCTATGTCGTACCCTCCAAAACCTTTGCTGAGAAATAATTTATTTCTGCCATTTATAGATCTATGGCGTATCAGGAGGATAATATACAATTTTTTTGGGGTTTCTTTCAATACAAAAACAATTTTACGGGTTTCTTTTACCAATTATGTCAGATGTCTTCAATAACAGAACCACGAACTCTTTCTGAGAGATTCAATACAGAGAAGAAAGGAAAAAAAAATTAAACACAGTCTTCCGTTGCACAACTCTGATTCACTGCACGATCCAATCAAACCAGAGATCCATTGCACGTTCTCTGCTACAGCGATGAGTGGGGCTACGAACGCACACGATCCGCTGGTCGAACTCTGTCAGAATTGCATCGATTTCTCTTGCAACAGTGCTAGGTGAGGATTCTTTACTGTGAAATCCACATCTGGTTCGTTCCTTTGTTGGCTACGATTCGCTTTGCTTCGACGAAGTCGTTCTCCGACTGCTGCAATTTCTTAGACAAAAAAAACGTTTTGGGATAATATCCCACATGCACAAGAGTAGGGATTATTTAGTGGTTTAAAAGAACTAACAAGCAATAGTTCTTTCGATTGCCTATGGGCAATCGAAAGCCTCCCTTTTGAAGCCTCCACCCACTCACGCTCCGCCACGTAAGCGCGTTTGTTGCCACTCACCCTTGCCACTTGTGTCCAATCGATCCTCGCCACGTGTCCCGCGTCCTCTGAGTCTGCGTTCGAGTTCCACGTCAGCCTCCTGTCCGCTCTTCGCCACGTGTCCTGTGTTCGTCGATTGCCACGTGTCCACCTGGTTCTATCCGCTCCTCGGGTCTCATGCCTGGCGCAGGTTCCCTTGTCCGCCTCGGGTCTCATGCCTGTTGCGGGCTCCCACCTCGGACCCTATCCGGCTCTGATACCAAATATGGTTCTCGAATAATTGTAAAGCTCCAAAAAGTTCATTAATCAATAAAGCCTAGATTACAACCTTAAATAACTTAGGAATAAGCCAGAAATAGCTTAGGAGAAAATTAGGGAGAGAAAATAGGATAGAAAAGAAATAGGGAGGAAAGAAGAATTTAGGAGTGAATTCTCTTGTCTGTCGTCCTTCCTCTTGCCGTCCACATTGGAGTCTGTCGACCACCTCATCTGTCATCCAGGTAAAGGTAAATAAAGGTAAAGTAAAAAACAAATTTTTACTTTAACTTCCAACAACATTAAGAGGGATCATGGAGAACAAAGCTTTATAAATTTCCTTGTTAGAGAAAGGAGCTAGCAAATTGGCATTCATGTCATCAGTAACTAATCTTGGAATAGCCTCCAACATCAAGTTCTCCACACCACAGTCACATTCTGGAAATGAACATAACAAAGAGCTGAAAAAATTAACTACTTCCTCCCTGATTTCCGCAGCATCAGTAGTAACATCCCATGAAGCTAATTTTATCTCACAAATTCTATTTCTACTACATCGTTGAAGAGTAGAGGCATAAAAAACCAAGAGTTTCTATCACCTTATTTTAACCATAACTCTCTAAATTTTTTATTACAATGAAGCTTCTCATCTACTTGCTTATTGTGGAGAGTAGAGAGAAGGGATTTCTCTTCCCATAAATATTCCTCCAAACTCTCATGAATATCCATATCAGCTTCCAATTGATTTAGCTGATTAGCCAACCTATTATTTTCTTTGAAAACATTACCAAATGTAAATTTGTTCCACAACTTGAGATTGATTCTCAACTTTCATAATTTATTAGATAATTTGACTATACCACTCCCAAAAAAGTCTTCATATCACCAATATCTAACGCTAGACTCAAAATTTGGATGAGAGGTCCACATAACCTTGAATCTAAAAGGCCACAAAAAAAATGATAAACCATCAGGAACTTCAAGCCAGAGTGGATTATGGTCAGACCCAACCCTAGGGAGGGTAGTCAACAAAGCATCACCGAATATATTGAAACTAGAAGAAGAGACAAACACCCTATCCAATATGCTTAAAATGAGATTAGCACCAGCTCTATGGTTACTCCAAGTAAATTTAGAGTGTTTCAAATCTACATCCTAAAGCTCAACCATGTTGACGAATTCAAAGAAATCATGTAAGCTTATTTCATCCACTTCATTACCACACCTCTTTTTTGAAGGAAATAAAGGGAATTAAAGTCATCCACTAGGAACCACTCTTCATTCTTAAAGGTGGTCCTCATATCAAGCAGAAGCTGCAAAAACTTATGATGATTTGTATAAGAATTCGATGCATAAATATTTGACATCACCCATCTTCTGCTTGAGGACTTGCACCAAAAAAGGATATTGATCACTCGGTTGGAGGAAGAAATGACATGGCCCTCAAAATTTGAGGCATCCCAAAAGAAAATAAGGCCTCCAGCAGAACCAGATGCTTCACTGGCCATAAATAAAAAAAAATTCCATACAATATTTTGCATCGCCTCCCAAGATGATACCTCCAATTTAGATTCCTGAATACACAAAAAATCTGGACTTCTCTCCCTTCTCAAAGAAGCAAGCAAACATTTCTTAGAGGAGCAATTCAGCCCTCTTACATTCCAAGAGCATACCTTCATTGGAAAATTAAAAGGAGAGTTTATTCCCTGATCCCCCAGAAAGAGGAGGTCTACAACTATCAAGTCTAATATGCCTATCACCATTTCCATCCTCCACCATGATACGGGCTTGCCCACCATTCACTAAATCAACATCCAATCCTTTCTTCCTCTTGATTTTACCCAGAGGTCTACCAGGCTTCTTAGCCAGGCCAAAATCAATAACTTTTCTATTGTGACTTCTGGTTTTAGGTCCAAGTGACCCTCTTTCTAGTGAAATATCAGGATATAACACTGGACTCCCTAGCCACTTTAAGGGGGGAACCACTGGGCTACCTACACCACTTGTGGGAGACACACCACACTCCTTAGGAGGAGAGGCATTTATAACAACTTTAGGAGTAGCACACTCCATAGAAATCACTTCATTAACTTCGATCTCTCTAGACCCAAGATACTCAAATGAGTTCTTAAGAGGAAGGTTGACCTCTTTCTACAATAGCTCTAAGGAAAGAAACATCTCCAAATTATTTTGAGGCTTCGAGACAAATGATTTCGAATTGATCTTAATGTTATTCAATGGAGAAGCTCAAGGTGAATTCGGCTTTCTCTTATCATGCCTCAAAGGAGAAAAAGTATATGTTCCCTCCATGACTTCCTTCAAGGGGGAACGAAGGACACTACCTTTCAAAAATCCCCTATTTCTTTTAGCCCATATTTTTTGCTTCTTGAACGATGTCTTCCCTCCCAAATATTGACCTTGGGCCGAAAAATTCGCCTATAAAGGGGGAGGAATGTGGGAATTATTTTTTAGGAAAATATTCTAGTGGTGCCCACCTAGCCCACACAACTAATGGGGTTGAGGTTTGTTCTCATAAATCATAGGCTGAGACTAGCCACCAAGATGGGAAACAAGCTCTACAGAGCTTGGAAGCTTTTTTCCACATCCACCATAATGCACATTCAAAAAAATTATCTCCGTGTAAGAGAGACAATTTATCAAAGGATATGAAATCCCCTATCACCTTTTCTACTTTCAAGAAAACACTCTCATGTCACAAAAAAGTTGGGAACTCTAGCAATCGAACCCAAAATGGAACAAGGTTCACTCTTTATAAATTCGTATTGAAATCAAATCCTCAACACCTAAGAAAAATGCCATGATTTTTGACAAACCATGGGCCTCCTTCCAAGATCTTCTTGGAGTCCTCTTCACATGAAATCCTGATAAGGAAGAAATTACGGGTAAGTGTAACAAGGTCTAAGGATCCACTTGGGTTACACCTTGACAACTCCCAAAGTTTAAGCACATCCAAATCTAGTCTTCCTCCCACAAACTTCCCAACAAGGGCCCATGAACCCTTCTTCAACATAGAGTTGACTGTATTATCTAGGATTTGAATCTGTAAGGACCCTATAATAACTTCATAAGGTGCAAAATTCTCGTCGAAATTCAAGCCAGCAACAACATTAGTATAGGAATAATAAGTTATAACTTCCTTCCTTCCCAACACCCCATCTCTAATTTTCCTAGGATCCCAAGAGGTGGCTTGACTCAAAGCACAAAATTTACCTGCCCAAAAGGGATCCCCCAAATCAAGGTCCATGGACTCAACTTCACCATTTGCATCACCCATATACTACATTCTCCTTGCCTGCACTCAATCCTCATATCTATTTTTAGTTATAGCATTAATGATAATTAATGAATCACTTTCGATACAAATACATAGGTCTTAGTTGAAAATTTCAATACAAATACATAGTTCTTAGTTTAACTTCCTATAATTTTAAATAAGTGAAGCACCATAAAATTAATTTTGTTAAACTTAATTTTCAAAAATTGTTGTAGATGACTCTCCCATGTATATTTAAATTCTATAACCAAGAGGCTAGTATCTATTTTTCCATTTGATAAGTCCCATGATGAGTACTATGTGTATAGATATTGTATAAAAGAGACAATAATATAGTTCAAAACATAGGCATAATGTTGAATTTTTTTATTATTTTTTCAATCCATAAATTTCAACAAATAGTGGCAAGAGTAATCCTCCATAGAATGCATAATACTCTAGCTTTAAAATAATTATCCAATATTTCATTAACCCTTTGATGTTTATGGAGCTACTAAATATATTATCATATTTATGAAAATAATGCCTAAAATGATGTAATAAAATGTACAATGAAGAAGTAAATGATTTGATGTTTCTAGATCCTACTCACACAAGATAAAGGTCCATGATATCATCTTATTTGTATACTCTTTAGACTATAAGAATCTTACTTTGGACTATAAACCAAAGGAATGTTAAGGCCTTAGGGAGGTCCTTTAGCTATCAAACATTCTTTGAAGGGAAGTCATTTGGAGTAGGATATTCTAGTTGCTATAGATCCTCATATCCCATATTAATTGTGTATTTTCCATCTTTTGATAGATTTCAAACCAACTCATCCTTCTATTCAAAAATAGACAAATAGAACTCTTGGAAAACTTTTTAAGCTTATTATTTATTTATTTGAGATCTCTTTCAATGTAATTACTAATAGAAATCCATGATCTATTTTTTCTCATATTAATATAATCTTAAATATTTGGACTTTAATAAGGTAGATATGCACAAGCCAAATTATTACCATTTGGGATTGAAAATAAGAGGATAAGGCTTCAACCAAGCACTAGATAAAAACTTTATAGAATTCCCCTCATTGATTAACCATCTAATGTGTTTTGTTGATTAATTATAAACCATATGATATGAAGATCCATGTTGACAATCCTTTAGGTAAGCTTTATTTTTATTTCATTGCATTGAGAGAATGTATATATTTTTGAAGAAACATATTTACCAAATCTTTTATTTATCTTTTAATAATCCTTAGTCAATATTTGCTTCTAATTCCAAACTCACAATTTTAAAATTCTACAAGCCTACCTCTCCAATATTATTTCCTTTACAAATCGTGTCCCACTTATAAAGTGAAAAGTTTAAAATTTTTCTTATATCCTTTTCAAATAAAATATTTTTGAATGTTTCCCAACTTGGATACTATACTTAGTGACAATCCCAAAAGTGGCATCATATGTAAGGATGGATTGTAGTGTAGTATTTATGACTCGTAGCCTTTCAACCATGGTTAAGAACTATTTTTTCCAATTCGTTAAACAATATTTTACTCTATCCAAAATTGAGTCCCAAACTTTTCTCTTATTGATCTTATTATATAAAGAAATAGCTAAATAAGGTTTAAAATATCCATAATTCATTATAAATCTAAGACAATATTAATGAAAATGATCTTAGATTTTGTAGTATTAATCAATTACCAAACACTCTTCTCATATAATGGTAATATTGATTTGATCTCCATGGCCTTATTGACTAAGAAATGATATGAAAGACAAGTATCATCTCAAAATTGGATATGGAATTTAACAAGGCCATTTGTTGTAAGTTGATCACCTTTGATTTTTCCTTCTATTTTCACTTTTAAAAATCTCTTCTCAATGCCTTTGCAAGAATAATAAGTAGATAAGGATAAAGTGGGTCACCTTAAATAAAATACTTCAAGGTATCCAACTTGATGGAAATGCTTTGTTAATTTGCATTATTGGTTAGAAGATATTTAAACATCATTACCTTGTGTAGCATAACATAACAAACTATAACCAAACAACTAATTTTAACCACTAGTGGACTCATGGACCTTGTATTGAGTACTTGCAACCACTCAACTTACAATAATATTGAACTATGGTGATAACATTTTTAACATTCCTCCCTTAATACATCATAGTTTAGATTTTATTAGAGAGAAAATCTAAAAAAATACCTCAATATGTGCTAGTGACTTGGTGAATATGTTTGTGTGTTGTTCTCGAGTATAAAACAATTTAAGTTGAATATTGTGTTGTTGACCATATTCACATATGAAGTGGCATTGAACTTCAATGTATTTGGTGCACTCGTGGAAAATTGGATCATGGACAAGTTTTGATACATCCTGATTATAATAGTAAATGGTTTTTAGTTTATTTTGTGGTACACCCATACTTTCTAGCATACATTTCAACTATATTACCTCATAGACAACTCCTATACCACAATATTATGTTTTTATGGAAGATAAAGCAATTGCTTGTTGTCTTTTACTTCCCTATGATATAGGTCCATATCCTAGAAGGAATGCATAACTAGAAGAGAATTTTAAATAATAAATACATCCTACATAATTTACATCCATGTAGCCAATTAATAAGAACTAACTGCTCTTATTAAATTCTAGACCATACTCAATGGTGCCATGGATATGCTTTAATACCTTTTTCGTTGTCTTCCAATGAAATATTTTTGGTTTTGCATAAATTATAAAATGTAACTTAAAGCTTATATATGGTCTAGTGTATATTAGGTAGATGAGGCTTCCAACTAACTACTAATAGAGAGTGATATTCAATAGTGGAGAGAATTTAGATTATGAAAGTTATACCTTTGGTTCCATAAGAGTTATCATGGGCTTACAATCATTCATATGACACTTCTAAATTAGTGTCTTGGCAAATTTGATTTTTGAGACAAATATGAGGTGATGTGTCTACCAGACCTCCAATCCTATAAAATAGTAAAAGATTCCAAGATCAATCATGTCTAATGAGCTTTCTAATTCATCCTTTACTATAACAATAATTTTCTTAAAACTTCCTATGATGACCAAATCATCTACGTATACAATGATGGTCATAACATCCCATTTGTTATTTGTGGTATAAATTTGGATCATATATATTCTCTTGAAACCATATTTTTCAAAATATTCATCTATTATTATATACCAAGCTCAAGGATACTATTTGTGACATCTTCCTTTAGGTCTCCATTGATGAAGATAATATTGATATTTATTATATGAATCCTCCATCCAAAAAGTATAGCTAGAGCAAATATGATTTTGCTGGTCTTTATTTCTATTGTAGATGCAAATGTTTATTCATAGTGAGTGTCCTCCATTTACACATAGCCCTTTGCTATAAGTCACACCTTTTATTTACAAATACTACCATATAATTTATTTTTGGTCTTGAAAATCCATTTGCATCTAATAGCCTTCTTCCCTCATGGAAGATCAAAAAGTTGCTAAATCTTGTTCTTCATTAATGCTTGATATTCAATGTCCATATCCTTCTTTTAAGATTTAGATTGAATATATTCTTGCATTTTTTATGGTTTAAATTTTTTTTATAATAGTACTCATTAGGTCCATATTTACCTCATCACAATCCATGCTGCATGTTTTTGTTCTTGTGGTAAATGTTTCTAGAACTCCATCTATCCTTGAAGATCTTGATGTGCGAATATACTACTTGGATATTTTTGTGTGTGATGTGGTGGTGAATATTGGTCCATATTTCCATCATTATCTTCATCATTGTTTTCTCTAGAAACTTGTTGATTAACATCGTCTTCATCTTGATCACTTTAAAGTATTACTAGAATAGAATTGGATGAAGATTCTTATGGAGAGAATGAGGATGACTTATCTTTCTTATAAAAATTGATATCATGGCTAACATACATTTTTTTTTATAGTTAGATAAAATAATATATGATTTGATTCATCATTGTAGCCTAATAGAATGCATTTATGAGACTTCTCATTCAATTTTCGTATCTTCTCCTTTAGGACATGCATATATGATGTACAACCAAAAATAATAATATGAGAGATTGATGGCTTACATTTAATCCATGATTTTTATGGAGTGATGAGATAAAGTGATGCAATGGAGGTATGCTTGAGCAAGTAAAATATAGTATGTATTGCTTCTTCCCAAAGAGAGGGTGTAAGTTGAAATTTTTTTAGCATGAAATGAACCATTTTCATGATTGTTTTATTTTTGCATTCAACAACACTATTTTGTTACAGTGCATAAGTAGTTATCAATTATTTATGAATTTCATGTTTCTTCAAGAAAGCTAAAACTTCATTGCTAAAAAAATCCCCCCTCGATATTAGTGGAGTACATAGGTCTAATGACCTATGAATGTTTCAACTTGAGGCTTAAAATTTTTGAAGTAGAAATGGCTTTATTCTTGTTCTACAAAAAAAATATCCATATTTTATGAGAATGATCATCAAAAAAGGCTAAAACTATCAAAATACATTATAACTTAGAGTCATGGATCTGCAAATATTTCTATGCAAAAAATTGAGGGGCCCTTTGGCTTGGGATTTTGAATAACCAAATGGAGCTCGATGTTGCTCTCCAACTAATCAACAAGGGTAAACTTGAGTAGATTTATTTAAGGAAGACCTCTAACCATGTGCTTATTTTCAAGTGCTATAAGGTGGCCAAAACCTAAATGACCATATCATCGATACCATAGTAATGTAAAAATATTAGAGTTGATAATTAATGCCTAATTGTCATGATGAACTATATGAAGTTTGAACATTCTTCTATTAATTTACCATATGCAATAATAAAATTTCTAGATTTTTCATTAATGGAACATACCTCAGAGTCTTATTGTTTTTTAAACTCAAATTTTAAACTATGCTCGAGTAACTGATTGATGGAGAGAAATTTTTTTGTGAGTCATAGAACATCAAAGACTTCTAATACATTGCATGTGTGTAATCCAAGTCATAATTTAACATCACCTATACCTTTAATTTCATAGTATGTGTCATCACTCAAAGAGACTTGTTTGTATAATTAGAACAATATAGAATTTTAAACCAATAATATTTTGTTTAAAGTAGAATTTTGTAAACCAATCATTTTGACCAATCATATATTTGGTTGCTCTAGAATTTACATACCAAAAATTTTTAGGATGACTTAGTGATCATGAGTAACATATACGTGCTCTTCTTTATTAAGATCTCATCCTAACGTTATTTTGTAATTCCCATTATTATGTAATGACCCACTTCCAATGTGGGGGATCCCATATATAATGTTATTTTGTAATGTACGTGGTATGTTATGCTCCTAGCCAAGTGGGGCCATTTTATGTAAATGTTATTAATATTGTAACCGAAATTTGGTAGAATATTCTAGCTTGAGTAGCATTTTGCATGTAAGTCAAATCTTAAGCCTAGGGTTAGGGTTTGCTTGAAGTCTTCTTTAAAAATCTATGAATCCATGTGCGAAGCATATTTTTGCAAGTTAATGAAATATTGAAGGAGGTTGCCCCCTCGAAGAGGCCTGCGATTCTGATTTATTTGTGATATTGTTTCAATTCCATAATTACTTTTTGCATAGCATTATTATGTTATTGCATGTATTTCAATTGTCTTTCAGTATTTTGTGTGTGAAATTTTTTCAATAGTAGGTTCCTAACAAGTGGTATCAGAGCGCTTTCCAAGGACGAGTTCTGCTACAACTGAGATGATTTTTGCCATCCATTCTGCCTATTTGATATAAATTTCCATGTATTTTTTATTTTTTTCCTTTATTAAAAAATCCAAAAAAAATATAGTTCATTTATTTACCAACAAATCCAAAAAACACAAAATACAATTTCTATTTTAGTAATTTTGTAGGTTAGAAACCCTGTGTCGAGGGTTTTAAAATATCACAAAGGAGCTTGTTGAGAAGAAACACACCCCCACTAAAAAAATGAAATTCTATCCTTTGAAAATATTTAATTTTCATTTTTTCGTAGGGACCCTCTTGAGTTTTTCGGGTTTTAATTCCAAATTTTTTTTGCATCCTTTTCAAATTTTGCCTACATTAAAGTGTCAAAGTAGGCTTGCATATGGCATTTATTTCAATTTAAAATTTTTGAAATTTTGCATGTTAAATGTGTTAACTCGTATTAATCATTTCAAAGATTTTAATTTTCAATAGCAGTTTCTATTTCTGGCCAACAAACTTCTAAATGCATTTTCTATTAATCCGTGATGAATTTTAAAGTTCTATTTGCAGATTTGGATACCCTTTGGGCTTATTTAGATGCTTGTAAATTTTCATCATTTTTCTACTGTAAGAATTCGGAACAATGATTATTATTCAGCTCTGCATTAAATAAGATTACAATGGAGAACCATCGGAATGAACCAGCTACAATAAGCACTTTGTTATAACGAGATAACAAATGCAAGAGTAGGACAAATAATATGTTAGCAAACAGTAACAGTATAACAGTACGCTAACATCCCCCTTTATTACATTATTTGGGTAATGTAATAACTAATAGCTATACTTAGACTACTAACATCCCCTTACATTATTTTGCAATACAAAGTGAGCCACGAAACAATTCAAATTTGACACGTCCAAGTGCCTTAGTGAAAATGTTCGCAACTTGAGCATCCGTGGGAATGTCCTTGAAGTTGAATTCGATGCTTTGGAACTTCCTCTCGAATGAAATGACATTGTGTGTCAATGTGCTTTGTTTTTTCATGATGGGTGGATTCTTGACGAGGTTCAAAACACCATGATTGTCACAAAACAAGTGTATTGGAGATTTTGATGGATGGCCCATACTTGTCAGAATGCGACGTAACCATATCACTTCGCACACAGCTTCACGTGCGGCGCGATATTCTGCCTCTGTTGAAGAAATAGCAACCACTGTTGCTTCTTGCCGTGCCAAGAGACGAGGACCGGATCCCAGGATGAAAAATGTATCCGAGAAGTTGACTTGCGATCATCAAATGATCCGGCATAGTCGGAGTCCGTGTATCCTTGCAAGAAGAATTTGTTGTTCCTCTTGTATTCTAGGCCATATTCTATAGTACCACGGACATAGTGAAGAACACGTTTTTCTGCTTTCCAATGAGTAATCTTAGGCTCTTGCATGAACCTCAAAAGATAGTTTACAGACAAATACGAGATCCGGCCTAGTATTGGTCGGATATATGAGACTCCCAATCAACTCGTCGATAGAGAGTGCCATCTACCGAGGTGAGTCATCATATCGCGATAACTGAAGTCCATTCTCCATAGGAGTTGCCATTGGCTTGCAGTCAGTCATGCGATATTTATCGAGCAATGTCTTGGCATACTTTTTTTGAGACACTTTGATGGTGTGCTCCTTATGGCTGAATTCCAGACCAAGACAGTAATGGAGAAGTCCGAGATCTGTCATCTCAAAAGATTTGCACAAGTTTCTTTTGACGGGTAGAGATCATATCTTCGAACTCCCTGTAATGAGCGAGATCATCCACATAGAGTACAAGCAACACTATCTCGGAACCCTGTTTCTTGAAATAGAGGTTTGCATCCGACGGACATCTCTTAAATCCATGCTTGCATTAGGTGATTGTCCATTTTTATATACCAAGCTCGAGGAGCTTGTTTCGGACTCATACAAGGATTTAACCAATTTGCAAACTTTCTCGTTGTTGGCCTTCCACTTCAAATCCTTGAGGTGAGTCATATAGACTTCTTCTTGGAGATCACCATTAAGAAAGGCACTTTTGACATCCATTTGGTGAACTTTCCACCCATATTGTGCTGCCATAGCACACATAACCCGAATTGTGGTCATCCGAGCGGTAGGTGCAAAAGTTTCTTCATAGTCGATGCCTTCCTTTTGAGCATAGCCCTTTGCAACAAGACGGGCCTTATGCTTATCAATTGTTCCATCTGCCTTGTACTTGACTTTGTATACCCATTTGCAGCCAATAGGTTTCTTTCCATGCGGCGGATCAACAAGTTTCCAAGTTTTATTCTTCATCAGAGACTCATACTCTGTATCCATAGCGGCCTTCCACTGAGGCTCACTAAGAGCATCTTGCACTGATGCAAGTTCAAGACTATCTATGGTAGACATGAATGCCCTGTCATCATCAATATCCATATCCTCAACTTCTCTACTTGGAGTCACAGAAAGTTCCTCAAAAGATTGACAAAGATCATCAACCTCACCGGTTTCTGCGGCTTCTCTTTCCTTTTGAGCCATACTGCGTGTACGAGGTCTATCCAAATTCAAATTGGGATGAGTGGATAAATTTGCATCTCTCGATTGTATTTGTACACCATTTAGGATTCTCCTTCGGTGGTGGTGAAGAAGATGTAGAAGGACCTCCTGTCTCGTGTTGACGAAGGAATCTCCTCTTCCTTTGGTTCCACAATATCTGGTGTCTTGTAGATGTGCTCTGTGATGTGAAAGCTTCATCAAAGACAACATCTCTGCTGATATGAATTTTCTTGGTCAAAGGATCTATCAACCGATATCCTTTAGAGTGCTCGAGAATATCCAAGAAAAATACATCTCGGTGTTTTCTCATCTAGCTTCTTCCTTTTCTCTTTCGGTATGTGCATGAAAGCTTGACACCCGAAAATACGTAGATGAGATATGGAGGGTTTTCGACCACTCCATGCTTCCTGTGGAGTCATTCCTTTTAGGGCCTTTGTGGGTGCCCTATTCAAAAGATACAATGCAGTGGTGACAGCTTCTGCCCAATATTGTTGCCCAAGAGTTGCACCTGTGAGCATACAACGAACCATTTCCATGATAGAACGGTTCCTTCTCTCAGCAACTCCATTCTGTCGAGGAGTATAGGCGGTTGTTAACTGTCTCTTGATCCCATGTTTATCTAGGAATGCAGAAAATTCATTAGAGGTAAACTCTCCCCCTCGATCTGAGCGGAGGGTTTTGATAGAAGCCCCTGACTCCTTCTCAACAGATTTCTTGAACTGCTGGAAGAATGCAAAAGCTTCGAATTTCAGTTTGAGAAAGAAAACCCACATCTTTCGTGAGTAGTCATCTACGAATAGCTGAAAGTACCTCTTCCCTCCAACAATGTTGGGTGTGAAAGGACCGCATAGATCGGTGTGAATTAGCTCCGAGAGGTTTTCGTGCTCTTGTAGAGCTCTTCTCAAATGGTACTCTATCTTTGCTTTCCCGCTAAGCGGTCGAGCACACCGGCAATGTGGCGGAAAGGGAAGGAAGACCCTTTACCATCTCATACTTGCTGAGCTCAAGTAAGTAGCCGGAACTAAGATGCCCATATCTCTTGTGCCATAGGGAAGTTGCCTCCTTGGTAGAGGCAGTCATGGCAACATGTGGAGTAGAGATAGCATCTAGTGCAAATAAGCCATGCTTATATGAAGTCATTGCAATCTGCTTACCCTTCCTGGTAATTGTACAACACTTCTTTCCATTCTCAACACGAAAGTTGACAATCATATTTATGTCCAGGATTTGTGTCACTGACAACAAATTGTTGGCCAATCCCGGAACATAGAGGACCTTGTCAATCTGACACTTGCCATCAGGAAGAGTGACCGAAACTGCACCCTCTCCCCTGAACCTCGTAGGTTTTATCATCGGCAATGGTGACAGGGTTTGCCCTCCTTGGCCACAAATGATTCAAACCACGATCTATCGCCAGATCATATGTTTACTAGCTCCGGAATCGACATACCAAATAGGATCCCTCCGAGTGGAATCTGTGGTAGTCATGAGCACCTTGTGTGCCCATTCGGAATCTGAGTCAGATTCTTCAACAGCAACATTCACCTGGGGTTGCTTGTTCTTATTTTGTGGTTTGTTTTGGCCTTTTTGCTTGTTCTTATGCCAACACTTGTTGGTGTCATGGTTGTCTTTCTCACAGATCTTGCACCACCTCTTCTTCTGTTGAGGTTGCTTGCCTTTTCCTTTCGTATCCTGTTGAGAATTTCCTCCTTTACGAAAGTTGCCTCCTTTTTGCCCATTACCTTTCTTCCTAGAACCCTGTCTGTTGGTGTATAGGGCTGTATTGGAAGAATCATCCTTGTGAAGTTGGCGTGCCTCTGTTGTTGAAGCAGATTGACCAACTCGATGTAGGTAATTTGTCGTTGGGACACCTGGATGGAGGTTATCAACATGTCAAATGAAGAAGGTAAAGCTCTCATCACAAGTGAAATGAGAAGCTTTTCATCCACAGGTATCTCCTAGAGAACTCAATTTCTCTTTCAACTCGGACACTACTGCATGAGAAAGAGTTCAAGCTGTTTCACTCGTCTCAAACTCGGGTTATGAAGTTGTTGTTGAAGATGAAGAATGGTGGATTCATTCTTCCCCTCATAGATGGTTCTAAGGGCATCCCATGCCTCTTTACCACTTGCTTTATCAGGCTATATGAGGTTGCACTTCATCTCGAAACGACAAACAAAATGAGCACCTTTGCTCTCCTGTCTTTCTTGTCAAAAGCAATCTGATCTGTTGAAGGACCTCGTGGATCCTCTTTGTTGGTGAAGGCCTTGTTGCTACTCCGGTAACAATATCCCACAAATCTTCCATTTGGAGAATAGCCTTCATCTTATGTTTCCATGGTGTATAATTTGGACCTTTCAATAAGCGATGCGGATCGGTCATCAACTTTGCAACTGCGGCCATAGTGAAGGTTCCTTATATCACCAAATTGGTCCCCCTTTCGATATACCTTTTGCTAGGCCAATATACCGTACAAAATACCCGCCCTTACGTGAGGGAAACTATAGGTATTTAGAAAGATCAACAAAAATCACCCGCCCTTACGTGAGGGAGACTATAGGTGAATTTTAGAGATCATACGATACGTGGAACATAAGCGGTCCTGAAAGGGAATCGCCTTGTTGATGGCACCTACCATAGAAGATTCTTCTCATGCGTGGGGCGTAACTTCCCCTAAACACTATGAAGAATACTTCGTCGGGATTTACGCCTAAACACAAGTGCGATAAAGGGTAGTGGATGGAGTAAAAAATGCAAAAATGGCGTACTTATTCCTCCCAGACGATTTATAGAGAACAAGCTCAGACGTCGTTATAGCAGCTATGTTAGGCGGCGGATACAGTAGCCAAATCACGACAGCTTTACCTGTAAGTGCTGGCCAGAGGTATCGCAAATACCGAACACTGCAGTGCAAATAAATTGCACAGATGGGTTTTATATTCCGGGGACTTTAGGGAGTGTTTGATTTTAATTTTTAATGTTATAGTGCAAAAATGAAATATGCAACATACAACAAAAAAAATGCCCACTAGAATAACCCACAAGGTGTCGGTCCAAGACCGAAAATGCACCTTTTACAATGCCAAATTGCTATTTCAAAAAATTACTCAACATCCCCCTTTGATTTTTTGAAAAAAATATCCCCCCTTAAAAAAATTCTTTTAACAAAGCATTTTTAATAACTATTATATATTTAAAATTAAAATAAATAATTTTAATTTATATAGTTTTAAAACTTTAGGAAAAATAAATTAAAATTAAATTTTAATTTATAAAGTTTAAAACTATTAAAAATAAATTAAAATTAAAAATTTTAATTAAAAATTAATAATTATAAAAAAAAACTTTGAAAAAAAAAATATACCTTGGGGGGGTCGGCGGGATTTGAACCCCCAACCTGCAGGCTCCCTGAGCCTTACCGCACGGCTCACGACCACGTGAGCCAGCGGGCTGATCCGAAAGGAACAGTGGACCTGCTCCTCTTTCAACCCCTCCTTCTGTCTCCTCCTCTGCAACGGCCTCGGCTTGCGACCGCAGCACTGCTCGAAAAAAAATTCGGCCTCGGCTTGCGACCACAGCCCTGCTCCCACTGCTCCCGGCGTTTTCGGAAAAAAAATCACCGCTGCCTTCTTTTCCAGACCGGATCGGCACTCGAAAAAAAGAGAGCCGAACTTTGTATTTTTTTTTTTTCGTTCCAGGGAGGGCGTTCGATTTTTCCGGCGATTTAAAAAAAAAGCGGCAAAATTTTTTTTTTTTTTTTTTCGTCGAGGGCCTGCGCCCGGGGGGGGGAGGGCCTGCGCGGCTGTGCGCAAACGCGGCCTGCGCGGGGGGGGTTTATACCCCCTCCGATTTCCCGCGTCGGCGGGAATTTGAATTCCCGCTCCGCCGACCGGGAGAGGGGGTGGTGCCCTCGGGGAGCGCGCACGTCGCACGGGGAGTGGGGAGGGGGGGGGGGGGGCCACCTCCTGCGCGGCGGGGATTTAAAAAAAATCCCGCGCGGGCGCTCTCTCCTCCTGCCGACGCGTCCTGCCTAGGGGACTGCGACCTGGCTGCATCCTCTTCTGGGGACGCGCCTCCTCGGACGCAGCGCCAATGGACGTCTGCGTGACGTCCTGGCCGTCGACCGGACTCCCGGTCGTCTGCGCACGGGGCCCGTGTCACGACGCGCACAGCTCTGCGCGTCTTTTTTTTTTTTTTTCTCGCCGGAGGAATCCTCTGCTACAACAAACCCGGAGAAAAAAAAAATTCCCGTCTGGCTAATTAAAAAAAAATCCGTTTGTTGTCCACGCTTCTCTGCTGCCGCTGCGCTGCTCCCTTCACGCCACTGGCTCTGATGCCATGTAAGAATTCGGAACAATGATTATTATTCAGCTCTGCATTAAATAAGATTACAATGGAGAACCGCCGGAATGAACCAGCTACAATAAGCACTTTGTTATAACGAGATAACAAATGCAAGAGTAGGACAAATAATATGTTAGCAAACAATAGTAACAGTATAACAGTACGCTAACATCTACACCATGTGAAGCTGACCATTCTCGAGCAATTTAAAATTCATTTTTCAAATGTTAAAATCATTTTTGAGTAAGGAAGATCCTTCACAAATATGTAAAAATGCAAAATATAGATGGAGAAAGTCACTGGAGTCAACCTACAATTTTTGGAGAATTTGCAAAGTGGAATAAAAGCTTGAGGGAAATGTCAAGATATCGCGACATGTTCCATTTTTGGACTTGTCTCATTTTTGTGAGGGCACAAGATTAGAAAAAAATCTTGAGAGAAATGTCATGATATCATGACATGTTCCATTTTTGTACTTGTCTCACATTTCCCTCAAGATTTTCTTCCAAGCTTGTGCCCTCGCGAAGGGTCGAATGGATATTCACTCTTTTTCACTTCTGGAATAGTTTCAAGTAGACTATATGTTACCTTACAACGGGTTTGACCTTAGTTCAATAATGTTTAGCGGTGGTTATATTTTTTGACAATCGGATTTACAATGAGTTCTTTGATATAGCTCTTTATGCTTTAACAGATTAAATAAAAGACAAATTTGAAATAAAATAAAAATGGATCATTTAACGGTGGAACAGAGAGAGTAGGATAGGGAAAAAAAGAGAAGCTTATCTAACTTAGTTGCAAAATCAAAACTACCAATTTTAGTTACACTATTTAGCTTCACAATAAAACCAATCAAAGAGGAAGGTGTCCAGCTTTCTAAGATCACCTTCTACTAAGAGCATAAGACAAAGATGACACAAATCTAAAAGAAAACCATAAATAGAAGGGAAGTTGGTGTCAAATGGTATCTCTCACCAGCAGCCTAGCTCACGCAGTGAGGATAGAGCAATTAGAATAGACCCAAACCTTAAATATTTAATTTTCCCTCAATTCATTACTTCTAATCTTATGCCCTTACGAAAATGGAATATGTCATGATATCGCGACATTTCCATCAATTCATTTCTTCCAAGCTTGTGCCATTGATAAAATGAGACAAGTCTGAAAATGAAACATGTCACGATATCACGAAATTTCCCTCAAGCTATTACTTCCAATCTTGTGCCCTCACGAAAATGAGACAATTCTAAAAATGGAACATGTCACGATATCGTGACATTTCCTTCAATTCATTTCTTCTAAGCTTGTGCCCTCACAAAAATGAGACAAGTTAAAAAATGGAACATGTCACGATATCTCGACATTTCCCTCAATATTTTCTTCCAATCTTGTGCCCTCGCAAAAATGAGACAAGTCCAAAAATGGAACATGTCGTGATATCATGACATTATTTAATGGAGAAGATAAGACTTGGTTTCATCCTCATCAAATGGACATCGCGTGTAAATGTATCTTCATCTCTTGATAAGCCGTCAGAGAATCTCATTAATTCCTCTACAAAATTTGGATGAGTCACTGACTTCCTAGGCATTCTATCCTCGCACAACCGCATTTGTCTGGTTCGAGTTGAAATTCTTTGCCCACCATTACTTTTGCTATAAATTTTCAGTAATTTGAGCCAACTCATGAAGAGTGATGTTCGCCTTGATCTTCTTCATATCCTCCACTATATTGTATCCCTTATTGAGTGGAGCAAAAAATCCATCTGGTACTCTTGGATCTCCTCCCTTGGGTGGAGGTGGGTTATTATTTGGAGATGGATCTGAAGGAACATTATGGGAGTTGTCTGGAGGTGTAGATGTAGTATTAGGCTTCGAAATTTTGTTCCTGAGATTGTATTGTCCCTTCTATACTATTGAAGATCTTGCACTTCATCCATAGGCATCTCCACAACATTCTCTGACTCATCTGGAAAAGTGAATGAATCTAACACCATAGCTGCATTATGTTTGGATGAATTTGGACCATCAATATTTCTTTGATTTTCAACAAAAACCAACTCACCAGATAGAGCTTCAAAGGCATTGCAGAACTCCAAACAATCCAATTCCTCGTGCTAAGATGTTCCATGTATTCTACACTAGTTGGGCAAATCCAAGTCACAAATATTCACTTCATGCCCCTTACCTTTATAATCCTTGTTGGGTTCATATGGTGGTCTAGTGAATCTATTCTGTTGATAAGAAAATCTATTTGAGTTTTTCTCGGTGGAAACTTGCCTTTTGAAACTCAAAAAGTCATTTGCCAACTTTTGGACCATATTTGAGACTTCCTCAACTCTTATTTTATCAGATTCTTTCTTTGTATTCTGTACATGTTCAACATGTGTTACAGCCAATGGATTTCCTATCGGTGGAGTTTGGCATGCTGGAAACATCATTTGATGTGGGATGGGATTCAAAATAGGGGTATTTTGTGAGACAAAGGGAATTTGAGGAGCATTCAAAGTTCCAGGTCCCAATTGTCTTTCAAGAACCAAGTGGTAGCAAGGTTCTGGTACAGGGGCAGTTCTTATTTTCCTCAAGAAGTAACTTGAGGAAAATGTCGCGATATCGCGACATGTTTTAATTTCATGAGAATATGAGCTTGGAAGAAGGAAATCAAACCCTAATGCTCATTACATGTCGGACTTTCATTCAAATTTAATTTTGCCCTAAAATATTTTAAAGTCCATTAAAGTTTTGAATTATTACGAAGGCTAATTGCTTGATATGGCATTTTGGATTTATATTCATTTTGCAAAATTTGGCCATTCTTTAAATTTTTCATCACCCATCCAAAGGAAGTGAAAGCTTTTCAACACATTCCAAACCCTAGAAATATTTTAATGAAAAAATTAATTAATTAAAATGAAAAACATTAAAAAAACCTTAGAAAAATTAATTAATTAAAAAGTTCTAATCTTTGCTTTTCTTTTGCAGAAAGTGATCCGACAGTTACATTCATGGCAGAAGTAATGGTGAGAAAGACAGACAAACCTAAATTTCGACACAAATCAAGTGACGACCGTCATATGGAAATAGGAGATGCCAAGAATTTTTTATCCATCCAGATTTTGCAGATCTGGCCGCAAATAAAAAACTTTAAAGAATTTTCTGGTGTATGCATTTGCCAAGAAAATTTATGGCAAAAGTAATGGTGGGCATAGAATTTCAACTCGAACCAGACAAAGGTGGTTGTGCGAGGATAGAAGGCCCGGGAAGTCAGTGACTCATCCAAATTTTGTAGAGGAATTAATGAGATGCTCTGACGGCTTATCGAGAGATGAAGATACATTTACATGCGGCGTCCATTTGATGAGGATGAAACCAAGTCTTATCTTCTCCATTTATGGCAAGATCCACACGAAGATTTTCAGAGTGATTAGGGTTTATCGAAACTCTATATAAAAATACCTTATATTGTAAAGCCTCGGTGGTGGGATTTTTATGATAAGATTTAGATATTTGGAAGAAGATATTTTGAAAAGATCAGGGTTTGTCCTGAGTCTATATATACTTTTTTTGAATGTAAAGTCTAGATGCGGAAACTTAGAATAAACGACATTTTAGCAATTTCTTGCAAATCTTGTTTCAATGTTTTGTTTTGTACCTAGGGTTGGTGTGACATCATTTTTCTGTGATAGCATGGCCAGGAGCCTAATCTCTTTTGGATTGCGATAAGTGCATCTTCTTTTGTTTTCGTCTCGCTAAGGTTTATTTATTTTAGTTGTAAATATGTGTTATCAAGATTGAATATGCTACTAGGCTTCATTCTGTTTGCTATATGCTAGGGAAAATTAAAGATTTAAGGTTTGCGTCTGTTCTAATTGTTCTATCCTCACTGCACGAGCTAGGATACTAGTGAGAGATACTAGTTGAAACTGAATTCCCTTTTATTTATGCTTTTATTTTAGATTTGTGTCATCTCCGTCTTATGCTCTTAGTAGAAGGTAATCTTAGAAAGCTGGACACCTTCCTCTTTGATTGGTTTTATTGTGAAGCTAAATAGTGTAACTGAAATTGGTAGTTTTGATTCTGCAACTAAGTTAGATAAGCTTCTCTTTTTTGCCCTACCCTACTCTCTCTTTTCTATCGTCAAATGATCCATTTTTATTTTCTTTCAAATTTATCTTTTATTTAATTTGCTAAAGCATAAAGAGCTATATCAAAGAACTGATTGTAAATCCGATTGTCAACAAATATAACAATCGCTAAACATTATTGAACCAAGGTTGAACCCATTGTAAGGTAACAGATAGTCTACTTGAAACTATTATAGAAGTGAAAAAGAGTGAATAGCCATTCGACCCAACTCTGTAACTCACACCTTGGATAACCAGCAAGATCCTAAAGTGAGTGGGATTTATATCGTAAAATTTTTATTGGTATTTCATGTTCATTCTTCACGGGGTGTGTATGAAAGACAAACCAACATTTAAAATTGATTCTAGAAGGAGGGATGACCAAACTCTGTTCAATATTTGTTAAGGATTGTAAGTTTCTTGTGTAGAGCTAGATTCTACCTATAGAGTAACCAGGTCGCACTCTAGAGTTAGAGTTCTCCTTGTGCCTGAGTTGGAAACCCCAAGGAGAAATAGCCTCAAAAGGGCCAAGTCTTTGTCCAACATAGTTTTATCACCACTTGTAGTTCCTCCAATTGCAAACTCAAAATATTATTGTTAATCAGGTAATGATGGAAAAATGGTTGGGTTCCACTGCTTTGAATATCCCTAGTGCAATGCATGATTTACCTAGAAATCCTAAGAAGTATCTTCCTACCTACAAAAATTATGGAATTAGAATAGCAGAAGAACACCTAGTGGCATTTAAAAATGCTCTAAAGTTATTGAATGTGCAGCATGAAGATGTGGCTTGTAGGTTATTCCCATTCACTCTCCAAGAGGGAGCATACAAATGGTTTTTGAATCTTACTAATGACTCTATTACTAGTTGGAATGACCTGGAGAAAGTTTTTGTATCATAATTTGGTGAATTGATTGACCCTAGTGTGTTATATCAATAGTTTTCCAGCATTAAGATAGAAATCAATGAGACTATCAGATCTTTCAACATCAGGTTTCAAAAAGCTTATGGTAGATTTACGGGTCATTATGTGCCAACTGCAAATCTAGCATTGGAAATATTCAAGAATTCCCTAGATCCAATGACCTCTATTTTTCTAAAGAGAGATGCTAATATTACTAATCTAACAGAGGCTTATAAAGAAGCTTTGGTTCTTGAAAGACAATTGGGACCTCAACCTTTGAATGCTCCTCAAATTCCCTTTGTTACACAAAATACCCCTATTTTGAATCCCATCCCACATCAAATGATGTTTCCAGTATGCCAAACTCCACCGATAGGAAATCCATTGGCTATAACACATGTTGAACATGTATAGAATACAAATAAATAATCTAATAAAATAAGAGTTGAGGAAGTCTGAAAGATGGTCCAAAAGTTGGAAAATGACTTTTTGAGTTTCAAAAGGCAAGTGTCCATCAGGGAAAACTCAAAATAGATTTTCTTATCAACAGAATAGTTTCACAAGACCACCATATGAACCCAACAAGGATTATAAAGGTAAGGGGCATGAAGTGAATATTTGTGACTTGGATTTGCCCAACTGGTGTAGAATACATGGAATATCTTAGCATGGGGAATTGGATTTTTTGTAGTTCTGAAATGCCTTTGAAGCTCTATCCGGTGAGTTGGTTTTTCCTAAAAATCAAAGAAATATTGATAGTCCAAGTTCATCTAAACATAGTGCAACTATGGTGTTAGATTCATTCACTTTTCCAGATGAGTCAGAGAATTTTGTGGAGATGCCTATGGATGAAGTGCAAGATTTTTAATAGTATAGAAGGGACAACTACAATCTCAGGAACAAAAATTTGGAGCCTAATACTACATCTACACCTCCAGAAAACTCCCATATTGTTCCTCCAGATCCATCTCCAAATAATAACCCACCTTCACCCAAGGGAGGAGATCCAAGAGTACCAGATGGTTCCACTCAATAAGGGATACAATATAATGGAGGCTATGAAGAAGATCAAGGCTAACATCACTCTTCATGAGTTGGCTCAAATTACTGAACAAAGGGATAATTTGATTAAGACATACTCTGAGCCTACTACCAAACCTCTAGAAAATGGGAAGAAGATAGCAAATGCAAATATGGCAATTTATAAAGAAAGGACTAAAGTTTCACCTTTATTGCTAACTGTCTGTACATTTAGAAAAAATTTACACAAATTTCTGGTGGATTCTGGTGCTTTAGCCAATGTCATACCTCTAGCCATCTGTCAACAACTGGGTTTAACCCCTATGAATTCCGAGAGAAGATTCATCCAATTGGATAAAATTGAGGTTAAGGTGGTAGGTGAACTTCAAAGTATACACATCCAACTAGCATCTGAGTTGAGAGCACAACACAATGTTGAAATTTAGGTGGTAGATATTCCTGTGGGATACAGAATGCTTCTGAGTAGAGATTGGTCAAAGTATTTGAATGGGTACTTGGTGATTGATTTTTCACATATGTGGTTGCCCTAGAAAGGTGTTGCAAATAAGTTAAGAATTGAAAGAGAACCTAGATATAAACACATGACCACTGAGTATAATGCCAAGAACGAGACTGTTAATATTACTAATGTAAATATCGGGGTTTATAATTTGACAACTGCACAAAATGAGAAACCTATTAAAGCTCATCTTGATCATGATAATGAATTTTGGATGCTTCATGTTGATGGAGCCAAGTCTAAGCAAGGTTTTGGTACAGGGGAAGTTCTTAAAGGACCTAAAAATTAGACGTATTTTATGTCTTATCACTTGCAGTTTCCTTGCACGAATAATTTGGTAGAGTATGAAGCACTAGTGTTGGGATTGAAATTTGCTTTAGATAAAGGTGTAAAAAATATCCAGGTTTTTACAAACTCAGATTTGGTGGCCAATCAGGTTAGAGGTAAATTTCAGTGCAAGGAATCTTACCTGAAAAGATATAAATACTGAGCGTGGGATATCATGGAGGATTTTGGTGCTTTTAATTTAACACACATTCCTAGAGAAGAGAATTCACTTGCAGATGTTTTATCTTCATCAACCACAAATCTGAAGCCATTGGAGGAGTTCAAATGGAAGAAATTTTCAATCGAATTAATCCCTTGTCCTTCGGTTCCAGATAACGTAGATAATTTTCAAGTCTTTTCTAATGACCAGCAAATTACAAACATTTTATAGAATACCAATGCATTTGAAAATACTATAATTGATGATGGTCAAAGGGATACTATGCTGGAAAAGTTTGATGATAAAAAGGGGATAATGAGGTTGAAAGATAATAGAATTCTGAAGTGAATGGTAGAGCTTGAGCGACTATTTGATGTTGACCGAATTAAACAAAGAGTGAGTTTTGGAAATTCTATTGGTGTAGCAGGAAGTGAGACTAAGAAATTGAATGTCAAAAATGAAGAGGATCCCAGACACCTTAAGTTAGCTAAAGCTTGTGACCCTAAAATTAAAAAAAATATTATTGAATTCCTTCACAGGTCCAAGGATGTTATGGCTTGGTCTTATAAAGACCTAAAGGTTTTTGATCCAAAATTTTACACCCATATAATACCCTTAAAGGAGTTCTGGAAACCCTTTTGACAAAAACAGAGGCATGTCAATGCTTTGTTGGAACCCCTCATCAAGAAGGAGGTGGAGAGATTATTGAGTGCTGTCATTATTTTTCCCATTAGACATTCTACTTGGGTAGCCAATTTAGTACCGATTAGAAATAAGAATGGGGAAATCCGCTTGTGCGTGGATTTTAGGAACTTGAAAAAGGCTTATAAAAAGGATAATTATCCTTTGCCTTCCATGGATGATGTGCTACAAATTGTGAATGGTTCAGAAATAATGTCTTTCTTAGATGGATTTTTGGGTTACAACCAGATACTAGTTGAAAAGGAAGACAGGATGAAAACTGCCTTCACAACCAAGTGGGGAACCTTCGCCTACAAGAGAATACCATTTGGATTGATAAATGCCAGAGCTACCTTTCAATGTGCAATGGATCATGCCTTCAAAGGTCTCATGGGTAAGTGCATCATTTTTCTACATGGATGACTTGACAATTTTTTCTAAATCCTGTTTTGACCACATGAAGCACTTGGAATCTGCCTTCGACAAATGCAGAGAATTTGGCATTTTTTTAAACCCAAAGAAGTGTGTTTTTTGTGTAACTAAAGGAAAAATCCTTGGATACTTAATCACCAAAGATGGCATTTCCATGGATCATGAGAGAGTTGAAGCCATATCGGGGATACCCTTTCCCAACTCTAAGAAAGAGTTAAGATAATTTTTTGGGAAAATTAATTTTGTTAGAAAATTCATCTTTGGCTTTGCGAAAATAGTCAAGCCGCTAAATGACATGCTGAAGGAAACTCATAATATTACCTGGACAACGGAAGCCAAAGCAACATTCCAAGAGATCAAATCTGCCATCAAACAAGCTCTAGTGTTGGTGAGCCCAGATTTTAATGCAGATTTTTACCTGTACTCTTTTGCTTCTGAACACACACTTGCAAAAGTTTTAACCCAACGAAGAGCAACAGGGGAGCACCTGATTGCCTTCAAAAGTACCAACTTAAATGGTGCTAAGCTAAAATACTCTCGCTTGGATAAGAAATCCTATGCCTTAGTGAGAGCAGTCAAGCAATTCAGACATTACATATTGAGAAGCAAAGTCCATGCTATAGTTCCTGATCCATCTGTCAAATATTTATTAATCCAAGATGAATTGGGTGAGCTAGGAGGCAATTGGGCCACGAGACTACAGGATTATGACTTAGAAATCTAACCTACAAAATTAATCAGAGGACTTGGTTTATCCCAATATATTGTTGAAATACCTGTAGAGGGAGAAATTAATTAGCTGGATTCTGAATTGGATGATTGGTATGGAGATGTAATTCATCTGCTGAGGTTTGGAATTTTTCCACCTCACCTGAATAGAACTCAAATAAGAGCACTAAAGCTAAAATTTGCTCATTTTCTACTCAAATGAGGCAACTTGTACAGATAAAACTATGCTGGCATATTCTTAAGATGCATTTCTCCGAATGAAGTGAATGAGGTGATGTCTAGTTTTCATGAGAAGTTAGGAGCAGGGTATTCCTTAGGTTCTACTACTGCACACATGATATTGAGAGTAGGCTATTACTGGCCTAAATTTTTTAAAGATGCGCATAAGCATGTGAGAACTTGCCACTAGTGTCAGATTTTTGCATCCAAGCAGGCTAATCGATCTCTACCATTACAACTTGTTATAATAGAAAAACCTTTTATGTAATGGGGACTTGACTTTGTAGGTGTGATAAACTTGAATTTATCAACAATGCACAAATATGTTTTAACAACCATTGATTATTGTACAAGATGGGTTGAAGCAGTAGCCACCATGAGGAGTACAACGCATGAGGTGATCAAATTTTAAGAATCAAATATCATAACCAGGTTTGGAGTTCCTTTGAATTTGGTGTGCGATAATGGACCAGCATTTCAGTCATTAGAATTTGCAAAGTGGGCATACCAGAGGGGGATAGTCATCAAATTTGCATCCAACTATTATCCCCAAGGTAATGGACTAGCTGAGTCCACAAATAAGAATTTGATGAATGCCATCAAGAAGTCTGTTGTAGACAAACCCAAAAAATGGCACACACTATTGAAGTATGCATTTTGGGATGATAGGATAAGACATAAAGAAGCTCTTAAGACTTCCCCATTTGCTTTGTTGTATGGTACTTAGCCCATCGTTCCTATCTCTTTAAAATTGCCTACTTATCAATTTTCTTTAGACTACTTTGATGATCATGCAGAAGCGAAAGCTCATGTGTTGGACTTAATTAATTTGTAGGATGAACGACTTCAAGCCTTGGAGCATTTTAGTCGACACCAAGAGATAGTCAAGCATTGGTTTGACAAAAGATCTAGAGTGAAGGCCTTCAGACTTGCAGACCTGGTGCTTCTATGGTACAAAGCCCATGAAAAGAAAGGTAAACACACCAAGTTGCAACCTCTATGGATACGGCCATACCAAATTTCCGAAATACTAGGTAATAATGTATTTCATCTACAGGACCTAGAAGGTAATTTTATGAACCTTCCCATCAATGGTCAATATCTGAAGCATTATTTCTCAATTGTTCCATCCACTACATCATTTGAATAATCATAAAGACTTTATGCATATGTATATATTGTAAATAAAGGTTGAAGTACTGTGTTTTATATTTTGAGGTCTGTGCAAATTTATATTTAATTGGTGGCCTTTTTTTCCCTCCTCTTTAGCTTTTAAATCCTGTTTGTTTAAGTTTTTGCCTAAAAAACAAAACACAAATCAACATTTAAAATTGGCATTATAAAGGTTGAAGTAGTGTATTTTCATTTTGTTTTATTTGTGTTAAGAGATAGTCTGTTAGAACTAAAAATTGGGACTACTTGTTATTTAGAACAAAAGTAGAAAGATAATTGGGTTTTGTATCTTGCTTGCCACGATTATTTTGATTATAAAGAAACTACTGTACTGTTTGGCTGAAGAACTCCCAAGGAATCCAAGAAAAGTTGGTCATGAGATGGGACTCCGATTCATAAAATTATTTTAAGTGTCCAAGGAAGCTATTGGTACCCAGGATGAAGCAGTTAGTCGATCAATTTCTCGATCAATGAAATATGAAAAAAAAAATTCTAGCAAGGCTTTCCAGATATTGGTATCTTTCTGCAAAGAAAAAAAGAAGAAGAAGAAGAAGAAGAAAATTTATGTGATAGAAAGAGATAGCCAAGGCTCCCAAAGGATACATCTCAAAAATTTTCACCAAGCTATAGATGCCACCTCATAGTTGTGAATTAGGGTCTTGAAAATCTAAAGAATAACTCTGTCGAGGCTATAAAAGGCTAAACTAGTAAATAGAGCCCTACTCGGTTTCCTCTGCATAATCTAAATAGATGATCAATCCATAGTAAGCATTCAAAGCCTTGGTCATCCTTCAAGGAAGTTTTATACGCTTATAAGTGCACATCAAAATCTTCCTTAAGCGGTTCAACCTAGTATGTCCTTGGGAAACTTTAACAGCTAGCAGATAGTAAAGTCATTTTAGAAAATATTTGTGGCAAAGCATGGTACATAGTCTAAATTGTTTTGAAACTAGAGTTCTGGATTCTAAATAGTGCTACTATTTTCCTTGTAGATATTGCCATTTGCTGAGAAGCAACACACCCCCACTAAAAAATGAAATTCCATCCTTTGAAAATATTTAATTTTCATTTTTTCGCAGGGACCCTCTTGAGTTTTTCGGGTTTTAATTCTAAATTTTGCTTGCATCCTTTTCAAATTTCGCCTACATTAAAGTGTCCAAGTAGGCTTGCATATGGCATTGATTTCAATTTAAAATTTTTGAAATTTTGCATGTTAAATGTGTTAACTCATATTAATCATTTCAGAGATTTTAATTTTCAATAGCAGTTTCTATTTTTGGCCAGCAAACTTCTAAATGTATTTTCTCTTAATTCGTGAAGAATTTTAAATTTCTATTTACATATTTGGATACCCTTTGGGCTTATTTAGATGCTTGTAAAGTTTCATCAAATTTTGGGCACTTTGAATTTTCATCATTTTTCTACACCATGTGAAGCTGACCATTCTTGAGCAATTTAAAATTCATTTTTCAAATGTTAAAATCATTTATGAGTAAGGAATATCCTTCACCAATATGTAAAAATGCAAAATACAGATGGACAAAGTCACTGGAGTCAACCTACAATTTTTGGAGAATTTGCAAAGTGGAAGAAAAGCTTGAGGGAAATGTCACGATATCGCGACATGTTCCATTTTCAAACTTGTCTCATTTTCGTGAGGGCACAAGATTGGAAGAAAAGCTTGAGGGAAATGTTGTGATATCATGAAATGTTCCATTTTCGAACTTGTCTCATTTTCACGAGGGCATAAGCTTGGAATAAAAGCTTGAGGGAAATGTCGCGATATCGCAACATGTTCCATTTTCGGACTTGTCTCATTTTCGTGAGGGCACAAGCTTGGAAGAAATGAATTGAAGGAAATGTCACGATATCGTGACATGTTCCATATTCGAACTTGTCTCATTTTCATGAGGGCACGAGATTGGAAGTAATAGTTTGAGGGAAATGTCGCGATATCGCAACATGTTCCATTTTTGGACTTGTCTCATTTTCACGAGGGCACAAGCTTGGAAGAAATGAATTGAGGGAAATATCATGATATCGTGACATGTTCCATTTTTGCGAGGGCACAAGCTTGGAAGTAATGAATTGAGGGAAATGTTGCGATATCGCGACATGTTCCATTTTCGCGAGGGCACAAGCTTGGAAGTAATGAATTGAGGGAAATGTCACAATATTGCGACATGTTCCATTTTCGTGAGGGCACAAGCTTGGAAGTAATGAATTGAGGGAAATTTCATGATATCGCGACAAGTTCCATTTTCGTGAAGCCACAAACAAGGAAGAAGTAACTTGAGAAAAATGTCGCGATATCGCGACATGGTTTAATTTCATGAGAATATGAGCTTGGAAGAATAAAATCAAACCCTAATGCTCATTACATGTCGGACTTTCATTCAAATTTAATTTTGCCCTAAAATATTTTAAAGTCCATTAAAGTTTTGAATTATTATGAAGGATAATTGCTTGATATGGCATTTTGGATTTATATTCATTTTGCAAAATTTGGCCATTCTTTAAATTTTTCATCACCCATCCAAAGGAAGTGGAAACTTTTCAACACAGTCCAAACCCTAGAAATATTTAAATGAAAAATTAATTAATTAAGTTAATTAATTATTTAAAATGAAAAACATTAAAAAAAACTTAGAAAAATTAATTAATTAAAAAGTTCTAATATTTGCTTTTCTTTTGCAGAAAGTGATCCGAAAATTACATTCATGGCAAAAGTAATGGCAAGAAAGACGGACAAACCTAAATTTTGGCACAAATCAAGCGAGGACCGTCAGATGGAAATAGGAGATGCCTAGAATTTCTTATCCATCCAAATTTTGTAGATCTGTCTGCAAATAAAAAACTTTAAGGAATTTTTCAGTGGATGCATTTGTTGAGAAAATTTATGGCAAAAGTAATGGTGGGCAGATAATTTCAACTCGAACCAAACAAAGGTGGTTGTGCAATGATAGAAAGCCTAGGAAGTCAGTGACTCATTTGAATTTTGTAGAGGAATTAATGAGATGCTCTGACGGCTTATTGAGATATGAAGATACATTTACACGTGGCGTTCATTTGATGGGGATGAAACCAAGTCTTATCTTCTCCATTTATGGCAAGATCCACACGAAGATTTTTAGAGTGATTAGGGTTTATCGAAACTCTATATAAAAATACTTTATATTGTAAAGCCTCGGTGGTAGGATTTTTATGATAAGATTTAGATATTTGGACGAAGATATTTTGAAAATATCAGGGTTTGTCCTGAGTTTATATATACTTTTTTTGAATATAAAGTCTAGATGCGAAAACTTAGAATAAAATACATTTTAGCAATTTCCTGCAAATCTTGTTTGAATGTTTTGTTTTGTACCTAGGGTTGGTGTGACATCGTTTTTTTGTGATAGAATGGCCAGGAGCCTAATCTCTTTCGAATTGCGATAAGTGTATCTTATTTTGTTTTCATCTCGCTAAGGTTTATTTATTTTAGTTGTAATTCTATGTTATCAAGATTGAATATGCTACTAGGATTCATTACGTTTGTTGTATTCTAGGGAAAATTAAATATTTAAGGATTGGGTTTGTTCTAATTGCTCTATCCTCACTGCGCGAGCTAAGCTGTTGGTGAGAGATACTAGTTGACACTGATTTCTTTTCTATTTATGGTTATCTTTTAGATCTATGTCATCTCCGTATTATGCTCTTAGTAGAAGGTGATCTTAGAAAGCTGGACACCTTCCTCTTTAATTGGTTTTATTATGAAGCTAAATAGTGTAACTAAAATTGGTAGTTTTGATTCTACAACTAAGTTAGATAAGCTTTTCTTTTATGCCCTACCCTACTCTCTCTATTCCATCGTTAAATGATCCATTTTTATTTTATTTCAAATTTATCTTTTATTTAATCTGCTAAAGCATAAGGAGCTATATCAAATAACTCATTGTAAATCCGATTGTCAACAAAGATAACCACCACTAAACATTATTGAACTAAGGTCGAACTTGTTGTAAGGTAATAGATAGTCTACTTGAAATTATTCCAAAAGCAAAAAATAGTGAATAGCCATTCGACCCAACTCTATAACTCACACCTTGGATAACCAACAAGATCATAAAGTGAGTGGAATTTATCCCGTAAAAGTGTTATTGGTATTTCATGTTCATTCTTCATGGGGTGTGTATGAAAGATGAACCAACATTTAAAATTGGCGCTAGAAGGAGGGCCGACCGAACTTCGTTCAATATTTGTTAAGGATTGTAAGTTGCTTGTGTAGTGTTGGATTCTACCTACAGAGTAACTAGGTCCCACTCTACTACTGGAGAGCTCCTTGTGCCTAAGTTAAAAACCCCAAGGAGAAGTAGCCTCAGAAGGGCCAAGTCTTTGTCCAGCATAGTTTTATCACCACTCGTAGTTCCTCCAACTACAAACTCAAAATATTATTGTTAATCAGGTAGTGATGGCAAACTAGTTAGGTTCCACTGCTTTGAATATCCCTGGTGCAGCCGCATGATTTACCCGTAAATCCTAAGAAGTATCTTCCTACCTACAAACATGATGGAATCAGAATAGCATAAGAACATGTAGTGGCATTTAAAAATGCTTTAAATTTTTTGAATGTGATGTGGCTTGTAGGTGATTCCCATTCACTCTCCAAGAGGGAGAATACGACTGGTTTTTGAATCTTACTAATGACTCTATTACTAGTTGGAATGACCTAGAGAAAGTTTTTGTATCACAATTTTGTGAAGTGATTGACCCCAGTGTGTTATATCAATAGTTTTCCAGCATTAAGAGAGAAATCAATGAGACTGACAAATATTTCAATGTCAAGTTTCAAAAAGCTTATGGTAGATTGATGGGTCATTATGTGCCAACTGCAGATCTAGCATTGGAAATCTTCAGGAATTCCCTAGATCTAGTGACCTCTTTTTTTCTGAAGAGAGATGCTAATATTACTAATCTAACAGAGGCTTATAAAGAATCTTTGGTTCTTGAAATAAAATTGGGACCTCAACCTTTGAATGCTCCTCAAATTCCCTTTGTCACATAAAATACCTCTATTTTGAATCCTATCCCACATCAAATGATGTTTCCAGTATGCCAAACTCCATCGATAGGAAATCCATTGGCTGTAACACATGCTAAACATATACAGAATACAGAGAAAGAATCTAATAAAATAAGAGTTGAGGAAGTCTGAAAGATGGTCCAAAAGTTGGAAAATGACTTTTTGAGTTTCAAAAGGCAAGTGTCCATCAAGGAAAACTCAAATAAATTTTCTTATCAACAAAATAGATTCACTAGACCACCATATGAACCCAACAAGGATTATAAAGGTAAGGGGCATGAAGTGAATATTTGTGACTTGGCTTTGCCCAACCGGTGTAGAATACATGGAACATCTTAGCATGGGGAATTGGATTGTTTGGAGTTCGGCAATGCCTTTGAAGCTCTATCTCGTGAGTTGGTTTTTCCTAAAAATAAAAAAAAATATTGATGGTCCAAGTTCATCCAAACATAGTGCAACTATGGTGTTAGATTCATTCACTTTTCCAGATGAGTTAGATAATGTTGTGGAGATGCCTATGGATGAAGCGCAAGATTTTCAACAGTATAGAAGGGACAACTACAATATCACGAACAAAAATTTGGAGCCTAATACTACATCTACACCTCTGGACAACTCCTATAATGTTCCTCCAGATCCATATCCAAATAATAACCCACCTCCACCCAAGGGAGGAGATCCAATAGTACCGAGATGGATTTGCTGCTCCACTCAATAAGGGATACAATATAGTGGAGGATATGAAGAAGATCAATGCTAACATCACTCTTCATGAGTTGGCTCAAATTACTCGAAAAAGAGATAATTTTATTAATACATACTCTGAGTTTACTGCCAAACCTCTATAAAAGGGGAAGAAGATAGAAAATGCAAATATGGCCATGTATAAAGAAATGACTGAAGTTTCGCCTTTCCTGCTAACTTTCCGTATATTTGAAAAAAAATTACACAACTATCTAGTGGATTCTGGTGCTTCAACCAATGTCATACCTTTAACCATCTGTCAATAGTTGGGTTTAACCCCTATGAAGTCTGAGAGAAGAGTCATCCAATTGGATAAAATTGAGGTTAAGTGGTAGGTGAACTTCAAAGTATATACATCCAGCTAGCATCTGAGCCGAGAGTACAACACAAAATTGACATTCAGGTGGTAGATATTCCTATTAGATATGAAATTCTTCTGAGCAGAGATTGGTCAGTCTTTGAATGGGCACTTGGCGGCTGATTTTTCACATATGTGGTTTCCCTAGAAAGGTGTTGCAAATCAGTTAAGAATCGAAAGAGAACCTAGATATAAACACATGATCATTGAGTATAATGCCAAGAACGAGACTGTTAATCTTGTTGATTTAGATATCAGGGTTTATAATTTGATAATTGCACAAAAGGAGAAACCTATTAAATCTCATATTGATCATGATAATTAAGTTTGGATGCTTCATGTTGATGGAGCCAAGTCTAAGCAAGGTTTTGGTACAAGGACAGTTCTTAAAGGACCTAAAATATGTCTAATTTTTAGGTCCTTTAAGAACTGCACCTGTACCAAAACCTTGCTTAGACTTGGCTCCATCAACATGAAGCATCCAAACTTCATTATCATGATCAAGATGAGCTTTAATAGGTTTCTCATTTCATGAGAATATGAGCTTGGAAGAATAAAATCAAACCCTAATGCTCATTACATGTCGGACTTTCATTCAAATTTAATTTTGCCCTAAAATATTTTAAAGTCCATTAAAGTTTTGAATTATTATGAAGGATAATTGCTTGATATGGCATTTTGGATTTATATTCATTTTGCAAAATTTGGCCATTCTTTAAATTTTTCATCACCCATCCAAAGGAAGTGGAAACTTTTCAACACGGTCCAAACCCTAGAAATATTTAAATGAAAAATTAATTAATTAAGTTAATTAATTATTTAAAATGAAAAACATTAAAAAAAACTTAGAAAAATTAATTAATTAAAAAGTTCTAATATTTGCTTTTCTTTTGCAGAAAGTGATCCGACAATTACATTCATGGCAAAAGTAATGGCAAGAAAGACGGACAAACCTAAATTTTGGCACAAATCAAGCGAGGACCGTCAGATGGAAATAGGAGATGCCTAGAATTTCTTATCCATCCAAATTTTGTAGATCTGTCTGCAAATAAAAAACTTTAAGGAATTTTTCAGTGGATGCATTTGTTGAGAAAATTTATGGCAAAAGTAATGGTGGTCAGATAATTTCAACTCGAACAAAACAAAGGTGGTTGTGCAATGATAGAAAGCCTAGGAAGTCAGTGACTCATTTGAATTTTGTAGAGGAATTAATGAGATGCTCTGACGGCTTATCGAGATATGAAGATACATTTACACGTGGCGTTCATTTGATGGGGATGAAACCAAGTCTTATCTTCTCCATTTATGGCAAGATCCACACGAAGATTTTTAGAGTGATTAGGGTTTATCGAAACTCTATATAAAAATACTTTATATTGTAAAGCCTCGGTGGTAGGATTTTTATGATAAGATTTAGATATTTGGACGAAGATATTTTGAAAATATCAGGGTTTGTCCTGAGTTTATATATACTTTTTTTGAATATAAAGTCTAGATGCGAAAACTTAGAATAAAATACATTTTAGCAATTTCCTGCAAATCTTGTTTGAATGTTTTGTTTTGTACCTAGGGTTGGTGTGACATCGTTTTTTTGTGATAGAGTGGCCAGGAGCCTAATCTCTTTCGAATTGCGATAAGTGCATCTTATTTTGTTTTCATCTCGCTAAGGTTTATTTATTTTAGTTGTAATTCTATGTTATCAAGATTGAATATGCTACTAGGATTCATTACGTTTGTTGTATTCTAGGGAAAATTAAATATTTAAGGATTGGGTTTGTTCTAATTGCTCTATCCTCACTGCGCGAGCTAAGCTGTTGGTGAGAGATACTAGTTGACACTGATTTCTTTTCTATTTATGGTTATCTTTTAGATCTATGTCATCTCCGTATTATGCTCTTAGTAGAAGGTGATCTTAGAAAGTCTGGACACCTTCCTCTTTAATTGGTTTTATTATGAAGCTAAATAGTGTAACTAAAATTGGTAGTTTTGATTCTACAACTAAGTTAGATAAGCTTTTCTTTTATGCCCTACCCTACTCTCTCTATTCCATCGTTAAATGATCCATTTTTATTTTATTTCAAATTTATCTTTTATTTAATCTGCTAAAGCATAAGGAGCTATATCAAATAACTCATTGTAAATCCGATTGTCAACAAAGATAACCACCACTAAACATTATTGAACTAAGGTCGAACTTGTTGTAAGGTAATAGATAGTCTACTTGAAATTATTCCAAAAGCAAAAAATAGTGAATAGCCATTCGACCCAACTCTATAACTCACACCTTGGATAACCAACAAGATCATAAAGTGAGTGGAATTTATCCCGTAAAAGTGTTATTGGTATTTCATGTTCATTCTTCATGGGGTGTGTATGAAAGATGAACCAACATTTAAAATTGGCGCTAGAAGGAGGGCCGACCGAACTTCGTTCAATATTTGTTAAGGATTGTAAGTTGCTTGTGTAGTGCTGGATTCTACCTACAGAGTAACTAGGTCCCACTCTACTACTGGAGAGCTCCTTGTGCCTAAGTTAAAAACCCCAAGGAGAAGTAGCCTCAGAAGGGCCAAGTCTTTGTCCAGCATAGTTTTATCACCACTCGTAGTTCCTCCAACTACAAACTCAAAATATTATTGTTAATCAGGTAGTGATGGCAAACTAGTTAGGTTCCACTGCTTTGAATATCCCTGGTGCAGCGCATGATTTACCCAGAAATCCTAAGAAGTATCTTCCTACCTACAAACATGATGGAATCAGAATAGCATAAGAACATGTAGTGGCATTTAAAAATGCTTTAAATTTTTTGAATGTGATGTGGCTTGTAGGTGATTCCCATTCACTCTCCAAGAGGGAGAATACGACTGGTTTTTGAATCTTACTAATGACTCTATTACTAGTTGGAATGACCTAGAGAAAGTTTTTGTATCACAATTTTGTGAAGTGATTGACCCAGGTGTGTTATATCAATAGTTTTCCAGCATTAAGAGAGAAATCAATGAGACTGACAAATATTTCAATGTCAAGTTTCAAAAAGCTTATGGTAGATTGATGGGTCATTATGTGCCAACTGCAGATCTAGCATTGGAAATCTTCAGGAATTCCCTAGATCTAGTGACCTCTTTTTTTCTGAAGAGAGATGCTAATATTACTAATCTAACAGAGGCTTATAAAGAAGCTTTGGTTCTTGAAATAAAATTGGGACCTCAACCTTTGAATGCTCCTCAAATTCCCTTTGTCACATAAAATACCTCTATTTTGAATCCTATCCCACATCAAATGATGTTTCCAGTATGCCAAACTCCATCGATAGGAAATCCATTGGCTGTAACACATGCTAAACATATACAGAATACAGAGAAAGAATCTAATAAAATAAGAGTTGAGGAAGTCTGAAAGATGGTCCAAAAGTTGGAAAATGACTTTTTGAGTTTCAAAAGGCAAGTGTCCATCAAGGAAAACTCAAATAAATTTTCTTATCAACAAAATAGATTCACTAGACCACCATATGAACCCAACAAGGATTATAAAGGTAAGGGGCATGAAGTGAATATTTGTGACTTGGCTTTGCCCAACTGGTGTAGAATACATGGAACATCTTAGCATGGGGAATTGGATTGTTTGGAGTTCTGCAATGCCTTTGAAGCTCTATCTGGTGAGTTGGTTTTTCCTAAAAATAAAAAAAATATTGATGGTCCAAGTTCATCCAAACATAGTGCAACTATGGTGTTAGATTCATTCACTTTTCCAGATGAGTTAGATAATGTTGTGGAGATGCCTATGGATGAAGCGCAAGATTTTCAACAGTATAGAAGGGACAACTACAATATCACGAACAAAAATTTGGAGCCTAATACTACATCTACACCTCTGGACAACTCCTATAATGTTCCTCCAGATCCATATCCAAATAATAACCCACCTCCACCCAAGGGAGGAGATCCAATAGTACCAGATGGATTTGTTGCTCCACTCAATAAGGGATACAATATAGTGGAGGATATGAAGAAGATCAATGCTAACATCACTCTTCATGAGTTGGCTCAAATTACTGAAAAAAGAGATAATTTTATTAATACATACTCTGAGTTTACTGCCAAACCTCTATAAAAGGGGAAGAAGATAGAAAATGCAAATATGGCCATGTATAAAGAAAGGACTGAAGTTTCGCCTTTCCTGCTAACTTTCCGTATATTTGAAAAAAATTTACACAACTATCTAGTGGATTCTGGTGCTTCAGCCAATGTCATACCTTTAACCATCTGTCAATAGTTGGGTTTAACCCCTATGAAGTCTGAGAGAAGAGTCATCCAATTGGATAAAATTGAGGTTAAGTGGTAGGTGAACTTCAAAGTATATACATCCAGCTAGCATCTGAGCCGAGAGTACAACACAAAATTGACATTCAAGTGGTAGATATTCCTATTAGATATGAAATTCTTCGAGCAGAGATTGGTCGAGTCTTTGAATGGGCACTTGGCGGCTGATTTTTCACATATGTGGTTTCCCTAGAAAGGTGTTGCAAATCAGTTAAGAATCGAAAGAGAACCTAGATATAAACACATGATCATTGAGTATAATGCCAAGAACGAGACTGTTAATCTTGTTGATTTAGATATCAGGGTTTATAATTTGATAATTGCACAAAAGGAGAAACCTATTAAATCTCATATTGATCATGATAATTAAGTTTGGATGCTTCATGTTGATGGAGCCAAGTCTAAGCAAGGTTTTGGTACAAGGACAGTTCTTAAAGGACCTAAAATATGTCTAATTTTTAGGTCCTTTAAGAACTGCACCTGTACCAAAACCTTGCTTAGACTTGGCTCCATCAACATGAAGCATCCAAACTTCATTATCATGATCAAGATGAGCTTTAATAGGTTTCTCATTTCATGAGAATATGAGCTTGGAAGAATAAAATCAAACCCTAATGCTCATTACATGTCGGACTTTCATTCAAATTTAATTTTGCCCTAAAATATTTTAAAGTCCATTAAAGTTTTGAATTATTATGAAGGATAATTGCTTGATATGGCATTTTGGATTTATATTCATTTTGCAAAATTTGGCCATTCTTTAAATTTTTCATCACCCATCCAAAGGAAGTGGAAACTTTTCAACACAGGTCCAAACCCTAGAAATATTTAAATGAAAAATTAATTAATTAAGTTAATTAATTATTTAAAATGAAAAACATTAAAAAAAACTTAGAAAAATTAATTAATTAAAAAGTTCTAATATTTGCTTTTCTTTGTTGAAAGTGATCCGACAGTTACATTCATGGCAAAAGTAATGGCAAGAAAGACGGACAAACCTAAATTTTGGCACAAATCAAGCGAGGACCGTCAGATGGAAATAGGAGATGCCTAGAATTTCTTATCCATCCAAATTTTGTAGATCTGTCTGCAAATAAAAAACTTTAAGGAATTTTTCAGTGGATGCATTTGTTGAGAAAATTTATGGCAAAAGTAATGGTGGTCAGATAATTTCAACTCGAACCAAACAAAGGTGGTTGTGCAATGATAGAAAGCCTAGGAAGTCAGTGACTCATTTGAATTTTGTAGAGGAATTAATGAGATGCTCTGACGGCTTATCGAGATATGAAGATACATTTACACGTGGCGTTCATTTGATGGGGATGAAACCAAGTCTTATCTTCTCCATTTATGGCAAGATCCACACGAAGATTTTTAGAGTGATTAGGGTTTATCGAAACTCTATATAAAAATACTTTATATTGTAAAGCCTCGGTGGTAGGATTTTTATGATAAGATTTAGATATTTGGACGAAGATATTTTGAAAATATCAGGGTTTGTCCTGAGTTTATATATACTTTTTTTGAATATAAAGTCTAGATGCGAAAACTTAGAATAAAATACATTTTAGCAATTTCCTGCAAATCTTGTTTGAATGTTTTGTTTTGTACCTAGGGTTGGTGTGACATCGTTTTTTTGTGATAGAGTGGCCAGGAGCCTAATCTCTTTCGAATTGCGATAAGTGCATCTTATTTTGTTTTCATCTCGCTAAGGTTTATTTATTTTAGTTGTAATTCTATGTTATCAAGATTGAATATGCTACTAGGATTCATTACGTTTGTTGTATTCTAGGGAAAATTAAATATTTAAGGATTGGGTTTGTTCTAATTGCTCTATCCTCACTGCGCGAGCTAAGCTGTTGGTGAGAGATACTAGTTGACACTGATTTCTTTTCTATTTATGGTTATCTTTTAGATCTATGTCATCTCCGTATTATGCTCTTAGTAGAAGGTGATCTTAGAAAGCTGGACACCTTCCTCTTTAATTGGTTTTATTATGAAGCTAAATAGTGTAACTAAAATTGGTAGTTTTGATTCTACAACTAAGTTAGATAAGCTTTTCTTTTATGCCCTACCCTACTCTCTCTATTCCATCGTTAAATGATCCATTTTTATTTTATTTCAAATTTATCTTTTATTTAATCTGCTAAAGCATAAGGAGCTATATCAAATAACTCATTGTAAATCCGATTGTCAACAAAGATAACCACCACTAAACATTATTGAACTAAGGTCGAACTTGTTGTAAGGTAATAGATAGTCTACTTGAAATTATTCCAAAAGCAAAAAATAGTGAATAGCCATTCGACCCAACTCTATAACTCACACCTTGGATAACCAACAAGATCATAAAGTGAGTGGAATTTATCCCGTAAAAGTGTTATTGGTATTTCATGTTCATTCTTCATGGGGTGTGTATGAAAGATGAACCAACATTTAAAATTGGCGCTAGAAGGAGGGCCGACCGAACTTCGTTCAATATTTGTTAAGGATTGTAAGTTGCTTGTGTAGTGCTGGATTCTACCTACAGAGTAACTAGGTCCCACTCTACTACTGGAGAGCTCCTTGTGCCTAAGTTAAAAACCCCAAGGAGAAGTAGCCTCAGAAGGGCCAAGTCTTTGTCCAGCATAGTTTTATCACCACTCGTAGTTCCTCCAACTACAAACTCAAAATATTATTGTTAATCAGGTAGTGATGGCAAACTAGTTAGGTTCCACTGCTTTGAATATCCCTGGTGCAGCGCATGATTTACCCAGAAATCCTAAGAAGTATCTTCCTACCTACAAACATGATGGAATCAGAATAGCATAAGAACATGTAGTGGCATTTAAAAATGCTTTAAATTTTTTGAATGTGATGTGGCTTGTAGGTGATTCCCATTCACTCTCCAAGAGGGAGAATACGACTGGTTTTTGAATCTTACTAATGACTCTATTACTAGTTGGAATGACCTAGAGAAAGTTTTTGTATCACAATTTTGTGAAGTGATTGACCCGATGTGTTATATCAATAGTTTTCCAAGCATTAAGAGAGAAATCAATGAGACCGACAAATATTTCAATGTCAAGTTTCAAAAAGCTTATGGTAGATTGATGGGTCATTATGTGCCAACCGCAGATCTAGCATTGGAAATCTTCGAGAATTCCCTAGATCTAGTGACCTCTTTTTTTCTGAAGAGAGATGCTAATATTACTAATCTAACAGAGGCTTATAAAGAAGCTTTGGTTCTTGAAATAAAATTGGGACCTCAACCTTTGAATGCTCCTCAAATTCCCTTTGTCACATAAAATACCTCTATTTTGAATCCTATCCCACATCAAATGATGTTTCCAGTATGCCAAACTCCATCGATAGGAAATCCATTGGCTGTAACACATGCTAAACATATACAGAATACAGAGAAAGAATCTAATAAAATAAGAGTTGAGGAAGTCTGAAAGATGGTCCAAAAGTTGGAAAATGACTTTTTGAGTTTCAAAAGGCAAGTGTCCATCAAGGAAAACTCAAATAAATTTTCTTATCAACAAAATAGATTCACTAGACCACCATATGAACCCAACAAGGATTATAAAGGTAAGGGGCATGAAGTGAATATTTGTGACTTGGCTTTGCCTAACCTGGTGTAGAATACATGGAACATCTTAGCATGGGGAATTGGATTGTTTGGAGTTCCGCAATGCCTTTGAAGCTCTATCTCGTGAGTTGGTTTTTCCTAAAAATAAAAAAAATATTGATGGTCCAAGTTCATCCAAACATAGTGCAACTATGGTGTTAGATTCATTCACTTTTCCAGGATGAGTTAGATAATGTTGTGGAGATGCCTATGGATGAAGCGCAAGATTTTCAACAAAGTATAGAAGGGACAACTACAATATCACGAACAAAAATTTGGAGCCTAATACTACATCTACACCTCCAGAAAACTCCCATAATGTTTCTCCAGATCCATATCCAAATAATAACCCACCTCCACCCAAGGGAGGAGATCCAATAGTACCAGATGGATTTGTTGCTCCACTCAATAGAGGATACAATATAGTGGAGGATATGAAGAAGATCAATGCTAACATCACTCTTCATGAGTTGGCTCAAATTATCGAAAAAAGAGATAATTTTATTAATACATACTCCGAGTTTATCTGCCAAACCTCTATAAAAGGGGAAGAAGATAGAAAATGCAAATATGGCCATGTATAAAGAAAGGACTGAAGTTTCGCCTTTCCTGCTAACTTTCCGTATATTTGAAAAAAATTTACACAACTATCTAGTGGATTCTGGTGCTTCAGCCAATGTCATACCTTTAACCATCTGTCAATAGTTGGGTTTAACCCCTATGAAGTCTGAGAGAAGAGTCATCCAATTGGATAAAATTGAGGTTAAGTGGTAGGTGAACTTCAAAGTATATACATCCAGCTAGCATCTGAGCCGAGAGTACAACACAAAATTGACATTCAGGTGGTAGATATTCCTATTAGATATGAAATTCTTCTGAGCAGAGATTGGTCAGTCTTTGAATGGGCACTTGGCGGCTGATTTTTCACATATGTGGTTTCCCTAGAAAGGTGTTGCAAATCGGTTAAGAATCAAAAGAGAACCTAGATATAAACACATGATCATTGAGTATAATGCCAAGAATGAGATTATTAATCTTGTTGATTTAGATATCAGGGTTTATAATTTGATAATTGCACAAAAGGAGAAACCTATTAAATCTCATATTGATCATGATAATTAAGTTTGGATGCTTCATGTTGATGGAGCCAAGTCTAAGCAAGGTTTTGGTACAAGGACAGTTCTTAAAGGACCTAAAATATGTCTAATTTTTAGGTCCTTTAAGAACTGCACCTGTACCAAAACCTTGCTTAGACTTGGCTCCATCAACATGAAGCATCCAAACTTCATTATCATGATCAAGATGAGCTTTAATAGGTTTCTCATTTCATGAGAATATGAGCTTGGAAGAATAAAATCAAACCCTAATGCTCATTACATGTCGGACTTTCATTCAAATTTAATTTTGCCCTAAAATATTTTAAAGTCCATTAAAGTTTTGAATTATTATGAAGGATAATTGCTTGATATGGCATTTTGGATTTATATTCATTTTGCAAAATTTGGCCATTCTTTAAATTTTTCATCACCCATCCAAAGGAAGTGGAAACTTTTCAACACAATCCAAACCCTAGAAATATTTAAATGAAAAATTAATTAATTAAGTTAATTAATTATTTAAAATGAAAAACATTAAAAAAAACTTAGAAAAATTAATTAATTAAAAAGTTCTAATATTTGCTTTTCTTTTGCAGAAAGTGATCCGACAATTACATTCATGGCAAAAGTAATGGCAAGAAAGACGGACAAACCTAAATTTTGGCACAAATCAAGCGAGGACCGTCAGATGGAAATAGGAGATGCCTAGAATTTCTTATCCATCCAAATTTTGTAGATCTGTCTGCAAATAAAAAACTTTAAGGAATTTTTCAGTGGATGCATTTGTTGAGAAAATTTATGGCAAAAGTAATGGTGGTCAGATAATTTCAACTCGAACCAAACAAAGGTGGTTGTGCAATGATAGAAAGCCTAGGAAGTCAGTGACTCATTTGAATTTTGTAGAGGAATTAATGAGATGCTCTGACGGCTTATCGAGATATGAAGATACATTTACACGTGGCGTTCATTTGATGGGGATGAAACCAAGTCTTATCTTCTCCATTTATGGCAAGATCCACACGAAGATTTTTAGAGTGATTAGGGTTTATCGAAACTCTATATAAAAATACTTTATATTGTAAAGCCTCGGTGGTAGGATTTTTATGATAAGATTTAGATATTTGGACGAAGATATTTTGAAAATATCAGGGTTTGTCCTGAGTTTATATATACTTTTTTTGAATATAAAGTCTAGATGCGAAAACTTAGAATAAAATACATTTTAGCAATTTCCTGCAAATCTTGTTTGAATGTTTTGTTTTGTACCTAGGGTTGGTGTGACATCGTTTTTTTGTGATAGAGTGGCCAGGAGCCTAATCTCTTTCGAATTGCGATAAGTGCATCTTATTTTGTTTTCATCTCGCTAAGGTTTATTTATTTTAGTTGTAATTCTATGTTATCAAGATTGAATATGCTACTAGGATTCATTACGTTTGTTGTATTCTAGGGAAAATTAAATATTTAAGGATTGGGTTTGTTCTAATTGCTCTATCCTCACTGCGCGAGCTAAGCTGTTGGTGAGAGATACTAGTTGACACTGATTTCTTTTCTATTTATGGTTATCTTTTAGATCTATGTCATCTCCGTATTATGCTCTTAGTAGAAGGTGATCTTAGAAAGCTGGACACCTTCCTCTTTAATTGGTTTTATTATGAAGCTAAATAGTGTAACTAAAATTGGTAGTTTTGATTCTACAACTAAGTTAGATAAGCTTTTCTTTTATGCCCTACCCTACTCTCTCTATTCCATCGTTAAATGATCCATTTTTATTTTATTTCAAATTTATCTTTTATTTAATCTGCTAAAGCATAAGGAGCTATATCAAATAACTCATTGTAAATCCGATTGTCAACAAAGATAACCACCACTAAACATTATTGAACTAAGGTCGAACTTGTTGTAAGGTAATAGATAGTCTACTTGAAATTATTCCAAAAGCAAAAAATAGTGAATAGCCATTCGACCCAACTCTATAACTCACACCTTGGATAACCAACAAGATCATAAAGTGAGTGGAATTTATCCCGTAAAAGTGTTATTGGTATTTCATGTTCATTCTTCATGGGGTGTGTATGAAAGATGAACCAACATTTAAAATTGGCGCTAGAAGGAGGGCCGACCGAACTTCGTTCAATATTTGTTAAGGATTGTAAGTTGCTTGTGTAGAGCTGGATTCTACCTACGAGAGTAACTAGGTCCCACTCTACTCATCGGAGAGCTCCTTGTGCCTAAGTTAAAAACCCCAAGGAGAAGTAGCCTCGGAAGGGCCAAGTCTTTGTCCAACATAGTTTTATCACCACTCGTAGTTCCTCCAACTACAAACTCAAAATATTATTGTTAATCAGGTAGTGATGGCAAACTAGTTAGGTTCCACTGCTTTGAATATCCCTGGTGCAGCGCATGATTTACCCAGAAATCCTAAGAAGTATCTTCCTACCTACAAACATGATGGAATCAGAATAGCATAAGAACATGTAGTGGCATTTAAAAATGCTTTAAATTTTTTGAATGTGATGTGGCTTGTAGGTGATTCCCATTCACTCTCCAAGAGGGAGAATACGACTGGTTTTTGAATCTTACTAATGACTCTATTACTAGTTGGAATGACCTAGAGAAAGTTTTTGTATCACAATTTTGTGAAGTGATTGACCCCAGTGTGTTATATCAATAGTTTTCCAGCATTAAGAGAGAAATCAATGAGACTGACAAATATTTCAATGTCAAGTTTCAAAAAGCTTATGGTAGATTGATGGGTCATTATGTGCCAACTGTAGATCTAGCATTGGAAATCTTCAGGAATTCCCTAGATCTAGTGACCTCTTTTTTTCTGAAGAGAGATGCTAATATTACTAATCTAACAGAGGCTTATAAAGAAGCTTTGGTTCTTGAAATAAAATTGGGACCTCAACCTTTGAATGCTCCTCAAATTCCCTTTGTCACATAAAATACCTCTATTTTGAATCCTATCCCACATCAAATGATGTTTCCAGTATGCCAAACTCCATCGATAGGAAATCCATTGGTCGTAACACATGCTAAACATATACGGAATACGAGAGAAAGAATCTAATAAAATAAGAGTTGAGGAAGTCTGAAAGATGGTCCAAAAGTTGGAAAATGACTTTTTGAGTTTCAAAAGGCAAGTGTCCATCAAGGAAAACTCAAATAAATTTTCTTATCAACAAAATAGATTCACTAGACCACCATATGAACCCAACAAGGATTATAAAGGTAAGGGGCATGAAGTGAATATTTGTGACTTGGCTTTGCCCAACTGGTGTAGGATACATGGAACATCTTAGCATGGGGAATTGGATTGTTTGGAGTTCTGCAATGCCTTTGAAGCTCTATCTGGTGAGTTGGTTTTTCCTAAAAATAAAAAAAATATTGATGGTCCAAGTTCATCCAAACATAGTGCAACTATGGTGTTAGATTCATTCACTTTTCCAGATGAGTTAGATAATGTTGTGGAGATGCCTATGGATGAAGCGCAAGATTTTCAACAGTATAGAAGGGACAACTACAATATCACGAACAAAAATTTGGAGCCTAATACTACATCTACACCTCTGGACAACTCCTATAATGTTCCTCCAGATCCATATCCAAATAATAACCCACCTCCACCCAAGGGAGGAGATCCAATAGTACCAGATGGATTTGTTGCTCCACTCAATAAGGGATACAATATAGTGGAGGATATGAAGAAGATCAATGCTAACATCACTCTTCATGAGTTGGCTCAAATTATCGAAAAAGAGATAATTTTATTAATACATACTCTGAGTTTACTGCCAAACCTCTATAAAAGGGGAAGAAGATAGAAAATGCAAATATGGCCATGTATAAAGAAAGGACTGAAGTTTCGCCTTTCCTGCTAACTTTCCGTATATTTGAAAAAAATTTACACAACTATCTAGTGGATTCTGGTGCTTCAGCCAATGTCATACCTTTAACCATCTGTCAATAGTTGGGTTTAACCCCTATGAAGTCGAGAGAAGAGTCATCCAATTGGATAAAATTGAGGTTAAGTGGTAGGTGAACTTCAAAGTATATACATCCAGCTAGCATCTGAGCCGAGAGTACAACACAAAATTGACATTCAGGTGGTAGATATTCCTATTAGATATGAAATTCTTCTGAGCAGAGATTGGTCAGTCTTTGAATGGGCACTTGGCGGCTGATTTTTCACATATGTGGTTTCCCTAGAAAGGTGTTGCAAATCAGTTAAGAATCGAAAGGGAACCTAGATATAAACACATGATCATTGAGTATAATGCCAAGAACGAGATCGTTAATCTTGTTGATTTAGATATCGGGGTTTATAATTTGATAATTGCACAAAAGGAGAAACCTATTAAATCTCATATTGATCATGATAATTAAGTTTGGATGCTTCATGTTGATGGAGCCAAGTCTAAGCAAGGTTTTGGTACAAGGACAGTTCTTAAAGGACCTAAAATATGTCTAATTTTTAGGTCCTTTAAGAACTGCACCTGTACCAAAACCTTGCTTAGACTTGGCTCCATCAACATGAAGCATCCAAACTTCATTATCATGATCAAGATGAGCTTTAATAGGTTTCTCATTTTGTGCAGTTGTCAAATTATAAACCCCGATATCTACATCAACAAGATCAACAGTCTCATTCTTGGCATTATACTCGGTGATCATGTGTTTATATCTAGGTTCTCTTTCAATTCTTAACTGATTTGCAACACCTTTCTAGGGCAACCACATGTGTGAAAAATCAGTCGCCAAGTACCCATTCAAAGACTTTGACCAATATTTGCTCAGAAGCATTTCGTATCCCACATGAATATCTACCACTTGAATGTCAATTTTGTGTTGTGCTCTTGGCTCAGATGCTAGTTGGATGTGTATACTTTTAAGTTCACCTACCACCTTAACCTCAATTTTATCCAATTGGATGACTCTTCTCTCAAACTTCATAGGGGTTAAACCCAATTGTTGACATATGGATAGAGGCATGACATTGGCTGAAGCACTAGAATCCACCAGATAGTTGTGTAATTTTTTTCCAAATATACATACAGTTAGCAAGAAAGGCAAAACTTCAGTCCTTTCTATATACATGGCCATATTTGCATTTGCTATCTTCTTCCCATTTTCTAGAGGTTTGGCAGTAGGCTCAGAGTATGTCTTAATCAAATTATCTCTTTTTTCAATAATTTGAGCCAACTCATGAAGAGTGATGTTAGCCTTGATCTTCTTCATATCCTCCACTATATTGTATCCCTTATTGAGTGGAGCAACAAATCCATCTAGTTCTCTTGGATATCCTCCCTTGGGTGGATGTGGGTTATTATTTGGAGATGGATCTGGAGAAACATTATGGCAGTTTTTTGGAGGTGTAGATGTAGTATTAGGCTCCATTTTTTTGTTCCTGAGATTGTAGTTGTCCCTTCTATACTGTTGAAAAGCTTGCACTTCATCCAGAGGCATCTCCACAACATTATCTGACTCATCTAGAAAATTGAATGAATCTAACACCATAGCTACACTATGTTTGGATGAACTTGGACCATCAATATTTCTTTGACTTTTAGAAAAAACCAACTCACCAGATAGAGCTTCAAAGGCATTGCAAAACTCCAAACAATCCAATTCCCCATTAAATAATGTCGTTATATCTGGTTCAAGTTGAAATTCTCTGCCCACCATTATTGGGTCTATTCTAATTGCTCTATCCTCACTACGCGAGCTAGGCTGCTAGTGGGAGATACCAGTTGACACCGACTTCCCTTCTATTTATGGTTTTCTTTTAGATCTATGTCATCTTCATCTTATGCTCTTAGTAGAAGGTGATCTTAGAAATTTGGACACATTCATCTTTAATTGGTTTTATTGTGAAGCTAAATAGTGTAACTGAAATTAGTAGTTTTGATTCTGCAACTAAGTTAGATAAGCTTCTCTTTTCTACCCTACCCTACTTTATCTGTTCTATTGTCAAATGATCCATTTTATTTTCTTTCAAATTTATCTTTTATTTAATCTGCTAAAGCATAAAGATCTAAATCAAAGAACTGATTGTAAATCTGATTGTCAACAAAGATAACAACCGCTAAACATTATTGAACCAATGTCGAACCCATTGTAAGGTAACAGATAGTCTACTTAAAACTATTATAGAAGTGGAAAAGAGTGAATAGCCACTCGACCCAACTTTGTAACTCACACCTTGGATTACCAGCAAGATCCTAAAGTGAGTGGGATTCATCCCATAAAAGCGTTATTGGTATTTCATGTTCATTCTTCACGGGGTGTGTATGAAAGATGAACCAACATTTAGAATTGGCGCTACAAGGAGGGCCGACCAAAATCCATTCAGTATTTGTTAAGGATTGTAAGTTGCTTGTGTAGAGCTAGATTCTACCTATAGAGTAACTAGGTCCCACTCTAGAGCTGGAGAGCTCCTTGTGCCTAAGTTGGAAACCCCAAGGAGAAGTAGCCTCAAAAGGGCCAAGTCTTTGTCCAACATAGTTTTATCACCACTTGTAGTTCCTCCAACTACAAACTCAAAATATTATCGTTAATCAGGTAGTTATGGAAAACTGGTTGGGTTCCACTGCTTTGAATATCCCTAGTGCAGCGCATGATTTACCCAGAAATCCTAAGAAGTATCTTCCTACTACAAACATGATGGAATCAGAACAGCAGAAGAACACATAGTGGCATTTTAAAATGCTCTAAAGTTGTTGAATGTGCAACATGAAGATGTGGCTTGTAGGTTATTCCTATTCACTCTCTAGGAGGGAGAATACGACTGGTTTTTGAATGTTACTAATGACTCTATTACTATTTTGAATGACCTAGAGAAAGTTTTTGTATCACAATTTGGTGAAGTGATTGACCCCAGTGTGTTATATCAATAGTTTTCCAGCATTAAGAGAGAAATTAATGAGACTGTCAGATCTTTCAACGTCAGGTTTCAAAAAGCTTATGGTTGATTGACGGGTCATTATGTGCCAAATTTAGATCTAGCATTGGAAATCTTCAAGAATTCCCTAGATCCAGTGACCTCTATTTTCCTGAAGAGAGATGCTAATATTACTAATCTAATAGAGGCTTATAAAGAAGATTTGGTTCTTGAAAGACAATTGGGACTTCAACCTTTGAATGCTCCTCAAATTCCCTTTGTCACACAAAATACCCCTATTTTGAATCCCATCCCATATCAAATGATGTTGCCAGCATGCCAAACTCCACCGATAGGAAATTAGCTGTAACATATGCTGAACATTTATAGAATACAGAGAAAGAATATGATAAAATAAGAGTTGAGGAAGTCTCAAATATGGTCCAAAAGTTGGCAAATGACTTTTTGAGTTTCAAAATGCAAGTGTCCATCGGGGAAAACTCAAATAGATTTTCTTATCAACATAATAGATTCACTAGACCACCATATGAACCCAACAAGGATTATAAAGGTAAGGGGCATGAAGTGAATATTTGTGACTTGGATTTTCCCAACTAGTGCAGAATACATGGAACATCTCAGCACAGGGAATTGGATTGTTTGGAGTTCTGTAATACCTTTGAAGCTCTATCTGGTGAGTTGGTTTTTCCTAAAAACAAAGAAATATTGATGGTCCAAGTTCATCCAAACATAGTGCAGCTATGGTGTTAGATTCATTCACTTTTCCAGATGAGTCAGAGAATGTTGTGGAGATGCCTATGGATGAAGTGCTAGCTTTTCAACAGTATAGAAGGGACAACTACAATCTCAAAAAAAAAATGTAAAGCCTAATACTACATCTACACATCCATAAAACTCCCATAATGTTCCTCCAGATCCATCTCCAAATAATAACCCACCTCCACCCAAGGGAGGAGATCCAAGAGTACCAGATGGATTTGTTGCTCCACTCAATAAGGGATACAATATAGTGGAGGATATGAATAAGATCAAGGCTAACATCACTCTTGATGAGTTGGCTCAAATTACTGAACAAAGGGATAATTTGATTAAGACATAATATGAGCTTATTGCCAAACCTCTAGAAAATAGGAAGAAGATAGTAAATGCAAATATGGCCATGTATAAAGAAAGGACTGAAGTTTTGCCTTTCCTGCTAACTTTTCGTGTATTTGAAAAAAATTTATACAATTGTCTGGTGGATTCTAGTGCTTCAGCCAATGTCATGCCTCTAGCCATCTGTCAATAGCTGGTTTTAACCCCTATGAAGTCCAAGAGAAGAGTCATCCAATTGGATAAAAATAAGGTTAAGGTCATAGGTGAACTTCAAAGTATACACATCCAACTAGCATCTGAGCTGAGAGCACAACACAAAATTGGCATTCAGGTGGTAGATATTGATGTGGGATACGAAATGCTTCTGAGCAGAGATTTGTCAAAGTATTTGAATGGGTACTTGGCAACTGATTTTTCACATATGTGGTTGACCTGGAAATGTGTTGCAAATCAGTTAAGAATCAAAAGAGAACCTAGATATAAACACATGATCATTGAGTATAATGCCAAGAATGAGACTGTTAATCTTGTTGATGTAGATATCGGGGTTTATAGTTTGACAACTTCACAAAATGAGAAACCTATTAAAGCTCATATTGATCATGATAATGAATTTTGGGTGCTTCATGTTGATGGAGCCAATTCTAAGCAAGGTTCTAGTATAGGGGCAGTTCTTAAAGGACCTAAAAATCAGTTAAGAATAAAAGACAATCAGATTTACAATGAGTTCTTTGATATAGCTCTTTATGCTTTAGCAGATTAAATAAAAGACAAATTTGAAAGAAAATAAAAATGGATTATTTGACGATAGAACAGAGAGAGTAGGATAGGGTAGAAAAGAGAAGCTTATCTAACTTAGTTTTATAATCAAAACTACCAATTTCAGTTACACTATTTAGCTTCACAATAAAACCAATCAAAGAAGGTGTTCAGCTTTCTAAGATCACCTTCTACTAAGAGCATAAGACGGAGATGACATAGATATAAAATAAAATCATAAATAGAAGGGAATTCAGTGTCAAATGGTATCTCTCACTAGCAGCCTAGATCATGTAGTGAGGATAGAGCAATTAAAATAGACCCAAACCTTAAATCTTTAATTTTCCCTAGCATACAACAAACAGAATGAAGCCTAGTAGCATATTCAATCTTGATAACACAGATTTACAACTAAAATAAATAAACCTTAGTGAGACGAAAAAAAAATAAGATGCACTTATCACAATCCGAAAGAGATTAGGCTCTTGGCCATGCTATCACAGAAAAATTATGTCACACCAACCCCAGGTACAGAACAAAACATTCAAATAAGATTTGCAGGAAATTTCTAAAATGTCTTTTATTCTAAGTTTTTGCATCTAGACTTTACATTCAAAAGAAGTATATATAGAATCAGGACATACCGTGATCTTTTTAAAATATCTTCTTCCAAATATCTAAATCTTATCATAAAAATCCCACCGTCGAGGCTTTACAATATAAGGTATTTTTATATAGAGTTTCGATAAACCCTAATCACTCTAAAAATATTTGTGTGGATCTTGCCATAAATGGAGAAGATAAGACTTGGTTTCATCCTCATCAAATGGACACCGCATGTAAATGTATCTTCATCTCTCGATAAGTCGTCAAAGCATCTCATTAATTCCTCTACAAAATTCGGATGAGTCACTGACTTCCTAGGCCTTCTATCCTCGCACAACCGCCTTTGTCTGGTTTGAGTTGAAATTCTCTGCCCACCATTACTTTTGCCATAAATTTTCTTGGCAAATGCATCCACCGAAAAATTCCTTAAATTTTTTTTATTTGCATCCAGATCTACAAAATCTGGATGGATCAGAAATTCTTGACATCTCCTATTTCCATCTGACGGTCCTCGCTTGATTTGTGCCAAAATTTAGGTTTGTCCATCTTTCTCACCATTACTTCTGCCATGAATGTAACTTTCAGATCACTTTATGAAAAAGAAAAGCAAAGATTAGAAATTCTTAATTAATTAATTTTTCTAAGGTTTTTTTAATGTTTTTCATTTTAAATAATTAGTTAATTTAATTAATTAATTTTTAATTTAAATATTTCTAGGGTTTGGACTATGTTGAAAATTTTCCACTTCCTTTGGATGGGTGATGAAAAATTTAAAGAATGGCCAAATTTTGCAAAATGAATATAAATCCAAAATGCCATATCAAGCAATTAGCCTTCATAATAATTCAAAACTTTAATGGACTTTAAAATATTTTAGGGTAAAATTAAATTTGAGTGAAAGTCCGACATGTAATGAGCATTATGGTTTGATTTACTTCTTCCAAGCTCATATTCTCTTGAAATTAAAACATGTCGTGATATCGCGACATTTTCCTCAAGTTAATTCTTCCTTGTTTGTGCCTTTGCGAAAATAGAACTTGTCGCGATATCGTGATATTTCCCTCAATTCATTACTTTCAAGCTTGTGCCCTCGCGAAAATGGAGCATGTCGCGATATTGTGACATTTCCCTTAATTCATTACTTCCAAGATTGTGCCCTTGTGAAAATGGAACATGTCACGATATCTCGACATTTCCCTCAATTCATTTCTTCCAAGCTTGTGCCCTCGCAAAAATGAGACAAGTCCAAAAATGGAACATGTCGCGATATCGCGACATTTCCTTCAATTCATTTCTTCCAAGCTTGTGCCCTCGCAAAAATGAGACAAGTCCGAAAATGGAACATGTTGCGATATCGTGACATTTCCCTCAAGATTTTCTTCCAATATTGTGCCCTCGCAAAATGAGACAAGTCCAAAAATTGAAGATGTCGTGATATCGCGACATTTCCCTCCAGATTTTCTTCCAAGCTTGTGCTCTCTAAGGGATTTATCCCGTAAAGTGTTATTGGTATTTTATGTTCATTCTTCATAGGGTGTGTATGAAAGATGAACCAACAGAGCTGTCATTATTGGCTAAGTTAGATAGCCCATAAAGCATCTAGTGAAGTTAGGTGTGATCAGGCTCCAATACCCAGGCCTCAGACAACACTCGGGAGACCATTCTAGGATTAACAAAATTTTATCTAGTAGGAAGCTTTTTGGCCTTGTATCATCCATAGTCCACGAGACACAACATCCCAGATGATTACCCTCCCGTACTGTTAAAGAGGTAGATAGTGTGCTCAAGGGTATGTGTAGAATCCTCCTTGGATAGTGGCCTGAAATATTGGTCCGAGCACTATTTTTCATCGTTGCGGTATAACAGATGGCCTATGGGTGTTACATAATCCTTTACCTAGCATACCTTTTTTTTGTTAAACACTTCAACCTACAAAAACACACATCTTCCTATTCTACTAAACTTGCATTCACAATCCCAAAAAGTGAGCATATGGAGGACTTCCCTATCACAGAAGAACACACCTTGCATGCACCAAAAGTTAGGATAGAGTTTGCAAGTGTCTCTAACATTCTACAATATTCTAGTACCATTCAAGTCAATAACAGTAATAGTCAGGTCAATGGCAGTAACAGTCCTATCAGTGACAATAACAATCGGGTCAGCAATAGTAACAACAGTCAACTGTGATAGTCAAAAAATATAGGTGGTCAGGGTCAGAAACAAAATTTTCAGTTTCTGTAACTGCAGTACAGCTGATAGTACAATGATAGGGTGATTAGTTGACAAATCTGAGACAGTTGATTTAGTTTTCCCACTTGTGACCTAGACCCCCAAAAAACTAAAATTTTATTAAAACATGGATATCTCTTCACATAGATTTCAGATTGACTCAAAAATTTAGCAGATAATTCTACACTCTATTCTAAATAAAATTATCCTTAGTAGCCCCTGGTCAAATTTTGCACCAATTTTCCAAAAATAGCAATTTTTTATTTTTCTTACTAAGGCCATAAATTTTTAATGGTCAATTAGATTGATCCAATTTTTTGGGAATAGAATCTACTTGTTATTCTACACCAAAGACCCTTAAGGACTCACTGGTAAAATTTTAAGTCCAAGTGGAGGAAATTACCTTGACATCGCCTTGCAACCAAAAAGAGCTCACAAAAAGTCAAGAAATTTAGTATATCTCCTTATTGAGTGCTTAGATAAAACAACCATCGAAGTGGACCCTATCCTAAAATTAGTGTTGCAATCCATTTCCTAAATTAAATTTTGGACCCTTACTAAAAATAGTAACTCTTGAAATCCCACATCTATTTTTAGTAACTGAATAAAAAATTCCAAGGCTATTTCAGCGTTGGATACCCTAGTAAGTGTTGTTACTAGCTTGCAAAAAACAACTGAACACTTGATGATAGAATTTCAAACTTTAAGAGTTTCCCAAGATACCTCTATAATTCCCATAGAAGAACACCTAGCATATGTTGAGTCTAAAATACAAGGTGTTCCAAGCAAGTCTGAGTATCATCACGAAATTGGAACAGATGACTCTCCCCTTCGCTTTGATCGTGATACTCCCTTCAAGATGCCAAAACTAGACTTTCCTAAGTTCAATGGGAAGAATGGTGATGGATGGTTATGTCATGTTGCTCAATTCTTTAGACTCCATGATGTTCCCATTTATCACCGAGTTCAAATGGCTTCTTTCAATTTGGAATCTGAAGCCTTATAGTGGTACCAATAGTTGCGAAAAACTATCCCTGATCCTTCTTGGGCAGAATTTGAGTCCCAGTTACTCACTTGATTTGGCTCTACTGAGTATGATGATTTTACAGGATAGTTGACAAAGCTGAAACAAACTTCAACAGTTTGATATTACCAAATACAATTTGAGATATTGGCCAACAAAACTATAGGAATGAATAAAGGGTTCTTTATGAGTTGTTTTGCTAGTGTCTTGCAGTAAGATATCCAAGCTGAGGTTATAATTTTTAGACCATAATCCATGATGCAGGATATCCATTTGGCTCATCTGGGCAAGTCCAAATTTTTAGCTCAGAGGCAATTATCTAAATTTCCATAGGCTAAACCCTCTTTTCTTCCTAGATTCCACAATCAACATGAACAAAAATTTGTTGTGCCCACTGTTGCATCCAAATGTTTAACCACTTCTGAAATGGATGTGAAACACACCCAAGGGTTGTCCTACAATTTGTGATCAAGTGAGTCTCCTTGTGTTACAATTTGGTAAAAAAGAATTCATGTTTGAACTTTTATTGTATGCTAAAGTAACAAGGTTGAGAAGAGTTTAGGGTTTTCTTATTTGCAAAAAAAATTGCTCTTCTATGTCTTATATCCCCTCATGGAGAAAACAAAAGATCTTCTTGATTTGTTTTCAAAAAAAATCCTTAATTCTCTATTTTAATGCAAAATTTTAATAAATCTAATCATTATTTAATTAATAATAAATTTTAATTTTGTAAAAAATCAATGTAATTTAAAAACAAAAATTGATTTTAAATGGGACATATTGAAGGCTTGGCCCGGTCCGTGGTGTTTTTTTTTTTAAATGGGGACTTTTGTCCCACATTGATGCCACGGGGCATCTATTGCTCTTTAAAAGAGCAAAAGCGCTTAAGCGCTTGTGATTGCCTACGGGCAGTCACTCCCTGGCGTGGCTGGTTTTGCTACTAGCCACATGGACTATCCGTGTCAGGACATGTGGCTTGTCCGCCATGTGTCGTCCTCATCAGGTCAAGTGACACATGGCTAGTCCACAACGTGTCATGTTCGTCGTCATCCAATGGCTTGTCTGCCACGTGTTTTGTCCAGTCTAGTTGTCCTATCTAGGTGGCGCTTGCCATGTTTCCTGTCTAGAGGTAGTGCCACGTCAATACCTCAGGATCTATGCCCGAGGTCGTGTCAGCCTGCCACGTGTCCTGTCCAATGGTAATGCCACATCAGTACCTCAGGATCTGTTCTCGAGGTCGTGTCAACCTGCCATGTGTCCTGTCTAGTGGTAGGTCTAAGTTAGCGCCTCAAGATCTATGCTTGAGAATGCATGGGTCCCATCTACGATTGTTCTTAGGATTTGTGCTCGGGATGGTCCACAGTTGTAGGGTCTATGTCGTCGATCATTGGGGATTGAAGGGCATGCCTGCCCTCTCAGATCTCGGTCGTCAGATCTGTGCCATCGGTCGTCAGGGATCGAAGGGCGTGCCTGTCCTCTCAAATCCTGATCGCCAGAGATCTGACAGGGATGTCCCTTGTCAGTGGTGGTCAGACCCAAGGGTGATCCTACCCTTGAGTTTGGGTCCGATATCTTCCTGTGAGGGCGCACCTACCCTCCTGGATGTGTGCTGGACCCATGGGGGCAGCATTAGCAACTGTCGATAATCGAAGGGCCTCCTGCCCTCAGGATCTAGGACCTGTGCTATGGGATCTCACCTCCTGTCAGGCCTGATAGGTCAGACAATAGAGTGTTGTCAGAATTTTTAGGGTCTATAGGCTTGCTCTCGTGGTCTCCCGATGACTTGGGTTTACGGGCCCTCTCCCATGGCCGCCCTATGACATGGGCCTGTGGGCCTTCTCTCATGGTCGCCCGATGATATGGGCCTGTGGGCCCTGCTGCTAGGTAGCCACCTCAAGATTCATGTAGGTCTTGAGGGCTAGCAGGCCCCTCAAAGACTATGCCAGGTCTAGGTCGGGTGGAACAAGCAAAGCTCGTATTAGGCCACCCGACTGTGATAATACCAATGTGATCAAGTGAGTGAGCGGAAAAACAATGATCAATTAATCAACCAATGATTACAATAGAAAGTCTATGATTAAATAAATAGACTAACTAACATCATTAGGAAATAGCGCTAACTACCCTCTAACAATAGAGTAGGGAGTTGCGTGATGCTAACCACTAACCTAGGTAGAGAAGTCTAACCAAACCACTAACCTAGGATATTTAGAGATTAACCTAGGATAGAAGAATAAATATCTAGATAGTAAAAGATAAATGTAAATACTCTTTTACCTAGTGGAGTAAATGGTAAGTATCCCAAGTTAATGGAATATTACTCTAACACAATTGTGATGAAAAATTTTCTTGCGAGCATAGGTGCACCTAAAAGAAATTATTCGTCATCGATGTTTATGAGCCTGACACCAGCGACCATAGTGATGATGACACTGAACCAGTAGAGGAACCACCTAAACCAGAGGATGAAAACCCAAATGAATCACAGGCTAAAATTTTTGTTCATGCTCTTGTTGGCATTACTATGCCCCAAACCATAAAATTTATGGGTTATTTCAAGGGCCTATGACTTACCATCTTGATTGATTCTGGAAGTACACACAATTTTATTTATCCCCACATCACAAAGCAGGCAAATTTTTATGTACACAAATGTAATTCCTTTGAGTTTATGGTAGAAAATGGTCGGAATTTACCTTACAAGGGAAAATATCATAATGTTAAGGTCAATATTGGGGACTATGAGCTCAAACGAGATATGTTTGTACTTCAATTAGGGGGATGTGATATTGTGTTGGGATATCAATGGTTGGGCACATTGGGAGTCATCTCTTAGAACTTTGGTGCGCTTTGGATGCAATTCTCATAGAATGGATAGTATTACGCTCTCCATGGATTAAAAGTAGGGTCATCATAGATTATTAGTTCCAACCGAATGGAGAAGTTGTTAAAAAAATCATCTCGGGGTGTCATAGCTTAGATTTTTGTGATCCAACCACATTCTTCAGAGGAGGATTCTGTTCTTGAATATTTGTAACTTATTTTGACCAAGCACAACTCTATTTTCACTGAGCCAACAAAATTACCACCTCGTTGCTCTCATGACCATGTTATTCCCTTGTTACCTAGTAATACACCACCCAACATTAGACCATACAGATATCCTCATGATATTAAGTAAGAAATTGAGAAGTTAGTACAAGAATTGTTAAAAGCTGACGTAATTTGGCCAAGCAATAATCCTTACTCTTCTTCAATTTTATTGGTACACAAGAAATATGGGTCTTGGCGGTTATGTATTGATTATCGAGAGCATCTTATTCATGTGAATCAAACTCTCCAGTTGTTGGTACAACATCAACTCTATTCTAAGCATTCCAAGTGTTCTTTTGTATTGACAAAAGTAGAATATTTGGGACACATTGTCACTAAGGAGGGCGTTAAAGTTGACCCCAAGAAGATCCAAGCTATTCAAGAATGGCAAAAACCTCACACTCTCAAAGGTCTTCAAGGATTTCTAGGGCTTACAGGTTATTACCATAAATTTATTTGTAACTATGGTAAAATTGTAGTCCCCCATCACTTCCATGCTAAATAAGGACTCTTTTACTTGGATATGACCCGTTGAGCAGGATTTCCAAGAATTGAAGTATGCTATGACCACTGCGTTTGTCTTAGCCATGCCAAATTTCTCCAAACCATTTGTTATTTAAAGTGATGCTTTAGGTCATGGTATTGGGGCAGCGTTGATGCAAGAAGGGAGACCCTTTGCCTTCACTATTAAAGCTCTCTCTAGCCATAATTTGGGAAAATCCACTTATGCCAAGGAGATGATGGCAATTCTACATGTCGTAACCCATTGGCGACTATATCTCATTGGATATCATTTCTCCATTAAAACAAATCATCAATGTCTTAAATACTTTTTGGAGCAATGGGTTGCCACACCTGAAAAACAAAAATGGATCTCTAAACTCATGGGCTATGATTATGATATCACCTATAAGAAGGATAAGGATAATGTTATGGCTGATGCTCTCTCTCACCAATTTGAAGCTCTCAGTATATTGTGTGTCATTTCATTATTGATCCCCCAATGGATAGATTATTTACACCAAAAGGTACTTTAGTATTTTGAATTGTAGACTTTGGTTGCTTCCCTATCCACTGAGCCTACTTCATATCCAGGATACACTTGGAATGGCTAAGATTTGTATTACCACCAATGCCTTGTTATTCCCCACAAGTCCTCACTATGGGAACTTCTCATGACAGAACTGCATGCTACTCCATTTGATGGCCATTCAAGATTTCTTAAAATATATGAACGACTTAAGCGCACTTTTTTTGGAAGGGTATGAAAAATGATATTCATGATTTTGTAGCATATTGTGATACCTTTTAGCACATGAAAGGTGAAATAGTGCATTCTCTAGGCACTCTTCAACCCTTGCCCATTCCTGACTAGGTTTGGATAGATATTTCTATGGATTTTATTGAAGGCTTACCTAAGTCTAGTAGCAAATCTATTATCTTCGTAGTAGTGGATCCTCTTTTAAAGTATGCTCACTTTTTCTCCTCTCCCATCCTTACATAGCCTCCATCGTTACCCAAATTTTCCTTGATTCTATATTTTGCCTTCATGGCCTACCCTCCTCCATTATGTCTGATTGTGATCCAACCTGTACTAGTCACTTTTGGAAATAATTTTTTAAGTTGCAGGGGACTCAGCCCAAGATGAGTTCAACGTATCATCCACAAACGGATGGTTAGACGAATATTTTTAATAAATTTTTGAAAACCTACCTTCATTGATTTTCCTCAGAACATCCTACGCACTGGGTGAGATGGATTCCTTTGGTCGAGTGGTGGTACAACACTTTCTATCACATAGCCACCAAGGTTACCCATTTTGAGGTGTTTTATGGATGCCCTCCATCGAAGTCTTCCTCCTACATTACAATTAGATCCAAGGTCCATACAATCGATACTACTCTTAGTCAGCATGTTGATATCCTCTGTCAACTGAATCTAAATTTGGAGGTAGCCCAGAACTAGATGCACCAATAGGCTGATCAACACTGTTTTGAGCACAATTTTGATGTGGGTGATATGGTTTTCCTTCACTTGCAATTGTACAAACAATTGTCCCTCCAACTTTGTAGATACTAAAAGCTTACTGTAAAGTACTATCGGACCTATCATTTGTTATATCTAATTGGTGCCACATCCTACAAATTGGTTCTTCCACCTACATCCAAGCTCCATCCTATTTTTTATGTTTTTACTCTCAAAAAGGTGGTGGGAAATCAAGTACAGGTTCAATCTGCACTCCCAGAGTTATATGAAGAATATTCTATATTTCTTGAACCCGAAAAACTATTGGATCATCATACTTGCACTCTTCACAATCGCACCATTATTGAAGTCCTTGTTCAAATGTGTGGACTTCAACCAGAAGATGCTACATGGGAATCTCTCCATCAGCTCTAGGACCAGTTTCCTCACCTTCATATTTGAGGACAAATCTTTTTAAAGGGGAAGGACATGTTAGGATCCCATCCTAGCATTATTTTGTAATTCCCATTAGTATGTAATGACCCACTTCCAACATGGGGATCCCATATGTAATGTTATTTTGTAATGTACATGGTATGTTATGCTTCTAGCCAAGTGGGGCCATTTGATGTAACCGTTATTAATATTGTAATCGATATTTGGTAGGAGATTCTAGCTCAAGTGTCATTTTTCATGTAAGCCAACTCTTGAGCCTAGGGTTAGGGTTTGCATGAAGTCTTTCTTTAAAAATCTATGAATCCATGTACGAAGCATCTTTTTGCAAGTTAATGAAATATTGAATGAGGTTGCCCCCTTGAAGAGGCCTACAATTCTGAGTTATTTGTGAGATTATTTCAATTCCGTAATTACTTTATGCATAGTATTATTCTATTATTGCATGTATTTTAGTTATCTTTTAGTATTTTGTGTGTGTGAGCTTTATTTCAATAGTAGGTTCCTAACATAAACCAATAATGTTTTTTTTAAAGTAGGGTTTTGTAAACCAATCATTTTGACTAGTCATATATTTGGTTGCTCTAGAATTTACATACCAAAAATTATTAGGATGACTTAGTGATCATGAGTAACATATACGTGCTCTTCTTCTCCTAAGTGGTCATCTTTGACAATATTACAAAGTTGTTGATATAACTTCTTCCAATTTGATTTTTCCTTGTCCATTGATGACTTCTATTGTGAATGCTTTTCTTGAGAAGAGAATCTATTTTTGAAAGGATTGTGCCAACATTCCTTCAATGTTTAACCATTTTTCCCACAAATTTTACACATATTTTCTGTGCAAGAATTATTTCTTTGATGCTTGAAGTGGTGTTCAGGTTTTTGTACATATTTTTACTAGTTGTTTCTCATTTTGATTTGAAAGGATAACATGATTTTCATCTTGTGATGTATGAGAGGTCTCCACTTTTTGAAGTACATTCACCAAATTTTATAATTGTGTTGTTTACTTAGTCATATTTGGAGTTGTTACAAGCACATTATATTGTGAAGGAAGAGATCTCAAAATAATAGGGATAAGTATGTCATCAAGCATTATATCTCCTAAAGCTTTTAGTTATGCAAGTCATATTACTAATGAGTAGAGGTTTTTTCATTCTTTATTTTTAGGTAGTGAAGTTGACTTTGAAGACAATATTTGGTTCTTGCTTTTTCATCAAATACTATCTAGAGTTTTTCCCATATGTATTTGTCTATGGTTGATTCATGAATGAATGGTTAAACTTCATCATAGATACCAAACATGATTATAAACCTATCCTTTGTATTCTCTTTGTAAAAATTTATTTATTCTTATTATCTATGTCAAGATTGATAATGGACCTATTTACAACTTTTCACAATTCCTCAAACTCAAGTTGAGTTTTTAGTTTAGATTTCCATGAAAAATAAGTATTTACTTGCAATAGTTATAAATTAGGTAATAGGAAATTTGGTACACCACTAGCCATGGTAAACCTTTATAAAACTAGAAAATTTTAATTCCACTAGATTGTCCTTGAAAAATGCTTTCCAATGATTACATATAAGCCTATACTTATTAATTAATTAATACCTTGAATTGCAAGATCAACAATATCTCATCAAGTAAGAAAATGGATAGAGGGTATTGAGATATTTCACTCTAACCATATTATTTAGGAAATATTCCTTCACTATTCTAGTGCTTTAAAATATTAGATGAATCACCTTTTTATATACCTACAATCAATGAAAAGAATAAACTAAAAAATATAAGCATCCATGTAGGATAATTCAAATATATTTGTTCACTGGACATTGATGACCTTATCACCTAGGTTCTTGTCTAAGGCTAGAGACATGTGTCCCATCATCCAAAATATTAAAATATTAGGAATTGTACAATAACAATTAAATTCATAATCAGATTGCAACACTAGATCACTCAAAAACAATTATATCTATAAATAGGAGGAAAATAACATGTTGCACCAATCTTAAAGAAATTATTATCATTAAATGATAGTAAGCCCAACATCAAAATGTTGACTAAAACATGACAAAATCCATATCTTGTGATCTTAACCATTGATTTCTCTCATAGGAATAGAATGCAACAAAAATATTGGGTGAGTTTCTTCCAATAATTCATGCACCCAAAAAATGAATAAGGGGATTAACTACGAGTTGACAATGATAGTGCCTATATATGACATGACACCCCAAAAATATTTAGAGTGATTTTTTAAGGCCAATATTGAGTCTCATGTGAATCTACCCCATAAAATATATGTGGCACCACTAGTATTAATATAAAAGTGTGCTTTTTGATCCTTGAATGCTCTCACGTATTATAACTAGAACTTTATCATGTCCATGTTCAATGTTTTATCGAAGTGAAGTGATGGCAAGTTTAGGAGAAAAAGTAGATGTATTGGTTTAATATGGTGAAGATGAGTTAAAGCACAACTAGAGTATTAAATTTTCTTACTTTCATTTTACAAGGCTCCTCTTGATCAGGTTTTCTAAATTTGATCGATAGTCTAGGCTAGAAAATCCATATGTAAGGATGAAAAAATATGTTTGATTGTTTTGCATTAGTTACCATAAATACATCAAGTGAATCATATCAATAGGCTCTATTTCATGTACTTATGCCAAAATGTGACTATGAAAATATACAATACAAGAAACTATTACTATTTTTAGCTCTATAGTTGTTGTACCTTATTGTGCCCTATCTAGCATTACCTACCTTAGTTCAATAAATTTATATCGATGATCATCTATGTAGTCATCCTTCCATTTGAATGCTAGAATGGAAATTGTAGAATCAATTTGGTTCATGTAAAACCTCCTTGGTCCATATATGTTTCTCTTTCATAAACTTTGGAGTGCTTTGGATCCCCTCCATGTCAAAGCAATAGGAAGGTTTATTGCTCTTTCTCACAAAGGTATTGATTATCAATGGATTAAGAAATTTGGATCTTCCTTCAATATCTTGATTTATACCTCTTATGGTAATGCTTTGATTATTTTGAATATTGGTTTGAAGATATTTAAGTACAAGGGCCTTGCATAGTACAACAAATAGAAACTACCTTTAATCACTAGTGGATCCATGGACCTTGTGTTGAGTGGTTACAATCACTCAACTTACAATGATGTTAAAATATGATGGTAAGAATTACTAACACAATAGAGGATACATTGATCAAAACAAAATATTTTAAATTACTATACAATAACTAAACCATTAACGTTTATCAAAATAAAATTACTAGGAATATCATGTAGAAAACACCAAGAGTCACTATCATATACTTTTTCCATATATATATTTTTAAGAATATGTAGTTTTTTATTGGAATCAAAAGAATGTATGGCCTCTTGTGCAATGATTACACCATAAATAATTTATTTATCATGAATAAAATACTTCACTCCCTTGATATGACATGATCTAGAATTATTTTCAATCTATTTCTAATAATTTTTAATGATCTTATAAATCATAGTGCAAAGGCCTATTGCATGAAAACTGTAAAAATATTTTATTTTTCCGTTCTTGAAAACCAGTGCAAAAAATATGATATTGATCTCACTTATTGTAGCCTTCTTTTTCTTGTCCTCTTTAACCATAGTCAGTATATCATTCTTTAGAAAAACCCAAAAATGATGAAGAAAATTATATGAAATTCATTAGGGCTAGTGCCTTCTTAGGATGAAAAGAGAAACTTTTCTCCTCTAGATCCTCCAAGAGATATTCCTTGTCAAGATTTCATTTTGTCCCTGTGATTGATGAAATATTTTATAAAACCTTACCTTGAGATTCCTTATCTTTCCCAACATGACACCAAATATCTTTAAAATTAATAATTGCTCTTGCCTTGTATCTTCTTCTTTGATAAAATGTCTTCCCCCCAAAGTTGAAATATTTTTATGTGATGAAAAGGTAAATCTCTTTTACCTATTTTATGAAAGAATTTGGTATTTATATCCCCTTCCTTTAGCCATCTCTTATAATTTTAGGATCAATATTATTTCCCCCTTTTTCAATGTATTATGATTATTAAAAAGTAAATGCTTTTCTTGCACATAAGTATCTTATTCCATTACATTGCTTGCTACTATCTTTTATAAATATATATATATATATATTGAATTCAATTTCCCCATTTGCATTGAATATGTTACAACAATATTTGGTATTCCACATATTTATTTGCTTCTTTAGATATTTCATCTTTTTAAAAAACCTATAAATACATGATCCTTAAAAAATTTCTTTAAACTACCTTAACATAATCATATAGAAGAAATAAAGGTCTTGGAGCCACATAAAATGAAATCAAAATGGACTTTTTTACCATAATTAAATAAATCACATATAAATATAATGGGTTTGAGATATAATTCTAATTGTAATCAAATATTTTAAGAGAAGGTATACTCTATTTGCAACCATGTATTAGACAACAAAAAAACTATATAATATTTTTGCTATATGAGTTTTATCAATGTGTCTATTATCCAATGTATATTGAAAGATTGAAGGAATAATACCTCAAAGGCCATTAAAATTGACAAATGAAATAAAATTATACATTGATTTCGACCATGTAGTAGTACCACCCTTATTTTTTCAAAGGATATAGAACTATACTAAATTTCTCACCAAGTAACATAGATTGTAATTATGAATCATTGTTTTTTTTTGACAAAAATATATTAAGGTCCTTATAATATCTTTCTTGAGGAGTAACTATAGTTGAATCATATATGCATTTATAACCCCAAATTTGATATTTTTCTCTTTGTTTTAAAGTAGACTAGTAATCCAATTACTTTTTTTATTAAATTGTAATTTGATTTATGGGTAAGACTAGCATTGTATGATTTACTATTGGATAGGCCCAAGGGAATTTATTTTACAATATATTAAGTTTATTGTGTTATTTTATTGTGTAGTTTCTATGGATTGTACTTAACATTGTTAATCGTTAAACCCATCTTATAAAATTCTAATTAACTTTAAATCCTTTCTTGTTATGTTGTCTTCAAGTTTATATCATTTATGTATTTGGGATTTTGGTATTGGTATAAATACCCCCCACTACTCCTCATATGATCATCACCGTATTGTGAATCTTATCTATGTATAATATAGTGATTATTTATGATTCCTATCGGTGCCCCTAATATTTGTGCTTCTTTTCATTTCTTTTGTTTTCTTGCAATTTCGATATAAAATTTGAGTGGATCAATTGCTTATGTTTTTTCCTAGAAAATATTGTAAATATTGATTTTTTCACTTTAGCAATTCTCCATCCCATTTTCATTTATCTGATATTACTGCAATACCTTTAGATATTTCTATAGAAGAAACTTTCATACAATCCCCTATCTTCAAAATATGTTTGAATATCGACTTACACTCCTCACTACTTAATTTTTCTTATTGTATTAAAATAAACTTAGGATTGTAACAACCTATTAATTCCTTTAAAATTATTTTTTAGGTATCTTATTTATACCCATTTTATTCCATGATTTCATTTTCATCATCAATTTTTATTTTTATTTGTGGGGTTAGCTCCATTTGATAAAAATTATGATATTCATTTTTGGTTTTCTATGCATCTGAGCTTCTTTTTCTATTTTTTCTTATTTTTAGGGTCTTCCTCTCCTTTTCCAATTTCCACCAAAACTTCCATATTCATAAATCTTCTCTATTTTTCCATATTGTTCACCATGAGACTTATCTTCTAAAATTTTATGCTTCCTTGGATAATTTGAGTTGAAACAATAGCTTCACAAATACTTTCTTCTTTATATTATCCAAAAATTCTTCCATGAATATCCTTCATACACTCTACAATGCTTTCTTTTTTATTACAAGGAAATAATTCTATAGTACTTGAGGAAAAGAAAAATGATTTACCAACATTAATCTTGACATTTTTCACCTCCTTTGATTTAAAATTTTCTTCCCTATATTCCTTTAGTTTCTTCTGAATTGAGCATATGCATTGAGCTTCCTTATACCTTTATCATTCATTATTTATTCTATGGATGATCCAATCAAACCATAATCACCTTTTCCATTTCATGTTGTAGACGGGATTTATTTGTCACTTGCTTAAAAGTAGAAAATATTTGATTTTATCCAAATTCTACTATAGTATGATATTTTTGCTTCATATTGAAGTTTCTCTCATGCCTAAAAATGTTTACCTTTATCTCTACCATTTTCACTTTGTAATCTCTTACCATTATTTGAGTCTCATAATATTTGTGGCATCAAAAGATAATGTTTTCATAATCCACTTTTTGACCTCATTCTCTTGATTTATATTTAATATTAATGGATTACAATAGAGATTTGACAATTCCATGGGAACACATATTTGGGTATATAAAATATGCTTTTACTCCTTAGTAGTTGGTCCCTCATAAATGAAATACTCTAGAGTATTTTCAACATTCATTAAAACCTCCTTTTGGTAATTTGATATGGAAGTCCAAAAATATTGACCCAAACTAAAATCCTTTTAGTATTTTTTATGTCCATATAAAAGTATCATTCTATGATCTTCAATATAATACATATCTCCCCTAAAAGCATAGGCCATACATATCCATGGAAAAATTATCACTTAATGATATTCAATATAATGCATCTATCACCTTAAAACATTGGCCATACACATTATTTTATCGATTGATTTCCAAACTATAGAATACTACAAGGAAAAAGCCTTCAATAAGAAATTTCATGGAGTAACTTGAATTCAATTCTCACTTCAATTGATCATATTCTAAATACGTGAAAATATTCACTAGTATTCATGAAACTTATAAATTAACCTTATACTTTTAATAAAAAGTATGTCATGCTCGATATTTGATATTTTACCCCATATCTTTTTTTTTTTAATTTATTTAATTTCTTAAAATAATTTATGTGTGGATTCTATTAAGGGAAACTCTCGTTATGAAAATAAAACATTATATTGCTCTTATTACATTTCTAACAAGTTAATTAAACCATATCTAACTTGATTTTCTATCAAAAGTATTCTTCATCTTTCTCAAACTACTAAATTTCCACAATCAACTCCTTTATATCAAATGCCTTTCAAAATGTAGATTTTGTCAAGATGAAATCCAATACCATGAAAGGCTAAAATATTTGTCGCCCAATTTCCATACCTATAAATATATTATCTATAACAACCTAACAAAAATTCAATGTAAAAGGAAAATGACAACCCTTTGAAAACCCTATTAAAAAAAAATGTAACAAATTCTTAATACCTTTTTTAGGGTTCTTATTTAAGCTTCAAATATTCCAAGATATTAGTTTCATTGTTATTGTTATTGTTTTTGTTTTATTTTTTGGTTTAGACCCACTTCTTATTAACACATGTAATATTTGTTTTTGTTTTCCCATATCAATATCTCGTTGGGATTATTTTTCTCTTTGTTTTTTCTTATTAGGTCTTCCTCTATTTTTTTCATTCCCACTAATACTTTCATCTTCATCAATATCTTCAACCTTCTCACTTTTTTCATATGATTTATCATCTTTAGTTTTTCCTCGCTCTAAAGGGTCCGAGGTGCAAGGAATAAATTCAAAATTAGATTCTTCTTTATGTTTTCCTAGAAATCCTAAAGTGTAAGGATGCTCTTCCACAACAATTAATTTTTTATTATGTCCTAAAAACCCTAAATTGTTATGGATTTCCTACACCCTTATTTATTTATTATATTTCTCTTGAAACGTTAAATTGCAATGGATAACATCTACACCACATTTATTTTTATTACCAAGAGAGGATTCTATACTACTTGAGAAAAATGAAGATGATTTACTTGGAATAAATTTGACCTCTTATGTCATATTTGTTTAAGGATTTTCCTTTGCACCCATAATTCATTTGCACCTATAATTCCTTATAAAATTTGCGCCTATAATTCCTTATAAACTTTCCAAATGATCTTGTAGATATGATTTATTTTTTTATTTTTTGAAAAAGAGGGTAAAAATTTATTAACTCAGCAAAACATCCAAGATACAAATAAAAATAAGAAGCTATTCAGACATATCAACTCTCAATAAATAAGAGAGATATTGAGAGCAATCAGAAGAAAGTTAAGACCAATTATGAAAATCCCAACCATCCTAAAACTTAGAAGCCCATTTAGCTAACAAATCTGCTACCCCATTCCACTCTCAAGGAATATGCACAAAATAAATGAACTCCAAGTGAGCAGAGATATTGAGAATTTGTCGAGCAATCCAACTCAACTACCAACTCCCATGAAGACTATCCCCAAAATTCAAAAAATTTATAACAATCTGAGAATCATATTCACAAACAATCTGATGCCAGCCCAAAGCATACCCTTGATCCAAAGAAACTAAAATCACAAGGGCTTCCATGAAGTTATTAGAATGATATCCCTTAAAGCAAGAGAAAAAAATTGGATAGTACCACTACTGTCCTGCCCCACACCACCAATACCAACATTACCTAGATTACCCTAGGAAGATCCATCCATATTAATCTTCAACACTCCTATAGGAGGCAGATTCCATTTACCATCCCTCCTCACTTGATTACTCCGACCCATCCATATACAAGAGACATTAGGACCAGGACCATTAACCAAAAAACCTAATATTTCCATGATCTAACATTCCATTTGGTCCATGGGAGAAATAATCTGACATTTTGCAGACACAGTGTCTTGGATCATTCAAAAAATCCTCTGCCAAACTTGAGAAGCAGTTAACTCCTTCCCTTGGAAAATCTGGCAGTTTCGTTCAAGCCAAATCTACCAAAAAATGCATGAAGGACCAATGTTCCACCCAAATTTTAAAAAGAAATCCCCTGTAGGAGGCCACCCCATACTCCTCCAAATAAACTACAGATGAAGCATGCTAACAAGGTTGATTCCACACTCCCCACAAATAATTCTAGAGTTGACGAGCAAAGTCACATTGGAGAAGTAAATGCCCAATAGACTTCTCATCATTCCCATAATTATAGCATAAATAAGGGCTAGCAAAACCACACTTTTGAATATTATCCCAAGTAGGACACTGATTATAAGTACCTAACCACACATAAAAACTACACTTAGGCCAAACATACTTATTCCAAACTTGCTTCCACCACGGGACCACATCCTCCCCAAACCGATTTTGATCCAAAAAAAAATAACTAGCAGAAACCAAAAATATCCCTCTATTATACCTCCCCCATGTTAGCACATCCTTCCCAGGAAGAGAATATTAGGGGTGGCTAGCCAAATTATGGGTCAGTTCCACCCTCGCATCCATAGTGCCACCAACAGGCCATTCCTAAGGATCCTTCCACTGGAAACTAACCATCTAACCAAAGGACTTAACAGTTTTGAAATCCACCACATTCACCCATACAACATCCAAAAAGCATTGAGCAAGATCTTGAATATGGGGAAACTTGCTAAGGAGAGGATAAAATCCATCCCAATAATCATGCCAAAAAAGATCCCAAGACCCAGTATGACAAATCCAAAACAACCCATGCTTAACTAACTCTGCACCCTTCTTCAAAGTATTCCAAACAAATTATCCTTGACCATTAAAGTTGTATCTAGGAATCTCAGAACCTTCCACCCCCCTAAAATACTTGTGGGAGATAATCCTGGCCCAATTTTGCTCCTAATTACTATACCAACAACAATACAACTTAGCAACAAAAGTAGTCCCATAAATAGAGCTTAGGCAAAGACCCAATCCCCATTCTTACTTTAGTCGACAAATAGTCTTCCAATTAAAAAGACTTAATTTTGAGGAATCAAGATTACCAGCCCACATAAAATTCCTAGAAATATAATTCAGATCATGAAGAAAATTTGTCATAGCAATCTGAATAAGGCATCTATACATCGGTAAAGCTTGAACAACCGAATTTAAAATTAAAACCCGACCAACAAAATTCAACCATCTATGAGTCCAATAACTAACTCAACTAAGGAATTTATCAAGTATGTTAGTCTAAACTGGCCTAGGTAGAGGACCAATAGAAATAGGAATATCCAAGTATGTAAGGGGAATAGTCCCAACCTAAAACCTGAGAATATGAGTAATTCTAGCTTGAATCCTGGGATCCATATTGAAAAAGAAAATAGTAGACTTATGCTCATTAATATTTTGACCAAATACAGCCAAATACATATCCAATGCATGTCTAAATTTGGTGGCTTCATGAATAGATGCCACACCCAAGAGAGCAGTATCATCAACAAACTGAAGATGAGAAATAGCCGACCTACCAGTCTCCCATTTCCACCCATGAATAAGACCCTGGTGAACCTGATCTTTAAGAAAATGACCCAAACCTTTAGCCATAATTATAAACAAGTAGGGAGATAAAGGATCCCCCTATCGAAGACCTTGGGAAGCATGAAATAGAGGAGAGGGCTCCCCATTAATTAGGATAGAATATGAAGGAGTCGTAATACAACTCATAATCCACTCAATCTAGGAAGGATAAAATCCAAAGGCCAAGAATATTTTGTGAATAAAATACCATTTCACCCTGTCATAAGCCTTCTCCATATCCAAATTCATAAACATAAATTTATCCTTAGAAGTGCTCATGGAATGAATAGCCTCGAAAGCAATAACCACCCCATCTAGAATCTGTCAACCAGCCACAAAGCCACCCTTATCATCAGAAACTACTCTATCTAGCCAAGGCTTGAGACACTCCATAATCAGCTTTGTAATAATTTTATACACCACATTGTAGAGAGCAATAGGCTAAAACTGATCAAAAGAGCTAGCCCCCTCCATTTTAGGAATTAGAACCAAAAAAGTGGAATTCAAATCTTTCAACAACTGATGGTTATGAAAGGACTCAAGAACAACCTTAAAAATATCAGATTTAATAATTTCTCAAAAGTGTTGAAAGAACTCAACAGGGAATCCATCAGGCCCCAGAGCTTTCCTAGTCTTCATAAGGAAAACTACCCTTTCAAGTTCATCAATGGAAATACGTTGAATAATACGAGCATTGATCTCTTCTAAAATAATAGAAGGAATACAACACAAAATAGTATGATCATAAGTGTGATCCACACAATAATCCTTGGAATATAAGGAAGAGAAGAATTGAACAGCCTCCTAAGAGATACTTGAGAAGCAAACAAATGAATACCTTGAGAAGAAATAATCGAAGAAATACCATTTTCATGTCTTCAAGCCTTAACAACATTGAATAAAAAAATTGTATTTCAATCTCCTTCCTGTACTCTGGCCTTTTGCTTCCAGAAAATTTCTTCCCAAAGATCCCACTCTTGAAGCTCATGCAAAGCTTTAGACTCCTCATGTAGATTCTTATTTGTAAACCCATGATCTCTAATATGTATGGTGATAACATCAAGCCTACTTTGGGCCAAAGATTTATCCTAAAATAGATTCCCGAAACATTGCTTGTTCCACTTTTTGAGTTGAAATTTCACAAATTGGAGCCTTTTAACAAAAGAGTACATAGTAGTATCGTAGGAAGGACAACCCTCAATCCACCAGACTTTCATCAAGTTGTACAAATATGTATCCCTAAGCCACATTAACTAAAATTTAAAACTTGGATGATGACCCATTCCTTTTCGAGAGATAGCAAGTTTAATAGGCCAATGTTTTGATACCCTCCAGTCAAGAACCTTTGAATTAATAACCCAAGAATTGCTAACCCAATATGAAGAAGTAATAAATCTATCCAACATCTCAGAGATCAAGTTAGAATCACATCACCTATTCATCCAAGTGAACACACCATTCGTCGACTTAATATCTACAATATTAAGAAGCTGAATATTATCATTAAGGAGCCTAGAGGCAGGCCCCAAAGTACCCACACCTCCCTACTTCTCATAAATACTAGATATAGCATTAAAACCCCCTATCATAATCCAAGGATAGAATGGAACCAATTCCTGAACACTTTGAATATGGTTCCAAAGAAAAACCTTCCCAACAAGATCCGAGGGGGCATAAATGTTGGTTAATAAAACCACTTCTCTAGACTCATGGCAAGAAGATATCATAGAAAGAGCTGACTTATTCGAGACCCACAAAAGAGGAGTAAGCTTCTATGGATTCCAAAGTCTAACAACCCTCCCAACACTACCCATAGTCCCAACACACTGACAAAGACCTCGAGCCCAAAGTTTAGAAGCAATACTAAATAAACCCTCCACTGATAATTTAGATTCTTGAAGAAAAACATCTGATTTATGCACCTACACCAAATCCTAAATAGATTTTTGATGAGGTAAGCTATTCAAACCTCTCACATTACATGAAAAAACAATCATATAAAGAGAGACTAAAAGTGAGACTCCAGGGGTTTAACCACCCCGCTCTCAACCAATGTTTCTCCCTCCATGTGAAGTTTATCTGCATCTTTCTTCCTACCCACCTTAGCTGACTTTGCAGGGTCCCCTTTTTTTAAGGTCTTTTGGAGAAACCCTAGAGAAGTACCAAGATTGTAAATCTTTCCTCCACCAGTATTCAAAAATAAACCAAAATAGAGTCATCCCTTTTCACTCCATCATGTCGCACCATCAAAACAGGAACAATTTCCAGGACTGTGTCCAAAGAAGGATCTGTTACTTTCTATTTACCATTATGTTCCAGCACCTCAGTTACATTTTGAGCATCCATATTCAAAATACCATTCATTCCTTCATTAGGAAATGCCAGTTCATCCAAGGCATCAATTTATTATGTAAGCCATCCATTTGTCTATCAGTAAAGGTCCGCTTCAACCTTTTTCTCTTATTATGATTATTAACTGAAACAAAGCCTTCTTGTAGATAAGATTTATTTGCTTATTATTTTGGAATGGAATATCCTTGGTCTTATCTAGCTTCTATTATTGTATGATTAATTCCATTTCTTAGTCTTAAATTTTAGCTCATGGCAAAACAATTCTATTTTTTTCTTCATTGTTTTCACTTTGCAAACTCTTACCATGTGTTCAGTCTCATAATAATTGTGGCATCAAAATGTGATATTTTGATAATCCACTTGTTGATCCCATTATCTAAATTTAGGTTTAGTCTTAATGGATTTTGGTAAAAATTTTAAATTATCCATAGCAACACATATTTGGGTATATATAACATGCTTTCGCTCCATAGTAGTTAGCCTTCCTCGATGAATTATACTAAGGTATATCCAATATTCTTTAAAATATCATTATTGGTAAGATACTATGGAATTCAAAAATTTCTAACCCACACTAGGAGCTTTTTAATAGTTTTTGTCTCAATAGAAAAAAATTATCCCATGGTCTCAAATAGAGGGCATCTCTTCCCCTAAAACATGGACCATCACCAACTATTTTATCCATAATTTATAAGCTAGAAAATACGATGAGAAAAATACCTTTAGGAAGAAAATTCATAGAGTAATTTTGATTCAATCCCCACTTCCCCTTGACTTAATTTTAAATATCCAAAAACCCTAGCCATTATATTACGCTCAATCATCTCATACATGATACTTACTTCTAGTGTAACATATACTACCTGGATTAAACTTACCATGTATTTTCTCTTCTGCTTATCTTCAAATTGGGCCTCCATAGTTCTATCTATGGCATCCTAACTTTCAATTAGGGCTTTCAAATTTTACTTCCCTTTCATACTAGCTAGTGGGGCCCACTTCTAATTGACACTCCCTCTCAACTTGCACTCACTCTAGACTTGAAATCCCTTGTCTCCCACCCACTCCTAGATTGCATTCCCTCTTAGCTTGTACTCTCTTCTATGTTTTATTTATCTCAATGTTATCACTTCAACAATTTTTCAAAAAATAAAGTTCCATGTATTCATGGTAAGGATTTGAGGCATTGAGGCATTTCAAATGAAATCATTGCTCTTCCATCATGGATGAATCCTAGATAACACTCCCTCCTAGCTTACACTCACTCATGGATTGCACTCCCTCTTACCTCATGTTCAATATCAGTTTGTACTCCCTCTCATATTGTATTCACTTATATCTCTTATTTCTCCTAAAATTCTTTCACTTCAATTTTTTTTAAAAATATGTTTCATGCATTCATGCTAAGGGTTTGAAGCATTGATGCACTCTAGATGAACCTATTACAATTTTGCCATGACTAAATCCTAGCTTATACTTCCACCTATCTTAAACTCATTATATTATACCCTATACCTTACACCCTCCACTACTTTGTTATTTATTTTTAAAATTCTATACTCTTTTCAAGCTAATCTATCCCTAAAAATAATGGTGGCTTCCATAGAATGTGTAGTTCTCTAGATTTGAAACAATAAATATAACATCTCATAAACACTTTTAGTGGTGATGGATCCATCCTATATATACTCATTTTTTTGAAAACATATCCCTAAATGGTATAATAAAGGAAATAATGATGTAAGTAATTTAATATTTCTAGATATTACATTAGTTATACTAACAAGGCCCATAACATACCCTTGTTTGTAAACTCTCACTTGTAATAATAAATTTTTAAATAGTAACAAAAGGATTGTTAAGGCCATAGGGAAAATGTTGAGTGTTTAAGAACTTTCTAAAGAAAATAACTAGGAGGAATAAATATTGATTGCTCAAAAGTCTTATATCCCAGCTTGACTAAGTACCAACTATTTTTTGATAGATTCTAAACCAACTCATAGGATGAATACAAATTTTGAAGATCATTTGCTACTTGTTTGGGGTCCCTATTCTAAACTAGGTTGCTTATGGAAAACCATAATCTAAAAGAGTTGCTCACATCAATATAATTGTTTACCTTTGATCCTCTACATTCCAAACAAGTTCAAGAGAATGATTGTAATTTTGGATCACAAATAAGAGGTTAAGAATTCAATCAGCCATCACAATAAGAATTTGAATAATTCTACGTATTTATTTTCTACTTAGTATGCTTCTTGATCAATTGTAAACTCTTTGATGTGAAGTTCCTTACTGTCAAACCTCTAGGTAGGGATCATCTCCTTAATAATTTTATTGCACCCATAGAACCTATAAAGTTTTAAAGAAATATTTTTGCAAAAACATTTTCCTTGCCTTTGAAAAAAATTCTTTATAAACCCTCTTCTACATACAAATAAAAAAACTTAAATTTCTCCCCACATAATTTTCAAATAAATTCTCTTTTATTTTTGTCAAATTCATATGCTATATATGTTCACAACCTTGAAAGTGACATAATATATCTATGTATCATATATATATATATATATATATATATATATATATATATATATATATATATATATATATATATATATATATATATACACACACATGTATGTTTTTATATATAGAGAGATTGAAATATAGCCTTTATAATTTGTAGCCTTCCATCCATGGTTAATAAATTACCTTTTCAACTTGTGAAACAAGATTTCATTCTATCCAAAACAAAGTCCCAAAATTCCTTCTTCTTTACTTTATTAGACAAAGGAATTCCTAGATATATTGATAAGCAATTTTCCAAATTTAAACCCTAAAATTTCCATAATAATCCATTGTAAATATAGTTCAAAGTTAATAAAAACCCTAGATTTTGTAATATAAACTAATTTTCTAGCAGCCTTCTCTTAACATGATAGTATTGATTTAAATTTCTTTGCATATCTAACTAAGGAAAATCCTAAAAATAAAATTATAACTAATATGGATTTAAAATTGAAGCTATAGATTTCCTAGAGAAGGGTACTTAAATACGCATCAAGACTAATAAAATTGGTTACAACCATAGAAAGGCATGAACCATGAGGTGCAATCACAAGAACCCTATCCAAATCTGAGAATCACGAGCTTTAGAAGCTTCACATGGCCCATGCTAACTATTAGCCTCATATGCCAAGACTAATTATAACCAACTAACTAATCCTAACCTAATGTGAGCTATGAGTGGCTACACAAATTAAAAAAATAATTCAACATGGACCAAGGGGCTACATGTTAATTACATAAGATATCAAAAGTGTTCCTCATCATTTATCTCCACCATAGGATAATTGGACCTCAATGCCTTCAATAGTGCATGAAAATCATGGGTCATCGAGTGGTGAGATATCCATTGAATTTTATGTGGAAGTTGATTATGATAGGTAACAAGGTATGAAGTAAAATAACCTTGGTTAGTCTAATAATTATGCATTTGAAACACTCTATTTGTATCAAGAGACTTCTAGAAGTTAGGTACCATATTTATTGAATGGTTGATGATATGCTTGGTCTAGAAAGTGAAATAATGTCTTGAGAAGATCCACATTGATGATTTCATGAATGACAACATAAGCTAGAAGATATGGGAAAAATACATTCTCAAATAAGGAATATGATGTTAATTAGTAGTCTATTGTAGATTTTTCTAAGTTTTCTATGAAATAGGAACCTACCTATCTAAATAAGGTATAGTGGAAGAGCAAGAGTAGTAAGAAGAGGAGGAGAGAATGATGGGTGAATTAGATCCATACAAGGAGAAAGTGGTATATCTAGTGTTGGTGTATCATATGGCCTACTAAAGATTAATGCAACCTTCTATGGTTGAGTGGATTAGATCAAAAGTATTGTATTATCAATATATTTAATAAGAAATACCTTTTTTTTGGTAAGTTAATATTTTTATTAAAAAGGGATATTTGAAAGGTGCCCCGACACATTTTACAATAGAAAAATAGAAAGTAGAACCTTCAAAGGAAACAAAAGAAGTAACCAGAACTATGAGGCATTCAGCCAACAAAACTAAAAAGGACTAAATCCTTGCATAGGAAGGAACAAAAAGTGACAAGCATTTCACTAGCAGAACCAGAGAGGACAAAATACACCAAGAGGAAGGAAAAATAGATGAGGAAGAGAACTTAAAATGGTACGTCAATCTATATTGGTGAGGAAACAATAGCCTCCAACATGGCATCCTTCGCATCGTCCTTTGGTGCATCCTTTGGGGCTTCAACATGGGCTTCCTTCGTGATTTCCACCACATCATCATCCTTAGCATCAACCTTAACATTAGAAGGTACCTCTGCAACATAAATGACTAGAATATCCTCAAAAGTATCATAGAAAATAAGAAATTTGAGTGCTTGACATTGTTCCTTGAGCTTCGAAATTGCTTTCCCAATGGTCATATGAGTAGTCTCCAAATGATCAATGGTAGCAGAAGTGGCATGGAAAACAAGATTATGGAGGTATTTTTCAACAATATCAAGGGATTTGAAAATATCCTTCATGGGTCTCAAAAGTGTAAGGAGGGGTTTCGGTAAATTCCTTGAATTTGAGTCGCCAGGAACAATGAACAGGTGTTTTTTCAATCTTTACCTTTTTATTGATATTGGATCCAGAATGAGGTCTATCACTCTTTTCTTTTATATTTCATTTAGAGGCTTTAGGGTTGGGCATCGAAGAAGAGTTTTCTTCATCTGAATCTAGGGTAGGGATATTTCCTTTGGGAAAATTATGGAGGAGAAACCTATAAAGGATTCTAAAAATTCCCTAGTGACAAAGCAAACCCTCTTCCTTTTTGGTACGGGTGGAGGTTATTGCATAATCCATGGACCAATAAAGTGCGGCTAGGATATTCATCATTTTGGCTTCACAAAAATGGTTAATGAAGGCTAAATGAAAACAAAAAAGCTGAGACTCAAGATTTTTAGAATTTAAATACTACATAATGGGTTAAAGGATTTCCTTTCAAGGTATAGATAGGTGGTGGTGATACAAACCTTTCTTGTGTAGCTTGTGGATCACTTAGTTCTTCTCAAAGTGAGCTAACTCTGCGTCCCAATTGTGCTTTTTTTTTATGATTACTTTACCATCAATATTTTTCCCTGTAAGTTCGCCCATCAAATCCATAGTGATCTGAAACTCCATGTCATGAATTGTAACCACGCCATTGTCCCAAGAGGTAGTAAAATCTTTAGTCATCTCGCCGTCAATGCCAAAAAATATCTTGAAAAAGCTAATAATCCCAACTTTTTCCTTCAATATGCCATTATCAATAGCTTCCATTTCAAACATCTTAGGCTTGATGAATATAGGTTTTCCTTCTTTCATTATTAAAATTAGAGAGCAATGGAGCAGAGGAAAAAGGGGAATGCTAGAAAAAAATAGGTAAAGCCACCTGGAGAAAGGATGATGAGTAAACGTAGCATGCATAGGGCAGTATAAATGGAAAGTGGTAGTGCAGCTCCAGAGCTAGCAAGGAAACTAGTAAGGATGCCTCAAAGAGGGAAAAACTTTATAAAGAAAAGGGATTGGTTGTAGGTGGTAACTAGAAGGATTTTTTGGTGTCAAAATTTGCAATAGGTAATTGGGAGATTCAAAATCCATAGAGAAGGTTGACTCTTGGGGACACTCAAAAAATGGAGCCAACGGGTGAAGCTGGCACAAGAAACATAAAGGATTATAAATTTCACCAAATTAAATCTCAGAACAATGTAAAATGAAAAATGGTAATAGATGATTCTCGAAAAATATAGATGACAAAAATAAAAAGGCACGAGGAAGGTATGATTAAAATCATGTTGGGATTAGCATTGGGATTCAAAAAAGAATCGATTATAAAAAAATAAGCACAAATAGGAAATAAAGGCAGTGGATAACCTAAAATTATATCATAAAGGGTCATGTGAACATAATCCAATACAAGACACCACAAGTAATGTGAAAATATCATCAATCTAGAATTAAAATCTTTCTTAATTATGAGGGGATAAACCCAAGTCTTCACATGCATGAGGAAGCATAAGACAACAAATTGAACACAGTGCTCAAGATTAATCATTATTACCAATATTTTTATCATGCCTAATGAGCTCAGAAACTTAAGGAGGAAAAATGTTGGTCCACGTCAGCAAACCATGAGTATTCACTCCAATGTCAGCCAATCTGTCAGCAACATAATTGGCTTCCCTAAAGGCATGTTGAACAATGGTGTCATTTTGTTGTAGTAGGATTTGTTTGCCCTCTTCCATTATGGTTCTAATCCTCCAACTGCTAGGTTTTGATGTTTTTAGATAACTAATTATGTTTAAAGAATCTCCTTCCACAATTATCTTCCCTAAAATATTTTTGATGAATTGGAAGCCTCTCCATAAAACCTTGGCTTCAGCTGAATGATTGGAAAGAACACCCAAAGATTTAGAGTAAGAAAAAATGGAATTGCCAAGATTATTATGCAAAATTCCTCCAGCTCCAACATTACCAGGATTACCTTTTGCAGCTCCATCAAAGTTGAGCTTAACCCACCCTACCGAAGGAGGATGCCACTTGATGTTGGTCCTAGAAGATGAAGGATTTACCGGTCTTGAAGTGTCTAATTCAACATGACATGACTTAAGGATAGTTTTCTCAAAAGACAGACATGGAAAAGGATCAAAAGGGGCTACGAGGACGTTTTCCTTTGCATACATGATGATCTTATTGGGAATGAGGTCAACATCCAAGGATTTTTGGTCGAATACTCTTCTATTACGTTCAAGCCAAATTTGCCAAAGGTAATGTTGTAAACAAAATTTCCATAATCCTACAAGCACAGGATTCTTGAAAGGATTTGGCCATTGGAGGAATAGTTTGACAATGGAAAGAGGATAGGCCCAAACTAAATGAAATTTGTGGAAAATATTGCTAATAACCATTCTTGAAAAGGAAAAAAATAGAAACAGGTGAGAAGTAGACTCCCAATCAGACAGACACAGGTAACATCTATTAGGAAGAAGAATATCCCTTTTTATAAGGTTTTTCATTGTAAGGATACGATATTGAATGCAAAGCCAAGAAAAAGAGGTAATTTTTGGAGTCATATATTTTAGTTCCAAACTAGCTTAAAGGGAATAGGAGTTTCAATAGTATTGATGGACAACAAATAAGCTGATTTAACAGAGAATTCTCCAAGATCGGTGGGTTCCTAAATTGGATGATCTAAAGAATATCTTGTTGGAATTTTGATAGAAGATAACTAAGCTTGCAAACATGAAATATTAGCCTCATAATCATGGAAATCAAGTCTTTTCCAACTCAAGGTTCCGTTTATTGAAGAAATGTAATCAGCTACTAACAGTCCAACCATGTGCTTAGTAATATTTATTATCCTTTGAAGCATAGGAATATGGATTAGAGGACGATCACCAAGCCATTTGTCTTCCAAAGAAAAATGGATTTGCCATTTCTAAATTGCCATATTAATCCCTTTTTTAAAAGGGTGTGAGCCATACAAATAGATTTCCAAAATGCAGACCCAGTATAAGGAACCTCGCCGAAAAGGAATTCAGAGGTTTGAAGATATTTCCTTCTTATAATATTAACCCAATCAACATTGTCATTGGAAATGAGTCACCAGGATTGCTTAGAAAGAAGAGAAAGGTTGAGCAGATGGATCCTTCTAAGCCCTAAACCTTCCTGTTCTTTGGGTTTGCAAACTTTATCCCAAGCAACTAAATGAAATTTGTATCTATTTATTGATCATGTCCAAAGAAAATGTTTTTGGATTATTTTATTTTTTGATAAACATTTACAGGAGCTTTGAATAGAGAAATGAAATAAACAAGAATGCTTTGGATACAAGCCATGGTGAGAGTGATTTTACCTTCTTGTGAAAAAATATTACCTCTCCAAGTAGATAGCTTTTTTTGCAGTCTTTCAATGACATTATCCCATAGGCTTTCTTTGACATTTCCAATGAAAAGAGGTAAGCCTAGATAGTATGAAGGAAGATGGGCTATGGAACATTCAAGGATATTGGCAATGATATTATGTCTTCTTATATGAGTATTAAGAAAATATAATTTAATTTTTTGAAATTGTATCCTTTGGCTAGCAGCTTCTTCATACAAGAGGAGAATGCGCTTGATGATTTTGGCCTCATTTACGGAGGCAAAGGTAGACAACAGGGTATCATAAAAAAATTGTTGGTGAGTGATGGGATTACATTGAGAGGTAACCTGAAGTCCAAAAATTAGACCTACATTTTTTTTTGACATTATTGATCTACCTAAAGAATAAGTAGCAATAATAAAAATAAGAGGAGATAGATGGCCACCCTACCTTAAACTCTTGCTGCTCTGAAAGTATCCTACAGGAGAGCCATTAATAAGGACAAAAAACCAAGCTGAAGAAATGCATCCTTTGATTAAGGAAATCCAATCAGGATGAAAGCCGAACTTGTTCATTAAGACTAGAATAAAATCCCAATTGAGTCTATCATAAGCTTTGTTCATGTCAAGTTTAAGAAGGAAGACAACTCGTTTATTGGAGGATATAGATAAAATTACTTCATGAAATGAAATGATGCCATCCAAGATGGATCTTCCTCTGACAGAACTTCCTTGAAACTGATTAATGATTAAAGGCATCACCTCCTTCAAGTGGATAGTAATGGATTTTGTTAAAATTTTGTATATAACATTGTAGAGGCTAATCGGCCTAAATTCATTAAAATTCCTTGCATTCAAATGTTTTGGTATGAGCACAATAATGGTGGAATTGAAGCCTCTAGGAATAATTTTAGAAATTTAAATTTCTTTTATGGAATTACAAACATCGTTACCAACTAAATCCCAAAAGGCTTGGAAAAATCTTGGAGGGAAGCCATCAGGACTAGGGGCTTTGTCAGGTTTCATTGATAACAAAGCAACTCTAATTTCCTCATCAGAAAGAACAACATTGAGTTTACTATTAATGTTATCAGAGATAATATGAGGAATAAACTGAAGGAAGAAATCCATAGCAGCATGAGAATTATGTTTGCTATCCTCCTGGAGTAATTGCATGAAGTGAGCAATCCCTTCAGATCTTATTTCCTTGATATCATTAATGATCCTTCCATTCTAGCTATGAATTTCTTTTATCTTGTTGTTGCTTCAGTATATCATAGTAGAAACATGAAAGAAATTTGTATTGGAATATCCTTTTTTTAGCCAAAGATCACGGGATTTCTGTCTCCAAAATGTTTCCTCACATTGAAGGATATTGTGATATTGAGCTAATAAATTCCTCTCTTCACTTCTCACATCAGTAGAATAATCTCCTCTATACTGGCTCTCTTTTTCAACTATAGCTAGCCTGTCCTTGATATCCTTTTTTCTAGAAGATATTTCCAAATATATCTCTATTCCATATTTTTATATTTTCTTTGATGGTCTTGAGTTTCTCGGCTAAAACAAAAGAAGGAGTTCCTTGAACATCATATTGCCACCACTAGTTTATCCTCTATTTAAAATCAGGATGTAACATCCACATGGCTTCAAACCTTAAAGGAGTTTTGAAAATTTTGGGGTTGTTGGTATTTGTTGGCAATTTGAGTTATTTATGTTGTCATTGATGTCAAATGGATCACATTGAGTTTTGGTGGCAAAAGCACTTCATAAATAATCATTTATGATATTTTGGAGAGCATGGATATATACAGGGTTTTTGTGAAAACCAATGTAGGTAGAATAAAAGGTTTTATTTAAAACCATGGATGGTAAATTTGAAATGGGCTTTTCTTAAAACCTAATTTGACTTTTTGTTTCATCGAAAAAGGTGCCCCGGTGATGGAGATATTTAATTTTAAATATTTAGTTTAAATTTTAAATTATTTAAAATTTAAATTTAAATTTTAAAATTAAAAATTAAAGTAATCCGCTAACATCATCAAATATGAGGGAGAAAACTATATAAAATGGTGCCTAAGGTTTATTAATTGAATGCTTGCGCTCGTGAATTAATGTGATTGTTGGAAAGTGAAAAGAGCTCGTGCAAAATAGGGTTAAGTGATGGAAGCGAAGAATAAATCAAACGACGTGTGAAACCTTAGTCACCTTGGGCAGTGTGGTGCATTGGAAATTGGCTTTTGGATAAGTCAAGTGGTAGAATGAACATTAATATTTTGAATCCCCTTGGCCATGTTAGAAGGCAAAGAAAGAGCGCACGAAGAATTTTTGGTTTGCATGAGAGGGAGGAGTGTTTTGAAGCATGTGGTGTCGTTCCCTCCCAAACGAGCCTGTAGCTCATGCGACAACTTGGCTGAGGTTAAGGCACTGAGAAAGGAGGTGTCGAGGGATTGAATCCCATCAAGGACAAAGGCAAGTTAATATTTTTTTTAATATTTTATTTTTCTAAAGTTGCCCTAGGAGAAATAAGGGTTGTGATGCACTTTAGGAAAAAGAGAGATTTCTGGTGATTTTCCTTTTGGAAGTATATCATATTATATATCATTGGAAAGCTTATTTCGAGGGCTATTTTATTAACATGCTTAGTGGGAGAAATAAGGTGTGTGTAAAGAGATATTTATGATTTTTTAAATGGGTTCAAAAGTGAAGGTTGCTTTGTTCTTTTTCAAAGGGGATTAATTCTTTCATGAGGGGACATGGTGTATTTTATTGAGTAGGAGTAATAAGGTGTTATTTGGATATTATTGTTGTGTTATTAATAAATATCTCTAACCCCTATTGAAAGTTGAAAAATAAATTTTGTTGAGTGTGGTAGATTTAGTGGACAACTAATAAGGCATCAAAAAGGTATGAGCAATATTCTCCATTGACTTTTTTTATGGTGGTTGATTTCTGAAATATTATTAGAGATAAAAGGATTGATTGTGTTTTCCTTTTCGAAAGTGGTTGGTTGAATGATTCAAGGTTTTATGGTTTGAGAGTTGTGATTAAACCTTGTTTTATAAGCATTGTTGTTGAATCCCATTGCTTGTACAAAGAAATTGAACTTGAGTTAGAGGAGAACATGAGTATCATTGTTATGTGAGAGTTATTGTTGAGTATTTTTGGAAAAATTTTGAGTTTATTGATTCATGCTTGAACTAGGGTTTGAGAGAAATATTTATTCCTTAAGGTGATTGGTTGAGTTGAGTAGATTGAGCCTAGTCAAGTGATTGTGTGAAATGGTTTTTCAAGTTCCATGAAACAAACGTCTATATTCTGATTTGAGTTGAGTTTGAGTTGAGAAAGAAATTGAGTTTGTGATTAGAACATATTGAATCTCTAACAATTCTCTTTATGCTTCTATAATATTGAGTTGAGTTGAGATTGATTTGATTTGAGTTGAGTTGAGATTGATTTGAGTTGATATCATTGTGGATCATTGTTTTCATCTATTGAAGAGTGCATTTTCATTCATTATTGAGTTCATCTTTGAGCCTTGCCTTCATAGATTTGTGGATGAGATTTGAGTGCTAATTGAGCATGATTTATTGATCCTTTGAGAAGTATTTTGGGATAAATTTATAGAAATATTTGAGACAACTTTTGTGCATGATTGATTGAGGCTTTGAGAAGGCTTTTGGGATAGATTTGAGGCATATTTTGTGCATGATTGATTGAGCATTTGAGAAGGCGTTTGGGATATATTTATGGACATATTTGGGACATATTTGAGCGAGTTCTTTGTGAGCTTGCTAAGAAAATTTGAGCAAGTTCTTGGTGAGATTTTGGAGTAGATTTGAGCAAGTTCTTGGTGAGCTTGTTGTAGCATATTTTGAGAAAGTTCTTGGTGAGCTTGTTGGAGCTAATTTGAGCAAGTTCTTGGTGAGATTTTTGGAGAATATTTTGAGCAAGTTCTTGGTGATCTTGCTGGAGCAAATTTTTAGCAGATTCTTGGTGAGCTTGCTGAGGCATATTAGTGGATAGCCTACTTGAGAGCAGATCAGGATGTCCTAGCTAAGTAGATTAGTGGATTGCCTAGCTGAGTAGATCAATGGATTTAATTGCTAGGCAGATTAGTGGATTACCTTGCTGAGCAGATCAGTGGATTGTCTACCTAAGAAGATCAGGATTGCCTAGCTGAGCATATCAGTGGATTGCCTAGCTGAGAAAATTAGTGGATTGCCTTGTTGATTAAATCAATGGATTTCCCACTTGAGCAGATCAGTAGATAACCTAGCTTTGAGTAGATCAAAGTAATCATTTGTATTGGGATAAGGATCCCTATTTCTTTGTGAAATATTATAAGGAGATACATTGGAGGAACCATGTTAAATATTGTGTCTCAATTGTGTGTGGTGATTTGTGCTCTTGCTTACTATTGCTATCTATGCCATTAATGCACAGTGCTATATTTGGTTATTGCAATTAAGGACACTAATTGATATTGGTTTGGAAAGAAAGTAAGAATTGGGAACTATACTGTTCACACCCCCTCTCAGTATAATATTATATTCTTAAATTGGTATCAGAGCGGGTTCCTTCAAAAAGGCTAACAACTGGAGGACAGATTCTATAAGCACACAGATGGCTTCACAAAATGGATCATATACAAGTAAGGCTCCATAATTTGATGGTAAAAATTATGCTTTCTAGAGCATGAGAATGAATAACTACTTGATATCACAAGGATATGAGGTATGTCAGATGGTTGCAAAAGAGTATAAGGTTGAAGGTGATCCCGATGAAGATAAGACTATCAGGAAATTGGTTGAGATCAATGCAAGGGCAATGAATTGTATTTTGAGTGGGCTACGTAAAACAAATTTTGCAAAGTTCATGGTATGGAATTCAACTAATGAAATGTGGACCAAGTTGTGGAATACCTATGAAGGAGATTCCAAGGTAAAGTTTATAAAACTACAAACTCTAGAAAAATATTTGAGAAACTAAAAATGGAAGACTCTGAATATATTGTAATGTTTTTGCTTTGATTTGATGAGATTACTAACACCATGAGAGGTCTAGGATTTGAGATGAAAGAATCATATGTTACTCAAAAGGTTTTGAGATCACTTCCCATGAAGTATGATGCAAAGGTTTCATAAATAGAATAAACAATGGATATCAACAAGCTAACAATGGAATAACTACAAGGAACTATTACAGCTTATGAGATGAGGATAAGTAAGCATCAGGTTCCAATGAAATAAATTGCATTCAAGGATTCAAAGAAAGGTAAAGTTCCAGAGACAGATAGATATTTAGATAATGATGAGGAAGCAAACTTCATCAAAATAATAAAGGACTTAAGAAATTAGAAGGATATGAAGAAATTCAAATGCTACAAGTGTGGTGATTTTGGTCACTATGCAAACAAGTGTCCACATGAAGAAAACAATGATGATAAAAAATAGGGTCACAAAAGAAAAGAAGATGGAAAGCATAAGCATGACAAAGATGACAGATACAAGCAAAGTAGGTATGATAAGAAGAAAATTTTTCGTAAGACAAAGAAAACTTTCTACATTGAAGAAGCAAGTGATAGCTCAGATCACAGTGATAGAGACAAGTCAAATTATGAAAAGGAAGAACATTTATTCCTAGGAATAGAAGGTGAAAGAGAACAATGTTTTGTGTGTGGTCAAAGAGATCATAGATAAGGATATTACAATGGCTTTAGTGATAGTGAAGATGAGATGACACATCAAGGAAACAAACATGGTCAAATAAATCATGAGTTTGTTTGCTATAGAATATTATAATGATTTTAGTGACAGTGAAGATGAAGAAGGATTTTTCTATGGGATAAAAGAAGTAGAAGAAGAACATTCACTCCAAATAGAAGAAGTTAAACAATATAATATTGTAAGAAAGACATATGTCTCAATTGATCTAAAGGAAGACTTCAATAATATCCATGAGCAACTACAAGAGGTTAAGGAGAATCTAAAAGAATTGATATGATCCATACTTGAGAAGTTTGATCCATCACATGACTCAAAAGGTCAATATATTTTCACTAAGAAGGAAATATGTATTTTAGAGACAATAAATATGGATTCCAATTTGCTATTTGACACAAATGAAGAGAAATAAGAGGAAGGTTGCAAAGCACCAAAGGTCTCATATTTTAGGTTTTGGTAATCACACTCAAAAGGAAATGAAGTTCTAAAAGATGAAATCAAGGAAGAACCTAATATTCATGAAGAAATTTCCAAAGATCCTATGGCTCCAAATATCCAGTTTGGATATTGTTTTGAGATATGTAAATCAAGTTCAAGAGGCAAAGAAATTCTTGAAAAAGAAAGCAAGGAAGAAGTTAAGGAAGGATATTTGGATACCACAAAGAAGGATCAAGGATACAATGCACAAGTCAAATATGATCACCAGAATAAAGGTCAATAAAGGTATGAAGAACCAAGGCATGAAAAAAAGGCTTTTCAAGGATATTATTTTTCTTGTAATAGATTTGGACACAGGGCTATACACTACAGGGTCTAAGGATCAAAGAAGTTTGATTTTGCTAGAAGGAACTTCAAAGGAAGAAGGTATGGTTTTCAAGGACATTACTTCTTATGCAATAGGATTGGTCATAGAGTGTCTCAGTGCAAATAAAATGAGCAACATGATTTTGGTTTTAGAGCTGCACAATTCAGAAGTCATGGTCAAAATTATTATGAAAACAAAACTTCATAATACAGGGTTCAAGAAAGGAATGGATATGGAAATGGTTTCAATAAAGAATTCAGGACATGGGCACCATCCAAATGGTAAAATATCAAGTATTTTAATTGCAATAACTTTGGACATATTGCAAGATGATGTAGGACTCAATTCCAAATAGGTTCAAGGCAATAAGGTCAAGCAGTTTCAAGGCAAGAAGGTCAAACAGATTCAAGACAAGAAGATCAAGTAACTCATCAAGAAAATGATATCAAAAAAATATGGAAGGAAGTTGACAGAGGAAAGAAACAATGTAATATGGGAGTAAAAGTACTCCCACCTCAAAATTAATCACCTCAAGAGAGAAGTTGGTGAGGGGGCTAAGCTTAAGAGTCATATCTTTTAGCCCTATAGGTTTCTTTTTTGACATTGATGTCAAAGTGGGAGAGATTTGAGTAAGGGGGAGAGAATTGATTTAGGGAGAGAATAATCCAAAGAGAGCATTTAGTTAGGGGGAGAAGCCTCCATAGAGAGTATTGAGTCAGGGGGAACATCTTTGATTCTCAAAGATGGTATTTGCAGTGATTGTGGTGATTTGCATTAGAGGTGTTGCCATCAATGACAAAGGGGGAGATTGTTGGAAATTTGAGTTATTTTATGTTGTTATTGATGTCACATGGATCACATTGAGTTTTGGTGGCAAAAACACTTCATAAATAATCATTTATGATATTTTGGAGAGCATGGATATATACAGGGTTTTTGTGAAAACCAAGGTAGACAAATTAAAAGGTTTTATTTAAAACCATGGATGGAAAATTTGAAATGGGTTTTTTTAAAACCCAAGTTTGCTTTTCGTTTCATTGAAAAATGTGCCCCGGTGATGGAGATATTTAATTTTAAATATTTAGTTTAAATTTTAAATTATTTTAAATTTTAATTTTAATTTTAAAATTAAAAATAAAAGTAATCTGCCAACGTCATTGAATATGAGGGAGAAAACTATATAAAAGGGTTCCTAAGATTTATTAATCGAAGGCTCGTGCTCATGAATTAATGCGGATTGTTGGAAAGCAAAAAGAACTCAGGCAAAAGGGTTTAGTAATGGAAGAGAAGAATAAATCGGATGGCATGTGAATCCATAGTCACCTTGGGTAGTGTGGCACATTGGAAATTTGTATTTGGCTAAGACAAGTGGTAGAACGAATGTCAAGGTTTCTAATATGCTTGGCTGCATTAGAAAGCGTTGGAAGAAAGAGCGCACGAAGCATTTTTGGTTTGTGTGAGAGGGAGGAATGTTTTGAAGCACATGGTGCCTTTCCCTCCCAAACAAGCTTGTAGCTCATGTGGCAGCTTGGCTGCAGTTAAGGCGCTAAGCAAGGAGGTGTCAAGGGATCGAATCCCATCAAGGACAAAAGCAAGTTAATATGTTTTTTTAATATTTTATTTTTTTAAAGTTTCCCTAGGAGAAATAAGGGTTTTGATGCACTTTAGGAAAAAGAGATATTTCTGGTGATTTTCCTTTTGGAAGTATATCATATTATAAATCATTGGAAAGCTTATTGCGACAACTATTTTATTAAATTACTTAGAGGGAGAAATAAGCTATGTGTAAATAGATACTTTTGATTTTGTAAAGGGGTTCCAAAGTGAAGTTTGCTTTGTTCTTTTTCAAAGGGGATTAATTCTTTCATGAGGGGACATGGTGTATTTTATTGAGTATGTTGAGCAAGGTGCAGAGAAAGCAGTGCAAAAGTATTGTAATTGTTGTCAACACAGACATATTGATGCAGTTGATGCAGTTCAGAGGTCGATCAGATCAAGTGCAGAAAATCTCAAGAAAAACAGAGGGGACCCAGATCCAGAAATTTGCAGAAAAAGACAAGGAAGAAAACTGTCGCGATATCGCGACATGGTTCCTGTCGCGATTTCGCGACAAAAAGTAGGAGAGAGAAAGTGCAAGAAAAAATGTCGCGATTTCGCGACATATCCGAGGAGAGAGAAAAAGCACGCCAAAATGTCACGATTTCGTGACATGTCGAGTTTTCGTTGAGGAGAGAGAAAATGTGTCGCGATTCGCGACAAAAAGCGGGAGAGAGAAATTGCAAGCCAAATTGTCGCGATTTCGCGACATGTCTGAGGAGAGAGAAGATGCAAGTAAGATTGTCGCGATTTCACGATATGCTGGAAGAAAAGGCACTAACTAAGAAAAGTGTAGCGATTTCGCTACATGTTGCAATTTCGCTGGTGAAAGCGAAGAAAAGGCACTAAGTAAGGAAAGTGTAGCGATTTTGCTACAGGCTCTAAATGCAAAGGATGAAAGATGTAGCGATTTCGCTACAAGCTTGAAACACTAAGAACAAAAGTGCAGCGATTTCCTAAGCTGTTTCGAAAGGCAAGGTAAAAAGGTGTAGCGATTTCGCTACGGTTGAAAGGATAGGGGAGGGAGGAGCAGGTGAAAGGCATAGTGCGAAGGTGTAGCGATTTCGCTACGGGTTTGAAACACATGTTGGGAAGGTGCAGCGATCTTGCTACGAGTTCAAAGTGCAAAGTGGAAAGGTGTAGCGATATCGCTACACGTCGGAGTTTCACTAGCTAGCGAGCAAAGAAAAATGCTAAGGCAACAATGGTGTAGCGATTTCGCTACATGTAAGGTTTTCGCGGCTGCATGGAGTAAAAATTGTACGGAGGCCAGAAGCGTCGCGATTTCGCGACGGCAATGAGGATGACGTCAGCAAGACCAAAAACGTCGCGATTTCGCGACATCTTAGAAGATGACGTCAGCAAAACCAAAAAGTGTCGCGATTTCGCGACAGGGTGAACGAAAAGCCATTGCAAGCCGAAAACGTCGCGATTTCGTGACATCTTTGAAGATGACGTCAGCAAGTCTAAAAATGTCGCGATATCGCGACAAGTTTCCAGAGAAGCCTCAACAAGCCAGAAGCGTCGCGATTTCGCGACAACATGGAGGATGACGTCAGCAAAAGCGGAATGTGTCGCGATTTCGTGACATGTATCATTTTCGCGGAGGCAAGCGAAGGAAAGAGGAGGAAAGCCGAAAGCGTCGCGATTTCGCGACATGTCTCATTTTCGCGGGTGTATGCCGAGCAAAGCACCAGGAGGCGGAAAACGTCGCGATATCGCGACATGTAGGATTTTCGCGGTCAACAGCCCTGAAAAAGTCAAACCGAAAGAAATGTCGCGATATCGCGACAAGGTTGCCAGAGAAGCCTCAGGAAGCCGAAAGTGTCGCGATATCGCGACAAAGTTGAGGATGACGTCAGCAAAGCGGAAAACGTCGCGATATCGCGACATGTAAGGTTTTCGGGGTTGCTTACAGAAAGGAAGTCTAGGAGAAAGAAAACGTCGCGATATCGCGACAGGTAATGTTTTGGCGGGAAAAAGTCAAAGATACATGCATTGTGACAAGTGGCAAATAGCGCCAGTTACGATAAACCTAACTGGAGTCAGATCTACAGTTCCAAGTGACAGGTGGTGAGAATGCATAGGAGAAATTCATGCTGCAGTTAACTGTAGTTACAAGTGAAAGTGACTAGACAGCGAATGTAAGAAAAGAACGGTTGTTGTAGGGCCGTGTTGCAGCATGGATGGCAAAGGTGGCAGTTACAAAGAGTAGCCACGGAACTAAGCATTGAATGTAGAACGGTTGTTGTAGGGCCGTGATGCTGCAAGCTGGCGTAAAGAGCAGTTTTTCAGATAATCTCTGCAAACAAGAAATTCTCTCGATGGTTGTGCTTGACTCACAAGAAAGTAACGGGTAGAATAGAAGGATCGACACCGTTTAGAAAAGAGTGCAAAAGAATTAGAAAGAGCAGTTACGTAGATTTTGGAAGAACAAGATAATAGAGCATCGAAACACGCAGAAGGGTTGTCAGTATATGCAGAGAAAAATACTGTCAATATGTGCAGAATGTGCAGAGAAGAAGGACTGTCAGTATATGCAGAATATGCAGAGAAAAAGATGGTCAGAATGTCAGTAAGAAAGCGGCTAAAAGGCGGATCAGGTCAGAGAAGGATTAATGCATTGATCGTAGCCGAAAGTACATGAAATATTGGAGGGAAAATTGAGCCGTTTCAAATTGAGCCATTCGAGGAAATCAAGGATATAAGGATCGAACTGGCACAGTTAGAAGGTTACCGCAACTGTGTTGTATTGAATAAATCAAAAGGCAAAGTGTGGTAAGTGTGCTGCATGAAGAACAGCAAGAGAACTAAAACCTGTATATTCTTCTTGTAAAATAACAGAGAGGTTTTAGATTTGAAAGGAAGATATTGAGTCTCTAACAAGTCTCTTTATGCTTATGTGAGATAAAATTGCATGAGCTATAGACCGATAAGGGTCTTGCAAAAGAGAAGGCATTTTTATGTCCATTTATCTTGCAAAATAGAAATCCAAGTTGGTGCTTGGATAAAGGGGTTGGTGCTCCTATCACATGTGCAGTAGATAAATCGGGGGGTTGGTGCTCCTTCCAGGTGGGTCTTGGTAAACAATTGTAAATATTGAATCCTTGCAAAGACTGGATTTGGATTGGAGTCCAAACGAGTCATTATTTGAGGAGTAGCCACATCGGTGAACCTCGTAAAATCTTGTGTTGTGTGATGCTCATGTGCTATTCTTGCCTTATCTATTTTTCTTTTTAAGTTTGCTTGTTTAAGTTTTAATAATTGCAGACTCAAGTTTTTAATTAGTTACACTGATTCACCCCCCCCTCTCAGTGTCATTGTGAGAATATCAATTGGTATCAGAGCCGGGCACCTGCACAAGCTTAATCAGCTAAGGTGTTCTTGGGAGATATACAATGGCCGGTGGTGAAGGTTTTTCTTCTAACAAAGCTCCTCTGTTCGATGGAACAAACTATTCTTTCTGGAGGCTCAGGATGCAGACCTATCTATGTGCATTGGGTTATGACATTTGGGAATCTGTTGAAAATGGATACACCACTCCCACTTGTTCCTCCAACAGATGCGGGTGAGAAGAAAAAGTTTGAGAACAACTCGAAAGCCAAGAATGCTATTATGTGTGGATTGGTCGACAGTGAGTTGATACGAATCATGAACTGCAAATCTGCTAAAGACATATGGGACAAACTGCAAAGCATTCATGAAGGAGATAACAAAATCAAGGAAGCTAAGTTGCAAACACATCGTGCCCGGTTCGAAGCATTAAAGATGACCGATGATGAGAACATTGAAGCCTATCTGCTAAGAGTAAATGGAATCATCAATGCAATAAGAGGACTTGAGAAATAAATGGAAGATGCAGTTGTTGTAAAGAAGGTACTGAGAACTCTCAATAAAAGGTTTGATGCAAAGGTTTCTGCCATAGAAGAAGCAAAAGATTTAAAGTTTTTTAGTATGGATGAAATGCATGGTTCTCTAACAGCATATGAAATGAGGATTGGTCAAACTAAGCCCTCGGATAGAGAAGCGACCTTCCAAGCACAGAAAATTATAAAATCTAAACAGGAATCTGAGGAAGAAGAATCTACAGATGAGAATGAAGCAAACTTTGTTAGGAAATTAGTAAAGGGAAAAGGAAAGTACAGAGGTAAGTTGCCGTTCAAATGTTTTAACTGTGGAGGCATCGGGCACTTTGCAGCAAAATGCCCAATGAATGAGAAAAATAGAAGTGATGAAGGGACACATCAGGAAAGAAATGTCTGGAAGAAGAAATCACAGTTTAGAAAAAGGAATTTCAAGAAGAGAAGTTTCATTTCTCAAAGAATATTGACTCTTCTGAAGACAGTTCCAGTGAGGACTCTGAAGAAGAAACTGGTGAAGCCTTGTTCATGGCCTTTGAAGAACAAAGAACTGAAGAAACCCAAGAGTGTGAAGAAAAATTAGAGGATGAGGCTGAGATAGATCTGGAAGGTGAGTTGGTGGCTGCTCTTGAAGAGTTAAGTGCAGAAAGGAAAAGAAATAAAAATATTTCAAGAAAATTTGAGGAGGCCAGCAATTTAATAATCAGTTTGAAAGTACAAACCGAAGAGTATAAGAAAAAGTCTGAAGATTTTGAAGCTCAACTAACCGTGAAAATAAATGAGTGCAACAAGCTAGAAGAAAACATAGTCGGATTAAGGTTGCAGCTAGAAGGGATGAATCGAAAACTGAGTTGTCATCAAAAATTTGAAGACAGTTCTGAGAAACTGAATAAAATGTTGAATAATCAAAGGCCCATAGGTATCAAGTTTGGTTTGGGCTTTGATGAAGGAGAAACCTCAATGGACTCAAAGGCTATAACTGTAGAACCAATAAAGATTAAAGACAAGATTAAAGTTGACCAAGATAAGCCGTATCATGCAAAAGAAAACAACAAGTCCAAGCTTGAAAGGAGTGCTACAAATGATAGATTCATCAAAGTCACTCATCAAAGAAGAAGAAGACCCATGGCTCCTACCTCCACATGGCAACAACCATTTCCCAGGTACACTCGTTCCTTTTCTGGTTATTGTTTTAAGTGCAATGCATATGGTCATAAAATTTCAAGTTGTAGATATAATGTAGAACAAAGAAATTTTACTAGTAGAAATATTTTTTCTCCCTTGATAGATTATGTTTGTAGAATGTTATAACTGCCATAACTTCAGCCATATTGCAAGAAATTGTCATAGCTCTTTTGCAGGAAATAAATATCAGGAAAGAAAATATCACTCAGTTGGATCAAAACAGTACAGAAAATTTCCCGAAAAATTGTCACAAGCCAATGAAAGGGAGAAAGTAAAACAAGTGACCAGATCTGCTATTAAATCTCAGTGGAAAGAAAAGGAACAACCAAAGAAAGACAAGGAATCTTTGATTGTTCAAACAGACTCTCAAAGCACGGAATAAATCTGCTCCTTGGATTCTGGACAGTGGATGCTCCAGTCACATGACAGGAGACAAACAGAAGTTTGACAAGCTACAGACATACGAAGGTGGTTCTGTAAAATTCGGAAACAATGATGGAGCAAAAATAGTGGGTAAAGGATCTGTTAAGTTAAGTGACGGTAAAATCAACTCTAAGGAAGTTCTTTTTGTGGTAGGACTGAAGCACAACTTACTGAGTGTAAGTCAGATTTGTGATAGAGGTCATGAAGTAATTTTCAAGAAGGAGGGCTGTGAAGTAAGAAAGACAAAAAATGGAAAGTTAATAGCCACTGGACTGAGAACTTCTAGAAATTTGTATACTCTCTCGGAGACTTCAGAAGGAGCTTGCTTGGTTGGACAAGAAGAAGAAAACTGGCTGTGGCACAAGAGACTCGGTCACATAAGCTTTGATAATCTGGTAAAGATCAGCTCAAAAAGAGCAGTAAGAGACATCCCCACAATTAGTAAACCATCAAACAACATTTGTGATTCATGCCAAAAGGGGAAGCAAACCAGATCTACTTTCAAAGCAAAAGAGTATTTCACAAGCAAGCCATTAGAACTGATTCACACTGATTTGTGTGGACCCATGAGGACAGAGAGCATAAATGGATACAAATATTTCATGTTGTGTATAGATGATTTTTCCAGAATGACATGGGTACTCTTTTTGAAACAGAAATCAGAAGCCTTTGAGATGTTTAAAACCTTCAAAAATCTTGTTGAGAATCAATCTGGAAAAAGAATTAAATGTTTGAGATCTGATAGAGGAGGAGAGTTTATTTCAGAAGAGTTTGCAGAATTCTGTGAAAAACATGGAATAAGAAGACAATTTTCAGCAGCAAGAACACCTCAGCAGAATGGAGTAGTTGAAAGAAAGAACAGGACTGTGCAAGAAATGGCAAGAACCATGTTAACCGAGAGCAAAATTGCTGACAGGTTCTGGAAAGAGGCAGTTCATACTGCAGTCTACATTCAGAATAGATGTATGTTGAGGCCACATGAAAGCAAAACACCTTATGAACTGTGGTTTGGCAAAAAGGCTACAGCAAAATACTTCAAAGTGTTCGGAAGCAAATGTTACATTAAAAGAACTGAAAGCAATCTTGGCAAGTTTGAAGATAGAGCTGATGAAGGTATATTCCTTGGGTACTCAACTAAAAGCAAAGCCTATACATGCTACAACAAAAGACTTAAGAAAATAGTGGAGAGTGCAGATGTGAAGGTTGATGAAGGCAGAAAACAAGAAACCACCAAAAGTGAAAATTACCCAACCTATGAAGAATTTATTGAAGAAGATGAAGATCAAGAAAAAGAAGAGAGACAGAAATCAGATTCAGAGGACTTAGAAAGAGATGAAAATAGAAAATACAGAACAGGCAGTTGGTAGAAAAATCATCCCAAAGAGCAGATTATTGGGGACCCTACAGTTGGCATTCAGACAAGAAGAAGAGTAGTAAATAACTATTCTCTGTTATCCAGTATTGAGCCCAAGAATATTATTGAAGCAAGCACGGATGAAAGTTGGATGGAAGCGATAAATGAAGAACTAGATCAAATTGAGAAAAACAAAACCCGGGAATTAGTACCAAGGCACTGAAAATAAAAACATAATTGGTACTAAATGGATATTTAGAAACAAACTGAATGAAGATGGACGGGTTGTAAGGAATAAAGCAAGATTAGTATGTAAGGGATATGCCCAAGTTGAGGGGATTGATTTTGAAGAGACTTTTGCACCCGTGGCCAGACTTGAAGCAATAAGACTATTTTTGGCTTTAGCTGTTCATAAGAATTTCAAGGTTTATCAGATGGATGTAAAATCAGCATTTCTGAATGGAAATCTTGAAGAAGAAGTATATATTGAACAGCCTGATGGTTTTCAACTTTGTGATAATCCTGACTTTGTTTGCAAGCTGAAGAAAGCTTTGTATGGCTTGAAACAAGCACCTAGAGCTTGGTATGCAAGGTTGGATAGCTATCTCACTAAGCAAGGATTCAAGAAAGGTATGGTGGATAGCAATTTATATGTGAAAACTGAAAATGGCAATTTCATTGTCCTTGTTGTTTATGTAGATGATATAATTTTTGGAAGTAGCAATGATGAATCATGCAAAGACATAGCAAACAAAATGCAAAAAGAGTTTGAAATGTCTATGATAGGTGAACTTTCATATTTCCTTGGATTACAAGTTAATCAAACCGAAAAGGGGATTTTCATTTCTCAAATTAAATATGTGAAAGAAATGCTGAAAAAGTTCACTATGGAGGATAGTAAGCCAGTGAGCACCCCCATGACAACAAGCTGCAAGTTGAGCAAGGATGATAAATCTCCGGATGTTGATCAAACGATGTACAGATCAATGATTGGGAGCCTGTTGTATTTGACAGCCACTAGACCGGATATCTTACAAGTTGTTTGCATGGTTGCAAGATTTCAGGCTAATCCAAAAGAGACTCATGTAACAGCTGTGAAAAGGATCTTTAGGTACCTCAAGGGTACTATGGAGTATGGGCTGTGGTATCCAAAAGGAAAAGACTTCACTCTCTTTGCATATTCTGATGCAGATTGGGCAGGATGCATTGATGACAGAAAAAGTACAAGTGGAGGAGCATTTTTTCTTGGAGATAAATTGGTAGCATGGCACAGTAAGAAGCAAGAATCAGTCTCTCTATCCACAGTCGAGGCAGAATACATTGCAGCAACAACATGTTGTACACAAATACTATGGATGAGACAAACATTGAAAGATCTAGGTATTCACTTCAATGAGCCCATTTCAGTCAAATGTGACAACACTAGTGCAATCAACATTTCAAAGAATCCGGTAATGCATTCCCGCACCAAACATATTGCAATCCGGTATCACTTCTTGAAGGATAAGGTTGCAGAAGGAGAAGTCAGATTAGAGTTTGTTCCCACTATAGAGCAAGTAGCAGACATATTCACCAAACCCTTGCCAAAGGAAGTATTTGAGTACCTTCGAAAGAAGTTGGGAGTAGTCACACTTCCCAAGCACTGACTAGCTATGGGAAATACATTCTCAGGGGGAGCATTCAAATTATTTATGCCTGAGAATGGTGTGCATAGACTCAGGGGGAGTCTGCGGCAGCCCTTTGGCATTATTGGCAAAGGGGGAGAAGAATTTGAGCAAGGCTACAGTGTGTTGCCAACAATTCCAAAGGGGGAGATTGTTGAGCAAGGTGCAGAGAAACGATGCAAAAGTATTGTAATTGTTGTCAACACGAGACAGATTGATGCGGTTGATGCGATTCAGAGGTCATTCAGATCAAGTGCAAAAAATCTCAAGAAAAACAGAGGGGACCCGGATCCAAAAATTTGCAAAAAAAGACAAGGAAGAAAACTATCGCGATATCGCGACATGGTTCCTGTCGCGATTTCGCGACAAAAAGTAGGAGAGAGAAAGTGCAAGAAAAAATGTCGCGATTTCGCGACATATCCGAGGAGAGAGAAAAAGCACGCCAAAATGTCACGATTTCGTGACATGTCGAGTTTTCGCTGAGGAGAGAGAAAATGTGTCGCGATTCGCGACAAAAAGTAGGAGAGAGAAATTGCAAGCCAAATTGTCGCGATTTCGCGACATGTCTGAGGAGAGAGAAGATGCAAGTAAGATTGTCGCGATTTCACGATATGCTGGAAGAAAAGGCACTAACTAAGAAAAGTGTAGCGATTTCGCTACATGTTGCAATTTCGCTGGTGAAAGCGAAGAAAAGGCACTAAGTAAGGAAAGTGTAGCGATTTTGCTACAGGCTCTAAATGCAAAGGATGAAAGATGTAGCGATTTCGCTACAAGCTTGAAACACTAAGAACAAAAGTGCAGCGATTTCCTAACTGTTTCGAAAGGCAAGGTAAAAAGGTGTAGCGATTTCGCTACAGGTTTGAAACACATGTTGGGAAGGTGCAGCGATCTTGCTACGAGTTCAAAGTGCAAAGTGGAAAGGTGTAGCGATATCGCTACACGTCGGAGTTTCACTAGCTAGCAGCAAAGAAAAATGCTAAGGCAACAATGGTGTAGCGATTTCGCTACATGTAAGGTTTTCGCGGCTGCATGGAGTAAAAATTGTACGGAGGCCAGAAGCGTCGCGATTTCGCGACGGCAATGAGGATGACGTCAGCAAGACCAAAAACGTCATGATTTCGTGACATCTTAGAAGATGACGTCAGCAAAACCAAAAAGTGTCGCGATTTCGCGACAGGGTGAACGAAAAGCCATTGCAAGCCGGAAACGTCACGATTTCGCGACATCTTTGAAGATGACGTCAGCAAGTCTAAAAATGTCGCGATATCGCGACAAGTTTCCAGAGAAGCCTCAACAAGCCAGAAGCGTCGCGATTTCGCGACAACATGGAGGATGACGTCAGCAAAAGCGGAATGTGTCGCGATTTCGTGACATGTATCATTTTCGCGGAGGCAAGCGAAGGAAAGAGGAGGAAAGCCGAAAGCGTCGCGATTTCGTGACATGTCTCATTTTCGCGGGTGTATGCCGAGCAAAGCACCAGGAGGCGGAAAACGTCGCGATATCGCGACATGTAGGATTTTCGCGGTCAACAGCCCTGAAAAAGTCAAACCGAAAGAAATGTCGCGATATCGCGACAAGGTTGCCAGAGAAGCCTCAGGAAGCCGAAAGTGTCGCGATATCGCGACAAAGTTGAGGATGACGTCAGCAAAGCGGAAAACGTCGCGATATCGCGACATGTAAGGTTTTCGGGGTTGCTTACAGAAAGGAAGTCTAGGAGAAAGAAAACGTCGCGATATCGCGACGGGTAATGTTTTGGCGGGAAAAAGTCAAAGATACATGCATTGTGACAAGTGGCAAATAGCGCCAATTACGATAAACCTAACTGGAGTCAGATCTGCAGTTCCAAGTGACAGGTGGTGAGAATGCATAGGAGAAATTCATGCTGCAGTTAACTGTAGTTACAAGTGAAAGTGACTAGACAGTGAATGTAAGAAAAGAACGGCTGTTGTAGGGCCGTGTTGCAGCATGGCTGGCAAAGGTGGCAGTTACAAAGAGTAGCCACGGAACTAAGCATTGAATGTAGAACGGCTGTTGCAGGGCCGTGATGCTGCAAGCTGGCGTAAAGAGCAGTTTTTCAGATAATCTCTGCAAACAAGAAATTCTCTCGATGGTTGTGCTTGACTCACAAGAAAGTAACGGGTAGAATAGAAGGATCGACACCGTTTAGAAAAGAGTGCAAAAGAATTAGAAAGAGCGATTACGTAGATTTTGGAAGAACAAGATAATAGAGCATCGAAACGCGTAGAAGGGTTGTCAGTATATGCGAGAAAAATACTGTCAATATGTGCAGAATGTGCAGAGAAGAAGGATTGTCAGTATATGCAGAATATGCGAGAGAAAAATATGGTCAGAATGTCAGTAAGAAAGCGGCTAAAAGGCGGATCAGGTCAGAGAAGGATTAATGCATTGATCGTAGCCGAAAGTACATGAAATATTGGAGGGAAAATTGAGCCGTTTCAAATTGAGCCATTCGAGGAAATCAAGGATATAAGGATCGAACTGGCACGGTTAGAAGGTTACCGCAACTGTGTTGTATTGAATAAATCAAAAGGCAAAGTGTGGTAAGTGTGCTGCATGAAGAACAACAAGAGAACTAAAACCTGTATATTCTTCTTGTAAAATAACGAGAGAGGTTTTAGATTTGAAAGGAAGATATTGAGTCTCTAACAAGTCTCTTTATGCTTCGTGAGATAAAATTGCATGAGCTATAGACCAATAAGGGTCTTGCAAAAGAGAAGGCATTTTTATGTCCATTTATCTTGCAAAATAGAAATCCAAGTTGGTGCTTGGATAAAGGGGTTGGTGCTCCTATCTCATTGCAGCAGATAAATCAGGGGTTGGTGCTCCTTCCAGTGGGTGCTGGTAAACAATTGTAAATATTGAATCCTTGCAAAGACTGGATTTGGATTGGAGTCCAAACAGTCATTATTTGAGGAGTAGCCACATCGGTGAACCTCGTAAAATCTTGTGTTGTGTGATGCTCATGTGCTATTCTTGCCTTATCTGTTTTTCTTTTTAAGTTTGCATGTTTAAGTTTTAATAATTGCAGACTCAAGTTTTTAATTAGTTACACTGATTCACCCCCCCCCCCCTCTCAGTGTCATTGTGAGAATATCAGAGTAAGAGTAATAAGGTGTTATTTGGATATTATTATTGTGTTATTAATCAAAATATCTAACCCCTATTGAAATTTGAAAAATAAAGTTTGTTGAGTGTGGCAGATTTAGTGGACAACTAATAAGGCATCAAAAAGGTATGAGAAATATTCTCCATTAACTTTTATTATGGTGGTTGATTTCTAAAATATCATTGGAGAGAAAAGGATTGATTGTGGTTTCCTTTTCGAAAGTGGTTGGTTGAATGCTTCAAGGTTTTCTGGTTTTAGAGTTGTGATTAAACCTTGTTTTATAAGCATTGTTGTTGAAGCCCATTGCTTGTACAAAGAACTTGAACTTGAGTTAGAGGAGAACATGAGTATCATTTTTATGTGAGAGTTATTGTTGAGTATTGTTGGAAATATTTTGAGTTGATTTATTCATGCTTGAACTAGGGTTTGTGAGAAAAAAATATTCCTTAAGGTGATTGGTTGAGTTGAGTTGATTGAGCCTAGTCAAGTGATTGTGTGAAGTGGTTGTTCAAGTTCCATGAAACAAACTTCTATATTCTAATTTGAGTTGAGTTTGAGTTGAGAAAGAAATTGAGTTTGTGAATAGAACATATTGAGTCTCTAACAATTCTCTTTATGCTTCTATAAGATTGAGTTGTTGAGATTGATTTGATTTGAGTTGAGTTGAGATCATTGTGGATCATTGTTGTTATTCATTGAAGAGTGCATTGTCATTCATTGCTAAGTTCATCTTTGAGACTTGCATTCATAGATTTGTGGATGATATTTGAGTGCTACTTGAGCATGATTTATTGAGCCTTTGAGAAGTCTTTTGGGATAAATTTCTAGAAATATTTGAGGCAGCTTTTGTGCATGATTGATTGAGCCTTTGAGAAGGCTTTTGGGACAAATTTTTGGACAAATTTGAGGCAGATTTTGTGCATGATTTATTGAGCCTTTGAGAAGGCTTTTGGGATATATTTGTGGACATATTTGGGACATATTTGAGCAAGTTCTTTATGAGCTTGCTAAGCATATTTGAGTAAGTTATTGGTGAGATTTTGGAGTATATTTGAGCAAGTTCTTGGTGAGCTTGCTGGAGCAGATTTTGAGCAAGTTCTTAATGATCTTGTTAAGAGGATTTGAGCAAGTTCTTGGTGAGAATTTTGGAGCCAATTTGAGAAATTTATTTGTAAGCTTGATGGAGTAGATTTTGAGCAAGTTCTTGGTGATCTTGTTGGAGCATATTTTGAGCAGGTTCTTGGTGAGCTTGTTGAAGTAGATCAGTGGATAGCCTACCTAAGCAGATCGAGATTACCTAGCTGAGCAAATTAGTGGATTGCCTAGCTGAGTAGATCATTGGATTGCCTTGCTAAGAAGATCAATGGATTACCTAACTAAGCAAATCATGATTACCTAGCTAATTAGATCAGTGGATTGCCTAGTTGATCAGATTAGTGGATTATCTTGCTGAGCAGATCAATGGATTGCCCACCTAAGTAGATTAGTGGATAGCCTAACTTTGAGCAGATCAAAGTAATCATTTATATTGGGATAATGAAATCTATTTCTTTGTGAAATATTATAAGGATATTATCTTGTGGACTATCCCACATTGGGGGAACCATGTTAAATCTTGTGTCTAGATTATGTGTGATGATTTGTGCTCTTGCTTACTATTTCTATCTATGTCATTAATGCACACTGTTATATTTATTTATTGCAATTAAGAAAACTAATTGATATTAGTTTGGAAAGAAAGTAAAAATTGGGCTCTATACTGTTAACCCCCACCTCTCAGTATAAGCTTGTGTTATTCAATTGGTATCAGAGTAGGTTCCTTCAAAAAGGCTAACATCTTGAGGGTAGATTCTACAAGAACACAGATGGCTTCACATAATGGATCATCTACAAGTAAGTCTCCACTATTTGACGATAACAATTATGCTTTATAGAGCATGAGAATGAAAAACTACTTGATATCACAAGGATATGAGGTATGGTAGATGGTTGCAAAAGAGTATAAGGTTGAAGGTGATTCTGAGGTAGATAATACTATCAAGAAATTTGTTGAGATAAATGCAAAGGCAATTAATTGTATTTTGAGTGGGCTACATGAAACAAATTTTGCAAAGGTCATGGTATGTAATTCAGCTAATGAAATATGGACCAAGTTGCATAATACCTATGAATTAGATTCCAAGGTAAAGTTGGCCATACTACATACTCATAGAAAAAGATTTGAGGAATTGAAAATGGAAGACTCTGAAGATATTGCAAAGTTTTTACTTTGAGTTGATGAGATTACTAACACCATGAGAGGTCTAGGATTTGAGATGAAATAATTAGATGTTACTCAAAAGGTTTTGAGATCACTTCCCATGAAGTATGATGCAAAGGTTTAATAAATAGAAGAAACAATGGATATCAACAAGCTAATAATGGAATAACTACAAGGAATTATTATAGCTTATGAGATAAGGATAAGTAAGCATCAAGTTCCAATGAAAGAAATTGCATTCAAGGATTCAAAGAAAGGGAAAGTTCCAAAGACAGATAGAGATTTAGATAATGATGAGGAATCTAACTTCATCAAAAGAAAAAATGACATAATAAATTATAGGGATATGAAGAAAGTCAAATGCTACAAGTGTGGTGATTTTGGTCACTATGCAAACAAGTGTCCACATGAAGAAAATAATGATGATGAAAAACAGGGTCATAAAAGAAAAGAATATGGAAATCATAAGCATGAAAAATATAATAGATACAAGCAAAGTAGGTATGAAAAGAAGAAAAGTTTTTGTAAGACAAAGAAAACTTTCTACATTGAAGAAGCAAGTGATATCTCAGATCACAGTGATAGAGATAAGTCATATGATGAAAAGGAAGAACATCTATTCCTAGGAATAAATGGTAAAAGATAATAGTATTTTGTGTGTAGTCAAATAGATCAAGGATCAAGATATTGTAATGGCTTTAGTGATAGTGAAGATGAGATGACACATCAAGGAAATAAGCATGGTCAAAGAAATCATGAGAGTTTGTTTGCTATAGAATATTATAATGATCTTAGTGACAGTGAATATGAAGAAGGGTTTTTCTATGGGATAAAAGAAGTAGAAGAAGAACATTCACTCCAAAAAGAAGAATTTAAACAAGATAATATTGTAAGAAAGAAAAATGTCTCAGTTGATCTAAAGGAAGAATTCAATGATATTCATGAGAAACTACAAGAGGTTAAGGAGAATCTAAAAGAATTGAGATGTTCCATACTTGAGAAGTTTGATCCATCACATGACTCAAAAGGTCAATATATTTGACACAAAGAAGGAAACATGTATTTCAAAGATAATAAATATGGATGCCAATTTGCTATTTGACACAAATGAAGAGAAAGAAGAGGAAGGTTCCAAAGCACCAAAGGTCTCATATTTTAGGTTTGGGGAATCACACTCAAAAGGAAAGGAAGTTCTAAAATATGAAAGCAAGGAAGCACCTAAGATTCACGAAGAAAGTTCCAAAGCTACTAGGGCTGCAAATATCTAGTTTGGATCTTGTTTTGAGATAGGTGAATCAAGTTCAAGAGGCAAAGAAATTATTGAAGAAGAAGTCAAGGAAGAATTTAAGGATGAAAATTTGGATACCACAAAGAAGGATCAAGGATACAATGCACAATTCAAATATGATCACAAGGATACAGGTCAAAAAATGTATAAGGAACCAAGGCATGAACAAAAGTCTTTTCAAGGACATTGTTTTTCTTGTAATAGATTTGGACATAGGGCTATACACTGTAGGGTCTATGGATCAAAGAAGTTTGATTTTGCTAGAAGAAATTTCAAAGAAAGAAGGTATGTTTTTCAGGGACATTGCTTCTTATGCAACAGGATTGGTTAAAGAGTTTCTCAGTGCAAATAAAATGAGCAACATGGTTTTGGTTTTAGAGCTGCACAATTCAGATATCATGGTCAAAATGATTATGAAAACAAAACTTCACAATACAGGGTCCAAGAAAGGAATGGATATGGAAATGGTTTCAAGAAAGAATTCAGGACATGGGCACCATCGAAATGCTACAATATCAAATGTTATAATTGTAATAACTTTGGGCATATTGCAATATGGTGTATGACTCAATTCCAAATAGGTTCAAGGCAATAAGGTCAAGAAATTTCAAGGCAACAAGGTCAAGCAGATTCAAGACAAGAAGATCAAGTAACTCTTCAAGAAAAGGATATCAAAAAAATATGGAAGGAAGTTAGATGAAATAAAAATGTAATATGGGAGTAAAAGTACTCCCACCCCAAAATTAATCACCTCAAAAGAGAATTTGGTGAGGGGGATAAGCTTAAGAGTCATATATTTTAGCCCTATAGGTGTCCCTTTTGCCATTTATGTCAAAGGGGGAGATATTTGAGTAAGGGGAGAGCATTGAGTTAGGGGGAGTAGCCTCCAAAGAAAGCATTGAGTTAGAGGAAGCAACCTCCATAGATAGTATTGATTCAGGGGTGGCAGCTTTGATTCTCAAAGATGGTTTTTGCAGTGATTGTGGTGATTTGCATTAGAGGTGTTTCCATCAATGACAAAGGGGGAGATTGTTGGCAATTTGAGTTATTTTATGTTGTCATTGATGTAACATGGATCATTGATGTCACATGGATCACATTGAGTTTTGGTGGCAAAAGCACTTCATAAATAATCATTTATGATATTTTGGAGAGCATGGATATATACAGGGTTTTTGTGAAACCCAAGGCAGGCAAAATAAAAGGTTTTATTTAAAACCATGGATGATAGATTTGAAATGGGTTTAATTAAACCCCAGTTGGATTTTCATTTCATTGAAAAAGTGCCTTGGTGATGGAGATATTTAATTTTAAATATTTAGTTTAAATTTTAAATTATTTAAAATTTTAATTTTAATTTTAAAATTAAAATTAAAAGTAATCAGCCCACGTCGTCGAATATGAGGGATAAAACTATATAAAAGGGTTCCTAAGGTTTATTAATCAAAGGCTCGTGCTCGTGAATTAATGAGATTGTTGGAAAGCGAAAAGAGCTCATGCAAAAGAAGGCTAAGTGATGGAAGTGAAGAATAAATTGGACGACATGTGAAACCCTAGTCACCTTGGGCAGTGTGGCACATTGGAAATTGGATTTTACCTAGGTCAAGTGGAAAAATGAACGTCAAGGTTTCGAATTCCCTTGGTTGTGTTAGGAGGCTTTGGAAGAAAGAGCGAACGAAGCGTTTTTGGTTTGTGTGAGAGGCAGGAGTGTTTTGAAGCACGTGGTGCCTTTCCCTCCCAAACGAGCTTGTATCTCATGCGACAGCTTGGCTACAACTAAGGCACTGAACAAGGAGGTTTCATGGGATCGAATCCCATCAAGGAAAAAGGCATGTTAATATATTTTTTTAATATTTTATTTTTCTAAAGTTTCCCTAGGAGAAATAAGGGTTGTGATGCACTTTAGGAAAAAGAAAGATTTTTGGTGATTTTTCTTTTGGAAGTATATCATATTATATATCATTGGAAAGCTTATTTCGAGGGCTATTTGATTAATTTTATTAGAGGGGGAATAATAAGTGTGTAAAGATATATTTTTGATTTTTTAAAGGGGTTCAAAAGTGAAGGTTTTTTTTTTCTTTTTCAAAGGGGATTAATTCTTTCATGAGGGGACATGGTGTATTTTATTGAGTAGGAGTAATAAGGTGTTATTTGGATATTATTGTTGTGTTATTAATCAAGATATCTAACCCCTATTGAAAGTTAAAAAAGAAAGTTTGTTGAGTGTGGAAGATTTAGTGGACAACTAATAATGCATCAAAAAGGTATGAGCAATATTCTCCATTGACTTTTATTATGGTGGTTTATTTCTAAAATATCATTGGAGAGAAAAGGATTGATTGTGGTTTCCTTTTCAAAAGTGGTTGGTTGAATGCTTCAAGGTTTTCTGGTTTGATATTTGTGATTAAACCTTGTTTTATAAGCATTTTTGTTGAATCCCATTGCTTGTACAAATAACTTGAACTTGAGTTAGAAGAGAACATGAGTATCATTGTTATGTGAGAGTTATTGTTGGAAATATTTTGATTTGATTGATTCATGCTTGAACTAGGGTTTGTGAGAAAAATTTATTCCTTAAGGTGATTGGTTGAGTTGAGTTGATTGAGCCTAGTAAAGTGATTGTGTGAAGTGGTTGTTCAAGTTCCATGAAACAAACTTCTATATTCTAATTTGAGTTGAGTTTGAGTGGAGAAAGAAATTGAGTTTGTGAATAGAACATATTGAGTCTCTAAAAATTCTCTTTATGCTTATATAATATTGAGTTGAGTTGAGATTGATTTTATTTGAGTTGAGTTGAGATTGATTTGAGTTGAGATCATTGTGGATCATTGTTGTCATCCATTGAAGAGTGCATTGCCATTCATTGTTGAGTTCATCTTTGAGCCTTGCTTTCATAGATTTGTGGATGAGATTTGAGTGCTACTTTTGCATGATTTATTGAGCCTTTGAGAAGGCTTTTGGGATATATTTATAGACAGATTTGAGGCAGCTTTTTTGCATGATTGATTAAGCATTTGATAAGTCTTTTGGGATAGATTTTTAGATAGATTTGAGGCAGCTTTTGTGCATGATTTATTGAGCCTTTGAGAAGTATTTTGGGATAGATTTGTGGACATATTTGGGACATATTTGAGCAAGTTCTTTGTGAGATTGCTAAGAATATTTGAGCAAGTTATTGGTGAGCTTTTGGAGTAGATTTGAGCAAGTTCTTGGTGAGCTTGCTGGAGTAGATTTTGAGCAAGTTCTTGGTGAGTTTTCTAAGCATACTTGAGAAAGTTCTTGGTGAGCTTGTTGGAGCCAATTTGAGCAAGTTCTTGGTGAGCTTGTTGGATCAAATTTTGAGCAAGTTCTTGGTGAGCTTGCTAGAGCATATTTTGAGTAGGTTCTTTGTGAGCTTGCTAAAGAAGATAAATGGATAACCTATTTGAGTAGATTAGGATTGCCTAGCTGATAATATAAATGGATTTCCTAGATCATTAGATCAATGGATTGCCTTGCTAAGCATATCAGTGGATTGCCTACCTGAGTAGATCAAGATTGCCTAGTTGAGCAGATCAATGGATTGCCTATCTGAGTAGATCATTAGATTGCCTTGTTGAGTAGATCAGTGGATTTCCCACCTAAGCAGATCAGTGGATAGCCTATATTTGAGTAGATCAAAGTAATCATTTGTATTGGGATAAGGATCCCTATTTCTTTGTGAAATATTATAAGGAGATTATCTTGTGGACTACCCCACATTGGGGGAACCATGTTAAATCTTGTGTCTCAATTGTGTGTGGTGATTTGTGCTCTTGCTTACTATTTCTATCTATGTCATTAATACACACTACTATATTTGGTTATTGCAATTAAGGACACTAATTGATATTGTTTTGGAAATAAAGTAAAAAGTGGGTGCTATATTGTTCACCCCCCTCTTAATATAAGCTTGTGTTCTTCAGTATCTAAAAGGATAGGACTATGGTCGGAGCCAATCTTGAGAAGAGATTGAAGATTTGCATCACCCCAAATGGCAAGAGCTTCCTAAGAAAATAAAACCCTATCAAGTTTGACTTGAATTAGGTGAGACACATACCTTCGATTTGACCAGGTAAATTGATTGCCTTTTAAATTTACATCCATTAGATTGTGATCATTGATAAACTCCTAAAAATCTTGCATACTTTTAGAAAAAGAGCCAACCCCTCTCTTATTGTTGGAGGGAAACAAAGGGGTACTGAAGTCGCCCATGATGATCCATGGGATATTAGGAAAGGTGCTTTTGATAGAAGACAAGATATTCCACATGCGAGCCCTCCCATTTATGGAATTGGGTGCATAGATATTAGTGAGAACCCAAGGCGAGTTATTATCTTTGTCAAAAAAGAGAATGCTCATCATCTCATCATTTGAATGGATAAGATTTGCTTCTACAGTATTTGGGTTTCATAAGCACAGTAGGCCTCCTGATGCACCTTTTGCATTGCAAGCAGTAAATTCATAATTCTTCCAAATATAATTGCAGATATGTTTGTCTTGAGGCTCTCTAACCTTGGTTTCTTGGATCACAAAAATGGTAGGTCTGATTTCCTTCCTTAATGATTTAACTAACCTCTATTTAGCTAGACCATTAAGGCCTCTCATATTCCATGAGAGGATCTTCATTTTGAATATTTAGAGGTTTGTTTGCCTCCCTTTCCATGTGGTTGGGGAGGTTTGGTGCACTTTGATTCTTCCTTGGAAATGTTAATACCAACATAAAACAAAGTCTTTTGTACTCCATTAGCAATATCTTCATTTACACCTTGCTTCCAATGATTAGAATTAGAGGTCCTTCCTCAATTTTTTTCAACTCCACAATCAATGGGATATTTCTTCTAGCTTCTGGTCATTTTTGGGCTAAAATTGTTAGCAGAGATTTTTTGAACCACAAGACTAGATGGTTCAAAAAAGTAGGAAGGGATGTAAACCTCATCAACTAAAGTTTGGTAATTCATTGAAAGGAGACAATGATGAGGGATTATCATTAAAGGGTTTAGAGAATGGTTCTTGATGAACTGACTTAGGATCAGGATTATTGATTTTGTCAACAACAATCTCAGGATATAAATCTCTTAGAATTTGAAATTGATTAGGAAGCACAAAAATAATAACCTCATTATGATTAGCCGCATAGAAATCATTTTTCCTTTATCATTTGGAGACTTGCTAAAATAAGATTTGCCTCGTTCATCCAAAAATTTTTGATCCTTGATGGGCTTGAAAGTTATTCCTTTGGAAGGAGGAAATCTTCTTTTATCCTTTTTGAAAGGTTTATGAAGCTCCTTTCCTTTGCCAATGATTTGATTATCCTAAATTGGCTCAACATTTACCGTATTTTTTTGAGTGAAGGGCACTGAGCATGAAGATTCCCTTATGTCTGGTATTCAATATAGAAGGGAGGTTTGTTTTCATATTTAATAGCTTGCTTGTGGAGAAAGGTCCCACGTTCCATCTCAACAAAAGTAGGAACAACTAAATCAAAATTAGCATTAACACAAAAGTAAGCATCGTGCATCCTCGATCTGGACAACATGACCCTATCAATAAGAAGCAAATATCCAATAGTCGAAGCATCAAATTTGATGATAGATTCCCACCAAAGATGTCAAGGGATATTTGGAATTCTAACCCAGATAGGAGCTAGATTGATGCTTTGAGTTGCTGGGTCAAAACCAGGAGTCCACTTCATCAAAAAAACACTTTTGGACCCAAGGAACCAAGGTCCTCTAGACAAAATTTGAATGGAATCTTCTTTGGCATTAAGGCGAATGCCAAAAAAAGTATTAGATAGGCCAAAAATTTGTAGGGACCCTCTGACTTTCCATATAGAAAAGGCCCAACACCTAATAGTGTCAAGGTTGGGATTTCCTCCAACCACTTTTTCAACCAGAGAAAAGGATTCCTCGGCTAAGAATTTATTCGCCACACATTCAGGGATCTTAACTATATTCCCAGATAATTCAAAATGTGGTGGCAAAACATCAGTAGGGGAAGAAGAAGAGACCAAAATATTAGCGAAGGAAGGTTTAGGGGAAGGTAGAATGTCATCCCCCCAAAAGGAAGTGACCTTGCTAGATGGAGAATTAGCTTGGCCCAAATTAGGAGAAAGAATGGAAGGGGTGGACACAGGAGCAACAAAGCCTGTTGAAGGAGAAGCTTTGATAGAATCCTTGAAGATAGTAGAATTAGGTGGAGAAAAAATAAAGCTATGATCATCCTTCCTCTAAAAGGAAAATTATTTAACAGTATCCTCAAAAGCGGTGGTGCCTTGCAGAATAGAACTGGTCTTAAAACCTTCCTCCCGCCCTCCAACATTTTGAATAAAATCCTTCCTGCCTTAAAAAAATAAAAATAGAGGATTTGACAGTATCCTCAGAAGTGGAAGTGCCTTGTGGAATAGAATTGGTCATGAGACCTTCCTCCCACCTTATAGAAATTTGAATTAAATCCTTCCTGCCTTAAGAAATTTTAATAACAAAGGACCCACTACCAAAGTTGCAACAACCAATCATCCTTCATTTCTTCTCTATTTAGGACAACATTACTAGCTACAAACATTCCATTTAATAAGAAATACCTTATTCTAAATATGCAATGTGTATATATTTTGAAAAGCATCATACCAAGCCTTCTTATGATATTGATAGCACTTTCCAAAAATTATGCCACAATAATTCCTTGGAGTCACGTTGTACGTGACTCTATCCATAAAATATGGTGCAAGTGAAAATAATATCATGCACATCTATGTGATGTATGAAGTGGAATTAGTATTCTTCCATACAAATGAGTATGGATGAGTTTGTGGTTCCAAAGGAAGTTGTAACCTATCGATTATAGCTCTTGCAATCAAATTCTCTTATGATCCATTGTTAATGATACAATCCATAAAAAAAATATGAGTTAGGTGGTCCCTTATGATGAACAAATTGTCATGGGTACCCTTAGTCAAGTGATGATACATTAGGGTTACATTGTTTATATTTCCTTTAATCTCATCATATCCTCTATCCTCTTGTATAATTTCAATGGGACCATCTTGTGGTTCCTCATTTTGATATTGTACAATGCATTTTTTCTTGTTCTTAAGGCAATTTGATTCCACATGACCTCTTCTTTTACAATGATTAAAATATTTATTTCCATTTAAAGGAGTATAGGAAGAACAAAGAGGAGGAAAGAAAGAATAAATATAATAAGAAAAGAAATAAACTTCTTCACCTTATATGGATGTTGTTGATTTGGTGTCTTGGAAGTGCTTACATATGTTGTTTGAGTAGAAAATTTCTCCTCCACAAGGAATGAATGGTTGAATGCAAAATCCAATGTGGCTAAGAGAGTGAATTTAAACTCTCTATACACATGTTCTTGCAAACCACTTTGTAAACTTGGTTATGAGTGACTCCATTGGATCTTTCACTCCAAGAAGAATCCTCAACCTATTGAATTCAAAAAGTTAATATTGGATAGACATATTATTATTTTTTATTAATTTTACCATTTTAAATTGATATCATGTTCATAGTTTTATGGAGAAAAAATAATCTTAAAAGTCTTGATGATGTCATTCCATTTCTTGATTAGATTTTGGCCTTGTTGCCTTTCCATAATCAAGATTTTTTCCAAACTTAAAAGTATAGGTTTAGCAAAGGGAACCTCCTTCTCTTCAACATGAGTCTCTATGTAGGAGAACTAAGTATCCATGTTTAAGATCCAAATTGCCAAGACATTAGGTTTATTGGACCTATAATAAGGCTTAACACCACATTTCATCTTATTACGATGATCATTATTATAGATATTCACATCACTAGGAGTGTTTTGAATTGTTATTTCCTAAAATTTATTAACCAACTAACCAAATATTTTGGCCAATGTGGTGATGTGATCTATCAAATTAGAATCCATTTCTAATCGAGTATAATCTAGACTATCTCAACACTCATGTGGTTAGAAAACCGTTACCACTTTTTCTAGGTACTTATAACGAATAAATTTTAAAGGTTCTAAAATTACAAAGGTTCCTGGAATTGAACTAAGAGTTATAAAAATTTGTCTGCTTTGAAGGGTTTTTTTATCTCTAAAATTTCATAATAGGGAGATTTATCTTGTGCCTTTCCATGCAATTTTGTAAAGGTTTCATTGTATAAGTTACAAGGGTTTTAATTTTTACTATTTTAGAAATATTTTTAATGAAAATGGTAAAAATAAAGCATAAATTATTATTAATTAATTATAGGAAGATCACGATAATCAGTAGAGAGGGGATAAGTAGCATATGGAAGGATATGTGTAGAGATGGATCTAGAAAATCCACTCTCGATAGAAATTGAATTATGAGTGGGAATAAATACATAGAGACAACAAGTGGATTATGAATCAATTTCTTTTAGGTGCAAAGCTTACCATCTGTATGGGTATATGGTAAGAAACTACCTTAAATTAGGGAGAGAGGAGATGCATCAACCTAAAACTAATATTGAAAACCCTCCCCCATAGAAATAAAATGATGAAGGATTTAAAATAGTAACAAGGAGAGTTCAAAGAAATAATTATCAAGCAAGAGAATGAAATCCAACTAAAGTAGGAAAAATGAACCAACACCCAGATTGGAGGGCATATTCTAATAAATATGAAATCCTTAAACTAGATTATCTAATGGAAGGGCAAGAGGATTCAGAGGTGGAACTGATCAATGAAAAGGGCCAACACCAAGAAGGAGAACAACATATTCATTAGGAATACACCCCCATATCACAAGAGACAAACCCCTCCCAAATTATAATTTCTCAAAATTTTAAAATTTGGGAGAGTTAAGAAAATCAAGATATTATGACACAACAAAAAGAATCAAAGATATCTAGGTCCCAACAAATTGACTTGTTAGGGGCTTGGGAAGACCAACAACAAACACCAAATATATCTATGTTTCAACAAAATTATATGGTAGGCGCAATGATAGTGCATGTACAAGATCAAGAACCATCAAAAGACATCATTATGGGAGTGATAGAGAAAAATAGAGAGATGCCAACACTAGGAATAAGACAAATAGAGAAATGACCAAAGAATGTAATTTCACAAAGGGTGGGAAGAAAAACAAATTAGGACAAATTACAAGGAAAACAAATGAGAGAATTTGGATTGGTGAATTCCATTGCCAAATTCTACAATATAGAACCTCAATGATTATAAACACATGGAATGTAAGGGATTTAAAAAGCCACACTAGACAATTGGTTGTTACGAAAATAATTTTAGAAAATAATCTAGATGTGGTTTTTCTATAGGAAACTAGAACTTCCTTATAATCTATGGAAAATATTGCCAATAAATATTAGGGGTAAGTAGATTTTATGGCCCAAGCCTCTTAAGGATTTTTAGGAGGAATTACCACTTTATGGAATAAAAAATACTTCCAACTGATGGACTCAACTTCAGTAAAACGAATCCTCATGACCAGACTTAGGGAGAGGGACTATGGACTGGTTTGTATGATAATTAAATTTTATGGCATGATAGAGGTACGAGATCAAAAAATCCAATGGAAGGAAGTACAACAATTGAGGGAAACCCATATAGAATACTTTTGGACAGTGGGAGGGGATATCAATGCTAAAATTTTAGTGTAGGATCAATAAGGAGGTTTGACTTAGATCAATAATAAGGATAAGATGTTGCTGGCTCATTCATATTACCTAGATTTGATTGGCATACCCCCACTAGGATGTAGCAACACATGGACTAATAAGAGAAAATGAGCATTCACAATGAACTCTAGATTAGATAGGTTTATTTTGGGGGAGAAAGTATCCACCCTTTGGCACTGTAAATCATCAATTTTGAACCAGTTAGCATCTGACCATTTTCCAATATCTATCTACATAGGAAAAATACCTCAAGTCAAGAATTGTCCTTTTAGATTTGAAATTTTTTGGCTCTAAAATAATGAATTACCAAAGCTAATGAAATAGTAGTGGGAACAAAGAAAACTAGAACATGGGACAACACAATTTTAGCTTCACTCCAAATTATAGTTTATCAAAGGTAAATTAAAAAATGGGGTAAATATTATTGAACATTTCTAGCAATAAAGAGCAATTATTTTTGTTCGAGTTCAAGAAATAGCAAAAAGGATCTGCTCAAAACCTATATTTGAAGAGCTTCTCCACAAAGAAATTATTTTGATGCAAGAGGAAGAATATTTAGATAAGAAATAGGAATCCTACTGGGGACAACAAGCAAGAATAATCTGGCTACAAGAGGGAGACAAGAATGCAATTTTTTTCCATCACTCAGCCACAACACATAATCACTATAATCAAATTGATGCCTTATCCACAAGGGATGGAAATAGGAAAACTACTACCCTAGGTATGCAATAAACTGCAAATAAATATTTTTCAACTTTATTTACTACAAAACCACACCTTTCCACTCAACACCAAGAGGAAATTTTAGAAAATATACCAATGTTAATATCATAGAATAAAAATGAAAATCTCTTACAAGATATTAGAGAGGAGGAACTTAAAGAAATAGTTTTTGCTATGCAGACAGGGAAGGCCCCAAGGTCCAGATGGATTTCTAGTAGGGTTCGATAGAGCCTATTGAGTTATAATTGCAAAGGATGTAACCCAAGTAGTAGAAGAAGTCAGGACTAGTGGAAGAATCCTTAAAGCCTTGAATCACACTTTTTGGGCTCTCATCTTGAAATGTGGAGATATGGAAAATCTCACTAACTATAGATCAATTGCTCAATGCAATGTGGTTTATAATATCATAAGCAAATTGATGGCAAATAGGTTGAAACAAATCTTACCAGGGTTAATCTCTCTAGAACAAGGGGGATTTTTGTAGGGTAGACAAATTATGGATGGAGTTATGATAACATAAGAAAATATTTACGAGATTTGCAAAAAGGGAAACAAAGGTATGTTTCTTAAGCTATATTTATCCAAGGCATATGACAGAGTAAGTTGGAAATTTTTAACCCAAATACTACAAAAATTTTGTTTTAGCAAATAATGGATAAAAAGGATTATGGAATGCATCTCTACATTTTCTTTCTTAGTGCTCATAAATGGTAATCCATCCAAACTATTCAAAGCTTCTAGAGGAATTCGTAAAGGGGATCCACTTTCACCATTTTTGTTCATCATTTTTTTGGAGGGCTTGGGAAGACTCATACAAAAGAGGAAAGTAGAGAATACCATTTTAGGGGTAAGGATAAGTAGGAACATAAATATTATTTACCTCCAATTTATGGATAACAAAAAAATGTGGGGGGAAGAAACAATAAGAGAAGCAACCAATATTAGGAAAATACTGGAGTGCTAATTAGTAGATACTGGAAAAATACTAAATGAAACAAATCAGTAATGGTTTTTTTAATGTGATAAAAAAATTAAGAGAATGGATAACTCACATCCTCATATTATTAGAGTCATAATTTTCCTTAGAATATTTGGGTATCCCCTTAACAGATAAGGGCATCAAAAATAAATATTGAAAATCAATAAGAGATAAAATCCACTTGAAACTTTTGCATTGGACCTATAGGTGGTTAAGTTTTGGAGGAAGAGTAACATTGCTTAAATCAATTTTACAAGCAATTCTAGTGTATAAATTCTCCATTTTGGCTACCCCAAAGATCATCCTAAAAGACTTAGATAAGATGATGAGACACTTTCTTTTTTCTGGAGTGCAAAGTAACCACACAAGAGCACTAGTAATTTGGGACAAGGTTTGCATGCCTAAGGAAGTTGGAGGTTTGGGAATTAGAACAACAATGAAAAATACCAATCTCTAACATCCATGTTGTATTGGATATGACTAACTCATCTTGACAAACTCTGGAGAAAAGTATTGAAAGTTAAATACTATCCCTCACAAAATACAAAATATCTTCCTCGTCTTCCAGTTTTAGGAGAGGGATAAGAGATCTGGAAAGCTCTAAATAAATTAGCATCACTTAAGGGTTATATTGGAAAGTGGGATATGGCCAAACTTCTATACTATGGTAAGATTCTTGGGAACATTTCCCCCCCATAATTGATCAGTACTCCCACTTAATAGGACTCAAGGAAAAATTTTAGAGGAAATATTGGAATATCATAAGCCACTATTTTAAATACCAAATCAATTATAGGATAATCTTAGTTAGTGGCAAGTCCCAAAGGAGTTGAGGGAAGAATGGGCTAAGGAGAAAAGAGAACTAAAAGAAATCTTGGATAGAAAAAAGTGGCAAAGGGGTAATTGACATGATCAACTTGGTTGGGGAGATACCCAATTAGGAATTTATACTGTCAACTAATGTTATAGAAATATTATCCAAAGCACTCAAATTGGTCCAAAGCCCTCTTAGTTGCAATTATGGCAACCCAAAGGATGGCCAAAGATGAATTTCTTTATGTGGTTGGTTGTGCATAACAGTATTATGACTCAGGATAACATGAGGAGACATGGATTTATTGGATCCAACTAGTGTGTAATGTGTCACCAAGAGGGGAAAAAATGGGCCACCTCCTTATTTTGTGTCCCTATGCCCAAATAGTTTGGAGTTTGTGGTATAGTATTTTTTATCAATCAGAAAGATTCATTCTAACTAAGAACAACTTTTGGGACTATTGGAAGACCAATATATTTAAATAAAAGACCTTGAATATAGCTTGGGAGTTAGGTTTGGGTTACATTTGTTGGTAACTTTGGTTGGAACATAATAAAAATATTTTCAATGAAGAATTAATACCAGAGGAAAGAATCTGGAGCACTCTAATTAGGAAACTTTTAGAGACAATGCAGGCTAAAACCCAAGAGGATTCTCAAATGATAGAGGATGAAGCAAATATATGGATACAACTCCAGAAAAAACTACAATATGGGAACTAAGAAAGGAATAATAAGAATAGAAAGAGGGCTTTATAGACTTAGGATGAAGTCTATGAATTCAAAAGAAAAGGGTAAATGGAAGACCTTTAGGGGTCATCCAGTAGGGATTAAAACTTCTAAAAGTTGGACAATCAAAGGAAAAGAGTTGTGCCACATTTTGAGCCTTGCTAAGAAAGGTAGGTTATCAATAGTAAATGTATAATTAGATTTTTTCAATAAAATTTTTAGTTTTTTTTTTTCAAAAAACATTAATTACAAAAATTGCGTAATTAGTTAATAAGCAAGGAATTTTACCCTCTTTTTTCAAAAAGTGGAAATATTTCACCTTCAATTGTTTTTATTATTTTAAAAATAATGGCACCAAAATCTTCATTGGTCCACTTGGTCAATGTGGCTAAAATCCTATTTTGGTCATTGGTGGTTCAAACAGTCACTAGTCATTATATCTAATAGCTAGGGGGTTGAGGCTTGTGTGACAAACTATCATATAAGTTCATAGCTCTATTGCACTATAGTAGAGTGAGTTTAGGGGTGCCAAACATACAACACCATGTGGTGCCTTCCACATAGACCCTAATTAGTTATTTATCCAATGATTAGTTTCACCAAAACATTGGACATAGGCTAAGTAAACAATAAATAGGTCAAAGTAGATTTCAAGATAAGGACATGTGGTGCTATTTTTAATGAGCCATATTTTCTGTAAACTTCCACATGTATTTTGACCTTACTGCTATCTAATATCTAGTTATAAAGGTTGATCAAATCTCTTTTCAACCTCTCACTTTACTTATTATCTGCACATGTGGGATACTGAAGAATTGGCACTTCATCAAAATAATGTTGTTGTTGCTAGTCTTCACTAGAATATCACATGGGTTCTTGTATCAAAAAAATTAAGGGTAATCCACCATTATTTTGATTGCTAGTTTAACCTTCTGAAGGAGCTTCTAAAGCAAGTGCTTGGTGCATTCCTAAATTTGATTCATCCAATGGATTTTTATAGAAACCTATAAATGTTATCTTTCCATCAACCAATTTTGATTGAGCTAGGAAATTTCTTGATTATCAAAAGGTGTCAAATGACATGTATTTGAGGTACATATACTACCTTGACCAAGCATCTTCGATCAATAGTTGTCTATTTGGTCATTTTTGGTGCCCATGTCATCCTCACAATATTGTATCGCTTGAAATAGAACTAGTGTTAACTTCTCAAGTATATTGTGATCCTTGTTTGTTATCAAAAACTTAAAATCCTTGGTGATTATCCTTTGTTCATCATAAGTTTATCTTTATTATGTAAATTAGTTGATTTAAGGTCACTCTATCATCAAGGTAGTTTTAGGCATGCACTAGTTTTAGAGTTGGCTAATGTTGTGAAGCTTCAAGGTTCTTTGAGTCTAGTTTTTGTGAAACTTAATGGTATACATATCTATTTAGGTTTTCTTTCTTGATATCCAAAATAGTAGTATTTATTCACATAAGTGATTCTCCAAATAGGTATAGGTAGCTAATTATCTTGTTTCTACTCTTTGGGGCTTTAATGGTGATATAAAAATATCCAAGACTAATTCAAGACCAACTACATCACCAAGATAAGGAAATGGTACTGTTAAAAAATAATCCAAATAATTTTACCAATAACATAAAGTTATAAATTTCACAACCTTCTTGCTAGCCTCTTGATGCTCTGATACCATTGGTGTGGGTTTAAAATTTAAGCTATATATTTCCTAGAGGAGGGTGCTTAAATAGACACCAAGACTCCTCAAATTGGTTATAACTATAGTAGGGAATAAACCATGAGGTTCAATCACAATAACCCTACCCAAATATGATCAACATGAGCTTTGGAATCTTCCCATAATCCATGCTAACTAGTATCCCATTATTCCAAGACTAGTCGTAACCAACTAACTATTCCTAGCCAAACATGAGCCATGAATGGTTGTAAAAATTACAAATAATATTTCAATGTGATCCAAGGGGCTACACATTAATTACATATTATATCACAAGTGTTTCTAATTAATAACCAATGAATTAGAGATGAGAGTTGAAGGGGGCATTTGTTACAACTTGAATACCTTTGATTTTTCCTTCCACTTTTCCTTTTAGAAAGTTCCACTTAATTCTTCAACAAGAATAATCAAGAACTAAGAATATAGTGAGACACCTTAGTAGAGTGCATGGGATAATTCAAATTATATACAAGGAGATTCATTGATCAAAATAGACAATTTAATAGAACTATAACAAAAGTTATTCAATTCACACCAACCTTGATCATAAACATATTTTTGATAATATCATGTAGAAAATTCTAGCAAACTATATTATACATTTAATTTATATCTAGTTTTACATGCATATATATTTATTTTCATGGATAAATAAGAATGTATGTCCTCTTGTGTAATATATGGCCTCTTGTTTAATGATTAGAGCTTCAATGATTTTTTTACCATAAATATAACACCTTGTTCCTCTAAGGTAACACAATATAGAATGCTATTCAGTCTATTTGCAATAAATTTTAATGCTGTATTATAAATCATATTAGAAAGGCTTGTTAAAAAAAATTTATCAAAATATATTGTATCATATTTTATTGGAAATAATACAATAAAATTAGAATAGATCTCATTTATTATAGCATTTTCTGGTTGGCCTCTTCAATTGCATCCAAATAATCACTCTTTAATAAATCCCAAAAAAAATGAAGGAAAAATATAGGAAATCCATTATATTAGGTGCCTTATCAAGATGGAAAGATACAAATACCTCCTATAGCTCCTACAGAGAGATTTTTCCTCATCAATATTTTATTTATTAAAAAATATGATACTAAATGAGACAAAAAATAGAATAGAATAAGAATAAGATAAAATTTTCAAGTAAAGTTTTTAGAAAAGAAAAAAATATTCTCAGCCAAATTTATAGAAAATAGTCTCTTGAGGTTGTTGGAAAATTATAGGGAAGACAAGTGACAATGTTTTAGAAAATATATATTTCACAAAATTATTTTCTTAGTATTCCAATATTTTTACCAACATACAACATTCACACTTAACATAATATGGTGTATCTTTGATTCAAGAGGCCCTTGGTGTTTCACCTTCAACTCTTATATTTTTAGCTTCTCTCATTGTTCTCACAGTATATTTCTATTCACCCATATATGATAATGCCTCCTCAATTCAGGCTAATTTTATGATGAAAATGGGGTAGAAGGACCCTTTGAATATATTTAAGGTTTCTTTGTTGAGATAAGGTAATTATTGGTTAGATCATCTCTTCAACTTCATATAATTGAAGTATGTTTACCAATTCTTCAAATGAGACACTTCCATTTGATACTTAGAGAGATGTCACCAATATTTGAAATAATTCAGGGAGAGCTCTAAGTACAACAAAGATGAAAATATTATCTTCTATATTTTCTCCCATGGTATGTAACCTTGAATTCAAGTTTACAATTCTTCAAAGAAATATTTTAACACCCTCACTATATTCAACCGTTAATATATGATATTGTGATTGAAGATGAAGGATTGTATCTTTAGTTTCCCTTCAAATATGGTACAAAGTCTATGCCCTTCATCTATTGATGTTTTTGCTTCATTGATATGTGGTTTTTTTTCATCAACCACTGCAAAAGTGATGAGCATAAGTTCCCTTGCATCTCTTTCATCATAATTTTTTCATATTTCATTTCCTTATAATAAGTTCCACTGCTAGTAACTATATCTCAAAGTTTTGGACCACTAGCATTGTTATCATTTTTATTTTCCATGGTACAAACTTTGGACCCTTGAGCAACTAGGATTCTATGAGAAATATGTTTTGTAGTCATGGTGATGGTTCCATATATCTCCCAAAATGGTCCCCTTTTCTATATACCACCAATCCTATATATTGATCCTTTTGATATACTTGCTCATCCTATATACCTATCAATACATGGAAGAAGTTAGTCCTCTTGATATACATGTTGATATGTAAGAGAGACCTTAAAGTATGTGATATAGATTGATATGTGGCACCAAGGTAGTAATACAAATTATTTGTCCTATCAATGACACGTGATGAAAGAACAATCCTCATGTGTAAAGTAACTTACCTAGATACCTGAATTTTCTCAATTTTAAGATTTACATTAAACAATAGTAATGAATGGAGTAAAAAATAGAGTGAAACAAAATATCACAAAAAAGTGTCCTTATTCCTTCTCAATGATTTATAGGGTTAATTCCTAGATGTCATTATGATAGTTATTTTATCCATTAGATACGATAACTTAACACAAAAATATTACCTTTAAATACAACTTAGAGGTATAGTTTACAATAAACATTATGATTATGCAAAGCACGTGTGTTCAGTTTGTTTTTGATGCAAGACAATGAGGTGTCATTCACTATAAAAATAGACCTTTTTACAAAAATTACTATCTTTCTTGCAACACAAAAATTCACTACAAACTATAGGACTCCTGAACTTCAAAACTTCAATTTTCTCTTACATATTAGTTCCTTCTAAAAAATGTTGACTTAAAAAACATGATCTTTTTAACTCCATAAATGCACCTTTAATAACATACTATAATTTATTTTAGAAAACATATTCTATAGTTAATTTTTTTTTTTCCTTTTTCTTAATTAGGATAAAGAACAGTTTTGAAAGGGTCCCAATCCCTTGTACAACAAAAGTAACCTCTATGTCTAGAAACCAATGGTTTCCCTATTAACATGGTGAAAAACACTCTAGAAGCTATGGGCTAGACTTTTCCTACACATTCCTTTTGTACAAATTGTGATACCTCTCTTGAATTTGATTAGTTATTCCCCTCTATAATATTTATTTACTCTATGGAATTCTCAATAGTTACTTGAGATATTTCATGATAAATGATCCCTTTTATTGGATCTATTGGATTTTATAAATGCTTGTAATTAAAAATATTTAATATAGTAAACTTTTGTTTTTCACCCAATGCATCCTAAGAGGATTGAATCCATAGAATTTTTTTCCCCAAACATTTGACAGTTTCCTCCAAAATCCAACTACCCAACCATGCAAGTTACAATTTAAAATAAGAAATATTTGATTTTGAAAATATTGCACCTCATATGATCACACCACAATTTTTCATTAGTCCAATTAAATGTCAACCAAAAAAATAGAGCAACACACTTATTCTTCTATGTAGTCCCTCAATCATTACCACATGCCACCAAACTATTTATTTTTCTTAGGAATCAATAACGTTTCCATGGAAATCACAAATATGTGTTCTAAAATAAAAACTTTAGAATATCCATTTTCTTACTAATTGAAGCATAAACAAAAATAATATTTCTCCTAGTTTATCTTAAGTTTTATATTCACTAGAATTTTGAGCACACATTTTTTTTAACTCCATATTAGTAAGTTATAGATACCCATTACATATAATATTAATAAATCTATATAATGGAGGTGGGAAATCTATTGAGATCTTACAAGGATGATTTATAAACACAAAGAAGGAATATTAATATCTCATAGGGATGTTTTACAAATACAGGAAAGCAATAGATATAGATTAAACATTACACACATGTGGGGATGTAAGGATGAGTATGGAGATAAGGAAGTTATGGTTTGATGGAAAAAATAAATTGTTGTGATGTTGAGGAAGGTTGCTTACAGGTATATAAACTAAAAATTATATACAAGATAATTTTGAAACTTTGAAATGCACGTAGAAGGAAATAAAATTGACTAATAATATAATAAATGAACTAAACTTGGAACCTTCAACAAGATATTAAAAAATACCATCCTCTTGTTCACTTCAAATATTTTCTTCATATGTGCTCCTCAAACATGCACTTGTTCAATTCAAATATTTTCTTCATACATTATTTTTAGATGTGCACAAGAAAAATTATAAGGGTATGTCATTGGATGGCGATTATTGTCCCTTCTAACACATACTCCTCATACAACCTCACTACTACCTCTAATGCCATATGTTGGAAAATTCTAGGGGAAGACACGAAATAGTGTTTTAGACAATATATTTCACAAATTTTTTTCTCAATATTGTAGCAATAATTTGAAAGAATACAACATACATATTTCATACAATATGGTGTCTCTTTGATTCAAGAGACCATTGGTGTTACATCTTCAACTCTTATATTTTTAACTTCTCTCATTCTTCTCATAGGGATTTCTATTCACCCATTTATGGGATAAAATAATTAACATCCCCTAAAATATAGTGATTACATTTACATGAAAATAAATAATGTAATAAATTATAACAAAGACAACCAAGATACATTAAATATGGAATTGTTTTTGGAAAATTTTGTACAATTTCAGTTTATGATCATTTTTTATTTTTCTATGTTAGTATATATTTTAGAGTACCACCACATATCACATACTAGTATCAAATCTTGGACCCTAGATATTTAATAAATAAAGAGCTTGAGGACTTAACTCTCTTTAAAGGAATTTAGAATTCAAGTTTGTTGATTAAAAAATCATAAATTATTTTTGTAGATATCAGTGCACCTAATAATAATTCACTATCTATCCTATAATTTAAAATATAAAATTAAGGTTATTGGTGCATAAATATAATGACTTTATTAATTCCAAGGGAAGTGTGGAGTGTTGTGCAATATAAATACATGCCATAAAAAAAATAGAATATGGAGGAAACACAAAAATAATATTCCTTAGATTTGTATCATATATAAATAACTCTTAATACAAGCATTTTTTAAGAATTGTAATTGTAAATATTGCAAAAGGAGCTTGGGTACCTATCAAAGATTTTCTTAAATGAAATTAATAGTGTAATTGACAATGAAAAAATAAAATAAAAATCTAAAACTAAAGAACAATGAGAATGTGGGATAATTTTTTCATTATATGGATGAAGGAGTTCTTAAAGGATCTCCAAACCTTTTACAAAAATAGTCTAGTTGCCATCCATAGGGATAAAACAAAAAATATTTACAACCAATACATTTATAAATATTACCAAACACCATCTCTAAAACCAAACAAACCAGAGATGGATAACCAGACATACAATTACGATAAGGACCAAATTGAGTCTACAACCAGAAAAAGAGAAACTACACATTCAAAAAATATATAAAATAAAAACAAAAGAGAAAGGGATCTAAAGAAATTTTTTTATAAAGTTGGACCCTACATATAAATCTCAAATTTTCGTACCACTAGGACCCGTGGCATTCTCAACCTTGTGCTCATTAATCTCCTAAGACTACCGACCCATAAGGGCAAGGATATATTCCACGCATAATATTAAAGCTTGCATAGAATTAATGAGAGATATTTGGAGCTTTAGTAGGTTACTTTTCAATGATTTTGGGACAACACCACCATTCTGGAACTGATAACTTTGAATATTTCTACTTCCACCCTCACCTGGATTGACTTTAAGCTTATTTGAGGGTAAGAGATACTCTTCATAGTCTGAATCATTAATCATCAATGATGCTTTCCCAAGGTTATCCACTTTGGCTACCAACCTATTTGATCTACATGCCCCTTCTACACTACCTTTGAAACCTTTTTTGTGGGAGTTAGCCCCTCTTGTTACCACCCCAACCGTTAGAGTAGATTAAAAACCTTTAGACTAATGAACTCAAGATCTTCGAAGATGGACGAGTCAGGGTAGTCCACTATAGGGAAGGAACTCTAATCAAAGAATTTAGAATACTCTCACCATCCAAACCCCAGAGTTGATCACAAAATTAAAAATCATTTTTAGTAGGCCTTGATGTATTGGATCTAAATTTGTACCCTTATTCACCCTATTGATTGATTTGGATAGCGACTGGAAAAGAAAATAAGGAATATTTATGATTCTCTTCTGTCAAAGGTGGTTCAGGATCATGAAGTGATAACTTCGTAAGATCTCCTAGTTCTCATCAAGGATGATGAACTACATAATTACCAAGGTGACACTATCCTATGGTGCCATCAGGAAGCTTCTAATGAAGCCATTTTCAATATTTACAAGCTCCTCATCCTCCCCTAAGAAAACTTATGCCTTCTTCATCAAGGAATAATTTTCTTGATTATGAACGAGACCATCCATAGCAAGTCTCATAACCTCAATTATGAGAGGGATATTAATTACAAAGTCTATGTTCCCCACCCTGACTATGCCATCTTACCACAAATAGACCAGGTACTTGACCATTTCCCTATGGTGGTTGGAGAATTTTAACAAATACTAAAGGATATTCCCTTTTTTTAAATCTTCCTTACATCCTCATCCACTATCAGGGAGGTGGAATCTAGAACTAGGGTGTCCATTCTGACAAAGCTTTGATAAACTCTAACCAACATCCCTTTACAATTAATTCTCTCATAATCGCTTGATAAGCCTCCATTGGTTGATGGGATAAGCAAATGTACAAAGGATATATGACATAGTTTAGTGCAATGAGCCACCCTATCAACCAGATTGCTGAGGTTCTCATGAATATCCACAACCAGCAAGAGGGAGAATTTTTCCAACACTTTCATGCAGAAGAAAAGGTAGGATCTCAAGAATTCACACTAGAACAAAGTCCCAACACCACCTTTGCACTGACTTATGGTTTGGGTAACATTCCAAATAAAATTTGCCCTATTTGAATTACCAATGCATTCCAAGAAACTACTAATTAGGAACTTATCAAATATATGCTATAATTACCTTGACAAAAGTTGGAAGGTGATAATTCCCATGACCTACCATGACTGTATTTGGTGCATATTGTTTGACCTCCATTTTAGAGTAATAAATTTCTTGACACTACCCTTCCACCTCATCATTTGAATAGGTAGAGGATAAGCAAGATAATTGATTGGATCATTACTAATGATACAAGGGTTAATGAACCTCCCAAAATTCCATCTTGAGGGGTTCCTTCTATGGTAAATGACGAGCCGCTCCTTATCAACCATAATTTTCAAGCACCTTATCAGGATTTGGATTGAAGGACATAAACATGATTGGAATCCAATCCCCACACTCTAAGAGATATAATGCCATTGAGTCCTCTCATGCACTTGAAATTAGTGCTAAAATTAGCATTGAATAGAACATTGAAGCCAACCAGGAAGGACTTGCTATTAAGGTGGTTGGTTTGATTTAAATAAAGTTTAAAATTTTATTTATTCCAGCTCTGTCTTCGCATAGATATTTTGATACTCTATTTTTGCCACCTAGGATATGTCATACTCCTCTATCCCCACTTATCTTTTAAAGGAGTATAGCCATACCATTTAGGATAGACCTCAATCATCTACCACCTATGTTGAAGCCAAAAAGGGATATTCCTCCATTAGAAAAGGATGCAAATAAAATTTAGGATTATGGCTACTAAAAAAATTAAAATCCAAATGGAAGGAAAAATATCTTTTGAAATTAAAACTTGGTGGGGTAAAAAATTCAAAAAAATGTAGGCAGGTTCATGGACCAAGCGTTCTGGATAGAATTATTTCACGTATTTGGATACATTATCTTTGTAAAACATCATTATCAATGGAATAAAGCCCTTATGGGAAGTTTCCCTACCACACATTTAAACCTTCCTAGGTGACACCTTGATTAGCCATGAAATCTATTGTCTGGTTTTCCTCTTTGAATGTGTGCTTAAACTGGATGATCTCCAAGTGTTGAAGTAATCTATGAGCTTCCAAGAGAAGGTTCAAAATGGTCCAGGTGTGATTTTGAGTTCCTTTAATCATATTTATAATATTGAGAGAGTCCCCCTCTACAATTAATTTCCTACACTCTAATAATTCAATCTAAGTAGCCCCTTGAAATAATTCCCTTGCCTCTATGAAATGGCTCTGTTGGAAATATTGAGAACATTGAGTTGTCATTGATGTCAAAGGATTCATGATGTAGAAATAATGTGATGTCAAAGGATACATGAGGAAGAAATAATGTGATAGTCAAGAATATTCTACATGGATTTGATAGCAAACTATGGGTACATTTCAAGACAAGGTATATCTCCCAAGAAAGGAAATTATTGAAAGAAAAGGGTTTATAATATTTATTTTTTAAATATTATATAAAGGACAAAAAGGATTAAGAATTTTTTCTAGGACAAAGAGCTAAAAGAAAAAAATTATGTTAGCGTAGCTGTATGATTATTCCATTATTTTATTTTTGAGCATATCATTATGCTATTGTAATTGGGTCTATTCTTGCCTCCGGTGGTTCCATCTTTACAGGACTATTCTTGGGGTGAATAGAACTATATATATTTCATTAATATATTGGAATATTGCTTGCTTGGTTATCATGGTATTAGAGCGGATTACGATCCTTCGAGATTGAGCTCATTAGGAATTTCTCCATTATTTTTGGAATTCTAACTTTGTGGAACGTGAAGTGATTAGGTGTGTGGGCCACTCACCATTGTTGATTGGTGGCTACCGTCTGTGGACCGACATGCAGATGCAGCAGTGTCTGATAGACTAGACACAAGAGACAAACGGGGACACCTGTATCCTAAGTGACGTGTGACGAGGACAATCTTAGATGGACAAAACCTAAGGCGAATTGACAAGTGGCGCATAAGATTCAGATGCACGTGGGTGATGGTTTGAGCATAGTCTCCATCAACGAAGACATTTTATTATTGCATTTTTTTTTATTATAAAATTAAGCTAAATCTCCTACATGTTCCATTTGGGATAATTCGACTATTGGATGTGTCGTCATGGCATGGAGAGGTATCAAGATATGCTAGTTTGGACGATGAAACTCAGGAAGTGTGATTTTTCCTTATCAAAGTGCATGATAGATCTGTGATCTGAAGGCATACTTGTGTTCTACAGAAAAGCTTGTTCATTTTGGCCAGATTAAAATCGTAGATAACCCTTTGCAATGTCGAATATTTCTCTCTATAACTCCACTCTTGATGACGCCCTGAGCCATTTGTTTTTTTGTGCGAATAATCGGGTGCTCGGTTCCATAAGGATCACCTATTTGCCACCTAATCATGGGCACCATCGAAGGTCAATGATGCCACCTGATCATGGGTGCCACCAGAGGTCAATGGTGCCACCTGATCGTGGGCACCACCGAAGGTCAATGGTGCCACCTATGATCGTGGGTCCCACCATAGGTCACGGTACCACCAACAGCGCCACCGAAGAAGGGAGACGCCACTTCTCAAAAGTTGTAGAATAGGTTAACTAAAGGGTCTTGCCCTTTAGCTTCTAGTCGAGGTGTTAGCTCAGCCGGTTGGAGGTCGAGCGCCAAGGCTCTCAGAAACAAGAGGTTGAGGGATCAAACCCCATCGTTGACCTCCCCAGTGAAAAGGGGCAAAGCACCACCGCAGACAAGGTATATTTTTTACCTTTAAGTTTGAATATTACATTGAAATTTTATTTTTTAATGTTTCAATATTTGTTTTATTTAAATATTTTTTAAATTCTTAATTTATTTTTCATCAAAATTAATTAAGAATAATAAATATTTGATTAACTTCAAGTTTTTTTTTCATTAAAGAATATTTTTTTCTTTTAATTCAAACTTCAAAGGTTCCATGCCTTTGCAAATCAAAGCACACATTTTTTTCTCCTACATTTTGCAAAACAAAGGGGGCATTTTTTTCAAAATCAAAAAAATTAAGGGGGGATTGTGAGTTATTTTTTTCAAGCATTGAAAAAGGTAATTTTTGGCATATTGTAAAGGTGAATTTTTGGCAGCGCTCGACACCTATGGGTTTATTTCTGTGGGAACTTTTCTAATGTATGTAGCATTTTCATTCCTTTATGTACTACTTCATTAAAGTTAAAAATCAAAATTACTCCCTAAATTCCTCAAAATAAATAAAACTCATCCGTGCAATTTATTGCACTGCAACGTTCGGTATTTGTGATACCTATGGCCAACACTTACAGGTAATGCTATTGTGATTGTGCTACTGTATTTTTTACCTAATATTTATTACAAGGAGGACAAAAGGTTTAATAATGGGTTTAGAAGGTAAAGTTTAAAATCAAGAGGGACAAAGGTTTAAATAAAAGTCTCTTGGGACAATATTTTGAAGGCAAAGGTTCAAAAGGAAATATTATAATATTTATTAAATATTATAATATAAGGTTATAAAACCTTGGTGCCAACGTCACTTTAAATAAATAAGGGACAAGAGATTTGATTTTTTACCAAGCACTAATGTTATATTTTGAGTTGAATTAATGTAAAAACGTTGTATGATTCGAAGTGCTAATATCCTATGAAAGACAAGAAGAGGACAACATATTTAAAAGGTGTACATATGTTTGGTTAATGACAAATATTATGAGCACTTGAGATGTCCTATCCATTTGGATAGCCCATATGGCTATGTGACTTGCATGAGCATTGACAAGGAGGTCGCAGGGTCAAAACCCCTGGACATCATTTTAAAGGTCATGCTAAGTTTTTGATATGTGCGCTGAGATAGAGATATAGTTGTATGGGCACTTATTTGGTTCCAAATGTTGTGGTGGTGTAGCAATTTAAGACGCTTGTGATAGTCTTATGGTGGTAGAGGTCTACGGGTTGAAACCTATAGAGTGTATTTTTATTGGCATTGATGGCAGTGTTGATTGTTGGTAAATGCTAATGTTGCTTGGCATTGACAACATTGATTTTTTAGTGAGTGCTAATGTTGTTCGTGTTGATGGGTGTGGATAAGTGCATGGAGACTTTGAGCAAGGTAAATTAAAACATTTTTATTATTGTTTAAATATTAGAGTTATAAGGTTGTTTTAGTTATTTGTATGTTTTATTATTATAAGTTGAATATTTGGGGTGTTTTGTTGAAAGATAAGTTAGGAGTTATAATGTGTAAATTTTTTTACTTCCAAGTGTAATTTTTACATTATAGAAAAAGGGATCCTAGGGTTTTAGAAGCTTATTATTGAAATATTGTAGAGGAGAAATAAGATATTGTTTTGTAGATTTATTATGAACACCTTTTTGGAAAGGTTTGAGTGGATGATATTTTTATCTATGCTAGAATTGAATATCCCTAACCAGATTTCTTGAAGGATCAAAAGGAAATTTTTTTTTGAGATAGGTTTAAAAGGCACATCATCATCAAGACAATTTTTAGAGGTGTGGTATTTTGATCTCATTCACAAGGTGTTTTGGTTAAGAAATATTTTGTTGTTATATGATTAGATAAATAAATATTGAGTAAGTGTGCATTAGTCCTAGGGTTTGAAAGTAAGCTTGGTTTTGGTTGAAATTGAAAATATATGAGCTAGGGCTTGAAAATAAGTTGTGCACATGTTTTGAATGAGTTTGGAATTGAAAGTGCAAGAGTCATAGACCAGTTTTGTGAAGCAAAGTTGAGCATTGGTTTTGAGTGATATAGGGAATAAAAATGCAAGAATTATAGATCAATTTGTGAAAGCAATTTGTGCATATTCATGATTGATTGTGTGAGTATATGAGAAGGACTTGTACATTATGATTGGTCTTGAAATAAAAGTGCAACTCAGCAATAACTAGGTAAGCTATCAAGTGCAAGATGGTGGAGGCTTATTTTGTGCTTTTGGAGGATCTTTATGGAGTGTTTTCTAGGGGTTGATGGTAGAATGGTTTTATTATGCCATCCAAGCTTGGAAGGAGTCGTTCATTTTCAAGTTTTAAATCCTTGATTTTAGTTCCTTATTTGTGGTTCTCAATATGATTTTATTTTTTCTCATATTGGGTTTGATCTTCTTGGGATCACGGAGTTTTTTCTATGTTGTCCATTTCAGGTAGGGTTTTTTCATTTTTAAATTTTAAATCCTTTGTGTCAGTCCCCCCTTGGTGTTTTCAATTTGGTCCTTTTTTGTGTTGTCTCGGTTTTGGGACTTCTCTTTGAAGGAAGTTTTCTCTTTGTTAGGCTTTTTTCCTCGACTTTCTATGCATGATTTTGAAGTCTATCTTCGGTAAGAGGAAACTTCTTTTTCTTATGGTCTATGTTGGGTTGGTTTCTTTTACGTCTCCTTTCGGTCCTTTGTGGTGGTGGTGGAAGCTTGTTTTGAAGCTTTGGTGGATGATTATCTGGCTATCGTTTATCTCCTTCTCTTGGGATATGTTCTTGGGTAGTGATTATCAGGTGTGGCAGTTCTCTTTGATTTTTTTGGCTCCCCATTTTGACAATGAGGCTTTTTTAAGGTATTTCATGGTGTTAAATATCTTTGTGGCTTTCGCTTGAGATCTTGTGCTTTTCTTGGGAAGTGATTGCTCTTTTCCAGGTGGCCTTCTTGGGGGTTGTTGATTTTTTTGGCAAGAGGTGGGGTTGTATATGCTCTAGAGGAGGTCTTTGAGAGGAAGAACTTGGTAACTCACATATTGAAACTGATGGAGATAAAACAACAAGCAATCTAGAGCTCGATGAAGATTTCTTTAGAATATCCTTAGGAGGTATCCAGGATGACGGTTATGGTTGTTCAAGAGGTTGAAGTTTTGGTGTATAAATTCTATGGTTCTCCCCTTTTCCCCTATTTTTCACTATTCCTCATGTATGGTTTGTCTCTGCCTCTCTATGTTCTTAATTTCTTTTGGTTCCCCTTGTGGGGTGTTGTTTGGTATTTTTGTGTTTTTTTTCTTCTGGTTTTCAGCTTTTAGGTTGGTTTTGTTGTAAAATTTTATGGGGACCCTTTCAAAACCCTCTTTATTTTTAATAGTATCAAAAAAATATTTTAGCATTTCTAATATTTCTTCATAATCCTCTGAGAATACATTTTGGATAATTTCTTCCATAATGATTTTAGAAAATAACTTTAAACTCTCTCTCAATTACTCTCAAATCAATGAATTCAATTTTCTTCTTATAACTCCTAACTTTTAAATTTCTTTTATCTTCTTTAATTGCTCAATTTTTAATTTTCTTCTTCAAATTTTAAATTCATCAAATAATTAAATAATCAAATCATTCAAAAATTTCTAAATTCCTTTCATCTCCTAAATTATAAATTTTCACAATAGACACCAAAACAACACCAATCCGATTATGTGACTACAAACACTGATCACATTAACACACACAGCCCCCAGGGTAGCCCCCAGAGGTTAAACAGTGGTTCTAACCACTTACACAGCAGTTTTGCAAGTCAAAAATCAGTTTGGCACCTTTTAGACACTTTATTTCTTATTCGTCCCACCCAGGGACGAGTGCGAATTTGTACTCGTCCTACCCAAGGACGAGTATGGATTTGTACTCGTTTCACCCAGGGACGATTACTAGCGCTCGCTTCTGGGTGGGACGAATGCCAGGTTTGACCAGCAAAAAGTCAGACCTCAGCGCATGACAACTCAGAACTACCACTCAACTTTTCATGCATGACATAGGAGTGCAAGTGAGTTTTTCTAAAACACACAAAGACATGCACAGAGGCAGTTAAGAAGCCCTTGATCAAGAAGAAGTCTTCTCTTCACAAACAAAAGCATTCATGCAAAGAAACACTTTTGCATGTTAATTCAAAGAGACCCCTTGGGTCTATAAAATGGTGAGTTTCCTCACCCAAAAGATAGAGAGAAGGAGCATTTTGAGCGACGAAGTGTCGCTAGTTCACTTAGCGGCGATTTGTGCTTTCATAATCGTGGTATTTCTTTTAGTTTCATGTTTATGCTTTTGTCAAGTCTTTCATTTCATTTAGATTCATTTCAACCATCGTTAGATTCATCTTTTATGTTTCATACACAGGTGCTACTGACTTTCTTGTTTGTTTCTTTGAGTGCAGAGTTGCAACATTAGAGGAGCGGCGAGGAGTCTACCTTACCAACGCAAGCGGCGGCAACATTTGGCCCGCCCATTCCAAACGTGGGCATGCGGAAGGAGGAAGACTAAGTCACAAATTGTAACAAAGACCAATTTAACGCTCCTAGCCCCTAAAAAGGGAGGAGACGTCTATGTAACCGAGGATAAGAAATTTGAATAAAGAGGGCTGTGATTTCCTTACATCTTTTCTTTCGTCTCCAATTTATCTCCTTTCCTTGTTTTTGTGCATAGGATTAAAGCGTTACATTTCGTCTTATATTGCATAGTTATAGTTTTCCTTTTGCTTCCGAAATCTCGTGCTTTCAATGGCGATCACGGTGGGACCTCTGTCCTCTATTTTTTTTTTTAGGTTAACTTACTGATCTAAATTGCTATTTTTTTTTTTTTACAGGTACCTATTTTTCAACATCAGACTGTTATTCGTCTCTGCAAGTGACGATTACAGAATTGGTACTCGTCTCACCCCGGGACGAATAAAATATTCGTTTCACCCTGGGACGATTACGGTTCTGTTATTCGTCTCACCCAGGGACGATTATAGATCTGTGCAAATTTTCAGAGCAAATCAGAAACATCCGAGTAGGCAGAGAAGAGGTAGGGGTTTTTACAGCTTCTGTCAAATTTCTATTTTTTTCTGTTTTCTGGTTTTCAGTTTGTATGGCTTAGGGAAAGATTTCTTTTCGTTTGCTTGTTTCAATTTCGCAAAATTAAAACGAACCCCACACATCACGAGACATTTTAAACCAAGGCGTTGGTCGTAAGACCCCAACCCTTGAGCAAGACCAACGGTGGGTTCATCACCACCTTGGCTTAGCTTTGCATCCATTCCCCGATTGTCAACTGTTGTTAGGCGTAAATCCTGACGAAAGCTGACCGAGTGTCACTGGGGTGATTCCCATGCGCGCGAGGATAAGTCTTCTATGGTAGGTGCCATTAACAGGACAATCCCCCTTCCGTACCGCCTACGTACCACGTACCATCTGCTCTCACGTACCTATAGTCTCCCTCTCGTAAGGGCGGGTATATAGAGAGGTTGGTATATCGGCCTAGCTGGTATATTGAAGGGGCGACCATTTTGGGAGTTATATGAGCCGTCATAATGCATTTAAACGTTCTTCCAAAACCTACAAAAACAAAACAAAACAACAAAAACACACTAAACCAGATTTAGGGCACACTATTAATCTTTAAAAGAGATAAACATTGCTTGTGTGTGTATGCTATTTTCTGTTTAGACAAAAAAATCAAAAATAAAAAAAAATCATAAACAAAGATAAAAAAACTACGCATTTTGTCACTCGCTACAAAAAGCTCCAAGGATTCCCGCAATCGCTTGGTCACTCCAAAATGCCCCAAAGGTGTCCATGAACCCTTTGGTCAACCCAAAAGCACCCCAAAGGTGCCCATAAATGATGCGAGACCATCCAACAAAATATGGGAAAATTTTATATTTTTCTCTAAATTTTAGTGCATCTTGTCCGGGCCATAACTTCTCAACCGTAGCTCCGATTGACTTGAAAAAATTTTCGGGGAGTTAGGGGGAAAAAAGATAATTTTAAACAAAAAATTCCCAAAATTAAAAAAAGTCAGTTTTCGGGGCCAAATTCCATCATCTAGTGCCCCAAAATTAGGTTTTAAAATTGGGCACGCATTTTTTTGCACTTTTTGAGCTGTTCGGATGTCAATATCTCCTAATGTATTTAGAGTTAGGACTTGAGACTTCATTTTTGTCTTATCTACTATAAGAGGGATGCGCACACCAATTTTGGGCCCCATCTGAATCATTTCAATTTTTAGGGTTTTTAGAGAGACATCGCCATGGTATTCACCCGTAGTCAAGCCCACTCATGGGCAGACGCTGCGACGAATGTCCAAAGAAACACGAGTCGCATCCGTTATAGTCCCCAGGATTTGGTCATACCACCTTGGCGACCTAACACACAAGGCAGTCCCCTACACACCTTAACGGAAAGGGACTATAGGGGCACCTCTTCTAGGGGCACTCCTGTTCAGCATAGCACCCAGCACGCATCCTCCCATGAGGGGTACATCCATAGGAGAGCTCCCTTAGATGCTCGCTATGAGTGGTCACCATGCAATGAAGCACTAGGTCAACATAGGGTTCGACGGGAGGAACCACATGATTACACTATCCCTCCTTCACCCCCTCTAGTTGTCAGGACTACAAGGACAAATACAGAGCACAAGGCTCCTCAGGCGGGGCGAGCCAACTCTTCCCGTTCCTCTTTCACTTACAAAAGAGAGCACGAGGAAAACCTTTACCTTCCTCAAGAACAATATACATCGCAGGAGCAACACGCCTCCGCAATTGCTAGCTTTCAGGATTACCTATTGAGGCCAAAGCCTCAAGGGAATGCCGCTACCCCCAACAGAGGGAGGCGACCTATAGAGATCTTGGATCACCATGACCGAGATAGATATCTAGGAGAGGCATCTAGGCCTTCTAGACATGAGACGACAGGACCAACTATCTTAGAATCTACCAAGCATATTGCACGTCGGATGCAACTCACGATACTTGAGCTGGAACAACAACAGTTAGAGCAACAATATCTTTTAAATCAAGAGTGCATTCAGAGCCAGGAGGATGAGTTGTTCCAACACACTATGCAGGTGAAGACTCCAACCCATCGCATGCATAAGACAAAACATTATGAGAGACACAACTGGGTGCAAGACAGGTCTCTACGACCTTATCAAACATCGCCCTCGATGCCTCCTAGACTTGAGCGGGAGGCCAATCCTAATACCAATGACGGGTGCCTTCTTCAGGCGCCCACCCAGGTTCATGGACCACCCCTAGAAATTCTTCAAAAAGCCTCTAAGGAACCTGAGCGAAAAGAAGAGCCGGATGAAATGATATACCAAAGCATGGGGGGTGCTATCCAGCCACCCCTCCCAAGGCATCAAGTTTCCCATAACTTGCAATGGGAACAAATCAAACAGGAGGAGCTCAAATCCCCCGATACAAGCAATGCGCTGCCACAACACTTAGAGTTGGTAGAGATCAAGATTTTGGGGTCCCAAATGCCCAACTCACATGAAAATCCTCTCAAAGAGGATCAACCCCTAGTTGTAGAACTACCTAATGACGAGGTCTTCCATATCTTAGAATCACCAAAATTTGATGAGCCTGACTCTCTCGCCAAAGACGAGTCAGCATATGCAATAGTGCCATGGGACCCGTTCGAGTCTGACAGCACTAATTCACAGGTGGTCCCCATGGATGAGCATCACAAAATTCTCCTAACATTATTCCCTTTGGAGGCTCCCATCGAGCCTGTGCCATTACAGGAAAATTTGGTCCCCCCACAAAGCGCGAAACAACCCCATCAAGACCATGTCAATTTGCTCGAGTCGGACGAGCTTAGCATGTCGCAGATAGCTGTCGAGGCCAACGAGGGCCTTTGGATCATCAACAATGATTACGAAGATGAAACTGAGATGGCATATCTCAATCATGCACGACGACACAATCACCCTGTAACCCATGACGAACTAATGGCCCAATTAGGCATAAGACTAGGGCATGAGTGGCGCATAGACCCAGCCCACTGGCATCACATGTTGATCCCACTCCTTTGGGAAGATCGCGAGCACCTTCCACCCGGAGATATCATAGCACCATCGGTGCCGAAGGCGGACCTTGCCCTCCTATCCGTGCATAAGGCCGATCCATTCGTGCCAATTCCTACAGAGCCAGATCCGGTGCACAAAGATCATCATGCTGGGGGTACCTCTATTCCCTGAAGAGCCAGTGGGTTACACCAAACGCTCCAAAGGTGTCCATAAACCCTTTGGTCAAACCAAACGCTCCAAAGGTGTCCATAAACCCTTTGGTCAAACCAAAAGCTCCAAGGATTATCGCAATCTCTTGGTCACCCCAAAAGCTCCAAGGATTATCGCAATCTCTTGGTCATCCCAAAAGCTCCAAGGATTATCGCAATCACTTGGTCATCCCAAAAAGCTCCAAGGATTATCGCAATCGCTTGGTCATCCCAAAAAGGCTCCAAGGATTATCGCAATCTCTTGGTCATCCCAAAAGCTCCAAGGATTATCGCAATCGCTTGGTCATCCCAAAAGCTCCAAGGATTATCGCAATCGCTTGGTCATCCCAAAAGCTCCAAGGATTATCGCAATCTCTTGGTCATCCCAAAAGCTCCAAGGATTATCGCAATCGCTTGGTCATCCCAAAAGCTCCAAGGATTATCGCAATCGCTTGGTCATCCCAAAAAGCTCCAAGGATTATCGTAATCTCTTGGTCATCCCAAAAAGCTCCAAGGATTATCGTAATCACTTGGTCATCCCAAAAAGCTCCAAGGATTATCGCAATCGCTTGGTCATCCCAAAAAGCTCCAAGGATTATCGCAATCACTTGGTCATCCCAAAAAGCTCCAAGGATTATCACAATCGCTTGGTCATCCCAAAAAGCTCCAAGGATTTTCATAATCGCTTGGTCAAACCCTAAAAGCTCCAAAGGTATCTATAAACCCTTTGGTCAAGCCAAAAGCTCCAAGGATTACCACAATCGCTTGGTCAACCCAAAAGCTCCAAGAGTTACCATAACTGCTTGGTCAACATAAGTATTCAAAAATCAACAAAAACAACACAAAAATCAAAATCACAAAAACATTTGCATTTCAATTCCATGCATAACAATAAAATCATCAAAAATTACAAAAACAATTGCATTTCTATTCCATGCATAACAATAAAATCATCAACAATCACAAAACAAATTGCATTTCAATTCCATGCATACTCATAAAAAAAATCAAAATTACAAAAACAATTGCATTCCAATTCCATGCATTCTCATAAAAAAACAAAATCACAAAAACAATTGCATTCCAATTCCATACATTCTCATAAAAAAAAAAAAAATAACGAAATCACCAAAACATTTGCATACATTTTCATAAAAATCAAAATACAAAAATATAGGTTGCATTAAACATTGCATCCATCCCTTGCATACTTCGATAGGTCATACAAGTCAAAAGCACCATAGGCTGTCATTACTTGGCAATTCCATCATTTCCACCTCAAATCCATTTCCATAAACGCATACATCCAAGCATATCACCTTTTTATTTTAGCATAGTCGATTGTTTCCTAATGTATATAGGGTTTTCGTCATTCGGATGTCTTTAAATTTCTAGCCAAAAACTGCATACACAGTTAAACAGATTTTACACGGGAAAGTTTTACTTGGATCACACCTTGTTACGTCACGTCCCAACACAAATTAACACACATAAAAATTCCTAAGTTGTGTGAACGAAAGATGAAACCTGCACCGTAATCCCGGTTACCATAAGCGAAACGGTTATCTTGCTTATCCCCCTGTGCAATTGACCCTAGAAATGCTGAGAGTTGGCAAAAGGACAAGCATCCTCCCTACCCAATTCCCCATGAATCCCAAGTTCTCAAAAGTTGCAAAAACATCAAAAATTTGCAAAACGTCAAAACATTCAAATTTGACATCCTACAGTGCACACATCAAAAGGCACAAATAACAGTGATTCTCGTCACTCCATATTCAAATCCCTTGCTCAAAAAAAAAAAAAAAAACAAATAAAACAAAAATAAACAGTGATTTTATCACTATAAAGAGCAAGTATCCCAATACACTTGAAGAAAAGAAGGGAGTCGAACTTGAATCCCTGGAACTCTCAGCATTTCGACAGGTCATGAGGCAAGCTTCAGTACCGGTTTGGTTGATAGCCTATCAGTCACTGATAGTAAACCTCCCGCATGACGATATATCTCGTCACATTAACTTGTGTATAGATCAATGTTTGCATGTGGATGAGCTAGCTTATGGTATCCTAGATAGCATCGTAGATTAATCTAACCAAACACAATCAAGGAGTTAGTGGAGCTAATTAGGTGATCCTCAGTACAGGTTCGGTTGAAAGCCCATCTGGCATCGGCGGTATCCTGATGAATACCACATAAACGAACTCAATTGCACACACGGGGATGTGAAATAACTTGGTTAAACTCAAGTCGAATTTATACCTTGTTCAAAAGTCTTGCGAGATAAATGTACAGTCTTGGCTAGTTAGTTAAAATATCTGAATCTAAGAAAAGCTTAACTACATTTTAAAAACAACTGTCACATTTTATTCCGTACATCACCATCAAAATATATGCAAAATACAAAAACACATAGTTATCACATGCCAAGTCATTCCACAAAGTCATCCCATTAGTATAGCAAGTCAGTCAAATCTTGTACAGTCTATGGTGCATCGACACATCATCAACAACTCATTTCATTCATTCCATATCCATACATCATACAAATTAGAAACATCCCATTCATAATCACCTCTGCATACATCAAACACATACATAAAAACACGCCACAAAAAAAAAAAACAACAAAAACAAAAAAAAAAACAAACACAACAAAACAACCAAAATATAAAAATGACAAATGCCACCAAAAACACTAAACATTGCCGGACAAAAGTGCTCTTGCACTTAACCTCTTCGCATTATAAAATTGATGTCGGGGTCTACCTTGTCGTTATCCTACTCCCCAAGAAGGCTACCATAGCCGGACCGCTCCACGGGAAGACGGATTTTCGCCCATGTTACCCCCAAATGGCATCCCAAAATGGGTTCACACCCACCAAAAACAGGTCCACAAAAAAAAATCAAGAAACTGCTTGCACATTCAACGGACAAACATCTGAAGGCACCCTCACTTAAGTCATCTTGGGTCAAGCGACTCGTCGCTTTTCTCATGTCAGTCATTCCTTCATCGATTCGTCGCTTGAGGGGGTAGTCACACTTAAGTCACCAATCAACAAACACACACCCAATCAAGGCAATGGCATGCATTCAAAGAATCATTGACAAAGACAATCACGCTCCTGCTTGGGGCAGCAAACAAGCAATTATCACAAACTTATTAAACACTTGGCATTCCCGAAGCATGAACACAAGGTTCCCCCGTGGATAAAAGGTTGTGCCCTTTGCCTATTCATGACTGATCAATGTCCAAGCTCAAGTCACACCTCACCAAAACAGGTTAATACTTGAAATCAAATTCCTTAGCTCGTCAGAAGCAAGGATTCAAGAATGCATGCCCTTTCCATGCTTGGGGCATCAAGAGTTGGTTAGGTTACTGAGAAACCCTAATCATTAGTGCTTTGGTTATCTATTTTTGCTCGACGCTGTGCCATGCACAACGCTTCCCAAAAAGGGGCATCTGTAGACACCAAAACAACACCAATCCGATTATGTGACTACAAACACTGATCACATTAACACACACAGCCCCCAGAGGTTAAACAGTGGTTCTAACCACTTACACAACAATTTTGCAAGTCAAAAATCAGTTTGGCACCTTTTAGACACTTTATTTCTTATTCGTCCCACCCAGGGACGAGTGCGAATTTGTACTCGTCCTACCCAAGGACGAGTATGGATTTGTACTCGTTTCACCCAGGGACGATTACTAGCGCTCGCTTCTGGGTGGGACGAATGCCAGGTTTGACCAACAAAAAGTCAGACCTCAGCGCATGACAACTCAGAACTACCACTCAGCTTTTCATGCATGACATAGGAGTGCAAGTGAGTTTTCTAAAACACACAAAGACATGCACAGAGGCAGTTAAGAAGCCCTTGATCAAGAAGAAGTCTTCTCTTCACAAAAAAAAGCATTCATGCAAAGAAACACTTTTGCATGTTAATTCAAAGAGACCCCTTGGGTCTATAAAATGGTGAGTTTCCTCACCCAAAAGAGATATAGAGAAGGAGCATTTTGAGCGACGAAGTGCTGCTAGTTCACTTACTGGCGATTTGTGCTTTCATAATCGTGGTATTTCTTTTAGTTTCATGTTTATGCTTTTGTCAAGTCTTTCATTTCATTTAGATTCATTTCAACCATCGTTAGATTCATCTTTTATGTTTCATACACAGGTGCTACTGACTTTCTTGTTTGTTTCTTTGAGTGTGAGTTGCAGCATTAGAGGAGCGGCGAGGAGTCTACCTTACCAACGCAAGCGGCGACAACATTTGGCCCGCCCATTCCAAACGTGGGCATGCGGAAGGAGGAAGACTAAAATCACAAATTGTAACAAAGACCAATTTAACGCTCCTAGCCCCTAAAAAGGGAGGAGACGTCTATGTAACCGAGGATAAGAAATTTGAATAAAGAGGGCTGTGATTTCCTTACATCTTTTCTTTCGTCTCCAATTTATCTCCTTTCCTTGTTTTTGTGCATAGGATTAAAGCGTTACATTTCGTCTTATATTGCATAGTTATAGTTTTCCTTTTTGCTTCCGGAATCTCGTGCTTTCAAATACATTTTGGATAATTTCTTCCATAATGATTTTAGAAAATAACTTTAAACTCTCTCTCAATTACTCTCAAATCAATGAATTCAATTTTCTTCTTATAACTCCTAACTTTTAAATTTCTTTTATCTTCTTTAATTGCTCAATTTTTAATTTTCTTCTTCAAATTTTAAATTCATCAAATAATTAAATAATCAAATCATTCAAAAATTTCTAAATTCCTTTCATCTCCTAAATTATAAATTTTCACAAATTCCTTCTCTTAATATTTTTTGAAAAATAATTGGAAAAAAACTTGTATTAAAACAAAGATCGTTTATAAGTTGGGATGAGACTTTTCTTAGCCTTAGCCAAAGAGAACACATGTTTACAATAGTAAAATAATATCTTAAACCAAATATCTTAAACCATATTTGTACAATGGTTATTCACCTATTTACAACTATAAAATAATATCTACATTGGAGCACAAATATCCTAAACCATATTTTTGGAATGGTTGTCCAAATTAGCTAAACACTGGATTTGCTCACCAACCTGCCTAATCATATCATCCTCAATAGCCATGTCACTGTGCCACTGAACCCCTACGTCCTTATCAATGCCCATATTAGCCAAAATGTCTACAACCTTATTTAGGTATTTGCTCACATAAACTGAAATCACATCATCTAATTACCTCTACAATTCCTTAATTTGAGTGACAAGAATACTCAACCTCCATGTCTTCAAAGCAAAGTTCCTCATGCAATCTAAAGCTCCAACCATTATTTGAGAATCATATTCCAGGATTATCCTCCTCTAACCTTATTTTACTACCCAAATAGAAGCATATTTGATAGCTAAGGCTTTCGCTTCATTGTTTGTGGTCCTTCCAAATACTTACAATTCCCAATAGAGCACTGTTACAACATAATTCTAGCAAACCACTGCAATTCCAGCTCTACCCAAATTGCCTTTTTTAGCTCCATCAGTATTAATTTTAATCCAACCTTCTAGTGGTGATTTTCAACTAGCTCTATCCTTCCCCTCTTGCACTTCAACTTCCTTCTCCATTGTCCCTATAACAACCTAATTTTCCTCTTTAACATACACTACCATAGTTTCTATGACTTTGCTCCAAATGACCTACCAAACTCCATCTAAAGATGAAAATATTTCTCTAAAAATTCTACCATTTTCCCTCCAACCATACTTACCACCAAATGAAGTTTAATCCAATCTCCCAAACAATACAAAGAGATTTATATTTAAATCTGCCCCTCTTCCATATTTCCCAAATATTAATCTGATTCAAATAATCATTAACTCAAATTTTATAATATAAAAACCATCTCTCCCAGATTTGGTGCGTGAATGGGCACTCAAACATCAAGTGATCATTTGTTTCCTCACTCTTATAGCATAAAATTCATTTATATGGACCAATGATTTTCCTACATCTAAGATTATCAAAAGTAAGAATTTCATTATGCATTAACTGCCAGGCAAAAAAGTTTACTTTCGGCCAAACCTTGGACTACCAAATATATCTCTAATCCTGAACCTAATATACATGAGGAGGAGGATCTGGAAGGATATTATCATATCCATCCTTCACTGTGTAGATACCAAGGCTCCCATAGACCCAATCTAATTCATCCTCTTCATCTCTACCTTGAGAAATATTTCTGCCAAGATTTTAGTCATGATGGGTGTCAAATATGGAGGGATTGAAATTGGCCACTCATGCAACTTCTTAAACTACTTAAAATTATAAAACCCTGGTTGACTAGTGTTGAAATAAATTTCAATTTGGACCCAATACCCGGTTTCCATGGTTGTCTTTATTGGTTGCAGTTCAGGGAATTCAACAATGATAGGTGGGTATTGATCCCATGAATCTATCCAAAATAATGCTTTCTCCCCTCTCCCCACTTTCCAAAATAATCCATATTTCACTACTTGATATCCTAACTTAAGAGCCTGCCACACTAAGGATACATTACCATCCAAAGGGAAATGACCCATCTCATTTGGGTTTACTTGTCCCAAATATTTACTAGTTAAAATTCTACTGAATAAATAAGTTGGTTGGGAAATCCACCTCTAGTAAAGCTTTCCAACCAAATATTTATTATTTAACTTTGATCTTCTCAATCCCAAACCTCATTTTACCTTGGGTTGGCTTACTTTCTCCCAACCTATTAAGGCCCATTTCCTCTCTCCTTTTACTCCTTCCCATAAAAAATTTATAGCCATCTTGTCAAACTCTTTCCATATGGTATGTGGGGAAGCAAGGATAGAAAATTTATAAATTGGCATGTCCCGAATGATTGACTATAAAAAAGTTAATCTACCCCCATAGCTTAACATATTGTGAGACCAATGATTAATTCTTTCCATGATACAGTCCAAAAGATTCATCCATATATCTATTTTTAGTTTTTTAAAATGCAAAGGGACCCCCAAGTATACCATTGGGAGAGAAGTCCTTGTGAATCCCAAGATCTCTAAAATTATCTCCTGAAGTCTTTGATCAAGATTGAAAAATATCACTTTGGATTTTTTATCATTGATAACTTGGTTTGTAGCCCTAAGATAGACATTAAGTGTATCTCTAATTATTCTTGCTTCCCTGAAGTTGGCCACTCCCACCAATTCTGTGTCATACACAAATTGTACGTGAATAAAAACTTCCTCACCCACATTGATACCGGTTAGAAAAACTTATTGTCTTATCCTCAAGATGATTCTATCCAAGACTTCAGCTAATATGATAAAAATATAGGGGGAACAAGGATCTCCTTGATGAAGGCCTCGAGTAGCTCCAGACAATTGTGAGAGAAGACCCTTGATTAACACTGATTATGTCGGAGTAGAAACACAACTCATGACCCATTCTATCCAATCCTAAGAGAAACCAAAGGATGCCATCATATTTGACAAGAATCTCCACTCCACCCTATCATAAGCCTTTGAAATATCTAATTTTATGAACATTCCTCTATTACCATATGTTTGCATTGAATGGGTTACTTCCAGAGCTAGAAACACACCATCCAAGATCTTCCTACCCTCTACAAAAACCCCTTGCTCCGAGGAGATAATGCTATGTAGAAGAGGTTTTAGCCACTCAGCCATTACCTTTGTGATTATTTTATATATGACATTGCATAATGCAATAGTTCTATAATCTAAAATATGCACCCCCTCGTCTAATTTTGGAATTAAGGCAATGAAAGTATGATTTAATGCTTTAAGCATTATTTTACTACATTTTGACTCCTCTATAACAACCATTACATCCTCCTCCAATTTTTCCTAGAAGGCCTAAAAAACTCAATTGGAAAACCATCTAGACCTGGTGTTTTTTCGGTGCTCATTCCAAAGACTACATTCTTCAGTTCCTCTCTATCAATGGGTTTAATTAGGAATTAATTTTCTTCTTTAGAGATAATAGAGGGGATGATAGAACTTATTTTTTAGCCTCTTCATCTTGCACCATACATTCCTTAAAGAGTTTAAAAAATAATCCATTGAATGAAAATACATACCTGGAATTGTATCAAACGAGTGTTTGTTCTCATCTTGAAGAGCTTCCATGTTGTTTGTCTATCTCCTAACATAGACATCCCAATGAAAAAATTAGTATTTTTATCATCTTATAATAACCAAGTGGTTCTTACTCTCTATTTCTAGTAGGTCTCCTCTTGGTTGTCAATGTCCTCAACCACTTTACGCAATGCATCATCCTCTTGCTTAAGCTGCTATGTAATTGTTCCTTCCCTAAAGTGCTTTTGAACCTCATCCCATCTGGCCACCAATGGAGCTCTTTGGAACTAAAAGTCTATCTTGTTAGCTCACCTCTAGTATTTCAATTGAAATTTGACATAATGAAGTTGTTTGTGGAATATAATTATTGTTCTCTCATATGTTGGGTGACCTTCTTCCCACCACTATGGAATTTTCTTTCAAAGTTCCTCTTTTGGTAACTAAAATTTTTCAAATTTAAATGGTTTGTGATGCCGCACTGTCTTGATCCCCCCTTCCAACAAATTGGAGAAGTGATTTGAAACTGGACCCTCCAAAATCTAAAATTTTATGTTATGTTTTACAAATTCCTCCTTTGAAACCAAAAATGATCTAACTTCACCTTCCTACTATGTGGCTTCCTCTTCTCATTAGTCCAAGTATAGTTGGTTCCAGGGAATTTAATATCCACCAAGTGTAATTCCTGGACTTGGGAAATCATAGGTCGATCCCCTATGTCCAAAATTGGGTTTCCCCCTTCCTGATTTCTAAAGGATAATCTAGCATTAAAATCCCAAACAATAATCCAGTCTAACTCTTCCCTTGAGACTCTCATGTTATGCACAACTTTCCATTGATGCATTTGACCATATACTTTTATTTTTGAATTTACATGGTGGAATCGATAGCCACCACAAATTCGGGTAGGCTATCCAGCTTTTTATGGCCACCACAATATTCTATGTTATCCACCCCAGAAGTTGCCACATAGATCTTCGTATAGTCTACCCCTTTTAACCACCATGCCACAATCATTTTAAACCTTTTATGCCAAGTGTTCAGTCCGATGAGGCCCAATATTTAAACCTTGGACCTCCACCTCCCTTATAGGGTTTGGTCGAACCAAGACCATCTAGGTTTTGAACCCCATAAAAATATGTGATTAAAACATATTCGTTTTTTATATTATCTCTAAAATGTGATGTGAGGACACCCATCCAAGCTATATGTTCTATTGCAGTCCATTCAAGAGAGTTCCAAAAAGTAACTATCCCCCCTAAAGCCCCCTTAGGCAACCACTTCCATATGACCAGCACCCCTCCAAAGTCTATTTACTATTTTACACATAATATCCAACGATATTTTTATCTCCTAGATAAGCAAAAAAAATGTTTTACATTTTTCTAAGAGTCTTTGAACAACAGATTGATGGGTTCTATTATTTAAAACCCTAACATTCCATGATTGTATAATCATTGGTTACCTTGAGAGCATGAAAAAATCTATTGGCCTCACCAATCCTCTAGTGATCAGTTTATCTCCTTGAACTACTATCAATTCCTTATTTGATTTTCTACCCACTCCTTGAGAGTTGCTATTTTTTATCTCTTTTCCACCCGAGTTATCCCTAGAGTTGGCATTTATCTATTCTTTTCTTCTATACCCATGATTACATCCTTAATTATCGATTACTCTCAGTTATGCACTATCAATGCCCCTAAAATCTATTATTGCAGTAACTCACTACACTCAATTACCTACTCTATGATGGGAGGAGATGAAAGAGGGGCTTGAACATGGCTGTTATTTATTTCATTATTCCCATCCACTCCTTCCATGAATTGTTCTTCTTCTTGGTCCACTAGTGTCTTAAATATCTCATACCTATTGGATGGCTTGAGTTGGGTTTACTCTTTACCATATTTTTTATTTTGCCTTCTCCTTCTTTTGGGCTATTCAAAATCATCTCCCTATGCTTCTTTACGCTGAGAAATATTGGTTGTTTCTTTTTTTATTTTTGACTTACCCTCCTTAGAAATATTTGACTTTCCCAGAGGAGCCTCCATTTTTATGTTCATATTATTTGAGCAAGATCGAGCCAAATGCCCATATTTATGGTAAACTTTGCATCTGAATGGCAATGCCTCATAATCTAGTTGTTGAATCCAAGATAGTCCTGCAATTTTGAGTTCCACCTCTGCTGGAAAAGGTTGGCTAAGATCCATTTCCACACATAATATTGCATAAATAGATGTGTTTCCTTCCATTGTGTCTTTAGAAACACCCAAATATCTTCCAAGGGAATTACCGATAATTTTTAATACCTGCTCACTCCAAAACTCCATTGGAAGTGCATACAATAAAATCCAAACTAAGACAACAATGGGTTTAATTTGAGTATCAAATCCCACTCTCCAAGGTTGAGTAAATAATCCTGTTGGACCATGATTCCTCTTTTTTGATTCGAAAGACCTATTTCTATTAGCAAGTGAAGAAAAATAATAATAAAATATCCATTGCTAATAAACCACAAAGAATACTCACCAAGAGGCTCCCCGTTTTGCAAGACCCAGGAATACAAAATATTCAGGGTATGGAAAATACCCATGAATTTATAGATCAAATCATGATTGGATCTATATAAAACTATTTCTTCAACCATCCTTTGCTCAATGACAATATTTGGCCTTGATTCTGACTATGGAAAGCATCCATTAACTCGTTGAGATGTTGATCTATTTCCAGTAGTCGTAAAGAGTATTTTTAATGTAATTTTTTGTGCTTCTTCAGTATCTGATGGAGATTTATCCTTTAACAAATTTGTAAAAGAACTATGTCTCTCTAAAATAGGATCCAAAGGTGTCCCTATTGGGCCCTCCTAGGGTAGCAATATTGTCTTCAAGTCTACAATAACCAAAAATCTCTTCGGCTACACAATTGATGCCCTAGTTTTCTCTTCCCCTTTTTTTAATTATTTTTTTTAGTAATACTTCTTATACACATCCACCATGGGGATTGAACCCAGATCACATCACCGATAATGCAAGTGGCATCCTTGTCGATAGACCACACTCATGGGGATTCCTTCTCTTAATATTAATCAAGTAATCATCAGATTTTAATTTACCATTTGTTCCATATTCATTTGATTCAATTCACTTTTCTTATATCACCCAATACAATTCATACTTAAATTTCAACTTCAATTTAATAAACCCTCCATTTAATTCAAACTCTAGTGTAAAATTCAAATGTTTGATTTCCTTATTCCTCCCAATTATTAATTCATTCTTTCCAATTAATTTATTTTATCTCCAAAAATAATATGTTCAATTGTTAATACTTTATACCTCCAAAAATTTATAATGCCCAAAAATAAATTGAACTTTCACAAAATAATGTTCATTTCCAAAATATGCAACAAGAAAATAATTTATACCTTAGATGCTTACTGATTTTCTTCTCTACACACATGCGGTGACCAACCTGGTGATGTTTCACTTCACAAACATTTTTTCTATTTTCTCTATTTTTTTCTCCTTCTTAGGCATTGGGTTCTCAAATGTCACTTCTTAAACCATTATCTAAAACTTTCTCCTTCTCACGCATTAATTTACAAACCACTTTCTTCTCTCAAATATTCCCTTCTACCTTAGGTGATATCATTAAATGTTTCATAATGACCTCTCACACAACCTCTCCAACTCAACACAGTAGCTCATACTCATGGCTCAAACACTAAAAGATTTTATTAAATGCTTCAACTTAGACCATGGACACATATTTCATGAATGCTTCAATCCCATTCGTAATGCAATTTTCTAATCCTTGAATATTCACTCTTCGTTGTTGTTAAAATTTATGTGTCTCTTCAACATTCATGTTTGACTCACTCTTTATCAAATCAATATGTTTTCCAACATACTTCTCCACTCATTTCAATCTCATATTCCTTTATGCTATTCCACATACTTTTGATACGATGTCATCTTTCTGCTTGTTTTTTAGAAGTCTTCATGAACTTCCTTTTGTTTTTTTTCTCTTCATATTCTTCTCATCGAACTTTTCTCCAATAAATCTTGTAACTTCTCCAACAATTAACCAAACACAATATCTTCACATTATACTCCAACAATCATCCAATCGAACTCCTTTTCTCTTCAAACTCTTCAATCTTCTAATAATTCATCTAACAATATTTTTCTCTCTTGCTTCACCTTTAATGTTCTCAAACTTCGTCACTCTATCCAATAAGCTCAAGTGACTAAATGGCTCTAATACCATTTATGATAATTAAGCCAAATTATTTTATAGGTCTATGTATTTTAGGAGGTCTCTAAGAGGAAGAATTCGGTAATTCATAGTTTAAAACTGATGGAGATAAAACAACATGCAATCTAGAGTTTGATGAATATTACCTTAGATTATTCAGAGGAGGTTTCTAGGATGGTGAGTAAGGTCATTCAAGAGGTTGATATGTTGGTGTAGAACTTCCTCGGTTCTCCCCTTGTCCCCTCTTGTCTTTTGCCCCTCCTTTCTGGTTTGTTTTTGCTTTATGTGTTTGCGTATATTTTGTCCCCTTGGGGGGTGGTGTTTAGTCTCTTAGTTGTGTTGTTTTTTGATTGGTTTTCTCCTTTTGGGATTTGATATAAAATATTGTGGGGTCCCTTTCAAAACCCTCTTTTTTTTTTTAATAGTACCAAAAAATAAATTATTTTATAGGTAAATTTCACTAGGATCAAATATCAATTACATAAAATTACATTTACGTAATAGCTCAACTATTCCTCACATTACATAACATATTTTATTATATTCAAAAGATTCAAATTATAAAAGTTACATAGAGTTTTTTCTCCAATATATAACATTATAAATGACTCGTCAATACTCTTAACTATTGCTCTTCTCAAAATCATAGGAGATGCAACCTTTGACATACCTCACTTATGATAAAGCTCTTATAATTACATAACCTCTCACTATACATATTGACACATCTTACATGACTCTTTACTTCCATATATGACATCTAACACCTATGACTTTTCACTTGCTCTCTTGACACTCACACTTACACACTTTATTACATAACACATAGACATTCCTCATACTTCATACATTAGATAAATATAAAACACACTCCCTAATCTAATATTTATAAATAAACCCCAAAAATCTTTAATGTACCAAATAATATAATATCTCTAACCATTAACACCTTTTTAGTAACTTATTCTTAAACATATTTAAATTATATATTTTTATTCTTACATCTAAAATTATAAAATACTTCCTTTATTATTATCAAATACAAAAACTATTTAAGACCAGCTTAACTCTAATATTATCCTATGTGTATAGTTGCGTCAATGTACTTGAAAACACTAATACTTGATCTAATAAATCATGTAAACCTTTTTCAACAATTCAATAACATAGTAAGGGACAAGAATAATATGAAAAATAAATTATGAAACTCCATACAAACTACATTTTTATGTATCACACTTTTGGTTCTTTTCTTAGCAACGAGGGAGACCCGTGGCATATGTTTGGATTCTCCATATTACATTTTCTAATATCTTAAATCTTAAATAAGATGAAGCTGAGGACCCTATGAGCATTGATAATTTAGGATGTTAGAGATGCTTCCTAAATTTAGTTATCCCTTGCATTTAATTTTGACAGTGGACTATGCATTTCTAAGCCGGTCGTGGCTTTTGAGAGATTACTTATTTTAAGTCTATTAATCAACCATTTGGACAATTTTATATTATAAAAAATTATGTTTTTATCACTACATTTATGTTTTGATCATTTCCTTATAAACTATGAAAGCCAGTAACGGCAAGCAATCTAGTTTTGACTATTGCTATTAAAAACGTTGGATGTCACTGAATTTTAATATGATTGTGATTACAGTTGTATCCCTTTTCTACTTTGCCATTTATAATTTTACACACGTCCATGTATATACCTCTAGGAAATGTACACTACATATACGTTCCTCTTTGGATTATTAAATTTTGCGTGTCAAAGTGGCTTTTCAGTTTTTTTTTTTCATAGTAGCTACCAGCATAGCTGGTAGGGTTCAAACTATCTACGAAGGCTCCCAGGACTTCCACCGTCTTGGTACATGGTAACCCGGCGTGAGATGGGGACCGCCGGATGCACAGGGGTTGCACCGTCGTCATCAATCTGGCGCACCACTCAGAGGAATCGGATCTGGGCTACTGTCTGAGTCGTCATCAATCTGACGCACCACTCAGAGGAATCGGATCTGGGCTACTGTCTATGCATGAACAAGCTCGTGGAATTGGAACTAGGTCTCCTCTAGGTAAGCAAAGTGGCTTTTCAGTTGATAATTCATAAGTCATATAAAACAACGGTATACCTCTAGGAAATGTACACTACATATGCGTTCCTCTTTGGATTATTAAATTTTGCGTGTCAAAGTGGCTTTTCAGTTGATAATTCATAATTCATATAAAACAACGGTTTTTAAATTCTTTTTAGATTTGGTTAGTATAGAAATATTTATAAAAGATTTTCAGTTTTGAATCAAAAATCTTGTATATTAATTTATTTTATTAAAAAAATATATTAAATTTTGTTGGAATATAATTGTATTTCTTGATTTTATTGGATATTAAATGAGTTAGTTCTTTTATTTTTATTTAAGAAGCTTAAATCAAGCAATAAAATAAATGTAATTGGCCTGTAAAAAATATGAATTTTTGGTTTATTATTTGAACATATTTGAAGAAGAAGATATTAAATTTTGTTGGGATATTAAAAATAAGAAAAATTTAAGTGCAAGTTAAGATAAGAGGGAGTGTGAGCTTAGATTTAGTTATGGTAGAAGAGTGGTGGGTTCATCCAAAGTGCATCAATGCAAACCTAGGAAAAAAAAGAGACGGGAGCTATTGTGAACCAAAAAGGAGTGCAAGGTAGGAGAGAGTGCAAACCAAGAGGGAGTGCAAGCCAAGAGCAAGTCCCATTAGCTAGTATGGAAGAAAAGTCATATTTGAAAGCTTTAATGAGAAGTCAAGATGCCTTAGTTAAAAGTATGGAGGCCTAAATTGGAGATAAGAGAAAGAGTGAATACATGGCAAGTTGGGATCCAACTAGCACATGTGACACCATGATATAATTGTTCTTAAAAGTAGAGGGTTAATATGTAAGTTCCATAGACCCACATGTTGTAGGTGAGTTGGAAATGGTAGGGCAATCCTCCAAGGAAGGTCCCTAGTTCGAATCTCCACCCTACCAAATGCACATTGGGTACCCAAAATCTAGTTGATAATGTTGGTGCAGTCAGGGCCAGGCGTAACTCTCAGGTGATTTTGATGGTGTAAAACTCCCTGGTCGTGGTTTCTCAGATCCCACAAGGGGTTTTTCGCTAAATTCAAAAAAAATATGTAAGTTCCATAGATCATGGCCAAGGTTTTGGTAGATTCAAAATTGGATCGAGTGGAAGTGGAAGTAAGGATTAAATTCAATTACTTTGTGATTTTTCTTCCTAAAGGTATTTTCCTAGTTATCTTTTCTAGTTCAAAAAGTAAGGATAAAATAATATTCAATGACCCATGTCTTAAGGAAAGATATGCACTTTATTTGAGACCATGGAATGAAAAATTTTGTATTGAGATAAAAACTATTAAGAAGCTTTCAGTATGGGTTAGGCTTTTTGGATTTAGAAATAAAGATGTTTTGAAGAATATTGGAAATACCCTAGAGGAATCACTAGAATAGGATCAACAAAATATTATGAAAATATTGCATTTGGTTGCAACAATTGTTATTATTGGACACATGGCAAGAGTTTACAAAGTGAAAACTATAAATAAAGAGAAAAATATTAGCAATGAGATAAACTTCAAGATGAAACAAGGAAATCATACAATAATAGAAGCTAGTTCAGATCAAGGATATTTCACTCCAAAATAAGAGACAAAGAAATCCTATCTACATTATCATTTAGCAAGTTTAGAAGGAATTAAATATTCAAAAGAAGATGCGGAGAAAAATCATAAAACAAAGACAACAAAAGAGGTCAAGCTTATTCCATGTCAATCATCTTCATTTTTCTCAAGTAATATAAAATCCTCTCTATGTAATAAAATTGAAAGGGGTGAAGATGTTATCCCTTGCATTTTAAGGTTTCAAGAGCAACTTCATTTTTCTCAAGTAATATAAAATCCTCTCCATGTAATAAAAGTGAAAGGGGTGAAGATGTTATCCCTTGCATTTTAAGGTTTCAAGAGCAACATAATAAAGAAATGAGGATTAAAGAAATCCATAATAATTTAGGTTTTTTTAGGACTGAAGAAAAAGATAATTGCTACATAAGAGCATCCTTTCACCTTAGGGTTTTTATGGCAACATTAAGAATATTATGTTTATGAGGTTATTCCTTACACTTTACATCCTTAGAAATAAGACAAAACCCTAAAATATTCTTATTATGAGCAGTGTGAGAATATTGATGAAGATAAAAATATTCCTGGGAATGAAAAAAAAAAAGAGAAAGGCCAAAGAATAAAACAAAGATAAAAAGAAACCCACATGAATATTGATATGGGAAAACAAAAGAAAATATATATTTTTAGTTACATAGGAGATTCGGTCACAACCACACTATTTTTTTGTAACTGACAAGCGCATGGAACCTATTTTTCCTTGTTATTGTTAACCTGACTTGAACCGGTTTCTTGGGAATCATACTATCGTGGTCGGCATGCACTCAGAGTATTCAGACCAAACTATTATCTTTGCAAGTTGCCCCCAAGGTTTGAACCTTGGTGTCTTCTTGGTAAAGTGTCTGGCCAGATAAGCACTTACCAATCCACCAAACCTTCACGTGCCAAAAGAAAAAGCAAGTGCTAAGAAATGGGGCTAAACCCACATATAAAAACAAAAAATAACAATGAAAATAATATTTTGGAATATTAGGGGAATGAATAAAAACCCTTAAAAGTATTAAAAAATTATGAGGTTGTTATAGGCAGCAAATGTTTTAGCCATTCCAGATGTTCAATTTCATAAGAATATTTTTGTGTTTTAATTAACTTGATAAAAAATTAACAGGAATAAGAGTTTATTTTTGTAATGGGAGCAACCCCAATAAAAACCACACAAAAAACGGGCTTTGCTTTGGAAATCCAAGGTTCAAATTGTAGTGTATGAGTGTATATTAATCCTATTAATAAACTTAACTCTTAACCTTACTATAAATATAACTGAAAATCCTCATCCATATCTTATAGGTCTCTCACACTATTCAAATTAAAAAAAAATAAAAAAATCTCACAAAGGTCAAGGCACGGGTGTCGTACATGTCGGAGAGTTTCTTGTTGCTCACGCATTCATTCAATTATCCCTCGATTTTGTCGCATGAACTATTGCGAGAATGGACTTTACATCATCTCATATGCCATGCTTGCGAAGATTCGCTTTGGTCTTCGCTCTCCCATTCAACTCTTCTTCCACATTTGGCAAGCATAGAAAGGGGGTGAATCAAATATTCCACATTTACGCACACAGCTTTACAAACTCCCTGGTCCTTTTAATTTAGGCAGTTCCAGATTTTTTTGTTTGTTTGGGTATTTAGGGCAACGTTAACGTGTTGATAACATATGGTGACGAAATACATAGTCATGGAGGGTTCCAAAGGGATTGCATTGATTCATCTTTGCAAGTGAAGAAAAAGAGCATACATAATGAATCATGCAACCCCGTGGGAATCATCCTACAGACCGAGAGATTCACATTCTCCGACTTCTGGATCAACTCGATCGTCTATGCATTCCAATGAGGTGCAATCTTCAACTTCATTTTTAATATTCGATTCTTTCTTTGCGATCCTGATCTTGAAATGTATCGTATCATTGTGGAGATCCGGTGGATTCCTGTGTCTTCTTTAATAATTGCCCCCATATTGGGTTACGTTAGATTGGGAGGTCTTTTACTGCTAAGATTCTTGTTTTTCTGTGTGAGTGCAAGGGACTCAAAATTTTTAGGGTTTATGTAAAAAAAACTAGCAGCCTTTTTGACATAGTGATTTCTGTTTGGAAAACTAGGGTTATATTATAGGGTTCTGATTGCAGGAAAGCACAAACAGGATCCGTCTCTCGAAGTTTCCAAGGAACGTAAGGCCCAGAACCTTCAATGCGATAAGGTACGCTTGTTTTCCTTAACCGGAATTTTTTTAAAAGGATGAGAATTTAGATATACGAATGTACGGTTAACCTAAAATAGACATTGGTAGTTATGGAATACGGTACCTGTTTTTTTATGGACAGACAGAATATCCGAAGGGCGTTCTCTCTTTAGCCTGCAATAGAAATAGGAAGAACATAAAACTGCAACGCCGATTTTGCAAACTTCTGGTGGTAAAATTGGTTAAAGCAGTAACCACAGCCGGAATATATGATATGAAACATGAGGAGACTGTACTTAGGTTATAGCACTACACGCTACGGTTCAAATTTAGGAGGAACTCTAGAGATCACGGTAGGCATATTCCACCTGAATCTATATTAAGGAAATTTGATTTATAGAGATTTCAAATAAAACATCTAACCCAGTATCTCTCAACGTCACAGAAGGAGCCTAGAATCTTCGCCCAGGTAAATGATTTTAAAAAATAAACAATAAAATAATATAATATATATATGTATGAAATAATAGAGATGTTAGATTGTGAAACGTTGTTTTGAAAAAAAATTATAAAATAACTTTAGTATTATGATATAGATTATAAAATAAGAGCTCATGTGAGTTATTAGTTATGTTTTTATTGTCTCTTGTTATTTTACTAGATTTTTTATAAGTTATTATAAAATTAGTCTTTTATATATATTATTATGACGATGGTATATGTTTAAAAATTATTATTTTTTATACATTTGCATTTTAATTACATTCATAATTATTTTATTAATTATTTTATGAGTTATTGACTATACAATTGGATTGATATTCTAAAGTTTCAAATGAATGGTCAAATTGTATACAAGTTATTCTTATTAAAATAATAAAATATTATACTAGTTATTATTTTAAAATTATATTTAGTTTGCTTTTATATTATTTATATTATTTATTTCCTTTTCTATTAAATATATTCAATAAATTTCTTAATATCATTTTCATAGGAGAAAATTATTTACCTTTTAAAATTTGAATTTTGTCAAAACTAAACTCAAAACTATGAGTTGCTAAATTATCTACTCCATGATTTTATTCTTTATAGATATGCCCACATTTTGAAGGGATTACCTTTAATAATAGTTTATAAACATCAAAATTAATGATATTTTTTTGTCCAATCCTCATATCTATTTTTAATGATAGTATTAATAATAATTTACAAACCTCTTGATACAAATACATAGTTGATAGTCAATGTTCTTATGATTTTGAGTAGATGAAGCACCATCAAAATTAATTTTGTTAAACCTAATTTTTTGATATTTTTATTTTACCATAGATCAAATTAGATCATTTGTGGTAACTCCATTGTCATAGATGGCCTTTCCATGTATATTTAAATATTTTAACCAAAATGCTAGTATCTATTTTGGCATTTGACAATTCCCATGATGAGTACCATGTCTATAAACATTTTGTAAGAGAGGTAATAATAAAATTCCAAACTTAGGCATAATTTTAAATTTTATTATTTTTTTCATGCTATATATTCCAACAATAGTGGTAGGACCAATCCACAATAGAATGCATAATGCTTTAGCTTTGAAAATATTTTATTTACTCTTTTGATATTTATGGAGTAACCTAGTATATTCTCATATTTATGACAATAATACCTACAATGATGTAATCAAATGAAAAATAAAGAAGTAAATGATTTAATGTTTCCAGATCCTACTCACACAAGGAAAATGTCCATGATATCCTCTACTTTACAGAGTCTTTGGACTATAATAATCTTACTTTAAATAACAAACAAAAGGAATGTTGATGCCTTAGGAATGGCCTCTAGTTACAAAATATTTTTTCAAGGGAAACCATTAGGAGTAAGATATTTTGGTTGCTCTAGATCCTCATGTCCTACATTGATTGAGTATTCTCCATCTTTTGATATATTTTAAACCAAGTCATCCTTCTATGAAAAATAGACAAATAGAACTCTTGGAGGACTTGTTATGCTCATTTATTATTTGTTTGAGTTCTAAATCAATGATAGAAATTCATGATCCACTTTTGCTCATATTAACTTAATCTTTGATCTTTGCATTGTTATAAAGTAGACATGCCTATGCCAAATGGTTACCATTTTGGATTAAAAATAAGAGGATAAGGTTGAAAGAAAATACTTCAATTGATTTTCTTTTATCAAGAGCTTATTTAAATACAAATTATGTTGCCCAATATAGAGCAATAGTACTAACAATATTTTTCCATAATTGGTAGAAATTATAATTAACAACTCATACATGAATCCTACATGAGTTATTCTAACCACTCCTTTTTTATATTAATACAATTTATCACATCATATGATGTAATAAATTCCAACATTCCCCCTTTATTACATCATGATCTAAACATGGGTAGAGATATTAACAATAGTATAAATAACCATATGATGAATAAGGACACACTCCATGGTTCATCAAGTACACTTAGAGTGAAAATAGGAACACAATCAACTATTCACAAGCAATAGTAGGAATGATTTCACTAAGCTTCTTCACTATGAATGGCCTCACTAGACACTTAACCAAGGACAAGGACAAACTCTTATATCCATAGTCATATAGCATAATTGTACAGGGACACACACTCTATCCAACTTCATAATTGCAAATAGGAAAAACACTACTATTCATAACAATAATGACTATACACATACATAACTAATATAGTACAAGTATGGCATGGGCCTCCACTTAATACATCAAACATAATTTCAGTGGGAATTATGGCCACACTAGACATCCCCTTGTAAATAGATACATACACATATATTCACAAGGATAATTATTGAATCAATTTAATATATATTCCTCCTCACTATCCTTGTGGGGAGGGTATTTTTCATGTGCTACAAGACTATATTATTTGTCATTATCTTCATTTGCAACCAGTGCCTTGTTTATTTTTAGCTTTCCATCTATTAGATATTTTATTTGTTGGATGTAGCTTACTACTATATGACCCCATTGTTTACAATAGAAGCACACAAATCAGTCATTTGATGAATAACCTTTATTATTTTACATCTTCTTTACAAATAATACTTTATCTTCACTAATTGAATCATTTTTCTTAACTTGATTTGCTTCATCAATCAAAGAAGAAATTACATCTTCCAAAGTGGGATTAGTTTTTCAATGTGAGCATAATATTAGCATAACTAGAAGGCATGTTATTTAACAAAATAGATATGGAATAATCACTTTATACTTTATCATTAATTCTAACTAATTGATTCATCAAAGAGCGAAAATTACTTATTTTTTGGATGATATCTTCACCTTCTACCATATTTAATCCAAAAAGAAATCTACTTAAATTCTATATTTGGTCTTGATGCTTGTCAAATAAAAAATGTATTGAGAGAATCCAAAACTTCTTTCACAGTATTTGAGAGATCAATATAATGTAAGTATACATCTGATATCCCAATACCAATCATAGTTATTGCTCTTAAATATTTTCTAGTCTACTTGGTTTCCTCTTCATGGGTTTATGATTATGGTGTAGTTGTATTTACAACATCCCAAAAATATTTTTCAATTAGAAGCAACTAAAGATTGATTTTCCATGTATGGAAATCTTATCCTTCAAACCTCTCAATAACCATTGTCTTGTCTATGAGTACTAAGAGAATATAGTATTATCTCTCTTAATCAAAATAATCTATAAAAGTGTTAGTTCCATCCAAATTACACATTTAACTCAATTTTAACACTAATAGAATGACTTGACTCAATAAAAACAAGACTATAAAGCAAATATCTTTAACACATTGACACTTCTAACTATAGCTAGACTAACTAATATTTATTTTTATTTAAATGCATTATACTAATCATAGGCTTTTATTAATACCTCTAATTTCCATCCTTGTGGAATTGAAAAAAGATTGTATAGTGAATCTTCAACCTCTTAAGTTACAAACATAGAATCGAAGTGGCATAAATAACTAGCTTCATTCATATAGCCATAACATCCAATGTGTGATATACCACAAGCATATTGGATCAATAAACCATAATTATTCCTTTTGAAATTATTTCTAATGATCTAGTCGCTATGTTTTTCTCCGAAGTATCATTTCAAAATTTGCTAATTTTCTCCTACAATGGAACTTCTCATGTTATAAAACTAAGCTATTTTCATGCATTAAGTTCCTATTATTTTAAGAACATGACATGATGAGGACCATCAATATGATCATTAAATTTGAAAATGAAGTCTTCCAAGATCCTAGTTACAGTAAACTATAAGAAGAGGGATTTGTTTCCATATATTATTTGTAGAAATATTTTAACCAGAGGCTCCTAACACATTGCTTCTCCACCACATGCTTCGGCAATGCCATAACATATCTTGGACTTAATATATATTTTAAAGAATTAATTCAAACCAGACATATTAGATTTTATATCCTCTTACATCCTTGACTATATCAAAATAGCTACATAAAGAAATGAACTCACAAATTCTAATTCTTTATGAATGAACTATAATGTTTACTTGAAAATATAATCATCTATTTTATCTTAACTAACAATAATTCACTAAGATTTCCAAATATCATTTCATATCTACTAAATAAAGAAAAAAATTGACTAATAACCTATGTTCTAACATTTAGGCTTACAACCTATCTACTAAAAATTTAACTATGGGCTTCTTATTTCATGTTTTATATATGATAATTAATTATTTTAAAAACTAATAAATCCTAGACTAATCCTATGCTAATCCTCATCATTCCTCTTAATAAGAGAATCATTGGACTTCAATGCTTTTCCAAATATAATCCTAATGTGGTATAGCCATGAAACTACTATGCATGCTATCAAGGAAGTTGAATATCTAAGATGACATGGGAAGCGAAAGTACTACATGATAGACACGTCAAAAAGACAACTTCAACCGAAGGAGTACCCATGATTCCATGATTGAAGGAATCAAAACAAAAGGGCCATGGTCAAAGGAAGAGACAATGACAAGTCCAAATTTGGAGTACCCAAACAATTCCCATGATCAAAAAAATAACCTAAAATCATGATGAAATCAAACAAGAAGGTCATGGTCATGAACTACAAGTCTACTTCCAAACTTAATGTTTGATATAGGGACTTCAACTTTCTACTTTAACAAGTGTAGATTAAATTTTATAAATTGAAAAACTAAAGTTGATGCTTATTCATAGTGGTTAGATTAAAGACTACTCCATTGCTATTTACCCTCCAAAATCCATTTGGTAAAGTTTTGGCAATTTTGTTAAACATTTATTATGATTAAGTAGACTATTCAATTTGAAATGTTATTAACTCTTTTTTTCTAGCAATGTTTCCTATGAATCCTCTTAAAATTTTTATAAATATTTTAAATAAAAACAATTTAATATTATTAATATTTTTAAACTACTTATTCTTAAATATATTTAAATTATACATTTTTGTTCTTACTTTTATAATTATAAAATACTTTCTTTTATAATTACAAATTATGTTTTTATGAAATTTATTTGACAGCCATTTTGTTTGGATCATTTCCTTTTATGAACTATGTATGACACTAACGGCAAGTAATCTCGCTTTGACTATTGCTATTCAACACGTTGGATGTCACATGAGTGTGATTATAGTTGTACCCCTTTTCAACTTTTCCATTTATAATTTTACACTCGTGAATGTATATACTTATGGGGCAGGTACACTATTTCGTTCAATCTACACTACGTATAGATTCCTCTCTGGATTATTAAATTGCTTGTGAGTGTGGCTTTTCAGTTGATAATTCATGGGTCACATAAAACTATTTTCAATTTTGATTACAAAAGTTTTGTGTATATCTAGTGAAAAACATAAGATATTAAGTTTTTGAATTTTTATTTAAAGTGGATTTAAAAATAAAAAGATATTAACTTTTGTTGACATTCCGACATGGTGATATAAGATTGTATATTTAAATAAATAAAGATTGAAAAAAAAAAAAAAATGGTTGTGAAGTGTATAAATAACTCACAAGTGTCATGGCAAGGGCGTCGTACATGTCGGGAAGTTGCTTGTAGCGGAAGCATTTATTCAATTATCCGTTGATTGTGTCGCATCAACTATTGCAAGCATGAACGTTACATCATCTCATACGGCATGCCAGGTTTTATAGCCAACTACTAACATCAATTGAAACCTTCAATATATTGGTACTCGCTTACTGGAATTTTAATGAAAATATTTTATCGTTGATTATGTATTTTACATACTATTCTTTTATTTTTGTCAAGTTTTATTTTTAAATAAAATTTTATAATTTTTTTAATAGTTGTTTAATATTTAGCAAATTATGTTTGAGGTCAGGTAGATAAAATGTATCATTAATATTTGTTATCTTTCCTTGTTTAGTTTGAATAGCTAAAGTTCCTTTACCAACAACATCAATAGTTTGATATTCTTCAATGTTTCATTGTTTTTTTCTATTTCATTCATTTCAACAAATAAGTCTTTATTCCTTGTCATATGATTAGAACATCCATAATCAAGAAACCACAAATCATTACCTAATTTTTCAGCAACATGAGTTGAGAGAAAAATATTTGTTTTAGAATCTTCTTCATCATTACTTGTAAAGTTTGTTGTTTTATGTTGCAGATTCCAACAATCTTTCATGAAATGCCCTATTTTTTACGGTAACAACATTGTATTGTTGTCTTATCCACGACCTCTTCCAAATCGACCTCTTCCATGTCCATATCCTCTTCCACTTGAGGACTCATTTTCCTCTTGGGGTAAATTGGGACTACTACTGCCCTTTTCAACCCTTAAATTGGGACTACTGTTACTCTTTTCAACCCTTGCCTTTATTGAAAAAGTAGTCTGAGTCTTCACTAGATTTTTTTGAATTACTTTTATGTAATATTAGTGAACCCATCAAATCATCTAATCTCAAAAAGATAAATGTTTACTTTCTTCAACTACACTAACAATAAAATTACATTTGATAGGTAAAGATATTTATACCTTCTCATAGCTTAGTATTTAATATTTTCTCTATGGATATGAAGCTAGTTAACATTATTCTACACTTTAATATGAAAATCAATCATTTTCTCATTATATTTAATTTGCAAAGTTTCAAATTCCCTTTGTATATTCTACAATCGAACCAAATTCACCTTTCTTGTGTCTTGGTATGATATCTAAAATGTATCCCATGTCTCTTTTGCACTTTTAGTAGATGTAATTTTTAGAAAAATACTTTCATCCACAACACTTCGAATCAAATATTTGGCTAATTCATCCTTCATATTTTCTTTCCTCATGCTAGGTTGTTCTTGTGCAATCAACACAATTCAAACTTGTGGCTCCATATAGCCATCCTACATAATATCCCAAAATTCTTTGTAAACCATCAATATCTACTTTTTATTGCCCAATAATCATATCGTTTCCCATTGAATGGAGAAACTGCAATATGATTATTACTTGTTGCCATATCTTCCAATCTCCTTCAACCTCCTTTAACCCTAGGCTCTGATACCAGTTATTGAAAAACTGCGCTTGCAAAACACAATGCTAAACACATTACCCTAAAATAAAGAACCAAATAACTACAGAACAATTTGCAAAGGTAAAGTATACTTCAATTGCACTCAAAAATGAAGAAGAAAATGAGTAGGTAATGTTAGAATAAGAGAATATTATCTTAAGTTCCACTAGGATAAACACTTGAGTTTCCACTCCTCCATGTGTCAAGAGAACTCTCAGTGGTGTCTTCATCAGGTCTGATGAGTTGTTGTAATCCAACGACTCTCAATGATCAACTCTGCTATTTATACAGAGTTGATCCTTGGAATAAATCAATCAGTTCTACTCTTCTCTTCATCTCTTGTGTAATGCTTTGCATATCTATTATTGTGAAATTCTAACATGGTACCAGAGCAGGATAGATTTTGCTAGCATTCTCTTTTGAAGGTTCTAGGATCTGGTTCATTTACTTTGGATAATTTTTTTGGCTATCTTCTTGAAATTATTTCAGTAGTCATTTTCTTTTATCCATAGTTTATTTTTTTTTCAGCAAAATCTTTATTGTTGAAAAATATTTGATGCAATATTTTTTTAAAATATCTGTGTTGATTCATCCTTGAGGGTATTCAAAATATTAAAAAATTCTTCCTTTGCTTCAAAACAGGTTTACCCTGTGCTATGGCGCTATTTTAGCCCATTTTAAAAGGAAGGTTTTTTATATTTTATTTTAGTTTTTCCCTCTCTTCGAATTCATCTTTCAACTCTTTTTTAAATTGAAAAATCTCCTTTTATTTATCATAAAAGTAATTGGTTCTTTTATTATGTATGGGATTTTTCATCTTCTTCGGGTTGCGTAAATACTCAACACCCGTTAGAGCTTAAAGAAAGTGGTGTTTTTTTAATATTGTGGGAGTCTTCCGATCTTCAAAGGGATTCGGGTATCCTCTTAGCTTGGTGCTCGCATAACGTGGATCGTATTTTCATTCCCGTTATAATTGCCATTCTGGCATCTCTGTCTAGCTGGCCCTTGGCGCTCGCAAATTCGTAGATGATCCTCTCTGTCTAGCTGGCCCTTGGTGCTCGCGTCATTCTGGTGCTCGCGACATTCTGGCAGCTCGTAGATGATCCTCTTCATCTAGCTGGCCCTTGGCGCTCGAGATGAACCTCTCACGGTTGTCGAGGTTTACTCTCCCTATCTCCAAATCGAATCTCTCCAAGATTTTTTTTTCTTCGGTGCTCTCTCAAGTCGGTCCTTATAATCTCCTTTACCTACTTTTTTTTTAAAGTGATCTCCTGCTATTCAAGTTCCTTTTTCAATACAAAGCTTGCTTCTATTATAGATATTTTTTTATAACGTGTTTGCAGGATCAACATTCTCTTAATAATCATGTTTGCAGGTTAATCCTTTTTGTAGGATCACCCTTCTCTTTTTAATGCATTTGTAGGTTCTTCCTTTCTTCTACAGGGATTACTAACTCTTCTGTAGGTTACCTCAATTTCCTCAGCTCGGGTAATAGCATTTTCTCTACCCTTAAAACTCAAAAAAGTTTCAACGAGAGCGCAAAAAGAGGTCGAGAGCATCACAACTCCAAATCGCATCCGATCGTCGAGAAGCGCCTCTCCTTCCGGTCATCGAAAGCGCAACACCTTCATCATATTTCATTTCTGATATTTCAAAATTATAATAATTATTTTGTAGGCTTTCTAAAGGGGCGTCTCTATGTTTATGACAATCATTTTTTTTAGCCGCATATTGTATAATTTCTTTAATATCCCCTAGAAAATTATTTTCTTTAGGTTATATTTGCTTTCCTTCATTACGAAAAATCTCCTTTGTCTCCGAGCCTTTAATCTATTCTCAAAAGGCTCTCACTTTCGTGAGACAAAATTGTAACCTTTTCTAATAAAAGTTTTTTTTGGGGGGGTGCATGCAATTTTTGCACATTTCTGGTCCATCACTTTAAGGGGGGTTTGCATTCTTTTGTCTATCTTCATCTATGCTTTTACTTTCTTTCAAGTAAATTTATAAGGTTATACTTGTTTAAATATAACTTTAATATTTCATAGAGGAGTAACTCAAAATTCATCAAATCTTTATAATTGCATTTATTTTTTTAGGGGCCTATCTTTAAAAGTTTGCTTTCCTTTTTTGTCTATCTTAATCTATGCTATAAAGTTATATTTCTTTAAATATCACTTTAATATTTCTTAGATAGATATTCAAAACATTTAATATTAAATTCAAAATTTTAAAAAGGCCCATCTTTAAAATAAATTGCATTTTCTCTTTTTTATCTATCTTCATCTATGCTATTCAAAATAAAGTTATAATTGTTCAAAATAACCTTGTTTATTTCATAGATAAGTTATTCACATTTCATAAAAGCATTTTTTTTATTTTAAAAATATTTAAAACGAGGGAAGTGTAATATTCTCCTTTTTTAATTTTCTAAAAAGGTGTTTTTAAATCCTATATGTAAAAATTTTATTTGGTTTACATTATTTAGAAAAATTTCCTTCTTAAATTTTCTAAATAAAATAATCTACCTTAAAAATTTTTCCTCAAAATATCTTTTGCCTACGTTCCATGTATCATTACCACTAAAAACTTATAGTTTCCCTCACGTAAGGGCGAGTTTTTGGAGGCACTTGGTATAAAGGCCTGGCAGGTATTTTTCATTCATCCATTTCTTTGGGTATCTCTCTAACTTATAGTTTCCCTCTCGTAAGGGCGAGTATTGAGAAACACCAATTAAACTGGTTGATTCCCTGCATTTCAAACCAAAACCCTTCCAAATTCTTCACTCTACTTACAGTTTCCCTCAAGTAAGGGTGGGTATTGTGAAGAATAAAAAGGATTTGGCAATCTAAAGCAAACAATATTAAGACCTCATTATACTTATAGTTTCCCTCTCGTTAGGGCGGGTATATTGAGTTTTCTAATATTGAAAAGCTTCATATATTTTCCTTATAACAATTGCATTAATCAATTAATTGAAGTTCTAAGGGGGGATATTGGTAAATTAAAACTTCAAATTTTCTCTTGTGTTAAAATTATGAATTCAATTGAACCTCTCACCCCTCATAACTTTCACACTTGGAAACCTAAAATTTTAAATCTTATCTCTCAAAAAGGTCTTACTCATTTATTAGAAGAAAAGCAACCAGAATTTGATAAAGAATATGAAATATTTGTTCATAAAGGAAAAATGCATGAAACTATGGGTATTATTAGCTCTAATGTTCATGAAAGTTTGTGGTTTCATATTACAGATTGTAAAACTCCTCATGAAAGTTGGGAGAAACTAAAGACCTTGTTTGGGAAAGTAGATCAGATGAGATCAATGCAACTAGAAGCCGAACTAACTTCTTTGTCCCCTGAATATTTTAGTAGTATTGTTGACTTCCTCACTAAGTTCAAAGAAGTCCTCACTCAATACAAAGGTAGTGGGAAGACTAAGACTGAAGAAGAATGCATTTATCTAATCCTTTCTAAGCTAAATGGTGTTTTTCAAATTTTTGCTACCACCTTCATATCTACCAAAGATGCTCTTGGTGCAACCTTTAAAATGCCCTCTTTAGAAGAATTTTGTGATAGATTAACTAGGGAAGAAACCAAACTTGCTAGATATGAAATCTCTTCTTCTTCCTCTTCTTCAAAAGCCTTAGTAGCCTCCACCTCTTCTAAAGAAAAATTCAAAAAGAAGGAAAAGACTCCCATAACCTGTACTCACTATAAAAAGAATGGTCACTCTGCTAAAAAATGTTGGAAAATATTACAGCAACTAGAGGCAGCTATGAAGGATCAAAAGATAGAAAATAAAAAGCAAATAGGAAAAGCCCTTAATGTTCAAGGAAAAACCTCCAATTCTTCCTCTAATTACTGGGTCCTAGATTCTGGAGCTACTCATCACATGACTGCTTCAGATAAGTCTTTCTCTTCTATCTCCTCTAGCTCTACTTGTAGCATAGAAGTGGGTGACTCTTCCTTCATCCCTGTCAAAGGAAAAGGGGATATAACCATTGATGGTGGCTCCATAAACAATGTTCTCTATGTTCCAGACATTGCCACCAATCTCCTATCCATCTATCAGATTTGTACTTCTAGAAATGGGAAAATTGTTCTCTTCTCTCCAATAGGAGTTGAGATAAGAGATTTTCAAGATCCCCATTCTCTTATAGCCAAAGGGAATATTGATCATAACTCTCATATTTTTCACTTCAAAGGTTTTCAAAATCCAGAAGGAGCCTCCTATTTTGTGGCTCATGGTGATCTTGAAAGTCAAATATGGCATGAAAGGTTTGGTCATCTTAGTTACAACTACCTAAAGGATTTGAGCACCCATGATATGGTTACAGGATTACCCCAAGTCTCTTCTAGTGATGGAGTTTGTCCTAGATGTGCTCTTGGAAAGCAACATCAAGATCCTTTCCACCCAAGTAGTTCTCCAAAAACCTCATCCCCTCTAGATTTAATCCATAGTGACTTAATGACCTTTCCTGAACCATATTTCAAAGGAGCAAAGTATGCTCTAACCTTTATTGATGATTTTTCTAGAAGGTCCTGGGTCTACTTCCTGAAATATAAGAGTGATGTTCTATCCCACTTTAAGGTTTTTAAAGCCTTGGTTGAAAATCAGGCATCTTGCAAAATCAAGAAGATTCACACAGATAATGGGGGGAATATTGTAGTAATGAGTTTTCCATATTTTTATCCAGTCATGGCATCATTCATCAACATTATGTCTCCCATAATCCTCAAAAAAATGGTATTGTAGAAAGGAAAAACTGGACATTAAAAGAGATGGCTAATTGTATGCTCCATTCAAGAGATCTTCCAAAAATTTTTTGGGTAGAAGCTATTAACTGTGCAAATTATATTCAAAATCGCACACCTCATAAAGCTCTTGACCATTTAACTCCTGAAGAAGCTTGGTCTAGCTTAAAACCAGATGTTTCCAACTTCAATATTTTTGGGTGTACTGCTTGGGCTCACATCCCAAAGAAGAAAAGGAAGGCTCTTGATAAGAAAAGCAAAAAGCTCATCTTTATCGGTTATTGTGAAGAATTGAAAGCATACAAGCTTCTTGATCCCTCAACTCATGAGGTTTTCTTTCATAGGAATGTCCAATTTGATGAAACATTCCCTCAAAAATATCCTCAAAAGCCCTCTTCCTCCATTGAGCCTTCTCCTATAGTAGAACCTCAATATTATGAAGAGCCAACTCTTGAAGTTAACTTGGTCATTGATAATCAAGATGAGGAACCTGTAACTCCATCTCAATGTCTTTCAACTCCTTCAACTCCTTCCTCTATGCCAAAATGGGCCCGCACCATTGTTAAAGAAGCTACTCCTTACATCCAAAATCTTCCTTCAACTAGATCATCCAACCCCATAGGAACTGGTCTTGTATGTCAATCTATTTCCTCTGATCCTCAATCCTTCAAAGAAGCCTCAGGTATTAAGGAATGGGATGATGCCATGGAAAACAAATTTTCTTCCTTGATCAAAAACAAGACTTGGGATTTAGTTCCCTTACCTAAAGGAAGGAAATTAGTTCATTGTAAATGGATCTTCAAAACAAAATATGGGCCTAATGGAAATATAGACAAACACAAGGCTCGTCTAGTGGCCAAAGGTTTCTCTCAAATTGAAGGTATAGATTATGCAGAAACCTTTGCTCCAGTTGCTAAAATGGATTCTGTAAGATTGGTTCTTGCTCTAGCTGCTTCCCATAAGTGGCCTATCTATCAAATGGATGTAAAATGTGCTTTCTTACATGGAGACTTAAAGGAAGAAATATTCATGGAACAACTTGTTGGTTTCACTCAAGACTCCTCTCTTGTTTGTAGGCTCAAAAAGTCTCTCTATGGCCTCAAACAAGCCCCTAGAGCTTGGTATGAGAAGATGGACTCCTTCCTTCTTTCAGCAGGTTTTTCTCATTGTGAGTCTGATAACACAGTTTACATTTGGAGAAATGAAGGCAACATCACCATTCTTGTTCTATATGTTGATGATCTTCTTCTCACTGGTAGTAACTTGACTCACATTCAGACTATAAAAGACTCCCTCTCTAAAAAATTTGAAATGGTTGATCTAGGTAAAGCTCATTACTTCCTTGGGATCCAAATAAGTCAAACAGATGAAGGTATTTCTTTGTGCCAACAAAAGTACACTCTAGATCTTCTACAAAGATTCAAAATGATAGATTGCAAACCTTCTCCTACCCCCTTTCAATCTGGCATTAATCTTAGTACTTCCTGCTCATCCCCTCTTTGTGATGCCACTCTATACCGTCAACTTGTAGGAAGTTTGCTATACCTTACTCATACTCACCCAGATATCTCATATGTTGTTGGCCTCATATCCAGATTCTCTCATCAGCCTCACTTCAGTCATTGGCAAGCAGCAAAAATAATCCTCCATTACTTGCAGGGCACTACTCACTTTGGGCTCTTCTACAAGGGAAAATCCATGGATATCATTGGCTACACAGATTCAGATTGGGCAGGTTCAGTAGAAGATAGATGTTCCACCTCAAGCTATGTCTTTTGCCTTGGTTCCTCACCAATAGCCTGGTTATGCAAGAAACAACAAGCAGTAGCCCTATCTTCTATAGAGGCAGAATACAGGGCAACAATTTTGGCTAGTCAGGAAGCTCTTTGGCTTCATCAAATTCTGAGAGAATTTGGTTTCACCCATGAACATCCTATAACTCTTTGGTGTGACAATCAGAGCACAATTCATATTGCACGCAATCCAGTTGAACATCAGTGAACCAAGCACATTGAGATACACATGCACTTCATAAGGCAACATATTCAGAGTGGGGACATACACTTGGAATATATTCCAACTGAGGCACAAATTGCAGACATCTTCACCAAGTCATTTCCTTCTCCGCGTTACCTTTAGTTGTGAGAAAAACTTGGAGTATTATAGCTGCATTGACACAGAGGTCTTCCACCTCTCATTATATTGTACATGAGTACCTCATCAGGCCTTGTTGCTGGGACTCATCATTCTTTTGTATAAGAGGACAATCTTCGCCATCCGAAGACAAGCCTCTTTCATACTTCTTCCTTTTGATTGATGGCTTTTCCCACTGGGGTTTTTACCATCACTTCAAAATGAAGAGGTGATAGTTGGTTTTTCCCCACAGGGATTTTTTCCACCAACTATCTATATTGTATATGAGTACCTAATCAGGCCTTGTTGTCGGGACTCATATTTCTTTTGTATAAGAGGACAATCTTCGCCATCCGAAGACAAGCCTCTTTCATACTTCTTCCTTTTGATTGATGGCTTTTCCCACTAGGTTTTTACCATCACTTCAAAACGAAGAGGTAATAGTTGGGTTTTTCCCATAGGGTTTTTTCCACCAACTATCTATATTGTATATGAGTACCTAATCAGGCCTTGTTGTTGGGACTCATTTGTAAAAATCTCCCCTAGTATCACTTAAGGGGGGTGTTAGAATAAGAGAATATTCTCTTAAGTTCCACTAGGATAAACACTTGAGTTTCCACTCCTCCATGTGTCAGGAGAACTCTCAGTGGTGTCTTCATCAGGTCTGATGAGTTGTTGTAATCCAACGACTCTCAATGATCAACTCTGCTATTTATACAGAGTTGATCCTTGGAATAAATCAATCAGTTCTCTCTTCTCTTCATCTCTTGTGTAATGCTTTGCATATCTATTATTGTGAAATTCTAACAAAGTATACTTCAGTTGCACCCAAAATGAAGAAGAAAATGAGTATTTTGATAGAATTATATTTGAGAGAAAAGAATGCCCGTACATTACCAAATATATATTAAATAGAAAGAAAAAAATAGTTATAAATAGTTTCTATAATTGAACACCTAACTTATCCTTGTACTGCCCATCCTTAATCATTAAAACAATTTACTTAACAGTTATCCCTTACATTTCAAGGTTTCAAAAGCAACATAATAAAGAAATGAGGATGGAGGAAACCCATAATAATTTAGGTTTTTTAGGAAAAAATAAGAAAGTAATTACCACATAAGAGTATCCTTTCACTTTGAATTTCTAACATAAATAAAATTGTGCTTATGAGATTATTCCTTACGCTTCAAATCCTTCAAAACAAAGCAAACCTAAAGATGATAAATTTTCTTATAAGCAAGTGTGAGAAGATTGAATAGATTGATAAAGATGAAAGTATTGTTGGGAATATAAAAAAGAGCGAAAGACCAAAAAAGAAAAAACAAAGAGAAAAAAAGAGATATTTATATGGGAAAATAAAAGCAAATATCACAAGTGCTAAGAATAAGTGGAACTAAACCCACAAATAAAAATAAAAAATAACAATGAAAATAATATTTTGGAATATTAGGGGAATGAATAAGAACCCTAAAAAAAGTATTAAGAAGTTGTATAAGTAGCAAACATTTTAGCCAGAATTTCATATGATAAAATTTAAATTTTGAAAGGCATATGATATAGAAGAAGTTGATATTGAAAATTTAGTAGTTCTAGAAAAATTGAAAGGCAAGCAAAAAATATCTTTGATAAAAAGGTAAAGTTAGATATGTTTTAATTAACTTTGCTAGAAATGTAACTAGAACAAATGTAATGTTTTATTTTTGTAATGGGAATGGCCCCAACAAAAGCCACACATAGCTTATTAAAAAAATAAGAAAAACCTTGGGGGATAGCGCAATGTTTGGACTTTTACTCTTCTTCCTATGTGTAGGTGTGTGTTCAACGTATTAATAAACTTAACTCTTAACCTTATCAAAGATCATGACTTAAATAAAAATACTCAACCTTACCATAAGAATTTATCACCCTATTCAAATAAAAAAAAATAGCTCACAAGGGTCAAGGCAATGGTGTCGTGAGTTTCTTGTAGCTCACGCATTCATTCAGTTATCCGTTGATTTTGCGGAATGAACTATTGCGAGATTGAACTTTACATCATCTCATATGACGTGCCATGTTTTATAAACCGCCAAAAAGGTAGCGAAGATTCGCTTAGTCTTCGCTCTCCCATTCAACTCTTCTTCCACATTTGGCAAGCATGGAAAGAGGGTGAATCAAATATTCCACAACATTTATGCACGCAGCTTTACAATCTCTCTTCATTGCCAGGGCATCCCTGGTCCTTTTAATTTAGTCAGGTCCAGATTTTTTTGTTTGGGTATTTAGGGCGACGTTAACGTGATGACAAGATATGGTAACGAGATAAATAGTCAAGTCTGTCTGTAAGGGGAGGGTTCCAAAGGGATTGCATCGATTCAGCTTTGCAAGTGAAGAAAAGAGCATACATAATGAATCGTGCAATCCCTTGGGAATCATCCTACAGACCGAGATATTCACATTCTGCGACTTCTGGATCAACTCGATCGTCTATGCATTCCGATGAGGTGCAATCTTCGACTCCATTTTTCTTATTCGATTCTTTCTTTGCGATCCTGATCTTGAACTGTGTCGTTTCATTGTGGAGATCCGGTGGATCCCTGTGTCTTCTTTAATAATTGTCCCCATATTGGGTTACGTTAGATTGGGAGATCTTTTACTGCTGAGATTCTTGTTTTTCTGTGTGAGTGCAAGGGACTCAAAACTTTTAGGGTATATGTTAAAAAAAAAACTAGCAGCCTTTTTGACATAGTGATTTCTGTTTGGAAACCAGAAATGTTATGGAGAAATGTTATGGGCTTCTGATTCCAGGAAAGCACAAAGAGGATCCGTCTCTCGAAGTTTCCAAGGAACGTAAAGCCCAGAACCTTCGATGGGATAAGGTACGCTTGTTTTCCTTAACCATAAAATTTTTAAAATGATGAGAATTTAGATTTACGAATGGAAGGCTAAGCTAAAATAGGCATTCGTAGTTATGGAAGACGGTACCACTATTTTATGAATAGACAGCATATCCGAAGAGCGTTGTCTGTTTAGCCGGCAATAGAAATAGAAAGAACGTAAAACTGCAACGCCGATTTTGCAAACTTCTGCTGTAACCACAGCCAGAATATTTGATATGAAAGATGAGGAGACTGTACTTAGGTTATAGCACTACGTGCTAGGGTTCAAATTTAGGAGGAACTCTAGAGATCACGGTAGGCATATTCCACGTGAATGTTTATTAGGGAAATTTGATTTATAGAGATTGCAAATAAAACCATCTAACCGCGTAACTCTCAACGTCACAGGAGGAGCCTAAATCTCGCCCAGGTAAATGATTTTAAAAAACAAACAATAATATATATATATATATATATATATATATATATATATATATATATATATATATATATATTAACAATTTTGAAAAAAGCAAATATAAAATAATATTTTAGCATTATGATATAGATTATAAAATAAGAGCTCATGTGAGTTTTTTTTTTGAGTTAAGTTTTATTTTTTTTTTTTTTTTTGGGATAAAAGGAGGGGTAAATTTTTTATTGAAATCAGAAAAATATACTAGAGTCAAGAATCAGATTACAACAAAACTGCTTTATTTAGGCATATTAGCTTTCAATAAACTAGTAAGAGTTTGAGAGCATGCTGAAGGAAGCTGATGCCACTCCATATGACAACGAAAACAAAGAATTTGTCTAACCACCCCTGCCAACCTCCAATTAACATTGGTATTTGAGAATCTGATTCACAAATTATCCTGCACCAACCCAAAGCATATCCTTGCTCCAATGCATAAAGAACAGAAAGGGCTTCCATATAATTATTGGTATGCCTCCTCTAAAACATGAGAAAAAGAAACATACCACACCACTGCAATCACATCCCACTCCACCAATACCAGTATTTTTAGGATTACCTCTTGAAAACCCATCATTATTAATCTTAAGAACCCGCCTAGGAGGGGGCTCCCATCTGCCATCTCTCTACCATCTCTCTGCCATCTCTCTTCACTCTGTTATTGAATCCCCTCATGCTAAAATAAATAGTAGCACATAGACCAGACACTGTCAAACCCAAACCATGCATAATATGGACCTCCACTATGTTCACAAGAATATTAATTTGACATTTAGTAGACAGTTTCCTGGATCATTCTCAAAATTCTTTGCCATTATTTAAGTTTTTATTGTCTCTTGTTATTTTCTTAGTTTTATTTAGATTTATTTTTATAAGATAAGTTTTTATAAAATTAGTGTTTCATATATATTTTTATGATGATGGTATATGTTTAAAAATCACCATATTTAATTACATTCATAATTTTTTAATTAATTACTTTGTGAGTTATTGACTAAAAATTTGGAGTGATGTTCATATAAATTTTATAATAAAAATAAATGGTTAAATTTATATAAATAATTTATTACATTTGTTATTATATCAAAACTATGTATAACTTGCCTTTCTATTATCTTATTATTCATTTCCTTTTCTATTAAATATATTCAATAAGTTCCTTGATAATATTTTTGTTAAGAAAAAACCAGTTATCTTTTAAAATTTGAATCTTGTCAAAACTAAAATCAATACTATGATTTGCTAAATTAGTAACTCCATAATTTTATTCTTTATAGATATGCTTACATTTTCAAGGGATTACCTTTAATAATAGTTTATAACCATCAAAATTAATGTTACTTTTTGTCCAATCCTCATATCTATTTTTAATGATAGCATTAATGATAATTTATGAACCTCTTCGATGATACAACTACATAGTTCATAGTAAAATTTCTTATGATTTTGAGTAGGTGAAAAACCATCAAATTTAATTTTGTTAAACCTAATTTTTTTTATATTTTTATTTTACCATAGATCAAATTAGATCATTTGTGGTAACTCCATTGTCATAGATGGTCTTTTCATGTATATTTAAATATTAGTGGAAAACACCCCTTTCGGGGTGCCACTTTCAACAGGTTGGGCATAGGAGGAATGGAGCCTTGTCGGCCTCTACCAGCATATAGGACATTCCTAACTATACCATATATCTGCAGGATGGAGACAAGGGGAATGGAACCTGGGTCGACCTCTACTAGCACCTAGGGCATTTACCACTGCACCACAACAAGCAGATACCTCAAGGGTATAATCAATGTCCATTTTATTGAGTAATTTATTGTGCAATTAATTTATTTGTGGATTCATGTTGAATATTTATGCAAAATTTTGAATAATTTATGGAATGATAAAAGAGGTTCACAACAATCATCAAATACATCACAACCATAGAATTATTCTTTTCTAACTTATTTTTGTTTCTAAAAGACAATAAAATATCTAAGTATTTTAAAATAGCCTAAAAAATAAAATCTAACCTTTACAATAGCATAATTTCCTTTTGGCAGTCACAACCATGAATTGGATAAAAATTATCGTAATTGTTAATAAAATCATAGACAATCAAATTTGTCACTATGAGAAGTGATCATGATTATATACAGATAGATAGATATAGATATAAGTGAGATAGTTTTTTCTTAAAACATAATATTTTAGGTTGAAATATGATGGTTTTGTGACAATCATAAAAAACTAATGCGCTACAAAAAGCAAAATTTTATACTTTATTTCCAGTACACATAGTTTTTCATCCATAGAAATTATTCTAATGAATCAAAATTGATATTTTATGGTGTAAAAAAATATTTCTAGCCTAAATTATTAAAATATAAAAACTATGTACACATTTCTTAAATTTAAAATAAGTTATTTGTTAGCCTATTATTATTTATGAAGATTAGTCTCTCATGAATTATTATATTTGCATCCTCAACTCTTTTTAAGTAACAATGAATTTTAAAAATTAAAATTATTATTTACATTGTTCAATTTGATTTTAATATTATTTCTAACTTTTTAATTCTTGACTTCCATATTCAAAGATAGATGATCATACACTCGATGCAACAATTAAAATATATGTTTGTGAGTATCGTAATATCCTAGAAACCATGGTGGTATCTCATTTACCTAGGTGTATGCTTTGAAATAATTACCTACCAAAACTATTATATTTAAAATACTAGTATACAACACAACTCAATATACAAGAACCAATTCTAGGACCTTTGACCATATCAACAATACCCTAGAAGATTATTGTATGCCTTAGGCACTTGGTTTGATCTATTTTCATGTATAGTCTCATCATGTAGAATTGTGGACATAAATTATTTAGGTCAATGATTTACAAACTTCATAAATAAGTTAGGTAAGTATTTCTAAACTTACATAAACACTCATATAGCCTTTGGAGATATTGCATATAGCATCACAATAGCTCAAGGCTTGTCTAAATAATGCAAGATATATGTTCTCAAAACTATCAAAATTATATCCTTATCTTGAGATAATACATTGTGAGAAAAATGATGATGGTCATTTCTACCTAAAGAATGTTGTGCATTAACAAGATGTATGATGACCATACTTGGAATCCTTATAGCTTGCTTTGATCACCTAGTTACTTTGTCACCCTTAGATAATTTTGTAAAACATGCCCATAAAAGGTTATTTTTATCTTTTTATAAGTTCTTAATTCTATAACAAGTATTTTTAAATATTTTTACTAAGATAGGACCATTTCAAAAACCTTTGGTTCATTAATTGTATCTTCTAGAACTAACATTACTAATGATTTCTATTCAAATTCTTCCATACTAATTAAAATTGCCAAGATATTATTTCTTGTCAAACTCATTTATTAACAAAGCATAAAATATAATTAATTGGATTTTAATTCTTAATATGATTCAATGACTATGTTTTAGTTCCAAATATTATAAAAAAATAATATACCTTTGGTTTGATGTTATCCTCAACTTGCTAATAGTGATCTTCTAGTTAGCTCTTTTCATTTTCAATGGTCAATTTGATAAGGGTGAATTTTGGATCCATTTCTTTATATATTAATCACAAATATGTTAAAGTATTTATTATACAAACCTTACAATATAAGATTAATATAAAGAGCTTCCTTACTAGTGGCAACTAGGTGATGAATTTTTATTTTGAAGATGCCTCTATGCTTTTTCTTCACAAATTTAAAGAAACTATTTTTTTATGTTTTATATTTTTTAGTTGTATGAGTTTCAGTTACCTTTAGTAAACATGAAATTCATTTTTTCCTTTATTAGATCATGCATTACATGGGTCCCAATTAATTGTAAATAAATTCTATTAGAAATTATTACATCATAGATAATGTGAATGTAAGTTGAGTAAAACTACTCAACACATGGTATGTAAGGTCCACTAGAAGTCAAGGGTAGTTGCAAGATTAGTTAAAGTTTGTTATGCCAAAATTGGGCATCCATTGTATTTAAATATCCATCATTTCATAATGTAAATCATATAATTATCTAATTATTAGAAGTATTATTGGTTTAAGAGTAGGTGGAAGAAAAAACAAACTCTCCTAATCTATTCCTTTTGCTTTTATCTAGAGAAGATATAAAAATACTCTATTGAAAAAATTGTCAAGGGGTACAAAAACCTAAAAAGGATCAAGGTTTAACTTAATAGAAAGAGGTAACCATTCTCTACATGAATCATTCCCACTAAATATTCTAAAATATCAAACTCTTACTAAGAAGGGTCTCAAGATAAAAAAAAATTATAAAAGACCTTAGTAGAGGTAGCAGCAATCTCAAGATAATATATCCCATCAAATATCAGCTAAAGTTAAGTAGAATAAAGTAGTCAAGACACTCAAACTAGGTATTGGTAAGGAGAAGTGTGGAACCAAGGCTAAAAAGTAAAATCATCAAAAGGATCAAAGATATGGATATCTCTTGTTTTATTTTAAAAGAGCAAAAACTAATTAGAAGGTACACATAAATACAAATAAATAAGGTACATAGGCTCAAGATAACATTATTTTAATTCAAATAGCTCATTTTATAACAACATTGTATTAGTTTTATTCCCAAGTGATCCATATCTTAATAACTTGAGGAACAATTTATAATATTTATTAAAATATGAAAAATTGCATAATGAGCACTCAAGGAGAACATCAAGATATCCCAACTAGAGACCAACACTAGTCTTCTTGGTATTCAAGTTCAAAGAAAAATTGGATAGTAGATGTAAATCCCATGAATGTTGATATTCTCACCATCGATGACAACAAGAAGGAGGCACTTCTAAAGTTACATCAAGGAGTTTTGTAAATGGTGACATCTGATGTTCATTTTGCCCAAAAGATAATGATTAAATAAAGAAGTAGTCGATATAAAAAAAAATTAAATACACTCCCTATACATAGCAAAAGCAAGAAACATATTAGATTTGTTTAACTAGCACCATATAAGCAAAGTGATGTATTTGAGGTATTCAACGTAGAGCCATTTGAACAAAGGTATTCAACATAGAGCCATTCATACATAGGTATTTAAGGTAGAGCTATTCAAACAAAGGTAATTAATGTCAAGATGAAAATCCATTCAAACAAATGTATTTAATGTTAAAACATAGAGGCTTAACCTATAAACGGTGGTTATTGCAACACATACCCTAAGGGAAAATTTTAGGAGCATCATTCTTTCTTGACATAGATATCAAGAACACCTCAAAGGTATTTAACATTTCTGTAATTGAACCATGATGTATAGCATAGTATAGGTGGTCAAAATGAAAGTTTCCATAAAAATATTTACATCAAGTCTTAGATGATAGTTCCATGATGTATAGTAGCTCAAAATATAGACCAATGAATTCATTCATGATACAATCAAAAATCCACAAAAAAATCAGTGTGTACTTATTCACAACCAATAAAGTATATTTATCCCACATTGATAGTGGAAAGGTTCATTAGAGCCTATAAGAGTTTAACTCTTATCTTTAATAAATGTAGGTGCAAAGGAGAAGAAACTATAATATTTTAAAGAATCAAAATATTCCTTGAAATATTCTAATAGGAGAAAAAAAATCCACCTATATTTTGAAGCCCAACAAGATATTAATTCTCTTGCAATTTCATACATCAATTAAATCATGAGTATATACTTATATGTACTCATTGAAAAACATTTTTGAGATCAATCTAGTGGAAGTAAAATTTTCAAGTTTTGTGAAAGATTTATATGTCTCGTGGTGCACTAAAGTTCATATTACCCGATTCCCAACTACTACGAGGGAATAATTATGAAGACCAAAATCCAAACACAACTTGATTTTAAAGAAATAAAGGGAGTAGTATATGGGACCACTACCTATCTTGGTATAGAAGATGAATATTAGATAAAATTCAAGATAAGTAGAAAAGCATGATCTATCATCATGTTTAGAGTAGTTGAAGAGAAACAACCTTACATTCATGATTCTACCACACCAAAAGATGCATGGGAGAAACTTCAGATAGTATTTGAGGTAAGGAACCAAAATCAGCTCCTATTTCTACAAAGTCAACTTTATTGCTTGAAAATTAAGAATGGAGAAAAGCTCAAATATTTTTTAAGAAGAGTTGTTGAACTACGAGCATCATTTCTAGATTTAAATGTATCTGATGAGACACTTGTTCCTATTATTTTAAGATCTCTCCCTTCTAAATATAATGTATTTATGATAATATTGAATATCACTCAGCAAATACCAACTTTTGAAATTTTGGTGAGCCTACTTAAAAGTATTAGATGTCTCACATACAATTAAAGAAGAAGAACAAGTTTTACTTATAAATAAAAAAAGGTAAGCAATCATTCAAAAGAAGTAGAAGACCTCAATAATGACTCCAATAATAGAGAAATAATTCTCACATGCAAGGAGATCAATAACGAAGAAATATTTTTTACATATAAAATGTGTTTGAACTTTGTGGTGAGAATGACCATTTAGTGGAGGAATATTCGCATAATCCCTTTACAAATGGGTCTCCTTTATGAGAGATCCATCAACATCAATATAGGTCATCATTTGATAATAAAAATTCAATTTAAAAAGGGTACAACAAAGTAATGTGAACAAAGATAATCAAACTAGAGAATAATAAAAAGATCACTCAAAAGAAAAGGAGCATGTATTTATTACACATGCATACTTAAGTCAGACTAATCGTATTCGGTGTGACCTAGAAGTAACCAAACTTATAAACCATTGGTAAAATTGGTTCCATACAAGTCATATAGGAATAGCATTTATACTATATAACACAACCAATTACATCAAAATATTTATTGATAGCTTTAAGCAACTAGAGAACCATTAGAAGAACATGACAAGCAATAAAACTTTACAACTTCAAATGAAGTAGATTCAAGCATCTAATATGAAACAACTAGAAGTTGAAAAAATAAATTCCAAATGTGTTTCCTCCTTACCTTTAGAAAATTTTAAAAAGGAGATCAATGAGAAAGACTAAAAATTTATGCATCAGGTACTTAAGATTCAACCATATTTAGTGTACAACACCACCAACCAAATAAATATTAAATACATTAATTTCTATAAATAATTTCTTATTCAAATGAGCAGAGACAAGACAAATAAAATGAACTAGAAATTCATTGACCTTACTACAACAAGTGATGATCAAAACATGAAGTGGCAATAATTCACTAGCATAGAAAATATGATAATGCAAGACAAAGATATTTCTAAGGAAGAATATGATGATTCAAATGTACTTTTTTTGGTACTATTACAAAAGGAGGGTTTTAAAAGAAGTTTCTCAACCTTTTACATCAACTCTACCCAAGGAGAAAACAACACAGAAAAACACAATTGCACAAGATAGTAAGATACACCCAACACAAAAGGGAAGACCAAAAAGAGAACTAGCTAAAAAAATAGGAGGAAATCCAGAAAAAATAAAGAGAACCCCCAAACCAGTCACCAAGATCGTAATTGAGTTAAAACTGGATCTTCTCAACCAAATCCATCTCTTGTACGATTTCTCCCACAATCAGAGTCACCTTCTTAGTGTAATCTACAACAATTTTCAACGAGACCAAAATGACGTGTTGTTTAATTTCCACCACCTTAAGCTTATGGGTTGAATTAACCTTTCCATCATCAACATCATCAAGAAAATAAACCTCCTTAACAATTTTTTTCTTTAGGTTATCCTTGGTCAGAAGCTTAGATTCTGATTAAATAACAAAGACCTGAGGGTCTACCTTTTTGAGGAATTTTTCTGAAAGGTGTTTAGATTTTCTCAATGAACCCCCTCTTGCACCATTGGTAGCATTTGAAACACCTCCAAACCTCCTACTAGTATGAGCCTCCTTAAGAGAAAACTTCGAAGAATCAAGTCTCGACGTCTTATATGGATGAGCCTTCCCCCTAACTCCTCTAGATGAAACATGCAACTTTTTGGTAACTTTATCATCTTCTGAGTCCATGGAAAATGAATAACCTTAGGAAATCACTCGAACCTCTCGACTTCACTTTGTGAAAAAAGGTACCGAAATTGGTTGAGCTTTAGTGGACTTCAGAATATCCTTTACCACTAAGTATTTTTCTTTAGCAAACTGTTCAAACACCAAAAAGGCTAGACCCTGATGGATGGGGTTCAAACCTTTACCACCCTGAATGTCATTCATGGATTTCTTCATGGACTAGAAGAGGAATAAGGGGATATTCATCTAATTCTGATACCTCAGGTGATTCAAGAATATTGTATTAAAGCTTTGAATCATATTATTAGATGGATCAAGAGTGAAGTAGTCCATGATTACTTTGATCACTCTATCCCAAGGTAGGGTGAGTGCCTTGGCACTGAACCCATTTTGTTTTCTCAGGAGGTACTCATCCACATCCAAGAAAAGATTTATTTCCTTAAGAAGGGAATGTTTCTCCCTATTATGGCAAGCACCATCCAACGAGATGCTAGTGGCTCTACTAATCAGCTCGACCAAAATCTCAAAATTCCAGTTGCCCATCTTCACCCAACCATCATTCTAATAATGAGCTATCCATCTTGAGAGAGTCAAGTTGTGGCCATGAATTTTTTTAATACAATATAGGAGACCACCATTCTTAAGGATCAACTTGACCTCCTCATCAACAACCACTGAATCTAGTTCTAAGCATAAATTTGTAGACTGGGATCTAGGGCTATATTTCTTCACTTTTTCGATGAAGTAACAAAACAAAATCCAACAGAAAAAATCCCCTCTCGATCGTAAAGTTATATCCCACTCCTTGATAAGAAAAACTAGAATGTAGTAATCCGATGGAGCTAACAAGTATAAAATGGGGGGAGGGGAAACCAAGGACATATTCATAAAATAAATCAGCCTCTTAGAGTCTAAAAAATATTAAAAAAATAAAGCATCAAAGATATCAACAAAAGCATATTCTAAAGCAAACTTTGGTTTCCTAAAAAAATAACTTCCCATCCCTTCCAGGAAACATGGATCTGCCCATCCCTTCCACCTATCGAGCTATTTCAAAAAAATAGAATACCAAAAGAATAGGAGAGAGGCCCAGAAACTAGAGCAAGAGAATACAACATCCCTCAAAACTAAAATTCTAGCACAAGAGTTCCACCTATCATCCAATCTGATAGAACATAAAAAAGAGGAAAAGGTGTCATATATCAAGGCCTCCGAGAAGGGGAAGAGAAATATTCAAAAGTGAATATAATCAACACCACATCGGTACAGGATCAAATGCTAGCTTAGATAACCACAAGGGATCCACAAATCGAGGTTGTGGGACTTGGCACAACAAGATATGAGACCCAACAAAACTAGGCACCCAAAAAGATGATTTGAATTAGAATTTGAATATTAATTATGGATTGGGACAACACCAAATACCATGAATTAATGAAATGGGTACATCAGCAAAGATTGGATCCCCAACAAATATTAAGATCCTCGTGCCCAAAATGAGTGTTATTCTAGCCCTTCAAATTTAAACACTCAATGACTCTGTAACAATCTTTAAGTACTTTCTACATTAATAAGATTTAAGAGGACCTCAAGGAAATTATTTCTTGATACTGTTGGGCCGGGATGGTTGGTGTCAAGATTGGTCATGAAGTCAACAATCAAATTTCCTTCTCTTGGAATATGAGCCACAGTGACTTGATTTAGGAGTTGAATATTCAAATGTACTTTTTATTTAGGAGTTGAATATTCAAATGTACTTTTTGGGAATAGGTATGCATTTCTATATTCACAAGAATAGAATGAGTAAAACCAATTATCCATTGAGTATTTGATTTTTGAATAAGTATTTGTAATAAGTATGTAATTGGAGTGTATTATCACTAGTATCTCATACTTCTAAGTATTATAGTTTAAGGTCTACATTGAAGGGGGAATTTCCTCTATTCAAAATCTAAATATTCCATCACCCTAGAAAATATTTTCTTTCAAGCCAAAAGCCAAAGCTAGAGATAAGACTATGATGTAATAAGAGGTGGTATGGTAGGAATTATTACAACATAGACAATGTGAATATAATTTGAGCAAACTACTCAACACATGGTACAAAAGTTTCACTAGAAGTCAAGGGTAGCTATAGTATTAGTTAAAGTTTGTTATACCAAAAATGGACATCCATTGTATTTAAATACACATCATTTTTTTAATGTAAATCATCAAAAAATCTAAGTACTAGTAGTATCTAATTTCACATAACAAAATTCCTAGATATATGGGTATACCTTTTACAATAAAACTATCTCCTCGAGACATGAAACTAGTTTAAAATAATATTTTATAAAAAAATTATAAATAAAAATTACAAATATTTTATTTTATTATTATTATTATTTTATATACTATTAATAAAGGAGGGTTTTGAAAGGAACCCCTCAACCTTTTACATCAACTCCACCAAGGAAGAAAACAACACAAAAGCCACAGTAACACTAGGCTGAAAACAACCACACAACGGGGAGAAAACAATACGAAAGCCACAACAACACTAGGCTGCAAAACAACAACCTGACACAGTGGGAAAAAATAAAAAGAGACAACCAAACTAAAAAAACAAACTAAATCAAAAGGAGAAATACCCAAGAACCAGGCAAATATAAGAACTAGGCTAGTTCTGCATCTTTTCAACCGACTCCATGTCCTGAATTATTTCACCCACAATCAAAGTCACTTCCTCAATATAGTCAAAAGTAATTTTTAAGGATCCCAAAATGACACATTGTTTGATTACCACCATCTTAAGATTGTGGACTGCATTAAACTTACCATCCTCAGCATCATCTGGACAAGATACCTCGTTGGCGAACTTATCCTTATGTTTATCTATTTTCTTATTATTTTTTTATTGAAACTAGTTTATAATAATATTTTTATAAAAAAAAAATTAAAATATTTTCTTTTATTATTTTTTTTTTGTATTAATTTAAAGAGAGAGTTATGAAAGGGTCCCCACAACCTTATACATACAGCCAAACTCTCAACCATAATAACAATCTCCAAAATATTATATCTATTAGGAATAACCGAGAGAGTTTAATTCCTAATAACCATAATGATTCCGGAGAGAACTTAGAAAAGCACAATGCTTTGAAGGTAAAACAAACTCTAACAAACTCCGATCAAAGGGCAAAGCGAGATCAAACACCCCTTCCAATGAGAGCCAAAGGGATATTCGACTCCTCCTTACAAAAACAAAGCATCATGAGCCTATTTCCTAGCAAGGGAGACTACGTCATTTGGGACATCGTTTTTCCACACCGAAAAAGCAGCACAGTGGACACCACGGTTGGCCAACATATCGGCCAGTGCATTTCCCTCACGGAACACATGGCGAATGTTCACCTGACCAAAAGCGTACAACAATCTCCTAGCTTCGACAATAAGATTGAGAACGTTTCAGCTAGGTGTACACTCCCCTTTGAGCATCTTGATTTTGTTCAATGAGTTACCTTCGATATCCACATTCTGACAGCCAGCATCCGCTAACAATTTCACCCCATATAAGTTGCACGAGCCTCCGCGAAGTGTGAAGATTGGGAATCAAGGGGTTCAACAAATGCCATGAGGATGTCGCCATTCTCATTTCGCACAATGTCGCCTGCTTCAGCCTTGTCGGGGTTACCCTTTGAGGCCCCATCGAAGTTGAGTTTCAATCAATTGGAAGCCGGATGGGCCCACTTAATTCCTGCTCTAGGATCAGGTTCGGGGGAGGGGGCCGACGAAGAGGGGTCCAACCCAATTTAAATTCCAAATCAACTTCATCGTCCGAAAAGGACGCCTTGGGTCGTTTATCCACAAAAGCAGCCAAGATATTCTCCGACGCTCTGTTAATGATCATAGTACCCACCATGACAGCATCGTTAATGATCTTAGTACCCACCCTGACAGCATCGATCTCAACATTATTAAAAGCAGGGGCATTCCGTTCTTTTATTATTACAAATTATCTTTTTATGAAATTAATCTCGTAATAATTGCATCTATGTTTTGATCATTTCCTTATAAACTATGTATGAAAGCAACTGCATTTCGTTTAGTAATCTCGTTTTGAGTATTGCTATTCAACACGTTGGATGTCACAGGGTTGCGACTATAATTGTATCCCTTTTCTACTTTGCCATTTATAATTTTACACGTGCATGTATGTATATAGGGCAGGTAGACTAGTTTTTTCAAGTATAGATTCCTCTCTCGATTATTAAATTGCGTGTGAGTGTGGCTTTTCATTTGGATAATGCATAGGTGATATAAAAGGATTTTTAATTTTGATTATAAAAATATTGTATACAACTTATCTTATATAAAATATAAGATATTAAATTTTATTTAAACATTTTTTTAATTTTTAATTAAATTTATTGGAATATTAAATTAATTTGTTTTTTAATTTTATTTGAAAAACTAAATTCAAACAGCAAAATGAATGTAAACGACGATTGTTTATTTCGTTCTTGGAGTGGATTTAAAAACAAGAAGATATTAAATTTTGTTGGAATATTAAAAACCAAAAAAAATTGTTGTAAAGTGCATAAATAGGTCAAAAGCGTCATGGCAAGGGTATCGTACATGTCGAGGAGTTGAATGTTGCGGACGGATTCATTCAATTATGCGTTGAGTGTGTCGCATCAACTATTGCGAGATTGAACGTTACATCATCTCATATACCATGCCGTGTTTTTATAAACCGCCAAACAGCTAGCGAAGATTTGCTTCTCCCATTCAACTCTTCTTCCACATTTAGCAAGCATAGAAAGAGGGTAAATCAAATATTCCACAACATTTATGCACGTAGCTTTACAATCTCTATTCATTGCCAGGGCATCTCTGGTCCTTTTATTTTTGTCAGTTCCAGATTTATTTTGTTTTGGTATTTAAGGCAACTTTAACGTGTTGACAAGATATGGTGACGAGATAAATAGTCAAGTCTGTCTGTAAGGGGAGGGTTCCAAAGGGATTGCATCGATTCAGCTTTGCAAGTGAAGAAAAGAGCATACATAATGAATCGTGCAACCCCTTGGGAATCATCCTACAGACCGACAGATTCACATTCTGCGACTTATGGATCAACTCAATCATGGATGCATTCCGATGAGGTGCAATCTTCGACCACATTTTTATTATTCGATTCTTTCTTTGCGATCCTGATCTTGAAATGTGTCGTTTCATTGTGGAGATCCGGTGGATCCCTGTGTCTTCATTAATAATTGCCCCCATATTGGGTTACGTTAGATTTGAGATTTTCGTTTTTCTGTGGGAGTGCAAGGGACTCAAACATTTTAGGGTATATGTAAAAAAAAAACTAGCAGCCTTTTTGACATAGTGATTTCTGTTTGGAAACCGGAAATGTTATAGGGTTCTGAATGCAGGAAAGCACAAACAGGATCCGTCTCTCGAAGTTTCCAAGGAATGTAAAGCCCAGAACCTTCGATGGGATAAGGTAGGCTTGTTTCCCTTAGCAGGAAAATTTTTCAGAAGATGAGAATTTAGATATACGAATGCAGGGTTAACCTAAAATAGACATTGGTAGTTATGGAATACGGTACCAGTTTTTTATGGACAGACAGAATATCCGAAGGGCGTTCTCTCTTTAGCCTGCAATAGCAATAGGAAGAACGTAAAACTGCAACGCCGATTTTGCAAACTTCTGGTGGTAAAATTGGTTAAAGCAGTAACCACAGCCGGAATATTTGATATGAAAGATGAGGAGACTGTACTTAGGTTATAGCACTACATGCTAGGGTTCAAATTTAGGAGGAACTCTAGAGATCACGGTAGGCATATTCCACGTGAATGTTTATTAAGGAAATTTTATTTATAGAGATTGCAAATAAAACCATCTAACCGAGTGACTCTCAACGTCACAGGAATAAACAATAATTTTTTTTTTTTTTTTTTTGAAGGAACAGAACAGACACAACAAACAAATAAAGAGAAGGAGGAGCCCACGAACCCCAAAAAAACCAACGAATTGACCAGTGAGAGAACCGAGATGGTTCTACATCAGAGAATCAAATTCGTGAATAATATCTCCAAACATTTGGGTAGCCTCCTTAGCATAATCCAAAGCCATCTTCATCGAACTCCAAACTGCACGTTGCTTGATCTCCATTAGACGTAGATTGTGGAGAATATTGCTTTTCTTCACATCAGTTTTACCCAGAGAGTACATCTCAACAATCGGTTTGTCTTTGGCAGTAGGTCTAGGAAGGACCTCCACCTCATCTTCCGCATCGTCCACCTTAGAAAGGGGGGAGGACTCCACCAAATTTCTCCTTTACTACTCAACCGAACGGATTTACAAATTCCACCACTTTCCACACAAACACCCACAGAGGGACTCTCCACATCCAGAGAAGCAATAGGAGACACCATAGGTTTCTTCACAACCTCAGCAGAAGACTTTCTCACCACTGATCCCCAAATCCATTTAGTATAATCAAAGCCTTTGCCAGATAACTTTTTTGAACCCGATCCCAAGGAGAAAGAATGCACATTTTTAGATTCTGAGCTCGAGCTTTCCGAAACCACTAGATGATCGTCGGGTACTAGAACGGGGAGGGAGTTCAAGGAATTTAAGATCTCCTCCACCACAACCCCCTTTTCCAAAGCAACATGTTCGAACACTAGCAGATCCAATCCCTGGTGTAGGGGAACCTGGCCCCGATACCTTGCACATCCAACATAGATTTATGCATCGAAGAGAAAAGGAATAGAGGGATGTTCATCCACCTCTACCGATGGAGGTGATTGAGAAACATAGCATGAAAACTCTGCACAATATCATATGAAGAATCCACAGTGAAGAAATCCATGATCACCCTAATTACCTTATTCCATGGTGCAGGCAAAGCTTTAGCACTAAAACCATTTTGAATTCTTGGCAGGAATTCATCTTCATCCAAAAAGAAACGAATCTCTTGTAATAATGAATGTCTCTCCCTATTGTGAATCGCACCATCTACGACTATCCCAGTGGTGCGACTGACCAAATCTGTCGTAACCTCAAAAGGCCATGACCCAACACAAACACATCCCTCCTTCCAAGTAACAACCATCCATTTGGAGAGAACAAGATTATGTCTATGGAATTTCTGAACACAGTCTAGTAAATCCCCTGCTTTTAGAATGGCCAAAACATCCTCATCAATCGAAATATATGCAGGTTCCACCCTCAACTTGGACTTCTTGGACTTACGATTACAAACCTTAGATTTACCCATCTCTAGAGAAGACACAACACATCAGAAGTAAACTATACCAACCAACCACACAAGAAGACTAGGGAGAAAAATGTGCATACACATAGAGTAGCATAAGAGGCCCCAAACATGGATCAAGCATAAGAACTCCCAAAAACCTGAGCCAAGCTAAACGAAAACACCAAAGCCAAAGATGCAAAAATTCCCTAACACCATCTTGTGAGTACCGGGTATAACAAAATACCTCCACAAGAGCACTGAAGGGCAGATAGTATGCTTGGGAACAAACAGAAACACAAACTCCAGAAGGAGCTCAAAAAACCCACCATGTGCATGGGCCATCGCTTAAGATTGAGAGGAGAAGAGAAACAGCCACACAACACCTGACTCAAACAATGATCCCCTTTTACGCCACCAACTGGTGAGAAGGAAGAAAGGAAGCAAAGAGGTGGAACCAAGGCAAAAGGCCACCTAGCAACCAACACCTCCAAAGATGATAGAAAAAATGTGGACAACCTAAGGTACGAAAACCAGAGAACAAAGGATGAGAGCCAATCCCAATGAAAGAAAATATCACCTTTATCTGGGCCTACCTAATAGCATAAACATAATAGAAGCCACCAAAGCACACTACACATTGGAAATGACACCCAAGGAACACCTTTATCAAGGCCTACCTGACAACATAAACAGAAAAGAAGCCACCAAAGCACACTGCACATTGGGAATAACACCTAAGGACCACCCCAACGCCAGTCCTCAAACCAAAGCCTATACGTCAGGTGCATAGCAAAAGGGGGACCTCGGGCAGAGAGCATCTTCCTACAAAATCTAGGGAAGCTTCTAGACATTCCTGACAACAAAGGTGAAGAGGCAGGCAGAATTTGGAGTTTGAAATTTGAAAAATGGGCACTACAACGGTTCCACGGGGAAGAAAATCAGTTGCCCACCCATTGCCACAATTACTTCAAACTCCCATCAATCCTAGCATAAAATCACCAGCCACCAACCACCATTTAATAAACATCATTGCGGACGCGATTGATGATCTCAAGAGGGAAATCCCTCTACTAGATCGTAAATCTCTAGAGATTTACCCCATATTTGCTATTAAATCTGCAGCCGAGTTTCCTTCTTTGAAAATGTGTCGAATTTGAATTTCCTCTAGAGTGTGTGATAAACCAACTGCCTCATCAATTAAATTAGCCACTCTCCAACTGACGTGGCAGGAGCCATTAAGCATTCTTACAACATTTAGTGAATTACCTTCAATGACTGCTATCCTATAGCCAATATATTTTAACAGGAACAACCCCAAAAATATCGCTCTTGCTTTTGCAACCTAAGAAAAATTCATATCAATAGGCTCGACGTAGGCAAGGACTAAGCTACCTTCATCGTCCCGAATGACCCCCTCACACCAGCAAATACATGATTGCCTTTAGAGGCCCTGTAAAAATTTAATTTAACCCAGCCCGCTGGTGGAGGGGTCCAGTGAACCAAGCTCCGAGGGTCGAGAGTAGGAGGGTGGTCCAATTGTCCAAAACCTAAACTTTTCTCAACCAAAATTTTACTGGGGATAGAAGCTTCAGGTAGGTCCGACTCCAAGCAGGGACTCATCACATTCTCAACTGTCTTGCCCAAAATATGAACACTCATAATAGGAGAAGAAAAATCTTTATCCCTAAACACCCGGGTGTTCCTCTCCTTCCAAACTCCCCACATGACATGTGGGAGCAGAAATCTCTAGAAATATTTCATCTTAGGCGATGAGAAAGGGGGATCCCACTGTAAAACACAATTTATCATAGAGTTAGAAAAAACCCAACTAACACCCAACCACCCAATAATTGACATTAAAATCTCCTTAAACACTTCGTAATTAAGAAGAAAATGTGAAGTTGATTCCCATGCATATTTACACATATAGCATCTATTTACCAAACTCCAACCTCTTTTGTGAAGATTCTCAATCGTGAGAATCTTATTTTGAATAGTTAGCTAGAAAAACATGTTAACTTTAGAAGTAAGGTGCTTAAACCAAATAGAATTATGATGGAAGAAACCATCACTGTCTTCACTAAGTAGCTCATAGGTAGACTTCACCGAGTAGGAACCTGCACTATCCTCCTTCCATATCAGACGGTCCTCTATATTAGCTTGACGGATAACATAGAGACGAAGCTCCTCCATGAGGAGAGACCACAACTAAGAATCCCTGTCATTCCTCATTGACCTAGGAGAGTTGGACCAAACAATTCTATTCCCCCTAACCTTAGTGAGGTTAACAAATATTTCCAAACCAACACCCCTAGATACCTCAATAATATCCCTAAAACGAGCGTCTTCATTTAGAGGTCGATCTCTCAACCACACATCGTCCCAAAAATTGGCATACCTTCCTTTCCCAATAATCCACCTGCAATTTTGATTAATAAAGTCCCTCGATTTCACCAGGTTGTTCCAAAATGTAGAGCCACTAGAAGGAAGAAAGTTAAAAATAAAGGAATCAAAGTTATACTTGGCTCTTAGTATACGACACCATAACCTGTTATCATTGGAGGCAACCTTTCAACCAAGCTTAGCTACGAGAGCCTTATTCATTCTCTTTGCACATTTCAAGTTCAAGCATCCTACATTCTTCCTTCTACAGAATTACTCCCAAGAAACAAGATGAAACCTACCTTTGAGTTCTGGACCTGCCCACAAAAATGCTTTACAAATGTTGTCTATCTTAGAAGCCACTTTCCTAGGGATGTGGAATAAAGATATTAAATAGATCGGGATGCTCTGCAAAGTGCTTTGGACCAAAACCACCTTATCAGCTTGGCTTAGAAGAGCCCCCTTCCATATCGATAACTTACATTGAATTCTTTCAGTCATCAAGGACCACATCTCACTCTTGACCCTCCTAATAAAAAGAGGAAGACCAAGGTACGATGAGGGAAGAGAAGCTATCCAAAAATTCAATATATCAACAATACTTCTTTGTCGCACTTTCAGGTGTTAATAAAGAATAGACTACTCTTCAAAAAGCTAATTTTTAGCTGGATACCTTCTCATAACAGTCCAAGATGGCTCTCACATCTCTGGAAATAACCATCGATGCCACACATGAAATAAGAGTATCATCTGCAAATTGTTGATGTGAGATCGGATTGTAAGGTACCATTGGGTGCATCCCCAATTCATTACAATGTCTAGAAAATGTTCTTCCCAAACCCTCCACTATAATAATAAAAAGGAATGGAGATAGTGGGTCCCCCTGTCTCAGACCACGGCAAGAGCGAAAAAATCCTTTCGGAGATCCATTAACAAGAACCGAAAACCAGGCCGACGAAATACAGGACTTAACAAGGTTAATCAAATCCTTGTAAAAACAAAACTTCCTCAAAACACTGAACTTGAATGTCCAAGAAACATAATCATAAGATTTATTGACATCCAATTTAAGAAAAACTTGTGCTTGCCCATTCTTATACACAGAGTGCATCAGTTCATGAATAACAATAGCATCGTCAAGAATTTGCCTTTTCGAGACAATGGCACTCTACGTCGAGTCAATCAGCATCGGTGGTGATGAGGCCTGGAAATGCCTCAATCATAGCATGTTTTGAACATTGAAACTGCCTAAAAACTCTTGTGTTTAATCTGATATGCTAGTTAAGTTGATTTAATATGTTGTGTATTAACTGTTTGCATGATCAATGTGTTAGAAATACTATATTCTGATTTTTACAGTTTTTGCATAGTTTTATGTTACTTTGTCATGACTTGCTAAATGAGAAGTATGCTTAGGTTGATAGCAACACTTCACTAGTTTTGTTTTGATGTGTTTCAAGCATTTATTTATCTAAATCTAGCAAATAGTGCAAGCAAACTATTACTGTGCAGCAGAAACTGGTTTTCCAATGTAAATTCCAGCCAGCTGCCAATGAATGGCAAGGCATGGAATTCACACATGGAGAGAGATGAAGGCTATTGCAATCTGATCCTGAGAGCTAACCCACCTGAGAAATGCAGATGAAATCACTTGAAGAGCACACAGTTGTTCATTCCGAAGATCTTCGGAATGAGCAGACATCTTCGGAATGAGAAATACAGTCTCTTCGGAATGAGCGGACATCTTCGGAATGAGAAATACAGTCTCTTCGGAATGAGCCACTTATCTTCGAAATGAGAACAGAAAGCGCTTTTTGACTTGTTGACTGATTTTTGACGATGGAAAAAGGGAAAGAAGGTTGAAAAGGTTAAAGGAAAATATCTCCCATCTGACTTTGCCGTCCTTGCCGTCCAAAGCCACCATTCATGGAAAAGATCAATTTTGATCCTCTTCTAGGATAAACCCAGGAAATGCTGCAACATAATAGGAATAGATCTGTAAGATAGGAATGAGATATTCTCAGTTTGTAAATAGATTTTAGGATATCTATAAATAGATAGCTCCCATCCAGGTTGAGGAAGGTAGGGGAAAATAAGCAAGAAGTATAATAATAAGAAAATAGCAGAAAAGTGACTGTTATAGTCCTGTAACAGGGTTTTTAGCAGCAATACTGTAATTATGTTCTTGAATCAATAAAGTGCACTAATTTTTCTATTCATGTTGTTGTGAATGAGTGTGAGTAAGATCTAGAGAGAGAGAAAGACTCATACCTTCTTCTGGACAAGGAGGCTGGCCACTTCCAGACCTAGGAGGAGGACTAACAACAAGTTTTTATTCTGATTTTGTTGCAGGAGAATAAGTTGTAAAACTTGTCATTTCATTTCCTTGTAAACAGCTAACAGTATTTGCAATCTTAGTTTATTTCATGATTAGGATGATCTTGTGATTAATGATAGGTTTGGTTGTAATCTCCATTTTTAGCAAGCTTTCAAATTACTGCAGATTGTCATTTCCAGAATTTACTATTTTTTGCAATTTATCGCATTTTGTGTTTTGTTGTCAACCCTTGCATAGAAGATTGACAACCTTCTATTACAGAGCATTGACAGGACTTAATTTCCATGTTATAATCAGGTTTCCATTACTGCAAAAGTAAATAGACTTCCTTTCTACAATCATAATTAGATTTCTAATTCTGCAACTGTAACTAGGGAGTTATTTCTGCAACATAATTAGATTTCATTCTGTAATTGTAACTAGGATTTCATTTCTATAGTTAGTAATTAGTTTCCATTCCTGCAATTAGATTAAAGTTCAATTTATGCAATTTAGAGATAAAAATGTCCTAAATCCCCCACACAATCGGTTTCACCAATAAGACCTGTTGCTCCCAAATGACCTAAGTTATAGCCCTGTTCACTCCTTCCGCAAATAGCCTTGTACACTGCCCTGGATTGACAAATTCATTGAGAATTAATGATGTGCATAATGACAATGCATCATTTTGGCACCATTGCCGAGGAATAGTGTTGCTAGAAGGTGACAATAGTCCAATAGCTGTTAATTAGACTGAGCTATGAAAATTTAGGATAAAATCTGAATATAACAACTAGTTAAAGTAACAACTGTTGACCTATAATTTATGTCATTCAAGAGTAAACATGAATGAGTAAGCCTAGGGATGAAAAAGGTAGAATTACTCAAAAGGATCCCTGGCTTGTTCCATTAAGAAGATCTTCATGCCTAAGGGGTGAATCACCTGTGTTTGAACTACCAAAAAAATTGAAACAAAAATCACCAGCTTCATCATCATTAGAACATCCTGAGAAAGAAAAATCATCAGACTCATCATCAACAGAGGATTCTGGACCTCTTAAGAGTGAAATTTGGATAGGTTTAACTATTCCCAAGGAACAGGAAACTATGGCAGAGAGAGGTAATCTAGATGGGGATGGCCAACATGGCTATGTCCATAATGAAGGAAATGATCAGGATATGCCCCAACCTTCCAGAACATTTGAATATCCTATCCATTTGAATCCAACACAAAACTCCCCCATGAAAACCATTTCACCTTTAGTACTTCCAACCTTTCGAGGTGTTGTATCTGAAGATCCTGATCAGTTTTTGTTTGAATTCAAAGTAGTGTGTCAAACCTATGACTATGTAAATGACAATCAGAAACTTAAGGTTTTTCCCTCAACACTCAAGGACTCAACATTACGCTGGTTCATGAGCTTAGAGCCAAATTCCATCCGAACCTGGGATCAAATGGAAACTATGTTTTTAGACAAATATCAGGAGTATTGTCATGTAAGGAATAGGAAAGATGAGTTATTCAAGATTAAGCAAGAAGATGATGAAACATTAGAAGACTATCTTGATAGGTTCTCCTTTGTTCAAAGGAGATGTGGACTTGTAGAACCTGAGTTATGCAAAACCATATTTTTGAGAGGATTACAAGATGAATCCAGAGAAGTATTGGATTTGATGGGAAAAGGGGATGTAAATACTCTCAGAAATGAGGAAATTATGGATCTCTATAGGAATTACTCTCGCACTAAGCAGGGAAGAAGAAAAAAGAGTACAAATGGCACTGATGTGAAGGACCTAATAGAGGAACTTGCAAATTTTAAAACTGATATTCTGGTGCAATTGAACACAACTTTGGGAGAAATGTCTGCAAAAGCAAAAACCATAGAACCTTTGGCAATTTATTGCCCAAGATGTAGAAATAAACATGCTTTGTAGGAGTGTCCTTTGAATAAAACGTCTATCTCAACCATTTGTAGTATCTGTTCGAAGAAGCATTTGACTGATAAATGCCACCTGCTACCACAACTCAAAACTGTGTTAGAGAGTCAGACTGAGGAACTCAACTATGTTGGACCAAAATAGGGGGAAATTTCTCTCAGTACCAAAATCCCCCTCATTTTCCTACAAATTGGGGGCATAATCCTTGGACTATGCCTTGGGGACAATCAGAACCACCCCAACGTCCTTGGAATTATTCTCAATGGACAAATTCCCAAGAATGGCCACAAACAAGTTGGAGTAATCCAGCCTGGAATCAGAATCAGAATAACCCATCATGGAATCAAAACAACCCACCCTAGAATCAGAATCAGACTAATCCACATTGGATGCAAAATCAACCACAGTGGAGTCAACAATACCAGTCCTATCCAAGGCAACAAAGAAATCAAGGTCAAACTCAACATTTGCTGCCTGCACCTAATCAAAATTTTCAAGAAAAATAGAACCAACCACAGCAAACACAACAGGTGAAACAACCTCAACTTCCAGCTCAACCAATCACTAATCCAAACAACATGAGACAGGCATCCCCTGTCTATGTGGCTGAAGCTGAAGAAAATGCTGAAATAAATGTTCTTGATTGTAGTAACATCCAACTTCATTCAGGAAAAGTTGTACCTGAACCTGTTTCAACTAAAATCAAGGAAAATGAAAAGCAAGAACCTTTGGAACCAGTTAGAGTTAAACCAACAACAGAGAAAGAAGAAGAAAAAATAGAACCACAAGTAGAACAATTACCTTCATCAAGGATAATTCCATATCCTGAAAGATTCAATACCACAACAAAAAATTTTGAGTCAGACCTGGTCAAGGAACTTAGAAAGTTAACTATATCATTGCCCTTATTGCAAGCCATTAAGGATATACCAATGATTAAAAGTACTATCCGAGATTTGTGCATTAGAAGAGCAAGAAGAAAAAAGAAAGCATTTCCCAAGACTGTTCAGGTTGAAGGAAAGATAGCTGATCTCTTGTCCAAAAAACTAGTACCTCCAAAGTATAGTGACCCAGGGAGTCCAGTTATCATAGTTACCATAGGCTCAGTACCAATATCAAATGTCTTAGTAGATCTAGGAGCTGCAATAAATGTCATGACCAAGGATATAATGGAACAATTACAGCTCAAACATCTCAGTCCCACATTTACAGTTTTAGAAATGGTTGATAGGTCAGTTGCAAAACCCGAAGGTATCATTGAAGATGTCCCTATAGAAGTCTCTTCTTGGGAATTCCCTGTAGATTTTTTGGTTTTACAGCCAAGAAATTCAGCACATGGATATCCCATCATTCTGGGAAGACCTTGGCTTGCAACTGCAGCAGCCTTCATAGACTGCAGATCTAGAAAAATGACCATTTCAAATGGTATTGATCTAAAATAGATCTCTCTGTATCCTCCTGCAAGACCCTCCAACAATTTTTTAGGTCAGTTATGGTTTCCTGACTCAGATGAAGAACCAGAAGAGGTTATTTCCACACTAGCCACCTTGGTAGTAAGGGAACACACAGAAGACCTCCATGACATAGAAACTTTAGAGAATGAAACTATCCTAATGAATGTTCTGCATGAACAAGGGTTAGAAGAGGAAGCAGTAAATATCCATCAGTTGTTAGGGAATGAGGAGAACCAAAATTTTGAAGGTGAGCCATCTGTACTATCATAGGAAACATCTGTTTCACTACCACATGGGTGGCACCATCACCTGATTTTCCCTTCTCACTGTTCCATACAGGATATGCTTCCATTAGAAATCAATGAAACAAAAACTTCTTATTTCCTCCCATCTCATCATTGCCCTCTTAACTCCCTAATCACCAAGTATGAAGAAGTGAATTCAGTCCTTCCAAATACAAAACAAATAGAAGTCCAACCAGGCAAATTTTTGAACATTAACAACTGGCTTACTAGGGAAGAGGAAGAAAAATTGATAACTATTTTGCAGAAGCATGTTCATGCTTTTGCTTGGGACTACAAAGATATGTCAGGGATTCACCCTGATATATGCACCCACAGGATTTATACTGAAGAAGTCAAGCCAGTAAGACAACCCCAGAGAAGACTCGAATCCTGCCTTGAGGGATATTGTAAAGGAAGAAATTGAAAAACTTCTGGAGGTAGGATTCATTTACCCAATTTTTGATAGCCAGTGGGTCTCTCCATTGGTTATAGTTCCTAAGAAAAATGGAAAAATGAGAGTATGTGTAGACTATAGAGAGCTGAACAAAGTGACATACAAAGACCATTTTCCATTACCTTTCATAGATCAGGTGTTAGATACCCTTGCTGGAAAGAAATACTTTTGTTTTCTTGATGGATTTAGTGGGTATAATCAAATTCAAGTTGCACCTGAAGATCAAGAGAAAACAACCTTTACCTGTCCATGGGGAACATTTGCCTATAGGGTTTTACCTTTTGGTTTGTGTAATGCCCCAACAACATTTCAGCGAGCGGTCTTAGCAATTTTTTTGATCTGACTACCAACAGTGTTGAGATATACATGGATGATTTCACAGTATGTGGACAGACTTTTGACTTTACATTAGAAAACCTTGACAGAGTTTTAACTCATTGTGAAACATACCAGTTATCCTTGAATCCAGACAAATGTTTTATGATGATGGAGGAAGGAATAGTTCTTGGTCATCACATCTCTCTTCAAGGGATCCAGGTTGATCCAAAGAAGGTGGAAATTATCAAGAATCTTCTTCCTCCTAAAACTCAGACTGATGTCAGAAGCTTCCTAGGACACATTGGTTTTTACCGTAGGTTTATTCCTAGACTTTAGCACAATAGCCAATCCCATGTTTGCCCTATTGACTAAAGATTCTGAATTCTCCTGGACTGCAAGGTGTCAGGAATCATTTGAAGCTCTAAAAGAGAAATTAGTAACTCCACCTGTGTTAAGAGGACCTAATTGGACATTACCATTTCACATATAGGCTGATGCTTCCAATACTGCAATTGGAGCAGCATTAGGACAAATTGACAATGGTGAACACTATGCCATCTACTACATTAGCAAGAATTTGACAGGAGCTGAGAAAAATTATACCACAACTGAGAAGGAATTCTTGGTAGTAATTTATGCCATCAACAAATTCAGGCATTACATCACAGGTTATCAAATATTCATTCACACAGATCACACAACCATTAAGTATTTGATGAATAAGCCTATGGTAAGTGCAAGAATTATTCGTTGGTTATTGTTGCTACAAGAATTTGATATCACAATAATCAACAAACCAGGAAAAGCTAATGTTGTAGCAGATTTCTTGTCCAGGTTGCAGAACACAGAGGAAGGGGAATTAGTTGAGGACACTTTTCTTGATGAAAAATTATTTGCTATATCTGTCCAATCACCTTGGTTTGCAGATATAGCCAATTATTTGGTCACAGGGAAAGTTCCTCCACATTTCACTTCAAAACAAAAAAAACAATTGATCAAACAAAGTTCTTCCTTTGAGTGGATTAAGGGTATACTTTTTAAGTGTAGTCCTGACCATGTGTTACGTAGGTGCATCCGAAAGGATGAGGTATATGATATCCTTAGGGCTTGTCATGATGAACCCTCAGGTGGACACTATTCTGTAAAAAGCACAATTAGAAAAATTTTAGGGACAAGATATTATTGGCCATCTCTTCACAAGGATGTGAAAAAGTACATCAGGCATTGTGATGCATGCCAAAGAATGGGGAAACCCACTCATACAAATGAAATGCCACTACAACCTCAATTGGTTTTAGAGCCATTTGAGAGGTGGGGGCTTGATTTTGTAGGACCTATTGATCCACCTTCTCAAGGAAAGGTGCATATTCTAGTATGCACTGATTACCCGACAAAGTGGGTAGAGGTGCGTGCTTTCAAACATGCTCGTGAAGAGAAGGTCATCGATTTCTTGTATACTCAGATTTTTTAGAGATTTGGAGCTCCACGGTCTATCACCACAGACCAAGGACCCCAATTTGCATCTAAAGTCATTGAGGCTTTTACAGAATTATATGAAATCAAACATAGGAAATCATCACCTTACCACCCACAAGCAAATGGCCAGGTTGAGGTAACAAACAGGGAACTGGAACGAATCTTGACAAAAATAGTAGCTTTTCATAGGAGAAACTGGCTAGATAAATTACCTAAAGTAGTTTGGGCTTACAATACTACTTGGAAATCCACTACTGGATTCACACCTTATGAACTAGTTTTTGGTAAAAATCCCCTCCTACCTATTGAATTTGAGCTACTAACATTGTGCACAACATTGGAAATTGGGATTGAATTGTCACAGGCACAGACAGATAGGATTCTGCAGCTGAATGCATTGGATGAACTTCGGTTGGATGCTCTGCACCAAACTGAAGTAATTCAGGAGCAGAGGAAGCTGTGGCATGACAGTCACATTCAACAGAGGAAATTTTAGCAAGGAGATTGGGCTTTGCTGTTTGATTCTCGCTATGAGGACTTCCCTGGAAAGCTGAGAACTAGATGGCTTGGACCTTACCAGATTGAAGAGGTATTTGACAATGGAGCAGCTCGTCTATCTCCTATTGATGGGTCACGGAGAAAGTTGGTAGTGAATGGACATCGCCTCAGGGTGTACCATACACCTTTGACTAAAGAGGAATTCTTGTAGTAGCTTGACAAGTTTGGATGCACAAAGGTGGAAGAGATTCCCTCTTCCACTTCAATAAAATCAGCATGATCATGGATTTCAAGAAAAGGCAAAAAATAAAAAATAAAAAAAAGCAAAAAACAAAAAGATGAATAAATTTTGATTGTGAATTCCTTCATGGGCATGATTTCAGGGAAATCATGAATTCCTTCACGGGCATAATCAGAATAAAAAAAAAAATAGAGAGAAAAGGAGAGGTAAAAAAAAAAACAAGAAAAAAAGAGAGAAAAATGAATAGCTCAGTAGTGAAAACCTTTCCTAAGGCACTACTGAGTTGGTATGCATGAAAACCAGTTTTTTGGCATGCATAACCTTGAAAATTTCTGAATCATCATTGTACAAATTCACCAACTACACTTGTTTTGAAATATTGTAGAAAATCTCAGCAGAACATCAACAGAAGTAGTCATTCTTCAAAACTTGCATTAACTTGTTTTAATCAGGTATATATTTCTTACATTTCTTCATTGTAAATGATTGGTATGTAGTATATAACAATTAACCATTAGCATAAAAGGTATCCATAAGAGTTGGCATACTTAAAACATGTTTTGAGAAGGAGAATATTGGTTTCTGCCTAATCTTCAGAATGAGAATGCCAAAAATAGTGCCTGCTATCTTCTTCAGAATGACTGCTGTATTGTCTTCGGATTGAAGTTTTCTTTAGATTAACTATTGTATTGTCTTCGGATTGAAATTGTCTTCAGAATGACTATTGCACTTTGTCTTCGAAATGAAATTGTCTTCAATGATTGTTGCACTTTGTCTTCGAAATGAAATTGTCTTTGGAATGATAGCAGAATGAAGCTTTGTCTTCGAAATGAGGAATTGTCTTTAGAATGAAGCTTTGTCTTCGGAATGAGGAATTGTCTTCGCAATGAAGCATGATCTTCGGAATGAGGACTTGTCTTTGGAATGAAACTTTATCTTCGAAATGAGGAATTGTTTTCGCAATGAAGCATAGTCTTCGGAATGAGCATTCAACATGATATTTCCACGTGGCATCCAAGGAGGGGGAAAATATACGATCAGTAGAATTATTTTACTGCATATGATAAATGACACGTGTCAGTTGAGATGTGATTTGTCTTATCTTGCACCCATTAAGGAAGTACCAGAATCACGGGGAAGTGACCAACAACATGCCACCATTGTTCGACGCTGATAACCATGCACGTGAGAAATCTACGGGCAAAATAGATGAGCTAAAAACAAGTGAGGTGGATCTGACGGCAAGGACATCTGTGCAATCATTAATGGATAGGTGTTCGAAGTAGAAATAGAGATGCGTGCCACCCTTCCTTTCGAAGACATAATTGCTAACGCAAAATGATTACGAGGTACAATGCCGATATTTTTAGTTCATTTCGAAGAAGACAAACAAAGCAATTGAAAACCTGAAAACAAACCCTACAAGTCTGCAAGAACCAAAAACCAGTGATCCAACGGAAGAGTAGCAGTAGAGGTGAGCAATTTTTAACATACCAAAATAGGAAAATGGGATGAAAGACAAAGATGGAACCAGTAGATACCACCCACCTTCGAGAAAATCCAGAAGTGCTACAAATTTTTGAAGATGGAGGGCTTATGCCATTTTTGGACAAATTTGATGGGTCCTCTGAAGATTTTGTTGGCATGTTCGCTCACACATTCAAAAATAACCGGGCACACATTAACGACATGACAATTGAGGTAACCCCTGAAGTTTTAAGTCAAATTACTGAGCTTCCATTAGAGGGTCTTCAAATTTCTAGAACTAGCAAAAATACACTGGCAAATGTAGTTAGTCAATTTCTGGAAGAAAATGATAGGGAGCCAAAATACTTAATACACAACAACGCATGCAAGGGGGTAAAAATGGCTAGCCTACAAGAACCCTGGAATGAAGTGGCCACATGGGTAATAAAATTTTTAACTTGTGAAGGGCGATATGTACTTTTATCAGGGCATCATTTTAAAATTTTGAACCACCTAATACATGGTAGGCAATTGCTAGAAGTTAGGGTATTTGGCAATGGAGCAACTCGTCTATCACCTATTGATGGGTCACGAATAAAGTCGGTAGTGAATGGACATCACTTCAGGGTGTACCATACACCTCTGACTAAAGAGGAATTCTTGCAACAACTTGACATTTTGGATGCACAACAGGTGGAAGAGATTCCCTCTTCCACTTCAATAAAATTAACATGATCATGGATTTCAAGAAAAGCAAAAAAATAAAAAAAAATAAAAAAAAGCAGAAAACAAAAAGATAAATAAATTCTGATTGTGAATTCCTTCACGGGCATGACTTCAAGGAAATCATGAATTCCTTCACGGGCATAATCAGAATAAAAAAAAAAAAAACAGAGAGAAAATGAGAGGTAAAAAAAAAAGAAAAAAAAAAAAGAATAGCTTAGCAGTGAAAATCTTTCCTAAGGCACTACTAAGTTGGTATGCATGAAAACCAGTTTTCTGGAATGCATAACCTTGAAAATTTTTGAATCATCATTGTACAAATTCACCAACTGCACTTGTTTTGAAATATGGCAGAAAATCTCAGCAAAATATCAACAGAAGCAGTCATTCTTCAAAACTTGCATTAACTTGTTTTAATCAGGTATATATTTCTTACATTTCTTCATTGTAAATGATTGGTATATAGTATATAAAAATCAACCATTAGCATAAAAGGTATCCATAAGAGTTGGCATACTTAAAACATGTTTTGATAAGGAGAATATTGGTTTCTACCTAATATTAAGAACAAGAATGCCAAAAACAGTGCTTGTTATCCTCTTCAGAATGACTGCTGTATTGTCTTCGGATTGAAATTTTCTTTAGATTAACTATTGTATTGTCTTCGGATTGAATTTTTTTTAAGATTAACTACTGTATTATCTTTCGATTGAAGTTTTCTTTAGATTAACTGTTGTATTGTCTTCGGATTGAAATTATCTTCAAAATGACTGTTGCACTTTGTCTTCAGAATGAAATTGTCTTTAGAATGACAACAGAATGAATGTTGTACTTTGTCTTCAGAATGAGGAATTGTCTTCGCAATGAAGCATGATCTTTGGAATGAGGACTTGTCTTCGGAATGAAACTTTATCTTCGAAATGAGGAATTATTTTCGCAATGAAGCATAGTCTTCGGAATGAGCATTCAACATGATATTTCCACATGGCATCCAAGGAGGGGAAAATATATGATCAGTAGAATTCTTTGACTGCATATGATAAATGACACGTGTCAGTTGAGATGTGATTTGTCTTATCTTGCACCCATTAAGGAAATACCAGAATCACGAGGAAGTGACCAACAACATGCCACTATTGTTCGACGTTGATAACCATGCACATGAAAAATCTATGGGTAAAATAGATGAGCTAAAAACAAGTGAGGTGGATCTAACGACAAGGACATATGTGCAATCATTAATGTATAGGTGTTCGGAGCAGAAATAGATATGTGTGCCATCCTTCCTTCCAAAGACATAATTGCTAACACAAAATGATTATGAGGTACAGTACCGATATTGTAGTTCATTTCGAATAAGATAAACAAGGAAATTGAAAACCTAAAAATAAACCCTACAAGTCTGCAAGAACAAAAAACCAGCGATCCAACGGAAGAGTAGCAGCAGAGGTGAGTAGTTTTTAACATACCAAAATAGGAAAATGGGATGAAAGATAAATATGGAACTAGTAGATACCACCCACCTTCGAGAAAATCCAGAAGTGTTGTAAATTTTTTAAGATGGAGGGCTTATGCCATTTTTGGATAAATTTGATGGGTCCTCTAAAGATTTGGTCGGCATGTTCGCTCACACATTTAGAAATAACCAGACACACATTAATGACATGACAATTGAGGTAACCCATGAAGTTTTAAGTCAAATTACTGAGCTTCCACTAGAGGGTCTTCAAATTTCTAGAACTGGAAAAAAAACATTGGCAAATGTAGTTAGTCAATTTCTAGAAGAAAATGATAGGGAGCCAGAATACTTAATACACAACAACGCATGCAAGGGGGTAAAAATGGCCAGCCTACAAGAACCCTGGAATGAAGTGGCCACATGGGTAGTAAAATTTTTAACTTATGAAGGGAAATATGTACTTTTATCAGGGCATCATTTCAAAATTTTGAACCACCTAAGACATGGTAGGCAACAGTTAGAAGTTAGCGTAAATATTCCCCTGTATCTACACCAGGAGTTGAAAAATATGGCAAAATGATATCAAGAAGGAAAAGGGAGCCCTCGCCACCATGGTATTATTAAATTAATCTATCAGCATCATTTTAGAGGAAACCCTAGAAGCTTTGATAGGTTTTATTCTACTCTGAATGATGTAATTTTTGGAAGAGAGGATGAGGAGGAAGAAGAAATAGATGTTACAATAGATGCTATTGCAGAGGAGGAAACACACCCACTAGAAGCAACAGAGTACCTTTATCTAGAACCTTCAACCTCACAAGCTAAGAAAAAAAAGAAGAGAGGGCCTGGAACCGGTAGTCAAAAAGAAAAATAGAAGAAAGTTCATTTTTCTAAAGATGTTGCTGGTCTATTAGAATAGGGGAGTGAAGTTCCTAGAAAAATAGGGGAAGAGACAACAAGGGAAATAGAAGCACTCCCAACAGAATCTGAAACTGTCCCCACAACCCCTATTGTCACTAGAAAACAGGGCAAGAAGAAAAAATTTACATTAGGAACTAGGAGGTCTACAAGACTCCACTTGAGAGAAATAGAAAAACAGGTGATAGAAGAAGAAGGTGGACAAGGCAGTTCGAATGTTACAGAAGTGCAACTAGCCCTTGAATATTTTTTAGAATTCCTTGAATAAATGATTGAGGAAGATACTAGGCAAGACAATTTTGAAGTTGCTACAGTTCAACAAGCCACAGAAGATGTGGATGCAATCATAGATAGTTTCATGGAACCTCCTAAACAAGAGCAGACAACTAAAGCAAAAGATGAGATAGTTGTTGAGAAACCAACTATAGATGATTTATTTGCATCAGATTTTGAATAAAAAACAGAGGAGGTGGACATCATAGAACAACTAAGAGTAGCAAAAAGTGTTATCAAAACACAAACTAAATGGATTGAAGAAAAATAAAATATCATTGAAATATAGGAAAAGAAGATTGTAGAATTACAGCAGGAAGTGGCATAATTGAGGAAGAGGTTGTCACAGTATGAAGAATAGCCAACTGTATCTATTGATGAGGATAATTTGGCTCAGTTACTTATGGGATTATCTAGGGAATATGACTCTTTTACTTTGATTGAGGCATTTAAAACTTTGAATAAACACATAGGTGCTCATTCTAAAGTAGTGCCCTTTCATTCTGAAGAAGTGCCCTTCCATTCTGAAGCATTGCCTTCTCATTCCGAAGATTCTCTAGAATTGATAAAAAGCATAGAAAATAATATTGGAGATGAGTCATAGTAGGAAACACCAACACAAGAGTAGTTTAAACAGCAACATGCACTTGTTCAAGTAAGTACTCCTTCAAATCATATTTTTGTATTTAAACTATTTTACCTTCAATAAAAGTAGAGGATAAGGGGGTACAAGTAGAATTGTTGTCTGATGACCAACCAGTGGAAATAGCAAAAAAAGGGATACAAGTAGAATTATTATCATATGACCAACTAGTGGAAGTAGTAGAAAAAGAGGTTCAGGTAGATCTGCTACCCAGATTTCCACCTATAGTTAGACCACCCAATACTGTATCCCTAGAGCAATATAATATAGACATAGCTAGTTGGGTGATCAGATATGAAAAACTTACCACTAAAGTTGAAAATTTTAAATTGGAAGGTAAATAGTTAGAAGCAAAAGAAACAGAAATCAAGGCATTGAAAAAGTGACTGATTTATGTCGGATTGCTGAGTTTTTGGTCCAATTCAGACAGTCGACCAGATTTTACAGTCTCATTCTGAAGGAGAAATATCTCAGATGGCATGTCATAAGGATTATCTCAGGTATCCCATAAAAATTGGACACAACTACAGATTTCTTAGAAGTCTATTTTGACAGCCCTGTAGAATAGAAAAATCTCTTATGTGAATTATTTTTACACAACTTCTTTATTCTAGAAGAGGTAGAGTTTCACCCTCAAATTTACATAGGAGATGTTCAACTGAGAGCATTCATGTCCACTTTAAAAAATTAGTTTTACTGGGACCAGGAGAAAAGACAAAATAAAGAAATTGAATTAAGAGCTAAATTGTTAATTAGAGCAGTTCAGCCAAATCATCCACTTATCACCAGACAACATTTCACCATGATGAATAGGGAAGATGTAAAAAGGATGTACTTGAACATTTTGAGGGACTGTGTGACAAAATTCTATAATTTTTGTAATGATAGTTTTTTTCCAGCATTATCATTTTGCAAAAACAGATGGGTAGAACTTTCCATTTCTTTACAAAAAAGGGAACCTATCTCCTCATTAACCTAGAATGGTCTAGAAGGGTATAAGGAGTGATACAGCTGACTGAAATCATGCAACATCACTGGATAGGTCTCATATTTAGGCCTTCAACCATCATTTCTCCAGTTCCCTTCTATTTTGAAGAAGATTCTCAACCTGATGATCAGTTTGAAGAATGGCTCAGAAACCTTCAGGAGAACATGGGATATTGTATAGGCACAAAATTGTTCTACAAATCATGGAATTTGAATATGGATATATGTGATTCTATAGCCCAACATAATGCATGAGGACATGCATTAATATAAGTTGGGGGGAAATGATGAGGCCTAAAAATGCCTCAATCATAGCATGTTTTGAACATTGAAACTGCCTAAAAACTCTTGTGTTTAATCTGATATGCTAGTTAAGTTGATTTAATATGTTTTGTATTAACTGTTTGCATGATAAATGTGTTAGAAATACTATATTCTAATTTTTTACATTTTTTGCATAGTTTTATGTTACTTTGTCATGACTTGCTAAATGAGAAGTATGCTTAGGTTGATAGCAACACTTCACTAGTTTTTTTTTGTGTTTCAAGCATTTATTTATCTAAATATAGCAAATAGTGCAAGAAAACTATTACTGTGCAACAGAAACTGGTTTTCCAATGTAAATTCCAACCAGCTATCAATGAATGGCAAGGCATGAAATTCACACATGGAGAGAGATGAAGGCTATTGCAATCTGATCCTAAGAGCTAACCCACCTGAGAAATGTAGATGAAATAATTTGAAGAGCACACAATTGTTCATTCCAAAGATCTTCGAAATGAGAAATACAGTCTCTTTGAAATGAACGGACATCTTCGGAATGAGAAATACAGTCTCTTCAAAATGAGCCACTTATCTTCGAAATGAGAACATAAAGCGCTTTTTGACTTGTTGATTGATTTTTTATGATGGAAAAATGGAAAGAAGGTTGAAAATGTTAAAGAAAAATATCTCCCATATGACTTTTTCATCCTTGCCATCCAAAGCCACCATTCATGGAAAAGATCAATTTTGATCCTCTTCTAGGAAATGTTGCAGCATAATAGGAATATATTTGTAAGATACGAAGGAGATATTCTTAGTTTGTAAATAGATTTTAGGATATCTATAAATATATAGCTCCCGTCCAAGTTGAGAAAGGAGGAAGGGGAAAATAAGTAAGAAGTATAATAATAAGAAAATAGTAGAAAAGTGAGTGTTACAGTCCTGTAACAGGGTTTTTAGCAACAATACTGTAATTATGTTCTTGAATCAATAAAGTGCACTACTTTTTCTATTCATGTTGTTGTGAATGAGTGTGAGTAATAGCTAGAGAGAGAGAAAGACTCATAAATTCTTCTAGACAAGGAGGCTGGTCACTTTTAGACCTAGGAGGAGGACTAACAGCAGGTTTTTATTTTGACTTTTCTGCAGCAGAATAAATTGTAAAACTTGTCATTTCATTTCCTTGTAAATAACTAACAGTATTTGCAATCTTAGTTTATTTCATGATTAGGAATATCTTGTGATTAATGATAGGTTTGGTTGTAATCTCCATTTTCAGCAAGCTTTCAAATTACTGCAGATTTTCATTTCTAGAATTTATTATTTTTTGCAATTTACTTCATTTTGTGTTTTATTGTCAACCCCTGCACATAAGATTGACAAAATTCTGTTACAGAGCATTGATAGGACTTAATTTCCATGTTATAATCAGGTTTCCATTACTGCAAAAGTAAATAGACTTCCTTTCTGCAATCATAATTAGATTTCTAATTCTGCAACTATAACTAGGGAGTTATTTCTGCAACATAATTAGATTTCATTTTGTAATTGTAACTAGGATTTCATTTCTATAGTTAGTAATTATTTTCCATTCGTGAAATTATATTAAAGTTCAATTTATGCAATTTGGAGATAAAAATGTCCTAAATCCCCCACACAATCGGTTTCACCAATAAGACCTATTGCTCCCAAATGACCTAAGTTATAGCCCTATTCACTCCTACAAATAGCCTTGTACACTACCCTGGATTGAAAAATTAATTGAGAATTAATGATGTGCATAATGACAACGCATCAAGCAGAAGCGGTTTAATTCTATTAGCAATGGACTTAGAAAAAATCTTGTATATGGTATTACATAAACTAATCGATCTAAAATCATTGAAATATGAGATTGAGTCTTTTTTAGGAATGAGGGCTAAGAAATTTGAATTCACAATTTTTAGAATAAAGAGAGAGTGTTGAACATCCCTCATAGCCACACAAACATCTTCTTCGCATATGTGCTAGAATGTCTGGAAAAACATCAGAGGGAAACTATCTGGACCCGGTGCCTTGAGGGGACCCATCCCATTAACCGCTTCAAAAATTTCTTCATTAGAGAAGGGTGCAAGAAGCCTCATGTTCCACTCATTAGAAATGATTGAATGGATCACTTCTAGCATTACATTTTTAGCTGGGATGTCATGTTTGGGCACCGAACAAGTAAGTTACTAAAAAAGTATACTACTTCCTCACGAACATCCATGACCCCAGTGGAAACACCACCACCTCCTCTCAATATTTATCTAATTTTGTTGTGCCCTCTTCTCTACAGAGTGGAGACATGAAAGAAGTAGGAGTTGCGATCCACTTCTTTAAGCCATAGCTCCCTATACTTCTATTTCTAGAACAATTCTTCTTGCGCTTGCCTATTATGATAATCTACCAACAAGGATATTTCTTCCTTCAACAAAGCCTCTGAGCACCCATGAACCTCCATAATAGCTTTGATATCTTTCAGTTGTGCTTTCAGTATTTCCTTCTCTCTAAATAAGTTCCCAAATGAGAATTTGTTCCACAGTTTAAGATAATTTTTTAGCCTTCTAATTTTATTAGTCAATCGAAACATTCCATCCCCCTTAATTTCTTCTTGCCACAAATATTTAAGTCTGGATTCAAAGTCAGGATGCGAACACCACATTACTTCAAATCGAAACGGGCGAGGAAGGAATGACAAACCATCAGGGACTTCCAACTAGAGGGGATTATGGTCAAAACTAATTCTGGGTAAATCAGACAAAGATGTATCCCCAAACAGATTAAGCCTATGAGAAGAGACAAATATTCTATCCAATATAGTCAAAATTAGACTATCACTTGAGCACTAGTTACTTCAAGTGAATTTTTCCCCCTTGATATCCAAATCCTGAAGCTCAACTGAGAAAAAAATATAGAGAAATCATGGAGACTCCTCTCATCCACTGGATTACCCCAATTTTCTCAAAAGGATAAAGAGGAGAATTAAAATCACCTACTACAACCCAATATTCATTCTAAAATGTGCTTCGCATATCAAGGAGCAACTACCAAAATTTACTTCTATCAATATACGAATTAGGGGTATGTATATTGGAGAGGACCCATCTCATGTTAGTAACCTTACACCAAAATAAAATATTGATTACCCTACTGGATGAAGAAATAATATAACCATCAAGACGTGATAGATTCCAAAAGGAGAGAAGTCCCCAGAGGAACCATCCACCTCACTTGCCATAAAACCAGATTCCTTCTACACCAGTTGATGAACAGACTCCCATGAAGCATTATCTATCTTGGACTCTTGAATACACAAGATATCCAAAGAATTATCCCTTTGAAACGTATCAAGTAACCTTTTCTTAGAGGAGCTATTGAGCCCTCTGACATTCTAGGAACTAATTTTCATTGGAAAATTAGAAAGAGAGTTTCTTGCCCACCCCCTAGGAGGAGAGGATTTGAAACCATCCAGCTTCAAAAGCTTATCACCAGTCCCTTCTTTCACCATCAGAAGAGCCTGCCCACCATTTGCCATCGCATCATCCATCGACCTATTTTTGCCCACATTTCTTGGGGGTCTATCAGGCCTTCTTACCATCCCAATATCCACACATTTCTTATGGTGGCTTCTAGTCTTGGGTCTAGGTGACCCTTTCTCCACTATCGACGACGAAGAAAATATGGGCTTTGACCCCCCACAAACTCTGAAACTCCACCCCCATTGGGATAGGGGAATTCAATAAAATTCCTAGAGCAGGAGACTCCTTCACTGGGATTGTCATCGAATCCACCAGAGAGGATAGAACCACCTCATCCTGAGACACTTGAACACCTTCTTCCTTCTCCACCTCTAAACACCCAAAGGAATTAGAGAGAGGTAAATCAACAACATGACCCTAAGGTTCAGTTTGTAGAACCACCTCCAAATTTGTTGGAAAATTACCATTGGTAAAAGGTTAAAAAAGGTATTTTACCTTGGGTAAGATTACTTACCTTTTACCTTACCTGGACGGCAGTTGGACGGCAAGATCTTTGGGCGGCAAGAGAATTTGATTTTAATTTCTTCTCCCTTAATTTCTCCTATTCCCCCTTTTCTCTAGTATGGTTATTTTAATGTTTATTTAAACTTTGTAACCTGATGTTAATGGTTAATGCAATATTACCTTTGTATCAATTGCTCACCTCCCACATTTGGTATCAGAGCCGAGAGCCGAGATCGGCCCGAATCCCGAGGCGATGGGGCCCGTAGTTCGAGGCGACGGCATGGATCCCGAGGCAGCCCATAGGAGCCGAGGTGGCATGGATCTCGAGGCAGCCCGCAAGAGGAGCAGATCGACATGATTCCCTAGGCGTTGGTGGAGCTAGACGTTGACGAGGCCTGAGAAGGCCTGCCCGAGGTTGACGTGGCACGCCCAGGCATGAGGGCCAGTGGACCAGTTCGTTGACGTGTGTGACCTATCGCGTGGCCCGAGGCAAAAGGTTCTTTCACAGCCTATGATCGCCCAAGGAATCAAAGCACATTGTGTGCTTTGCTCTTTTTAAAGAGCATAAACATCGCCGCATAGGCGATGTGGGACTAAAGTCCCAAAGAAAAACCTTTGCTTCGCGTCGAAGCGCGAAGCCATAATTGCTTCGCGTTCGACGCGAAAGCAACAAGGGAGGGAGCCCTGCTAATGCTCCCGGATCTGCCCGGTAGCACAACGGCTACCCTTTGCCTTGACTCCCAGAGGTCGCACGATCGAACCTCGATGGGGTCATTTTTTTTTTGCTTCGCGCTAGCTTGCGAAAGCAATAAGGGCAGGGAGCCTGCTAATGCTCCCGGATCTGCCCGTAGCACACGGCTACCCTTTGCCTTGACGCCCGCGAGGTCGCACGATCGAACCTCGATGGGTCAAATTTTTTTTTTTAAATTTTTAAAAAAAACTTTAAGGTAACTTTTAAATTTTTTTTATTGTCATTTCCTAAGAGGAAATAGCTGTAAAACTTTTAAAATTTGAAAAGTTTTTTATTTATCATTTAAAGTTGATGATTGACATTTCCTAAGAGGAAATAGTTGTAAAAAAAATTTTTACGCTTTAAGAGGTAAAAATTAGTAAAATTTCCTAAGAGGAAATCTTTGTAAAAGAAAATTTCTGGGAAATTTTCTTAAATGATAAGATCGAAGGATGTTACCAAGCACTTTGTAGTTTGTTACTGAGAACAAACGCTGAAAGCTTTGATGAGCACGTGAGAACACTAGGAATAAATACAATCTTTTCACAGTTGCAAAACGCGGTTATTGCACAACAGAGAAATCCTGATCTAGGATACGGCGTATTCTGAAGATAACTCCTTTGGGAGCAGATTTGAACAATCCGACACAGTGGAGATTGCTCCACAAGGATCTGAATATACTCATTATAGTAATTCAATTGAAATCCTACAAACTCCTTCTCCTGAAATTATATTGATCAGTGACGACGATGAACAAGTCGCTGACAATTTTGTAATTGCTGAATCACAACAACAAGAGTGAGTTGTTTATGATTGTAAATCAAGCAAGGCTTGATAGTTTGTAAAGTCTTTTTGAAATAAGACTATATAAGAAAGGTTTCTTGTTTTAGTAGATAATAATGGGATCAAATAACAATCTACCAATCCCCGAATTCAGTGGGGATAATTATGAGTACTGGTCCATCAAAATGAGGACATTACTCATAGGAAAAGGACTATGGGATAGTATTGAAGATGGTTACACTGCTCCAACAGATTGGACTACTTTGAGTGCAACCGACAAGAAGATCTTCAAAGATGCACAGAAAAATAACTCTTTTGCCTTATACCATCTTCAAGCGGCATTAGATCCAAGTATCTTTCCTAGAATTGCATCTTACTTAATTGCCACAGATGCATGGAATGCCTTGAAAGAAGGATTCCAAGGAAGTGATAAAGTGAAGCAAGTCAGGCTTCAGACCTTAAAAAGAGATTTTGAAAATCTCATAATGAAGGAAAATGAAAGAGTCGGTGACTACTGTGTACGAGTCAAAGCAGTAGTTGATATGATGCAAACTTTAGGTGATGACACAAAAATTGAAACAATTGTGAAGAAAGTGTTGAGAACACTTCTTCCTAAGTGGAATCACATTGCCATCATAATTGAAGAATCCAAAGACCTTTCTACTCTTACATTTGATAGTTTGATTGGATCATTAACATCACATGAAGAGAGACTTCAAGGAGCACCTTCAACAAACTATGGAGGTGATGACAAAGCCTTCACTTCGAATGAAGCTGCAAGACGAGGACAAGGAAGAGGCCGAGGCAGAGGACAACAACAAAGAGGCAAAGGCCAAAGCAACTCCTACAGAGGAGGCAATCAAAACAGAGGTGGAAATCAAAACAGAGGAGCCAATCAGAACCAAAGCGGCAATGCAGGCCATGGAAATCAAGGACGAGGAAGTAACAAGACTAAAACAACTTGTTTCAATTGTGGGAAACAAGGACACTTCGCTCGTGACTGCTGGTCAAAGACTTCAAAGGATCAAAGCAGTCAATATGGCTCATTCTACGGAGAAGAAGAAGGTCCATCAAATATTTTTCTCTCTTATGGACAGTCAGATCAAAATCTTAAAGATACATGGATTTTGGATACCGGTTGCTCCAACCACATGAGTGGCAAAGAAAATCTCTTTGCTACATTAGATTCAAATTACAAATCCCATGTTAAGTTAGGGGATAATAAATCTTTGCAAGTTGAAGGCATTGGAGCTATGGAAGTTCCAACAAAAGAAGGCCTTAAAAAAGTGAATGACATATACTATACTCCACAACTACAACACAATTTGTTAAGTGTTGGCCAAATGATGGAGAAGCATTACAAATTAGTTTTTGATGAAAAAAAATGTACAATCCTTGATAAAAACAATTGTAACCGAGTCATCACAGAAGTACCTATGACAAAGAATAGGTTATTCCCTCTAAAATTTGGTGAGCCAGGGGGAGCTCAACTTGCAAACATTGCTATTACAAATCCAAGTGAATTGTGGCACTTGAGATATGGTCACCTCAATTCCGCTAGCTTGAAAATGTTAACATCACAAGCTATGGTGACAAGACTACCAAAAATTCAAGAACATAAGAAGGTATGCGAAGCATGTGCTTTGGGAAAGCACTCCAGAACGAAGTTTCCAAGAGGCCAAGCGTGGAGAGCAAGCTATCCTCTTCAGCTAGTACATTCGGACATCTGTGGTCCAATGCAAACAAAAAGCCTTGGAAACAATTCTTATTTTCTAACATTCATAGATGATTATTCTAGAATGTGCTGGATCTATTTTCTGAAACACAAAGATGAAGCATTTGATTGCTTCATAGACTTCAAAAATAATGTAGAAAAGCAATGTGACTACTATGTCAAATGTCTTCGCACTGATAGAGGAGGAGAGTACTCCTCAAATGAATTTTTACATTATTGTAAGCAAAATGGGATAAAAAGGCAGTTCACCACTGCCTATACCCCACAGCAGAACGGTGTGGCTGAGAGAAAGAACCGCACCCTTGTTGAAATGGCACGAACAATGCTTCAGACAAAGCATCTAACATACAACTATTGGGTAGATGTAGTGAGAACTAGTGCATATATTCTAAATAGAAGTCCGACTTCTAGTTTAGATGGTATCACTCCTTATGAAGGATGGTACGGTAAGAAACCAAATGTCAAACATTTTCGAGTATTTGGTTCTTTAGCTTATGCACACATTCCCTGAGGAGAAAAGAAAGAAGCTTGATCCAAAGAGTCAAGCATGTATTTTTGTAGGGTATTGTGAATCAACCAAAGGGTATAGATTGTACAATCCCAAGACACATAAAATAATTATCTCCAGGGATGTAATTTTTGATGAAGGGGGAGAATGGGGTCATAAAAAATTTGTTGATATAGACTCTAATTCGGAAAGTTCCACATTTGTACAACCCAAGAAAAGTAGTGGAAAAAGTTCCCCTCCACAAAGTCCACATCAAGAATCTTCATCAAGTACATCAAGTGGTACACCAAGTCCAAGAGGGACTTCTTTGTTGGCACCCCCAAACTCTCCAAAATGATTTCATAGATCTGTAAGCGCTCCAAGTCCGATGGATATTGATCCAATTTCTCAAAGGAAAGAGACAAATAAAGGAAAGCGCATACTACGTAGTCATCCATCTTCTCAAATGTTGGATAGGAATTTCCAACAAAGATACACTAGGAGTCAAGCTAGTGAGATGGACGACATTTTGTCAAGACTTGAAAATCTTCAAATGTCAGGAGATGATGAGTCTCATGAACCAAGGGGTGATGTAGTCAATTATGCTTTGTTGGTTGCTGCATAGCTAGAACCATCTAGCTATGAAAAAGCATGTACTGAAAGTATATGGCAAGATGCCATGGAAGAGGAAATATCCTCAATTAAAAAGAATGATACTTGGGAGCTTGTGAAGCTTCCCAAGGGAAAAAAATGTGTTGGATGTAAATGGGTCTATAAGACCAAATTCAATGCTGATGGAAGCATTGAAAGGCACAAGGCAAGATTAGTAGCTAAGGGTTTTACTCAAAAATATGGAATAGATTATGAGGAAACCTTTGCTCCAGCTTGCTCGACAAGAAACAATCGGAACCGTTTCTTTCCTTGGCAGCCCATAAAGGATGGAACATTCAACACATGGATGTGAAAAGTGCATTTTTAAATGGATACCTGATAGAAGAGGTGTATGTACAACAACCTCAAGGTTTCCAAGAACAAGGAAAAGAGAACCTTGTTTATAAATTGAAAAAAGCACTTTATGGCCTCAAGCAAGCACCACGAGCGTGGTACTCACGAATTGACGGCTATTTCAGCAAGTATGGTTTCACAAAAAGCAAGAGTGAACCAACTCTATACTACCCGAAGAATGGAGTAGATATCCTCATAGTTTGTTTATATGTGGATGATCTAATATTTATGGGTAGTAATAATAAAATGAATATGGAGTTCAAAAACTCCATGATGAATCAGTTTGAGATGAAGGATCTCGGATTAATGAGATACTTCCTAGGAATGGAAGTACATCAATCAAAGAATGGGATCTTCATATGTCAACAGAAATATGCTCGTGACATGATTCAAAAATTTGCTATGCAAGAAGGCAAATCAGCTTGCAACACCAACAAGACATGGAATCCAGCTAAGCAAAGATGATGGAGCACCAAAAGTTGACATGACCAATTTCAGAAGCATGGTTGGGAGTTTAATGTTTCTCACCAACACTAGGCCAGATATACAGTATGTTGTTTCTCTAGTATCAAGGTTTATGGCATGCCCATCCGAGCTGCATCTTCAAGCAACCAAACGAATTTTACGATATGTAAAAGGTACATTGGATTTTGGAATCCATTACCACAAGTCTAACTCTGTGAAGTTAGTTGGTTATAGTGACAGCGATTGGGGCAGTAATATAGATGACAGAAAATCTACATCAGGGAACTGTTTTAGTCTAGGTTCAGGACTAATAACTTGGAGTTCCAAGAAGCAATCTGTTGTAGCATTATCATCTACGGAAGCTGAGTATATAGCCATTACCCATGCTAGTACTCAAATCCTCTGGTTGAGGAAAATCCTTGAAGAGATTGGCGAAAAACAAATTGGTCCAACCAAACCGAATTGTGATAATATTAGTGCCATACAGCTGGCATATAATCCGATCCACCACAAAAGGTCAAAACATTTTGATATGAAGTATCACTTCATAAGAGATATGGTGGAACAACAGATAGTTGAGCTTCAATACTGCAGCACTTTGGATAATCTAGCATACATCTTCACCAAAGGCATGGCTAAAGCTCAATTTATAAAGCTGAGAGACTGTATAGTCAGTCCTCTCAACTTTAAGGGGGAGAATGTTGGAAAATTACCATTGGTAAAAGGTTAAAAAAGGTATTTTACCTTGGGTAAGATTACTTACCTTTTACCTTACCTGGACGGCAGTTGGACGACAGCATCTTTGGGCGGCAAGAGAATTTGATTTTAATTTCTTCTCCCTTAATTTCTCCTATCCCCCCTTTTCTCTAGTATGGTTATTTTAATGTTTATTTAAACTTTGTAACCTGATGTTAATGGTTAATGCAATATTACCTTTGTATCAATTGCTCACCTCCCACAAAATTGCACATAGAATAATTTGGACAACCCTTCTTACCTGGCATAGATGCCTTACTAGTGGAAACAGGAGTCTCAATAGATTTCTTCAATAGAGAAGGAAAAGAAGTAATCTCTTTACCTTTCAACAACTCGGAAGGCTTCTTCTACCACACCATTTGCTTCTTGAAAGGGGTCTATTTTAGGATAGGATCCATGTTTTCCCCATGCTTCAGATATTTCAGAGCCTAGTGGCTTGTCAGGTTGTTCTAAGGGTAAATATTCTTATGATGGCCCCCAATACCACACAGCCTACAAGCCTTTGGCTTGTTCTCATATGTCACAGCCTGAGTCCATAATCCCATATGAGAAACAAGCTCCACAGAACTAGGAATATTTCTCTTGGTATCCACCATGATACGCATTCTTATGTACTACCTCCAATATATGGACAAAGAGACTTTATCAAAAGAAACAAAATCACCTATGGTACTTGCCATTGCTTTGAAAATAGACTCATACCATAAATACGTAGGAAATTTTGGCAAACGAATCCAAATTGGGATCATATTGACCCTCTGCATCGTCGGGTTAAAATCATAGCCCCACTTCCTTAAAAAAATCTCTCGGTTCCCATAAAACTAGGGGGCCCCTTCCAAAATCTTACACGTGTCTTTCTCGCAAGAAATCCAAACAAGAAAAAAGTTTCGAGGGAGAGTGGCAAGTTCCAACGAGCCATGAGGCTTCCATTGAGACAAGGCCCATTGGTAAAGCGCATACAATGGTGGTCTGCCTCAAACCAACTTACACACCAGATCCCATGAACCTTTTCTCAGCAGACTACTAACCGTGCTATTCGGGACATGAATCTATCCAGAATCCTCTTGACTTCACAAGGAACAAACGATTCCCCAAAGGTCAACCCAGAAACCATCTGAGAAAAATATGGTAGATAATATGACACTTGCTTCTCTTCCTCCCCACTCCCAGCAATCCTCACCATCACCGTGGAACACACCTTTCCCAGGCCCCATGACTAAGAAGGATCAGCCACGCCATGCTTACCAGACCAAAACAAGTTATTTAGATTGATGTTGGTTTCAACTCAACCTCCTCGCACCTAGATGCTGCAGAGTACCACATCCTAGACGCTGCCATTTAAATAAACAATAAAATATTAGTATATATAATAATAGAGATGTTAGATTTTTAAAACGTTGTTTTCTAAAAAGTAATTATAAAATATTTTTTTAGTATTATAATATAGATTATAAAATAACAGCTCATATGAGTTTTTTTGTTAGATTTCATGTGAGTTATTAGTTAAGTTTTTATTGTCTCTTTTTTATTTTATTAGATTTATTTTTATAAGAGAAGTTTTAATAAAATTAGTGTTTTATATATTATTATGATGATGGTATATGTTTAAAAACCATCATCTTTTTTTAAATTTGTATTTCAATGACATTCACAATTATTTAATTAATTACTGTGATTTATTGACTACAAAATCAGAGTGATTTTTACATAAATTTTATAATAAAAATAAATGGTTAAATTGTATATAAGTCATTCTCATTAAAATAGTAAAATATTACATTTGTTATTATATCAAAACTATATCTAGCTTGTCTTTCTATTATTTATATTATTCATTTCCTTTTCTATTAACTATATTCAGTAAGTTCCTTGATATCATTTTTATTAAGAAAAAAATAGTTACCTTTTAAAATTTAAATCTTGTCAAAACTAAAATCAACACTATAATTTGCTAAATTATTTACTCCATGATTTTATTCTTTATAGATATGCTTACGCCTATAATAATAGTTTATAAACATAAAAATTAATGTTACTTTTTGTCCAATCCTCATATCTATTTTCGATAGCATTAATGATAATTGCTGAACCTCTTCGATACAAATACATAGTTCATAGTCGAATATATTATAATTTTAAGTAGGTGAAGCACCATAAAAATTAATTTTGTTAAACCTAATTTTTTGATATTTTTATTTTACCATAGATAAAATTAGATCATTTGTAGTAACTCCATTGTCATAGATGGTCTTTTCATGTATATTTAAATATTATTACCAAAAGGCTAGTATCTATTTTTGGCATTTGATAAGTCCTATGATTAGTACCATGTCTATAAACATTTTGTAAGAGAGGGAACAATAAAATTCTAAACTTAGGCATAATTTTAAATTATGTTATTTATTTCATGTTATAAGTTTTAACAAATAGTGGTAGGACCAATCCTCTATAGAATACATAATGTTTTATATTTAAAACAACTAATCCAACATTTTACTGACCCTTTTGATGTTGATGGAGTAACCCAATATATTCTCATATTTATAAAAATAATGCCTAAAATAATGTAATCAAATAGAAAATAAAGAAGTAAATGATTTGATTTTTCCAATCCTACTCACATAAGAACAAGGTCCATGATATCCTCTACTTTACAAAGTCTTTGGACTATAAGAATCTTACTTTGAACCACAAACCAAAGTAATTTTGAGACCTTAGGGATGGCCTATAGTTACAAAATATTCTTCCAAGGGATATCATTATGGGTAGGATGTTTTTATTGCTCTAGATCCTCATGTCCTAAATTGATTGAGTATCCTCCATCTTTTGATAGATTTTAAACCACATCATCTATCTATGTAAAAATAGACAAATAGAACTCTTGGAGAACTTGTTAAGCTTATTTATTATTTTCTTGAGTTCTACATCAATGAGGTTACTAATAGAAATTCATGATCCACTTTTTCTTATATTAATTTAATCTTTGATCTTTGCAATTCTATAAGGTAGATATACCAATGCCAAATGGTTACCATTTTGGATCAAAAATAAGAGGATAAGGTTGAAGGGAAATGCTTTAATTGATTTTTATTGATCAAGAGCTTATTTAAATAGAAATCATGTTTTCTAATATAGAGCAATATTATTAATAATATTATTTCCATAATTGGTAGAAATCATAACTAAATAACAACTCACACATGACTCCTACATGAGCAGTTCTAACCACTCCATTTTTACATTAATAAGATTTATCACATCATAATCCCAACATTCCCCCTTTATTACATCATGATCCAAACATGGGTAGAGATATTAACAATAGTACAAATAAATTTATGATGAAAAAGGACACACTCAATAGTTCATCAAGTACACTTAGAGTGCAAATAGGGGTACACTCAAATATTCACAAGAAATAGTAGGAATGGCCTCACTAGATACTTAACCAAGGATAGGGATAAACTCTTATATCCATAGTTATACAACATAATTGGATAGGGAGACACTCTCTATCCAAATTTATAGTTTCAAACAGGGACAACACTACTATTCATAACAATTATGATTAGACATATATATAACTAATCAAGTATAAGTATGTCATGGGCCTCCACTTAATACATCAAATATAATTTTAGCGGAAATTATGGCCATACTATATATCCCCTTGTAAATAGATATACACACATATATTCACAAGGATAAATATTAAATCAATTCAATATATTCCTCCTCACTATCCTTGTGGGAGGGTCTTTGTCATGTGCTACAAGACTGTATTCTTCATCATTATCTTCATTTGCAACCATTGTTTTGTTTTTTTTCACCTTTTCATATATTAGAACCTTGGATTTTTAGATGTAGCTTATCGCTAAATGAACCTATTATTTGTAGTAGAAGCACACAAATCAGTCCTTGGAAGAAAAAGCCTTACTATTTTACGTCTTCTTTACAAAAAATATCTTTTCTTCATAAATTGAGTCATTTTTCTTAACTTGATTTGCTTCATCAATCAAAATAGAAATTACATCTTCCAAAGTAGGATTAATTTTGTTCAATGTGAACACAATATTAGCATAACTAGAAGGCATGTTATTTAACAAAATAGTTTTAGCATCATCACTTTATACCTTGGAATTAATTCCAACTAGTTGATTCATCAAATAATTAAACTTACTTATGTATTAGATAACATCATCACCTTCTATCATCTTTAATATAAAAAAATCTACTTAAATTCTATCTTTGGTATTAATACTTGTGAACCGAACAAACTATTAAGAGAATCCAAAACTTCTTTCATAACCTTTAAGAGATCAATGTAATGTAAGTATACATGAAGATCCCAATACCAATCATAGATATTTCTCTTCAATATTGTATAGTATACTTGGTTTCTTCTTCATGGGTTTGCGATTTTGGTTTAGTTTCATTTAGAGTATCTCAAAAATATTTTTCAATTAGAAGTAACTAAAGTTTGGTTTTCCTTTAAACCTCTCAATCACCATTGTCTTATCCACGAGTATTAAGAGAATATAGTATTATCTCCCTTAATCAAAATAATTTATAAAGGTGTTTCCACCATTGAGAATGCACCTTTAACTAAATTTTAACACTAATATAATGACTTGACTCAATAAAAACAAGACTATAAATCAGCTATACTTAACACATAAACACGTCTAACTATAGCTAGACTAAAAAATATTTATTTTTATTTAAGTATATTATACTAATCATAGGTCTTTATTAATATCACTAATTACTACCCTTGTGGAATTGATAAAATATTGTACAGTGAATCTTCAACCTCTTAAGTTACAAATATTATCGAAGCACTATTCTTGGAATAAATAACTAGCTTCATTCACATTGCAAAAATATCCAATGCATGATATACCATAAGCATGTGGGATCAACCAGCCATAACCCTTCCTCCTCAAATTATTTCTAATGATATAGTAGCTATTGTTTTCTCCATAGTGACATTTTAAAATTTGTTTACTCCTGCAATGGAACTTCTTAGGCTATAAAACTAAGCTATTATCATGCATTAAGTTCCTATACTCTGAAGAACATAACGTGATGAGGACCATCAAGATGATTATCAAATTTGAAAAGGAAGTCATCTAAGGTCCCATTTACAATGAACTATAGGACAAGGGGTTTGTTTCCCTCTCTTATTTTTAGAAACTTTTTAACCATAGGCTCTTAACACATTACTTCTCTACCACATGCTTATATAATTCCATAACATATCTTGGGATTAATGTATTTTTTTAAGAATTAATTCAAACCACACATATTATATTTTATATCCTCTAACATCCTCGATTATATCAAAATAGTTACATAATTAAATAACCTTATAAACTCTTATTATATATGAATGAACTATACTATCTACATAAAAATATAATCATCTATTTTATCTCAACTAACAAGAATTCACTATGTTATCCAAACATCATTTTCATATCTGCTAAAAAATAACCAAATTGACTGATACTTGGGTATCACCTCAACTAAGTAGACAACATGCATCTTCTTATGATATGGATCCTTATTTCCAAGTACTAAGTTTATTGATTTTGAATGTAACATTACAATGTTCTATATAGGAATAATTTATGTCTAAATTATATTTTGTGTAATACTTTCTTGATCATGAAATGCAATTGGAAGATCAAATATTCAACATGCAGTATAATCTTACAATAGAAACAACTAGCTCCCAACTATCCTCTAATATTTAGACTAACAACCTACCTACTAGAAAGATAATTATGGGATTCGTATTTCATGTTTTATATATGATAAATGATTATTCTGAAGATTAATAAATCCTAGGTTAATCCTCATCAATTCTCCCAAAAAAATAAGTATTAGGCTCCAATGATTTTCCAAATATAATATTAATGTGGTTTGGTCCTAAAACTATTGTGCATGCTATCAAATAAGTTGAATATCTAAGATAACATGGAAATCAGAAGTACTGCATGAAATCCACTACATGAGAGACACGTTACAAAGACAACTTCAACTGAAGGAGTATCCACGATTCCATGATTAAAGAAATCAAAACAAAAGGGTCATGGTCAAAATAAGAGACAATTATAACGCCAAAGTTGGAGTACCCAAACAATTCTCATGATAAATAAATAAATAAAACCCAAAATCATGATGAAATTAAACAAAAGGGTCATGGTCATGAACTAAAAGTCTTCTTCCAAACAAATCCTAAACATTAAGAAAGTGGAGGAGAAGTAACAAGACTATAGTAGGCTATGATGAAATGCTAAAGCAAATATTAGGGATCTACCAAAAGGATAAATAATTGGGATGATGAAGGTTTAGCATTGATTTCAGTAAATGGGAGAAGAAAATATAATATGTGAGTACTAATTAGTAAGAGAATCATTGATTTTTTCTACACGTCCTTGGCCCCATGTTATCCACCATGGTCGTCAAATACTAGGTTGAGGTTAAATTTGTTGGCTTTTAAGCCTTTCTACCATAGAATATCACAGGTCCCAATATAAAGAAGCCATAATATTAAAGGTCAAAATATCAATAATAAAGAGTATAATTATATATGAGCAATATAATATGTATATCAATGCCAATATAATAATGAAAATAATATTCACTTATAATATCAAATATGCATGTACATGGCCTAAATTATTCATGAACTATGCAAAATATTTTGCAAATTTTATCTTGGTGAGTGGTTTATGGTACAGTTATAAACTATTTCTATTTACCACTAATTTTTTCCTTGATTAATTAATAGAAGAAATGTGTACAACTTCACTATTTAATACTTCTTCGATCTCATATGGTCCTAGTCATTGGGTTTCTAACTTGCCAGGAAAGTCAACATAGAGGTAATAAAAAAGCAATGTTTGATCTTCTTATTTATATTAATTGTTCTTAATGTGGCTATCATGCTACATTTTCCTCTACTATTGAATGATCTCCATTTGGTTAAGTACCTCCAATCATAGTTCATCCAATGCATTCAATTGTATAATCTTCTCTTTTTAAAGCTATGATCTCAATACTTTCTTTCAAAGCTATACAAAGTGTTATTAATTCAAATTCAATAGGAAGAATAGGTTTTTTACTATAGACCAATTTATATGGTGTGAATCCCATGGTGGATTTCTAAATAGTTTTTTAATCCCATACAACCTCTTGTAACTTGTTCATCCAATCTCTCATATAAGAAGCCACTATTTTTGTTTGTATATTTTCTAATTCTATATTAGTGACCTCTACTTGACCATTTGCTTGAGGGTGATAAGATGATGGATTTTTATTTTTGTTTTGATAGAATTTAGTAAATGATTGTATTATCTTGAACATAAATTATGGTCCTTGGTCTAAAACAATGGAACAAGGAGCATCAAATTGTTAAAAATTTTGAGTGTACAAGAAATTAGCTACTTTCTCCTCACAAGAGTGTTTAAAAGCACATACCTCAACTCACTTTATCAAATAATCCATACACACCAAAATGTTTTGTTTCCCTTGAGAATGTGTGTCAATAGGTCCAATAAAATCTAATCCCACCTTTCAAATGGTTCTAAAACCACTTGAGGTTGTAAGGGCATCTCACTTGTTATGGTTGGTTTTTCTATTTATTGCCATGGATCACAATTATGCACATAATTTTTCACAACACGATGAAGTGATGACCAATAATATCTTACTTCTAAATATTTTTTAATGGTGCACTTTATTAAATAATTTCCTCCTACTGGTTCATCATGACATGCATAGAGGATGTCATACACCTTGTCTTGTCGAACACATCTATGCAAAACATAGTCAATCCATATTTGAATATTAATTCATTTGAAAGATAAATTTTGTTTAATCAATAATTGTTTCTCTTTATGAATAAATTGAGGACTAACTTTCCCTATGGACAAGAAATTGGTAATATCAAGAACCCATGGTGATTTTGCTAATATTTTTAATAAATGTTCATCAAGAAAGGAATCATCAATTGACTATTCTTTACTTTTGGTGTTTAGTCTTGACAAGAAGTCAGCTACCACATTAGCTTTGCCTAGTTTATCAATAATGTTAATATCAAAATCTTGAAGTAGTAATAAGCATCATATGATTTAACTGTTAACCAAAGGTTTATTCATGATATATTTTACTATTGCATGATTAGTATGAACAAATGCTTGATATCTAGTAATATAGTGACAAAACTTATTGATGGCATACACCACTACCAAGAATTATTTTTCAATGGTAGTGTAATTTATTTTTACTTTTGTTAAGTGTTTCTAATATAATAAATAGGTAAATGTTTACCATCCTCTACTTGGTCCAAGGATACTCTAACTATAGTATTTAATGCATTGGTTTGGATATGAAATGGAATTTTCCAATTGAGGCATTGTAGCATAGGTGGAGGGGTTAGTTTTTCTTTAAATTTATCAAATGTAATTTGACACTTTTCTATCAAATTAAATTTAGAGTCTTTATCCAACAAGGCATACATAGGAGCCTTTTATAAAATGATGATAAAAACCAATATGTCCCTTAAAACACCTGACATCTATTTGATTTTTTGGTGGAGGCAAGTTCTTAATAATCTCAATATTTTTCTGATCTACTTGTATTCTTGTAGATAAGATATAATGTCCAAGTATGATGCCTTCATCTATTGTTAGGACCCCATTCTAACACATTGATGCAATAGTCCTTGTGGAATGTGGGTAACACCCATGTTAATATTTTGTAATTTTTTGTTATAGTTTTGGATTAAGAAGCATCTAGCCAAATGGTACACTTATATGTAACCATTTTTCAATAATGTAACTAATTATAGGTAGGATATTCTAGTTTGGGTGGCATTTTGCATGTAAGCCAACCTTGGGAGTTAGATGCTAAAAAAATTCTTTAAAACTGTGATGGGTAATATTGTATGTATATTTTTGCATAATTGAATGAAGTATTTAAGAAGGTTGCCCCCTCGAAGAGGCTTGCGATTCAGTGCTATTGTGAGATTGTTCTTTTTTTACAATTTATTTCCAATGTGATGTGAGAATATATGTTTATTTTTAGAATTTGTGTGAGTGTGTTTATTTTTAATAGTAGATTCCTAACAAGTGGTATTAAAGCACTTTCTAGGGTCATGTTTTACTATAATTGCAATGGTTTTTTCTATTTTGACTGTTAGGTATATTTTTGTGTTTCAATTTTTCCTTATGCCTAGTTTTTCTTAATTAAAAAATAGAAAACCAGTAAAAAATATATAGTATTTTTATCCACAGTATTTGAGTAGGTTAGAAACCTTGTGCTGGGTTTTTTAAAATATCACAAAGGAGCTATCATTATTAGTTAAGCTAGATATCCCATAAAGCATCTAATGAAGTGAGGGGCAATCAAGCTCCAATACCTAGGTCTTAGATAACATTCGCACATGGATTTGAGCTCCCACATATCTTCGGGTATATCAGGAGATTGTCTAGGATTAAATAAAATTTTATTCCTAGGAAGATTTTTGGCCTTGTATTTTCCATAGTTCATAGGACACAATATCCTAAAATATTAGGAAGATTGTTTGGCTTTGTATTTTCCATAGTGCATAGGACACAGTATCCTAAAATATTACCATGCTATATTATCAAAGAGGTAGATATTATGCTCAAGGGTATGTTTGGAATCCTCCTTGAGTAGTTACCTAAAATATTGGTCCAAGAACTATTGTTCATAATTATGGTATAATAGAGGGTCTATGGATATTACATACACCTTTGCCTAGTACACCTTGGTTCTATCAAAACAATATCTTACAACAAACAACCTATTCTATGATTTTCAAACATGTTACCATACCCTTGTCACAGAAGTTGAGCATTCATATAAAACATCTCTATTCTAGAGTTCTAAGTGGCCTATAAAAAATAAATAATATAGAAAGATAACAGATAAAAAAAATTACCAATAAAATCAAAAGCAAGGATAGGGAGAAGTCCATATTAGTTAACCTAGAAATTTATTAGTAACAGTTAATATAGGATTGTTAGGTCGTCTTGTTAGAACAGTTACCTTTGATAGTCAAAATCCAAATGGACGGAGAATATTTGTGATAGTTTGTAATAGTTAGTATAGATTTTTCAGGTTATTAGGTTAGTCAAACAAGAATTTCTATGATAGCATCATACTAGATAGGTGACAATACAGTGTCAAGAGTGGTCAGTAGTCATAATAGATAGAGAAAATGATAAAAAGGGATAACTAACTCATAACCCAGCTTTTAAACAAATATCCCAAAGGAAAAAATGACCACACCAATAGACTCGTCAAAACAATAATATAAAAAAAATCTGGGGTGCCCAAAAGTAGTGTTGTGGTAATTAGCTCATTGTGATAATTTTTTTGAGATAATAATTTTGATATACCACACCCAAACCATTTTTTGGACCTTGAGTAAAAATAGTAACTCCTAAAATCACCTTTCTATTTTTAGTAAGTTCGACAAAAAAGGATATAAACATGGTTATTTACAGTGGCGAATATTTGCAAATTGGGTGAATATTAGGATTTCAAAAATGTGAAATTTGTGAATATGAGGACCCTCAACGTTGGCCCATTTGCCTAAAATTTTCAAGACCAATTTTTTCTTAGGGTCAATTCACCACAATATATATCCAAACATAGGCATATTTATACTCATTGGAAAGCTCTTTTCAAGCATGATCTAATGGTGGTGTTTTTATGAAGTTTTCATAATAGGCCAAAATGGGTCCCAAAGATGACCTTACATTTTAGGGCTTTAAATACCCCAAATTTTGGTATGAATATGCTCGATTTGATTTGATTACTATTTTTCATGATTCACCTTGATTTTGATTAGGATTCACCATTTTTTTACAAGTACATTTTGAGTCCAACCCCTTATGCATAACCCTAGATATAAACCTTTAAATATGGCTATGGGTACTCAACAACAAGAATTAGATAGGAATATTCAATACAAAATGGATGCTTTAGGCACAAAACTATGGGATTCATTTTAAAAACTTAGAGGTGATACAGTCACAACTCCAATCATTTTTTTATTTGATGGAAGGAGGATTTGAAAGGACCTCTAAACCTATTACAAAGTAGACATAGTCAGTTAAAATATGATAGAAAAATACAACCATAAAATAAAAAACCAAACTCAAAGAATCAGGTTGAACTTATAGCAGCAGAGAGAAAAATAAATAATAAAAATAGGTTGTCGTGCAGCCCATATAGAAATAGGTACACTGATCGAAACAAGAATGCCACCATTTTGAAATTAAAATATTAATGAGCCTAGGATAGGCAATAAATATCTACCAACCACCTAATATTTCCAAGAAACAAGAACATCATAGCCTAGATAGAAACAAGCACGCCAACCACCAACAAGAATGTCACAACTCAAATATTTTTTTTATAAGGTAGAAGAAGGAGTTTTAGGAGGATCTCCAAATCTACGTATAAAAATAGGCTAACCTTCACACACCAAAGGAGGTAGAGAGGAACCAACACACATCATTTTGCCTAGAAGCCGAAGACAGCAAACAGTAAAACCAACCCACACTAAAATCTAAAAATATGGAATCACCATCTCACATAGGGGAAACCACTAGGCCCAAGGGTTGAACCAACCTAAACTAGGCTACGCAAGCATACATGCCACAAACACAAAACTAAGATAAATAGATGGCATGCAATACAAACCAGCATACAACCATAGAGGGTGCGTAGGCCTCAAAAATGGAACAATACCAAATATCCAACTCAGAACTTGGTACCACTAGGACTAGAATCAGAGTCAACCTTAGTAGTGATATCACATGGGACTTGTCATCCTATGAGAGCCAGAACTTCCTCTACATAGGATATAGAAGCTTGCATGGAATCTATCATCGAATGCTATAATTTAAGAATCATGGAGTTGATGGCCTTCGGATTATATCCATTGGAATGGGAGCCAAAATTTACAAATCACAAAGTTCCCCCACCTCCCTTATGGATTTTAAATTTTTACCCGAGGGAGGAAACACTTTCAAAACTAAATTTTCAACAAAGAGAGGATTCTTACTTGGATTCGCCTATTTCACCATCAACCTCTTTGATCATCTTGTTCTTTTGTCACTACCGCTAGGACCTCTAGGAGTCAAGTCCATGAAATTCACTAGAATCGGGGTAATCAAAGTGGCTTCCAACTCTTCCTAGAATGAATACTTAGAGTCTTCAAATATTGAGGATGTTGAGAAACCCATCACCGAAACTAAAACATTCGCTAGAGCATTTAGAATGCTTTCCCCATCCAAACCTCATTGCTTCACAACATAATCAAAGATTAACTTGATAAACCCTTGGTGCAATGGATCTAATGCTACACCTTTCTTTACTTTTAGAACTGTCTTTGAAAGAGACTAAAACAGGAAAGAAGGAAAATTCATAATTTTCTTACGGTGCAAGTGATTTAAAATAATAAAATGGTAGCTCCTCAACACCGCTAGATTTTCATCTAAAGTAAAGTATTGCATGACAACCAAAGCAACACAATCCCAAGGAGCCTTGAGAGAGCTGCACTTGAACTAGTTCTGAATCTTAATGAGCTCTTCTTCACCACCTAGGAACACCTGCACCTCCTTTGCCAATGAGTGTTTCTCCCTATTATGAACCACTCCATCCATCACCAACCCTGTCACCTTCACGATCAGGGGTATGTTTATCTCAAATTCCACCGGCCCTAATCTCACCATACCATCATGCCACAAATAAGCAAGGTGTTTCACCATCTCCCGATGATAATCGTTGAACTTCAAAAGGTATTGTAAAACATTTCCTTTCTTTATAATTTTATAAAACTCCTCATCCACCATGATAGAATGGGGCTCCACAATCAAAGCATCTATTCTAACACTCTACCGACCCCTACATAGGTGAGTAAAAGTAGAATAATTGTTTTTCTACCCCTAGCCCAACATTTGTAAGAGAAGATACTAAGGTATCCAGGATACTGATCATTCTACCTATTTATTATACCAATAAGATCCACATGTGACCTCTCCTTATTCACGATTTTGAAAAACCACCATAATGCCTACACGAGACTGCTAGGATTAGCCAAAATATAGGAAAGAGAGTTTTTGCCACCCTACCACCACATCACTTGGGACTCCCACCGACTGAAGACAGAACATTTTGGAGCAAAAAGATAATTCGAGAAGCTATCAATGTTGAAAACCACACCACCATCCAAACGGATATGCAATCAATCCCAAATTCTCGAGCCTCAAAAATTATGGGCTCTACTGGTAAGGTAGATGAGGGTGAAAAATCCCAAAAAAAATGAGTTCTTTTATAGGATGAGTTTGTTTTTTCATAGCATTATTCAATCTAGGTAATAAGTGACATTGATCAATAGTATGTTCTTTTTCATGAATACTACATGTAGCATTTTTTTTCAAAGGATATTCATGAAGGGCATTCTTCTTCCTACACCTTGGAAAATAGACAACTAAAGGTTCAGTGGATTTATTCTTTGTATTCATTTCATCTAATGTTGTATTGAGATGAACTGAATTATGGGTTTTTAAATTGGTAAATTCTTCCATTAGATATTTTATGTCATTTCTGTTATTACCAAGTTTACATATTTGATTTACTGCCCTTGTTTAGGAATAATTCTTACATAATTCCATGATTTAAAGGAATTCAATTTTATTTACATATCCTTTTCCCATGATATCTAATGCCTCTCTTGATTATTCTAGTAATCCTCATAAAAATATTGTCTTGCTCAATTCTAAGTCTACACCTCCACATATCCTATGAATGAATACAAATTTATCTAACTAATCTTCTAAGTTTTCATTCTCTTCTTGTTTCATTTTGAATAATTTATCCTTCTAATTATTTAACCTACAATATTCTTGGTATTTATCCAAGAATGTTCTTTCTTATGAATTGAATCTAATTCTAAATCCATGAACCATCACACTATAGATTCTTTGAAGGTGGAGAGGGAATAATTTAAGTTTTTGGTTATCATGTGTATAATCATAGGTTTGACATAGACCCTTAAACTCAAACAAGAATTTATCAAGGTCTTTTGACATAATTTTCCTAAAGGTTGGTAATATAGAAGAAGAAATAACCTTTATTGAAGCCTCTATGTTAGGATCTAAATATGTAGGATATTGAAAATTCATAGTAGGGTTACTCTTTTCACCATGATGGTGCACATCACTAGCCCCATCCACATCTTCTTGTATATCTTCCATTATGCTTTTCCAACACAAATTGTAAATTTTCTTAAATACCTTGGGACATCCAAAATGATCTAGAGCAGGTGATGAACTACTTGTTGGAGCCTACTATTGTCCTAGTTGTAAGAATTCCTAGGTTTTAAAAGCGAATAATCATTATATTTTCTTAGAACACCTAGGTCCCTCACTAAGTCCAATTACATATAGTTCAAATGATGGTATCAATGCAACCTCACATTGTAAATGGCTCTCTCCTATGGTAAATTGAGGGATTTATTTAATAAAATTACCTCTTTCATCCCCAGGTCTACTCATACATCCTATTAACATAACTTGTTGGCAATTTTGGGTACTTTGGGTACATTGCCTTTGCTCAAATGGATAAGTTGTCATTGATGTCAAAAGGTATTTTTGTGTTGATATCAAAAGAGTGTGATGTCAAGAATATCTTGAGAAGCTTCATTATGTTAAAGGGTTTTTATTAAAACCATGGTGACAAGGTTAAAGGTTTTTCTTAAAACCATTTGGACTCATTAAGGGTTTTTATTAAAACCAAGCTTAACTTAATGCAAAGGTCCATGTTTATTATTAATAATTAAATTAACTCAAACCTTTATCAAAGGTCCAAGTTTAATTTATTATTAATAAAATAATAATAATTATTATTTTAATTATTATTAAAGGTTATTTCAACCCTTAAGCGATGGAAGAAAAAAAAGAATTATTTTGCCGATATGTTGCCATCGTTGGAGGAGCGCCGACGTCAAACAGTTAAGGAAAAATGGCTATATAAGTGGGGATGATTTTCTAAAGTGAGCACCTCCGATTAATTTTGTCATCTGCGATTTGTGTTTACTCTGTATATTTTGATTTGTGCTTGGCGTCTGCGATTTGCATTTGCTCTATATCTTTCGAATAGCGCTTGGTGTCTTCGATTTGAGCTTGCTCTGTGTCTTCGAATCTCCGATTGACGTCTTTGAAATTGTGCTTGTTCTGTGTCTTGGAAACCGTGCTTGGCATACTTGAATTTGAGCTTGGGCTGCATCCTTACCTTTTGCTTGACAGTAGTGGATTGGCAATTGCACCTGAACTACGTTTTTCAGACTATGTTGTGAGATGATTAATGCAAGCATTCAGTGACTTACGTTTTGGACAGCGCTCACCAGTTTGCATGTGGCTTGTGGAAGACGTTTACATTTTCCAGATTCTTGATGTCAAAGGAAGATAAAAGAGAGGTCAGCATTGTATTACTTCGTTGGGCACTTGTGACCCAACGGTGGTGGCGTTTAAGCGAAAGCGCTAGAAGGCAGAGGTGCCGAGTTCGATTCTCTTCGTTGGTAATTTTCTTTTGGTCATGGTGTGCAAAGGATAGTGGTTGTGAATGTGCGGGAGGTATAAGGTTAAGGTATCATATTTGCTTTGACATTGTTTTATTGATGTTTAATATTTATGTGGAGTAATAAGGTGTAAAGAGGTTTTACTTTGTATGTATATTATACTTCGGTGGTTTTTACTAAGTTGGAGAAATAAGGTGTTATTTTGGATCTTTATTATTGTGTATTATTGTATAGTTGCTAACTCTAATTGGTGGCAAATTGAGAGTTAGTGTTGTGACAGATTTTGAGTTCTCCTTCTTCATCAAAGTAAAGGTATGGGCAACTTCTTCCATGTATGTTGTTTATGGTATATTTTCTGAAATTGAGTTTGGAGTAAAAAGGTTGTCTACTAGGTATTTTTGGTGTAAATCTTATTTTCTGGATATTGAAGATTGTTTATGCATTAAATTCATTGATGAATTTTTATGTGAATGCATAATTCTAGTTGAGGAAGAGGAAGCATTTTTGCACTAGGGTTTATGTTAGTAAGTCTTGCTACTTGCATTGAGATGATGAAACCCTAGTTGTTGGTGAAAATAATATAAGTATCATTGTTATATGAGATATTGCATGGTTGGCAATTGTTGGGTTGTGTTTCATATTCTTGAGAAAAGCATACTACATCTATCTTATTCTTTTGAGATTGAGATTGAGTTGAGATTGAGATAAAACAGAAAAAATAAGAATTGGGAGTTAAGTATAGAACATATTGGGTCTCTAACAATTCTCTTTATGTTTCTATGAGATTTGAGATTGAGATTGGGAGTTAAGTATAGAACATATTGAGTCTCTAACAATTCTCTTTATGCTTCTATGAGGTTTATGAATCACATTGGGTCTCTAACAATTCTCTTTGTGGGTTCATGCTAAGCAAGTTTTTCTTGGTGAGCTTGTTGAGGTTTTGGATAGGTTTCGGTGGGGACTTGTGAGCAGGTTTTGGACAGGTTCCGATGGGGACTTGTGAGCAAATTTGGACAGGTCCTAGCAGAGGACTTGTGAGCTAATTTTTTGAGAGTTCTATCGAGAGAACTTGAGGACGAGAGGTGCATTGGTTCTTTGAGAAGAACACCGAGGACAAATTTGGCAAGTCTTTGATAAGGCTTGTGTGCAGAGGATTGATTTGTTCAAAGAGTTGGACAGATCGACGAGACGAGAGGAAGACTTGTACTAGACTGACTGACTATGTTTGGTACAGGTAGGCGAGCTGCTGTGGATGTGATCATAGAAGGCGAAGGTCTCTTAGGCTAAGCATTAAGGACAGGAGGTCTTCGGTGGAAAGGAGTTCCACGTGCTGGCAAGAGGTAGAGGCAGTTGATCTTCTGAGGGATCATTTCCAGAGCAGATGGGAAGGTATCTCCTTTGAGCAGAGGCTCATAAATTCATATTGGTGGAAGGTGTCTCCTTTGGGCCGAGGCTCATAAACATTATAATTTGGAAGGTTTCCCAAAGAAATTTGAGATAACTATTAGAGAAAAGTTTTGTGGACGTAGCCCAGGCATTATGGGTGAACCACGTTAAAATTGGTGTCACTTTGTGGATGATTTTGTGCATTGCTTTGATATTGCTTTGGGTATATTGCTTTAATGTTTTGAAGTATAAAGGAAAAAGTAAAAAGAGGTCTTATACTGTTCACCCCCCCCTTTCAGTATGAGCTTGTGTTCTTCATAACTTTTACCTAATGATAAATCTTAAGTCTTCTATTTCTAAAGGTAAATCTAGCTTCCTAGTAATTTTGACAAGATTCTTGACAATGTAACTATCCTTATACAAATTTATATTTTCTAAAGCCTTTTTTTAATTAAAATTAAGTTCAATTTAGGGTGATGTCCTAAGTTTTTATGTGTTATAGTTCTAAGAATTGTATTTTGGATATTGGATTATCTAGAATTTTTTGATAGAAATAGAGGATTAAATCTTCTTTGCAATATATGTTTAATGAAATACAATCTAATCCACTCTTTTACCATTAAAGGAAAACTTATAATTATTTTTAATTTATGTAATAAAACTAATTAAATAGAAACATTCACTAAAATGAAAGAAATTAAGTGATATTAAACTAAAATGGAACACAATTCAATATTGAAATAAAAGAGAATTTAACATAAGCCATAGTTCAATAAAACAAAAATACACACTTACAAGAAAATAGAACTGAATTGAAATAAATTGTGCTATTGAATGAAATTAAAGATTTAACTAGAAAAAAACTCAGAATTAAAATAAGCTATCACTCTATTTCTAAGATAAGATATAGAAAGAAATTTGTAAAAAATATGCACTATACTTAAGATTCCTCCCACTATTCTAGCGAGTGGGGCCTTGCTCTAGGGTCCAACAAGAGGTAGAGTAATTTAGTAGCAAAAACTAATCTACTTATTCAAAATTATGCACAAAATATGATAGTTGTTTTTTTATGCAAAACAAAGTCTAAAAGTCAATTCCTCATTCATATTTTCTAATTGACCTTTGTAATTTTGACATACATCATTATTTATTGGAATTTATCTAACTACTCAACTTAGTATCAGGATTTCTATTTATTAGCAAATCTAGCAAAGATTTATCTGCCAGCTTATTAACACAACCCTAAATATTTTACCACCAAACATATTGCAATAGCAAACCTAGTTGGATAGGGTGCATAGGTATTTATACATACAATAAACAACAAATCACCCTTTGATTGTATTATTTTCATTAATTGGTTAGAATAGTTTTTAAAGTCTCAACATCTTTTCCTCAATATAGGCTATGCTTTTGTGGCTCCTTGTTGTGTATGTGATTGAGCTATTCTAACGCTACAAGATATTAATAATTCTTACACTTCTACTAGTCAACATCCTCAACATTATGAGTAGTCAGCAAATCCAATACTTATGTTAAATGTGGTTAGCATTATAATAGATTACATGGTCAACAACCTGGGTGTTATGCTCATAAAGAGGGTAGGTTATTATATTTTTTTAATACTTTGCACACAATTATTTTGAAGCACCTAGCAATCAACTTATTCTGCACATAGGTTATTCTAGTGCGTAGTTGGCACTCATACTATTCTAACATATAACTGATGCTCAAACTACTATAGTATCTAAGAATTCTAGTACATAAACATGTAACTTATTTAGAGCACCAATCCATCAAATATTTCTCTATTCTTCAAGGTATTTTAGCACCATTTTTTCAACCATAGAATCTTTCATATTTATTAATGGGCTAATATATTCTTCAATTAGCAATAAAATATGCAATTAGTCCCTTAAGAATGCATAAAACTATTTTAAAATAGATAAATAATTTTTTTATTTTATTAATTACATTCATCATTAATATCAACATAAATTATAGATTAATCCTTGGCATATAATTATATTAACTAGAAGAAAATGAAAAAAAAAAAGGTATTTAGCTATTAATAATGAAACATTTTGCATCCTCATCAATATAGAAGATGAAGAGCATATGAAATTCAACAAGCAAAATAGAAAAACATGATTCATCATGTTTAGAGTAGATGAAGTACAACCTTACATTCATGATTCTACCACAGTAAGAGATGCATGGGAGAAACTTCAAATAGTATTTAAGGTAAGGAACCAAAATCAAATCCTATTTCTACAAATTCAATTTCCTTTATTGAAAATGAAGAATGAAGAAAAACTTGAATGTTTCTTATGAAGAGTTATTGAACTATGAGCATCAGTTCAAGCTTTAGAAGAAAATATATCTGATGAGACTCTTGTTTCTATCATTTTAATATCTTTCCCTTATCAATATAATGTATTTGTGATAACATTTAATATCACTGAGTAAACACCAATGTTTGAAATATTGGTGAACCTACTTCAAAAATTAGACTTCTCACATACAACACAAGAAGAAGAACAAGTTCTAATTATAAATAAAAGGACAAGTAGTCATTCAAAAGTGGTAGAAGACCTCAACAATGACTCCAAAAATAGAGAAATAATTCTCACATGCAAGGATATTAGCAATAAAGAAATAATTTTTACACACAAAAGGTGTGTGAACTTTGTGGTAAGAATGGCCACTTAGTGAAGGAATGTTGGCATAATCCCTTTGAAAATGGGTTTTATTCATGATAGATGCATCAACATCAATATAGGGCATCATTTGATAAGAAAATTTTAATTTAAAAAGGGTACAACAAAGTAATATGGTTGAAGATAATAAAACTAGAGAATAATAAAAAGATCACTCGAAAGAAGAGGAGCATGTATCTGTTGGACATGCACAACTAAGTTAGCTAGTCATATTTAGGATGACTTAGAAGCAACCAATATTAGAAACCATTAGTAAAATTGGTTTCATCTATGTCATATAGGAAAAGTATCTCTATAGTATAACACAATCAATGACATCAAAAGCTTTATTGGTGGCTCTAATCCACTAAAAACCCATTATGAGAACATGACAAATGATCAAATTTTACAACTTCAAATAAAGTATATTCAAGCATTTAATATGAAGTAACTAGAAATTGAGAAAATTCATTCCAAATATGTTTCCTCCTCACCCATAGAATAATATAAAGAAGATATCAACAAGAAAGGCTAGGAATTCATGCATCAGTCATTTAAGATTCAACCATTGTTAGGGTAGCTAGGAATAGATATTTGGAGATATATTATTATATTGTATAAGGGTTGGCATGGACCACACATAACCAAAGGTTTATTGTATTATAATATCATATTATATTGTATTATATTATATTATATTATAATATTATATTATACGAGTAGTAGACTGCTAAAAGTAGAATTAGAAGATGGGTATATAAAGAGGAGATATTTGTTATTGTAATCATCATTGGAGAATAATCATATGTAATCGTCTTTATCCACAAAGTGGTTTATAGTACTTTACCCTCCTTAAGAGGCTCTCTCATATTGGGAGATCTTGTGGAGTTATTCCTTCCTTAAGGATTATTATTGGTGTTTCTCTACCTTAAGGGGATCATCTTTCTCTCTCTCATTTGTGGATTGTTATTATGGATAATTATTTATAGATGAATGATTTGATATTTTTACATATTTGAGAATGATTTATGTTATGAGAAAAAAAATTTGTAACCATGTTCAACATACAACACCGCCAACCAAAAAAATATTGAATACATCACTTTCTACAAGCAGTGTCTTATTCAAATGAACAAAGCCAAGACAAAGAAAAATAAGCATAAAATGTTGACCTCACTATAGTAAATGATGATCAAAACATGAAGTGGCGTCAATTCACTAGCATAGAAAACATAACAATGTAAGATAAAAATATTTCTAAGGAATAATGTGATGATTTAAACATACTTTTGTGAATAGGTATGCATATCTATATTCATAAGAATATAATAAGTAAAACTAAATATCCATTGAGTATTAGATTTTTGAATAAGTATCTATAATAAGTATGTAATTGGAGTGCATCATCGGTATTATCTGATACTCCTAAGTATTCTAGTATAAGATCTACATTGATAGAGGAGGAATTTTCTCTATTCAAAATCTAAATATTTTAAAGTCACCCTAGAAAATATTTTCTTTCAAGCTAGAAGCCAAAGCCAAAGCCAAGACTAAGATCTGGAATAAAAACTAAGACAATGATGTAATAAGAGGGGATATGGTAGGAATTATTTTAGCATAGCTAATGTGAATGTGAGTTGAGAAGACTACTCAACACATAGTACGTAAGGTCCACTAGAAGTCAAGGGTCATTACAAGATTAGTTAAAGTTTGTTATGCCAAAAATGGACATCCAATTTATTTACATGTCCATCATTTCATAATGTAAATCATCAAAGCATCTAAGCATTAGCAGTATCAAATTCCACATGACGAAATCACTAGATATATGGGTATACTTTTACAATTAAACTATCTCCTCGAAACATATAGAAGTAGTTTATAATGATTTTTCAAAAGAAACTTGAAATTTAGCACTTAATGTTTCTTTCACTTTCTATAAATATTGAAGTTACTAAAAAGATTTACGTCTCAGTACTTGTTTAATATTTCTTGCATAGTTTTCGGTATAAACCAAACTATCTAAAATCTATCAAATTGATTTTAAAATAGTTTATAGTTTAAATTGGATCACTGAATAAAAACTCATTGTATTTAATGGTAAACTATATTTAAAACTATAAAAAATAAGTTATAAGCATCATTGATCCGCAAACCTAGAAATTGTGCTTATTTTCAAAATGGGTTATACAATGATCCATGAGAAATTTTATTTAATTATAGGGTTAAGAATGTCAATTCTATTTGATTCTCAAGGGGCATGAGATTTAGTTTACGTTACTTTTTTTATCCTTTTAAATATTAGAGCCTTTTTTTATTGTTCAAGAAATATGACAACCCTAATAAGTTATTTCAAAATTGTTATTCTAAGATGGTTTTTTATTGATATAGGAACTTAAATTTTCTACTTTGTCAAGTATAATGGCGTATACATGTCTATCAAAAATGCTACACCCGTAGCAGTTATGTAAAAGTTAATAAGAATGTTTTAAAATGGTGTCTGGTTGTTCATTGAGATGTGGGACATTTATATAAATAGTTAAAACTTATATATTGTGCTTAAGAATCAATTTCATCTTTCCTTGAACGGTAAGGATCTTATTGAGTGCATACAAAAGTTGATAGAGGATCTTATTGAGCGCTAACGTATTTGCCCTTTGTGCGGCCGATGATGAAGCTATGTACAAGCTCCCATACAGCATTTATGCGATTCGGTATGAAGTGCAAGACCGAGAAATTTCTGTTTGATTCCTCCTGCAAATTCTGTCACAATCACAGAATAAATTCGTCGATTTCGGCTGCACTGTGGGAGGTGGAGAATGCAGAGGTGTTCCTAGTGCATGTTTGGTTGTGTTCAAGTATTTCAAGGAGGAGTCTCCACATGTTTGGCAAGGTGAATGTTCAAGTATTTCAAGGAGTCTCCACAGAACCAGCATTGATGAATCCGTGATCCACTCCCAAACTCGACCGTTATCTGGAACACATCAAAGGTGTCACTAGGGGCAGCATAGACACTTTTAAAGGTAGAGAAGATTTCGTAACCTACCCAGGAATACGACACTGTAGATGAAATGGGAGTATATGATAATCCCAGGTTGAATATGCCCTCCATGTGTCCAATGACTCACTTCTACTAGACGACAGCAGGCGAATTCTTCATTGTTCTAGAAAACATTTTGGTATATGACTGAAAGTCAATTTTTCTAAGCATGCACCAATACATCCGTCTCTAGATTCAACTGATGTTCTACTTTGAATCGTTTTAACAGTAATCTCGCAAAGAGCTATCATTATTGTTGTGCTCCAACAAATATGATTCATTAATAGCCATACGTCTTTGTAGTGGTGTCCCACTTGGTGGTAACAGTTGCACACTATTTTTACATCTGCATTGTGGGGAATTAACGAAGGTATACTATGTTGCGCAGAGATGCTATCAAAGGTGTCATTAATAAGAGATGATACGGCGGTTACAAGAGGAGTATAGTGGCCATCGTGCATATGGCCATAATAAAAATTATGAATGGTCCGAGAGCGTTACGAAAGTGAGCAGTTCCATGGGGAGTTATGAAGCCAAATGGAGGAAAAGAGAATATTAGGAAACCAAGCAAGGGGAAGATGGAAATGAAAAGTTCAAAAAATTTAAATACAGCATTGAAACAGAGTATAGGGTTTGGAATTTTTAGAACAAAAGCAGGGGAAGAATATTGGAAGGGTTCAAAGCTATTGTAAGATTGGACTTTTTGAATACGTTAGGTTCTTTATTACACATTTTTATTTCATATGTATTAAGTTTATTTAATGGTGTTTTATACATGGATATGCTAGCATCATTCAATATTCTTGATACATGTTTTATCGTTCAGACTCTTACACTTAATTGATTCAGATTGTTTTGTTTGGTATTCATGATAACAGGAGGAACTAACTTGGACTTTTTGAATACCCTATGTTTTTTATTGCACATCTTTATCTCACATGCATTAAGTTTATTTAATGGTGTTTTATGCATGGATATGGTAGCATCATTTAATATTTTTGACACATGTTTTATCGCTCAGACTCTTGCACTTAATTGGATTCAGATTGTTTTGTTTGGTATTCATGATAACATGAGGAACTAACTTACAGTAGCTTGTTGATCACTTTCCACATTTTGTTCCACATTATTTCAATTTTTTTTTTTTTTTCCTTTAACCCTAGTCTTTGTCATTTTTATCTTTCATCTTATTTTCTTTATTTTATCAAGCACTCGAAGCCAAGTGTTACATCGTTTTGCACTAAAGTTACTAATGAGGGTTTTGAAGTAATTAGAGCATCTAAATAGTTTTGTTTTCTAAGGCTAACTTGTTAAAATTATTTGGACACATTTTAAGACATTTTATATTTTAAGGTTCCAAAAAAGATTTTTTACACTTCACAGGTTATATCATTTTCACATAAGCTTAACAAAGTTCACATTTTAAAAGAATTTTGCAGTTTTTCAAGTTTTCATACAAGTTCACCCTACTACGAGGAAATTTACAATTTAAGTTCTCCACAAATTCAATGTTAAAACGGAATACTAAATTCAAACTTTACACTATTAATGACAAGTAAATTAATTTTATTTAATGTGAAAGATGAAAATTTTAATAACTTCCAAAATTTCATTAAAATGAATCATTTAGGTGCTATTCCAAAGCTACTACATTGCAAAGTTAGATTTTAGTTATTTTTCTTTTATGCTCAAATAGAGCTTAACAAAGCAAGATAAAATCCATTCACAAAACCAGATAAAAGGAATTAAATCACCATTCTGGATTCACATTTCAAAATTAGATTTTAGTCTTTTCTTTTATGCTCAAAGCAAAGCTTAATAAAAGAAGATAAAGTTTGTTAAAATCTGCTTAACCAAAAGAAGATAAAATTTACTTAAAACACTTTAAGATAAAATGAATTAAATCACTGTTCTAGGATGATCATATGAAGATCAATCACATCACATTTTCTATCCTTCTTCAAATTTCGTGAATAATAAGAAGCATGGCAAATAATACCAAAACACAGGCCCCTGTTAATAGTTACTTGCACCTCTAAGGTATTTCAGCACCTATTTGGCACATTTTCATAAGCATACAAACACACATTAAGCAAATAAGAACCATGGAGAAATTATGAATTTCTTTGCAAGATAGGGTTTTCTAACAATACCCTAACTATGATGGTGGTTTTGTAATTGGGCAAAATTATAACCCAACACCTCCAAGATCCATTTGGTAAAGCTTTGTCAAGTTTGTCAAACAATTATTCTGATTTTGTAAATTAGACCATTCAATTTGAAATGTTATTTTCTTTTCTAGCTATGTTTCCTATGGGTCCTCCTAAAAAAATCATAAATCTTTTAAATAAAAATAAATTTAATCTTTTTTTATTGATAGTAGAAGGGGTTTTAAAAGGGAACCCAAACTACCCAAGTGTAGTAGGTGATTTGGAGAGGAGAGGGCAATCCTCTAAGGGAGGTCCCAGGTTCGAATCTCCACCATACCAAAAAGTTGAATTGGGTACCCAAAATTCAATTGATAATGTTGGTGCGGGTAAGGTCGGGTGTGAATCTCGGGTGAATTTGATGGTGTAGAATCCCCTGGTCGTGGTCTCTCAAACCAAGTCGACCTTGCAAGGGGTTTTTTGCTTAAAAAAAAAATCCCCAAACCTATTACAAGTAGGGTTTTGAAAGGGGCCCCCAAACCTTAGATCTAGCAATAAGACATCAAGAAAGACTGAGTTGGATTCCATGAAATCAAATTTGAAATCCAATGAAACAACCTCCTAGCAAATAAGACACAAATTTTTATCAAGAAAATACAAGATATTGTCTCATGGTCAAACCATCGTGCGCTCTGAATCTAAAGCAACGAAGAAAACAATAGAATAATGAAAATAATACCAGATAAAAATAAATTTACAAATAAAAATTACCCAAATTGAAGCATGTTTTGCCTAACATGAAAGGAAAATAGAGGAATCATGTCATCATAATCAACAAATTTATCCAACAAAGCACATAATAGGATAATTCCTCATGAGATTAACTGGTTTAAGAAAATAATACTAGAAATACCGACCAAAAAAATCCACAGCATAAAAACCATCCAGGAGATCTACACAAGAAATTCCATGAAACCCCCAAATCCCGTTGGAGCCAACCAAAAAAAATTCAAGAACAACCGCTCTCAGGTACAAGAAAAAGGAGATAGCAACATTCCACACTTTACTTAAGAGGGAGAAGGGTAAGATCCCAAAAAAATAAACCTTAGAACCCTGGGATCAAACACACCACCACTGTTGGAACTAGAGAAAAAGATCTCTACATATCGTCGAAGCTAGGAAACCCACCAAAGACATGGGGTCAAAATCCGAAAACCATCGTAGCATAACAACCCACTTTCACCCCAACTGGTTTGGGTCGGTATTTGGCCCTGTCTCCCGAAATAGCTAGATACAACAAGAAATTATCAAACCCAGAAGAAAGCGGCACAAACCAACCATGGACCCACTACTGGTAGAGAACCCTAGCAACAGAGTCATCCAAGCACCATCCAACCAGAGTAGCCAAGCCATCAGAGTCGAAGCCAGCCAAGGGAACACCATCATATTTCTACAGTTAGACACTATACCAAGCTCACCCCAACGGGTTTGGATCGATAGATGGCCCTTTCCTCTCCCTGGAAAGCTAGAAAAAACATGAAACTACCAAACCCAGAAGAAATGTTGCACAATGCAACAAGTCCTCGAAACTAGAAAACAACCCAATAAATGCAACCACCCAACACACCCACCAACCAGAGTAAGAACCAGTTAAGCGGTCAATAGCTAGAATTTTCCACTACATTATAACGGTCCACGATCACCCCTACAAGTTTGGGTTAGCATTCAGCCCTCTGTCCCAAATAAGAGTGATAATTCCAAACCCTTAAGAGAGCAAAACATACCATTAAGACCCCCAGCAAGCAAAACACCCTGGTCACGAACCACAACAGAGAAACTAAGCATAACTAATAGCCAAATCCAGAATGGAAGAAAGAGGGCCTCCCACTCAAAGGGTTTCAAAGCGTCGAAGTTGGAGCGGAAGAAACCCTCGCGAAGGAAGCCCTCAGAGAGGAAACCCTCACGGGCCCTCTTTGCCACGGTGAGGCTCAGGCCCTCTCTGCCATGGTGAGGCTCAAGCCTTCTCTACCATGGTGAGGCTCAGGCCCTCTCAAACCCTCTCTGCCATGGTGAGACTCAACTTACAAAAAAAAATTAGTAGTTAAACCCTCACAAATTTAATCTTAATAACACTTTTTGAACAACTTATTTTTAAATATATTTAAATTATATATTTTTATTCTTATTTTTATGATTATAAAATATTTTTTTTACAAATACTTTATATTATTATTACAAATTATGTTTTAATGAAATTTGTTTAACAGTAAGTGCATTTTGTTTTGATCATTCCTTATAAACTATATATGACAGTAACGGCAAGTAATCTTGTTTTTGACTATTGCTATTCAACACGTTGATGTCACGTTATTGTGATTATAGTTGTATCCCTTTTCTACTTTGCCATTTATAATTTTAAACACGTGCATGTATATACTTATGGGGCAGGTAGACTTACTTTGTTCAATCTAAACTACGTATAGATTCCTCTCTGGAATATTCAATTGCATCTGAGTGTGGCTTTTCAGCTGATAATTCATGGTTCTTTTAAAACTATTATCAATATTTTATTACAAAAGTTTTGAAAGGGTCACGGCAAGGGTGTCGTACATGTCGGGGAGTTGCTTGTTGCGGACGCATTCATTCAATTATCCCTTGATTTTGTCGCATCAACTATTGCGAGAATGAACGTTACATCATCTCATACGCCATGACATGTTTTATAAACCGCCAAACAGCTAGCGAAGATTTGCTTGGTCTTCGCTCTCAAATTCAACTTCCCCTGCATTCTTCTTCCACATTTGGCAAGCATAGAAAGGAGGTGAATCAGATATTCCCCAGCTGTGCACGCAGATTTTCAATCTCTCTTCATTGCCGGGGCATCCCTGGTCCTTCAAATTTAGTCAGTTCCAGATTTTTTTGTTTTGGTTTTTAGGGCAACGTTAACGTGTTGACAAGATATGGTGATGAGATATATAATCATGTCTGTCTGTAAGGGGAGGGTCCCAAAGGGATTGCGTTGATTCAGCTTTGCAAGTGAAGTAAAAAGCATACATAATGAATCGTGCTATCCCTTGGGAATCATCCCACAGACCGACCGAGAGATTCACATTCTGCGACTTCTGGATCAACTCGATCGTCTATGCATTCCGATGAGGTGCAATTTTCAACTCCATTTTTATTATTCGATTCTTTCTTTGCGATCCTGATCTTGAAATGTGTCGTTTCATTGTGGAGATCCGGTGGATCCCTGTGTCTTCATTTAGTAATTACCCCCATATTGGGTTACGTTAGATTGGGAGATCTTTTACTGCTGAGATTCTTGTTTTTCTGTGTGATTGCAAGGGACTGAAAATTGCTATGGTATATGTAAAATAAAACTAGCAGCCTTTTTGACATAGTGATTTCTGTTTGGAAAACTAGGGTTATATTATAGGGTTCTGATTGCAGGAAAGCACAAACAGGATCCGTCTCTCGAAGTTTCCAAGGAACGTAATGGCCAGAACCTTCGATGGGATAAGGTACGCTTGTTTTTCTTAACCATAAATTTTTTACGAAGATGAGAATTTAGATTTACGAATGGAAGGTTAACCTAAAATAGGCATTTGTAGTTATGGAAGACGGTACCACTATTTTATGGACAGACAGCATATCTGAATGGCATTCTCTGTTTAGCCGGCAATAAAAATAGAAAGAACGTAAAACTGCAACGCCGATTATGAAAATTTATGGTCGTGAAATTGGTTAAAGCTGTAACCGGAGCCGGGCATTCGATATGTAACATGAAGAGACTGTACTTAGGTTATAGCACTACATAGTTTAAATTTAGGAGGAACTCTGTAAATTAAGGAAATTTCATTTATAGCTTAGAATCTTCGCTCAGGTAAATGATTTTAGTTTTTTTTGTTTTGTCAAACATTGTTTTTGAAAATTAAATAATTAGTTAAATTAACTTTAGTATCACGCTATAAATTATAGATTATAAATTGGAAAAAAAAATATATATATATATATATATATAATAAGAGCTTATGTGAGTTATTTATAATAAGAGCTCTTGATTATCCATCTTTTGATTGTTATATCAAAACAAATTCTTAAGCTATCAAAACGAGCCCTGCTCAATATTGTATATGTTGCTTAGTCAAAAGTCCCAATACCAAGTATGGAACTTTCCACTAAGTTTCTAGCCACATCATTACTTACTAATTCACTAATTCCAAAGCAAACTTTTGTTACCTAGGATGGAGAAAAAGTGTACGTCGTGTCAAATGAAGCAGGCTCCTCAAATAGGAAGCCATAAGTCCAATCAAAGTATAACAGTCAAATCAAAAGAAATTCTATTGAATAGTAACGGATACCTAGTTTGATAGAGACTAGGCTCCAAAGAAGGAAAGCAAACAATTAAAGAGCTCCCCCAACACAAGTTACATCAGAGAATCAAACCCGAGTGGTCTTGATAGTCATAAGATCTACCCCTAAACCTCTAAGACAATTTGTTGTAAATATACCAAGGACACCTCTGATGGTAGTAAGTACTACATTTTTGACATCATCAACCATTTTGAAATCCCCTTTAATATGATCCTTCAATGTGGTGGAGTACCTAAGAAAGTTGACTATAGATATACCTCTTTGAGACATCGTCTCTATTCCACAACAAATGAAGAACTTAAAAGAGGCCCTAAAGAAGCAAAAAGAGATGAGAAGACAAGAAGCACCCACCATGCTACAAATTTTAGGCCCCAAACCCAACAGGCCCAAGCCTACACCATTCTACCTAACCCTAATATATAAAGACAAGTTGATACATAACTGCATAGTGGACTCAAGTTCAAGCACATTGGTTATGCTAAAAAAGGTAGCAAAGGCACTTGGCTTATCTCTCAAGCATACCAATAGTAGGGTAGTCTAGTTAGATAGCATCCTAGTTTCATTTTTTTGGCTGATTTGGGACCTTCCTCTAGCACTCCAAGCATACCCTAATCTGAAAGTTTGCCAAGATATAGCAGTCATCGATCTCATAGCCACATTTAGAATATGCCTTTCAAGAGGCTTAATCATTAAGATCGAAGGATAATTATCGTTAGACTAGATTCGTATGCTGCTCTAAACCAACTATGAGACCAAGTTCATACTCCAATTAGAACCCCTTCTTATGTACCACATAAAACAAATACCTTTCAAAGAAAGTGGAGAGGAGCATGCCTACATAACAAAATAAGACTAGTCAAACTCTGACTAATTTATAACCAAGGTGCATCCATACATCCTCGATGATTATCTAGAGTAATGGGTATCCAAGACATGGGGATCAAATCCTAACAAAACATTCGAGCCAGCTAGCATGGGGTGATTTATCACCAAGTATTTCTATGTACATATTGTACATAGCAAATATATATATATATATATATATATATATATATATATATATATATATATATATATATATATATATATATATATATATTGGGGGGGGAAGAATGATTAGGAAAGCTATCGGACGTAAAGGGACCAAGGACTTGTAAGGTAGAATTACAATAGTCTCGACTACCCATCTGGTTAGGGGAAAGTATATTCACATAAGGAAACATGATAGGATATGGTGTCAAGATATTAAGAAGGCTTCATCTACCATTTGATCACATCTCATATGTGATCAATGATGTACCATCCTAGTAGTAATGGTGGCATATAACCCAACCTTAGTTGGTAGGCTCTTGATACACTCCTAGGAAGGTGTGCCCTAACCAACATTATAAGACACCAAAATGTCTCATTATTTTAGTTTTATTTGACATAAAAACTAACATTTTATCTAATATTATAGTTAAAAACCAATTTCTTTGATTATTGTGCATAATAGTGTTAACATTAGCATAGTAAAATGATGAGAAATTTTGACTTGTTGTTAAGATAGATTTCTTGTATTTTTATGGTTGTTTTGCATGAATTTCAATAATAAATAAGCATAAATAAGGCATTAACAAGAGGTATTTTGAATGAAGTTTTTTGAATACATAATATGCTAAAGTGTTTGAATGATTTTCCCACCTTAGAAAATATTACAAGATGATATAGAAACCAAAAATCTAAAGTTACACCAAAATAGGACACTACATCCTATTGTAGTAGAACCTATAGATTCTGCTTTAGAACATCTAGGTAGCAACCTACAAGATAATAGGAAGTACGTGTTACACATCCATTTTGGGTTCCAAACACCTTATCAACATGGAATAGATAAAGGAGAATGTGACCAAGAACCAGATATTGATCTAGCACCTCATTTTCAATGCATTTGCACATAGCTATTAATCATAATGATATTTCAAAGCAATTACAATATTTTTTGTAGCAAAAGCAAAATCTATCTTCTAATCGATTTTAAATGAGGTGGTGGCACATTGGTAACAAATATAAAACTCCTTAGAACTATTCTAAGACTTTCCATAGCATTTGGAAGCACATTAAACATGACAACTATCCACAACAAATTTTTATCCTAAACCTGGATAAAATATTTATTAACTCTAGAACTATAGGAGTCAATAATTGTAGACACCAAAACAGCACCAATCCGATTATGTGACAACAAGCATCGATCGCATTGACACACACAGCCCCCAGGGCAGCCCCCAGAGGTTAAACAGTGGTCCTAACCACTCCCAACAATAGTTTGGAAGGTCAAGGGTCAATTTGGCACCTTTTGGCACTTTGCTCTCTACTCGTCCCACCCTGGGATGATTACAAACTGGGATTCGTCCCACCCAGGGACGAATAGCAGCATTCGCCCCAGGGTGAGGTGAATAGCAGGTTTGATTGGCAAAAAGTCAAACCTCGACAAGTCCGCCAGTTAACTGCAACTTCAGGCCATGCAATTGCGAGGAACGACTTCAAATCAAGGAGAGAGACTTCAGTCATGCATGTCTTTGATTTTGGAGGCCTCATGCAAGGAGACTCTAAATCAGGGAATAATCTATTTTCTCTCAAAATAGGACATGCAACTCAAGTGGCGCCCTCGCATGCGCATTCAAACAGAGAGACCCTAGGTCTATAAATTGGTGAGACTTCTCACCCAAAAAAAGAGAAGAGAGGGAGCATTTTGAGCAATGAAGTGCTGCCATTTTACATCCATACACACACCTTTTGATTTGTGCCTTTCACATCCTTGATCTCTCTTTTGGAGGGAGGTTATTGGGTGATTATTGGAAGCGCAAATCCGGAGCCCAAACCCGAACATTTGGCCACAATATCCCACAAAATTTTTCGAAAACACCCCATAAGAGGTTTTGGACCCATCCCAAGTGGATTGGTGCCGAAACAAAGTCCCAAACGGTGGGCGTCCTGCCCCCGGGCGCCCCCCAAGCTGTCGCAGTTCTAAACGCCCCACCCCGGAGTGATTAGAAATATGTGGTATATTTCCTTTATTTTATTTTTGCATCTTATTCTAGGTTATTTAAATAGGTTGTAGTTTAAATTTCACTTCATTCTGAGCATTTTTGACCATGTTTTTATCATTTCCCGCCTTTACTAACTTGCAGATGGCACCATCAAAATCTGGGTGATAGAGGCCAAATTGGAGAAATATGACCTTCTGGGTCTTCCCAAAATACCCCCAATTAGCTAACCCCAACTTTTCAGGTCATTTGGAGCTTCCTGGATAGGACATTGAAGAGGGTGCTTTCTAACAATTTATTGCAGGTTTATTCGTCCCACCCCGGAGCGAATACAAATCTGTGAGGAATTTCTTGACTGTTCCACTTGCAATGCCCTCCTGGTAACATATTCATGCTTATATTAAATTTTTAGGTCATTCTGATGTTATTTGGTTATCATTTTAATATTTTCATGCATACACTAACAGTAGGCCTTGGGAAACACATGTTCTATTCTATCTGCAGGTGCTACTGATATTTTCTATTTCCTTGAACGTAGGTCTTCAACATCAGAGGAGAAGTAAGGAGTCAAAACTCATATACACAAGTGGTGGTGATATTTTGGTCCGCCCATATTACATGTGGGCACGCGGAAGAAGGATTGCTATCCATGGATGTGATAAGAAACATATTTAACGCTCCTATCCCCTAAAAGGGAAGGAGACGTATTGTAACATGAATTTAAAAGCATATCAATAAATAGGGCCGTATTCCATATTGCTTTTATCTTGTGTCGATTCGTTTATGTTCTTTCCTTTCATGCATTTTTCAATATATAGGCTTTTAGCGTTAAGTTTGGTTTTACACGCATCGTACTTGGCATTTTCCTTTTTGTTTTCGTATCCTCATGCTTTCAGTGGTGATCATGGTGGGACCTCTATCCCTTGATTTTAAGATTAACTTTTTGATCAGAAGTTGCTTGTTTTTGCTTACAGGTACCAAGTTTTCAAACCTTGGACTGTTGTTCGTTTCAGTCTGTGATGAGTACAGAGCTGGAATTCATCTTACCCAGGGATGAATAGGAATTCGTCTCACCCTAGAATGAATACAGATCTATTATTCATCTCACCCCAGGATGAATAGCTCTCTGTGCAATTTTAGGGCAGAAATTCAGAGACATCCGATTTGGGTAGAGAAGAGGTAGGGGTCCTAAACACCTTCTGTCAATTTTTGCTTTTTGTTCTCTGGTTATTTGCTTGCATAGGAGAGTTTGAATGCTTGTTTCCTTCATTTATGCAACTTAAAAAGAACCCCACACACCACGTGGTAATTTAAAACAACAAGGAGTTGGTCGTAAAACCCCAACCCTTGAGCAAGACCAACGGTGGATTTCATCACCACCTTGGCTTGAGATACTGCATACATAACCCCGATCGTGATTGTTGCTAGACGTAAATCCTGATGAAAGCTGACCAAGTGTAGCTGGGGTGATTCCCAATGCATGAGGATAAGTCTTCTATGGTAGGTGTCATAAACAGAGTGATTCCCCTTTCGTACCGCCTATGTTCCACGTACCATCTGCTCTCACGTACCAATAGTTTCCCTCACGTAAGGGCGGGTATATAGAGAGGTTGGTATATCGGCCTGGCAATGGTATATCGAAGGGGTGACCATTTTTGGGAGTCATAAGAGCCATCATATTGCATTTAAACGTTCTTTACAAAAGCTTTCAAAACAAACATCAAAACACACTAAACCAGATTTAGGGCACACTTTTAATCTTTAAACGAGATAATCATTGCTTTGTGTGTGTGATATTTCCTATTTAGTGTAGCATAAGAAATCATAAAAGAAGATAAAAATCTACACATCTTTAGGTAAGCATCACCATGGTGTACACCCGTAGCCGAGCCCAATCACGGGCAAGCGCTGCAGAAAGTGTACAAAGGGGGACAAGTCACCTCCGATATAGTCCTGAGGACTTGGTCATCCCGCCTTGGTGGCCTGACACACAAGATAGTCCACATCATGCCATTACAGAATAGGACTATAGAGGCACCTCTTTGAGGGGCACCCCCACTCAGCATAGATCCTTTCAAGAGGAGAACCTACACGTGGCACTCAACATAGACAGGAGGCCTCCCTTAGACGCTCGTTATGAGTGGCCTAGTGATGAAGTGCTAGAGCAACATAGGGTCCATAAGGAGGGGCCACATGATTTCATCATCCCTCCTCTACCCCTTATTACTATTAGAAACACTAGACCAAATCCAGAGCACAAGGCTCTCCAGACAGGGCAAGACAATTCTGCCCGCACCTTTCACGCATATGGAAGGGAGTACGAGGAAGACCACTACATTCCTCAAGAGTAGTACACAGCGTGGGAGCGATGCACCTCCACACCTGCTATGTATCAGGATCACCCATTGAGGCCAGAGCCTCGGGTGAATGCAGCTAACCTCGATAGAGGAAAGCAACCCATAGGGGTCTCGGATCACCACGACCGAGATAGACATGTAGGAGAGGCATCTAGGCTTCCTAAACATGAGACGATGGAACAAATTGACTTGGCATTTGCCAGACATGCCGCCGCCAAGCGCAAATCATGTAGCTCAAGCAAGATCAACAATAGTTAGAGCATCTGTATCACCTTAACAAAGAGTGCATTCAACGTCAGACAACCGAATTGCTTCATAACAATGTGCCTGAGAAGGTCCCAACCCCTCGTGCACATAAAGTAGAAGTGTATGAGAGGCGCAACCCCTTGGTGCGAGACAGGTCTCCGTGACCTTACCAAGTGTTGCCTCCGAGGCCTCCTAGACCTGAGCGGGAGGCCACTCCCAGGAACAATGATGGGCACCCTCCGTGGGCACCCACCCATGTTTATAGGTCTCGGCCAAGCACTCCTCAAGAAGCCTATGAGGAGTATGAACAAGAAGAAGAGCGGGCTGAAATGCCCTACCAAGGCAGAGGGGGTGCTATCCAGCCACCCCTCCATAGGCCTCAAGTTCCCCGCAACCCACAACGGGAGCAAACCAAGGAGGAAGAGATCAAATCCTTCGATGCATATAAAGCACTGCTAGAGCGCTTAGAGTCTATGGAGACCAAGACTTATGGGCCCCAAAAGCCTACTTTACGCCAACTCCGTAGTCATCCTGTGCATCCGTCAATGTCGGCACCTCCATACCCTGAACACTTTAAACTACCCTAGTTGGCACTCTTTAGAGGGGAGGAGGATGCCCAAGAGCACGTGACTAGATTCCTGAGCCAATGCTTTGGCATTCAGGACAATGATGCTTTGTTGCTAAGAACATTTATAACCACATTCGTAGGCCCTGCCTCGGATTGGTTCACTCAATTGCCAAAACATAGCATCAATAACTTGGATCAGCTAGTGGACGTGTTCCTCGAATGCTTCACCTTCAACACCAAGAAAAAGGCATCACTAAGTGACCTAGCTAGCCTCAGGAAGTATGAGGAAGAAACCATGGTGGCATATGGGAACCGGTGGAGGACGTTGCTTTCAAAGCTGCCCTACCTCCCTCCCATGTCCGACCTGACCCAAATGTTCTCAAAGAGCTATTTGAGATCGATCTCCATGCTATTGTAGCTGCAACAATATGCCACTCTTGAGGAAGCTCTGGCGCAAGCCAGAATCATTGAGGAGATCAAGATACAGGATGGTGAGATTGCCAAGCCAAAGAAGAAAGAATGGCCTAAGAACACCAAAATAGGGACCATGCAACAGAAACCCGCTACGGTCAATCAGGTTGCTATAAACGTCCCTAAGCCTGCACAAGCAACACAGCCTCAAAAGGCTAACTATCAGGCGGTGCCTCCTAAAAATTATGATAGAGAAAACCAGAGGCAGGAACAAAATCAGCAGCATCACCCTAGGCGACAATTTACACCTTACACAGAGTCCAGGGACTCCCTGTTTGACCGCTTGTCAGCGGTGAACTTGATCAACCTGCCAGAGATTCAAACCATAGACCCCAATGCACCAAAGCCTAAGGGGTACAGGGAGGACTTGTACTGTAGGTTCCACAGATGGAAGGGACATGACCTTAATGCATGTTGGAAGTTCAAAGGCTTGGTGCAAGACCTAATCGACAACAAGACGTTGGCGGTGGACAACCCCGTAGCGCCAAACAACCAACAGATGGGAGTCTTCAGAGACCCCTTGCCTACCCATGATGCATAGGAAAAACCCCTTCAAGTCAATGAGGTGCAACAGAATTGCCCCATGCAGGGGTATGTAGGGATGATAAGCATAGTGACTAGGAACAAGAGGTACCCAGGAGCTGCCCCCGCGATGGCCACAAGAGAAGTTCCATCGACGTCACAACCTCAATAGCACCCTACGCAACCTCCCCCGCCTAGACCAGTGGCCATGATTTGGACTAGACTTACCCAAAGTCTAAGGACCACGTCGGCTAGGCTCTCCATATACGAGCTCATTCAACAATCAGTGCCCCATCGGGAGGCTCTAATGGAGATATTAAAAGCCATCGAGCTGCAGCCCCATGAAGCAAACTCTTTCAACAACTTTGTGGGACATGTAAAACAATGTACAGAACCAGTCATCACCTTTAGAGAAGATGAATTGAAATCGGTGATTGGTGATGTGGCGGATCCACCCCTGCACGTCATTGCATGGGTCAACGGGATTCCGTATAAGAGGGTGTTGGTGGACACTGGCTCATCCAATAATATCATTACAATAGCAGCATTGAAACATCTGAAGTTGTTGGCATCTCACATCGTGGCCTCCACCTATACTCTTCGAGCATTCAATGATGCGATATGCTCGATGGTTGGCACAATTGTCCTACCCATCCAAGTGGGACAAAAGACTATTCATACATTGTGCCACATCTTGGAAGGTGAGATGGCCTATAATATCTTGTTGGGCGGCCTTGGATCAGGGACATGAAGTGTGTCCCTTCGATAGCTCATCAGTGCCTAAAGTATACATTTGAAGGATAGGTGCATGTAGTCCCGGTAGACTTAGAGCCCTTCAAGTACTGCAATACGGTGCAATTCATGCCGCAATCGACCCTTCCATCAACGCATTTGGATTTTTAGTTGAATCCATCTAAACAGGGTCCGATTCCATAGGCATCCCCGTTGACAAGTCCATCAAATCCCCAGTCGGGTCCATCTTCCTCATCTGGTCCTTCAACAACGATGCCACCTACGGTGGCCACACCAAAGGACAAGGGAAAGAAACCCCTAGAAGAGGAACCACCCCTAGTCTCAACCATCTCTACCGAAGAGATGCCTAGCCGAATGGAAGTCGAGATGCCTAGTTCACCCTACATGGAGTGGACTCCGGAAGAACTCCCATTCGCTCCCCCTCAACCGCCAACGATCACCATTGAGATGGCCAACATGGGCACTGGGGAGTATATAGTGTGGAACATTGTAGCAACACCCGCACTTGAGTCCATGCAGGACATGGGGAGACCTCGACTCCCCATCGGCTCTGTGGTTCCTCTAGGCTACCCACCCAATCAGACAAACTTTGTTTATGGGGGCCTGGATAATGGCATTGAACCTTACATGCAAGAAGATGAAGATGAAGAGCCCTTTGCTGAGGATGTCAACTATTTGTCCAACCCAGACTTCGCATTGAGATATCTTGGCCAATGTAATTGGCATGGATATGGGTTGGGCGGTATGAGCAAGGAGTGCGTGTTCTTTGCCAACCGAGATATCAAATGCCGTATGACAAGTCAGGAGTAGGGTTCAACCACCCCCTGCCCCTAGACATCTTGGTAGAGAACATGCAAGGCCTAGGGATAGGCAACAAGGATGGGTTGGCATTAGATCCATATGCCAATCCTAACACAACATATACATTGGGGGATTATCTCCCATTGCTAACAACCAACCTTGTTGACCTTAACAACCCTTTCCCTTCGGTCAAAAAGGGAGAAAGTTCGAGGACTCACCTACAAGAGGGATATGGACAAGACCAAGAAGGGTCTTCAGAAGATGAGTCGGAGTACGAGGTAGCACCTTGGGATCCTTTCGAGTCTGATAGCAATCATTCACAAGTGACTCCCATGGATGATTATCGGGAGAGCTTCCGACAATGTTCCCTTTGGATGCTCCAATTGAGCATATGCCACCTCAAGAGAATCAGGTCCCCCCATAGAGAGCGGAACAACCTCGATGGGACCACATTAATTTGCTCGAGCAAGATGAGCCTCATATGTCACAAACAGCTGTTGGAGCCAACGAAGGCCTTTGGATCTCTGACGGTGATTATGAAGATGAAACTGAGATGGCTTATCTCAATCATATGCGACAACAACAATATCCCTTGGACATAGATGACATGTTTGAACAAATACACATAGGGCCAAGGCATAGGTGGCACCTAAACCAGGTACAGTTATAGCAATTACTGCACCCGCCACTCCAGGTATACAGAGAACATCTTTCGCCTGGAGACCCTATAGCACCATCAGTGCCTAGGGCAGATCCTATCCTCTTATCCGCACATAAGGCCGATCCATTCGTGCCAATACCTCCAGAGCCAGATCCGGAGCACAAAGATCATCTAGGATGTCCGAGTAACCACACCCATGGTAATGGAGACCAAAATCATTTCATCAACATGATCTCCATTGATTTAACCGCCCCCATCCATAATCCAGCCGACCCAACATGGTCATTGCATCTAGACCTAGATGCTATAGACTAGGATCATGCTGACACACCGCCATCCCCATCAGAGTACTGGCCTTATGGTGGGATGTTCCATTTCACCCTAGGATAGACTCAGGATGTCTTCCATGTTGAAGAGGAACCTGATGTTTCGAACGATGATCTAAATTCAGCAAATGATATCCACTTGATCCCAACTCCACACCAGTTGGAGGATGGGTCCCACATGTCGATCGAGGAGACGATTGACGTAGACATCGGCTCAGATCCAATGAATTTGCAAATCATCAAGCTAGGGGTAAGTCTATCCCTCGAAGAGCAAGCCGACTACATTGCCCTTCTCAAAGAGAAGAAGGAGGTTTTTGCATGGTCATACAAAGACATGTCGGGACTAGACCCGTAGCTAGTCATGCATAATCTAACGCTTGATCCGACAGTCAAGCCAGTAAAGCAAAAACTATGTAAGATGCATCCAAAAGTAGCCTTAATGGTCAAATATGAGCTACAAAAGTTGTTGGATGCACAGTTTGTCATCTACATGGATTACCCACCATGGTTGTCTAACATGGTGCCCATCAAAAATCTCGATGGGAGGATTCGCATATGCATCGATTTTTGAGATCTAAACAAAGTGAGTCCTAAGGATGATTTCCCCTTGCCAAGCATTGATGCATTGGTAGATGCTACAGTGGGCCATGAAATGCTTTCCCTCATGGATGGTTTCTCGGGATACAATCAAATTCGTATCAATCCCGAGGACCAACTAAAAATGGTGTTCACAATGCCTTGGGGGACATTTTGTTATAAGGTCATGCCCTTTGGCCTTAAAAATGCTGGCGCCACCTACCAACGTGCCATGACGTACATCTTCCATGATCACATGCACAAAACTTTGGAAGATTACATGGATGATTTGTTGGCCAAATCTCTTTTGCGCCCAGATCATCTCGATGACTTAAGCAAGATCCTCGATCGCCTCATTGAACATAAAGTCAGACTAAACCCCAAGAAGTGCGTATTTGGCATCACATCTGGAAAGCTCTTGGGTTTCATAGTCTCCAAATAGAGGAATCGAGGTAGACCCACACAAAGTCAAGGCAATCCTTGAAATGCTTCCCCCAACTACCATCAAGCAGCTCAAAAGTCTACAGGGAAAGGTCACGTCGATCAAGCGCTTCATAGCGCAGCTATCTGACAAGTGCCGACCCATGAATAAATTATTGCACAAGGGGGTAGCATTTCACTGGGATGACGAGTGCCAGTCAACCTTTGATGATATTAAACAATACTTGGCTTCACCACCAGTATTGGCACCACCTAGACCAGGAGTGTCATTCTACTTATACATCTCAGCTACTGAGGTGGCACTGGGTGCCATGCTGTCCCAAAAAAATGAACTACACAAAGAACAGGCTACTTACTATCTTAGCCGCACCCTGGTCAGTTATGAACTTAACTATGCATACGTTGAGAAGCTCTGCTTGGCAGTGGTGTTTGCTACCAAAAAGCTATGCCATTACATGCTGAGCAACAAGACGTATGTTGTGTCTAAGGAGAATCCATTGCGATACATGATGAGTCATACTTATCATAGTAGCCGCACGGCGAAATGGATCATGTTGTTGATGGAGTTTGACATAGAATTCATTGGACAAAAATCCATAAAAGGTCAAGTCATCGCCGATCAACTGGCAGAGGCTCCTCTTGAAGACGATCAGCCTCTGACCATAGAACTACCGGATGATGGGGTCTTCCATGTTTTAGAATCACCAGATTCTAATGAGCCTGAGTCACAGGATGACATGACCCTATTCTTTGATGGTTCAAAATGTGAGCAAGGAGGTGGCACGGGAATTGTATTCTTCACACCACAAGGGGCTCCAATGCCTCTATCATTTAAATTAGACTTCCCGTGCACCAACAACAATGCAGAATACGAAGCCTTGCTCATAGGTCTTCAGACAACAATCACCATGAACATTAAACGTTTAAACATCTTTGGTGATTCGTTGTTAATTGTCAATCAAGTCAAAGGGGTATTCCAATGTAAATGCCCGAGTTCTGTAGGCCTACAAAGCCCTTGTGGACAAATTCCTGGCACAACTTGAATGGTATGACATCGAGGCACTCCCTCGATCATCGAATCATTTTGCGGATACTATGGCCTCCTTGGGGTCACTAATCCCGCAAGACCCTTCCGGTGAGATGACAACCATTCAGGTCAAGACATTATCGCAATCCATGATGGAGCGTGCAAGCTTTGACCTAACGCCAAGAATCCACCTGATCCAGATTGAACCATCTCAAGATAGGTTCTCTCGAATCCATGATTGTCTGACTCAAGCCAACTGGGGGTCCTTGTTCTCCCCGACCCCTCTTAATAGCAACACAACGCTATTTTTACAAGTTCTTTCCCGTTCAACTTTTTCTAGGGATGAACTTCAAGAGGGATTGGCCATTCATACCATCGAGGTTTTTGATCAGCAGGATTGGTACACACCCATAAGGGATTACCTCAAGCTAGGTAACCTCCCACTTGGATTGACACAAGCCGCGAAAAGATCATTTAAATAGAAAGCGGCAAAACATGTCTTGTTAGGAGACATTTTGTATCGTCGGAGCTATGAAGGAATCCTCCTCCATTGCTTGGACCAGTAGGAGTCCGCTTGGGCGATCACCCAAGCCCACGATGGTACATGTGGTGGCCACTTCAGCGGTATGGCCATCGCAAAGTGCATTCTTCGCATGGGCTATTATTGGCCATATTTAGAGTGAGATTGTTGTACATATGTAAAGAAGTGCGTGAAGTGTCAACACCATGCTAATTTGACACATGTACCTTCTCAAGCCTTGCAACCGATCCAATCGGCTTGGCCTTTTTCATAGTGGGGCTTTGATCTAATCGAAAAGATCTCCCCTACATCGTCAGGTCATCACACGTTCATCATAACGGCCATAGAGTACTTCACCAAGTGGGTGGAAGCAATTCTGCTAACCTCTATGATTGGAACCCGCATTGCGGAGTTTATTTTGCATAACATCATATGTCATTTTGGTATTCCATCCAAGATCCTCTCGGATAATGGGACGTCATTCAAGAATAAATATGTGCGTGCTTTGACAACAAAGTACAAGATTCAGCATAGTTTTTCAACACCCTATTATCCATAGGCAAATGGGCAAGCAGAGGCGTCAAACAAAATGCTAGTCGCCATCCTCAAAAAGACCATCACAGATAGTCATAAGGATTGGCACATTCAAATCCCGCTTGCCCTATGGGCTTATCGCACTAGCATTCGGATGCCCACTAGGGCAACTCCATTTTCATTGGTGTATGGCTCCGAGGCAGTCATGCCTCTCGAGTTGGAAATCCCTTCACTATGCATTTCAATGCAAGAGTTCATCGATGATGACACTACGTGGCAGGCCCGGTTAGACCAACTGACGTTGCTCGATGAACGATGCGTCAATGCTCTCGAGCATTTGTGTATCTATCAAGAGTGACTTAAGAAAGCATACAACATGAAGGTTCACCTAAGGGACTTTCAGGTTGGTGACTTGGTCTTAAAAGAGAACCAACAGAATTCTAATTTGTTGTCCCATCTAAGGGACAAGTTCATGGCAAACTGGTTAGGTCCTTATGTGATTGATAGTAAAATAGGACCTGGAACATACCGACTCGCCTCTCTTGAAGGAATCAAGGAACTAGAACCCTTGAACATCAGTCATTTGAGGCCATTCCACATCTAGAGAGCCATAGTCCAACCAAAAGCTCCAAGGATTCCCACAATCGCTTGGTCAACCCCAAAATGCTCCAAAGGTATCCATAAACCCTTTGGTCAACCAAAAGCTCCAAGGATTCCCTCCACAATCTGGTCAACCAAAAATGCCCCAAAGGTATCCATAAACCCTTTGGTCAAACCAAAAGCTCCAAGGATTCCCACAATCGCTTGGTCAACCCCAAAATGCCCCAAAGGTATCCATAAACCCTTTGGTCAAACCAAAAGCTCCAAGGGTACCCATAACCGCTTGGTCAAAATAAATATTCAAAAACAAACAAAAACAATAAAATCATCAAAAATAACAAAAAAATTGCATTTCCATTCCATGCATACTCGTAAAAATCAAAATACAAAAATATAAGTTGCATTAGGCATCGCATCCATACATTGCATATTTTCTAGGTCATACAAGTCAAAAGCACCATAGACTGTAATTACTCGGCAATTCCATCATTTTCCACATCAAATCCATTTTATAAACGCATACATCCAGAATAACACCATCCCCATTTTTAGCATAGTCAATTGTCTCCTAATGTATATAGGGTTTTCGTCATTCAACTGTCTTTAAATTTCTAGCCAAAAATTATACAAAGTTAAATAGATTTTACAAGGGAAAGTTTTACTTGGATCACGCCTCATTATGTAACATCCCTACACAAGTTAAAACACATAAAATAATTCCCAAGTTGTGTGAATGTAAGAGGAAAACTACAAAGCAGTCTAGGGTACCATAGGTGAAATATTAGCCTATTCATCCCCCTATGCGAATGGTTCAAGAGTGCTGAGAATTGACAAAAGGACAAGCTCTTCCCCATCCATTCCCCCTAATCAACAGTGGTTTTCACCACTAGCAAAAATCCCAATCACCATTGGTCCCTAAGGTTGTAAGGATTCGTACTACACGTCCCTGCCAAGGATGGGTAGTCATCCCCAAGGCCTAAAAGGATCAATGACCATTCAAAAACAAAATCCCCACAAGCCATCATCATGACCATTTCCAATCACCTTTGGTCTCCAAAGTCGTAAGGATTCGTACTACACGCCCCTGACAAGGATGGGTAGTCATCCCCAAGGCCTAAGAGATCAATGCCCGTACTTCATAATCTCCATAATCCCTTTTGGTTCCCAAAGTCGTAAGGATTCGTACTACATGTCCCTGAATAGGATGGGTAGTCATCCCCAAGGCCAAGAGGATCAAGGTCATTCATAAACCAAAAACCTACAAGCTCAACCTTACGAAGCTCACAATGCAAAATGAATAACAGTGGTTATCACCACTATTCAAAATCCTTGCTCAAAAAGAAAAACAAAAAGAAAAATAAACAGTGATTTTTATCACTATGTATACGAGCAAGTATCCTAAACCATTGAGCAAATAAAAATCCTGAACTTGAATCCCTGGAATTCTCAGCATTCGAACAACCATCTAGGTAATCCTCATTACGGGTTTGGTGGACAGCCTACCTGGCAATGGCGGTATCCTAAATGCATGACGATATGTCTATCACATTAGCTTTGCGTGTGAGCAGACCAATGTTTGCATGTGGATGAGCTAGCTTATGGTACCTTAGATTGTCCCATGGATTAATCTTACTAAATACAACAATGGAGTTAGTGGAGCTAATTAGGTGATCCTCAGTACGAGGTTTGGTTGATAGCCTATCTGGCACTGGCGGTATCTTGACAAATACCACATAAACGAACTCAATTGCACACACAGGGATGTGAAATAACTTGGTCAAACTCAAGTCTGATTTATACCTTGTTCAAAAGTCTTGCAAGATAAATGTATAGTCTTGGCTAGTTAGTTAAAATATCTGAATCTCAGAAAAGCTTAACTACATTTTAAAACAACTGGTACATTTCATTACATCCATCCCCATCAGAAAATACAAACAAATACAAAAACAAAGTTCTCACATGCAAAGTCATTCCACAAAGTCATCACATAAGTACAGAAAGCCAGTAAATCTTGTATAGTCTATGGTGCCATCGACAAGTTATCAACAACTCATTTCATTCATTCCATATGCATACATCATATAATTAGAAACATCGCATTCATAATACCACATGCATACATCATCATAAATAATTGTGCATAAACAGAAAAACAAACCATGAAAAGTGTATAAACACAAAGAACATCATCTGTATATATATCATCAAAAATGCCCATAGGCTACAATGAACCGGTCCTTTGACCTCGCAACAAAATCCAAAAGCTCAAAACCCCCAAGCCTAGGGCGTCGGCCACCATGATCACGCAGGATCGGTGCGACGGGAACTACCCCCCATGGTGTGGGTCCTATGGGACCCCTCAGGGCGACTGTTGCTCGCCCCCGCATCATGCCCACTAGCCCCCCTCATCCAATCGCCTACGACGAGATGATGCTGACTACTCAGTATCGCTGCCCCTCATCCGATGTGAAGACCCACCTCTAGAGGGCTCAGGTACCCGCCCCTCGAGGTGGATGATCTCTCCCTCTAGATCCATCTGATGCCGACACCACTCCACCTCCCATCGATGGTACATCGCTACTACATCATCACGCTATGCCAACACCTTCTCCCTCTCTGCCAGCTGCGTCCGTAGAAGATCCCTCTCCCATGTAGCATCGATATCCCCATCCTATCGATGGTACACAGCCCATGCATTCTCCTGCTCTGCTAGCTGAGTCCGCAAGAGATCCCTCTCCTACAGAGCCTCCCCTAGCTCCTCATCTCGCCTCCGAAGTAGCCCCGCCAATCATGCATTCTCAACATGCAACCCTACCTCCATGTCCTCCAAAACTGCCTGAGGCATAGGCAAATCTAGGACAACAACCTGCTCTAGCTCCCACTGCTCCGGGACGTCCTGCACCTCCGATGGTCCAAAAACCCCAAACCCCCCAAAATCATCCACCTCTACCATGTTCGCATCCTCAAGCGGAACCCCCAGCCCTCTCCTGATGCCTCTACATCATCACCCCCTATTACTGCCACCTCTATGCCCCCTAGAGGCCCCTCACCTCACCATCACCGCAAAGTCCACCACTGGTCATACTCAGCAGTAACCCCGACGTCATCCACATCCAGGACGTCAATCGTTGTATCTGAATCCTCACCCAATGGTGCAATGACTGGCCAAGCTAGAGTCCTCTCGTCCCCGAGTGTCGATAGACCACGGGCTCACCAGGAAACCCCTGGCGCACCCCGAACTATCGTGTAACCCGGCCATATGGGAAAAACTCCTGCTCAGTCCCATGACGCCCAATCAGCCACCGCCCCCTACGTACCCATCGAAGCCACTCTCCAGCCTCAAGCCAGGCTAGACAGTCCCGATAGGGGTGCCAGAACACCTCCCCTAGAGCAAGCCGAGCGAAGGCATCGACATAGTGCCCTACGACACCTACCCACCATCGACTCTGACCTTGCTCCTCAGACCTCTACCATAATGCCCCGTATCCGATCTCTCGGTCTACCATCTCCGCCCGAGTCATCCATGGCAACCCAACCGGCCTCTCCACCGCTATGTGCTGCCAAGCCCAACATTGCAACAAGTAGCTACAACCAATCCCCTTCCACCTCTGACAATGGACCTCGTACAACTCATCATAGAGCTATGCCAATAAAGTCTATCCCCATCTCATGATCATAGGTGCCTCCGTCGGGCACTCCACCAACCGAAACACCACCTCTAGCAGGTTCCACGGGAACCTCACGCCCGAAGAGTCGGGAAGAAGCATGTTGGAAATGAGGCCCATCAGTAATGCGTGCCTCACTCCCAACACACCCCTCTCTAGCCACCATCGAACCAATATGCCACCAATATGGCAGTCGCCCTCTACCCTCTCCACTAGGTTGTCCACCCCCATCTCCTCTCCATGTCCAAAGCAGCGTGTCAGCACTGCTGTCCGCTGATCCCGTGATGTCGTCCTGATCGGTAGTCCATCTATCAAAATCCGTAGAATCCGATAGACATCCTCCAAAGTAACTATCATCTCCCCTATTGGGAGATGGAAGGTATTAGTCCGAGGATCCCACAAGTTGATCAGGGCCGTCAGATAGGCCCGATCCCCGACCACCGGCTCTAGCCGAGTCACCTGCTTGAGCCCAAGGGCATCAAGCCACTCCCAGTCAGTCAAAGTCAGTGCCTCCCATGCTTCCATAAAAATCGTGGGCACACGGTACCGACTCTTCACAACCTGCAAAAGAAAAAAAACAAAAACATTAAACACATGAAAAATTGTACAGCAATAACATGAATATCCAGCAATGCATAATACAAAATGTACAGCTCAAAACAATAAAAACAAACCAAAAAATTCAAAAAAATCATTTGTCAGTCCTAGGGTTTTTAACTCTAAACTGATAAATTAAAAACAAAAATACAAAAAAATTCAAAAAATAATTTGTCAGTCCTAGGGTTTTTAACTCTAAACTGATAAATTAAAAACAAAAAAAAATTAAAAAAAACTAATTTGTCAGTCCTAGGGTTTTTAACTCTAAACTGATAAATTAAAAACAAACAAAAAAATTCAAAAACAATTTGTCAGTTCCTAGGGTTTTTAACTCTAAACTGATAAATTAAAAACAAAAATACAACTGAGGATTTGATTTGATGAGCTCTGGCGATTTGGCGGGAAACTTTCTGAACTGTCGTCAGCCGAGGCTCTAGGGTTTCTGGTGGGAAGATTCTACCAGGGACTCAGGTGGTTTGCTGGTGTTTTTTGCTGACGGCTCTTTCGTTGCCCCGGGAGGGCCCAATGGGGTCTCCTCCAGGATTTCTCGATGGGAAGAAGACCTCTTATGCCGAGATTTTAAGAGAAAACCCTGCGTCTTCCTCCGATGAAGCTCAACGGAGTGCTTACCATTCGCTATCCAGGAATGCGGGCAAGGGTTCTCCTGTGCATAGAGTCAATGGATGTCTCCCGCAATCCGCTTCCAGACCGAAGATTGTCATAGAACCAGAGCTGGTCGAGGACACGATCAACTACCGTGCTACTCATGATCTGATTTGCAAATTCATGGGCATCCGACCCACCCTACACTTTCTGCACTCCTGGGTGAGACAAAACTGGGAGCCTATCGGTGAGTATTCCTTATGGCCCATAAGCAATGGGTATTTTATTATTAGTTTTTCCTCCTTAGCGGATAGAAACAGAGCATTTGAATCAAAAAAGAGGAGCCATGGCCCGGCAGGGTTATTTGTCCAACCGTGGAGAGCGGGCTTCGACCCTCGCATTGAGCCCACGGCTGTCCCGGTTTGGATCCGTCTGTATGCTCTCCCGATGGAGTTTTGGGGTGAGCAGATTCTTGAACTGATAGGTAACTCTCTAGGTAGATATTTGGGAGTTTCCAAAGATACCATAGAAGGAAACACTACTGTTTATGCGAGAATTTGTGTAGAATTGGATATTAGCCAGCCGCTACCAACTGAGATGGAACTGGAGTTAGCAGGACACTCCTGGATACAACAGTTAGACTATGAAGCCCTACCTTTCCGATGTAGAGTTTGCCATAAGCATGGCCACTTGGCAAGGTTCTGCCCAAATATCTTGAGCACCAAAGCGGATGCTCCACAGGGAATGCCAAATCGCCCCCGAGAGGGTAAGTCCACTCCGGTCAAGGAACCACCCATCATTCCCCCTGGTTCTGATGCCCAGAAAGATGGCTTTGAACAGCAGAAGAGAAGAAGAAACAAAAAGAGAAATGGCAAGGAGCAAGCTCATCCCAAGCCAACCAACCGGTATGAAATCTTCAAATCTCTTGTGGATCAAGAAGACCAAATTATGGAAGGAGCAGATGGGAACCTTGAGGATAATATCATCCTTTCTCATGCTCCTCCCTCACCAAACCCTGTCCTAGAACAGGTGATTGACTCCTCTGAGATTTTGCAGCTAGAAAACCCAGGGGCATTGGTAATCCACTCCCCAGCACAGCCAGCTATTAAAGATGTCACCATGGGAAATGCAGAAAAGTTCAGAGAAAGACCAGCTCTAGGGATTACCCAGGTGGAGAAGAGGTCGAAAAATAGTAATTCCCAAGGGGTGGGCAGGAAATCCAATAAGGATCTAATTGCAGTGCAAGGAGATAAGCTAATCAATGGAGGATTGGCGAGAACAATTGATTCGTATTGCTCCCAAGGTTTCCAATGATTATTCAATCTTGGAATGTGAGGGGTTTAAACAGTAGAACCCATCAATATGTTGTTCAAAGACTTTTAGAGAGAAGTAAAACAGACTTTCTGCTCATTCAGGAGACAAAAATGTCTTTAGACCTTATGAGTAAAACTGTCAGTCGAATCTGGAGGGGTGCTGGCCATATGGCTGTGGCTGCCCTAGGTGCCTCGGGAGGGATTGCTACTCTTTGGAACCCTTTGGCGTGGATAGCAATAGAACATATAGCCTGGAGGGGTGTCCTCACATCTCTTTTTAGGAATATTGTTACAGCTGAACAAGTCTTAATTACAAATTTCTATGGGGCTCAGAACATCGATGGTCAACGGTTTCAATGGAAAGCTGTTCAAAACATGAGGTCCTCCCGGGAAGATTTTGATTGGATTATTGCTGGGGACTTCAATGCCAAATTATCTGCCAGGGATCAGGAAGGTGGCATCCCAGTTTTGGATACAGGGGACCGGCTTTTTATTGCCCAAGTCCAGGCCTTTAACCTTGTTGATATCAAAGGCCCTGGTACAAACTTTACCTGGACTAATAAGAGAAGAGAGCCATACAACAAGAGGGTTAAGCTTGACCGGTTTCTCGGTCTTGGAGGAATCTTATGTTAGATGGAATATCAAATTCCAGATTTTGGAGGGCCCAGCCTCGCATCACTCTCCCATTTTGGTCGGGAGGGAGGGACTATGTCGTGCAAGTATTACAAACCATTTAAATTTGAAAATTTTTGGTTGCAAAAAGAGGACCTCCGAAGGAAAATTCCATAGTGGTGGGAAGAAGGTCGTCTCCCTTTTGGGACAGCTATGTTCAAATTTCATAAACAGCTTCTTTTTGTTAAGAGTAAACTAAAACAGTGGAGGCAAACTAACAAATCTGATTTCCAGCTCCAACGGGCTCCCTTGTTGGCCAGATGGAATGAGGTGCAAAAACAATTCAGGGAAGGAATCATTTCGAGCATCTTAAATCCGAGGATGATGCTTTACGCAAAGCGGTTGAGGACATTGATAATCAAGAAGAGATCTACTGGAAACAGAGAGCAAGAAACACATGGTTATTAGAAGGAGACAAAAATACAAAATTTTTCCATCGCTCTGCCTATGCTAGAAGACAATTGAATAACATGGAACTCCTTCAAGACGAGAATGGAAACTCTTTTGACACTATCCCTGATATGCACTCCCACTCAATGGAGTATTTCTCAAACCTCTTTAAGGAAAGTATGGAGCATGATGTGGAAGCCCAAAATGAAGTCATTGATGGCATTCCCTCTATTATCTCTCATGAAGAGAATCAGGCCCTTCTTAAGCCCATTGATCGTGATGAACTCAAGAAGGTGGTCTTTGGGATGTGCACTGGAAAATCGCCTGGTCCTGATGGCTTCCCTATTGAGTTTTTTCAGGCCTTCTGGGATATCCTGGAGGAGGATGTGTCGGCTGTCATTGAGGAGTCCCGAACTAACAAAAGAATGCTCAAGGCTCTAAATCACACCTTTATTACCTTAATTCCAAAAGGAGAGGGGGGGCTCACATTTCTGATTTCAGACCTATTGCCTTATGCAATGTGATTTACAAAATAATCACTAAAATTATGGCTGAAAGACTAAAACCTCTTCTTCAGAATATAATCTCCCAAGAGCAAGGGGGTTTTGTTGAAGGGAGACAGATCTTGGATGGAGTGATCTTGGCTCAGGAGGCTATCCATACTATGCACAATTCAGGTAACAAAGGAATGTTCATCAAACTGGATATGTCTAAGGCTTATGACAGAGTAGAGTGGGGCTTCTTGGTCAAGATGTTGGCAGCTTTTGGTTTTTCTCAGGACTGGATTGCCTGGGTCATGAGCTGTATCTCTACGCCTTCATACTCTGTTTTAATTAAGGGGCTTCCCTCGCCACCTTTTGGAGCCTCTCGGGGTCTCCGCCAAGGAGACCCTTGCTCTCCTTATCTCTTTCTCATCTTGGCTGAAGGATTAGGCAGACTCCTCCTGAGAAGAAGACTTCAAGGACAGATAACAGGAATTAAAATCGGGGCTGAAGTTTTGACTCATTTACAGTTTGTGGATGATACTGGATTGGTGGGAGTGGCCAGCCTCAGGGAAGCAAGAGGAATCAGAGATTCTCTTAACGTCTACCTCCGGGCCTCTAATCAAGTCATCAATGAAACAAAATCCAAAGTGGTCTTCTTTAATCTTGATCAAAGGTCACAAGACAGAGTTATTGAGATCTTGGGATTCACTAGGACCTCTCTTCCTGTTGTTTACCTGGGGGTTCCTCTGCATTTCAAAAAACTGAAAGCTGATTTCTGGAAGGACCTTTTGGATGGCATCAAAGAGAGAATGAATCACCGGTCTCATAGATGGTTAAGCTATGGGGGCCGACTGACTTTCCTGCAGTCTGTTATTCAGGCCATGCCAATTTATAAATTCTCTATTCTGGCTGCCCCTCCATCAATTTGGAAAGAGCTGGACAAAGTGGCTAGAAGTTTTCTTTGGGAAGGTGCCAAAGGAGAGAGGAAATGGGCCTTGGTTGGATGGGATAAGGTCACCCAGCCCAAGGAAAAAGGTGGGCTGGGATTAAGAAGTTCCAAGTTTAACAATCGGGCTCTAGCTGGTAAACTGTATTGGAGGTGGATTTCCCAGCCAACGTCCCTCTTCAGCAGAATCCTCTCTAGTAAATACTTGGGTCTTGTTCACCCCAATGACTTGGGCCGCTTTCCTTTGGAGGGTAATGGATCATTAGTGTGGCAGGCGCTCAAGCTTGGATCTCGCATTATCAAAGATCAATTGTTCTGGAAAGTTGGGAGAGGGGAGAAGGCCCGGTTCTGGACTGATTCTTGGGATCAGAATCCTCCCATTCTTGCTGTGTTTCCTGAATTGCATCCGTTAAAATCAGCTCTAGAAGATAAGGGATGGATCCATATTGAGAGCTACTTCAATACCAGCCAATTGGGGGAGTATAAGGTTCAAAAGTTCAAGCGGTTGGGTGAATGGCCTATTCCAATCCCTCCGGAGCAGGCTCCAACTCTGGAAAAACTCTTGTCAGAACGGTTTCTTACTGGGAGAGATGAGGAGGATGAGCTTGTCTGGGGCTTTGGGAACCTTGGGGTTTATACTGTGAAGGAGGGCTATGATTCGATCCTTCCAGAGCCCCCCCCACACTCTTTTCCAGTTCAAGAATGGAGGAAGATTTGGCATCCCAAGGGCTGGCCGAAAGTGAACTTCTTTGCCCTTGGCAACTGATGCACAATGGAATCCTGACCTTTGACAATCTCGTAATCAGAGGCATCATTGGTCCTTCCCAAGTGTGTTTTATGCTATAGGAATGAGGAAACCGCGGATCATCTTCTTGTTTGATTGTCCTTTCACACAACAGATTTGGCATCGTTGGTTCTCCCATTTTAAGCTTCGAGCTATTGGAGACTTGTCTCGGACCAATTTATGGGAAAGCTGGAAGAGAGGTAGATTTACATCTAAAGCTCTTCGAACTGGCTGGGAGCTTGGTTTCCTTTTTATTTGGTGGCAGGTGTGGTTGGAAAGAAATGCTCGTATTTTCCGTGAAACCTTCTCTTCGGTGGATGGGATATGGCAGGTCATCTGGAGCAAAGTTGTGGAAACCGTTGCCATCTATGCTGAGGAGGAAAATCAGCCTGCTTCTAAGCCTCTGGAAGAGAGAGCTGCTAATCTTGAGAGACAGGTAAGAAGTTGTTGGAAACCTCCCCAGAAGGCTGGATCAAAATCAACACTGATGGAGCTGCAAAAGGCAATCCGGGCAATGCTGGAAGTGGAGTAATCTGCCGTGATCATGTTGGGGCTGTGCTCTATTGGGAATTGCAAGGTCTGGGATATGCCACAAACAATGAAGCCGAGGCCTTTGCTATTAAATCTGCTTCCATCCGGGGCCGTTAAGCAGGGTCATAGAAAGATAATCATTGAGTCTGATTCCCAAATCCTGGTTGGCGCTCTTGATTGCATGAGGAACTTTGCCTTAAAAGCTTGGAGGCTGCGGATTCTGGTCTCCCAAATTAAAGAGCTCTGGAAGGAATTAGAGGATGTGATACCTGTTTATGCTAGTAGATCTCTTAATAAAGCGGCTGATTTCCTTGCTAAGATGGGTGCTCAGAGAGAGGTTGGGATGCATCTGCATAGTAATATGCCTGTGGAGGATGTAGAGATTAGACAAGGCCTTGAACAAATTTTGAAATAATGTGCAGTGTTTTTTATGCTAAGGAAATTTTTTGTCGCGATATCGCGACATGTAGTGTTGTCGCGGCCTCTAGCTGGAAGTTGTCGCGATATCGCGACAGGTTGAGCCTCCGCGGCCTTTGGTGGGTTTCTGTCGCGATATCGCGACATGTCGCGCTATCGCGGTCCTTGTTGAGATCCTGTCGCGATTTCGCACCCCTTTTGAAGTTGAAAAGCAAAGTTGAAATTTCGTCGCGTTATCGTGACAAGTTGGAGAGTGGGAAGCTGCAAGGTAATCTTGTCGCGATATCGCGACACGTTTGGCACTTAAGCGGCTGGGAGGAAAATTGTCGCGATATCGCGACCTGTAGCGCCGTCGCGGCCTCGAGCTGGAAGTTGTCACGATTTCGCGACAGGTTGAGCCTTTGCGGCCTTTGGCGGGCTTCTGGCGCGATATCGCGACATGTCGCGCTATCGCGGCTCTTGTTGAGATTATGTCACGATTTCGCGCCTCTTTTGAAGATGAAGAGCAAAGTTGATAATTCGTCGCGATATCGCGATAGTTTGGTAAACTGGAAGCTGCAAGGTTTTTTTGTCGCGATATCGCGACACGTTTGGCACTTAAGCGGTTGGGAGGATAATTGTCGCGATATCGCGACCCTTTTGTGGCATGAGTGCCGTTTAGAAACTTCGTCGCGATTTCGCGACTCCTTTTGCGGGCGGCTGCCGAGGGCCCTTCCTGTCGCGATATCGCGACATGTCGCGATCTCGCGACATGTCGCGATCTCGCGACATGTCGCGTTATCGCGACTGTTGGCGCCGACGCGGTCGAGACGGGGGTGACTGTCGCGATTTCGCGACATGTCACGATTTCGCGACATGTCGCCTTTTCGCGCCCTGTTGTTTTCTTTGCCCTGTGGTTGCTAGTGCTGCCTTTGTGCTTTGCCCTTGTTGTGTTGCTCTTTGCTCTGGGTCGGGATGTGTTCTCTCCCGTTTGTAATTGGTCTTTGTATTAATACAAGTTTTCATTTTTTCAAAAAAAAAAAAAAAAAAAATACAACAAAATTCAAAAATAATTTTCAGTTCTAGGGTTTTTAACTCTAAGTCTAAACTGATAAATTACAAACAAATTAAAAAATTAAAAAAAAAACTAATTTGTCAGTTCTAGGGTTTTTAACTCTAAGTCTAAACTGATAAATTACAAACAAATTAAAAAAAAAAAAAAATAATTTGTCAGTCCTAGGGTTTTTAACTCTCAAACTGATAAATTAAAAACAAACAATAAAATAAAAAAAAATCATTTGTCAGTCCTAGGGTTTTTAACTCTTAAACTAATAAATTAAATACAAACAATAAAAAAAAAAATCATTTGTCAGTCCTAGGGTTTTTAACTCTAAACTGATGAATTAAAAACAAAAATACAACAAAATTCAAAAATAATTTTCAGTTCTTAGGGTTTTTAACTCTAAACTGATGAATTAAAAACAAAAATACAACAAAATTCAAAAACAATTTTCAGTTCTAGGGTTTTTAACTCTAAGTCTAAACTGATAAATTACAAACAAATTAAAAAATTCAAAATAAAACTAATTTGTCAGTCCTAGGGTTTTTAACTCTCAACCTGATAAATTAAAAACAAAAAAAAACATTAAAAAAATTGTTTGTCAGTCCTAGGGTTTTTAACTCTAAAGGTCGACTGATCAATTACAAACACAAAAACACAAACCACAACAAATAACTAGGGTTAAAGCTACATTTTTATGCTTAGTTTTACCCTACGTTTCTAACCTAAGTTTTGATTTTTGTTAAACTAGGGTTAAGCGAAGTTTTTAAGTTACGTTTTAAACTAAGTTTTAAGCTAAGTTTTAAACTACCTTTTGATCTTTGTTTAGCTAGGGTTAACCTTAGTTTTCAGTTAAGTTTTTATTTTTGTTAGCCTAGGGTTTCTTTTAGTTTATCACAAATGTCAAATCCACATGGTTTTAAATTGAACACAAAACACAAAAACAAAAACAACTAACTTGCGGTTTTACAAACTGTAACGAACAACCAATAACGAGGAAGAACACTCACAGGTCTCACTTCGGCTTCACCGCTTGATGATCCGATCCATGAACTCATGGTGGCAGGAATAATTTGACAGTGCTTCGCTTCACAAGATTGACCTCCTCCTCCTCAGAGCTCCAAATCGCCAGGAAAAACAAATGCAAATGAACCCAAAACCTAGTTTTGGCCCTTAAATAGGCCTTTTGAGCCTACAATCATTCCTCCCTAGGAAGATCACTTTGGTTAGCACTCGTCCCACCCAGGTATGATTACTAAACAGGTATTCGTCCCACCCAGGGATGATTACAGAACAAAAATTTCAAAAAAATCAAAAACTGCACAAAATGCACCAAAAACAAGCAATAAAACTATCCAATGAGAGTGCTTTTGCACCTGACATTTCGGGCATACAAAACTGATTTCGGGGTCACAAATCCTCACTATCCTATTCCCTAAGAAGGCTACCATAGCCGGACCGCTCCACAGGAAGACGAATTTTTGAGAATTTCATCCCCAAACAACGTCACTAAAAAGGATCAAAACCCCCAACCAAAAATAGCAATAACATTGCCGAACAAAGGCGCCTTTGCGCCTAAAATTATTGGCATCCAAAACAAATGTTGGGGTCACAAATTGTCACTATCCTATTCCCTAAGAAGGCTACCATATCCATATCGCTCCACGGGAGGATGAATTTTTACCAATTACAACTCCATGAAGCGTCACCAAAAGGGTTAAAACCCACCAAAAATAGGTCATAATGTTCGTAAACTGCTTAAGCATTCAACGGTAAAACAACTAAATGCACCCTTACCTAAGTCATCTTGGGTCAAGTGACTCGTCGCTTTTCTCATGTCGGTCATTCCCTCATCGATTCGTCTCTTGAGGGGGTAGTCACACTTAGTCACCAATCAACAAAAACATACCCAATCAAGGAAATGGCACGCATTCAAAGGATCATTGACAAAGATAATCATGCCCCTACTTGGGGCAGCAAGTAAGAAAAAATCACAAGCTGATCAAACACTTGGCATTCATGAATCATGAACTCAAGGTTCCCATAGACAAAAGGTTGCGCCCTTTGCCTATTCATGACTGAACAATGTCCAAGATCAAGTAACACCTCACCGAAAAATGTTAACACTTGAATTAATCTCCTTATCTTGTCAGAAGCAAGGATTCAAGAATGCGTGCCCCTTTCCATACTTGGGGCATCAAGATTTGGTTAGGTTACTGAGAAACCCTAATAATTAGTGCTTTAGGTATCTATTTTTGCTCAGCGCTACGCCTTGCATAGCGCTTCCCAAAAAGGGACATCTGTAGACACCAAAACATCACCAATCTAATTATGTGATAGCAAGCATCGTTCGCATTAACACACACAACCCCCAGGGCAGCCCCCAAAGGTTAAAAAGTGGTCCTAACCACTCCCAACAGCATTTTTTAAGGTCAAGGGTCAATTTGGAACCTTTTGGCACTTTTCTCTCTACTCGTCCCACTCTAGGACGATTACAAACTGGGATTCATCCCACCCAGGGACGAATAGCAGCATTCGTCGCAGGGTGAGGCAAATAGAAAGTATGACTGGAAAAAAGTCAAACCTCGACAAGTCCTCTAGTTAACTGCAGCTTCAAGCCATGCAATTACGAGGAACGGCTTCAAATCAAGGAGAGAGACTTCAGTCATGCATGTCTTTGATTTTGGAGGCCTCATGCAAGGAGACTCTAAATCAGGGAATAATATTTTCTCTCGAAATAGGACATGCAACTCAAGTGGTGCTCTCGCATGCGCATTCAAATAGAGAGACCCTAGGTCTATAAATTGGTGAGACTTCTCACCCCAAAAAAAAATAATAGAGGGAGCATTTTGAGCAACGAAGTGCTGCCATTTTACATCCATACACACACCTTTTGATTTGTGCCTTTCACATCCTTGATCTCTCTTTTGGAGGGAGGTTATTGGGTGATTATTGGAAGTGCAAATCCGGAGCCCAAACCCAAACATTTGGCCACAATATCCCACAAAATTTGTCGAAAACACTCCATAAGAGGTTTTGGATCCATCCCAAGTGGATTGGTTCCAAAACAAAGTTCCAAATGGTGGGTGTCCTACCCCCGGGCGCCCCCCAAGCTGTCGTAGTTCTAAACGCCCCACCCTGGAGTGATTAGAAATTTGTGGTAGATTTCCTTTATTTTATTTTTGCATCTTATTCTAGGTTATTTAAATAGGCTGTAGTTTAAATTTCACTTCATTCTGAGCATTTTTGACCATGTTTTTATCATTTCCCGCCTTTACTAACTTACAGATGGCACCATCAAAAATATGGGTGATAGAGGCCAAATTGGAGAAATCTGACCTTCTGGGTCTTCCCAAAATACCCCCAATTAGCTAACCCCAACTTTGCAAGTCATTTGGAGCTTTTTGGATAGGACATTGAAGAGGGTGCTTTCTAATAATTTATTGTAGGTTTATTCGTCCCGCCCTAGAGCGAATACAAATCTGTGAGGAATTTCCTAACTGTTCCACTTGTAGTACCCTCCTGGTAACATATTCATGCTTATGTTAATTTTTTAGGTCGTTCTGATGTTATTTGGTTATCGTTTTAATATTTTCATGCATACACTAACAGTAGGCCTTGGGAAACACATGTTCTATTCTATCTGCAGGTGCTACTGATCTTTTCTATTTCCTTGAACGTAGGTCTTCGACATCAGAGGAGCATTAAGGAATCAACACTCATATACACAAGCGACGATGACATTTTGGTCTGCCCATCTTACATGTGGGCATGTGAAATAAGGATTGATATCCATGGATGTGACAAGAAACATATTTAATGCTCCTATCCCCTAAAAGGGAAGGAGACGTATTGTAACACGGATTTAAAAGCATATTAATAAAGAGGGCCGTATTCCATATTGCTTTTATCTTGTGTCGATTCATTTATGTCCTTTTCTTTCATGCATTTTTCCATATATAGGCTTTTAGCGTTAAGTTTGGTTTTACACGCATCGTACTTGGCATTTTCCTTTTTGTTTTCGTATCCTCGTGCTTTCAATAATAGCAGAGCAACCCTATTTTAATTTTAAATATAAGGGGATAATTTAGTATAAATATGCTTTCTCTACCTTCATTGAAAGGTTAATAAGTCAATAATAAATTAGAAATTAAGACAGAGGAATTTGTGAACTCAATCAACCATTAATGTAATAGTGAACTAAGTCAATAAAGTGTAACAATTTTAGAATTAGCCTTTATGTTAATTTGACTTCATAGTTGATTTGTTGAGCTCATTCCTTCTATTGGACCTAGGAGTAAGGGCCCACTCTCAGGGCTAGTGGAGGGAACTTGGTATCATATTTTATAGGTTTTATTATTGTTTTTAATGTTATTTATTGTAGTAGATTAGTACCCAGGTGTTGTAGGTGAGTTGGAGAGGAGAGGGCAATCCTCCAAGGGAGGTCCTAGGTTCGAATCTCCACCCTACCAAAAATCTGAATTGGGTACCCAAAATCCAATTGATAATGTTAGTGCGGGCAGGGTCGGGTGCAACCCCGGGTGATTTTGACGATGTAGAACCCCCTGTTCGTGGTCTCTTAGACCGGCGGCCCCGCAAGGGGTTTTTCGCTTTAAAAAAAATTGCAGTAGATTAGAAACTTTGTTTTCTCCTATTTTTTCCCTATTTCACATGTGAATGTTTTGGTACCTTTTTCAACTAGCTGACTTACATCTATTTTTATAATTTGTATTTATGTCAAGGTATTGTTGTTTAGAATTTCTCTACTGCTTTCAGCATTTATTTTCTATTTCACTCTCCTAGTTTAGCACCATTAAATTTCTAGCACTCTGAATTTCTATCTTTTTAATTCAAGTAATTCAATTCAACAAACATAATCTAGCATATTTTCCTTTAGCAAGTTCAATTTCTACAAGTAGTTAGTTCCTTTTATGCAAAAGTGTGTTATCTAGTTTACTTTCTACAAAGATATTGTGATTCCCTATTTTGGTTTAGTAGCCTAATTCCCTAATTTCCAAGCCATAATTCCATCATTCTCTATCATATATAGCCTTGGATGCCACCCTAGATTGATAAATTAAATTAAATGATGAGCATTAATGATACCCATTATTTTTGGTGTCGTTGTCGAGGAAAAAATTGGCATTGTTAGAGAACCAATAAGTCATTCAAATATTGTCTTGTGAAGTTGCAAAAACTACAAAAACAACAAAAACAAACCAACAACTTTACATGAGAATAGTTGCATTGCTTGGGATTGTATCTAGGATATTGGGATATTATAATAGAAGTTATTTCTTTACTAGAATGTATGAATAGGTTAAGATACAAAAGAGGTAGATTCATTAGATCAAACTCTTTATTTTCCATAAGAATATGATATCCATGACTAGGGGTTAAATATATACTTGAACTACCTAAATTTGAAATTCTTAAAAATTTTGAATTAGACAAACAATCATCATCATCATAAAGTGTAGAAACACCTAAGAGAGAATTACGAGAAGAGAAAATTATTAGTTCATGCTCATCTACTCTTGATAGATCGATATGATCAGACCAATTTAGGAAAATCTATACTTATTGTTGGAATGTATCATGGAAAATATACAAGAAAATTTGGATAGGGGTAGTAACATTCCTATTTCAAGTAATACCCACACCCCTACCTAAAATTTTGAGTATCCTATCTGCTTGAATCCTACTCAAAACTCTCCTATGAAAACCATATCATTGTCTGTATTACAAACTTTTAGGGGAGTTTTGGTTGAGGATTAAGATCAATTTTTATTTGAGTTTAAGTTTGTATGCCAAACCTATGACTATGTAAATGACAACAAAAAACTCACAGTATTTCCTTCTATGCTAAAAGACTCAGCTTTACGATGGTTCATGAGTTTAGCACCTAATTCAATTCAAAACTAGGATGAAATGGAAAGAGTATTTTTGGAGAAAACCAAGAATACTATCGAGTAAAGAATAAGAAGGATGAATTATTTAGGATAAAACAAGAAAGTTATGAGACCTTGTAAGACTATTTGGATAGATTTTCCTTTGTCCATAAAATATGTGGAGGTGTTGAACTAGAACTTAGTAAAACCATATTCTTGAGGGGATTACAAGATGAATCCAAATAAGTATTGGATATCATGGATAAAGGAGATGTAAGCACACTCAAACTTGATGAAATCATGGAACTTTGCAAAAATTATTCTTGTACAAAACATAGAAGAAGAAAAATTGGTAATAACGTAAATGATTTGAAATAATTGATGGAAGAGTTTGTCGATCTTAAAACTAACATTCTAGTGCATCTAAACACGAAACTAGGTGAATTAAATGTGAAGGCTAAATCTACTAAACATTTGACTATTTATTGTCCAAGATGTAGAAATAAATATGCTCTCCATGAGTGTCCTTTGAACAAAACTTCCATATCTGCTATATGTAGCATTTCTACCAAAGAACATCCCATAAATCAATGTCAATTATTACCAGGACTTAATAATATATTTAATAAATAGTCTCAACCTACAAAAGAACTTAACTTTGTAAGACCAAGACAAAGGGGTAGTTTCCCTCAATACCATACCAAAATATTTTTCATTTTTTTATAAATTTGGAAAATAATCCTTGGTCTATGCCATGGCCTATTTCAAAACCACAACCTTGAAATCAACAACTATAGGCATCATCTCAAGAATGGTCTCAACCTGGATGTATGAATCAACAATGGAATAAACCACTATGGATGCATACACAAATGTAATGAAAACAATGGGGACTATAGTATCAACCATACCAAGGGGAACGTAGGTATCAAAATAAACAACAAAACTTATTGCTTGGTCCTACTCCAAATTACCCTCAAGGTCGACAACAATAATCACAACAACAAGTAAAACAACCCCCACTTTCGGCTAAACCTATGGCCAATTCAAATAACACTAGAAAAGTAACCCTTATCTACATGGTTGAATCAAAGAAATAGCCATGATAAATATCATAGATTTTGATAAGATTCAACTATATTTTGAAAAGACTCTTCCTGAACCAACTCCACTTGCCATTGAAGAAATGGAAATCGATGAGAATAAATAAGGTCAATTTCCATCAAAGCAACAACAACAACATCTTGAAAAAAAGAAAGAAAAAGTAGAAAAATTCCCTAAAGAAGATTTACCCTCTTCATCAAAAATAATACCATACCTTGAATTATTTGAGAAATCAAAAATATTTTTAGCACCAAAATTAATAAAGGAATTAAAACGTTTAAATATTATGATTCCTTTACTACAAGCTATTAAAGATATACCAACAATCAATAAAATCATTTAAGAATTGTTTATTAGAAAACTAGGAAGAAATAAGAAAGCGTTACCAAAAACCATACAAGTAGATGGGAATTTAGAAGACCTCCTTGTAGAAAAGCTTATTCCACCAAAATATGGTGATCTAGGAAGCCCTGTAGTCATAGTAGCCATAGGATCAATGCAAATATCTAATATTTTGATTGACCTAGGGACAACCATCAATGTTATGACAAGGGATATAATGCAAATATTAAAACTAAAAAACCTACATCCTACACCCACAATAATAGAAATGGTTGATAGGTCGGTTGCCAAACGAAAAGGAATAATTGAAAATCTTCCTATATCAATGTCATCATAGGAATATCTAGTTGGCTTGTTGGTATTACAACTTTGAAATACTGTGAATGGTTACCCAGTACTCTTCGAAGGCCTTGGCTTGCTATGGTAGCTACCTTCATTGAGTTTAGATCAATAGATATGACCATTTCAAATGGATTAACTCAAATAAAATCTTTTTGTATCCTCTTGCAAAACCTTCAATCAATTTTACTGGTAATCTATGGTTTCCTAAATCATATGAAGAGGTTGAAGAGAACATTATAACATTAGCCATCATAATTATGAAAGATCACGCTATAGAATTGGATCCATATGAGAGAATTATCTTTAAAGAGAATATTATCCTAATGAATAATTTTTATGATTCAAGAATGGAAGATGAACCAGATACTATCAACCATTTACTATGGAAGAATGAAGAACAAGAACTTGAACCACTATCATCAATTCTAATACAAGATAATTCTTTTAATTTACCACATGGATGGTATCATCATCTTCTATCATCTTTTAACTGACCTATATAAAATATAATTCCATCAAGAATTGTCTTTGATAAAGATACTCAGATATTTCATTCTCTATTACCACACCATTGTCCACTCTACTCATTAATAAGCAATTTTAAATGAATCAATTCGATACAACCTAGTACAAAATAAATTTAAGTACACCCAAAAACATTTTTGAATATCAATAGTTGGTTGTGTAGACACCAAAATAGCACCAATCCGATTACGTGACAACAAGCGCTGATCGCATTGACACACACAGTCCCTAGGGCAGCCCCTAGAGGTTAAAGAGTGGTCCTAACCACTTCCAAAAGCAGTTTTAGAGTTCAGAGGTCAATTTGGCACCTTTTTGGCACCTTGCTTTTTGCTCATCCCACCCTGAGATGAATACAAACTGCCATTCGTCCCACCTAGGGACGAATAGCAGCATTCACACCAGGGTGAGGCGAATGGCAAGTTTTACTGGCAAAAAGTCAAACCTCGGTAACTTCGCCAGTTAACTAACACTTCAGGCCATGCAATTACGAGGAGTAGCTTTTATTCAATAAGAGAGACTTCAGTGATGAGTGTCTTTATTTTAGAAACATCATGCAAGAAGATTTTTAATCAGGGAGTTAGCTTTTCTCTAAAAATAGGACAATTAACTCAAGTGGCGCCCTCGCATGCACAATTCAAACAAGGAGACCCTAAGGTATATAAATTGGTTATTTTTCCCACCTAGGGACGAATAGCAGCATTCACACCAAGGTGAGGCGAATGGCAAGTTTTACTGGCAAAAAGTCAAACCTCGGTAACTTCGCTAGTTAACTGACACTTCAGGCCATGCAATTACGAGGAGTAGCTTTTATTCAATAAGAGAGACTTCAGTGATGAGTGTATTTATTTTAGAAACCTCATGCAAGAAGATTTTTAATCAGGGAGTTAGCTTTTCTCTAAAAATAGGACAATTAACTCAAGTGGTGCCCTCGCATGCACAATTCAAACAAGGAGACCCTAAGGTATATAAATTGGTTATTTTTCCCACCCAAAATAGATACAGAGAAGGATCATTTGAGCAACGAAGTGCTGCCAATTTACCTAATCGCGATTTGTGCTTTTACATCCTTAATATCTCATTCGAAAGGGAGGTTATTGGGTGACTATTGGAAGAATGAATCCAGACCCAAAACCTAATTTTTGACCACAACTATCCACCAAATTTGTCGACAACACCCAATAACCAGTTTTGGACCCATCCCAAGTGGATTGGTGCCAAAACAGTGTCCCAATCGGTGGGCGTCCTGCCCTCGAGCGCTCCCCAAACTGTCACAGTGCTATTCGCCCCACCCCGGGATGATTAGAAATATATGATATATTTCTTTTTTTTTCCTTTTGCATCTGATTATAGATAGGTTAAATAGGTTACTGTTCAAATTTCATTTCATTCTGATAATTTTTTACCAGGTTATTGTTATCTCCCGCCTTCACTAACTTGCAGATGTCATCTTCAAAATTTGGGTGCTAAGGGCAAAATTGGAGAAATATGATCATCTGGGTCTTCCCAAAATGTCCCCAATTAGCTAACCCCAACTTTTTAGGTCTTTTGGATCTTCCTAAGTAGGACATTGAACAGGGTGCTTTCTAGCAAATTATCACAGTCCTATTCGTCCCACCCTGGAGCGAATACAAATCTGTGAGGAATTTCTAGACTGTTATTTTTGCAATGGTCTTTTGATGATATTTTTATGCTTTTTTCAAAGTTTCAGGTCAATCAAAGTTCATCTGATAGTCGTTTTATTATTTTCATGCATACACTGACAATAGGCTTTGGGAAATACATGTTTCATTCTGTCTGCAGGTGTTACTAATATTTTCTATTTCTTTGAATGCAGGTTTCTGACAGCAAAGAAGCAGGAAAGAGAAAATAATCACATACGCAAGTTGCGGTGACGTTTTGGTCCGTCCATCTTATATGTGGGCACGCGGAAGAAGGATTATTATCCATGGATGTTGTGACAAGAAACACCTTTGACTCTCCTATCCCCTAAAAAGGAAGGAGATGTATTGTAACACAATTTATAAAGTGTATCAATAAAGAGATTACCATATTTTATATTTCTTTTATCTTGTGTCAATTTGCATATGTTCTTTCTTTTTCTTTTCTTGTGGCATATTCCTTTTTGTTTTCGTATCCACCAGTCCTTCCACAACGACGCTACCTGCGATGGCCACATCCCAGGACAAGGGAAAGAAACCTTTAGAATAAGAACCACCTCTAGTCTCAACCATCTCGATAGAAGAGATTCCTATTAGAATGGAAGTCAAGACACCTAGTTCACCCCACATGGAGTGGACTCAGGAAGGACTCCCATTCGCTTCCCCTCAACCGCCAACAGTCACCATTGAAATGGCTAGCACGGGCCTGGGGGAGTATCTAGTGAGAAACATTGTAGCAACACCCACACTCGAGTCCATGCAAGACATGGGGAGGCCTCGACTCCCCATCGGCTTAGTGGTTCCTTTAGGCTACCCACCCAATCAGATAAACTTTGTTTATGGGGTCCTGGATAATGGCGTTGAGATTTTTATGCAAGAATATGAAGACGAAGAGCCCTTTGTGGAGGACGTCAACTATCTATCCAACATTGATTTTGCTTTAAGATATCTAGGACAATACAATTGGCATGGATATGGTTTGGGTAGGTACGAGAAAGGAGTGTGTGTTCTTTGCCAACCGGGATATCAAATGCCATATGACAAGTCAAGAGTAGGGTTCAACCACCCCTTGCCCCTAGACATCTTGGTGGAAAACATGCAAGGCCTAGGGATAGGCAACAAGGATGGGTTGGCATCAGGTCCATATGCCAATCCTAACACAAACTATACATTGGGAGATTATCTCCCATTGCTAACAACCAACCTTGTTGACCATAACAACCCTTTCCCTTCGATCGAACAAGGAGAAAAATCAAGGATTCACCCACAAGGGGGATATGGACAAGACCATGAAGGGTCTTCCAAAGATGACTCAGAGTATGATCATTCACAAGTATATCCCATGAATGATGATCAGGAAAGCTTCCTGACAATGTTCCCATTGGCTGCTCCATTTGAGCACAGGCCACTTCAAGACAATCAGGTCCCCCCGCAGAGAGCAGAACAACCTCAATGGGACCACATCAACTTGCTCGAACAAGATGAGCCTCATGTGTCACAAGCAGTTGTTGGATATAACGAAGGCTTTTGGATCTTCGATAGCGATTCGAAAGATGAAACTGAGATGGCCTATCTCAACCACATGCGACAAATGCAACAACGATACCCTTTGGACATAGATGACATGTTTGAACACTTACATATAGGTCCAAGACATAGGTAGCATCTCAACCCGACACAGTTATAGCACTTACTGCACCCGCCACTCTAGGTACACAGAGAGCATCTTTCACCTGGAGACCCTATCAAACCATCAGTGCCTAGGGCGGACCCTATCTTTGTCTCCGTGCATAGGGCTGATCCCTTTGTGCCAATGCCCATAGAGCCAGATCCGATGCACACAGATTGTATAGTATGTCCGAGTTATAACACCCATGGTAATGGAGACCACAATAATTTCATCAACATGATCTCCATTGACCTAACCGCACCCATCCATGATCCAGCCGACCCGACACGGTCATTGTATCTAGATCTAGATGCTATCGACTGGGATCATGCTAACACACCACCATCCCCATTAGAGTACTGGCCTTGTGGAGGAATGTTCCATTTCACCCCCAGACAGACTCAGGATGTCTTCCATGCTAAAGAGGAACCTGACATTCCGAACGATGATCTCAATTCAGCAAATGATATCCATTTGATCCCAACTCCACACCAGTTGGAGGACGGATCCCACATGTCGTTTGAGGAGACGACTGACGTAGACATTGGCTCAGATCTAGTGAATTTGCAAATCATCAAGCTGGGGGTAAGCTTATCCCTCGAAGAGCAAGCCGACTACATTGCCCTTCTCAAAGAGAAGAAGGAGGTTTTTACATGGTCATACAAGGACATTCCGGGACTAGACCCGCAGCTAGTCATGCATAATTTAACGCTTGATCCAAAAATCAAGCCAGTAAAGCAAAAACTAGGTAAGATGCACCCAACAGTGGCCTTAATGGTCAAAGACAAATTACAAAAGTTGTTGGATGCACAGTTTGTCATCTGCATGGATTATCCGCCATGGTTGTCTAACATGGTTCCCGTCAAGAATCTCGATGGGAGGATTCGCATATGCATCGATTTTTGAGATCTAAACAAGTCCTAAGGATGATTTTCCCTTACCGAGCATCGATGCATTGGTAGACGCTACAGCGGGCCACAAAATGCTTTCCCTCATGGATGGTTTCTCAGGATACAATCAAATTCATATCAATCCTGAGGACCAACTAAAAACGGCATTCACAATGCCTTGGGGGATATTTTGCTATAAGGTTATGCCTTTTGGCCTTAAAAATTTTGGTGCCACCTACCAACGTGCCATGACGTACATCTTCCATGATTACATGCACAAAACTTTGGAGGATTACATGGATGATTTGTTGGCCAAATCTCTTTTACGCTCAGATCATCTCGATGACTTAAGCGAGATCCTCGATCGCCTCATGGAGCATAAAGTCAGACTAAACCCCAAGAAGTGCGTCTTTGGTGTCACATCTGGAAAGCTCTTGGGTTACATAGTCTCTAAACAAGGAATCAAGGTAGACCCACACAAAGTCAAGGCAATCATTGAAATGCCTCCCCCAACTACCATCAAGCATCTCAAGAGTCTGTAGGGAAAGGTCACGTCGATCAAGCGCTTCATAGTGCAGTTATCTAACAAGTGCTGACCCATGAATAAATTATTGCATAAGGGGTCACATTTCATTGGGATGACGAGTGCCAGTCAGCCTTTGATGATATTAAATAGTACTTGTCTTCGTTGCCAGTATTGGCACCACCTAGACCAGGAGTGTTGTTCTATTTATACATCTCAGCTACTGAGGTGGCACTGGGTGCCATGCTATCCCAAAAAATGAACTTCACAAAGAACATGCTACATACTATCTTAGCCATACCCTGGTCAGTTATGAACTTAACTATTCATACGTTGAGAAGCTCTACTTGGTAGTGGTGTTTGCTACCAAAAATCTATGCCACTACATGCTCGGTCATACGATGTATGTTGTCTCTAAGAAGAATCCATTGCGATACATGACGAGTCGTACTTATCATAGTAGCCGCACGGCGAAATGGATCATGTTGTTGACGGAGTTTGACATAGAATTCATTGGACAAAAATCCATAAAAGGTCAAGTCATCGTCGATCAACTGGAAGAGGCTCCTCTTGAATAAAATCAGCCTTTGATCATAGAATTACCAGATGATGGGGTTTTTCATGTTTTAGAATCTCCAGATTCTGATGAGCCTAAGTCACAGGCTAACATGACCCTATTCTTCGATGGTTCTAAATATGAGCAAGGAGGCGGCGCGGGCATTGTATTCTTCACTCCACAAGGGGCTCCAATGCCTCTATCATTTAAATTAGACTTATTGTGCACCAACAACAATGCAGAATATGAAGCCTTGCTCATAGATCTTCAGACAGCAATCACCATAAACATTAAACATTTAAACATCTTTGGTGATTCGTTGTTGATTGTCAATCAAGTAAAGGGGATATTTCAATGTAAATGGCTAGTTTTGCAGGCCTACAAAGCCCTTGTGGACAAATTCCTAGCACAAATTGAATGGTATGACATTGAGGAACTCCCTCGATCATCGAATCATTTGCAGATACTATGGCCTCCTTGGGGTCATTAATCCCGCAAGACCCTTTTGGTGAAATGACAACCATTCAGGTTAAAACATTATCGCAATCTACGATGGAGCGTGCAAGCTCTGATCTAACACCAGGAATCCACCTGATCCAGATCGAACCATCTCTGGATAAGTTCTTTCAAATCCATGATTGTCTAATTCGATCCAACTAGGGGTCCTTGTTCTCCCCAACCCCTCTTAATAGCAGCACCACGCTATTTTTACAAGTTCTTTCCTACTTAGCTTTTGCTAGGGATGGACTTCACGAGGGATTGGTCGTTCATAGTATCCAGGTTTCTGATTAGTAGGATTGGTACACACCCATTCAGGATTACCTCAAGCTAGGTAACCTCCCACTTGGATTGACACAAGCCACGAAAAGATCATTCAAATAGAAAGCAGCAAATCATGTCTTGTTAGGAGACATTTTGTATCGTCAGAACTATGAAGGAATCCTCCTCCGTTGCTTGGACCAGCAAGAGTCCGCTTGGGCGATCACCCAAGCTCATGATGGTACATGTGGTGGCCACTTTAGCGGTATGGCCATTGCAAAGCGCATTCTTCACATGGGTTATTATTGGCCATCTTTAGAGCGAGATTGTTACGCATGTGTGAAGAAGTGCATGAAGTGTCAACACCATGCTAATTTGACATACGTACCTTCTCAGGCCTTACAGCTGATCCAATTGGCTTGGCCTTTTTCGTAGTGGGGCTTTGACCTAATCGAAAAGATCTCCCCTACGTCGTCTGGTCGTCACACGTTCATCATAATGGCCATAGAGTATTTTACCAAGTGGGTGGAAGCAATTCCGCTAACCTCTACGACTGGATCCCGCATTGCGGAGTTTTTTTTGCATAACATCATATGTCATTTTGGTATTCCATCCAAGATCCTATCAGATAATGGGACGTCCTTCAAGAACAAAGATGTGCGTGCTTTGACCACAAAGTACAAAATTTAGCACAGTTTTTCAACACCCTATTATCCACAGGCAAATGGGCAAGCAGAGGCATCAAACAAAATGCTAGTCACCATCCTCAAAAAGATAGTCATAGACAATCATAAGGATTGGCACATTTAGATCCCGCTTGCCCTATGGGCTTATCGCACTAGCATCCGGATGCCCACTAGGGCAACTCCATTTTCACTGGTGTATGGCTCCGAGGTAGTCATGCATCTTGAGTTGGAAATCCCTTCCCTGCGCATTTCAATGCAAGAGTTCATCGATGATGACACTATGCAGTAGGCCCGGTTGGATCAACTGGCGTTGCTCGACGAATGACACATTAATGCTCTTGAGTATTTGTGTATCTATCAAGAGCGACTTAAGAAATCATACAACATGAAGGTCCACCTTAGGGAATTTTAGGTTGGTGACTTGGTCTTAAAAGAGAACCAACAGAATTCTAATTTGTTATCCCATCTACGGGACAAGTTCACAGCAAATTGGTTAGGTCCTTATGTCATTGCCAGTAGAATAGGACCTGGAACATATCGGCTTGCCTCTCTTGAAGGAATCAAGGAAACAGAACCCTTGAACATCAGTCATTTGAGGCCATTCCACATCTAGAGAGCCATAGTCCAACCAAAAGCTCCAAGGATTCTCATAATCACTTGGTCAACCCAAAAATGCTCCAAAGGTATCTATAAACCCTTTGGTCAAGCCAAAATCTCCAAGGATTCTCATAATCGCTTGGTCAACCCAAAAACGCTCCAAAGGTATCTATAAACCCTTTGGTCAAGCCAAAAGATCCAAGGATTCTCATAATTGCTTGGTTAACCCAAAAATGCTCCAAAGGTATCCATAAACCCTTTGGTCAACACCAAATGCTCCAAGCATTACCATAACTGCTTGGTCAAAATAAATATTCAAAAACAAACAAAAACAATAAAATCATCAAAAATAACAAAAAAAAAATTGCATTTTCCTTTCATACATACTCATAAAAATCAAAATACAAAAATATAGGTTGCACTAGGCATCACATCCATACATTGCATATTTACTAGGTCATACACGTCAACAGCACCATAGACTGTCATTACTTGGCAAATTCCCTCATTTTCCACATCAAATCCATTTTTCATAACTGCATGCATTCATAATAACACCATCGCCACTTTCTTTTTAGCATAGTTAGTTGTCTCCTAAATGTATATAGGGTTTTCGTCAGTCAGCTGTCTTTAAATTTCTAGCCAAAAATTGTACACAGTTAAACAGATTTTACATGGGAAAGTTTTACTTGGATCGCACCTTGTTACATAGCATCCCAACACAAATTAAAACACATAACATAATTCCTAAGTTGTGTGAACGCAAGAGAAACCTACAAAGCAGTCTAGGGTACCATAAGTGAAAGATTAGCCTGTTCATCCCCCTGTGCGAATGGTTCTAGAATGCTGAGAATTGACAAAAGGACGAGCTCTTCCTTATCCATTCCCAACACTAAACAATGGTTGTCACTACTCCCACAAAACCCCATCATAGTTGGTCCCCAAAGTCGTAAGGATTCGTACTACACGTCCCTGCCAAGGATGGGTAGTCATACCCAAGACCTAAAAGGATCAACGCAATTTAAAGGATCAATGCAATTTACAAACAAAATTCCAAAAAACCATCATCACAACCATCTCCACTCACCTTTGGTCTCAAAGTTGTAAGGATTCATACTACACATCCCTGAACAGGATGGGTAGTCATCCCCAAGGCCTAAAATATCAATTCCCTTACTTCATAAATCTCCATCATCCCCTTGGTTTCCAAAGTTGTAAGGATTCGTACTACACGTCCCTGAATAGGATGGGTAGTCATCCCCAAGGCCAACAGGATCAAGGCCATTCACAAGCTCAACCTTACAAAGCTCAAAATACAAAATCAAATAATAGTGGTTATCACCACTATTCAAAATCCTTGCTCAAAACAAAAAACAAAGAGAAAAATAAATAGTGATTCTCATCACTATATAGACAAGCAAGTATCCCAAACCATTGAGCCAACACACAGCTTGAACTTGACTCCCTGGCATTCTCAGCATTCGACAAACCATCTAGGTGATCCTCATTACAATTTTGGTTGATAGCCTACCTGGCAATGGTGGTATCCTAACCGCATGACGATATGTTTGTCACATTAGCTTTGCATGTGCATAGACCAATGTTTGCATGTGGATGAGCTAGCTTATGGTACCTTAGATTATCCTATGGATTAATCTTGCTAAATACAACAACGGAGTTAGTAAAGCTAATTAGGTGATCCCTAGTACAGGTTTGGTTGATAGCCTATCTGGCACTGGTGGTATCCTGACAAATGCCACATAAACAAACTCAATTGCACACACATGGATGTGAAATAACTTGGTTAAATTCAATTTATATTTATACCTTGTTCAAAAGTCTTGTGCGATAAATGTACAGTCTTAGCTAGTTAGTTAAAATATCTAGATCTCAGAAAAGCTTAACTACATTTTAAAAAAACTGTCACATTCCATTCCGTCTATCACCATCTGAAAATATGCAAAACATACAAAAACAAAGTTTTCACATGCACAGTCATTCCACAAAGTCATCCCATTAGTATAGCAAGTCAGTCAAATCTTGCACAGTCTATGGTGCCATCGATAAAACATCAACAACTCATGTCATTCATTCCATTGGCATACATCATATAAATTAGACACATCGCATTCATAATCGCATTTGCATACATCAATGTAAAAACATGTACATAACAACAAACCATGAAAAATGTCTAAACACAAAAAGAGTCATCTACATATATATCATAACAAAAATGCCCGCAGGCTACAATGAACCGGTCCTCTGACCTCGCAACCAAATCCAAAAACTCAAAAACCCCCAAGCCTAGGGTGTCGCCCACCATGATCATGCAAGATCGATGCAACGGGAACTACCCCCCACAGTGTAGGTCCTATGGGACCTCTCAGAGCAACTGCTGCTCGCCCCTGCATCACGCCCACTAGCGCCTCCCTCATCTAGCCGCATGTGACGGGACGATGCTGACTGCTTAGTATCACTGTCTCTCGTCTGGCGTGACGAGCCACGTCCATGAGGCTCAGGTATTCGCCCACCAAGGTGGATAATCTCTCCCTCCATCTCCAGTCAAAGCCACCACCCCCTACATACCTGCCAAAGCCACCCTCCAACCTTAGGCCAGGCTGGATAGTCTTGAGAGGGGCGCCAGAACACCTCTATAGGATTAATCCGAGCAAAGGCATCAACATAGTGCCCTACAACACCTGCCCATCATCGACTTTGTCCCTGCTCCTCCGACCTCTGCTATAGTACCCCATATCCAATCTCTCGGTCTGCCATCTCTGCCTGCATCATCCAGGGCAGCCCCATCGGCCTCTCCACTGCTATGTGCTACCAAGACCAGCACTGCAACAAGTAGTTACAACTGATCCCCTTTTGCTTTCGATAGCGGACCTTGTACAACTCATCATAGAGCTATGCTAGTAGAGCCTTGCCCCATCTCATAATCATCGGAGTATCTGTCGGACACTCCACCAACATGAATACCACCTCTAGCAGGTTCCAAGGGAACCTCGTGCCAGAAGAGTCAAGGAGCAGCATGTTGGAAATGAGGCTCATGAGTAATGCGTGCCTCGTTCCCAACACACCCCTCTCTAGCCACCATCGTACCAATATGCCACCAATCTGGAAATAGCTCTCCGCCCTCTCCATGGGGCTCTCCACACCCAACTCCTCTCCATGCCCGAAATAGCATATCAGTATCGTTGTCCTTTGATCTCGTGGCGTCATCCGGATCGACAGTCCATCTATTGGAATCCATAGAATCCAATAAACATCCTCCAAGGTCACCGTTATCTCCCCTATTGGGAGATGGAAGGTATTGGTCCGAGGATCCCATAGATTGATCAGGGCCATCAGATAGGCCCGATCCCCGACCACCGGCTCCAATCGAGTCACCTGCTTGAGCCCAAGGGCGTCAAGCTAGTCCCAGTTAGCCAAGGTCAGCACCACATGTGCTTCAGTAAAAATAGTAGGCACCCGATACCGGATCTTCACAACCTGCAAAAGAAAATAACACAAAAACATTAAAAACAACAAAAAATTGCACAACCCTAACATGTATATACAATAATGCATTAAAACTATATAGCCAAAAACAAAACAAAAATTCAATAAACTTATTTGTCAGTCCTAGGGTTTCTAATCCTAACTGGTAAATTCTAAAAACAAAACACAAATTCAATAAACTTATTTGTCAGTCCTAGGGTTTCTAATCCTAACTAGTAAATTCCAAAAACAAAACAAAAATTCAAAAAAAAAAAATTAATTAATCAGCCCTAGGGTTTTTAAACTCTAAACTGATTAATTAACAACAAAAACCATGCTACGCTTTCCGCTTAGTGGTACCCTACGTTTTTTAACTTACAATTTAGATTTTGGTTTCATTCAGGTTCAATGCAGTTTTTTAGTTATGTTCTAAACTAAGTTTCTCAGTTCAGTTTTCAACTAAACTTTTGATCTGTGTTTAACTAGGGCTACATTAAGTTTGTATTTAAGTGTTCATAGACTAGGGTTTTCATTTTTAAACCATAAACAACAACAAAAACAAACAAAACAAACAAAAACATAAAAAATAAGCAAAATGCAATTTTCCAATTGCAACGCAAAGTCATAAAGAGGACAAGTACTCATTGGTATCGCTTCAGCTCCTTGGCTCGATCCGATATGAGCACTCATGGTCGTAGGAAAAGTTCAGCAGCGCTTCGCTTCGTAGAATTGACCTCCTCCTCCTCAGAGCTCCAAAATTGCCAAGAAAAACAAATGCAAATGAGCCCAAAACTCAGTTTTGGCCTTTAAATAGGCTTTTTGAGCCTATATTCGTTCCACCCTAGGACGAGCACTCTGGTTAGTGCTTGTACCACCCTGGGATGAATTCTAAATAGGAATTTGTCCCACCCAGGGACGAATACAGAGCAAAAATTTCAAAAATAGCAAAAAATGCACACAAATGCACCAAAACAAGCCCTAAAAGTGTCCGATCATAATGCTTTTGCCCTGGACATTTCGGGCATGCAAAATAGATTTCGGGGTCACAAATCCTCACTATCCTACTCCATAAGAATGCTACCATAGCCGGACCGCTCCACGAGAAGACAGATTTTTGAGAATTTCATCCCCAAACAGCATCGCTAAAACGGGTCAAAACCCATCCAAAAATAGCAATAACATTGCCGAACGAAGGCGCTTTGGCGCCTGACATTATTGGCATCCAAAATAGACATCGGGGTTACACATTATCACTATCCTACTCCCTAAGAAGGCTATCATCGTCGGACCGCTCCCTGGGAGGACGGATTTTTGACAATTTCAGCTCTAAAATGCGTCACAAAAAGGGTTAAAACCCACCAAAAATAGGTCAGAATGTTCAGAAACTGCTTTCACATTCAATTATAAACAACTAAAGGCACCCTTACCTAAGTCATCTTGGGTCAAGCGACTCGTCGCTTTTCTCATGTCGGTCATTCCCTCATCTATTCGTCGCTTGAGGGGGTAGTCACACTTAGTTGCCAATCAACAACAATATACCCAATCATGGAAATGACACACATTCAAAGGATCATTGACAAAGACAATCGCGCCCCTGCTTGGGGCAGCAAAAAAGCAATTATCACAAGCTAATCAAACACTTGGCATTCATGAATCATGAATTCAAGTTTCCCATAGACAAAAGGTTGTCCCCTTTGCCTATTCATGACTGATCAATGTCCAAGCTCAAGTAACACCTCACCGAACAAAGTTAACACTTGACTTTAGTTCCTTAGCTCGTCAGAAGCAAGGATTCAAGAATGTGTGCCCTTTCCATACTTGGGGCATCAAGAGTTGGTTAGGTTACTAAGAAACCCTAATAATTAGTGCTTTGGTTATCTATTTTTTCTTGACGCTGCGCCTTGCATAGTGCTTCCCAAAAAGGGGCATCTGTAGACACCAAAACAGCACCAATCCGATTATGTGACAACAAGCGTTGATCGCATTGACACACACAATCCCTAGGGCAGCCCCCAGAGGTTAAACAGTGGTCCTAACCACTTCCAAAAGTATTTTTAGAGGTCAGAGGTCAATTTGGCACCTTTTTGGCACCTTCCTCTCTGCTCGTCCCACCTTGGGATGAATACAAACTGCCATTCGTCCCACCTAGGGACGAATAGCAGCATTCGCCCTAGGGTGAGGCGAATGGCAAGTTTGACTAGAAAAAATTCAAACCTCGATAACTCTGCCAGTTAACTGAGGCTTCATGCCATGCAATTGTGAGGAGTAGCTTTTATTCAAGAAGAGATACTTCAGTGATAAGTGTCTTTATTTTAGAAACCTCATGCAAGAAGCTTTTTAATCAGGGAGTTAGATTTTCTCTAAAAATAGGACAGTTAACTCAAGTGGCGCCCTCGCATGTGCAATTCAAACAAGGATACCCTAAGGTCTATAAATTGGGGAGTTTTCCCACCCAAAAGAGATACAGAGAAGGAGCATTTGAGCAATGAAGTGCTACCAATTTACCTAATTGCGATTTGTGCTTTTACATCCTTAATCTCTCATTCGAAAGGGAGATTATTGGGTGACTATTGGAAGCACGAATCTGGACCCAAAACCCAATTTTTGACCACAACTATCCACAAAATTTTTTGACAACACCCCATAACCATTTTTGGACCCATCTCAAGTGGATTGGTGCCAAAATAGTGTCCCAATCGATGGGCGTCCTACCCCCGGGCGCTCCCCAAACTGTCACAGTGCTATTCGCCCCACTGTAGGATGATTAGAAATATGTGATAGATTTCTTTTTTTTTCCTTTTGCATCTGATTCTAGATAGGTTAAATAGGTTACAGTTCAAATTTCATTTCATTCTGATCATTTTTTACCAGGTTATTGTTATTTCCCACCTTCACTAACTTGCAGATGCCATCTTCAAAATTTGGGTTCTAGGGGAAAAATTGGAGAAATCTGATCATCTGGGTCTTCCCAACATGCCCCCAATTAGCTAACTCCAACTTTACAGGTCTTTTGGAGCTTCCTAAGTAGGACATTGAACAGGGTGCTTTCTGGCAAATTGTCACAGTCCTATTCGTCCCACCCTGGAGCGAATACAAATCTGTGAGGAATTTCTAGACTGTTCTTTTTGCAATGGTCTTCTGATGATATTTTTATGCTTCTGTCAAATTTTTAGGTCAATCATAGGTCATCTGATAGTCGTTTTATTATTTTCATGCATACATTGACAATAGGCTTTGGGAAATACATGTTTCATTCTGTCTACAGGTGTTACTAATATTTTATGTTTCTTTGAATGCATGTTTCTAGCATTAGAGGAGCAATAAAGAAAAAATAATCACATATGCAAGTGGCGATGACGTTTTGGTTAGCCCATCTTACATGTGGGCACGCGGAAGAAGGATTATTATCCATGGATGTTGTGACAAGAAACACATTTGACTCTCCTATCCCCTAAAAAGGAAGGAGACGTATTGTAACACAATTTATAAAGTGTATCAATAAAGAGATTACCATATTTTATATTGCTTTTATCTTGTATCAATTTGCATATGTTCTTTCTTGTTCTTTTCTTGTGGCATATTCCTTTTTGTTTTCGTATCCTTGTGCTTTCAAGGTTGATGAATGACTAAGAAGAAAAAATTTTAATGTATTGAGTCAACATCTCAATGCTCTCGCATGAGAATACAAAGACATGATAGGAATTCATTCAAACATATGTACTCATCGAATTTATAGAGATAATGTTAAACTTGTAATATAACCACAATGGATATTGAACCCTACTTTACATGATATTGTGGAAGATGAAATCAAAAAATTACTAGAAGTAGGATTCATCTACCCCACTTTCGATAGCCAATGGATTTCACCATTGGTTATTGTTCCAAAGAAAAATAGAAAATTGCGAGTGTGTGTTGACTATAGAGAATTAAATAAAGTTACACATAAATACCATTTTTCATTACCATTCATAGATCAAGTTTTAGACACACTCTCTAGGAAGAAGTATTTTTTTTCTTAATGGATATAGTGATTATAATCATATTTAGGTAGCACCTAAAGATCAAGAGAAAACAACCATTACTTGCCCATGGGTAACATTTTCTTATAGGGTTTTACCTTTTGGACTTTGTAATACCACAACAACTTTCCAATGAGTAGTGCTTGCTATTTTATCTGACTTGACCAATGACTGTCAAGATCTACATAGATGATTTTATAGTATGTGGAAATTTTTTGAAAAAACTCTTGAAAATATTGACAAAGTTTTGACATGATGTGAAATTTACAATTTATACCTAAACCCTGACAAATATTTCATGATTATGGATGAATATATTGTTCTTGGACATCATGTCTCATCTAGAGGGATACAAGTTTATCCTTAGAAGATTGATATTATCAAAGAGTTTCCTGCACCCCAAAAATAGATGTTAGGAGTTTGTTAGGACATATTGGCTTCTATTTTCAAGTCATTCATAACTTTAGTACCATTGTGAACCCTATGTTTTCCTTGTTGACTAAATATTTAGAATTCAAATGGATAGAAAAGTGTCAAAGTGTATTTGATACTTTAAAATAAAAATTGACCACTACACCTATGTTACACAGTCCAAATTGGAAACTTTCATTTCATATTCAAGTCGATGCATCTAACACTACAATCAGAGCAGCTCTAGGTCAAGTTGAAAATGGAAAACATTATGCCATCTATTACACTAGCAAAAACTTAACGAGAGCTAAAAAGAATTATCCTACCAAAAAATAATTCTTAGCATTAGTATATGCCATTAAAAAATCTTATCACTATATCATGGTATATCAAGTATTTGTTCATACAGATCATTTTGCAATCAAATACCTTATGAACAAACCTTTAGTTAGTGGTTTAATAATAAGATGGTTGCTACTATTACAAGAATTTGACATCACTATAGTAGATAAACTAGGAAAAGCTAATGTAGTAGCTAATTTTTTATCCAGACTAAATATCATAGGAGATGATGAACCAGTAGAGGACTCTTTTCCTAATGAAATCTTATTTGCAATTTTAACACAATCACCATGGTTTGTTGACATTTCTAGCTACATAGCAACAGGAAACGTTCCCTCTCACTTTAAACGAGGAAATTGATGATTGGTGAACCAAAGCTCATCATTTTAGTGGATCAAAGGTCTACTATTTAAATATGGACCTGACTATATGTTATGTTGTTGTATTCAATGAGGTGAGGTGTATGACATTCTTTAGGCATGTCATGATGAACCATCAGGAGGATATTATTTAGTAAAACACACTATTAGAAACACTTTAGGAATAGGTTATTATTGACCCTCACTTCATAAATATGTAAAGAAGTATGTACAACATTGTGATTCATGTCAAAGAATGGGTAAACCAATTGCACTAAATGAAATATCGTTACGACATAAAGTGGTTGTAAAACCATTTGAGATATGGGGATTAGATTTTGTTAGACCCATTGACACACCTTCTCAAGGAAAACAATACATTCTTTTGTGTACCGATTATGTAACAAAGTGGGCCAAAGTATGTTCTTTTAAATGTGCTTGAGAAGAAAAGATCATTGATTTTCTATACACTCAAATATTTCAAAGATTTTGTGCTCCATGATCTATTATTATAGATCATGGATCCCAATTTGCATTTAAATTTATAGAGGCATTTACTAAAATGTATGAAATTAAACATAATAAATCATCACCCTATCACCCTCAAGAAAATGGTTAGGTAGAAGTCACAAATAGGGAATTAGAGAATATTCTAACAAAAATAGTGGCTTCTCACAAAAAAGATTGGATGAATAGGTTACTGGAGGTCATTTGGGCTTACAACACTACATGGAAATCCACCATAGGATTTACACCTTACAAACTAGTCTATGGTAAGAAACCTCTTTTTCCAATTGAATTTGAATTACTAACACTTCGTACATCTTTGGAAGTTGGCATTGAGTTGTCGTAGGTATAGCAAGAGAGAATTACATAATTGAATGCATTAGATAAATTTTTCTTGAAGGCACTTCACTAAATAGAGATCATTCAACAGCAACAGAAAATTCGGTATAATAGTCACATAAGAGCAGCATGTATGAACCAGGAGATTGGGCACTATTATTCAATTTTCGATATGCTAATTTTCTTGGCAAGTTACAACTTGATGACTTGAACCATATCAAATTGATGAAGTATTTGATAATGGAGTTGTTTGACTTTCTCCTATTAATGATTCAAGGAGGAAATTGGTGGTAAATGGGCATCATTTATGAGTGTACCATAAGCCATTGACAAAGGAGGAGTTTGCTCTATACTTTGCACAATCTGACCTATGTGTGGTAGAAGAGGCTTCCTCTTCTGGCACAGATTTTGAATGATAAAAATCTTTAAAAAAAATGAATAATTCAATAGTGAAAATCTTTCTAAGGTGCTATTGATTTAAGGCTTACATGAAAACTAATTTTTGGTTTATTTTCCTTTTTGAATATCCACCATTGTACAAATTCTACTTATTGGACTTATATGATGTTTTTTTATATATTTTAGATACCTACACAATCAAAAAAATGATCCAAATAATGTAAAATAACCCTTCAAGATAGTAAGGTATGTATTTCTTTAATTTTACTAATAGTTAGCCTTGACATTGCATGAATAGTAATTAAATGCTTGGCATAACTATGTATAAAATTGGTAAAAACATGAAATACCCTACTAGTCACCCCAAAATATATCCTATCCTACCTTAAATCATGATATATTTAGCTCTGGTAGATTTAAAATCAAATAGAATATATGCTCTAAGAGTTTAGATGCTCTAAAATAACCATGCTTTGGAATGATCAAGACTCTGAAACGATAAGCCATGAAATGAACAAGTTAGATTTGAATTTACATGCACATGGGAGGAGGAGGAAATGACCATTCAAAAATAAGCATACCTTGCATCCCAAAAAAAGAGGGATGCATGATACCATGTGCCATGTGTAATGTTTCCTATCGTCTCACCCAATTGATCTTCATCTAGCGATGTCTATCATGATACTCATTTCTAATATAATAGTTTGTAACTACATGTAACTATTTATAATACACACATGGTAGCCATTTGGTTCTTGTCATGATATCATGCTTTATATCATCCCATTAAATTCATAATAAAATATCACTTCGGAGCCATGTGACCGCATAGTTTCAATGAAAATATGGTAGCAAAAAACAAGGTGAAAGTGGCTAAAAATTCTAACACATGGGAAATAAACCAAGCTATCTAGGTTGGTTTAAAAATCGATCATCCATGTTTTTGAATAGGAAATTTCCTTATCACCATAATGCATGAGACTTTTCCAACCACCACTCTTCATTCATTCCAAATTTTGAAATTTTTAGCAGATGAATTACCTTGTGCCACGCATCTAGTCAATGCATGGGGAGATGCAAAATTAGTATGCGATTTTTTCAACTAGATTTATGCCATTTTTTGAAGCATGTCACAAGCATAATATTTATGAGTACTTCATAACCATCACAATAAATGCTTCAAAAAACCTTGCCTTGCAACCAGAAATAGGAAACAAATCACCAAAAAAATAGGGGTGCCAAATGAAAGTTACAAAAAAAATGAAAAATAGGGGTGTTGAACGAAATTTGTAGAAATATGAGTGAATTTAAGTTGTAGAGCTCGAATCCGAACACATAACAAGCAATATGGGTGGTAAAAAAGTGAAAATATAAGGTAGATAATATAGAAGAGCTACAATGCCACCTAAATATCATCAAAATTTTCCAACAAGTGGGATGGATGGCATTTCTACAATAATTCGATGTTCATTTAGAAGGATTGGCAACAAAATTCTCCAGCACTCATCAAAACAATAGGGTGTCTATTAGAGTAAAGTATATAGAGGTAACTCCTACCATTCTCAATAAGATTTATAAATTACCTCTTGAAGGAATAGAATTGGTTAAATCATTTAATCATACCTGAGGTAGTAAAAACTTTCCAAGAATATGGGTAACCTGAACCCCAAATGCAAATTAACAATCAAATCTACAAGGGAGTAAAATGAACTAGACTTACAAATCTCTAGGATGAGGTTACCACATGGGTAATTCGGTATTTGACTTGTGAAGGTTAGTTTGTTGTATTATCTAGGCACCATATCAAAATATTAACCCACCTAAGGCATGGTGCAAGAAAACCTAAATTTAGGATAAACATCCCTTTGTATTTACACCAAGTTCTGCATGATATGGAAAAACATTATCAAGTAGGGCAGTGATCATTCAGACACCATGGCCTGATAAAATTGATCTGTAAACACCACTTCAAAGGTAATCTTAGGACTTTTGTTAGGATATTTGAGCCTTGGGCATATTATACCCCTCCTAAGAGTGCTCAAAAAAAGAAGAATGAAGGAACTAACATGATGGTAGAGGCCTTTATTGAACAATTTGAAAGTATGTCCACATCTAAAAACAACAAAAATCCTTCCTCACCTAGTAAACAAACACCTACTACAACAAAGTCAATAGGAAGTAGAAAATAATTGAAACAACCCCTACAGTAGAGAGGAAGACTAGGAGAGTTGTAATTAAAATAGGTAAAACACAAGTATCTACTCAAGTAAATATCTCTACCCAATATGAACCCTCTAAATTAGATAGAGGAATATGTTTCTTAAGCAAAATAATCCTATATAGAAAAGATATTTATTTAGAAAGACTCTTCTTCCATAGTGGAAGAGTACCAACTAGAGCAACAAACTCAAACATGAAGGACTAGGTTTGCTTCTAGGAGATAGGTTGAGAAAACTATGCACCAGAGTAGTACATATAAATAGAGGACACGGGAGACTACATAAAAATCACCTTCTCTCAGGAGTTTAAGGTAGAGACAACATGCAACTACTCAAGAAAAATAGGTAGAACCTCTTGAGCCCTCAAAACAAAGGGAAAATAATCAGTTTAGGTGGAAGAGGAGGATGAGTAGGATGTTGGAAGGCCTACAGAAAAGGAGGTGGATTCTCCACTAGAAATTTTACTACCCATATATTCTTCAGAGTCCTCGTAATAGGAAGAAACTAAAACAATGGAGCCAGATAACCCCATGAAGGTTTCCAAAGTAATAATCAAAACGTAGGAAAAATAGATAGAGTCAGAAGAGAAGATCAAGGATAAGGACAAATACTTATCCCAACTACTGCAAGAACTTTGTGAGCTAAAGAATAAAATGGGATAACAAGGAAATATACCTCTTCAATCCATTTAGGAGGGTAATGAGGCAATACAAATTCTACTCAATCTAGGAAAACAAGCCCAACAGGTGAATGAATAGGATTCAAATCCATCACACCTTGGTAGGATTGATACTATAGTTGTAGAGTAGGAACCAACCTCATTTATTCCTATTATAGATACAGTTTCTATAGAAGAAATAAGGTCAAAAGAAGAAGTAGTATTTGTTCATAGGGGATAAAAGGAGCCCATGGACATTGGAGAGTGTTCCAAGTAGAAATATAATGCTCCAAAGCATGAACAATAATAGGTATCATAGGAATGAGTATTAGCATAGTACTAGGTGTCAAAGCATCCAACATAAGAATGACCTCTAAAATATCCAATACAAGAGAGAGCTCTAGAACAGTAGCAACAAGAAGAAACTCCAGTATAATAGGGCATACAAATGATAGCTCTATATCATAACACCATAGAACACACAACTTTAAAAGTACATATCAAGGTAGTACAATCTAATGTACTAGCTAAAGAGGAAGTTAAACAAGTGATTATAGAATCTGTTACTGTAACCTAGATTGTAGGAATTAGGGTACAACATGAAATACCTCCAATCCCTATTGCTCCACTAGTTGTTGCACCTTAGCAAAACATGGTTTCATTGATAGAGCACAATGCAATATTAGCAAAGTGGATGGCCTAATGTCATACTTTAGAAGAACTTCTTGTAGCACTACAACCATTGGAGGAGTAGAATAGAAGATAGGCAGAGGAAATTATAGTCCTATAGAATAAGGTGAGAGACATGTGTCATATAGTAGAATAGGTGGTACAATGTAAGAGATCTACCAAAAATTATAGGTTGGTCCTCAAATAAAAAAATTATAGGTGGTATGAGAATCTATTCTGACCTTTCTTATGGCCTATCTTCTGAATAAAGTTTCATTAATGCATATTTTCAAAGCCCTAAAGAACAAAAATAATTACTTTGAAAATTTTATTTACATAATTTTATAGTAGTGGAGTATTTTTAGTTTATGCCACATATCTATACAAGGGATGTCTAACTTAGAGCCTTTACCTCCACTCTAAAAAACTAAGTATATTGGTAGAGTGAAAAGAGGAAGTATAAAACAATGGAAATAGCCTAACAGGACCTAGACTCCTACTTAGGCATGATCAGCCTAACCTAAAAGAACTAATTAGTCAACACTTTTCTATGATGGGAAACATGAATATCAGAGCTACTCATATTGGAAACTTTCTACAAAGATAACTTTGATAGTCTAGGGTTAGCATGCAGGAACAAATGGGATGATATACCTCTCTTTGAGGAAATGAGAGCCCATATCACTAGCCAATCTAATTTGATCTCATAGGAGGGAAATATAATTAGTGGAGGTAGTTCTTAGGCCTTCGGATTAGACCACCTACACTACTTACACTAATGCCTTACTAATTTGATTCAGATCTAGAGCTAGTACATTAATTTCAAAATTAGTTGGCAAAGATCAAAAGAAATAGAGGGTATCATTCTCAAAATTAAAAACTTTTGGAGAATATCCATAGGTAACTAGACCTAAATGCTATTGTATCCTACCAAAATGTATGAGTTCATGCATCATATTAAGTAGAGGGGAATGATGAGACACCAAAATATCTCATTATTTTAGTTTTGTTTGACAAAAACTACTATTTTTGTTTAATAATATAGTTAAATTCCAAGTACTTTGATTATTTTACATGATAGTATTAATGTTAACATATTAAAATGATGATAAATATTGAATTGCTATTAAGATAACTTTCTTGCATTTCTATAATTTTTTCACATGAATTTTAGTAATCAGTAGGCATAAATAAGGCATTAGTAAGAGGTATTTTGAATGAAGGTTTTTGAATATCTAATATTCTAAAGTTTTTGAATGATTTTATTGCCTTAGCAAACATTTTGGGATGATGTAGCAATTAAAAATCCAAATTTGCACCAAAACAAGATAGTACAGCATGTTGTAACAGAACCTATAGGTTCTGCTCCGGAACACCTAGGTAGCAACCTACAGGATAATAGGAAGTAGTTGTTGCACATCCATTTTGAGTTCCAAATTCCTTTTTAGCATTTAATAGATAAATTAGGATGTGACCAAGCATCGAATATTGATCTAGCACCTAATTTTCAATGCATTTGCACATAGTTATTAATTAGCCTGATGTTTTGGAGCAATTGTAGGATTTTCTACAGCAAAAGCAGAATATGTTTTTTGATCGATTTCAAAGGAGGGAGAGTAAGGTGGCACATTGGTAACAAACATAAAACTCCTTAGACCTATTCTAAGACTTTCCATAGAATTTGGAGGCACAAAAAACATGACAACTATCCACAACATATTTCTATCCTAAACCTAGACAAAATATCTATTGACTATAGAACTGTAGGAGTCAGTAATAGTATAAAAACCTTGTTTTAATTCCTAAATATAAGGGAATAATTTAATTTAAATATTATTTGTATACTTTTTTTGAAATTTTAATAGGTCAATAAGAAATTAAGAATTAATATAGAGGAATTTATGAACTCAACTAGGCATTGATGTAACAGTGAACTAAGTCAATAAAGTGCAACATTTTCAGAATTATTATTTATGTTAATTTGACTTCATAGTTTAACTTAGTATTTGGTGAGCTCATTCCTTCTATTAGACCTAGGAGAAAGGGCCCACTCTCGAGGCTAGTGGAGGGAACTATGTATCATAATTTACAAGTTTTATTGTTGTTTTTAATGACATTTATTGCAATAGATTAGACACTGTGTTTTCCCTTATTTTTCCCCTATTCCACATGTGAATGTTTTGGTACCCTTTTTAGCTAGATTACTTACATCTATTTCTATATTTTTCATTTCTATCAAGGTATTGTGTTTTATCATTTCTCTACTACTTTCAACATTTATTTTCTGTTTCAACATCCTAGTTTAGCAGCATTAAATTTCCAACACTCTACATTTCTATATTTTTAATTAAAGTACTTTATTTTTTTGTTATTTAAATTCATAAAACATAATATAGCATCTTTTCCTTTAGAAAGTTCAATTTTTGCAAGTACTTATTTTATTTTATGCAAAAGTGTGTTATCTAGTTTACTTTCTACAAAGATATTATGATTCCCTATTTTGGTTTAGTAGCCTAATGCCTTGATTTCCAAGCCATAATTCCATCATTCTCTATCATATATAGCCTTGGATTTTTCCCTAGATTGAATTAAATTAAATGATGAGCATTAATGACACCCATCATAATAACCATAGGGTAGATCTTCAAATAGTATGACAATCGATATTTGGGAGGCACATGTTGCATCTAAGGGTAGATGGTGAAAGTCCTCATAATAGGTATAACATCTAACAATTGAGATTATATGCAGGTATAAGGAGGCACTCCATAGATTTTCTAGAGAATTAGCATAAGTGTCATACCTCTTACACCAAGTAATAATGTCATATTTGTGAGATATGTTAACATGCTTGAAGGAAAATTAATGTGGGAAAGGTGCTCACTCAAGGACAATCAATGATTAACAATTTCACTTGATGTCAATGCCTATGGGGACTATCCTTCACCACCAATATACCAATAAAATGGAGGAAGAGATAACTACCATAGTCGAGCACAAATAGGAGTAGTAGTTAGATATGATTTTGCCAAATAAACTACACAAAATCAGCCTACCAGGGGTAATTAATAGAGGTTGAGGGACTTTAGTAACCTACCTAGGGTAGAAGTAGCCTATAAGGAGGGGGTTTTTTTCCCTATCAAACTATATGAACTCCTAGACAAATCTATCCCAAATATAAAAGTTATCCCTTTGATAATTCCACCTAGAGAGGAGGTTCTGAAGAAATGTTGCTAAGAGTAGCTAAACATAATGAGGATACCTAAAGCTCCTTCTACTTATATTATAGGGATGCCAAAAAATTCAACTAGAAAGGGACCATGCTAAAAGAAGATAATATATCTAAAGCTCCTTATACCATGAAGTGACACTAATCACCTATACCTGGTAGATAAAAAATATTCAACCTTATTAGTGATAGCTAAGCCTAATACTACCCTAATTAGAGACCCAAAAATCCTTATGATATTACCTAAGAGGGTTTAGCTAGTGGTAGGGTTTCTAATTTCTCAATGAAAATAGATCCATTCCTCAACCAAGGATATGGGTCCAAATTTTGAGTCAACCTCTTTAGGTAATTGGGTTACAATCATAATCTTGGCATATTTTGTAAAATGGCACCAACCATATACCAACCAAATAAAACCCAATGATCTCAAAGGAAATGGGATGAAGTGCTCAAAATGGGTTTCGGTGAGGCTCATCGAAGCTAACCAGCCCAAAAAATAATTCCCTAGAAAAGGATCATGGTGCAAAAGTGAAGGAAAGTAAAATAGTCAAAGTCATACTCAAGCATATTTTTCAAACAAAAATGTTTGGAGGTCCTTATCTATAGGTAAATTTGAAGCATCCAAATACTAGGCAAGGAGCAAGGTGGTATCTATCAGACTGGGAGAAGAACTAAGGTCAATTTATTTTAATGATATTTAGGACTAGAAGATATATTTAGAACCATAATAGTCCCAAAAATATTTCCCTAATTATCCTCTGCCCTAACTAGGGTTCCATTACAAGGACACACCAATAGAAGGAATGGGTCCTTGGAATGTATATCCAAGAAAAAGTAGCATTATTCCTCCTTCACAAATTTTGCTATTTTCCTTACTCTATTTTTAGCTTCTAATTTTGACTCTACACCCAAGGTAAGTAGTATGGGTTCACTTATTTTAGTAGGATGAAGATCCATGGGTGTAACAAACCACATTTTCTAACCATCTTGTGAGAATTTTTTTATTTACTCATAAGTAAAGTCTATATTCAAGGATTACTCAAGAATGTACTCAATGTAAGTTGTAAGGCAACACTTCACTAAGAGATAACATGGTCAGTGTCTACCTCTTGTGAATAGGAGTGGCCAAACTCCTATAATACTAGCAGGTTTACCTTCATACCTCCACGGTATAAGGAAACCTTAAATGGTCACCTTACCTTTCCTACATTCTCCATGAATGGGTAAAGTCTTGACCATAGCGTTTAGGGATTCTCCTCTTCTCAATACCCCCAAGAATGGGATAGCCATTTCCCTTTTACTAACTTAAGTCCATCTAAGTTAGTCCTAACCTAAGTTCATCTAGGTTGATGTTAGGCGTATGCCTTATCTATTCTATATCAAATCACTAAAATATGGTATCTATAATTTATAGTGCTTTGTTACCCTCATCTCCACAATGGGGTAGCTAAGGTGGTTATCATTTTCTAATGATAAACTCATATAGACCATCTATTGTCTAACACCTAACTTACTTGCATAAGACTCTCCTATCCTCCATGATAGGATATAAGATCTAAACTAGACCTTCCAAATATTATCTTCTTTGGACCCCACTTGAGATCTGCATCCCATGTGTAAATTATGCACATATTCTAGGTATTGCCTATAAATACCTCATGTATAAATTCTATCATCCATTCCTTGAACATCTCTCTCTCAAATACATAAATAGGGTGTTTATTTAAGTCCATCTACTTAAATAATTTAAAATTTATCTCTTCATCATGAAGTCACTTAAATAAGATGAAATTCCTCATTCCATTATTAATCCATGATATCTGATAATTTATACAACATCATAATTTAGATTAAAATCTACATCTTACATATTTTGAGCATAATTGGAATTCCATAATTTACATATCTTATAGAGAGTAAAGCAATACATCCATTCCAGATTATAAAATAATACTCATGCTAGAAATTTATTTTACAAAAGAGCCTTTCATCATGAAAGCCTTAATACAACATATGTCAAAGGGATCAATGTTTGAATTGTATAAGTCTTCATTGGTCCTTCTTGCCTCTCCATTTCTCAATTGATGGTGGTAAGGGATTAGGGAAACTCATGATATTCATGTAGTTTTCCTTTAAATGTACTTTTGCTAAAATGTCTATCATAAAAAAATGTATGCATTTTTTATTTGAATGCAACCATGCAAAAAGCATCCACCATAATGTAGCCATGTATTATACATTCATATCAACAAAGGAATGAAACTCCATAATTTTCCAAGAAAGAATTCCACATTCGTTCTTTTTTCACATACCCATTTTCCATAAAAAGATATTCCTTTGTTAAAATGATTACAATTACAAACACTTCTAGTCCAATAAAGAGTGAACCCCATATTTTCAAACAAATAATAGATTCCCTACCCATTATTTCTTGTTCATAACTTAGAAGATGCATTTGTAATTAAATTTCCAAGATTCCTTATTTCAAGCAATCACTTCTAGTCTAGTTCAAACAAAAACAAGAGGGAACCCCATAAATTCCCCCAAGAATGAGTTCCCCACCCATTCTTTCCTAAACATAGCTAGAAGGTACTTTTATAAACCAAATTCCCTTAGTTTCCATTCACACAAAAATAGCATTTAAAAAAATGAATCAAACATTTGATATTTCCATAAAATTTTGATCTATAAACCATCCAATTTTTCCATAAAATTATTTGTAAATATAACATTCAATTTTTCCACAAAAAATTCCTTTAACTAGCATTCAATTTTTCCACAAAATTATCCTAGCTAACATACAATTTCTCCATAAAATTTCTCTAGAGTTTTTCTACACATTTTCTACCAATTTGCCTTATAATTGAAAATACAAATTTTCCACAAAATTGTTTTACAATAGTATTCAATTTCTCCACAAAATTGTCCTACAATTCCTCCACAAAATTTTCCTATAGTTAACCTACAATTTCTCCATAAAATTGTATTATAGTTAACTTACAATTTCTCCACAAAATTATCCTATAGTTCCCCTACAATTTCTCCACAATTTGTTTTCTATACTTCCCCCTACAATTTCTCCATGAAATTGTTCTATAGTTCACTTACCAATTTCTCCATAAAATTGTCTTAAATTTATCTTACAATTTTTCTACAAAATTGTCCATTAATTTACCTACAATTTCGCCACAAAATTATCCTAAAGGAGTTTTAAATTTTTTCCATTAAATGGATAACCTATAGTTCATGTTTCAAGGTCTATCCTTTTTAAGACACCCAATTCGACCTATCCTTCATTTGAGTTTGCTCAATCAATTCCTTCATTACAAAAATAGATTTGTTTCCTCTAGATTTTAGTCTCCAAAAACCTAGGGTTAAATTAAAAAAATAAAGGTTTCAAGCTGAGCCAAATCCTCAAAAATAAAAAGGGTTTCAATTATTCAAAAGGGTGATAAAATATGGTCAACATAATTCAACGATCAAACCATGTTTCAATTCAATCAATCCAATTTTCAATCAAGTCAAACAATCAATGAGGTATCCAAGTTAAATGGTCAATAAGGCATCCATCATTGATGCTTGGCCTCAGCCTCTACTAGGCAAGGCCCACCCTGACCACTACCTGGTGGTCAGGCTAAGAGGTGTGTATTTCCATATATAAAAATCCTCAAATGCTTCCACAAGGAGCATATGGAATATTACCACAAGCACATATTTAAAAATGGTATTAAAATTTTGTGCCATGCAACCAACACTCCAAACCATTAACATGCAATCAACCACATGGTAATATAGGGAGAAACCATAGGTGGATCAACTAATAGGTCATCAAGCAACCGAATTAAACCAAGTGTCTAGCTATGCGCTCTCAACTGGTATAGAGTGGCCTCGCTTGATGGCCACCCTAACCACCGAGTGGTGGTCACTCTATAAGGGATGCCAATTCCCTTATAAATAACTTACTCTTTCCTACATAGGTGATATGGGATAATACTTCCTATATACAACAAAAAGAGGTTAGCAATTATGCACCTCTAAATCGACAACCAAACCGAAGCAAACATGTGGTGGAATCTAAGCAATGGTCAAGAGGTCAACAGACTTTGTGGGAGGTTTGAATGGTGCCAAGCGGCCACCAAGTGGCCTAGTCCTCGACCACCACTTGGTGGTCAAAATCCATAGGGAGGTCTTCTCCCTTTATGGCTCTCTTGTCGCCCAAGCACATCTCATGTGGGAAAATTCTCATAGAAGGCATTTAAACCTTTTGCTTGAGTGAAATTGAGCATGAACCAGTACACTTTAGCTGCTCAAGGGCTAGCTTGCATAGGTCACAAGCCTCATATAAATGCTCCCATAATACATATAAAAACTCTTGATCTGTATTTTGGGGAGATCTAAGGCTTGGTAACTTGGCACAAAGATTTATATTGCCTATTTGTTAATTCAAATCAACGCATCATAGGGGTTTTATTTGAGTGACTATAATAGGAAAATTTCAATCAAAAATCAAGTGGTTAATAGGTAAGATAAAGGCCATAAATACAAGTGATACCATTGTTCATATTTTAGTGATATAAGGAGCATGTTCGGAGCATGTTCTTATATCAAATGGCAATCCAGGGTAGAGGTTTTAACTTAGCACAAGGGATTATCATATATAGATCAAGAACATTGATAACCAAGGCATCATTAATCAAGAAGAGAAAATATAAAACAATAGATCCTCATCACCTCAAGATTAGCAAACAATTAAAGCCTCAAAACAAGAATAATCAAGTGTCATCACAAGGATTTAAAGTAGTTTCATTAAGAGCTACTAAATTTCATTATCCAATGCATTAAGAAACACTCAAGGCAAATCAAAGCATGGAAAATCCCAACATGATTCTCCTAATAGGTTGGACTCCTTCCTCCATAAAACCTCCTATCCTTCTCCTCTTGCTTGTCTAACTCTCAACTAAGCCCCTTGACAAAGTAGTATGCCTTGAAATAAATTACTAATTTCCCCCATGCTAGGAAGAGATAAGATAAATATTATAAAATCAAAAAGTAGAGATAAGGTGATCCATCCCTTTATTCCATACCCCCTCCTCAAGGATATTAACAAATTTAAAACTAATAAAGGATAAAAATAGAATCTCTTTTTAAAAATTAATCTCCATGAAGAAACTATGGATGAGGATGAATAATCCTTTAATTCAATAAAATAATATTTATATTATTAAATTATCTTAGTGTTTTTTTGGTCCAATAAAAATTAGACATATTTTATGAAGATAAAAATCACCTAATTGCATTCCAAAACCTACCAAATTAATGAGGTAACATGGAATTATATTAATTAAACCATGATTAATTGATTTGATTTTCTTTTTTCCAAAACATATTTCCTAAAATATATCTTTCACAAAAGCATCAATTAACTTCACAAAACATTACAAAACTAAGAATTAGGTCCTAGTTCATCATGTAAAAGGATCTTTTCCAAGGTGGGTCATGACACTGGGATCCATCAAAGTTGTAGGAAACTTTTTTCTATAGTTTTTGCTTTACTCTAAGGCTCAATTAGAAGCTGAGAAAATAGTTGGTAGGAATTGCTCATCCCAGTTATAAAAAAATACAATAAGGGAAAGGTAGACAAGCCAAGAATTTGTGCCAACCATTAGATATTTCATAAATGGTCGACACTCATTAGCCACCCTAGGCTAGCCACATTGAGGGCACTAAGATCTATTTGTCATTGATTTTCAATCCAATAATATATTTGGTCCTTCTAATAGAGGAGATAATGGTGACGAAGAAAAATCCCTAACAAGACTCAAAGTCAAACATGTATAGATTAGTCAGGTTCCCAAGAAGAGAAGCACCAAAACCTAGATGAAGGAGGCTTGTCATTGGCCAAAGTAGGTTCCATCTCACTTAGGGACACATGGCAACCATGCATTCCAAAAAGGAGGCAAGTGAAGGACCATTTAAGATAAACACTTGCCATTGGCCATAAGAACTAACTTTTGTGGCCTAGCCTATCAGATCCAACTATGTGTCAGTGCAGTGACCTCCCATAATATGCATGAGCCTACCCTATTCATCTATGCTAGTCAAGAAGGTCATATCCACCACATTGTCCAATGAGAGATTCTAGAGTAAATCTAGTAAAGTATTAATGTTATAACCATTCTGACACAACAAGTAACAAGATATGGTGATGATATCCTACCATTCAAAGGCCATAAATGATTTAGGCATTTATGGCCCTAGATCTAGAGACCTAAAATTTATTGACTAATATTACAAAATAATTTTATCTAAAAAATAGAGGATAATTTGTAGACCTTCTGCATAGAACACCAAAGGCAAGGAACTCTCCTCTTGGCTTATAAATAGGCCTAAATTTTATTGTAAAATAATGAGGAGTTGTTTGTTCATGTCTAGTATCTAGCCTTGTAGTCTCTTCTTTTCACCCTTCTTTTTTATTGTAAGAAGACCACAAACTTTCAATCGCTAACTAAGGAGCATCAAACCCTATGGGTTGCATTGTCTTGTAATAATTAATGGAATTCATGACTAATATCACTTTATCCTCCATTATTTGATGAAATATTTTTTCGTAGCATTGTGTTTGTTTAGTTGAATTCATTCTAGATATTAGTTATAAAATTACATGTTTATTTTATGTCCACTTGTTGTAGTTGAAGGAAAGGATTTTAATTCTTTGGTGCATCACCCCTATAGCTTAGGTTTTACTTTCCTAAAAATATTTACTTTTCCTATTTTTTTTATCATTAAAATTCTTTTTCTTGTAAACCCCCCTAGCCTTAGCTTGTGTATGCCTCTATACATCAAGGATTAATTTTGATGAGGAGCAAGTCTCAATTAAAAACCCCAAAGGTTTCCCCTTAGGTAGTTCTTCATCCATGGTGTTTCCTACTATTTTATTAAATACAAGGTATAGGTATCCTTGGCTCATCAGGTTCTCTGCCTAGATGGATAGGTGTATTCAAATATGATAACAATAGATTAGTATGGCATTGACTTCCACTTAATACATAAAAAACACTTTTAGTGGAAATTATGACCATACTAAACAACCTCTTGTAAATAGAGACACACACATCTATTCACAAGGATAATTATTTAATAAATTCAATATATATTCCTCCTCACTATCCTTGTGGTAAGGGTCTTTTCCATGTGCTACAAGACTAAATTATTCATCATTTTCTTCATTTATAACCATTACCTTTGATCATTTTCACTTTTCCATCTAACAAGTCTGTCATGGCTCTCCTTAGAAGGACTTATCATTAATATTGATTATGTATTGATGTGTGGTTTTTCAATGCTTAATATTATTTATATTATCAAGATAAGTGGATAATTATATTTTATGTTTTGTTTAATTTATTCTTTAATATGGTGTCGTTGATGATGTGTATGTTTGTAGGACCAGGTACTCTCAGAGATGGATTGATATGGGGTAACCATAACAATCGAGACACTAAAAAGGATAAATGATGGAAGGTAAAATTTTCTATGATAGATTTAGGGTAAAATGTTACCCTCATGTAGATGCATTTCATAGCTGCACATTTGGTATAACTTACACCACCCATTGGGAAACAAAGTCATCTTTAGTATCTAGGGAATGATGTGTTAGTCATCATAAAATCTGTTGCTCAAAGATAAAATGTGGTGTAATATATTTGTGTGATGGTGAGCATTCCTTTTGAGAATTCTTATTCTTAATGAATGTCTACCATAGCTTTGCATATGTTTGATGCTTGAATGAGTATGGTAAGTATCTTCATTAAAAATATATTAATAGACAAGAGGTACTATTAATATGTTTGAAAATTAATGTTTTTTTAATTTACCTGGTGGAACCAATAGCCACCATGAATCCAGTTAGGTTGTCTATCTTTTATGGTTGTAACAATATTCTATGTGGTCCACCCTAGAAGCTGACACACAGTTCTTCACGTGGTCTAGTCTAGCCTTACTGGAACCTTACTCCCATGTATGGGAGGTGCCTTACTGGTACCTTACTCCCATACATGGGAAGGTGCCTTATTGGCACCTTATTCCCATACGTTGGAGACACCCACATTGGAGATGCCACATGACCAAGTCAACATTGACCAGGTTGACTAGTAAGCTAAGGAGGAGGTTGCACGTGAAGACAAAGGAGAGTTATTTTAATTATGCATTATTATTAAAATAGAATAAGACACTTATTATCAACCGATTGGTTGGTTGACCTTGTAAAGCTCTTAAAGCATTATTTTTAGGATGCATTAATTTAGATTTATTTGTTACGTACACCTAAGGATTTTTATATTTATCCTTCTAGTGAACGAACATGCTTTAAATTAGTAGAATAAAATCTGTGTAGAACCAATTGTAACTAATCATGTTATGTGATTAAAATAGATTGATTTGTTATTGTAACAATATCTGGCTGCACTTTATATAAAGATGCAGGCCAGATGAATGGAGGACAATGATTAATTTTACACAGAGATTATTTTATTTCATTCTTTGTTTAATTTAATTAAGAGTGCAACTCCTCTTATTCGAGCAAGCTCTATGTAGCTAGCCGAGTGGACTATCTACGAGATCTTGGGCCCACTCCCTATAGTAGTCCTCCCCTATTTTATTTTTGTATTTATTTTCTATAGAGTAGATTTATTCAAGCGCAAAAATGAGATCATAACAAGTTAAATAAATATCAAAGCTAGATGTAAGTCCAAGAAGCATTCTATACCATTATTTCAGGCTCACAAAAACTCCACCAAAGCTTTGCTCTTCACTCCAAATGGAACCAACTCATAAGCAAGCACCATAAAACAAAGGACGAAGTGAAAAATATAGAATTTAAAGGTGATCCAAAGGTACATTAAATAAGCATTAGAGAAATATCCCATGCATAAGGAGGAAGTGGCACTTGTCACTTGAAAATAAATCCTAACACTCCTTACATGAGTGCCCATATTTCACACGCTTGAGCAAAGGAACATTACTAGAAAGAAAGGTGGTACATTAGAACAAGGAAAACACTTGTCTTAAAAGGAAATAAGCACTCCTCTAAGGATTTAATGCCCATACATTACCTACAAGTGGCTTCAAGAATCTTTATTCCCTCCAAGTGCTCAAGAAGTAACTACTGTGACACTTGTCACATAGCACAAGAACCCTCTTCTATTAAAAGGTTCCAAAGACCAAGGAAGTCCATATATTCCATATTCTAGTATTTACTCATAGCACAGGCCAAATTACAACGTGGAAGAAAGGTGAAATATCATTAAAATCTCTAGTCAAGGAGGTGAAAGAACTCCAACATTAAAGCCAAGGGAAAATCAACGTACACCATCCTCCATAAGCACTCAAGGGAAAGGCATTAAAGTGGACTGTCATATATGTCCAAAATATGTGGTGAATACATAGAGAATACAACATCAAATGTAATATCTCTACTTTATGGAATCTTTTTTCATTATAGAGAGTTATTAGGTATAACATTAGGTTGAAATACTAAAGGAAATCAACCATATTTGAAAGAAATATAAAAGGGAGAGACACATATTAAATAGACTAATATTTTCAATATTATGACATAGGATAAATAAGAAATTCTACTTGGAAATTAAAATTTCTATTATTGCAAATTTTATCATTTTCTAATATTCCATATTTGGGAGTTATAATGAATACTACATCAAAGTAGGTAATTGGAATTTAGAAACAATATCAAATTATTAAAGGCTATAAAAGGAGGTTTATTAAGGAAAATCAAGAGTTCAAAATTAATTGGTATACTTGTCTCAAAACACATTAAAGGGAAAAAATAAATCCAACTATTAAAACCTCGTAAAATTATAAAGTTCTTAAAGTTCAACAATGCAAAGGGAGCATTCAAACCAGCATATTGAAAGCAAAAGCATAGAGTAGAAGAAGTAATACCCAAGCCCTTGCTTGGAGAATACATCCACCAAAGGAGCATTCAAATAAGCTCTTGAACCACCATAGCACCATATCTAAGTTCCCAAGACCTCCATAAAATCAATGTCCAACCCATACTTTCTTGGAATCCATCTATGTTGGTTGTCATCTATTGAACAATGCAAAGGGAGCATTCAAACCAGCATATTGAAAGCAAAAGCATAGAGCGAAAGAAGTAATACCAAAGCCCTTGCTTGGAGAAGACATCCACTAAAGGAGCATTCAAATCAGCTCTTGAACCACCATAGCACCATATATAAGATCCCAAGGCCTCCATCAAATCAAGAGCCAACCCATAATTTCTTAGAAGAAGTGTTGAGGAACAAGTAACAGCTATATTTACATTGGCAGGAGGAATATATAGAAGAATAGAAGTATTGGAGGGAAAATACATACAATCTGCCATTTTTCACCATTGATAAGAATTTTTCATCTCATAATAAAATGCTTGAATGTTATATTGAAGAGGGTTACAAATCATCTTTAATAGGAAGAAGCATTATAGTAGTTTCACCTACAATAATCGAAGCTCATAAGCCACTTGGAGAAAGCATTAATTCTAGCCATGAGCATTACTCAAGAAGGTGTTGAAACCAACCTCAAGCATTATATAAAGAATCCCATGTGCATTGGAGCTCAAAATCCACTTGGATATCTCACAAAGAAGAATTAAAATATAACTCAGATGTTACTCAAAGTGCACGTGCCACGTAGCTACATAAGCATTCAACTCCAAGGTAAAGAAGTGAAGTGAAATTAGAATAAAATTACAACGTTCGAGTAAGTAAGAGCATGCTAAAATCAGATTCAAAGGAGGTAGCAAGGATTTTCATAAACTAGCATTAAATTCTCATGGTGATAAGTGCCCATTAAGGAGGAGACCAAGCCAAAATAGGCATTGTGAAAGCACAGAGTTTGAAGAAAGAGCACATAGGCCCTTCATTGGACAGCAAGTTCAAAGTAGCATTAATATAGCATGGATATATGTACCAACCATCCATCAAAGCACGTGGATATACTCAAGGATACGGAGAGCATCAAGCCTTACTAAGGTAAATATTAAATTTACTTGCTTTATTTAAAATCAGAGTTATAAGGTGATATAGACTATTGCATTGGAATAAACTTATAATACATTAGTAATTATCAAGAAAGCTTATTTCAAGGTATTGAATATTCCTATTTTCAATTAACGAAGTAGGAGATATAAGGTTGTCAACTTTGATTAAATCATTATTAAATTGCAAATACCTTTATTTTATAATATTCCAGAGAGTAGGGAGATATAAGGCATACTACTTCAAACTATATACACATAATTGGAATTTAGAAAACTAATCTATTGGAAAGAGAAACAAATCAATTGCCTATATTTAGAGTTGGAATTAATTAGTAAAAATTATCTCATTCTCATTATAAGGAGACAAAAAGAAATCTGACCATTAAAGCATACTTCATTGGGAAAGATAAGGTAATTTAAAAAGTTGATTATTCTCAAAACATTACAAAATCAACTTAGAAAGTGAACTAAGCATATTAATTATTAGGGAGATATAAGGAATCCTACAAAACCTAATTCTAAGAAATGTTTTATCAAATTAGTTCACATCTCTTAACTAGGGAGATATAAGGAATTCTACAAAACCTAAAAGGTTTTATCAAATTGGATCATATACTCAAGATAGATATAGTATTCTACAAATCAAAGTTCTCTAGCCTAAACTTAAATCACTAGGGATATTTAAGGATGTTTACCTCAAATAAAATAAACAATTATATGAATAACTCCTTTAGAAAGTAAAAAGCAAGTGCCATAAAAATTGGAATCATGAATCTACTTATAAAGGGTGAAGCATATTTAGATCTTACTTCAAAAATGATTCATAGTGAAGCTTTAGACAATGACTTTGATACCATGGAACATTATCTACAAGCTCGACTCAATGAAGCAATTGGAAATGGAAAGGATGACATTCTACTTCCTTTAGATTTTGTAAGCATATTGTATATGGCATTACTTACACAAAATGTTACAAGAATGAGAATGCATAACAAAAAATATTGATAGAAGCTCTTAAAAAGAAAACTGAATTGAGTGAATCATACTTAGAAATGATATTTCAATCCTCATGCAGTATTGGTACTTCAATTTCTACTAATCCAAGATCTTATCATGATGCTTTGAGTGTTTGTTCAGAAGCTTTTGTACACAACAAAGACAAAGAAGGAAAATTAGCTTTACAGGAATCATATAGCAGTACAACCACTTATGAAAGTACAAAAATAGGATATAAAGTAGAGGCTAAAGAAGAAGAGGAAGGATCAGACCAAGGAGTCATGTAGTGCAATCCAAAGACTTCAAAAAAATAAGATCCATATTGAAGACTAAAGTCTTCAATACCCAAATAATGTAATACAGGAGGTGTTAGAGTATATTACATCATTTGGGTCATGTAAATGTACCACCCTTAGTACATAACTAGAGTAGTAGATTACTTTATGGGGTAGTTAGCTAGTTACTTCAAGTAATATAATAAATGCACAAATGTCTACATGCAAGTTGTAAATGTGCAAGGTGTCCCCTTGTACTAGGAAACTTCTTGATTCCTTTCATTTATAGCAAGACTGGGCCAGCAAGCACCCACATAGATTCTTTCATATAGTTATTTCAAATAGGTATATATCATAATGGGATAGTGGGATTCATAAGGATAATTCATCATGTCTTGATATTGGTCATGTATCTAAAGGGGCTACTTCCACATATCTTTGGCCTTCCCTACATATTGGCTCTGCTCTCATGTATTGATATATATTGATATAGGTTAGGTATATAGGGATAACCTCAAGGTATATAGGTCCAATCAGGTATAAATAGGGAAGGAGAAATAAGGTTTATAAAAAAATATTTTTTTTCTTTAAATAACGCTCAAAATAAAATAAAAAAATAATTAATCCCCTTTTTCTCGCTAACCCTTAAACCATAACCAAGAGATGTTACCTAACCCATAGCATTGCTCATCAAATGTCTAGTCATCTTGATCCTCCTAAATAGGGCTAAGATGAATTTATCATCCATGGTAACCAACTTTTATTCGAGAAAAGGAGACCTAATATCCTCAATACCCCTTAAACCTTGTCCAAGAAGAGGAAGAAAATTAGTTTTTCTAATATACAACACATATGGCATGCTTCCTTTAAAGGCATAATAAAACTATGAATACCTTATTCAATGATGCTAATGAATCCTAGGAGGCCTATCCATAGGAAAATTCATTATTGGATCATCCCCAACAACCAACCTATAACCCCCTACACTTAAATCAAATGGATAAATATTTTGCATCTATAAATATCACTATGTCAACACTCAATGCATCTACGCCTAACCTATTTTATATTATCCCACCAACTAATACAACACCAATGATAATGGGATACAAGTTTTTTTCCAAATTCCATTAGTACAACACCTATTCCTACCTACCCTTGAAGAACTTTTATTGGGTAGCTCTAGCTATAGTACATCACAACATATAGGGGCTAGTCACAACCCTAATGAAAATCACATTTAATGTTCATATCACAATTCCTAACCCTAATATCATTCCATCATGTGTCACCTTTCATAGTAGTCCTAATCCTAATCTACTTAATCATATAATCCTCCAATCTCTCATCCCTATCCCACCAGTCAAATAAATCCTCTAATTTCTAGCATTTTTATAACCAATTATTTGATGTTAATTCTAACATCATATTCCCAAATATTCAAAGCATAAATAAAGGCATGGTCTCTACAATTACCATCCATTTTACAACATATATTTCAAAATTAATTACAATAAATACCCTCAATCTAGTCATCATAGTCTAATAAAATCCCTCCAAAGCTTCAAGCTTTAATGAATCATTTAGAGAAATTGAAATAGTAAATGTTCATTATCCAAGTTTCATTGTATTTTTAAAATTATTCTTATGATTACCTCACCAACCCTTAAATGCTTTCATAGCTAATCAATATTTTCCCTCAAACTTTAAAACTCTTATGTTTCAAATGTATAAAGGTAAAGAAGATCCTATTAGTCATCTCAAGTTACTTTGAATTACCTACAATGACATCACTTATGATGAAATGTTACTCCTAGGAATACTTTCCAAGAGTCTAATTATCCCAACCATGGAATGGTATTACCACATACTGATGCATTCCTTGGAAAGCTTTAGAGACCTATTCAATATGTTTGTTAAGTAGTCTTCAATATACATTGAGGACAAGGTCACCATTAGTGACATATATTAGCTCAAATAGTCCAAAGACAAAAATTTAGCTCACTTCCCAAGAATATGGAGGACTCTGGTGGAGATAATACAATATGTTCCATCACTAAAGGACTTATTTGACATCATTATACATAATCTCCATTAATAGTTATTCTTTTACCTATAAATAACTGAAGTATCTTCAATTGAAGATGACATTGACATGGCTACAAAATTAGAAACCACTCTTATCAAATGTGGGTAAATGAAAACCAAGGAAATGAAGGATGAATATAAGTCTTGTTTGTCAAACTATAAGGGTTAATATAATACCAAACATGTTATCCATGATGGGGTCACAAATTCTCAAAAAGCCAACAATGTAAATATTAAGGTATTTCTACCTTAATCTTTTATCAAGCAGAAGTATATAAATAATGAAAATATGATAATTCTTGCAATAACATAAACACGGATGAATAAATCAATTTAGAACTAAATCACCACTTAAGGAGGGCTACGCCCTCACCTCTAGGAGGGCATAGTATTTGTGGCTATCACAAATGAATTCTCAAATTGAAATATGATTAATCCATAACCTATTATATTCCTATTAATACTAATTGATGAACAAATAATGATATTCAAATATTATAGCCGACTAGGCTATTAGGGTTGTAACATGGCTCCCCTCCTAGGAAATCTTTGTCCTTAAAGTTGGAAATGTCTAGAAAATACTTTTTTGTTCCCATGTAGCATCTTCTTTAGGTAGGTCCTGCCATTTGATGAGGAATTCTTTGATGTGGTGGGATATTAGCATACGTGTTCTGCTTTGTAAAATTGCTTTAGGATGGAGATATATACGTCCTTCATAGAGTACTGGTAATTCTTCCTGAGAGTGTACTTTTTGGTTGATTACCTTTTTAAGATAGGGAATATGAAATACTGGATGTATACAATATGAGAGAGGAAGCTCTAGTTGATATGCCACTTCTCCAATGTGGTGCATTATTTTTTAAGGACTATAAAATCATGGAACTAGATTTTGATTGGTCTTGATCTTCAATGAGAGTTGTTTATAGGGTTGCAAACACAGGAACACCATATCACCTATATTAAATTATCTTTTCAAATGGTGTGCATCTTGTTGCTGCTTCATGTGATTCTGTGCTTGGAGTAATCTGTCTTTGAGAATGTTGAGCATTGACTATCGATGTTGGAACCAATCATATACTTGGGCCACTTTGGAAGAACCTAGAACATAATCTACTATTTTTGGTGGTTTTACTCCATACAATGCTTCAAATGGGGACATATTAATGGAATAATGGTATGAAGTTTTGTACCACCATTCTGCCAAGGAAATCTAATGATTCCATTGATATTGTTTATCTTGAGCAAAACATCTTAGATAGGTACCCAAATATTTGGTAACTATTTCAATTTGACCATCTATTTGTGGATGGTATGCAAAAGACATATTCAACTTGGTACCACTAAGACAAAATAATTCTTTCCAAAAATTGCTAGTAAATATGGGATCACGATCACTTACAATATTTTTAGGTATTCCATGCAATTTGAAAATTGAATCCATAAATACCTTAGCCACTTTGCTTGCTGAAAATGGATGTTGTAAAGCATGGAAGTGAGCATATTTGGAGAGGTGATCCACTACCATAAAAATTATTGTTTTGCCATCTGATTTAGGAAGAGCTTCAATAAAATCCATTGAAATATGTTCCCATTGGTGATCTGGAATAGGTAATGGTTGAAGAAATCATAGTGATTTGACTGTTTCACCCTTATTGCGCTGGCATACTTCGCATTCGACCACCCATTTTTTAACCTATGATTTTAATCCATTCCAATAAAAGGATTTTTTTACCCGCATATAAGTTTTCAAAAAACTTGAATGTCACAGAGGTCCAAGGTTCAAATCTTGGGCCTCACCAAACTGAATGCTTGTCCCTTTCCTGGTGTTTTCAGTGGCATAAAAGGTTTAAAATGATTGTTGCATGGTGGTTATAGGGGCGGACTGTGCAAAGATCTGTGTGGCATATTTTGGGGTGGACAGCATAGAATACTGTGGCGGCCATAAAATCTAGATAGTCTGCTCGAATTCGTGGCAGCTACCGATTCCACCATGTAAATACAAAAAAAAAAACTTGAATGTCCTACTAATGGAGAAGCATGTGATTTGTCCAGAATATAGGATTTGATTGTAGAATTGTGTGGAATGTAAATGTGATTCTTTCTTCTCAATACTTTGTCATCATAGGAAAAAATATGATGCTTGGATGACCCCAACAACAAATCTTGAATTAATTGAGTTGTTTCTATAGTTGATAACCATTCTTCTTGAAGCTGAGAAACCCATTGGGAACATGGACCTGAAATAGCATTGATAACCACTTCATATTCATATTTTCATGATAATGCATCTTTTTCCATGTTTTCTTTCCCTTTCTTATACTCGATAACAAAATCATAATCCAAAAATTTTGTTAACCACTTTTTTTTCTCTAGACAAGAAAATCGTTGTTCTAGAAAATGCTTGAGACTACTATGATCTGTTTTAATTATAAAGAAGCTACTGATTAAGTAGTATCTCCATTTCTCCATTGCATCTAGAATAGCCAACATTTCTTTCTCATATGTGGACCTTCCCAAAAAAAAAATTGAAAGTTGTTTACTTTCAAATACCAAAGGATGTCCCTCCTACATTATTACTACCCCAATATTTGAACTTGAAGCATCACATTCAATCATAAATGATTTGTGAAAATCCAGAGTTGCCAAAACTGGAGTAGTACACATTGCTTCTTTGAGGGCCTCAAATGCTTGAGTGGCTACTTCCGACCAATGAAAAGCATCCTTTTTTGTAAGAGCCATAAGAGGAGCTACAATTTTTCATAGTTATACATAAACTTGCTATAATAGCTGGTAAGACCCAGAAAACCATGAATTTTCTTGATGGTTTTAGGTAAAGGCCATTCTTGAATTACCTTAATATTATTAGGATCCACTTTAACACCTTCACGAGAAACTATACGACCCAAGTCCTCAACTTCTTGAACACCAAAGGAGCATTTAGAGCGTTTGACAATAAATTTTTCCTTGTGTAGTATATGAAGAACCTTTCCCACATGTGTCAGATGATCCTTCCATGTTTTACTATATATGAGTATGTCATCAAAAAATACTAGGACAAATTTGCAAATGAGTGGACGAAACACATGGTTTATGAGAATTTGGAATGTGGATGGGGCATTAGTGATACCAAAAGGCATGACCAAGAATTCGTAGTGACATTAATGAGTACAAAAATTTTGTTTAGGAATGTCCTCATCCTTAACTCTAATTTTGTGAAAACCAAAGTGTAAATCTAGTTTTGTAAAAAGTTTTGCACCATGTAATTCATCTAATAAATCATCAATGACAAGAATAGGGAATTTATCCTTGATGGTGATTTTTTGAGAGGACGAAAATCAGAACACATGCACCAAGAATTGTATTTGTGACGGGCCAACACTACTAGTGAAGAATAAAGACTAGTGTTATGATAGATGACTCCATGTTCTAAAAGTTCTTAGACAATTTTCTCAAATTTTTATTTTTTGAGGTTGGGGGTAACGATAAGGATGAACATTAGGGGGAAGACTTCTTGGGACAAGGTGTATGGCATGGTCATAATATATTTTGGGCAGTATTCCCTTTGGTTATTGGAAGACATCCTCATAGTTAACCATAATATTTTTAAGATCTTCTGAGTAAATTTCTAGAATATTCGGTGCTTACCTCTCCATACAATTAATTTGAGATATGAATATGTAACTACCTTTCCTCAATATTTTTTCCATGTTGTGATAAATTACTACCCTTGATGGAGGGGTTGAAATTACTTGGAGGTGAATGGTCTCTCTATTTTCTTTCCATTCCACAAAGTGAAGCCTGAAATTAAAAATGACTGTGTCCAATTGTATGGTGAGTTGATAATCCCATAAGAGCATCTACTAAAATTTTCATAGTGTATTCTTCACCTATTGCTTCCCTGTGTTCAACTTGTTCTTCGGCCATGGAAGAATCATGTGTATTGATATCTTCTATTTCCTCTTCATCCTCCTTGTAATCATATTCTATTTAAAAAAATTATTTTTGTACACAAGCTTGATATTTTGGATGGTGATTGCGATATTTATAGCAGTAATATCTTGATGGTTGATCATTTCTATGGAAAGAGTTATTGTGATATTGAGGATGATTATAGGAATATTTTCTAGATGATGTCCCATATTGCACCTTTTTCTTGACCAACTTGGCAACCTTTATACATTCATATAAATTTTATGGATCATGCAAGTCAACTTCAATCTGAATATTCTCTTTCAAACCATGTCTGAAAGAAGATACCATCACATCGGATGGTAAGTTTTTGATATAAGAGAGCAAACTAGTAAATTTTGAAATGTACTCCCTTACTGATCTTATTTTTTTAAGTGCCAACAACCGAACCATGTATGAATATGAATATCCCTCATCAAATCTCTTGAGAAAAAGTGTGTTGAATTCATCCAATAAGATGGGTCGACTATGCTCATGTGTTTGCCAAGAAAACCATTGGTAAGCTTCAGTACCTAATTTGGATGAATCATAAGGAACTTTTTAGAATTTTGGGATCCGATATAAATCTAAAATACCTTCTATTTTAGAAAACCACCCACATGGATCATTACCCTCAAAGGTAGGTATATCAATGCATGGGAAATTAACACCTTTAGGTCCTCTTGTTTGGTGATAATCTTCCTTTGTATCCCTATCCTTACTCGCATGCCTTCTATGGTATTTATGAGGGGAATGAGGGGCTTCTTGGTCTTATCTTCATAAAAATTAGCACAACATTGTAGTTATGTCATTCATACTATTCATTAGTTGAGCCATACTGGTTTGGAGATTTTAATTATTAGCATTGGTGTTTTCCACTTCCTCACTTGTGATGTTTTTATGGTATGAGTTGGAAGGATCCATAGGGTTGATAGTAGGATGATTGGGATCAAAACTATTAATGCGTAAAGGAGAGTTATATTGTGTACCTTTATTTCTTTGAGGCATTCTTGGAAACTTTGAAAGTCCTTCATTTGGAGTATATGAGCTTGATAATCGACCGTTTGGTCCTTTGGTCCACATTTCGCTCATACACTTGCCAATAAATCTTATAAAATTTTGTCTTTAATTCCTGCAAACAAATTGGTTAATTTTGGAAAAAATTGGTGTGATTTTCCACTACATTGTTACTTCAACTATGACTTGGAATTTTGAATTTAAATCTTCCAATGGCTAGTTTTGAATTTGAATCTTCCAATGGCTATTTTCTTAACAACTAGTAGAAAACAAAGATAAAGCACCATGTCTAGATGACAAAGACACCAGGGAAACAAGACCTAGCATGATAGAGAAGATGATGAAGACACAAGGGACCTAACATCAAACTAACATGATAGCGATCAGGGAACAGGGGACCTGATAAGATAGTGATAAAGACACAATGAACATGAAACTGACATGACAATGATCACAAAATTGATACAACAACGATCATGGGATAGGGGACCTAATAGTGATAATGAAATTGACACGATAGTGATCATGGGATAGGGTACCTGATAAGACAATGATGAAGACATAACACAATGAATACACAATTATCATGAATCTAACATGATAGTGACCACGGGGATAGGATATTACTAGGTGACATAGTGGATACAACAACCCGACACTAGAGCACATGGATGTAAGGACACACTCGAGCACATGGATCGAAGGACACGAAAGACCCAGGAGCAAGAGGATGATACATAGGATGATAGTGGAAGGTGAAATATATACATGGTGATACGATGTAAGGAAGAAACTATTATACGACCACCCAACAAGATACACGGCTAATGCAGAGGATAAGACAGCTTCAAACCAACCAGATGAGGACACGTCAAATTATGCTAGGACATGATGCAACTTACGCATGCGAGGGAGGATAGACCATGTGATCGAAGTCACATTCAATTAGAGGTGTCTATTTGATTATAAACCATGTATTTTTAACCACGCAATGTGTATGGGATAAATATCTTGGCAACAATAATAAAAAAAATTGTACCTTAGGTTATGTGGTAATTATTTTTTTATTCCTGCAATTCGATTGGTCAGCAACACTCGCTAATGTATGTTGCATATTTCCCTATGGTTTTCCTATGATTCAATGGTGTTTCAAGTACCTACTGTGCCTGAATATTCCTAGCAAGGGTAAATGCTCACATTAGTTGTTCTTTTGTCATGACTATCCTTTGTAAATATATTTTTTTTTTTGCTTAAACTATGTTAGGAAGCTCCTCCTTCAGCATAAAATAGATGTGCTCATTGTTTACAGACACTGGGCAGTGAGTTTTGTTCTATACGTCAACACGAGGAGACCTTGATTTTTTTCTAACTCTCAAATGTTTCTTGCAATGAGTGACCAGTAATATAGCTTGTAGGATTTACGTCGAATATCCCTATTAATTGTAATTAATTTTTGCTGCATTTAAACTGTGTTCTTCAGATGATGTCTCTTAGCATTGGAGAATGTCAATAGATTATTTTTGTTGTAATCAGTCGAAGAAACCCACCATGCCACGCTTAGAAATTGGAAATTGATTCCATTTATTAAGATATTTCTACCTTAATCCTTTATCAAGCAGGAGTATATAAATAATGAAAAGATGACAAGTTTTGAAATAATAGAAATACAGATGAATGAATCAATTTAGAACTAAATCACCACTTAAGGAGGACTACGTCCTTGCCTCTAGGAGGGCACAGTCCTTACGAATATCATAAATGAATTCTCAAATTGAAATATGATTAATCCATAACCTATTCTATTCCTATTAATACTAATTGATGAATAAATAATGATATTTAAAAATTATAGCTGACTAGGCTATTAGGGTTGTAACAGTCAATGCTATTGAGAACCTAAAAAACAAAATTATTCAAAAATTCAACCTAGTAAAATCCAAGGAGGTACACACAATTGGATAAACCTCTTTCTACCATCTTATAATAACTTCTCATATCCAAAAGCATAGAACTACTCCTAATAAAACCTATATAATTTTAAATGGAAAAGGCTTCTTAGTTTAAATCAAATGAGCATTGTGCCTTCAATAGATTCAATGGTCATTCGACCAATAGATATATGGATATCAAGAATGTGGTCCAATATTTCATAGATAATGGTCACATTGTTGTTAATAACTTTTGAGTCACAGTATTCATCTAATAAAGAGCTTGGCATCTTCTAGAATCCATTGCCTAACCACATTAGTCATAATCAACAAGACAACAAAAAATATCAATTGTCATAATGTACCACCTCATTATTAGGGAATGGTTGATAATCTTAACCAATACTATTGTATAAATCATACCTCCAATTTCTATGTTGTTACAAGATAGGACCATAGGATTATTTCTCTATAACCACTATAAACTAGTCAACCATCAAGATTGTCTTTTATTCTTTGGTCTAAAAGATCCAATCTACCTAAAGGATACCCCTTGATCATTTAGTCATAATCTAAAACCAATACCAAGGGTGTTGTATCGCTCCAAATTTTTTGCATCCCTACCTTCAGGCTATTGGATCCGCGCCCGGAAGGAGGATGGGAAAAGGATGATGCGGTACCTCGGACGAGAGGACTTTGCGAAGGTCCCGCCTCTCAAGGGAGGTGCATTTTGGTGATTTGTCGACGGATGGTGGGTTCACCAAGAAACATTTGGCGGCAGTTTCCACGCCTAGGTTTTGGGAATGTGTTTTAATGGGTTCGTTTTATCCTTAAACATTCATCCTAGGTTTGGCCGAATGATTCTAACTTAAACTACATGAAAATGCAATTTAAATGAATACAGTAAACAGACTGAAAGCAAAAAAATAGAGAATTTGTAGGAGGCTAATGGAGATTACCTGATCCGGGATGTCTGATGAAGTTTTTGATGCTTGAAGTAGTCTGGATCGTCTGGGATTCGACAAAATCGCCTGCAATCTGTCAGAATCGTCTGGAATCTGACAGGATCGTCTGAGACAGATAGAATCGTCTCAGATCTGACGAATTCGTCAAACGAATTCATCAGAAACCTGCAAAACAGAGAACAGATGCAAAATACAAGCAATTCTACTATGCAAAACAGAGGCAAAATATGCTAAAGAACAAGGTGAATACTAAGCAATAATTCAAAACAGAAAGTAAAACAGATCACTGCATTATGATGGCAAATCATGAATTTAATGTGCAATCTAAACTAGATGGGTGAACTCCAGATGCAAAGTAGAATAAAAACTAAATAAATGATCTGATTTATAGCATAAAATGACAGAGAGAAAAGAGAGAAGAGCAAACTTCGAGCACGCGATTGCCTCGATGTATGTTGCGATCGAGATCGTCTCGCATCAGTACGAGATCGTCCCTAATTTGACAGGATCGCCTCCGATCTTGACAGGTTCGTCGGCTGCGATAGGTGCTGGCTCCGACTGAAAACCAGTGATATACCCGCAATAAAATTACTATAGGAATAGTGCAAAAAGCAAATTTGAGAAGTTCTAGCACATAGGGAGTCGATTTGCATAAAAATTCAGCCAGGGGTTGGGGAGGGAAAAGTCTTAGAGTTAAATAGGCTTAGGGAAAGTTGTTGGGAGGTTGGAGATCTTCCCAATTTGGGAGATCTCCAACGGGGGAAGGGTCCCAACGGCGCGGACACGCTTCTGCCCGAATTGGAGACCCGTTGGAACAGAGTCTAATTATGAAAATGCGTTTTGCGACGAAATCGTCTGGACGTCCTAGTCCAGACGAAATCGTCAAATCTGGGGCGATATCGTCTGATCGGCGACGATATCGTCCAACGGTCAAAACAACTCCTAAAAATGGCACGGAAAAAGGGGAAACGGGTTTCTCGGCGGTTAACGGGCGGTTTGGGAGGTTAAATTTGAATTTAAATTTATTTACTAAGGTGAATGTAATTATTCCAATTTGATTGCGCCAATTTTAGGGTGCTACATTTTGCCCCCTCTTTAGCGAATTTTTCGAAGAAAATGCGTTAAAGATGAGTTCTTCTCGATCTACGAGAAAGCAAAAAATTATTCCCATTTTTAGGCGACGATTCTTGGTCGAATCGTACGACATCTTACTATGGTGCCCCCTCCGTGTTTTTACCCAAATCGAACGTTTGAGGTAAAAACGCGGAAAAGCAAAAATTATTTGTGAATTATTGTTGAATAAAATTAAGAAAAATAGGGTAAAACCCTAATTCATTTTTATTGTTCATTTTCTGGTTTTTAGAGCTCTGAAGCAGAAATGGTGGATATGATGTACATAATTTTTTGAGATATATATATAGATGAGATATTTTTGATCATATGACTTATATTGTGTTATGTATTTTTATGATGCTTTTATGTTTGATTGATTGATTTGATAATTCATGTAATTATGTCGTTTGGAAATATTATAATCTGAATGTCATGCTTGTAATATTTTAAATGAAATAATCTGATGTAACAAATTGGTTGTTTGTAATGAAAATGTGATAAAAAATAAAAAGAGACTTCTAACAATAATTTCAAAGGACATTGTCGCTATTATAGACCATTTCATGGAGTCGCCGCTCACTCGGTCGTCAAGCTAATCCCAGTATAGAAATATTGTGAAAAGTAAAAGAGTGCTTAAGAGACTGTCTTAAGACTTTGGTGTGATGATGCAAATGATGATGATGATGATGGTTTGTTTTCAGATTTTCATGAAAAATATTATGCATGAAATATTTTAAAATGATTTTTGCTAGGCATAAATTCCTAAGTGTGATAAAATTTGTGAATAATTCCTTAGGAATTATACCATCATTGCAAAATTAAAGGTTGACATAATGACATGAAATAATGAAAATGTGTTTGCTTTTGAAAAGCATAATTTGTATAAAATGAAGTCATATGTTTTGTATGATTTTTGATAAATTGGGAAAAAAAATTGTTACAATGGTTTGCGCTAGGCATAGAATATGTAGGTATAGACTTATACCATCATCGCGAAAATCCAAAAAAGGATAGTTTTATTGCATGATTGATTTTTGATGAACAGAAAATATGATAATGAGGACTTGCGCTAGGCATAAAATTCCAATTTTGGTTTTGAAACTATACCATCGTTGCGAAAGTCAATCGATATGTATATTTTTAATTGTATAGTTTTGAAAGAAATTTTTGATTTTTGCTATTATATAGTTGTCTTTGTGGAAAACAAGCTGTACTTGATTTATTCCAAACAAGTTGCAAAAATAATATTTCAAAGTATTTTGAAGACAAAAGTTAGATTTATAAGGAATCCCATGTGCATATGTGAATTCATTTCCAATCTTGATTTATCATAATGATAGACAAAATCTCTCAAATACAAATGTGTGTGCAATTGCATTGTTCATTTACCAGATTTGAGCAAGATACTATGATACAAGTGATTTGAAGAAACCAAATAAGTGTTCATTAACCATGATGTAGATGCATATAACCATACTAGGCTACTATGTAGATCGGATTATCAAGAGCTAGCTAATCCATAAGCGGACATAGGTCTGTACAAAAGAAGGTCGCTAATGTGACGGACATATCGCCACGCTAGGAGTTACCCAAGGCCAAGCGGGTTGGGCACAAACCACCTGTTATGGGGCTTACCTCACAGTTTTCGAATAATTGAGAATTCCAGGGATTCAAGCTCATCAACCCTTCTTTTCTTTTCAAAGGGTAGGGAAAGGGATTTTATTGCTTTCTTGCTTGCTTTTGAATTTTGCTTATTTTTTTCTTGTTTGTATTTCTTTTGCTTGATAATGCTTGGAACATTGCTGAAATAACATTTTTCTTTTCTCTTTTTTTTTCTTGAATTTTTCTTTTCTTTTTCTAGGGATACTTGCTCGGATTAGCTGTAGAGCAAGGGATTTTTATTCTGGGTAGGGGTGAGCTTGTCCTTTTGCCAATTCTCAAAGATTCTAGACCGTGTGCATGATAGGATAGCAGGGGAAACTTTTCACTCAAGAAATCAGTTCTACTATGTAGCAAAACATGGAAATTACAAATATAATCATTTTATTGTGAAAAGATGTGCTTGGTTTAAGTAAATAACAAGATCAATTCTCTATGCTCAAACTTTCTTTAATTGAATTTTGTGAACTTTGATATAAGAGAGATTAGTAATCATGCCGGATAAAATCAAGATATTTATTGTTGTGATTGTGCAAGTGAGGGATGCTAAATAAATGCTAATTTTATCCAAAATAAGTTGAAACATATAATTGCAATAATTGTAAGAAAATAATGATTTTGAGAAAGTTTTGAGAATGTTGACTCTCTCTTTCTTCTGTATATTGTTTTGGTTTCGAAAGAGTCAAGCATATAGCTGTTTTTGGATTTTTATGTTGATTTTTGTTTTGAGCAAAAGGAACTTTACAAGTGCTTTAAATAAATGCAATAAATATTTTTGAAGATTTTTGAAGGTTTTATGAATGTTTTTGAGGTTTTTGAATAAATTGAAAGAAATACAAGATAATGATTTTGAACAAATATATACATGGATGAAATGACCAAATTTATGCATAATAACGTTTGAGATGTAAAATATTCATGGGTTCTTTAAGTTCTTTACCATCTAAGGTAGATAATTTATATGCTCCTGATTCAAATTTTGCGATGTATGGTCTGAGCCAGTTGGGCTCAAATTTACCTTTAAGTTCCTTAGTTGCATTTGTATTTTTTTGAAGATTTTGAGGATTTTGATTTTTTTGTATTTTGATTTTAATTTATGAATTGAAATTGGTGGTATATACAAGATGATCTATATACACTATACAAGGTTATTTGAGTATAGCATGTCTAAGGTTGCTTCAAAATCAAAGGAGGTTTTGAAGGATAATCTGGTTGAGGTGAAGGTAAGAATATAAGGTGATGAATAAAAGGTAGTGATAACAAAAGCTTTGTTATAATGTAGAATAATGTAGCAAAAGATTTGACTTTTATATGTGGAAAATTGATCATGTTACAAAATAAAATGTCAGAAGGATAAGAAAGTTCTTCATTCTTATTATTATATTCCAAGTCTTGATAAGATGGAGAAAGTATATGTGAAAGATATGCATGGATGTTATTTGGTAAACAAGGATGATCATATATGGATGAAGAAAAGTGATGGATAGAAGATAATTGTGACAATAGAGAATGTATAGAACTTGATGTTTCAATCGTTAAATATTCTTCAAATGGTTTTGGGTCACCATGTATGGTAACAATTTTATTTGCAAGTTCAAACTTCAAACATTGGTGAAGAGTGGAAGGGAAAACCCTCATCGTATGAATCCAAGGACTCTGGAGAAGTAGGTTGTAAGGTGAAGGACAATATCCTACATAGAATAAAGTATCCAGGATCTTGGATCCAATATTAAGGGGAAGAATTATAGTACCTTGAGCTTCTTGAATTTCATTGTTAAAAGATTTTATAATAACATTTGATTCATTAATATCTTCTTCCTTTAATTTGAGTTTTTGGAATAATTGATAAGTGCATAAATTAAGAGAGGAGTCATTATCTACCATGATAGTTTTAACAAGTGTTTCTTTACTAGATCCGATAATGTAAAGATAGGAGTCTTCTTGTGGAGTAGAGGAAGGAATATCCTCATCATAGAATGAAATATGGTTAACCTCAAGAGGGTTTATACCATTAATTATGTTCTTAGAGAAAATATGATGAGGAACAAATTGTTGGCTAGGTATTTTGAACAAAATTTCCTTGTGATAAATTTGTAATACTTCTAAAAGGGATATCTTTGCTTGAGGATTAATCACTTGTTGTTGGTTATCAAAGTGGATTTCAGATTGAGATTTTGATTCTAAAGATGAGCTTTCTATGCTTACATTCCATTTTGGATCATTCTCTAGAGCCAAAGATAGTTTTGAAGGTTGGTCAAATGAGGAATCCATCTCTTGAATATCAGATTGAGTTGATTGAACTTGAGGTTGCTCATTTGTAGTTTTTGTTACAATATTAATAATATCATCATGATGGGACACATTAACATGCAATATTTGATTGGTTTCTTGTTGTTGATAATTGAATAGGGGTTCTTGGGAGATCCCCATGTCTTGATTGATTATTGGTATTTGTTGTGTAGGAGTTTGATTGTTTACTGGAGATTTATAATCAGTTGTAGATTGTAATTCCTTTATATTAAAAAGACCCTTATCAATCAAATCTTGAATTGCACATCTTAAATCTTTACAATTTTGTGTCATATGTCCATCTACTCTATGATATTCACAATGTAGCTCGGGTTTAAACCAATCTGATGTGGTATCGAGGTTGTCTTATGGAAGGGAGTTCAATCTTATTTGTGTCAAGTAAATACTTGAGAATTATATCCATTGGTTGATTGAGCTTAGTAAATTTACGTGATGAAGGTTTTTGAGAGGTTTTTGATAAATGCCTTAGGAATTTCGTCATAAAAGGACCTAATGGTTTCTCACCTCTACTTTCTTTATTATGGGTAGAATGATGACGGGAAGATTGCGATGTAGGAGGTGAGTGCATGGTAGAATTGGAAGAATAAGTATTTTCTTGTTGAAATGGATGTGTTGTATTGAAAGAAGAGTTTTGAAAAGGTGGAGGAGGATTATATGTGGATTGATAGACATAATATGGATATATGGGAGAATAGATAATATCATTATGAAGAGGATTGGCAAAGGGATTGTTTTGTTGGGTTATGGATGAAAAATAAGAAGAGTGTGATGGAGGTGGTGTTGAATAGGGATGAGGTTGGTCATAATCAACAAATGTATTTGGCTGAATTCTTCCAACATTACTGATGGGCTCATATTGATTTGAGTAAAAACTCATGGTTTCTTTAGTACTTCTAAAAGTAATATTTAGCATCTACTATTTAGAATTGAATCTAAAACATACAAACTTGAAATGATGATTTTGTTTTTGTTTTTCTTGTATACATATATATATTTTTTTGTTTTTTTGTTTTTGTTTTCAAAAGGTTATGATGCATTCACGTCGGGTTCACCAAAATGTATCGCTCCAAATTTTTCGCATCCCTACCTTCAGGCTATTGGATCCGCGCCCGGAAGGAGGATGGGAAAAGGATGATGCGGTACCTCGGACGAGAGGACTTTGCGAAGGTCCCGCCTCTCAAGGGAGGTGCATTTTGGTGATTTGTCGACGGATGGTGGGTTCACCAGAGAAACATTTGGCGGCAGTTTCCACGCCTAGGTTTTGGGAATGTGTTTTAATGGGTTCGTTTTATCCTTAAACATTCATCCTAGGTTTGGCCGAATGATTCTAACTTAAACTACATGAAAATGCAATTTAAATGAATACAGTAAACAGACTGAAAGCAGAAAAACAGAGAATTTGCAGGAGGCTAATGGAGATTACCTGATCCGGGATGTCTGATGAAGTTTTTGATGCTTGAAGTAGTCTGGATCATCTGGGATTCGACAAAATCGCCTGCAATCTGTCAGAATCATCTGGAATCTGACAGGATCGTCTGAGACAGACAGAATCGTCTCAGATCTGACGAATTCGTCAAACGAATTCGTCAAAAACCTGCAAAACAGAGAACAGATGCAAAATACAAGCAATTCTACTATGCAAAATAGAGGCAAAATATGCTAAAGAACAAGGTGAATACTAAGCAATAATTCAAAATAGAAAGTAAAACAGATCACTGCATTATGATGGCAAATCATGAATTTAATGTGCAATCTAAACTAGATGGGTGAACTCCAGATGCAAAGTAGAATAAAAACTAAATAAATGATCTGATTTATAGCATAAAATGACAGAGAGAAAAGAGAGAAGAGCAAACTTCGAGCATTGATTGCCTCGATGTATGCTGCGGTCGAGATCGTCTCGCATCAGTACGAGATCGTCCCTAATTTGACAGGATCGCCTCCGATCTTGACAAGTTCGTCGGCTGCGATAGGTGCTGGCTCCGGCTGAAAACCAGTGATATACCTGCAATAAAATTACTATAGGAATAGTGCAAAAAGCAAATTTGAGAAGTTCTAGCACATAGGGAGTCGATTTGCATAAAAATTCAGCCGGGGGTTGGGGAGGGAAAAGTCTTAGAGTTAAATAGGCTTAGGGAAAGTTGTTGGGAGGTTGGAGATCTTCCCAATTTGGGAGATCTCCAACGGGGGAAGGGTCCCAACGGCGCGGACACGCTTCGCCCGAATTGGAGACCCGTTGGAACAGAGTCTAATTATGAAAATGCAGTTTTGCGACGAAATCGTCTGGACGTCCTAGTCCAGACGAAATCGTCAAATCTGGGGCGATATCGTCTGATCGGCGACGATATCGTCCAACGGTCAAAACAACTCCTAAAAATGGCACGGAAAAAGGGGAAACGGGTTTCTCGGCGGTTAACGGGCGGTTTGGGAGGTTAAATTTGAATTTAAATTTATTTACTAAGGTGAATGTAATTATTCCAATTTGACTGCGCCAATTTTAGGGTGCTACAGGTGTTTTCAATCTAATTTAATAACTCAATAACACACCAAAAATAATATACATCTAGGAACTCAAGTTTTCTCTTATCTATCAAGATAGTCTCATCAAATTTTTGAGTAAACACATAGTTCCTTAAGACTTAAATCCTAATGAGTTTGGTTCCATAGTTGGATCGATTAGGGTAAATCATACCAACATATCCTCTTATGAGGATGAAATCCCTAAATATTCTTAACTAGAGACCCACATTTATAAATTACATATTAAACCAATAATAACTTTGTAAAATGAATTTTAGTTGAAAATTATTTTGACTTGGACATAAGTGGCTTAAAATTCATCAATCATTTTCTTCTATTCAAAAATGATCTATAGAAATATGGTCTAGTGATTTAGGCATTTGATAATGTGGTGTGAGTCTACCGGTATGATAGTCTTACCCCTCAAAGTTGGGGTCAGATCCTTCAAAAACTTGTTCTATGTCATGCCCTATGACATATCCTATAATATTTTCTATGAAGGCCTTAGATCCATGAAATGTGGGTTGTCCCATCCATCCTATACCAATGTCTCAAATATAAATTCAAGAAAAAAATTTACCATATTCCTACAAACCCTAAATTCTTTAAATATTGTAAGGTGGTCAAGCTCAAAAATCAAAGAGCCTTTGCATGCTCTCATCTTATCAGTTCTTCCAATCCATCTATTAACCTTTTATGTTTTATCTCCTCACATTGATGCATTAAAAACATTTCATCTACATAATCAACCTAAATAATATTTCACGAAATATAGTAATAAAAACATAACCATTAAGGATTATTAAAATTCATGCAATAACCAAATGTTCATGGACTTAACCAAACTCCCTCATTCCCCACTCACATTAGGATTTCCTTCTAGTTATAGTAGTAGAGGAAGCCCAATATAGATAGGGTTTGTTCCTTTATTTTCTCTAAGACTTACAATGATGAGAATATCAATGACGATAATTTTTACCAAGGTAAATAACAATATGCCTTATGCATCTTATCAAATGCATATCCCATTCCTGGAAAAATGTTAGTCGATATGGGGTACCAAGGCAAAGGACTAGGTTTGTATAAGAAGCATATCAAAGAACCCTTATAGTCCATAGTTTGGTTGGTATGTTTTAGGATAGAATATATCGCCATTCATAATAAATATTTTCCTATTTATTTTGATGATGAAGAAGAACATCATTGTATGCATCATTGTGACAAATTCTCTCTAGCAAATAAAGTTTCTTTAAATGGGATGGAATGGAATGATCACAACATTTGTGAGTCATCACATCTTATAGATCCTAAAGTCCATCAATTTACTTGATATATATCCAAGCAAATTGTATAACCTTAGAGTATCGTGTTGTTTCCATTGCAAAATCCACTCCAATTTGGGTACCCACTTAAAATTTTGGGTTTTGATCTAACTTTTGCTTACATCAAGGTCTTAAACTTGCTTGCATTAAAGAAATAATTTTGGCGTTCTCTAAGGTTTTAAAAGCCTAAGACAAAAGAATTAAATCAATGTCATTTTTCATTAAATTAGCCCATATACGTAAATAACTCAGAATTCTAAGCCAAAGTTTTCTTTTACACTCGTGTCCTAATCATTTAATTCCTTTTGTCTTATATGCCCTAAAATCTAATGACATGAAAGTAAAGTCAGGAGATCCATGGTTCAAATGTGTAGCCGATGAGAACAAAAGGCTTGAAGTATAAAACTGGGAGACATTAGGTTAAAGTCAAGAAGAATTAAAGGTAATTTTATTGACTAAAAAAATGAGTGATCCAAAAGTGAATCTAGGAGATCTACGGTGTGGATGCATAGCTGGTAAAATCAAATAGCTCGAAATATAATACCTAAATACCTAATGTTCTTCATAAAAATATGAGCGGTGCAGAGCTAGGGCGGATAAATCAACGATGCGAAAGGATAGACTATGATAAAAAGTTTAACGATAGTCTAAAAAATGTGTTTTGTCTTATCTCCACTTAGATCAACAGTGCAAAACTAGGGCTAGTAAATCAATGGTTTAAACTTACAGTTGGTGAAGCTAAAAAACATGAAGTATAATTCTAAAATTAAAGCTCTATGTTAGGGCTAGGAGATAACTTAGAAATATAATATCCCAACCTTAGTCTTATTATCATTATCAAAATTTTGCCTAAGGTCTAAGAAATAATTCATTTGAAAAACACTCCCCTAAAGCTCCTTGTAAGTTTTTGTCTTATTTAACTAAATCTAACGATGCAAACATAGATTCGGTAGATCAATTATGTGGAAGGGCAACCCATGGTCCAAAGTTTAATGAACTCTAAAAATTATTTTATCTTATATGCCCTAAATATAATGGTGTAGACATAGAGCCGGGAAATCTATGGTGTAGCCGGTAAAACTAAGAAGCTCAAAAATTAACATCCTGACCTTAGCCTTCATTAATTAAAATTATCACCTAAATTTTTTTAATATGCACTTAGATCTAATGGTACGAACATAGATCCAAGACACCAATGGTGCAGAGGTACAACCCATAAAACTAAGAAGCTCAAAAGTTAACATTCCAACCTTATCCTTCATTAATTAAAATTGTTGCGTAAATTTTTGTCATATGCACTCAGATCTAATGGTGCAGACATAGAGCCAGGAAATCAAAGGTGCGAAGGCACAACTGGTAAAACTAAGAAGCTCAAAAATTAATGCCCAACCTTAGCCAGTAAGATCAAAAATCCCAAGATATAGTCAAGAAAAAATAAAAGTACTAAGGATCGAATTTTCTCATACACTCATATTTATTTAATACTAAAGGTTTAGGAAACCTAAGGAAATAAAAGAAATAATTGCAGTCTTCATCCTTATGCTATCATTTAAATCACAAAAATTATTGAATAACCTTAATTTTAGACTTCATACTTTGGTCATAAAATTAAAATTGAAGACATTTAGCATAGAATTAAATGAAAGGATTTTGAACCTTAGAGAATGACTTTAGCATTTGATATTTAATTAAAATGGATCTTTAAGTGTTAAATTTAATTATTTGATTCTACCTTGGAATATCTGGAATGAAAGGAACAATCATATTTTCAATCAAGAAATAAAGGACATTCACTATATCTAGAAAAATATCATTGCCAACTTAGTTGAATCAGTCCAACATATCCTTAATCACCCCTAAAACACCCACCAAATATGGGATCAAATGATGCAAAGATTAAATATTAACTCTTCTAAGGGCAATCGACTTAAAGGGAATTTGTGTTGGAAGTTAAAGTAAAAAATTTGTTTTTTACCTTTTACTTTTGATCGGACGGTAGGTTTCATGTGGACGGCAAGCTTCAACTGGTCGACATAGATATTTTAGTCATAGTTCTCAATTCCTATTCTCTCATTCCCTCCTATTTCTCCGCCTCCCTATTCTCTCTCTCAAATACGTGGCATTTCTATAGTTAGCATTTCCCAATGCTATATAAACATTGTAACTTCTCTATTTTACTTTAATGAGCATGATTTATCTTTTGAAACTAATCGAGCACTAGATTTGGTATCAGAGCTTTCATGGAGGAGCCGAGCGGACAGGGTTGGGCACGGTTCTCGAGGTGACAGATCTGACAGATCTGCTACCTACATTTTTGGATCGAGTAGTTCGAAGCACGAGGTGGACCAGGAGGGTAGTTCGAAGCACGAGGTGGACCAGGAGAGAGCCGCAGGCTTGAAACCCGAGGCGGACCAGGAGAAGGCCCGTAGGCTCAAAACCCGAGGGACCTGATAGGAGCAGACTACGAGGCGACACATGGTGGCTATTGAGTGGCTAACATGGATAGCAGGCTCTAACTGACGTGGACTACGAGGTGACACATGGTGACTACATAGTGGAGGACAGCGTGACACGTGGCGACTACAGAGTGGAGGATAGCTTGGACGTAGACATTGAGGTGGCGATTTGTGGTTGGACAGTGCATGGAAAAAGGGAGCGGCTTGATTGCCCAAAGGCAATCACTTTGCTTTGTGTGTGCTAGATGTTTTAAACACCTCTGAAGCTCCTTTCCTGATCAATGTGGGATATATAATTTCATGTTTTTTAATTTTAAAAACTGCCATCATATATGCTTGAAATAGATGATCACTCCTCTCGATAATGCAACAATGGGCTTAGCCCGAGTGGCGAAGGTGGAAGGTTGCAGGCGTGAAGTCCTGGGTTCGAATCCCGCAGACAAAAAAAAAAATTGATTAAATTTTTTTATTTTAAACTTAGTTAAAGTTTTTATTAAATATTAATTTAATAAAATTAAATTCATTTATAGTTATTATAAAAAAAAAAAAATTTTTTTTAAATAATTATAAGTTTTTTTTTATTAAATATAAATATTTAACTACTTTATCAAGTTTAAATTTAAAAAAATTTTTTAAAGGCCCTAGAGGCTTGAAATTGTGAATTGTAAGAGTTTTACAAATTTCACACTTTGAAAAGGTGAAATTTTAGAGATTTTAAGAGTTAAACTTTCCTAAGAGGAAATATTGTGTAATAAGCCTAAGAGGCTTAGTTTTTTTTGTAAAAGAGACAAAGGATCCAAATTGACAAATTGTAAAGAGGCATTGATGATAAGACCAAATGGTTGTTATCATGCCTTATGTGCAATTCTAGCAAGAGAAGGTGCAGAGAGGTTTGATGAAAAAGTAAGAGGTTATGGACTCAACATTGTGTTTAGCCAACTTCAAAATGTAGTAATCGCACATCAAAGGCATCCTGACTTAGGGTACGAGGCATATTTTGAAGATAACTCATTCAGGAGTCAATTTGAACAATCAAAATCCATACAAGCTGCACCACAAGAATCAGAGTATACACACTATAGTATTTCAGTGGAAATATTAGAACCAGAATCATCGGAAATAATCTTGATAAGTGATGACGAAGAAGAAGTAGCAGATAATTTTGTGAATCAAGAGATAGCATCCCCACATCAAGAGGAACAAGCAGTCAATGATAGAATAGAACAAGTCAGATTTGACTTAAATTTGTAATCTCTTCCTTCTTTCTTCCTTCTTCTTCTTTCCTTCTTTCAAACAACAAAGTACTTTATTGTAACCATGAAATAAAGAGAGTTTTTGGTAACTATGGCCTCACACAATAGCTTACCTATACCAAAATTTAACGGTTATGACTATGAGTATTGGTCTATAAAGATGAAGACCTTGCTCATAGGAAGAGGTTTGTGGGACATAATAGAAGAGGGCTACACAGAACCCTCAGAATGGACAACACTAAGTGTTGCAGACAAGAAAACATGAAAAGAAGAGAAAAAGAGCAACTCTTCTGCTCTTTCTCATCTCCAAGCTGCATTGGAGAAAAGCATATTCCCTAGAATCACCGCTTGTACGATTGCACAAGCTGCATGGAAAGCATTGAGTGATGGATTCCAGGGTAGTAATCAAGTGAAGCAGGTAAGGCTTCAAACACTGAAGAGAGATTTTGAAAATATCCGAATGAAAGATGATGAAAAAGTCGGTGATTATTGTGTTAGAGTAAAAGCAATTGTGGATAAAATGGTTACACTAGGCGAAGAAATCAAGCCTGAGATAATTGTAACAAAAGTGTTGCGAACACTTACACAAAAATGGAACCATATTGCCATAATTATAGAAGAATCCAAAGATCTTTCCCTTTTAACATTCGATGCATTAATCGGATCGTTAATGTCACATGAAGAGAGGTTTCCTGAAACTCCTTCAACCAGCTACGGAGGCGATGATAAGGCCTTCACTTCCAATGAAAACAATGGAAGAGGATGGGGAAGAGGTCAAGGCAGAGGCAAGCAAAGAGGTAGAGGTAGAGGCAACTACAAAGGAGGCAATCAAAATAGAGGAGGCAACCAAAATAGAGGAGGCAACTCATACAGAGGAGGCAATCAACAAAGAGGTAGAAATCCAAATCGAGGAGGAAATCAAGGACAAAGTGGAAATCAAGGGCGAGGAAGTGACAAGTCCAAATCAACCTATTTCAACTGTGGCAAGCCAGGTCACTTCGCTCGCCATTTCTGGTCAAAATCTTCACAAGGTAGCAGTAGTCAATATGGTAATTATGGAGAAGAAGATGATACCTCTAATATTTTTCTGTCATATGGACAATCAGAACAGAATCTAAATGACACATGGATTCTAGATACTGGTTGTTCAAACCATATGAGTGGCAAAGAACATTTATTTTCTACTCTAGATTCCACTTATAAATCCCAAATCAAATTAGGGGATGATAAGACATTGCAAGTAGAGGGTATTGGAGCCATGGAGGTTCCAACCAAAGAAGGACTAAAGAAAGTGCATGACATCTATTACACTCCAAAGCTCCAACACAATCTGCTAAGCATTGGGCAAATGATGGAGAACAATTACAAGCTTGTATTTGATGAAGGACAATGTATCATTTTTGATAAAAATAATTGTAATCGTGTCATCACACAGGTCCCCATGACCAAGAACAGGTTATTCCCTCTCAAATTTGATGAGCCAGGAGGAGCTCAAATTGCAAATGTAGCTATAACAAATCCAAGTGTGCTTTGGCACTTGCGATATGGTCACCTTAATTCCGCTAGCTTGAAACTTCTAACTTCTCAAGCTATGGTGACAGGACTTCCCAAAATCAATGAACAAAAGGAGGTCTATGAAGGATGTGCTTTAGGAAAGCACTCAAGGTCAAAGTTTTTGAAAGGACAAGCATGGAGAGCTAGCTATCCACTTTAGTTAGTACATTCAGACATCTGTGGACCAATGCAAACATAGAGTCTCAAAAACTATTCTTATTTTCTCACTTTCATAGATGACTTCTCTAGAATGTGTTGGATTTATTTTTTGAAACATAAAGATGAAGCTTTTGATTGCTTCATAGATTTTAGAAACAATGTAGAGAATCACAGTGGGAATTATGTAAAATATCTTAGGATAGATCGAGGAGGTGAATACTCCTCAAAAGCATTCTTGAAATACTGTAAAGCAAGTGGGATTAAAAGGCAATTCACCACTGCCTATACCCCACAACAGAACGGTGTGGCCGAGAGAAAGAACCGCACCATAGTTGAAATGGCGAGATCGATGCTTCAGACTAAGCATCTAACTCATATGTACTGGGTAGAGGCTGTAAGAACCAGTGTATATATTCTAAATAGAAGTCCTACTTCTAGTTTAGATGGTGTCACTCCTTATGAGGGGTGGTACGGAAAGAAACCTAATGTAAAGCACTTCAAAGTGTTTGGTTCTTTAGCATATGCACACATTCTTGATGAGAAAAGGAAGAAGCTTGATCCAAAAAGTCAAGCTTGTATATTTGTAGGGTATTGTGAGTCTACAAAGGCATATAGACTCTACAATCCCAAGACTCATAAAGTTATACTCTCTAGGGATGTAATTTTTGATGAAGGGGGAGAATGGGGTCATCAAAGAATTTTTGTTGATGATGAGTCCCAAGATGTAAGTTCTTCATAGGTACAGTAGGTGTCTCCAAAGAAAAGCAAAGGCACACCACCCCCTCCAAGCCCATACAGGAGTACTACATCAAGTACTTCAACCGACACTCCAAGTCCTTCTCCACAGAGATCAGTAAGTTCTTCACCGATGGACATTGACAGAGACTCTCCATCGAGAGGCAAAAGAACATTACAACATCATCCATATTTTCAAATGTTGGATCAAAATTTCTAGAGAAGATTCACTAGAAGTCAAGCTAGTGAAATGAATACAATTTTGCAGCAACTTGAAAATTTGCAATTGTATGGAGATGATGACTCCCATGATCCTAGGGGAGATGTAGTCAATTATGCTTTATTGGCTAGTACACAACTAGAACCAGCTAGCTATGAGAAGGCATGTACTCAAAATGTATGGCAAGAAGCCATGAAAGAGGAAATAACCTCTATAAACAATAATGATACATGGGAGCTAGTAAAGCTACCCAAAGGAAAAAAATGTGTTGGGTGTAAATGGGTCTACAAGACCAAGTACAATGTTGATGGAAGCATTGAGAGGCATAAGGCGAGACTAGTAGCAAAAGGTTTTACTCAAAAATTTGGCATTGACTATGAGGAAACTTTTGCTCCAGTTGCACGACAAGAGACAATCAGATCAGTTCTTTCCTTAGCAGCCCATAAAGGATGGAATTTTCAACACATGGATGTGAAGAGTGCTTTTCTAAATGGATACTTGATAGAAGAGGTTTATGTTCAACAACCTCAAGGTTTTCAAGAACAGGGAAAGGAGAACCTTGTTTACAAATTGAAGAAAGCACTTTATGGCCTCAAGCAAGCACCAAGAGCTTGGTACTCACACATTGATGGCTATTTCAGCGAGTATGGATTCACGAGAAGCAAAAGTGAACCAACTCTGTACTACCTAAAGCATGGAGTAGACATTCTCATAGTTTGTTTATATGTGGATGATCTAATATTTATGGGTAGTAACAATAAAATGAATATGGAGTTCAAAAACTCCATGATGAAGCGATTCGAGATGAAAGATCTTGGTTTAATGTGATACTTCCTAGGCATGGAAGTGCATCAATCAAATAAAGGGATCTTCATATGTCAACACAAGTATGCTCGAGACATGATCAAGAAATTTGCCATGGAGCAGTGCAAATCAGTTGCAACTCCAACTGGACATGGGATCCAATTGAGCAAGGACGATGGAGCATCAAAGGTTGACATGACCACTTACGAAAGCATGGTTGGGAGTCTGATGTTTCTCACCAACACAAGGCCCGATATTCAATATGTTGTTTCTCTAGTTTCAAGGTTTATGGCTAGTCCATCTGAGCTGCATCTACAAGCAACTAAAAGAATCTTAAGATATGTAAAAGGTACATTGGATTTTGGAATCCATTACCATAAATGTAATTCTGTGAAATTAGTTGGCTTCAGTGATAGTGATTGGGGCAGCAATATAGATGATAGGAAATCTACATCAGGCAATTGTTTTAGTCTAGGATCAGGACTAATTACATGGAGTTCCAAGAAACAAATTGTTGTAGCATTGTCATCTATTGAGGCTGAGTATATAGCCATCACACATGCTAGTACTCAAGCCCTATGGTTAAGAAAAGTCCTTGAAGAGATTGGAGAAATTCAAAGTGGTCCAACTCGACTGTATTGTGATAACATAAGTGCCATTCAGTTGGCATACAATCCAGTCCACCATAGCAGATCAAAGCATTTCGATATGAAGTATCACTTCATTCGAGATATGGTGGAACAACAGATAGTTGAGCTTCAATATTGTAGCACTTTGGATAATATTGCAGACATCTTCACCAAAGGTATAGCTAAAGCTCAATATATAAAGTTGAGAGATTGTATTGTCAGTCCTCTCAACTTTAAGGGGGAGAATGTTGGAAGTTAAAGTAAAAAATTTGTTTTTTACCTTTTACTTTTGACCGAACGACAGGTTTCATGTGGACGGCAAGCTTCAACTGGTCGGCATAGATATTTTAGTCATAGTTCTCAATTCCTATTCTCTCATTCCCTCCTATTTCTCTGCCTCCCTATTCTCTCTCTCAAATACGTGGCATTTCTATAGTTAGCATTTCCCAATGCTATATAAACATTGTAACTTCTCTATTTTACTTTAATGAGCATGATTTATCTTTCGAAACTAATCGAGCACTAGAATTTGAGTAATTGCAATATGGAAAGAACAAGGAACTGACAACCTCATCTTAAGGATTATGGAAAATTTAATACCAATGGAGCCTCTAGGGGGAACCCTAGAAAAGCTAGTGCAGGAGGAATTGGTAGACTTTCAGATGGCTCCCTGGTCTTCACTTTTGTTGAGAATTTGGGTATCCTTTCAAATAACCTTATTGAGGGGTATGGTATCCTCAGAGGCCTTCAAGAGGATACTAAGGTTATATGGGAAAATGTGTTGGTTGAATTTGACTCCCAACTCATGATTAATATTTTGAAGACTCCTAAGAATCATAAGGTTGATTGGAGAATAAAAACAATTGTTGAGAATATTCAAATAATCTAGATGGGCTTTTTAAAAGTGGATTACAATCATGTAGTCAAATAACAGAACAAGAGTGTTGATGTTTTAGCTAATTAGGCATTGGATAAAAGTGGCCTTACTTGCTATGACCACCCTCCCAGATGGTGGGCTTCACAAATAAGGGAAGCTCTATATTTTATCATTTTTTGGATGGCTCTAGTACTAGAGGTACCTAGTTCCTTTTTGCTTTGTTTTTGCTTCTCTTTGGTTCGGACATGGTATTTGAGTTCCATAGCTTAGACATTTCTTTCTTATGTTTCCTCTGTTGAATCTTGTCTTAAAAGTATTTTGGCCTAGAAAGTTCGTAGTTGTGTTGGTTTTTTCCTTTTTTTAATTTTTCAAGGGTTGTGTGTGTTTTTTGTACTATTTTGTTTTTGTGTTGTTTTTGTTGTTTTTGTTGTTTTTGTGTTTTTTATGTTTTTTTGTGTTTTTTTGTTTTTTGTTTGTTTTTTGTTTGTTTTTTTTTGTTTTTTTATGTTTTTGTGTTTTTGTGTTTTTTGTGTGTTTTTATTGTTTTTCATGTTTTTGTTTTTTTTTTGTTTTATGTTTTGTGTTTTTGGTTTTTTTAAGTGTTTGTGTGTTGTTTTGTTGTTTTTATGGTTTTCTTATGTATTTTGTGTTTTGTGTTTTGTTTTTTTTTGTTTTTTTTTATTTTATTTTATTTGATGTTATTTTTATTTTTATTTGTTTTTTTTATTTTTATTTGTTTTTTGTTTTTTGTTGTTTTATGCTTTTATGTTGTTTTTGTTTGTTTTGTGGTTTTGTTTGTTTGTTTTTTTGTCTTTGTTTTTTGATGTTGTGTTTTTTGTGTTTGTTTGTGTTTTTGTGTTTGTTTGTTATTGTTTTTGTTGTTTTAGGCATGCTCGTTGAGTGTGTCAAATGGGAAGACTAGGTGGGAGCCCTGGATATTTTTGGAAGAATAAATACCTTTGCCTCCTTAGGACTTACCCAAAAGTGGCATCACATTTGGGGTATTTTCCACAAACAAGAAATAATAATAATTTGAACTTAAAATTAAAATAAATTAAATCTTAGAAAATCAATTAATAAGATTTAATAATCACCAACCTTAGTAGCTATAATAATAATAAATAAATAAATAAAGGAAATAATATTTTAAATAATTAAAGCACCCATATTAAAATGATTTTCTTTCCAAATATAAATTTGAGCTAATATATGCTTTTCTTCTATGTTGTAGGCAATTGAATTGGAAAGGCAAGGGTCGAGGAAAAAAATAAAGTGGGCATTCATTGAGTCTGAACCTAATTCGGAACCTCGTGCATGACAACCTTGAATTACCTAGAACGTCATGATTCAGTTGCCTAAACTTCATAGAGACACTCCCGAAGTAGTTAAGAATCCATGGCTAAAATTGAATATTTGAATCAAGAAAATCCCCAATTAGACACCTTATTTTCTTAGTTGAAGATGGCTCAGATAGCCAACTCATTCACCACTATAAACCATTGAAATACAATTGTAAAGCATTGAAAATTTAAAATTGTAAGGCTATAAATAGCCATTGAGACCCCATTTCAAAGGGTTAGATTCCACTTTTAGCAATAAGCCATTTAGAATTTTCTTTCTTTTGTAGTTGATGGATATTTTAACCCTGTCATTGTACTTGGAGAGTTATTTTTGCAATCACCTAATTCAAGCAAGTTTGAGTGTAAGCATTGAATATTTTATCAATACCATGTATTAAAATTCTTGGTGTAATCTACGTATGATGGAGGTGGTTACATTTGGGTCAATTTTAGTGCATGTTCTTTTCTCCTTTGAAGATAACACCATCTTGGTCTTAGATTTTGTGAATATTGATCAGGCTAAGGTTGTTTTTATTTAGAATTGTTGCTTTAATAGATTCAAATTAAGACTTCAAGATTCAATGGCTTATTTTATTTCTTTTTTTAACCCTTTACTTTTAAATTTTATTTGAAACCTACTTAGAATAGGAGTAGATTAGTTGAATTTCATCCTCTGAAACTCATTTTATGTGTTGTATTTCTCTAAGTTTTAGAATTAACATTGTTGTGTGGTATAATGTTCATGATAATGATGCAATAAATGATGTATGATTGATAATTTTAATTAAGCAAGCCTAGAATATTTTTTTTCTTCCTTTGATGCAATATTCAATTTTAAACATTTATATTTTGATAATTAGTTAAGCAATTGAATCGAATTTATGTTCCTTATATCTTGACAATGAATTAACACTCACCCTTGTTAATAGTTATATGTACGTCTGAGTTATCCATCTTCCTTTTTTTTATTAATTTGATTTAAAATTTGACAATAACATACCCTATCACCTAAACCTTGGGAGCTCAATGTTCCCTTTCAAGAGAGAGCAATTATTGTTCTAACCATTGGTGTATGTTCACAATTGGATTGACGTATCACTCAACATATCCAGAACTAATAATTGATGAGAACATTTATAATTAGGAGGATGTAGCATATGATCTTCTCCAAAATACTCACTCAAGCTACTTTGATCAGAAATAATTTTATTTTGCAGGATCTTTCCTCCAATTTCCAATATAATAGTATCACAAAAATTAGTGATCATCCATCCATATACCCTATTAATTTAGAAAACCTAGAAGTATTTTATATCTCCTCCTCAATTAGAATACAAATCTTATATTTTTATTAAGAAAACCATACATATCAGCATTGGGACACCATATGATACCAAGATCCTCAAGTTAGGGACATCTTATTACCCTTAAGGAAACATCCAAGTTGAAGCCTCTAACAAAATCCTTGTCAAGAAACATATAATAATTTGTTAGTAAGAATGAAAAAGATTGACATCTCTAGTTTTACCCTACCCTTTGGGCATATTGCACCAGTATCTAAACACCTACTCATGCAACATCTTATTCTTTGACCTCAAAGTTCCTTCCCTATGAATTCTATTACAAGATATGTTTGTAGGATATAAGTATCATCTTGGTCACCTTAGCCAAATAGAACTACTTTATAAAAAGTAGATCCACACCTAGAACAACTACAATGGATTAAATTGACCTACAGTAAAAAGGTGTGATCCCAATACTTTGGATCTAGTAATTTAGTTCTCAAGGAAAATTAGAAGAGTACTAACACCAAAAACCTAAAATCAAAGAAAATCTTGATACCAATTGGCTTTTACATACATTATAAATACCAAGTATGGCTGAGGTGAATATTGTCTCACCACACTTGATGATAAATAACTTAAATAACCTATGAACATCATGCATCTTAAAAATAATTATTCTTGAAGCTTAAATTTTGACTACTTGCATGCATCGATTAACTCTTCTTGTTTCTACTTGTAGAGTATAGAGTTAGAGATTTAGGATGACATGTTGTTGATCCCAACTAGGATAGATATTTTTGCTTTACTAGGTGAATGATTTGAGTGGATCCCCAATTGTCTTATTATATGAACTATCCTCAAGGATATACATATCTCATGATATGAGAACAAAATTTTATGATTGATCATATTATTTTCCTATAAGGTTATGTGCCTTTGAGGCATGAGTGAGTATCATCAACATCATCTATCCTCTTTTAGAAAAAATTATCCTTTATCTTCTTCATTAGAAATTATTATATTCTAGGTTTGGGATTTTATCAATTGGTAAAGGACCTTGTTTGGCATGTGTAACCCAATTCAAATCTTAGGGTCTCATAGTACCAAAGGGTGTGTCATGATAGCATTGTTGGATATGTTAAAACTTTTAACCAATGCAACTGGTGGTTATAGTGGCAGCAAGGAGAAATATTCAAACCCATGAAGAGGTGATGAAAAATACAATGAGTTGTCGATTCCTCTAGTATATGCAATAAAAATTTATATTCTTTCAAACTTATTAGCCTAGTAACTTTGTATCTAAGACCAAGAAATATATTCTTTATCCCTTCACTTATGTACAAAGTGTTTGAGTCGACTAGTAGGCACCTTACCTCATAAATACCTCAACTATCATTCAACTATTTTAGCTATTATACCATTATAACAATTGATACATGATGGTTGTGATCTAGGATTAATTTTTCTTTTCCATTCACTAATAATCTAATGCTAACACATTCGTCTCAATTCTATCCTACCCAATAAAAAAATCCTTAATCCTATCTTGTCTCTTAAACTCATTATTATTGATGCTTTGTACCAAAGTTAAGAAACGATACCTAATATTCATTTCCTTAGTTTAGAACAAAGCATCAAGAACAACAAGCA